>OY728141.1:1272966896-1277966896 GCA_963277665.1 Viscum album | reverse complement strand
ATTTTTATTTCTCAAATATTTGTTTTAAAAATGAATGTGGGATGATTTTGGGTTTCTTTTATATATTTGTCTTGGATTTTTTTGAGGACGATACATCTTATCTCCCGATACTGTTCATTATAAAAAAATGCCACCCATTTTGTGTGATTTGTATACCCTTGGTGCTGGTCGCCACCCTGGGGCCCAATAGAGGTGGAATTAGGGGTAAATATCTCCCTATATTCAATTCCAGTCCAAGAGGGGAATATTTGGAGGGAGGGGGTCATGACAGAATATTTCATGATATATTGGGATAATGAATCTCATATGTGTGGTATAGGGTGGTTTATTCTCTTCAGATGGTCCATGGACATTCACATTGGTCAAGACCCCATATTAGTTTTTGTAAGGGTTTGATTACTGAGATTTCCTATACCATTAAATAATTTCTATATTCTAAAAGATATTGGGGATTATTTTTTCCACTTTCTTTGATTATAGACAATCCTTTATTAGGAATTTCCCACTTGCATTATTTTTATGAGTGAAAATATATCTCATGGTGGAATAATCTAGTATTATTCTTGAAGTCGGGGATTGACACTAAATTTCATAATCAAGGCATCTTAATCACCATATGAAATATTAAATTGTTTATTATCAACGTTTTATACACTTAGATGTTTATACTACTAGAGTAGGATGCCTCCTCTAGAGGAGTCCTGACTATTCCTCTTATGCTTCCTCACACCACCCCTCCTCTAGGATTGGTTCTATCAACCATTTAGTATGGATCATCTTCCAAATCAAATCTGGTCAATTTGTATAAAGATATCCAGGACTCTCCAAACTCATCCATATAGTCTAGCTTCTATAGAATCTCAAATAACCATGGAAGTGTGAGTTATTTATCTAATCTGGGTCACATGTGGGTTTGAGGTTGTTTTGATAGAAGATACTACAAATATAATTATATACTATGTTCAATTAGTTAGATAAGGTTTATGTGATGGAAATAGTATTTTTTCTCATGTGTTAGATGTTGAATCTACTGAGGCACTCGGGATAGGGGTGCCAATACCTACTGAGGTATTATGTTCCTCTAAGGCTGATATTAATAGGGTTGATATAGATAAATCTGTGGATTAGTTTGAGGTGATAAATATTTAACGAATATTTTCTCTCCAGTTTCTGATTTCAGAGTAGCAAAGGTTAATTCTTTGAAAAATTCCCTCAATATGGATTCTTATAAATATTAGAAACAACCTATTTATTTTTTTATTCAATCCCCAAAATATTATATTTTTCCTACTAGTTTGGAGAATTATATTACAATGGTTCTAGCAGACAAAGGGAACATTCATAATAGGAAAACCCTAGAGTTTTATCTAGTGGTGTGTTAACTAGATACTTGTCTAAACTAGATTCTTTTTTTTTTCAAATGATTCTCCTCGCGGCACAAGGGTTTTAGGATTTCAGGACACCCGAATTATCCATACATGATATCATTTATCATATTTAATTATAAGGGTTTCAAATAAAAATAGACATGAATTCCATTCCAAATAATTTGACACCATCCATTCTTCTCTAATTTCAATTCTTAATACATAGAATACATTAGATCATATACATGCTTCCATGGTTGGGATGAGTATTTGGGACTGTATGCATTATATACGCACCAACTAGCATATTTGGTTATTTTAAATGTTATAAAATATTGATTAATAAGTTGTATACTTCATCTTATCCCATAATGGTCATATTTATCCAAACTACTGAATCTATCTATATTTCTATCATTTATTTCAATTTCTATATAAAAAAAGGAAGGCATGATGAGAATATCTTTCTTTTTTCTACCCTAGTAGGTTGGAATAGTTCATAACAGAGATTTTAATTTCATTATAGAACCAAATAAGAAGAGGTGTAGAAAGATATATTCTTAGAACAAAATAAAGGATTTTAATTTTTATCACACAATAACATTAGGAATAGGGGTTTTATAGAAGCTAAGTTCACACAGTGTAATAATAAAAAGGGAAATAGATGAATAAGAAGTTATCTAGATCATTGATTGTTTAACTTACAAGGGATCTATTTTTTCATAATTGTAGTGGGAATAAATATGAATAAAATATTTTCAGTCATCTATACTATTGATAAATCATAAAACCTCACTTTGGAATAATAATTGCATCCTTATCTCTGAGACATAGACCCTAGATATTAATTTTATTCATATAGTTCTTGCTTACCGAAACACACCCACACAAGGTAATGTGTGGGTGTCCCTTTAAAATATGATTATATAGATTAATGAGGATAAATGGTAGTTGAATAATAAGCTCCCTAACTCTCCCTTTAGTTTGTAGAATCCTAAAAATGTAAATTAATTACATTGACGTATAATTATATGAATGGTGGGAAGATGAAATCTTTTCACTCACAATGAATCTTATCTGAATTTTTTTTGGTAGAATGAATTTAAAGATAGAAATATAGAGTTTTATGGTTGAGTTTTGGGGAAAATAACACCAATTTATTTCAACCATGTATCAAGTAGAAGAAATTTATGGGAATCATGAACATGATGATCGATGATGACTCATATACCAGTTATAATGAGGTAGTGGGAAAGCATGTGGAATATCATTTCATTTATTTTCTCTTTATTATGAGGTATAACATGAATGATGAATACCGTATGAAATAACATGAGGAACATTTCTTTAGTAACATCCCAATGATATTTTATATAATTAGTAATTTCTATTTGGAAATTCTGTTAAATTAGATGAAGATAAAGGATGTTGTTCACAACCATAATCTAGAGAGTACTCAGGAACCCGAGGGTTTCCGAGGATTCATCTATATTGAATCATTGGATATCTTCAATGAGAATACAATACAATCAATAAAATACTTCTTTAGAGGGGTTATATATATATATATTTTTTTTGCCTCAACCCTTTTCCTCGTTATTTAGGAAAAGGATCCAACCTCTTCAAATCAATAAAGATAGACCAATATGTGAAACATCCCTTATTTGGTCCTGACAAGAATTTTTAACAGATGACTCTCAAAAATCATCACAAAACTAATATCATAAAAACAATATAGTTTCATCAAATAGTGGGACATTGTGTTAGTATAGAAATAATAACTGATAAAAATAGAATTTTTTTGTCTAATGTTATCGTTAAAGTATACACAGAAAATGATCATGATAGGTTGAAATACAAATTCAATTTGAGGATCATGAAATGTTTTTTCATAGATTGGGGTTGTGACATATTTTCTGATATAATTCATATATGTGGTCCTCTATATTATTCATCAGTAAAATGTTTGTGTTCTTAAATTCATCACTCAATCTTTAACATGACAACACAACATCTACTGAGATCTTCATTATGTCACAATGCATTATCAGTTGAAATCTCAATGTCATCAATTCAAAAGGTTTTGTTTCCCCATTCAAAGGTACGTTCATATTTATCAGTGTTCAAATTTTTTTATTTTCAGATGAAATGATATTAATTATCAATAGAAGGTAAAAGTATATTTAATGCTTGAACAATATTTTTGATGAGTATAGTAAATAAGTTGGAAAATACAACAATTGGTCCAAATAAAAAATTTTTATCTCAAAAAAATGAATTATATGTAGATCTAATATAATTTATAAATAGATATTTATTTATAATATTAAATTTCAGATGTAATATCTATGGGATCCTTTTTCTTAAATTAGAACACACATTCACCACTTTTGGGATCAGTAAATCATATCACATCTCAAATAAAAAATGAGAAAAGCCAACTCTTTCCCTTTCGAGGTAGGATCACACTTTTTAATAATGTTATATATTTCATTTCAGTGCTTGTTCTTTTTATCATTAAAGACCCTATGGATGTAATTTAGGGCATTGAAACCATTATTAATAGCTTAATACTGGGTTCACATATGAAGGGAAACCCCACTGTGCCACATAGAAATGGTTGGATAATTCGATTAGAGGAGGTATCAACATGAGAAACATAAAAATGACAAAATATTGCATGCAGACTATGCTCATGTGGGAAATTATATAATTTCAATTTCTTTGGGATATGTTTATTAAACATATATGGGCAGAATAAAAAATCTTCAGTGTAAGATAATTTCAAAGAATCTTCCCTATAGAATAATATGAATGGGTACCTCCCCTATTTACAATTAGTTTTTATAGATTATGGTATGTTGTTAGATCAACCAATGGTGAGAAAAATAGTCAACACATACTCTTTTATTCCATGTTTCCTAGTTTCAAACATATTATTCTTGATCATAAGCATTCAAATTATGTTAATTTATGTGGTTGTTAATAATGAGAATAATAATTTCCTTGATACCATTTATTTTGTTAAACAATCAAATTGATGTAGCTTTATCTCCACTAGCTTAGAAATATTAAAAATTTCATATTTTTTAGAAAATAATTTTTACACAACATGAGGTTGATGAATATATGAGATTTATTATGTGAAAAGACATTCTAGTGAGTGTTATTTCATAATATTCCAGATATGAAACGTGCCATTCCCAAGGAAAGTGAAGTGAAATGAAAAATTACATAGCTAGACTCAAAACAAATATACATTGTTCACTAGAAGGTGGAAAAAATATTCAATATACTATTTAAATGAGAGGGTTAGGGTTTATTTAGAACATTTTTTGGGATTTTGATAGCCATAGTGTCCTATGTAATTCAATACAGGACAACATGGACGCAATTCTTAATGGGAATGATAAATCACCTATATAATTTTAGGACAATACCATGGTTTAAAATGTTAGGTGATGGATAATTTTAAATTCCAAAAATGAGTTTAGGTATAGTAGAAGGAATTTCCCTCCCAATTACAAAAAATTTAAATTGTAATCCATCATTTTATAACTTCTTAAGAAATGGATAGACTAATCAATTTATATAAAAAAAATTATCCCTCATCTCTCTCAGAAGTCGAAGGGTGAAAGAAGAACCCATGATTTTTTGGGTGAGTTGGTGTTCCCCTAACACTAGTTTGAAACTGAATACTAATGGATCAAGTGATAAAGGTGTAATAATGGGATTTGGTATCATTCTTGACAGGTAGGGATCTATTGTGATGGATTATATTACATTCTAAGGACATTGTAACTCTCTCATAGCTAAATATAGGGAGATACATACAGAATATTTTTTTTGCTAGATTTACTAAATTAGTCATTCGATGAGGGAAAAAGAATCAACAATGGAATCTAAATATATAATCGGAAAACTTTTAACCCACTGGTCCACTGTCTTCAAAATCAGTATATATAGAAGTTTACTCAATAAGTAGGTCAATATTATTCATACATGGCTTGAGGGAAATACTACAGCTAGCATCTTAGCCTCAAAAGGAAATAAAAATGATGAATTCATTATTTTCTCTTATATTGGGTCTCTACATTCATATTGTAAGAACACAGTTAGAGAGGACACCATGGGGCTCAACCACATCATACATACTTGAATCGGTTTGATGATCTTATTAATTTATAAAAAATTAAATTTTTAGTGAGTATTAAACTAATACCACATGATTTAAAATAACAAGTAGAACTCAAATTAAAAAAATATAATTTATTATTTTATTGATTTTTGAATTTTATTATTAATGAATTATTAAATATTAATTTTATTAAATTCTGATTTAAAATTAATTTATAAATTTAATATGAACTTAATTCCTAATAATTAATAATATTGAATAATTTTACAATTATTTAAAAATGTGTTTTTAATAAATTAATCACAATTAATTTAATCGAATTTGAGTTTAGGGAGTAATATAACTACATGAACTATATCTTGAATATTAAACATATTTTGAGTTTAATGTTCCAATATTATAAAAATACTAATGATTATTCATTGATATTGAAAAATTTAAATAATTTTGAAAGAAATTAGTGACTCAATTGGTGAATGAATTGTATTTTTGAAAGGTTAACTAATACATATAATTGATTTATCAACACAAAAAATTTATTTTATCACTGCATTAAAATAACAGATAATGTAGGCACTATTGTTTTCCTTTGGCATTTATTAGGAATAAAAAAGTAATAATTAAGGCATTCTATTTTAGTGATAAAACTAGTGATGATAAAATATATATCAGATATTTTAGATGCTACTATATGAATAACACAATACAAAACCTATATTTTTTCTAAAAAAATATTTATATTATAATAATTCAAATATTTTCATACAATAAACAATATATTTACATTTCACAATTTTAATAGAAATAAATTTACATTTAAAAATTCCAATACATTAAAATTATATTTGGAATGTATTTTTTTAAATTAATTACAATTTCTAGAAAAATAAAAAAAATCAAACGCATTTGAGAAATTCTCAATGGATCAACTGAACCTCACAAAAAAATAGAGTGTATCGATAATAAAAAATATATTTATGTTAGAAAATTTTACTAAATAAATAAATAATAATTAGATATTATACAATAGTTTATAAATAAATCATAAGTAAAATAGATAATATAAATGATAAAACATAATACATAAAGGAATGATCAAATGTTATCATAATGTATCATGATAATATGAGCTCGTTTTCTTAGTTGTGTGTATGTGACATACTATTGGTGCTCATTTTATATAATGGATGGAAATGTTACTATATTAATGGAATAGATCATTAGGGTAATGAATATTACTTTTCCCAAGGCCTTTCCCATGCAAATAGGATGCTTATTCCATGTCCCCATATGTTTGTGTAGGGTATGTCTCCGGGTTTTCACAGATTTTCTTACATGAAGCTACCATAAACCTTCCGGCTACATGAATCTAGATTAAAAAAAGTTAACCAACACACCCTTTCCACTAACCTTATTCACTTACACGAACTACCTCATACATCCAATCCTAATTTATCTCGATATTTTTATTTTTCTATAAATAGAGGCCCATGGGTCAACATTTCAAGCCTTTTGGAATCATTTTGGAAGATGAGGAGACACCCGAAGATCCATTATCCAAAGTTCTTCTTTCTCCCTTTAGTTATATTCTTATTCCTACAACCCAAGGAAAATAACTAAAGTTAGAGGTCATTGAGTGATCCTATGATAAAACATTCAAGAAATATAGCATCACAACTATTTCAACCGGACATGTAAAATTCTCCCAAAGTCACTGATAATAGATTGTCAAGAACATAACCCCTACAGGATTAATAAACTAGGGTGAACCACACCTAGTTCCCTCATGGGAGCTCCAAAATCGGGTGAAAATATTCACCCTACCTCAACCAGGGTAAACACGATAGCCCTACCTCAACTAGGGTGATCCCCTACACCCCACCTTGAGCAAGGAAAATGTATTTACCCAACAACAACCAAGGAGGAAATCTTCTACCAACATTAATTAGGGAAAAAATATTTTCCCTACCTCAACTCGAGTGAGCCACTTCTCTTAACCCTTAATAGGGAGAACCTCTTCACCCTGACATTACAATGGAGAAAACTTTACCCAAGACCTTACATGGGTGACCCTCATCGCCTAAACTCTGATAGGGTAATCTATTCCCATATTCCTCTAATTAGGGAGAATCCTTCACCATATAATTTACATTGGAGAGCCTCATTACTTGACCAGTACTATAGTGTTCCCTTTATCTAGGATTTTAATAAGGGTGAATTGTTTACCAAGATCCCATACTAAGGAATCTTATCCACCCTAGTTCTATTGGTATAACATCACTTCATCCATGTCACCTACATAGAAACTCAATTATCATGTCCTCCTCCAAAACCACTAGATTCACATGATCATACACTCATGTGAAATAGAATTCCCATATTCAATCATGAATTCCTTTCATAAAAGTCATCACTCAAGATTTCCTCTTGGACTAACATAATACAAATAATGATTATGATCTTGTATCACCATGATATTGGGGGTTCTCGTATTGGAGATACCAGTGTGACCTCTCTTAGTTCATTTTACCGATCATGTTTGTAAAAGATTCGTATTGGTCAACTTGGTCAACTAAAGGATACCTGATTTGATAGGACTAATTCTTATGTGTAATTGAAAACCTAGTCCCCATTAATTATTTCATCATCATAAATTATCAAATGGGATAGGGAGAGAATAATTTCCTTGGGGAAGTTCCCATTCCACTTTTTTCAAGGAATAATTGGAGTAGCCAAAGTATAATCCCTAACATCAACTAGATGGGGCTATATTCCTCAAGGGTCTAGTATTCATTATATCCATCCATCAACCACAAAAATGTAGACACTCTAGAGTAACACATGTTCAGGTATAAACCCCACTCATTATGTATCTACTCCTAATAAAATCCTTGGGCCTACTCTCGAAATTTGTAGGCCCCAAACTCTTCTGAAAGCGATATATTAATTATAATATTAACCATATCAAGTCCATCCATGAATAATACCCACTCAATCCTCTATTTTCATCCCTATCACAACGTTTACAACCTAGTACCATGATGTAAAATGACATGGTAAATTACTTACCACATAATGTAAAATAAAATCGTGTTAATCCTATCACTGAACCATAAATTTCGATACTCAAACTATTTGGGATTTGATTCTTATCTTATAAGGAATCATATGAAACCAACCTACGGTTAAAACCAAATTTCCTAACTATATAGATACTTCCTCATTAGTCTATATTAACCATGATCTCAGATGTCCTTTTTCCTTAATCTAGATTCCCTATAAGACCCCTACTCACCTTAACAAAGGCTATATTCTATATGAACTCATCTTCATGGGGCCATATTCCAAATAAATCATGCCCACCTTGATTGGACCATATTGCATTTATGGTTAACGAAAAACATCCACTCATTCATAATTCCCAAACCCACTATTGATATGAACACTTTACATAAAATTACACTCCACATGACTTTAAAATTCTTGAAATTGGTCCTTGTTAAATGAACGTAAATTGAAAGACCTGCCCGATTAAGTTTCACTAAATAATGTGGGTCCTAATTCCATTTATAGGGATATATAGTAATCCCTTATTAGGGTCTTGATCCCATCAACGTATGTATATAAAACCTCCCTAAATGCTGAAAAATTTAGGAGAACCCAACTATGTAGCTCAAAATAAAATAAAAATAAAATTAATAAGAAAATGATTGAGAACATTTGATATACATTGAAGTTTACATCAACACATTCTTCTAATTAAATAACGAGCTTGGTTGGTACTGGTCAAAAACATGGGCTTGGGAAGTTTTCATGAACATATATTAAATCTATAAGAGAGTACTAGGGTATTATATAATTCCTAAAAATAGGGTGTGATTGTCTTGGACTCTCATCCTCTCAACCCAAATGTATTATAAAGTGTTGTTGGTAAGTTCCTAGTGACTGATTGCCTTTAGAAATCAAGCCTATGATGAATCAAAATGATGTTGTGGAAATATTTCATCTTTTATCTTTAGAAATAATGGTTAACAAGATATAAATATTTTACCCATGAATGTGACTGATTAAGAATGGATTTATTTATGATACATTGCTGATGTGTTTTCTCTCTTTTTTTTCTTAATTATTATTTCAGTAATTTTATACCATTTTGATTAATCCAATAAATCCCAATATATAACATGTTTAAATATTCATATGTATACCTCAATCATTACAAAAGATATGTCCACGACCACCAGGTGTATGATGTCACCAACCTTACACTAGGTGATGAATGAACTGATTGAAGAGTATCTTCTGAAATGTATAATCTTAATTTTGGATATTTCATATCATATACACTATGACGTAAATAATGTTATTACATATGATCAATAATAGTATAATGATTATTTGTTGGAGCCTATTACCGACTCTATATTCTTTGAAATCCTATTTTCAAAGTAGGATAACACCTACCTCCCTTATACAAGGGAGAGGGGGAAAAGATACAACTATATCCTCACCAAGGTCTAGGAGACACTGAGGAGGGATCCTCTTGACTTCCATTGATATTAATGTCATGCATCCCTTTATCCTCATGACTCTTCTGAGGTAGCTACCTAGAATTCCCAATCTTATTCACTAAGTACTAGGTACTGAAGAGAGTCCTTGTAGGGGTTAATAAGCCATTTAATGTGGTGCGAAGTCCCTTATTCACATTCCCAATTAAAGGGATAGTCACTATATTATAATTAACAAAGAATATTAAGCCCATATCCCTACTTTTATTGAATTTTATTTCTTTTATATCTGGAAATAATTAGGATTATTCTAGAATATTTAAATAACAATCATAGAGAAATATTATGTATTTACTCCCATAGTAAAAGTTCATTAGAATATTATGATGGTAATTATAGGGTATGAATGAGACTATATTTCCATTACAAACGAAGAGTGGGAATATACCCCTATTATTACAGTAGATACCTTTAGTACCTCCCTTGGTAATTGAAGTGTAGCCTTATATCTCTTTCCGCATCTTATAATGTTTCCAACATATGATATTAGTTGGGGAAGATGACTATTGGCATATTTCGACAACCACTAGGGAAAGGCCCATGTTCCTTCTCCCACAATAATTAAAGAATATCATTAGTATATTCTTATTCTACTTAGGGGAGGACTCATATTCCCACTCCTGTTATGAATGATCATTGGAATACCCTAGTGAAGGATAAAGATCATTATTGGTGTCATATTTCAATTCTAATTGTAGTTTTTCGATGACCATTCCCAATCACTTCGGGGAAGAATCATTCCCCTTCCAACACTACAAGATATTATAATATATTTTAGTAGTCACATAAGAATAGGATTTTATAGTTTCTCCATCCAAAAGTGTTTCGTAGAAGGTTTCAAAAAAATCTTATGTTAGGCTCATATTCCCTCCCATACATAGAAATCTCACCGATATATTTTGATGGCACTCATCAAAGAGTGCGTTGATATTACAGTACCCTCCGCCTTGCATACCTGTTGGTATATTCAAAGGATATCCAAATATCATTGATAGGTTCATAGTCATATGAATCCTTATAATTAGGAACAATTATGACATATTATTAATGTTTTCAAGGTAGTCATTGGTATATTTTGGTGGTAGACATGAGGTCGCTTCGGGGGGGTTTTATGTAAAATTATGTTTCCTTACTTTTCTAACCCCCAAAACTGATGATCTAGACTCAGTAGTCTAATAAGAATAATCTATATGGTTTTGTACCTATAAATATATAAATTAGGATGACGATCATATACTAACTCCAATCAACATTGATATCCTTGAGCCCTTGCAATTCCTCTAAGTAGAAACCTAAGAACTCACATAATCCTCATATATAGAGGAAAGTGGTAGTGGTCACGGATTGCCTCACTATGACATAGATATTTACAAATCTAGAGGTACTATGTATTATTATATACTCAATGTTCCACCCCATGAATATTACATCTTCCACAATAATGTTCCTTTCTGAGGAATATATTGTGAAGGTCCTTCCTACATCTAGACAACAATCCAGAATGGAAATCCTCCCTATGATTGAAAATATAAAAAATTACATTGGAGGTCATACCCATGGAACTAACTATGATGTTACTACTTATAGTGACTTATCAAATTGATAATCGGTCCCTTCCATTATCGATTCTATTCAAATAATGTCATCACATTAGGTGGAAATTGAGAGTTTGAGGTCAATTACACCAAGTGATTCATCATTGACTAGTGATATTTTTTCCAAACCAAGGGATAATATGAGGAATATTTCATCATCTAAACTATCTTCAGACTAATTACCATTCAGAAAAATAGAATGAATTTAAAGTGACCTCATTTCCTTTGATTAGGCAATATGTAAACTACCTCAGTGGTCAGATTAAGTGGAAAAATCTCTATGTAACGATGAGAAGAACAACTTTTTTATATGTATTGATCTATAAAAAGGAGATATATTTATGATTTTATTTCCCATTTCAACAACTTAGTAAGGTATTAAAAATAATTTTAATGAGTAATGAAAGAATTATCTATGCCTTAACATATAGAAAACTGTCTACCATTTCAAGAATAAATATTTGTTTTATGGGGAGTACACTAACCATGCGCAGGAGATAAGAGAGATATATCAGAATATTGACAAGGATTCCTGATCAAATTAATGAAATCCAATGTCAGGAAAGAAATATGAGGACCTTTAATGTGAATGATTAAATTACATAATGAAACTCTACTAGATAATTAAGGATGGCTAACCAGACATTCATGTAAGAAGATGAGAAGAATATAAATCCATATACTTCAGTGTGCTAGTTGGAAAATAAAACTCATAAAGAATTGTAACGTGTAATATTATAAATTGTAGGAATATTTTTGTCATAGGATACAAATATTCTATTTTTTCTACAAAGAGACACCCAACCAATACTAAGGCCTATAAACAACATACTCAATGGGAGTAAACCACCAAATGATCATTAATCCAGTAAACAAGAAAGTTTTAAAGGTGTCCCATATGAGGCTAGAAAATCCTAAAACCATAATGAAACACATAGATGTGAGCATCTCATTCCCAAAAAATTCACTACACCCAACCCATTAAAAAGGTAAAATCATAAAAAACTTACAAGATCTTGATGATCGATGCCTCCATAGCGTTGTAGGTGCAACCCTAGCCCATAGATTTGAGGGATTTTTTTACCACCACCACAACTCCTTGGGTCATTATAACCACATAATATCTTGAATGTGATGGTGGAAGAGTCAAATTTATTCTATATGATAGGTATTGGGGTATTTATATTACTTATTATTAATCTACCCAGAAAATTAGTCTTCTCGAGGTTTGGGAAAACCCCTAAATGGAATAACCTGCAGTTCGCCCCCTTATGTGATCATCTAAATAATCAGTGGAGCACTTAGTGAATGTTTTGGGGGATTCAATCAAATCATTATCCATCAAAGAGGGAACCCAAATCATTTTAGGGGGCATTAAGTAAAAAAACCTACTAAAAAAGAAAATTTTAAGAAAGATCATAATCTACCCCATGAAGGATATTCCAAAGGTGGTGATTCCTCTTACAACACTAAATATGATAAGGAAATAGATCCTACTACAATATGTACATAAATTAATTTCATTGGTCATGGTATCATGAATTATTCAGAGAATAAACTTCCTATAAAAGGAAAATATCAAGATATATCCACCAAAAACATGGTTCACATTGATGAAGAATTTGTGAATACCTGGAATCAGAGTAAGGCTTTTAATCTAGAGGGATTTACCAAGTAACAGGTTACCACCTACCTAGGAAGATTCAACCAAAGGGAATGGCAATTGTGTGTCTATATCCACCACCCACCCACTACTAAATGAATTTAAATACCTTTCATTGCGGGAATATTTATCTGATATGAATGTAAACTAGAAGAATTAATGTGGATTAATGATAAATTAATTAGAGTTAATATTCCCATCGAGTATAATTTACATGAAGATGGAAATGATAATCCTCCACTATATAGTTAAATAAAATGAACCACTAAACTATAAATACCTGAGCTCAATCAGCCAACTGAGTCTAGTTCCATGGCATCAGTGTACCAAAATATGTTGGATAAATATTACCAAGACTTTCCTCCATGGGTATAGAAGCTACCTACACTTCAAGAAAGTTATCCCATGATAGCTCAAACATGATATCGATAGCTAACACAGGGAATCCAACCATATCAATATCTTCATATGGATTTAACTAGGAAACATACTAGGAATCATTTTCACTACATCTCATTAACTCTAGTGAGTTCATAAATATCTGAATCCATGCTATGAAGGGGTGACATACACTATTACAACCAAAAGGAATATGTATCCAAATCGGGTGGAAACTACACCACCACCACCCAATTTTAATAATCAAAGTTTCCCCCATATTAAATATTATAGGAGATAAATAGAAACAATTTACACACTTCATGAATCAATATATTCTCATTATAGGAACACTAGACAAAGAATACGCAGAAAAGCTCAAATTATTTTTCTTGACCCTCTAGGGACCAAAATTCATCTAATATAAAAATATTATAGTAGGATATATTTCATTTTGGGAAGAAACCTTAAGATAGTTCGTCTACCAATTTAGCTCAACACTATTGGAGATGACTCTCCTCAACCTCTTGAAATGAAAATATTGTGAAAATGATAGTGTGAAAGATTTTATCATTACATAAAATGTATTAAGTTATTCATTAAACATGTATCTCCCTCAAGATAAGATTTTGTGGATTTGAAAAGAGAATCTCTATGATGAGTTGTACACATCACTGGTTACTCTAAAATAACTTGGTGGGTTTTGAGAGTTTGTAGCTATG
This sequence comes from Viscum album, assembly GCA_963277665.1. Taxonomy (NCBI): domain Eukaryota; kingdom Viridiplantae; phylum Streptophyta; class Magnoliopsida; order Santalales; family Viscaceae; genus Viscum; species Viscum album. The sequence goes on along the minus strand of OY728141.1, from coordinate 1,277,952,465 downwards.
GAAAAACCCATAAATTACACAATTTGATGGTCCATGTCCGAGTCCTAACTAATTCCTCTAGTTAATGGAAAGAATCCCGACAGAGAAGTGGCCATAACCTTCAATATTATACTAATTCCAATATTGGATTAGGTTTCTAACCCTGCACAATATCACATGGAATATCTATATAAATGAAAATAAAAATGCATCTCCATGGTGTGGAGAGGTAGTAGATTCACCAAATATAAGAAGATTAGATGAAAAAAATTTTATTCCTTCTTAAAGGAGGAGATTTTGAGGTACTTTATTATAGATATGAATTATATAAAACCTATATTAGGTTTGGAATACTGATTAAGTTGTTTGAGATGAACACCCATATTACTTCCCCTTATATCATATACCAACGAATACCATCCAATATGTATTCATCTTCAAGGATATAATCTGGAGGACAATTGACTTTGGTTATGACATGTTATGAATCTCCATGACATAGATGAACCATATTTATTTCACTCCACCATATGAGGTAGAATAAAAGGAAATTCCATGTCAGCATGGAATTTTTTTAATGATAATATGAAAAGGAAAAAATTTAACAAGGCCCATTCCATGGCTAGGGAACAAATAAACTGGACAGTTATCACCCCACCCCATGTAATAATAGAGTTGATATTTTCATCATCTCAAAATTCTAAAATTCAGTCCAATTTTCTTTGATAAAAAATGAAATCGGATGAAGAATCGTCACCAGTTCCCAAGACATTCTACACTATTTATGACATTTTTACATTTATTATGGGAGGAAAGGCATCGTCTCACCAAATGAGATATTTATAACTAGCCCACCAAATAGAATCCTCATCAAATGAATATCCCCAATATAGTTTCTTCGGTGTTATTAACTTGATGGATCCCTTCATAGATACATAATATACATATAATCCTAGTTTCCCTACCCATAATCAGGGAGGAAGAAGATAAGGTCATAGAGGATGAGGAGGCTATGAGAGATGATGATGAAATAGACCTCAAAATTTTTATTGAGGATATATACACTAATTAATATTGAAGAAAATCTCCCCAATGAGACTGATAGGATCCTCAATTTGATAATGAGTAATATAGGGATCTCTCGAATACCATCATTTTAGAGGACTGACTTACAGATGTTCTGTTTTCAAGGTAGATCCAAACTATAGGAATGAAATTTCATACCAACCCATGACATTAAAAAATTCTCATTTATTTTGATTTAGGGAATGAATAGTTGATACAGTCACCAGTGACTTGTAATCTACATGACAAGGAATCCCACTAGGATTGGAAGCGGATGGACTTGGTCTAGAAATATGACATCCTAATGTAGATAAACATTGTTCAAGATAATATCTCCATTCTTAATACTCGGTAAATATCAAAACAAATTATATAAGCCCCCAATGAATCCCATTTTGACCCAATTAGAGATTAATGTATAATTTTCTATAGCTGATGAATATTTTGTAGAGAATGGTCTTTCTAAATTTCCTGAAACTATTTATTTTATGGAGAAAGACTAGTAATAATCCATACATGGGAATATTAAGACCTTTTATATATGTATAAAACTCAATGACTTTGATGTTTTTAGGCCCTGATTGGTATTGATTCTAGGATTAACCTTATACTTATTTAGACACTACAAAACATGGATCATAATGAGGTAGGATTAAATCCTCATAGCCGGAAATATAACTATATAACAAAAGTGATAATAAACCAACAAATATGATCTAACATATATCCCAATTATGTCATATCATATCTGACTCTAAATTCATTGTGGTTCCTGAAATAAACCTTCATAATTACTGGTAATTCATTGGATTTATAAATATTCAATTAACCTTCATAATTTCATTAGTAACTCTAATACACTATCAATGGACATTAAAGAGTGTTATATAGTGATAAAAATATCTTTTCATCCTACGAATCCCAATATATATATGCATGGAAGTATTAACAGGAGGGGATGTAGAAGATGATGGATAATTCTATATGAATAAAAGACCAGAATAGTATAAAGGATGGAGCTTCTATCCCATAGAGAAAATTCATAAAATACTATGTTTTTCTCATTAATCAAATTGAGGTGACACCACATAATTTTATAATTCATCAAGTTAGCAGTATAATAAGAATATTATTGGTTTTGGGAATATTTACCCCAATTTTTTTATATTTTTTACATTAGTCGAACCTTTCTATATAGTATAGCGATGAGATCATGATTAATATAATCATGCTCCTGATAAAAATAGCCATCCATCATCCTTAAGATTTTATTATTCCCTCACATCATCATCCTCAACTCATAGATAATCCCCCACACTAACATTCTAGGATACCCCCAATAATGATTCGCCTACAATAAAACCCATAGGATAAGTAGAAAACTACTTACCACCAAAAGTAGATAATAATGTACCCATATCTTATTTTATATCCCAAAATTCACATGTATGAAACTAGGTCCTCAGAATGATGACTAATAATCACCCTCAGATAGTGTGGAAGGATAATAATAATACCTTAGGTTTAAAACTCTAATATTTTAGGAAGGAATCTATGCTACCATCAGTGAACTCAGAAAAATTAATCTGGATGTAGAAAAGGATCCTAAACCATTTTCAAATAGTGTCTCCATGAAACCTGATGAATAGAATACATATTTATTATTTTTAAAGTAGCATTGAGATATCATTTCCTAGAACATTACAAAAATTCATGGACTTGATTCTAATGTGACCTCCCACAATTATTATTTTCTAGATGATCGCCATGGTTTTATGTAGGAGTCTATATGAATGCATCCCACAAATACTTCCAACTTTATGTTGGAGTTAAAAAATCATCATATACTACTTCATTTGGGAGGATCAATACCTGTAATGGGTCACTCATATCATCCACATTAGGAATAATAATAGAAAATTAGAGACTGAATACATTTTAGGGATCTCAATCAGAACTTATCAAAGGGTGAATTCCTAGTACCAATCACAAAAATATTGATCAATGCTAACATAGGTTTCTAGGAACATTAATTTATATATTTGTATTCAGTTTATTAATATATCTAAATGGAACCCTATGATTAAGAGTTCATCATCTTAAAGGTACACCAAGGGATATATTACTAGAAAGTAATTCACTTTGTGCTGAATGACAATGGTTATATATAAAACAGAACATGCATCATATGTTAAATCCCCTTCCAAGGAAAATGGTAAAATACTATGTGGATGATTTGGTGGTCATATATTAATAGTTCTATGTCCATTTTTAGGACCTTGATAAAATTTAAAACAAAATATGAAAAACCAACCCGAAGATGAATGAAGTGTGAATTTAGGCTAACATCTAGAAATTTTCATGGATTTTTGGTAAGACATAATTGTAATGAAGTTGATCCCAAGAAGAGCAGGGAAATAGTTGATATGTATCTACCTCAAAATCTCATATAGACAAGGGTAATCCTCTAGAATATTTATTATACTATTAAAATTATTTCCAATCTCACCATTAAATTACTACTCCTCAAAAGGTTGATAAATAAAGAAGTCACCTATTGGCAGGTAAAAAATTATTAATATGCCTTTAATGATTTAAATTAGTACCATTTACATCTACTAGTTCTGATTGAACTAGTGCAAGGGAAGCTTCTCCTCTTATATGTGGCGAACCTGGTGAGATCACTCGATTCCTTACATACCTATAAAAAATAAAATATTGGGAAATAGTCACTGCTATCATAGATGAACAATTTTGGTTACTTAGAATTGATACTATGACATCGAGCAGAATATTCTTACATAAATATTCATAGTGTAGAAGTGTAGAAACTTCTTGTAGAATCATGAGATACACACGGTTACTCATATTGACCCTCTCAAATAAATCTCCATTCAATTAATGGCAACTGGTCACCTAAAAATATTGTAGGTCATTATGTAGTAGTTTGACATATAGTATTTATCTAAAATGGTAACAAAAGGGTAGGAATTGGCCTATTTTCCCAAAAAATACAAGGTCCAAAAGATGTTAATCATGAATATAGAGATACTTTATAAATAGGTATTGTCTATCCACAATATCCCTCAAATATTGATGATATACATCGATGGTTCATTTATAATCCCAACATAAAAAATGATGGAAATATAAAAGAATAATGGTGTTGATCTAAAGATTATTCTCATCTACCTAACCAAAAAGGATCATCTATACTATTTACTTATATCACAAGGATGAACAAACAATGAGGTGAAACACGAATCCTTCATTGTAGGCTTGGGGAGTGATCTACAATTTGCAGTCTCCCAAATAAATATTAATGGTGACCAAATGGATTAATGGTGAATAGTCCATTAAGATAGAGGAATAAATCCCCTTGATTTTGTATGAGGTTTTATGACTGATTCCCCCTTAAAGACAAAAATTTATTATATGCCACATTCATAGAAAGCTCATGAAGATTTGTTGGCTAACACAACTACTTCTCTAGAAGATCTAGACCTGGATTAGATGATTATTCAAAATTATTACAATAGGGTGGTATTAATATTGATCAATAATGATATAAAGGAGATAAAAGAGGTTAATACTACACCTAATCATGGATATCTCATATACTCAACAACTGATACCTCTATTTGATTGATTTCCCCACTAGTGGACAATTTCTAATGAAGAATTTTTTATTGACCAATCAATGAAGTAATAAATCCAATGGAGGGTTGTGGAATTCTCCCTATATGATGACTAAAATTATTATAAAATACTCTATAAATGAGGCCTTAAGGGAATCCTTATAATGTTTATTGAAGGAAGTGAAACCCTCAATATTTTGTAGGAAGTCCATGTATGTGCTTTTGATTCTGACCAGTCCAAAGCTAAGCTCTCGAATAATGTCAAGAGTCGTAAATAATTTAATAATATAATGATATAAGACTAAATGGAATTCATCATAAAAATTTAATGCTTTTTAAATACATTCTACATTTATTCATCAACCATTGAATATATTTCATACCACCAAATATAATTGACTATTTTCCATCAAAAGAATTGATTTCAGGGGGGCTATATTTCAAATATACAACTATATAGTTCAAGAATATACTTACTACAACTAATTTCTTCTTCAAGTGGGTTGAGTATAGTTCTCAAAATAAATTTTGGACAAAGGCTATCATTGACTTCAGAAAACCATTATCACCCCCAAATTTAGTGACCATAATATAAAATTGAGGGAAAATTACACCAATTTATAAACATATGAGATAAAAATGATATATATGGAATATATTATCTATTCTAACCAGTAATACTACTTTCACACTATGTAATATGGATAAATAATGTCTTTTAACATATATTTTTGTAATAGTATTAAGAAACTGGTGGATAAGGAAATGAATTCAAACCATGGAAAACTCTGGTATACATTGTTGGATTATCACACCACTTCCTAAAATTCAATACATGATATCCTAATATCTATTTTATATAGGATTGAGGTAGTTTTTTCTCACTGGGTTTCAACTTTCCTCTCTATATATTTCCATCTGTAATCAGTTTTTTGAAGATGGTAAGTCCCGTGTTGAAATGGCTGAGTTACAATTACTTGATGAGAAAAGTATGATCACACAAAATATCTAGAAATCCACTAGAATTTAGTTGTGTGAGAATTCAATAATATGTTTCACCTCCTCTCATTATTCTACGAATAATTGGTCCAAGATCTCATAACTATAATGATTGCTAGGATGAAATCTCTAATGATCGATACAAAATGGGAGAGACCATACACCATACAAGATTTATACTATAATAAAAAACATTCCATGATCAAAATGGATATAGAGAATATAAAAAACAACAAAAAATTAATGGTATACTAATAATATATTTTCACAACTTCTTTTTTGGTTCCCATCATCCGAGCTACATGATATTAAACTGCATACCATATAGTTAAATCTTCATGGATTTAAAATACAATAAAATATTTCCTCACTATAATATGTTAACTACATGTTAAAAAGTTTACAACACATGATGTTCCTTAACTAGGAAGACATCATGGTCACATGATATTAAGATTTATGACACCATGTCCTTTTAGCAAGATGTTAAGCTGTATAATATAAGGTCTATCATATATGACTCTGAAATGGCTTAGAGCTATCCATTACATGATTACTTGATCCACTATAATTTAGTTGGGTCTGTTTAATAGTCCTACTAATATGATTCTTCATCCAACAATATATGCTAAGATATATATGTGAACCATCCTTTAAAATACCACCTTAATTTTCATAGCACCCACTCTTTAGGGCAAGAACCAAGACCTCCTAGTGGGGATTGTTCTATGGACCCCCAATTGAAAAACATTTCCTCTTTTATGTAAGATAATATTATATATAGGGGTCATATTATCATAACTACATGTTAATTAATTCTAGAAACTTTATTATATATAGTTAAACAAGAATTCCTTTCCTAATTCCAATCACAAATTCTATGAAAACCATTTATTTCATCACAATGTCTAGGAAAAGTAATTTATGAAAGGTTTACCCTTATGGGTTAATTACTAAGGTGAAGATATTTTTTTAATGATTCAGATATGTGAATGGAATTTATAAAGACATCCCCACTGAAAGATGATAAAATGAATAGCCCAAGTCTATAATATAAGACTTTAAACTACATAACACCCACATCCTAGTCTCATGAAACTCCCTGGACATTGTCCAGATAATATGATGTTAAAATGCATGGTGTGAGATAATATAAACCCCTGATATTTTCTCTCATGAGATACAAGATATATTACAATTTCTACTTGTTTATCACACTGAACATGACTCACCTAACCTTTCAGGTTCATGTTGATCAATCTTATTAGAATGATCGAGATGAATCCTATTAAATTTAGAGAGATACACCCCAATTGAATGAAAATAAAATGAAAAGAACTATATCCTTGTCACATAATTATAAACTTCACGATGATGAGTCATAACTTCATGGATTTAGACTTTTTAGAGTGGCACAATTCCGAGGTCCTCATCTCTCTATACAATAGTTTGATATATATATATATATACTAAATATCAATGTATGGTTACCTACACCAAAGCGATATTCCCCTCTCCATCTAGAAGTTCAAATTTAATATAGAATTTTAAAATATAATAACTAAATGCGGATTGATTCCAATACCTAGGGTTACAGATGGAATCCTTTATTTTCTATCCTAAGCCAAGGTGAAAATTTTACTCACACTCATTGTGACCTAGTAGAGGGAATATTATTAATTCATGCTCAATTTCGTATTTCCATCCCATAACAGCATGCATATACATCTCATTTTTTATCCTATACATGATCTAGATCTATAAATTTGTTTAAATTGGAAATTCATTTGTATTGATTCCTATCCCCATAGGATATATAGTAACACCTCGAATCTCATTACAACATCGACCATAAATTCCCATAACTCTTAATACATTTAAACAAGATTTAGATTACTATAGTATTTCAAAATTCACGACTTTTTTGGATCCATTTGTTTGAAACAATAATAATATACCCCTATTATACTCACCCTTACTATAATATGTTAAACAAGATATCAAAGGTATTCATTAGATGACCCTAAACTATATATTAATTTTTTTTGTCGTTGAATGATGATAAACAAAAAGACATGAAAGTCCAATATAGAAGACCCCGCAATGTGATTAGCCTATTCAATTAGTGGAAAAAATTCAACTTTCATGAGATCCAGATATATGTGGGGATTCCCTATAAATATCTTCGTCGTCCATTCAACAATGTTTGATGAGATAATGTTTTTATGTATATATATTTAAACCCACATGTATTGATTCCCAAGAATTCAGATATGTAGTGGAACCTGAATCTCTGATCTGAAGCCCAAACATAAATTCAAACTAAACACCCCACTTTATCCTGAGGGTAATTCCTCTCAAATCACATCAAATATTATTTAACATCTTTGACAACAAGATAAATCCATTTTATTCTATGTAGAAGTCAGATTTATATATATATTAAACATTTAGGTCTTTAACAAAATTTAAATTGTCCCCCAATTAAAGAGATTAATCCTAAAGTTAGATCCCTAATTAATGGTGACTATTACATCAATAAATAAACATTGGGATAAAAAAATTTTTCTTTCAGTATTTTTTGGATCTATATGAAAACACATACATATATGTAACAAACCATGTATTAATTGGTAATTAATTTTTATGGGACATTTGAATTTTGAATATATAATAGGGTTCATTCCATGAGGTGAGAATTATATTGGGAATATGAGGATTCTAACATTAAAAAAATATATCTTTTATGTTATGTGTTCTGAGATGAATGTCAATGTAAGGTTATGATTTTTACTGAAATCCTACACACTTAGCAAGCCACAAAATGATTGACTATTATAACTGCAGTTTCATCATAGATAATGTCTTTACAATGTCATGAGTTTCATGGGATTAGATAAGGTAAGAATCTTATGAAATAGGAATTTCTATGATATTTGGTGTTGAAAAACAAAAAATTAAAATGAAGGGGTTCGTGAAGCCTTATGAAGTTCATCACAACATGATCCGTAGGACACGATGTGATAGTGTATGGCTATGGTTTTTACCCTCTACCTAGGTTAGTCACATTATGAATCTTTTTCACACAATGTGTTTTTCAGGTATGTTTGGGAATTTCTCCATGAATATCATAATTTCACCATGATATAAACCCATGATTATTTATTTATAATGGGAATAATTCTCTTTTCAAGGGGCATAACCCTTAATTTTTAGGTAATAAGAGGAATTAAGATAGGCCATTAGGTTAGAACTACCCCTCACTATTCTTTCTTTAGACCATCGATTCAGAGGGATCATCTTGATGTTTTTCTATGATATATTTAATTTTTTTTTCCATTTCTACTTTTGTTCTTGGTTTATTTTTTAGACCACTAATTTTGGTGGTTTTCAATTAGGGTTTTTTGATGATTTCCACAAAAGAATGGTGGAAATGAACTAGAATAATCAGAATTTCAAGAGTAAAGGCTAAATGATACCCCAGAATGTTGATCATATTCTTTTGGGTGTGATTTTAGTGCAATGACTATTTATGATGTGTTTTTGGGTGAATATTCAACTTTAGATTAAATTATGTAACTAAAAATAATTATTAAAATTAATTATTTGTGTCTTAGGTATTGAGATAGGTTATAGAGGCATGGATAGGCTTGGATGAGGGTGTGTTGAGCTTGTCATATATAGTAACTACATTTTAGAGGTAGGTGGACCCATTGATACAAAATAAAATACAATATTATTTACAAGAATTCATTTCTACATAATTTAACTTGTTTTGGTGTTGGGATTAAGGACCAAGGGTGCCCTAGAAGAATATATAGGATGAAATTGGGACTCCTATACTCTATATAATATCTATTTAGAACTAAAGTAAACTAGATTCATCTATTGACTATGTATCCAATGGGTGATAGTGTCAATTGATATGATGAGAGGCATTTGGTACGTTTTAATGTAAGATTAGTGATGTGATTTATCCTAGGAGTGTTTCTAATGTGAAACAAGTTTCAAATACATAGATATTACATATTTTTTATGAATATTTAGAACATTACACAAACACATGACCAAGAATCATAATAGTTCATAGTCCTTGGAAACTAGGTATTCAATCTTATAATTTGGTGAAATATTCTAAACATCTCCCATAAAGAACATCCAGTTTAACACTCTTCACAAATATAATCTTTATTAAACCTTTATTCATAACATATGGAAATGAAACCATATAATGGGTAATATTAGATTCTCAATAAGAGTAAACAAGGGATATACTTAAGAATAAAATGAACATAAGGGTATGATAACATGATCGTATTATTTGAAAACCATTCCCTACAAATTAAATAACATAATATTGAGTTAGGGAATAGAGATTGGAATTTTATAATACATTAATCAAAATGGAATCAATGAACATGATCTATGGGATCATAACATTGGAATAAGATATAGATTATGAAATTATATATTAAATTTTAAAATTGTGAATATTAAAAATAGAAACAAGTTCATTCATTATGTTATGGAAATGGAATCTGGACCTTGAATAAACTTATGAACATGAAACCATGTTCACACATAACATTATGTACATGAAAGATAGGTGTACACATAAAAATATGATCATGTAATATGGTTCACACATAAAATTGTGAACATGTTATCAGGTTGAGGCATATATTATTTACTCATGAATTACTCATCCTTACCCGATCAATTAGAGAGAGATATAGGTCCCACCTATCACATAATGAAAATCATACATACGTGTTCCATAATATCACAAAAATTTAATCATATCAAAAATCAAGAAAGGAAAATGGATTTCATAAACATTTCATTTAATCATGACCCATGGAAATGCGTTTGGTTTCTTTATCATTTTGTCATTTCATCATAGCATAAACCATGGAAAAAGTGGGTTTCATAATAATTTTATCATGGTATAATCCGTGGAAGAGATAAAGGTTTCATAAACATCTTGTAAATATTAAAAATTCAGAGAAAAAATAACAATGGATTCCTTAATTCATATCCCCAATAAATCATCAGTTACATCAAAGTATGTCATCTTATATGGTGAATGATTTTCAATGTATAATTGGTACATTTTTTTGGAAAATTAATTTTATTTGAAAGTATCTTTTCTAATCTAAAAATTCATAAAATAATTAAATAATTTTCATTGAAAATAACGTTGAAAAATAATAAATAAATATTTAAATAAATTAATGGCCATGACATCAGGAAATTCCATTCGTGTCGTACATGTTAAAGCATATATTACTTTCACATTTTCTGTAAAATCTAAATGGGAATATTTTGGAAACAAATTTAAATTTTCGATTAGTTTTTTAAAAAGTAAAATATGCATAATATTTTTAATAAATCATTTTAATAATGTTAGAAAAGTTTTTATTATTTTTAATAATATGTTTTTGGAATAAAATGTTTTTTTACCGAAGAGAGAAATAAAGATGATTTTTATTAAAATAAATCTCAATTGTTTTATCTAAAAAAGAAGGAAAAAATGGGACTATTACATGAAAATATCATGAAAAATAATAGGAAATTAAAATTATGGGGAATTATTGAGAGTTATATGATAATATTTCAACATTACAGACTAAATAATAAAAAATTATGATAATATTAAGATTGTAACTTAAACTTATTACCACATTAGTAACATTTGAAAAATAATAACCTTGAAAGAGAGATCCTAAAATGGATATGTAACAACCATAATTATTAGGATAAGAATCATAAAATACAGTCATGGAAAGTATATAATAGGTGGAAAATATGGTATGTGTCACATAAAAGTAAAAAGTGAGACATAAATATCATATCTTAAGTATCAACCTCCTTCAAACATGTTAAAAACTACTATATAAAAAATATAATATTATTAGACATATATTACGGAATAATAATTATATATATTATTCCTTGTATTTTTTACTTCTGACCATTTATTAAATTTTTATTTACAATTACATGTTAAAATAATGTTTCAGTTAATAACCACTTTGTTTTCATATATTTTTTTATTTTTTATTTTAAGAACTCTTAATTTGATCATGGTTACATCATATATTGAATAATAATCATTAAATAATTTTAATATTTATATATCAAATATACAGTTTATAACAATAATGTATGATGGTTTTTAGAAATTATGTATGTTACAATCATGGAAATGAAAGACTGTATGTACGCATGAGTAACATTTCCTTTTTTCAATGATCATTATGAAAAGGTGGTAAGTAATATATTATCATTAAATAATAATAATAATATCATAAATAAAATATTTTTTTAAAAAACTTTACTTATAAAAACAATCTATTTAATGTGGTGATAAAAATAGAGAGTCACATCGCTTTTTGAAGGCATTAGTCTACACATACAAGAATGATGTTATCAACTTTCAGTAAGTGAAAATATGTGAAATAAAATGATATATTATCTTTTTAGAATGAAAAATATGTCATTAGTATGATTATTGAATCATTTATATCATATATGTTCATTAAATTTATCTTTCTTATCTTCCATGTAAAGCATTAGTAAGAAATGAATCACATCGCTTCGCAAGGCGGTAGTCTTTCGTACACAAGAGAGACGATATCATAGTCCCTAAAAAGGGTAAGTAAAAATGTATCTATTATATATTGAATAAATAGTTATAATTATGTTATAATATAATATATTTACTTTACGTCCATCATCATACCCAACTGTGACATGTGGTAATAGAAAAAATGAATGAAATCAGTTTGCAATTCGGTAGTGTCCCATACAAATGAAAGATGATTACAAAACACATTTGATGGAAGTAGATATGATTTTAGGTAATTAAATTAACATAAAAAATATAATTACATGTAATATAATTTTTATAATTATATCATAATTCTTTAATAAAAATTTAAAGACGTGTGGGTAGAAATAAATTAAATACACTAGTTGAAGAACATTACCTATTCCTTGGGCAACCTCCTTAGGTTTACCTCAAAATCCTTCCTCTATTGTTTTCATTCTAGAAATAAGTATTATAGTATTATAGGATGTAATTTGGGATGTTACTATTTCATGTATTATAAAAAATTGTTTTAAGGTGTTAATATGAGAGGAGAGTGGTGACCTTTTATAAGAGAGGTGAGTGGAATACTTGTAATTATTAAAAAGAAAAATATGTATGGATGTTTTTACATTAAAAAAGGATAAAAAATGGAGTAATATTTATTATTAGTATATATAGGTTCTATATATTTCCACAAAATATATATTTTACTATTTATTTAGTTCATTTTATCCCTTATATGATTAGTTTAACCCCAGTATACCCATTTTTACATTAGTCGTGAGATTTAATTTTTACTATTTCACAATTCATTTTGGTAAAAAATTATGTTGAACGTAATAGATAATATAATTTTTTTTGTTAAAAATATTTAATCAGTTTTTCAAAATTCAATTCACATAAGGGGAAAACTGTATTTAAAAATAATCTCATGGACACGACGAGAATGCGAGTTTTGAAAGATAAAATTTTAAAACGTTAAAAAAAAATTTATCCAGTTTTAATATTAATTAGATTAAAATGACCCAAATTGGAATAATAAGAATATAATTAAACTAATTTTACTTAAAAAAATTAAATTATAATAAAACTTTAGTAATAATTGAAATGAAAAGAATGTTTTCAATTAAAATCTACTAATTTTCACAATTCATCAAAAAATTAAACTTTTCATAAAATTATCAAAAAATACACCTAAGTTGAATTTGATATAAGGATTTAATAAACTAACTTTATTTTATCATATTAAATTTATAATGGTGTGAAAAAATTAATGTTATTATTGTTCTCAAAAAAATAACAATCTTTTATCTAGAAAATAGTATTTTTAAAACCTATAAAGACATTATCAAAAGATTTTGTAATTTCTTTAATATGATTTTTTTATAAAACCATTATAAAAAATATCTAAAATTTTGATATTAATATACATATCTCTATGTATTTTATCCTTGTTATAACTATGACATTTGAGTAATATTAATAATATTTCATAGTTTTTTTACAACTCACTGTCATGTGTAATGAAAGATAACCTAGTGTTGCAGGTGACACAAGTTTATATTAGTGTTGTTTGTAATTCTATTTATCAAATAAATTTAATTTATTTGAAAAATAATATATAATGACTTGGGGTGTTACATTCTACCCCCCTTAAAATGAATTTTATACTAAACATTCATCACCCTAATAAAAAACACAATAATTATGCCACATCATTTTCATAGGTTACCAAATAGATTCCTTAAACTAGTGGTTTTTTCACCAAACATTGAATAAGTGATTGGTTTTTTTCATATCAATTTCTCTGTATGATCCATAATCTCTACTGATCATTTTTCATAAGAAAGGTTTTTCTCTATAAGTATGACCTATGTGTTCAATAAATGTACTAGTTTTGAAATATATCTCCTTGGGAGTTCTACGATGAAAAAATAATGGAATTGAGAGAGGATTGGTGGAATTTAAAATAGATAAACTTCAGTCGACATACAATCAAGAATTTTAATGTGACTAATATACAAAGGGAATAATTTCTCTTTATCCCTATATCTCATAACCTTCTTCCATTGAGAAATTTTTCGAAACTCATTGTCACCAACTTCAAATTATAGAACACACATGTGATTATTTTCCTAAATATTCTTCCAACTCTGATCTACCTTGATGTGTTGGTAAATGGATCTAATCTTCTCCTATATTTCATTCTATATCATAGGTCACAATAGTTTTCATTCTCAAATATCATTCTAGAATATTAGTGTTATATATTTCATAGAGTAAAGGGATTCATAAAGAGACATATGAATTCATGAGTGAAATATATTGTTGTCAGAAAACTAATCTAGAGTAGTGTGTTGATCCCAACCACCATTTTAATTAAAATAATAAGATCTCATTATATCTTCTAGGGTTTTAATTATTTTCTTATACTAACCATCTATCCATGGATGATATGAAATTATGAAAATATAACTCCATATAAAGTGCTTACTGAAGACTCCACTAGAATATTGAGGTAAACCATAGATCCCAATAAGACATAATATATTATTGTACTCCATGAATCCTTACCTCTTCCTTAATGTATATCCTAGAAGCCTACTCTAGAGAGAGGTCTTATATAATAGTGGTGATGTTTACTGACTTAATATGGTATTCTTTTGATAGTGGCGAAGCGTACTTACTTAGTAAGGTGATCGAATGTAATCCATAAAAATTTATTCCTTTTAGATGTTTTAGGGACTCCATTGCCAACATATATGATAATGTTTTCCCATTTACATTATGGTATGAGTAATGAATGTATCATTCCATTACACTTTTTTTCTATCAAATGTAACTTGATGACATACCAATAAATGAGATTCAAAAATTACAATATCTCTCTTTATGCCATCCCACCTAAAGTACTATTTCAAATATCAATACATATTTTCACTTTTAGGATGAATAGAGAGTAATGAACTATGATATTTTCCAAAAAAACCTATTCAAATCTAGTATGGATGGAAGACAATCACGATTACTGAATCTTATAATGTCATAAAGGTCAAGGTTAAACTCAATAACATTTTTATCCTTATTTTGTAGCTACAGATCTTTCTTCTACAGCTCTTCAATCATCACATGGATAGATGCTTAAAAATTCAATTGAATAAAATAATATTTCTCCCATTACTTATGTATTTCAAGATCTATCCTATGAAAATCTATAAATATTGGATCTGATGTTATCCTCATCATGGATAATCTAGCCGAATCTTTTCAACACAATGAATCATCCAACTTGTACACCTTCTAAGGGTGATAATGTATTGATCCTAAATAATCATTAATCAACAGTAACCATCTTCTCTAGTGCATAATCAACTCATTTTATGTGAATATATACTTCAAGCCTCAATGATTGTTATATATATCACACTTTTGTCCATAAAGATAATGCCTCTATATTTTTAATTCACAACCCACAATAGATAACTCGAAATCATGAGTTGGGTAATTTGTCTAATGAATATTCAATTTTCACAAGGCATAATCTATATCCATTTCATTATACATAATAAAACATTCCAATCCATTATTGGATGAATCACTATATATTAAAAACCCTTATCTACAATAGTTTATTGTAAGAATAGTTGCGCTGAATAACCGTCTATTCAATTCCTTGAAATTTTCCTCAAATACATCTATCCAAAGGGACATGGATCCATTCTAATATAACATGGTGAGTGGATTAGATGTTTGTGAGAAATTATCCACAACCTATCATTAATATCAATCTAAAACAAGAAAATTATGGATCTAAGTCAATATGGTCAGTCTTGGCAATCTCTCGATAACATTCGTCTTTGATGGATCTACTTGTATTCCATATCTTTAGATTATATGACCCAAAAATGAAACCTTTAAATAAAAAAATAACACAAAATTTTTTATTATATTTTTTCCTTCCTTAGGATCTCTAGTATAATTATCATGCTATCTACCAGATCATCCTTGATCTTTTCATAGATAATAATTTCATCTTCTAAAGAAGGTATTCATTAAATCCAAGAAGATAATTGTGGAATTATTAATCCAAATAGAATAACTATATACTCATAGTGTCTACAGATTATATAGAATTATATCTTGGGTATATCCTCTCTCAGGACCCTAAATTGATGATATCTAGAATGAAGGCCAATCTTGGAAAAGTATTATACTCTAGATGGTTGAAAAAACAAGCCATCAATACAGATAATAGAATAATTGTCCTTAACTGTGATCTTGTTGATCTCTTGATAATAAATGAAGAGTCTCATTGATATATATTTATTTTTATAAATAAAATAAAAGGCGCACCCCATTGTTAAAAACATGGATAAATTAATACCTTCTCAATGATTTCTGGGAGTTTCTTCTTCAATTCGTGTAACTCAATCAAGGCCATTTTATTGGGATTCATTAAAATTAGCGTGGCATGAGATATGACTTCTATTGATAATACAAATTAAATTCTTGGTGGAAGTCTATGAAACTCTTATAAAATGACATCAAAAAATTCCTAAACCATTGAAATATCATTAATGTTGATTTTGTCCCCAACTATCAGAGATAAACAAATCTGTTGAATATGAATCAAAACCCATACAATGGATATGATTTACCTTGGATGTTAATATTTATTTTCACACTAATTTATGATCATATTTTGGTTTGGAATATCAATTTTGACATAATTTCCTCAGAAATTGATGTGTGATTTTTGTATAGATAACCAATCCATGTCTAAGATAACATTAAATTCAAGGTGAGGAAGAATGAAAATGTTAACCAGAATAAAAATCTAAAATAATTCAATGATATATGAATCATAGAATTAGAATGTGATCATCATTCCATTATGTGGTTTCATTTATAATTATATATGAAATCATTTGTGTTGCATCTTTATAACCTTAAGAAATTCATTAGATATGAAAGAATGGGTAGAACCATAGTATAATAAGTCATTCACAGTTTTATTGTGGATAATAATTGTACCTTTAATAATGTAATTAGTGGGAATCTCATCATAAATAATGATATAAAGGGATTTTCATTTATATCATATCATTATAGGTTATTGTAATTTATCACAATTATTAACCCTTTGATTTGGGAACCTATTAGAACAATTACCGAACTCCTTGCAATTGAATCACTGATGCATGGGAGGTGAATTCTTTGGATTCTTATCATTATTCACATCGTCAGAAAAATTATTCACAAAATTGTTACATTAATCTTCTCGATAACATTCCTTTCCACACATAAAACATTTAGTATTAATATTAATAAAATATTCTCCATGCTTTTTCCAACTCTTTGATCATAATGTAAATCTAATATTATTCTCTCCATGGTTTTTAGATTTTCATTATAATTCCATTTTTCTATTCTTATGAAAACCATGAGATTGATATGTAACTTCAACATCCATTCCCACATTGATTGAAAATTAGAAAATATATTCAAATATATTGAAGTCCCTTATGGGTAATTCCCTTTGGGGACTATGATTTTATCCCCTGATGAAATTATTAACCTCACCTTTAGGCTAGATGATAATAACAAAATTGTACATCAAAAGTCTTGTAAATGTTTCCTCAAAGGTACAGATGGATTCGTCATCCATTCAATTTAACTCAAGGAACTCATTATATATCATTATATAGATAATAGTTGTAAAATACTTATTGAAAAAATAATTCATTTATCTCATCTCAATCTAAGGATTCAATTTCATTTGGTTCCCACATTCACATGTAATATCTAGACAGGGATGTTATTTCTTGGATACAACACAATCTATCCACAACTAAAATTATCAAATAATTTCATATACTTTGACTAATACGTCAGATTATCCTAAGTCATATCCCAACATATATCCTTATAACTATTTATAGGGATCTCACTAATTTCATCACATCCATGTTTCCAAAGTTTAACTAAACTATTACACTTTTACCAACTATAGCGACCCGGGATTATCATACATATATATTACATATTTTTAGATTAATATTAAATAAATTACACAAAAACATTCCAAATGACCATAATAGTTTTTTGTATTTGGATATTTTTTACACAATCTTCTAATTTGTTGAAATGTCTTCAACATCTCTCATAAATATCTTCACCTTTAGTACTCTTCACAAACATACCCTACTTAAGAACATTCTTCATAAACTAGGGAAATGAAACAGAAGAAATGGTGATATTAGATTCTTAGTATGGGTAAAAGTTGGAGGTATATAAGAATAAATATAACACAAAGGTATGAGAGTAAGATAATTACATTTCAAAACCAGACCCTACAAACCAAAGACCATAACATCGAGTTATGTAATAAAGATTGGAATTTCATAAGAAAATAATCATAATGGAATTAGATAGATTTATCCATGTGATAATTACATTGGAATAATACATATATTTTTGGAATACACATCATCTTATAACATTATGAAAATTTATAAATAGAAACATATTCACTCATAAAGTTAAGGACATGAAATCAGGCCCTCACATAATCTTATGGACATGGAACCAGGTCAACATAGAGCATTATGGACATGAAAGATAGGTGTCTTCATAACACTGTTAAATTGAAATTACTTTTATTCATAACATTTTAAACAAATAATTTGGTTCATTTATAACATTGGAAACTAGTAATTATGTTCATATATAACATATATAGTCATGAGTTATCCTTCTTTACACAATGGATTAGAGGAACATATAGCTACCACCTTTCATATAATTATAATCATTTGTATTGGTGACACAATATAATAAAACAATTATCATATTATAAATCATGAGACGAAATGGATTTGATAAATATTTCATCACATCATAACTTGTGTAAAAAAGGCAGGTTTCAAAATCATTTCATCATAGGATAACTCATTGAAAAAGAAGCGGGTTTCATAAGACTTTTATCATTGTATTACCCGTGGATGGGAAATGGGCTTAATAAACATTTTATCATTCCAAATAACATATATAAATAATAATAATGAAATCCTTGGTTCATATCCCTATAAAATTATATGTTACATTAAATGATGTCATCCTATATGGATAATGATTTTGAAATATCAGTTAGAACATTTCAAGAGGAAAATAACTTTTATTTTAAAAATAACATTTTAAAAATATAAATTCAAAAATCTTTTGGAAAATATTTTTATTAAAAAAATAACCATGATAAATTATAAATCAATATTAAAAGTAAGTAATGTTCATGATGGTGGAGAATTTCGTTCATTCTGTAAATATTAAAACAAATATTCCTTTCACATTTTCTATAAAGGCCAAATTAGAATTATTTGGAAAATGGCATGAATATTACTTTAAAGAAAATTTTGAATGTAAAAAATGGGTAAATATTTTTTTAATAAATCATTTTAATAATGTTAAAAACATAGTTTATTTTTTAGAATACATAGTTTTCCATTAATAATGGTTTTTGATCGAAGAGAGAAATAAAGATTATTTTTATTAAGAACTTTTTATCAATTATTTTAAGTTCTAGAGAGTGAAAAAAGGTACTATTACATGAATATATCATCAATAAAAATAGGAGAAGAAAATTCCTGAACAATCTTGAGAGGTATATCGTAATATTTCAACATTGGAGACTAAATCATAAATAATCCTAATAAATGAACAGAGTGTAACATAAATCCATTACAACTTTAGTAAAATTCGAAACATAATCCTAATGAAATAGGGATAATAAAAATGATTTATAATCCCCCTAATTTTGAGAATAATAATAATAAAAAATATTTAGGGGAAGTATACACACCACATAAAAAATATTTGTTGAATATGGAACATGTCTCACAAAAGTAAAAAGTGAGACATAAATCCCTTATCTTATGTCCTGAATTCCATCATTCAAATTTGAAAATATAGTATATAATAATAAATTTTCACAAATCTATTATCAAATAATATTTTTTTAAAAATTCTAGATTTTATTTTTTAACTATACCCATTTATGGCACGTTTATTACAAATTATTTTTTAAAATAACTTTTCCTGCAATAACTACATTTTTTTATATATGTTTTGCTTTGTTATTTTTAGACATCTTAAATTTATCATGGTTCTATAATATAAAGAATAATTATATTCAAATAATTATCATATTTATAAAAAAATTATTTTTTAATGATATTCAAGAAATATGGTTTTATGAAATGATATATGTTATAATCATAGAGATGGTTGGTCATACGTACTTATGAGTTGCGTTTCCATTTTCAACAAAAAATATCAAAATTAGGTAAGAAATAATTTTATATTAAGAATTATTATAATTTCATAAATGATATATTATTACTTTAACTATAATTATACATATCATCATTGTGGTGTGGTTATGAAAATCGAGAGTCACATCTCTCAGTGATGGCAGTAGTCCACAGGTACACGAATGACGTTATCATCTTTCATTAAGTGAAAATGTAAGAAATAAAATGTTATATTATCTTTTTAGAAATATTAATATGTCTTTAATATCATTATTATGAAATAATATCACATATATTCATTAACATTAACCTTATTATCTTACATGTGAAGCATCAATGTGAAATTAATCACATCTCTTCGTGAGGTGGTAGTCCACCGTACACAGAAGTGACGTTATTATATCCACTAAAGAATGGAATGTAAAGAGTTATATGAGATAAAATGACACATAATTATGTAAATATATCACATTTATTCATTAATTTTATCCTTATTATATTACACGTGAACCATTAGTGAAAAACAAATCACATCACTCTGTGAGGTGTTAGTTCATTGTACACACGAACAATTCTAACTTATACCCTAAAAAATTGAATGTAAATAAGTTATATATGATTTAATGATTGAATATTTATAATTTTTATATAAATTACATATATATACTTTATATCCATCATTATAAAAAACTGTGAGAGGTGGTAGTTGAAAAATGAATGACATCAGTTTGAGAGGCGGTAGTCCTCCACACACACGAATGATGATTTCATAACTCATTTTATGGAAGTGGTGATAGTTGTAGGTAATTAATGTAACATAAAAACATCTCAGTATATATAATATACTGAGGATATTATATTTGAATGGTTTAATAATAATTTTAGTATGTGGAGGAAGATATAAAAAAATGCTCATTAAAGAACATTAGATCTTCTTTAGTTAACCTCATTAAGTTTTTAAAAAATATTTTATGTGATATAGTTATTCGAAAAATAAGGATTATATAATTATATTTTAAATTTTTTTAAGTTATTTGGGTAGGTATGGGTTAAAATTTTATTTTGACGGTGTGATGTGGATAGGATGGGGGGGTCATTTATAAGCGAGGTGAGTGGAACACTTTTAATTTTTGAAAAGAAAAATGTGTAACCACATTGTTAACAAGGAAACAGGGTAAAAAATAGATTATTTTATACTATTATAAATTATAAGGTTTATATATGGACATAAATATATGTTATAGAATTTTTTTGGTCATTTTTACCATATCATTTTTGTTTAACTCCATAGTAAACCCATATTTACATTAACCATTGTAATTAACATTTACTGTTTTCACTAATCATTTTAGAAAGAAATTAATTTAAAAATATTAGATAAAATAAATTATTTTTATTGAAAAAATTTAATAATTCATTCTAAATTCAATTCACATAAGTGTAATTTTTTTTAAAAAAATAATCCCACAAACATTTCGAGAAATGAGGTTTTCAATGAGAAAATGTTCAAAAGTTTACAATGTTTTTATAACAAATTTCAAAATAAAATTTATCAAAATAATGTAAATTGTATTTTGATATATATATTTTAACTAGTTTTTTTTATAATAACACAATTTATAAAATATTTTAATTTTATAAATAATTTAAACTAAAATGTAATTTTTTATTTAAATTCAATACTTTTAAATATTCCAAAAAGCATCATATTCATAAAAATTTAAATAATTGAAACTAAGATAATTTCAAAATTATAAATTTCATAAATTCTTCTTACTGTATCAAAATTATTTTATAAAAGTTTCAAAAATTAATTATTTTATTGTTCACATAACGAAATAATTTTGTTGAGAAAATCATATTTTCGAAACATATAATTTTTTTAAAAAATATGTGATTTTTATCAATATTTTTTATTTATATAAAATCATTATAATTAATATTTTAATATTATTGAGCACTGTTTAGATCTCCTTGTTTAACAGCTAGGCTATAATAGTCGCATTTGAATAATATTTAAAGTAAATCATGATTTTATTACAACTCAGTGTCATGTGTAACGCATGCTAACCCAGTTCTTCCTGTAACTCAATATTAAATTGATGTTAAATTTAATTCAATATATCAATGATATTTAATTTATTCAAAAAATAAATAAATCAGAAAAACTCAAGGTGTTACATTTTCCTATGGCTGGGGGCAGACTTGAGAGGATCGGGGCCATGTGATGACAAGATTGATGGTTATATGTCTTACGAGTGACTAAGAAATCCCTCCAAAAGATAGAGGTGAGTCTTGGTGTGTGATGTGAGTAATATAATTCCTCCAAGAATTTATGTTTATGAAAAATATAGGTTTACTCTAGTTAAAAAACTGAGAGATCTTCCTTTGAATCAGTGATATGAGACCCAGGTACAGGTTATCAGACTTTATTAGGGACATAGAATTGGGACACCAAGGGGGTATCAAATAGGGAATTAAACCCTACTTGTTGATGGAAGGGTATGGTGGAGCCTATGGGATACGGATTCACCAAGTGGTAATGGGAGTGAGTTAGTAGTCATAACTAGTGATGAGGGGTTTGTTCTTGAGTGTACAGTGCTTTTCTGATAAGTCAATGAGTTTTGTGACATGCTATGTTCCATGTTTTATATTTAAGGAATGTTCTTGTTCATGTTACCATGATACGTTATAATGTATGGTGTGGGTTGAGAATCTCAAATCTTATCCTCATATTGGGTGATATGGAATGGTTTTTACTTCCATGAGTGTCATGGTGTTCTCATTAAAAATTAATTCTTGTCCAACCTTGAGTGAGAAGGTGTGTAATGAGACCAATTCGATTCACCTTGAGTGAGAAGGTTTTTCTATGGACCTTTCCTTGAGAGGAAGGTAAGCGGTCGGGGGAGAGATTGTGATGTGATGTAGGACCAAACAATCGGACCCCCAAGAGTAATATGGATGGGTCCAAATGCGATGTGGAGATGGATAGTTGGGAATTACATTGAGTGAGAATTTAAATGTCATATTTTAGATTTATGTACATCATAGAGAGAGGGATAGGTCTAGATCTTGGTACTAGGCCCTACCCTGAGGTGGGTAGTTATTGTTATTCATATGGTATCCTACCTTGAGTATTTATGTATGGGATTATACATATGTTATGAGGCAATAATAGGATTTTGACAAGGCATTGAAGAAGGTATGGTCATGTGTCATTTTGGCCTAGTTAGCACATGATGAAACAAAAAGCCTAATCATTTGTGTTATTTATTTTCCTCATGCATACATATTCATATGATGTCACGTATTATGGGTACGTGGTGATACCCTAGTGAGTTATATGATCACACCATACATGGGAACGCTGATGCATGTGCATACCATATATTTTCTTTTTGGTTGTGCATACGACGTACAATGGATTAGGCTAGAGTAGATTGGGGGTATCAGGAGAGTAGGGGTGAAGTATTTTCTATGGGTAGAAGTTGAGTTAGTGCAGATACTTTTTGTCTTCTGATTATTTTGTATATGGTATCTAGGAAGTGGGTGACTAGTGTATGTTTTCTATGACCATGTTCTTGTATCATTAATTTAACTTGTTATAATAATGTGTTTTATTAATTATTTACAAAATTATTATATACTATATATGTTTTAGTTATTTTCTACTATATTTCAACTATAATTTGAGGGAATAGTCTCCTCATTTTAGGATCGCACCATTAATCAATGGCCTCTAGAGTATGCGGTGGTGTTCTTGAATCCATGTATCCATTTTATCCCTAATGGGTGTTTTGGACCTGGATGTTATAAGTTGTATCAATTTTTTATCTTTTTAAATATGAATACGGTATAAATGTGATCTAAGAATCTGGAAGAGCTTTTTTGTGGAATTTTGAATAGTGTATCGTGAACACATTCCCTATGGGATGTACTGGTTACCAATGGTATGGGATTTTTATTTTTTGGTTTTCTAAATTACTATTGAGATATTGGTTCAATTGTGATGTGTGAATTTGAGGTCATTATTTTGTTTTTGTCTCTTAGATTTTTAAAATGGTTCCCTTGTACATGCATCATATTCGACACATGGGATTCACAAAGCATATGCGGGCTTGTGTGATCTTAGTTTTTACTAATGACATAGGTTTGACTATTTAGAGTTACATATGCTTAAATTTTTAACCACAATTTATCTATTATTTACCCTCATAACCTATTTGTAGCATCCTACCAGATATAAGATGATTTTTTACTCATGACTAGTTTTCTAATGATTGTTTGTGTGGGTCATCAATGGGAATTTCCTATAAAGGACTATATAGTCCATTATAGGGAGGGATTTATTGTGTAACACATGGTGGATTGGTATAGTAATATTATTATTGACAAACAATATGAGGATTTGTATTTATTTCCTTGAGGATAGGGTTTGGTCACCTAAAGATTCAACAACAACCTATATGGCGTTTTCCCATATAGCTTCTTGGTGGAATTCTACTTAACCAAATTAGGTAATTGCATGGAAACACTGAAATAGTTGATGAAATCCATATGAATACATTATAAATTTGGATGTGAAGAAATAAGAGTGATTTTGGGGTCATGTATTGGTTTTGAGGGCATGAGATATTTGATTTATGGCCCTTTTTGTTCAATATGTACTTTTAGTGGAATGGTGGAAGCATGAGTAGAGTATAATGGTATTAGAATTATAGCTGGGTGATAGGTGATCAAATGTTAGGCATTGGAATGTGTGAGAGTCCTTGGAATCATTGTATATAAATCATCAATAATGATTCAATTGGGAAAGAATCATATTTATGAGGATCATTTCAGTGTGTTAGGTGCATGATCCTAGGTTAGATGAGACATGAATCCTCAGAGCATGATCCAGGATGTATGATTGTTTTGGATAATAGTGTTCAATAGTTGGGTTTGGATAAGACTGAACAAGGTCACGAATAAGAACCTATGAGAAGACACTTAGTGAATCAATCTTACTTGGAGGAGGATATTGAGGTCGGTATATATTTTTGGGAAAACCCTTAGTGTAATGGGGTAGGTTTCCTATAGGTATACACCGTTCCTGTCTATGTTGTTGATCCGTGAGTAGTACTTGTATAGGTCCATTGATATTTTTTTAGTTATAGATGATACTGATCAGTTCTATGGTGGTAGTGTGGTGTTAATATGGCAACAGACATGGTTCATCAAGGTTTTTATCATTATTAGGGGTTGACGGGAGGGGCTAGAGTGGTGTTAGGTACCATTTTGGCTGATGCTCGAGGCAATGTATAAGGGAATCCATAGCATGAGGAGTACACCAGAGGTTTTCTATGTACATGATTTTTGTTTTTGTGTATTTTATGAATATTGAAAATAATGTTCTTAGTAGGTTATGGATCAATTAAATTAGGTGTTTTGTGCTAGATCTTGGGTAAGAGTGACAGAATCATATCAAGTCATTACATTTAGTAATGAATGAATCATGGACTATGGAGACTGAGTGTTCTTCTTAGTGGGGTGGTGATAATAATCCTTCTATAGTGGGTATCAGTGTGTCAATCATGAAGGTATTACATTCATTTTGAAAGGGTAATGGTTGTGATGTGATCAGTTGGATAGATGATCAAGATGACATCGGGATACTATTTTATAGTAAATGTCTAATGTTATATTATTTCTTGATAAATATTGAATTAAAGTTTAGATTTTGTGTTAGATGGAGTCTGTGAATTAGGATCACATCAAGGTAGATTGGTTGTGATTAGTGAGTGAGTCAAATTGGCGGTCCACCTATGAACATGGAGATGAAATGATATATTATTTTCTTTTGTTTGGGGATGCTGCATCGATGAATATAGGTGTTTGGTGATATTAACATAGATATACACATGGATTTAGGTTTATAATTCGATGGGGTGTTTGAAAAATATAATGAGGATGTAAAATTTTTTCTTGAAAAGTAAATTAGAGGAGAGATAACGTGAGATTTCATGTGGAAATGGATATGTTTAGGTAAAAATCATGGATAGTTTTTCATTTCACCACTAGAAATCAGAATAGACTATTGAAAAAAGGATATGATGGTGGAGTGAACCACTATTCATAATTGTCTTATTTTAAATAAAAATTTATCAGGCAGAACCATAATATTTTAGTAGAGTTGGGAAGATACACCTTGATTTATCGGTGGAGATAAGTGTGGGTGATTGTTTTCTTAGTGTTAGCATTGATGGTGATGTATGTATCTACCTCTATTGAATTGTGTGCCAAGTGTTTGAAATTTCAGAGAGAAAGTGTGTTTTTCAATTTGAGATGATATATAGAGAGCTATCAATGAATCAATGGCCATGGAAGTTTTAAAATAATTGTTCAAGTACTACTATGACTTCTCGAGGATGAGATGCATTATGCTGGCTATTTTTAATGACCCATGAATTTTAGAGTAATTATTTTTAGAGGATGATTGAATATTAATTAGGGAGTTGGATTTATTCCATCAATTGGGATATATCTTAAGAATATGATGATCAAAATATCATTGAAATATGTATTTGTACATAAAATGATTATTAGTTCTTGTATAGGTTCTCAGGCCACTTTTAGAGTAAGTAAGGGGGAATTGCTAATAATTTTCAGCAGTAGAAAGACATGCCACATCCCAAAGGTTGAATCATGGATGACTATAGTCATGGTAGTTGTACAATGGAAGTGGTTATCTCTTCATGAAGGTATCATGGGGTTGGATAAGGTAAGAGTCTTATGAAATTGGTCACACCATAAAGTGAGGTTTCATTCCATAACTAATTTAATATTAAGGGGTATGATTAGTCTTACAAAGTCAGTCAAAATGTGATCCTTAGTTTGTTCAATGATAGTGTTTGGTTGAGGGTCGACCCACTACCTATGTTGGACATTCCTTGCCTCCTGACCACACTATGAGTTTCTCAAGAAAGGGGGTGTATCATCAAATAAACATGCTAGTAATTCTTTGATAGGTTATTTTTTGTTTTTTATAAGGATAATTCCTTCTTTTTTGGGAAAACTAATTCAATATAGGTATAGAGAGCTTTTGGAAGATTCCATTTGGCCAAACAAGACCCTCAAACATCATCATATGGATCCATAATTTTAGGGGATATATTGATACATTTCTTTGGTTTTTTTAGAATATTTCTCTATTTATTACTCTATTATTAGTTTCCACTATAGCCTCCAAATTTAAATGGTTTTCATCTTGTGGTTAATGATTATTTCTACTAGTGTATGGTTGGAATAATGGGGCTTTAATGTTATCATTCTATAGGATGATTCATAAGGTTGAATGCATATAGATGGGTGTGTTTTTAATAAGAAGGTGATGAAAATTGAGTTTTTGGGTGAATATTTATCTTTGTATTAAATTTAATAATTATATAAATTTTTATAATTAATTATTTAACGTATAGTGTGATATAGGAGATCAAGGAATTGTTGGGCTTAACTAAGGGATAAAATAAATAGTCAAGCATAAAAACACTATTTTGGAAGTCGGTGGATCCTATGATACATACCAATATACATGAATAGTGAAAAGAGTGATTTATGGTATATTTTATGGGTTTGAGTGTAGGGCTTAGGGTCATGGGATCCTTGTTTTGAATTAATATGATGGAATTAGGCCCCCTATTCCTAGAAAAATCACTCTCTAACACATATGTAACCTTGGATTTCCTTTTGATTATGTTGATAAGGGGTGAGAGTGTTGATTAAGTTTACAATAGGACTTGGGAAGTCTTGAGGTTTTTTTGTGGTCATTTGAGGTAACATAATAGTGTTACATTTGTCTAGTGGGAAGGCATGACAGGCTTGGGTCTGAGTGATGATGGGTGAAATTTTCATACGTCTCATGAATGAATAGGAACTCATCCAAAAGTCGAAGGAGAGTCTTTGTGTGGAAAGTGATTAAGATAAGTACTCCAAGACATTCAATATCCAGTAGAGAGGGGTTTATATGTGTGTAAGGATAAGTTATATCCCTTATATTAAGTTATATGTTACCTAATAACGTGTCATAAGAATTTCATTGGGACATAGAATTGGGATGTCATGCTCATTTTGTATGATGAATTGGAGCCAATTATTGTGGATAGGGTTGTGTAGTGTATATAAAATTTATGTCACCAATGTGTGATGAGTATGAGTTAGTTATAATGACTCAAGGAGATGAGCTAGGTCCTGATTGGGAATACAACTATTGACAATTTGGGGAGTTGTGTGATGTGTTTCATGCAATGCTTGTTGTTGAAGAAATGTGACTGGATTTGTCTTTGTGATAAGCATTAGATTTGGTATGGGGGTTTAGATCATGAGGCATAGACCCATAATGAGTGAGAGGGAATTATATGGATATCCATGAGTGATATATAGTCCCCACAATTCATGTAATCTAGGAAATAATTATGTGATAAGGTGTATGATGAGACTAGTTATCTTTACCATGAGTGCGAATGTATTTTCATGGATCGGGTATGGGGTTAGAAGGTAGTTGTTAGGGGTGGGGTTTTAATGATAATTAAGATAACACATTGAGTGGAAAGGCTTGGAATGTATGTGATATGGATCTTTATATAACAACCCTAAAATGATTATGATCTAATAGGAAGACATTAAATTGATTACTACCCCAAACAGAGGGAAGGGTATGGATATTGATATTAGAGCTGACAAAAAGGTGTGTATAATTTAGGATTTGGATGAGGCTATGCAATTAGTCTTTGGTAATGAGATGATATGTATTTTAAAATGAGATATTTGTATTCTATTATGGAACTAGAGAAGTTATGGTTAGGTATGATGGTAGCCTAGTTTGCACATTATGACTCGAATGATGTGTGTATCTAATTGATCATCATATTGGCCCGATTATAACAAGATGGAATGATGTGATTGTTCACTTCTATTATTTTTTATCATCATAAATACACATGCATATGACGATGTATATTTGGGGTGATTACTATAAAAAGACTATATTTTATACTCACTCCATACACATGAACTCTGGTGAAGGTGAAGACATCATGTTAGCTTTATGGCCAGAAAATTAAATGTCATGGATGGGGTTGGAAAAAGTTGAGGGTATTGAGATATTATGAGTGAGGTGTGGTCCAGGGATGAAAATAATACTAATGAATTTTTTATTTTTCCTTATTTTTTATATGGGATCTACTAAATGGGTGATAAATTAATTTTTTATATGATATTATGTTTGTATAATATATTTAATTTTTTATATCATTATGCTTCCATGATTATGCATAATTATATTATATATTGGTGATGTTTTGTTTATTTTTATCTATTTAATGACTATAATTTTAGGGAATAGTTTCTAGATTTTATGAATTTTGAACATGCTTCTAGTTGAACACCTCTAAAATATGGGGAGGATTACTTAAGGTCACAAAACACATTAGCCCAAGAAACTATAGAGAGGCATCTGGACCTGAGAATTACAAAATTGGTTCTAGAATAATGGGTATTAACTATATAACATCTTGTTCATTTTCATATGAAATTAATCTTCATGACATATGGTCATTCTATATGACCGGATCTTCGTCTTATGTATTATTCAAATCGAATTAAATGGGTTTCTAGGGTATCACTTTACTAAATTACGCCGAGTTTTCTTTAATTACACAATACTATAAAAATATTATCACACTTACTCCTAGTTATGAGAATTTATTCAAATCCATTTTCATTCATTATCATACCAATACACATTACTATTTCATTTTCAATTAACTACACATGATCTAGATTTATATAGTGAATGAAATTTCCACTTTAAGAACTATTTGTGGCTCGATTCTTTTCCTAAAAG
Source organism: Viscum album (assembly GCA_963277665.1). Lineage (NCBI taxonomy): Eukaryota > Viridiplantae > Streptophyta > Magnoliopsida > Santalales > Viscaceae > Viscum > Viscum album. The sequence continues at coordinate 1,277,922,000 of OY728141.1, read as the reverse complement.
GGTAATTAGTTTTGCTGAGATCAGTCAACCTAAGACCGAACACCGAATTTTATAAGTCTTTATCACAGGAACATAAACTATGGAAAATCTTCATCCTCATTACACAACATTAAATTTCCTTACATATGGTCCATCCTGTAAGACTCTAAGAGACTTAGAGTAGTCTCTCCCATGTATCCCAAATTCACTACAAGAGATCCAAATCAGTGTAAGGTTTCCAAACATGTGGGCTCTTCACTAGGATAAAACCCTAATTTTTTCCTATGATCCATAGTTTTTGGGACCCCCATATTCATATTTTAATATGAACTAGTGTGTTTCCCAAGAATAGGTAGTCGAAATATTCTATTTCTGATCTAGTGTAAGGATCTAGAAGATCACCTTTGCTATATTTAAGCTGGAATGATATATGGGATTAACATAATAACTTTGAATGGATTGAATAATGTTATTTTAGGATATTTAGTGTTATTTTAACCATTTATTTTAGTACTTACTATATTTTCTCTACCATATTTGTTAACTACATAAATCAAATTTATGGTTAGTTTATTACTAGATTATTTCAAACCTACAAGTGAATTATTCCATCCATATATCAAACATTGTGTCTTAAATTTTGAGTTTCCACAAACCATTAATGACTATAAGTAAAAAAGTTTATCTATATTTAAGAAAAACATCTGTTGGGTTTTGCATATTTTTCCATGATATAGATTTTCTTGAGCACCATTAATATGTACTTCAAACTAGAGGCATCTATGATTTAATAAGAAGTTCCTCTAATCTCTATACTCCTTGAAAACATTAACGGGGAACTCATGATTCAAATATGACTAACAATCAACCTCAATATGTATATTTCACCTTATCATCTAATTTAAAATGCTTCAGATCACGATTTACATTTTTTTTTCATTTCCCCTTCAAAGGAATTGTGGAACTCTTATCACTTGATCCCTATATGGGTAGTTATATAAAATCCCCTACCACATGGTCCAAGAAGTATGAACATAAATTAAATGAAACACCATTTTGATTGTCTATATTAGTGGTTATGGGATTTGATTTATGTATGGTTTATCTTACCCTTATCACTAAGTATGATACCACATTTGGATGTGGGTCAACGTTGTATGACATGAAACTTCATTCATTAGTGGTCTAGGAACTGTGAACATAAACTACATGTACACCCATTTGATATAGTTTTATGTAGTATTGGTCTTTCTAATTCAATTTATATTTTAATTTTACCTTGATGCATAGACAGTCAAAACTTTTTTTTCTTAGTTCCAAGCCCCATGACCATAAAATATATGCACACCTCCATGAGATAATCAATTCTAGCATGTGTATGTCATTCATGTCGGGTATGTTTCCACTTATTTGATATAATATATCACTTTTTGGCTAGTGATATATCACTATAAACCATTGAATAATTTATTATAAATTATATAACTTTATAATTCGGTCCTCTATAGTCCAAATTTTACATCATTGAAACATCCAGATGAAAGTGATATAAATATTTGTATATTTATGAACATGAAATGGAGACCTTATCATAATTCATGTCTCCACATGTTTGGTCATACCACCTCATAAATTATGAAAATGTTATTTAAAAAATAACTAAAATACATAAATCTTATAAGGAACACCTTTTGGCCCTAGAAAATCCTTTCTATGCTTGCTGGATACACTAGAATAAGGAAAATCTAGAGAAATTACATGTTGTAACCCTTCACTATAAATGTGTGTTCAATACATAGTATCATAATACTTAGGGTCCTCTAACCATTTTTAACACCATTTATTCCTTGAGACTAATTAATTACTTATGTGTTTGGGTAATCTCAAACCTTCTATGGATATTGGTAAAAATAGTATTAAGTTCTATGGGAATCTCCTATTTAGATATTTATATATTCTCCTGATATGGAATTTTATACACACCCGAAACTGGCCTTCTATCTAGTGGAATATTCATCCTAATGGGAAGGTCCTTTAATCCCCATATGATCAGATAACATCACAGTGAAATCCTTTATTCGAATGAGGTCCATATTCATCCCCTGTATACCAATTCAGTATCATCATCCCCAAATTATAATATATTTTTTTATAACTTAAACATACCATAATACAACTATTCAAGTTGATTTGAATACCCTCAATGTGAAAAATTAAGGAATCATGACCATTTTTAATGAATGAATATAAAATCCTCTTCTTGATCATTTGTTTACTCTCATCACAAGACCATACACCACATGAAATCTGGTCCATGTATTAAAACTATAAACTTTATGTAGACATATGTGAGGCAATATATGTTATAATCGTTGGTATTTATCAATTCTCATTAGGGTTATCTCACCTGTGTTTAGTGGATACTCCACATCAGTGATGGTCTATGGACTGTGACCATAAATTATGTGCTCCATTCTTAGAGGTTATCTACAATCATGACATTATTATTCTTATTCATGTCATGTTTTCTTCTATTATGTTGATATGCTAATTGTATCACTTTTTTTTATCAAAGCTATCAAACTAAAAAAACCACATTGTTAAAACGTTCAAGTCCATAAAGTATTCATGTTAGGTTATGAAGTACAGCCATATTAGAGAACCCACTGAGGGAATCCTGGGGAATTTTTTTCTCCACTAGTTGTACATGAAACTTATATGATATAGTAAAAATTTTGTATTATACAATGAAAAGGTATAAAAAATATTATGTTGAAATTAAATAATTTGAATCCTATGTGAGATCTAAGTTACTTCTCAGTAATAATCCCCCATATTAGGCTTACGAAAAAATTTGTGGTCCATAAGAGAAAAAGACAGAAGGATTTTGGGGTCCACCATATGATCTAAATAAAAATAAATCCATACGTGATAGGTCCCTTAATATAGGAATGAGTAGGCCATTATTTTTTTCCTCTCATATATCATTTCTGATCGTCCATATAAAGAACATGAAGATTTATTTTTTTAGGGGTTTAAGAGCCCTTGAACATTGGAATACTCATTTTAACTCTCCTTTGGGATCCTCATCTTAATGAGTCATCCAATTTTATATCTAAATATGTTAAATCTAGAATTATAGTGATAGTACATATGCATATTCCTATTCTTGAGAATACACCTAGGATGAAATATCTTTCATATCTAAATGGACTAACTATAGTGTTATAATGATGAACATATTCCCATGCTCATCTGTCAGCACACACCTACGAGGAAATCACATTCATATCCAAATGGTACAAATATACTTTTAGAATGATGGTACATATTTCTATACCCACCCATGATTACACACCTTGAAGGATATAATTTTTAAAAACAAGTGGAATAATAATAGTTCCATGATGATAATGCATATACCATTACCCATCAGTGATTGCACAACAATAAATAAATCATTTTAATATTCAAATATAACAACTATAGCGTTATAGTGATAGTAAAAGGTATATACCAATCTACGAGAACACAAATAGAATGAAATATCCTTGAATCACATTTTTGAGAACTATTATTAAATTAATCCATTCCAGTTTAATGTAAAGATGGATGGAAGTTATCTTGAATTTTTATTTTCAGGGTTTTATAGGTTATTATGAAATTATAATCAGATAGAGACAAGCCTTGACAAATTTTTAATTACTAAGAATAGAAGCCATTTTCAATCATGTGATAAAAAGAATAGATACATCCAAAAATAGGAGTCTTTGTTCATGATAATGATATATAAAAAACATCCCTCTCCATAGTCACAATGTCCATAGACATATTTACAGGATTTTTTTATAGTTTATCAATATTTCTCTAGCTTCATAGATACATCCTCCATAGTATGGTAGAGATTCCTCACCGTGATAACCATATTTTTTCTTATCGTTAGTGTCTTTATAAATCTTGTGAAATTTAGCTAATATTTATTTAGAAGGATCTAGTTCCAACTAAAGGATACATACATAGAAAAATTATTCATTAGTCATGAACTACTACTCTAATTACACCTCTTTATATTGATATTCCTATAAAAACCCCATATCTTAGAGGTCATTAGAATGTGTTATTGATTCAAGTTGGAAAGGTGTGTCTAATGTAGTTGTTCTTTCCACCGTTCTTAGATGACCACCTTCACGGTGCTATGGATTGTTTAATACATGAAGCCCCCACATCCTAAATTCCTAAATATTAAATAATGTTAATCTAATTTTCTATTTAGATCCACCTTGGGGGTTTCATATATTAGCTTATATGTACTCTTCCATACCTATTATCAGGTGTTATGGTGAATGTTTAAGGACTCTTTGTCTCGTATAATATCATTATATGATACTATAATATATTCTAGGGCCTGGAAACTTTTGGAGAAGATCATTTCCTACACCGTTGAGACTTCTTATGTTGAATCAATCTCAGTTTAGGTTTACTTTTCTTACTAGGTCATGGGGATTGGATCCATTATGGTCAAAACAACAATTTATGCTGGAAATGATACCAGTGGTATAAGAGGTACTTATTTCTAAATGGGTTCCATGGTGTAAAAATTGATATAGATACTCACCCACCGTTGATAATGTACTAACCTCTCTAATGTGTATTTGTTCCATGAGAAAACTCACATAGGTATCCCTTACAAAAAGAGTCCCTTTATTAGTAGAAGTGGGAGATTCAATCATCATAGTACCATTTGTCAGTACCATGAGAGAACTCTAGCCCTGTTCAATATATTGACTATTTTTTCATTCTTTACATCCTTTTATATTATCCAACTCATAGGCATATTATTTAGGGACATCCAGGTGAGCTGTATCACTTGAGGAACGACCATGGATCACTTAAAGTAGGTTAGATTGGTTTATAACTACTATTGTTTGGGTCATTAAAAGCTAAACATGAAGACATGACATTGTTATAATTCACAATGTAGAATTAGTTGAGGTAAATTCTCTTCATATAGTTCTATATAAAGTTAGATGTTCCGAATCCATGATAATAAATGGGAGTGATCAAACAAAGGGAAATAACATATGCCCCCTAGTTCCCTATTGAACTCCCCATACATGATTATGGAGGAGTGGGTCTCAGACATAGAAAAAATGTATTTTATTATGGATACATCCACAATAAGTTCTATTATAGGAATACATTGTACAAATTAACATTTTTAGTTGAGGTTTGAGAGTAAAAAATATGTTCTTAAATATGGATCATGGACCTATATCCCCAGGGTTGAAAAAATAATTCCATCCATATATCGCATATGCTTCATGGTGGGAACCTCTTTTTTTTAGTGTAAAAAATAACATCCACAACTATTGTATACTCAATCTACAATCCATATATTTGGTCTCATGTTTTAATTCTGAAGGATTGTATAGGTTTCCACGATTGGTGAGATAGAAACCACCCTAAATAGGAGCTCATAAAACTATATTTTTCATAGTACAAGATAACTTTTCCACAAATTGATTGTCTTAAGATATAATTTTTCTACAAGAATCTATTTGAACATTCTCCATGTCAAGAGGAGGACTCTAGTGCCTTTGACATTAGTTATTTCCTAGGAATCAATCCCTTAGTTGAGACCTCACCAAGTTATTGCTAGGTAGATCATTATAAAATAATCTCATGGTGTGTTGGATTGAATCATGGATAATAAAAAGATTAGAGACTAGGATGATTTGATAACATAATAACATCATTAATCTTGTATATTTTTAGAGGTGTCTTAGTTTATTACCTCTATTTTTCTATATAATACTCAACAGTTTCCATCAGGATGCTAATGGATAGTATTCCCAAAGGTTATGATGATATCTATGAACTAGTGTAATCAATGAATAGCCTAAAAAATTCATTTGTTCGATAAAAATTCATTTCAACACATAGACTCTATTGAGCCTTAATAACCTAGATTTATCATGATACCATAGAGTATTGACCCTTTTAACATATATCAAATTCACCATTGTCTGATATTGAAGGTATCTAAATTGACATGTGAATCGATAGGGCGCGCAAGACTCCCAAATAATGTCTCAGTCAATCAAAGCCACTATATCACTATACTTCACAACCATCATATAATTTTACAATTCATGTGGAGTGCTTCCATTTTCAATTTTCATTCCATAAGGCGGTGTTCCGTGTTGTAAAATTTTATTCTCTAATGTACACTCAAAATAATGAGTTTGAAATCACCCTTAAATGATATTGGATTGATGATAGAAATATATTGGTTGAATGGAATGATTCTAAATTTATGAAATTTAACTTTTATAATAAGTCCATAATAATTGAAATGGCCTTCTATCTAGCACCAATGTACCTAGAATGATCTTGATATGTTAAAAGTAGCCTTCCATTAGAAAATATTTAGGAAGAAAGAGTGAATCATTACTAGTACTAGAACCACTAAACCCATAGGATCCACCTCTACTAAATTGATATCTATCATGAATGTACTTGTCCTCACACCTTTATATGATTCACATACTAAAATGATGTACCCACATAAATTCAGGGTTAGGAACGCAACTAGATGAGTTTTATGTGGAATTACTAGGATTATTTCATACTACCACTACATGGACATGCTTTAATTCTATCTCATATATTCTAGGGAATCATCTCTTAATAATGGAGGATAATCCCATTAAACATTTTCATGTGGGTGTTTTTACATAAATAATCAAGAAAAAATTAATTCAATCCATGAATCTAACATTAGTTTGAGGATAACATTCCCTTCCTATGGTGTTTTAGGGCTCACTCATCAAATACTAGTATAAGTAATGAGTCCTCCTAATAATTTTTGATGAGGCCTTTGGTAGGGGAAATTTTTTAGACATATCTCTCATGATTTTTGCCACTTATATTTTTTACACATCCCATAAGCTGATTCTTACTTTACAACGCATCAGGTAGAAATATTTATGGATCCTTTAAGGAAAATTATTTTATGTTCTTACTATTATTTGGAACGGTCTTGGAATGATAAAGTTAACATAAAATATGGATGACCCCTTTAGGGATATATTGACCCTTTAAGGAAATATTTATTGATTTATAATTCATGTATTAAATAAACCATGATTTTTGGAGGTTTATATACATATATGGGATGTCAACGTCGTTCAAAAAACCATCTCTATACATTTCTAGATAGTTTAATGCAATGTATTTTTCATAGTTCTTCCATAGGACCTAATAGATCACTGATAAAAGGTTTTCTACTAGTTGGTATACCCTTGCTTGATGTCTTCAACCATTTCCTTGATATGTGTCATGACATCCACTACCAAAATGCTAGGTGAAGTACTAACCATCTTATTCCTATGAAAGATATCAATGGGTTTTCAATAAGAAAAGTAAGATATATGAATTATCCCATAATGTAATTGAAATCCTATGATGTAATCAACCAAATGTAATTTTGAAAAAGTCAATTTCATCCCCCAAGTGTATTCAATTAAACTTTCACCTAGTTTCTTTCATACAGGTAATTTTTCCTTCACATTTTTTCCTAAGGCATAATCTCTCATATTCCTTTATGATGCTCGTTCACCCCACAAATCCATATTTACGGTTAAAAGAATAAAAAATATGATCTTAACTAAATTTTCACAACCTACTTGGGTAATAAATTATTGTGAAATTATAGGGATTTATCAAGTCCAATTAGTATGTTGAAAGATATTCTAAACACCTATTTTTATGAAATGATGTTTCATTTAATTAGGTGGATGGATTCCCCATTTCTAAATATATTATAACACAAAAAATAACATGTATAGACAATATAATAGCATGCATAGTGGATAGATGTCTGTTGGGATGGATGAGAAACGCACTGGTCCAATCAAAAAACCAAATACCCTATAATGAGAGAAATATACACTATAGATTCAAATATTATTTATTATTACATCCTCCTTATTCTATTTAGATCCAATTATAATGGGTAATTTATTTGATATCCTTTTCAAAAAATAGTGGAAACCATGGTATGGTGAAGGAAATAATTGCTAGTGGAAGGAATGTCACTTCTCTTAAGTCCCTAGACATATTCCCAGGATGTTCCACCCAGGTCCCCATATATTAACCAAGGGTAATTATATAGTTTCACACAGTTTCTCTAGAATAAGGGTACAACAAACTCACGTATTTAATTAATTTAGTTTGTATGAAGCACACTGGGACACTTGTACCACACAACCTAGCCACTTGAATGAATTTCCACACATTCCCAAGCCTGATGCACCCATGTATTTATCATTATTTATAAATTTAACACAAGGTTTCCCCATTTTTCACATATTTCAAATGATTTGGAATATTTATAGATACCAAAATATACCTTCACCCACATCCTTTCTTCCCCCTTCTGGTAGAAGTTTATTACTTAAACCCAAGAGAATTAGCTAAATAAAAGGGAAATTGGGTCACCCAAATATCTAACCTTCATGAAAGACCACTTCACACATAGGAATACTAGAATAGGGTTATGTAAATCCCAATATCATTAATACTAGATAATCATGTGTATAGACCCTCTGGGATTACTGTACTAGGATGAAACTCACCCAACCCCTTCTAAGGAGCATTAAACTAGAGATTTTTTTCACCCTATAACAACCATGGAAAACCAAGTAAACCTACCTCTAGTTTGAAACCCTTATCATAAAATAACAAGTGAAAACCTATTTTCACTACCTCAACTTGGGAGAACCTCTTTAGCTCACCTCAACCAGGTTAAACCTCTTCTTCCTTCCAAAACCAGGGTGAGCCTCTTCACCCAAACCTGACTAGGTCAAACATCTTCACCTTAACTGTACTAGATATAAACAATTAATTATGAAATTAAAAAGGATATTATTCTCATAAAAATTATACTAGGGATATTCCTTCACCAAAATATCCAATTAGAGGGAACCCTTCACTCAATCCCTTACAATGGTGGTATTCCTCTTCCATCCTCTACTAGGGAGAGACCATCACCTGAGCCTCCAATTGGGGTGAACCATTTACCAAAATTCCATAATAGGGGAAAAATAAATCTTAGGTCTAATTGTAGATAATACCTTCATCCATTTCCCCTACATGTGAACCAATTATAAATGCTTTCTAGAAAACCACAAGATTCACAAGATGAGGATATCAGTACACCAAAATCATCATATTTAGATCATGAATTATCATAATAAATGTAGCCTCCTATGTTTTAATCATATAATTATAGATTGTGTAGGGTTATTTTGATTATAATCACCCTTGATAATAAGGATTATAGTCCTATAGATATTTTGGAGACAACTATTGTCTTAAACTACCATATTTTCTATCACTGATTCATGTTGGATGATTTGGTCTACTTAAAGAGAGATGAGGTGTTTAGGATAATTTTTTGTGTAATCATCAGTAGTGTTCCCAGTAATGGTTTCATCACCAAAAATCATAAAATGGGTTAGGGTGTGAAGATCCTAGGGGAAATACCAATTCTTGTTTCTCTGAGGCATAGTATGGGAAACCCATGTGTAAGCCCCATCCTCATGCCACTATATAACCCAGAAGTATATCCATACATCTTTTTGGATATCAATATCCATTATTTATTAGAAAAAGGGTAGTAAACCTTTTTTCATAAGATTTTCTTATTATATCTGAACTCCCATGAAAAACCTTGGGCGTCCAATGAATAGTTTAATCCAGATGTCTTTCTCAAAGAGTCATATTCATTATGAGATAAACAATATCTGATAATCCCATGTGTATTACTGATTCCATATTATATTTTTTCCCCTTTCATGATATAGATGACCTTTTAACATGAAATAAAACCACATGATAACATCCTTGATCCATGATGTCAAACTACACGATCATGGTCCTTTGATATGACATTTAACATTGTAATATAAACTGCATAGTCTTTGGTTTTTATATTAGTAGGATTTGTAGGATGATCCCTTAGGTTAAAATTAATTACCCTAACTATTTACATCCTTTCTCACAATCCCATAGTTCTTATGATCCCATACATCCCTTCTCATAAGGCCATGTTCCTTTTGAGACTCCTACTCACCTCCCCAAAGGCCATATTTCCTAACAAATCATCTTCATTAGGTCATATTCATTACTAAACAAACCCATACTCATAGGTAAATATTAATTTTGAGTATAACTAGAAAGGGAAACTCATTCATAATTCCCAAACTAATCAATTTTAGGAACCCTAATCTTAAAATTATTCTCTACATGACTGTATATTGTTTTTAATAGAACCTTGTCACATAACAATAAAATGTATGATATGTACTGTTAAGTATCAAAAAACCTCATGGGTTCTAATTACCAATATAAGTATATATAGGAATACCTTATTAGGGGCCCAATACTATCACCAAGAACATATATTACCTCCCAGGATGGTGATAAATTTCAGAGCAACTAGGTATACAGATTTAATACAAAGCATAATCTAATTAAAAAGAGAAAATGGAGAACCTCTAATATATACAGAAGCTAAAATGAACATATACATTAAAAAATATATATAATGTAGTTGTAACTAGTCCCAAACAAGTTATTTTCAAATATTCATGAACATATCATAAATATATAATAGAGTCTCAATGTTTCAAATTATTCTACTAAATTTGTTGTGAAGAGCCCGAACTCACATCTTGTTGACCAATTCCTATTTTACGGTGACATTGGTAAATTCCCAGTGACCAAATGTGTTGAAAATGTTGGTCGAAATGAATCAAAACTACATAGAGGAAACACATTAGTTTTTTCATTATAAAAACATGTTTTTTGAACTAAGATTTAAATTTTAAATATAAACATTTACTTTTAATCATAATAATCACACTGTTTGTAAAATTGTTGTATGGTTAGATTCTCAATGTCCCAAATTTTTGATGATTAATTTTTCTAAAATTATCATGAAAATCCAAGTACCTTTTATCAATTTTGATTATGTGACATGAATTTTGAATTAAAATGTTACATTTAAACTCAAAACATACACAATCAAGCCTAGCATAAATAAAGTGTTCCCAATTGATGTGCATTTAATTACTACAGGTCACAAATGATCCATAGATCATTTTTAAAATTATCTTGATAACATGAGTACATATTCTCAATTTTGGGTATGCGACTTGAATTTTGAATTAAAATGTCTCTTTTTACTTGGAAAATCAAACATTCAGTTATACTATCCACATCATGCATCATATTTATTCGTGATTACATCATATAAATCACAAATGAGTGATAAGTCATTTAATTAAAGTAAATAATCCACAAAAGTGTATTTTATTGATTCAAAATATATAATATTTATTTTTAACTAAAAATACAATTTTAAATATAAAACATTAAATTTCAATTAGATTGGCCTCACAACATGTCAAATCATTATTCTATTAATTCATACATGTTAAAAATAAATAATAGATCATCGTTCTAAAGTATCATAATAATTTGAGAATGTATTATCTATATTGACAATATGTGACATGTTTTAAAATAAAATTCCATCTTTAAATTGAATGTATGTTAATTCAGTTATATTGGGAACACTGATTTTTATATTTATGTATAGTTTATTCCTACAAGAGAAAAATGAATAACCAATCCTTTTAAAACATTATCACAATAATCCCTGTACATTTTCAATGTTTTTTAAATGTGACACAAATTCTGAACTAAAATATTACTTTTAAATATAATGCATACACTTTAATTCATATTGGCCACACTGTGTATCAGTTTGATGAGCGGAAGATACCTTTACTTCAAAAAGGAATACCTTATATTTCTCATAGAGCATACTAACAATATGTTCATGTTTTCTTAGTTTTCATTATACAAGACATGTTTTGAACTAAAATTTCAGTTTTAAATATGATGTTAGAAAGGACTTATTTTTGTACCATAGATGGGGGGGAGTGAATCATTTAAATTTAATTATCCACTTAATATTTTCACAAAATCTCACCATTTACAGTAATATGAAGAAAGACATTGACATATAAATTTACAAGGTTTGAATATGAAACCTAATCCTTAACATTACCAATAACTTGGATTCTACACTACCTCAAACAAATCTTTTACATAAAAATATAATGTGTTACATGGCTTCTAGAATCCAGTAGAAGAGAAAACACTCTTCAAAAATAATGATCCAACCGAGAATGATATTCTTATTATCCCTCATTTCACTTGCCCCAATTGAGAATATAATGTTCCACCATGAGAACATGGATATGTAAAACCCAAATTGTGTCTGTATTCTTCATGATATTCAATATTTTAGGATGATTTTTATCTTATTAATATTGAAAGTTCAACCAAATTATGAATGATTCTGGTCTTTAATATTATGAATACTTAGTAAATAGATATTCTCCTTTGAGGAATTATATCCTTACTTCAAAATACATTCTCTATTATCACAATATATTTGTTATTATGTTAATTTAAAATTTCTCATGGATATAACATACCATAAATTTACATAGTAGAAAATATAAAATCTATATTTGAATCTAAAATGAAAGTGAAAATTTAATATTTAAATTTAGACTCTCAACTTCATTAAACTACTTGTTTATCTTACCTTGTATCTTATCTCAATCGATATTCACCATTTAATTCAAAATGGACGTTACAAAATGATGGAACAACCAAAAAAAGTATTTGATGAATACATGTCATCATGGTTGTTCAAATAGTCCATAATTTACCCATAACTACACTTTTATGGTGTAGCTAACAATTCTACTACATGAGGAGTGGACCAAAAGTATAATGAATATCACAATAGAATTTTCATATAGATTTTACGTGAATTATTCTCAAAATAAACATAAATATGTGTGATTCTCTTTACTGTATGGTGATGAAGTCCTCTAAAATATAGTATCATGAAAATATATTCACACTTCTCTTTCAATATGACCACCTTTAATATAAGAACACCTCATTTATACATAGGATTGAGGTCCTTATGTTTATAGGGCCACCAAAATTCAACCCTTTACTCAAATATAGAATAGACTGAACCTATAACTTATAGAACCACTTTTCTATTCCACTTACGATGGAACAAGTTTCACAACATTATAGAGACCTATGAATAGCCTTTCAAATAAATTGGTCACTCACTCTATAGAAAGAGGTCCTAAAGACAATTTTCTATCCCACTTTATAATTAAAAATCTATATGGTGTGGAAAACATTTAATGTCATGATCCTTTTTTATCCTTTATTTCCATGATTTGGTATAAAACATGTGGAATAGTGTTAACCAATACCCCAACTTTTATTTTCCTTCTTTCATAATGGTCTCTCCTTCTATGACTTGTTATTACAATAAAATAATTCAAGAATCATTTAAATTAATTATACTTAATGATTGTATTATTCATTAAATCAATATATTTATTCAATATCCAATATTGTTCTTCACTTAAAATTATTCATCAACATATAGATATCTATAAAAACCTTCTCCTACGGACAATAAATATTAAACCAATAATGGTGATCAATAATATCCCCCTGTGTATTTATTATAAATACCCCAATCAATTATATATCAATATATATGACCCAAAGATAAATTTTCTCCACCACATTCAAAATAAATTAAAAGTGACAACATTTGGAAAAATTATAATGTAAAATTTATTTTTTTCCCTTTAAGTATTTTAAAGACACGGGTGATGTCCAATGGTTCCTGTGCAATGATCCTTTGATTAATCCACTCTAAGTTCACATGAGATAGTCTATTGTCGAAAATAAGATATATTTAGTAAAGTTTGCAAAATTTTTCCATCACAACAAATCATTTAATAAAGTGACCAAAATTGTAAAATTGGGGCTACTTAAACTAGATTTATCAAAAGAATAATTATTCTACACACACATCAACAACCACATAAAAAAATTCTTTTACAAGACACAAACTCCAATTTTTTACATCCTTTTATGAACCAAAAAACCCCCTTAATAAATATATTAAATATATTCATAACAATGGAGTTTTAATTTGATTCCCATACCTTAATTATAGATTTCATGGAGTTTTCAATATTTTCTTTACTCTCTACATGATAGATTATTCTTAACTTTTCACCCCCTTAAGGGATACAATCATTCTTTTTAATCATGGAGTAGTACTCCATATATAATTAAACCTTTTTTACCAAAATTAAAACCAAAAAAATATTCTTTATTTCAATATATTTTACAAAAAAAGATATAGGAATAATAGGGAATAATCAGGGGCCTATTTGCGTTTCTTAGGAAATAGTCTGGCTGAGATTTTTTTCTATAACTTTTCATCTTCTTTTTTACAATCACATCAAATTTCCTACTATCAATAGTCTCAATAGGTTAATTAATTACCTGCTTATATTAAACCAATTTCATGTAATAATTTATTTTATCTATCTCATTACTTTTATTTATTATTACAAAAATCATACTCTTCATTAATTCTTCCTAGGCTTGTAGGATAGTTAAAAAATCCTTTAATTCATTACCATATTTCTCAAATAATTTTAAAACCAACTGAGTTTTCCAAGAACAACTTAATGATGAATTATAAGAAATTGTTTCTTTTTCTTTTGATACAACCTAATTTCTCTTAGTTTTCATTCTCATTTCTTACCAAATCTACCTCTATATTATATATTTTCAATACTAATGAAATATTGAACAAAAAATTACTGGTTTTCTATACACACCTTCCATAAAATTATTTATATCATTTGAACAATGATATTATAGATTGACTCCATATTAATTTATAATGATGTTTTTTCCATTCAACAAAATTAAAATCAATATTTTTTTCTTGGAGGAAATTGTTTTATTTTATTCATATATTCCCTTAATAGGGAATAATGTTTCTCAAAAAATTTCTTGTTCCAGCCTTTTATGTGTTTTCTTTTTTATTTCTATATTTTCATTTTTAACAAATCTATCTTGAGAATTAAAGGAAACATATTTTACTTTATAGTTGGAACCATTAATATCACCAACATGAGAACACTATCTATTAACATCCAATGATTTATTAAAGTCTTCTCTATAATAGTTCAACTTATGTTGAACTACAAATCATATAGAATTTATTTCAAACTACCCTTATACTTTTTCATCCAACTTTTCTTTATTATCACTCGAAATATTTTAAACATTAAATACATTAATTTATGGTTCTTGATATCATCAATATAGTTTACTTAATTCTTGAAAATATTATCCATTTCATTATAAACATTTTCATAGTAATTTAAGAGTATATTTTATATTTATTGAGTTGAGTATTCGGTTTCAGATAATTTTCTAATTTTCCTTTCAATTTACTGTTGTGTTTTGATATATCATTTTCATTATATCTATTGATTAAGGTATCAGATTATTTATTTCAGATGTAAATAAACTAAAGTCATAAAATAAATAATTAAATCATAATAAATCTCTCATTATTTCACATAAAATTATTCTTATCACTTTGATGTTCTATTTTTTCTTATTAACTTTTTTAGTTTTGGGCCTTCTCATTTAACTTATTTGGTATGGATTATTCAACCGGCTTATTAGTAAAATAGTTTTGAATGTGACCAATACCATCATAATAAAATAATATAAGTACTTTATTTCCTATTCCTTTACAATTATCCCTTTTTAACATATTTAATAAATGAGAGAATATTTGGTTGAATTATTTATCTAGCCCAAAATCTGGATCACTGAACTCTACCACAACTTCTTCATTAAAATTTTCATTTTCTAATGACTTCAAAATTCATCTCATATTTCTCATATTTCATGAAAATCATAGAATTCATAACTTAATAAGCAACGAGACTGTTCTAAATCTCATCAAATGAAAAATATTCCACACATTCTTATGATTATCCTTTAAGATCAAATATCCTTGAAAAATTCCCCATATATATTTTTGAAAATATTTGAGTCTTCTATATTTTATCTAAATACTCAAATATTTATAACTATCTCATTAATGATAATAAAATAGTCATATCTACTCCAATATTTATCCATTTCAATATATTTAAGTCATATCCTCTAAATATATAGCTTAGATTCCTTCACAATGATATTTCATTTATACATGATTCTCAATTTGTCTCATATATATTTTTTAATTTTAATACCCATTACATTGATGTAAATATTTATAATAAGGACTTAGAAAAATAATTTTATGTCTTTCCACCCATATCAAAATTTATTTTATAATCATGAGTCATATTTTAACTTTTAAGAATGGATTGAAATCCCACTATAGTAGCATCTCAAACTTTTAGGTAGAGTGAAAGGATATAGGGTATTATCATATTTCCCTAGATATGGAATTTTATTCCATAAAGGGCATAAAATCCTATTATATTCATATAATTATTACTCTATCTGTTTCTCATATATGATATGTTGTATTTTCTATAAAACTAATTGAAGTTTCCAAGTATCTATTTTGGTACCACTATGGGGGAAAATTAGTGCTAAAATCATTTTACAATTTATCCATTTGAATCTAAAAATTAGAAACTATATATGGTAAATATTTAATCAATATAGTCTCATAACCACACAATGTGATGAAATATGAAGAATGTTAAGAACACATAAATGTAAAAGGTTCAAATCCAGAGCCTATACTTTTCAATGTTGGTTATTCCAGCCATCATTGATTATCCACTATCACCAACCAATTTTAATTTAAAAAAAATTCAATATAACCCACCAATTACAAAATTTAATAGAATATACTAGTCTTTTAAAGAATAATAATCTAATAATGAAATTTATTCTTTTTCTCCCCTATTTTTGTTACACCACTTGAGAATATAATCATTCTCCATGAGATGATGGGTCATGAAACCATTCATATACATTCCATATTTAAGATATTCAATAGTCTATGATGGTTCTCAACTTGTTGGTCTTGAAACATAAACCTTATTCTGAATGATTTGGATCCTCAATATTTGGAACACTTAAAAAATAGAAATTATCCATTTATGAATGATATTCTAACATAAAAAACCATTCTACATTCTCACATGTTCTTCAATTAACACTTATGTTCTTTTAAGATTTATAACTACTATATCATTTCAATAAAAAATATCATAACTCATCAAATCCTTTTTTAAATTTTAATTTCAAATTAAAATTCAAACACTCATATTCCTTCAATCACTTATTATTATCCCTCATATCATCTCTCAATTGATCTTCACTATCTAATTCATAATGGTAGTTAGAAAAGGCTATAATAACCACCAATTAACTGAAATAAATTCAATTCATCATTGTAACACCAAGATATTATATTATATTATTTTTTAAATTAAATTTTATTTCTTTGATATCCTACGTTACACGCAACATTGAGTTTTAATGAACAACAACAAACCATTAATATTGTCATTTAAACCAGAACATTATTACGTAGTATTTAAAATTCAAGGCATAAATAGGAATAAAAACACATTAATTATTTATGTTAATAGTTTTATATAAATAAATCACATTGATAAAACAATACTTAATTTTTTGTAGTCATTATATATTTTGAAAATATTATTTTCTCAAAAAATATTTTTTATTTTTTTGTGAACATTAATAAAATTAACTTTTGAATCCTTTATGAAATTAATTTGTTAAAATGAAAATAATTTTTGAAAATATAATACCATAATTATCTTAGGTTTAGTTTTTTTATATTTCTAAAAATATTTATTTTTGGATAAATGTTAAAAAATACTATGTTTTATTGAAAACTACCTTTTCATTTAAAGAATTTGTTAGATATATATTTTTGTTTTAAAATAGGTTATAAATTAATATTAGTTGATATATATATATATATTAATACACTTTATTTCATTTCAGTCATTTTAATAATGAATTTTTATACAAAAACTTTTCAAACATTTGAACATATTCTCTTTGGAAAACAGTTTTCTCATCACATCTTTGAGTTTAATATTAAATTAAAATTTCCACTTATGTGAATGGAATTCTGAGAAATATATTCCATATTTTGAATGATAACATTTTATATCTTTTAATTAGGTAAACTTAATTTTTTAAAATTTTGAAAAGTAAATATAAAAAAATTAATTATTGTATTTAGGATGAAAATGGATTTACCAGGGGTCAATGTAAAAATTTAAAAAGTAAAATGATGTAAAAAATTATCCAAACCCTACTTAATGAACTTATTCAGACCTTATCACCTATAAAAAGTTATAAATTTTCATTTTAGAGCCTAATTACATAATAATGATGAGGGAACACCTTTTTCTTTGGAAAATTTACATGTATACCACTTATCTCATATAAAAAAGTACACCCCATAGGTTCACAAAATCAACAAAAAAATAACTTCCCTACAAACCTACCAATTTTATTGAGGAATATCTGTTGATTTTAAAGCCAATATATGAAGGCTTTAGGTTAAACTTAAAGAGGATATCCGAAGAAGAGGTAATGCTTTTAACTATGCGTTTGTTTAACTTAATCTTTTAATTCTATAAAATATTATTCATTTTGTATGATATAATAACTCTCACATATCCAATAAACTTAGATGTTTTTATTTTAATTTAATAAATTATATAAATGTCCTATTATTTCAAATGGGATACAAAATTATCATTCATGCATACGGAGGACTACTGCCTCATGAACCATTGTTATTCATTTTCCATCACCACCTCTCATGGATGGATGATGGATTAATATATATATATAACTTATATTTATGACAATTTTATACAGTTATAATTATTATACAACATATAAATTCATAAGTTTAATTCTGTGTGAATATGATAATGTTACTCTAGTGTGTGTCAAACTACTTCCTCACGAAGCTATAAGACTCGTTCTTACTTTACGTAGAATGTAATAAGGATGAGTTTAATTAGAATATGTGATATA
Source organism: Viscum album (assembly GCA_963277665.1). NCBI lineage: Eukaryota > Viridiplantae > Streptophyta > Magnoliopsida > Santalales > Viscaceae > Viscum > Viscum album. The sequence goes on along the minus strand of OY728141.1, from coordinate 1,277,902,962 downwards.
TATGAAATATATTAATGAAAAATTATTCTATAATGTTAATATATTATTTTCCTCTATTTATTTAATGCTTATAAGATAATTTAAACAATTCTCATGGATACATACCACCCACCGTCTCCATGGGTTGTGTATTTTTTTTATATATCTAACTTTTAGAGATTAGTATAAATACATATATAATGAATATATATGATACTTATATAATGGTTGAAATTATTTATATGATGAAACCATTAAAAAAGTAATTGGGAAAAAATTAAAAATCAGAACATACACAAAAAACAACGTAATTATTGCACAAAACGTGACATTAATCTGGAATTATTAATAAAATGGTAATAAAATGTCATAAGTAAATCATATATAGTATTATATATAAAATAATTTTTATTTAATAGATTTTTTTAAGAAATATATTTATTATAAATTAGTTTTTAATGAATACGAATGAAATTGAGACTTATGGTAACGGATTTTTGTCTTAATTTTGATTCTTTGATACAAATGTTATGTTATGCTCCTATATTATTTAATGAGGTGTATATATAACCAATATGAAATTTAATATTTCTAATAACATTATTTTAATGATATTTAAGCCATCATTTTATGTTAATATTTAATGGGACTTACGATTCAAAAGATATAGAGGTGAAAAATATTTTATGTTACAATCTCATAATCTATCAAAATTGTTTATGATTTTCATTTTAATGAAGAAATATTGTGATCCATAACTAAAGAAACAAATTAATTTCATATACTCTAGTTATCTCATGAGAATAATTAAATTTCCTTCACTTTTCTCTCTTTATTTTCTCTTGATACCAAAATTATGTTTTTAAGTAAAAATCATCTTTATTTATCTCTTCGATCGAAAAACATTTTTATTCTAAACAAATATTTTCAAAAAATGTTATAAATTTTATTTAAAATTATAAAAAGTATTTTTTAAATATATTTTTAATCATTTTTTAATTTTTTAATTTTTTTGAAAGGAATCTCTATGTTGTTTTCCAAACAATCCCTGTTTAGATTTTACCAATAAATTAAATGGAATATTTTAAATAACATATATGAAATGAATGAAGCTTCCCAATTTAATGACCATTATTTTATTTGAAGATTAATTTATATGTTTTTTATGATATTTTCAGAGAAAATAAATTCAAAAATATTTTATGAATTTTTAATTTTAAAAAGGTGATTTTCAAAGAAAGCATGTTTTACTCATGAAACATTCTATGTAATTTATCTTTAAAAAAGATTTTCTGTCTAATATGAAATACATTGATATTAAATAATATTTATTGGTGATATGATCCAATGATACAATATTTATTATTTCTCTAAATGGTTTAATTTTATGATGAAAATATACTTATGAAACCTGTTTCTATTCCATGGTTTATACCATTATAAAATGCTCATGAACCCCACTTCTTTTCCATGGGTTATGATCCGATGAAATGAATAAATTATTTTAAAATATGTTTATTTTCCATAGGTTATTTTATTATGTTTTTTATAAAACCAATATGTTTTCATGGATTCTGATACGATGAATATTTTATGGTCTTGTGGCACACATATGTATTATTTTAATTATATGATTTGTAAGACATGTAAATTCCTCCATTGCATTTGGTAGTGATTGATATCTGATGAGATAAACATAACAATATTGGAGAGTTAACCCATTTAAATAAGGGTCTCTGTCTGCTATGATAGTCTTGGTATTGATCCATGACTACTGTGATGTTTTGGGGAGCAAACCCATTCTACTATGATGGTATTTGAAATGAGCATAAATCAATTAAGAAAGTGATTTTATATGATTATGTGTATGGAAAAATTCCATGTCTTATGGAATCTTCACACTCTCATGGATCATGTCTTTTGATTCCCTTATGATCCATGTATTATGAACTACAACTATTTATGTAATGACCTAAGATTGTGATATTTGATATGAATGGAATCATTTTCAATTGTTATGATCACATTCTCATTCCCTTGTGGACATTATATGTTTACTTATCTACCATTCTTACTATTACTGAGCACCCGAGCTCACACCTTCTTATATTATTCCCCATGTTATGAATAAAGGTATTATGTATGATTATTTTAAAAAGGGTGATAGATATGAAGAATATAGCAGGAGATGATGTATTTCAACTTTGAAGTAGTTGTTTATGTTTCCCAAATTCAAATGATACTATACCTTTATGATCACAGGTGTCTATTTGTGAAATGTAATAAATTTTAATTAAAAAATGATTCAATATCTATGTATTCAAATCCTAGGTTACTATATTTAGTATCATTGTATAGTATTAGTTAATCATTACAAACTAGTATGAGAATAATGTTTTGATAACCCTTAGGATGAACCTAATTATAGGATAACATGCTATAGTATTGTTAAGGAATAGATTATGTGGTTTACCAAGAAATGCATCCCTATTTAGATATTATAGGTGGACATGGTTCTATCACATATGTACTTAAGGGTAATAAATCCTAAAAATTAACATCCTACACGAATCAAGATTTACTTGGTACATGAAAATGGGACTTAATGCACACATGGTTTGACAATTATGAGGGATATAATTTTGTTAAATCACATTTTAATTGTGAACCATCATAAAGGATTTGAACATATTTTCATCATGGATGATCTAGGAAAAACCTAGTATCTTATATATTAAAAATAATATTATCTTGATTTAGATTTACATATTATTTTTCAGGAATATGTGGTTTTATGATATGAATAGTTCTTTTAACAATAAGAATTTTTTTTAGTTAATTACTAAAACCCAAATAAACCATTTTAATACTAATGGAAATGAATAATGAAACTATTTCCATCCTGGGAAATATAATATTATGGGAGTTGGAATGATATATATTACATATATTATTACATAAAATTCCCAAGATCTGAATAATGGACTTCCAAATGAGAAAAAGATGGAACATCATTATATTGATTCCTTCACGTGAAAACATCCACATTATTTGAATGGGTATTTTTATCCACTAGTTTCTTATAAATGGATCAGAACCACAAAAATTTATTTTCATCCTCTATTGTTTAGATAATGAAAAATTCATTTTGGATATCTACTATTTGGATGGAGATGCAGATTAATGGTGGACTCTTATCAAGAATATGAGTGATCATGATAAAATTGAATCCATGGATTATGATGTGTTCATGAACTTATTTTTCATTAAATACATTCATCATGTTATTAACACAAGTATGGAGAAAGTTCTCATTGCGATAAGGTGGAAGGATGATTAATCAATTGGAACTTGTGAAGGAAATTTTATAAAAAATGGGTGGTACACTTATGGTATTATCATCCAACAAAAAAGTAAGGTTGGTTGATTATTTTTTTCTTAAAAACGTTCTCTAAAGGGAGTTATCCATATGATACTTTAATATATTTGAATATATATTTTTCTGTGATATCAATGTGGAAATGGAGGTTAGAGTTATATATTAATATCATGGTTTTGATAAGAAGGGAGTATGAAATTGAAAGGAAAATATAAAAATCATGGAGGAAATAAATGATATTTCTTTTATAGACATAGTGTGGGAAGAAATGTCTATGAAATTATCTTAAGGGTACTAGTAAATTACTTATATGCAGGACATATGGTTATTGGGAATTTGAGTACCAATGTGCTGAGAAAAAGATATATAATGATACGAATATAGATAAAACTCCACAGAATTCTCCACCCACCCTCTTGTGTGTCAAAAACAATGATTATAGGAACTATGATAACCATTTACCAAATATAATGGGTAATGATAAAAATTATTTTCAACAACCCATTAAGTCGATGGGTCATGGGACATATCATGAGATCACTATTTTTGAAAAGGCATGAGATAAAAACATGGTGAAAGGTAAAAATACCATCCAAAATATACATTATAATTTTCCGTTAACTTCGGATAATCCCATTATTTTATATCTAAAAAAATTTATAAGGGTATCGAAAATCCATCCAAATTATTAGATATAGAATCAATAATGGAAAAACCAAATGGTATGATTATTTCATATCAATTATTTGATTTGTCTTCGATTAATGTTGATTGGAATGTTATTTCTGTGAATCATGTTGTCCTTACTCTGGATGAATTTAATGTTATTATAAGATTTTATTTTCTTTCTATACATAAATCCGACATTAATTATTGAGGATGTGAAGTAACATTTGATATTACTAACTAAAGTATGATCTTATATCATTTTACTAAAAAATAATCACTTACAAAATAAATAACATCGATTATATGGGGTTTGATTCCTATTCAAAATGAGAATTTATCTCCGATGATTGGATATTAACTCAACATCGATGATATGCCGATTGTGTGGGAGTTTTTTATGTCTTTCTAGAATATTTTCCTAGTATTCCACCAAAATATGAAGTTATTTTTTCAATATAACTCATCCATGTTACCACACCTATTTAAAATAATCATTATAGTATATATCTGATTGAGTTGTAGGAATTAAAGAAGAAACTATATGAGAATATTTACAGTGGATTAATATGGCCATGTTTGTCACCTCGGGTCTCACCTAGTATTTTATCAAGGAGAAAGATGGATAAATAAACCTTTTCTTTAATTATGAGGAGTTGAACATGATAAAAAACAAGAACAAGTATTCCATACCCCATACTGATTACATGAATGATCAAACTAATGGATCTCCATACTTTTCTATGATTTATCATCATTATGGATAACATTAATTTATGACCAAGAAAGATGTTATACCAAGACCACATTCCATATAAGGTATATATACTATGAATATATTGTGATTCCATTTGTTCTTACTAATTGCACCACTATATTCATGGATTTAATGAAAGAAGAATTTATATATCACCTTTATCAATTTTTGGCAGTCTTTAATGATGAAATTATTATATATTCAAAGAGAAATTAAGTGCATGATGATAAATTGAGGATTGTATTAAATACGTTGAGAAAATAGAAGCTACATAAAAAAATTACAAATTGGGGATTTTGGCTACAATTGTTTCTTTTTTTAGGTCATATAATATCATGAGATAGTATATCGGTGGATCCATCAAAGATGAAGGTAGTTTAATATTGACCTAGAATAACTATGGTGACTCAGATCCAATTTTTTAATAGTTTTGATGTATATTATTAATTTTTTTTTGGGAAATTTCTCATGAAAATATAATCCATTCCCCATGTTAAATTGGTAGGGTTCCATGTTCCACTGGATAGTTGAATGTGAGGAGAAATTTAAGGAACTAAAGATAAGATTAATCAGTTCACCAATTCTTGCATTATCCAGTAATAGAGAATCATTTTTAATCATTAGTGATGCATCAATGAAGGTATTATGATGAGTTATTAAGCATAATGACATGATTTTATCTTATGACTCATGAAAATTATAGGATCGTGAGTAAAATTATCCAAATCATGATTTGGATTTAACTTCTGTAGTATTTTCATTAAAATACAGAGGCATTATCTTTATATAGAAAAGTGTGATATATATACCGATCATAAAAGTATAAAATATATATTCACAGAAAAGGAGTTGAATATGTACAATATAAAATGGATAGATTAGATTAAGTATTATGACTGATCAATACAATACCACCCTGTGAAGGTAAACAAGGTGGCTAATGCTTTTAGTCGAAAGAACCATGCAATCATATCCATGATGAGGATAAAAAATATCCACTATTTCCCTATATGAAAATGATTGACATTAAAAACCTTAAATAAGGGAGGAATATTATATTTCTCAATTTAATTCGTAACCATCAATCCAATTGATGATTAAAGATGCCCAAAAAGAAGATTTTGTGTTGATAGAGGAGGTTACAAATGTCCCTTAGTTTAACATTGATCATGATATAAAGATAAGTTTCCAGAATTGGTTATGTGTTCTATCCATACTAGTTTGGAAGAAGGAGTTATTAAAGTAAGATGATTTTTCCTCATTCTCTATCGACCATGTAATTAAGAAGATGTATAGATATTTTAATGAGTATTTATATTGGGATGGAAAAATAGATATCATAGAGTTTATATCTCAGTTATTTTTATGTACAAAACTTATGATTGAGAGAAATAAGTATAAGGGGTTGTCACAAACATTACCGTTGATATAATAGAAATTCTAATCACCATGTATTTTTTATTTGGACTACCAAAATGTTTAAATGAATAATTATATATGGGTTATAATCGGTCTCCATACAAATTACAAATAATTTATATCTATTAAATAATATTTCCCTTTTGAAAATCTTTTTAATATATACATAAAGGAATTGGTATGGTTAAATGGAGTACTATATTCCATTATATCTGATCTAGATCTATGGTATACCTAGATGTTTTTGAAATGTCATTAGAAATTTCTTAATAGAGAGTTGAGTTTCAATACTGAGTATCATCCTCATACATGTGGAAAATCTATGGGAATAGTTAAAACCCTAGAGGATATATTTATATCATGTTATATAGATCTCAAACATCCTTGGGATCAATACCTTTATCTTTTTTTCTTTACAGACAATAATATCATTCACATGAGTATTCAGATTTTGCCTTTTGAATCCCTCTACCATAAGAAGGGTTGAGATCCAATGTTATTAATAAATTTGGAGAAAAAAATACATTATGATATTGGATAGATAAATAAATGATAGATAATGTTATATCCCTTCAATAACACCTAAGGGTTGTATAAATTCAATAGAATCATTATGTTGATAATCAACGACATGATATGTAATTTGATGTTTGTGAAAGTTGTTTCTAAGAATTTATCCATGCAATAAGGTAATGAGATTTGGGAATAAATTGAAACTAATCCCTAGGAATATGAGTCCCTATGAAATTTTTTAATCTTATCAGGTAGGTAGCCTATCAGTTCGTACCACCACCAGACCTCTCTCAAGTCCATAATGTGTTCCAGGAATATCTCATATGGAAGTACAAATTTGAACATTCACATGTAGTAAACATTGAGTTCACATCTATGGAACATGATCATTATTAAAAGTAACTATTGGTGGAGATTTTCAATCATACATAGTAATTTCTGTGAAACAATACCACATTCTTGATTAAAATTGTATGGTAAAACCACCAGTTTGATGAAGCTCTGTGAGAACCTAATGATGTAATGAGATATAAGTATCATATATTTTTGTACCCAATTAATGTAATTTTTAGATATAAATTCCTTTTAATGTGGGTAGAATGTAACACCCTAATATTTTAGGAATTCTTGTTTTGACTAAATTTATTTTCTTATATAGCTTGTTTTATATGAAACACTGAGTTTTAACAACCCATGAAAAACTATTAGTATTATTATCTAAAAATGACCATAATTACCTAGATAATAATTTTTTTTGGAATGGAAATGAATTAAAAAAATTAAAATATTAGTTATAATGGTTTTATATAATGAAATATTATTGATAAAAAGTACATATTTTTTTTGTAAAGTCTTTATTTGTTTTGAAAATATTATTTACTAAAAAAATATTTTTTCTATTTTTGTGAGAAAAAATAATAATAAATTTTTAAACCTATATAAAATAAATTTTAAAAAACAATTTTCAATTTTTTAATCAACATATCGAAATTATTATAGGGTGAATTATTTTTTATTTTTATGAAAAATAAAATTTTCATTGAGTAGTGAAAATACTTGTTTTATTGAAAACTTAATTTTCATTTAAAAAATTTATATGTTCAATTTTAGTTTTAAAATAGATTTAGAGGAAAACTATTTCAATTATATATCTATTAATCCAATTTAGGTGATTAGAACCATTTTTATAGTGAAATGAAAAAAACATTTTAAACTTTTGAACATTTTCTCTTTGGAAAACCACTTTCTCGTCAAGTTTAAGAGATTAATTTTAAATTTTATTTTTCTACATATATGAAATGAATATGGAAAAATGGATTCTATATATGGAATGAGAATAATTTACTTTATCAAACTAGGTAAACATGGTTTTCTATCATTATAGATTGTAAAAGAAGAAAAAAATTAATTTTCACGGTTAAAATTAAAATAGGTTTGTTAAGGGTGAAACTGAAAATAGATGAAGTAAAAAAAATATACACATGTAAGAACTCCATTTTATGGCCATATATATACTTTATAAAATATATTATTTGATAATGATACATATTTCAGAATTTTTTCATGATTAAAACATGAGTACACCTATCTTCTTTTAAAAAATAGTAAGTTTTCCACTCACCTCACATATAAAAGGCCTACCCCTCTCCTCTATTCTTCACACATAAAAACCCCATTAGTTAGGAAAATACATAACCTAATGAAATAATTACATGTCTAAGAAGAATATGGAATAGTTTTTGTGATTAAGAATCCAATCTAGGAAGTATTTAGGTTAAACCTAAAATTGTATTCTGAAAAAGTCATAAATCATTTAAAACTATGAACTTTATTACTTCTTCTTATAATTCCTTAAAATATTATTAAATTATTATTATTTAATATCATAGTTATATTATATATAATGAGATTTCATTATATTAATGTAACATCCTATATACGTATCCTCTTTTATAAAATGAGATATAAAATTATCATTCGTGTGTACGGAAGACTGCAGCCTCACGAATAGATGTTATTCCTTTTCCATCACCACTTCTCACATATCGATATAATTATGGATTAGTATTTTAATATTATATTTTTTTATTTATTATAATTATTGAATTATTATACCATATTAATCTTCCAAATTTCCATTCTGTGGGAATATAATAACGTCACTCATGTGTTCGGTGAACAACCAGCTCGTGAAGAGATGAAATTCATTCAGGAGTTACATGGAATGTAATAAAATTTAGTTTAATAAAATATTTTATATATAATAAATATATTAGATAAAAATGTTTTTTAAATTTTAATATATCATTTATGGTTTTTTGTTTCAATCCATCATGAAAATAGATACAATGTTCATGTGTACACACAACATACTATCACCATGAATGAATTATTTCATTTTCTATCTATAAATTTTATTGATTTATCAAAAAATATATAAAATTATTATATATTATATTTATATAATTTTTAACATTCTTTATATGGTAGATCTATTATAAAATTAATAGGACCAAAAATAAAAAATTAAAACATACATGAAAAACAATGAAATTATTGCCCAAAATGTGACTTTAAAAAGGTTTATTAATAAATGGGTAAAAAATGTCATAAGTAAATCATATATGGTATGATATATAAAATAATTTTTCTATAATATATTAATAATAAAAATATATTTTTTATAAATTCTTTTTGAATGTGTATTAAGGACATTGAGACTTAATGCAATAGATTTTTGTCTCAATTTTCCTTCTTTGAGACATTTGTTTGGCTATGAACTTATTTTATTTTATGAGATGTATAAAGGATAGCATTGGAATTTTTTAGCATTAATAAAATTATTTTAATTACATTTAACATGTTATTAAATGTTAATACTTAATGTTACTTATGATTCAAAAGATACTATAATTGTAGAGACTTTATGTTATAATCTCATCGTTTATCGAGATTGTTTATGATTGTTATTCTTAAGATAAAATGTTATGAACCATATCAGAATAAAAGAATTAATTTTACAATAATTTGTTTATATAAATATAATGCATGTTTTACCTTAATTTACCTTTCTTAATGTGCTCAAGAGACCAAAAATAATTTTTTTTATGAAAAACCGTCTTTATTTCTCTCTTCGCGTGAGAACCCTTTTTCCTAAAAAATATCATTTTCTAAAAATTTTTTCAAAATTTTTTTTAAAATTAAAAAAATGTTTTATTAAAGAAATTTTTACCCATGTGTGAATTATTACAAATTTTTTTTAATGGAATACCGACATCATTTTCCGAACAATGCCTATTAATCTTTTAATGAAAATGTGAAAGAAATCACTTTTTAACATGTATGAGATGAGTCGAATTTACCAATGTCATGACCATTATTTATATTTAATGTTAATTTATAATTTTCATAGGATATTTTAAAATAAATGGATTTGGAAAATATTTTATTAATCAGTAATTTAAAATTGTCAATTTTTCAAGAAAGGATAATTTCTTCAAAAAAATATCAAAGTCATTTTTTATTTAAAACAAAATTCCATTTAAGATAAAATACTTTGGATTAACATACTATTTACAGGGTATATGATTCAATGGTAACATGTTTATTCTTTCTTTTGATGGTTAATTTTTATGATAAATTTTTTTTATGGAACCCATTTCTCTTCCATGGTTTATACCATGGTAAAATGTTTATAAAACCATATTTTTAACACAAGATATGATTCGATTAAATGATTAAAGGATTATAAAACATATTTATTTCCCATAAGTTATATTATGATGGAACTTTCTTGAAACCCACTTATTTTCATGGGTTATGATATGATCAACGTTTTATCATCTCGTGAAACACATATGCATTATTTTTATTATGTGATGGGTCGGACCTATACCTCCCTCCTACAAATTGGGTAAAGATTGATTTCTAATGAGATAAGTATGACTATAATGGGAAGTGAACCTAGTTCAGTAAGGGACTCTACCCAATATGATAGTTTTTGGAGTGAACCTTGAATAATAAAATGGTTTGTGGAGTGAACCCATTCCACTAGGATAGTCTCTTCAATGATCCTTGAAATACTCTGGAAATGATTTTCAATGATTATGCGTATGAAAAAATTCCTTCTCTTATTCCATTGTTATGATATCATAGATCATGTTATTTTATTTTCTTATCATTAAAATATTATGAAATGAAAATCTTTATTACATGACCCACTATTATGATATTTTATATGTAGGGTATGATTTACCATTGATATTCTCATGTTCTCATACCCTTCTACTCATATTATGTTGATGAATCTCTATTTTTACCCTTACAGAGATTCCGAGATCACCCTTTCTTATGTTTCTCGTCCCCAAGTTATAAAGAATGTATTATGTATGATTTTTCAAATAATGGTGCTATTTCTTATGAACTTAGTGGGAGATCATGTAGTTTATCTATGAACTGGTTTTTTATATTTCAATGTTTCTAAAGGTACAATAACATTAAGATCATTTGGAATGTGCTTGTGTAATGTAATGAATGTTCATAACAAATTGATGTAATATATACATTATAAAATAATTGTTTCCTATATTCATGTATATTCTTATAGCCTAAAGTTTCCTAGAAATTAACTATTATGTCATTAGAAACTATTATACTGTGTGAGGAGTTTAACTTCAGTGTGATGATTACCAATTTGGCATAACCATCTATTTTTTCATAGGTGTATTCTTAATATACACATGCATTTTCGATGTGGTGTATATACTATGTAATAATGGCCTTAAAAGTCTAGTGGCATGAAAATATGTGTATTCCTTTCTTTCGTTGTGATTCTACTTCAATGATGTAGTTTCCTAGGCCATATTCGCCGCTGAGGTTATATGGGGGAGTGAATCCAAGGTTTAATTTATAAAAACTGTTATCTTTTGAATTCATCCTATAAAACTTGTTAAGGATCTCAGTTCACTTTGTGATAGCTCAAAATCTCACTTTCGATGTAGAAATAATATTTATGAGAAAATCACATGATATATACATGGTTTGGCATAAAGACCAACTCGTTTCATTTTTAGTTAACCCCCCCAGCCACAACAGAATATCACATACATAAGTAGTATTTTAAAATATATAAGGAAAAAAATTATTTATACACCTTATTAGTTAAACCTATTGTTGATCTCAATTCTATAACCAAATAACTAAATCTTCTTTTTTAGCTGGTTAGACACCCCAACCATCTTCGCTTCTCATTCTTGTAGATTGGTTAGATACTGCAACCTCGAGCCTATAAGAACACAACTCATTATTTCACATAAGTAATGGATTTATTAAATAATATTATAATTAATAAAACATATAAGATAGATAATTCTTGTGTCTCTGGGAATTAGGTATAGTACATAAAAATTTAAAATTCTAAAAACATCATATTTATTGAAAAAGTCATTAACATGCTCTCACTTAAAACTAAATGGGATAACCTGGGGACATACATAATAAATGGGTGAGTTATAAATCCGAATAAGGGAATTATGAGAGAATATGGTAAAAAAATGTTATATAAATTTCATATCAATGGGGAATAAATGGAACATTTATAATAAGATAGGGTATAACATGATAATCATTACATGGGAAATGTGGTAACAACTTAAAACACTGCATCATAAGCATAGGTCGAAGAAAAATTCCCAAACATCCTTAAATAAAAATTCCCACAAATGAATCAGGTTCACCCCCTATCCCAACATGACATCTCATGATACTATACATAACCCAATGCATTTGAGCGCTATATAATTACGGTTGCTTCAGTCACATTCATTTGATCCACTTACTTAAGTGTTCCATATAGATCATAAATCATGGAATCATTTAACATCACATTTTATTAAAGGAAAATAAAGTGTGGATTGAATACATTTAATTCCCATGTAAAATAGTTATAAGTGTATAATGATGGACACCATTGATAGTAAATTGTTATGGTATTCCCTACATAATGTTTTGGGAATGGAAAATCATGGTGAAATTTCGACAGCATAATGACATCACATTAAAATTCATAAAATGGGTTAATGTGAGAGAAAGGGGTATCTCAAAATTTGGACATAAAATATGAAGTAACATAGACATATAAAGACAAATTCATACATATATTGTTGGAAATATAAGTAATATGATAATAAGAAAAATGAATTAAGAAAAGAAGGTGAGGATCCCTTATTTGAGTGTGTGACTCCAAATTCTTGGTAGAAGCTTCTTGTGATCTCAGGAGATCCTTTGGAGGACTCTAGATATTAGATAGATGATTAATGAATTTTTTAAAGAAGATTTAGTGATGATAAATGAGGGTTTGTATGGGTTTAAAAAGGAAATGTGTGGGGATTTATTTATTATTTCACAAAAATAGGTTCTGGACCCTATATAATAATGTAACCAAAACCAATATCCCTAACATGGTTTTTGATCACGGTTTCTAAAAAATGGAAGTAATTTTAATTATTATATATGGAAAATGTCCTATATTAATATAATAATAACCATTATTTTGTAGTGGTGAGTCATACTCCTAAATAAATGATTTTAAAACCTTAAAAAATATTAATCAATTTGAAGTATTCATAATGGGTTTATAAAATTAATCATATAAAAATAATGTTAAATCATTTTAAATATAAAACAAAATTTCATTATTGGATAACTTTTATGGAATTTATTACATCACTTTTGGGTCATTATCAGGTTATAATAAAGAAATTATATTTATATAATATTTCATTTTTAACTAAAAATTCGACTATCTCAGAAAATTATAAAACAATCGATGTAGGATAATTTACTAGTTATATTTCAAAAAATAATATTCATTTTATATAAATTATTTTCTAAATAGGAGAATTTTCAATTCAAAAATAATTTTTTTTATTAATAAATGATGGGTTTTTTGATAATAACATTTTTTCAAACCCATATAAAAATTATATTTGAATTCATATGAATTATATGATCATTTAAATTTAATAAAAACTAATTAATTATAATGTGTATTAATATATTATTTATTTAAAAAATCCAATAATTCATAAAAATAAGTTCTTTAAAATACTATTTTTTATTGTATCAAAATAAAAATAATTTATAAAGTAACAATAATAGGATGAATATATATAAATTATTCTATAAACTATATTGTACATACTCATATATAAAGGGTATATATACGTATCCCTTTAATACACTGGAAAAATCCCTACGAGTAAGGTGTGTGATGGTTAGAATTTCATGAGATGATTCAGTGTACAAGGTTTGGCATGTGATCTCGATGATCTTAAACATCTTGCATAAATTAGTTCTCTCATGCGTATATTCTTGGATCTCATCTTGGTATTGGTAAAGTGAATATCCAAGTGATACTATCTCCCACAAAAGCTCCAATAAAAGGGTTTCACAGTGTACAATCCTACTTGATGAGGACACCACTTCCATTGTCTGTGACAATTGGAATTATTAAAACCCAATATCTATAATAATTATTTGATCACTATTCAATGACTATATTACAAATGGTAATCATTTTTAAAGATCATTTAAGCATGATAATATATAATAAATCAAAATAAGTTCATGTGATTTCTATATCCATATTTTACAAGGGGATTATTATATATAACAGTTTGAGTCATTACAATATTCCACCCTTATGAAATTTCTCCCCTGAAATTTTCTTTTTCCACATTAAAATATTTGAGTTTAACTCTGTTTCATCACCTCCTTCAGTTCTCACGTTGTTTATTTAATCATATGGTTTCTCAAAAATAATTTTACCAGATGCATTATCTTTTTCCATAGAACTTTATCTCTTTGATCTAAGATCTTCACCAGTAGTTACTCGTAGGGAAGGTCATTATCCAATGGAACTACCTCTACATCGATAACATGTGAGGGGTTTGGTATGTACTTTCTCAAGAGGGGTACGTTGAAACATCATGTACATGAGATAATTTTGGTGGGAGTGCATGTTGTTAGGCCACTTCTCCCATGTCATCAAGGATATCAAGGGAGATTATGTATCTAGGATTATTATATTCCTTCGTTCTAAATATCAAAACATTATTACATGGTGAAATATTGAGTAATATAATGTCTCCATCATCAAAATATAGTTTTTTCAATGATTGTTAGCATAGTTCTTTTTTTAAACTCAGAGCAGCCTTGATGTGATGTTGAATGATCAAAATATTTTTTCCCAATTATAGGACCAATTTAGGTCCCAACTATTTTCATTCCCAAAATACATCCAAGAATGTAGGAGTTTTTAATCATTTCCCATAAATGGATTCATAAGGAGCCCTTTGGATTCTTGAGTGGAAACAGTATTTTTAAGATAACATGATCAGAGGTAGATGTTGGTCCCATCCTCATTTGAAGTCCACTGTATATGCTCACAACATGTCTTCTAGTATATGAACAGTTCTCTCATATTTTCCATCAGTTTGATGATTATAGATTGTAATTAATTTAATCTCAACAATTATATAATTTTGGATACATTTTATGAACATCTAGTTGAGTCTTGAATCATTATTTAATACAATTGATTTTGGTACTCCATCTATACATACCATTTCTATGATTTATATTCGTTCAAGTTGATCCAGTAATAAGTTCCCTTGAATTTTGATAAAGTGATATATATTTGTAAGATGATCCATAATAACCCATTTAGAAATGGTTCCCATGGATTTCATCAAAAGTATGATGAAAAAGTTCATGTTGAGGTTTTCTTATTTCTATGTTGGTGTGGGTAATAGTTGCATCATCCCCCTAAACTTCTACCTTTCATCCTTCACTTTCGGGCATACCAATCACTTGGATGCATATTCAATGATCTCATTATTCATATTTACCCAAAATAGTGCTATTATAGATCTTGATATATCTCTGTGATACCTTGGTGAATGAATAAAGAAAAATTATGTGCATCATTCAACATTTCCATTATTAACTCAGCATATGATAGTAAACATAACCATGTCATAAATATCACTTCTCCTTCATCATAAAAATTGAACTTTGAGGATTTACCTTTATTATAATTTCCACTTTTCCTAAATTTACACATCATCCCTTTCAGTATCATTTAACCTCTCTAAAAGGGATGGTTGAGCAATAATTTCTGAAATGATTGATTATGTTCCTTCCTTTATGATTCCCATGTCCATCCTTTCTAAATATATTAAGATTGGATCCCTATCAATTCTTTTCAATGACATAATTACAAGATCATTTCTATTTAGAGAATCCTCCACTTTATTTATTTTACTAGGATGGTAGTGAATTGAGAATTCATAGTCCTTGATTAGCCCTAAACATATTTTTTGACCCATATTCATATCTTTTTATGTGAATATATACTTGAGAATTTTGTGATCCATATATATTACACAGTTCTCCCCACAGAGATAGTGACTCCATATTCCCAAAATGAATATCACCACATCCAACTCCTGATCATGCATTGGGTAGTTCTATTTGTTAAATTTCAACTACCATGACGCAAAATCTATGACTTTTTCATTATATATTAACACACATTCCAATCCCTTATCAGAAGCATCAATGAATACCAAGAATAGTTCTCTACTAATAGGTAATGTTAGCGTAGAGGCAATGATAATCCTATTTTCCCAATCCATGAATCCAACTACACATTCATCATTCCATGAAAACATGACTTCCTTTCGAGTTATCATGGTTAGAATTTTTGACAATAACAATACATTTTTTAAAAATCAACAATAATACCTAACTAATATAGGGACACAATTCTTATCTATCACATATGTTGGCCATGACCATAGTTTAATTTATTCTATCTTTGAAGGGTAAAAAATACACCATTGATTGTGATGATATTCCCCATGAAAGATAAATCCTTCAACCGAAAAACACATTTTTTGTACTGGGAATAGAGATTGTCCTTTCAAAAGGACTTTATCATAGTGCTCAGATACTACTCATGCTCCTCCTTGGTTTTATAGAATATTATAATATCATCTATAAAAACAACAAAAGATTTATTGAGATAATATATAAACAATCTATTCATCAAGTCCATGAAGATTTCTGGATTATTATAGTTCCAAATGGAATTACTATAAACTCATTGTGTCTATAACTTCTACAAAATTATGTCCTGGGGATATCCTCTTTCTTCATGTTAACATAGTAATATCTCTTCCATAGATACACCTTAAAGAATTATATTTCTCCACATAGTTGATTGAAAAGTCATCAATATGTGGTAGATGATACTTTTTCTTTATCATGATCTAATTGAGATCACTATAATCAATGAAAGAGGGAATTGACCTATCCTTCGTCTCAATGAAGAGACACTATGGTGAAGCACATGGGAATATGAACACTTTATTTATATTATCTTATATTTATTTAGTCATATCCCAAAGAACAAAAATAGAAATTATATATGGAATCTTGGATAATGGTAACAACCCAGTTATATGATTGATTGAAAACTAAACCTCCCAGCAAGGAGGAAGACCAGAAAATTTGTTAGGAAACACATCATCGCATTAGTTCTCATGGATAAGGCCTTCAAGGATGATATTTTCTGCAGGCTCAATCATTTGAACTAGATATGATCATTCATAGGGAAATAATATCCATTCTTGAGATATTGGTGATAACTAATTTTTATCCTCCTCTATTCACTTGTAAAAAAATATTGGTCGATTCGTGATATAGACAGTGATTTCCACCTCAGGATAATTTATGTTGTCTTTATATAGGGAAATCCAATTCGTTCCTAGAATAGCATAAAATTCCTCAAAAATAAATTATAAAAAGGTTTTATGGGATGTTCACTCTAAAAACTGTGATAGGGGTGGAGATATATACTTAGGATACAATAATTGTACCATTTTTCATTTTCACATAAATATGTACTTGCTTTGTCTTAGTGTTTGAATAGTTCTACTAAATTTTCCTGATATGAAGGAATGTGTAGAACCAAAATAAATGAGTATGCTAACTATTGTTTAATGAATAACAAGAATACCTGTCACCACATAGCTTTTGGTATCCACCTCAGTGGTTGTGATATAAAAATATTTCCCTTGCTTCCTTGGAGTTTGTTAGTTTTCTCCAAAAACCATTGGATTAGAGCATTTTTTTTCACGGATCTATAGTTCCTTGTAGTTGTATCAATGAAATATTCACTTTGTGTTTACTAGAGAATTCCTTTCCTCTATTGCATTAGTGTATTTTTCCAGTCATAAATCACTAGCTATGTGTCCATCCTTCCCTCACCTAATGAATTTCATCATTCCCCTTAGTAAATATCTAGTGTTCTTATTCAGAATCATTTAGCAAGTGGGATTTTGAAATCTCTTAGAACCGTTAGATTTATCCATTGGACTTCCGGTATTATACTTCACTTTCAACTTCATATCCTCGTGATAAAGATGAGATTCACCTATCTCCATTTAAACTTTGAGGGAACAGAAGACAATTTTCTCATTTATATCTAAGAAATATATTTCCCGGGCTTTTTAGACTTGGTTTTAACCCACCAAATAAGCAGTCAACATTGTATTTAGGGGTAACAACAATGATGGAGGTGTATTGTGATTGTTTAGTGAAGTTTTACTTATATATATTGATTGATTCATTGTCTTCTTTATTAAGGGTAAGGAAATACATTTCCATTATAGGACGAATTCTGTGAGGAAAAAATTCGTCAAAAATATTTAATGGAATTCCTTCAACACCATAAATTCAATATCTTCATCATGATTTGTATTCTTGATCAATTTCATTCATTGATTAGATTTACCCATCCATTAAATAAACAACCAGGAGAACATTCAATTTCTCATAACATTGAATGATGAATAATATCTTCTCATTAGAGTTAATTCATTTTTCTATGATTAACAGATCAGATAATCCATTGAAAGTTATATGACATTCTCAAATAAAACACTCAATTTCAACATGTTCTTTCTTACAGGAATTTCACTGCTTCTCTGGATTAATGTTTCGATTCAGAACCATAGTTAGGTGAGAGAGTATCACAAAAAAGTTAGTGATTTCCACACCTATTGGGTGGGGTATATTGTTGGGACAATCATCACATTTCTCGTCACATTGATTGTTTACCCGATTCCTCGTATTACTAAAAAGTTTCTAGAATAAATATTAAATTAGGGATTATTATTTTTAAACTATTAAACACATCAACGATAATTAAATTACAATAAAGGGTAAACATATAAATTAAATTTATTTCCTGGAATTATGAATTTAAATGCTTTAATATATGTTTTCCATGATATATTTCCTAATATTTACACATATGTGTATTGTTTCCCTCAATAATTGTTAATAATGAAATTATTAATTTACTAAATCATATCCCAAATAGTTTCAAACCAGGTATGTAGTAAGGCTCATTATCGTGTACCAAGCCACAACGAGTGTGGCCAACAACACATTGCTGGAGTTATTACCCTTAGGTACATATATTCCTGATCCAAATTCACTTGTAGTCTCTATCCATGGATTTATTTTCATAATAAACCACTTAATCTATACTTACCAAAATATAGGGATGTTTTCTTATACTTATTGTTATTTCTAAGCCTTTTTCTATAGTTTTGTAATCATAATCCCCAATATAAATAAAATTTTCCTCTAATACTAACTATAACAACACTTCTCATTATTTAACATTATTTAATGATTTGATAAATAATATTACACTTAATAAAACATGAAATATTGTTTAGTATAGTTTCATTGGGAATTAGGTACAGTACCTAACAATTTATAATGGGAAATACATCATATATATTGAAAACTTCCTTAAAATTCCCACACATAATACTGATTGAGATAACATAGGGACATACATAAGAAATGGGTGAGCTATAAAGACCAATAGGGGAATAAAAATGGAATAATATAAAAAATGTTATAAAATGAACATATCAATGGGGAATAAAATTAACATGAATTATAAGGAATGATGTAGCATTATAATCATATCATGGGAAATGTGGTACTAAATTAAAACACTACATCATAAACATAGGACAAGGCTAACTTCCAAGACATTATGATAGAAAATTTACTAGAAATGAATCATGTTTACTTCATATCGTAACATTAAATCTCAATATTTCCCAATTATTTGAAGGGATATATAATTCCAGGCACACCCGTTACATTCATTTAATTCTCATGCTTAAGTGTTCCACATAGATCATATAGTAATGAATGATTTACCATCACATTTTATTCTATGAACATGGTTGGTAAAATGAATACATGTAATTACCAAGTCACATAGGAATATATTTATAATGGTTAACACCATTGATATTAAATGGGTATGGTATTCACTACCAAATTGTTTTGGCATGGAATATTACAGTGAAAAAATGGTAGTATAATGACATCTCTTTAAAACTCATAAAATATGTTGATGAGAGAGAAATGGGTCATTAATAATTTGGACATAAAATATGTAGTAATAGGTACATGCAAAAACATATGAAAACATATTTAATAGGAAATAGAAGGAAAAATGAAATTTGAAAACATTAATAAATAAGAGTAAGTGAGGATCCATTAATTGAGTGTGTGACTCCAAATGCTATAGAGGAGATTCTAGAGATATTGGGGCACCTTGGGAGGAATATATAAAGGAGAGGGATGTGTAAGGACGTTATAAAAGGAGTTTAATTGAAGAGAAATTGTATCTGTGTGTTATTTATAGGAAATGAATAGGGATTTATATATTTCTTATCAAACATAGGTTTTGGAATCTATAATAAAATAAAAAAAATAAAAAACCATACAATGGGTTTTTCCATTGGTTTCATAAAAATTGGAGTTATTTTAAATATTTTATAATGATAAGGTCCAAATCTAATAAAATAATATCATTTCTTATATGGACGTGATTCATTCTCTTAATGAAATGATTTTAAAATATCAAAATATATTAATGGTTTTGGAGGATCATTAATGTATTTTTAATATTAATAAAATAAACATAAAATATAATTATTTTAATAAGGGAAAATATATTTTGTCTTTTATACCTTTTATTGTATTTATTACATTACTTTTTGGGTCATTATGATCTCAAAATACATAAATTATATTTATATAATATTTAATTTCTACCTAAAAATTTGTCTATCTCATAAAATTATAAAAAATTTACCATTGGAGAATTTTGAAATTCCAATTAAAAAATATATATTAAATTTATCTAAATAATTTTATAAATATTTGAACTTTCACTATTAATAAAAATTGACATTTATTAATAAATTTCGGGTTCTTTGACAGTAATAGTTATCAAACCCTTATGAAACTTAAATTTTAATTCATAAAACTTTTATGATCATATATATTTTTCCAAAATTATATAATAATAATATATTATTAGAATATTATTATTTCAAAAATCCATTAATTATTCAATATATGTTCCATAATTGAATATGAATATTACCCCAAAATAATATTTGCATTATACTGTATCAAAATAAAAATCATTTATCTATTAAAAATAATAGGAATAAAAAAAATCCATTATTCTATAAAAAATAATTTCCATTCTCATTTAACTATATAATTGATAAATATAAATATAATAAACTAGAAAATCTTTATTTTTATGTTTTGGGACAATGATAATTTCCGTGGGTGGTTCAACATACATGGTTTGAGTCGTGATCTCGATAACATTGAACTTCTACCACAAAAAGTTTGGATCATGCTTATGTTATTGAATCATAGCTAGTTATTGGTCATGTGAAAATCCCAGTGATGTTATATACCTTAGAAGTTCCAATAAATGTGCTTCATAGGGTATGATATTACTAGTTTAGTCCCTCACTTTGGTTTTCGGTATCAATTGGATTTATTAAAACCCTTTATTTATACTAATAAGGTTATCACTATTCAATGACAATATTATCATTATTAATGATGATTAATAGTCATTAAAATATGATAGTATATAATAAAACCAAATATGTTCCTACAGTTTCAATATCTATATTTAATGATAATACATTTAATTAAATTTAACGGTGAATTTCATTTAAAAAATTTCAGGTCGCTTATTAGCCTCTACAACAACTTGTTTGACATGCTAGTCACAAACTCATTATTTTTAATATTGTTGATCTAAAAATAGAACAATGTTTGCTTGATTCTGGTTTCTTTTTGAGCACTTGAAATATACCTTCTTCCATGATTTCATTAGATCTATTTTACTTGTGTATAAATTCAAGATCTTCAACAGAATATTGAATTAATCCAGTTAGTCTTGAATCCTATTAACCCCAGATATTAGGTGATCTAGTTCTTCTTAGATTTTTGAATTCTCAGACCTGATTTTATTTTCCTGTAAGTATATTTTGATTTAAGTCTCTTAAACTTCTAATAATACTTTATGATTAGATATTTCTCAAATTTCTAATTAGGTAGTGATTCATCCTTCTTCAGATGAAGTCCTAGACTCAAATAATGCGTGAAAGTGATTCAAACAATTTCATCAAAATTAGTTTGTGTATGATAAAAACTTATACAACTCAGAATAACATTAATTCTGAATATTAACTCAAATATGTCGTTCAATCATGTATATTTCATAGACATACCATTTTATTCTCCACTTTGTATACTTCAAATAGTACACTAAATTGATTTCATACCCATCAAATGATAATGGCACAAGATAAATATTTTATTTTGTATTGTTGGTCCACCTTGTTCATGGTTTTTATTCTGATAATGCTAACAATGATTTTGTTCTTTTTCAAATATGAAAAAAATATCTTTATTAAATTAAAATTGGATTATAATTAGTATAGAATTCCATCTTAATAGGACTTTTGTTCATAGAATTTACTTCTTCACTTAACAGAACAATGTGCTTTGAAGAACTCAATTGGATCAATGTAAGAGATTTTGCACAGAATGATAGAATTCTCTGGAATTCATGATCTCTATTATAGAGAGAGTTAACCTTCTATTAATAGGGAAAACAGATTAGTTAATCATGTAGTTATTACATTATAATTCTAGGATAATGTGAATTAGTTTAATGTTGTTTATTTGCCTCAGTATAGAAACACCAAATACTATCTTTGTATATCATTTTATCCTCAAAACATAATTTATTCATGTTTGATATCATACATTTCATTCTACCAAAATATGCTTAATACATTTTTGCAATATCAATTTGTTAATGAAAATCACCAGGTCCATATAGAATTTTATTTTATATATTGGATCCAAAAAATTATGCTCATCCACATAGCATCATTTTTTAATTTTAATATAGCTCCCCATTGTAAAATCTTCTCATTAAAAATTTTATTCACAACACAAATCATAAGGAATACATGGTGCTTCACTGGATACTTCATGCATTAATACATATCAATTCTCATACAAAATAATTCATCTACCAAAAATATTTCCATCATAACAAGTTTATCTGTGAACTAATAATACTCGACTAACACTTATCTTTACATTACTGCAAATCATAGTTTATATGGAGGTTTCACCACAGACTTCATTGATATCTACATACCATCATCATAGAGACTCATCATATACAATGTATATTCACATGATACTCAATATTTAATCATGTATGGAATCCATCTTCTATATAAAATTCACCACAATCATAACTGGATCATCAACATGGCTGTCCACAAAGAGACTTCACCCGAAAATCATATCTTCCGCAAATAAGCATCACTGTGAAGAAAAAACAACAATGTAACACACACAAGGATGTTTTCTTACATTCAATAATATGAACATTTGTTTTCTACAATAACTCATCTTTCTGAAGAATTTTTATGATTTTTGAATTACATACTAAACTCTTTTTTCGAACTCCTGATAAGTGATTCAAAAAATAAAACATGGAACCTGATCTCATGGTTTCTCATTCTACAAAACCTCATTTTTTATGGGTTGGTTCATAAAGTGATCATATATGGGGAGTAATACATTGAATTCCACATACTTGAAATGACTCACATTTAAATCAACTGATCAGATCAAATGGTAGTAAATATTTATTTTTTTAATTGAATTGTGAACATTACCCACAAACCACCATCCAAAATCGAACATAACACTCACAGGACCACAATATAACAATAAATCTGCACTTTTGAATATCTATAAATCCTAACCCCTGGCCCATTTCCTCCCTCCATGGTGGTGCATCCTCTTCTTTGATCTTTGAGGGGATTCTAGACCAACTCATCCGCACCAACAAGTGCACACTATATGGATCCTATACACTAGATTTCCCCATTTGTGATTATACATGGACACTACCTCATTTTAGGGGCTCAATCTATCCCCCTTTGGTGTGTTTGGTCTTTTGGGAACACACATTTCTTGGTTGAGGTAGGCCTGTGTTTCTGGAGGGTTGGCCATTTATTTTTATATAAGGCTTGAAAAAAATATACATAGTAAATATGATGTAAAAAGTATAATATCTATCACAATCCATATAAAATCCTAATAAAATCTCAATATACCCTCTTCAAAGTATATAAAATATAAATTCTTTACATACAAATCATCAATTTATCACCTAATCATGAAAACAAATATTTTAATGAACTTAAATTATAGTATCAAACATAATAACAAATTAGAACATGTATCTAAGAATTAAATATCAACAAAAAGGATTCAAAGTTATTTATTAATCATTATATATATACAAAATTTTCATGGCCATATTTTGTATTTCTTCTTCACCACTTTAGGAAAATAAACATTTTCATGGTCGTCCACTTATTTTAGACAATGTTCCTTAAACATTAACATGTTTCTTGAATTAATTTTAAGTAAAAAACAACAATCATCACATTATATATCATATATAATTTCTCAAGAATGAATTCAAATGCTATGAATCCATAAAAAATCTCTAGGTATCTACACTTTATATACCAACACTTATTAACTTATTGACAGAAAATGCAACATAGGATCAACAATACCCCAATTTTATTTCTTTTTCAATATAAGAAAATATCATAAGTCAAAATATGGTTCTGAATTTTCTCCCCTTGTTGAAATTAATTTTAATAGGTAAAGTGGTGGATCTTCTCATCTCATATTTTGCACAAAAATATGATCTTCTACCTTATATGAAAATTTCATGATCACTTATAAGATAGGGATGATCTCACACGATTATAATAGAACAGATCCTTTAGTTAATAAAATATAAGTCTATATGGGATAACCTATTGTATAAAATAATATATTTGAAACCAAGGTTGGATAAGCTATCTAAAAAAACCATACATGCGGAATTGTGATTAGAAATTATGATATTTTCTTTTAAGGGATTTGAAATGATATTATTCAAAAATGAAATTATAGATATTGAAAACACTTTAATAAACACCAAATATTGTTAATGTTAAATAGATATAGCTCCCCCTACATAGTACAACTTTAACTCCCCTTGATTATAACTATAAATTCATTTAGAGTAGATATTTGGGAGTAATTTTGATACCACAAACATTATTTTTACTAAACTATCCAAAAATATTTAAATTCATATTTCTTTGGTAGTATTACTTCTTAATATAGTTATACCTTGATGTAAACAAACATAAACATATTCATTATTTTGGGTCTCCATAAGGATGTATTTCAATATATTCCATTTTGAACGCACCAAAATATAATTATTCACGTGGCTGTCCATTTTTAACAATGTTTAAATATCATTTCTTTCCATAAAATGAAATTTATAATTGATTATTAGGTTCTCCAATTTATACATTTCTACAAAACTAATTCCCAACATTGTAAAAACAAATAGATACAGAAAATATATTTGGGGAAAGGGGGATTTACTTGTCATTTAATGTGAACAAAAAGGTTGAGATGGTTTTCCAAACCATGGTGTTCCACTTTCTCCAGTATTCATCCATCCACATCTATTTTTAAAAAAGAATTTCTCATTTAGTAACATGTATGTTACAAAGTCTACCAATTAATTAGATGAGATAGTTCTTATTTATATATCCATTATTTCATAAATATCTTCTGATGAAAGCTTTGTTCTCTTGAGGACCACTTATTTTTCTAATAATGTCGTTAAACATCATATTATATTATGTCCATATTTATTTCTCCTATAACATTTAAATTTTTAAAAACAAGGGGTTTCCTTTGTTTTAAACTTATAATAAAAATTTTATTCTTCATGTGGAATATTCATTTTACCCTTTTTATGTGCTTTTGCTTATTCTTATTCAAACATTATGGATTTCCTTAAATTGGTTAAAAAAATAACTTAAATGTATTTTGGAATTTTGAAATTTTATTTGGGTTTTCCATATGGAATGACACGAGTTCCACAATTCATATATTTATTATGATATTTAGAACTCATTTTTATCCTCTTTAATATTATTTGATTCTAATATTTCTTGTGTATTGAGTCCAAGGATGACCTCTTCTAAAAATAATTGGGACTAATCAAATTTACATCATTTTAAAAATATCTACCAAAGGTTTTCACATCATTATCTAATGGTTTATACTTTTTTGATACATGTTGATATTTTCATGTGTAATTTTAGTGAACAATTTTATTGAAAAATATCATAGAAATAACTGAGAATTTGAAATCTCCTTGAACATGAATTTTTTTATTAGACTATAAATGTCGGTGAGTCTTATTATGTATAATTATTACCATGTAAATATGTTTTTTATTAATCATTTAAGGGGTTGTTCCAAAAATCAAATCCATAATTCCCATTTTTTGCAACACCAATAATGACCCACAAACATTGATCATGTTTAATTTTCTGAGTGTTGTCCAAAATTTATAGTATAATATTTTTTTTGTATTATTCACCACCTATTAGGATTAAAATGGGGAACCATTATGTATACCTATTATTATATCCACCATTGACATGGTGGTATGATATTCTTCAATTATCCTCATCCATATTGTTATATATTTTCTATTTAAACCTGTATTTTTTTTTGAAACAGATCATGAAATATTATTACATTGAGATATTAATGAGGCCTATTTCTTCACTACTACTTTGAAAAGATAATTATATGATTCAATGATAGTATTTTCATGTGAACAATATTCCATTAACAGTATAATCCATCAATGATAATTCTATTGTAGTAGATACACGCATATCTTAATGTAAAGTCTCAATATAAGTCTTTTCCAAATTAGCCAATTTAATTTTCATTTCATGATATGTCAGGATGATATAATTCTTACGAAGGTCATAAAATTACACTTTATCTTAACATTCCTTCCTTATCTTCTCAATTACTACTTCATTCAACACAAACATTTATTGAAACAATGAGTAATGCTCCCTGATCATCTTATATTTGATATCCAATTGATCATTCATTAAATCCATAGAAACTTTGTAAAATTTTTAATGTTCATGATTGGATTATTTAAAAACTATATTAAAAAAATTCACAAAATTATAACTTTTCTATTGTGATTCCTTATGAAAAATGGATTGTTCACTCTCTTTCACCCGGTTTGTGAGAGTGACTCGCTCTTTAAACTTATTCTTAGTGAAGACTCTAATTGTTCTTATTTTACTTATATATATACTTTATAATAAATAAATCTCTTGAATGTATCAAAAATATAATTTTAAATTTATTTAGGAATTATATTCATATGTTATTTAAATTTAAAATGATGATTACAAAGAGATTTACTATCCTAACATCTTGAACATGGTTCAATAGATTTCTTATAACAATTATTACTACTTATACCATTATGAATACTTTTATTTAGTGGTATTTCTCCATTAACTATTATACTTTTCATTAATATCCTTTATACTATTCTTTTTTTTTTGGTAGAAATCCACAGATTTTTATCCTCAGGAGTTAATTCATTTTTATACGTATGAGGTAACTCAAACACTTCCTGAAATTTACACTTCATAGTGGATATTAAGAGAAGTCATGAAATACATTTGTAGCATTAGTGGGATCTATGAAATGATACCAATTATAGTTCCCATGGATGGATTGAACATTGATATGAAGGGGTGATTAATGGTTTACTTTTTACAAGATATTATCTTTGAATTCAAACTATTGAACTTTTTAAGGTTCTCGATCCACTCAATGATATATCACTGTCTTACTTTGTATGCTGAAATAATCAGAGAGGGAAAAGAACATGATATTTACATGGTTATTTACAACAACCCACTCCTTTCATTATCTTTTAATCCCCAAAACGTGATTCTCCACAATATATGAATTTTATTGTAATGAATATGGCAATTACTAGTTATACACCCCAGTAGCTGATCCTCTAGTCGATCTCGGTTCAAAACCATAGAAACCGACTCTTCTTCCTTGGTTTGTCAGAAAACCCATCAATATTCTCTTATATTATATCTAAAATTGTTCTACAACACATCCTTGAGCCACTTTAGCAGCTAGTTAGACACCCTTGTTATAAGATCCTTCTTCTAAATATTGGTGATCCCAAAATAAAAATATCTCTATTTTATTCTGGTATCTTTTGAAAAAGTTGAAATAGATCTTCCTCCATGTGTGAACTCGACCAAGATCACATAAGTAAAACCTCATGATCTTCAAAAAATTCTTGAAATAATCATGGTGGTTGTGAAACTTATTCACACCAGATCTTTAGTGATCTGGTTCTTCTCTGTTCACGGAATGCTAAGACCTGACAGTCTTCTCCTATAATTATATTCTTGATTTAGTCTCTTAAACTTCTCATCATTAGTGATAATCAGTTCTTTCTTAGTATAATAATTGTGAAATTATTATTCCCTCTTCATATTAATTACTTACATCAAATAAGGTATTCATTTGATGAACCCAATCTCTTCAATAATATTTTATGCAAGATAAGAAATTTCACATGTCAGAATAATCTGTCTTCATAATATCAACTCAAATAAATCATGTAATCATGAATATTTAGTGGAATTCCATTTTTCATCTTCAAATTATAAAATTAAAAATATATGCTAAATCTATTATGTACACATAAAATGATAATAATACAACATAAATAATTTATTACGCACTGTTGGTCCACCTTCATCACACTTCACCTACTGATGATTCAAACAAAAAGGTGTTTTTTTAAAGTACATAAAACTTCATTTATGAAATTAAAATGAAGTTTAATTACCATATAATTCCATCTTTATATAATATCCATTCATGTAATTTTCTTCTTGTCTAAAAAGAAAAATGTGCTAGGTAGAAATTAACTAGATCAATGTTGGAGTTTTTTTCTCCTGATTAAATACTTCTATAGAAATCATCATCACATTTAGTGAAATAGTTAGCCTTATAAATATAGGTAAAAATGTTAGGTTAATCAAGTAGTTGTTGCATGAATAAATTTTTTATCATGTGAAGCTGTTTAAAGCGGTGCATTGGCCTCCACATAGAAACACCAAAAACTACCTCCACAAATCATGGTATTTGTATAGAATAATTTATTCATGTCCATATAACATACTATTATTTCTCCCCAAATAATCAAAATAAATTTTTTTCAAAATTAATTTTTAACTAAAAAGAACAACGTCCACATATTATTTCATTTTTTGAGGGTTCTAGAAAATGATGTTCATCCGCAAAACATAATTTCTACATTTTAATACACAACCCCATAGAAAACACTTTTCATGTAAATTTTCAACCATAAAATAAATAATATTCCAAGAATGGAGCTTCACAATATACTACATGCATTAATAATCCTCACATTTCATACCAAATAATTCATCTCCCCTAAAAAGTTGCATCGTAAGAGGTTCATCTATGAAATACTAACATATATAGAACACTCATCTTCATGTTACTGCAAAGAACAATCTACATAGAGGTTTCACTGAGTAATGCATAGATGTCCTAATAACATAATCATAATAACTAATAATCCATAATGGAAATTCAATTGATTCTCAAAGATTCACTGTGCATGGAATCCATCTTTGTGTAGAAGATATTCCATAAACCAAAATGAATCAACAGTATGACTGTCTACAAAGAAACTTCACCCAAAAATTACCTCATCCACAAAAGAGATTCACCATGAAGAAACATCTGAAATGAAATTACTATAAGGTAGGTCATTTGTAGATAATTACAAGACTATACTTCATCCATAAACCAATCTACTTCATTACTCATTTTTATGCTTTGTGGAATTCCATTCATAACCATTTTTTTGGAATCATGAAATTTGATTGTAAAAATTCCACATAGCACCTGAGATCACATTTTCTAATACTAAAACTCCATTCTCATGAGGGGGTTTTAATGAAGTGATAATATATGGGTAGGAAAAATATAACTCTCACATACATTACCCGAATCACAATCAAATCGAGTGATCATATTGGACGGTTGTTGTAATTTCCATCATTCTTAATTGACGGTTCAACAGTACCCACAAACCTCCATCCCACATCAAAGCTACGACCCCACAAGGTAGTGGTATAATAATCAAGACACACTTTTTAGAATCCAAAAATCCCAACCTCATCCCCCATTTCATATCTTATGGCAGTGCCACCTCTTCTTTGATCTAACATGTGCTTCTAGACCAACTCATGTGCACCTATGGGCACACGCTCTACAGGCCCTATATATAGTCCTACTACCTTGTGGATACATGACCCCTTACAACAAATTTGTGTCTAGATCTCGGATACCTTGGTAATTGTTTACCTTTAGTAACCACACATTCCTTGGTTGAGGTTATCTTGTGAAACTAGTTATTTGGTACATTTTTTATATGAGGATTAAGAAAATATACATAGTAAATACTAACTATAAATTATAATTACACTTTTCTTCCATATAAACTCATCATAAAATAAAAAGATCCCATATTCAATATATGTATCAATATAAACTATTTACATGGAAATCATCAAATAATCAAATCAGCATGAAAATAAAAATTTCCAAGGACTTCACGTGTGGTTTCAAATGTGAAAAGTTATTAGAACATGTATTTAAGAGTTAAATATCATTAGAATAATCATCATAGTTATTTATTATTCATGATATATATGTATATAAATTATTCATGACTATATAATTTAATTATTTTTCTCCCTTTCATGAAAATAAACATTTCCATGGTATTCCACTTGTTGTAGGCAATGATCCTTCACATTTTAAACATGTCTTGAATTCCTTTAAATATCAACAAAAAATAATCACATTGTAAAACATGGAGAGCTGATCAAGTGAGACATCCAATGAAATGAATCCATAAAAATTCCCCAGGAATATCCACTTCATATAACAATATATATTGGCTTAATGACAAAAAATGCAACCTTGGTTCAGTAAATGACGTAACACCTCCTTTCTCAATCAATTATGACAAAAACCATTTCATGATGTGTGGGAATCATTAAATTTATTGCTCCACTAGAACTCAACATAGTGTTACGTTATAGAATATCATTATACTAAGATTAGTAACACCTCATTTTTATCCATTTAAGGAAAAACCATTTTAACAATAATGCGCAGACCTCTAATCATGCCTACCACATGTAATGGTCCCTAACATTATAGTGTGAGGTCCAATAGAACATTTTCCATCCAACTACTTTATTAACCATATCAATAGTGTATAAAATATGATGTGTTATGACTATCTATTATCCTTTATTTCCATGGTGTGGTATATATGTTGCAGCACAATATCAAACTATATCTTTCTTGTAGTATGAGGGTCGTTCATTCCATAATATGATATCACTACAAGCCAGTTCAATCATATTTTGAATTAATTATTAAAACAAGGTTATATTGTTTATTATGTAACTATCTCCATTCAACAACCAATCTTATTCATCACATAAATTTCTTCTTCAAGGTATTGACAAAAATTGAGAAATTATTTTATTAAAACCAAATACTACTCATAAATTATAAAAAGTACACTTTCAGAACATTTTTAACTAAGATAAAAAATACCAGATAAATATTTTTGATGAATGAGGATAGGGAACTTAAAATATGAATAAATATATCAGTTTTTCTAGTTGAAACAATGTTATAATATAAAAAAAATTAAAATTTAAAATACATAGTTAAAATTGAAATAACAATTTTAATACGATATTTTCTTGTTAATATACCTCATATAGATGTTTATTTCATAGACATAAAATCATTCCTAATAGAATGATAATTTCAGAAACATGTTAGTATCTTTTAGTAATTATATCCACTACATTAATAAACATGAGTTCATTTATATATAAACTCATAACTTGGTCACATTATTAATCTTTTATGATGATATAATGTGTTTTCTTATTATTGAAAATATCATACCTTTAGGATTGGTGTACTAATTTCTACTCAACAGTATTTTTTAAATTTTCAATGAATTCAATATTTCAGGTTATATAAAAATAATCTACTCACATAGAAAAAAATAAATTACTAATAATTATAGTTTTTAATAATAAACTTAACTAAATAAGTATTAGATAATTTTCCTATTCATGATCTCTACAAAATAAAAAAAATTATAAACGTGTTTTAAAATCACCAATTCATGATATATGAAAATATTATAAAACTATGTAAGTTTTCCAGTCAGTTAAGAACAAATATATTTCATCTTGTGTATATGTTTGTTATTGAATGTACTTGTAGTACTTGAAAAATATATAAAAAATAGTTAATATATATTTTAAATTAAATTATAATTACATTTTGAAATACATAACTGGAGATTCTAATTTATGAATGAAATATGACAACTTTCATAAATTTAAAAATGTAATAAACAAAATATATCCAGTTCAATTATTTAATACAATATACGCACATTATGAAATATTTGTAATTTGTAAGGATATATGATTTCATAGTGAAATATTATTATATGCACCCAAATTCATATTTTTCCAATAAATTCAATATGTTTCTCATGATCATTGACCATACTCATGAAACAGGTTTGACTAGAAATAAACATTACAATATTATAACAAATACGTATTATAACATAATTTGATGTTCAATTGTAAAATGTTTAATTTAACGTATTAAAAATTCATAATAAAAAACTTATGACATCAATTTGTTGAATATTATTAATACGAATCAATAAAAAATATCTTTGAAATATCCAAGTTGATCATAATGAGAACCCAATCAAAACTAAATAATAAATAGGAATAAGAAAAAAAATCAATGATAATATATTTTTTATAATTAAAGGTTATAGTTTCACCCATGAGGTATAGGTACTAAGAAAATCCCACCAAGAATTGTTTTATTTTTAATATTTGTGGTTTCATGGTGTTATTTTACTAAAATTTCATCTTCTCCCATTGATGTTTTTTCTATAGAAGTGATATGAGGACTAATGAAGCCATATTTTTTTCCTTTATGATTTAGTCCCTAAAAAATTATGCGATATATATATATATATGTATAAAATATGAATAGTATTAAAATGTAAAAATAATATTAGATCAATTATTGGAAAAAGAATTATGAAAGATTTCCTAATGTATACATTCCAAACTAACGCTCCCAACCATTCATGCTTATGAATTTCATTTATATTCTCAATACTAGTCATTTTTTAATGTAATATCCATAATTATTTTATTTAGATTTATCTTAGGAAAAATTACTATTTGTAATGTTGTATCTATAGGAAATTGTAGTTTTAATAAATATAATAGTGAAATTGATGGGGTAATGGTACCCTCAGTAGGTCATTTCGACCTATTAGCTGATACCTTTTTTTCTTAACTAAAACTTTAATATCCTCATCTGTTCCTACTTATATAATAACGTACCTCAGTTTCAATCTTTTTTATTAATGTAAAAAATATTTTAATATAATAATATTGGAAATTACATACCATATTATCATCATGTATCTTTATAAGATTAAATAGCCATGCTATAAAAGTTTTTAGAGAATCTTTGACTACGTTAATACGAAGATCATCAAGGGGAATTGGTAGATTATTTTTCTGATCATGTGAAACCAAAATCACCACTCTAATATAAAATTTTGCGATTTTTGAATATAGAATATATTCTTGGATATTGTACATTTTACTTATCACAATAGGTAAAAAGTATAGGTTGAAAGATATAAATCACAATCAATTTCATCATCTAGAAGTTTAGTACAAGGTATTAGTAGTTTTTTATTCATATTTAGTAGAAACTATTAGGGAAACATTTATTAAAACAAATATAGAGATATATTGTGTAGAATGATTATCATAAAACTAGGTATGTGTGGATCTCTTTATTGTGGCTTCTATTGTGTTAATTATTCTCATTGATCACTTCAATGAAACCAGTTAATCACTTCTTCCTGCCAACTAACTTTTTATATTGGAATATCTATTTTTACTACATTTTTTTCATTTTATCATTTTCAATTTTCCTATGTATTTTATTTCCCAAAGTATTATTACAGTGACACTACAAAAAATTTACCTATGAAATGTCCATACTATTCTGGATTCTTTATATCCATTTAAACTAGTCACTCATTGTATATAGTATATGAAGATTCTTATGTCTATTCTTGAAAAAATTTATTAAAGTATTCACTCATTGTTATATCATACTATTTTAATGTATTAAAAATTTCTTTTATGTCATACATAAACATGATTCCCAAACATTCTATTTGTTTTCATCTACTATGTGTCCCTTTTTATTTAGATGATCATCCTACCATATTATATGCCATGAGATGGAAGTAGATTGAGATTTTGATTCATCCATATGAATATAAAAATGAACATAATTGTGTATTTATTTCATATAAAATAAATTCTTTATTATACATTTGAAATAGATACCATTTTTCAACTGAAGCGTACCCCATCATTTCATTATGTTATAGTTATATTGGTTTTGATGTATATTATCTATTTTATATACTCATTGTTTATTTGATAAATTATGAATTGTGAATATAAGTGATTAATACAAATAATATTAAATAAAATATTATTAATTAAAATGTACCTTATACAATTCCTCCTCCTAAAGGAAAATGAATGAATTCCATGCAGTTTGGTTTATAATGTGTACATATAATTGGTGGGAGAGGTTTTACTTTTTCTTCATCTTCTTAATGATGATATTTTGAAAGGAGTGTCTAATATACTTTATACAAATTTCTAGTGATAATTAGTATAATTTTCATTTGATAATATTCTTAAAAAGAGTAATGTAATGTTTCACTGTTTAATTTTTTAGTAAAATAAAGAATGTATATCTTAAGGTTAATCTACTTTTTCCCAAAATATTACCATCAATGAATTAAAAAAATTCTTCCATGTATCTATATCAATTATAACATCCATTTTAGTAATATCCCAAATTTTACTAATGATAATTGAATTGTAGTGGTCAAAAGGTTCACTATGTCCATTCCATTAATCCTCAATTTTTTTTAAAAGAATTACTTCGCAACTTATTAATTTTTATCAACATTATTATGCAGTGGAACTAATTTGTTTTTTAAATTATCTAGTTTTTTATACTTTTTATTTTTTATGTTGTTACTCACCTACAAAATGTATTTTACCTATCAGACATTACTCAATTTAATCAGCATCACTATTTGGTTCCTCAATATTGGTATCTTTGGAAGGGGAAGAATCCATAATTATCATTACAAGTTAAAATAATTAATTTATATTTCATAAATTAAGTAGTGAGCACATAGTATTATAATGAAAAAATTTATATAAATAAAATTAAATCATAGAAATTTTACCTATTAATTGAACACCTTATTTTCCTTTTAAAGTTAATAGTATTTCCCCCTCTATGAATTATTCAAATCCCATCCTTGCTATAAGAACTTGACCTTAAACATAAAAAAATCTTGAGTTAAATGCAAGATTCACATTGAGTATCTTTTCAGGTTTAGAATTTTAGAGAATAAGTCCATAACTATTACATATCTTCTTGAATATTACATGTAG
The DNA here is from genome assembly GCA_963277665.1 of Viscum album. Classification (NCBI taxonomy): domain Eukaryota; kingdom Viridiplantae; phylum Streptophyta; class Magnoliopsida; order Santalales; family Viscaceae; genus Viscum; species Viscum album. Next base: position 1,277,867,102 of record OY728141.1, on the reverse strand, counting down.
ACACTACTACTCAATATCCATTTTTTAGAAAATATAAACTCTTAAAAAGAAACATGTCTAGTTCCTTGTTTTATACATCATTAATTTTCCTTGATATCATCATTGTCCCTATCCCACTTTATCTCTTATGAAAAGAAATTCAAATAAATGAGATTATTCAAAAGCTCAGTTAGGGATACACAAAGAAGGAAAACAATTAGTTTTTCAAAGCTACAAGTAAACCATGAATACTTTATCATAAGTAAAATTTTTTACCTATAATTAGTAGTAAATACTCTTTACTAAAAAAGATCATTTCTTACCCTTTTGTAACCAAAATACTACCATAAAACCTATAGAAATCACACATAAATTATATAGGTAACTTGGGACATAAATGTACCTATATGGAATAAATATACTATCAACTTCCATGCATATCACTAAATGGAATAGCCATATGGCCGACTTTTATACCCAATGCATGGGAGGTTATAACGTTACCACCCATCCTAGTTTAACATGACACCACTCATCATTAGGGTTATCACATAACCACCCGCCAAATGTTTATGTACCATTATGAATCTAACAAATAATACATCTATGAAATAATGATATCATTTAGATGTTATAATCACAATATATCATTCCAAGATATTGACATAATCAATGCTTTACCCAAATGATTTTCAAAACCATTTAAAACATTTAATAAAGTGACTTTTGAATCAAAGTGCCCCATACCACATTGAAGTTTTTAAAGGAATTAACATTTTAAAACATAAATGATCATATAATTAAAACCATAAAATCATTTTTAAAACATGTAAATTAATTATAAGTATTTTTAAGAATAAATTATTAAAACATTTAAAACAATATTTTAGTTAAAGAGTTCCTAACCAAAAGAGAGACACTTCAATACAAAGAAATTGAGGAATAACATTAATCATAGCTTATAATATCATGATAATAAATATATTGATGATATAATATGTCAATGGGATGTATATACACCATATAAAAATTGAATTGGTGTATATCAACAAAATTTATCAGTGGAATATAAATTAAGACAAAGTCCTTTGCAAAGATAATATCTTTAGGATTAAAGACAAATCAAGGACATAATTATGTGTGAATAATAAGAATACACAAAATAAAAGTGGATATTAAGTTTAAAACAATTATAGGTCATTCATATATATTCATAGCACGACATAATCAAGAAGTAGAAGTTTAACCCAACGAATGGAAATTTGGTTAAGTAGTTCCCTTACAGAAATTCAACAGCCTAATAGTGTCACATTAAAATTCAAAAACTGAGTTGATGAGATAGAATAGGGTATCACATCACTTGTACCTAAAATTTACAAAAATAAATATATATTACTACGTATCCTAACATAAGAGGATTTAAATTAAAATCCATAACAAAAAAAGTCATTTTAAAAGAGGAGGGTGAAAGGTTCCCTTACCGATTTGGTAACTTATATAACATACAACCTTTGAAAGAATAATCAAACAATGAACATGTAAATTACAATAAATGAAATTAAATTACACAATTAATAAAATCATGGGCAGTACATACACCACCCACAAGAAAATAGTGGAAAATATAGCATGAATCTCACAGGAATAAAAAGTGAGATGAAAACACCTAACCAAGTTGTAATCAATTAAGTCGCATGAGAAAAAAGATAATAAAAAAAATTAATCAAAAAATACCATGAAAATAAATATAATCATGATAATATATATCAAATTGTTGTAAAGAAGACACCACATGCAAGAAATAAGTGGCCAACAATGGAAATCTCCAAGAATTAAAAGTGAGATGAGAAACCCCTTATCTTGTGTCTGATATTACTCATTTGTTCATTGTTCTTCCTGAATAATAAACATAAATTTATTTATAAATTATTTAGAACGTTTTTCAAGTTTATTATTCTTTTTATATCACTTTTTACATTGCTACGACAATTGGTTAATTATTTGATATCATATTGGACATTTTGTCGATGTTGGGAACTTGAGTCAAAAATTAATATGTTATAATTTTGAATTGTCCATGTGGTCAAAATTAAATTATCTCCTGAATAATATTCATGATTTGGATATCATATATATCATATATATCCACTATATATATGTGTTTATAAAAGTACATAACATTTGGAGATAAAAAATAAAATTCACCATTCATGGAGACGGTAAGTCGTACGTATGCATGGACGCTAGTTTCATTTCTATTTCATATATAATGGAAGAAGAACGTAATGATACATAGATAAATTATAATTACAGTATAATATCATAAGATATATATATGTTAAAAACTTTCATAACTCCAATCTTTATACATTCCATGAATGTCATGAACGAATCACACCACCTTGATAGAGCGGTAGTCCGTATTTCCTCAAATGAAATTATCATGTTTACACATAATGCAAAGCATAAAGGTATGTTTATAAAATAAAAAATCACATAATAAAAGAGAAAAGATAAAAATAATATATATAATATATAAATATAGTTCCATCATAATGGCCCATATGAGAGGTGGTATGATAAGATTGAACAGTCATCGTTTCGTGAGACAGTAGTTCACCATCCACAAAAACTGTATGTTCTTTACCCATTAGATGGAGTTGTGTAGAAGTGTAGTTCGAAAACTTCTGATAAAAAAATCCTAGTAAATTTAGGATACTGGTGTTTTTATAAAATAAATAAATAAAAAGCGTTTAGGGGGTTGGAGAAGTAAAATAAAAAAAGAACATAAGAGAAGATGTTACCATTAAATCAAGTAACTCCCATTGGTTTAAACCGAAAATATTTCATCAAGTGACTTATATCTAAGGAAATGCTTCTAGGTGGATGGAAGGGATGTAGGGAGATTAATTGGGATGAGGTTGTACGATCTAAGGTGCTTTATAGGTGTGAGTAATGGGTTATAGTTGATGGCTTTTTATAAGGGGGAGGTTGGGCTCTTTAGGAATGCATGAAAATATGATATTAGTATTTAATTATATTTGGTTTATAAAGGTCCAAAACTCATTAAAGTGGAACATAAGATGACTCATTTTAGAAATAAAATCTTTTAATAAGAATTTGATAGGTTTTGGATAATTTTTTAATTTTTATATTCTTATCTATTTAAATCATTCACTACTGAGGTAAACACTACATCATTATTGTGTCATAAATAATTTTATTTATTTGTTGTCTAAAAATTTAAAAAAACATGATGTATTATATTTATTTATCTTTCAAATAAAAATTTATATTCTAAGAGATATCTTATATAATCCCATGTAAAAAGTTATTTAATAAAAGATCTATGTTTTTGTCATTTTTGTCTTTAGTTTAAATTAATTAATATAAAGTGTCATTATAACATTTAAGATGCTCCATGGGGTCGCAAAAATTGACCAAAGGATACCCGTGGTCAGAAATATATCAAACTACAGAATTAAGACCCATGTTAGGGTAATTTAATATTATTATAATATTATTTTTACCTTAAATTACCCTATTTACCATTAACCGCGGTAAAAAAATTAAAAAGTTACTATTCACCAAAAATTATTTTCATCTTATTGAACCACAATTACTTAATGATAACAACCATGTATTTCATATTTAAAAATTCAATTCATATAAGAATTACAATTTAATATAATGAAAAAGTCGGTTTTTAACTACTACTCAGTCTTTTAACTATTCATCAAAATTTATTATTTTTTCAGAAAAATACCAAAATTTCAGCCTAAGATATATTCGATATTCTGAATAAAAAAATTAGGTATATTTTACCTAATTCAAAACATAAAATTTTCATTAATTAATTCAAAATTAATTCTCGTTGTAAAAACCAAAAGCATGTATTTAAGAATTAATAACTATCAAAAGATTGACACTTGTTTGAGTTCAATTTCAAAGTGAAATTTCATACAATGATCAAAATTATTTTAAATGGTAAAAATATAATCTAATTGAACTTTAAATCCAATTATAAACATAATCTATTGATATAAATTAATTAGATTAAAACAAAATTTTGAATTTAAATACAGTATTTTTCACTATTCATTAAAAAAAGAATTTTACCATAAAAATAAAAAAATTTACCCAAATTAAATTTTGATGTCCCAATTTTAAGAAACATTCTATTTTGTAAAAAATAATATCAAAATGTGACTAAAAATAGATTTAAATAAGGTTCTTCATCAAAAGGTGGTAAATCGATGTTTTAATTAATATTAGAATATTTATGCTTAATATTAGATTCATTTACATTTTAAGCACCTAAATTTTGTTGGATAAATGTAAAAACATTTAACAAACATGTGTAATATTATTTTAGTTATTTCTATTCACTCCTTCCATTACAATGACTTTGCGTTAACTACCATTTATAATAATAATAATATATTATTTTCCAGTATGACTTAGCATTGTGTGTAATATAAGCCTTTGGAGAAACCCGTTGTTTTGTGTCAGGTACGACATTGAATATAAAATTCCCTTTAAAATAAAAATAATACATAATTAAAATATATAAATAAATATAAAAAGGTCATATTTTTTATTTCCCTGGGATGTTACACCTTACCCCCCTTTGGGAAATTGCGTCCTCGTAATTTTAAAATTGTGCTTGGAATCTTCTTTAAATGACCCACATCAGAAAAAAGTGTCTATAAATGTATCATATTAAAATAATAAAATAGAAGTAAAAAGGTAACCTGAGACAAAATATTCTTGGATTCCGTGAACACATGGATATGGAGGAGAAAAAAACCAGCATGTTTTGATAGAGAGTGATAGGAATCATGATTAGAATAATGTTAACCACCAGAAAATCAAAAATGTGTACTGGGTTAAACGGTCATTGATTCCCCAGTAGTAAAAGTTAACACACAATGTTTTTGTTTTATGTTACTTTTTGAAATGTAAAAGAATTTATTTATGATCTTAACTAAAAACATAAGGAAACATACTTTCTTATCATGAAGACTTTAATTCATTTCAAAATTTCTAGCACAAACTCAACCTTTCTCCAAATGATGAGTATTCAAACTAACTTTGTCACATAAAAAATGGTAGAATCATCTTCTAGATTATCACATAATCCATAAACGATAATCTATATATTTCCCCAACAGTTTGACATCAACTGAAACCAAAATGGTTAGTAATATAAGAGATAACCCCAAAAAAGTAAAATCCTTTATAAAAAGAAAAACTAATATTAATCTCTAAAATTGAATAAAAAGTACCCAATGTTTTAGAAGGACCATTAAATATACAATTGACGTTAAAATTATTCAAAATAATCCAAACTAAGATTGAAAGCAATAAATCATAAGGATTTATTCACATTGCCTTCAACGATAAATCATAACATTTTTCTCCAAATAACATCGACTACTCTTAAAGTCTAATTCTGAAGTGTAATTAACCTAATCACATATTCCCTATGATAGGTTAATAATTTCTATAGATAACCCAAAATAAACATATTCATGATTCATAAAATCATCTAACTAAATGAAATTAATCATACTAACCAGGAACTCCACGTAGTCCAGTGGTAGGCGATAAATCCAAGTCAACCATTTGTTGTGAGTTTGATTCTCGTAGCTTTGTCTGACACAACAGGTTCTCACATGGTCTACAAGTTGTCCTTTTTCAAAAACAATATAATTTTATAAAATTCCCAAAAATGATATAAATTCATCAAAAATAACCATAGAATTTTTTATCCAAAATTTTATCTAATAACATTCAATTTTCATCCCAAAATATAATAACCTCTAATTCCCTCAAATTCAAGGATCATTTAATCCCAAATGGTTCTTTATATTTATATCCACAAATAAAAATATAATTCTTTTTTGAATACAATTTTCACATATCAAACATTAGGGTTACACATAATAGAAAAAGTTTCCAAACTAATCCCATCATTAATATAATCAAACATATCATTATCCATAACTCTTCAATTCCTAAAAAGTAGAAATCTTAATCATCAAACATCATTCTTGATAATTTACCCATGTTTTTTCATCTTATTATTTTATACTTCATTCCTAAAAAAATCTTGCATAATTTCCTAGGATTTAAGTTCTTTCAAACCATGATCATTAAAATAATCCATACCTTTCATAGGTCATTTTCAGTTTCCTCATCTTTAATTGTAATTGCATTAAGAATAGGTAAACATATATTTGTATGATCCTATGGTTCCCTTTAATGAAACTTCTTCATAGGAAATATATTTTCATAGTGACCATGCACACCACATTTAAAACATAAAATTGACCCCAAAGAATGATCTTTTATCCTTTTCCTAGAGTTAACTAGACACTTCCTTTTTATATGGCACTTTCATACTTCATGACCTTCATTACCACATCTAAATCATCTTCTCATCCCTTTGAATCATTTTCCTAAGTGCTTCTTTACAAATACTTTACACATAGGTTTTTGAATATACATACCTTTATGATTAGTACCTGAACATCTGTTAGTATTTTTTTCTTGCATATACGATGCCTTATAAAAATCACCATGTTTCATGTGGTCAATCAAGACTCTAGATAGTTGGTTAGGAATAACCACAAGACTTCTCATTGTAGCTCCCATTTCATTTAGTTGCACATTCTGAAAACCATCCTAGTTTCCATCACATCCACTATTACTTTCATGCCTGCTAGATCCAGCATCTTTCTAAAACAAAAAAGGCCAGTGTGAGTATATCAGTAAAATCATCATATAATATCTTATGAGGATGGTAAATACTAATATATAATTATTCACCTTATCTTAAATTCATTCAATTTATCTAAAGTAACTATGACTCATTATAAAATCTATACTATTATGGTTATGTCACTTATGTTTAAAGAACTCCCTAACCTCTAATGTTATCTAAACCGACCTCTAATACCAATTATAATAACCCAGCTTTAAACATTACATAATCTTGAATTAAATCATGAAATTATATTGAGGAATTTTTTAGGTTTAGAGTTTTATATAATTAAGAAATAATTATTATATATCAGCTTTAGTATTACATGCAGAAGTTACAACTTAGTATAAATTTTTTTCAAAAAATATATACTTTAAAAAAGAAACATGTCTATTTCAATGTTTTAGAGAACATGAATTTTACTTGATCCCATAATTATACCTATTCCACTTCGTGTCCTGTGAAAATCATTTCAAAAACATGGGATGAGTAAAAATATTATTAAGGGACACATAGAAAAGGTAAACTATTATATTTTCCAAAAAACAAGGAAACCATGAATAATTTATAATAACTAATACTTTTTACATTTATGAAGTAGTAAATACTATTCACTACAAAAAATGATCATTTATTACCCTTTTGTAACCAAAAGATTACCATAAAATTCATAGACAGAACACGTAACATATATAGCTAACTTAGGACATAAATCTACTTCAATGAAATAACTATATTTTCAACTTACACACATATCACTAAATATTATATCCATACAGCTGACTTTTATACCCAATGCATTAAAGGTTATAAAATGACCACTCATGTTGTTTTATCACGGCACCACTCATCATTTGGTTTATCACATAAACACCTGTCAAATGTCCCAATACAATTATAAATCATAATACATAAAACAAAGCATAAAATAAAGAAAACATTTCAACATTTCAATCACAATATATCATTTTAAGATATTGATGTAATCAATGCTTTACCAAAACCATTTTGAAAACAATTTAAAACATTAAATACAGAAATTTTTAAATCAAAGTGTCACATACCAAATTGAATATATTAAAGGAATTAGAATTTTCAAACATTAATGTCGATATAAATAAACCCTTAAAACCATTTTTAAAACATGGAAATTAATGAGAAATATTTTGATGAATAAATCATAAAAATATTTAAAATGATATTTTAGTTAATGAGTTCTTAACCAAAAGAGAGATGCTTGACTACAAATAATATAGGAATAACATTAATAAAATAACATAATATTATGATAACAAATATATTCATCATATAATATGTCAAAGTGCATTATATACAATATATAAAAGTGAATTGGGGTATAAAAACAATAACTTCCAATGGAATGTAAATTGAGACAAAGTCCCTTGCAAAGATAATATAGTTAAGATTAAGGACAAATCAATAACATAATTATTTGTGACAAATAATAATACACAGAATATAAGTGGATATTAAGTTTAAAAAATCAGAGTTCATTCACACATATTAATAGCACGACATAATCAAGAAGTAGAAGTTTAACCCAAATAATGGAAATTGGGTTAAAAAGATCCCATACAGAAATCCGATAGCCTAATGGTGTCACATTAAAATTCATAAAATGAGTTGATGAGAGAGAAAAGGTTATTCTATAACTTGTAAATAAACTTTACATCAATAGGGATATATAATTACATATCCCAACATAAGAATCTGTAAATTAAAAGACACAACCAAAAGAAGTCTTTTTAAAAGAGGATGGTGAAAGGTTCCCAAACCGATTTAGTAACTTTTGAAAAATACACCCTAAGAAAGATAGATCATACAATGAATATTTAAATAACAATAAATTAAAATATATTACACAATTAATACATTAATTTTTAGTACACACACCTCAAAAAAGAAAATAGTGGAAAATATTGTATGAATCTCACGAGAATAAAAACTAAGACGAGAACTTCGTACCAAGTTTCAATCAATCGAGTCGTTTGAAAAAATTTAATAACCACCAAAGGAATCCCAAAATACCATGAAAATAAAGATAATAATGATAATATATAAAAAATTTCAGTAAAAAAAACACCACATGCAATAAATAAGTGTCAAACAATGGAAATCTCATGGAATTAAAAGTGAGATATGAAACCCCTTACCTCATGTTAGACTTGACTCGTTAGTTCCTAGTTCATCCTGAATAATAAAATTAAGTTAAATTATAATTTATTAAGAACTTTTTTCGGGATTATAATTTCTTTTATTTCACTTATTACATTTCTATAACAATTAGTTAATTATTTGAGTTCATATTGGACATTTAGTCGATGTTCGGAACTTGAGTAAAAAATGAACTTGTAATAATTACAAATTGTCTATGTGGTCATAATTCCATTATCTAAAAAATAATATTCATGATTTATATATCATATATATCATATATATGTATTATATATATGTATTTATAGTGTTACATATCATTTGGGGATAAGAAATGAAATGCACCGTCCATGGAGATGGTAAGCCATACGTACGTATGACCCCAACTTTCAATTATATTTCATATTTAATGGAATGAGAACATAATGATACATATTAATATTATAATTCATGTATAATATCATAATATAAATATTTTACCTAATTTAATATTTCCATACTTTATACATTCCATCAATTTCATGAACGAATCATATCACCTTGAGGGGTCGGTAGTCTGCACTTCCTCAAATGAAATTATCATGTTTACACATATTGGAAAGCATAAAGATATTTTCGTAAAATAAAAAATAACAAAATAATAGAGAAAGCATAAACATAATATATATCATATATAAATATATTTCCATCATAAGGGCCACCATGAGAGGTGGTAGGAGAATATTGAAAAATCATTGTTTCGTGAGGCAGTAGTTCACCGTCCACTGAAACAATATTCTCTTTACCCATTTGATGGAGGTGTCTGGAAGTGTAGTTATAATAAAAATCATAAAAACATCATATTATATTGAGGATATGTGTTTTTTCATAAAATTAAGAAATAAAATTATTTTAGGGGGTTGGAGAAGTAAAACAATAGAAAAGATCTTAATAGAAGACGTTACCGTTAAATTGGGTAACACCCTTTGGTTTGTACCGAAAGGATTTATTGAAGTGCCTTCTGTCTAAGGTAAGTATAATAAGAGGAATATAGATATGTATGGAGATTAATTAGGTAGAGGTTGGATGAGATAAGGGGATTGAGAGGTGTGAGTAAAGGGTTAGAGATGATGGCCTTTTATAAGGGGGAGTAGGGGGCTCTTTATGAATGTTTGAAAATATTATTTTTATTAAATAATGATATTCAATTTATAAAAGTCCAAAACTAATTAATGTCGAAGATAAGAATACTAATGATAGAAATAAAATCATCCAATAAAAATTGGATAGGTTTTGGATATTTTTTTAATTTAAATAATCTTATTTATTTAAATCAATCATTAATGAAGTAAACATTATTTTATTATTGCGTCATAAATAATTTTATTTATTTGATGTTTAAAAATCAAAAAAATCAAAATGATGTATGAAGACTATTTTTATTTCAAATAAAAACTTATAGTTGAAGAGATAACTTATATAACCCCATGTAAAAATTTATTTACTAAAAGATATATGTTTATGTCATTTTTTTCTTTACATTAAATTAATTAATATAAAGGGTCATTATCATTCATAAGGGGCTCCAAGGGGTCAAAAAATAGAACCAAGGATGAACATGGTATAAATTTAATCGAACAATAGGATTAAAACACATGTTATGGTAATTTAATATTATTATAATATTATTTTTATCTTGAATTACCCTATTTACCTTTAACTGTGATAAATAAAAGTAAAAAGTTATTATTCACCAAAATTTATTTTCAATTTATTGAACAAACTTTTAGTTAATTATAACAACCATATATGTAGTATTTTCTAAATTCAATTCAAAGAAGCGGTAAATTTCATTTAAATGAGAAACTTGGTTTTTTACCTACCACTCATTGTTTTCACTATTCATCAAAAATTGAAGTTTTTCAGAAAAATACTAAAAAAATATCCAAGATATATTTTATATTCAGAATTAAAAAATAATATCTATTTTACCAAATTAAAAACATAGATGTTTCATTAATTAATTTAAGAAAATCATATTATGAAAACAAAAAGCGTGTTTTTAAGAAATAATAACTATCAAAAGATTAACAATGGTTTATGTTCAATTTCAAAGTTAAATTACTTCCAACAAATAGAATTGGATTAAATAGTAAAAATATAATCTAATAACACTTTAAAAAAATTAAAAATATTATCTATTCATATGAATAAATTATATTAAAAGGAAGTTATGATTTAAAATATAGTATTTTTCACTATTTATAAAAAAATGAATTTTGTCAGAAATTTACTAAATATTTACCAAAAATAAATATTGATGTCCCAATTATAATTAGGAATTATATCTTTTCAAATAAAATAATTAAAGTGAAAGAAAATATATTTAAATAGGGTTCTCCATCAAAAGGTGGTAAATCGATATTTTAAAGAAATTTAGTGTATTTATGATTAAAATTAGATTCATTCACATTTTAAGCCTTTAAATTTTATTAGATAAATGAAAAAAATTAACAAAAATTTAAAATAATATTTTATTTATTTCTATTCATTACCGCCATTACAACTGCGAGGCGTTAACTACCATTTAAAATAATAATTGTATATACTTTTCTAGTATGACTCAGCATTGTGTGCAACATAAGAATTTGGAGAAACCCATTGTTTCATGTCTGGTACACCATTGAATATAGAATCCCCTTTAAATTAAAATTATAATTTTATTCAAAAATATTAATAAATATAAAAATTTCATATTCATTATTTTCCTTGGATGTTACACTTGTGGTATCCTTGGACCTACAAAAGATGTTGTCATTTGGATAGCAATGAAATTATTGTGACTTCCCAATTAAAGGGTCTTCATAAATGGAAATTTCATTTGATCCTATAGTTGTTTTAATCACAAAAAAAATAATATACCAATTTTTTTACATAATCCAAATCATAACATATTTTAAATACATATGATGACATTATAAAAAATTCATAGTCAGATCATTCCTTACTGAAATTTACATTCATGAGTCCCAATTAATTTATTTACACATCAATCCTATTGTAATCCAATTTTCATTTAAATATATATATTTTTAATTCTTTATAATATAATCCCTATGATGTTTCAATGATGGTACTGTATGAAATTAAAAATAGCCATTATTATAAAATTAACATATCTTTAGTTTTAAGTGAATAATTCACTTTATTATATTTAAAAGATCATTATGGTTTAGTGTTATAAATAATTAGGAACTACCTCTTAAATAACATACACATATATTAAAAAGTGGATGCTTCTACTAAGAATCAATTTTTTCATAATACCAAAATTTTAAAATTAAAGGAGTTTCCATTTCATAAAAAATATTCATAACATCAAACATGAATTATTTTTTGTCTTTACAAATCCTTAATTCATACAAATTATTTTAAAGAATTGTATGAGCAAACAATATCAGTATGGGACCTAAAAAGAACACATTTGTTTGTCCAATGAAATACATAGAAACCCATAATATGTTTACCATTATTAAAACATGTAATGAGCATATGAAATAAATCATATAAAAATGAAAAACACACACTTTTTTCTGAAAAAAATTCAAAATAAATAGAAAGTAATTGTAAATAATTTTCAAGAAACTTAGAGCATCATATTCACATCCCATGTTAAACATATGTTAGAATGAACTGCAGCCTAGTTAAATCCATTGGAGGGACCACACTAGTTAACTACCTCATTTCCCTATATTAAAAGTAAATTTTTCCAATTAATTGGAGATGTATAATGGGAATCAACCATCATATAATCATTATCAGAATCACCCATTCATCATATATAATTATAAAATATCATATCATGAATAAAACATTTAAATCCTACCCCTTTTCAATATAAACCCTTGAAAAAAGTATTTAAACCTATATGAAAAACAATTTCAGATATTGAAATACCCTTTGCATTTAAAACCCCATTTTAAGAAACCAAATACCTAAAAAAATAGAAATATGGGTTTTTAATGATGGAAACTAGAAATATTGTAAACGAATCAAAACAGAAAATATCATCTTTGTTTGAAGGAAAATCCATCGATACCATATATGTTACAATAAAATATTCATTTTTAACTTTTTTCCAAACATTAGGTTTAAATATTCCATTTTAAAACCATAAAGAAGTAAAAAGTGACATAAAATGTACTTTATAATTCATTTATGTCCATATAGAAATATCCATAAAATAATGTTATGTACATGGACATGGAAGAAATACATTAAGAAAATATATCCTGGAAACATTTAAAATTAGGTTTTTGAAGTAATGTTTCCCTTACCTAGAGTTGGAATGGTCATGTATGTTCATTATATTATTGAATAATAAAATAATGTTAATTATTTCCTTGATTAATTTTATTTTCCTTGTTCATTATTCTTTTAATTTTATTTAATACTATGTTTCATTTAATTACTTAATCAATTATGTTAATGTATGACATTTTGATGATATTCAACCCAAATAGCCAAAGTAACTTTTGTAGGATTACTGTGGTCGTTGATTTCATTATTTCATCATATCTATAATAATAATCCTGAAGTAATTATAATTTTATACAAAAATTATACATTTATAATAAATAATAAATGATGGTTATGAAAAATGAACTACATTGCAATCATGTTGATTGTAGGTTGCTTGTACGCATGAGTAATGTTTCTTTTTTACAACAATCATGATTGAAAGATAGAAAGTATTATTTTTTAATTTTATAATTTTTATTCAATTATAAATTCCATATTACCTATTTAAATAGACGTACAAATATCAACAATGTGATGTGGTTATTAAAAAAATTTGTATCTCTTTATGGAGGTGGTAATGGACACTTATCCACAAATGAAGTTATCATTCTTAAATGAGTTTAAAAGTAATAAAAGGTATAACATATTATCTTTATATAATTATAATTATTTCATTAATATCATATTAATACATTAACTGAATCATTATAATTTTACTTTAATTGTGGTGATGGAAGACGAATTACATCCATTCATGAGGTAGTAATCTGATGTACACACAAATGATGTTTTCCTCTCCAATTAGATAGAATATTGGATGGATATAGGTTATGAAATTAATATATTTAATATAATAGTGTTATTATTTCATTATTTTTTAGAAATATTTTAATCAGGTAAAATAATAAATAAAACAATAAATGTTTGGTTAAGAACATTACAACATCTTCAGAAATCCTCTTAAGGTTTACATCGAAATCTTTCCTAGTGTGATTTTATAATAAATAAAAGGATTATATTTTGTGGTTAGGGATGTAAATAAGGTATTTGGGTATGTATTTTATGATATAGAGAGCTTAAACAGTTTTATAAAGGTCGAAGAGGAGTGCACTTTTATAAGTGAGGGAACGGTACTTTTAAAATTACTTAACATATTAAATTAGTATAAATTAATTATTACTAAAAATATATATACAATTGATATATTATTAATATAATATGATTATGGTCCGAAATAATCCCTTAAAATAAATTTTTTTCAAGTTTAGATTATGATTTTTGACTTATTTCATTATTTAAACACCTATTACCCATTTTGACACCTATTGTGGTATCAATGTTTTTTACACTAAAGAAGTTAATAAAAATACTATAAAAGAAAAAAAGACTAATAAATGTACCGTAATTGATATTATAAATAATATAAGAAAAAAATTTCATGGGATAATATATTTTAAATTTTTAAATCATTTAATAAAACATTATTTATTATAAAAAATATTAATGTAATTTTCCAAACAATTCCTTAAATTTTACTTTGGAAATGACATAATAACAAATGAAATCAATTATAATACATTAAAATAACTCTAATTTGTTATAATAATATAAAATATTTGTGTAAAACAATCATTAATTCAAATTATATTACATTATATATTTTATAATCATTTATTTTATTTTTTGATTAATTGAATAAATACTATAATGACATTATATAAGAATTTAAGGTAATTATTTTGTCAAAAAAATTAAAATATTTTAAAAAAACAAAAAAAATCTATTATATTTTAAATAATAATTTATTACTAAACATTATTTGTTTTTATCCATGCCAAAAAATTTGTAGACATTAAAAGCAATAGAGTGAAATTTTTGACATTATATTTTTTTAAAATAATATAACTGTTATAATCAAAATATGCTATAAAAAAATTTCCAAATTTTTGATTCAAGGATGTAAAAATTTGAAAAACAACTTATAATAAAATAAATATTGGTTTTTGGTAGATTTTTAGGTCATCTTACATTATTTCTATCTTTAATTACCTGAAATACACTTAACGAGTAACAAATATTTATTAAGATTGTTATTCACCAAGAAAAAATAAAAGGGATTTAATTACCAATTTTTGAAATTTTATTTCCATGAATGGAATCAATTTTTAAGTATTCAATTTAAAGAATTGGAACAAATTAATTTAATCTTAAAATACAAAACACAATGGGAAATACTATTTTTAGAAATATGCGTTTTTAAGCCTAAAAATGTATTCATACCTAAATAATTAATAAATAAGATTAATATGTAGTTAATAACATTATTTATAATTTAATTATAATTTTAATATCAAATTATTGTTTTAAATATCTTTATTTAATGAAATAAAATGTCAGTTTTAAAAAAATCAGTATTTTTCATTATTTATACGAAAATGAATCATTCCAAAAAAATCCAAAATTTACCCCTAATATAAATTTTTAAAAAATATTTAAAAAATTCATTTCATTTTTTCAAATTTCAATTCTATTATTTTTAAATATATCTTTTGAATAAAACCATATATCACATGAACGCCCTATTTTGTTAGAAATATTCATTTCCTTCTTGACAAAAAACTTACTAAAAAATATTATAATAATTTTAAATATATATAATATAATTAATTAATAATAATATAAAATGAAAATTATTTACCTTGAAATTATCTATGTTTTTATTGAAGAATGCATGAAAATTGTTTTTTCATATGAACCAGATACATGCATGGCTTCTTCAATAAGATTATATTCAATATTTCTCATTATATCAAATTTGTCATATTACTTTATATAGTACACATAAATATTAATTTGAAAACCATTATATGATAATAAATGTAAACATGGTCCACTAACTATCAATCGAATTTATTTTGAAACTGAATTCAAATTTGATGATTACATTTTAAAAATTTAGTCTCAAATCCACCCTACACACTATTGATTATATATATTTGATATCTATATTTCCTCCATTGATGGATTTAAATACTAATAATCACATTGTGAGTTTTAATATATAGAACAAACGAAATATCATTAAGTTGAATTCAACGGTGAGTCTACTCTATCATTGTAATCTTAATTGAAACAACATCTCTTTAAAAAATTACTTCACTCATAGGGTTCTTGTTGTGATGAGATTTTGGGAGACTAATGTTTTCCACAAAATAAAAGTTTTCATTTCAAATTTCAAGGACATATTTGAAGATATATCTTTAGGAAATACAACCAAAAGGACAAATTTTTTTATGTACCATTTGAAAACATTAATATACCATTCAATTTTGTAAACCATCTATAATATACATTACCATATAGTCAGATAACTATAAACAAGTAAACCATTATGTGAACTATTATATAATATAATTATGGTTGTAAGTGATGGGGATAAAGTATATAATGACTTTTATTAAACATAGAAGAATAAAAAAACCATATACAATATTGACCATTCTAGATAAATGAAACCACATGTACTGTAAATGAATGAAATTATGTACATTTCACTAAGGATTGATTCAATATTTTTATTCATCTCATTTGATTGGTGAAAATCAGAAGTGATGCAGCTAAATGAAAATCCTCTTATAGAGGGATATATCATTTGTTATGATTCCATTATCATACTAGTGGGATCCTCTCAACACCCATAACATGAGAGTTCCTTGTGAAGGTAAAGGGTGAGGAAGAGATTTATTGGATGTAGGGAATTACATAAAATAATGAACAAGAAATAATACACTATCACATAGTAACATACTCCTTAATATGTAATTCAAAGTTCATATAATAACTCTTCCTATTTACTCAAGCATTAAAAATATCATCAATAAGACTTTATATAGTATGAATTGATCATATTAGTGCTACCACCATGTGTTTTGTCTTATGAAATTGATCTTACTTAATGACAGAGAACAAATAGGATAACTCAAATACAATCACATAACATCTGGCTACAATGAAAATCTATGATAATTGAATGAAATCGTATAAAATTCATTATTTTATTACCAAGTATACAATTAAAATTTTAAATATTGTATTATGATAAATATTATTTATGACATTACATTATCATACAATATGATGAATCCAAATTGATTATATTAATAATGGTTTTACAAAATATTTTAATCAATCATCCACTTGAAATAAATCCTTATTAGATTAATTTCATTTCACATTATATTGCATCATATATGTTAACTTTCAAAAAAATATCCAAAATCCTTTTAGAAATTTTACAAAACACAGTTGGAAATGAATCATCAACTTCATCAAGTATTACATCATATAAAATAACTTGGGAATACATATCCCAATCTTTTTCTGTCTTAAATATAAAACCACTATATAGATTCTCTCTATGTCAAACATAATCAAAATTTTGTCAAACATAAATTGTGACCCCATGATCCTTTCTAGTATTAAAAATATAAGTAAATAACAATATCAATAAATGTAAGAACATCATGGACTCTATAAAATAATTAATACTACTCATGGTACAAATGGATTTGGAATCTCTACAAACCACCCCAACTGTGAACCCCTCCAGGGATGTCAATGAAGATGAGTGTGACCCATGAGGCCCACCTAAAATAAGAATTGATTTGGTGACTATCATTGAGGGCATATAACATATAGATGATAGGAATTACCCTTAATAAACCTAGTAATATATTTGAAATCAACCAATCAACACCATTTCATAAATATAAAAAAACTATATTCTGACATAAATGTCATGTTATACAAATAATAAACATCAAAATAAAATTACTACCAATATATTATTGTGGAATAAACTCCTCATAATCTCTAAGAACCAAGATGATAATGTCTAGCATGGTCTCTAATTCCTTCCCCATAACCTGAAAAATAATTAATATATGGAGAGGGTAATATAATATATATACACAGAATGTTCATATCCAATAAATCTCATGATAATGTATAAGGTTAATACTAATACATCCATCAACAAACAAAAGAATCAACCAACACCTAATAGGTCAACTATCAACCAAACTTTCTATAGAATGTTCACCATGTAATTCATTCAATGTAAGGAAATAATATCAATAATTAAAACAACGAAACCCGAAAATAACTTTTCTAGTAGTTTTCTAATCCCATGAACGAACATAAAATATACTATGATAACATCCCTTTCATATCCACTAATCACATTACCAATCCGGGTCTAATGTGGGCCTAGCTACATCCCTTCTAATTCAAACCTATCATATGGTCCAGCATCTTGTGCCAACATCAATCAATAATCACATGTCTCTTCCTCATAATCATCAACACATGATCATTTTCATGTCACGTAGCATCCCAATATCACAAATCCAATGGAGAAAGGTATCATAAGCATTAATAAAAAAACTCATGCTCTTATCCTTCTGTGAATGACCCCCACCGAGTGCCCACACCACTAGACATGCTTTTATTGTAGGTATCTCATACAAATGTGTACATACACAGTCAATATCCCATTTCAAAGGGTGAGTAGGGAAGAGAGAGTTGTCATCCATCAAACCCCACTAACATGGATTTTGGAAGAAACACTAAGAACCAAAAACATTTGGGTGTTGATAAGTTAATTATATTCACTTGGGGTGTGTATAAAATCCTTAAAAGGTCACGTATAGTATGTCTACACATAATCCCATCACATGTGTTTTCACAAAGATATCCCTATCAGTGTCCAAAAACATCATCACCACACTAAGACATCTGCCACCAACTACTTACCCATATATAATGAAGACCATCCAAAAATTCTTTCACACAACAACCATATCAATGAACCCAATAACTATTTCATTTACATGATTATCCAATTATATATTTTCCATTTAGGGAACAAATTAGGTTTATTATTATGTTCATTTCCCATATTCAATGAAAAACTATTTACAAGAATAACCTACATTTATTTCCATTTGTTTACTGGTTAAATTCATGTATTATGATTTCATTTATAACTTATATTTATTCAATTCTACAAAACATTTATTCTATTATAACCCATTAATTTTTACTAGATTTTACGATTCTATCACATTCAAAAGAAACCAAGAAATTAATTTACTCACACCGTACTGCACATGGAAAAACAAATCCATATCCCCCCATCACATTCCACAACATCCCAACCATCTCAAAACATCCACAATCATAGCCAATGCTTACTATGGAATCCAACTGTATCCTCACTATATAGAACAACATATGACTAAAACCATCGACAACTATTACCACACAATAACCCTAAAAATTAAAACAATGCATCAAGAATACCAGTAAAACCCACTAATTATGACACTATACACCATCACAATTCCAACATAAAGACTTATCATCAAGCTAATTTGTCATCCCCGGTATGTGAATTAATAAAACTCATCCAAATTTCACACAATTGATTCATTTCCATTATTACATTATTGATATTTTATGAGAGTCTATTTCAGAATTAAATTCAATGTAAAAATACATAATCAATGTACTAACAATATTATATACTAATATATACAACCAACAAATAAGAATAGGATTAATAAAATGGGAAAACAGATAACCACCTATGAATGAATCCCTTTTACATCAGTTTCATTTCAAATGATTTATTATATTTAATTATCCAACTCTTACACATCAACTATTGAAAAAATATATACAAAGATGAAAAATTTACAAAACAAAATTGTGATATCAGATCCCCTACCTCAATTGAGGATTTTAAAAAATGACAAGAACTGTCTAAGAATGTAGAAGATGACTGCTGAACCATAACACCTAAAGTGATATAAAAAATCGAGGATAAAATAATTACAATTAGATACAATCCACAACCAATAGATCTAATTCTCAAACCACCATTGAAATCAGCGAGATGGAAATTAGGAATGACCTAAGAGACAAATTAGAGGAACTCACAAAAAATGAAGTATTTTTTTAATCATGTTAATTCATGACAAATGATCTATTAATGGGGATCAAGATACTTAAAAAAATATACATGGATCCCTGATGTTTCAATAGAAAACAATTTAATAATAGAATTTTAATGATATATCAGTATTTATATCTAGGATAGAATCACACATAGTTACGGCTTGATATCCTTTTCCATGTCACGACTACTAAAAGAAACCATTAATTCACTACTTGATAAGGATGTTCGTGTTTTAAAATCTTCCGGTTGAACTAACTCAAAAAAATCATTTTATAAACTCCAAATTTCATGTCCTGGTCTAATACAAATCATATAAATCCAAAAAACAATCATTCAGTTTATAGGGGTATCACACCGCAAATCAAACTTGATAAAGAAAAATCAAATTTTAACCCCTTAGTATTCACTCCATGAACCTAAGGTTTATTCTATGAATCACACCTATAAATCCCCAACAATTCTTCTTGAATTCACCACATCAGGATGCATCATCCATTCAATGAAGATCCTCCTTGGAGAATAAAATAATTCTATCTAGAACACCAACACACCAAGAAAACCTCCACGTTGCACAAACTAGTAAAACAAAAACATGTATTCCACTGTATCCATCACCCTTATGCCATGAGCTACTGCCCTATTCCACGACCCTCATCTTAACGAACTGGCCATATTCTAAAACTAATCATTTATTCTATGACCATAATAGTCATGGAATGAAATTATTCTGTTGGAGAAATTCAATCTCAAACTATACTTTTTATTCCTAAAACCTCCAACCAGCACCTAAAACTCCAAAAACTCACAATGTAATATTTTAAAAATATTTTTTCCAATAAATCAGATTCCTGTAAAATGATTTTTATAACAAATAATTTAAACTAACCAAGATAAAATATCAGTCATCTGAAACCTCCAAAACCCCCATGAGAGACCTCCCAAACAAGAATTATTCTAAAATGGAACATTAAAATTATTGAATATCAGGAATACCATTTATTAACTCAACAATTTACAATAATTCATCAAAAAAATAAAGAACCCAATAACTCAACATACTGAGAACATATAGTTGACCCATATTACCATGTCCTACACTATACACCACCATGCCTTTATAAAATATTAATTGAAAGAATGATATCCCAATATAGCACCTTCTCAAAAAAACCCAAATCTTCATCCACCACTCTATAAACATCCTATATCCCTTGAAATCCAACTATCATTAGTCAATGACATGGGAGTCATTTGGATGATACTAATGAATCTAGGAAACACGTAAATCATCAATGATATTTTATAATAATTTAAAAAGTTCCATTTGATTTCCCAACTCACCAATATAGTCCAACACCTAAAAGAGTTTCATAATCCGAGGAGATAACTTGAACTATCAAAAACAACTTCAACGTCCCATGAAGAGGGGAAACCCTTAAGAACACATGGTCTCAAACCATGAATTATAGAGGTCTCCCCCTATGATATTCATATTATTTATAACAATGATGAACATAAAAAACTAATCAATGTAGTCAAATATCATGGGGGTCATCAGCCCCATAAAAATAATTGTGACCCCTGTTGGTGTGACGTTGAAATCGATGTTCCCATATCAATACTGTAAAACTATATTTAGGACATATTCGTCCTTCAATAACATATAACGATATTTAGAAATGTAATTTATATTTAAAAAGAAAATATATCCATTCAACTAGTTTAAAAAATCATTAATACATGAAAATGGGTAACCACTCTTTTCGATTACTCGATGAAACCTCTAGAAATATATAGACATTCTCAATCCACCAGCATCCTTCTTAATCAATAAAACAGGACCACACCACAGTGGTATAATAGGATGAATAAAAGCCTTATACATCATATCACAATTCTAAATCCTCAGCTCCCACAACTCAAAATGTTTTATTTAATATGGTTTCATCAAAATCAGAGAAGCACCTAGTTTCAAATATATAAAAAAAATTGATTTTACATCAAGGGTGTAGTGTCAAAAATTCATCAAAGAGTATGTACAGAAACTCTTGGACCACCTTATTAATCCACACTTCTTATGTATATGGTGATACCTAGGAAAACTCAACTAAATGATATAGAATGTGAATTATACACTTACTTCCCATATGAAAATCACACCCACCAAAGAACACTATACACATACCTTAACATACAAGAATGTTAATATCCTACCGAAATAATCCATTATTTCACACATATAATATGAATAATCTATTCCATGAATGAAATATTTTTTTTTGTATCTATAAAAGAATGAAATCACCAACTGATTGGTACATCCCCACTATCAGTCTACAACTCTGAAATTCATCAAGTGAGAAAGATTGTACTCAAACTAGTGTTGTTAACACTTGGGGCATGAAAATCCTCTACATCATTAGTTCCATGGTATGAATGTGGGAGGGTTCAACAAAGGATTTTGATGTTATAGAATAACAAAATATAGGCATAAGGTAGATTAAAAACAAAAAATAGCTTGAACAATCTCCCAATGCTCCATTACTATAATATCTATGGCATGCAACTGACTATGATTAACTCCACCAACCCCAAACTGATGACCACCTCTATAACCACAATTAGGAACGGGTCCCTTAGGATGGGGGAAATCATGAGTATGATCTCAACTAAAATAAAATACCATAAATGTTGTATAATCCAACTTTTCTTACTGTTGAACATAAGTTTTAGGGGATTACTACTAATACGAGCTCAAAGATAGTAGCAGTTGTGCAGGATAGAACAAAACATTACCAACCTTGTCGTACTAACATACCTGATTAGTTGGGAACTGAAGTCCCTAATAACTATTTAAAATAATAATATAGGAAACCAATAGAAAAAATCAATTAGAAACGTGGGAACTACTAGACCTATAAAAACATGGAACATTTTACAGTGATTTACTCCCTAGTAGCCAAAAACTCATTATGAAAACTATACGAGAAAAATAAGAATATCATTAATTGAGTGATTGTACATTTGATAATTGGATATATCACCTCCTCATGGTTCTAGTATATATAAATCCCAATCATGAAATCTATAAGAGAAAAAATAATGAAGATCCTTAAGCATAATCCAAATATCCCACATTATCAACCTCTACTACTAAAGGGATTGAAGATTATGTATCTTTGTCTCCATCATCATTAATAATATAGAAACCGTACTAATATCATTATAAAAATTGACACATAGAACAACCATGTCAATTCAATTATCAAGGTAAAGAATACAACATTAATGGGCACACTCCTCTCATCTAAAAAACCACTATATGAACCTATTAAAAAACATAGTCACAAATCATAATGGAAATTATCTCTATATCATCTAACAAAAAATATATCTCAAGATCATATATGCTTTGATAAAACATCTCCTATATATGATTATAAAAAATCAAACAATGTTCTCTACTACAACCCAACATCATCTGTTGGTTCAATCCATCAATAGTAAACTATGTCTTAATAGAAGACCTCACCAACATAAACCATGAATAGATGATGACAACCCATATTCTATTTAATAGAAGGGGACAGTTCTTAATCCACTCATAATGAATGGTATTTATATTTTTTTATTAAAATTTATTTTAATTTTCCACCAAAAAATATCCCCATGTTCAATCATGAGTGAAAAAAATCATTTGAATGTGCGTCTCCTAGGACCCTACCCCTTTAGTAGAATCACATCACTTAGATGGTTCAAAAGAATTATTGTCCTAGAATTAGATCATATGGGTCCCAAAAACAATATTCCATAGACTATTATCCTTACCCCCATCACATAATAATCTCAACAATCATATTTTTCCAACCAATACAAGCAGTCCTCACTAGTGATTATCTTTAGTATCCATCCTATCACTCAACCAAAAGATTTGATACCACTCTTTATTGACATTACCTAACTAGAAACCTATCTTGGGTGAACCAAAATGACAATTATGATCCCCAAGGCTTTGAAAACCCTTATCTTTATTACAATTTATTTAATTATTTATTACTTAAGAATAGACTTAATACAACCTAGAATATTGAGATGTTTTGTTTATTTGGAAACTATGTACATAACATATAATCTTGAACATGAGATACAATATAATTTTTAAAACATTATTAACATGCTCTTAAAAATCATCGGTCCTCTAAAACCACATGGGATATGGTGGTGATATACCTTATAAAGGGTTGATGTATAATGTTCATTAAGTGGATAAACATGGAATAAAAAGAAGAAATAAGTTCTTGTTATTGAATATTCATTTAAGTGGAAAATTAAATTAGTTAGAAACATGGACTTGAATAATGAGGCATGATAAACCAATATTACATAAAGACAACATGGAAATGTGCAAACAACTTTAAATGTGGAATCATAAATATAGGTCAAGGATAAACCCTAAGACATCATGATGGAAATTTTTTCATGATTGATAACGTTCACATTCTAATACATTTCATGACATCTCATGAGACTAAAAACATTACCCAATACATTGTAGCACTATATAATCCTTGGAAAATCCGTCATAATCCTGTTATTCACATTAAAAAGTGTGCCACATAAATCATAAAACATTGAATAATTTTTCATAACATTTTTTTCATGATAAATTAGTGTGTAATACATACTTGGATGTCAATAATTAAATAAATATTAGTTAAAAAAGATTAAAAACAATTATTGATAATGGGAATGGGTATTCACTATGCAATTGTTTGGCTTGGAAAATCACTGTAAAAATTAGGTAGTAAAACAGGGGCATATAAATGTTCTAGTGAGGGATTAATGAGAGTGAAATGGGTATGTCATAATTTAGAAATCAAATTGAATGTAATAGGGATATGAAAAAACATATCCCATAATTATTAACCTGAGATATAATTCATAAGATAACGAAGATAATTGAATAAATAAGAGAAGGAGAGGATCCCATACTAAATTTCAGTAGGAAAACTAATTAGGTAAATGATATAATGAGAGAGGTTTAATGGTATATAATTATTATAGAACTAATTGGAAAGTATAGTGATATAATGACATGAAAAGATAACTAATTAATATTCAATAGGATACATACAAATAATTTTCATGAATGGAAATGGTGAGAGAGAAATCTCTTTCTAAATTTTGGTATGGTAACGAGTGTATATAATGGTTCATGAGAGGGATTAATGATATTTTAAGGGGTATATAATCACATGTAAATATGATGGGAAGTAATAGGGATGTAAAAAAACATACCCAAATAAGAAAAAATGGAAATGAAGAGGCATAAAAAAATATAGGTTCTTGAATAAAAGGAGTGGGAGATCCCTGAATAAATTTCATCATTGTAATAACATAGGTATAATCTAGAATTAGAGGGTTAAATGTTCTATAATTATTAATAAAAAAATAGTATAGTAGTGGTTTATTTAAAAAATCATTATAACATAACCAACTGAGTTTAAAAATGATAAATATAAATAAGGCGCAAGAATTAAAAATACTGGAGAAAGGTCTCTTACTAAATTTCATCATGGTAACAGGGGTATATAATTAATCATGGGAGGGATTAATGAGAGTGAAATGGGAATATAACCAAATTTAACTAAAAATTAATATATGATAGATGTTTAAAAACATACCCAAATAAGAAAAAATGGAAATTAGTAGGAATAATATAAAATATGTTCGTGAATATAAAGAAGAGAGAGAGATCCCTTAATTAATTTTTTCATGGTAACGACATAGGTAAATGATATAATGAGTGGGTAAAATGATATCTAATTATTCTGGAATAAATTGTAAAGTATAAATATATTTATAAATTCATGAAAATATAACCAATTGAGTTTCAAAAGGATAAATACAAATACGTTTCATGAATTGAAAATAAGAGAGAAATGTCTCTTACTAATTTTTGTCTTGGTAACGATGGTACATATTGAATAATTGGAGAGATTAATGAGAGTGATAGGGGTATTTCATCACATGGAAATAAAATAGAAAACAATAATTATGTATAAAAACATACCAAAAACTAGAAAAATAGAAACTAAAAGCCTTAATATAAATGATATACATGAAAAAAAGATAGGGAGATCCCTTACCTTGAGAGGGCGATTTCAAAATATTGGGAAGAGCGTCTTAAGAGATTTGGGCTATCATTGGAGAAATCTTGTAAGGGGAGAGAAGATTAATTATGTGATCCAAGGTTTTTAAGTGGTGATATTTGGGATCTTGGGTGGCTTTATATAGGAAACGAAAGTGGAGTTCTTTATTGTTTCATAAACATAAGTTTTGGAAAATATCAAATAAAAAAACAAAAACATTTATATGGTTTTTTACAATAGTTTCTAGAAAAGAGAGTGTTAGATCATTAATTTATAATTTTAAGCTCTAAATTTATTGACATATCAACATTTTTATCTGGAAATGTATTATGTTAATAAAGAAATCGTTTTAAAATGATAAAATATTATATAAATTTTGGAGGATTCATAATGAAATTAAAAAATTAATAAAATAAACCTAAAAAATAAATTTTAAGGTTAAAACATATATTTTTCATGGATTCCCTTAATAAAATTTATCACATAATTTTTGGGTCATTATGATATCATCATATATACCATATATATATATATTTCATATTAAGTATTTAACCAAAATTTGTATGTCGTAGAAAATTATGAAAAAATCACCATTTGATAATTTTGTTGTGATGATTTGAAGAATAATTTTTATTTCACATAAATAATTTTGTATATATGTGAATTTTAACTTCTAAAATAGAATTTACATTTATTGAGAAATACTAGGTTTTTTTATAATAAATGTTTCCAAACCCATATAAAAATTTCATTTTCACATAATAAAATTATATTATAATTTATATTTAAAATATAATATTAATATTAATATTTTATTAATAAATAATTAATTTAATTTTTTTTGAATTAATTAAATAATATTATTTATTAAAACTATATTTTACCCAAAATGTGATTTATGTTTTTAGTTATTAAAAATAATTTTTTTATCAAATTTATTATTTAATCATTATTAATGTCACAAAAATATAATATTTATTATATTAATATATATATATATATTCATACAATTAGGGTTACTATTTTTCTAGACCATGTTACATTATTTTTAACATTAATTAACATATTTTCATTTTATTATAGTAATAAATATTTTTTATAGTTAGTATAAATATTTTTCAAAAAATAAAATGACACTATTATAAAATATTTTATATTATTATTAAAAATATCGAATCGATTTTATGATAATATATTATTATATGATGAATAATTTAAATAAAAATAAAACTATCAATCATGATGGAAAGTTGTTTTCCAGAAAATGCATTTTGAAGGAATAAATGAAATTAACATAAATCTATAACTAGTAATATTAATTATATGAATTTAAATTATGAAATATAAACATATCATCTAAAAAATAATTTAAATAAATTGTAATTATGTTTTATTTTAATTAATTATTACAGATAAATATTATTCATTTTCAAATAGTTTTCCGAAAAATGCAAATTTAGTCATAAAAATAAACACATACTAAAATCTGATATAAATACCAATAACATATAATTAATTGAATTAAATACAACTAAATAATATTTATTTTACTTTGATATAAAATTAAAAGAATTGTTTTAATTTTAAACTACTTAATTTGTGAAATTAAATGAAAATTGAATATAAAAATGATAATTTTTACTATTCACTGAAAAAACTATATTTTCCAAAAAATTAGAATTGTCTACCCTATGTTAATTTTTGATATGATGATATAAAACTTGGATTAAGTTTTATCAAATAAATTTTATTAATTTTCTAGAAAATAATTATAATTTTTTTATAACGTTAAATAAAAATTATTTTTGAAGAAAACATATTTTGAAGAACAAAAAGACATTACAAAAAATTAATGGATTATTTTCTATAAATTTAACAATATATTTATGGAATATATATATATCCTAATTTTTTAGTCAAACTCATAATCACAAATTTTGTGTAAATTTTCAACTAATCATTTTTAAATAATCATTATTTGATTGAGTTTAGTGTTGCATCTCACATATGATATGAAACATAGTTTTATCTTTTAAAAACACAAGGAATTACATTCATCCCCCATTAATAAATTATGTCCTATAAATATAATCATTATATTTTTAATAAATGTTTTGGAAAATTAATATATATTTATTGGAACCCCACATCAATGGAAAGGTTAATAAAACATAAACTTGAAAGGAGAGAAAGTGAAGTATGAATTTCATCACATAAATATGTTTAAAAGTAGGTGAACATTAATGGGAAGTGGTAACATTGACATTGATGATAAAACTAACACCAAATATATAATAGAGTGTGATAGTGAACATGGATAAGAGAGAGTTAATGACTAAATAACCATAAATCTGTGATGGGTAAAAAGACTATCAATTCATATGAAAGAATCAAAATATACTGACATTTTGGTTTCCAGAATACATTCCTAGAGTTTAGGAATTCCATTACTATCTCTAATATAATCATTAGTAAAAATAGATTCTAGACTAGTATAATTTCACCGTTTGTTAAATTTTTACTAAAATATCATCTTTTCCTTAAATAATGTATGCTCAAGATGATTGATATGCCTAAAGAACTAAAATAAACTTATAAATGATAACATAACCCACTAAAGAATAACAAGAAATTCCTCCACTGTTTACTAAATCAAAAAAATTTAAAATAAATTAGGATAATAATGAAAATGACTAATCTTTAATTATTATTCCTACATTCAAACAAAACTATAAAGGTTTTTCACTGATCATTTCTTAAACAAACACACTAGTATCCCATATAACACCAATAAACTCAAAATGAAGGAATTATTTGACCAAAAAGGTTGTCTCATACCTTATAGCTTACAAATCTAAAATAATATAATATAATTATTCTAAAATAATCATTTAGATTGACCCTAATTGGTATATATAGCACAACCCAAATATAACATATCCTGAAATATCATTTGTCACCACAAAATAAAAAAGATATTATCCTATAATTTTTTTCTCAAAATACCAGTAATCATGCTAAACATCCACCATATAAATATTTAAAATTTTTATCTATTCTTTTAGACATAACATTGTCATCAGAAATATCATCCTCAGACTCTTTATCTCTACATCAAGAACATATTATGGGATATCAACAACCTTATCAATAAATCACTTTCTATTATTTATCCGTACAATTCAATATATATTTCAAATATTTAAATGGAAAATATTTTTGAATAATCCATATATTTTTCACGATTAAAATATCTAGGATTTCATTAATATATTATTTCTACACATAGTCCTAAAATAATAATACATAAACTGTTGAATCCTTACACTTGAATGTTTTTTATATCAAAGGTTAGTATAATATTTAAATCATTTGTTAGGTCATTGACTCAAATAAAGAACATATTCTATGCACATAAGATATTGAACAACAAAGGGTGTTGTAGTATTTAATATCTTCTCTTCCATAAAACTCTTAATTTTTCTATGTAAAATAGATACTGTATGGACTATTTTTATGCACTTAAAACACTGTTGATTTCTATTGTAGAATTTCTTGTGGTTCCATTTTTCACATTATTGACACCTATAAAAATGATTCTTCTTTTCTTTTCAACATTATAATATGAATTAGAATAAAATATATCTAAACTGTTTTTTGATATATTTGGACATTCAACAATGTTTGAGTTGTTAGTTGTTTAATTTTATAGTTGGTTTGGCATAGTCACAATAAGTATTTCTAAAGAAACTATTTTATTTGGCATCTCATCTGGGGAGTCTTCAAATTTCTCATCACAATGGTTGTTGAATTGGTTCTTCATATTTCGATCCAAATACTGTAATAAAGGGAAAATTTGGGATGATTATGTTTAAACTATTAAACACATAATTGGGAATCCAATAATATTAAAGGGATAACTTATAAATAATAAGTATTTCCTTAACATATTAATTTCTAGGATTCAATATATGTAATTTATGATCTATTTCTTATCATAGTTTTATATGATCATTTTTTCTTTAATAATGGTTTGTAAAGTGATTATGAATTTCAGAAATAATATTCCCAATGAGTGTCAAACTAGGTGTCCAATAAGGTATGTGGTGATGCACCGTTTCCAAAACGATTCCAGCTCAATGTGGTGTTTTCGGGTTTTACCCTGAGGTACTTCTTTGGTTCAGCCACACCACTTATCGTATCTAGATAGTGATGCATTTTTTTAGAAACCACTTCATCCATACATTATCAAAATTTAGGGATTTCATATTATGAACATTATTTTCCCTAAGGCGTTCACTAAAGATTTCTAATCCTAATCTAAAAAAATAAATCATAATTTTTACCGGAAATAACAACCCTACTCTTTATTACAAAATATATCATTAATTAATACATATGAATACATATAATAATACTCATAAGATCAAAAATTATAGTGTATTTGGGAATTAGGAACTTAACAAATCACCTTTAACTAGGTATAAAACATATATAATGAAAAAATCCTTAAAAAGATCTTAAAAATCATTGGTCCTTTAAAAGTGAATGTAATAACCTGTGGACGTACATAAGAAATGGATGCGATATAAAGCCCAATAATGGAATTAAATTTCATATCAAGAAGAAATAATTATTTGTTTGAGAATATTCATTTTAATGGATCAATAAATGTGTGAGAAAAATGAACAAGAACAGTGTGGCATTGTAAAATCATGATTATATAAAGGCAACATAGATATGTGGAAACATCTTTAAACATGGAATCATAAACATATGTTAAGGATAACATCTAAGATGTCATGATGTAAAATGTCCAATGATAGATTATATTAACTACTTAATCCTTTATGTGACATCCCATTCTCCTAAAACATTATCCAATTCTTTGGAGAACTATATAATTTTGGGTGCACCCATCACATTCATATCATTGACACGAATAAGTTTTCCAAAAAGATCATACAAAATGGAATCATTTTTCATCACATTTTTCTACAAGATAAATTATTGTATAATAAACACATGGAATTCCACAATCAATGAGGTATAACATTATAATGGTGAACACCCTCAACAAGAAATGAGCAAGGGTATTTACTACACATTTATTTGGCATGGAAAATCACAGTGAAAATTCAACATCATAATGATGGAACATAAATATTCCATAGAGTGATTAATTAGAGTAAAAGTGTTCTATAATCATTTAGAAATAAAATGTAATGTAAGGGGTATATCACAGAAAATATCCCAAAATTGTGAATTGGAGATAAAAGGCATAAGATAATGAAGATACTTGAATAAAGAGGGGAAAGAGAGGATCCATTACTAAATTTTAGTATCGTAACGACTTTTTTAAATTAAAAATGAGAGGATATAAATGGAATTTCATTATTATATAATTAATATGAAATTATAGGGATCATTATAAGGACATGTAAACATAATAAAATTAGATTCAAAAGGCTACTTAAAAATAAGGTTCTTGAATGGAAATGAGTAAAGAGAAATCACTTATAAATTTATTATATGGAAACTGGTGTAAATAAACGTTCAATGGAGGGATTAACAAGATTTAAATGTTTATATAATTACATTTAAGATAAATTTATGTTTTTTGTATATAAATAAATACCGAAAAAAGAAAAAATGAAAATTAAGGGGTATGATATAAAAGAGGTTCTAGAATAAAAAGAAGAGTGGGAGATCCCTTACTAAATTTCAGCATGGTAATGGTTTAGTTAAAAGATATAATTAGAGGAGATAAATGATACATAATTATTAGGAAATATATTGGAGTGAAGAGTTATATTAATAAATTCATGACAATATAACAGGTTTAGGTACAAAAGGCTAACAAAAAATAAGGTGCATGAATTTAAAAGAAGAGAGACTGGTCTCTTACTAAATATTGGCATGATAACTAGGGTAAATAATGAATCTTGGGAGGGATTAATGAGAGTAAAGGGGTTATCTCATCGTAATTAAATCAAATGGGAATCAATATGGATGTATAAAAACATACCCAAAAAATAAATAATGGAAACCAAGAGGCATAACATAAAATATGTACTTGAATAAAAAGAAGGGAGGGAGATCACTTAATAAATTTTGGTATGGTCGAAACTTTAGTAAAAGCTATAATTAGAGGGTATAAATAATATATAATTATTAATAAATAAATTAAGAAGTATATAAATATTTTTAAATTCATGTAAACATATTAAATAGAGGATTAAAATGGAAATAAGGTACAAGAATTGTAATGTAGAGAGAAAGGTATCTTACTAAATTTTGTCTTGGTAACTTGGGTACATAATGAATCGTTGGTGGGATTAATGAGAGTGAATGGTGTATATAATAATATGGAAATAAAATGGGAAGTTATAAATATTTATGGAGACAAACCAAACAATAAAAAATGGAAATTAGGAGGCACAAGATAAAAGAGGTACCTGAATAAAAACGAGTGAGATCCCTTACCTTGAGAGGGTGATTCCAAAATAATGGTAGGAGATTCTTGGGAGATTAGGGGAACCTTGGGAGGACTCTAGAGAGGGTAGGGTTTATTATGTACTATATGTATGTGGTTTTAGTAAATAGAATGGAGAGATTGGGTGTGTTTATATAAAAAATGAACGGGGAGTTCTTTATTATAACCCAAACTTTGGTTTTGGTCATTATACAATAAAATAACCAAATCCACAAACCTACCCACTAGTTATTTTCATCGTTTTAAATAAAATAGAAGTTTTTTTTATTATTTAAAATTACAAGGTCTGATTGTTTAAAAATATTTCCCTTTGTGATGTGGAAGTCAGTCATGTTTATAATGAAATGATTTTATAAATAGAAAATATAATATAAGATTGGGAGGATTCATAATGTGTTTATAAAATTATTAAAATAAAATAAAAATAAAAATATATTTAATTTAAAATAAATATTTGTTCATTTATACCGTTAGTAGAATTTATTACATCAGTTTTCGATCATTATGATGTCATAATACATACCATATATTTATCTCGTATTAAATTTTCACACGAAAGCTATCTTGTCTCAGAAAATTAAGAAAATTTCACTATTGGATAATTCTGATGTGAAAACTCCAAAATTAGAATTTATTTTTTCAAAATAATTTCTATATATGTGATTTTTTTCTTTTAAAATATATTCCACATTAACTGAGAAATACTATGTCTTAACAACAATAGTTTTTGTACCCTTATAAAAAATTTATTTGATGTTCATTAAATTAGGTTATCATTTATATATAATATACACTATTTAATAAAAAAATTAAAAAAAATATTTATTTAATTTTTTTAATTGATCAAAAACTATATATTCACTAAAACTATATTTCTAACCCAATTAAATTTATGTTTTAAGGTATGAAAAAAATAATTCTTATCAAAATCATAATTTAATCATTATAAATTAAGAAGAAAATATAGTAATTACTATATTAATATATATATATATTTATTAAAAATATTCTGGTTACTTTGTTTTTAGTCCTTGTTATGTTATTTATTCCCTTAATTATCATATATTCCTTTTACTGCTGTTATAAATATTTACTATGGTTACTATTCATATTGTTCAAAAATTAAGTGAAATATATTACCTAATATTAAAAATGTTGATTCCAAACATTGAAACCATTTTATCAGAAATAAATCCGTAGAGGTGAAAGAATTTAATTTTTAATAAAACACACAATCATGATGGAATGTGGTTTTCTCAAGAATTTATTTTTTCTATGAAAATGATGATTTTAACTCAACTTTATACCTTGTAATATTAATTATGTGAATTTAAATTTAAAAATTTAAATATATACTATAAAAATTTGATTTAAATAATTTATAATTAGGGTTATTTTAATTGATAATTATAGAGAAACATAATTCATATTAATATTGTATTCAGGAAGATTTGTTTTAATTGTAAAAATAAACTTATTCTAAAATACGATTTAAATATGATTCAAATGTAATTAATTGAATTATAAATAAATAAATAAAATTTATTTTACCTTTATATATATATTAAATGTTAATTTTACTTTTAGAATAATTAATTTATCAAAAGAAATTTCAATTTTACAGAATAGTGGTTTTTTCACTTTTCCTTGAGAAATCGATATTTTCTAAAAAAATAAAAAATAGTGACCCTATGTTAATATTGATATTATGATATAAAATATGTAATTAGTTTTATTAAATAAAATTTCTAAATGTTATAAAAAATAATAATAACATTTTTTTATATAAATTAATAAAAAACATTATTGAAGAAAACAAATTTTTAAAGAAAGGTCATTACCAAAAATTGATTGATTATATTATAATAATTTATTAATATATTTACAACATAGATAAAAATTTATTAAGTTAGTTAAATTAATCATATTTGAATGTTTAATGGAATTTCTAAAAAGGATATATTAAAAGAAAAAAAATTAGGGCTCAGTGTTGCATCTTATATATGATATCGAATATAGTTTTCGATTTTCCAATCTTGAGGAATTACATAGGCCTTCCTCAATTAGGTCGTAAATTGGATACTACCACCAAGGTTAAAAACATATATATTAATGTGATTACACTCAATAAACATAGTAATATTGCATCCACCAATCAACACTACACCACAAATATAAAATAATCACCATCCCACAAATCATTCATCTCATAAAAATAATGCCTAAAAATACCAGTATGATCCTATGCTAGAAAATCTTTAGCAGTTCTATCCAGAAAACTTTTAATATCCAAAATGATCTCAAAATCCCTTCTAATAACCATAAAACAATATATATATATATATATGGGTGATCATAAAATTGATACTTAGTTGGGTTATTCTGAATACATATTGTGAGAACGTGGAAGGAGAACACAATTGTACTAGTAAAAAAATAATTGAATCAACAAGAACCATACATATCAAATATCACCCAGCGTTTCTATGGCCCACTCATTGAGTAATTCATCCAATATCCTAGATTAATATCAATAATAAATACAAAGTAAACCTAAAAACACTTCTCCATTGGTTTGAAACTCCCATAACCCAACATTAAATGTCATGTTCTACCAACTCTTACATATCCACCAATCACCTAAACAAGTTGAGTCTGATGTTGGTCATATTACAGTCCCAAAAATTTAAATCTCTTCTACAGTCTGTCATCCCATGCCTACATAAGTCCATAATCACATTCCTCATCCACATTATCATCCATAAATCATAATATGCGTGCCACTTCCCATACATAAATAAAATATCACATTTTCCTTCTTCCATGCATGACCCTCACCATATACCACCAAAACTAGCCATACATTTCTTCAGGGTTTCAACACTAAATTCATACTGAAACCACTATAAAATATTATCAATAGAAATGTGGGGAAGTGTGGGTAGTTAACTAACCACCCTCGCCAACATAGATTTTATGGAAAACTATTGTAACCCAAAAAACTTTAGTGTTGGTAAGGTTACACAGTTCAGGTGGAATGTATAAAAATCATATAAAACTACATGCATAGCATATTAACTCATAATAAAATACTATGGGTTTACACCAAGATTACCCTATCATAGAACACAAATATCACCACCATACCATGATATTCACCGTCAAATTCTACCAACTCTTTAATATAAACTAACCTACACTACTTGCAAACAACAACTACCACAATGCCCACAATACCCAATTTGGTCACATGTTTATCCAATTATATATTTTCCATTTATCAACAAAATTAGGATTATTAGGCTAATCATGTCAAATATTTAATAAAACCCAAATTTATATCCATCACCTAAATTTTTTTCAATCCATTATCAGTTCAATTAAGTTATTACCATTTCATTTACATCCCACATTCAATCAATTATATTCCATTAATTATTACCATATTTTACTATTCTTTCACATTTCATAGATACCAGGAAACATAATCACTAACCCCACACCAAATGTGATTACTGTCATGTTTTTCCTCATATCCCATTTCATAAAAACCCATCAATCAATAAAAATCCACATCATATCCAATTCAAACCATGAAATCTAACCATATCCTTGCTACACAACAGACCAAATACACAAAACCAACCACATCCAACACCACATAGTCACCATTATAATCATAAAAATCAAACAATAATTCTATAAGAAATAAATTGATAATTTTAACACTATCCACCATCAAAATTCCCACTCAAAGTCATATTATCAAGACTATTTGTTATATATAGAATGAGTGTTATCAAAAAAAATTCCAACATTCAATAAACTAGATCATTAGAATATTTAAATTAATAACAATTATGATAGTTTAATTCAATTTAACACTCATAAAAATAATAAATCATCATATTAGTAACAGTAATTCATACAAATCATTGAAAATTGTTCAATAATTATATGATCAATAATTCTAGAAATAACATAACAACAAATTAATTTACACGTTCCCCATTAGTTTTATTACATCTATTTTATGATCTATATTTATCCAACTAACAGTATTCACCCAATGAAATAACCCCATCTTAGACCCATAATTTACATAAAATAGAGGAGAGTTCATTGGTACCCTACCTCATCGTAATCTTTTCTGAATCATTGTGTGAGGTATAAGATATAAAGAGATGACCATTGAACAGAAAATGCCTAAAAAGATCTCAACAATCTAAGATTCAATAATTTCTATCATCTATAATGCAAAACTAATAGATCTAGTCCTTTAACCAGAACTAAAATCTCTGAGACAATAATTGAGAATGATTTGAGAGAGAAAGGAGAAGAAACTCACCATGAATATAATAATTCTCTATACTATGTTGAAACCTATAAAAATCTGTTAATGGGAGCAAAAGATACCCCAAAAATGAACCTTGGATTACTGGTGGTTCAATAAGAAATAAAGGGAAATAAGATTATTTGAAGCAGTTATCTATATTTAAATCTATTCAAGAATAAATTTCAACTAGGGTGTAGAATCATTTTTCGTGTTTTGATTGTTCATGTAAACGACTGATTCATAATATGATAAGGAAGTTTCATTCATGATAACCATTGGTCAAAATTCCTAGAAACACATGTTTTGAACCCCCAATTCACATATTATAATCAAATCTAGATAATAAAAAGATAGAAAACATTCACTCCATAAATATGAGTATCAATTTTTGAATTACACATGAGATAAAGATATCAATTTGAAACCCCTTAGGATTCATGCTATAATACAATGGTACTCACCATAAATCACACCTAAAGAAACCCTTATAAGTTCTCTTAGATTTCTCACACCGTGATCCATCATCCACACCACCATGATCTTACATATAGAATAAATAAATTTTATTCAAAACACCCACATTCCATGGAAAAACCTATAGGACACAAGCCACTACAAAAAAAACCTACAATCCACTATAGTTAACTCCTTCATGTTATGAGATATCACTCCACACCGAAACCATAAAACTGTTTCCCTAGATATCTTCTATAGACTATTATATTCATCATGGACAATTACACATTCCACAAAAAGATTCCTCATCTTATATTTCAGCTAATACTCCACAATTTATTCCTCAATCCACCTCTCAAAACATCAAACTGCCAATACTCATAATGTAATAAGCTAGAATGGTTTGAACCGTCATAGGCATGATCTCAATAATATTTTTAACCTTATATATTTTTCCACAAGCTACTTTACAGGAAATAATTCATTCCTATATGTTCCCTTCATCCGATATATTGAGTGAAAATGAGACATGAAGTAAGAAATTTCCATATAACTAACTCATATAATATCAAATATTTGAGTATAGACTGATTGGGTAAATGAAAGCATCACATGTCCTTAAAATTTATAGATAATCACCTCACATACCCCTCACTTCAATATATAATGACATCATTTAAACTATACAAATACAACAAAAAACTTCATCACCTTTTCTTAATCAATGAAAAATATAATAATATTATTATTATTGAAATAAACCATATGAGTTTTTTTTCAAACTGATGAAATGATCAGCAATATACCCAACCACCTTATTATTTTCTATTCTTAAGAATCTCACAAGAATAGTATCATTGTATGAAGGTAATCATTTCAGTCATCTCACCATCCTTGGGTAGTGGGGAAACCAAATATAATGCATGCACACCTAGTATAAAAATGATATATCATAAAATACTTTATGTGCTATATTTTTTGGGTCATCTAGTGAAAAAACCCAATTTGTGTATCATGGGCACATTCTATATCATCATATAATAATCACATTCCTGATAAATTTAAAATTTCATTACATCATACATTAATCCTTGAAGAACATAAATTAGGGATAAATCATATTC
The DNA here is from genome assembly GCA_963277665.1 of Viscum album. Classification (NCBI taxonomy): domain Eukaryota; kingdom Viridiplantae; phylum Streptophyta; class Magnoliopsida; order Santalales; family Viscaceae; genus Viscum; species Viscum album. The sequence goes on along the minus strand of OY728141.1, from coordinate 1,277,828,313 downwards.
ATAATTTTAGAGCATAATTATTTTTAAAGATACATGTATATATATATGTGTAGCCAAAAAAAGTATGACGTATACATTTCCTTTTATAAAAAAAATATTGTATATTCTTCAACTACTATAAAAATATAGAACCAACCCCTTCATAATTTCCAATCTATCATATCATATATGATTTATTTTAAAATAGTTCATATGTTTTATACACTTTCATGGGGTTTGTTAAATCATTATATATATATAATTGTTGACACATCTCTTTGTAACCACGTAATGAAATACTCCCACTAAACAATTTAGCAAGTAAAATCATTGGAGAACACATGTTTTAATAATGTTGAGATTTATGAATCATAGTCATAAAATTAAATTCAATGAATATATTAAAGGTCCTTGACTATATATAGTCATATGTTATGATTTCAACATATCTTATCAACTTATAACTCATTATATGTATATAATATTCAATTCGGGAATGTGTTCAAACAAAAATTTCCATTGAGATTATTTTGGTTATTAATATAAAAATTTAAATTTTTTCTTTACAAATATGTCCTAAAATAAAATCATATATTGTGATATTTATTTTGTTATAGTAACTATATATTACCCTTACACTTATTGTTTCTATTATACCCTAATGATTATTTAATATTATGCGAAATAAACTTTAATGTTTGACTAGCATAATATTTTACATCTTAAATTAGACTTCTCTATGTTATAACACACCAGCACTATTTTTCATAAAAAATATATTTTTATTACAATACCATACTATGACACAAAACTCAATGGTAAATAAAATAAAAATAATATCTATTTAGTATGAATACTAAACAGATAAACAAATTTTTCGATATCATATATACTATTCTGTAATTTTGGAAAATTTTCATAAAAGGAGGATTATACATTAAAATATCCCATTGATTAGTGGTGCAATCATATAACTCAATTTTTAATAAATATATTCATAATATCCAATATCATGGATAAACCACTTTTATTCTTCTATTCTTTTAAAAAATATTTTTTTGAATCTGATGAGTCATAAACCAATTTTATCATCTCACTCAGTCTATAAAAAATATTTTATAATAATTATATCCCCTTATCATATAAGATAAATAAGATAATCATAAAAATATTTGATTTAAATTTAATTGAGATTGATTTATTCCATTACATTAAAATATTTAATATATCAACTATTTACTTTATCTATTGAATTCAAAAAAAATTCAAAATAAATTATTCCCTTGACTTTAGGCTCATGTATCTTTAAAACAACTATACTATATATATATATATGGTATCATTTACCCTTAAAAACCCAATAATTGATTTATATAACACTAATACCCAAAATGGAAATTTGAGGAATTTTATTAAACTCCTTATGAAATCCTATGAAATTTCATACTATAGAATAATTACCTTTTATCTTCATTATTTTACCTTTTTGTTTTGATGACATGGATTTTCTATTCAAATAAACAATGTTAGACTTCCTAAATACTGTTTCTTTTTCCTATTTTATCTTTTAATCACATTTATTGTCAACATAAAACAAAAACCAATATATAAAATTCCTAGTAATTGTATCTACAATACATATATAATATTTTGAAAATGATTCTAAAACCCATTCAATGTGAAAAAAACATTTCCATTAATGAAGCAACAATGAACTATTTCACCAAAATATTCCTTTTATTAAATATTTATTCAATTTGAGTCATTATAATACTCAATTATATTGATTATATGACTAGAGACTAAAATTTATATGGTTTTTAGGTATCAATTTTTTTTGACACCTTAGTTGAATCATTATATTCTTCTCATAATCATATATACTCAATGTGTTGAAAAACTTAAAGAGTTGTTTTATTCTAGAAGTTATTACTATAACACATAGAAATCTTATATGTTTAGAAATTTTTCAAATTTAACAATATTAATTGTTTCATAAATTATGGTTCATATTTTTAATGATTTAACTCAACGACATGTTTAATGTTGAAGAATCGCTTATCTAAAATATAATATTTTATCCAATAAGTATATTGTTTTACAAATATTTAATAATGATTTTTATTTATAGTTCACTTAAAAAAATAGAAACCACTTTGAAATTCACATGTCAACTATTGGTTTAGGATCCATATTTCTCTAAGTAAGAAGTGTGCTTTTTATTCATTCCACTATCTAGCTATTTATGTGGGATATTATCCTAATCATATCAGAAATGAATCTTGGATTGTTGAGTAGGAAACTCTTTTTTAATCCAATATATAGATAAAACCAACTATATTAATCCCATATCATAATTCATAGGGGTTTTAATATATGTGTAACATAAAAAAAATGATAGTATTTATTTATCTAACTCTTATGTTTATCCATTTCTATCATGCTTTACATAACGTACATAGGCACCCTGCTTTGGAAAAACCTATCTAATTGAATGATCTAGGTCTTGATATGTGTTACTTTACGATGAATCTAATATTTAGTGTTTTAAAAAGTATTTAATATGAATATATTTTCATATATTATACCATTTACAAATGAATTATTCTACTGATTTATCTTGAAATCCTATTCCATACACCAAACCAATATGTTCAAACCAACTGATGTGTAACTCTTTACACAACAAATAGATTATATTTTTATCATAAATAAAATGAGAATATTATTTGTAAATTTACAAAAATATCCAATGAATAAGGTATATGAAACTCTTTTATTTAATAACTTAGAATTAAATGAAATAAAAAATATCCACATGAGTAAGACTAGATCTAAAAATAGCTAATATCTAACAAAAACTCCCTCAGAACCACACTCCCATATCATGTGGTAAAAACATAATATTTTTATTTACAGATTTTATATCGATAAAAATGACACTATTTTATCTAAAATATATATAACAAAAACGGAAATATTAGATCACTTACATAGTAATTTAACTTTTAGGTTTATAGTTTTATAGAATCATGGAAAACACTTACATAATAATACCTATTTAATTATGTGATAAATTTTACCATAACACACAAATTTTATTATTCCAAATTAAGTATTCCTCATCACCCATATGAAAACATTGTATAAATTTTTTACATAAAATTTTTATTTATAAAATTGGGAAAAGAAAATATATAGGATGAGGTTAAATACCCATTAAAGGGAATCAATGTCACTAACAACTAAATATCTTTGATGATCACAAGATAAAAATAATGGAATGATAATATATTCAACATGCATAGAATTTAATAAGTGAATTTACACCAATAAAATTATGGATTATAAAAATGGGACATGGTGTAAATTTTATCAATATAAAGCGTTATAAGAATCAGTAATTATGAGCCATGTGATGTCCATATTGATCAGATGAAGAATTGAAAAATCATAGTATGCATAGAGAAAACATGTGGGTATCTTATAACATTAAAAATTCATCATCTAATAACTAATAATTTTATAATTTAAATATATACAAGGATAAACATATAATAGTTAACTCCATCACATCTCAAGAGTAACATATAATTTTTTAACATCACCACTTTGCTGAATACATTGGGGGGCTAATATGGATCCACCTATCCTTGGATTCTAATTAACCACTCATCTATGGTTTATAATGTTACAAACCATCCTTTTTTTATAATTAAACAACCCATAAATCAATAATATAAATTTATATGTACTATATAAAGAAAAATAATTTATAATCTTTCTTTTTTCAATATAACACCCTTGAAAACAACCATCATTTTTTATCATGATTAACAACTGTAAAATAAACAAGTTACATGAAATTATATTTTAAAAAATAATAATCTATATAGATAAATAATAATTATTTTATCATTGTTAAATATCCCCATTGTATCATAGGAAAATAATAAAGCTATTTCAACAAATGAAATATAATTTTAAAATAATATTTAAGACATTTCCTTCAAAATAAAATTTTAAATAAATAATCCATGAATTTTAAGATTAATATTTTGTTTGAAAATAAACATAGAAACATGTAAAGTAAACTTCAATGAAAAGAATATTTATTATGATAACAAAATACATTAATTCGGTAAATGTTAAAACAAATATCTTATTCACAGTTTCAATGAAAAAAAGTATTGGGTCCTAAAAATAAAAAAATCATTTTAATTTTTTTTAAATAATGTATAATATAGTTGAAAATTAATTCAGAATATTAATTATTCATAGATAATTTTATACTTGAAAAACAATTTAATGATCATTGATATGAAAGAGATAATATTGATGAAAAAAGGACAAATACAACTGTTTTTACTCAAAAATATTCTTTTCATCTTTTTAAGAAAAAAAGTGAGGAAAATGAAAGGAAATCATGTAAAAAATAGAAGTAAATCGATGGGAATTATTAATATTTTGTTCAAGAAAGTAATATCAAATAATCTCTCTCAATGTAGCCTTGAACATAAATATTCCTAAATGAAAATGACATTGTTACGTAAAGCGTTTATCACTTTAATGAATCTCAATTCAAAAAACATTCAAGTAAAGAATATAATATTTCAATATAAATCTAATAAATTATGTTATTTAATATCTCAAAACTAATTCATGATTTATTAAGTACTATGTAAAAAAATAAATCCTGGTGCACGATATAAATCATGCCTAAAAAAATAAGATTGAGACACAGAAAACATTTCCAAGGGGTATGAAATTTTAATTGATAGCTAATCAATGAATTTATTTGAAGTACATATTTAAACCCACAAAAAACTTTTAAATATATTATAAAATACTTTAGAGATCAATTTTTATATAATAATTGCAAAATAATGTTAATGAAAAGTGTTATTAACCAATTAAATGAAATTGGATTAAGAAACCCCTTACCAAGAGACCAATTTTTTTCAGATGTAATTTTACTCTTATATAATATACTTATATTAGTTATATAACTATTAAATTACATTTTATAGGTTTGTTAGTTTATAGTTAATTTTTTTATCATTTATTTCTATGAAAATTTTAATTATCTAACTTGTTAAGTACACATTAGGTGTTTTTATGATGTATAATTCAGAATTAAAAAATGAATTTGGTTAGTTGACCATGGTAAAAGGGTTAATTTTTCTATCATATATAGAACAATAATAATTAAATATTTCTTATTGTTATACACCAAATATAATTTTATATCTACCAATGAAAAGTAATCATGAAAAATACTTCATCTTGTGGAGCTGTAATAACACCCCTAAATTTTAAAAGAAGAACATTCTATTTGAAAGCATATATTAAACGAAAAAAAGATTAAAAAAAAGAAGGTAAAATCATAATAATTTATGATTTATTTCTTTTTAAATAAATTTTATCACTTTGAGAGCATACAGAACATGTAACCTCGAGTCTAAATGAACTATAATACATTATATTTTCATATCCTAGAAGTTAAATTTCAATGATGGAATCGAAATAAATGAATTATAAAAATTATATGGATTAAAATATATCAAAAAATTTATTGAATATATATTTATTAAAATAAAATTATTAACATTTTAAACAAAAATAAATATTTTCCGAAAAACTATATTTTTTATAAAGATGATTTAATCACCCTTGGCAAATATAAATTTAAATTAAATTATAATATTTTTAGAAAATATATTTGATAAAATTAACATATTTTTTTTAAATATTCATATCAAAATTATGTTAATATAAAATTTGGTGATTTTTCTGAAATGTTTCTTTTTTTGATGAATAGTGAAAATACTATTTTTATTGAAAACTACCTTTTCGTTTAAATATTATAATGGGTTAAATTATATATTAATTTTGTTCAATTATATTAAATTTTGACTATTTTTCATCCATTTAATCAATCTTATGTTGAGTTATTATGTTAAAAACCTCTATAATTATGAGACATTTCTTTTTTGAATCCCACTTTTTCGACACATTTGCATGTATAATTTTAAATTGGATTCTAACATTTATATGGATTAAAAATTTAAAAAATGATTAATTATTTGTAATATTATTAATTAATATAATTTAATATTTTCTACATAATTTTTTACCTATATGAAAAGTAAAAGTGGTAAAAACTAATTATGGTGGTTAAAAAATTGATTTACCTGGTGGTCAAACAAAAATGATAAGTGTTAAAGTGAAATTAAAAATATTACAAAACTTATTGGATGGAAATATTTCTACCTTATCCATTTTATTTTTAAGCAATTACCCATTTGGATGCATTTGGAATGATAAAAATGTGGGTGTAATTGATTCTTTTCAATAATTCCATGTGTGTCCTCTCCCCCACTAAAAAAGGCAAACACATCTATTCCCATATCCATACATAAAAAGACATTTTCAGCCGATGAATACCCAAATTACTTAATTACTTTCATAAAAACATCCTAGATACTTTTTTTGATCATAAATCCTTCTAATTAAGGGTTTGGGTGAAAATATAAAGAGGTCATCCGAAGAAGTGGTAACGTTCTTGAAAGATCATTTTAATTTTGTTTATTATTCTCCATCCTTAATATATTATTTAATAATTATTGTATGATAACATAATTATATACCATATAACTATATTTTCTCATGTTAATTTCATAACATATATCAATATTTTCTTATTAAAAATTGGAAATGAAATCATCGATCATGTGTACGACGGACTACCGATTCTTGAGCCAATGTAACTCGTTTTCCCTCAAAAATTATCATTACTGTATATAATGATTTATTTCATGTGTGTGTGTATATATATATTTTTTATCTTATTATTTTAATTATTTTAATATAATATCACATATAACTTCTTACTTTCTATGATGTTTACATTATGAAAATGTCGCTCGTTTATACGATAGACTACTACTACATGAAGCGATGTGATTCATATTTCACATATGATTTACATGGAATTAAATATGGATAAATTTTATTAATATATTTAATATATACGAAATAATATTTATTCTTTAAAATAAATATTACATATACTTCCTTACGCTTTCGCCAGCTGAAAAATGATAATGTAATTCATGCATATGTACCACCCACCATCTCCACGAAGCGATGTGATTTATTCTCCATGTTCAAATTTTTAAAATAGTTTTAAAATTTTATATAAAGAAATATAATTATATTTTTAACATTAATATAATTTTGGATATGATTTTATTATATAATATTCTCCTAAAAAATTAACTATCTTGTTTAAATATTGATTGAAAAACAAGACAGTTATCACATAAAACAATAGTGATAATGAAATATTATTAATGAAAAAGTGATATCATGTCATAAAAGGATCTTATATGATATTATAAATATAGATATTGTTTTTTATAAGTTAATAATATATTTTAAACCACTATACAAAATGTTCAAGTGTGTTAGACTAAAAAGAAGTGTGGGGTAGGGGACGTCATCTCAATTTTCCTTCATTATGGAATATTGCAATGTTATACACAAACATTGTTTTATATGGTTCATATACCACCATATTGATATGAAATATCATGATTCATTAATAATTCATGGTATTCTATTTTTTTAATTTGAATTATTTCATCCAATTGAATTTCATATAATGGTTACCATATGGTAATGAATTTCATAAATCAATTTCTCTTAATTGTGTTAGAATACTTCTTCATTGTATTTGACATTATAAGATTATGTGTGCAAATAGTTTTGTCTATATTATGTTTATTTAACTTTTTCTGTGGATTTACATTTGATACACATAATTGATTCATTGATTAATTCTCACATAAATGTTATGAGCATTGTAAAGGATTTCATCTCAATTTCCATTTCATTATGATATATTTGTTAATATAATGTTATCAAATTTTATTTGATGTATATACATACCCATTGATTCATTTAACTTGAATAATTATTTAATAACTGTGATTAAAATTTCGTTTAATGTTTATTATTCAAGTGTTTACAATTTAAATGTTACCAAATATGTAAAGAATTTATTGTACAGCCTCACATTCATTTGTTCTTCTTTACATCATATAAAATTAATAACTTTATTGCGATCAGTTTAAATTTATACTAAATGTACATATTATTTTATAATGAATATGATTATTTCATATACTATATTACATATTTTCCTATGGTTTTTAAATTGAATTTTATTTTATTAATTTTTCAAATTATTGTTAATATGTATTCCTTACTCAGTACATAATTTTTTTGATAAGGAATATTATTCATGAAATATATAGATTATTTGATATATGTGGAATAATTTGGATATATATAAGTTGGTGGGTACTGATTATAGATATCCCATATATTCATAGGTAGTCTAATGACATGAATTAGTTAGATAGATTTAGTTAAATTGTTTTCTAGTGTATAACTACCCATCCATTTTAAACTATCTTGTGAAGGGTCTTGATAGCAGAGGAATCATTAGGTACGATTTCATGAAATTCAATAATTAATAATTTCCTTAATTAATAATTCATTTATTATTATCCATGTTATTTTTATAATTATATTTTCTTAGGATGAATTTCATTCTAATTTTATAAATTAAATGGAACATGTCTTTAGTAATTTAACATTCTATATTGAATATATTTTATTTATTCATGATAGTAAAGTTATTTTAATATAATGTGAGTGTATTTATTTTCTTTTCCATATTTATTATTCATCATCAATTCATGATAGTGATCTTATTAAAATGGGATTTATGTTTGGTTATTTAAATTTCCATATTGAATATTTCTTATCAATTGATGATATCAAAGTTATTTTAATAGAATGTTTGTCATGCTACTTAACATTCCATATTGATTATTCATATTCTAATTAGTATATTCATGTTATTGAATAAATGAAATCATTGTTTAAAAACTTATCTTTCCATGTTGATTATTAACTGTTGATTATTTTTCATTTACTCATGATAGCATCATCGTTATGTAACTCTTACTGAGAATTTTAGATCACGTTTATTTTATTTCATTTACTATGAATCCAAAAAGTGTACTATTAATGATATGTAAGGATTTATTAGAGGGATTAATGATATTCTTTAAAATAAATTATTTTTTATTTTATGTATTCAAATGTAATATTGGAATCATTTATATATCTATCTCACGAATAAAACTAAACTATTCAATCACTCAAGATGTGATTACATGAATCTTATGTTAATGTAATAAAGAAGATGCTAGATTTGAGTTTCCTATGTCAGGGCCATAATAGTTGGAATCAATTGAATTTTTGTATAAACCTTATGAACTACATTTATGAAATAATATATTAGATAATATAAACATTGGATATACTTTTAGGACAAGTATAGAATAATATCCTAAATATTTGGAATGGTATAGATTATGTGTTTTTTTCTAGTAATAAATCCCTATCTAGATAGTTAAAGTAGATATGGTTGTGGTATAGATGTACATAGGTGTAATGAATCCAAAAAAAGGCTTTCCAAGATTAACTCGAGTATTATCTGGTATATAACAACATGATTTACAATGCCCCAATTTTTACACTCACATGGGAGATTCTATAGGTAATTCACATTTCCATTACAAACCATTATGATGTATTTTAATAGATGATGGAAATGAATGACCTAGGTGAAACCTAAGGTTTATTAGAATGAAAATAGGGTTCAAAGGTTTTGAAATCAAAAAAACAATTCTTCCTGATTATGAGGTCTTCCACTATGATTATTGTTACCCACACTATGTTTTTTGGTTTTATTAAATTGATAGAACATGAAGGTCTCCAGTAGGAATTTAATATAAAGAACAATGTGGAGAATATTATAAAACAAAAATGGTGATAGGAGTTAAAGATATAATTATTATTCCTAATTTGTTATCCAAAAATAGAATTAATAACATATACCTTAACCGACCCTCAGATTCACCAATTAAGAGAAAGATAATGTTCTCTAAGATCTCAAGTGGTTGAGAAAATGGAGGAAATAAGGATCAATTTTTTCATGTTATAAATATAGAAATATAATCCTATAAATGTGTCTCAAAGGAGTGGTAAAATATTTTCTGATTGGGGAATAAGGGAATAAATCAATGAATTACTGAGTAAAAATGTAGAGTGCAATGTAAGGAACTAAATTTAATCCTAGGTATCTATTTATAGTTCAATGTCTTCATTGTGGTGAAATTGAGAATTATATATATCGGTTCCCTCTTCTATAGGTTATCCCTTATAATAAGGGATGAAACATTCCTAAATAAAATAGATGAAGTATTTTTGTATTTCGATTCACGAAATAAATTTTAGGAGTTCTATAATGATGGTATTTTTGTTATAAGAATTAAAAAACATATACATAATTTGTTAAATTTCATAAGCATATTTGTCTTCATTAACTTAAGAGATGTGCATACCATCATAGTTTTACAAGTATATGGTTGATCAAAAGTTCAAAGTCTCAAAATATCCTTTTAAAAATTTCGGTTCTATAAATATAACATGATTAAGGATATTTTTTTGGAAAACATTTGTTAGAATAGAACCTATTGGTGAAAATATAATTTATGGAAGAATAATTTTACATATTTTTAGAAACATGGTTAAAGGTATTGGTTACCTTGATGTTTTATATTATCATTTGTGTTTTAATAATTTTGGGTTATCAAAATTTGGTAATTTTATTGGAATTATTTTACAATGTTTTTTTGAAGAAGGATACTCTATATAATAGGTGACATCTAGTCATATTTGGAATGTTCATGGGGCTCGAACCCATAAATGAAGCATCAAATTTTTTTAAGACCTACCACTGGCCATCGTGATGTTTTGGTGAATATATTAATGTTTTAAATTAAATTATTTTATGGATAAATATTAATACTAAACCAGTGGTGTTTCTATTAATGTTTAGAATGTAATAACATATCCTAACTATATTGGGTTTAGAAAATATTCTGAAAGTGGAAGAAATACTTGTCAATATTTTATGTATTTTATGATCTATTAAATGTTAATTTAATTTATTAAGGCATACAAAATTATTTTTAGATATTCATTAATTGGAGTAATTTATGTTGTTGAAATTTATTGAAGCATATATAAATAATGATATTTTTTCTTATTAATGAGAAACATATAAAGTAAGTGAATTTCTTTATATTCTTATACAATAAAATAATTCTTGAAATTTATGAAAAGTATTTAGAAATTAAAATATTATCATATTACCTCAGTATCCAATGAATAAATGTTATTTTAAATCATTATAGATATATATGTTTTAGGACATTAACTTTCCCTTGATCATTCTATTTCTTATGATTAATGATCTCTATCACTCTACATATTTTTTCATATATATCTTCCTTGTCCATATCTCCATTTCTCATAAATTTTATCCAACTTAGAAACCTAGTTATTTAATATTTGATATGTCATTTCATATTTATTTTTCCCTATTTTAAGATTATATTATTTATCTTATTTTACAAAGTGGTTTTTTCAATAACGGAATCTTCAAATATCAAACCCTTCATTTTTTAGCAAAATATCAAATTGTGAGGACATAATTTATTTAAGGTGGGGAGAATGTAACACCCTAAAATTATAAGAGAAGCTTTTTTTTCAAAATAATATATTAAATAGAAAACAAATCATACATGACAATGTAACACTCAAAAAATTTATGATATATTTATTAATAAATTTATTTTATCTCTTTGATAGAATACGGAACAGGAAACCCTGAGTCTAAATGAACCGTAATATTATATACTATAATAAACATTCCATTAAATTGATGGGTATTAATAATAATAATTTAATTATGAAAATTATATATTTTAAACATGTAAATAAATTAATTTGTAATATATTTATTGAAAATAAAATTAAAAACATTTAAGGGGAAAACAAATATATTTGGAAAAACTATATTATTTCTAAAAGACTATATAATCACATTTTGTGAAAATAATTTAATTTTTTTTATTTAACACTCATATAAAAGGAATTTTTTTAATATAAAATATATATTTTATTTCATATTATCAAAATTATCTGAGGATAATAATTTTGGATTTTTCTAAAATGTTTCAATTTTTAATAAATAGTGATGAATACTATTTTTTTTTGGAAAAACACCTTTTGGATTAAATAATATTAAAGTTAAAATTATATTTTAAAATTATTTTAATTTAAAATTACTCTAATTATATTCAAATACAACAAATTTAGATCATTTTGTTCAATTTAAAATTATTTTTTATATTAAATCCTTATATACTTATTAGAATTTTCCCTTTGGAAACACAGTTTTTTATCGCATCTGTAAGTATTATTTTAAATTTGATTCTTCCATTTATTTGAATTTAATTTTAAAAAATGGATTAAAATATTTGTAATAATAACAATTCATATTATCTAATAAGGTGAAATTAATATTTGACCATTATGAATAGTAAAAGAAGTAAAAATTAATTACAGCAGTTAAGGTAAAAACTTATCTATGAGGGGGGAAAACTAAAATGATATGTGTTAATATGACCTACCACCATTTACAAAACCCTTCTAATGTAAATATTTATACCTTATCACCTATAAGGGTATATATTTTCCCATTTACAGGTTTTTTATGAAAAAAATGTGGGTTGAATTTATTCTTTTAAAAAAATTTATGCGTGTCCTCTCATCCCCTTATAAAAGGCCACCCACACTCATCCCCTATTAAAACATAAAATTTCATTTATTTAATACAATACATGAAAAAATAATTTCCATTATACCCTCAAAATATAAATGATCCCTTGGTTTTGTCAAAAAATCATCCAAGGAAGACTTTTTGTGAAAACCTAAAGTAGTCATTTGATGAAGTGGTAACGTTCTTAAATGCTCACATTATTCTATTCATTATTATACCCCATAAAATATAATGAAAACATGATAGTATAATAACAAAAATATATTCCATATAATTATATTTAATTATATTAATCTAATAAAATTTATCAATATCCTATATAAAATGGGACATTCAATCATCGATCATGTGTATATCGATCTTCCACCTCACGATCTGATGTAACCCATTTTCTATAAATAGATATCACAATTGCATATAATTATATATTTTATGTTCGCATAGATATCCTTTATTATATTATTATACTTCTTTAAAGATAATATCACTTATAACTTTTTTACTTTCTATTCAATTTAAATTACGACAACATCGCTCATGTGTACGATGGACAACAAACTCGCGAAGCAATGTGATTTTTTTTGAAATTACAAATTACATGGAATGTAATAAGGGTAAATTTAATGAATATTATATATATATATATATATGTTTTGATATTGATTATTGAAAATTAATAGATGCCCAAATTTTATACCCTTAAACATGTTAAAGAAATGATAATGTCACCCGTGTGTACGTACGATGTACCATCTCCACAAAGTGATATGATCTATTCTCTTTGTAAAACATTCAAAAATAATTCTAAAATTTTATATAATGAAAAAATTTATATTTATAACATTAATATAATTATAAATATTATATAGATATATTATATTTTCATGAATCATAACTTTCATGTTAAAACATGGGTGACAAAATAAATTTTTTATCAACTGGAACAACAGCCAAAATGATACTTTATTAATTGAGAAGTAAAAAATATAATAAAAAGATAATATATGATATTACAAATATTGGCATGGTTCCAGAATAAGTTAATAACATATTTAAAAACACTATTCTAGATTTTAAATTGTTTTTAGCCAAAAGGACGAGTGAGGTAAAGGATTTCATCTCAATTCACTTTCATTGAGGCATATTGTAATGTTATAAACCTAATTTATTTTATAGGATTTGTATAATTCCTTTTTGAAATTTAATATCATGATTATTTAATAATTAATTGTATTTTAAGTTTTAATTTGAATTATTTAATCAATGTGTATTTGACATTAAAGTTACCAAGTGGTAAAGAATATCATAACTCAATTTCTTTTCATTGGGTTATATTACATATTTTTTTTTGAAGTTGTATGATTATGTGTGTAAATAATTTTGACTATATTAGGTTTTAGATACACCTGTTTTATGTGGATTCAAATTTTGTACACATAATTTATTCAATGACTAATTATTACTTCATTGTTATGATATTTTTAAGGGATTTTATCTCAATTTCCATTTCATTAAGACATATTTTTTAATATTAACCTATTCATTTTTTGTGTTGTATATACTTCCCCTTGGATGTATTTAACATGAATGCCTTTTTCTTAATTATGATTAATTTTTTTCATGTTAATTATTCTAAGGTATTAGAATTTAAAAGATACAAAATACGAAATGAATTTGTTGTAAAATATAACATTCTTTTGTGATTATTTACATACTCTTGAAGCAATAACTTTCATATGATAATTTTTTCATTGGACATTAGATTTGTATTTAATAGAAATATTACTCTATGATAGACATGATTATTTCATAAAGGACATACAATTATTATATACTATGTTTACTTTGATAGTAATTTGATCAATTGAGAAATTATTGTTAATCATTATTCATTAATCAATATAGAAATTTTTTGATAAGGTACATTGATTATGAATTAAATCAATTATTCGGTATACTATGAATTTTTTATACATGATAATATGGATGAGGAATAATTATAGATTTATTCACATTGCATCAATAGTAGCATGGGAAAAATAAGTTGGCTAGCCGTAGTTAAATAGGTTTTTGGTGTATAGATACACATTAGATATTAACTATCTTGTAAAAGTTCATAATAGTATAAGATTAATGAATCATGAGATCATGATGTCCAATAAATAATAATTTCTTCCATTAAGAATTTCGATATTTTTATCCATGATATTTTCAAAATGATATAAACTCTATATTAAAATCATTATCCATTTTTTTTGATTAAATGGAATGTTTCTCTAGTTATTTACCTTTCAATATATATTATGCATTATATATTCAGTATTTTCATGTATTTTAAAGGGAATGTGTGTTTAGTTATTTACCTTTCCATACTGATTATTTGTAACACCGTGACCCCAGTTTTCTTGAGTCGGTGCATTATTACATAACATTGGCTTCATACAGGGAATCATGTCCCAAAAGACCAATTAGTTTTGTAGTCTAGGAAATAGATAAAATACAACGACATCACATTGCAATTTGAAACATAAAATATACTATAGATAGTTCTTTGAGAACACCATTATTCTATTCTAGAATATCCCTACATATCAATCATAATACACTTGTTGGAAATCCTGGGAAAATAAAACATAAGAAAGGGGTGAGCTCAGATGCTCAGTAAGGGTAAAAAATTTAACAAATGTTAACATAAACAATAGGCATAGTGAATAATTGAAAACACATTCCTTTTAAAAATAATAAACATGAACAATTTTTTTCAGAAATATGAAATGCGTAAATAATTCCATAATAAAACAATGTCATTGGTATTATACTAGTTTAATAACAACATAAACCATAAAAATTATTTTCATAATGAGGGAATGTATAATGCCAAGAATTCTGAATCATTTACACAAAGCCTCGGCCAAGATGTCTAAAAATTATTAAGTCCTCAACCAAAACCATATATCAAATTGGGAAAGGCCATGACCAATTCCATATCTAATTGTCTCATGAGACTTACCGATGCATCGAGGAGCTATAGTGGGCTCCACCAGTCACTTACCATGTCCAATTCATTCCTCATATGAAAAGGTCGAAACATAACACAAACATTCATATTAAAACTTGAATATGAAATTTCAATAATTTATCCATAAACCATTAAGGGTATAAAAATAACACAACCACAATCAAACATATCAAAAAACCATTAATACAATATGGAAGTTTTTTATCATAATAAACCAACTTCAAACAAGGTCAAAATCCATCAAAGGATGTTGACATAGAGGAAAATGATTTGTAAAACTCCTTGATGGAAATATCCATTTTTCTAGAAAACATTTAAAAGTCACACAATGTGGAAGGAACTTTATGATATTTTTGATGTTAAAATGCAGAATGTTTCTACTATTCGCGGCATCCTTGAAGGTATTTTATGTCTCCCTTTATCTCCTATGTTGTTGATTCTTTTTCAAGTTGCTGCTGCCGAACTTCTGCATTACTTATAGATGGCAAGAAACAAGGGTCTTCATGATGGAGTTGGTTTCAATCCTCAGGCCTACCTTGCTAGCATTTTTTCTGTCATGAAACATGTAAAGCTCCCTTATAAAGCTTATTGTAACAACTTAGTGCTTGATTTTTCTTGTTCTTAGGCGTATCAACGTTAAAGGTAATTTTCAACCTTGGTTGGGTATTATGGAAGTTTTTTGGAATCCTCCTTTATTGGGTTGGATTAAAATCAATACCACTGGCTCTTCTAGGGTAAATCTGGGTCATTGAGGTTATGGTGTAGTTTTATGGAATAGCTTTGGTGATGTTTTGGTTTGCTCCAACAACATTTGTGGTTTTGCCTCATATCTTGAGGCAGAGATTCTTGGTGTCATTTCTTCCTCTAATATTGTAATGGTATGGACCTCTCCGGCCCATTAATTTGTTAAAAGAAGGCCACGAAGTGATCTGGAGGGTAAAATGGACTTTTCCCACACTTTCCAGAATTTTGAAACTACACGCCATGTAGTTAGAGTACACATCGTGTACCCCCTTTCTAGGTATACCCCATGTTGCAGGATGTGTACTTTCTATGTAAAATAAGTGCGTACATGCCGTGTGTGAATACTACACTTGGTGTACCACCTTGCCGGGTATACCCTGTGTTGAAGGCCGTGTCCTTGCTGTGCGAAATAATGGGTGCACACCGTGTCTCCAATTCTACATGTCGTGTAGTCCTTCCCCACATACGCGTTACCAGTCAACGTCCTTGTACCATGTTGGAGCGGTGTCCTTGACATATGTAATAAATGAGTACATGCCGTGTGTCTAATCTACATTCTGTGTAGTCCCTCCCCGCGTATGCATTACCCTCAAACCGTGTGTTGACCAGTCAACAGCCGCAGAGCTGTCTTGGAAGCCGCGTGGAGACCGTGTAAAATAACCGAGTACATGCCATGTACCATAAAGTGCATGCTATGTACTTTTTCTATTATTGCCAATATATGGAGGGGTCCCCTCCGCCTTTTCAACTCACTCTTATCCTCCCCATTCCTCTGAGCATAGCTCTCCCAAGAGACAAGAAGGCTACTTTTTCTTCCATAACTTCTTCGTCCGAGCTCCGATTTATGATCCGTCAGTGGCCACAGGATCCTAACGACGAGGCGGAACTTCTAAGCTTGGATACATTGTATTTCCTTCAGAATTTCCTTTCCGACATCCACCCAAGGAGGTTTTACCGAGACCCGACAGAAGTGATAGACGCCGACAAACGTCTTCTAAGGCTGATCCGGGGGAGCATTGCAATTGGAACCTGTTGAGGTTGGGATCTTACCTTCGTCTCTCTAATTTGTGCATCATGCGGGGTGGGTATCTGCTTGTTTTCATGAGAAACAATTGAAACATTAAATGAAGATAATGACTGGTTAAAGAACAGGGTTGGGAGGATTGAGATTGTTGTTACTTTATATCCTGTGATATTATGTTGTGAATTGAATAGGATTAAGCCTACTGAAAATCACTGTCATTGGGGGCATTTTCTTGCGCAATTAAATGATTCCCTATCTTTCTAGACTGTTTTGTGGATGGAATCCTTGTGGAATGTGGAAATTGGTTAATCACGTAATGTTGGCTGTTTAAAATCTGGAACCCTTATGTGATAACCCCGGTTAAACAAAATGGAATATTGAACATGTGGGTTTTGGATTGATTACTGGTGTGTGAAAGGGAGCGGTGAATCTCGGGTTGTTATGAATAGAACAGGCAACATGGCTACGATAAATGGTATTAGAGGGATAATGATGTACTTGTTTTCAGTGTGGTTGTGGTTATGGAAGTTGGCAGCGGGCTGCAGGGATGGGTTTGGAATGTCAATGGACTATGGGCTATGAATAATAAATAAAATGTGGAAGATTTAATGAGTGGTGGGTCATGGTAATGGAACATGATTAATAATCAATGGGTTGGTTGGCTGATAAAAAGGGACTTGGTTGTGTTGCTTGTTTTTTGCTAACTTGATTTGTGGATGGTAGGGATATGTTTTATGAATGATCGATGTGGTTGGTTGTGGATAGTTTTCCAGTAGTTAAGGAACTAAATAAACTAATTCATCTGAAACGTGAAAACCTAAATGGGGTTGGGGTAGTTTGTTGTATGCATGCTTCGTAGTAGCAGTGCCGAGGCATGGGCTCAGTTTTTCCGTTTAGAATATATAGGTTGGGCTGTTTGTTTGATATACTTATATATATCTATATATTTTGGGTTTTATCTCACCCCACCCATGTAGAGAACTTAGTGTTGAACACTCCCATTTCATGGGAGAGGGTGTTTTCCCTTAGTTATTAGCTCCTTCCTGCTCCTTCTCCCCTAGGCTGTGATGACTTGAGGTGACCTT
Source organism: Viscum album (assembly GCA_963277665.1). Classification (NCBI taxonomy): domain Eukaryota; kingdom Viridiplantae; phylum Streptophyta; class Magnoliopsida; order Santalales; family Viscaceae; genus Viscum; species Viscum album. The sequence continues at coordinate 1,277,809,693 of OY728141.1, read as the reverse complement.
AAACCTAATACTCTTCGGGTAGGTTTCGATTGGGGTGGTTTTAGCCCAAGAATATTTGGGAAGGTTCTACTAATTCCCAATAATCTTTGGGATGTGGCCCAGGTGTGTGTGGGCAGGATACGTGGTTGTGAGGCCTAGGTGTGTGCGGGCGGGATACGTGCTTGTGAGACCCTGGTGTGTGCAGGCAAGATTTGTGGTTGGGAGGCCCAGATGTGTGCGGGTGGGATACGTGGTTGTGAGGCCCAGGTGTGTGCTGGCGGGATGTGTGGTTTTGTGAGGCCCAAGTGTGTGCGGGCGGGGAGAGTGTGGTAGCGTTAGGACGTTCACCGTTAGGAAGAGCAGCTAACTACTGGGAAATGGTGTGGGGTTCCCAATACTCTTGTTTCTTATATACTACTACCTGTTGTGATTGTGTTCTTGGTGAGTGTGGCTGGTGAGTTTGGGTGGATAGAACTCTTTTCTAGGTTTCTTCTGTTGTTATCACAAGTCATTAGGATGTCCACCCACTTGTGTAGGAGAGCTTTAGGTTTCCCTACTGAGTATACTTGTATGCTCACCCTACGTTTACTTTCAGGTTTCCAGGAGGACTACCAGGGCTGTGCGGGACCCTACTAGTCAGACAGTTGGAGTTGATGTAGTTTCTGTACTCTTTTTTTCTTTTGGTATTGTTCTTTTGAGCTTTCTTTTACTTGTACCTAGTTATAAAATTTTTTAAACATGCATGTGGGATTGTTTTGGTTTTATTTATATACACTTGTTCTTTTCTTTTTGGTGGTTGACTTGTCCTATTTCCCAATCCTAAATAATAAAATGGGTAATGTCTCCCATATTTGTGGAAACTCATACCCTTGGTGCTAGTGGCCACCCCTGGGCCTAATGGAGGCAGGATTCGGGGGTCATTATCTCCCTTTCACCATTGCCAGCTTAGGAGGGGAATCTTTGGTAGGAGGGGGTCGTGACCAAATGGTATCAGATGTGATGTTTGAGAGATAGGATGGAGTCTGGAGTTAGGCATAGTGAGGATTGCATGAGATGATAGGGCAACAATGTTATTTAATCTTGGTGCGTGACATAGGCCAGGGAAGACTAGCTAAGACAAGGGATTTTAGCCCCCCCCCCCCCCCGTGATCCGATGCAAGGACTCTGAGCATACTGAACGAAAAAGTGAGACTACATTGATTGGAGGGTAGATACCCTATGGAAGGTACATGCATCATCATGATTGTGTTTTACTTGATTTGGGCGTTCTTGGAAAGAAATTGAAATAAAATGATAAACCTTGAGCTTTTCTTTATTACTTGGCCTTAGGAAATCCTTGTTTACCGTACAGATATGGCACCTGGACGTCGTCCCTGGGTGGCTCAGACGGCCGAGGCCCTGTAGATTTAGGCGGTCGTTTAGTGGAGGATTGACAGAGAGGAGGAAGATAGCTAGTGGTCGAAGACTCTCCATTTTTTTCAGTGGCAGACCCTCAAGAAGTACGAGGGTAGTACTTTGGATACAGAGACGGAGGGGTGGATTGAGGATCTAGGGATCGCTTTTACCTTGATATGTGCTCTGAGGGAGTACTGGGTTCCTCTAGCAGTCATTCTGCTGAGAGGCGTGGCACGACAGTGGTGGATGCTCTACCCTTGAGAGAAGATAGAGGTAGAGGTTCCATGGGCTGAATTTGAGAAGGAATTATGAGAGGAATTCCTTTCTTCCATGATCAAGGTGGAGAAGCGATAGGAGTTACTCTCCCTTTATCTAGGGAGTATGTCGGTACGAGAGCTGGGGATCAAGTTCAAGGATCTCCTACGCTTTGCTCCAGATCTCTTTCCGGATGATGAGTCTTGGGAGAGACATTTTGAAGAGGCACTTCATCCTTCGCTCCAGTATGGTGTCACCCCCTTCACCCTTCTGATGTACTTGGCGGTACAGAAGAAGGAAGCGGTTCTAGAGAGGATGCACTCGACGGGAGGTGAACCTCGAGAGGGGATCCAGCTGGGATCGTTGAAGGGGAAGGCAGTCAACAACAGGTCTCCGGCGACGGGACCTTCCAGGTTCAGGCTAGTCGGGAGCAGGCCCCAGAAGTTCCAGTTCAGATATTCAGGTCCTCTTCCCTTCTTCATTCTCCCAGGACCGAAGTGTTTTTCTTGTGGAGGTTTCGGGTACGTTCCGAGTCGGTGCCAATCCCGAGTTCAATACGGTGGAGGTGGGCAGGTTCAGCGCCCACCTCAGCAGCACCAGTTGCCGGCAAGGCCCTTCTAGCAATAGCATGACCTTGTTCCTCTGAGGGAAGACTTTTCGGAAGGAGGTCGACCTTAGGGTGCTCCTCAAGGTCCTCGAACAGGGCATTGTCGGGGAGGTGGATGAAATCAGAGAGGCAGAGGAGATGGTTGTGGACAGTTGCACGCAGTAGAGTTGACAGCTCCGGCAGGACCAGAGGTGGTGTGAGGTATGATTTGTTTGTTCAACACTATTGTTTCTACTTTGTTAGATTCGGGAGCTTCACACTCCTTTGTTGCACCTATTCTAGCCCATGATTTGGGACTACACATAAAGAGAATTCTCGTACCACTGGAGATGAGTACACCAGTTGGAGGCCAGACCAGCGTATCTTGTAATTGTCGGGGATGTGGGCTGACGTTGGGACAACATCGATCTAGTGGGTACCTTCTTCTGTTACAGATCTAGCCATACAATTTCATCCTAGGCATCTACTGGTTGTTTTCTGTTAGTTCCATTATCGACTGCTTCTGGAGAAGAGTGGTGTTCTCCGACGTGGATGGCATCGCGTATCTTTTGTTGGTGATAGGAGCTATCAGGTGGGAAGCCAGCATGTGAAGCCTCTCCTTTCCTTGTTAGGCGGGTTATCAGTGGTTCCAGCTGATACAGAGATGATGGATTTCATGGAGGATGTTGGGGAGTTCCTTGATTTTTTTCCCGAGGAGGTTGTGACTCTACCCCCCCCCCCCCCCGACGTGACGTTGAGTTCGGGATAGAATTATAGCCTAGTGCCCATCCGATTCTGATGGACCCTTATTAGATTTCACCTTCGGAGTTGCGGGAGTTGCGGGAGTTGCGGATTATGATAGATGATCTGATGGAGAAGGGTTTTGTTCAACCCAGCGTATCACCATGGGGTGCTCCAGTTTTGTTCGTGAAGAAGGCAAATGGTGGTCTCAGGATATGCATAGACTACCGAAGGATGAACTAGGAAACGGTCAAGAACCGCTACCCCCTCCCAAGGATAAATGATCTCTTCAACCAACTGAGGGGAGAAGGTTGGTTTTCCAAGATTGATTTACGATCTGGATATCATCAGCTGAGGGTAAAGGACAGTAAAATCTCAAAGACTACTTTCAGGTGCAGGTATGGGCACTTCGAGTTTGTGGTGATTCCGTTTGGAGTTACGAGTGCCCCGGCTGTGTTCATGGGACTTATGAACATTGTCTTCCGAGAGTTTCTGGACCGGTTCGTCGTTTTGTTTATCGATGACATCCTGATCTACTCAAGATTAGAGGAGGAGCACGTTGAGCATCTCAGGGCAGTCTTGAAAGTCCTACGACACCACCAGTTTTACGGGAAATTGTCGAAGTGTAAGTTCTTGATGCAAGAAGTACACTTCCTTGGGCACGTGGTGTCTCAGCATGGAGTGTCAGTGGACCCGTCGAATGTGGATGTTGTTGTTTCTTGGGTAGAAACCAAGAGAGTGTCATAAGTTCGTAATTTCTTGGGGTTAACAGGTTAATATCAGAGGTTTGTTATGGACTTCTCTCGAGTTTCTGCTCCATTGACAACTTTAAATAGGAAGAACTAGGTCTTTCTATGGAGTAAGAAATTCCAGAAGGCTTTCGACAACCTAAAGGAGAAGTTGGTCAGTGCTCCCATACTCTGGTTTCCAGAGGAAGGGTTGTTGTATGAGGTGTTTTGTGATGCTTTTGGCCTTGTTTCTGGGGTGCGTGCTGATGCAGAAGAAGGGAGTGATCTGTTATAGGTCTAGGCAGTTACGCCCTCACAAGCGTAACTATGCCACCCATGACAAAGAGTTTGCAGCAGTAGTGTTCACACTGATGTTATGGAGACATTACCTCTTTGGGGAGTGCTTTGTGGTCTTCTCAGATCACAAGAGCCTGTGTTATATCTTCCCCGAGTGTGACCTGAACTTGCGGTAGCGGAGATGGGTAGAGTTTCTCCAAGACTATGACTTCGAGATCTCCTACACTGAAGGTAAGGGCAATGTTGAGGCTGATGCCCTAAGCAGGAAGTCACATAAGGATGTGGTTCAGGAGTCCACTGATTCTTGGAAGGCAATGGGAGAGTTGGCCGCCTCACGCTTGGATGCCAAGGTAGAAGGTGTTAGAGGCTATTTTTTTCATATGATGGTGCAGTCCTCCTTGTTGCAGCATGTGGAAGAGTCTCAGTGGGGGGACTCCGAGGCAGATGTGATGCGGGATCGTGTCGATCAGGGGAACACTCCATAGGGATGGTCAGAAGATAGCCGACATCAGATGCTTTTCCATTGAAGGTTGTGTTTTCAAGAGGCAATGTGTGAGGGAGTTCTCAGTGAGTTCCATAGCTTAGCCTTGGCGATACATCCTGGAGTTTCTAAAATGTACTGAGGCCTGAGGGAATAGTTTTGGTGGCCCAGGGTGAAACGGGCAGTGGCAAAGTTTTTGGACAAATTCCTAGTGTGTCAACAAGTTAAGGCCAAACACTGTGTTCCCAGTGGGTTGTTGCACCCTTTAGATTTCCCCTCTAGAAGTGGGATGACATCTCAATGGTCTTCATCATAGGACTACCCTGAGATTAGGGTGGTTATGATTCTATCTAGGTAGTGGTGGATCGGCTAATGAAATCATCTCACTTCATATCAATTAAGGGGTCAGGCCTAGTGAGTACCTTAGCACAGAGGTACATAGATGAGGTGGTGCGTTTTCATGGAGTTCCAAAGACCATTGTCTCAGATCGGGATACTCGGTTTACTTCATGAGTCTGGAGGGGGTTACAACATTCTTTTGGCACCCAGCTACGCCTTAGCACTACTTTCCACCCCCAGACCGATGGGCATATGGAACATACTATCTAGACATTGGAGGACATGCTGCGAGAATGCGTTCTAGATTTCGGAGGATCATGGGTACGACACTTGCCTTTAGTAGAGTTTGCCTACAAAAACAGCTTCTACTCTACTATTGGCATGGCACCGTTTGAGGCTTTGTATGGAAGACCATGTCATTCACCCAGTTGCTGGGTATAGGTTGGTGAGACAGGTGCTCTTGGGCCAGAGGTAGTGCAGAGCACCACAAAGAAAGTCCAGCTTGTATGTGAGTGGATGAAAGCGGCTCAGGATCGGCATAAGTCTTATGCTGATCATTGGAGGAGGCCCTTGGAGTTCGAGGTAGTAGATCATGTGTTCTTGAAGGTTTCCCCTCGACGGGGGATTCGGAGGTTTGGGAAAAGGGGTAAGCTCTCACCTAGGTTCATCGGATCTTTTGAGGTGCTCAGGTGAGTGGGTGAGGTGGCATATCAGCTGGCCCTGCCACCTCAGTTGGATAACGTTCATGACATCTTCCACGTCTCCCAACTTCGTCGATACTTACACGACGACTCCCACATTATAGAATGGGGAGAGTTATATATGGGAGATGACGTGACCTTCGAGGAACGACCATTCATAATCAAGGATCTTAAGGAGAAGGTGATCTGTGGATGAACCATCGCCTTGGTTCGTGTGTTGTAGAGGCATGGCGGCCTCGAGGAGAGCACTAGGGAGAGGGAGACCCAGATGCACGCTTAGTACCCAGAGTTTTTTTGACTTGTGTTTTCCGTTGTTCTTCTGAGAATTGTGTTAATGATATACTTTGTACCTTTGATATATGGATTTCTTGGCTTGTCGGTTGTGAGACCTTTTATTTCCTTGTTCCCTGGTAATGTGTAACATGCCCAGATGTGGGGGGAAGGGAAAAAACCTGACCCTTAATCGAGACTCATTAATGAAGATGCGATTGAACCCATGCGGGCGAGTTAGTTCCGCCTAAAGTAGATAATATCTCAACATAGGAGAAGGAATTTCCCAAAACAACAAGCTTAGGTAGTGTGTTGGTTGTGTGGTGTTGGGGGTAGTACGAGTTGAAAAATCCTAATGTATGAATGTGGGAAGACCCAAATCTTAATCGAGGCGCATTAATGAGGATGTGATTAAACCCGTGCAGGTGAGTCAGTGCCGCCTAAAGCGGATAATATCTCGACATAAGAGAAGGAATTCCTAACACATATGATTATGGTTGTTGGTTGGGTTCCTGTTATAACGAGAACCCTAAGTGGTATCTTTTTGGGTTCCTCTGTAATTGTTTTGAATTCGCGGGGATGAGAATGTTTTAATAGGTTTCTGATGTAATGGCCCGGACCTCTATGGCCCATTCCTTTGTCAATAGAAGGCCACGAAGTGTTCTGGAGGGTAAAATGAACTTTTCCCACACTTTCCATAATTTTGAAACTACACACCGTGTAGTTTGAGTACGCGCCGTGTACCCCCTTTCAAGGTATACCCTGTGCTGCAGGCTATGTACTTTCCATGTGAAATAAGTGGGTATAGGCCGTGTGTGTATACTACACACCATGTACCACCTTCCCGGTTATACCCCGTGTTTAGGGCCGTGTCCTTGCTGTGTGAAATAATTGGTGCACGCCGTGTGTCCAGTTCTACACGCCGTGTAGTCCTTCCCCACGTACGTGTTACCAGTAAATGGTTGTGTACCGTGTTGGAGTTGTGTCCTTTCTGTGTGCAATAAATGAGTACACACCATGTGTCTCAACTACACGTCGTGTAGTCCCTCCCAACGTTTTCATTACCCTCAAACCATGTGTTGACCAGTCAACAGCCACAGAGCCGTGTTGGAAGCCGCGTGGAGACCGTGTAAAATAACCGAGTACACACCGTGTACCATAAAGTACACGTAGTGTACTTTTTCTTTTCTATCCTATTAAAGGAGGGGTCCCCTGCTCCTTTTCAACTCACTCCTCTCCTCCCCATTCCTCTGAGCAGAGCTCTCCCAAGAGACTCGAACGCTACTTTTTCTTCTATAACATCTTCTTCTGAGCTCCGATTTACGATCCGTCAGCGGCCATGGGATCATAACGATGAGGCGGAACTTCTGAGCTTGGATACATTGTCTTTAATTCAGTATTTCCTTTCCGAAATCCTCTCGAGGAGGTTTTTCCGGGACCCGACAGAAGTGACAGACGCCGACAGACATCTTTTAAGGTTGATCCGGGGGAGCGTTGCGATTGGAACCTATTGAGGTAGGGATATTACCTTCATCTATCTAATTTTTACATCATGCAGGGTGGGTATCCACTTGTTTTCCTGAGAAACATTTGAACCATTAAATGAAGATAATAACTGGTTAATGAATGGGGTTGGGAGGTTTGAGTTTTCTGTTACATTATATCCTGTGATATTATGTTGTGAATTGAATAGGCTTATGCCTACAGAAAATCACAGTCGTTGGGGGCCTTTGCTTGTGAAATTAAATGATTCCCTATCTTTCTAGACCATGTTTTGTATGGAAACCTTATGGAATGTAGAAATTGGTTAATCACATAATGTTGGCTATTTAAAATGTGGAACCCCTGTGTGATCACCCCGGTTAAACAAAATGGAATAATGAACATGTGGGTTTTGGCTTGGATACTGGTTTGTGAAAGGGAGGGGTGAATCTCAGGTTTTTATGAATAGAACAGGCAGTATGGCTATGATAAATGGTATTAAAGGGATAATGATGTGTGTGTGTTCAGTGTGGTTCTGGTTATGGAAGTTGGCAGCGGGCTGCAGGGATGGGTTTGGAATGTCAACGGACTATGGGCTGTGAATAATAAATAAAATGTGGAAGAGTTAATGAATTGTGGGGCATGGTAATGGAACAAAGATTAATAATAATTGGGTTGTTTGGTTGATAAAAAGGGACTTGGTTTGGTTGCTTGTGTTTTCCTAAATTGATTTGTGGATGGAAGGGATATGTTTTATGAATGATCGATGTGGTTTGTTGTGGATAGTTTCCCAGTAGTTAAGGAACTAAATAAACTAATTCTGCTAAAATGTGAAAACCTAAATGGGGTTTGGGTTGTTTGTTGTATACATGCTTCGTAGTAGCAGTGCTGAGGCACGTGCTCAGTTTCTCTGTTTAAAATCCATAGGTTTGGCTGTGTGTTTGGTATACTTATATATATATGCATCTTTTGTGTTCTATCGCACCCCACCCATGTTGAGAACTTCGTGCCGAACACTCCCATTTCATGGGAGAGGGTATTTTCCCTTAGTTACTAGCTCCTTCTGGCTCCTTCTCCCCTAGGCTATGATGGCTTGTGACAACCTTACACCTAAGACTCTTTGCGTAAGTTTCGATTGGTGTGGTTTTATCCCAAGACTCTTTGGGCATGTTCTACTATTTCCCAAGAATCTTTGGGATGAGGCCCAGGTGTGTGCGGGCAGGATACGTGGTTATGAGGCCCAGGTGTGTGCGGGTGGGATATGTGGTTGTGATGCCCAGGTCTGTGCGAGCGGGATACGTGGTTGTGAGGCCCAGGTGTGTGCGGGCGAGATACATGGTTGTGAGGCCCAGGTGTGTGCAAGTGGGATGTGTGGTTTTGTGAGGCCAAGGTGTGTGCGAGCGGGGAGTGTGGTAGCATCAGGACGTTCGCCGTTAGGAAGAGCAGGTAACTACTGGGAAATGGTGTGGGGTACCAAATACTCTTGTTTCTTATATACTACTACCTGTTGTGACTGTGTTTTTGGTGAGTGTGGCTGGTGAGGTTGGATGGATAGAACTCCTTTCTAGGTTTCTTATGTTTTTCTCACGGGACATTAGGATGTATCCCCACTTATGCACGAGCGATTTAGGTTTCCCTACTAAGTATAATTGTATGCTCACCCTACGTTTACTTTCAGGTTTCCAGGAGGGCTACCAGTGTCGTACAGGACCCTACTAATTGGACAGTTGGAGTTGTTGCAGTTGATGTACTCTTGTTTTCTTTTGGTATTATACTTTTGAGATTTCTTTTACTTTTACCTTGTTATTAAATTGTTTAAACATGCATGTGGGCTTGGTTTGGGTTTATTTATATTCGCTTGTACTTTTACTTTTGGTGGTTGACTTGTCCTATTTCCCGATCCTAAATAATGAAAAGGGTAATGCCTCCCATATTTGTGATAACTCATACCTTTGGTGCTAGTCGCCACCCCAAGGCCTACTGGAGGCGGGAATTAGGGGTCATTATCTCCCTTTCACCATTGCTAGCTTAGGAGGGGCATCTTTGGTGGAAGGTGGTCGTGACAGATATTGTTAAAAATAGGGGTTTGAATAGGATTTGGTTGGAGTGTGACTCCACTATGGTTTTTCATGCAATTAGAACCTCTTCTTCTCATATCCTTTGGAAGCTTATAAATATATGGATTAATTATTTACGGTTTCATTCATCTATTGACTTCATTATTAACCATGTCTTCAGGGAGGATAATGCTCTAGTTGATAGTCTAGCTAATAAATGAGCTGATGTGAGGAATCATTCATTATAGGACCCATAAAATTCAACGAATTTTTTTTATTTTCTTTGGATTTTACAAGAACGTAGTTTCTAACGGCACCTGATTCCGAGGCTCGGTGTGCTCGGAATCAATTTCTGAAGTTTAGCTTAGGTACGTTCAGTGAACGAACGAGAGAGTTTTCCTAACGTTTGAACCGGTGCTCGGAATCGAATCCCGAGGGCACTGATGGAATTGCAGCGCCGACAATTTCTTAAGAACGCCTTTTCCAGAGTTGTGTTTTCTCGGTTGAGGTTATTAATTAATTGGGTTAACTAATGAATAAAAATAAAATATTGTGCTACAATTTTATTTTTATTCTATGTAATGATAACATATGCTTTGTTGTTGGAGTGGGACCCACTAATATCCTAACTCCACTAGGTAGGATATTAGTGTGGCGAGTCCCACACGAGCCCCACCCCCTTTATTTCCTTTTTACCTCCCACGTGCATTTAATTATGCAACTCACCCGCACCCCCTTTTAAATAACAAGTCAACTCTCGTGTTTAATTGTATTATTAAACGCCTCACTAATTGGTCAATGCACAACAATTAAATCATGTTTTAATTATTGATTTTCAAATAAGGGATGGCATGGGTAATAAAATAAGTCAATGCCTTATTTTATAATGGGTTTTTCATTGTGTGGGATGAATTGGAGAGGATTTGCTCAAAGCCTTCGAATCTTCATCTTCTCCATCGGAGAACGCAAAGAACGATGAAGAATTCCGGCCTCCAACGAAAGATGATGAAGGTTTCTAGTTCCCCAGAGAACGACGATGTGACGCCATGTACCGCGACTCCGACGATCCTTTTCTCTACGATGCCAACGAATACTCTTCTCCGCGACGCCGTGTACCGTGACGCCAACGACGCTTATGGAGCCTTATTCCATGACGTCCTTTTCCCATGACGAACCTTCATTCAACAATGATAGTGGTAGGGGGTTTGGTTTAATTTAATTTGTGTGGATTATATCCTCAACATGTGTTTAATTTGTTGGAAGTAGTTTGAATCACTGACGCGGTGGGTGCGGACCAACGAACAAGTCTGAACCCACTTATTCTTTGTTCTTGATGCACGGGATGTTGGGTGACGATGAAATGAGACCGTTGAGTGATTGGAGGCCGTCGTAGTAATCTAAAGATCCCAAGACGAACCTAGATGCAGACGGGAGCAAGAATAGACCCCCAGAGCGGCTCCGGCAGCCCGCAGACTTCACCGGCGGCCAGAGGTGGCGGCCGGCAACGGCTGGCAGCCCGGAGGCGGCGGCAGCCCGGGGCACCGAAAGGAAGGACTGTCGTGGCTCATGCCGTGGCGGCAGGTGACCGGTCCGGTGGCTGTGCGGGACTCGGGGGGGACGCAGCGCCCAGCGCCGCGCCCGCTGGCAAGGGAGCGGCCCCCCATGGGGGGTTGCAGCTTCATTCAAGGGGGGCAGCCCCCCCCCCCTTTCCGCTCAAGCTAGGCAATGGCCGAGCTGGCCACGCGGGCCACGCGCATGCGCCAGGTTGGGATGGGACAAGACAACTAGGCTGGGCCGTGCCCTAATGGGTCGGACCCGGACCCGGTTCGGGTTGACCCAGTTCGGGCCGACCCAGGGGGTCTTAGGCTGGGTCGGTCTGGGCCCAAAACCTCCCTAAAACTGGACATGTTCGTTCTTTTGACCATATCATAGGCTACGGACCTCCGATCGATGCACCGTCAGTTACGTGGTGATTCTTGTAATGAATAATTCATTTTTTTACATTAAACTAAAGGTTTAAAAGAACTTTGGTTATGTCTGTGATCATTCGAACACGAAACCAACCGGGCCCTCGGGGCGGAAACACTTATAACTTGAGCTCCGGATGTCCGATTGATGTGCCATCGACTTTATTGGATTCCTCTTAGTGAGATGGACATTTTGGATTACTCTTCTCGAGAATTGAATTCAGTTGGAGTGTGGTTGGGTTGGTTTTGACTTAAAAACCAACCGGGCCCCTGTAACGAAAAAGCTAATAACTCTCAGACCGAGCGTCTGACTGACACACCGTCTGTCACGTTGAGTTTCTCTTGTCGAGACAGAACATTGAGATACATCAACTCCGAACTACGTGTCAGTTGATGTATCGACCCCTTGGCACATGGAGCGGACCCTCCCAGAATTGAGCATGCTGTGTGCAGAAACCCTAGAGCTGGTTGTGACTATGACTATGACGACTGCACTGAAATCCTACGTGGGTTCGACAATGATGAAGTCCGTACTGAAATCCTCCATGGGTTAAACGACTATGAAGAATGCACTAAAATCCTATGTGTGTTCGGCAGTGATGATGACCGTACTGAAATCCTCTGTCGGTTCGACGGTGATGAAGACTGCACTGAAATCCTGTGTGGGTTCGGTAGCGAAAAGACCGTACTGAAATCCTCCGTGGGTTCGACGGTGATGACGACTGAACTGAAATCATATGTGGGTTCAGCAATGATGAATACCATACTGAAATCCTTCATGGGTTCGACGGCGATGAAGACTGCACTGAAATCCTCTATGGGTTCGGCAACGATGAAGACCGTACTGAAATCCTTCGTGGGTTCGACGACGATGAAGACTACACTGAAATCCTCCGTGGGTTCGACATCGATGAATACTATACTGAAATCCTCCATGGGTTCGACAAAATTGTCTTTTGTTCTTGTATCCTATGTGGGTCTGGCAGTGTCTGACTCTATTCATACTATCCTATGTGGGTCTGGCAGAGTAGCTGGTCTGTATCTTATGTGGGTCCGACAGCTTACCTAGTTTAGTATCCTATGTGGGTCCCAGCTTAGATGAATCAGTGGCTATATCAGATCATCTCTATCACCTTACGAAGAAGAATACATGTGTGAGATGAGTCTTGACTTTCAATCATTATCTTCGATGTGTTTGACTTGATATCCTGTGTGGATTGGATTGTGCTCTCCTATGTGGACTTGTAGAGTTCTCTTGTGTGGACTGTGTTGTGCTCTCTTATGTGGACATGTAGTGTTCTCATGTGTGGACTATGCTATGCTCTCCTTTGTGGAATTGAAGTGTTCTCCTATGTTGACTAAGTTGTGCTCTCCTATGTGGACTTGTAGAGTTCTCCTTTGTGGACTGTGTTGTGATCTCCTATGTGGACTTGTAGAGTTCTCTTGTGTGGACTGAGTTGTGCTCTCCAATGTGGATTTGTTGTATTCTATTGTGTAGACTGAGTTGTGTTCTCCAGTGTGGACTGGGTTATACTTGAGCTCATGAGTTGGAGCTGAACTGGATTTGATGACTAAGGTATATGTATGGGAATATACCTAAGTAGAGTTGGTTGTTACTTCATGATTGTATCTTTTATTAGTGGTTTATCCTTTGTGGATTCAGGGAGACCTACGAGGGTCTCAGGGTACCGACTGAGTATCGTATACTCACCCCTGCACGGGCTTTGCCCGCACTACGTTTTGTTGGTTGCAGACGATGTACATCACTGATCGTGGTTGAGGCTTGTAGAGCTAGACGGTACCCCGAGGAGGATCTCACGACGAGTCCATACCCGGAGGTGGATTTCAAGATGAGACGGTTCCTAGAGGATACGGATGGACACGGAGTGCTGTGGAGGACATATTTACCTACCCTTCAGGTAGGATCCATGGTGGACAATCCAGGAGCTTCTTGCCACCATTCAGCTGTGGTCCTTGAGTTGTACTTTACTTTTAGTTGTAGTTATTCCTTTCTGTAGGGCTTGTATTTCAGGCCCCTTTTTATTTCCATCACACTTGTTTACTGCTTTACTTAGTTTTAGCTTCTTCTTGTACTCTATTGTGTTTAATTTTATAAAGGCAATACGTTCCCTTTTTTATTGGGATTTACACCTTTGGTGCTAGTCGCCAGCCCTGGCCTATGGAAGGTGGGCTTGGGGTAGTCACGACACGGGTCTCTAGAACGGGTCGTGACATTCATAGTCCGATCAAATCCTAGGGGATGTTATCTCTATTTTTCAATGGGATAGATGTTTTTTTCCAGCTTTTAGAATTGTTTGATTAGTTTTCCTATTTTTTTATCGTGATCTTTCCTTAAATTGGTTGTTGTGACCCCTGATTTTGTTTCTTCTAGGGGTTTTTGTTCCAATGAATCTATGTCATTTCTGCTGATCAGGGGGATGATATGTCTGCTGATTTTTTCTGATGTTGTTTGATCTTTGGGGGCTAATGATGTATCTAGAAGAATTTATGTTTCAATTTATTCCTTTTCATTTGGGTGGTGGTTTATGATGTTCTTGTGTCTAATCAAGAAGGATCCAGTTTTTATTTTGTCCTATTTTGTTGGCTCTAGATGTTCTTTGAGTGGAGTTCAGCACTACTTGTGTGCTTTGATGCATGTAGCATTGTGGGAAAAAAAGATTCCAGCGCTATGTTTTCTACCCCTTGGATCCTTTAAGGGGTGGTGAAGCAGGCATCATCCTCTGATGATGGAAAGCGGATAGCAGCCTTTGAAAATGGAGAGGTATCTAGAAGAATTTGTACTCCCTTGAAGTCTAATAAAGGAATGCTTGCCTCTTCTTATGATTTCTCGAAATCCCATGCAGGATCAGCCTCTTGGTCGTCTCATGGTCTGATGACACCTTCGGTTTTTGCTTCTTTGGAAATGGGGATTGAGAAGTCCAGAGATAGAGGGACTTATGGTGTCTCGAATTTTCATGCCACTCCTAAATCTCATAATGTTAAGGTTAAATGAAACGTGTGATTTCATAATCCCATTGTTGTTCTTTCTTGTGCTTATAGTGAAGATGATTGGAAAGAAAATGATAGTGTTCTTGGAGATGTAGTCATGAAGGATGGTGAGGTAACTAAGCTCTTAGATGTTGGTGGTGGGCCTTGGATGCAAGTCAAGACTTGGAGAAGAGGACGACACCCTCAAAGGGGTAAGAGGCTCTCGCACCACAACACGAGCACTCCATCTAATGTGGTTTGATGAAATATTTTTTAGTTTTTTTAATTTATTTGATATTAAATGTTCCTCTACTGTTTAATTTTTTATTTTCAATAAAAGGTCTCCTTAAGCCCTATCCTTTTCAATTTTTTTTAAAAGTCACACAATTTATAAAGGAGGAAATTTAAATTCATTTTTGAATAAATGTGTCTCATACCACTTTGAAACATTTTAATGTAATTAAGATTTTAAAAACATTCATTTCCATATAAATAAATCCTTAAAATCCATTTTGAAAACATTGACATTAATGAGAATGATTTAGAACAATAAATATTTAAATAATTTAAATAGATGTTTAAAAAAATATTTACTTAAAAATAATCCCTTTGAAAATAATTTTATGAAACATGGACATGGATAATAATTATGTCCCAGAAAAAACATACCCATAAACAATCTCGAATAATAATGAGATTGAGGAATTAACCCTTACTGTACACTTTCCTTTGGTCAACAGTACATTTATCCACTGGTATAATAGTCATAGTATGTTATTAAATTACACCAGAACCATATACATATTAATTATATCATAATTGATTCATTTATGACTTTATACTATCAATTTAATAATGATTACCATGTTAAATTAACATTTCAGTTAATAATCACAATCTTTATCGTATGTGTTTTAACTTGTTATTTTTAATCGTATCACATAGATCATGATTTAAATACCTCCAAAATATGGAACATGATTTATATATCATATATATATAATATAAATATTTATAATAGATAGATATATGAAATGGAAAACACTGTTTATGGAGACGGTAGGTCGTACGAACTCATAAACGTTGTTTCCGTTTTCACATCCTATTTAACTGATGTAAGTGAATAATACATATGTGTGTATAGACACACACACATATATATATCCATTAGCATAATTATTTCATATATTACATACTTATTAATAATATATATTTTTATAATCATCATTAAATGGTGAACGTGGAAATGAATCTTGTCACTTCGTGGAGACGGTAATCTGTACGAACGCACGAGCGACAATATCATTATATTGACGATAAAATTGTATTTAATTTTTTGGTATATAATATATATATAATAAATAACATGTTATATTTATTATTTACATTCATTATACTCATTATTATACACATCGAAATAATTTAGTGTTTTAATAACAAACTACACCACAACGTGGAGACGGTAAGCCCTATGTATGCACGCATAGTGACTTTGTCGTTTATACGATGGATAGAATAATGAATATGGTTGTAAAATTTTTATAATTACACCACAGTATATATAAGATACTATAGTTATTATTTTAGATTGGAAACAAAAAAGAAATGGAAAGTGGATGAAGAAAAGATCTTGAAAAAGGTGGTGAAATATTTTTCTCTTCTTCAAGAGCATCCATTTAATTTGATCAAAAGGTCATCATAGGAAGGCTTTATGACCAAAGATAGGTCTCTAGTATGATGGGAGAAACATTGGGAGGATATTTGGGCAGGTTTTGGCAGATCGAAAAGGCTTTGGAGGTTTTAAATTAAGAGAAGGGAAAGTGCCCTTTTATAATAGGGGTGAGGGCCACTATAGGAAAAGATTAAAATATTAATTTATTATACAATCATATTTAGTGTATAATGGATATAAATGAATGTATTTAAAGAATAATGTGGTTATGGGTCCAAATCAACTCAACCAATAGGTTTCAGACAAGTTTAGGTTCCCATTTTAACTTTATCTTTTAGATTTAACTCTAGTTAAAAAATTTACCTTTTACTGTGTCTTCATGTATTCTTACACTATATGGTTAATAAACATACACTAAAAATTCAATAAAACATCAAGTAGTTCATTAATGATATACCTTACAATATCTATGTTCTTTGGAAGAACCTTATATTTTAAGGGATATTATATAATTTAATAATATAAAATTTGTTTTAAAAATTCTTTTTTGTCAATTTTGACAGTATTTAAGATTTGGTTTTTTGGAAAGTCATCACATCTTGATTAATTCAAAGTAAATACATTTAAAAAACTCTAACATGTCATATTCACCTATAAAATTCTTGGGATGTCATAAAAACTTTGAAATTATATGTATTTTAATATTTATAATACCATTCATTCGATTATTTCATTAATAAGGTAATTTCTGCATCATCAGTGTGTCCTAAAAAATTAATTATTTAATGTCTAAAAATTATAAATAAACTAAAATTATGTAGTAATTTTTTTAAATTTATAATAAATATTTATAGTTGAATTTATATTATGTATAACCCTATATTAAGATAAAACTAGTTATAAAACATTGAATTTAACACTGTTAAATCTTCTTTAAATAAAATGATAATAAATTTCATAATCTAATCCAAGTGGACCAAAGAGGATCATATTTTGTTTCTAAGGTTATTTTTGGTCAAATTATATTTATCCAATAGAATTAGGTAATGAGTTATGGTTACTATGATATCATTTTTACCTTTAATTACCCTATTTACTTTTAACCACAATAAATAAAAGTAAAATGTTACTATTTATAAAAAATTATTTTCATCTTATTGAACCAAATTTTACTTACTATTTTCAACCGCGTCTCTCTAAATTTTGAAATTAATCTCACAAAAGCAATAAAATTATTTTTTATACAAATTTGCAAATACTCATAGGAGGTGGGTAAAAACGTTCAAAAGTTCAACAAAATTTAATAAATATAATTTTATTATAAAATGACCCTAATGATTTAAATAATACTTATATAGGTATTATATATCTATTTTTAAATAAAATAAATTTTAAAAAAATAATTATTTTCATAAAAAGTCGTTGCTAAATAATAACACATTGTTTTTTCACTATTCATCATAAATTGAATGTTTTCAGAAAAATAAAAAAAATTTAACCCCAAGATAATTTTGATATACTGAATTCAAAAATGAAGACTATTTTACCAAATTATAAAACATAGAAGTTTCATTTATTATTTTAAAATTAATTCCTGTTGTGAAAACCAAAAAGCGGGTTTTTAAAAAGTAAAAACTATTAAACGATTGACAAGTGTTTATGTAAAATTTAATTGTGAAATTACTTATAATGACATAAATTGTATTAAATGATAAAAATATAATCTAATTATACATTAAAACAATTAAAATGAATAATTTAACACTATAAATTAATTCGATTAAAAAATTTGTTTACAATTAAAAATTAGTATTTTTCAGTATTCATCAAAAATGAAAGTTATCAGAAAAGTAAGAAAAATAAATAAAAACTAAATTTTTATGTAACTATTGTAAAGAAGAATTTAATTTCATTAAATTTTATCTATCAATGTTTCAAATATTTGTTTTAAAAAGGAATATCCATTACATTGGCGGTAAAATTGCATTTTTTGAAAAATACATCTTTTAACTGAAAAATTGAATTTGTCCTTATATTTTGTATATGAAACACAAAATATAAATGTTAAAATTATATATGATATATATAAAATTAAAAAATCCCGTTAATACTATTCATAACCACATTTTGAACGGCTAGTTTGGTAAGTAATGGTGCGCTCGAACTCGTTGTTGCGTGTAGCGAAAGTTATTGAATTATTTTGAAGAGATAACATACTATGAAATCTTGGGTTTTACATTCTCCCATCTTTCAATAAATTTTGTCCTTGAAATTTGAAATTGTTTTCCGAAAATAAAAGGTTAAGAAAAGAAAAATACCTTTGTGGAAAGGCCACATTGAAAATTGGTTTAGCAAACTTTTTCTTAATAAGAGGAAAAAGGAAATGAAAACGTCACCACCAAATTTTGATCATGATTAAGAAAACATTAGAGGAAGTTAGGGACACATAATTGGAGGAAGATGTAATTATTTATATCTATTGATTGAGGCCATCAATTACAAAAAAGTGTACAATTGAGAGCCTTAAAGTCATCAATTTATGGTGGTTTAAAATATCATCGGTTTAAAAAAATATAAGGTATTAGGATAAAACATTTTTTTGTTTTTGGATACCTTAATTAATGTTTTATAATTAATTTGTTCATAGAATAAGAGGAAAAAAATTATATACTTGTCAAGTGGAGTTTCATCCTTCAACTAAAACCTACAACAAATCATCTTTCAATCCAAAAGATAATAGAATTCAAAAATATTATATTTATCCTAATCAAATAGGATTACAAAAATAGTGAATTTATAATTCATTTTTCAGACTATTTATAAAAAACTGCATTATACAAACTAGGGAATCGCGTAGGCTAGTGGTAGGTGATGTACCCTTGTCACAATTCGGTTACGGGTTCATGTCTCGCAGCCTTGCCGGAGGCAATCGGTTGTCGCCCAACCTACGGGTTGTCCTTTTTATAACAATACAAAAATAATCATAGGTAGTTATTTATCCTCAAAAACAGTATCCAATTACAAAGTTAATCTATTCAAACCATTAGACTTATCCAAAATACATCTGTCCAAACTCACAATCCAAAATTTATAAAGAAGCATAACACAATGAAGATTATCTTTTCCACCTAATAACATGTGAATAAATTCATCGTATATTCTTTTAAAACACTGTAACACCTGGAATTACCATAAATCCTTATTGATTACATTCATGATCCCTTATTCTTTATAGAATGCTGTATATACTCCTTTTATCCAAAAATTTTGTAAACTCCATCAATGATGGAATATATAAAAAATTAATTAGTTTAAAGGTAGTCAATAATATCCAATGTAATTTATCCAAAAAAATCATATATTATTCTAAAATCACTACCTCAGTATCAGAATCATATTATGGTTTATCTTTCTCTCAACCATATATTTTCTAAAAAATTTAATCTGATATTGAGTCACTTTTCTTGGTTCCAAACAATCTCAAGTGCCTAATGAAATAGTACTACAATACAATCCTAATATACATTATAATT
Organism: Viscum album; assembly: GCA_963277665.1. Classification (NCBI taxonomy): domain Eukaryota; kingdom Viridiplantae; phylum Streptophyta; class Magnoliopsida; order Santalales; family Viscaceae; genus Viscum; species Viscum album. Next base: position 1,277,790,222 of record OY728141.1, on the reverse strand, counting down.
ATTATAACACGTACATCATTAATACAATACTCAAATGACACAATACTTTAACAACATAGGAACTATAATCATTCCTCTTCATCTTTGGTAGTATCATAACTTGATTATTATCCAATAGTAGAATTTGGGATATACTCTGATGATTTGGACATTGATTCGCGTAGTGTACCAACTCCTTGCGATGAAGCATTGTACATTTGAAACCTTTTTCTTACCCTGGAAATCAAGTACTTGGATTCCTTTTTCTCCACACTTATAACAAACACTCATTCCCTTCAATCATTTACCAAGGTGATTCTTTCCACAGTTATCACATTTGAGAAAATCCCTTTTTCCCCTCTTCCCAGTATCCATCTTACTCTCTTCCATCCTTTTCTTATTTTTCATCCATTCAATGCCATAAGACTCAGATAATTAATTAGTTATCTTATTAACACATGTTACTATTTCTTAATATGACGAATAAATGTGGGATACTATTTTCCATTCTAATTTATGGCTTAATAGCATGAAAGCTATGACCCTTCTTAATATTTTGATCATGCGTATTGCTGGAATTCTTATTCATTCTACTAGGCTCCATTTCTAAACAACGACATACACTATGTTAGTTTATGAATCACAATGAACAATTCCAACATTGTAAAATTCTTAATGTAAATTGAAAATATTATGCATATAATCTATAATCATAAAATGTTTTCATTGATGGATTATTTACTCCGAAATCATTCATAATGGATTGAAATGAAAATGTGAATTATCATAAGCATATCCCCCAGGTGTGTCGTAACAAAAAGTGAAGCAAGTCCCATTTTCGTGCACCCGTTCCCATTCAAGTCTAGATCAAAGTAGTGTTTTCGGGTTTTACCACTAGGTACATCTGTGCCAGATCCGCCTCTACCTTCTCGTATCCAGACGTGGATGTATTTCTTGGAAAACTCACAAAATCTATACAGTACCAAAATTCTTGGATGTTCTTCTATACTAATCATCCAAGCCTATATTAGGGTAATGTTCTATAATCATAGTTATTCTTAATCTGATTTCCAAGGATTGTACTAAACTAATTATGATACCAACTGTAATTCCCCGACCCCAGTCACCTATAGTCAGTGAATTATTTTAATACATTTGCACGATACAAGGAATCATTTCTTGAAAGAACGATCAGTTTAGTAGTATTGGAAATAGAATACATACATCAAATTCACATTACAATTTGAAACATAAAATACCACATAGGAAGTTCTATGAGAATGACATTATTCCCTTCTATCCTAACCATGCATATCAATCAAAATAAAAATCATTGAAATCCTGGGAAAATAAAACATAATAGAGGGGTGAACTTAGATGCTCAGTAAGGGTAAACAATTTAGTAGAAGATAACATAAAAAATAGGCATGGTCAATAATTGAAAACAAATGCCTTTACAAATAATAAAAACGAACACTTTATGGACGAAATATGAAATGAGTAAATAATGCCATAGTAAAACATAGTCATGGATATTATAATAGTCGAATAACCACATGAACCAGCAATAATATTTTCATAATGAGGGAATGTATAAAGCAAGAAATTCTGTAAAATTTTGTCAATGCCTCATCTAAGACGTCTAAAAATGATAAAGGCCTCGACCAAAACCAAATATTAAATTGGAAATGGATTTGGAAAATTCCACTTCTAATTATCTCATGAGACCTACCAATGCATCTAGGAGCTTTATCGGGCTCTACCTGTCACTTTCTAGGTCCAATACATTCCTCATATGAAAAGGTTGAAACATAACATAACCATTCGTATTAAAACTAGCATAATAAATGTCAATAATTTATCCATAATCCATGAATGGTATAAAAATGATAGATCCATAGTCAAACATATCATAAAACCTACAATACAATATGAAAGATTTGTATCACAATAAACCAACTTCAAACATGTTTAAAATCCATAAAAGTATGTTGACATAGATGAAAATAATTTGTAAAACTATTTGAGAGAAATATTTTTTTTTCATGAAAACATTTAAATGTCAGACAATTTATATAGGAAGAAATTTAGCAACATTTGAATGGAATTAAAATTTTAATAACATTCATGTCTATATAAATTAATCCTTAAAAAACTTTTTTGAAAACATGGACATTAATTAGAATGATTTAGAGTAATTAAAATTTAAAACATTTAAAAAGATTTTTTAATAAAATAGTACCTTAAAAACAATCCCTTTGAAAACTCTTTTATTAAACACAGACATGGATAATAATTATGTCCCAGTAAAAATTTACCCATAATCAATCTTGAATAATTATGAGATTGACGAATTAAAACGTACATGGTGCTTTCCTTTGGTCGAGGGTACATTTAGCCTCCTGTATAATTACCATAGTATGGAATTAAATTATACCATAACTATATTCATAATTATTATATCATATATGATTCATTTATGACATTAAATTAGCCATTTAATATTGATTTCCATGTTGAATTAACATTTCGGGTAATATTTTCTTTCTTTATCGTACACGTTTTAACTTATTATTTTTGATTGTATCACATAGATCACGATTTAAATACTTCCAGAATATAAAAAATGATTTATATATCATATATATTTATAATATAAATATGTATAATAGATAAATATATGAAATGGAAAACACCGTTTATGGAGATGGTAGGCCGTACGGATGCATAAAAGTTGTTTTCGTTTTCACATCGTATTGAACTGAAGTAAGTGAATAAGACATATGTAAGTACATATATATATATATATATATCTACAGTTGCATTATTATTTCATATATTACATATTTATTAATAATATATATTTTTATAAACATCGTTGAACGGTGAATGTGGAAATGAACCTCATCGCGTCATGGAGACGGTAATCCGTACGTACACACAAGCGAAAATATCATTATATTGATGATGAAATCATATGTAATTGCATGATATACCATATATAACGAATCATTAACATGTTATATTTATTATTTAAATTATTTATACTCATTATTGTACCTCATCCAAATAATGAAATGTTTTAATAACAAACTACTCCATGACGTGTAGACGGTAAGCCGTACGTACACATATATGGTGACTTTGTCATCTATAGGCTGGATATAATAATGAATATGGTTGTTCCATTTTTATTATAACATCACAATATATATATATATAATATACTATAGTTATTATTTTATAACGGAAACAATAAAGAAAGGGGAAGTGGACAAAGAAAAGAACATGAAGGAAGTGGTGAAATATTTACCTCTTCTTCAGGTTCATCCATTGGATTTGATCGAAAGGAATCCCTAGGCTGGATTTATGACCAATGTAAGGCCTGTAGGATGAAGGGAGGAATGTTTGGAGGATATTTGGTCAGTGTTTTGCTGAGTCAAAAGGCTTTGGTGGTGTGAAATTTAATGAAGTTTAAGCGCCCTTTAATTGGAGGGGTGAAGGAAACTTTTGGAAAAGATTAAAATATTAATTTATTATACAATAATATTTTGTTTATAATGGCTCCAAATGAATTTATTTCAAGACTTATGTGGTTATGGGTCTACATTATCTCAACCAATAGGTTTTAGGCATGTTTAGGTTACCATTTTAAGCTTATCATTTAGATTTCACTCTAGTTAAATAGTTTACCTTTTACCGTGTCTTCTTGTATTCTTACACTATATGGTTAATAAACATACTCTAAAAGTCTTGAAAACCTCAAGTTTTTCCTTAATGATATACATATAATTATATATATTCTTTGGTAGAACCTTATATTTTATGAGTATTATATAATTTAATAATATAATATTTCATAAAAACTCATTTATGTATATTTTGACACTATTTATTATTTGATTTTGTGAAATTCATCACAACTTTATTACATTGAACCAAATACATAGAATAAACCCTAACAGGTCATATTTACCTACAAAATTCAAGGATTTCATAAACACATTAAAATTATATTTATTTTAATATTTATAATACCATTTATTTGATTCTTTAATTAATAAGATAATTACTTCATCATCATTGTGTCATAAATAAATTTAATTATTTAATGTTTAAATATTATAAATAAAATAAAATTTTGCATGAAATATTTTTTCTATCTAATGAATATTTATAGTTGAATTTTTATTTTGGATGAACCTATATTAAAAATTTTATTGTAATAGACCTTTGAAATTAACACTTTTAACTCTTCTATAAATAAAATAATAATAAATGTTCTAATCATATCCAAGTGAACCAAATATGATCAAATTTTGTTCCTAAGGATATTTTTGGTAAATTATATTTATCCAATATAATTAGTCAATGTGTTAGGGTAATTATGATATCATTTATATGTTTAATTACCCTATTTATTTTTAACCATGGTAAATAAAAGTTAAAATTTACTATTCATGAAAAATTATTTTTATCTTATTAAACCATATTTTACTTACTGATTTCAACCATGTATCTCAAATTTTTGAAATTCAACTCACAGAATTGTTAAAATTATGTTTCATGAAAATTTGAAGATACTCTAAGGAGGTTGGTAAAAAACGTTAAAATGTTCAACAAAATTTAATACCTATAATTTTATTATAAAATGACTCCAATGAATTAAATTGAACACATATAGGTATTATGTATCTATTTTGACATAAAGTAAATTTAAATAAAATAAATATTTTATCACGACCCGTCCTCCAGGCCCCGTGCCGTGACTACTTGAAGCCCTCCTTCCATAGGACAGTGGCTGCGAAGAAGCACCGAAGGTGTATTCCCTAAAACTGGGAAAGAATTGCCTTTATAACTATAAGGCCACGGCCTTAAAAATTACTTAATCATGATTTACTTCAAGAATACACGTTGAGGATCTTTTCAGGTTTAGAGTTTTCAGGAATTAGGACATAACTGTTACATCTCAAAAGATTACAAAGTAGACACTTCTACTAAGTTTCCATAAAATAAAAACTCTTAAAAAGAAACATGTCTAGTTCCATGTTTTAGATATAATGACTATTCCTTGATCCCATCCTTGACCATATTCCACATTAAGTCCTGTGAAAAACATTTCAAAAACATGGGATGAGCATAAAAAGCTCAGTAAGGGATATAAAAGTATGAAGTGAAAACATTAGTCCATGTATGAAATCATACTTTACTCATAAAACATAATCATGTTAACATACCTCATCAAATCATGAATAAATCATAGAAATAATAAGACATAAAGGTAACTTGAGGCATTCATAACATTCTTACGTAGGGAGTAACCCTCTTGGTTACATTTGAAATACTCATCACAGTATATTCCATAAATCTCTTCGGAGAAACCTTAACATTTAACTCCTTCGCGTTACCCAATGCATTGGAGAGCTATATTGGGCTCACCCAACCTTAGTTTATCACGGAACCATCCATCTTCATAATAAGGCCCAATAACCATATCATAATCGTATCACATAAAACATACATAAAGGAAACATAACACTTCCAAATTTCAATCACAAGATATCAATACAACACATTGATATAATAAAATTATTATGAAAACCATTTTCAATACCAAAATAAATGAAAATTAATACATGGTAGTTATTTTTCTTTTAAAAAAATGTATGGCTTCTATAGGAAGCCAAAACTCAAATAATGGTCACGGCGGCGGAGAAGTCGTTGTCGCCGCATACATAGGAAAAAAATATTTTCTTTTGTCGTTTAGTAAAATTCTTTGTATAAAAAATATTATTTTAGAATAAACGTAAAATTCAAAGGGGTTTATACATAATATAAATTAAGGTTGTGTATAAAACAAAATATGCCTCAATGAAAGGAAATTGAGAAGAAGTCCCATACCTTGGGTCTGACTTGACTCGATCATTATTTAACGTCGTGAATAATAAACTTGAGTTAATTTAATCTTCATTAAGAACCTTTTTCAAGTTCATTATTCCTTTTATATCACTTAATACCATGTTATGAACACTATGTAATTATTTAAGTTAATAATGGTCGTTTTGTCGAGCATTGGTACTTGAGTAAAAATAAACTCTTTATAATTAGAAGTTTTTAATGTGGTAAAATATCCATTATATCAAGAATTATATTCATTAGGTAGATATCATATATATCATACATATCCAGTATATACAAACATTTATAATATTACATAATCATTTAGAGGTAAGAAATGAAATGCACCGTTCACGGAGAGGGTAAGCCGTACGTACGCATGAACACTATTTTCATTTCTATGTCATATTAATGGAAATAAAACTAAATGAGAGATATGTATATTTTAATTTAATAATTATATTCATCATTTAGATGTAACATACATCATATATATCTATTATATATATGTACTTATAATAGTACATTACATTTGGGGATAAGAAATGAAATGCACCGTCCATGGAGATGGTAAGCCGTACATACAGATGAAAGCTACTTTCATTTCAATATCATACTTTAATGGAAAGAAATAATAATGATATAATGGTATATTATAATTCTAGTATAAAATCATATATAATAAAATTTACTCCATCTTTTATATGTTCCACATATGTCATTAACGAATCAAATCACTTTGAGGGGGCGGTAGTCCACACTTCCTAAAATGAAGATATCGCGTTTACCCATAATGGAAACCATAAAGGTATGCCATAAATGAAAAATACAGAAGCATAAGTAAAACAAAAAAATATTATATATCATATATAAATATAGTGACATATTAATGGCCACCTTTGAAGGTGTTATATGAGTGTTGAACAATCATTATTTCGTGAGGCAGAAATTCATCATCCACAGTAACAATATGTTCATTAACCATTAGATGTAGGTGTGTGTAAGTGTAGCTCGAATACTTCATATAAAAAAATCTCATTATATTGAAGATACTGGTGTTGTTACAAAATAATTGAATAAATAGAGTTTAGGGGGTTGGAGAAGCAAAATAAAACATAAGAACACAAGAGAAAACACTACCTTTAAAACAGGTAACTCTTTTTGATTTGAGCTCAAAAGATTCCATGAAAAGACTTCTGCCCAAAGTGAGGCTTCTAGGAGTAATAGAGGGATGTGGAGAGACAAAATGGGCAGGTGTTGGCCGAGACAAAGTCTTGAGAGGTGTGGTTAAGGGGGTAGAGATGTGGGCCTTTTATAAGAGGAGAGGAGGGGCACTCTATGAATGTTATAAAAGGTTACTTTATTATAAAATGATTTTCGGATTTAAAAGGTACCAAAATTATATACTTCTAGGATAAGGTGATAATAGTTCTAAATCCACCCATAAAATAGGTTTTTTACATGTGTAGGTCTTATATTTTACATTATCTTTTCATTTTATTTAAATCATTGAATAATGAGGTAATCGCTGCATCATCATTGTGTCACAAATAATTTAATTTATTTATTGTCTAAAAATTATAAAAAAAATAACATGATGTATAAAATCTTCTTATATTTATAATGAATATTTATAGTCAAACATATGACTTGTATAACCCCATATGAATATTGATTTAGTAAAGAAACTCATGTTTGTGACATTTTTACTTTAACATTAAATAAAAAGTTATTAATGTCATTTTCTGACCAATGTGGCTCCATGGGGTCCCCAAGTTGACCTATGTATTTTCTTGGTCGGAAATGACACATCCAATAAGGGTAGGACATGTTTCGTGGTCATTTAATATTATTAAAACATTATTTTTACCTTAAATTACAATAATTACCTCTAATCGCGATTAAAAACATAAAAGTATCTATTCACCAAAAAATAATTTTAATCTCATTGAACCACTTTTTACTTCTTAATGAAAACCATTTTTGTTGTTTTTTTGAAATTAAAATCATAGAGGTGGTAAAATATCATTTAAAATAAAAATCAGTTTTTTTAACTGCCACTTAGTGGTTTCACTATTTATCAAAAATTGAAGTTTTTCAGAAAAATACCAAAAATTCACCATAAGAAATATTTGATATTATGAATTCCAAAATGCTGTCTATTTAAAAAAATTCAAAACATATATGTTACATTAATTAATTTAATAATTAATTCCCGCTGTCAGAGCAAATAGCGTGTCATTATGAAACAATAAATATCAAAAGATTGACACTAGTTTAAGTCCGATTTCAATGTGAAATTAATTCCAATGACCACCATTGGATTAAATTGTAAAAATATAGTCTAATTGAACTTTAAAACCAATTCAAAAGATAATCTAATCATATAAATAAATTAGACTAAAAAGAGGTTTTGAATTAAAATACAACATTTTTAACTATTCATTAAAAATGAACTTTATCAAAAAAATACCAAAAATTTAAAAAAAGTAAATTTTAATGTCCCGATTATAAAGAAGAGTTATATTTGGTCCAATAGATTGTATAAGAGTGACCAAAACTATATTTATTGACGGTTCTCCCTCAAAAGGTGATAAGTAGACCTTTAGTGAAAATTACAGTATATATGCCTAAAATTGAATTATTTTCTTATTTTAAGCCTTTATATTTTATTGGATAAATATAAAAACATTTAAAATACATATATAATCATATTTTAGTTATTTAAATTCACTCCCGCCAATACAACGACTACGTGATAACTACCATATAAAATAATATTATTTTATTACTAGTGTGCAACGTAAGATTTCAATGAAACTATTTGTTGCGTATTGGGTGCGCTATCGAACATAGAAACCCTTTTAATGTAAATTTTATATTTAATTCGTAAATATTAATAAACATGGAAATGATTTATTCTTTATTTACCTGGGATGTAACATCCTTCCCCCCTTTTAGAAATTGTGTCCTCGCAATTTTATTCACATATCAAAATAAGTGGGGGTATTTATCCCTCATAGCATTTTCAGATTCCCATGTTGCTTCTTCAACCATTTGGCTTTTCAAAAAAACCTTTACCTGGTGAATTGACTTATTCCGCAACACTTTCTCTCTACGGTGAAGAATCTGGACTGGTTTTTCTTCATAAGAGAGATTCTCTTCCAACTAAACTGCCTTTGGGCTCAAAACCTGAGATGGATCTGGCATATACTTTCTCAATATCAAAACATGAAAAACATTGTGTACCTAAGAAAAACTCGGAGGTAAATCCACTTGGTAAGCAACGAATCCAACTTTTTCCAGAATTTCATATGGTCCAATGAACCTTGGACTCAGATTTCCTTTCTTACAAAATCGCATCACACTTTTCCATGACAAATCTTTGAGAAAGACATGATCACCTACCTCGAAAGATAGATCCTTCCTCCGGTTATCCGTATAACTATTCTGTTTCCTCTGAGCTGTTCTCATGTGTTTCTGAATCAACTGAACTTTGTATGCCATCGATTCTACCAATTATGGTCCCATCAGCTTCCTTTCACCTACTTCATTCCAAAAAACAAGAGTTCGACAATGTTTTCAATATAATTCTTCAAACGGAGCCATATGTATACTGGAATGAAAAAATTTATTATATGAAAACTCAACCAAAGAAATATTTTGGTCCCAACTTCCCTAATAATCCATAGAAAAATCACGTAGCATATCCTCCAAAGTCTGAATTGTTCATTCTGACTTCCCATCTGATTGAGGATGAAAAGCTGTACTAAAATTTAATTCAGTACCCAACGACTTCTAAAGGACCTTCCAAAAGTTAGAAGTAAACATGGGATCCTGATCAGATACAATGTATAGAGGAACACCATGCAACCTGACTATCACATTAAGATACAATCTAGAAAGATGGTCTAGAAAGAATGTATCTCAAATAGGAAGGAAATGAGCAGATTTAGTCAAGCGATCAACAATAACCCAGATTGCATTATTACCTTGAGATGTCTTTAGTAATCCCACAACAAATTCCATGGATATATTTTCCCATTTCCACTCTGGCACTGGTAAAGGCTGAAGCATCCCTTTCGGTAACTACCACTCGGCTTTAACCTGCTGTCAAGTCAAACACTTCACAGTAAATTCCGCAATATCTCTTTTCATTCCATCCCACCAGTAATACTCCAGCAGATCTCTGTACATCTTAGTACTTCCAGGATGAACTGAAAACGGGGAACTATGAGCCTCACATAACAATTCCTTCTTCAATAGTGAATCACCAGGCACACATAACCTCTTCCCATACCTCAAAACACAATCATTATCAATATTAAATTCATGAAACTTACCCTTCTGAACCAGCTCTACCTTTTTCTACAACCCACTGTCTTTCTTCTGTGCTTGCTTAATTCTGTCTGATAGGGATGATCTTAATGATACCTAAATCAAAACAGAATAACATCCTGCACCAACAAATTCTATCCCAAATTTCATCAAATCAAAAACCAAAGGATCTAGTTCCAAACGTAGCATGGTTAATGAAGCATTACTTTTTCGACTCAAAGAATCAACCACTTTATTTGCTTTTCCCGGATGGTAATGAATTGTACAATAATAATACTTGATTAATTCTTTCCATCCCCTCTGTCTCATGTTCAATTATTTCCAACTGAATATATACTTTAAACTTTTGTGATCAGTATATATTTCTCTCTTTACTCCATCCAAATGATGCCTCCTAATTTTTAATGCAAAAATAACAGCTGCTAATTCCAAATCATGTGTAGGGTAATTTACCTCATGAGTTTTCAATTGACGTGAAGCATAAGAAATTACCTGATCATTCTGCATTAGGACGCAACCATGTCCTTTCAATGAAGCATCACTGTAGATAACAAACTCACCATTCCTAGAAGGTAGTGCCAAAACTGGAGAATTCACCAATATTCTTTTGAACTCATGAAAACAATCATCACATTCTTTTTTCCAGATAAACTTAACTCCCTTCCGAGTTAGCTTAGTCATTGGACTAGATAACCATGAAAAATTTCTCACAATCCTTTGGTAATAGCCTGCCAAACCAAGGAAGCTACGAATATCAGTTACATTTGTGGGTCTTGGCCATTCTTCAACAACCTTTGTTTTTTCAGGATCAATAGTTATTCCATCTTTAGAAAAAATATGACCATGGAACGAAATTTGTTGCAAACTAAACTCACGATTTCTGAATTTTCCATATAGTTTCTTTTCTTTTAAGGTTTGCAAGATAACCCTTAAATGAATTTCATTCTCCTCTTTACTTTTAGAAAACACCAAAATATCATCAATAAACACAACCACCATTTATAACCTGATTCAACTGAGTCATCAGTGCATTAAACTACTAAATTCTGATTCTGACCATCTCTGGTTGCTGATTCGGAAAGTCATTCAACTCTGTATGCCTTCCCATAAATGTTGTTCTATTTCCTTTATGAAAAATAATTCTTAACACATGCATATCTTTGTTGAAGCAACATGGTAATCTTCAAATGCTATATCCTTTCAATTTGACCATAAAAAATATTTTTTTATAATCATTTAATTGAATTATAACTCCTAAAGTTATCTAAACTGACCTCTAATACCAACTATAAGGCCCCGACCATAAACATTACATAATCTTGAGTTACATCAAGATTACACGTTGAGGATCATTTTAGGTTTAGAGTTCTAGAGAATTATGACATAACTATTACATCTCAAAAGATTACAAAGTAGAAACTTCTACTAATTTTCCATAAAATAAAAACTCTTAAAAAGAAACATGTCTAGTTACATGTTTTAGATAGCATGACTATTTTTTGATCCCATCCTTGACCTTATTCCACATTAAGTCCTATGAAAAACATTTCAAAAACATGGGATGAGAATAAAAATATCAGTAAGGGATATAAAAGTATGAAGTGAAAACATTAGTCCATGTATGAAATCATACTTTACTCATAAAACATAAGCACATTAACATACCTCATCAAATCATGAATAAATCATAGAAATCACAAGACATAATGGTAACTTGAGGCATTCATAATATTCTTACTTAGGGAGTAACCCTCTTGGTTACGTTTGGAATACCCATCATAGTATATTCCATAAATCGCTTCGACGAAACCGGAACGTTTAACTCCTTCGCGTTACCCAATGTATTGGAGAGCTATATCGGGCTCACCCGCCCTTAGTTTATCATGGAACCACCCGTCTTCATAATAATTCCCATGAACCATAACATAATCGTGTCACATAAAACATACATAAAAGAAGCATAAAATTTTCACATTTCAATCACAAGATATCAATACAACACATTGATATAATAAAAACATTATGAAAAACATTTTCAATACAAAAATAAAACAAAAGTAAAACATGGTATTTATTTTTCTCTAAAAAAAGGTATGTCTTGTAGAGGAAGTCGAAACTCAAATAATGGTCACGGCGGCAGAGAAGTCATTGTCGCCGCATACGTACAATAAAAACATTCTCTTTGGTCGTTTAGTAAAACGCCTTGTATAAAAAAGATTCCTTTTGAATAAACGTAAAAGTAAAAGGGGTTTATACACCGTATAAAATAAGTTTGTGTATAAAAAAAATATGCCTCAATGAATGGATATTGAGACGAAGTCCCATACCTCGGGTCTGACTTGACTCGATCATTCTTTAACAACCTGAATAATAAACTTGAGTTAATTTCTACTTTCTTAAGAACCTTTTTCAAGTTCATTAATCCTTTTATATCACTTATTACCATGTTATGAACACAATGTAATTATTTATGTTAATAATGGTCGTTTTTTCGATCATTGGTACTTGAGTCAAAAATAAACTTTTTATAATTACAAGTTGTTCATGTGGTAAAATATCCATTACATCATGAATTATATTCATTATGTAGATATCATATATATCATATATATCCAGTATATACATGCATTTATAATATTACATAATCATTTAGAGGTAAGAAACGATATGCACCATTCATGGAGACAGTAATCCATACGTACGCATGAACGCTACTTTCATTTCTATGTCATATTAATGGAATTAAAACTAAATGACATATATGTATATTTTAATTCCATAATTATATTAATCATTTAGATGTAACATACATCATATATATCCATTATATATATGTACATATAATAGTACATTACATTTGGGGATAAGAAATGAAATGCACCGTTCATGGAGACGGTAAACCATATGTACGCATGAACACAACTTTCATTTCTATCTCATACTTTAATGGAAATAAATAATAATGATATAAAGGTATATTATAATTCCAGTATAACATCATATATAATAATTTTAACTCCACCATTTATACGTCCCACATATGGAATTAATGAATCAAATCACTGTGAGGGGGCGGTAGTCCGCACTTCCTAAAATGAAGATATCACGTTTACCCATAATGGAAACCATAAAGGTATTACATAAATGAAAAATACAGAAGCTTTAGTAAAACGTAAACATATTATATATCATATATAAATATAGTGAAATCTTAATGGCCACCTTTGAAAGTGTTATATGAGTGTTGAACAATCATCGTTTCGTGAGGTAGAAATTCACTATCCACAGAAACATTATGTTCTTTAACCATTATATGTAGGTGTGTGTAAGTGTAGCTAGAATATTTCACATAACAACATACTAGTTTATTGAAGATACTGGTGTTTTTACAAAATAAAGGAATAAAAAGAGTTTAGGGGGTTGGAGAAGAAAAATAAAACATAAGGACACAAGAGAAAACACTACATTTAAAATGGGTAACTCTTTTTGATTTGAGCTCAAAGGCTTCCTCGGGAAGACTTCTGCCCAAAGTGAGGCTTCTAGGTGTAAGAGATGGATGTGGAGAGAAAAAATGGGCTGGGTTTGGCCGAGCAAAGGCTTGATAGGTGGAGGTAAGGTGGTAGAGGTGGGGACCTTTTATAAGAAGAGAGGTGGGGCACTCTTGGAATGTTATAAAAGGTTACTTTATTATAAAATTCATTTAGGATTTAAAAGGACAAAAAATTATACACATCGTGGATAAGGTGATAAGAGTTAGAAATCCACCAATCGAATAGGTTTTTGACATGTGTAGGTCTTATATTTTACATTATCTTTTCATTTTATTTAAATCGTTGAATAATGAGGTAATCGCTACATCATCATGGTGTCATAAATAATATAATTTATTTAATGTATAAATATTATAAAAAAATACCATGATGTAGGAAATATATTTAGCTTTATAATGAATATTTATAGTCAAAAATATGACTAGTATAACCCCATTTAATAATTTTTTTAGTAAAACAACTCATGTTTGTGACATTTTTACTTTAACATTAAATAAAATGTTATTAATGTCATTTTCCTACCAAAGTGGCTCCATGGAGTCCCCAAGTTCACCAATTGACTTTCTTGGTCGGCCATGACACATCCAATAATTGTAGGACATGTGTGAAGATCATTTTATATTATTAAAACATTATTTTTACCTTAATTTACAGTAATTACCTCTAATCGCGATTAGAATTTTAAAAGTTACTATTCCCCAAAAATTTATTTTAATCTCATTGAACCAAATTTTACATCTGAATGAAAACCATGTATGTTGGATTTTTGAAATTCAAATCACAGAGGTCGTAAAATTTCATTTAAACGAAAAATCAGTTTTTTTAACTGCCACTTAGTGGTTTCACTATTCATCAAAAATTGAAGTTTTTCAAAAAAAAAATACCAATAATTCATCCTAAGAAATATTTGATATTCTGAATTCAAAAATGATGTCTATTTCAAAAAATTCAAAACATATAAGTTACATTAGTTAATTTAATAATTAATTCTGGCTGTCAGAACAAATACCGTGTTTTTATGAAACAATAAGTATCAAAAGGATGACCCTAGTTTAAGTCCAATTTCAAAGTAAAATTAATTAAAATGACCACCATTGGATTAAATAGTAAAAATATATTATAATTTCACTTTAAATCCAATTCAAAAGATAATCTAATCATATTAATAAATTATATGAAAAAGAGGTTTTGAATTAAAATACAACATTTTTCACTATTCATTAAAAAACAAACATTATCGGAAAAATGCCAAAAATTTACACAAAGTAAATTTTGATGTCCCGATTCTAAAGAAGATTTTTATTTGGTCCAATAGAATGTATAAGAGTGACCACAACTATATTTAATGAAGGTTCTCCATCAAACGACGATAAGTGGACCTTTAGTGAAAATTAGAGTATATATGCCTAAAATGGAATTCTTTTCTTATTTTAAGAATTTATATTTTATTGGATAAATATAAAAACATTTAAAAAACATATATAATTATATTATAGTTATTTCTATTCACTCCCCCCAATACAATGGCTACGTGTTAACTACCATTTAAAATAATATTATTTTATTACTAGTGTGCAAAGTAAGATTTCAAAGAAACTCTTTGTTGCGTATCGGGTACGCTATTGAACATAGCAACCCCTTTAAAGTGAAATTAATATTTATTTCATAAATATTAATAAATAAGAAAATTATTTATTCTTTATTTACCTAGGATGTTACAATAACTTATATCAAACACAACCATGCACACATCAAGATACGAACTCAAGTAAACTGAATAGTAATCAGAGTGAGTACAGAAAGTAAAAGGGGCCAGAATACAAGTCCAACATGAAAGTACAAGGAAAACTAGAATGTACCAGTTGGATGATAGGTGAAAAGAAGCGTCTAGATCATCCACCACAAATCCTACCAGAAGGGTAAGTACAACTCACAAATGGTCGTCCCTGCGGGACAACGCGTCTAAGGTCCACCTCTAGTACTGGTACTCTCATCCTCAGTCAGCGATATCATTCGTCTACACCAAAAACTACAGGGTTCAATCTTATCCCATGTAAGGGTGAGTATAACTATACTCTGTAGGGACCCTGAGACCCTCGAGGTCTCAATAAATCCAACAAGGATAAATCACTCAACATAAAAACAACTGACAACCCTACTTAGGTATATTCCCATACATATACCTACGTTATCTATTATATCCATCTCAATCATGAGGAAAACATAGAGTCCAACTGAAAGCCCAAAACTCAATTGTTCCTCAAAGGAAGGAAGACCAAGAAGGCAAGTACCATACAGGTTTCCCACATATAAGAATACTACCAAGGTAATACCATGATGTAAAATACCACAATGTACATACTCAGCTCACATCAGGTATAACTTAGGTACAATAGTAGATATGATTAGATGTAACAACTGAATTATCTTACTCTATTAAGAGGAATACCCATGAAGGATCTCTAACCATTATTAGAAACACATAGGACCTCTAGGTGCTGACCCACATAGGACCGCCTGGTGCAGACCCACACATGATCGCTCGGTGATGACCCACACAGGATCCCTTGTTTCTAACCAACCCATGGTCGCTAGGTGCTGACCCACATATGATCGCGATGTTCTGACCAACACAGGATCACTCGGGTAGCCCCAGATGGAATCTTATAGTGGTTCCATATGGGACCCTCAATCACAGACCCATGAATGATCTCTTCCTCAAGTCACAACCAGCTACTGGGTTCCTGCACTTGGCTTGTTCAACATTCGGAGGGTCTGCTCCTCAATCCAAAGGTCGATACTTCAACATCAACGAATATTCAATAAGAATAATCTCAATGTACCACCACATCATTGGGTTTCAACTCAACAGATATTGCATCAATCGGGCGTCCGGTCTGTGAGTTATTAGCCTTTTAGTCCTGAGGATCCGGTAAGATTCGTGCACAATCCACCCCATCAGTACTCCAACTTCATCGAAATCTCCATTTGGGTATAATCAAAGGGACCGTCTACTCCAAGGTTTCCAGCACCGCTGACGGTGTGTCAAACAGATGTCTGGTGCCATATTTATGGCCAAGTGCACGTAAATGGGTCGAAGTGGTTCCGGGTCCGGTTTGACGTAGCCCGACCCTGCATGGGCCGACCCTATTTGGGTCGACCCAGCATGAACCGCTAGGTCTGGCCCATCCCAAACTCAGAGGTTCGACTGAGTGGCCTGGCCTGGCAGCACTGGGTGACATAGAGACCGCGTGGGCCATGAAGTCCGTGGGTGGTCATGGGTGCCGCAGGGCGGTAGAGGCTGTAGAGTGGCGTGGGGCCATGGGTGCTGCAGGGTGGTGGAGGCCGCGGGGTAGCACAACATGCCACTGGTCGGCGTGGCTACTGGGCAGTGTGGAAGTCCGTGAGTTGTGGAGGACATGGTTTGGTGTGGGGAGGCTGTCGGTCGGTAAGGCCGGGGGGTGACACGTCAGGCCGGGGGTCGGCGAGGCCGCTGGGAAGTGCGGAAGGCCATGGGACGGAGAGGCCGTGGGGCGGCGTGACTGGCCGCTGTTCGACGAGGCAGCAGGATGGCACGACAGGCCGCAGGTCGGCGGGGCGAGGCCGTGGGGTGGCGTAGAGGCCGCGGAGCTACATGACGTCGTACTTTCACCGGCGGCCGGCTTTACCGGCCGCCCTTCATTCGTCGCCTTCGTCGCTGTTCTCAAGTTCCACCGGTGCCAACCGCCGACACCATTTCGATGATCACACAATAGATCCAAAAGATATGTAGAGGGGTAGGGGCATGATTTTTTGTCCTGTACCCTTGACGTTAGGGAGGTATCATCCGGCACTAGAAGATGATCCAATGTGAGAGGGAATTTATCATTGATCAAATTAAAACACACCCCTACCTTGATTCCTCATTGACGTCAAAGAGGAGGGAAGAACATATGTCAATAGCTTTTGTGTTTCCTCAATCGTCGGTTCATTTTCGTCCAAGACTTTGTATGTTGGTTTCCTCCATGAAGGTGCTTACGATCCGGCTCGGGGCCAGTTTCCTCATTCTACGATCTCCGGTGGTCGTTCTTCATTGAGAGGTGATGTTCTTTGTTGGAGATGAATTTCTCCAAGATCTTCCGAGCACTTTTCCAACCCTCTTCCCATAAAAAGAATAGCCAACATAATTGAATATGTTTGAATAATTTCAAATTGGTTAAATTAATTAATTTAGTTGGAATAATTACTTAAAGGGGGTGGCACCATTAAAGTGGGGGGAGTTTAAGAGGTTTCCCCACATTTAAGAGAGAGCTCAAGGGGGTTTAAGCCTCGGTTGGTCCCCACCACCATAACATATCATGGTAGGTTTAGTTATGGTGGTCCCTAACTATATAAACCCTCATGGGAGGTTTAGTTCTAGTGGTCCCAACCTCTCAACATCCACATGGGAGTTCCAAGGAAAAAAAATGTTACATAATTTTATTTTATTTTATTCTTTCACAAAAAAAACCCAAACCCTATATTTCACCCTCGACCTACTGCGGTCAAGATGAGGGTTTCCTTAGGCAAATACCAGTATTGTGTGTTCATTGGTTCCCTCAGATCTCTATTCTGAGCACCAGTTCAAAAGTTACAAAAACCCGCTCGTACGTTTACTGAACATACCTAAAAAATGTTCAGAAGTTAATTACGGGCACACCAGGCCTCGGAATCATGCGCCGTCAATTTTTTCAGACTCTTAAAATCCCCATTTAAAGAAAATTTACATGTAATTTCTAGTTATTTACATAAATATTTAAATAAAAAGTCGGTATTATATAATAACGTAGTGTTTTTCATCAAAAAATGTAATTTTTCAGAAAAATACCAAAAATTAACCCAATGCTAATTTCAATATGGTGAATTCAAAAATCAAGTCTATTTTACAAAATTTAAAAAATATAAGTTTCATTTATTAATTTAAAATTAATTCCCAATGTCAAAAACAAAAAAAGGGTTTTTAAAAAGTAAAATCTATCAAAAGATTGACATGTTTTTATGTCAAATTTAAATGTGAAATTAGTTATAATGACCTAAATAATATTAAATGATAAAAATATAATCTAATTATACATCAAAACCATTCAATTTTATAATTTACCACTATAAATTATTTCAATTAAAGAAGATGTTTACAATTAAATTTTATTATTTTTCAGTATTCATCAAAATATGTAAGTTATTAGAAAAGTACCAAAAAATTATCCAAACTAAATGTTTATGTCCCAATCCTAAAAAAAATTAATAAAATAAATTTGAATATATTAAACTATCAAATATTTTTTTTAAATGATTTTCCATTAAATAGGTGTTAAAATTGTGTTTTTTTAAATACTTCTTATATCAAAAAAATTGAATTTTTCAATATATTATGTCTAAGAAAAAAAAATATGAATGTTAAAATTATATAGGATATATAATAAATTTAAAATTTAGGTAATACTATTCATAACCACATTTTCAACGGCTAGTTTGGTATGTCGTGGTGTGCTCAAACTCGTTGTTGCTTGTAGCGCAAGTTATTTAATTACTTTGAAGAGATAACATACTATGAAATATTAGGGTGTTACATTCTTCATTATATATTCATTATAGTGTTGTAAATTAAATCACATTCATTTTTAGTTGATTACATTTATATGTTGATTATTACTTATCTATTCATGATATTATAGTTTAATAAATGTCACGTGTGTTTAGTTATTTACCTTTTTATATTGATTACCTCTTATATAATCAAGATAATAATGTTATTTATTAAATGACATGTTTGATAAGATATTTACCATTCCATATTTATTATTCCATATTGATCACTCTTCATTTACTCATGATATCGTCCTCTTTAAGTAACTCTTAATATGAACATGAGCTCAACCCTTATTTTTTCTCTTTAATTGGAATCCTAGATGGGTTATATGAATGATATGAAAGTATATAATAGAGAGAATAATTATATTTTTGAAAAAAAGTAGGTTTTAATTTGTGTATTGAAATGTAATTTGAGAATAATGTATGTTACTATTTTACCAAGAATACTAATATATTCATTTATTTAGGATGTGGTTACTTTTTTCTTATGCCAATATAATAAAGCATAAACCAATATTTGTTTATTGGGGTTAGGATCATTACAGTTGTAGTCCACACATACACATGAGTGATGTTTTTACTTATTCTTGGATTGAATATAGTTAAATAAAATAAAATAAAATATTATGATTAAAAAAATTATAGTTTTTGAAATGTCAAAAAAACATTAATAAATTTATCCCCATGTACATCTATGATAGGTTGTTTTGGAAATATAAACTATATCACTACGTGGAGATGGTAATGCATATGTACACACGATCAATGATTTTATTTATAAAAATTTGAATTGATTTAAGATATATGATATAATATATTTTTAGAATAAAAATTATTTATTGAATATAATATATATACAATAAATCTACCATAATTATGATCCATGAAAGTTTTTTATATTAAATAAAAAACATTGGTTCCTGATAAGGTAGTGCAAACATACGTACAAATGAATATTTCATTTTCCATTTGATAGAAGGAGAGATAAATAAGGTTGTGATATTAACATAATAAAATTTGAATATATGGATTATAAATATTTTATTATATTGTAATAGTTAGGTTAGAATTTAAGGAGGACTAATAAGATGTAAAATGAAAACAATCGGTCAAGACAATATGCTATTATTTGAATAACCTCCTTTGTCTTACACCTTACGACTACTAGGTTGGTCATTTTGTGAGAGAAGGAACTCTAAGAAGTAGGTAATAATCTTTTATGTGATTTTGTAGGATCATCGTTGAGATATAAGGTACATGAAGAGATTTTAAGAGAGTAGGTGTGGTGTTATTATATAATAGAGGATAGGGACACCCATGTAATTACATAAAGTATTAAATTATTTTAAATTTATTTTCATGATCATGTGGAAAAAATGAAATATTGAAAATATAGGGTGAATAAATGTTGGAATATCCTTATCTAATTAATTTATACAAGTTTGGGTGATTTTTTAATCCCTACCTGTTAGTTTTAACCTCTTGTTAACCCTTTTAAATATTAAGAAAATAACTATGTTTTTAATAATTAGGGATCTATAAAGTTACAAAAAAATGAAAACAGGCCCATAGGTGGATAATGGTTGATATTAGAGACCATATTTTTTCCAATTTACAAAATATAAGTTTTTTATGAATTTTAACCCATTTTGTAAAATATTATTTATTATAAAGTACCATTAATGTCATTTTATTGAATATTCACATAATTTACATTAAAAAAATATAAATATAATCGTGTAGTTTTAATACAAAACATTAACAGAGAAAGAAAACATTATTTTTATCTATAAAATTCGTGAAATACTATATATAATTGATCAAATATTACTTTTTATGTGTATATATATATTTCTAAAATCACTTCTTTTATTTTTTTACTTCTTGTAAAAACACTATGTCGGTATTACATAAGAATTTAATGTAATTATTTCATTACAAAATATTAAAAATAAATTACCATCATAAAAAAAATTATTCATATTAAGATTAACCTTTTTTAACCATTCATGACTTGTCTTTATCCTTTTGAAAATATATTTGAAATATTAAAATCAAGAAAGTGACATTTTGGTTTTATTATTTACTTAAAATAAAATGAATGTCATTATTAATGAAAAATGGAACAAAATCCCATATTTAAAATATTCTATAGGTATGGTTGAAAAATAATCATCTGATATATTAAATAAATGTTGTTGGGTGTATTTAAATTCTTTTCATACAGGTTTTAACCATAGTTGAGCCCCTTGAATGTGGTGCAATATATTTACCATGGTAACTATTCTTTATGAAAAAAATAAAGTTGATATATTTACCAAATTTGAAGAATATGATTTTTGATATGTAATCTATTTTTTAAAATTATGTTCCTATAAAAAGAAAAATTATTTTAAAATAAACATTCAAAATGCGAAGAAAAATAGTTTTCCCAAAAAATAATTATTTATGAATAAATATGATTTTATATCAATATTAAGAATAATTTGGATTACAATGAAATTAATTAGACTTTTTTATTAAAGATAAAATAATTAAATTTTATAAACAATTCAAGACAAAACTGTACGTTGTAAATAATTAAAAAGAAATTAAAATATTATATAAAATCTGTACTATTAACTATTCACTAAAAAATCAATATTTTCCAAAATATCCAAAAAAATCATCCTTAGATAATATTTATAATTTAAAATTCTCCCAATTTGGAACTCTCAAAAGTGGCCAAATCATGTTGGTTACTGGACCTCAAGAATGCATACAAATACACTAGAGGCTATCGACAAGTAGTGAGGGTGTAGAAAACATAGTGGGGAGACTGTACCCCATGGTATAGAGTTTCAACACAGTGAAAAATAAATAAATATCAGTCTAATGGAAATAGTATAAATAATACATCATAGTGGACTAACCAAACAACAAAGGTTGATAGAATAATATAATAATTATAAAATGATAATGTAATGACAAGATGGAATATATCAACATGTCAAACAGAATGTAATATCGGTAAAAGACTATTCTGAAAAAATAAACTAAAAATAACCAGTCTCTAACCCTATGTCAGTTCTGAATATTAATTCTATCATATGCATTAAGAAATAATCAAAAACAAGGTCCTTCTTCCTTTTCCAAACCTACATCCATGTAATATTTTTGGGTGCCAAATGGTGGATTTAATAGGGTTTGAGTAAAAATCATTAGGTCGAAACAATCATGTATAAAAAAACAACTTGATAATAAGTGAATTAAATAAATAAATAACTAGGTGTATTAATTAATAAATTAATATAATTCATTAAAAACCTACTTCAACACCATGAGATAATATCTATAAGAAATAAAGCATTACTATTCCCACTATTCCATAAGATAATGACATAATCACATAACTGGTTCAAGACCTATAATAATTAAAGAAATACTGGTCCGATCCATTTATATAAAAATATCAGAATAGACAATCCATGAAATTTATATAAGTATCTCATCATAACCAGGTGGATTCTTTTATGTAATAATTTTATCATAATCAGGCCAATCCCTTTATAAAAAAAATCAGCATAACCAGGAAAAGCCCTTTATAAACACATTTTAGCATGACCAAAACATAAGAAATATTGAAAATAATACCAAAACATAACATCTTAAGACACAATGGTAAATTTTGGAAATTACCATTTTCATTAAATTAACCCTTTAATTTATCAATGTATCTTCAACTATTATCCTTCCAGTGTACTCACCCATTTCATAAAAAAATATCATCTATCATTTCAATAAGAATTTATTCCATTTTCTATGTTGAATATATCAAATGAAATCACCAGTGGTCCCATGTCATACTAAATCATGTTTAAGTCAACAGAAAATTCATTATAGTTCAAGGGTAGGCTCACCCTATGGGTAGCCAGATGTCAGGTTTCCACAATATTATATCCAAGGAGATCCAAGAGTAGTCCAAATACATGATTTTCGTCACCCATTATTTTTTTGTTAACATGCATGTTCTGTGAGAATAATCAGACAACATTTCACATATTTAAATAGTTAGAAATAGGCCAGAAGGTTATTAGACCACATAACATTATCAGGCGTTCAATGAAATTCTTCTAACAACTAATGTCAATAATGAACAAAGCAGATGGTGATCAAAAAAATATAGATCACACAAACATCAAGATCAAAACCCCAATCCATTTTAGTTCTGTTATTCCACCACTACAATGTAGAATAATCACAAGAGATGGGAAAGAGAATAGTAATTACTAAATAGCGATTAAATTCTTGATTGGGATGTCCAGAAGCAATGAAATCACTCCAAAATTTCATGGAATTACCATATGGTTTGGGCGGTAGATCTCAATGGAGGATGAAATTTAATCATACATACAGTGGGGTTTAAAACTATTGAGCTCGAGAAATTCTTGATGTGAAATACATTCACAATAAGAATTTCTCTATTTTCTAGGTATGTTAAAAAACACACCGCCTATGGTTAACTGAATCCAAATTGTCCATTTCACAACATGAAATGTTTTCATGAAATTTAACCATTCCATTCCCTAGAAAAAATCTTGACCTCATCCTCGTAACATTTTCACATCATATAAACTGTTCACACTATAAAAGTTTCCTGTAGATAGTTTTTATCCCACATTCCATATGAAAATATTGAACTTCTTTTGAAGCCTTCTAATCCAAATAAAATCCCTCATAATCCCTTTTTCACATTTTACCTAGACTATTAATTTAAGAAAACATATATCCTTATCACTTAGGTCATTTTACCTAAAAAAATCTCCTTATCCCGACAAGAGATTCGACCCAAAAGTGTTAATGAAGAAGGAAAACATAACAACCCAGCTCTTTATTTCTTACATAAACATGGTTTCTAACAGTAAAACATTAGTTGATACATCATAGAAGATCTAGAGGTCTATTTTATTGTCGGAATCATAACATTACATAAAAACATAAAACATAGAACACAAAATCTTGTTAAATACTTATTTTACTTGACCACTACATCCCCTCGTACTAAGAATTGCATGGGATAACCTAAGGACATGAATAAAAAAGGGTGATATATAAAGACCAGTAATGGATTAAATGAGGAATAAAATGAATATTAAAATACATTTCAGGAAATAAGCATATCAATGCACCACAAGAGAAACATGAACATAATGTCATGATAAAGCATGATAATCATTATATGGAAATGTGGCAACAACACTTGACATGGAATTTAGCCTGAGCCAAGGCTCATTACACATGATGCATTAGTAAACCCTCATTTCACATGAATCATGAGTAAACCCTCATTACACTTGAATTAACATGAGTCAGAACTCATTTCACATGACTCTTCATGATACTAAACATTACCTAATGCATTGGAGCACTATCAAGGCACACCCTTCTTAAACATTTCTTTTCATGTATAAGTGTTCTAATGGATCATATAACATGGAATCAATCAATGTATTAAGTTATTCCATGATTAATTAATTTCTAATAAATACATGAATGTAACATTCAATATTTATGTGTTCATAAAGGTGAATACCCATGATAGAGTCATGGGTATGATATTCACTACACTATGATGTTGGCTTGAAAAAATGGGGTGCAATTTCAGCAGCATAACGACATGACATAAGGATTCAAAAAAATGGTTAATGAAAGATAAATGGGCGTCTCATAATATTTACATGAAATGAATATTAATGGTACATATAAATACATGTCCCAACAAACTTAATGGAATTTAGATGCATAATATAAAATAATTACTTGGATGTAAAAGAGGAGAGAGAAACCCCTCATGGAATTTCAGCATGGTAACAGGTGTACATGGGAGGCATTAATGAGAGAGAAATGGGTTAACCATAATCAAAACATAAAGATGGTAGTATGGGGGAGGTGAGAAATAATACACCCAACATTTTTAATTGAAAAAAAGGGCATAACAACTTAGAGAAAATTGAGAAAAATGATAAAGGAAGAAATCCCTTACTAAGAAGTGTGATCCCAAAAACTCAGGAAAGGTTTGAGAGAGAATTCTTGCAAGATTTGGGAACCTTGGGAGGATTTTAGAGAGAGGAGGGCCAGTGTTGGTCAAACTCCAAAGGCTTTGAGTGAAGAGGACGTGGGAACATGGGTTGGTATATATAGGAAAGGAGAGGGAATTTTTTATTATTTAGGATTGGGACACCTGAGATTAAACTAATCAAAACCATAGACCAACCCATGGTTTTTTCCTGTGGTTCTTGCCTAAGGGGATTTGAAATCAAAATTTTATAAGGTTAATGGATGAACTACTTAAAATAAAAGGGTATCTTATATGGCGGTGAGTCACACTCTCATGGAATACAATTCAAAAAGACAAAATGTTTTGATAAGCTTTGAAGGGTCCACTAATGCTTTGTAAAATAAATCAAACAAAACCAAAATCACATTATTTTATTGTTATAACATATATTGGATGAAAATAATGTTGATTGGATTTTATTACTTAACTATTGGGTCATTATGATGTCATAAAAGAGATTATATATTTAAATGGTATATAGTTTTTACCCAAAAAATTGATTTTCTCTAAAAATTATGGAAAATTTATCATTGGATATTTTCAATTTCCGGATTCCAAAAATAATATTCATTTTATCTAAATAATTTTTTAATTATATGAATGTTTACTTTTAAAATACAAACTGACATTTATTGAAAATTCATGGGTTTTGAAAAAAAAGCTGTGAACCCAAAATAAAAAATACTATTGATTTCATAAAATTATAAGATAATTTATATTTAATAAAAATGATTTTAATAATTATAATAACAATATTTTATTCATAATATTATTTAATTAAAAAATCCGTTAATTCACCAAAATATATTTCTCAGTTGAGTATTAACTATAAATACTATTTATGCTTTTAAAACTATTTAAAAAGTAAAAATAAATAGAATGTACATTCTATATACAAGAATAATGTACGTAGTCATAATGCTTAGGTCCCATTAAATAAACCCTTATAACACCTGAATATGATTTAAGGGTAAGGTGTGTGATGGCGCAGACTCTTGGGGTTGCTCGGATAACATCGCTCGGGTGGTAATCTCTATGAACATCCATTTCCCCCATTGTTGGTTCATCTCAAGAATAACGTGTTCAAGATCGGCTTCGGCTTGGTCAAGAGAAAATCCAAATGATGGGACCTCCTTTCTAAACTCGGAAAAATGGGCTTTTATGGGGAAAGACTATTGGATGAGGCCATCTATTCCTTTGTCTTAGTTAATTGGATTTGATAAAGACCTATATTTATAATAATCATGTGATCATTGTTCAAAGACTATATTAGAAAAAGGTCACAATTCATAATTGTGTTTCATTATCCAAAACATAAAACTAAATAAGTGTATATGACTTAAATAACCATTTGAAGACATTGAAATAGACCAAGAGGAATTTTCATTAATGAATTTTTGGGTCATTAAAATATTCTACACTTAAAAAATTTCTCACTCAAAATTTACTTTTCCCACAATAAAACAGATGTGGGTAACATTGCTTCATCACTTCCTCTGATTCCCATATAACTTGTTCAATCTTGTGGTTTTTCCAAAACACCTTGATGATTGACATTATCTTATTTCTTAGAAAATTTTATCTATGATCTATGATATTCACTAGTTTATCCTTATAAGAATGATCATCCTCTAACTATAGTACCTATGAAGAAAGTACATGTGGAGGGTCTGATATGTACTTCCTTCAGAGGGATACATGAAATACATCATGTACATTGTCCACGGTAGTTGTAAGTGCTAGTTAATAAGCCACAGCCCCAACACAATTAAGAATATTGATGGGGCCAATGTACATAGGAATTAACATCCATTTCTTTAAAAACCTCATGAGATTCTTCCATAGAGATATGTGTAGAAATACAATTTATCTATCTTTAAACTCAAGGTCTCATCGATGGTTATCTGTATAACTCTTCTGTTGACTCTCGACTGCCATGATATGATGTAGAATTGTTTTCACCTTCTCTAATATTTCATTGACCGTTTCTTTTCCTAGTAGCTTATGCTCACATAATTCATCCCAACATTCCAGAATTCTTCACCTCTTCCCATACAGGGCTTCATAAGGTGACATTTGGATGCCATAGTGGAAACAATTATTGAAGGAGAATTCAACCCGTGGAAGATGTTGGTCCCACCCTGCTTTAAAGTCCATAAAAGATGGTCTTAACATATCCTCCAACGTCTAAATAGTTCTCTCAGATTGAACATATGTTTGATGATGATAGGATATACTGAAGTACAGTTTGGTATCGAGAGCATGTTGAAGACTCTTCCAAAATATAGAGGTGAATCTTGGATCTCGATCGGATACAATAGATAGTGGTACTCTATATTGCCTTTCCACTTCCCTAATATATATATATGTGCCAGTTGATCCAAAGATAATCATCCTAAATTGCAACGAAGTGTGAAGACATTGTAAGACGATCCACAACAACCCAGATTGCATTGTTTCATTTGGATGTCTTCAGATGTCTGGAGAAAAAGATCATGGCGATGTTCTCCCATTTCTATGCGAGTATGGGCAATGGTTGCATTAATCACTTAGACTTCCGCCTCTATTCCTTCACTTGTTGACACATTAGGAACATGGATGTATAGTCAAACATCTCCTTCATCATAATATCCCACCAATAATGCTCTCAGAGATCTTAATATATCTTTGTGTTTTTTAGGTGAATAGGGAAATTCAAACATTGTGCATCATCCAAAAGATCCTTTATCAGCTTCGGACATGATGGAACACATAGTCTTTTCCCAAATATCAAAATTACTTATTCATTAACATTGAACAGTGAGGATTTCCCTTTTCTGATAGCTTCCAATTTCATCCTAATTTCCACACCATCTTTTTGAGAAAGCATTAACTTTTCCAAGAGATACAGTTGAGCAATAATTTGTGAAAGGATTTATGATGTTCCATTCTTTATGATTCCCATGTTCATCTTCATCAAATCTAAGAAGATTGGATCCTTCTAAATTCTCATCAATGACAGAATTGCTAGTTTCTTTCTACTTAGAGAATCTTCCACCTTTTTCACATTCCCAGGGTGGTAATGGATTGGGAAGTCATAGTCTTTGATCAATTATAACCATCATTGTTGGTGCATGATCAACTCTTTCTATGTGAATATTTACATGAGGCTTTTCTTGTCCATATATATTTCACACTTCTCCCCAAAGAGATAATGCTTCCATATTTTTAATGTGAAGATAACCACAACCAACTCCAGATCTTGTGTTGTACAATTATGCTCATGAACATTCAATTTCCTTGAAGAATAGGCAATGACATTGTCATTTTTCATCAAAAAACAACCCAAGACCTTCTTCAAAGAATCACTTAATACCACAAAAAGTTATCTACTTGTAGGTAATGTGAGCATGGGTGTAGTGATAAGCCTCATTTTCAACTCCTTTAAGCTTTCTTCACATTCATCACTCTAAGAAAACTTTAATACCTTCTAAGTTATCTTAGTAAGAGGGTTGGAAAATCATGAGAGATTTCTAACAAATTGTCGATAATATCTAGTTAACTCCAAGAAGATACGGATATTCGTTACCAATGTTGGCCTTGACCATCCCTCGATTGCAGCTGTCTTGGAGGGAACCATAGATATCCCATTAGTTGTGATAATATGGACCAAGGATGAGACCTCCATCAACCAGAACTCATATTTTCTATACTTTTCATAGAGCTTCTCCTTTTACAAGGTCTCTTGTATTGTTATTAGATTTTACTCATGATCCTCCATGGTTTTGGAGTATATTAAAATATCTTCTATAAATTCTACCACAAAGTTGTCGAGGTATTATCTAAAGACTCTATTAATCTAGTCCTTGAATATTTCTGGAGCATTAGTGATTCTGAAAGGAATTAATATGAATTCATAGTGCTCGTATCTTGTATGAAAAGCAGTCTTGGGATATCTTCCTTCTTCACCATTACTTGATAATATCCCGACCAAAAATCTATCTTGGAAGAGTATTATGATCCATGAAGATAATTAAAAAATTCATCAATTCATGGGAGAGGATACTTCTTATTTATTTTGATTTTGTTATGCTCACAATAATAGATGCAAAGGTGCATTGACCCATCATTTTTCATAACGAAGAGGACTGGTGCACCCCATGGTGAATCACATGGGCATATATACCCTTTATCCGGATTCTCTTGTAGTTTTTTCTTCAGATCCTCTAGATCCCCATCAACCAATCTATATGAGGTCTGGGATATTGAAAATGCCCCAAGATTAAGATAATTTGAGAATTCAACATATCTTCCAGGGGGAAGACCATGAAATTCTTCAGGAAACACATCAAAGAATTACCTCACAATAGGCATGTCTTCAGGGATTGTTGGATCCTTAGAATCAATCATCTGAGCTAGATATGTGTGATCATAGGGTAGTAATATCAATGCTTGAGATGATAGAGCTAAGGAAGATTCATCTTTCTCCTTGAAATTTTACAGAATCGGTGGTTGATTCTCCACATAGAGAGTGATTTCCCTATCACAGAAATTTATGTTGGATCTATATAAAGAAATACAATCCAAGACATGAATTGCATCAAATTACAACATAAATAGTATGATGTGGTTTACTGGGAAGTTCAATCCATCGATTAAGACAGGGGAGGAGTTATATTCATGGGATAAAATGATTGGTCCATTTTTTGTACTCACTGACATCTTTTCTCCACTGATTTGTGGTGGTGTTGGGATTGTTCTACTAAACATTCGGGATATAAAATAATGTTTAAAACTTGAATCAAAAATTATGTTCTCTATTCATGAATGAATAACTAGTGTACTTGTCCCCACTTTATTTTCGGGGTTCACTTCAATAGTAGTGATGGAAAAAGCTCACCCTAGTTTCCTTGGAGGTTGTTGGTTGCCTCCGAAAAACAACTATCATAGGGCACTAGTTTTCAATATTCCTTGGTTCTTTGTAGTTTAATCAATGAAAAATGTGTTGAGAGTCGAACAGAGCTTTCCTCTCTTCTTTGACTGCTGTGGGTTTCTCATGTCTGCAGTTAAAGGCTGGGTGATCTTCTCTTCCACACCTAAAGCATTTCCTCATACCCTTCATTAAATTTCCGAGGTGCTTCTTTCTACTCATTTGGCAACTGGGGTGCTATATTTTCATAGAACCATTGGATTTATCCATCAGACCACCAGAATTGAGTTCAACCTTATGCTCTTTATCCCCATGGTACCCCATAATATTAGCTGATATCCATTTAATCCTTGAAGGCACATCAGACAATTTCCTCATAGTTGTCGATGTCATGGATCGTTAAGGCTTTCCACAAGTTAGGTTTCAACCCACCAAATAAGTGTTAAACCTTGCATTCAGGGGTAAAGATAAAGCCAGAAGCATATCGTGAAAGCCATGTGATGTTTTCCTCATATGCTCAGAGTGATTCTTCGTCTTTTTTCCTTGTGGTAAAGGAAGTCCCTTTCCATCTTAATCCAGATGGGGTGCATAAAATATTTATCAAAAAACATATTTTGTAAATCCTTCCATTCCAATTCCTCAATCTCCCCGACATGATTCGTATTTTTGATCAATGTTCACCATTGATCAATTTCACCCTCCATATGCTAGGAACCTAGAAGAACATTCTCTTGTTTGGAACATTGTAGGAATGAGAATATCTTTTCAATGGAGTTGATCCATTGTTTGACGAATGAGGGATCATATGATCTATTAAATGTAGGATACATTTGTCTCATGAAGCTCTCTATTGCGACTTGTTATTTCTTGGGGGGGGGGGGGTGGAACGTTCCTCTTGACCCATGTTTCTATTCAATGCTTGAGTTAACTGACAGAGTATCATTACAATGTTTGTGATTCCCTCTCCATTCGGATTGGGTATCTCATTAGAATAGTCATTACATTGAGCTTCACATCAGTTGTTAGCCCGAGTCCACCTATTACGGGCCATTGGATGGAATAAAAGGAAATAAAGGGGTAACACATAAAGGGTAATTAAAAAATAGATGAATCATATATAACCTTAATTTCCTTAACTTATGAATCTATATGCTTCAATCTATGTTATCCATGATCTACTTTCTAACATAAATTCTTATGTGATTTTTCCCATAATAATGTTTCAAAATAAGCTTGTGAATTTAAAAATGTATATCCCCTAGGTGTGACATATCCAAATGTGCCGAAAGGCCCATTGTTGTGTACGAGGATACTCTGAGTCGATCCCAAAACTCCTTGTTGGGGGTTTCACCCCAAGGTACATCTCTTCCAGAGACGCCTCTACGTGCTCGTATCCAGACGAGGAATTATTTTCTTGATAAAACAATAACAAATAATCCCCAAAATGTAGGGATGATTTAATTATACTTAGTATTATCCCTTCGTTTTTCACTAGGGTTTTCTAATCATAATCCCAATAAATAACAATCCCTACCCTCTGATACCAACTATAACAACCATGCTCTTTATTTCATACATATATAAGATTTATTAAATAAAACCTTCACTTGATAAAACCTATAATATCGAGAGGTCTCCTATATTTGGGCTTTTGAAACACTACATAACAACTTAAAACATAGAACAAAACATCCTATTGAAATCTTCCTTTACATGACCACTACATTCCCTCAGACATAGCATTGCACAAGATAACCTAAGGACATGCATAAGAAAAGGGAGAGCTATAAAGCCCAGTAATGGAGTAAACAAAGAATAACATGAATATTCTAATACATGTTAGTCAATAGGAATATCAATGGATCACAAGATAAACATGAACATAAAGGAATGTTAAATCATGATAATCATAACATTGAAATGTGGTAACAACACTTAACATCGATTTTGGTATGATCCAATGATCATTGCACATAGAGAATTTGTATACCCTTATTGCACATGATGAACGTGTAAATCCTCATAGCGCTTGAATTAGAAAGAGTAAACACTAATTTCACATGACGTATCATGATATTGTACATTGCCAAATACATTTGAGCGCTATCAGGGCACACGCTTCTTAAACATTTCATTTCATGCATAAGTGTGCCACATGGATCATATAACATGGACTCAATCAACATCATAAGTTATTCCATGATTAAGCAATGTGGAATAAATAAATGAATTTACTATTAAATATTTATATGTTTATAAAGGTGAATACCCTTGATAGAGATCTTGGTATTGTATGCACTATACACTGATCTTGGCTTGGAAAAATGTGGTGCAATTTCAACAGCATAACAGCGTGACATAAGGATTCATGAAAATTGTTGATGATAAGTAAATGGGTGTCTCATAATATGTACATGAAATGGTCAGTAATGGGGTTATATAGATACATTTACCAACAAACGAAATGGAATTTAGATGCATAATACAAAATAATTACTTGAATGTAAAAGATGGGAGAGAAATCCCTCATGGAATTTTTGCATGGTAACAGGTGTACACAGGAGGCATTAATGATAGAAAAAGGGTTATACCATCATAAAAACATAAATAGTGTAGTATGGGGGAGGTGAAAAATCATACCCAAACAATTTAATTGAAAAAAAGGCGTAACAACTTTATGAAAATTGGACAAAATGAGAAAGGAAGAAATCCATTACTTGGATATGTGATCCCAAAAGCTTGGAAGAGGCCTGAGAGAGGCTTCTTAGGAGTTGGGGCACCTTGGGAGGATTATAGAGAGAGGAGTGTAGGGTTTGGTCGAACTCCAATGTCATTTAGTGAAGTGGAAGTGGGAGCTTGGTTGGGTTTATATAGGAATGGAGAGGGAATTCTTTATTATTTAGGTTTGGGACACCTCACATTAAAATAATCAAAAATACAAATCATCCAATGGTTTCTGCGTATGGTTTTTAACAAATGGGATTGGAAAACAATATTTTATAAGGCCAATGGCTGAACCTTTTAAAATAATATGGTTTCTTATGTGGAGGTGAGTCACACTCTCAAGGAAAACAATATAAAAAGACAAAATGTTTTATAAGCCGTGAAGGGTCCACTAAAGAATTGTAAAATAAATCAAACAAACACAAAATCACATTATTTTAATGTTAACACATATATTGGACAAAAATAATGTTTATAGTGTTTTATTAAATCAATATTTTGTCGTTATTATGTCCTAAAACACATTATATATTTGAACAATATTTAATTTTTACCCAAAAATTTGACTGTCTAAGAATATTATGAAAATTCACCGTTGGATTATTTTAACATCCTGATTCAAAAAATAATATTCATTTTATCTAAATAATTTTCTAAATATGTTAATGTTTAATTTTAAAATAAAAACTGACATTTATAAAAAATTCATGGGTTTTGACAAAAATAGCTTTGATCCCATAATAAAAAATACTATTTCATTCATAAAATTATATGATAATTTATAATTAATAAAAAGAAATTTAATAATTATAATTAAAATATTTTATTAGGAT
Source organism: Viscum album (assembly GCA_963277665.1). Classification (NCBI taxonomy): domain Eukaryota; kingdom Viridiplantae; phylum Streptophyta; class Magnoliopsida; order Santalales; family Viscaceae; genus Viscum; species Viscum album. The sequence goes on along the minus strand of OY728141.1, from coordinate 1,277,756,283 downwards.
TTTATTTAATTCAAAAATACATTAATTATGCAAAATATATTACTTAGTTGAATATTAACTAACAATACTATTTGTGCTTTAAATACTATTTACAGTGTAACAATAAAAAGAATGTATGTTCTCTATACTTGATTAATGTACATAGTCATAGTGATAGGGTTTCATTAAATAACCCCTTATAAAACCATCATAATACCAAAGGGTAATGTGTGCGATGGTGATAGACTCTTGGGGTGGCTCGGATAACATCAATCAGTTGGTAATCTCTATTAACATTCACTTATCCCATAGTTGGTTCCGCTCAAGCTTAACGTGTTCATGCCCAGCATGGGATTGGTCAAGAATGAAGCCCAATGATGCCACCTCGTTTCCGAGCTCTGAATAATGGGATTCGTAAGAGGAAAGTCTACTGGATGAGGCCACCGCTTCCTTTGTCTGAGTAAATTGGATACCTTAAATCCCTATATTTATACTAATCATGTGATCCCAATTCAACAACTATATTACCATCGGTCACAATTAGAAGCGGTATTTTAAAATCCAAAACATAAAACCAAATAAGTGCATTTGTTTTGCATAACCATAAGACGATATTTAAATACCCAAAGTGGAATTTTCATTAATGAATTTTTGGGTCTTTACAGAAAACCCAACAGAAAATAGGTTTAACCAAAACACAATGAGGTACATACCTATAAAAACACATGATATTACAACATACCCACCATATAAAAATTCACCCCAAAAATTCCCAATGAATCACTATGGGGTCTCACAAAACAAGTCTAGATACTAAGCTCACATATCAGATTCTCTCTCCCAGGTCTCCTCTTGAACATGCCCATGTTTTTGTTACTCTCAAACTAGATGTATAGTGTTTTCCAAGAGATAATTTTCACTATGATCTACAATATGTATCATATTTTCCACAAAGGAATCATCTACACAAATATTGATGTAATCAACATCTATCACATGAGAAGGGTTAGGATGATCACTTCACAGATGCAGCATGTGAAACATGTCATTCCTAAAAGGGAAAATTATTACTCCATTGAGATAACCATTTCCACTATCTTGATTGGCTAAAAAAACATGGGCTCTAGAATTCCTTATTTTCTAATATAACATTACCCCAACCTAGGTGACACTCAATGTAAAACAAGATTACCAGCCTCAAATTCTTGTGGTTATCTCAGCTAGTCAGGCTAATATTTCTTCCTTTTATATACCTTCAGCAACCACCTCTTGATCAACCAAACCTGATCATACATATCCTATATGAGACTAGTTCCAACAAGTGCTAACTCCCCTACCTCTAACCAAAAATGAGGCAAAAACAAAAACCTTCTATATAACGTGTCAAAGGGTTCCTTATGTATTGATACCTAGAAGTTGTTATTATATGTGAAGTCCAGGAGTTCTAAATACTACTACCAAGAACTACTCAATTCCAATCCACATGATCATAACATATCCTATAGAATCTAAATACACTTTTAATATTGATTATTAGACTATGGGTGATAGGTTACACTAATATGAACCAGTGATTGTAGTTACCACAAAGACCCTTCCAAAACCATGACATTAAACACGTATCTCTATCCAAAATGATACTCATTGAAACACCATGTAATTGAACTATCTCTTTTACATAAGTATTAATTAAGTCATAAATTTTGAATATATACCTGATAAATTGGAATTTTGATACCTTAATTAAAATAATTTATTTTCACACATACCATATCATTTATGCAAGGTCTCATGGGTGATCCTATCATAAATCCATAGTGAAATCATCCCGCATACACGTTAGAATAGGTAGAGGCTGTAAAATCCCAGTATGCCTCAAAAGTTCAACTTTCGCATAATTATAGGTGAAACATCTCTCCGTGAATCTTGTTATATTCTTCTTCATCCATTTGACCAATACTATCTACAGACACCAGAATACATCTTTGTCAGACCTAGATGTAGCACACATCAAAAATCATGAAACTTTCTCCCTAGTTACTCACACAATCCTATATGAACCCATACTTTCCCACAGAAAAAAGAGAGTTTTTGCTTCCAAGATACCATCCTGATGGTGGATCCCAACCATATATGTTATCCCTCAGAGCTACTCTCTCCAAATAAAATAAATTGTTAATATTGATTTGGGGAAAATAATAGGTACAAGAGATGTTGAAGGCAGATATAATCATCCCTAAGATTAAGGAACCTCTAGATAATATTCTGAAATAATTTCCATCATCCTCCACTCATTGTAAGACTCCCACATTACATTTTTCTCCATCCTTAGCCTCAAATAATTGACAATGACGTTTCCATTTCTTGGTGCATAATTCTTATAAAAGTTAAAAGACTATAGATATTCAACCCACCACTTATAACAAAGGTTCTAGTCCCACTGAGAAATGATGTACATGAGGAACTTATGGTCCATTTACACAAAAAATATCTCACCCATACTATAATATATCTATCATTTTAGAGAATGTGCTATTGTAGCTAACTCTAGATTGTAGTTATGATAATAACTCTAATTATGTATCCACCTTCTTGACCTATATGAAATCGCACAGTCCTCCTTCATCATAACTACTTTGAATTATACTCTAGATACGTCAATGTACATTGTATATGCCTTGAATAAATTAGGTATGGTTAGGGGCAGTTACGAGGTTATCCTGCTCTTTAACTCTTGAAAACATCCCTCTAAAGAATCTGACCAAATTAACTTCACCATTTCCATGGTTTTCCTAGACATAAGTGATACCATATGGGAGAGGTCTTGAATAAATCACTCATAATAACTTTCTTAACCTAGAAAACTATGATTCTCAAATATATTCTTGGGTCCCATTCAATATATCATATATGAAACCTTCTTTTTGTCCACTAACACTTCTACCTTTGAGATGAAATGGACCAATATGTTTAATTTATCATTCCAAAATTGAATTTTATTTTCTTGGAATAAATATGATTATATCTTAATGTACATAAAACAATGTTAATAGTTTGGTATGATCATCTATAGATTGGGAGTACACATAGAATTAATTGACAAAAACTGCTACAAACTAGTCTAGAATTGGATGAAATCTTCAAGACATTATGTCCATGAATACTGCCTAGGTGATCATTAAAACGAATGACATCACCACAAACTCATACAAGCCACAAATACTCTTGAAAGATGTATAAGGTATGTATGATGGTCTCACTATCAATTGATGATACCTTGATCTCAATTAAATCATAGATAAAATATAGGCACCTATCAAATGATCGAATATATTTTCAATTAACAAAAGTTGACATTAGTTATTGACCATCATCTAGTTCAATATCCAATAGTCTACAAAAAAGTGAAGCATTCCATTATACATTTTCCTTAAAAGAACATGAGAACCCCAAGGTGTTGTACAAGACCATATAAATCCTTTATCTTCAATATCATTAAACAAAACATTCAATTCTCAATTGTATTCTAATTCCACCCTATAAGAAGAAATGGAAACCAGATCTACTCCAAGAACCAAATTGACTGTGAACTCAATCTTCTGCTCTGGTGGTTTTCACATCCTGACCTGATGTTATATTTTATTTTAATTATTTTTGATATCATTATTGATATCTAGTTTGAATCGGTTTTAAAAGGAAAGCGGTTCTTAGATGGGTGCATGACCATATGCGCACCCTGCACGGTTCCTAATATTAATAAGAAAACATTTTAAATGTGTTATTACCTAGACACGTGACCATGTGCGTGATTGTTTCCGCAACCGTGGGTGTTTTACGGTCTAAATAACAATAAGAATATAATCATTGTTTTACTATATTTTTTTTCTTTATTATTTGTAATAAATTTGAACTTTTAATTAGGGGTTTGTTTTTTTATTCTATTAATTTATTTCTTTATTTCCACCCCCTATTTTTCTTTTATTATTTTTTCCCTTCTCCCTTGTTTCTATCCCTTACCACGTGCCTCCCCCTCTCATTTTTTATCTCTAACCCATTGCCCCACCCTCCTGCATCGCGCGGGCCTCCTCCTCCTTGGCTAACCCTAAGCTTCGACGTCTATCCTTCTTCCTCTACCCGCGCCGCCGCCGCACTCCTCCAGCACACCAAACCACCGGCGGCCATCCCCTCCCTACGCCGCTGCTGCCCCCCCCCCCCCCAGTGACCCGCGACGTCGCTGCCTCGTGCCAAACCTACATTCCGGCTCGCATCGCACCGACCCGGCCTCCCTCTCCCATTGTGAGCCGCCCAGCCTCCCGGCCTCCCGCAATGTAGCCGTCACGACCACCTCCTCCGGCGGACCTAACTCGCGCCGCGCCTCCCTCTCGAACAGCGGCTCGCACAGACCTATCAACCGGCGGCCCCCTTGTTTTGCGACCCAACTAGCCGCCAACGTCGTCTCCCTCCGGTGACCCCCTTTTCTCTCGTGCGACTTCCCTTGGGGTTTATTGGATTTTGTTGGTGGAGCGATTGTCATGTAGTGGATGTTTCGCACCGAAAGTTTGAGGCGTTCTTCCCCGAGGTAGGTGGTTCCGCTCACAATTTTTATATGATGATTTCACTTGCTTATTTAATTAACTCAGAACAATTTTTAATTATTTTTCATGCCATGAAATTGTTGTTGATTTGGTTTCAATGTTCATTTAAATTGTGAGTATCATGTTTAAGTGGTGTTAGTGTATTTTATTTTCAAAACCCACTTTGGGCTGTTTATCAGCGCCGATAAATTATGCAGTTTGCGTGTTTGAAAGTGCAGTTGATGCAGTAGACATTTTGGTGTTGGGTCAAAAGTGTGTTTAGTCTTGAAAATGGTTTTGGATGAGTTTTATTTTCTTTATATATTCAAAGTTTGTGACATGTTTGAAAGCTCTTTAATAAATTTTCTTAGCATTTTTTTTATTATAAAAATATGACTTTTCAAACTGTGCATTTAGTTCATTATGTTTCGCACGGGCTGTGTTTTCTGTTTTGACAATTGAGTGGTGCGCATTTTGCCTTACAAGAGGTTTTGGGGTGGGTTTTGGTGTTCAATGTCTTGTAGTACCGCTTGGAGTTGTTTTATAAAATTTCTATGTGGTTTATTAAATCTTGTAAAGTGTGTGAAACATGTTTGTAGATTGTTTTGGTGTGTGTATGTTTCCAAAAAGTGGGTTTGAGCATACATATAATGGTATATGTGTGCGGATATTGTTGTGACAATCATTTTAAGTGTTCAATTAATTGTTTGTGTGGTGCAAAATGTGTTTTTGTGGGTACTTGAGGTGCGTGGGTGCTGGAAAAGAATTTTTGATGGAAAATTTACAACTTTGATCACGCTGAAATGTTTTATAAATTGGTCAAATGTTTGATTATGTGTTTGAATTATTTCATTAAATTATATGTGTAGTGTATTGTACCTCACTGCGATGATTTTGGGTAGCGGGTATCGAGGATCCCTGCCTGTATATGCATACGGTAAGACATATATATAGATATTTCCTCATTATGCATATTCCCTCATGGCGCAGGGAATATGGGAAATGCACCTAGGGGTGTATATATATATGTATAAATGCATGTGCGTGTATGTGCCAAGGATTAGTTTGAATGTTCGTCTTCAAGCAGCGACATGTTGATGTAGGTCCCCTATGCCTAAGCTTTTAATTTGAAATTCATAATTGCTTGGTTGTTTTAAAAATATGTTTTACACTATTCTATATACACTTGCTATGGAATCTGTTTGCGTTTGCTAGAAACTATTATGCCTTGTATTGAAAAATTGAAATTTTTTTCAAACGTCGTTGGTCTTAAGTGACTTTTCATGAAAAACTGATTTCCTAAAGTGGTTTTGAATTGGTAATGTGTATTTCCAAAGGTGTTTGGTCTTTTGTCCAGTTAATTGTAAAAAGCATTCCCTTTATGTATAAAGCCCATTTGGAACCTTAAGGATTTTTTATGGAAAAAGAAAACCCTCTCTTGAGGCACGCCCCCATGGTTTTAGAAAATGATTTGTATGTTAAAAGTGTTATGATGTGGCTAATGATGAAGTTTATGCACTGTGTGATGTGAAAGAGGGGGAATCCACTTAAAGAGCAAGAACAATGGTGAGAGGTTGAATGAGATTTTGATAAAGAAAATTTTATGTTCATATATGTTTGCATGATGAAGAAAAACTCACCACCACTTGAAATAGAGCACAATGGGAAACCCAGGTATCTAGGTGGGTGACCAGGACTAATACACTAGATGACACGGCAGGGGTTCGTCCTGGTTTGTCTAGCAGGATTGACGTAACAACACTAACTTAACATATGAATTTCTGAGGGTCGTGGTCTTATAAGCCACGTTTTCTGAGAGTCATGGCCTTCTAAGCCACGTTTTCTAAGGGTCGTGGTCTTCTAAGCCACGTTTCACCGAGGAACGAGGTCTCTAGGTTCCCACTTGTTCTAGCTGCCTATAGGGATTACCCATAGTGCTCATTTTTGACATGCTGCTTGTGATGTAACTTTCTTTTCAGTTGTTTCATACCTGGTGTCTTGTTTGTAAAAATCACATTTTATTCCAAACTGGCTTATTTTCATTTTGAAATATTAATGCATTCTTGGAACCTATTTTGAAAATCTAGTAAGATTGAAATGCTTTATTTGAAAATGCAAACTCATTACTTTAATTTGAAAAAAGGGAAAACATTATTTTTTTATATCTTATTTTCAAACTGGCATAGTTGGATTTCTTAATAAAGGAGGAGGCATAGGACGTGGTTATATTTTGGCTTTCCTACTTAGCATCTCGGTGCTCATGCCTACTTTACTTTTCAGTTGCAGGTTTCAGTCTTGGATCGCTTTTGGGAGTGAGTGTGGTTGTCATACAGTGGTGATCCACGGGGTCACCAAAGGTATGTCACATTTCTTTGTTTATTCCTTTTTCTGCTGCCACGTTGTTCAGTTTATTTTTCATTATTTATCTTCTTGTTCAGTTTATGTTTATTTATCTTTGTAATGGGAAAAACCTTTTCCAACTGGTTTGTTTTGATTCATGGCACTAGTTTTCAGCCCGTGGGGATCGATAACGTCATTCGGTTCATGTCGCGGACCCGGGTCAGGCGCCGGTTCGGATGACGCACCGACCTTGTTTGTGGAAAAATGGTATCAAAGGTGCCCATGTCATTTGGGGTGTCAAGTAGCTTTGTGATTAGGTGTGTCGGGACTCGAGAGGTAGGTGTGGGAAGGACGTCATGAACCCTTGCTCGTCCCGAGACTCGAGTTTCAAGGGTTGTCCGGGATTTGAATTTTCTTCTTTGGATTGGTATGTGTGGATGAGGGATAACCAAGGAAGTGAGACAGTGTCACGTGTCCGACTTTCATGGAGTAGCAACCCATGTACAGCCCGAGTTCACAGTTCAAGATACTTCCTGTGGTGGATGCCCACTCGGAGCATGGTCTGCTAGGCCATGTTACTAGGTTAACATAGCCACTAGGCCCTTATTTTTGGAAATTTTGATGTGAGTTATGTTTAACCTTCATTTTGGTTGGTGTGAGTAGATCTCAAAAATGAAAATGGCTTTTTGTGAAGGTGGTTTCAAATGGGAATGTGGTGTTAGTGTAGAGAAGTGGTTTGGAAATGGAAATTGTTTTCTTTTAACGGATGTGTGGTTTCAAAAGGGAAAATGCGTGGTGTTTCGGAAGTTGTTTTGGAATCTCAGTAACACTTTTTTGAATGTGAATTGGGAAAATATTTATTGGAAATTAGAAATTTATTGCTTTGATGATACGTTACTTTTTCAAAATGGTTGGGAATTTGTGCTTTATGCCGAATGATCTGTTTTGAAAATGAGAAGTCTCTTAAATTGACCTTTGGTATTCATATGAGTGATCACATACATTGAGGAGGGAACGTGGAAGGTGGATAAATTGGTGATGTGAGTGGATGGGTGCTTGAGCTAGCACAAGGATATATATGTGTGAGACTTTACGGGATATCAATGGTGGATATTTAAGTGGTTTTGGTTGATGAAAATGGTGTTCAAAAAGGGGGTTTTCAGATGTTTAGAAAAGTGAGTGAGAAATTGATTAGCGTTTTCTTTTTCATGTTGGGTATTCTTTTTCGCGGGTTCTTGGTTTTGACATATTGAATTGTGGTTGGAATTGTGATTTTAGTTTTAGCTTTTGTTTGTGATTGTGGTGTGGAATTTTGATTTATGATAAGTTTTGATTCGGATTCGTGCCTCTTGTTTTCATGTATGCTGCCCAGAAAATTCCCAGAAGTTCCTAGTGAGCCTTTTCTAGTTGTTGGTTCTACCCAAAATCTTAGCAGAGTGGTGGAATTGAATTATTTTCGGTTGTTGTCCATCTTCCGTAGTGATCGTGATCTATCGAAGGTAGCGGATTGGCTTGGTGAAATTGTTGGTGTTTTCAGGTTATTGGAAACTCCGAAATCCATGAGAGTCCGTGTTGGTTTGGCACCATTTGAATCTAAAACTTCGGATTGGTGGAGGAGATAATCCCAACATAGTTGCACGATGGTATGTCCTGGAAGGTGTTTAAGCCCACTCTTGTCTGATGGTTTATACCTGAGGAAGTCAATGCGAGGAAAGTGGCAGAACCAGTGGGTGTCGAGTGAGGCCAATGAGCAGTGAAGGCCAACGTGGGGCATTCCAAGGGGTTAATTCCATTTTCTCTAGGGGTAGTGTCATGGGATCAGTTAAAGTTTCTCTTGTGTGGGGTTTTCGTCCAGGGTTCCAGGACCGTTTCTTTTCGGTGCTCAGGAAGGTTCCCCATCTAGAGACGAGAGAGAATTGGAGGAACCTGTCTCAGACAAGTCTTCTTGTCAATTCCATCTTCTATTAGTTGGCCACCCCTTGTTTGATCCTAGTGTGCTTGGTTTGGGTACGTTAAGTCTCCTTGTCATCATCCTCCGAAGGCCTACCGTCAGTATGGCCATTTGGGACAATTGGAGAGGTTTAGCTAGCGGCATCATTAGCTGGAGTCTCGACCGAAGGATTTCATCTCCTGACTGCGGGGAAACAGATGCTTCAAGACATCAGAGCTCCAGCCACAGGTCTCGGAGTGAATCCTTTCACGCAGTCAGGAATCATTGGTTGTGGGTCACATTAGTCTAACTTTTGTCTCCAGTGTGAAAATAGGGACGGTTTAAATTTCTCGGTTCAAGAGTCCTCGTCCTTGAAGGTTCTGTTTTGCTATAAGAGGCATAAAAGTCTCTTTTCTCGTTGTAGTATTTGTTCTTTGAATATCCCACCGTGGTGGTAAGAAGGCGTGATGATCTCATCTTTTTGGAAATTCCAGTAGTTGCGCCTCCTTAAATGTGACCATTTTTGTTTTATTACATGCTCGTTTTGGAGATGCCCCCCTCTTGTGGAAATGAGGAGTCATGATTAAGATTGTATTTTGGTAGAATTATTCTGTGGGTTTTCTCATGTGTTAGTGGTTTTTGGTTTGGGTTGTAAGTTCTCATGTTGGTCTATACTAGTTGGTTTAAGCTAGTCAGTGCCTAAATGGTGGGGAGACCCATCACGAATCTTGTCGTCCCTTCTTCGAGGTTTGGACTGTGTGGGGGTTTCCTCTTGGATCAATTTAGCAGTACCAGAGTTAACTCATACTAAGAGTATCAATGTTGGTTGTTCTAGTCGAGTTCTTGTGGTGGGGAGACCCCCCGCCCCTCTTTCCCTCTTTGTCTGACTTGTTGTGTTTCCTGTTTGAGCTGGTCAGGTGTGACTAAGTGAAAGGTCACACAGAGGTTGTAATTTCATTGACCTCATTTATTTTCGAACTTAAGGTTCATTTCTCGTTTGGCTGGGTAACTTTTTGGGGGCAGAAAGTGTCATGGTGGGGATAATTATCACATCCTGACCCGATGTTATATTTTATTTTAATTATTTTTTATCTCGTTATTGATATGAAGTTTGAATCAGTTTAAAAAAAGGGGTTCTTAGATGGGTGCATGACAGTATGTGCATCCTGCACGGTTCCTAATATTAATAAGAAAACATTTTAAATGTGTTATTACCTTGACATGTGACCATGTGCATTATTGTTTCCACGACCGTGTGCGTTTTCCGGACTAAATAATAATAAGAATATAATCATTGTTTTACTATATTTTTTTGATTTAATATTTGTAATAAATTTGTTCTTTTAATTAGGGTTTTTTTATACTATTAATTTATTTCTTTATTCCCCCCCCCCATTTTTCTATTATTATTTTTTCCCTTCTCCCTGGTTTCCATCCCTTACCACATGCCTCCCCCTCTCATTTTTTTTATCTCTAACCCATCGCCCCACCCTCCTGCATCGCACATACATCCTCCTCCTTGCCTAACCCTAAGCACCGGCGGCTCTCCTTCTTCCTCTACATACACCACCGCCGCACTCATCCGACACACCGAACCACCGGCGGCCATCCCCTCCATGTGTCTCTGCTGCCCTCTCCCCCTGGCAACCCACGACGCCGCTGTCTCGTGCCAAACCTACATTCCGGCTCGCATCGCACCAACCCGGCCTCCCTCTCCCATGGTGCACCACCCTGCCTCCCGTCCTCCTGCTATGCATCCGTCGCGGCCTCCTCCTCCTGCAGACATAACTCGCGCCGCGTCTCCCTCTCGACCAGTGGCTCGCATATACCCATCAACAGGCGGCCCCTTTGTTTTGCGACCAAACTAGTCACCAACGTCGTCTCTCTCCGGTGACCCCCTTTTCTCTCGCGTGACTTCCCTTGGGGTTTATTTTATTTTGTTGGTGGCACGATTTTCATGTAGTGGAAGTTTCACACCGAAATTTTGAGGCGTTTTTTCCCGAGGTAGGTGGTTGCGCTCACAATTTTTATATGATGATTTCACATGCTTATTTAATTAACTCAGCACTGTTTTTAATTATTTTTCATGCCGTTAAATTGTTGTTGATTTGGTTTCAATGTGCATTTAAATTGTGAGTATCATGTTTCAGTGGTGTTAGTGTATTTTATTTTCAAACCCCACTTTGGGCTGTTTATCAGTGCCGATAAATTATACAGTTTGCGTATTTGAAAGTGCAGTTGATGCAGTGGACATTTTTATGTGGGGTCAAAAGTGTGTTTAGTCTTGAAAATGGTTTTGGATAAGTTTTATTTTCTTTATATATTCAAATTTTTTGACATGTTTGAAAGCTCTTTAATACATTTTCTTAGCATTTTTTTATTATAAAAAATGTCTTTTGAAACTGTGCATTTAGTTCATTATGTTTCGCACAGGCTGCGTTTTCTGTTTTGAAAATTGAGTGGTGTGCGTTTCGCCTTAGAAGAGGTTTTGGGGTGGGTTTTTGTGTTCAATGCCTTGTAGTACCGCTTGGAGTTTTTTTATAAAATTTTTATGTGGTTTATTAAATCTTGTGAAGTGTGTGAAACATGTTTGTATATTGTTTTGGTGTGTGTATGTTTTGAAAAAGTGTGTTTGGGCATACATATAAGTGTATATGTGTGCGGATATTATTGTGACAATCATTGTAGGTGTTCAATTAATTGTTTGTGTAGTGAGAAATGTGTTTTTGTGGGTACTTGAGGTGCGTGGGTGATGGATAAGAATTTTTGATGGAAAATGTACCACATTGAGCATGTTGAAATGTTTTATAAATTGGTCAAATGTTTGATTATGTGTTTGAATTATTTCATTAAACAATATCTGTAGTGTGTTGTACCTCACTGCGATGATTTTGGGTCGCGGGTATCGAGGATCCCTGCATGTACATGCATACGGTAAGACATATATATAGATATTCCCTCATTGTGAAGATTCCCTCATGGCGTAGGGAATATGGGAAATGCACCTAGGGGTGTGTATATATATGTATAAATGCATGTGCGTGTATGTTCCAAGGATCAGATTGAATGTTCGTCTTCAAGCAGCGACATGTTGAGGTAGGTCCCCTATGCCTAAGCTTTTAATTTGAAATTCATAATTTCTTGGTTGTTTTAAAAATATGTTTTACACTATTCTATATACACATGCTATGGAATCTGAATGTGGTTGCTAGAAACTATTATTCCTTGTATTGAAAAAATTAAATGTATTTCAAACGGCGTTGGTATTAAGTGACTTTTCAGGAAAAATTGATTTCCTAAAGTGGTTTTGAATTGGTAATGTGTATTTCCAAAGGTGTTTGGTCATTTGCCCAGTTAATTGTAGAAAGAATTCCCTTTATGTATAAAGCTCGTTTGGAACCTTAAGGATGTTTTATGGAAAAATAAAAACCTCTCTTGAGGCATTCCCCTTGGTTTTAGAAAATGATTTGTATGTTGAAAGTGTTATGATGTTCCACACAATGAATTTTATTAATTGTGTGACATGAAAGAGGGGGAATGCGCTTAAGGAGCAAGAACAATGGTGAGAGGTTGAAAGAGCTTTTGATAAAGAAAATTTTATGTTCATATATGTTTGAATGATGAAGAAAAACTCACCACCACTTGAAATAGAGCACAATGGGAAACCCGGGTATCTAGGTGGGTGACCAGGACTAGTACACTAGATGACACGGCAGGGGTTCGTCCTGGTTTGTCTAGCAGGATTGACGCAACAACACTGACTAAACATATGAATTACTGAGGGTCGTGGCCTTCTAAGCCACGTTTTCTGAGGGTCATGGCTTTCTAAGCCACGTTTTCTAAGGGTCCTAGTCTTTTAAGCCACGTTTCACCGAGGTACGAGGTCTCCAGGTTCCCACTCATTCTAGATACCTATAGGGATTACCCATAGTGCTCATTTGTGACATGCTGCTTGTGATGTAACTTTCTTTTTAGTTGTTTCATACCTGGTGTCTTGTTTATAAGAATCACATTTTATTCCAAACTGGTTTCTTTTTATTTTGAAATGTTAATGCATGCTTGGAACCTATTTTGAAAATGTAGTAAGAGTGAAATGCTTTATTTGAAAATGAAATCTTATTACATGAATTTGAAATGAAGGGAAAAAATTATTATTTTTTATCTTATTTTCAAACTGGCATAGTTGGATTTCTTAATAAAGGCGGAGGCATAGGACATGGTCATATTTTGGCTTTCCTACTGAGCAACTCGGTGCTCAAGCCTACTTTACTTTTCAGTTGCAGGTTTCAGTCTTGGATCGCTTTTGTGAGCGAGTGTGGTTGTCGTACCATGATGATCCACGAGGTCACCTGAGGTATGTCACGTTTCCATGTTTATTCCTTTTTCTGCTGCCACGTTATTCGGTTTATATTTCTTTATTTATCTACTTGTTCAGTTTATGTTTATTTATCTTTTTCATGCGCCAAAACATTCCCAACTTGTTTGTTTTGATCCCCGACACTTGTTGCCAGCCCGTGGGGATCAGGAACGCCCTTCGGGACATGTCGCAGACCAAGGTCGGGCGCCGGGTCGGATGATGCACCAGCCTGGTTCGTGACAGTGGTAATCCATATAACTAATCAAAAATTATATTCTTACAATAATCTACCACTGGAGTAAAAATAACCAACCACATTCAAAAATCATTTAGAAAATTTCCTGATATATGTTCTATGAGATAATCCTATCTTCATGGAATTGGTCTGGAAAGACCAACATGAAGATCTCAGTCACCTAGTTGAAAATACCTACCTCCTTCTAGAGTTTGAAACATAACTCTCCATCGAAAAAAATTTACATGATCCTGGAATAGATCTACCCAAATTGATACCTATAATTAAATAGAAACATGTTTTTTATTGCACATACGGTTCCCAAAATAAATGGGAACAACCAATATATAGAAAAAAATCCATGAAATGTTTGATATTGCATGACCTCACTCCCAATGGTGTGTCCATAGTAAAAAAACCATCAATAAACTCCAAAACCAAACCAAGGCCATATGAAAAAAGGATGATATAAATTAATTTGATGATTATATATATAAGAAAGAAAGATAAGGTAGATGATAAAAGAACCATACATCTGATGGTAGAAGTTCTTACCTCCAAACTAGACATAGTAGACTTCATAACATGAAGCAAAATTACCCCTTTTTCATGAGATCTAGTTTGAATCCCCTTCATTATTCCATCAGAATGGTACTACCACTATTTTACTAGGGTACCACTCTCCCGGCCTCAACCAGAACATCCACTGGAATTACAACAACAAATATTCTAATTGGTAGTAATGTATTTTCTAGTCTAGGGAACATATCATTATCCCCTTGTATTGATCATCTATGTTTTTACCCTATAAAACCTATACAGGTGACCCAACCTAGTATAAGAACAACTCTCCAAATAAGTGTATGGAAACTGAGTTTGTTGATGGAAAAACCTTCCAAACTGATGTCAATAAAAAAGAAATTGTCTATAATATGGATTCCCTCTTCCCTAACCATTCACCTAGCTATTTTCTCAGTGATAACTACCATAGAAGTTATTATTTCCACTAGAATAAGAGCTCATAGTTCATCTCGATGAACTTATCTAGTTGTTTCATAGAGCCACTCTCAGATTCCCTTCAATGATTAGAGATAGATTAATTATGTCTGAAAATATGCTAAATTGAAAAACATTTAACAATGACATGATCTCATAGTGAATCTAATCATTTAAAAATCGATCCCTACAGATATCAGCAATTGCTAAAGCTGGTGCAAAGCATTGAATGTCAGTGAAAATTATTGCACATTCCATCACTGACATGATCTACGTTGTTTGGTGCATGAACTCATGAGCTTTATCATCTGTCGACATATTTGGATAGAAGTGGCATAAATAATGTTTCACTATGTCCTTCCAGGACAACCCCTCTTCACACCCACCTTGTTCTAATGCTTCCCACCAATGTTTGGATGGTCCAGAAAGTATGTATGCTACAAGATTCAGGAGGTGTTTTGAAGATTGTATGGAGTTACTCAATCAAGAACTCAGCTACACAGGGGACTTCCTCCCCAGTGAACATAGGCAGATACAATAGCTTCTCTCTCGTCAGATCATAAATCGATGGTACAACATAAAAAATCTCGAATCCTACAGATCAAATTACCATCAAGATACTTCTATTAAGCTGAATATGAATTTTATCCTTAGGAGATACAAGAAACTCTTGTTTAGAAACAGTAGGAGTGTTTTTATTTTCTCCCTTGATGTCCAATTAAAAGTCGACAAGGAGGTATTTTCTCTATCATAAAAAATGCGGTTATTAGAACACTATATAACAATAAGGTGAAGCTAAATAGGTAAAAAACCGAGACCCTCAAATGTGTGGATGTTCTAAAATGGATTATCAAGTGTTTTAAAATCACAATATACTTTCTTTCATTTCATTGATAGAGTATATCAAGGTTTCCCATTTCACAGTTCATATAGAAAAATATATCACATGTAATAAATATATCCCTATAATTAATAATTTATGTCATGTTATATCACAATGGTCCTATAATGATGATTTCATACTCATCTTATGACATACTGGTATACGAGTAGAAATGTCAAGAAACAATGACATCACACAACATGTGAATCACCCATGGTATATTAATATCAACCTTAAAAAGTGAACACCATGATCACTAATCACATAACTGGGCACTCAGATTCCCCACGTACATGGGTCAACTACTCCTAAGATAAAATTTGATTTCCATGTACTAACACATCCTTGTCTCCTTTCTATAATTACCAAGTAGTAAATCTATAGAAAACCCCATTTCATTTGATACCAGTTTGTAACATCACAAGATCTGATAATCTCTAATGTGTCCAAATCCGGAGGGTTACTGGACCTCAAACAAGCCTACTTGAATTTTAGAGGCTATGGACTTGTAGCGAGGGTGCTGAGAACATAGTTAGAATACTATACCCCCAGGTATATTGTTATAACATAATTGAATATTAAAAAAATCCAATGTAACAGAAATATAGGAAATAGTACATCATAACATACATACTAAATAATAATGGTAAACTGAATAATCCATTAATAATAAAATTACAACTTAATGATAGGTCGGTATGTATCAATAGGTAAAAATGAATGTAATACATATAAAATACTATTCTAACACAAATAAACTCAAAATACACTGGTCTTGAACCCCATGTCAATCATGTTTCCAAGTTTAAACCCATCTACCAAGGAAAAGTCAAGAATAAGGCCTTTTCCATTGTCCAAAACTGCATCCTTGTAATCTTCTTGGTTAAAAAATGGAATCCTGAATAGGGTGTGAGTATAACTCAGTAAGACAACACCCCCATGAATAAAAAACTATTCTGACAATAAGTGTATGGAATAAAGTGATAAGTATGTGTATTAATTAATCAAGTAATTCAATACATATGACAACATTCTGTGGAACCATGCCATAATTTCTCTCAGTATGTAGCACTACAATTACCAACATATCCATAATACCATAAAATAATCACATAACCAGAAAAATCCATATAATAATTTCAAAATAACTGGGCCCAGATCTTTATATAATCATTTCAGGATAATAGGGCCGTGCCCTTTATATATGCATTTTATCATAATCAAGCCAAGCCCTTTATATATGAAATTTATCATAACCAGACCAACATCTTTAAATAATCAGTTTAGAATAACCGATCCAATCCCTTTATATAATCATCCCAACAAAACCACAAAAAAGTCACAAAGTAAGGAATACCAAAACATAACATCATAAGACAAAAGGGACAATTCAATAAATTATGATTTTTATTTCAGTTACCCCTTTCAATTATCAAATTATATTATGTTGTTATCATTCTAGTGTGCTCACCAATTTCATAAAAACATATCACCGGTCATTTCAATAAAAATGTATGCAAGTTTTCAGGGATATTATATCACAAGAAATCACATGAGGTCTCATTTAATGCTAAATAATATTTTAATTCATTAGTCAATTCCTTATCATTCTAGGGTATTCTCACTCTATAGGTATCAACAAGTCAGGTTACTATAATATTGGATCCTGGTGGATAATAGAGTAGTCCAAACAAATTATTTTTGTCACCCACTATTCTATTTGTTAATGTGCATGTTGTGTCAGTGTAATCACATGATATTGTACACATATAAAAAATTAGAATCTGAATATAGGGTATTGTTTTAGACATCCTCACTTTATTTTGTGATCAATAAAAAGATACAAATAGGTTATTCCAATAGGGAAAAAACATGATGGTGATCTTGAAGAAAACCTCGATTATAGAAACATCATTATCAACACCTAAATAAACATTGGTCAAAATATTCTTCTGCATTAATGGAAAATAATAGGAAGATAGGTGAAACCAAAGTGAAACAACTCAACATGAATTGAAAACTCTATTGAGATGTTTGGAAGGGAAAAATAATTCCCAAATATCCTACAATTATTATATCGTCCATTGGATAGAGCTTCACAATGGATGAAATAAAATCATATGTTTTTTGAGGCTTAAACCCACTGAGAAATTCACTATGCGAAAACCTTTCATGAATAAACTTTATATATTTTCAAGATACAATTAAAAACACCTCGCCTCAGATTAAATTTACCCTATTTGAATTCTTCATGATGTTAACATGTTTCACACTGTGTAACCACTTCACACCATGATCTAGTTCATGAAATATTCCAAACATGATTTTCAAGTCATGAAAACTGTTCAAGATGTGAAAGTGACCAATAGACATATTTATCCCAACATCCATAGGAAAATCTAGAACCAACTATGATGCCTTATAATACATAAATATACCATCATAAATTATTTTAAACATTTATACATATACTCCTTTAATTAAGAAAAACATACACTCCCCGATGTATATGTCATTTTCCCTAGAAGAATCTCTCCATCCCAACAAGAGACTTGACCACCCAGGGTTATGAATGAAAGAACCCCAAATAGAAAAGATGTCCAGCCAATAATAAAAGTGGGACATACATGAAAAATGATGAGATATGATAGATATGATTATTTTAAAAATGATGTACCTTTTATCAAATAAAATTTCTAAAAGTGGAGTAAATAAATTATAATATTCACTTACAAAAAAAATAATTTTTTTCAAGAATAAAATAACTTTACCATAAAATGAGTGCTAATTTCTTAAGAATTAATCAATTCATTGGTATTCAATAGGACCTTTACACACACACAAACACACAAAAACAAATATATATATATATATATGTTATAATATGGTTAGTCATATTATCCAATTCAATTTCTAGGTAATAATGGTTATATTTAAATAATAATATTACACATTCGTAAAAAATTAGCATTGTTTGTCTTGTACACAATTGAAAACTTCTATATTTTAAATCCTATGGGTTTTAAAACATCTATATAGAATAAGAAATAAGCCTCTATACTAATGGCAAATCTAACCCAATGTCACTATACACATGGATACAATAAACAATGGAGATTTTTATTCCTTCATTACTGTAACACCTAATAGCTACACGTCATAATTAACTTCTTTATTCAATCTCATAACCCAAAAAAATCTAATTTCAATGTAGAATAAAACTAAATATACTATCATACATATCACGTAATACCTTTGATGTAAGTATGATAATATCTGTAATTAGTTAATAATTTAAACAAAATGATACACACATTCATAATATAAACAGTATGTAATTATGAATAATAAAGCAGGGAATATCTTTAAAATAAATCAACAGTTTCGATATTTAAACATGAGATAAAAAATTATAAATAAGTCATAGTTAAAATATAATTATAATCATTTCAATGTTTAGATAATATTATATACATACCACAATTTTGAATATAAACCATTTTTATTACTTATAATATTAACTCTTCTGTATTTTTCCTTGTAATTGAATTTATTTAAGTATATATATAATATAATCATTTTGTATTCAAATTTCTACTATAAATTTTTTTACATAATCTATATATCATATACTTATCATTATTTAAACCTTGATAAATTATTATCAAAACTCATTTTTATATAGTTTAAATAATTTCCATTATGTCCCATTAAATTTGAACAATTTAAATTTAAAAACAACTAGTAGATTAAATTTTTCTTAATATAAAGACAATAAATGTTATCTTTTTTTTAATTTATAAAGTCATTTTATATTACAATTATACTTACCATAATAAAATTATACAAAGATTATAAGTCATTAAATATAACCTGATAGTTATTTTAATATAAAAATTTAATAACATAGAATATTTTTACTATATTTTTCATAAAAAATTATCTAACTATTCAAAAAATATTTTTATTAAAATACTTTATGAAAACATTTTTAAAATTATAAATATCCAAAATACCTCTTATTATAATTTATAAAGATATTATAAATTATAAAATTTAATTCATAATATAATTAAAACAATGTTTTTTATCCATATAATTTTTGAAAATATACATGTGGTATCATAGAATAAGGCAGATTGGCTTGCGATGCTTAAACTGTTTAAGTTATATCAGTCATATTTTATGACTAATAGTTTTATCATCACTTAAAACTTATAGTATATGTAATGTTTTTCCACTCCAATGGAATATAAAATACCCTTATATTTATTACCCTTAAATATAATCTCACTTATGATTATGTATCAGCAGAAAAAAACAATCATATATCATATCAAATTTATTGATTCACATCAATATTATAAAGGTGATACAATGATCTATCTTAAAAATCACAACACAAAAATAACAATGAATAAAATTACGCAATGAAAAATTCTATGACCTATAAAAAAATTATGGTATTTGTACTGGGTCTCTCATTATGATATCCCATATCATTTTTGTGACTCAAATTAGTATGTCCAAACAACAAATTGTATCTTATGATAGAGGTTATGATAGGCTTCAAAACATAAAATAATTCAATTTCATCATGATTCATGAATTAAAAAACATGGTAAGTATCTGATAATACTATTATTTGTGGGGAAACCTTCCATCATATAACCACATCCAACATAAAATTTCCATGAACAAATAAAATCATGCTATTTCCAAAAAATGGGCTATGAAACTCTTTTCATTAGTAATATATTTCTTTGTTATAGAGGATAACATTTTAACCACTCATGTGTATGAGATCCCATTGAAAATTCATGGCCTAGATTCCATGAAACGGTTCCCTAATACGGTTCTCCACATGACATCAGGCAAGCCTCCCCATATAGAAGAGTGTTCCGACTAGCAGTGAGGGTCTGGTATGTAAGTCAGGGGAGACTATACCCTCTTTTATCAGTGTAAAATACCATAAAAATTAAACAAGAAATTTAGGAAGCTTATGAAAAACCATAAAAGTACTATGTCACAAGAGAAACCAAGATAAGAAAATTCAATACTCAACTTAATGGGAAACATGCAATGCCAATATAGGTATCATGTGTTTAAAATGAAAGTATAAGGAAAGACGCAAGAGACACCTAAGAGGGTCCTAAACCATGTTTGGCTCCGTCATCCAATGTCCATCCCCATTCCAAAATCTAAACCATATCCCTTTCCATTAATCAATAACACAAAAAACAATATCTATTAAGGTATCGATCAGGAAGTCGGAATAGGATGTGAATACAACTTAGTTGGCCCCCACCAATGAAATCTAAAAAAACGATCAATAAAAATTGTATACAACATTATAAATAAAATAATTTCAATTAATAATTTAACTATTATCAAATTATCAATTAATACTTATGAAATACATATACTAATAGTATTTAATCGTGTCAAACATCTAGTTCATAATGTTTAATACACATTTAACCTTAGGGAAGAGAACCATTTATTATACAAAAAACCCATCGGTGCATAACACCAAGTCTAACAACCCAAAACCTTATTATTATTATTTATAATTGGTATATAACATCTTGTATATCACCCCAAAACTCAAAAAATACAGATAGATCTACCAGAAATTCAGAACGCCATGTTAAACACTGATAATCCTATTGCTAATGAAATCTATATAGAACACCCAAAAATACAGTTCAATTATTTATATGGTTGGTGTAGAATTTCATGTCTAACCCCTAAAATCTTAGCCATTAGTTATTTCATAATTTATTTAATCATATCAGTTAATTAATTCAATAAATATTTGACAACATTAATTCAATTTAAAATAATTCTACAATCAATTAACCCTTAAAAATGATCATTAAAAAATTAATTGACCAATTAATTATACTCAATCACAAAAGGAAAACATGATAATTAAATCAACATTTAATTATCCCAATCTCTTGATCATTTACATTAAAAACCAATGTACAATTTAATTATCCTTATTTCCCATTCAAACACAAAACATCACAATCATAAATAATTCAATAAATTAATTATCTTGTTTTATAAATCCTTAATCTCACAATTTCAGAACTTCCATAATTAATTAAATTAACTAATTAATTAATTCAATAAGAGGTCCCAATTGATAAAAAACATGAAATCTAAAAATTTAAAAATATGATAACAGACCATGACTATGGGATATAGAAAAATTATACAACCTACCTTATTCCAAATATGATAAATACGTCAAAGATTAAGGTGTGGTACGGTCTGGTTTTAGTGGAAATGATGACCGGACGAACAACCTAAAAAACACCCGACAAACCCTAAAAATATCTTATAATAATATCATACTTACTTTTCATATAATAATTCCATATTATTTCATTATAATTATATTTAATATTAATCTACAAAGACAGAAAATGCTAATTTTTGAAATATTATATAATCAAATAATTCATCGATAATTTATTTTAAAAATCCATGAAATTATCATTTAAAAAATAGAATTATCATTTATAAAAAAATCTACAATTTTCTAGTGTTTTTTTCACCATTTTTTTTATTTTAATGAATTATTGTAAAGAGATAGAACATGGAGGTAACAAAAAAATAGTTAAAAAAATAACCGAGGAAGATGGAACCTACTTGGGGAACACCAAGAGGGTCATGTAATAGGGGGGTTGCACACCACTAATCTTAGAGGAAGATAAAAAAAGATTACATGCCTTACTCAGGGAATATATAATGTTGTTCTCAATTGAGCCAATATACACCGAAACACAACATAGGATGCATTTATATATGAATCTCAAACCATGTGGACAAAAAATATCCCCAAATTAATTCTCTATGTTTGGTGTTCCTTTCAACTAATTATTGATGGAATAGTGTTTTAATTTACCATTAAATGATATTTCATGTTTTATTGTGGTCAAAACACTTCAAGATTGAAGATTAAAAGAATCATTAGTTGTTAAATATTTGAAGAAACCCTTTAGGGAAGATGAATTTATAGTACATCCATTTTATTAATTATTGAATTTAAATATTTAAAATAATAAAACTATTTTAATTTGTGACCTTATTAACAAGCCTACTGTGTATAAGATATATACACCACTTAGGGTAAAAACCTCATTCTAGACCCATCATTGGTCTTAGATTTCTTGTACGATGCATGATTTGTTAGATATTACTGATGTATTATTTAAAAAATAGAATAAATAAATTATTAAAATAAAATGGGCTATCTTTTGTGAGAGAGATGACCAAATTCCCGACACATAAAAATGTTATACCTTTTGTAGGGAAAACCCCTCATTCCTGACCTACTAGGGGTCTGAAATTTCCCATAAAATGAACAATTTGATAGATAATAAATTAATTTTAATAAAATAATATATTAAATATTATTTAATATATTTATCTCATGAGAGAGGCATCCAAATGTTTGGTTACATTGAATGTTATAATCCTAATAGGGTAAACACAATATTTCAGACATAACAGTGGACACAGATTTTTCATTTGTCAAACTGTCAGAGAGTTATTAAATTATTTTGAATAAATAGTATGACCTTACTATAATGTAATTGTCCACCCTTTAATTTTTTAACATTCATTATTTTATAATTAATTAAAAGAAAGAACTCAAAGGAAAAAATACATGAAAAATGATGGTATCTTAAAATATCCCCACCTTATAAGAGCTCATCCTCAAGATGTACTCCCTAGGTTCTCTATGATTATATGCCGAAAATATTGGGCCACTAAGACAACATATCTATTATTCTTTACCATGTCTCTTCATGAACAAGTCCATGTTGCAATAATACACGAACTATCAATACAGTATTTCTCCTCATCACCTTCTTATTATGATCCAACACACTTTTCACATGCTCCTCAAAGGACACATCAATCTCAAGCTCAACATCATCCATATTGATCAAATGAGTAGAGTTGGGGTGATATGATTATAGTTGTGATACATGGAAAACATCATGCATAGAACAATATTTCTATAAAAGATCTAATCGGTATTCTACCCGCATGATTCTCTCCACAATCTCAAATTGTCCAACATACCTGGAAGCAAACATTCTCTGTCTCCGTATCCTACCATGACCAAACCTAGGTGACACCCTTAAGAATACATGATCACCCTGAACAAACTATAGGGACTATCTCCATCTATCAGCATATGAATTATAGCTACACTGAACCATATCCATATGTTTTTGTGTTAGATGAACCTACTCATCCATCTCCTGTACGAGACTCGATCCTGAAAACTTTTACTCTCTTACTTCCATATATTATAGTGGTGATCTACTTGATCTTCCATAATGAATCTCATATGGTGGCATCTAAATAGTTTCTTGATAGCTATTATTGTAGACAAAATCCACTATAAAAAAGTTATTTTCCCATGACACGCCAAAGTCATGCACACATGATTCTAGAATATCCTCAAGCACTTGTATAGTACGCTCTGACTATATATATATATTTCTTGGGAGGAATGAAGTACTCAATAAAACATGTGTGCCATGTTCCTTCTACAAGACCTTATAGAAGAGTGAAAAAAAGTATGAATCGTGATATGAAACTATAGTCTGTAGCAACCCATGAAAAAACATTGTTTTCCCAACATAAAACTCTCCTAACTACTCTATTGTAAAGGTTTCACTAATAGAAATGGAATGAAATAATTTTTTTATTTGATCCACAATGACCAAAATAACGAAATTATTCCTAATATTTTTTGGAAGACCCACCATAATGTCTATGGTAACGTCATCCAACATCCATTGCTGAATTGGCAATGGTTTTAGTAAACGACCAGGTCATTGATGCTTCATCGTCACCTGATGGCAGGTGAAACATCGTGTCATGAACCACTCTATATCTTTCTTCATGAAAAACCACCAAAACATTCATAATAAATTATGATACATTTTTCTCACACATGGATGCACCACCCATTTTGAGGCATGAAATTCTCGTGTGAGATCCTCATGCATGCTCCTAGGAACAAAAACCCGATTATTTACATAGATGATCTCATCTTCATCTATCTTCCAGCCTGATGGTGCCTAACCTCCTTCAAAGCTTTCCCTCAAGGACATGAACTCTGGTTCTTCATCTTACCTATCCCTGATCCGTCTCGAAAGTTTAGGCTCTAAAGAATGTGTCACAAGTGTCATCTTCTCTTATCTCTCTTGAACCACAACATGAATCTCAGCTAGAAACATCATCATTTTCCACGCTGCACTACATTCTTGAACCAAATGAGTCTATGCTTTGCTACTCAAAGTGTCATCTACATTGTTTCCTTTTCATAGTGTATATTCCAACTCAAAATCAAATAACTACAAAAACTCAACCCATCTATTGTGATAATTATTGAAATCGCACTGTAAAAAGATGTACCTCAAATGCCTGCGGTTAGTATAAACTATAAAAGTTTCTCCCAAGAGTTAGTGTCACCTACACTTCAATGACTATATCACTGCTGCCAACTTGAGGTTGTGCGAAGGTTAATTCCATTCATGTAGCCTCATTTGTCGAGACCTGTATGAAAAAACATTATCCATTTGCAAAAACACAACTCTACGTCCAATCCCGGAGGCATCACAATACACCATGTACTATTCAACAGACATACGTAGGATCAAAAATGGCGATGACATAAAATTATTCTTCAAATGTGGAATGGATTTCTCACAAGCCTTCGACCATTATAACATTACTCCCTTTTTGGTCTATCCCAAAAGAGGATCTTACAAATGGGAAAAATCAGGGATGAATCTATTGTAATATACAACTAATCCTTAAAAGCTTCAGATATCGAAAACATACATGGGTTTCTCCCAAGAAACAACTGCTGGAACATTATCTCTGTCTACTAACACATCTTTTTCTTGAGATGATGTGCCCCACGAAGTGTACCGGGTCAATCCAATACTGACACATTGATAGCTTGTCATATAACCAGTACTCTCTTAGTGTAATCTAGACGACTTCAAGATGTTGGGATTGATCATCATGATTCTTAGAGTACACCGAGATGTTTTCCACAAAACCACCACAAAATGATCCAAGTATAGATGGAAATCATATTCAATAGGTCCATAAGAATTGTTGGTGCATTTTCGACCCAAAAAGCATTATGATAAACTCATAAATCCCATACCTACTCTTGAAAGAAATCATTAGTGTATCTGAAGACCGATATCTCAACTGATGATACCCCAATCTTATGTCAATGTTTGATAACACACAATCTTCCTTCAACTAGTCAAACCGATCATCAATATGCGTAAGAGGATATCGTTTCTTCATATCCATATTTTCAACCTCCTATAATAAATAAAAAAATGTAAACTCTATTCATCCATCCTTAAAAATCCATGTATAGGGGACCACCCACATAATTATGGTGAAATTGATGTTATTGATGTTTCCCATTATAGTTGAATATTATTTTACCTAGGTTATACACATGTTATTTGATGAGATTAATTTTTTTTTGGAATTTCTAGATTAATGATTCATGGCCAAAAATGGAATGATTGTTGAGTCTCCACGCATCCTTAAAGGAACTCATGATTTTTGTGACATTTATCATTATTTTAAATAAAAAAGTGGATGGAAAAAACTAGAAAATGGAGTATTTCATTGAAAATTATCATTCATTTTTTAAATTACAATTCCAGGGATTTTTAAAAAAAATTATCAATGAATGATTTGATATTATAATCTTTCAAAAATTATCATTTGTTGACATCTCACAATAATATAAAATATTATTATAAATAAGTAAGATAAATTATTACATGATAAATAGATATGATATTATCATAATATATTTATTAGTAGCGAACCTTCATTTTTAGGGGATTTGTATGTTATTTGTTTCCACTCAAAATAAAACCATACCAAACCTTTATTTTTGACATATTGATTATATTTTGAATAAGGTATGTGGTCTAATATTTATAAATAATTTAGTTATATATTATTCTCATATCTTCAGGTTGTTGGATTGATATTTTTGTTTATAAATTAAGACTACTTGTTGAATTAATTAATGTTTAAAATTAATTAATGGTGGAGGTTGTGGAATTTTGGGCTTTAGGTATTATGGAATAAGATAATTAATTGTTTGAATTAATTATGATTTTCAAGTTGTGAGTTTGAATGGAAAATAAGGATAATTAAATGGTAAGCTAGTTATTGGTGTAAATGATTGATAAATTGGGGAAATTAAATGTAAAGTTAATTATTTTGTTTTCCTTTTGCGATTGAGAATTATTAATTGGTAAATTAATTATTTAATTTTTAGTTTTGTAAGGGTTAATTGATTATAGAATTAATTGACATGGAATTGATGTTGTGAAGTAGTCATTAAATTAATTAATGGACATGATTAAGCAATTTATGAAATAATAAATGGGTGGTATTTGGGGTGTTATAAATGAAGTTCTACACCAATGATATAAATAAATGGACATCATTTTTGGATGTTCGGTGTGGAGTTCGTAAACAATTGGATTTCATGTGGTAGATCTGGCATTCTACATCACTGATTGATATACCTATATTGTTGGTTTTGGGGTGGTAGAGAAGGCATTCTATACCAATTATAAATAATAATAAATATATTTTTCTGTGTTAGACATGGAATTCTGCATCGATAGGTTTTTTTGAGTATTAGACATGGTGTTCTTCAGTAAGGTTAAATATGAATTGAAGATTGTGAATTAGTTATTGGACACAATAAAAACCTATTAGACCATGTGGTTTATAAGGATTAAATGATAATTTGATAACTATTAAATTTTTCATTGTAATTATTTTCATTATACAACTGCATACACTTGTTATTGATTGGATATCTTTTAGACGCCATTGGTGGTGGCCTATTGAGTCGTACTCACACCCTATTTGGGATGCCTATTCGGTACCCAAATAAAAGATGTTGTTGCATGAAGGTTTAGGGTAAGCGCCCTTGTATAGATTGATTAATGGGAATAGAGCATGGTTTAGGGAACCAGACAAGGTTCGGGACCCACCTGGGTGTCACTTGACTATTTTATTACTATTTTGTTTTTTTGACACTTGATCTCTATATTGGAATTGCATGTTTTCCATTAGGTTTAGTATAGTATTTTCCAATATTGGTTACCATTAGAACATAGTACTATTATGGTTTTATATATGCATCTGAAATATCACGTTTACGTCCACTGGTAATTTATTCTGATAAAAGGGGAATAGTCTCCCCATGATTAACTTACCATACCCTCGCTAGTCATCAATAGCCTCCGAAATATGGGGATTCATGCCTGATGTAATATGGAGAACCGGAATGGGGCACTATTTCATGGCATCTAGGTTGGGATGTTATAATGTATTATCAGAGGGAGGTTTCGATACTATGAAATAGTGCCCCTAGCCAGTTCACCACAAGACCTCAGACGCACCTCCCTATATGCTAGAGGCTACGGACTAGCAGTGAGAGTTTTGTAAGTCAGTTGTGCGGAGACTATCTTATCTATTATCAGAATAAAATTACAGAAGAAGTAAAAAAAGAAATTTTAGAAGCATATATCAAACCATAACTAGAATATGTCATAAGAGTAGCCTAGTTAAGAAAAATACAACACTCAACTAAATGGGGAAACATGAAATTCAAATATAGGTATCATGTGAGAAAAAAATGAAACTGGATGAAAATAAAAATGCAACCAATAGGGAGGTCTAGAACCATATATGGTTCCCTAAACCAAGCTCCCTCCAAATTTAGTAATCTATACAGGGGCCCTTTCCCTTAACCTATCATGTAATAAATTTTTTTTTCATGTACCTACCTGGCAGCCCAAATAGGGTGTTAGTAGTACTCAGTAGGCAACCACCAATGGAATCTAAAAAAATCCAGTCCATATCATGTTAATGAAGATGAATAAAGAAAATAATTACAATGTACACTTTAGTTGTTATCACATTATAAATTAAAAATTAATAACCACATTGACTAACAACTTTGAATCAATTCACACATCCATTTCATAATTTTCAGTACATATGTAACATTAGTGATGAACACCATCTCTAATACTCAAAAAAACCCATCGGTACAGAACACCTGGTATAACACCCAAAAACTTATTTATTATCATTTATCATTGGTTTATAACATATTGTATAACACCCGAAAACACAAAAATACAAATAGATATCTTAGCAGTGTAGAACACCAGGTCTAATACCAGAAATTCTAATTGTTAATAAGGACATGTCTATCACCCAAAAATAGAATTCTTTTATTAATATCGTTGTTGTACAATTCCATGTATGACACCCCAGATCCCATCCCTTAATTATTAGATAAATTAATTAATGATGTTCGTTAATTAATTCAATAACTAATTAACAACAAAAATTCCATGTTAATTAATTATACGTGCAATTAAAACTTCAAAAACTAAACATTAAATAATTAATTAACCAATTAGATATCCTCAATCACAAAAGAAAAACTTTATAATAAACTCACTATTTAATTATCCCAATTTATCAATCATTTACATTAATATCTAATTTAATATTTAATTATCCTTATTTATCATTTAAACACACAAATTGATAATCATAATAAAATCACAAAATTAAATATCTTATACCACAAACCCTAAACCCATAATTTCACAACATCCATAGTTATTTAATGTTCCATATTAAATAATTCAATTTTTTGGTCTCAATACCTAAAAAACTAGCAATTAAAAAACAATCATATATTATAATAAACCTTGACTGTGGGATTTAGAAAGATTATACCACCTACCTTATTCAAAATCTGAACAATATGTCAAAATTGTGGTGATGTATGGTCCGGTTTGAGAAGAAATGAAGAATGGATGAACACCCTAAAAATGAACTTCAACTGCAGATAAATATCATATGATAATAATATATTTATTTATCATGTAATAATTCCATATTATTTATTTATAATTGTATTTGATATTATTTTGAAAAGATGAAAGAATTATAATTATTGAGATATTATTTTATAAAATAATTATTTTATAATTTGTTTTAAAAACCCATAAAATTACCATTAAAAAAAATTTAGTTTTAAAACAATACTTCATTTTCTAGTTTTTTTCATCCAATTTTAATGTAAAATAATATTTTTAAAGAGATTGAAAATGAATATAATATAATAATTAATTAAAAAATAAGAGGAAGAAGGATCCTTCTTGTGGAGCAATAGGAGGGTGACATGGAAGGGGTGTCGTGCACCACCGGTCTCAGAGGAAGATGAGAAACCAATCATAGACCTTTCCCAGTGAACATCCAAGACATTATCACTCGACTGAATATACTCTAAAACACAATGGTAGATACGTTTATATTGAAAAATTAAACCATGGGGAAATAATATAACCCCAAATTAATTTTCTATGTTTGGTGTTCATTTCAAATGATTATTGGTGGAAGAGTGTTTTAATTCACCCTTAAACGATGTTTCATGTTTTATTGAAGTCAAAATGCTTCAAAATGAAGCTTCCAAGAATCATTGGTGGTCAAAAAATGGATGAAAAAAATTGGGGAAGATGAATTTACAGTAAATAAATTTTATAAATTATTGAATTTATTTATTTAATTAAATATAACTATTATAATTTGGGTCCTTTTTTAATGATCCCATTGCATATAAGAATTATACCGCACCAAGGGTAAACCCCTCATTCTGGACCCATCAGTGGTCTCATATTTCTTAAACGATGTAAAATATGTGAAATATTAATGATCTATCATAAAGAAATAGTTTAGGTAATTAATGAAAATAAAAAGTTTCATTTTTTGCGAGTGAGATGTCCAAATTCCTGAAGCATGAAAATTTTATAGCTTGTCTAGGGTACAACCCTCGTTCCTAACACATCAGTAGTGTAACACCCTAAAATTTTATGAAAAATATTCTTTTAAATTCATTAATGTCTTGTGTTGTACGCTTCACCAAAAGGATATTGCACAACACACATCCTTGACTTGCCTTTCATTACACGCAATCGCGACCTTCCTCGATAGCGTGTGTAGTACACAATACCATGTTTCACTAAACAACGATATGCTGTTAAAATATTATTAAAACCAGCCATTATGAACAGTAATTACCACTTTTTGAAATGTTTTAAAGTTTTATTTTTCAAAATTGACTTCATTTTTGGATTCGAAATATCGAAATTAGCTTAGGGTGAAATTTTGGTACTTTTCGGATAACATCCATTTTATGATGAATAGTGAAAATTACTAAATATTAATTAAAAACAACATGTTTAATCGAAATAATTAATAGTGATAAATTATTAATTTGAGTGGTTTTAAAGTTTATTGTGAATATATTTTTACAATTTAATACAATGTTGGTCATTGGATGTAATTTCACATTTAAACCAGACATAAACAAGTGTTAATCTTTTGATAGTTATTATCTCTTAAGAACACGCTATTTGTTTTGACGACGGGAATTAATTTTTAAATTAATTAATGCAACTGATATGTTTTTAATTTGGTAAAATAGACATCATTTTTGAGTTCATAATATCAAATATATCTTAGGCCTAATTTTTGGTATTTTTCTGGAAACGTTCATTTTTTGATTAATAGTGAAACCACTAAGTGGTAGTTAAAAAAATGAATTTTTCATAAAATATAATTTTACAGTTTCTATGAATGAAATTTCAAAAATCTGAGAGACATGGTTGATGTTATTAAGTAAAATGTGGGTCAATGAGATAAAAATAATTTTTGGTGAATAGTAACTTTTTACTTTTTTTACCACAGTTAAAAGTAAATACGGTAATTAAGGGAAAAAATGATATTATTATTACCATAACACATGTCCTAATTCTATTGGATAAGTGTAATTCGACCAAAAACAACCTTAGGAATAAAATATGACCATTTAGGCCCACATGGATTAGATTAGGACATTTATTATTAATTTATTTAAAGAAGGGTTAAAATAGTTAAAATCAATGTCTAATAAGTAGATAATTTTTAATATAGGTTTATACATAAGATAAATTCGACTATAAATATTAATTAGAAAGCTAAAAAGATTTCCTACATAATGGTATTTTATTTTTAATTTTTATCAATTAAATAATTTAATTTATTTATGACACAACGATGATGCAGTAATTATCTTATTAATGAAATATTGATATAATTGTTGTTATAAATACAAAAATATATGTAATTTGAGACTTTTTAGAATTACACTAATTTTATTGGTTAAAATGACATGTTAGAATTGATTTAATTAACTTTTTTCGAACTAATCATTCTGTTATGATTTTCACAAAAATCAATTACTAAATAGTGTCAAAATTGACATAAAATAGTTTTTAAAACAAATATTATATTATTAATTGTTATTTTATTCCTAAAAATATAAGGTTCTGCCAAATGACATAGATAAAGTTATATAAATTAATAATAAATAACTTGGGTTTCGTTTGTCTTGTTATAGTAAGTTTATTAACCTTATAGTGTAAGAACACAAAAAGACACGGTAAAAGTAAAATTATCTAACATAAAGTTAAAACTAAATGATAAGTTTAAAATAGTAATCTAAACTTGTCCAAATTCTATTGGATGAGAGGATTTCTACCCATATCCACCTTAGCTTTGAAATAACTCAATTTGGAGCTATTGAAAACTGAATATGACTTTATAATAAAATAATATTTTTAGTTATTCCAAAGGTGCCCCTCTCCTCCCTTATAAAAGGGCACCTCCTCCCTCTCTTCCTCACACCTCTTTGAGCCTTCAAGCTCAGGAAAACCCTGTGAAATTTTCTTCTACACTTCTCTAGAAACATCCTAGAGGTCCTGGTCGTCTTCAAAGACCAATTTTAGTGCCCTAAGAGGAGGACTCAAAGAGGCGCTTCAAAGAAGAGGTAATGTCCGTTACCGATTCTTTCAACTTTATTTCTTCTTCCACTTCTTCTTATTAGGTTGTTTCATTATGAAGTAATAACATCAGTATCAATCATATAATGATATGTTATTATAAGTATGAAACAACCCTATTTCACCATCTATCCATCCTACGGAAAATGAAATCACCACGCGTGCGTACGTACGGAATATCGTCTCCACGCCGGGGTGTAATCTATTTTCCACCACCACCTTACTTGGATGGGTATAATGGTGTAAATAATAACTATATATTATTATTGTAATGTGATATTGATTCTGAAATAGTATATATACACTCCAATACAATTCCATGATCATGAGAATGATATCATCGCTCGTGCGTACGTACGGACTACCGTCTCCACAACACTATGAGATTCATTGTCCAGGTTAACCATTCCTGAATGATTATAAAGTATATATAATAAGTAATCATGAAATATATGACATAATAACGATACTGGATTTATGTGTATATATATGTATGTCATCAACTTAATTCCATTCATCTCAATAAGGAAATGAAAACACCGTTCATGCGTACGTACGGCCTACCATCTCCATGAACGGTGTATTTCATTCCATTTACTGATTTATTATATATATATATATATATATTATGAATATATATTATATATAATTAATTTTTTATATTCTGGAATTATGTAATCATGATCTAAGTAATCATATGAATAATTACAATTCAAAACACAGACGACAAATGAACCGATTTTACCCAAAACGCTCTTTAACCTGGAATTTACAAAAGAACGGGTAATATAAAGTCATAAGTGAACCATATATGATATCATATCAATGAGTATGATTCTGTAATAAGTCGATGACATTATTTAAATCATTATACAGGAGGTTCAGACACTTATGACGCAAATCAGACCTAAGGTAAGGGAAATATCACAATCTCATTTTTATCCGAGATTGTTTATACTTTGGAATTTACTGGGGTGTATTTTATCATCCACATCCATGTTTCCTCAATATGTAATATTATTTCCATCCACCTAAAATTGTTTAAATCCAATTTTACCCTTCGGTGAATTTTTAGTAAATGATATGAAAGGAATCTTTTGTCGTTTTTCGTACGAGGTACTTTTTGACTTTTCCAACAAATGTACGAGAAGAATGTTTTTTTAACTTATATGGCATGAATGGATTTTTAAAACATTATTTCCAAGAAGCTTATTTAACAAGTTTTCATGTTTATTTTTAATCAACTTCTTTTAGATTAGAATTGTATGACATGTTAAGAAAGGAAAAGTGTTTTTGATGTAGAAAGAATATTTTCCTCAAGAATGGAGTTCAAGTGTTTTATCAAAATTATCTTCTATCTAAGATAATAAAGGGTTATGTTTTTATCCCTATTATTACATTTATTTGATTATATTGTCATGGAATCATTTTTATGAATTCCTTTATCTTATATGAATTGTTTTATTATGTCACAATGTTTAAGAATCCCATTTTTATTACATGGGTTATGCTGTGATGTATGCTTTATGATTTTGTGGAACACATAAGAATGGTATCATTATGAGATGGGTGGGACCTATACCTCCCCCCAATGCATTTGTTAAAGAGTTTATATCTCAGGAGATAGACATGGCTGGAACGGCAGGTTAAACCGGTTCAGTGAAATAGGACTGAAACGAGGAATGAACTCGGTTCAGAAATGGACTTTGTCCACTAAGATAGTCTTGGAAATGATTTTTGACTAATAAGAAATGATTCTATATGATTATCTGAGTATGCCACAAATTATGATTTTTTAAGTTATGATTATTGGTATTACATTTCACTACGATGATTTATACCATGTTACGATATTATGATCTCTTTTGGAGGATAAGATTTCCAAAATTTTATGTTCTTATGAATCTGATGTGACTGATATTTCTTCTGTTTACCCTTACTGAGCATTGGAGCTCATCCTTTTATGTTTTCTTTTCCCCACGATATAAAGAAAAGTTTTAGTTAAAAAAATAGAAGATCTTTATGGGAGATGTTGAATAACTTTCACCACGATTAGAAGATTATATTCTGAGTTTCCAAAGACACTAAACCATTATGGTCCTTGTGTGTGTGTTTTTGTTATGTTCTAAGTATTCTGCAAAAGTAATGTAATGTCCATGTACGTTAAGCTTCGGGTCTCTACAGTTGGTATCAAAGAAAGTATTAGTCAACCATTGGAAACTAGGATGGGAAAATGTTAGTGAGATACCAAGAGATAATATCATGGTATGTCTAGGGATGTACCTAAGAATAAGTATACATATAGGATATAGTCCTAGAACTATGGTAAAGATCATATAATTTAACCTAAGATGTTAGATATTGAGGGTGCTCCCCCTTTACTATGTTGTTTTCCCTAGCATGATTTTTTCCTCTAACACTATTCTTTTTGGGTTTTAGAAAATGGCTGGAAATAGGAAGATTCATGATAATGGAGGATATGACGGACAATGGAATGATATTCTTCATGAGAAACCAAATGAAACGGGATTTGGAAGTCCAAACATCGTTATTATTCCTAATCAGCAATCTCATAATATGATCAATAATCTCAACTTTGGTAACTTTACCGACTCAGATAATAAAAGAAATATGGAGTTTCATGATGATCATAGAGTAAAGAAAGTTCAATTTCCCTCATGTAAGTCATGTGGGAAGAGGCATCGGGGAGATTGTTTCAAAGGAACTGGAAGATGCTTTGGGTGTGGAAGAGGACACAAAGCCAGTAAGTGCAAATAAAAAGGTTTATTTAACACCAGGGATGAAGATAATGGTATTTCTATGACATCAATAATGGTTAAATGTTTTAAATGTGAAATTTACGGGCATTATGCAAACCAATTCCCTAAGGGAAAGTCTCATGAAGAGAACTAGTACGGTCGTATGAGTAGTATTTATGTTGATGATGATGAAGAGAATACAAATGATATGTGAGATGAAAGAATTGTTGAAGCTCGGTCAATGGTTTAAGAAGGTAGTGGAATGATTACATGTTTATCAAGTGTAATGTTGTATAAGTAATCTCATGGTACAATAGAATAAAGATACATCTAAGGATTGTTACACTGTTGTCTTTCCTTGAGTTTTGAATGTGTATGATTAATGGTACCAGTATCCATGAAAGGTTATTCAGATATTTTTGGAATTTAGATGATATGCCCATAATGAAGGGATAAGGATAAAATTAAAGGTTTGATAGTATTCATGAGCTCATGACTGATATAAGGAGAAGGTTATATCATGGTTTGAGTATATAGATTTTTTGGATTTTGGTATGTGGAAAGAGTTAACTTTTGACAGCATTAATGTTTTCACTAAGGTTTAATGGGTATTAATTTTTCATGAGAATACATGATTAAGGTATTCACATGATTGTAATTTGACCAACAATATATATGGGGGATAAATGATGGTATTCACGTGCTTGGTTGATGACATTTCAAGTAATCATTTTCTTTATACTACGTGCTTGGATCGAAGTATTTTAGATAATCATAAAGATTAGAATGGATTATGTTGGACATAAGTTAGTATTGTTTAAGAATATAAGTTTTATCTATATTATTTATGAGATGTTATAGTAATGTAGTTTTAGAAAAAGGAAAACATGCAGGATGGGCGACATCCCATCGCGTCAGAAAAGGTTGTGGGAATCGAACCCACAACCGAAGTGCGACTGGCCTTTATCGCCTACCACTGGCCTACCGGAAGTCCCTGTTTAGTAGAAACTACTTTTATTATATTAAGAAGTATGATATAAGAATTATAGTCCATTTTAGGAACCATATATGATTAATATCACTATAGATGGACTTATGTATTTTTTTGATAACTTTTCTAACATTTTGTTTGAGATAGATGGAATGACCCATCATTCTATCACATGATCTGCTAAAACATAATGAATGGAAAATTAAACTTCATTTCATTAAGATATGAAGTTGAAATTGTTCAAGGCATGAACAACGGTGAGATTGTACAGAAATCATGTATGTATTTCTTTTGATTTGAAAATTCTTCAACACTAGAGAAATGATCCTGAAAACCAAAAATGTTGTCCTAGTGATCTTATATCCGATGAATCAGATGGTACCTTAGATCATCACAAATCTATGGAATTGTGATTGATGGATTTTTCATATCCATGTTCTCTACCACTCTCCTTCAGAACTTGATGGTTATATTTTTCTTCCATATCCATATTTTCACCTATGTTCTCCTACGTGGAAACCCAGTGATGAGTTAATTTGGGTAACCGTTACATTTCATAATTTAGTTTTTAAATCCAAGTTTTGGTATTCCTTTTTATGATGTAGGTTTCTACTAAACAAACTTTCGATTAGTAAACCATTTATAACCCCGACGAATTTCGATGGTGAAATTCATTTTACGAGGGGTAGAATGTAACACCCCGAGATTTTATAAAAAACATTCTTTTAATTTCATTAATGTCTTGTGTTGTAAGCTACACCAAAAGGATCTTGCACAACACGCATCCTCGACTTTCCTTGCATTACATGCAATCGCGACCTTCCTTGATAGAGTGTGTAGTACGCAATACCGAGTTTCACTAAACAAAGATATGCTATTAAAATATTATTAAAACTAGCCGTTATGAACAGTAATAACCACTTTTTGAAATTTTTTAAATTTTATTTTTCAAAATTGACTTCATTTTTGGATTTGGAATATCAAAATTAGATTAGGGTGAAATTTTGTTACTTTTCGGATAACTTTCATTTTCTGATGAATAGTAAAAATTACTAAATTTTAATTAAAAACAACCTTTTTAATCAAAAGAATTAATAGTGATAAATTAATAATTTTAGTGGTTTTAAAGTATATTTAGTATATATTTTTACAATTTAATACAATTTTGGTCATTGGATGTAATTTCACATTTAAACCAGACATAAACAAGTGTCAATCTTTTGATAGTTATTATCTCTTAAGAACACGCTATGTGTTTTGACGACGGGAATTAATTTTTAAATTAATTAATGCAACTGATATGTTTTAAATTTGGTAAAATAGAAATCATTTATGAGTTCATAATATCAAATATAGATTAGGCCTAATTTTTGGTATTATTCTGGAAACATTCATTTTTTGATGAATAGTGAAACCACTAAGTGGTAGTTAAAAAAATGAATTTTTCATAAAACATAATTTTATCGTTTCTTTGAATGGAATTTCAAAAATCCGAGAAACACAGTTGATGTCAGTAAGTAAAATGTGGTTCAATGAGATGAAAATAATTTTTGGCGAATAGTATTTTTTTCTTTTTTTACCACTGTTAAAAGTAAATAGGGTAATTAAGGGTAAAAATGATATTATTATTACCCTAACACATGTACTAATTCTATTGGATAAGTTTAATTCGACCAAAAACAACCTTAGGAATAAAATATGACCATTTAGGCCCACTTGGATTAGATTAGGACATTTATTATTAATTTATTTAGAGAAGGGTTAAAATAGTTAAAATCAATGTTTAATAAGTAGATAATTTTTAATATAGGGTTATACATAAGATAAATTTGACTATAAATATTCATTATAAATATAAAAATATTTCCTACATAATGGTAATTTATTTGTAGTTTTTAGACATTAAATAATTTAATTTATTTATGACACAACGATGATGCAGTAATTATCTTATTAATGAAATATTGATATAATTGATGTTATAAATACTCATATAAATGTAATTTGAGACTTTTTATGAATTCCGCTAATTTTCTACGCTACAATGACATGTTAGTATTGATTTAAGTAACTTTTTTCGAACTAATCAGTCTGTTATGATTTTCACAAAAATCAATTACTAAATAGTGTTAAAATTGACATAAAATAGTTTTTAAAACAAATATTATATTATTAATTGTTATTTTATTCCTAAAAATCTAAGATTCGGAAAAATGACTTAGATAAGTTTATATATATTAATTATAAACAACTTGGGTTCTTTTTGGCTTGTTATTGTATGTTTCGTAACCTTATAGTGTAATAACACAAAAAGACACGGTAAAAGTAAAATTATATAACTTAAAGTGAAAACGAAATGATAAGGTTAAAATAGTCAACTAAACTTGTCCAAATTATATTGGATGAGAGTATTTCGACCCATCTCTACCTTAGCTTCGAAATAACTCAATTTGAAGCAATTAAAAACCAAATATGACTTTATAATAAAATAATATTTTTAGTTATTCCAAAGGTGCCCCTCCCCTCCCTTATAAAAGGGAAACTCCCCCCTCTCTTCCTCACACCACGTTGAGCCTTCAAGCTTGGAAAAACCCTGAAAAATTCTCTTCTACACTTCCCTAGAAACATCCCAGTGGTCCTGGTCTTCTTCAAGGACCAATTTTAGTGCCCTAAGAGGAGGACTCAAAGAGGCGCTTCAAAGAAGAGTTAATGGCTGTTACCGATTCTTTCAACTTTATTTCTTCTTCCACTTCTTATTATTAGGTTGTTTCATTATGAAGTAATAAAATCAGTATCAATCATATACTGATATGTTATTATAAGTATGAAACAAACCTATTTCACCATATATCCATCCTATGGAAAATGAAATCACCACGCATGCGTACGTACGAAATACCGTCTCCACGCCGTGGTGTAATCTATTTTCCACCACTACCTTACCTGGATGGGTATAATGGTGTAAATAATATCTATATATGATTATTGTAAAGTGATATTGATTCTGAAATAGTATACATACACTCCAATACAATTCCACGATCATGAGAACGATATCATTGCTCATGCGTACGTACGGACTATCGTATCCACGATGCGATGAGATTCATTCTCCACGTTAACCATTCATAAATGATTATAAAGTATATATAATAAGTAATCATGAAATATATTACATAATAATAATACTGTATTTATGTGTATATATATGTATGTCATCTACTTAAATCCATTCAACTCAATAAGGAAATGAAAACAGCGTTCATGCGTACGTACGGCCTACCGTCTCCATAAACGGTGTATTTCTTTCCATTTACTGATTTATTATATAAATGTATATTCTGAATATATATTATATATAAATCATGTTTTATATTCTAGAAATAAGTAATCATGATCTAAGTAATCATGTGAATAACTACAAGTCAAAACACGGACGACAAATGAAACGATTTTACCCAAAACACTCTTTAACATGGATTTTACAAAAGAACTTGTAATATAAAGTCATAAGTGAACCATATATGATATCATAACAATGAGTATGATTCTGGAATTAGTAAATGAAATTATTTAAATCATTATACAGGAGGTTCGGACACTTATAAAGTAAATCGGACCTAAGGTAAGGGAAATATCACAATCTCATTTTTATCCAAGATTGTTTATACTTTGGAATTTACTGGGTGTATTATATTATCCACATCCATCTTTCATCAATATGTAATATTATTTCCATCCACCTACAATTTTTTAAATCCACATTTACCCTTCGGCGAGTTTTAGTAAAATATATGAAAGGAATCTTTTGTCGTTTTTCGTACGAGGTACTTTTTTGACATTTCTGACAAAAGTATGAGAAGAATGTTTTTTTAACTTATATGGCATGAATGTATTTTTAAAACATTATTTCCAAGAAGCTTATTTTACATGTTTTCACGTTTATTTTTAATCAACGTATTTTAGTTTATAATTGTATGACATGTTAAGAAAGGAAAAGTGTTTTTGAAGTAGAAAGAATATTTTCCTCAAGAATGGAGTTCAAGTGTTTTATCAAAATTATTTTCCATCTAAGATAATAAAGGGTTCTCTTTTTATCGCTATTATTACATTGCTTCAATTATGTTGTCATGGAATCATTTTTGGGAATTCCTTTATCTTATATGAATTGTTTTATGATGTCACAATGTTTAAGAATCCCATTTTTATTACATGGGTTATGCTATGATGTATGGTTTATGATTTTGTGGCACACATAAGAATGGTATCATTATGAGATGGGTGGGACCTATATCTCCCTACAATGAATTGGGTAATGATTTTATATCTCATGAGATAGACATGGATGGAACGGTAGGTTATACCGGTTCAGTGAAATAGGACTGAAACGAAGAATGAACTCGGTTCAGAAATGGACTTTGTCCACTAAGATAGTCTTGGAAATGAGTCTTGACTAATAAGAAATGATTCTCTATGATTATGTGAGTATGCCACAAAGTTTCATGTTTTATGTTATGATTACTGGGATTACATTTCAGTACTATGAGTTATCCCATGTTATGATGTTATGATCTCTTTTGGAGGTTAAGAATTCCAAAATGTTTATGTAATTATTAATATGATGTGATTGATATTTGTTTTGCTTACACTTACTGATAATTTTAGCACACCCTTTTATGTTTTCTTTTCCCCAGGATATAAAGAAAGGTTTTAGGTAAAAAAAAGGAAGATCTTTATGGGAGATGTTGATGATCTTTCACCATGATTAGAAGATTATATTCTGAGTTTCCAAAGACACTAAACCATTACGGTCCTTGTGTGTGTGTTTTTGTTATTTACTAAGTATTCCGCAAAAGTAATGTAGTATCCATGTACGTTAAGCTTCGGGTCTTTACAAGTAGGCTCAGAGTTCCATTATAATGAAATGTTTTAGATATAATTAAATATTTTTTAAAACATAATATATTGAATTTTATTTAATATCTTTATCTCATGAGCAAGACATCCAAATGTCTGACGCTTTCGAATGTTACACCCCTTCTAGGGTAAACACCATATTTTTGACATAATAGTGGTCTCAAATTTTTCAGTCGTCACA
This sequence comes from Viscum album, assembly GCA_963277665.1. Taxonomy (NCBI): domain Eukaryota; kingdom Viridiplantae; phylum Streptophyta; class Magnoliopsida; order Santalales; family Viscaceae; genus Viscum; species Viscum album. The sequence goes on along the minus strand of OY728141.1, from coordinate 1,277,715,129 downwards.
CATTCATAGAGTTATTAAATTATTTTTAATAAATAGTCTCTCCTTATTATAATATAATTTCCATCCATTTAATTGTTTTTAACATAAAGTATTTTATAATTTTGAATAATAAACAACTCAAAGTAAAACATGCCTATAGAAAGGACAGAATCTTACACATATGAATTGGTTATATCATTAACCATTACTTTGATAACACTTTTTATTTTTTAAAAACTTATGACTATTGTTAAACATCATAGAAGATAAATAAAACCCCAAAAAATATTGACCATAATAGATAAATGAATCTACTTTTACTGTAAATAAAGAAAGTTTGTACCTTTCAATAATGATAGATGCTACATTTGTCTTCATATATTATTCTTTATAGAAAAAACACTTAATAAAATAAAATGTAATCCCATATCTAAATGTATCTATAAGTTTCATTGAATTGTTCATAATATGAGTAGTATCATCTAATCTCCTACAAAATTCTAGTGCCTCATAATGTTAAAGGTTGATTTAGAAATGGAAAATTTGATCGAGGGAGTTTCAACCACAAATACAAAAGTAATCATACATCATTGTATAATAGTCGGCATTTTTATAGAGTTTTTTGGGTGTCTCTCAATAACACCACACATTTACTCACAAACTAGATAATGCATGTGTAATTATTTGACCAGTTATTAATTTATCAAATGAATGAAACCACCATGAATTTTATATTATGAAATGGATCATTCTTAATGATATCTAATGAAAAAAAAACACATAATCGTTAATACTTAATGTTCTACTTCAATAATAGTCAAAGAAAGTTGTTTGGTCTCATATAGTATACCTTATGATATAACTAGTTATTCAATATGAATTTCATATATAATACCATGAAAAATATTATTTAGGATATTCCTTTACTATATAAAAAATATTTCCAAATTATTTATATGCATAATTTATTCTGGACATATATCATTCTCAAAGAACATCATTAATTCAAATAATATTAATGTAATTTTGTTATTTCATATTAATTAATTTTTTCATGTCGATAACACTATTGAATATATAATTGATAAATAAATATAGCTTCATTAAAGTGTATTGGAAATTTTTAGGTAGAATGAAATGTAAATCCACAAGCATTAAATCTCATATCATAACATGATAGTACATAGATTTTAACAACATTAACATGAAATATATCATTCATATGATATTATTTATATTTGATGAATACAAATCTATATCCTTTAAACCATTAAGTGGGTTATACAATTGAAATATCTCTTTCCAGGAAATAATATTAGCTAATTGAGGAAGAAAATTTCACATTTCACCCATCACTAATTCTATGTATTCCTTTCTCTTCATATCATGTCTATCCTATACATAGTTCGATCATTGGTTGTGAAGATATCATTTTTTAATCTGACAATGGCTCCATCACATAAATTTTTTTACATGAATCCCATCAAGAAAATTTATAACACATTAACATTTATAATATAGTAATTTGAAAATAACTGATCTCTTTTTTCCAACAAATTTTATTTAGGATTTTAAAAAATGGTTTCATAATGATAACGAAAATATAATGTACATTATTAATCTATTTATCAAATATTAATAGAGAAGGTGTTTTCTGTACTTCTAATTACCAATTGAATGTTGTTTTATAATATTAATATTTAATTCATAAATGTAAAAATTTATAATGTCATAGAAACACAAGATAAGGAAAAGTATATTTAGCTTTAGTTTCTTAACTCTAGTTTTCAAAGCTATAGAAAAATGTATCATTTTTATGTTTTCAATGATGGTTTTAGAAAACTATTTCTAATTGGTGGTGGTTTATAAAAAAATCACTACATTAGGAATTTGAATTATGGTTTTGTTTTAGTGAAAGTATCTTTTAAAAACTATTATGTAATTAATGATAATTATTTCAAATGATAATTTATTATTAATTATTAATTATTTAATATTAAATTTAATATTATAATTTTTATTTACATTTTATAATCATTTATTATGTATTATTTAATATTTAAATTAATTATTATTATTTATTAATAATTATTAGCTTGTAATTATATATAAATATTAAATAAATAGTTATTCAAATGACTATAAAATCAGATCAAGGTGTTCATTTGTTTTTACAACCCCTCAAATTGACGTTTATGATCAAATCTATACTACATAGTAGAGAAGGGACCTTGCACAAAATTATTTTGGTCAAAAGAGGTCTAAAATTCATATAAATCAACGTTTTACATTAATGTACCCTATTTTTTATCTTTTGATGGTATTTTTTCTCTTAGATTAAGAGTGGTTTTTATTATTTTTGGGTGGTGTATATTTTTATTCCTGGATTTTATATCCCTATTGATATGATGGTGTTTATATTATAGGGATCTTTCCTGTTTTATTGATTTTTTCTCTAATCTGTCTCGTGATACAAGTATTGAATTAGATTTCATTGTCACAAAAAACCCTAACATGTCTATCTATCATATATCTGAACTGACCCATGACACACTTGAGGCACATTAAAGATCACCCTAAGTTGGTAAAATTCATCGAAGAAATCAAAAAAGTTCCAAGGGGAATTATTTTTCCCATGAAATAAATTAATCTAATTATGGGAAATATTAAATGAACTCTCCATACATTAGAAATCCATGCCAAAATAAAATTAATAGAAATTATTAAGTTGATATGAAGGAAAATAAATCACAAATAAAACATTGTATCACCACCACTCCCACCATAGAAACTTCCCTTGACATACAATATATGAACTCCACATATACTTTTAACCACTGATTAATGAAATGAAAAGAAAGAGAGACTGTTTTGGATGATGTGATAAAAGAAACTAAAATAAATTTATTTTTATTTCACTTTTAAATAAAAATAATCACATTAAAAACATTTCTTAACCTCAACCACCATTTAAAAAAAATAAAAATTTAGAAGTACACTTCTGAAACCAACATTAAAATAATGATTCCAAAAAAATTATTAATAAAAAATTTCAAATCTCTTTAGAAACATTTTTTTAAAAAATAAACAAAATTAAAGAGTGATAAAAGAAATACTTTTCATTGAAATTTTCAATTAAATATAATACCTATAGAAGTAAACATTTCAAAATAATTCTCTATGGGGAAAATACCATGGTCATCTAAGGTTACTTGGAACACTCGATCTTCATGTCATTTAATAATTTAATTTTCCATACATCTAATGCCCAATAATCGCTAATGAGAACAATCCTTGGACTAGAGGACTAGTGATTTATAATAATGGAACCACACAATGTCAACCACTAATGAATAAATGCCTTAGCCAAGTGGTGTGGTGACCCCCACCAATGACACAATGATCTTAAACCAAGTATAATTTTGTTTTTGATGTGGAATATTACAAAAGGATATTGAATATATGCCTCCCATTTTAGATACAAGTATTCCCCAGTGATTTCTCCATTTAATGACATTTCACGACACTTAAAAGGGTCCTTTCTCTTACACATCCCAAAAAATTAAATTAATAGGGACCTTCGTCAACCCATAACAAGAAATTTCATTTATCAAATGAAACACACCATTAATTAAACCATTCACCTTCCAAAATTATAGGAAATAAGGTACACTATTTCAAAGACATATATTATCTCATAAAATTATATTAATATGTATTTAATAAATTAAAACACTGTTTATAAAACATATTAAGAAATGTATGTCAAGATAATAGAGAATTTATTATTTACTATGTAAATTGAATGAAAAAATATTTAAAAATTGAGTTTGAGAATCAAACATAAATTCAAAATGTTTCAATCTATCTTTATATGCATTTACATTTACACACAGACACAGACACACACACATATGTCTCATAATTCATAAATTTATATATTCTCATGTGAATTATTACACATATTTATAAATATTTTTTAATAAATGTATATGGGCATAAATACCCAATAAATAATATGTAATTTTAAAACATCACATTTTTATTCATACCAATCTTGAATCACATTAACAATACATATGGATTCAAGGGTTACTTGAAATTCCATGAAAAACATAAGATCTAGTAAAGATTTATCTTTGAAGAACAATACATATTTTTGAATCATATAATTTATTAATAAGGGTTATTTAGGAAATTTTTCAAACACAAAGTATGCATGTTTTAAGGTAAACATATTTTATAACCAAAAAAAAAAATGGAAGGACACTATTATTTTAATGAAAAAATATTGAAATAATATTTATCCTTAAAAATTTCATAAACATTAAAACTAAAGTAATTAATTATCAAAGACATGAATTTAAAATCTAAGCCATCAAGGGTTCCAAAATTAAGGAGTCTGGTAAGGGGAAAACATACCATGAATTAGAGAAGGTAGTTACAATTCCTTATATATTTTTTTATGGTCACCAATAAGGGAGATCGTGCACCCTAACATTAATATCCATAAGATTTTATAATTGAAAATATAATTTTTTTTTCAATAAAATTGTAAAATAGTGAGGGAACATGGAAAGAAGAAAAATGGAAGGAGTGGAATAAGGAGATGGTTGACTAGAATACCTAGACAATAAGATTCTACATGAAATCACATGAAGTGGTGGATAGAAGCAATGGGGGTCATGTGAGGGGGGTATCCGTGTATCTTGTACCATGAATGAAAGGGGGAAAATAAAATAATAGGGGTTAAATTTGTTAGGGAAAATTTTGAATGAAAAAAATTTTAAACCAAGGGATGATTCATAAGTTTGGCCAAAAGGTTGGGAAAACCATGTTCCAACCATGCCCCAATACTATATAACCTTGTGAAGCCACATGGGTTTGAAATATGGCTATGAAAACCATTATTCAACTGTGAAAGATGGCTATAGTAATGGTTTTAGGTCCCCTACATGTTTTTCACATAGTCCATAAAAATATGTATGCTTTCCATATTCCATTAATTGAAAAATAAAATTAGAAAAAATAAAATACGTTCAACATGAAACACGATGAAAATTTTAGGGATTAGGTAATTGAAATATTAATTATGAAAAAGAGGGTTTATGTGTGATTGGACTCTCCATCATAATTCTTTATTCCCCAAAGAAATTATCGTGATCCAAGAGAAGACATTATTTGAAAACAAAATTCATATGAAAAGGAAACCTATTGAGAAAAAATCACTACCTTCCAAGACATCTCCCAAATCAAAAATCAAACCTGATAATCCCATCAAGATCACCAAGAATTAGTCACCCATAGATGTTCTACTACCATTTAATAATTATACTAATAGGGTGGTTCAAACAGGGTAAAGAAATTACAAAGGAATCATTATTGGAAAAAACATGAACATACACAGAAATGGACTCAAACAAAGAAATATCTCAAAGAAATATCCCAGATTCATAAAAAAGGTTTTTTATATATAAATGGACACATAAAATTAATTATTCCAAACTAAAACATCAATTTAGAAGATTTATAAAAATTAAACATTACAAGACACAAATCCCCAACAACCAGCCAACCAAAAAAGATAAGAAACCCTAAAAATGAGAGGGAGGGAATAAAGAGCATCTCAAAACTTCTCAAAACTATTATTGAGAGATAATAAACAAAATTAATCTCCCAATAATGTCAAAATAAGGAACAATAAACCACATATTAAACTTTATTTAAAACTAGGATAAAAAGGGAAGTAGGAACCAACCAAAATAATTACCTATTCAACTACATGGTATCCACCACTGGGTCAATGAAAATGGATATCCTAGGACTATATACCAAAACACCACCTGTTGTGACACCATAAAATCCATACTAATACTAACTACTGTGTAAAATTAACTTATTAAATGCCCATCCAAGTAATTCATAAAATACACCCATTGTTTTACCCATTTCCAAAAAACCCAAAATAAACCTTACTGAATCCATAGCTACAATAAATAATCAAAAGACCCATCGACCTTAATAAGTAATAAGAAAAAAAAGCGACACAATCTGCAAAAGTGACCAAAATTACTGAATAATTTACACCTGACTAGAGTCACAAAAAAAACTCAATCAGCTAGAATCCCTTAATATTTCAACCCCTCGATTGACTAAACATGATACCTCTCTCGATGGTATAATCTAAATAACATTTATTGTACATGATTCAATCAGACACATTCAAATATAAAATCATCCATATATAAAATATCATCATAATGAAAAATAAAAACCTAAATGGATGAATCATAATCAATAATCAATAAAATAAAAAATTTCAAAAATAAATAACCTGCTATTTTACCAATTTTAAATAAAAATCATAACATTTAAATATTAAATAATGCCAAAAAACCCTTTTAAAATCATTTATAATCATCATTCAAAACAATTTAATTTTATAAAACGAAATTTGATTTTAATTTATTAAAAATTAATTTTCATATTATTAAAAAAATGCCTTCACATAAAATTAAATTCTTTAAAGGAAAAGAGAAAACAACCACTCATAAAGTAACTATTGGTTTCAGAACTCTCAAGATAAATTAAAAACGAATTTAAAAATACATAATTATATTTAACAAAATATTATATCCACCTTAAAAAATGAAGTCCATTTTAATTTATATGGGAAAACCTCTTCCCGAATTTAAAAATTTCTCTTTAAAATCTCTCTCTCATCGTAAATCCACGTTTTTATAATTTTCAAAACACCACATTCCCTTTTAAAACAAAATTTTCATCATAAGATCCATTTATCAAATATCTAAAACCTAAATAAATTTCTCTTTTGAAAATAATACATTCCAACCAAAAACCACTGAATAACATCACATAACACCTATAAATTACTCAATACTGACTATTAGTTATTAATAAAATAGTTACATGGTTTAAATAAACATTTCCCATTCATGAAACAAAAACATGAAGTTATCTCAAATGAGACACTCCTACTCCACATGGTTTTATAGGTCATGTGAGCTCACAGTCTGATGATAGTTCAACTAAAATTATTATCCCTTATAAAATATAAATCCTTTAAATAATATATAATACCATTTACATGAACAATAATACATTAAATATATTTAATAATAAATGTTAGAATCAAAATTTAATACATGACATCCCTTGGTAACTAAGGTTTCCTTATGATAGTGTTGATTATTAACCCACTCATGACCTACTACATGGGATCTAATAGTCCTAAATAAAATATAAAATTACATCCCATATAAAAAAGGGAACATTGAAACCAAGAACATCGTTAGAAACTAGGATCTGATACCATTTATTCTTCATCTATCAGGAGACGTCCATCTGTTGGACACATGAGATGTCATGTGATATACCTATGATGCATTCCCCATTACACGGTGCTATAGAAAAGAACAAAAGGAATCAAATAAGATATCATAGTATTTTTACTCCCACAAAATATATTTAATCAACAGTGGAAAAATTTGAATAACCTACCTATATACTGGACGTCTAGGAAAATATCAAATAATCAGAAATATTGAAACATATATATATAAGAAAATAAAGAACAAAAAACATCCCACACATCAACTCCCACCATATAAGAAACTCTTAATATTCATCTCCCAACTTCCACATATAAAATTCACCCTCCATTATAAAAACTGTTAAATAAGAATGGCTGATTTGGCCAGTGCAATAAAGGACACTAAAATTAAATAATGTATCCAACTAATATATATGTGACTCCAGGAGTCACAATATAGACTTGAAATAATAAAAACTACAATAGAGACCATTAATAGACCATAAAAATGAATCTGAAATATTTTATATAAGAGTGAGTATAAAAAAGTTCAGTTGGTCTCAACCAACAATGAAACATGGTTAACTATAATGAAAGATCCACCATCAAGATAGTTTAAAAATAAATACCAATTTCATATTTGTTATACAATTTATATGGAAAGACAATAACAAATCATTTAAATGTTTAAATTTACCTTTATTTCTCTTTTAAATGAAAATAATAACTTTGAAAACATTTACTTGACCTCAAATACCTTTTCAAAAACACCCAATTAAAAATTGAATTTCAAAATTTTCTTTAGAAAAAAAATTCCAAAACACTTGAAAATGATCCGTTTAAAAGACCATTACAATAATTTTAAAATATTAGAAAGGAATGAGTGATAAATTTAAAAACATCCTTTTAAATTTCAAATAATTGAAGGGTCTATAAAAGTAGTGTTTCATTAGAATACAATATAGGGAAAATCCTGAGATCATATAATGTTATTGGGAACTATAAATTCTCATATTTGATCAATATCTAATTAGTAAAAAATCCAATGTATTATATAAAAAACTAAAGAGAACATGCCTTGTCCTAGAGTCATTGTGACATATTTTTAGGACACTACATCACATCAACCACAAAATAGTAAATTCCTTGGACTTATAGTTGGTGATTCTCTCTAATAAAAACCATGAAATTAATCAATGTTTGAAAGTATTCTATGTATGTAATAATAAAAATGGATACATAATATATGCTTCCACATATAGATAATCAGATTCACTTATTCTTTATCCACCTCAATAATATCACATTTCACTTAAACGGGGTCTTTCATAAACCCATCATAATCCATTTTATTTATCAAATTAATCACATTCCATATTAAACCATTTTTTTCTAAAATCGGTATGAAATAGTAAAAATATTGAAGAGACATATTAGAAATAAGTAAACTATCACCACATGATTTTAATCATTTAAAACACCATTTATAATACATTGTAAGCATAATTGGTTATTTCATAAGGGTTTTAATGTTTACTTCAAAAATTTGCTTAATAAAACATTATAAAATGAGTTTGTGTATAAAAATTAAATTCACATGGTTTCCCTCTATCGTTATGACCATATACATTTACACCAACACATAAAAATCTCATAGAATGAACAAATTCACATACTCTCATATGAATTTATCCACAGACATATATTTATATCCATGTATATGTGTATAACAATTCATTGTACAAAAATACATTTGAAATCCTTAAATGTTTATTCAAAACAAACATTGAAATTCTCTACCAGTACTTATCATTTCATGGGTTTATTGAAATTAAATGTAAAACTGAAAAGATAATTTTGATTTTAATTTAATGTCCAAACACCTTTTTTAATCACATAATTTATTTATATAGGTCATTCTATCAATTTTTAAATCCTATAGGTTCCAAGGATAAATAAAAATATATTTTAAACCTATATCATAAATAGAATAACCCTTCAATTTATATAAAAACAATTCTGAAACTAAATTATCTATAATAATTAAATAAATATTTACATCACTTTAATTAGGCATCAAATAAGTCTATTTAAAATCTAATCAATTAAGGTTTTTAAAATTAAAGAGTGAGTCGTGGGTAACACGTACCTTGAATCAGCGGTGAATGGTTTGAAGCTTTGAATACGGGTTGTAGGGGGCTTGATAGAGGGATCACATAACATTAAATAATGTTATAAAAACATTTAAAACTGAAAAACTAGTTTGGGTTTGGCCAAAATCCTAATAGAAGGTGTGGAGGAGGAAATACCAAGAAGGGGTGAAGGGGTATAAGGGGAAATGTGAGTAGAATCCCTAACATAGAAGGATTAATCATAAAATAATAACGAGAGGAGGATATAAGAATGGTGTTTACCCTTGGTTTCATTGAGGCCATTGAATGTATGGGGGATGAAATGCCTAAAAATGGGGGTTAAATTTTCAAGGAGATACTAAAAAAATTTAAATCCCGGGGAAAATAATATGGTTTCGTTGCATGGTTGGAAAAATCATGCACAAACTATACACCTCATAATGCATACACCTGGGCACTCAGATGAGTCGGTTGCATGGTTGGGGAAACTGGGCGCCAACTATGTGAAACTTATCTAGTAAGGGTAGAAGTCTATTCACAAGAATCCTACATGGTTTGTAATAGCTGTGTAAAATAACAGTGTTTCCGGTATTAAAGCTCGAAAATTTGAAAAAAATTGAATGGGTTCGACATGAAACTCAAGAAAAAGACAAAGGATCAGTAAATAGAAAAACTAATATAGAAAAATATGGTTTAGGTATAATAGTCATGGTCATTCCTTATGGTTGGAAGATAATGGTTATGAATTTTGTATTTGTGCATCTATTTGTATATATTTATATTAGTGTATATATATATATATATATATATATATGTCAGTTTATGTATATAAATTTATATATATATATTTCTTTGTGTGCACACACACACATATATAATTATATATATATGTGTGTGTGTGTGTGTGAATTTATATATATTTTTATGTGTATATATATATTTATATATTTTTAAATTTATTTATTTTAATATATACTTATTTAAAATTATGTAAATTTATTTATAGTTATATATTTTAATAGATATTATAACTATTTTTTATGTATACTTGTATAAATTATTTGTGTATATATATATGTATATTATGTGGATATATATATGTATATTTATCTATGTTTATATATATATATAAATAAAAAATTATATTTAATTATATATTGGTGTTTATATATATTTTCGTAAATGTATTTTAATTTATATACATTTATATCTTTTTATGTATATTTTTTGTAATTTTTATATAATTATATATATTATGCCAGTGTTTATATATATATATATATGCGTGTATATATTTATAATTATATAAAAGTATTTTTATATGTTTGGGTAAATATATTTATATTTATATTCAATTAATATATATTTCTATATATTTCCATATATTTGTAAATTTAAATATAACTATATTTATATAAATTTATATCTAGTAGTATTTTTGTATATATGTATTTATAAATTATGACAAAATATATGTAATCATGCATAGATATATATTTACATGTATTTATATGCATATATATAAGTATATGAATGTCTATTTTGTCTTCACATGAAGGGATTGGTTTAGCGGTAAAGCCTTTCCAGAATATTTGAGTGGTTAGATGCAGAAATCTCACCCTACACATATTATATGCTTAATTTCCTAGGGCGGGACAGATGCGTCTGGGGGAGCCTAGGTTGTGGTGGGCCTAGACTAGGTCAGAGTTAGGGTTCGCTTGAGTATAGGTGCTGGGCCTAGTGGACTAAGATGTGCAGGACCGAAACCGTTATATTTATATAGTAATAAAAAAATAAAAACCACCGTTAGATATATTTTTTTTAATTTGAATGTTAAAAAGTAAAATTATAAAAATTCTTGTAAACTAAAAAAAATTGACAAAAATCCATAGAGAAATTTCTTTTATTGAGTTTTTAATAGTGTTATGAAATAATTTCTGAAAAAAGAATTTAAGGTAGTTTTGAAAAATTTATATGAATCAATTAATTGTGGTTTTAAATGTCACTATATTAAAAAAACACCACTAAATGGTGTTTTTGGAATAATAACAAAATCTTCTGATAATTTTTCAACTTACTTGAGTGTATAACTTCTTCAAAAATGGGACACCTTGATATTCTTTTAATTGTATTTCATGACAAATTTCAATAAATATGCAATTTATGTATTATCCCATAATACATGGATCACAATGTGAAGTCTTCAATTATTTGAGAATCATACAATATAACACTCATATCACACATCAAATTCATATATTCAATCAATGAATACAAATAATCATCAATATCATTTCCAGGTTGTTTTGGACATAAACACAGGAGTGACAACATAATTTACTTACGCTTCATGCATAACAATGGTGATAATTTATAATTTAATAACCTATAAATCCATGTATTATGAGTGATTATTTATAAAAAAAATCATTTATACAATTTTAAGAAAGCATAAGACAAAGGTTTGTTGACACATTTCCAAATTCAAAATACTAAGGATTATTTCATTCAACTAAGGAGATTTTACTTGATGACTAAGTTTCTCATCGTGAATTATTGTATCTTCATGCCACGTCTATTGAATTACAGTATCCTCACTTCAATATATCCTTCTAAACCATTAAATTATCAATACGTATGACAAGATATTCAAAGGACTATGTTAATCTTTCATGTAATAAGATTCAATTCACTTAAAGAATCATGAAGCGAGTCAAGGCCCTTATGAATCAATATATAGTCATTCAAAAGGAAATGTATTCATATAATAGTCATACCAATTGATCATAACAGCCTTCTAGAATTATTTTCATGAAAAGTAAGGTTATCTTCTTCTGGTAACATATCACACAAGAGAAAAAGTAGTTTTTTAAATATAGTGTTACTCCCTCTATTTTCAGCTTTCAAATTATATAGCTCTAGTATAACTGAAACTATTTTATATTTAGTAGAACCTATAATCAATGACATAGTTTCACAATTATTTTGCATTTTAAATACCTATATAAAATCATGAAAGTTATCTTCAACTATAATTGTAATTTCCTCAATATGATCTCCATCATCATTTATAGTTTTCATCATTTAATATGATCTATAAACCATACAATTATCCTAGTCACTAGATAAATCATGATCTTCCCTATGATTATTCCAAAACTTTAATATTTGGTACATTGCTTGATAATCATGTTTTCTTATAAATAGTCTAAAAAATTATCCTGAACAACGACAACATAACCACCAACAAATGATTCGAGAAGGCCCATTTCCATACTCTAATGAAAAGTTGTGAAGCCCTTTAACCACAACATTATAATATTTTACGATACAACTGATATACATCCATTTCAGATTTATATTCATCCTAGATAGTTTAAAAATTCTGATATTTTACAAAAAAAATACACTAAATGTATTATTATAATGTATCATTTTTTATATACATAAATTATATATAGAATAATTTTAAAAATTTACTTATAAATCACAATACAAAAATACATAAATTATATCAAAGAAACGTTATAAAGACTATATTTTATATTACATTGAAAAATATATACATATAATAAAATTGGTATATATGATATAATATTATAATATATATATATATATGTATACATTCATATATATGATATTAAATTAAATATTTATGTGTTAATATAAAATAATGCATGTCTGTGTGTAAATATATTTATATATTTATATATATATATATATCTGTGTGTGTGTGTATAATAATTTTTATTCAAAGAAAAAAATATAAATATAAAGAATATTCTTGGTAATTAGGATACATGAACAAATAAAGTAATAAAAGATAAATATATAAATTTAATGAACATAATTACCATTATGTTTATATGTGATTATTTATAAAAAAATTTATATATATATATATATATATATTGACATACAAAAAAACAAAAATATATACACATATTTGTACATAAAAAATTTGAAACCAACACATTTTATTATATGAATATATATATATGTACATATATACACACAATATATCTATACAGTTGTGAAAATAAGAAAAAAAATTAGAGAATCTGGGATCCGATTTATATTTAAATATGGGAAGAAAAAAATATCTAATTAATAATCCATGACCCATCAAGAAATCTATAGATTCATTTCCCAATGAATAATACTATAATAAATTTTTAAAATTCATAATAAGATGGATCATTATGATATTAAAGAATGATTTTGAATACAGACAAATCAATATAACAAAAGTTTGAAAAAAACAAGAATGACTTCGAAATCATTCCAAAAAGTTTCTAATCACATTCCATTGGTTTTTCAAATATTATTGGCCAAAATTTTGGGTAGATAAATCGAAAAAGGTTGAATCCTATGAAGGTTTGAAGAATAAGTTATAACAACAATATGCTTAAAGTTCTATTAAAATGTATCCTAAATCATTAGTAATGCTTCCTAAAATGTGAAAATAAAAATAACTTTTATTAGCATTGAAAAAATAAATGTGGTTAAAATGAAATATTTGCAGAGTTAATTATAGTGTTGGTAAAAACAAATTTTCTCAGTATAATAATTGGAACAGTTAAAATTTAGATTAATATTACATTACATCCCAAAGAGCCATTTTAATCATATTTTAGCTTGCCCAATGATTCGTTTAATCTTAAGCGGGACTCTAATAGAACTATTATTAATTCTATTAATGCTTAGAAAACATATATATATTAAAATATTTATACATTATTATATATATAATTATACAAAAATATATAATTTTTTTGAAAATTTAATTTAAATAAAAAACCATTTTATTAAATTACTAAAATAAATGAATCCATTATTAATTATAAATACATAAACATAGTAAACATTAAATATCATTAAATATTTTTAATATTATTTATGAAATTTTTTTATTTATACAAATGAAAAAAAATTTAACTATAATTCATTTTAAAGAGGATAGTTTTCAATATACAAAAAATTGAATATAAATATTAAATATATTATCATCTATGTTTAAAATAATAAAAAATTACAGGTTATATATTTAATAGTATTATATTTTTTTAATAAATTGAATGAAAAATATGAATGTGTAAATGTTTTTTCAAAAACTATTATTAATTTTAAGAAATTCAAGATGGTATTTAAAAATTGGAAACATATTCAAATATTCTTAAAATTACAATATATATATATATATATATTATATAAAATTTTAATATTTTTTAAATCAATAATTATTAATTAGGTTTTACTAATATAAATTATATCTGATAAATATTATTAAGAAATGAATAGAAATTTTTAGGTTATATACATATAATTAATTGTATGGTTTTTGGGTTAAATATAATAATAATAATAATTGTATAAAACCAAAAATTGTACACTAATTTTGAATTATATAAATTTAAATTATTTTATAAAAATTTAAAAATAATTATTATTTAAAATTAAATTTTTTAAATTATATTGAAAATATATTTATTTATATAAATAAACTTGTATATTTGGAAATACATCATTAATTATATCAATGTATAACTATATTTCAAAATCACTATATTTACAGAAAAAATATTAAAAATATATATTTTTAATAGCTTCATTATAAATATTTATTAATTTTTAATCTATTTTATAAAGAAAAATTATATAATATTCCTTATTTTTATATTATTGTTTATTAATTTTATAAATATGATTTTTAATTATATATAAATTAATAATATAGTTATATGAAGAATATTTCATATTTTAAAAATTTATCTCTAATTACATAATTCATAAAAACACATATATATAATATTTTCCTTTGAATTTCTATACTAAAAATTATTAATTACATTTGAATAGTATATATATTTTTATTATAAAGGATTCTTTCTATTTATAAATTCATTAATAGAATTAATTTTTTATTTATATGTTTTACTGTATGTTTATATTAGTATTTATATGTACGTGAGTGTATCTGTGAAGGTCATGTAAGTGTAATAGCTGAAATCAACACATACCTTTTTATATAGAAACACACACACACAATTTTCATTTGTTATTAAATTCATACATTAACTATAGTCAATAAAAAACTGATAAAGGTGTAATTTATCCATGCTAAAATAAATTTCGTCATTTGTAAGAACTAATAATAACACTGATAAAATTCAACATTTATCTATAAATTTTCCCATAAAAAATACAACATTTATATGCACGTTTAAGAAGTGTTGATAAAATACAAATATGATTTTCAATGATTCTACGGTAGTGGTTATATAGAAAATCATTTATAATCATAATATATGTTATTGATTGATATCACTTGTTTATAATTTATTGTTTTTATGGTGTCTTATCATTTTTTAGATTCTTATTCAATAATGTTAGTGATATTAATTAATGTGAAAATGAATCAATTTACGTGGATAAACAAAATATGTATAAAACCATTATGTGGGGACTATAATTAATTGTATCATCAACTTTCAAATTTTATTTTATGAATAAGAGGTGGTGTACAATTAAAAAACTTCAATATTTATAATTTTTATAATTAATAATAGTTATAACACGTTCCGTAGAAGGAACACAGGAACTAATGAAACCATTTCAGATCGGGATAAAGGATGATAATAAAACTCCCAAATGGTAAATCTTCTCTCATTCTATAACTATTGGACCACACTATACATCTAAATTGTATCACCAAATTTTAAATTATAGTGTATCATCTATATTGATCACAAAAATACCTAAGCAGTAAACTAGAAAAATTATCATCACCAAGATCTCAATATCAAGCTTCTGTGTTGCAATATAGAAATAAAAATCAAAATACAATATAATTTCATTAAATAATGTAATAGTAGTAAAAGTAATGCAAATTTTGAAAAGTAACCCCCATGTTTCTGAATTTCCAAAGGTTTTTTACTTAATTTTCTTTGGATTGTTTTGTAGAAATTCACTTGATATTACCCCACATATGTGAAATGGTTTTATGTAATTTTTAGATTGATCTATTATCAAAAAATTGGATTAAAAAATAAATTTTTTAGAATTATTTGATAAAACCTTCCAAGATAAATCATTATTAAACAGAAATTTGTATTTTTTTAGAACAAATACTGATTTATTGTTATTTTTAATGATTGTTGAATTATATATTGGATTTATATTATTTTTGAGGGTATCATACATTCAATATTTAATCATTATTATTATTTTAGTTTGATTATTTTTATTTATTAAACCAAAATAAATTTATGAAACAAAATCAATATTGACAAAACATTAATTATCTAATTACTATTACATAAATTTTTTTCATGACTGTTATATGAATGAAATTAACACAATTTTTAATAATAAGAAATTTTAATATTATTTATAAAAGTAAAACTATGTTAATAATTAGATATACGAAAATTTTTAATACTCGAATCCTTTGAATTTTTTTGTAAAATCTTTAACTTGTATGCTATGATCCAACCCAAACAACCTTGAGCTTGCATCCTAGCCTGTAGGTTGAAATTCATGATCAATGTTCCCCATCCCCCTGGGATTGAAAATAATGACGTCGCATCATATTATACACGAATATAATGGTTTCACAAAATAAAAAAATATAATTACCCAAACAAATTCTATCATAATTTCAACATGGTGTGTCCATAAATTTAATGACAAAGAAAGTACAAATAAGTATTTTAAAATATTGTATGAATAATGTCATGGTAGAATTGAAAACAACAATACAACTAATATATATATAAATCTAATGTAAAACAAAAGGTAAAATGATATTATGTTAGAAAAAACGTCAATGATACAAATTAAAACAAAAACTAATACGTAATGTGATATCCAGGTTTCATTAAGGTCAATATGAAATTTCTAAAACTACACACTCAATGAGTGAATCGAGGGAAGGTGAGCATAGATAGGTAGTCTTTGAAATAATAATATAAACCATGAAAATATACTGAACCTATAAACACTATGTGGTGTATGTATGGTAGGAAATTATAATTCAGTTGAACTCCACCAACCAAAGATTCTATAAAATCCAATTCCAAATATACTCTATCAATTATACACTGAAATACATTTTATGATAATAACATATTTTCATCATTTCATGAAAACCAAATGAAAAGTAAAATACTACTTTCAATTTTTAGTAAAACAACCCACATTATTAAGAGAACCCCCTTAAATTGAAATAAAAATTCACTTACAACCCTTTTTATGTTATATTGGATGAAAATACTTTAAAAAAAACGAAATTTCTAATTTATATTGAATGTAATTTTTTACCAATTTACCCCCCAAAACTATTATAAAACAATTTTAATTTTTATCAAAAGAATAAAAAAAACATAAAAAAAACACATGTAAGAGAACAGAAAGTAAAAATAAATTTCATCCAATCAAGTATTGGAGAACAAATTTTATAATATAAACAAAAATATCATCAAACTAGTGAAAAAATTTAAAAAGTATAAATAGTAGTAAAATTAGGCTATAAGATAATATAAATGAATATAAAAAACATCATGGGAGTGACCTTAGGGATCTAAGGTCAAGGTACCCTATGATCCTCATGATATCTCATGACAAGATCCAATAATATTAAACTACATGAAAATCACTATAGAGAGCAACATCAATGCATAAAAGAAAAGGTACACCCCATAATGTGGGACCATAATTATATCAAAAAATGTATTATCTAGTAAAGTGTAATCCATGGATGTGGGGAGAATAATTAATTCCTAGAAGGTACTTTTACCAATAATCCTTACCTATGAATATAAGGTTCATATGATCAACCAATTAAAGTGAGTATTAATGGCTAAAAAATCATAAATATGAAATTGGAAGATAAATAAATCCTCACCCACAATCTAAAATAGTACTATTTATTAAAAAAACACAATTTACCAATAAATATATAAAATTAATTAAAACAAATGGTGGTCACCACAATTAATCAAAAAACATATACAAAGAAATATGCATCAGTTTAAAAACATTCATAAAAATATAATCAGGAGTTTTATACATATTTTAACACTACATCTGACTCAATACATTGAAAATTACACCCTTAAATCAAAAATTATATGTAATTACAAGGTATACATATTTCACAAAGACAAAAAAATTTATTTATCATTTAAAAAAATTCAACAACATTCAGAATAATGTCAACGTAAAATAATTATAAAATAATAAAAAACAGGACAAAAGATCAATAATAATAATACCCATTTTTGATAACTAACCACTTCATTAGAAAATTGAATGAAATACTTCTGTTATTATTTTTTTAAAACATTCCAATTTTTTTATTATCTTCAACACCAACATTGAAAAAATCAATTTTAAAAATTATGTTGTTAAAACCATTTATTAAACACTTAGAGGACATAGAGATTAGTTTTTACTAATACCAAACTATGTGTAAATGAAAAAAAACCCATTTACTCTATGAAAAAAAATTACCAAGATAAAGAAAAGAATAATGTCAGTGTTCAAATATAGAATATTTCAATTGATTTTTTAATAAAAAATAATTTTATAAAAATCATGAACTTCTAAAATATCTAATATTTATATCCACATAGAAAATTCTACAAAAAACCAATGAAAACCTATTTTTGTATTCAAATAACCCCATAATAGGTCTCATGACAAGATTCATGAACTATAAATATAGAAATTATTATGCAATAATGAAACCATGACCCAAGATTTGGCCACCATGTCCCTTACAGGATAGAAGAAGATGAAATCGTAAGTGGAGATGAAGTGGAAGAAATAAAATTAGTTTAAAACATTAATTATTCACTTGAAATCAATGGACATGGAATTAAATACTTGGATAGGGGAGCATAAAGACACAATGGTTTCCCTATGAATGTAAAAACATGAAATGGTTAAAATATGGGGATGAAGGGGTTTAATTTTTGTAGTGGTAGAGTAGGAATTTGAAAATTTAAAATACTTGGGAATGTAACATAGTTTATTTTCATAGTTTACCAAAAATATTCACTAATCATGAAACTATAAATGGATCACTAGGTTTAATCAAAATGGATTTATCACATAGTTTACCAAACTATGTATTAACGTTTCAACCACCACTAAAATGAATTTCATCTTCCACATGGGTTTCTCTAGGAACATCACATGAATTTTTGAAATTGTAATGTCTTTTAAATTTATAAAAAATCTAAATATTTAAATCCTCAGACCACATTAAATCTAAGAAACCTCACAATGAAATAAAATATCACAAAAAAAATTAAAATCAAGGAGATAAAATTCTCCCAACCATACAACTTTCCCATAGAAATTCAACTAAGACTAAAATAGAAACATAAGAAACATTTAATATATCAAAAGGAGAGAGACATCCATGGATATAAAAAACCCATTAAAAACATTAATTGTAGGATAATATACATTATACATTCAAAAATAAAAAAATATAAAATCATTGACTAACTACATAAATAAAAGGACATGGAGGAGTGAGAAATAATAAAACAGAAGGAATAGGAATTCAATGAATGAGATCTTTTTGATGAATACCCCAATTGAAGTGATGATACTAAAATACAGAAAATTATTATATATGACTCAACTGAATACCAAAATGACAATTCATCTAGCTTTACAATGAAAAAGGGGAATATAATCCACAAACCAACCTCACTAAAAACATACCAAGAACCACTCATTCATAAAAGGATGATAATAGGAAGAATGTTTTCTCCTAAATAATCCATACTCATTAACTCATTTTACCCTCATATGGGTTATTATAAGGAAAAAACTCTTTACAAAAGAATTATAAGTGTAACTACCCATCATAAGATTCCTTGCTAAATCCATTACTATCTCATGGACCCAAAAAAAATCCCCCAACATCAGTTAATATCCTGAGACTATGGTTTTGACTAGGACCATGATTGAAGAATGATAACTAATGTTAAAAATTGTAGGGGAAGGATCAAACAACAAGAAGTTTTCAAATATACCACACCAACTAGAGTCTTGGTAGGGTTAGTAATAGAATTGGTCTACATCGAAAACCATGAAGGATATAGACAGAGGGAGAATCCCATGAATCATTAGACCATTCTAATTTTCCAAATTTAAATAAAAATGGAAACTAATATCCACCAAAATAATTAATCAAACACCTAATTATTTGAAATACCCCACCATTAAACCTAAAATAAAATCTATCTTTCATTTTTTACTTTTTAAAAAGATAATTTGAATAAATAAATTAGTTTCAAAACCATAAACTCTATCATTAAATATTTAATGATTCAAAAACCCCACATTGAAATAATTTTATTAATCCAAAAGATCATGTTTACTGAAAAAAAATGAAACAAATACACCAAATAAAAACACAAAGGAAAAAATCATGACCACAACTCAATGTATCAAAATACAATGAAAAAAATAAATTGTTACCTTTTAATTTTTTTAAACCATAGGATTTACCGATTTTTTTAAATATATACGTTCATCACAAAAATAATTATCCCCTTACCAAACATTAAACCAATTTGAATTCACCTTATAATACAACATTATTATTTTCAAAACATCACTTAAAAACAAACATGTAATTTTATGAATCCAATATCAGAACTAAATTTTCATTCTAAAACATCTAACTTATTTAAATAATTGTAGAAAAATCCTTTATTATTTTCAAAACTCAACATTTTGTATTAAAACCATGTTTTTAAACATAATTCATTTATTATATTCAAATAAATACCATAAAAAAATCTGAAAAGTATCTTTGAAATCATCTCATGTAGTAATTACTCATAAAAAATAAAACTACAAGAAAATGAGGTCTAAGAAAAAAATTGAATGGGCTAGTGGATGTTCATGGGTTTGACACTTGGTTTTGTGATGCATGTTACAACCATGAGACATTAACTGAGAGTCTTAGACCCAGGCATGTGAGCTTTATATGGTTTTATAGACCATACAAGCTAACCGAATGACTCTATTTATTCTCACATTTTTTCCCCACACATGAAAAATCTATTGACTATGCATGTAGTCTTTATATAATCTTATAAACCATTAATAATGACTAACAAAATACCCAATAAAATAATTAATAACATAAAATTCATGAACTATAAGCCATATAAATATTTTATATCTAGGATATAAATGAGAGAGATCATGTTAGGCTCTCACCACAATTAACATTGAAGTTATAACACTCTTATCTCTAATCCTTCATTGATTCCTAAAAAGGGTTATTTGATAGTATTTTATCATGATCAAACCTAGGACATCCAAACCCAACACCTAATATGGCTCATGGAAAGGATCGAGGGGAATTTTATTTCCCCAGAGATTGAAAACTAGTACAAGGGAATAATAATATATAAGATGGGAATGATTTCACTGAATAAATAATAACAATAAAAATCACACTACATAATTATATTGAAATTATGACATGATTTTTCTGTACATTCAATTACCATGGAAATATTAATAATTAATTTCGAATTCCTAATGAAAGAACAAGGTACATTTAGTATAACTACCAAATAAAAATAAATAACAAGATAACCATAAACAAGTACAAGGGAGACTGACTTGGATGAATCATCTTGTATTCAAAATAATACTGAAATAAACATCTTACATGTTCTCTTCATTTACCTGAGGTATCTATAAAACATCCAAAAGTACCCACTCCTTGAGAAACATGAATGAAGGAGTCCATATAGAGTAACTCCTCAATACTAGTACCTGAACCTATAAAATACACTCATTCTATAGACAATATGTGGTGTAAGTATTTTGTGTTCCAATAGCTCAGTATAATTCCCCAAAAATAATTTCTATCCATTATTTTCAATAACCACTCCATTAATATTACTTTGAAATAATTTTCTAGAAATAATAAATTTATGATACTACTTAAAAAACAAATAAAAAATAACATCCAGTATTTATATTTTTAAAAAACCAGATCACATTATAAAAATAAAACCATTCAATTCAAATAAAAACACACCCAAAATCCATTTAAGATATATTGAATGAATATTCAATCTAACAAATATAAATATTGAATTTATTTTTAATGTACATAATTAACCAATTTTATATGAAAAACTTTTATAAGTTAATTTTAATTATAATAATATGAATAAAACTTAAAATATCACCATTCATAGATGTAAGAGAACCAAAATAAAAACAATACCCTAAAATAAGGGATAATAAATGAAAAAATTCAAATGTAAATAACATACACTTGGTGAAATAAAAGTAAACATGTATAAATAGAAGTAAAATTTTACCATAATAGAAAATTAATGAATATATACAATGTCATGGGTGTGTTCCTAGGTAACTAAGGTAAAAAAACCATAAATCCTCATTTGATCTCATTATTAGAACTTACAATATCCAACTATGCACAAATATATATGGAGAGCTTCATTAATTTAGTATTGAATGGGAACACCCTATAATGTTACATTCTATCCATATTTCTATAATATTTATTTAGTGTTGAATAATTTATGGTTTGGGAGAGCATAACCAATTCCAAGAATGAACTTTTCTAAGCCTTTCATACATTTTTACTCATTGTTCCCTTTCTCAACTAGGGACGGTGAGTAACAATCATTAAAAACAATCATATTTTCGATGTTGGAAGATAAATACAACCACACATTCTTTCCAAAATAACCCATTTTTTAAAAATATCCCCCTTTTTTCAAGAAAAACAAAGATCAGTTAAAACAAGTAAACCATATAACTATAAAACTAAAAAAATGAATCAAAGTAAGTGATCTACATTCAAACCAACTTCATAAAATTCTATCTAATCCTTTTATACCACATTTAAAACCACATGTGACTCAATACTTTGGAAAAGAACACTCTCAAATACGAAATAAAAATCAATTCAATGATGTTTTTAATATGTTTATCTTTTAGAACATTGTTACAAATTTTATGAATCAAATAAACAAACAAGAATAACAATGAAATAGAAAAAAAATCAATAATAATTCATTTTTTATAAGTCTACATTTGGTTAGGAAACTGTTTGAAATCCTTCAATTAATTTTTTTTGAAATCTTTGAATAGAAATGTAATTTCTTTAACAAACCCTTTGATAAAATTAATTTTTCAATTGATGTTTTCACCACATTTTATAAAATACATTAGTGCCTTAGAAGTTACTTTTTAATAATCATGACCTAAAAGTCCATGATAACAACATTTATTCAAGGCTTGAAAATTAACAATATTAAGATATAATGTTACTATTTCGGACTAGAATATATTAATATATTTTAAAATAAAAAAATAGTTTATAAAACTCAAGTAGATCTTTTATAGTTACGAAACATAAAAAGATAGAAACACCTAACACAAGAAAAAAAATACATCTCCTTCGATGAACAACTCTAGAATGGGTCTCTATATGAGCATCACGAACCCTATAAATAAGAAATACCATGTTAAAATGAAACCCAATACCAAGGGTTTGAGTACTTGTCCACCCTTAGATAGAATAAGTTGAAATATCAAGAGTTTTGGTAGATTAATAAATAAAATATGACATGAACTTGAAGAATCTATTTTTAATCAAAGGTGAGGGCGTGGGATCCAAAGGGATAAGATTGTTGAGACCCCATGGGATACTCTTGGAAGAACTTGTTGCATCGAATAAGTATATGTATATATATATATTAGATGGAACAATACAAGAGAGGGTGAATTGTAGGTTTAAAAACTTTTTTGTTTAAACACTTAAGAAATTTGTTTAAATGATCTTAAATTAATACTATATACAAAAAAAACAAGCAGCCACAATTTTATTTAATATAATGATATTATATGATGTAATACTATAATAAATGTAAATCCATTGTTTTTAAAATGAATACAATAATCAGAGTAATACAATAGTGAAGGATTCTACCATAAATCTTATAGAATCAATCGATACAATATGTACGGGTATGATTATAATTAAAACAATTACAAATGAATATGAAATGAAGATAGGAAACAAGATAATTCCCTTTTTAAAACACAACAGTAGAGATTTAAAATTACTAAAATTCTTTTATCCTAAAGAGAAGGGTATCTTTTCACCTAGGATAAGAGGTCTATCTTACCACCACCTTGGTAAGCCCTCGATACGATGATCAGTACATCTGTCTAGCTATCCCCGCAAGTCTTTGATATGATGATCGGAACGCCTATCTTGCAATCCCTGGAAGCCCTCGATTTTGCAGGTAATCGGCACCTCTGTCTTTCAAACTCTTGAAATCCCTCGATACGATGATCAGTAGCACTGTCTGCCTATCCTTAGTATCCCTCGATTTTTATCACCTGATCAGTCACACAAAGCATAACAAAGCACTTAATGAAATACAAAAACTAAGAACGATCCATTCACATTTTGTAATCTCAAGGCTTTCGAATGAATCAAGAGAGAATTCACAGCGTATATCTCTAGAATTTGATAGTAGAAAAGAATGATCAATGTCTCTCATTTGTTCTTAAAAACTTTTAATGACCTCTTATTTATAGGCTGTAAGTTCCAATAGTCACATTTCCTCTAACGGTCATATTTCTCTTGAAAACTCAGAGGGACTTGGTCACCTCGAATTATAACAGTCATATTGAAATAGAAAACACAACATCATTTTCATTAGTTTTAACTAACTCCATGACATCATTTTGGTTAGACCAAAAGATATATTAAAATGATAACCATGAGTATGATTGATATGTTTTGTTAAAGGATAAAAACAAGCATGTGATAAGAGTAAAATTTGAGTACTATTAGTATTACTTAGTTTAATGTATTGATATGATACGAAGTGAGTATGATTCAGAAAAGCCAGTATGATTGACAGAGTCGATACGATTGACAGAGTCAGTATGATTGACAAAGTCAGTACGATTGACAGGGTCAGTACGATTGACAGAGTCAGTACAATTAACAGAGTCAGTACGATTGATAGGGTCAGTACGATGGACAGGGTTAGTACGATTGACAGGGTCAATATGATTGGCAGGGTTAGTACGATAAACATATATGAATACATTATTGATTTCCGAAAGAAGAAATAAAAGTCAAATGAGAAATTTTGACTCAACAATCTCCCTCCATTAGGAAAGAAAAAAACATAACGTAAAATAAAAAAATACTTATCTCCATCAGAGTTAATGAGAACACTTTTGAATATGAAATTGAATACAACTAACTCCCCCATAGGTATGTACTTTTCTAAGGATTGTATTCATCGTTTTTCCTTCTTTTATAATTATTTTATTAAAACAATATCTCTTTATAAAACATTCACCCTCTTTATAAAACATTCTCCCCCTTTGTGATTTACAAAAATAATGGGGTAATCTTGAGTTTCCTAAAAGAGTTAGAGAAATGAAATGCAAGGCAAAGGGATAGGTAACATAAATCTCATTGAGATAACAATTCTATATAATTCTAGAAATGTGAAAAGAAAGATACAACACTCATTTGTATTCTCTTTACTTTTTTTTCTTGATCAACTCATGAAGAACGGGTTTCATATTTTTTATTTCCTTCTTGTCTTCAGATATATAATCACCCTAGGATCTAAGAAGCTCTTGTTGGTTGGAAAAAAGCTGAACGTGATTCTTGATAGTCTCCTCCTAGACTCTGATTACTTCATTAAGTCTATCAATTCCATCTTTAGTTTTTTTTGTCTTTACATAACACATAATTTTTCTTCTTTAACAAGACTATTTCATCTTTGAAAGACAAAAACATAAAAAACTCAAACTGAAAAGCATTCATTTTCTCTTGCAGCTCTTTAATTGAAGGGATATTGACTCCATGAGTACTTGAAAAAATATTCATCCTTTCAACAGTTTTTTTGTCAAGATTATTCAATGAAATTGAAAGTTCATTTGAAATTATCCCCAAGACTTCAATTTATATTTCATTATCATTCACTGAGATCCTTGTTTTGTGTGACTAGTTAGTCATTCTATTGAAAGCCTTCTTATGAGTAGTTGAACTTTCAGACAGTACTTTTAAATCTTCATCTATTGACAATACTCTCTTTCTTACATATCTTATAGAACCAAACTTCTTTCTTTGATTGTAAGCGATGAAATAAATTTTCCCATAATGTCTCGGAAAATAGGGAATGGTTTTCTCAATCCTTATCAAAAAGTGAACAATGTAATCACTCCTATTTATAGAGATTGTATATTCAGAATCAGTATCCACATCATGCGAATCCAATTCATTTGATCGGTTAGAGTCTTCAACAGACAGTTTTCATTTTGATTTTTATTTTTTTCCTTTCATTCTTCTTCCACATTTTATCTAAAAACAATAACACTTTCGTTCTGAGATGATTGAGCACCTTGTTTTTCTTAGAAATTAATTCTATCTGGAGTTCCAAAAGAATCAGCTAGAGCTTGATCGGCATGAGGAGTTTGTTTAATGCCTTCAATTTACTTATGAAATGGTTTCTCTGTACTCTTTTTAGAACATTAAAGAAATTCCAAAAGAAAATCTCCTTCCACTTCTTCAACTTCTTGTATTTCTTCCAAAATTTATTTCCCTTTCTCTATCTCTGGAAGACTCTGTACGATAGGTTCTTGATATACTCCTTACTTTAGTTGATCACTATCCACCTCATCCAATTTCATGATTATATAGACATCAAAGTCTTGATCATTTCTTTTTAAAAGTCTTTTATTTTTATTTTCAATTTGATGGGTATCCTCTACCCATATCCTCTTACTAAATGCTCCCGCTGGATCAAGACTGAACTTCGGATCACTTTCTTTTCTTTATTCTCTTTCATTCCTCCACTTGTCCGAAAACTCCATTCTATACTTGGGTTTCTTATTTGGATTAGTACTAGTTTTCTGATCTGACTTTTGAGGAGAAAAATCAGTTAGATTTTCATTGACTGTCATAGGTGATGATTGATTCTGTGTCGCTTCAGCTTCTACATCATTGATAAAAATCATTGATTTCTCATCAAACCAAATACAAATCTTTTTAAAAGTACTCTTACTTATCCAGGAAGGATTTAACTCTTTAAATTTCCCTTTCAAAGGAATATTACCATACTTCATGCTCTCAATAATGAACATTATAAGAATATAGGGATACATAATCAAATGAGATTTTATTGCCCTCGACATGACATTTTTTATTGTTTTAAAAATGTATCCCATAAGATTTACCTTTCTCATATGGACAATATATTCTAGCATGAAGATATCAAAGACTTTCAGAGTTTCTATATCCCCTTTCCATGGGATAAGAAAACCTTGAATCCAAAGTGCCACAAATCTGTAATCTGGAGATAGATGAGAAAATTTCCTCTTCTATTCATTTATAAAAAACAATGACTTTTCAGCACATTATTTATTAAATGTACCAACTTCCTCTGGTAGTTTATGAGATGGACAAAAATAATCACCTTCTATTGAGACATTTAGAAAGAGGGTTGCTTGTTTCAGAGTCATTAAAATTTTTCTATCATACACAGCAATGTTGATTGTCATATTTTTTTCAAAATATATGGTTTTGTAGAATTGACTAACTTCCTCAATACTAACCGGATCTTTAGATACAATTTTTTCAACACACACATATTCCCATCCTTGAAATAAAATAATTCTCTTAATTGCAGAATCGTACGAGTCAGAGAAGTCTCGAGAAACTAACCTTTCTCTGAGGAAGTATTTCTCTGAGAATGTTTTTGAAAACATTTCGGCAAGAGTGTTGGAAGCGGATAGAGACATATAAAAGCGTCCGATGGAAGATTGTACGGATCCTTAAAATCATAGTGGCAGAGCATCTCCATGAAATTTGAAAAACTAGTGTGGGTTTGGGAAGCGGGGGACTATATATAGGAGAAAAAGGATGACCGTTGATCTTCTACGGTTGAGATTAGAAGGAAAAAAATCAACAAATATGATTTAAAAAATGTTTTTTTAAAATGAGAATCAATTAAGTAAAACAAAACAAAGGAAGTAAAAAATGTACCTTCCAGAGATTCTATGGAAATTGGTCATTTGTAACACAGAAAAAAACATAACTAATAGAATGATTGGTTTTCCGGATGATGGAAAACAAAGTCATTACCATAGGTTGTGAAGCCAATGAAAAAAAAGTCATTACCATTGGTTGTCAAGCAGATGGAAAACAAATTCATTACCATTGCTTGTCAAGCAGATGGAAAACAAAGTCATTACCATTGGTTGTCAAGCCGATGGAAAAAAATTCATTACCAATGGTTCTCAAGCCGATGGAAAACAAATTCATTACCATAGGATGTCAAGCCGATGGAAAAAAAATTCATTACCATTGGTTTTAAAACTGATGGAAGACAAATTAATTACCATTGGTTTTCAAGCTGATGGAAAACAAAGTCCTTACCATAGGTTGTCAAGCCGATGGAAAACAATGTCATTACCATTGGTTGTCAAGCTGATTGAAAACATATTCATTACCAAAGTTGTCAAGATGATGGAAAACAAAGTCATTACCATTGGTTGTCATGCCAATGGAAATCAAATTCATTATCATTGGTTGTCAAGCCGATGGAAAACAATGTTGTAACGATATTGAGACAAGCCGATAGAAAACAAAGATCTTACCATAGGGGGACGTGTTGATGGAAAAAAAGTTAATACCATAGGGTGACATATTGATGGAAAACAATGTTTTTACCATAGAGTGATGTGCCGATGGAAAACAAATTTGTTACCATAGGGTGATGTGCCGATGGAAAACAAAGTCATTACCATAGGTCTTCAAGACAATGGAAAACAAATTTATTAACATTGGTTGCCAATCCGAGGAAAAAAAATCATTACCTTTGGTTGTCATGCTAATGAAAAACAAATTTGTTACCATGGGGTGACGTGTTGATGGAAGAAAAAGTTGTTACCATTGGGTGACGTACCGATGAAATAAAATTTGTTACCCTAGGGTGACGTGCCGATGGAAAAAAAGGTTTCTACTATAGGGTGACGTGCCAATGGAAATAAAATCAATACGGTAAATTGGAAAACAAGACGATAAATAGAAGGTAAAAAACTATAATTAATCAGTCAAGATGATAATCATAAGGACAGAATAACAATCCATGTAAATAAACAAATAATGATTATTAAGTAAAATGTTATACCCCTTTTTAAGAGGAGTTTTTTAATGTAAGGAGAAGTGTAAAACATGAAGTAGATATGAATGATTATTTTAATGTAAACATTCCTAGATTTAGTTTTATAAACTCAAATCTATCGGAAGGTAGTGGTTTTGTAATAATATTAGCATGTTTCTCTTGTGTTTCGATGAATTGTAAAATAATATCTCTTTTTGTGAGTGATCCCTAAAAAAGTGATGCGTAATTTCAATGTGTTTTACATGAGAGTGATGTGTTTTGTTTTTACAAAGAGCTATGGAACAAGTATTATCACATAGAATCTGAGTTATGAAAAAACTCAATCCATAGTCAGTGAGTGTGTGCTGCATTTGAAACACTTGAGAAAAACAACTTCTAGCAGCTGAATATTCAGCTTCAAGAGTGGAAAGCGCTACTCAGTGTAGTTTCTTGCAGGACCAGGAAACCGAGGAATATCCTAAGAAATGACATGTTCTAGATGTACTCTTTCTGTCCATTCTACAACCACTGATTTCAGCTTATGAAAAACTTTTTCAAACAAAATCATTTCCAGGAGAATAAAAAAGGCCTAAATCCAGAGATCATTTTAAATACCGAAATATTCATTTCACATATTTTAAATGAGACCCTTTTGGATTAAATTGGTATCGGGAACATAAGAATACAGAAAAAATTAAGTCTGGTCAACTAGTTGTCAAGTATAACAAATGTCCTATCATACCTCTAAATCTTGTTTGATCTACTAGTTTCCCATTTTCATTAGGATCAGGTGTATTTGATGTACCTATTGGAGTGCTAATACATTTAATATTGTTGTATCCATTCTTTTTTAGTAAATATTTAATATTCTTATGTTGAGATATATATGCTCCTTCTGGTTTTTCTGAAATTTAAAAACCTAAAAAGAATGTTAACCCACCCGTCATATTCATTTCAAACTCAGGTTTCATTAAATTCACAAAACTAATCAGTTAAAGACTGTTGAGTTGATCCAAATATGAGGTCATCAACATAAAATTGAACAATCCAAAAAAATTTATTTTCTATTTTTATAAAAAGAGTTGGATCCTCTTTACCTTTAATTTATTTTTTTTGTAAAATAAATCCTGTAAGTCTATCATACCGTGTTCTAGGGGCTTGTTTAAGTCCATATAAAGCTTTGGTAAGTTTAAAAACATGATTAGGATATTTTGAATCTATTAAAACAAGGGTTTGTTCAACAAAAACATCTTTTTGAACAAAACCATTTAGAAAAGAACATTAAACATCCATTTGAAATAATTTGGAATTAACGCATGCTGCAAAGGCTAATAGAATATGAATAGATTCAAGTCCACCTACCAGACCATATGATTCTTCATATTCTATTCCCTCTTGTTTATTTTAGCCCTTACCAACAAGTCATGCTTTATTTCATACAATGATTCCATTTTCATCACATTTATTTCTGAAAACCCATTTTATAGCAATTACAGTTGTTTCTTTCAATCTTTAAACTAAAGTACATACTTGATTCCTTTCGAATTCATTTAGTTCATCTTGAATTTTTTTAATCCAATATTCATCACCTAAGGCCTCACTTAGAATTTTCGGTTCCAATTGGGAAAGAAAGGCACAATGTTCTATTTCATTTCTCGAAGAATTTCGGGTCCTTACAAGGTTATTTACATTGACAATGATGCTATCACTAGGGTGATTCCTAAGAAGAAATTTATTTGGGTTTTGTAAAACCTATTCATCAAAATATGGTATAAATTATTATGGGTTAAATGTTTTAGAAATAATTTCTTAAACATTTTCCTTATCAGTGGGATCTTCTAATAGAGGTTGATAAACATTTTCAGAAAACACATCCGAAGATATAGGTTGGGGTTGTTTGAAAAAAAAGGATTAGTTTTGTCAAATTAAACATGTATTATTTCTTCAACTGTACAATTATTTATATTAAAGTCTCTATAAGCCTTAGAAGTTTTAGAATAGCCTAAAAATATTCCATCATCAGAGTTTGGTGCGAATTTGTTCAGATTAACTTTAGTATTCAGAATGACTACTTTTCATCCAAAAACATTGAAGTATGAAACGTTTGGTTTTCGACCAGTCCACAATTCATAAGGTATTTTATTAAGAATATTTCATGTTAAAACAATATTTATTGTATAACAATCTGTACTCACTACTTCTGCCCAAAAGTGCTTAGCAATTGAGTATTCACTAAACATGGTTCTTGTCATTTCGTGAAGATTACGATTTCTTCTCTCAACAACACCATTTTGCCGAGGAGTACATGGATCTGAGAAATTGTGTGTAATACCTTTCTTACTATAAAAATTTTCAAAATATGAATTTTGAAATGCACCACCATGACCACTACGGATAGTTATCAATGGTAGGTTTTTCTCATTTTTAACGTGGTCTCTAAAAATTTTGAAATAGAAAAAGGCTTCAGATTTCTTTTTTAGAAAATAGACCTATGTAAATCTAGAAAATTCATTAACTAAAACAAATACGTAGTATTTTCCTCCAATTCATCATGTTTTTTAAGGACCAAAAAGATCCATGTGTTCAAGCTGTAATGCATTAGAAGTTGAAACATCATTAATTGATTTAAAGCTAGTTTTATGTTTCTTTCCAAATTGATAAGGATCACAGAACTTTAAAGAATCATATCTAAGATTCTGTAGACCCTTTAAAAGTATTTTCATTGAATGTTTACAGTAGTTTCATAGGTTACAATGTCCTATTCTTCTATGCCATAGCCATTATTGGTCATCTATTGCACTTAAGCAAGGTATATTTTGGCTCCTATAGTCTTATATGTTAATAATGTATACATTCTCTAGCCTATGGGCAGATAAAATGAAATCATCCTTCGAATTATGAACTAAGTATTTATCATTTCTAAAATTTACAATGTATCCTTCATCAAATAATTGACTTATGCTGATGAGATTGTTCTTAAGACCTTTAACAAACAAAACTTTTGAAACAAGAACTCTTCCATGAAAAACAATATTACCCATAGCAACAATCATTCCTTGAGAATTATCTCTGAAGGTAACCTTTACATCTTTTGTTTCGATAATCTTTTCAGAGAAATATTTGTTTCCAGTCATGTGTCGAGAACAACCACTATCCATGTACTAAATATTTTTTTTGGTACACTTCTTGTTTTCATGAAAAAAGAAGCAATTAGTTTTTCATAATCCAAAATTGAATGGATCCAGAAGGCTTAGATAAAAGAATTTTAGGAATACAATTTTTTTTTGCAAAATGGGATTTATAAAATCATAAAGACAGAGTTCTATTAAGAGAACAATCTCTTTTCCAGTGTCCACCACATTGAAACTTAGTACAAAAAGGGGTACTTTGATGAAAAAAATAGTTATTACTAAAAAACGGTTTAGAATGAGTATTACCAAAACCAGAATGATTTCTCAATGGTTGAATTTGAGAATACATTTTTTCAATGTTTTCCCTTCCATGAGTAAAGTTTGACAAATATTTTTTCTAGGAAAAAATTTCTGATTTTAGTTTTAAAACTATGTTTTTACGCTCCAAAACAATTGATTTTGAACTAGATTTTTGCTTGAAAACATTTTTCTTAGAAAATAAATTTTCTAGATCCTTAGAAAGCTTCTCCTTTTCATTGTTGACTTTATCAAGGGTTTTTAAAAAACATTCAAAATCAGATGTTTTTGTATGAAGATCATTAGAAAGATCTGATACTTCTTTAGTTAAAATTGAAATTCTAGAATTTTCTTTATCAAGTTTCTTCCTGAGTTTAGAATTTTCATTCTCAAGTAATTTAGAAAACCTAAAATCTTTTTCGAAATAAGGTAATGTATTATTTTCGGATAATGAAGACTCATCATTTGAAGAATCATAATATTTATTATCAGTATAATTTTCATTAAAGGAAACATTTTTAATAGCATATGTATTGTGTACCTTATCTACGAGACAATGATCCTTGATTGGCAATCTGGCTATTATTCCAATCTTCCATTGTCCTGAGGATTCATATTCTGAAGAATCAGTTGATGAACCATTATCACTTGTGCTCCAAAAATCATTATCCTTCACGAATTTCTTTGTCTTTGTCTTGTAATAATTTTTCTTATTTCATTTAGAATGTTTCTCCTTTATAACTTTTCTATTTATTAAAGGACAATCAGGTATTATATGACCTACTTTCTTGAATTCATAACATGTTACCTCTAAATCGTTCTTATCCCTCATATCTTTCTTTCTGAATCTATATTGGAAGAATTTATTTCCCAAAATTTTGTTTATACTTCTAGCAAGATTGGATAACTCATTGTCTGGATGATCACAATCACTTGATTTTGACATAACATCATTCTTAGCTTTGGATATTGTTATAATTTCAGGTGTTTTAGCTTTAGATGTTGTAGTAAAATCTACACTTCCATTCCCATTTTTCTTCTTATTGAAATCAGCATCTCTCTTCATTCTTGTCTCGTGTTGTAGAAGAGTTCCAAAGAGTTCATAAAGAGTAATCTGGGAAACTTTTATGTTTTCATCAATAGCTATCAATTTTGACTCCCATTCGAATGGCATGATATCAATAATTTTTTCTACAAGAGCTTCATCATCAACACCTTTTTCTCCCATCGATTGTAAACTGTTCACCATTGTCATAAATATTTTTTTCACTTTACATATTGGTTCTCCATAAGGAATAAAGAAATCCCTGATACTATGCTCGAAGAATGTCTCTTCTTGTTTATATAACCTTAGATGTACCAAAATTTGTGACTACAAATTTCTTCCAAATACAGTTGGTTTCTTCACAAGATGATATTTAGCTTCATATATTCATAGTCTGCCTAACATAATCATCCCTTGATCGTTATCACCTGATCTGTCTCATAGAGCATAAAAAATCACATAATGAAATAAAAAAACTATGAACAAGCCGTTCACATTTTGTTATATCAAGGTTTTCGCACGAAGCAAGATAGAAGTCACATCGTCTATCTCTAGAATTTGATAGTATAAAAGAATGATCAAAGTCTCTTAGTTGTTCTTCACATCTTCGAATGAAATCTTATTTATGGGCCTTAGGTTCCCACGGTCACATTTCCTCCAACGGTCATATTTATTCAGAAAACTCGGAGGGACTTGGACACCTGGCATTATAACGTTCACATTGAAACAGAAAACATGACCTCATTTTTATTAGTTTATAACTAACTCAACAAAATCATTTTGGTTATAAAAAAAATATATAAATATGATAAACATGAGTGCGATTGATATGTGTTGTTAAAGGATAAAAACAAGCATGTGATAAGAGTAAAATATGATTACTATTAGTATTACTTAGTGTAATGTATTGATATGATAAAAAGTGAGTATGATTCAAAAAAGTCAGTAAAATTAAAAGAGGCGATATAAATGACAGAGTCAGTACAAGTGACATGGTCAGTATGATTGATAGAGTCAATATGATTAACAGAGTCAGTACGAGTGACATGGTCAGTACGATTGACAGGGTAAGTACGATTGATAGGTTCAGTACGATTGACATGGTCATCACAATAAACATATATGAATACATTTTTGATTTCTAAAGCAAGACATAAATGTCAATAGAGAAATTTGGACTCAACAAACCTTGTGTAAAATGATCCTAAATAAATGTAAAAATAATATTAATTTAAGGAGGGTTAGAATAATAATTTTAACATTTTATACACTAGGCCATGTTGCATGGTTTACCAAACTATGCACTAAGAATGAATTTGACACTAGATCACCCAGGTGAATACATGTGGTTTTCTGAACCATTTACCAAACATGAAACTTACAATAATTTGGATTTATTCTTCTACATGGTTTCCATGGGCACCACATACAATATTTCTATACATTGTATCCCTAAAATATTCACAAAAATCATCACATTTTTAACTTGTACACCATTTAAATATAATAAACCTAAAAATATAGTAAAAGAACATGGAAAAGTGATATTAGGATGTGAAACCACTAAAATTATTATTATTTTTATTTATAATTCCCTTATACATTTTAAATTATCACTATCCAATGATGAAACCTTTTTAGTATAAGCCTCTATTATAATTCAATTAACATTCCAGAGATGATTGGTCAATGTTTTGGTGAATAATAATGGTTCAGCTATATATTGTTGTTGTTAAACCCTTATTTGAATTTTTCATTTAATTATAATATTATAAAATTAAAATATTATTTTTTTAAGTTTTTTTGAAATATATGGGGGTTCATGGTATTAAAGAAGTTCAGAAAATACATTGCCAAGGATGGAGTGATCATATATTTAAAATTGTAACTCATGATTGTGGTAGGTGGTCCCTATAAACCTTAACCACATTTGTGTTTATTAATAATTGTTCAATATTGTATGAGAAATTTGGTTTATATAAATTAAATAGAGATCATGTTTTCCTAAGTAAAGGAATTGTATGTTTTAGAGGATAATACAATTGGTTTAAGTGATCCCATGTGTTCTTAATGAATTATAATATCCTAGAATTTTTTCACCACGTATGGAGAATTTTAATTGATTTCATAATGGTAATAGTGAATGTAATTGATCTTTTAATGAGTTTGGATGGTCTAGATTGTCTAACCATTAGTTGATAAGAAAGCCATGTTGTTCTTTGTCTTAGATGATGGAGTAGATAACCATTAAAATTATATGTAGTTATGATGAACCTTATAGGGTGATTGGTTGACGTAATATATATTTTAATCATCATAGGTCCTTATGTAAATTATGTTATTTTATGGATGAAGGGGTTCCACTGTGATGTTTGAGTTGAGAGATCTCCTATGAGATATATATAATGGGAACCTAGGAATGGGTTGTGATTTTTATGATTTTCATTCCTTGAAATGATTTTTTAGGTGACTTGAGTGTGTTTGGAATAAGATGGTCATTTTTGTCAAGTATGACATGGTTATATGGGTATTGGAAGAGAGTTTAACTGACCCTCGTGTTGAGGTATGGGATAAGAATTTGGGATGTGTGATAACCATGGGTTGTGGAATCTAGGTTAGTTTTAATGGGTAGATATCATGTTAGGTTTAAGGATGTTAGTTGATTCATATAAATGAAATATGGGTGCGAATATGTTCAAACTATTGTACCAATTTGATAGGGTTTTTATTAGGAAACATTACTTGTTAGGAGAGATATATGAGGAGTCATTATTTTAGAGATAAGATAAGTCATGAGAGATTGATTATTATGTTATGAGTTCAATGGGACATATGTATGATATATTGGTTTCTATATGTGGGATAGAATTATAGAAAATGTCTTTATGTGGACTGGAACACCACTTCTATGTGAATTCCTAGTACATATGAGATAGAAATGCGACCTTACTTGGAGGGAATAGTTTTGATTTTGTGGGAGGTTGGATCCATTGTTTCCCCATTCATGTTATTCATCCTATTTTTATATTTATTCACATATAAAACATCGATAATATATAATTTAACTTATATGGATGTTTTTATCTATTGTCTCCTTCCTCAATATCCACTAATTATATATGTGGATAGACAAGGGGCCTTCCAAGTGACAGTATGGTTTGACTAGTGTCGGGAACTAGTTCAATTTTCCCTCCTTAAGATCTACTACCTATATTTGTAACAATCCATAGTACATTAACCATATGGGATGGTTTGTACCTTATTATATATTGGATCTATTTTCTACCACCTTATGATATACTTTTGATATGTTACACTGTCTATGATGAATCCGTTTTTATTGGTTCAAAGATCATTAGGAGAGGATCCTACATTTATTTTCATGCTAAATTCTGGACATTCTCTTTCATTTCACTTGATATCATTTTTATTTTAAATAGTTTTTTAAATTTCCTTTATATGTTTTTATGACATGATACAATGATATATGTGGTTTACTAGAGGTGACCATACAATGTATAGTATGGTGTTATTGTGTCATAGTTAGTATAAATTTACCCTATGCACAACCTTATATTCTATGTGTTAATTATATTTATTTTTTAATTTATAAACATGTATATGATTTTATATACATTGGTATCTTTCTAAGAGATTTCCCAGATATATTTATCACAACCTGTATAGTTTCCGTTGTGTGTTTGTTGACCTATTTTTTTACATAGATATGAGAATAGGTTTTATAGTGTAAGGAATTGGAATAGCTCGATCATATTTAGAGATGACGTTTTGGTGAGGTATGGGGTAGGATGATGAGACTCTTGTACATTTTATTACATTAATTATATTGTATATTTGATCATCCTAGTTGATGATCGACTAATTTATCTGATCGTATGACTACATCGTTCATTTATTATGACATGGAGTATTTATATTTTTTGTATAAAAGTAGATATAGTTTTATATGGGTGTTATGATTACCATTCATGGATGATGATTGGTTATGTATTATAATTTATGGTTTTAATATAGAGTGTATCATATCCAAAAAATTAACCATGGACTCCCATAATTAGTCATTACCCTCTTTTAAATGAGGTTTCATGTCAGAGGTAATATGGGAACCTATGTTAGAATACCATTTGGGAGACTCTATAGAGAAAATAAAAAATAGAATCAAATCCCTGGATTTAATTTTATTAATATTTATGATGTATATAGATTGAGATAAGAATTTTTCATCATGGATATGGAACTTGGTTTGGCGAGTCATGAACACTTGTCTAATGGAAAGTCCAAGCTAATGAGATTCTAGGATTATTGATCCCAGTATTTGTTTTGTTGATATGTTTATTCAATGATTTTTTAAATATCTGATATATCTATTAATTATTCTTCTCTTGTCGAATCATGTAAATTTGCATATGTAATTTCTTCTTATTCAATATGTAGGATTCACATTTCATTAATATGGTTATGTATGATTTATTATTGGTTTTTATATAGGGTTAAGTTGTTTAAATTGGAAATAATAACATATATAAAATTTTCGTATATAATTTCATAGTGGTGTTCCATTCATCTGAACCATAGTTTATTTTATGGTGATAAGTCATATATATCATCTCTTACCACATCATCTGATTAAGATTACAGGGATTCTATGTGCCAGTTTGGCATAGATAACCTTGATAGATAATCACTGGATTGGATTCCTTAGTTATGGATTGATACCAGATGGGAATTACTAGGCTATAGTTTAGAATGGGAAAATGATTCCTTGAGGTTAAGGATACCACCAAGAGTGTAGATATGGTTACAATGGAAACGTTGTGTTATTGAGATGTGAATCACCTGTAGCACTTAGGGTTTCATGGTTATGTTTCGTTGATGAGACAAGATGAATGATTATAATTTTTGGTGTAGTGGTTATGGTATAATGAGTAGAGATCCAAGATTTCTTTGTATAGGATGGGTAGACCATGAGATATTTTTAAAAAAAAATTCATGTATGTTATGTTATTATATTTTTATTCTTATAATATGTTATAGTAGATAGTATTTTTGGGGATGAAATAATTGAGAGTACTTCTATATATATGTGTATTCGCATGTATGGGAAATATGTCTTGTTAACCAAGTGCATGAGACTAAGAAAAATGAGACAATACTCATTGGGAAATAAAATTGGTTGTTTTACCAGGAAATGTGGACATGTATCCATTTTTTAATTCTAATGTGGTCAAGATAAATGAGGGGATAAGAACTAATGATTGGTATATTAAGAGGTTCACTGTATAAATTAAATGGTAGGTCGAGTGTTTGTGTGACCCACCCTCGATAACGGGATCCTAATATTTGAAGGTAATGGAATGTTTTTAACATGGGATTACTCATCAGTATGTAGAGTATTTAAATGGCCCATGAAAAATTTATAAGTTCCTCAAGAACCTGACCGGTTTTGTGATGGTCATTTGGTGATGAGTACCCCTTAGTCTTGGATTCATGGCTGTGTGTCATGGGACATTAATGAGGCTTGAAAATAAACACCTTGAGGTGTGATCAAGAATGAGATGTGTCATCTCCAAACTCAAGTATTGGTAGAGGTATATTGAGATCTATGAGATTATTGAGGGTGTGTTCATATGATGTTTCATAAGTAGGTGATGACCATCAGTGTTTTTTGTTGAACAAAGGTCAGATAAGTAGGATTTTATGGCTTTAGGTTTCTAGCATGATTGATTTTGTCTAGTATCGGGTGAATTCGATTCAATAGGGGTTACAAGGTTTAAAATTGTATAATGTAAATTACTATGCTCAGTAATTGGTGGTAATGTATGTAACATGGTGGGGGAGAGAACCATTTTATTGTTTTTGGGGTAACCCTCAGTTCTAGTAATTTTTAGTGAACATAAATGGGGAAGTTCTTAGCAATCCCATGATGGGTGATTTCAGTTTTTCAGGATGGTTCATGGGTATTAGTGGGATGGTTCAGTATAATAATTTCATTCATTCATTTAAAACATGTGGACTATTTATATACATGTTATTTTCTAAAAACTATGATGATATGATTACTTATATATTGGGTAGGAGATTATTAGTTTCTTCATGTATGAATTTGGTATAACCATGATTGTAGTGTAGTGGAATTAGTGGGTGGGTGTTGGAGCCATATTATAGGGGCGTAGGCATGTGAATTCAATATCATTTCTAATTTTAAACTATCATAAGAATCCATTGTTGTAGTTTAAGTTATATATTGATATGGAGAGGAAGAATTTGGATGAATTTGATGTGTTGTCAAAGAGGGAATCTAATCAAGGGTGAATAAATTCTTTTTCAGAGAGTGTGATGGTGGATTATTTTCATTAATTATTTTGGAATTGGAATCACATCATATATTGGTTTTAAAATTTAGTTTTGTTGTGTAGTGTTTTTATGATTTTGTAAGGAGTTAGACAATAATGATTTGATTGTTACGATGGTGCACCGATATGTGAGTTATGGTGTTATCAGGAGAGGATTGCCCATGAAATATTAAAAAGTGATTTATAATATAATTTTATAAAGTGATATAAAAATTTACATAGAGGAATTATTTTTGATTCAAAATTTAGGCTACAAGGATGAAAACATAGTGTTTTTGTAGAAAATTTAGTGCATCCTGTTTTAGTGAATGGGTAGTTACACAACACCCAATTTAGTTTTGGATTGAGAATGAGTGGTATTGGATTTTAATTGATGTATGAGCAGGAGGAGACATCCAATGGTTCATTTCAATGAATTAAATAATTATGGTGGGATGTTTGTGTAGATTCTTGTCATAATGAGTTACTAAAATTTAAGGGAATTTAAATTTTAGTTTGAAAATAAGGGATGTTTAGATAATTCCATTTATATTGAAATCACTAGAGTCGAGTAATAACTTTTTGGAATTTTTTGGATGTGTTATAATAATTGAATGTAGATATTAAGAAGGATTCGAGTAAGGTGGTATTATTTCTGAAGGCTGTACACATATCTGAGTACTCGGTAAGGATCCACTAGGCACCTTGGGGTGATCGAAAGGAGGATATTGCCATATGAGTTCCATTGGGTGGATGGTTTCTCAATAGGTACTAAATAAATGTTGACTATGTACCCTGTGGATTTTGGGTAGCTTTTTTATGATTATTACAAATAATAATTTCACAATCAGGCCCAATGGGATTTCTTGTGGGTAGAATATTTGGAACGATATTTTTAGCAAACAAAAAATCCTGCCTCTATCCCCCCTTGAATAACCCCCTTATGATGGGTTTTCCAGATTGTGCGGACATATGATTTTGGTACAATTTTGACCCTTATCCCCTATTATTTTTCATGTTATGTTTTTCTATATATTTTAATGGTTCTATATTAGTGTTTTGATAATGGTTACACTTGATCATGGTGGAATAATCCTAAACCATTTGGATTTTACATGTAGTGGAAAAAGGGTGTTGAGGGGTTATGAACACATTTATTCAGTTGTTTTTAGTAGAGGAATGTCTGTTGGAATATTTATTTGGGGATTTTTGTTTAATTTTACTAAATCAGTGGATGAACTGATTTTTTCTCTTTGATGATTTATCATTGTGTGGACATGGGTGTTTCATATATCTTTCACATGTGACTGGTTGTGGTTTTAGTTTAATGTAATGATTCAGAGAGTTTTTGGGTGTTATTCCTATTTTTTTGAAATTATTTAATTATATATATAATGTCATAATTTTTTAGTTTAATGGAATTTTATAGGGGCTCATGTAATGGTGAAATTTTTCTTTGGGATTGTCTGAAGATAGAGAGAGATTATCTTGAGGATTCTATATCCTTACTGAGGTATCTTATCTCTATAATACATAACCATATCCACCTTAATTCATGATTGTGCAAGCCTTTATGGGATTTTGGGTTTAATAAAATTTCATAATTACCATGACTTACCTATGTGAAGGAATTAGTTTTATTCTATATTCATAGGATTGGAGTGAGTGCTCCTTTATATTTTGAGTGAATTGAAATCATTAAACAACTTTTTTGACAAGGAATGAGGAATCTATTTAAGTATAGTAGTTTCGTAGGATAGGTCTTCTGTCTTAAAATGAATTTAATTTCCTAGAATGGTTTTTTTATATTTGATATGGAAGAGATGTTGAAATTAGGACTAAAGTGTGAGGTATATGTATATTCATATTATAGTCTGTATGAAAGCCACTTAGAGGGAATGTGATAGTATTGGTAATTCATGTAAGCACGATATGTTCAATGAGAATTTATATAATGTGGTGGGGAAATGGTTTCAAAATATTGGTTATGATTAGAAATACTTTG
The DNA here is from genome assembly GCA_963277665.1 of Viscum album. Classification (NCBI taxonomy): domain Eukaryota; kingdom Viridiplantae; phylum Streptophyta; class Magnoliopsida; order Santalales; family Viscaceae; genus Viscum; species Viscum album. The sequence goes on along the minus strand of OY728141.1, from coordinate 1,277,672,626 downwards.
TGATAGTGGTGTGATAGATACCCTAATATGGGTTATGGGTTTCATATTTTCATTACATTAAAAAGAGTTTCTAAGGGACCTTGAGTGTGTTTGGGTCGTTATGTTCCTTAGTGTTATGAATAGGATGGTGATGTGGAAATTAGAATTGAGTTAAACTAGACCTTCTCGCTAGAGACAAGATGGGACTTTGGGTGGTGTAATTTATATGGGGTTTCATATTACATTTAGTATTGATAGGTATATATTATATAGGGTGTGGGTATCTTAGATGATTAATTAATTTTAAAAATGGGCATGCTGATGGGATAGTCATGTTGTGATGATTCAATAGGTTCTATTTTAATAGGTTATCCTATAAGTATGAATGTATCATGAAGATTTTTTATATATATAAGCTATTTCATGGGTGATGGGTGCATAGTTTATAAATAGTTTGGATGATGTGGTGGATATATGGGTTACTAGTTGAGTTCTAGGACATGATGAAGTGTTTCCTTGTGGAATGACATGCCCTATATATGTGATGTACTCATGTATTCTAGATAAAACTATGAACCATCTTTGATGAGAGAATTCATCTTATAATATAGGATAACACCATTTTCACTTCTTGAGTTCTACTACATTTTTTCAATTAGATATGGGTTCTACATGGTGATGGTATGCTTTGAGTTATATGGGATGTGGTCTGCATTATTTGTCTCCTCTAGATATACTTCATATATATATGATTATCCACAGATCCTACATGGTGAAAACTTAATTTTTTTCAAGAAGGATGTTTGATTTGATGTTTCCCTTATCAAGATCTAGAACCTATATTTATGATTAGAAATGGTACATAACCTTAAGGGTATGGTTCATATATTGTGATTGGTTTACTATGTTTCTTCTCCTCTTATGATCAAATTCCAATATATTATGTTGATTATGAATAAGAAACTAAAATTAGTTCAAGGATAAATGATTGAGGACCCCAGTCTCTCTATAATCTTATATCTAGTTCTATTATTAAATTTTCCTTAATTGGATTCCTATGTTATAAATTATAGCTCAACTTTTCCTTTCCCATGATGATTTCCTTATAACATGAGACTAAAAAGGATGAGATTCATTAGAGGTGATCATACTGTGTATTGTTAGGCTCTATGGTGGTCTAATTTTTAAACGATGACCCAGAATGCATTTTTTATAACATTGGTTTTATTTATTTATTTTCTCCAAGAATGAACATTCCGAGGAATAAATATATATGTGGAACATCTTGATACTAGATGGAGTTGTATTTCTTACGCACTACAGGCGAACACCAATGCACCTGTATACCTAGTGTTTTTATATAGGACTAATAACAAGATGTATATTTGATTGGGATGGAGTAGCTTGATGGGATTTTGAGATGGGGTTGAGGTGAGGATCCGGGTTAGAAGAAGAGAATTTTTTTTTATTTTATTCTTTAACTTTATTTGTATATGTGACCAAACTAGTTGTCGATCTATTGAGATGTATTATGTATAACTATATTATAGATTGACGTATGTTTTTTATGGTTTATTTTCTTCATAAATTCAATATAAATACTATAATTACCTATCATATATGAACACCTACAAATGTTTATACATTTTTATTGTGAAGATGATATATAGTCTCACCACTTGTATGAGATAGAATTTTAATATAAAAATTAAATATTCTATTAATTTCCCCTGAAATGAATGAAAGCATCATGGGGAATGATGGAACCAGGAAAAATTTAATTTCATAGTATCTGATGAATGAGGTTTAAAATATATATGTTTGATGAGATTTATGGATTTTTCATAATTTCTACTTCCACATGATTTTTTGATAAAAAATCAAGAAAAAATTATTCTTAAATCACTTCATTGAAATATATTATAGATGAAACTAGCTGGATTCAATGTGCCATAACATGATATAATCAAGGTTAACCCAAATAACTGAACCATGTCATAATAACACTTCAAAACTATTAATTCCAATTGATAAAAAAGCATCCCAAAAAATAATGTAAAATTAATTCAATAAAAAAGCATTGGTTTCACATGATTTAGACTAAAAGTCTAATGTCTATGAATGAAACATTAATTCACTTCATTTATATATAAATATAAAATTACTAATTGAATACTTATGGGTCATTAAATATTAAAACATAAAATTAATCATAATTACGTTGAACCTTATTCAAAATATGGACACATACCATAAATAATTAGAGTATCATCGGGTCATCTGATTGAATAAACCATTGAAAAGTGAAAGAGTGCATATTTTACACTGTTCCCACTATCGATATTTTTTAATAATCTCTAGTATAGTTTCCCATTTTGGAAAACCAGTAAACACAACACATAAAAATTTGACAATCACAATATTCTAGATGTATCAACTAAACATCCAGAATAAGAACACCAATAGATTAACCCATCATATAGTGCTTATTATGACAAAAACCTCATTGTAGAGAAACTCCTTTTGAAACACTGTTTGACAAACCTATACACTACCACCAATTAAAAAAACTATAGATGTTTTAGAACATCTCCTTCCATTTGACTTACTTCATTCAACTAGAGTAGTCTTTACACAGTCCCATCAAATTCCTTATTGGGGACTAAATTAAATGGGTTAAAAAGACATAGTAGACATAGACATAGGGGGATTTGAGACTCATATTTTTAGAGAAGGTACTCTAGTGATGCTTGTGGGAATCATAGTGAATTAGAAACCATGTCACTAAGGGGTTAATATATAGGCAGAGTTAATGAGATAACTAATATGGGCCCTCAAGCTTGATATGAGTTACACATAACCAAGGTAAAATATGTAAGGCTAGTTGGATATATATGAATGGATTTGAACTACTGATGATAAGTTGGATGATAATATATATTACATATGATGGTTAACCCCATCACTAAGGAGAAATAGAGTCTTGGTGAGTGAAATGAGAATGATAATCCCAATAAAGTTTGTTGAGGTGTGACTATAGGGTTACATCTAGAAAACTCAATGAGAGATATCCTAAGGTATATGAGGGAAAAGACATAGGATAATATTATAATAATTATTTAAAAACATGGAATATGATTTATAAGTCTTTTAAAAGGTGATAGATTGATATAGTCTATTATTAATGAGAAAGAGTTATGATGAGATAATTAAGTGATGTTTTGGAAGGATCTCTAGAGTCTTGGATCCCAAAAGGGCGTACTGGCCATGAGGACACGATGTATTGTTAGATGTGGCATGATTAATGATAGTGGGGATTATTATGGGTCTAAAGGGACCTATTGGAGAGCCTTATAGGTGATATGAGAATGTTAGTGGTTTCATATGATGTGCTTTTTGGATTGTGATTTTATTGAGGGGATCAGTCTTTTAGGATTGATGAATTATGGAATGGACATTGAGATGAAAAGAAATTCAAAAAGGTATGATCCCTTGGTTGATTTGGTGAGATTGTGGGATAGTCTTTGTTACCCATTTTTTTGTATGCAATATGATATTCTGATTAGAGAGGATTCCCCTAGGTGTGTGATGATTATATGGGTTAGTATATATTACCCATGATAATATATATATATATATATATATATATATATATTATCATTACATAGGAAGTCAGGTGGGATGTGTCCCCCTAAGTAATGATGGATTGGAAACTATTTTTGGGTGTGACATGACCCCTATGTGTGATATGATAGTTCCAACAAGAGAGTATGCCCATGGGCGTATATATATTTTGTTTTTGGTTGATATTATACCCCCAAATGTATATTGATATATGTTTTTAGGGGGTAAACCATTCCACTTGATGATTGGGATCAAATTTAATTCTAGGGAGGAGTTCCATTCCCCCTTGATGTGACATGTTTTTTGGTGGTAACATACCCCAGATGATAATATGAGTGGACAAATGGGGCATACTTTATTCCCTCCATTATATATGATAATTATGAGAATGAATATGGTCCCATGAGGGGATATTCTAAATATATCTCGGAGAAACATTTGGCCCCCTGGGTTTTTTGTGACTATCTTAGAGACATCCAAAACAGTCTAGTTAGGTATGGTTAAACATAGTTATAATTTTAGAACCACATGATAAATGATGATTATTTTATTACACATTATAATTTTTTTAGTGTTCTATAAGTACCACAATGTTCATTCTCTACATATACTTGTTATTTTAGGGACACTGTTTATGGTGGTGTATTATGTTTTACTCACACCCTAATCAGGTGTCTTAGGAAATTTGGTACCCAAAAATATCTCATAGTTGTAGATATTGGTGGGGAAGTGGCCCAATGTTGGATGATCAAGACAAATATTTTAGTTGGAGTCGAGAGGTGTATTAAGATGAGTCATGAGTATGGTAGTGGAGAATCTATGATTTATTTTTTATTCAGTATATGTCATTAGTCTGATGTGTTATTAGTTGGGATTTATTCATGTTTTCTTGAATACTCATTTTTTAAGGACCCAAGATTTTAATATGTAAATAAAAAAACCTTTTAGATTAATAATTAATAAATTTCATAAACACATTCCCTATGACTATAATAGTTTAATGTAATTGGATAATAGAAACAAATTATTTTCATTTCATGAAATATCTTTGATATCTTCCACAATGGTCTTCTCACATAGTACTCCTCTTAGACATACCATACATAAAAATTTATTTATATCATGGGGGTGGAAACATAAAAATGGGTGAGCTCATATACATAGTATGGGTAAATATAGGAGATATCAATATATGATCATATGGAATTATAAGATAATAATACGTGTATGTGATAATTAAAATAACATAAGAAGTTAAAACCTAGCCTATCGTAGATAAAAAACATGATTTATCACATAAAAAATTATCATTTCATAAAAGAAGTTTTATAAGAGTGAGAAATGTTCATAAATCAATTATGAATCATAATCTCATGAAAGAAAAATGTAGAACCATAATAAAAATATAAAACAATTTCATATGTCAAGGTTAACTACCAAGACCATAAATATAGTGGATCATTACTCATGTCCTATATCATAATGTGGATCAGGACGCACTGGTTTCCCATAGTGGAATAGATTTCAACTATTTCTCACTATGGATCAATCCCAGCTAATTTTTTCCCATTTTTATCTGATGAGGTAAAATGTTTCACCCAATGCATTAAAATTATTTATATTTCCCAAACATCTTATAATGAAAACCATAATTATTTGTTCCAAAAATATCATAAGTTTTCATCTTATTATAACGTCATAACTTGTGTAATGAAAATAGGTTTCCTAAAAATTTTATCATTTCACCATATAATAACACATGAAAAATAAATTGGATTCATAACAATTTCATCAAACAAAACATTAATAATCCAAATAAATAATAAGGATATTATAATTAAATATTATACCTACTAAATAATAAGTAACATAAGTAGATTTTATGATATATAGAAAATTATTTTGAAAGATCACACATAACATTTCTTGAGGAAAATATCATTTAAACTTTGGAAAACACTTTTTTAAAAATAATAAATCATAAGAATTATGCAAATTAATTTATTTGAAAATAAAATTTAAAACATGTAAAGGAATACTTAAATAATTTAGACCTTATTAGGGAGGGAAATCCCATACATGTTAAAATAAATATTACTTTCACATTTTCAATAAATGACAAATGAGACTAGTTTTGAAAACAACATGAAGATTGATTTTAAAAAAACATATTTAAAATTAAAAACAAATGTAAGATTTTTTTTAATGAATCCTTTAGATAATTTAAAAACTTTTTGTAAATGACGATGAAAATAGTTTTTGACTAGAGAGAGAAATAATGTTGTTTTTTATTAAAACATTATTTTGAACTGTAGAGTACATAAAAAGATAAAAACGAAGTGAAAACATTTATTATCATGACATAACACGAGTATAATAAAATTAATATTTTTCATGGGTTTTGGATCATAATATTTCATTATCGGAAGTCTAATCATAAATAATTCAGATTAACAATGTGATTGTATTAGAAACCCATTAACACTTTGGTAACATTGAATCATAACACCAATGAAATAATAATAGTAAAAGTAACATAAAATATAACTAGACAGAATGAATTCATGATATTATTTTTCAAAGGGTCTATATATACACCTCATAAAAGAAGACCAGTTTTTTACACAAGATTTGTCTCAAATAAAGAAAATTGAGACAAAAATCCCTTACCTTACGTTCCTCTTTCCTCAAATGTGTATTATCATCCGTTATAATAAATATAAATTTATTAAAAATCGATTATAGTAACATAATAATACATATAATATCATATATAATGTACTTATACCATTTTATTACCTTTTTATTATAAATCATTCTAGTTAAAATTATGTTTTAGGTAGTAACTGCTTCGTTTTTTTTTCATGTACGTTTTCATTTGGTATTTTTGGTTATTTTAAATTGATCATGGTAATATAATTTAAAAAACTCTAATAATGTTAAAAATTGAATATGTTATCCTTATATGTTTTTATTATTTCACATATGATAGAGATAGAAAATGAATCACACTGGTCATAGAGACGGTAAGACATATATATTCATGAATGTTGTTCCTATTTTCTCGACGGATAGAAAAAATGAAACATAAATAATAATTCTTTCTATATTAAATTTTTGATATATTATAAATCAAATATATTCACTAAATTTTTATCTAGTTACCATCCAAATAAAATATAAGTGAAAAACAAAGCACCTCACTTCAATATGTGGTAGTTCACCGTGCACAAGATAAGCATTATCACATCCCCCATAGAAGGGAATGTAAAAATGTAGATAATATAATATTTATATAGAATAAATTTTATGCTCAAATATCACACACACACATATATATATATGTATATAAATATTCATTATATTCATCATCATACCTAACCATCTGAGGTGTTTTTGTAAACTGTGCCACATTGGTTCATGAGGCGTTAGTCTGTCGTACACATGAGCGACATTATCATTTCCCATTTTAGGGAAGAGGAGATGGATATAGTTCAACACATAAAATAATAACATCTTAGTATATGTAAAATAATTATGTTGTTATATTATCATGTTTTAATAATATTTCATGTAGGTTGAGGAAGATATAAAATAAAAGCACTCGTTGAAGAACATTACCTCTTCTTCGAGTAACCATCATAAGATTGCAAAAAAATACATTTTAGGTTTTATTTAGGTTCAAAATAAGTCTTATAAGATGAAACGAGGTAATTAATAAAAGTAATTAGTTCTAGTATTTTCTATACCAAAGGGTTTTAGAAGATCAAATTAGAGAAGAGAGGGTGTGTCCATTTATAATTTGTGGAGAGGAAAAACATGGTTTTTAAAAAAATTTATAACCACATTTTTCTCATAGAAAAAGAATATGAATGGACTATTATAAGTCTAATAAGTGAAAAGTCTAAATTTTTCCATAAAATGGGTGTTGGTAAATTTTCAAGGTCATTTTACCCCTAATTGTTTTAGTCTAACCCATGGTAAACTTATTTTCACTTTAATCATGGTATTTAATTTTGCTGATTTTACTATTCCTACTGGTAAAAAATATGTTGAAATTATTAGAAAAAAAAAATATTTTAAATATTGGATCTAATTTTTTAATTTAATCCATATAATTTCCAGAATATAATTTAAAAATAAAACCACAGATGTGATGAAAATATGGTCTTCCAAATAGAAAAATTTCATATGTATTGAATATTTTAATATCCAAATTCAATATAAAAATGACTAAAATAACATAAATTTTATTAATTAATTTATAACTGAACTAATCATACATTTAAAACCATTTTAAAACAAAATACACCTTATACATTATTTAAATGAAACTGTAGTTTTAAATAAAAACCAGTATTTTTCACTGTTCATTAAAAAAATTCATATTTTAAAAAAAATTATCAAATATTTACTACATGTTAATTTTCAAAAATATATTTAAAAATTTAATTTTATTTTTCAAATAAATTATCCTAAACCAGTATAAATTAAATTAATTATTTACTAAAAAATGACATAAAACATTTTTTTTGAGAAGAAAAATACTATTTTTGAAACATATAAAGACTTTTTTTATATTATCTACTCTATATTAATATTTATTATTTACATAAATCCCATATACATATTATTTAAAAATTATTAATTACTATTCATACCTCAAATTTTTATGGTTACGTTATAATGGTCGTGTTAATATAATTATATTAATAATATATTGTGGTTTGTTAAAATTCAATGTCATGTGTAACACAAGATAAACTCAGTGTTATCTGTAAAACAAGTTAACATTGTATTGCATATAATGAAATAAAAAATTTTCATTTCAGGTAAAAAATTTAGTCAAATAAATTTAATTTATTCACAAAAAAATAGTTGAAAAAATAAATTTGTTATACATTTGTTATAGAACAGATTTCTATTTGATTGTTGTAATGTATGATTATTTATTATAGATATTTTTTTTTATTTAATTTTATTGATGGTTATGTTATGATGTTATGATCTTCTCATGCTAAATATTTATATCCACTATTATTTTAAAAATATCTATTATTCAAAGAGTCATGACAGAGGTCACACTATACACTAATTGGGACACTGATGTGTGGTCATAGGTTAGGGAATCACAGAGTAGCATAACAGAATATTTTATTTTTTCGTACAATTTGAGATATTTGGGTAATGGAATATAAATGTGTTAGACCCTTTAATAGTGAAAATAATGTTGGGTCACTAATATATTATAGCGGTAAGGTCTCAGTTATCCTAGTTACAAGATTTATTATCTTTGTGTTCACTATTATAAATGGGAAATTTAATCATGTATGATATGAGTACTTGAGATCAATATTTATTGTGTATTCCCTTATCCCATAGAGCAAAGAGGCCTATTTGAATTCATCATTTCAAGATCATAAGATTCATATAAAATTTTTATGATGGTGTGTGATTGATTTCACATAAGATAGGGGTTAAAATATTTAATGGTTTGAAAAAAACATATATAGTGGTTTCCTATAAATGTTATTTGAGGAATTATACTTATATGAAATAGAATACATTATCGTTAATGTAAACTCATGTGGATCCTCTCATCGTCTATTCATTGATGATGGATATAAAAACCCACTCTGAAAGGGATGTGTAATAATCCTTGGGGTGTTGTTTTAGGAATTATAATCCTTCATTATTGATAGTTATATGTGTGTTATAATTACGAGATGTTATACAAGGATGGAAATCAGTTTCCTTGAGAAGATAAATACCCTTGTGTTGGTAGAAGAAATTCATATGAAATAACTTAGGATTCATTAATAAAAATAAGTTGGATTTATTTTGGTATCATATTCTAGTTCAAGGTAATGATCATCTATATTCCTATAACTATTGATTTTGGATGGGGTTCTATATAATATGTTGGGTCTTTATACTAGATGGTTAGATCATGGTTGGATAGATCATGGTTAGAACCTAATGGTTGGAATTTTAATTTCTGATTTTCCAGATATTTTTTAGAAGGAATCATTTAATAATGAAGTAAAATATATTATATTAACATGTAGTGAAGGAATTGTATGTTTTTATGCATTTGAGTTGATGTTTGATGATGATTGACTCATTGGAGAACAAGTTGGGTAATAAAATTGGGTAGTACAGGAGCACAAAACAATTGCATTTGGATGATATCAAGATATATAGATGTAATTAACTTCAGAGAGTGTTATTGGAGGTCCACTCTTCTTGGGAAGAAGAGAGTAAGGGTAGAAATACTATTAGAGAAACATCCTTGATGCATGAGGGTAGGTTCAGGATTGTTATTCATGGTTCCTATAAGAACATAGGTTTTTTTATATGTCATAAATCCCTTCTATTTTGTTTTAATGTTTATATATGGTCTAATGTGACTTCAAATTTAGACAATGGACATATTAGTGTAGTTTTGGGCTTGGTTGGTGCACAAAACCCATGTTTTGGGGGGAAAATGGCATGACACATGGTTAGTTCAAACCATTTGTGGAAAGCCACACAGTATGATAAACTCTATAAACATGGGAAGAGAAAATAAGGAGGCTACACGGTTTGGCCAAACCATGTGACTTGAGGAAGAAATCTGTGCAAGAGTGTATTTAGTTTTTACTGTGGTTTTTGGATCGATTTTCTCAAGGTTAATAAAACCATGTATACAAACCATGCGGGTTCCCTTCTACTATAGGTATCCATGCACTATTTTCAAACATCTTGCTAATCCATGTGAATTAACTATGCATCCCAAATAATTTTTGGTTAATTTTTTAATTTTAAATTAAATTAAATCTATTTTAACCTAAAATACTCATTTTCTTGCTAAACACATCAGAGGTATATTCTGAGAGCCTATTTGAAAACCAAATCTTTTATTTGAGTGACTCTCTCCATCCAATCTCCAATTCAAGAGAATAATGTCACGTTGGATCTTAATTAGTGGGTAATCAATTTATTTTTAGTCATTCACCATTTTTCTTTCTGTCGATGATATTATTTTGGTGAAATATAATTTTCCATAATTTATGATTCTTCGTCCGTTCTTCCTTTTTATACCTATCTGAGTCAATTCAGGAGTTGATACTAGATGAAAAATTTACTACCAATCCATGTCAAGTGATCTATAATTTTTCTAATGGTTTTGTTGATTTATAAATGAATATTCTATTATGAAACCCTCCATACATTTCATCATGTCCATAGAACTAAATTGATAAATTTAATTAAATGGAATAATACCTATCTGGGATTCCCTTAGGATACTTAGTGTTGAGTTATAGGTTGTTTCCCTATCCATCATAACCCATGGGGAATGCCCTGTGAATTTACCTTGATTAAGAAATGTAAAACCACCTAGGTGTGATTTGATGATTTCAAAGATAATGGAATCCCTTATATAAATGATTTGAATCAAATGAGACGTTTATGAGATGGTTTGACTTTTTCCCATGTGATAACATGTTGATGTTGAATTGTTTAATGGGGGAATAGTAAATGGTTTGGTTAAATGAGTGTGTATACTCATTTTTTATCTTGAATGAGAATTGTGATTTGTGAGTGGGTATGATTTTGTGGTGAAATTGAATGTCAAATTGATACATGAGTGGTTGTACTATTGGTATAGAATGGTAAATGATTTTTAAGTGACATGAATGTCACTCCTTGGATCTTGATGGGGAAATTGACTCATTGAATAGAGTATGATCCTTCGGTCTTGATTATGTGGGATTTTGTGGTCATTTCTACACCTTGGATCAGGTTTTCGTGGACTAGCTTTGTACATGTTCAGTATGACATGTTCATAGAACTCAAAAAAGTTCTTAACTGAGTTTCAATAGAGATTCGCCTCTGAATCGATGAGGATTCATCAGTCTTGTATAACATGGATTTTTTCCTTCACTGACTTACACATTTCTTATACGGAATTACTATGTGAAATATATTATGCATGGTTGAATGGCTCATCCATAGATGTTTGGGCCCTTATGGTCACACGGTAAGGTTTTGATTGATATGGTTCTTTGGTTTGTATGGTGAGACCATGGAGTTTGAACCAATTTTCATGTAGAGAACATTTATAGAGTCTTTCTCCTATTTTGCTGGGATCCTTGAGAGACTATTTAGGTCTTCTAGTTTTTTCATTTACTTTCCATGGGAATCCTTACCTTCATTTACAACTTACATATTATTGCACACTTCATAGCTCATTATATGGCGCATAATATAATTTTATAGATCATTGGGTGATTACTTAATGGTATTTGTTTCTCACACTAACATTAGGTTGTTCATGGGTACCCGAAAAGACAACTTTGATACAGGTAGGGACTGGGGAATGCAACAATAGTTTGATGAATGATTTTGTGGCATGCTTAGGAGAAGTGGAGAAAGAGACTGAGCTGAGGCCCACAATAATATTTGAAGATTACATTTTTTTTTGGTAGTGTGAGAATTTTATTGAACTATATTATACATATTTGGTTTTTTTGAAGATACCTATATCATTATCATTTTATATATGAGATTCCTACCTGATATTGTTATCAATTTCTACTATGTATCGACTATCTGAATGTTAATTTACTACCCATCATGAATTTCATTTATATTTCTATAGTACTACACCTTTGTGATGAGGGAATCAACTCCCCACTCACATACTTGGGCCCTCACCACTAGTTGGATGCCACTGGATTTTGGAGAGATGTGTTTGAGGCCATGTGACCAACAAGGCTCGGGGCACTAATGAGTGTCATCCGAGTTCAGAACATTACAAAATAGAATCACAAGATTTCTTTTCTAGTTTGATTTAAGATTTGGTGACAATAGGAAGGGATAAAAAGTTATTGGAGTTAGTAATGAGTTGTGACCATGATTATCTACCTCCCCTATAGGAAAAAAATCCAAATTAGCTCAAATTAAATTTCTTTTTTTAGATTTTGACTGTTATTGTTGATTTTATTAAACTGTCGTGTGATTCACATGACTTATGCTATTATTACTGATATAAAAATGGGTTTTATTTCATTTAAACCCACTGAGATGGTGGTATTAAATATCATTCATCATATAGGAACAATACAAGAATCACATTCCATGAAATATGACATGCCATTTAGGATGAATTACATATTACATGAAGTTGTGATAGTCTCTATGATAGTTTTACCCACTGTTGTGATACATTTTGAGTAGTCGACAGAGAGGTGATGCCATATTTTAGTTCGTAAGTAGTATGGGCCCTTATGGAATGGAAATTGAGGTACATTTTGATTCAATTATATAATGGGAAATTGATATGGTATGGATTATAGAGGAACCATATTTTCGTTCATCGGTTGTTATGGGACCTAATAGATTAGAACATAGTGAATCATTAGTCAAACCATTGGAATAAATGAATACAGGAAATTAAAGGCTACATGATTATTAATTGGAATGGAATTTTGTAATGATAGACATAGACTTGACCTATATTTGACTTTTTGAGTGGGAAAGAGGTAGTGTTACTTTTAGGGTTTTTGTTTGTTCTTTCAACAATACTTCATATAAGAGAATACAATGTGGTATGACCGAGTTTTAGGTGGGTTTTTAATAGTCCCACTTTTTGAGATATGGATTTTGACATTTTTCCTTACTAAGGAGTGTGTTTGGAATTATAGATACATTCTTCCATGATGAACTCTAGTCAGGCCCCATGAGGGTGGTGTTGAACATGATCAGGAGGTGGTTGTGGACACTCCATTAGTTCTAGCAGTGACACCATCTGTTGTTCCATGAATAGGTGCTCAGGAAAAGTTCCATGAAGGATTCTATTACCTCATACAAAACATTTAGGTAGAAACACCACCATCATTTTCTATGCCTAAGTTGAGAAATGTGTTACATCACCATCATCTTATTCTGTTTTTAGGGGATGGTGGTCCACATGCTGATTAGTTATTTCTTGAGCGTACACCTACAACATTTGATCATACAGAGAAACCAACTAAGATGAGAGTGAATCTCGTGAATTACATGCTATGTGGATCAGAGAAGAACTACTAGAATCTTCTGAACCAGGATGATAGGCTGTGAGATGTGTTTTGGGATGATTTTCAAACAATATTTTATGACTAATTTTACCATGACACTATACTTGATGAGAGGACTAATGAATTCATGTGTCTGGAGCAGGGAACAATGACTGTTATGGATGACATAACATGCTTTATAGAGATGTATCATTTTGTGCCGATGTACCTTACTGATGATCTATCATGGGAGTGAATCTTTAAAGAAGGTCTCTAATATGCTATCCAATCATAGGGAGATGTGTCTAGATTAGCCTCTATTACTTATATTGTGAATATCATTCTGATTATAAATAAAATCCTAAGATATTTTGATGGTTAATAGAAGGTCAATGCTATCTCCAGACCTATTAGTTTGACATATAGTGGTAGGAAGTGATGTTTTGAGGTATCCTATGTGATGTGTCCCAATCTAGTGTGAGTCTTGGTAGGTTAGTTTTCAATCATCAATGTGGTATAAGAGTAAATATAAAGAAATATAGAGATCATGACCCACTTGAGTTCCATGCTTGTGGGAGGATGGGCCATGTGCAATGATTATTTTGTACCTTCCATCAAGATACAAGTGGTATGGGGGGAACTCTGACACAAGGTTTCAATGTAGGATTCTTAGAACCACATTAAGAAGGGAGTTTGATTAGTGATGATATATTAGGCCTAGGTAGTTTTGGTCATGGATGAGTTTTCCAGACACTAGTTACATTAAGACATCAGAGTGGGCTAATTCTGGGCATTGGGGTTGTGTCACATGGTCATGGTTTAATTCATATATTTTTTGTACAACATACCCCCGATGAGAAAGTTGTTGGACTATCTATAGTGGGAGGAATGATCTGTGTAGACTCTACTATTAAATATTATATTTTGTATATAGGTGAATCAAATCGTTTCATATATACACCAATTGTGAAAATACATTGGATAGTTATACAATCTTCTAAGAGAGTAATGATTCATGACACTCCTTTGGGAATTAGAACAGAGGATGTACGCCAGTGTAGGGTGATTCCCCTTAAGGTTTGTGGGTGACACTTCATATAAGATCTTTTTTCTTCAATATGATAGGGTTTGGAATCATACATAGGATAAATTGGATAGTATATTATTATTCTTATGTTGAATCTTATTTCTGAAGGATAACTTTCACATAAATAGAGGGGTCAGTTTATAACAAAAAAGGTGAATATGATGTCTAGAGAAGACGAGCAGGGCCAAAGCATCATGGGATAGGCTGGATGATAGCCCATATTACTAGTTTCTATTTAGATGATTAGGGAGTCTGTCAGAATCACTTTAATCTAGTGGTTTTTCTTTCAAGGTTATGTTCCTAGACTATATTTTTTGCTTACCTCATAAAAGAGATGTGGATTTCTCCATCGATCTAGTGCTAAAAGATACACTGTTATCAATTCCTCCTTATAGGCTATCTATAATAGTGTTTTTGGTAATCAATAGGAAGCTAGAGTATTTTTAGGTAAAGGGGACAATTATAACCATTACATATCTATGAGGTTCACTCTTGCTTTTTTCAAAAAAGATGAACGGTACCCTTAGTCTATGTGTTGATTATCAAAAATTGAACCAGTTGACAGTTATGAACTGGTATCCCCTTCAATGTATAGATGAAATGTTTTATTAGATTTTAGGTGCTAGAGTGTTCTGAAAAATGTACTTTAGGTCCTTACATCTCCAGGTACGTGTTCAACATGCATACATACCCCCTACAAACGTTCGTAACAGGTATAGTTTATATGAGTATATAATTATGTTTTTCGGTCTCATAAACGTACAACAATTTTTCATAGCATTGATGAACTTAGTATTCCATCCTTATCGGGAATCGTTTTTTTTTCATGGTTGATATCTTAGTGTATTCTCACAATTGAAAAAACCATTCCAAACATCTTGAGAATTTTTTAGATACACCTAGAGAGAGTCAGATATATGCTAATCTAAAAAAGATACACTTATGGATTGATCAAATTCAGTTTCAAGGTCACATTATCTCAGAGATAGGAGTACGAGTAGATCCACAGAAGGAGATAGATGTAGTTTCCTAGGAGAATCCTATGAATTTCTTTAAAATACATTGTTTCTTAGGTTGAATGGATATTATAAGAGTTTCATATAGTACTTATCATGCTTAGCAGAACCATTGAAGAGATTGACTTAGAGGGCTGTGAAGTTTGTATGGTTAGATACACGTAGAAAGTATTTTTAGTAGATGAAAGGTATATTGACTTCAGAATCGATACTTATACTACCAGATCAGGGGTGGATATACAATTTGTATTGTAACACATTATGTATTGATCTTGGAGAAGTATTGATGTAGAGGGTGGAGTTATGGTGTTTGGTTCTCGATAGTAGAGACCACATGAGAGGATGTACACTTGTATTGATCCCGAGTTATCTAAAATGGTTCTTACATTGCACTATTTGAGTCATTATTTACATGGAGAGAACTTTTTTTACATAGATGAAAAAAGAATCAAATACATATTCACACAGTGTGATATGAATCTTTGGCAATGAAGGTGGGTGGAATACCTAAGGTCTTTTAACATTGATCATTACTAAATTCCTGGTAAAGGCAATGTATTGGTTGATACACTGAGTAAGATGAATCAGATATAAGTCGTTAAAAATCTTAGTAATGAGTGCAAGCTTATGGAATTGTGATCTAAGATGAACTTGGAGGTACATGAATGTCAGGGGAAGACATATCATTCATCCTTATATGTGACCTATACCCTACTAGATAGTGTGAGGATGATGAAGCTATAATTTTCTGAGGTCCTTGTCTTATAGGAGAGTGCGGTTGGTGTGGATCCTCCTCCTGGTTAGACCATAGGAGAGGATGAGATTCTACATATCCAATGTTGTGTTTTGGTTTTACTGGACATACATGAGAATCTTATTCACGGGTTTCATGGCTTATCATAGGAAGTAAATCCTGGAGTCACCAAGATGTATTGTGACCTACACCATCAGTACTGGTGGCCGTGTATGAAAAGTGTGGTAGCTAGTTTTTTTATGAGGTGTTCTATCTATTTGTATTTAAAGGTGGAAAATCAGCGACCAACCAAACATTTATAATGGTTACCTATTTTTAATTGCAAATGGGATCACATCATTCTAGATTTTGTTATATGTTTACCGAGGTATCATTGAGGTAATGATTTCGTATGGGTTTTTGTTGAGAGGCCAAAAAAAGTTTCTCATTTCATGCCAATCAAGGACACCTTCAGTATGCATGGTCATGGGAGTTTGTATATCTATGATATGGTAAACATTTAAGGGGTCTTATACACTATCATTTCAGATAGTGCTTCCTTCTTTACTTCTCATTTATGGAAGTGTTTAGAGGGGGTGGGGGATAAGTAGTTTGTTTTGGGCACAAAATACCACCCTCAGACAAATAGAAAGACAAACCATACAATACAGGTACTTGATAACATGATGAAATCATGTGTCCTCGATTTAAGGGGCTCTAGGGAGAGGAATATAGCAGTTGTTGAGCTCAACTACATGAATAGTTATCATGTCACTATATAGTTGGAACCTTATTATGATTTTAATATTAGGCCATGCTTATCACCACTGTGCTAGTTAGAGGGAGGAGAGGCATCTTTACTGTTACCATGTCTCATGAAAGAGAAATCTAAGTAGGTCAAATTGATTAATGAGTAGATGGATACTACATAGTCTCGATAGAATTCGTATAACCGTCACCACAGATGGCCTCTGGAGTTCGAGGTTGGGATAGGGTATTTTTATGTGTTTCACCATAGATGGGACATAGACAGATCTAGAGACATTATAAGCTTTCACCATGATATATCTGGCCATTTGAGATTATGGTTAGTGTTGGGATGATAGCCTCTCAATTTTAGTTACCCCATAAGTACTGAGCCACACCCAACGTCTTCCACATATCTCAGCTACACCAATATCACTCAGACCCATATCGCGCTTTCTAGACTGAGGAGTTTGAGATTCATATTGATGCATATATTTAGGGTAATCTAATTCGTATCATTTATATGAGCTTGAAGGTTCTCTGTGGCTGGTCAGTTCCTCTAATATGGGTTCTATGGAAGCATGACTGTTTATGGGTTAGACAATAGAGTGAGAGGCTGACGTATGTTTTAAATGGACGATGTTTTTCATAGAAGAATCACAACCACCCTTTAAAGGAAAATTCATGGATGAATTTCATAAATAGGGGTATATTATAAGAACTTAGGTGTACATATAATGTAAATATTCTTTCTTTTTTAGTTTCAATGTCTAAATATGGAATAATGTGATTCCCCTTTTAGTTCAAGGAGGTATTGGGAGAGTCCATGGCTTGTTTGTAGCCTAGAACCCTTGTTTTCAAGTGAAAATGTTCTGGTGTAATATTATCTCAAACTATGTAGGGAAGGTTGTATGGTATGATAAACAATGCGAGGCATGTGTAGAGAGCAGGGGGATACTGCATGGTTAGAAAAATCATGCGACTTGATGTGCACATCCATGGGAGAATGTCTTTAATTTGATTGTGGGTTTGGTCATGATTGGTCCATGATTAGAAAAACCATGTGGATAAACCATATAAGGTCCCTTATCCTAAAGATAACGATGCAAAATTGGTGTGAAATTTATTGAATAGTGTGCCTCAACCATGTATCACCTTTAATTTTGGCTAATTTTATAATTTTATTTTAAATCAAATCTATTTTTACCAAAAATAGTTGTTTTCATCCTTCACATAGTAGAGGTGATTTTAAGAGCCTCCTTGAGAGTCTAATCTATGAGTTGATGTATTATATGTGTTCGATCTCTGATTCAAGAGCATAACATCTCGTTGGATTAGTATCAGTGAGTACTTGATTCATTTTAACCCTTTTATTTTTCTCCTTCCTATCGATGAAACTATTTTGATGCAAGATGATTTTCCATAATTGTAAGTTCTTCAGTTTTCTCTTGATATGAGTTGAATGAAAATTTGATATTATATGATCACTCTACTACCGAGATAAGGTAAGTGATATATTCCTTTACTATTGGTTTTGGTGTTTTATATTCACTTCTTACATTATCCCACCCACCAATTATTTGTTCATGGTCTCAGAAGTTAATTAATTATTTGAATAAAATGGATTATGTCATATTAAATTATACCTTAGGTTTCTTAATGTTGTTTTGGAGGTTGTTTCTATAACCATTTCCACCTATGAGGCATTCCATATGAATAAACCTTCGTTAATCCTTTTTATACCACCCATGGGGTGAGTTGATGATTACATTGGTAAAAGAATCCATGTAATAAATTAATTGAATAAAATGATATGTTTAGGAGATGGGTTTCCTACTTTCCAAGTGATCATATGTTTATATAGAATTTTTTAGTGGTGGAATTGTAATCTTTTGGGCTAAATGAGAGGGTATACTCATTATTTAATCATGATTGTGAATTATGGCATGTGAGTGGGTATACTCATGTGGTTCAATTGAATTTTGAAATGATAAATGAGTCAGTTCTATCATGGTACAGAAAGGTAAAATATTTCTTTATATTTCATAGACGTTAATCATTGAATCTTGACATGCTAGTGAATTACATGGATATGGTATTTACATGGGTCTTAATTCCATGGTATTTCTTATGAATTGTTCCCCCTTGGATCTGGATATCTTGGAATTTTAAAGGAAATGTTTGGCATGACATGATATATGGACTCTAAACAATGCCAAATCTAGTTTCCATCGAGTAGATCCAGGTACCCGATGAGGATTCATTGGTCTTCTATATCGTGGATCTGGACCTTCATGGTCTAAAACTTTTAATCTATATAATAGACATAATAAATATGTTATGATTTGTTGAACAAATCGACCATTTATGTTCTTACTATATGGTTATGCAATCAGGTCGTGGTTGAAACAATTATCTAGTTTTTATGACAAAGTCTTCATTCATTATCTCCATCAATTGAATCTAAATTTTATATGATCCTAACCATATTTTCTAGGGATCCTTGAGTGTTTATTCAGGACTAATAGTTTAGTATTTAACTTTCCTTTGGAATATTTTCCCTCATTTACTTCTCACATGTTTCTTACAAACTGATTAGCTTATTATATTTTTCATCATAGAATTATAAAGATATTTGGGTTATTTGATATTGGGATTTTTTCTCTCACCATGTTCAGGCTACCATTGGTTACCCAAATAGGCCATTTCAATGAAGTTTGGGACTAGGGAAACATTCCACAATTCAATGGTAGATTTTGTGCCATGATTAGAAGAAAGGGAGCATGGGACCGAGTTGACATTCAAAATTCTATTCAAATATATCACTTTGTGGTATTTTGAGAATTGTATTTTATTTTACAATTTGTACATTTTTTGGTAGAATTATAGAGACACGTAACATCATCTTTGTTTATATGTGCATCCTACATTACATTGTTATATATTTCTACTGTGTATCTATTCTATGACTGTTATAATGCTTCCAAAATTGACTGTCATTTATATTTACACTGTGTTATACTCCGGTGATCAGGTTATAGTCCCCCCTGACAGACCTAGACCCTCACTACTAGTTAGAACCCTCTAGCATATGGCGATATGTGCTTGTTTCCATGTGACCAACTGGGCTCAAGGAACTGATGGGTGGCATACGCATCTAGGACCTTATAGTGACCAAATTTTTTTTGATTGATGTTAGAATATTTTGTGGTTATATTGATATTTATTTTTTGTTCCATGAAAATTCATAGTTGTATAATAGTGCAGTTTTGATAAATACACCTTACTCTCTGACTACTCAGAGGTGTGTGTGAGATTGGAGGGGTTCAATACGTGGTCTCTGTAAGGGTTTGAATGTGTATGCGGTCTAACTGTTTGGTCATATAGGAGCTAAGAATCAAATATATCAGGGAATTTATTACTACCAGGGTATAACAAGGTTTATATAAGGATGCATGGTTTCACTCTATGGTGGGAAGAAGAATTAGTATTGGATTTAAGTACCATGACAGGGTAGAAATTTTCTTGATCCTAGATAGGCATTTTTAGCGATGTGATGTGCATTGATCTAGAGGAGTAACACATAATTATAATTTGAACATACTAAAAATTAAACATATGTAGAGATATAATGGATTCCCTATAATAGATATAATTGAGTTTGTTGTGTTGTTGTGAACCTCATATTTATAGGGTTTTATACATTATGATATTAGACATTGGATAGTCTGGATGGCCCCAGGATGCCAGTGGGCAGGAAAATATGATTCTTCTAGTTCCTTGGTAACTACTAAATTATGACTTGTGTATGGTTTTAGATAGATACCATGGGTTCATGATGAAGTTTTTCTATTCCGAGAGTGAGTCATATTAAAATTTTACCAGTTCTAGTGGAGAGAGTATGATGTTTGATGGGGCTAGTTGAAGATCCAATCTTGGAATCCCAGCAATTCTTGCATTAAAACCCTGGTGTCAGAGTCTGTAAGATTTCATTATTACTCTAGGATTTAATTTATCATGATCGGGTAATGTGATAGTATGTCGGTGTGTGCAGACAAGAATTTTCAAGAATAGATGAAATAAGAGTATCAACTGATGTTATTCTATGGAATTGGTTTTGGTTAGGTGAAAACCACATAGAGAACATCATTGAACCCGTATTTCTATGTTTTTTGTATGAAATTTTAATATTTGGGATCTCCCTGGTTTTATATGGACCTATTTGAGTGGAGTATTTTGATGGGGTTTTCTGTAACATTTGGTGTGAATATATTAATATGGCTTTTGAGTCTTGTGATAAATGGATGAGGGTGAGATATCCCTCTATATTGGAGATGGTGTTGAGTCGGTAGCTCATATTTTAGAGAATAACATTCCATGATATATGGAGTTTCAAAGTAGAAGATCAATTAAAATTATATGAACGAGAACAATGAGTTATTATTGAATTCATTAATATGTTCGGTTGGGTTTGAAGGATAGTGGACCACCACAATTTCTCTCAGGTGAGAAATATTTTGGTAGGTTGTTTTTAGTGATCTTTATAATTATGAGTTGTAAAATTAATGAGAATTTTTTTCTCATAGAAGATATATTTTTATGATTAGAAATTAGATCAATATTTTTAGTATAAAAATTTCTCTAAAAAATGTTTTAATGTGATAAAGGTAAAAGTGGTGTTTCAGATGCTCGAGTAGATTTGGAATCATGGTAAGGGTGGAACTATAGCTAAATTTTTCTACCTATGTCTGATCAGACCACGATAGGTGATGGTCAAACTAAGAAAATATTCTTGGATATTGGAGTCACACCATAGAATGTGAGGCACCATGATATGAAGGAACACTGTCACACCCCGACAAGTGAGGGTCATATAGTAGTATATTTTTTTGTTGTTTTCTTGTTAAGGGAAACAACATAATTTCTGGAGGCCATGATATAACAAGGGGTGTCATACTATGATAATGATCTTAATATATTGGGTGAAGCCCCGTACATGTTGGACAACTTTTTGAAAAGTGGAGTTATTCATTGGAGGTGACCCTTAAACATGCCTATTAAAAGTTTCATAGTAGTGGGAAGGTAATTCAATGACCTCTAGGGTCAAACAATGATTAGGGTTTTAGTGTGTCAGGATAGATATCGCCATGTAGCTTGGACTTATGGGGATTCATTTTGTGTGGGGAGAGGGGCACAACATGGAGGCTAATATATTAGATCCTGGTTCTGACTTAAGGTTGTGTCATTACATTATAGAATGTTACATGAAATTATTATACATAGATATGATACTTTTCTCACAGTCTGGGGATGTCTATAATCGGGCTTTTTGGGGAAATTCTAAATGGGTGACCTACACGGTAAGTCTCAATAACCTACAAAAGAAAAGTTTTTCCATGACATAAAATATCTAGGTCCTAATTGTTCCTAGGTGCTATGTAATTATGATGTGAGTAGGAGGTTCACTCCATGAAAAAATTATGATTTATTTTATTGATGTCATGGTTTCATTATAGATTTCAAAAAATTATAAATCATATTTTTATTTCTTTTATACATGTGTGAGTGGAGAGGTCAAGCTCCTCTTCCCCCTTCTACCCATTTTAACCCATTTATCTAGGATTTTATGAAGAACTTATAGACATTAATTCAAGGTAATATTCATCTCCTTTATCTCTTTATTCCCCTCTTTAATTCCTCTAAGTGGTGGTGATTTGTTATAGGTTATTATTGATAATTCCATTCAAGGAGAGTGGAATTATGATGACATGAAGAGGACATTTCATAAATTGTATTAAGGATTTCCAAAAATATAAATCCCATGTCATTTGTCACTAATTACCTAGATGATTTTCATTTTCCTTATTTATTTAGGAATTTTATTAGATTGGATGAAATTGTAGTGTTACTGAGGGATGTTTGTTTTTTTTATAATGGTGCACGGATAATTACATTAAATATTGGTATTCACTTTGTTGATAATCTAGCCTGTTGATAATTCATGGTGATTTTTATAAAACTGTTACTTTTTAAATTAAATTAACTTCTTATTGATAAATACTTTTTATTTTTTTGAAAATGTTTATAACCAGGAAAATGAAGACCCTAAAATAAATTATGAAAAAATTAGGATAAGATATCAGGTGTAATATGGGTTTTATAAATGTAGGAGTGGGTCACACCCTTCATGTTCACATCGAACAATGATGAATAGAAATCATAACTTTAAAGGACCACATAAAATTATTATCCATAATCTCCCACTTTGAAAAGGAATATGAAATATGGTTTTCCTCACTTTATGCATGTGACACAATCTGATAGAGATGGTTAGTGTAGTAAACATATTTAATCTAATAATGTTACACTTTCCATGGAAAATTCAAGGATCTATACTTTATAGATTCAATGGATATATTTTAATCTTATTCAATCCTTAGACAGTTCCAAACGTGGTTAACTACATGATTGGTAGGTTGGATATTGAACCATGGTTTTGATTCATAAATAATTACATTACCAATATAATGAGACAACCACCCCTTGATGAATACATGATTGGTCTGTAACACATCGCCACACCCAGAGAGACATATAATGCCAGAAGCCACATTATCAACATTCACCCTTATCCATGTACTAATTAGATGAATCTAGTGAATATATTTCATTCAAGTGGCCTTATTTACGTACAATGTATAAAAAGCATCCATAGAAATATCATCCATAAAAAATTATACATGGATACTATCTAAACATGTGGGGAATAAAATACTTCCAGGGGAATGGAAATAATCCCTTATGATGACAAGGGTCCTGATTATCAAATATTACCCCATTTTTTTCTTTCAATGTTTAAGATATGTTTGGTTTAACAGCTGTGAGTAATTTGTTTCACCCCCATTCACTGTGTATAGCCTTTGTGATGTTGGTCAGTAGGTCCTCACATGGTTTCTCTTAGACATTTTTTTGGAATCCAATACATATATGTAATCCCAATGAATGGAGATAAATTTTTCCTAAAAGAATGTAATTAATTTTCTCCGTATCTCCCATAATGGAATAGTTGGTTGAGCTTTTCTAGATCCCAGATGTTTTCATTTGATCCTGTTTAAAAAAACCAACCTCTATAAATTCATCAAGGGAGATTTTGTCTTGTATGATGTATGAATGAATCCCTAGATTTGTTTATCCATGAATATGTATTGGAGTTTCATTCAAAATTAAATTTATATAAGCTTGTGGTATTGAATTTACTATTTGTGTTTGGAGTCCATATGACAATGTATCTATCCATGAAGGAATATCTCTATATAAGTAAGGATATATGAGGTTAGATAATCACATCCTGGATGGGTATACTGGGGAAACAATCATCAATGGAGATATGCTTCTTAGTGGGTGGTACAACCATGAATTCATCAATGTTCATATCAAGAGAAGGTGTGGTCCAATAATCATGATTGAATTGTATAGATACAAGTTTTTTATAATTTCTCATTATATCATTGAATGAATTCATGATGGTAGAACATCTTAATTAGAAAAAGTAATATGTATTTTCTCCCAACAATTTTTTTTTGATCTTTATAGATTGAAACTCAAGAAAAATATCATTATATTTCATAATGTTCTAGGTGTATTTGGTAAATAGGAAATCATTCAAAATCCTGAGATATTTGATCTCAATGACCCTCATTATTTTTGTTGTATTGTTTCCAGGATACAATAACAGGTATCTTTAAATGTACTTATCTAGTAAAAATGAAATTTCTGATCATGATTTCAGAATTCATGATGAAACTTAATGGATATTGTTATATAGAGAAGTAATAGAAAAATTTGGAGATTATTTTTTGGTCGACCAAGAACAGTCTCCAAAATTGGGTAATAGAATATACTTTCCATATGGATTACTGGATTATGGTTCTAGAACAAATTCCCCCAAGGAAAAATAATTTGACTTTAACCCATAATAGAGGGATGTCAAGGTATATCAAGAGAAGTCCCCATTTCACTCCAAGGGTCCTATAAATAATGTTGTTTCTTGTCACTCAAACACCAATTAATTTTTTTAGGGATTTATTCCATCCAATAGATTTCCTATGCACTTTATTATAATAGAAAAATATAGGTTTAGCGGAATACAATGTTTTTAAGGCATTAATAAGGTGTAAAATATCATAATCATAATGACTATGAATGGGTGTGAATATACCTATAGTGGACTTGGTCCATTTGATAATTAAAAAAATGAAAAGGTAATTAATGAATCATCTCATGTAGTCATTAAAAATGGAACAAAAATAAATCATGAGAGATAATCTCTTTCACTACCCCCTAATGTATTGAAACCCCCCTAATTAATCCATTAATGATAATGTAAAGTATTAAAATGTTATGAGTAGTTACAATTAGTATAATAAAAGTTGTTTATAATTCATATTTTTTTAGGATATCTATAATAAATCCTTATTTATGGGTATCAAAAGCTTTATAGAAGTCAATTTTTTAGAAGAGGATCCCAAACATTGTTTTCTTAATCATTAGTTTGACACTTTCTTACGTAGTGAAAAGATAGTTATGTATTCTCCAAATTGGGGAAACCCCAATTTTATTTTGTGTCAGGTTGTCTCTAATTAATATTCCGAATACAACCATAAGTATTTTTCAAATTATTTTAGCTATGGTGTTTTTAATAGAAACCAGCCTAATGTCCTTACTATAAAAATATTGTCCTTCTTGGGTATGAGTGAAATCATGTTAGAGTTGAGAAAGTAAGCTATAGATTCGTGATTTATGGACTAACTCACAACCTTCATCACCACATCATTAATTATGTCCCAATAAAACAAGGATACTCTATGAATAAACCCACAAGGACCAGTGAAATTGTTAATGTTGAGTGAGAAGAGTTTTATATTAAAACATTCCTTATAAGGATCCATGAGGAGGCGCTGATTCTATTTCCCCTAAATTCATTATGATATGTTATCAATAATCATGTGGGTTATATAAATCCCTTAATTAGATCAGAGCCTTTCAAGGTAGTTAACCACTATGTTGGAAATTTCATTTTCTATGGTGAAAACGCATCTACTAAGGTTAGTGTAATTTATTCCTCCCCTAACCTTTTTTATTTTTTAATATGATGTAAGAGTTTAGTATTATTTTCACTATACTATAACCACATTACATTAAATTTATTTCTATTCATCTTCTATTTAATTTCAAAAATTTCATCAATCATGGATAGAGATTAAAATTATTCCATATAAAAGGTGTTCAAGATTTGGTTTTTTAATATGGTAGTATGAAAGGGTTTTTATAGAACTTTTATGTAATCATCCAACATGTAAAAATATTTATCACCCTAATCCCTTGATATTTCATTGATTATTTTCATCATATCATCCATAACATGAAGGGGGTTTATAGGCCATCCCATTTTTCATGCTTTTAGAATACTTTACCTGCATCCTAAAGTGTCCATATAGATATTGTGGGATTTTAATGGAAATTGGGATATACTTGAATGGACCATAATTATATGAATTTTTAGAGGATAGTGTTATGAGTGATACTTAGGATGGTTGAATCCAGAGACCCTAGTGGTAGCACCCCAATCATCAACTTGGACTAGGAATCAGTCAAGATTAATATCCTATCTTCCATTTAGGGTTTATATTTTCACTTTTTATTCAAATATCGAAAAAGGGACCACAAAAATATTGAATTGACCAATGAATAGTGAAAATCATTTAAGTATAACCATATTATTTTTGATCTTGCTTTCTTCTAAGGCATTAGAAAAATATTGAAGTCCCCAAGGATAATAAATTTTTTGGTTCATTTCTATAAACATCCTTAGAAACTCCCTTCATAGATATCTCATGATAATGTAATATGTAGGGCCATATATAAAGGATACAATAATAGTGGATCCTTATAATGAATGGAATTCCAAGATACTTTAGGTTCATTTATTATATCAGAGGAGATAAATACTATCATTATTGAGTACCCATAGGTGTTATATGTCACTGTTGGGTGTGTCTTGGGAGATAAAGCTATAGCAAAGGGATTCCCAATTGAATGCCTTCCTCCTGTCAAATGTTATCTTTAATTCAAAATTTCCAATTAAATTTATATTTTAGGTCATAATAAAATTTCTTAGAGATTTAACAACGAGGAAATTCCCAAGTCCTTCATCACTATAGTATGGGGTCATAATTTATTAAAGTATATTTCTATTGTTTGATTTCATCCCTAATGTGGAATGTGTATGTGATCCTTCCACAATTATACCTTTACTTTGTTTTATTTATTGCCATGGGAGTTGTAATTACCACTAGTTTAGAATACTCATTAGTTGAAATGGTCACATTCTGTTTGTGCTCAAGTTGGTGAATCTCCATAGCATAATCAACCAAAAATACAACATTCATAGGGGAAAATATGTCATTAGATTATACTAGATTTTTGGAGTTGTCCTTAGGAATATGTGTTATGAACAAGTTGGGGAAGGTACCTATAAAAAGTGGGTTTCCAACATAGCATGCGGTTTTCAGCTTTCATACTATCTATCCTTCAATGTTTCCAGTCTATAGGGGGGAGCATCATGTATGCACCCCAGTAAACTCCTATTAGAGGTGAGAAGGAGTTCCTATGAACTGACAACTGTATCTGTCAAGCATTGCGGGACTTTTTCTTAGTCTATACAAGGATTTGATGGATCAATATTAGTGTATCAACATTTAGTCTATCTATCCATAGAATCCTATCTAGATGAAGGTATTTCTTCATGTATACAATATTTTTTAATTCAATTAAGGGTAATTTTGACTTCCAAAGGTCGAATAGCTCTATCAATCAAGCATTAAGTGATGTAATGTGGGTTAAAACTAGGTTTGGGATTATCCTCATGGTTCTAATTGGGTTCGCCACTAGTTGGTATCATATTATTTTTTCCCATCAAGTAGGATGTTTAATATATAGGGTATATTATGTTGTTTTTATTGAGTGGATTTTTTAACCTACCCACTTGAAAAATATATATCGTAGAATTATATCATTATCCAGCTCCTACACCAAAATTTTCGGAGCTGCTGAACCCTATATATATATTTTCATTCATAGGGGAATTCCATAGGGATATCCCTATTTGGTCCAACAACTAATATGGGTCCCTTATTTTCATAACCACTGTTGTAAGTCCCAAGATCCTTATTTTTAGTGAAATAGAAATAAATAATGTTATCCTTACCTTTCCTATTTTAGAAAATAGCATTATCAGGCCCCCTTATTTACCAAAATTGACATGCCTTGTCCCTTCACATAGATAATAAGGGACCGATGAAATTATAATTTAACAAAAATTTTGGATTCCTCTCATATTTGATCTCATGATTAATGTTATAATCTATGGTTATATGTACCACTTCTTTATTCTGGCTGGTGGACATGTAATCCTCCTCCATAATCCTAACAGAATTCACAAATCATTGAATCTTAGTTTTCTTGTACATGATGATAGGGTTTCCAACTAAGGAGGTTATGTAATACAAGATCCAAGTGTTACAATTAAACATATTTAGCATAAATTGTTTTATTGAAACCAGTTTTTGGGTGTTACTAACATTTATTGGATCGAAATTATGATCCAATTATTATATTATATAAAATCTAGGTGTCAAAGAGACTACCCAAATCTCAAAACCCTCCTTTATTAAAAATCTTAGAGGAAGAAAACATGATATTACCCTTTTCCCATTACTATAATCCAACAATAATTAAATCAAAAAATATATATAATACATCAATAGAAATTCTTAATATTATAAATATTTTCCCCTTTTAGAGTCATAACACTCGCAATGATGGATTATTTTCATAGATTCAGTAATTTTTAAACAATATTTTTATTAGATGACATTTGAGTGGTACTCCCATTTTTTGATGAACATTACCCGGTATGGGATATCAAAATATGAAGAGGAGTGGTTAGAAGCTAAATTTACCACTTATGTGAAATTCATACGTGGACATGATTTATCATATGGTTGCACACTCCATCACATTTGGAATGTTTGTCCCTCAAAATGGAATAATTCCATATGTACCACATGATCATGTTAAGTGATGTTTAGAACAATGATTGCTGGAATATTAGTGATTTTTCTGGGCAAAAATCCCTCAAGGTATTATTGAAGCATTTTTTAGGTGATTGTGTTTGTTGAGAAAGTGGACATCTGTGTGGTGATTGATGAAAAAGCAAAACAATGACATAAAAAATTGTTGATAAAGGGGATTTCATGGTGGAATGTCAAGTTCCAGAGTTGTGGTCAATGATCAATGTTTGATGGAAGAACATTGACAATGGAATGGATGATCTGGAGGTGGTACAAAATGAACAGATACAAGGGTCACGTAGGTATTGGTGTGGTCGCGCAGCTGACTTGCGCGCCATGAAAGGACCAGCGCGCTGGTGCCTAAGAGGGTTGGAAATTTTCTCACCATATGATTTTCAAGATCAGATCTTCAAAATATGGAAAAGGAAATAGGGTCACACATGTGTCTTTCAGGGGAAGCAACCTGCGCACCGAGACTTGCGTGCCGAGGGGAGTCATGCGTGCTACCGCGTAGGTTGACCAAATTCCTATAAATACAAGACCACCCATCTTAATTTCTAATGGTGCGAAAGTGGACTTGCGCGCCAGTGTTTGAAGTTGCATTCTGGTTGGTAGTTTCATGCCAATATTAGATTGGGCGTAAAAGGTATTGAGTCACACTGGTTTGGAGTTTCAAAAGATTGTGTCTTGCAGGTGGTAGAGGTAGACCTGCGTGCCAGTTTTGTCCTTTGCGCCGAAACTTGTGCACCATGTTAGACATACGCGCCAAGTAAGGTTGATTCCTTAGAAGTGTTTTCAGGCTGCATGCAAGTTGGAAGTTTTCCCAATATCTTCAGTGCAATGTGAAATTCATCTACGGGTGAATGTTAGACTTCAATAGAGAATCCACATAAAACAGAGGATGTATTCATTTGAGATAATGAAGAGACCTACAAGTCTATAAACTGTGATTGGATCCTTTCCAGAGCAGTGAGTAATGGAAGAGGAAGAAGGTGATCCTCTCCAACGATAGTGAGATAGATAGAGAGAAATAGGGAGTGACCCTTGGGAAAGCAGTGAGCTGACCCTAAACATTGTAAAGGTAGTGAGCCTGGGATAGAGTGACGGTGCCTGAACCTTGTAATCCAAAGCTAGTGATGTTTAGTGGAATTTGGTCTGACCAACAACTTATCAGTGTATACTCTATGGACGTATCCCTTAGCGGTGAACCAAGTAAAAATTTTTGTGTCATGTTCATGCATTACATTCTATTTATATTGTGCAACATGAAAGGGAGATCATAGTGTTCTTCTAAATGGTGAAACAAGATCAAAACAGGCTTTAATTTGAAATTACTCATACCCTGAATCACCCCCCTCTTAGGGTACTCAACCTCGGGGACCTAACAATTGGTATCAAAGAGAAAGGTTGATATTTGTTCTTCTCTAAATGGAGGTCACTAATAATAAAGGGATTATGATATTTGACAGATTTAATTTTCTGATATGGAATAATCGAATGCAACACTATTTCCGATCATTGGGAATGGATGTGTTTTCAGCAGTTTTTCATGGTACCGCAGTTGATATTAATAGTTGTGCATTATAAGAAGCTAAGCATATAGATTTGGATGCTGATTCCAAAGCAATCAATGTCTTAGGGGGATCCCTTTACAACCCCATCTATACAAAGGTGATGTCATGCAAAACGTCACATTCCATGTGGGAAAAGCATTCGAATATATATGAAAGATATACAACGGTCAGAGAGGAAAAGCTGCAAGTGTTGTGGAACATGTATGAAGATCTGAGAATGAACCCGAATGAGTTTGTTGATGCATTCTTTGATAGGTAAATGTTGTGGTAGAAGACATGCGAGGTCTTGGTGAAATGATCAAAGACATAAAAATTGTAAAGGGAATCTTGAGAAAACATCCACCACGATTCAATTCGAAAGATTCTGTTTTGGAAGATAAAGACCCAAAAGAATTGACATTGGATAACCTGCACAACACCCTTATTTCATATGAAATGAGAAATGATGATAACAACGCTGTGGAAAAGGGGAAATGCAAAGAGGTGGAATTTAAGGCCATGAAGAATCTCACCATTGAAGATTATCCAGAGGACGAAGAGACAGAAGAGGTATTGTCATTCTTCTCCTCAAACCTTCAAAGAGGAAAAGGAATGTTCAAAGGGAAACTTCCTCTGGAATGATTTAGATGTGGAATGGTTGTACATCTCACAACAAGATGCCCCAAAAAGTTTCAAGAGGAAAATTATGTAGATGATGTAGAAATTCACAAGAAGAAATATTTTGCCTATGTGAATGGGAAGAAGCAGTTCGAGAGAAATTTCTTCAAGAAGAAGAATCTTCTTACACAAGAAATAGATAGTACAGATGAGTCTGAGGATGAGGTGGTTGAGGAGATTGAGAACTGCAAAGATCGTGGGGAAAATGCTATGGTGGACGTCATCGGTACTTCTCATGAAAAGGAAGAAACTAACGACGGAGAAGAAGAAGAAGAAGTTGAAGGAAGAGTTGTTATGGAAGCTGAATTGGAAGAAGCTCTTAAGGAGATATACATTTGGAGAGACAATATGAAGAAATCCAATAATGTGGTTCTTAATGAAAAAAACTATATGCAACAATAGAATGAAGAAAATTCTAAGCTGTTAGAAGAAATTGAAGGATTAAAATCCCCAACATTAGAGATCTCAGAAAATATTGTTGAATATAAGCATAATATTGAGGAACAAAAGAAGAAAATTTATTGATTGACGAACACAGGAAAGGATAAGGTTAGACGTATCCAAGATATTGAAGAAGAAGTGGTCAGTCTGCGATGAAAAATGAATGATCAAGAAAAACTCTTGACCTACAATGTGATGTCAGGAAAGAAGGTCATTCCAAAGACTGAAAAGGTGAAAGAGGATCCTAGTTATTTAGCAGGAAATAAACAGCAATTGATCTCAAACGTTAAGGCCGATTCCGAGCTTGATAGGAAGGAAAAATCTAGGGCAATTGAAATCAGATAGCAAGCACACATCCCGAAATTGAAGGTTTATTTGGGCACAAAGTAGAATTAAAATATTCAGAGATCCCAAGGGGAAACTCGTAGTGATGAAGTAACACGATGGAATGCATCTCATATCCATTTATATTATTGTGGAAAGATGGGACATTCACAGTATGTGTGTTCCATAGAATAGAGATATCGAAGGGAACAAGAACAGAGGTGGCATCCAAACACAGAATGGTTTTCCAGAACATATTTCAAAGGATACTTTTTGGTGCGGAGGATTTGGCCAGATGTCTAGGTACTGCACTTCGACAATTCAGAGAAATGTGCCAAATTAGAATCAAAACATTCACAAGCAGTAGATCAACAAACCAACATGTGAGTTAAAAATGAAGAATAGATTTGCGGCTTTGGAAGATGAAGCTGTTCGATCATAATCTGAGAAATAACAGAAGTCCCAATCCATGCCGAATGTGAATGAAAAAGTATATACCAAGAGGAAGAAAAATGAGAAGGTCGTGGTGGTAGAGATTTCCATTAAAGCATCAGATCGCTCTGGTGTGTGGATCCTTGATATTGGTTGCACATCTCACATGATGGGTAATAAGGATCTTGTTACTGTAAAAAAACATGATAAAGAAAGAGTTTTCAAATTTGGAAATGATGAAGGCCTGAAGATTGTTGGCTCAGGGAAAGCCAATTTGTGGGGCAACGAAATGAGACGTGCTGATGTCTTAGTAGTAGAGGGTAATAGTCATAACATGTTCAGTGTCAGTCAACTATATGACTCTAGGCATTCTATCCGATTTACCAAGAAGATGTGTGTTGTGAAATGAAAAAATGGAGTAGTTGTTATAAAGGGAAAAAAGGCAAAGGGAAATCTTTGCCTTTTAGGGGGGGAAGAAGATACATGCCTTTTATCCAGAGAGGAAGAAAACCAGCTATGGAATAAGCGACTTGGTCATCTATGTCAACCATTCATAGAAGATCTGGTAAATTGTGCTGCTGCTAGAGACCATCCCAAACTATCGCATGATCGCACTCATATGTGTGATGCTTTCTAACAAGGGAAGATCATCAGAAAGAAATACAGGAAAAAGGAACAGAAATCAACTAGAGTGCTTGAATTGGTGCATGCGGATGTATGTGGACCTATCACACCATGAGTTATAAATGAGAAAAGGTACTATGTTCTTTTCGTTGATGATTATAGTAGAATGGCCTCGGTATTTTTCGTTACCCATAATATAGAGGCGTTTAGATGCATAAAGCAGTATAGAAGGGAATTAGAAAGGATGCTTGAGCATAAAATTCTAATGTTTCATGCTGATAACAGTACGAAATTTACAAACAGCAAAGTCGAAAACTATCTCTAGAAACACGGGATAAGGCATCAAGTTTCATCAGTGAGAACTCCCCAACAGAATGGAGTGGTTGACAGGAGAAATCGGATCATCAAAAACATGGCCAGAATGATGCTTATTTAAAAGGACATTTAGCGATATTTTGGAAGGAAGCAGTTTTGACATCGGTCTATATTTCGAATAGGTCTCTGTTGTTTCCAAAAAAGGGATGAGTACATATGAAATGTGGTTCGGAAAGAAGCCAATGCTGAAATACTTTCAAAACGTTGGGGGTAAGTGCCTCATTCTCTACAATGAAAATAACAGGATGTTTGATTCATGAGGAGATGAGGGGATATTCCTTGGCTACTCTAGGAATAGAAAATCGTATAAATGTTTCAAAAAAAGGCTGGGAAATGTTGTTGAGAGAAATGATGTCACTATAGTTGAAAATGAATAGAATACTCAACAACCCAATGAACAATTTCTGGATGAAAGTGATGATGAGGTAAGAAACAGAGGGGGAGCAGAAGTGGCAGAGGCTGACTCAGAATAAGATACTAATGATGAAAAAGAAAGTGTCATGTCTATGTCTACAAGGAAGGCAATGAGTCGAGTTGAAATTGTTAGACAAAATATCATTGGGGATCAGACAGCTCCAGTTCATACTCGAAGAAAGAAATCATTACAGCAATCATTATTTTTATCTCAGGAGGAGCTGAAATGTTTTTCTGATGCAGCTGAAGATAAAAACTGGGTTTAGGCTATGAATTAAGAGCATGATTAGATTGATAAGAACAAGACATGGGAGATTGTCTCGAGGCCAGCAGAAAAGAATGTCATCGGGACTAAATTGGTCTATCACAACAAGATGAATGAATATGGAATAGTGATTCGGAACAATGCACGACTAGTGTGCAAGGGATACTCCCAGATAGAGGGAATAAATGTTGATGAGACATTTTCACCAGTTTCAAGGCTGGAGACAATCAGATTATTTTTTTCCATAGCAGTGAAAATAAAGTTCAAAGTGTTCCAGGTGGATGTCAAATCTGCATTCTTGAATGGTGTTCTGGAAGAGGAGGTGTATATTGAGAATCAAGATGGTTTTCTCATTCATGAGGATGAGAACAAATGTTTCAGGCCGAAGATGGCATTTTATGGGCGAAAACATGCACCAATAGCATGGTACTCAAGGCTTGGTGATTAGTTTAAAAATATTGGTTTCTAGAATGGGGGAGTTGATTACAATATCTATTTCATCAACAATAGTAATAAAAGTAATATGGTGTGGGTTTATGTCGATGAAATAATATTTGGCGGGTCAGATGAAGTTCAGTGCATACAATTTTCTAAATTCATGGAAAATGAGTTTGAAATGTCAATGATTGGTGAGATAACATTTTTCCTTGGTCTACAGGAGACATAAGGAAGGAATGGAACATTCATTTCTCAATCCAAATATGGAAAGGAGGTTTTAAGGAGGTTTGGCATGGAGAATTCCAAGGAAATGAAGACTCCAGTTGCTACCAGGTTGAAATTATTAAAAAATGAGAATGACAAGGTAGTTAATATCACATAATAGAAGAAAATTATTGGAAGTTTGCTGTACATGGCCACAACAAGGCCTAATATTGTTTTCACCACATTCCAATAAGCGAGATATCAATGTATTCAAAAGGAAATCTAGATGCTTTCCGTGAAAAGAATACATTGGTATATCAAAGGCATAGTAGATTTCAGTCTTATGTATAATGAAAAATCTTAGTCAGTGTTATTGGGTTACACAGATACAGATTGGGTAGGATCAGCAGATGATAGAAAATCAATTTCAGGAGGTGGATTCTATCTTGGTGGATTGTGTATTTCTTTTCTAAGAAAGAAGCAAGATTTTATTTACTTGAGCACCGTAGAGGCTAAGTATATTGCGGCCACACAATCATGCACACAAGTATTGTGGGTGAAG
The DNA here is from genome assembly GCA_963277665.1 of Viscum album. Lineage (NCBI taxonomy): Eukaryota > Viridiplantae > Streptophyta > Magnoliopsida > Santalales > Viscaceae > Viscum > Viscum album. Next base: position 1,277,636,959 of record OY728141.1, on the reverse strand, counting down.
CAGAAGCTTGAAGATATGGGAGATGAAGTGAACTATCTGATCCAAATCAACTGTGATAACTTAAGTGCTATAAATCTCAGAAAAAATATCATACATCACTTGAGAACAAATTACATTGAGATAAAGTATCAATTTATCAAGGAAAAGGTTGATCAGGGGATCATGAAGTTGAAGTATGTGCCTACAGAGCTACAGGTTGCAAACATTCTGAAAAAAGCTTTACTCGAGGAAGATTTTGAGAGGCATCGACTGGCTCTGGGAGTTCAGTAGACTCCCCGCACTTGAAAGAGTGTTGATGTGGAACCCCCCCCCCCCCACCCCGAGGTTTGGTTTGTTTTTTTCCCTACTATGCTGATATGTGTTCTCTTCTCTGTTACAGACTAAAAAGAAGTTTCCTTTGGGTTCATCGAAAAAGAGGGAGAAAATAGTGGTTTTCAAAGGGGAGACAGTGTGGTAATTTGATACATCATGATTGATATGGGGAGAAGCTGACAGGTGGAGCAACGAGATAGGGGGGCAATGATAATGTGGGAGCATATTAAATCTGATGATGCTAGAATGATCGATCAAAGAATAGATATCACGAAATATGAGGATCGTGATGAAAGAGGAGAGTGATGTTGAAATGTGGTAAGAATATTTCCAAAAATTAGTATGAGTTTAGTGTCAACATTGGGTGTCAGAGATGGAGTGATTCATTGATGAAATTTTCATTTACACTTGTTTCTCACACCGAGCATTGTTCATGTGGGTTTAGAGTATGTGTTGAGTGAATCCTTGATCGCTATCAGAATCTCAATCGGTGAATGGTGGCAGATGAAGTAACAATTTATCTTTTTATGGACGAGTCATCAAAAAACCCAAATGGGAAAATTTTTGGAAAAAAATCCCTCAAGGTATCGTTGAATCATTTTTGAGGTGATTGTGTTTGTTGACAATGTGGATATCTGTGTGTTGATTGTTGACAAAGAAAAACAATGATATACAAATTTGTTGATAAAGGGGATTTCATGGTGGAATGTTAAGTTCATGAGTGTTGGTCACTGATAAATGTTTGATTGAAGAACATCGAAAAAGGAATGGATGATCTAGAGGTGGTACAAAAACAACAGATATAAGGTGGCTCCGTTTTCTACTGTTTGCCAAATTTTTGGGCCTGAAAATCGACAAATGAAGAAAAGTGGTTTTTGTAAAAGGGACATGCGCCCCATGTAATTGATAGAGAGGAATCTAGCACACCTAATGTTTTTCAAGATCAGAAGATAAAAATATGGCTATGGAAAGAGGGATGCACATGTATTGGTGTGGTCGCCCAGCAGACTTGCGCGCCGTGAAAGGACATGCGCGTCGGTGCCTAAGAGGGTTGGAATTTTGCGTGCCATATGTTTTTCAATATCAAATCTTAAAAATATGGAAAAGGAAATAGGGTCTCGCATGTGTCTTGCAGGAGATAAAACCTACGTGCCAGGACTTGCACCTCGAGGGGAGACTTGCGCACCGCCTTGTAGGTTGTCCAAATGCCTATAAATACAGGACCACCCCTCCTCATTTCTGATGGAGTTCAACACAAAGAAAAATCATATCTCTCGTCGAGCTATTGTGGTGGTCGCGCAGGTGGTGTGTGGTCGCACAGCTGGGACTTGTACGCCAGTGTTTGAAGTTGCGCGCCGGTTGGTAGTTGTGCGCCAATATTGGGTTGAGAGTAAAAGTTATTGAGTCGCGCAGGTTTGGAGTTGCAAAATATTGTGCTGTGTAGGTGGTAGAGGTAGTATTGCGCTCCAGTTGTGACCTGCGCGCCGATACTTGCACACCGGGTTAGACATGCACACCATGTAAGGTTTATTCTTCAGCATAGTTTTCAGGTTACGTTGAAGCTGGAAGTTTTCCCGATACCTTCAGTGCGAAGAGAAATTAATCTATGGGTGAAAGTTGGACTTCAACAGAGAATCCACATAAAAAAGAGGATGTATTCATTAGAGATAATGAAGAGACCTAAAAGTCTATAAACTATGAGTGGATCCTTTCTGAAGCAGTGAGCAAAGGAAGAGGAAGAAGATGATCCTCTCCACTGGTAGTGAGAGAGAGAGAGAGAAATAGGGAGTGACCCTCGGGAAAGCAGTGAGTTGACCCTAAACATTGTAAAGGAAGTGAGCCTAGAACATAATGACTATGCCCGAACCTTGTAATCCACATCTAGTGAAGTTTAGTGGAATTTGATATGACCGACAACTTTTCGGCATATGCTCGTTGGATGTAGCCCATAGAGGTGATCCAAGAAAAAAATTGATGTATCATGTGCATGCTTTACTTACTGTTTATATTGCGAAACAAGAAAGAGAGAGAAGAGTTTTTTTCTTAATGGCGAAAAAGATCATAATGGGTTTTAATTTTAAATTAGCCATGCCCTGATTCACCCCCCTCTCAGGATACTCAAGCTTGTGGACCTAAAAATTGGTATCAAAGGGAAAGGTTGATATTAGTTCTTCTCTCAATGGATGTTTCTAATATTAAAGGGATTCTGATCTTCGACGGATTTAATTTTCATATATGGAAGAATCAAATGCAACCCTATTTCTGATCCTTGGGAATGGATGTGTTTTCACCATCAATCAATGGTATCATAGCTGATATTAATAGTGGTGCCTTATCATAAGCTCAGCATAGAGAGTTGGATGCTGATTCCAAAGCAATAAATTCCTTAGGGGGAGCTCTTTCCAATCTCATCTATACAAAGGTGATGTCATGAAAAATGTCACATTCCATGTGGGAATTTTTTTTGAATATATATGAAGGAGATACAATGTTCAGAGTGGAAAAACGGCAAGTGTTGTGGAACATGTATGATGAACTGAGAATGATCCTGAATGAGTCTGTTGATGTATTCTTTTATAGGGTAAATACTGTGGTAGAAGACATGCATGGTCCTAGAGAAATTATCAAAGACATAGAAATTGTGAAGCGCATCTTGAGAAAACTTCCACCTCGGTTAAATCTGAATGTTTTTGTTTTGGAAGATAAAGACTTGAAAGAATTGACATTGGATAACTTTCACAGCACCCTTGTTTCATATGAAATGAGAAATGATGATAATGACGCTGTGGAAAAGGGGATATCCAAAGAAGTGGCATTTAAGGCCATGAAGAAGCTCACCATTGAAGATTCTCAGAAGGAAGAAGAGACAGATGAGGTAATGTCATTCCTCTCCTCAAACATTCATAAAGGAAAAGGAGAGTTCAAAGGGAAACTTCCTCTTGCATGCTTTAGATATGGAATGGTTGGACATCTCGTAGCAAGATTCCACAAAAAGTCTCAAGAGAAAAATGGTGAAGATGGTGTTGAAATTCCCAAGAAGAAATCTTCAGCCTATGTGAAAGGTAAGAAGCAGTCAAGAGAAATTTTTTCAAGAAGAAGAATATTCTTTCACATGAAATAGATATTTCAGATGAGGCTGAGGTTGAAGAGGTTGAGGATATTGAAAAATGAAAAGATCTTGGAGAAAATACTATGGTGTAAGTCATTGGTAGTTCTCATGAAAAGGATGAAACTGCTGATGGGGAAGAAGAAGAAGAAGTTGATGGAAGAGTTGATATGGAAGCCGAATTGGAAGAAGCTCTTGAGGAGATAGAAATTTGGAGAGCCAAAACGAACAAATCCAATAAAGAGGTTCATGATGCCAAACTCTATATACAACAACAAGATGAAGAAAATTCTGAGATGTTAGATGTAATTGAAAGACTAAAATCCTCAACACCAGAGAGATCAGAAAATATTGTTGAGTATAAGCTTAAAATTGAGGAACAAAATAAGGAAATTGATTGTTTGACTAACAGAAGAAAGGAGTAGGTCAGATGTATCAAAGGGCTTAAAGAAGAAGTGGCCAGTCTATGGAAGAAAATTGAATGATCAAGAAAATCTCTTTACGTCCACTGTGATGTTAGGAAAGAAGGTTATTCTAAAGATTGAAAAGGTGAAAGAGGAGCCTAGTTGATCATAAGGAAAGAATAATCAATTGATCTCAGACGTTAAGGCTGATTTAGGGCTTGATAAGAAGCAAAAATCTGTGGAAATTGAAGTCAGACCGCAAGCACCTGTCTCGAAATTGAAGGTTCATTTAGGCACTAAGATGAATCAGAATATTCAGAGATCCCAAGGGGAAAATCATAGTGCTGAAGTGACATGAAGGAATGCACCTTATATCAGGTGTTTTTGTTGGGGGAAGATGATAACTTCACAGTATGTGTGTTCCATAGCCATGAGATATCGAAGGGAACAAGAACAGAGGTGGCAGCCAAATACAGAACGGTTTTCCAGAACATATTTTGAAGTACACTATTTTTGGTGCGGAGGATTTGGGAACATAGCTAGGTACTACACATCGACCATTCATAGAAATGTGCCAAAGTAGAATCAAAACATTCTCAATCAGCATATCAATAAATTGACAGGTGAGTTAAAAATGAAGAATATATTTGTGGCTTTTCAAGATGATGTTGGTCCATCATAATCTGAGAAAGAACAGAACTCTCAATCCATGCCGAGTGTGAAGGAAAAATTATGGACCAAGAAGAAGAAAAATGAGAAGGTTGTGGTCGTAGAGATCTCTCATAAAGTATCATATCTCTCTAGTGTGTGGATATTTGATAGTGGTTGCACATCTCACATGGCGGGTAATAAGGATCTTGTTACTGGCATAAAATATGATAAAGAAGGAGTTATCAAATTTGGAAACGATTTAGGCCTGAAGATTGTTGTCTCAGGGAAAGACAAGTTTGGGGGAAAAGATATGAGATATGCTGATGTCTTATTAGTAGAGGGTCTTATTCATAACATTCTCAATGTCAGTCAACTATGTGACTCTGGGAATTCTATCTGATTTACCAAGAAGATGTGTGTTTTGAATGGAAACGATGGAGCAATTGTTCTATGGGGAAAAATGACAACGGAAAATCTTTACCTTTTATGTGGGGAAGAAGATATATGCCTTTTATCTAGAGAGGAAGAAAACCAACTGTGGTATATGTGACTTGGTCATCTATGCCAACCATCCATGGAAGATCTGGAAAAGTGTGATGCTGTGAGAGACCTTCCCAAACTATCACATGATCGCACTCATACGTGTGATGCTTTCCAACAAGGTAAGATCATCAGAAAGAAATACAGGCCAAAGGAACAGAAATCAACTAGAGTGCTCGAATTTGTGCATGAGGATGCATGTGGACCTATCTCACCACGAGCTATAAATGGGAAAAGGTACAATGTTATTTTCATTGATTATTATAGCAGAATGATCTGGGTATTTGTCGTTACCCATAAGACAGAGGTGTTCAGTTGCATAAAGCAGTATAAGAGGGAATCAGAAAGGATGCCTGGGCATAAAATTATAATGTTTTTTACTGATAAAAGTATGGAATTCACAAACAGTCAAGTCTAAAACTATCTCGAGAAACACGGGATAAGGCATCAAGTTTCATCAGTGAGAACTCCCCAACAGAATTGAGTGTTTGTGAGGAGAAATTGGATAATCAAAAACATGGCCAGAATGATTCTTATTGAAAAGGACCTACCGAAGAAATTTTGGAAGGAAAAAATTTTTACATCAGACTATATTTCAAATAGGTCTCTGTTGTGTCCGAAGGATGGGAAGACTCTATATGAAATGTGGTACGGAAAGAAGCCAACACTGAAATACTATCGAATCATTGGTAGTATCTACTTCATTCTAAACAACTAAAATCACAGGAAGTTTCTGCCATGAGGAGGTGAGGGGATATTCTTTGGCTACTCAGGGAAAATAAAAGCATATAAATCTTTCAATAAAATGCTAGGAAATTTTTTTGAGAGAAATGATGTAACTCAAGATGAAAATGAATAGAATACTCAAAGAACCAGTGAACAGTTTCTTGATGAAAGTGATGATGAGGTAAGAAACACAGGGGGATTAGAAGTGGTAGAGGTTGAATCTGAAGAAGATATTAATGATGAACAAGAATGTTTCAAGTCTGTGTCTGCAAGGAAGGTAACGAGTCAAGACAAAATTGATAGGCAGAATATCATTGGGGATCAGATAGCTCCAGTTCAAGCTCAAATAATGAAATCATTACAACAAACATCATTTTATCCCAGGAAGAGCCGAAATGTTTTTCCAATGCAGCTAAAGATGAAAACTAGGTTCAGGGTATGAATGAAGAGCTTGATCAGATTGAGAAGAACCAGACAAGGGAGATTGTCTCGAGGCCAGTAGATAAGAATTTCATCTGGACTAAATGGATCTATTGCAACAAGATGAATGATGATGGTATAGTGATTCGGAACAAAGCACGACTAGTGGTCAAGGGATACTCCCAGATATAGGGAATATATGTTGATGAGACATTTTCACTGATTTCAAGCTGGGAGACAATCAGATTATTTTTTTCCATAGCAGTGCAAAAAAAGTTCAAAGTGTTCCAGATAGATGTCAAATCTGCATTCATGAACGGTGTTCTAGAATAGGAGGTGTATATTGAGCCGCCAGATGGTTTTCTCATTCATGAGGATGAGAACAAAGTTTGCAGGCTGAAGAAGGTGTTGTATGGGCTAAAACAAGCCCCAATAGTGTGGTACTCAATGCTTGATCGGTACTTAAGTAACTTGGTTTCTAGCAAGGGGGAGTATATTACAATCTTTATTTCCTCAACAATAGTAATCAAAGGATGATGATGTTGGTTTATGTCGATGATATAATATTTGGCAGATCAGATGAAGTTAAGTGCATACAATTTTCCAAATTCACAGAAAATGAGTTCGAAATGTCAATGGTTAGTGAGCAAACATTTTTCATTGGTCTACAGGTGACACAAGGAAGGAATGGAACATTCATTTATCAATCCAAATATTCTATGGAGGTTCTAAGAAGGTTTGGCCTGGAGAATTTCAAGGAAATGAAGACTCCAGTTTCTACCCTGATGAAATGATCAAAAATGAGAATGGAAAGGCAGTTAATATCATAGAATACAAAAAATTTTTGGAAATTTTCTATACTTGACCACAAAAATGCCTGATATTGTTTTATCCACATGCCTAGAAGAGATATATCAGAGTAATCCAAAGGAAAGCCACATTCTTGCAATGAAAATAAAACATCGGTATATCAAAGGCACCGTGGATTTCGGTCTGATGTATTATGAAAAATCTCAGTCAGTGTTATTGGGTTACACAGATGCAGATTGGGATGGATCAGCAGATGACAGAAAATAAACGTCAAGAGGTTCATTCTATATTGGTGGATTGTGTATTTCTTGGATAAGAATGAATCAAGATTTCATTTCATTGAGCACCGTAGAGGCTGAGCATATTGCGGCCACTCAAGCATGCACATAGTTGTTGTGGATGAAGCAGCAGCTTGAAGATATGGGAGTTGAAGTGAAGTCTCCGATCGGAATCCAGTGTGATAACACAAGTGCAATAAATCTCAGACTAAATCCCATCCATCACTCAAGAAAAAATCACATTGAGATAAAGTATCATTTTATCAAGGAGAAGGTTTAGCAGGGAATCGTGAAGTTGGATTATGTGTCTAAAAAGCTATAGGATCCAGACATTCTGATAAAATCCTGACTCATGGAAGATTTTGAGAGGCATCGAATGGATCTGGGAGTTCAGTCGACTCCCCACACTTGAAATAGTGTGTATGTGGAACCCCCCCTCTCCCTGAGATATGGTGGGTGATTTTCCCTACTATGCTGACATGTGTTCTCCACTCTGTTACAGGCTATAAAGGAGTGACCTTTGGGTTCGTTGACAAAGGGGGAGAAAATAGTGATTGTTCAAGGGGGAGACAATGTGGTAATTTGATACATAATGATTGATATGGGGAGAAGCTGATAGGTGGAGCATCAACATAGGGGGAGCAATGAGAAAAGGAGAGCGTATTAAATCTAATGATGATAAAAGTGATCGATGAATGAATAGATATCACGACAGATGAAGATCGTGATGAACTAAGAAGAGTGACGTTGGAATGTGGTAATAATTTTTCCAAAAATAGGTATCAGGTTGGTAATAATTGGTATCAGTTTGGTGTCAATAGTGGGTGTTAGAGATGGAGTGATTCATTGATGAACATTTTATTTACTCTTGTTTCTCACGCCGAGAATTTCTCATGTGGGATTAGAGTATGTGTTGAGTGAATCCTTGATCGTTATCAGAATCACAATAGGCGAATAGTGGCTGATAAATTAATGATGTATCTTTTTATGGAAGAGTTTTCAACAAACCCACATGGGGATATTGTTGGGAAAAAATCCCTCAAGGTATCATTGAATCATTTTTTAGGTGATTGTGGTTTTTTGACAATGTGGACATCTGTGTGGGTATTGTTGTCAAAGAAAAACAATGACATTCAAATTTTTTGATAAAGGGTATTTCATGGTGGAATGTCGAGTTAATGAGCTGTGTTTAACAACCAATGTTTGATTGAAGAACGTTGACAAAGTAATAGATGATCTGAAGGCAGTACAAAATGAATAGATACAAGGTGGCACCATTTTCCAGTGTTTGCCAAATTTTTGGGCCTGAAAATAGACAAATGAAGTAAAGTGGTTTTTTGAAAAGAGACAAGCGTTCCATGTACTTGAAGGAGAGGAAACATACTGCCTAATGTTTTTCAAGATCAGAATGTCAAAATATGGCAATGGAAAAATGGCCGCATAGGTATTGGTGTGGTTGCGCAGCAGACTTGCGCGCCATGAAAGGACCTGCGTGTCAGTGCCTAAGAGGGATGGAAGGTTGCGTGACATATGTTTTTCAAGATTAGATCTTCAAAATATGTCAAAGGAAATATAGTTGCATAAGTGTCTTGCAAGGGAAGCAACCCGTGTGCCGGGACTTGTGTGCCACCGTATAGGGTGACCAAATGACTATCAATACAGGACCACCCCTCATCATTTCTGACGGAGTTCAACACTTAGAAAAATCAGATCTCCCATCACGTTGGTGTGGTGGTCACGTAGGTGGTGTTTGGTCACCCATGTTGTAAAGACCCGTAAATTTCAAGGAATTTTTTTTCTTAATTTTCTTTGGAATTTTACAAGAACGCAGTTTCTGACGGCGCCTGATTCCGAGGCCCGGTGTGCCCGGAATCATTTTCTGAAGTTTGGCTCGGGTACGTTCAGTGAACGGACAAGTGGGTTTTTCTAACTTTTTAACCGGTGCCTGGAATCGAATTCTGAGGGCACCGATGAAATCGCAGCGCCGGTATTCGCTTAGAAACGCCTCTTCCGGAGTTGCGTTTTCTCGGGTGTGGTTCTTAATTTTCGGGCTTAAAGTTAAGAAATAAAATAATTTTGCGACAGCTTTATTTTATTTCACTTAAGCCACTTGGAAGCCACTTGAAGCCACATAAAGGAGGCTTGAACTGAGTTGAACTGGATAGGATGCTATCCAGAAATATCCTACCCCCTTGGTAGGATATTTGTGAGGTGGGGCCCGCACGAGCCCCGCCGTTTCTTTCCGCTAAGAAACGCACCCGTGAAAACCCGTCTTAATGAAAGTCAACCGACGCTTTTTCTAAATTCTTAACAGACCATTTAATTGGGCGGTTTATTTCGTGAATTAAATGGGCTGTTTATTTCGTGAATTAAATGGGTTGTTTCCTTCGTGAATAAAATGGGTCGTTTCTTTCGTTGAATTAATTCAACGAATTGATGGATCGTTTCTTAACCAGTTTTTCAAATTCGTTGGCGTAATAATAAAATAAGACCAACGCTTAACCTCTGGTGATTTGCGCTTGAGATGATTTGGGAGAACCCTCGCAACTTCTTCTCCCTCGCGAAGAACGCGAAGAACGCGAAGAACGCCGAACCCGAAAATCGACGACACCTTCGCCCGAGACGCTCTTCCGATCTCCGATCTCCGATCACCGACCATTCGAGCTCGCCGACTCAACGCCGGAATCTGCGACGACGCGACGCCTCCCCGTGACGACGCGACGATCGATCTCTTCCGTGACGGTCTCTTCCGCGAAGAACGCCCGCGCACGACGATCATCAAGGTAGGGATTCATTTTGGAAAATTACCCCTTTTTTTAATTTTCTCATGAACGTTCTTGAAAATTAAAAAGCCGGTTTTCAATGAACAATTTTTATTTTAATTAAAATTTTTGGATCATGTGTTGATCGTTTTTCTCCCGGTTGTTTATCTCTAATGTGGAGGGTGCGGGCCGAACGAACACGGCCCGACGACCCTCCGCCGTTCTTCGTTTTGTGCGGATTTGACGGTCGACGACGGAACGTGCCGCAGAGGACGGGTCGTGAAAAATTGGTATCAGAGGTGGTCGGTTCTACCGCAGACTCTGATCTTTCTTCTATGTGAAGAAAAAGTGTTTAGTGTATTGAGTGTGGTTATCAGTCCAGGGAGTCCAGTGTTGGTGCGGCGGCCGACGTATCCATACACCAGGACCCTGACTTCTGATTCCTTACTTAATGTACGAAAACATTGTTTGCATGTGTGTTTCACGTTTTCTTTGTGATTACTTGTGTCAGCTCACCAGGTATACTGTTCTGACCGTGGCATACTTGTTTCCTTTTCAGGATGGCACAATGACAGCAGCCAGCTAGGGTTCCCAGAGTAAGGCGCGACGACAGCCCGCCGAGCGATGAGGCCTCGGTACAGGGCCCGTTGATAGCAGAGGCACCGGCAGTACCTTTACCCGCCGAGCCCCCGATGCTTCCAGCACTGGAAGCTGACGACGCACGACGCCTCGGAGCTCTGCACGAGTTCCAGCGCCAGCGACCACCCAGGATCCGTGGGGAGTCGGACCCCCAGGCAGCCGAGGACTGGCTGGTGGCGGTCGTCCGAGTTTTCAGGCTAGTGAGGACGCCAGCAGACCTCATGGTGATCCTCGCGGCGAGCTTACTGCACGCAGAAGCCGGACGCTGGTGGAGCCTGATGCTTCAGGTACACGATGAGGCCTCCCTCATCTGGACGGACTTCGAGAGCCTCTTCCGCTTAGAGTTCGTCCCGGCCACCCTCCGAGCGGTGCGCATCCAGGAGCTTCTTCAGCTGCGGCAGGGCAGCTTGACGGTCGCTCAGTACGCGGCGAGGTTCACCGACCTTTCTCGGTACTCGACAGACATGGTACGGGACCCCTTCTTCCGGGCCCGGACCTTCGAGCAGGGTTTGAGACACGAGATCAGGGCATCGCAGATCTCCCTCAGCATCCCGACCCAGGCAGGGGTACTGGAGCGAGCCCTCCTGATCGAGAGCTTCCTGGCTGAGTCCACAGCGAGACCCACCGCAGGGCGGCAGATAGCGGAGTCTTCGGAAGCTGGTAGCCGGCGGATGACTCAGGGTTACAGGAGGACCAGACCTTCCGGCAGGCAACCTCGGGACGCTGGCTCAGCAGTGCAGGGCACCCGGCCAGGAGCCAGCCTTCCGAGAGGCAGACAGTGCGACGATTGCGGCGGGCAGGGCCACATGGCTCGTGACTGCCCGACCCGTCGTACCGAGGGGCAGCAGATGGTGGAGGGGCCACCCAAGCAGAGGCAGAGGGTCGACCGTGGCGGTCCGCAGGGAGGAGGCGGACGAGGCAGAGGAGCTGGCCGAGCAGCAGGTGGTGGGCGACGCTTTGAGGCTCTGCCACCACCACCACCAGGAGGCCCGCCCCGACCACAGGGAGCTGGCGGGCAGATACAGGCTCAGCTCCAGGCAGCGGAGGCCTATGACCACGGCGCGCCAGAGATGATTCGAGGACGATCTGTGTCTATTCCACCCTTGCTGCAGTTTTGATAGACACAGGAGCGAGTCACTTTTTCATAGCCACTGCCCTTGTTCGGAGCTCAGAGATTCCGACAGAGTCGTTGGCTCGATCCTTGCGGCTAGAGACTCCTACGGGAGCAGACTCGACGATTACGCACTGGTGCCGACAGTGTGAGCTTACTCTAGGAGGCGAGAGCTTCGGCTGGGATCTTCTTGTAGCAGCGTCGAGGCCTTACGACGTCATTTTGGGCATGGATTGGTTATCTACGGTCCATGCTCAGATTGACTGCTTTAGGCGCAAGGTGCGATGTGTGCGCACCGACGGGAGCAGGTTTACCTTCACCGGCAAGAAGGGAGCCTTAGCAGCACAGGATGGACTCACGCAGAGGAGAGGTCAGCCCATCACTCATCAGTTGGCTAGCCTCATCCTGGGAGCAGTTGACGTGCGGAGTCCCAGTTTCCCTGCAGTGGTGGATCAGTACGCGGACGTCTTTCCCGACGACGTTCCAGGACGACCTCCTCGCAGAGAGGTAGACTTTTATATTGACCTGTACCCCGGGACAGCCCCGATATCCACTCCAGCATATCAGATGGCCCCCGCTGAGCTTCGAGAGCTGCGAGTACAGTTGGAGGACTTGCAGGGCAAGGGGTTCATCCGACCCAGTGTTTCGCCCTGGGCTTCCCCGATTTTGTTCGCCAAGAAGGCGGACGGGAGTTTGCGACTGTGTGTCGATTATCGTCTCCTGAATCAGGTGACAGTGAGGAACAAGTATCCGCTACCCAGGATTGATGATCTCTTCGACCATCTCAAGGGAGCACGGTGGTTCTCGAAGATAGACCTCAGGTCAGGCTATCATCAGCTTAGAGTTCGAGATGAGGATGTGCAGAAGACGGCCTTCAGGTGTCGGTATGGCCACTTCGAGTTCATGGTTATGCCTTTCGGCGTGACCAATGCTCCAGCAGTGTTCATGAGCCTCATGAACAGGATCTTCCAGCCATACCTCGATCGATTTGTCGTGGTCTTCATCGACGACATTTTGGTGTACTCGACGACGGAGGAGGAGCACGCCTACCACCTGCGTGTTGTACTAGACACACTCCGAGAGCGCCATCATTATGGCAAGCTCTCGAAGTGTCAGTTCTGATTACGTGAGGTCCACTTCTTGGGGCACGTCATTTCTGAGGCGGGAGTTGCAGTGGATCCCGCGAAGATCGAGGCAGTGCTAGCTTGGGAGCCACCCAAGAGCGTGACAGAGGTGCGGAGTTTCTTGGGCCTAGCCGGATACTATCGGAGATTTGTGCCGGACTTCTCCAGAGTTGCGGCCCCACTCTCAGCGTTGACGAAGAAGGGGAAACCCTTCGTGTGGTCAGACAGATGTCAGCAGAGCTTCCAGGAGCAGAGGCAGAGGTTGACCAGCGCACCTATCTTGAGGTTGCCTGAGGAGGGAGTTGGTTACGTAGTCTACTGCGATGCATCAGGGACCAGACTCGGGTGTGTCCTGATGCAGGAGCGGGCCGTGATTGCCTACAGATCACGTCAGTTGAGGCCTCATGAGCAGAACTACGCTACCCATGACTTGGAGTTGGCATCAGTAGTCTTTCCCCTGAAGACATGGAGACACTATCTCATGGACGAGCGCTTCACAGTCTTTTCTGACCACCAGAGTCTCAGGTACATCTTCTCTCAGAAGGACCTGAACCTGAGACAGCGGCGATGGCTCGAGTTCCTCCAGGACTATGACTTTGAAATAGTCTATACTCCTGGGAAGGGGAACGTGGTGGCTGATGCCCTCATCAGGAGGACGGGCATCCAGCTACTTGAGGAGGCGACAGAGAAGCTATCCGCTTTGCAGATATCCTTCGTGGATAGAGACGGAGCAACCTTCCTTCAGTCTCTCACAGTCTCTCCTCCACTTCATCAGCGGGTCAGAGAGGCACAACATGGGGATGTTGACTGTGAGACGCGGTGTGCACAGATATCCTCGGGACAGGCACCTGATGGTTTCTCCCTTGGAGCAGAGCACGATGTCCTTTTCAGAGGACGTACCTTGGTACCAGTCGCCTTACGAGAGGAGGTGCTGAGAGAGTTTCACACTTCTCCGTTGGCGGTACATCCTGGAGTGGCGAAGATGTTCCAGGATCTCGGGCGACAACACTGGTGGCCATGCATGAAGAAGGCTGTGGCAGAGTTCGTTTCACGGTGCCTCACCTGCCAGCAGGTGAAGGCAGAGCATCAGGTACCAGCAGTCTTGGTACAGCCCTTGGAGGTCCCGGAGTGGAAGTGGGATGGGATATCTATGGACTTTGTGACTGGACTTCCACGCACTTCCAGAGGTCACGATTCCATATGGGTGATTGTTGACCGACTCACCAAGTCGTCACACTTCTTACCCATCCGAGAGCAGGGCACAGTGGAGAGCTTGGGGCGTCTCTACCTTCAGGAGATTGTACGACTTCACGGTGTGCCATCGACCATCGTCTCCGATCGGGACGCTCGTTTTACTTCCCGGCTTTGGAAGGGGTTGCAGGAGGCGTTCGGGACGCGACTACGTCTGAGCACCGCCTTTCACCCTCAGACGGATGGTCAGACGGAGAGGACCATTCAGACTCTCGAGGACATGCTCCGTGCATGTGTCCTCGACTTTGGTCGCAGCTGGGAGGACCACCTACCCTTGGTGGAGTTCGCGTACAACAACAGCTACCACTCCACCATCAGGATGGCACCCTACGAGGCGTTGTACGGAAGGCCTTGCAGATCTCCTTTGTGCTGGACAGACCCTGGAGAGTCAGCACTTGTGGGACCAGAAATGGTCCGGGCCACGATAGAGAAGGTCCAGGTCATCCAGGAGCGGATGAGGACAGCACAGAGCCGGCAGAAGTCATATGCTGACAGGAGGCGGAGGCCACTAGAGTTCGAGGATGGTGACCACGTCTTCTTGCGGGTCTCACCTCGACGTGGTTTGAGGAGATTTGGCCGAGGCGGCAAGTTGTCTCCACGCTTCATCGGGCCTTTCCAGGTCCTCAGTAGGATTGGAGAGGTGGCTTATCACCTGGCTCTGCCACCTCAGTTGCACCGGGTGCACGATGTCTTCCACGTATCCCAGCTGAGGAGATACGTGCACGACCCGACGCACATCATTGACTATGGGGAGCTAGACGTGGATGATGGAGCGACTTTTACGGAGGTCCCAGTGGAGATAGAGGATCGACAGGAGCGGGTCCTACGTGGGCGATCGATTCCTCTTGTGCGCATCAGATGGCAGCACGGGAACCTCCAGGAGAGAACTTGGGAGCGGGAGGCTCAGATGCGTGCTCAGTACCCACATTTGTTTCCCTAGTTTTTGATGTATCTTTACGGGGACATAAAGTCCTGAGGTGGGAGTAATGTAAAGATCCGTAAATTTCAAGGAAATTTTTTTCTTAATTTTCTTTGGAATTTCACAAGAACGCAGTTTCTGACGGCGCCTGATTCCGAGGCCCGGTGTGCCCGGAATCATTTTCTGAAGTTTGGCTCGGGTACGTTCAGTGAACGGATGAGCGGGTTTTTATAACTTTTGAACCGGTGCCCGGAATCGAATTCTGAGGGCACCGATGAAATCGCAGTGCCGGTATTCGCTTAGAAACGCCTCTTCCGGAGTTGCGTTTGCTCGGGTGTGGTTTTTAATTTTCGGGCTTAAAGTTATGAAATAAAATAATTTTGCGACAGCTTTATTTTATTTCACTTAAGCCACTTGGAAGCCACTTGAAGCCACTTAAAGGAGGCTTGAACTGAGTTGAACTAGATAGGATGCTATCCAGAAATATCCTACCCCCTTGGTAGGATATTTGTGAGGTGGGGCCCGCACGAGCCCCACCGTTTCTTTCCGCTAAGAAACGCACCCGTGAAAACCCGTCTTAATGAAAGTCAACCGACGCGTTTTCTAAATTCTTAACAGACCATTTAATTGGGCGGTTTATTTCGTGAATTAAATGGGCTGTTTCTTTCGTGAATTAAATGGGCTGTTTCCTTCGTGAATTAAATGGGTCGTTTCTTTCGTTGAATTAATTCAACGAATTGATGGATCGTTTCTTAACCAGTTTTTCAAATTCGTTGGCGTAATAATAAAATAAGACCAATGCTTAACCTCTGGTGATTTGCGCTTGAGAATATTTGGGAGAACCCTCGCAACTTCTTCTCCCTCGCGAAGAACGCGAAGAACGTGAAGAACGCTGAACCCGGAAATCGACGACGCCTTCGCCCGAGACGCTCTTCCGATCTCCGATCTCTGATCTCCGATCACCGACCATTTGAGCTCGCCGACTCAACGCCGGAATCCGCGACGACGCGACGCCTCCCCGCGACGACGCGAAGATCGATCTCTTCCGTGACGGTCTCATCCGCGAAGAACGCCCGCGCACGACGATCATCAAGGTAGGGATTCATTTTGGAAAATTACCCCTTTTTTTAATTTTCTCATGAACATTATTGAAAATTAAAAAGCCGGTTTTCAATGAACAATTTTATTTTAATTAAAATTGTTGGATCATGTGTTGATCGTTTTTCTCCCGGTTGTTTATCTCTAACGCAGAGGGTGCGGGCCGAACGAACACGGCCCGACGACCCTCCGCCGTTATTCGTTTTGTGCGGATTTGACGGTCGACGACGGAACGTGCCGCAGAGGACGGGTCGTGACACATGTGGACTTGCACACTAGTGTTTGATGTTGCACGCCGGTTGGTAATTGCATGCCAATATTAGCTTGGGCGTAAAAGGTATTGAGTCACGCAAGTTTAGAGTTGCAAAATATTTTCCCGCGTAGGTGGTAGAAGCAGACCTGCATGCCAGTTGTGACCTGCACACCGATACTTGCGTGTTAGGTTAGACCTGCGTGCCAAGTATGGTTGAT
Organism: Viscum album; assembly: GCA_963277665.1. NCBI lineage: Eukaryota > Viridiplantae > Streptophyta > Magnoliopsida > Santalales > Viscaceae > Viscum > Viscum album. The sequence continues at coordinate 1,277,620,337 of OY728141.1, read as the reverse complement.
TCCTCAGCATTGTTTTCAGGATGCGTCGAAGCTGGATGTTTTCCCGATACATTTGGTGCAAAGAGAAATTTATCTACGGGTGAAAGTTGGACATCAAAATGGCATCTACATACAACAGAGGACGTATTAATTAGAGATAATGATGAGACCTAAAAGTCTATAAACTATGAGTGGATCCTTTCTGGAGCAGTGAGCAATGGAAGGGGAAGAAGATGATCCTCTCCACCCGCAGTGAGCCAGAGAGAGAGAGAAATAGGGAGTGACCATTGGGAATGTAGTGAGATGACCGTAAACATTGTAAAGGCAGTGATCCTGGGATATAGTGACTATGCCCGAACCTTATAATCCAAAATTAGTGATGTTTAGTGGAATTTGGTCCTACAGAAAACTTGTCGGCGTATGCTCCTTGGACATAGCCCTTAGTGGTGAACCAAGTAAAAATTGTTGTATCCTGTGCATGCTTTACTTTCTGTTTATATTGTGCTACAGGAAAGAAAGAGAAGATTGTTTTTCTTAACGGCGAAACAATATCATAACGGGCTTTAATTTTAAATTGGTCATACCCTGATTCACCCCCCCTCTTAGTGTACTCATCCTTCTCGACCTAACAGATTTCAATCACCAAGTAATATTATAGGTCACCTGGTTAAGGGTTTTTCCTATTCTCCTCACGCACTACCATCTCTTCATAAATAAACATGCATATGAAAAATATGTATTTAATTCTTTTGAATTTGATAGCACGAGCTAAGAGATCTCGTGTTGATACAATATTCACCAAGATTAACTATGATGGAAGATCTACAATATATAAATGGGGAAACTCCATAAAATGTAGGTTATCCCAAAGTAATATCCCAATATTTATGAATTATATTACGTTCATGCGATATCTAATCTCACTACATGTGTATGATTGATATTTAATTAAAAATTTATTGGTTCCCCTAAACTCCCATGAATTGTATGAATGTTTATTGGGCCTTAATATATCTTGGATTATATTTTTAATCATTGACACCGATGGTTGAGGGTTAAACTAAATATTTTTATGAGATTTAATGACCCCAATAGTGTATAAAATAAATGATTCTAATGATATATATTAGACATAGATATAGGATGTATTTTATCCACTTCGTTTTAGGGAAGGTTATATAGGGATATTTGTGGGTAATTGTGTGACACAAATACTATGTCACCAAGGGGGTAAAGAATTTGATAGATTTCATGGGAGACTCAAGAAGGTTCTTTGGTCATGAGATGATATTCACATATCCTAGGTTATTTTCATGTGTCTAGTTTTGTTGGTATAGATTGATTAATACTTGTGGTGATGGGTGGGATGATCCGGCATCACACATTTCTGGGGGAATACCCTCTTGATGGTGGACTTGAGTCTAGGTGAGAACCATGATTGAGATAAGTACACCAAGAATTTATGGGTAATGATGGATGGGTTTCTTCTAGGTGATGGGTTGAGAGTTCTCCAAATGGATGTATGAGATGATTACAATGTGATTTTCATATGAAACCATTGATATATTGGAATATAATTTCTAAGGTATTTGGTGTGATATATCATAAGATGATCCCTATATAACATTAAATAGTTTTGATATGAAAATTATATGAGTGTATGGACTAGCTACTTGAAGATAATGTCCAAAAAAGAATCTATATAATGAGAGAACAATGTGGGGTGTTAAATATAGGATGGTTCCTATGAGTGGGGACTGATATGGGTAAAAAGGACCCTAGTGGATACCCATGCGGTTGAGATGAGAAACATGATGGATTTTGCGTGATGTTTTTGTGTGACCAAGATGATCATTAGGGGATCATCATGCCATGTTGTTTGGATGATGATATTTGATTCTAGGTTTGGAGCTTGACCTTGAGGTATGAGAACCATAGTATAGATAATGAGATTGTGGGGTTTGTTTTGATTCCCCTTTGGGTGTATGATGTATGATACTTTGTGGATATAAGATTCCCTATGGTGTATGATAAAACATGATGATAGAATGGGCATAGTGATATCACCTCGTGGTTATATATATATATATATATATATATGTATGTATATCCTGTTATAGGTGTTTGGGTGGGATGAACCTTTCATTAATGATGGAATGAAAACTATAATAGGCATGATTTGGTTCCCTAGCTGTATGTGATATGATAGTTATCGGGAGAGAGTATTCCCCCAGATGTACGATATATTATTTTACACGGTGTGTGAGTACCCTTTTATGTGCATTGATAATTTTTCTATGGAGGGTCCCTATTCACACTGAAGATAAAGATGTTATGTGATTCAAGGGAGTTGAATTTATTCCTCTTGTGATGTGAATTGGGAGTCCACGGTGGGGATTCCATTTCCCCTAATGTGAAATGGATTTCAGATGGCTTATTTCCCCTATTATTAAATAAATTTACATTTTTAGGTTGATATTTTGCCCCTAATGATTATATGTGGTGTTACAGTAGATGAGAACAATTACCCCTAATTATATATGATGGATTTGTTGAAGGAAAAGGTCCCACTGGGTGATATTATAAATTGATTTCCAGGGAGAAAGTGGTTCCCCCTGGTTGATAATATGACTAGCTCATAGATAAATATAACTGGATGAATCTGTTATGGCCATCCTCAAGTGTCAAATTAGAATATAAGGATTGAAAATGATTATCCCATTGTAGTCTTTTAATTCTTTGATTATCCTGATCATTTCATGTTATGAATACATTGTATCGACTAGTTTTATTTAGGAAACTGTTGGTGTATGACTACCAAGTCTTACATTCACCATTCTTGGGATTCCTTGACACATTGATACAAAAGATGATTTAATGGTCTTATGTATAGGTAGGGAAGATTCCCAGTGTTATATGAAAAATTTATACATCTTGGTTGATTCATGGGTGTGTATTGAGGTGTGTCTTGATGATAATAGTGGATCCTCATTATACATTATTTAATTTGTTTGTATATGTGATCATCCTTGTGGGTGATCTATTGAAATTTATTCTTGTATCTTCCATAGTCATTTTTCATAACATGTATATTTTTTTATTCTATGTAATATAATTTTTATTATTGACATTTTGGGTTATTTTATTGATAATGATGGTTATTACCTGTGGGTTTAGTCTCCCCATGGTATCACCATACTTCATCGCATATAATCAATATAATTTAGTGTTATGTTGTGGAATTCATGAGTTTTTACGAAACACTGAGAGAGACACTAATGAGTGGACTCATGATAGGGAATTTTATGGGAAATAGGTTATCTAATGCCCAGAGCCCAGAAGCCCAGAGTTGGTTCATTATTATGTATCATTAGCATGATCATAAATGATCAAGTCTCGAATGACCTATTAGTTTAGTAGCCTTGGATGTACTAGGTACATTCATAATGTTTACATTACATCATAAAATGGAAAACTACAAAAACTTTGTTTCCATAGACAACTTTGAGATCCCATAGACTATCTCTAGAGGACAGTCATAATATACTTCATTGTATCCTGGGAAAAATAAAATATAGAAAGGGGTGAGCTCAGATGCTCAGTAAGGATAACATTATAGTGGAAAATTTTATAAATAATCATAAACATTTAGGGCAACATATAACTAAAACAAAACCCTTTTAAACTTGAACATCAGGTTAATATGGAAAAAATGAAATTAAATAATGCCATTTAATTTTTTCACATGGATATTCTACTAGTCGAATAATCACAAACAATATCAATAGAGACATTCATAATGATGGAATGCATAATGCTAGACAATCAAAACCACATAGTCAAGGCCTTGTGCCATGACTACAAATAAGAATTTTTCATGGCCTTGTGCTGAGACACTAGTTTGTCTCATGAGACTTACCGATGCATCGAGGAGCTATAGTGGGCTCCTCCCGTCACTTAATACATCCTATGCATTCCTCATATAAAAAGGTTGAAACATAATCTGAACATTCGTATTAAAACTAGCATACGAATTGTCAATATCTTAACCACAAATCATGAATGGTATAAAAATAGCACATCCACAGTCAAAAATAACTCATTCAATGCAATATGGAATATTATATTATAATAGATCAACCTAAATAGAGAATAATGAATGAAATTGACATAGATGAAAATAATCATCAATAATATTTGAGGGAATTGTCCCCCTTTTTCTTGAAAACATTTAAAAGTCTCACTATTTATCAAGAAGATGTTTAAAATAGATTTTGGAATAAAATTTTCCTATTCAGCTTTGAAAAAATTTAAAATGAATTTTAATTATTAAACTTTAATTTCCATATAAATAAATCCTTAAAACGATTTTGAAAACATGGACATTAATGATAAATATTTAGAATAATAAATCTTTAAAACATTTTTAAATGATATTTTAGTTAGAGTTCCTAACCAAAAGAGAGAAACTTGAATAAAATTAATTGAGGTAATAAAAACATTGTAATATCATGAGAATAAAGGTATTCATGATATACTATTTCAAAGTACATTATATACACCATATAAAAGTGATTTGGTGTATAACAACACAAGAAGTCTCAATGGAATGTAAATTGAGACGAAATCTCTTATAAAGACCATATCCTTAGGTTAAGGAAAAATCAACGACATAATTTTTTGTGAAAATATAAATACACTCAATATGATTTGATATTCAGTGTAAATCAATTAGAGGACATTCACACATATTCTTGTAAAAACAACACCAATGAATTGGATATTTGACTCAACATATGGAGATTGAGTTAAAATTACTCTTATCAACTTCATATCAATGCCTTGAGAGTTTATCAATGGAGTGATTATATGTATCAAAAGTATATCCACAGAAAGGACAGTAAAAATTATGAAATAAGAAAATTAATAGTGATTCCATACAAAATAATGGAGTGAAATAATAAATGAAGTTTGAGTAAATCTGAATGAGTGGAAATTGAAATTTTAAATTCCCTTATCGATTTGGTAACTTACGAAACGTACACCCATGAAAGAAGGATCATACAATGATTATTTAAATATCCATAAATTAAATTATATTACACAATGAATAAAATCATGGGTAGTACACTAACCACATGAAATATATAAGCAGTGAACAATGGAAATCTCATGGAATTAAATGTGAGATAAGAAACCCCTTACGTTGTACTTTTTCCTTGTTTGTGGGTAAGTTAACCTCATTTATAATATTGAAATAATTGTTATTGAGTTATAAAATAATCATATGCATTTATATGATATCATATATGATCTTTTAACATTGATTTGTTAATAATATCTTAGTGTTATCGTCATTTCGGGTGTTAACAGATTCGTTTTCATTTATATTCTTTATTATGTGAGCCATATTTGTTATGGATGGGATGTATCTTATTCATATAAGGAATTATATCATGTTTCTAATCATTAATTTTAATAATTAAATGAAATTTAGTCTTTAATGGATATGATGGGGAATGAATATCATCGTGGTCGTAGAGACGGTAATCCGTACATATGCATGAGCGATAATATCAGTTTTTTGATATTAAAATAATATATAATTGGATGGTATATCAGATTGAAAAAATAATTATCATGTTATATTTTATTATTTACCTGAATTACACATTATTATTATACCCATCCAAATAATAATGTATTGAATAACAATTACACCAAGACGTAGAGACGGTAATCCGTATGTATGCATGTATGGTGTCATGTCATTCAAAGGATGGTTAGAGTAATGAATATGGCTGTAAAATATTTATAACAACATAAATGTGTATAGAATATACTAGAGTTTTTATTTTAGAATGGAAATAACAAATAAAGAAGAAGTTGAAGAAGAAAAGCACTTGAAAGAGGGTGGTGAAATTATTACCTTTTCTTTGTGTTCTTCTTTTTGATTAGATGAAAAGGGCTTTTAAGTGGGATTTATGTCCAAAGAGGGACTCTAGGATTTAGTGATGGAAGTTGAAAGGATATTTGGGTAGGGTTGGCCAAGCTAAAAGTCTTTGAATATGTGAATTTGATAGAAGGGTATGTTCCCTTTTATAAGAGGGGTGAGGGGCACCTTAGGAAAAAACATAAAATTTTATTTTATAATAAAAACCTTTTCATTTTATAATGGCTCCAAAGTGGATTATTTAAAGGCTAAGGCGGGGATGGGTCGAAAACCAATCAACCAATAGGTTTTATACAGGTTTGGGTCAATATATTAACCTTAATTTTTATATTTAACTCTTAGTTAAATAGTTTGACATTTTCTATGTCTCTTTGTATTTTTATATTATATGGTTAATAAACCTACTATATAAATCCAACTGAACAAAAAGTGGTTCATTAATGATACACATATCATTATATAAGTCCTTTTGCCAAACATTATCTTTTTAGGAACATAATATCAATTAAAAATATAATATTTTATTTAAAAAATATTTTATGTCAATTTGGACAGTATTTGGTATTTTGTTTTTTCTAAATTCCTAAAAGAATTATCACTTCGAAAAAAATTAATATAACCCACCCAAATATGTCATATTAACTTATAAAATTAGTGGAATTCATAAAAAGTATCAAATCACATTTATTTGGATATTTATAATATCAATTATTTTAATATTTCATAAATTAGGTAATTACTGCATCATCATTGTGTCATAAATAAATTAAATTAGTTAATGTCTAAAAAATAAAAATAAAAATTAATTATGTAGAAAATAATTTTATCTCTGTAATGGATATTTATAGTCGAATTTATCTTATTTTTATCCCTATATTACAAATGTTTCGGTTATTAAACCTTGATTTTAACTCTTTTAACTCTTCTTTGAATTAAATAATAATAAGCATTCTAATCTAATCAACATTGACCAAATAGGTACATATTTTATTCCTACGGTTGTTTTTGGTCGAAATATACTTAGCCAATAATATTAGGACATGTTTTAGTGTAATAATAATATCTTTTTTACCCTTAATTACCCTATTTACTTTTAACCGTGGTAAATAAAAGTAAAAAGTTACTATTCACCAAAAATTATTTTTAACTTATTGAACCACATATTACTCCTTGATATTAACCATGTCTCTCGGATTTTCTAATTTCGACTCACTGAAGTGGTAAAATTATGTTTTATGTGTATTTACAAATTCTCCTAGGAGGTGGGTAAAAGACGATGAAAAGTTCAATAAAATTATATATATATATATAATATTATTAAAAAATGAATCCAATGAATTATGTAGAACATATATGGTTATTATGTATCTATTTTTACCTAAAATAAATTTAAATAAAATAAATAATTATTTAAATAAAAATTCGGTTTAAAACTACAACTCAGTGTTTTTCATTATTCATCAAAAATTAAAAGTTTTCACAAACATACCAAAAATTCACCCTAAGATAATTTTGATTTTCTGAATTCAAAAATGAACTATATTTTAAATAATTAAAAACATAGAAATTAAATTTATTAGTTTTAAATTAATTCCCGTTGTCAAAACCAAAAAGCATATTTTTATGAATTAATAATAACCAAAAGATTGACATTTGATTATATCCAATTCCAATGTGAAATTACATCCATTGAAAAACATTGGATTAAATTTTAAAAATATAATATAATTATACATTCAAACCATTAATATGTATTTCTGAACACTATATATTATTTTTATTAAAAAAGTTGTTTTCGGTTAAAATATATTATTTTTCACTATTCACCCAAATATGAAACTTATCGGAAAACACCAAAATATTTTTGAAACTAAATTCTTATGTGTCGATCCCAAAGAGAAAGTTTATTTTTTCAAATTTAATATATAATAGTTTCAAATATTGGATTAAAAAAGGGTTTCCATTAAAAGGCGGTAAAATTGCAATTTTTGAAAAATACTTCTTTTATCTGGAAAAAATGAATTTTTCCTTACATTTTTTCTAAGAAACTCATAATATGGATTCTAAAATTATAAGGGTTATATAAAGGTCAAAATTTGTTAATACTTCTCATAAACGCTTTTGAACGGCTAGTTTGGTAAGTCATGGTGTACTTGAACTTGATGTTGTGTGTAGTGTAAGTTATTGAATTACATTGAAGAACTAACGTAATATGAAACTTTGGTGTGTTACATTAACCCCTCCTTCAATAAATTTTGTCCTCGCAATTTTTCAAATTGGGCTTGGTAATATAATGGAATGTCCCACATTGGAAAAACTATCAATAAAACCATCAATTTAACAGAAATAAATTGTAGTGCAAAGGTCACCCAAGATAACCCTTAATAGGATTCCATGTTGGAAATAATGGATAGAGATGATAAACTAAGTGTCTAGTTCTGATGGAGAGGGACATAAAACATGATCAGGATAAAGTTAACAACAAAAAAATCATAAACTTGTGATGGGACAAAGAGTCATTAGTTTCCCTGTAGGAAAAGTAAACTGACAATATTTTTTTATGGTACATTTCATAATGATGAGGAATTTATTTATGATATTGACTAAGAAAATAATGAGATATACTTAATTTTTAAGTAATGTTTCATTATTTAATAAATTTCTAACATTAACGAATTTTTTTTTGAAATGATGAGTATTCAAGAAGACTTCATCACATCGGAACAGCTAGAATAAACATCTAGAGAATCACATGATCCACAAAGGATAATATATATATATATAACTTGACTTTATAGATTAATCAAAACCAAAACGGTTAGTACAAGATCTGATGATCCCCCAAAAGGATATTCCTTTAGAGAAAGAAACACTAATCTTAATTTCTAAAATTAATCCAACAATACCCCAAAGTTAAATAAATAACATTCAATAAAAAATTGTCCTTAAAATCCGTCAGTATAATCCAATCTAATATTGAAACCCAAAGTTTATAAGAATTTGGTTATGTAGTCTTCCATGTTAAACTGTATCTCCAAATGACATCAACTACTCTTAAAGCCACATACTTAAAAGTAATTCACCTAATCACATATTCTCTATTATAGGTTAATCATTTCCATAAATAACCCAAATCACAATAAATCCACAATAATAACATAGATAAAAATATACCATTACTCCTCAAATGAAATCCCATAGTATTCTATTTTCCTTGGGCATATAGTGTTCCCAAAAAAGTGAATGTCTTCCATAATAACATTTTTCACTTAATCACCAAATAATTTTCCTATACTAAGGGTATTCATTTGATAAGACATAATATCCCAGATCAACATAATATTGATCAATAATATAATTTAACTAAAAATAAATAGTCACACTAACCGGGGACTTCAAGTTGTCCGGTGGAAGGAGATAAATTCCAATCATACTCTGGTTGTGGGTTCGATTCCCACAACATTTTCTGACGCGACGGGTTGTCACACGGTCTGTGTGTTGTCCTTTTTCAACAATTATATTTTATAACATTACCAAAATGAGAAAAATTCCTAAAAATAACGATAACTTAATTTAACCACAACTGTTATCTCATACCTTGCATTTTCATCCCAAAATATAATAACATGCAATTTCCTCAAACCCAATGATCATATAAAACCAAATGGTTATTTATAACATTATCTAAAACGGAATAGATAATTCTTACCTAAATATCATTTTCATATGACAACTGAATGGTTAAAAATACAATATAAAATTATTTCAAAGTAATACCATCAACAAGGAGCACTAATACTTTTAAACATTTCTCTAACAATTTATTTCTACATAATATCTTCTTTGACCATGAAAATATCCTATAGAATATGGAATTCACTCAGATAATGGCCTGGTCCCCTACATTTACGGAAAATGACTATAAATGGATTCTTTGGACCATTTTTATTTTTTTTCCATAGTACTCTTCATTTTTCCTCGACAATTCATAACTTTATGTCCTTCTTTCCCACACATAAATCATTTATTTGTTCCATTGAGACACTTTCCTGGGTGTCTCCATACACATTTACTACATGTTTGAAATTGAAGATTCTTTTATCCATGGTCTCCACTCCTGGAACTCTTATCATTCATCACCATCCTATTTTGTTGAGTCTGGGAGTTGGTTAATATATATTTTGTTGATCATATTTTTAGAGAAATGATTTGGCATGAACATGATACCCTTTCACCTATCAAAATTCCATTTTGTCGCTCAATTCCACCACCATTCCCCCCTTGTACTTTTTTCTCAATGTTACAATGACTTCCTTGGAATCCAGCAATTGACTAAAACTAGAAAGCTTTGTGTGAGTAACAGTAGTAATAATATCATTTAGTGAATATCATGAAACTATATTTTTAATTTTTAAACACCTTTGGATTTACCAAGGTCATTTATTCTCATCTTATGCTTAAATCCTTAAAAATATTTTGGAAAGAAAATGTAAATTATCTTAAGAATATCCATCAAGAGTGTGGTAACCAAGAGTGCAGGATGGACCATTGTCGTGCACCAGTTCCCATTCGAGTCTAGCTCAAAGCAGTGTTTTTGGGTTTTACCCCTAGGTACATCTGTGCCAGAGCCGCCTCTACCTACTCATATCTATAAATGGATGCATTTATTGGAAAACTCACAAAATCTCTACAATACCAATGTTTTGGTAAGTTATTCTATATTAATCTTCAAAGTCTATCTTAGGGATATGTGATATAATCAGAGTTTATCTAAATCTAGATTCAAAGGTTTGTACTAAACTTCATCTGATACCAATTGAAATGCCCTGAGACCTGAAGCCTAGAGTCGGTGCATTATTACGTATCATTTTCATGATCATAAAAGATCATGTCTCGAATGACCGATTAGTTTATTAGCCTTGGAAGTTCTAGATACATTCATAATGTTTACTTTACATCATAAAATGAAAAAATACAACAAATTTGTTTCTATAGAAAACACTGAGAACTCATAGACTATCTCGGTAGGTCAGTCATTATATACTTCTTTGCATCCTGGGAAAAATAAAACATAGAAAGGGGTGAGCTCAGATGCTCAGTAAGGATAACATCATAGAAAAAACTTTCATAAATAATCATAATCATTTAAGACAATGTATAACTAAAACAAAAGTTTCTTAAACATTTACTTCTTTATAATATGGAAAAATGAAATTAAATAAATCCATTTACTTTTTCACATGGATATTCTACTAGTCAAATAATCACATGCAATAGAAATAGCCACTTTCATAATGACGGAATGCATAATGCTATACTATTATAACCACATTGTCAAGGCCTTGTGTGAAGACTGCAAATAAGATTTTGTCTAGGCCTTATGCCAAGACACTAGTTTGTCTCAGGAGACCTACCAATACATCTAAGAGCTATAGGGGGCTCCACCGATCACTTACTAAGTCCAATGAATTCCTCATATGAAAAGGTTGAAACACAATCTGAACATTCGTATTAAAACATGCATAGGAAATGCCAATATTTTAACCACAAACCATGAATGGTATAAAAATAGAACATCCACAATCAAACAAAACTCATTAAATAAAATATGGAATATTGTATTATAATAGATCAACCTCAATAGAGAATAATTAATGATATTGACATAAATGAATATAATCATCAATACTATTTGAGGGAAATGTCCCCCTTTTTCTTGAAAGAATTTAAAAGTGTCGCTATTTATCAAGAAGCCGTTTAAAATAGATTTTTAATCAAAGTGTCCCATAACACTTTGAAACATTTAAAATTATTTGTTATTTTAAAAATTTAATGTCCATATAAATAAATCCATAAACCCATTTTTAAAACATGGACATTAATGAGAATAATTTAGAATAATAAATTCTTAAACTTTTTAAAATGATATTTTAGATAGAGTTCCTAACCCAAAGAGAGACACTTGAATACAAATAATTGAGGTATTAAAAACGTTGTAATATCAAGAGAATAAAGGGATTCATGATATACTATGTCAAAGTACATTATATACATCATATAAAAGTTATTTGGTGTATAACAACAAAGAAGTCTCAATGGAATGTAAATTGAGATGAAATCTATTATAAAGACTGTATCCTTAGGTTAAGGATAAATCAACGACATAATTATGTGTGAAAAATATAAATACACTCAATATGATTGGATATTAAATGTAAATCAATCAGAGGACATTCACATATATTCTTGTAAAAACAAAACCAATGAATTGGATATTTAACTCAAAAACTGGAGATTGAGTTAAAATTACTCTTATCAAGTTCATATCGATGACTTGATAGTTTATCAATGGAGTGATTATGTGTATCAAAATTATATTCATAGAATGGGGAGTGGAAAGTATGACATATGAAAATTAATTGGGATTCCACAGACAATCATGGAGTAAAATAATCAATGAAGTATGCCTAAAGCTGAATGAGTGGAAATTGAAATTTCAAATTCCCTTAACGATTTGGTAGCATATGAAACATACACCAATGAAAGAAGGATCATACAATGATGATGTAAATATCCATAAATTAAAGTATATAACACAATGAATACAATCATGGTTAGTACACAAACCACAGGCAATAAATAAGCTTTGAACAATGGAAATCTCACGGAATTAAAAGTGAGATAAGAAACCCCTTACTTTGTACCTTTTCCTTTTAGAGGGTAGGTTAACCACCAGTATAATTTTGAAATAATTTTTATTGAATTATAAAATTATCATATGCATTAATATGATATCATATATTATCTTTTAACATTTATTTGTTAATAATATCATAGTATTATCGTCGTTTTGGGTGTTAATGAATTCGTTTTCTGTTATATTCATTGTTATGTGAGCCAAAATTTTTATAGATGTGATGTATCTTATTCATATCCAGAATGATATCATGTATCTAAACATTATTTTTAATCATTAAATGAAATTTATTCTTGAATGGATACGATGGGGAATGAATCTCATCTCGTTCGTGGAGACGGTAATCCGTACGTACGCACGAGCGACAATATCATTCTTTTGATATTAAAATAATATATAATTGGATGGAATATCATATATACAGAATAATTATAATGATATATTTTATTATTTACATGAATTATACATAATTATTATACCCATCCAAATAATAACGTATTGAATAACTATTACACCATGACGTGGAGACGGTAATCCGTACGTACGCACGTATGGTGACATATCATTAAAAGGATGGATAGAATAATGAATATGGCTGTAATATATTTTTAATAACATAAATGTATATATTATATACTGGAGTTATTATTTTAGATTGGAAATAACAAAGAAAGAAGAAGTAGAAAAAGAAAAGAACTTGAAAGTGGGTGCGGAAATTATTACATTTTCTTGAGGTTCTTCCTTTTGATTTGATACAAATGGATCTCATCTTAGCTTTATTACCAAAGGAGGGCATCTAGGATGAAGTGAGGGAAGTGAAGAGGATATTTGAGCAGGGTTGGGATGAGATAAAAGGCTTTGAAGGTGTGAATTTGAGAGAAGGGGAAGTGCCCTTTTATAAGAGGGCTGAGGGGTACCTTAGGAAAAACATAAAACATTATTTTATAATAAAAACAATTTGGATTCCTAATGTCTTAGAAGTGGATTATTTAAAATATAATATTGGTATAGGTCGTAAAATACTCAACCAATAGGTTTTAGACAGGTTTGGGTCACTATATTAACCATGATTTTTAGATTTAACACTTAGTTAAATAGTTTGACACTTACCATGTCTCTTTGTATTTTTATATTATATTGTTAATAAACATGCTATATAGATCCAAGCGAAGTACTAGTGGTTCAGTAGTGATACAACTATCATTATATAAGTCTTTTGTCTGAGCCTTATATTTTTAGGAATAATATATCAATTAACAATATAATATTTGATTTAAAAACACTTTTATGTCAAATTTGACACTATTTGGTATTTTGTTTTTGCTAAATAATAACAGAATTATTACATTGAATCAAATTCATCTAACCAACCCTAATATATTATAGTAACCTTTAAAATAATTGTAATTCAATAAATTCTCAAATAACATTTATTTGGATATTTATAATATCAATTATTTTAATATTTCATTAATTAGGTAATTACTATATCATCATTGTGTCATACATAAATTAAATTATTTAATGTCAAAAAAATACAAATAAAATACCATTATTTAGGAAATCTTTTTATCTTAATAATTAATATTTATAGTCGAATTTATCTTATTTTTATCCCTATATTAAAAATGTTTTAGTTATTAAACATCGATTTTAACTCTTTTAACTCTTCTTTGAATTAAATAATAACTAGTGTCCCAATTTAATCTATGTATAACAAAGAGGTTCATATTTTATTCCTAAGGTTGTTTTTGGTAGAATTATACTTATCCAATAGAATTTGGACATGTGTTTGGGTAATAATAATATCATTTTTACCCTTAATTACCCTATTTACTTTTACCCATGGTAAATAAAAGTAAAAAGATACTATTCACCAAAAATTATTTTTATCTTATTGATCCACATTTTACTCTTTTATATTTACCATGTCTTTAAAATATTTGAAATTAAACTCACATAAGAGTTAAAATTATGTTTTATGGTAATTTACAAATTCTCCTAGGAGGTGGGTAAAAGACGGTGAAAAGTTCAATAAAATTTTATCTATCTAATATTATTTAAAAATGACTTAAATGAATTACATTGAACATATATGGGTATTATGTATCTATTTTGACCTAAAATAAATTTAAATAAAATAAATAATTATTTAAATAAAAATTCTGTTTTAAACTATAACTTAGTGTTTTCACTATTCATCAAAAATTAAATGTTTTCCAAAACATACCAAAAATTCACCCTAAGCTATTTTCGATATTCTGAATTCAAAAATGAAGTATATTTTAAAAAATTAAAAAAAATATAAATTTCAATTAATAGTTTAAAATTAATTTCTGTTGTCAAAAAGAAAATACGTATTTTTATGAAATAATAACCACCAAAAGATTGACATTTGATTATGCCCAATTTCAATGTAAAATTACTGATAACGACAAAAATTGGATTAAATTGTGAAAATATAATCTAATTATACATCGAAACCATTCATATGTATTTTTGAACACTATAAATTATTTTGATTAAAAAAGTTGTTTTCAGTTAATATATATTATTTTTCATTATTAACCCAAATATGAAAGTTCTCAGAAAAACACCAAAAATTAATTGAAACTAAATTATTATGTCCCAATCCTAAAGAAAAAGTTTATTTTTTCAAATTTAATATTTAAAGTTTCAATTATTGTATTTAAAAAGGGTTTTCCATTTAAAGGCGGTAAAATTGTAATTTTTGAAAATTACTTCTTTTATCTGAAAAAAATTAATTTGCCCTTACATTATGTCTAAGAAACTCATTATATGGATTCTAAAATTAAAAGGGTTATATAATGTTAAAAATATGTTAATACTATTCATAAATACTTTTGAAAGGCTAGTTTGGTAAGTCGTGATACGCTTGAACTCAATGTTGCGTGTAGTGTAAGTTATTGAATTATTTTGAAGAACTAACGTACTATGAAATCTTGGGGTGTTACAGGTTATATGATTGTAATAAATTTTTTATTTTATCCATGTTATTTTTAAATAATATTATACCAGAACGTCCGATCCAAGAATGCTTGGACCACCAAATTTATTAATAAAATAAAAGTGCAGAAACAGGAGAAGGAAGAGAGAGAGATTACAAGTCAAAACATTCATAGTCACCACCCCCATACCCGATCGTGTCATCAGCATCAGCTGATTCCCATTCTGATTGGGTCTCGTATTGTTTAAGAAACTTTTTATAGAACTTCCGTTTGTCCAGCTGCTCCTTCGATAGCTTCTCAATCTCCTTCTTGACAGATGCCCTAGTGGTCACGGTCCTCGGAACTGCAGAGTAGTCCTTCCTTGGTTTCCTTGAAACAGGGGCAGATCTGACACCCTCATTGCCAGAGACTCTTTTCTTTTCTCCTCGGACAATATTGCTATATGATATCGTATTTTC
This sequence comes from Viscum album, assembly GCA_963277665.1. Classification (NCBI taxonomy): domain Eukaryota; kingdom Viridiplantae; phylum Streptophyta; class Magnoliopsida; order Santalales; family Viscaceae; genus Viscum; species Viscum album. The sequence continues at coordinate 1,277,604,281 of OY728141.1, read as the reverse complement.
ATCCATAAGGGGAGGACCCTCACCTTCAGTAGTCTTTGGCTTGTCACCATTTCCCGAGACCCTGATCGGGGTACGCACCCTCCCCTGTTCATCTTCAGAGATGTTCCCCCATTTCTCAGGTAACTTAGATATCTGAAATTGCTTCTGGATTTCATGATGATAATCAACATGTAGTTGCACATCACCCTGATTAGAGACATCAACCTGGTGAGAGTCAGGGATCACCCGTTCAGGAGTCAGCATGGGGGTGTCCTCAACTAGAGGAACCTCTTTAGCCAGCTTCTGAATGTTCAGCTGTGAAGAATCATTCACCACCAATGCTGACGCAGGACTCAAATAATCAGAAGTGATAACCTCATGATCTCTAGAAGGGCCGCTATAAGACCGTGTCGGAGTAGAATCAACAATCAACTCTTTGCCCTTTGCAGGAGTCGGCACATCAGGGGCTGCCTTTATAGGAGGGTCACTGTCCTTGATGACATGCTTTGGGGAGGACGATTCTTTCAAAGTATCCTTTTTTCGACAGAGATTGGAGGGGTGTCCTCGCATCCCACACTCCTTACAAGAGTTGTTTTTACGACACAACTCCAAAGAGTGCCCCACAGTCATGCATTTAGTGCAGAAAAGAGTTTTCCTTTCATATTCAACATCAATTAGAATTTGATCAGATGAAATAGAAAGAGTTACCGTATCAATGAGAGTGGATCTGAGATCAACTTCCACCAGCATTCTAGAGAAGTGCCCAAATCTGACATCAGTTGTTTCCTTATCAAGGTGGATGGGAGTTCCAATTGCCGTTCCAATATCATGCACGATCTCTGGATGCCAAAGAACCCAATTAAGACCATGAAGACGCACCCATACCTGAGTGAAGACATTTTTTGCATTCGAGACATTAAAATCAAGTGACCATTCGTGCAGATGAAGCCATCCCGATTTTAGAAACATGGAACCAGAACTCCATGCCCTAATCTTGAGATCCGCCGATGGAAACAAACAGTGAAAGAATCCCTGCCCAAGGGAGACACATTTCCAGTTAGCAAATCCCCACAACATCGAAATTCTACGGAATAAATCTTCACATTTCCAGGGCTGCACACCTTTAGGAAGAACAATGCGAGCAATCAACGAGTTCTCACCCAATGCCAGCCTTTCAGCAATCACACCGGGGTTCGCCTCAACGTGAGCCAAAGATCCCTTTTGGAGAATCCTTCTAAAGCATGAATTCTCAATATTTTTCTGATCCGATAAAGAATCCTTCATCACATCAACAAAGGAACGCTGACCACATGATGCGGCACCAGAAGGAACCCTGACAGATTCCTGAGAATGACCAATATTGACATCGGAAGAGGCAATCTTCAAAAAATCCTTTACCATGGACCTCGAAGGATCCCAGACACACTGGTTAAGGGATTTGCAGGGCAGAGGTTTTGCAGCGACGCGATTCAACCGGTCCACCCTCGCTGCACCATCCTCCGATCTCAGCAAAACAGCCTCACAAGAGGAGACCTTCGCACCACCAACCGATGCGACACCAGCAGAGGAAGCCTCCGGTTTTTTGAAGTTGCTCGGGACCGCACCCTTCCTAGAAGACCACCGCTCGCTAGAGGAGGCAACACCACCAGCCGACACGAGCAAATCAGAAGAGGAGACCGCTGGATTTCTGAAATCGGAACTCGGTGCAGAGGAAATACCGTTCGGAACCGGATCCTTTCCCATCGTTCGAATGTCGAGGCGATTGAATCCAAGGAAGTGCGGAAGCGCCATCTCGGAAGAAGGATATACTGAAGGCAAAATGATGAAATTATGAGTGCCCAATTCTCATATGGCGATATGAGGTTGGTGTTCATATTATTATATTTTTTTTCTCTGGAAGTTTTATTTGGATATAGGATGAATATGAAGGAAAAATTATAAATTTGAAAACACACATTTAGGAATTGGATCTGTTGATGGATAACAAGATTAGATCAATTGAAATAGTCAATGTCCTTTGAATTTAGAGACATTCTCATCATGTATACCATGACATGATATATCCTCCATATTCAATCATTCACTACGAGTTATACATTCAAAATAAAATGTATAGTATAATAAAATAATGGATTTTACATTATACTGGGGTCATTTTGGATCATTAATAGATTCAATCAAATTAGCCAAGGGTGATAGTGGATGGTATTATAGATGCATCATATAGAGTGTTGTTACATACCAATGAGTTTCCTACAACTACAAAAACTATTATACATTATTTATTGTATCAATCTAGGATAATAGGATAGATGATAAATGATATATGAATAAAATATTCATTAATTTAGTATTATTTTAACATAAAATATAATTTTTTCTTAAATATAAGTGTTGGAATTTAAAAAAACAAATATCCTCTTTTACCTATAATGGATTTAGATATTGGTTCTTATGTATCTGAAGGACATTAAAAATTATTGATGAATTCATTTATATTGGATGATTAGTATCATTTTCCTATGAAATCATATATTTACGGAAGAGATTATCCGCTAAATACAATGAATAACTATTTCATGGGATTTGATGTTGACGATATGACAGTCATATGAGTGATAGAAATGTTTTTCAAGAATTATTTGTTTATTAATTTTTATTTCATTATTTAAATAAAAACAATTATTCATGCATGTCATCGACGTAACATTAATCTCGTTGAATCCAAAATGATACAATTTTATATGGATTCCTAAACTAAAAACTTACTTCACTAATATTGTGAGTATAACAATTCATATAGAACTGATATTTTATTTGAAATAATTATGAATGGACACATAAAATATTGAGTTATTCCCTATCTTTAGTGGTATAAAAACATATTTAATAACAACTTTAATAATATCGTTTTTCACATTAGACTATTTTTATTTTAGAATACTTTTGATTTTGTGTGCTTTCTACCCCAATATAAAGCGATATATGTAAACAATGTAAATATATATCAAAGAAATAAGTTATAATTTTTTTTTGTTAATAATTATGATATCTTATTATTTAATTAATAATTTTTAATCTTAAATTCAAACAGGTCATATAAGTTTACCATTATTTTTGGAAATTGATGAACAAATAGAATTTGTTTTTCATAATTTCATATTATTATTATATAAAAACGTTTTTAATAATTTAATTTAAAATGTATTTTTTAGTTTATTTCTCCTTATTTTTAAAGTTCATTTTCATCATCAATGTGGATTCAATGGATGTTGGATATTATGTTTTGTGATTCTTGTTTTAAATAATCAAAATTAGAACAACATCATATATTGAAAAAAAATGTTTTATCATTTTTCTATTTTATATAATCTATGAGATTTTTATTGTTAAAATGGACTTGCTAATATGTATATATTTTATAGGAAACCAACCCATATTTTATAAATAAGTTGAACCATGTGTGGGTAAAATGGGTAGATTATTACCAAAAAATATAAATAAATTTTAGTAATGTTATTTATATGTGTGTTACAAATTTTTTATTCTAACTTTATGCTAGTATGATATACTATTCATTCAATATATCGATGAAAACACATTATAGATAAAATGTTTTGAATATATTTTTGTTCTTGTTTTGTTTTTTTGTTCTCGTTTGATAGTTTATTTATTATATATATATATATATATTTATATTTAAAAAAGTATAAATTTTTTATATTATCATTTGTTATAATTGATGCGAAATAGTAATATGTAGTAATTTTTTTAGTTCTCTTAATAACCATCGTTACAATTGGGTTTTTATGATGGTTCCTTAGAAAAATGACGTGGATATCCATTTTCGACATCCACTATTTAGAGAATCGATGTAAAATATCATGTAATTATTTCATAAACATTAATATTTGATATCAATTAAATTTAACAACCATCGTGAAATATAATTTATTTTTTTAATAATTAATTGGTGTGGTAAAATTATTATTTTATATACAAGGTTTCAAATGATTGTATTTCATATCAAATAAATTAACAACCATAATGTTAGTTTTTCTCAACATTAGTTATTACAGATGAATGTAATGAATTATTTCTAATGGATCAAATTTTAATGCCTATTAATTAATGATTAAAAAATTGTAATATAACCGATGTGAAGAACATAGAAAAATATTATATTGCGATGTTTATTATGTCATATTGCCTAAACATAATATAAAATACTCCAAAACGCATATATTTCATATCAGACTTGTACAACCATCCCTATATATTAAAAATACCTATCCTCTCTCTTCCTCGTCAAAGGTATCAATATTTAGAAACAAATTACTATAAATTTGAAAAAAATAAAATACTAATATCAATCATCAACTCTTTTGGTAGGGATAAAGGAGACCTATAATTTTATTACTTAGAATATCAATAAGTAGTTTTTTACTTCTATGGTGACTCTTAATCGACCATTCAAATTCAGTAAATTTCTTGGTGGAAGCCTGAGGAGGGTTGATTTCTTTTAAATTTAATCAATTACAATGTGAAATAACCAATTATCGTATGATTATTCCTTCTTTCAAATTAAACATTATGATATCAAGGTTTTTATGAAATTTAAATCATCAATTTGGGTTTTTAATATTAGTTTTCTAGAAGACACATCACCTCAAGTCCTATTGATGAGAAAGTAGTGTTCATGGGTATGTAATTTTGCAGTAATGTCTTAATATTATTGATTCCAAGAGAATTGACTTATAGTTAGCATAGTGTAGTAGAAAATAGTGAATACTATAGATAATAGTATCATATTATTTTGGGATTTAATTTTTTTAGAGTATACAATATTATATTAGATTCAAGATTAGAGACAGAGATCAACATCGAGTTAAATCTTGTGACAATGTCTATCTCTATAATCCCTTAAATTATGTAACCTATTATGATTTGTAATGATATTTATCAGATTATAAATAAAATAAAAAAATCCATATCCATAATAAATTATTTTTTATTCAAAAATATGGTCCCCAAAATATATTTCCAAAAGAAAACTCCCAAGATTGGGAATCTGACCGAAACTCCATGCCTGAAGCAAGTAATGTATATCTCGATCACAAAATCCATTTTGGAAACTAGAAAATGATAGAAAAACTTACACAGACACAAATATATATATATATATATATATATATTATAATATAAGTATACTCAGTAGTATTCTTTCCAAAATCACTCTGGAAAATGTGGAAGAGGTATACTAATACCTCAATGAACCAATAACATTACCAACATGCACCTATTCGAGTTAGGATATTACCACAACCTAACCAAATCCCAGTAACCCTATATCACATCCAAGTATAGTAACATTGTTTCAGAATAATATATTCTAAAATGTACACCACATTCACTTCCTCATTGACATTGTCACTCTCACCCCCAATTACAAATGTCATATGCTTTGATCCCTTCTGTATCCACACATTTATATAACCAAATATAATATCACACAAATAACAACACATCCACTACCACATACCACATCCATGCATCATAATTTCATACCAAATTATCATTATAGTATGGTATCCTCAAAATTATGGACATAAACCTATTTTCCTCCTCCTTCCATGCATAACTCCAACTATGTATCCCCATAAAAATCACAAAATTCATCTACCAATATATGCATACTCTGACCACTATAAATTATATCCAGTATATAAATAACTATATGAGAAATCATAGACCATACTACTTATGAAGGAATATATGGGATGATGTAATAATTTACTATATATTCCCAATGTAACTAGAATATTAGGTAATCGCCAAAAAACTCATGTCCTCATATGGGCATCAATTAAGTTTCCTAACTCTAGTTTTTTATATATAAAATAACCACAATTATATATTTTATAGTATTTTGAAAAATACCATATAAAAAGATAAATGAAAAATAATCACTATACACATGAGATATATCCATTACATCACCATTACAAATTACTTATATCCTCTACCTTCGGTAGATCAAAATACAATTATTAAAAACACCAATTAAAACAATTTATCATTTACTACTTAATATCCATCAATTATCAATTCTAGATAATAACCCGTTATTCTTACCATTATTTCAACACAATTCCATGATACTAAGAGAATATAATAGAATCCAACGATAACAAATCTTGTAAACACATAAATAAAAAAATACCAATAGACACAAAAAAACTAATTCCATTCCACACAACAGTCCTTGAAATCACTACCAAACCACACAACAAACCATCCATAACTACCACGACAAAAAGAAACCTCATCATTAAAACCTCCCAAAACTACCAACCAAATACCCTCTCATTATAATACAAAAAAAAAACAAATATTATAATAAATGTGGGAATTTTTTTTGAAAAACACATTGAAGGAATCCCACATTAAACTTTATTTTCTATTTATATAGAATTTTATTTTCAAATAATAACCCTTTAATTATTGATTTTTACAGAAACATTTCATGACCAACTTTGAGTAATCATCTTATTATGGGAAATGAGTCCAACAAAATGAAAAACACTAAGAAATCACATGTACAACATCGAGGATAAATCAATTACTTGAAATACTAATTGAGCCACCAATAAAAATAATAACTCACTTCCATGAACTCTCAATGAAGAATCTTAATCCCCTATAACAATGTAACCAGCATTAAAACCATGACCATAAACCCAAAAAACCAAATCCAAACCACTGTCACCACTTCTCCCTAGAAAAAATAGGAAGAGTAATAGGTAATAGAGAAAGATGAATCACCTTAGAAACCAAAGAGTTAAGCTTCTGAATGTATGATTTTAATACAAAAAATGGACAGGTAATGTTCTATAATGACACTCTTCTAGTTTCCTAGGGTTTGAATAAATTGTTATAAAGAATATTTATTCCTATATATGTATAAAATTTATAACCATTCTTGAAATATAATGAATCATGGAACAACAGGGGTGATCATGTGGCATGAAAACTACAATCTAAAACACATTACATGTTACATCCATAAATTTTAAAGTCAAAACCCTTTAAGACCAATATTTATAAAAAAATTATCATATCATAAAGAAACCATGGTACTACACACTCACTCATGAGAATCATTGAACTATTCTTGAATTCATCTCTTCAAAAAATGATGTACCACAAACAAATGCACAGACCAATAAAATGAATAGTGGTGCATCATAAATTTAATAGAAGAAAATGTAAAAATAACCACCCAAGCTTCCATAACCCAATGATAATGGTAGTTCCACAAAACCATCATATAATATTTAATCTAATGGATCCTGTAAGATAAAACATGAAGACATGATTTCATAATGAACTCACATAAGGTGAAATTGAAACAGTAGATGACCATGAAACCAGATCACTACCCCTCACTGTATAATGGAACTCACATTCGAAAAAGCTAAGTCTCTAACATAATATTATCCAAAAGAATCTTCTGTAATAGAAAAATCTGGGATCCTTAATGCTTCAATGAAACCTCTTCACATCATAACAATACTTCCAACACAAAAAATCATGACCATACAACTTTATTGATCCCACTTCTCAACACAACATGATAATTAAATTGTGTCTCAAATACTCATAGAATGAAATCATAGAATATATAAAGAAACTCTCATCTTGAAAACTCATCATGAATAAACATTAAGGGCCATGCAATAATGGATAATTCTAAATTAAATTCTAACATCAACTATTATTTTCCTTCATTGATCCATCTATTAACACGTTGGAAAATATAAAGTCACAATGTAAGGGCCTACATAGGTTTTGTATGATACATTCGATATATATCAAATATTTCATATCTTAGAGAATCAAAATCAGAAAAGAAATAATGTAAAGAACATGAAACCCAAGCATACCTGGGAGATATCTCTAAAACAAGAATTGTTCGAAAAAAATAGTGAAACACTTCAGAAAACATTATTATTTAATTCAATAAAGAATAAAACATCTCAAAATAAATAAATAAAAATGTTCAAAACAACGTATAATATCATGCTCACATTTGAGACTCACAATACCATGTAGAATCCTCCAAGACTCCATGTCTCAACAAAAAATAGACCAATGGAATGATGTTCCTATAGAAAAACATTTTATTGTCCATCCTGAATCTCATCTAACTACTATATGAACATAGAATTATACTCTAAACCGAAATCAACCAAATAAATGAAATGAAAGTCATGATGAATATATTTAGCAAGATGTGACATATGAAAGATCTCACAGATCTGATCTACTTGTAGAAGAATGGATAAAGGATATGCCAACTTCCTAATATGCTCTGAAACCTCATCAAGATGGATAAAAAAATGATAAATATTTATAACTTATTCAATCCGTCACTCCCCACAATCATGACATGTCATTAGGAATACATAATTTTAATCCTCAAAATTAATATGTATCTTTATCTCATCCGCATATGACTAATGATAGTCTTGAAATGAATTTATTCTCCATATAGTCATATATTCATTCTTAGTTGTTATCTAAACTATATCTGGTCTAAATATAGTCAAATATCTACCATTTCCCTGAAACAATCAATATCATTACGTTTGGAAATAAAATTACATTAATAGATCCATATGTATGAGTGATTAATATTTTTAAAATAAAAATCAACATTAGGTGTATTCTTAACCCAATAACCTCTAAAATCAAAATCACATGTTCATTATATGTCATTTAATTATTGAGTAATCCTTTATATCAAAAAATCCATCTATGAATAGAATATAGTAATATGTGATTTTTAAGAACCAAAATCATATTAAATACATCCCAAGAATCAAAAAGGTATAACAAGGATCTTAATGATATATGATAGTCCCTGAAACCCTGCAACACTTTACTATCCCATCCATAAATCACATATGTAAATGATTTGTAGTGCATGACACATTTAAAAAAAATGATATGAATTCATCAACTGAAGAATATCAAACCAAATAGAATAAAATCCTCCCAAAACGCAAGGAAACCATGAGGTGAGATCCTTTAATTTTTATAATCATTTATACTATGTGATACAAAACAGAAGTACGAACCCTCTTGGATCCTGATTATTTTCATTGCCCTTATAATAAACTGGGCACTATGACACTAACTACAATACTGACCACCATATACCCATCCACCAAAAATAAGACACAATGCATGAAATATCTAAAATATACTTAGACTCAGAGATAAGGGTGATCTATTAATCTCATGAAAACCACTCCTTGCATCACTAAAAATAAGAACAACTTCACTTTAAAAAATAGTGGATGTTTATAATTTTATGACTGAACCATCAATAAATACACAATCTTACAACAACTTTACCTTTGAATATCTATACTAATACTCCACCATATTACATAAAAAATTTAATTAAATTATCATCTGATACAAAAATTCACTACCACCGAACACCAGAACATTAAGATGAATTTTTTTATGCACTTTTTCTACCCTCTAATTATCTTTTGACTCCTGAATAATCTATACCTAGGAATTCCTACTCATCACATCAACATCTACATTTCCTTTTCATATGGTGTAAGATGTCTCAAAGTTATAATCATATAATAAATCCATAAATCACCACTAATGTATATCCAAATATCATTATGATAAGATAGACCATAGGATCTTCTGATCGATAAAGACCATAAATAAATCACCAATGAGTTAATGGCCCTAATGATTCTGAGAAAAAACCTTATAAAAAATCAAAATAATTGGAGTCATATTTATTATCATGAAGAAATAAGTTATTTGAAGCATTTTAGAGTACTAATATTTATTTCATTAATGTCACCCCAATACAAGATTAGAATCAATTAAGACAACATTGAATATAAATTATTCGTTTTGAAATAGAAGAATAATAGTATTGATGAAATTATCCTCTAGGTAGTTAAATGACCCTTAAATATAATAATTCCACCAAATTTTGTGGCCTTTATTAATAAAAAAATTTAATGGTTCTGAATTTTGTGATATATTAGACATGAAACTTCTATAACAGCTAGCAAGACTAAGGGAACAATGAGAATATACAAAATTATATTGTACTAAACTACATTAAAAAATTAAAGGATCAACTCACAATCCATGATAAGTCACAACGTGGGTATGGAATTGAATATGAAACATCCAAAAATTATAGTATTAATTATTCCCATAATGATTTTAATGACAACGTACTTGTCAGATATTCCTTAGATGCTTAGAATAGTCCTCCTTTGACAAATGATAATTACATTGATGAAAACTATCATGAACTAAATTTGATATTCATGAAATATATAGATATAGAGTACTATTTAAATAACATGTGACATCATAACACCAACCAATATATTTAAAAACTCAATCATTCCATAACATTATGTGAAATTATTCTCAAATATAGGAACCAATATCAAACATATTTGATTATATCTTCACCAAGAATCATAATTTTAAAACTAGTTATATTCCCTTTATTAATAAAGAGAATCATATGACCTCATAATAGGATAACTATCAATGAATTTATCCTTGTTAAACTATTGATTATATATGTACACATTCATAATAACATATACATTATTGTAGAATAACAACGGAGATCCCCACGTTGATACATTGGTCTGAATAAAAACCTTCTGTATAAAATCATTGATCAAAATACATAACCCATATAACTCAGAAGAATATATATAATAAAGATCCAACTAAATTGGAAATAGATGAAGTTGTGACACTATTATGATCTTTATATCACATCAAGGATGCAAGGTCACAAAAACATTGGTAAAGAAAATATTGAAACTCCTCAACAACCCTGGGAAATACTTCTACCTGAACATCCAATATGTAAAATATTAACACCCCAAGATATGACGAAATGGTCCCATATTACATGTGACCCATATGATGATCTCAATCACTGAAAAACATTAAACGCTTTTCCACTACATCAAAAAAAAACAATCATCTAGAGATAATTAATATACACACATATAGTGTACAATTATTATATGCTTGGAATGACACTATATGAATGTATTTATAGTACGAAGAGATCCCCAATGTCTAATTATTCCCCACTTTTGACTCATAAACCCAACACATCAATTAAAATAGACTAACCTCTAACTAGAATAGACAATACTAGGGTCATTATAAGTCTCCCCACCTTTAGTTCCAAAGTGCTAACCAAGGAGGGTTCTATAAAGTAATTCTAAGATATAAAATAAAAAAATTTAATCCATTTTATTAGACAATTATATATAACCATATATGATCTCTAGTCCACCTAGTATTAGAATCCCCATAAAATATAATTGACCATGCCATGTTAATCATCCGTTATTACAAAAAAATAAATGTTATACCTATTATTATATACCCATGTATAACTGCAACCATTGGTATAAAGGTCCCAATACTAATGCCCTGTAAAATTTATTGGTAGATGAATTCATATTAAAATTGTTAAAAAAAATTATATATCATTACATATACCAATGAATTTGTTAAAACCATATGGATAGAGTTTCCATAAATATATAGGTCGTAACCACACCCCTCCTATAGTCCCTAATTCCTCCCACTAAATCATGTATCATCCCTAAATATTCCTTAATAAAATATCCCACCATTAATTCATTTTATATCCAATTCTTATATACCATAAATTTATTCAGTTCTCGATCCGTTATTTATTATGTTTAGAATCAATTTTTCTTTTTTTCTCGGGATCAAACAAAAACCATGTCCCTATTTGTACATGATCCGTATCGATTATTTAATTAGAGGTTTATTAATATTCTATTTAGTATTGTTTCATTTAATTAATGTCATCATGGTATATGTGTATTTTTTATCATTTAGTTACATATTTTCTATACCAAAATCAAAAGGAATTTTTTTTGTGAAATATGAACAAATAGATTATATAATTAAGAAATGTAGTTTTTTTTTTATTTTTTTAATGCATTAGGGGGGTTTTAAATCATGTTTTTAATATATTTATTTTAATTAATGAAGGAATTTTTATATATTTAATTTTAATATAATATGATTTAATATTCCTGAAAAAATATTTTGCAATTTTATAAAAATAATATATGTGAATATATTAAATTTAAAAATAAAATATTTATTGATTGTTTTGATAATATTTGAACATAGTTGTTTTATTAATCCTTATGATAATTCATTTTATTTTTAATGTAATTTTATATTAAATATGATTAAATTAAAAACTAGGTAAAATAAAAAGGTATAATATAATAATATGGATTATGTTAAAACTTTTACATGGAAGGATACATTTTCAATTTTCTTATAAGCATTATGATATTAAAGTCACTAATTTTTTTAATAACCATCATGATAATAGTGAATATTGGTTTTATTGGTGTTAATTCATGATTATAATATTAACATGAAAGTTTGAAAAGGAGAGATTAAATGAGTTAATTTGTTATTTATGGCTACTCGGTGTTATTTGTGTTACTTATTAAAAATATAATCATTATATAATCATGTTTTAAAAATAATGTTATTATTTTATAATGTATATTTTTTTTGTTATTATTAGAAAAGATGTTATTTTTTTGAAATAATTTTATTAATTTTTTAAAATATTATTTATCAAAAACCCATCCTATTAGGCTTTTAGTTATTTTTTAAGAATTCCATTTCATTTATATATTCTAACCCACACTTGTGTCCTTTGGTATGTATTTAGACATTAACCATATTTATCATAAATGAAATATTTATTGTTTTGAAGGGGTTAAATTTTTATAAACCTTTTTTCCATATATACTTTCTATTTTCTTAAATATGGTATTTTCTTAAATTAGTTTTTAAAAAATTGAAGATATATTTTTATGAGAAATATAATTTTTCTGTCATAGAATGTATTTATTATTTGTTAATCCACAATGTATTGTTTGGTAGTAATTATTCTACCATCTATTAGTTATCAACTATTTTATGTTCCATACATTGACTAGGTTACTACTAGTGTTCATGATTATAAAATATTCATATCTCATGTTGTTTTCTTGTTATTAGTTTTAATTAATGAATTTGAGAGTAAAATTTGTATTAATATTATTTTATTAGATATTTCTATATCCACGTGCTAATTTATTATGTCTTTTTTATATTATGAAAATTTTCATTGATATAATCATATATATGAAGGATGTGACTATACAGATTTTAGTGAATGATCTTCATCGTTAACAAATATTCCCCGTGATAAAAACATATTTATTTATTTATGGAATTATATTCATGTTATAATATACATTCAAAATATTCATGGATATCATGATTTTTATAATTATGTTATAATATATTAATTTTAATAAAATTATATTGTATTATAACATTATGACTAGAAGTTGGGTGTATGATAGAGATAAAATCTCATAAGAGGTTCAATAATAAGTTAGATTTTTTAGGATTATTCCTTGATAGATTAATCAAATAAAAGACTTATATGCTAACCTAGTTACAGTTTTGTAATAATAACATGGTTATTCTAGGATTGACATAGATATCATTTGAAAAAGTTGGTTTTCATGAAAATTATTTTTTCTAGTATCACAATAGAGAGAAAAAAAATCCCAAATTGTTCATAATCCAAATGAAAGGAGTGTAATAGAGAATTTTATATTTGATCATTTTACTTTTATTCATCATCTTGAGAAATAAATAATGTCAATTTAATTAGAAAATGGTACGAGTACACAAGATGCAACTAATGAAAATTATGATTTGGAGGGTGTGAAAAATTTTAAGGATAATGCAACAACTCTTGTATATCGGGCATGTGGTAAAATGAAAAACATTAAATTTTAGAAACACTATATTATTATAAAACCATGTAAGGAATTTATAATAATGAAATTGATTATGTTATTAATTTTCAATGTTATTACTTCTTGATGATGTAGATATATCCAAAATTTATTAATATCATGAATGTTAGTTGATCATCTTTGATATTCGGATAATAAAATTCATGATATATCCAAAGATTACAATTTATTTTGGGAGGAAATCAGGTCCCTCAATGATTGATAATAATTTAAGAAATATTGAATAAATACAAATAAAAATGGAACATAATATTAGGTAACATATAAATTAATATGGAACATTCCATTGATCTGATGGATCCAAAATCTTTTCATCTATGAATAAATTTCAAAAAAAATTTAAATGCATGATGTTAAGAGAATTAAGGATAATTATAATATTTTTTAGCATATATATGGATTAAAATAGTATATATTTGATACATTATTTCCTCAATTTTTAGTTAAGGGGTATAATTTTAGGTTAAATCTATCATTTGATAACTTTAATATCTTTAGTTAGATTCTTACTTGACATAACATATAGCCAATTTTAATTCATATTTTTTACTTTTATCTATTGATGTATATGAATAAATAATTTTTATTCCTGAGTATATTCATATATACACATATTTTTTATCAATGAAATGTTATATAAATCTACTTATATCCTCTAATGAAAGTGTTTATATATCTTTGAAATGACGATGTCCGCACAAACAATGATTATTCAAAATACATATTTTAGATTCCAATTCTTCTTATGTGGGTGATAATTGATTTTATTACAAAAAAATATGATTAAATGGATAAAAAAATGAAGTACTATCCTATCGTAATTTTTTTTAAGAATACATGATCTGTAAATATTCAATATAAATATTGTTTCATCTTTATGGAACATAAAACATTATTTCCAATGGCTATACAATATAGAAGAAATAATTTAAGGTTAAAAAATAACATTGAGACTTGTAATCCACCTTCATATATGTATGGAAGTAATGTTCTTAATGAATTTCATGATATTATTTATTTATTTAGTAAATATAAACATAAATTGTTAATGTGGGACAACATTTCAACTAAATGCTATTATAATTAATGGACAAAAATAGTCATCCTTGATTTTCCTGATTGGTTAAAAATTTTGTCACGACATTGTTTATAATAAATACAAATTGAAAAAAAATGCAGGAAATATTATTTTTAAAATATTTATCTTTCAATGGGAATACAAAATATTATTTTTCATATTGTTGTGACTTGGTAGATTAAGGTCTCAAGTTGAATTTCATATCGATTTTATCATTAAGAATAACTAAAATGACTAATATAATTCTTATGTGATTAAGAATTTATAATATTTTTTATGGAATTTCTATATACATTTATGGTTTACAATAATAATTCAATAAGTATATCAAATGGGTTTGTATTGTAGAGGTTAAATTTAAATCTCTAAAAACTCATCACTCGTAAATAGTTCTTTATGAAATGATTCCTATAAATCCCTCATTTACTATCCAATAGTGTAAGGGTGATATAGATTTTATTATTCCATTAATAAAGATATATTATTGATAAAATTATATCCATATTTCTATAAAATATATATATATAATTAGTTATCCTTAATTATGTGTGAGTTATAGAAAATTTCACCTCCATATCTTTCTAGTCGAAGAGTGAATCTAACTAACCATAATCGAACTAAAATATTTATTATGGGAATAATTTATTTAATTTGTATTTATATGACCAAAATTAATATATAAAAACTTAATACATATATTAATTACATGAATCATCCATATTCGTCCATTGTAAAAGTGAATTTGGATGAACAATGTAAAAAAAATTTGTTTAATTTTTTTGGATGATGTTATTGTGGAACATAACTCGCCAATGTGAAATGATGATTATAGGTATGATAAAATCTATCATAATTTTCCATAACACCTTTAAACATGGATAATTACCAGCTCATATACATTGGATACTTTTATCCTTGATAAGAGAGACAAAACACATCATACATTCTTGTTTAACTATGATTTATTCGGTGAACATATAAAGTACGTAATTTGATCATGTATATGTTATCCCATTTTAAATAATTATATATATATATCTTCAATTTTTTATCTTTTTTTATGTAGGTAACATAATTAAATTATAAATGGAATTAATATTACATTACCATTAAAATGAAGAGATGCTTTTCATAGTAATGGATTTCCTAAATTATTAAAACTGAAGGGAGAAAAATTATTTTTATAAAATAAATAGTAAATATTTTTTAAATTATTATATTCACATTTTTTTCAGGTAATGATTTTACTAGTTGATTTTTTCTCCCCATAAATTATTTTGTTGTATTGTGGCTCCAATAATTTGGTTCATGAATTGAAATCACCATTTATAAATTTATACAAATTTATTATATCTAGTTACGTAGTGAAAATGAGGAAACAACATTTAGTTATTATATTAAAAAATATGATAATATATTATTCTAGTTCATCAGATAGCCGACTTCAATATTTCAATTTAAATTATTATCTAGTTTTTGATAAAGAAATTATATTTAATTATTACTCCCATTGATGAGTCACGATGATAAAAATTAAGTGGATTGATTCATTGATGTAACAACAATATTTATTAAAGAAAATGTATTTGAGTTATTGATACGAGTTTTCACATAGCTATCAATGAGACATATATTTTGGAATCAATGAAAAAAATAGTTTATTCTGTGGTGGATACTCTGAAACCAAAATTTTGTATCACTACTGATGTGACCCCAAGGCATGTATTCATCGATTGTGGGAATTTAATTTACTAAATAGCTATTCCCCTTAGTTTTAAGAAGTATATTTTCTTTGAATATCCAAATAATTTAATTCACAGATATGACTATGAACATTAAGTTTTTTTGGTAATATATAAAAGTAAGTGTATGTGGTATGAACCCTCCATTTTCTATCAAATCATTTGATTTAGTGATTCTAGTAAAATTATTAATATATAATCTATCAAAATAGATTTTGGTGTATTTATTTATTTTAAATATTTTAATTATCATTCCAATCTAATAAGAGTAACTCAATTCTTGAATGATGTAACTAATTATATCATCAATGACCCTATGTGAACCAATCTTCAAAATTGAAATCTTGATAGAATAATTTTTATGTTTTCTAATAAAATTGTTAATATATTAATATAAAAATAAAACTATTAGTTTAGTTGAATGTGTTTTATATATTTATATAATAATTATAATACGAAAATAATTACTAATTTCTAATATATATATATCTAAAAAATAAAATAAAAAATTATGTAAAAAAATATAAAACTATAGTATTGAAATTAAACGACATCTTGGCATTAGATGATTCAATCCAGCATTAGAGGAATTAAAAACAAAATAATAGTCTAGTACAATGGATTTATATTTGCATAAATACATTATAATTCAAATAAAATATATATCTACTCAATGTGAATAAATTATCTCATGATATATTTTATCAAGAGTAGCAACAACAATATGAAATATTCATAAGTGTGATAAACATATTATTGTGATTTCAATAAAAATTTATAACAACAAAAAATAAGACATTTTAATAGTTAAAAAACATAGATAATATTCTATGTTAACGATCACAAAAATAATAATGTAATTTTGTGGCCTATATATCATGTTATGAGAAAAATACACAACACATTATAAATAGAATAACCCTTTTTTGTGCATTCATTATACATTGTACCATGAACATATCATTTAATACTAATTTAATATTTTTTGGTTAAATTACTATGAATATTAGTTGAATAAACAATTTTTGAGACACATAAAAATTAGTATATTACATTTTATTTTTTTCTACACTTTACTATATATGTATTATTTCAGACCATGTTTTAGGACATGTATCATTTATAGTTTCTAGCCATGAATTTTATTTTTTTACATATGACGATCTAGAAAAAAATATGATAATTTATTTTTTTCAAATATGTTAACTATTATATTTTATTCGCCATAAAATTTTATAATGGATATTTTATGAATGGATATTTATTTAATTATGTGATTGCAAGTAATTTTAACCACTTTTTCACGGTAAGTGAGAATGGTGGTAAATGATTTAGAATAATCAAAGTGAAGAACAACGAACAAATTAAAACCAAAAGTGAAACTAAATACTATAATATATAATCAAAATTAGCTAATAATAGTGAATATATAATTTATGTGAAACACAATTACTAAAAATACCAACAAAAAACATTATATGATATATTAAAATAAGAAAAAACCATGTAAAGTACAAAAAATAAAAAAGAAGAAATGATATAAATATAATAAAAGTGAAACAAATAATAATACATAAATTAATTAAAAAATAATTTAAACACCAAAAATAAATATATAAAGTAACATAATTTACAAATAAACTATGAAACAATTATTTAAACACAAAGTGAAAGTAAAAAAAAGGAAAATGAAACATAGAGAAATAAAAAAATTTAAACAAAAAATAAAACATAGAATTAAATCAAAAGTTAAAAATATATAATGAATAAACATTATAATAAAAAATAAATATAAAAAATAAATACAAAAAAAATTATTGATAATAAATAACTAATAATTAATATACAAATAAAAAATAAATACATTATAAAAAAAATAAAAAAATAAACTTTATAAAAAAGAACAAAGAAAAAAATATCAAAAAATAAAAAAAATATTAAAATAAAACATATACTGTTGTGACACAAAAATTAAAAATGAAATGAAAAATAAGGGAAAGAAAAAAGAAAGAAAACATAATTCACAATGTGAAATAAAAATTTTAAAAAAAAAATAAGAAAAAATAAAAACTAAAGAAAGGAAATCAGTGACTCCACATGAATAAACAGGAAAAAAATGTGAATAAAAAAAAGACAACAATAAAATAAAGCACAAATATATGATTTAACAAAATAAAAATACATAAAAAAGGAGAAAATTAAAATTTCATAAACAAATAAACATTCATAATAAAATACAAAACATAAAAAAGGAAAAAAAAATAATGAATAATTTAATTGAGGTGAGGGGTAAGTAATTATAAAAATAAATTCATGTGATATAATATATTATTAATATCATTATTCTATCCACACAGAGGCTCACATGGCCTTATAAAATGACATCATCATAGAACATGGCTAAAAAATATTACATAATATATTCAAATTCTTAAAAAATAAATATAGTTATGTTAAATTATCCATTTGTCATTTTTTCATCCCAAAATGAAAAAATCCCACTCAAAATATGAGGGTACCAAGATCACATGTTGGTCTACCTCTCATAGGTTCTCTCCTGTATATTCTTATGTGGCCACTAGACACACACAAAGAGAATCATTATATCACAGAGGATCTTCTCTTATTTATCCTTGATTTCTGATAGGTACTCTAAAAAGTGAGCTCCATCCTTGAATTAAAACTCACATAAATTGATTGTATGTAATGGGTCATACCATAACTCATCATATATAAATCATCAAAAATGATGTGTACTCGGTCTTAGTACCATGGTAGGACTAAGTTTCATTCCACCTTAACAGCCCTATAAAATATGTAAAAGGGACAATGGAGATCGAAGATATCCTTTTGTTCGAGAAAAATATACACAATCCATGTCAATGTGTGACCATTTGGAACTCATGGTATATACCCTCAGACTAAAAAGGCCTAAATCATTGGTCCAAATAAGACTTCTGATGGAAATATCTAGTCCGCATCCACTCTTATATGAACTGTACCATTCTAAAACATTTCTGCACCATTTCTAGGTCAACTAGATCTATTTCTAATAGACATTGAATATTAAAATGATGGATTAAAGGGTCTCCCATTCTTGGAAGAAAATGGACATAAATCTATTGTAGAGATGTAATTATTTTGATATTCATACTCCACTGATGGTAGATGAAAATCCCAAATATATCCCATAACTGACATGAAAACCTAGATCTTGTTCACCAAAATAAGATTAGTAAACTATCCTGGAACATCTATCTTGGATTGAAACACCATTATAAATTGCAACTGAGTCCCAAAGGCCTATCACAATCATTTCTACAATATTTATTTGGAGAGATCATCACAGTCTAAAACAATCATTGAGTGAAATTCAATGATTCATAATACCTCCCACACGCAGATGCATCCTAAACTCTCATCTATGATCTTCTGGTTTTCACCCATTGATAGGTGATATCTCAAACGTTTAAATTGAAAACATGCTACAACATCCATATTTACTCTACCCAAATCAAAAGGATCTCAATACATCCTCATCTATCATCGTTTTACTACTAAATGAAAGAATCAAACCTCCTCAGTTGGTCCTTTCACAAAATGAGTGGGACCATAGATCATCTGTCAAAAAAGATGGAATGCTCCCCATCATTAGAAAAATATATTTGGATAACATCCAGAGGATATATGAATATTAAATGTATTACAATTGATATATCCATTCCATGTGTCTAAAACATTATATAATATTTCATGGGTAGCGACCAATTAATGGAGGAAAAACATGACATCCTTGTGCACTATAGACAACTGTAATGAACATAACTAATAAAATATATTAGATAACATCCCTGAAAAAGATATCATGTTGAGAAAATATACCACCACCTTCCCCTTACTGGGATTATAGAATATCATGAATTCATAATCATAAAAAAATTATAGTTATTTCCTCTGACTAAATTTAAGATCCCTTTAAGGGAAAATAAACTTGATACGCTTAGAGTTTGAATTAATGATAAAATGCTCACATAGAAGGTGGGGTCACCATATCTCTAGGGTGAAGAACACCACCACCAGCTATAAATAATGGGTCCCATAGTTCTACTAACATTTTATCTTCTATGGAGACCCAAATGCAATATCTTCATTCCTCAGAATAAGGAAAAACCCAATCCTATTTTTTGAGTTACTAAAGAACAATACAGATATACCACAATCCTTCTGATGTATTATTTTGGGGGTGTTCGCCAACCTCCCCCAAAAGACCTAAAAATATTGTTGGAGACAATCAATATTAATTAAGGACTTCCTCATTTAGGTCAAAGAAGATCAGGTTACTGATATGAAGGATATAATTGGCACAAATATCAAAAAATACCATCCCAACCTAAGGAATCTATGCACATCATACACAATCTTAGGTGGATCCCAAGCTAACACTAACTCAACCTTGGTTGGGACCACATCCAAAACATCTAGGGAGATGAAATTTCCATGAAATCGGACCATTTAAATCTTGAACTGACACTTATATATCTTACCATAAATCTTGTGCTCCAAAAGTATATACAATATCATACTCATGTATCTCTCATGCTCCACCTTGAATGCCATGTACATTATAGTGTCATTGATGATGAACTCCAGAGACCAGTCTAGGAAAATATAAAAGACCTAGTTTATGAGTCTCATAATAAATACTATGGTTTTTTCATTCCAAAAGGAATCCCCTAGTACTCATAATGATCATAGAGACATCACAATTTAATCTTCCATATTTCTATGTCTCGTACACGAAGTAGTTGATAGCGTGGTCTAGGGATAAACTTGGAGAACCATCTTGTCACTCTCAACTAATAGAAGAGGTCATCTATCATCAATAGTTGATACATATTATTCATGTTATCCTAGTTTAGGAATTTATAATCCACACACAACCAAATGATCTTATCATTTTTGATAATAGAGAACACATGGGATTCCTTTGTGGATGCACTTGGCTTGACAATGCCCTTCCCCTATAAGTACTCCAACTGCATACTTATCTAATGAAGCTCTGTGGAAAAAATCTGATGTATTGGTAACAATATCATGGGTATCCCTTCATGTAAGTATATGTATAAATCTATTTCTCGATGTGGAGGTAATCTTAACACATCATCAGGAAAGAAATCTTCAATCACCAAAACCATTACATCAAACTAAAATATAACATCCTACAATTCTCAAAGGATAATACTATCCAAATGATGAATAATCAATTTTATCCTCTCAAATATTATACTATCCAATTGTGTCTTTGTATCCTTCATTGTGAAGATGAAACACAATACCCCATAAATGAAGATACACTACTACCCCCATCTATTATAGCCAATATAGACATGAACTACATAGAAGTTGTCAACAAAAATAATGAAATCGTATGGTATCACCACGGTTATAGAAAGTTCTCATGAGTGTCTCTATACACTAAGAGTCAGGTCACACAATCCGTATAAAAGTGAAATCACTAAATGTTCTATAGTATGAATCTCTAACTTTAAAAGTTGAGTAAAAAATATCTATTTAGAAGATCTATGTCTCTAAAAAAGTATATAATATGGAAATAATGGTTTATAATCATGTATATAAATTATAAAATAATATAGAAAATAAATAGACTATAACATGCATAAATCCAAAAGATAATGAGTCCTAAAAATCCAATGCCCATAGTTTCCCATTTCCCCAAGAAACTAACTCCCTGAGACTGGCATAGACAACCTAGGGATGGTTGTCGTAGAAACCGATCAAAATTCCAAATACCATTAATTGCTCTCCCAGATTATCTATCTTGTCTTTCAATCCATTTAACTTCATACTCCAACAAATTCCTATACTTACATGGTTCATTAACCATATATCTCGATATTCAACAAAATGGTATGTTCAATCCCACATGATATGCCAATTTCTATAACAAGCAAAAAAACACCTCTACCAAGATAGACAATGATTTCATCACGGTCTTCATGAATGGAGCAACCACCTGTTATGTAATCTATGTCGAGTTCATGATGTTTGAAGACCATACTCATCCGGGACATCATGGAATCCCATCCACAAAAGAACATGATACATTCTCTACTATATAAATCTATCCCACAATAACAACAGATCCATCTTCATCATAATATGGTAGGATTCATCAACCTAATCCTTCATAGTTAGGTATATGTACTAATCAATGCATGGAAACACCCATTTCTTTATACCCAAAAGAAAATTCACCTTTTGTCCAGGACCCTACATAGAGGTCACATCCACTATTGAGTTATAATATCTAATATTATATTGTAACCTCACTGGTTATCATTGTGGAAACATCCTGCAAGAAGATAATTTATACCATGATCAATTCGAATTTTCATAGTTATGACTGAAAAATAATATGGAAACCAGAACCCATTATTATATGATTCATTTAATAATGTATTCCCTACAACTGGTGTCTGAATATTCCTAGAATATAGTGGGGTTATCTGTTTCCTGATGAATGAGTACATTGGCTTCCGCCCCAACTCTAGAATCCTAGGGATGAAAGACAGACATGTAGCACTTTAACATTGTATTCCTAGTTCCCCAAACAATCTGTATGGAATGAAAATATAAAAAAACTGATCTTATGATGAACCATTAATTATACCAGTCAGTTATGGCCCAAATAAATATGGTCATCCTAGATGATGATAATATGAGTGTAGAACCCCAAGCCCACCTCTAATTTTCTATGCGATGGAAACCAGCATTTAGTAGAAATATTAGACACATGGAAGGAAATATCCTAAACTAATTGTACATAAAAATAATCTCCAAATTCCAATACTATTCTGAAAGTTAAATAAAAATGACACAATAATGAATTCATAATATATATCCCACAATTAGGGAATAAAAAACATGAATGAAACAAGGGGCCAAATATAATCCTACCCAAAAGAGAAAAAGATTCCAGCCTATTAAGAAGGAAGGTACTATTGTCAAATGAAAAACCTAGTGAAACCATGGCCAATCTAGATGGATATTATATTCAATCATGTGGTCCTCCTAAGACTCCACAAAAAGTCTTATTGATTGAATGGGACACAAAACATATAGGTAGAGCTAGAGAAGAGATGAGTATAAAAATACCCAGTAAGACACCTCAAAATCAAAAATCATAAAGCATGAAGAGATTAGTCAACTAATTAACATAATGATATTACAAAAAATATAAAAGGCACAAAAAAATTCAATCCCATATATACTCAATTTTTACTCCCCTGATCAAGATGGTCCCAACCAAATTTCCATCCACAATATCCTGTTCGAGGATTATATGTAATAATCACGAGGGATATCTCATTCCAATGGTCTTAATACCACTGATTGAACTCAACCAAATTGTTGTCGTCATTGTCTATCTGTGTAGAAGTTAGGTAATTTCCACGACTTTGAAGGCACTAAACTAGTGCTCCATGTTGGTTCATCACAAGACCTCAAGCATGCCTCCTCATATGCCATAGGTTTCTGACTAGCGGTGAGTGTCTAATAAGCCACATGGGGAGACTATACTATCTTTACTAGAGTAATCCAGATAAGATAACAATAACAAAAATGAAAATAGTATTAAACAAACAATAAACATGAATAATGAATTGTTACTGTAACGCCCTGAACCCAGTTACCCAGAGTCGGTGCATTATTGCGTAACATTGGCATGATCACAAAAGATCAAGTCATGAAAGACCTATTAGTTTAGTAGCCTTGGAAACACTAGATACATTCATTACATCATAAAGTAAAAAAACTACAACAACTTCTTGTCTTCATATCCCCTCATACTATCCCTGCAGGCCATTCATAATATACATCATCACCTCCTAGAAAAATTAAAACATTGAAAGGGGTGAGCTCAGATTCTTAGTAAGGATAAAAATATAGAAAAAGCTTTCATAAATAAACATAACCATATAAGGAAATGTGTAACTAATACAAAATCCTTTTAAACATGAACATCAACATAATATGGAAAAAGTGAAATGAGATAATTCCATTTACTTATTCACATGGATATTCTACTGGTAGAATAATCACATGCAATAACAATAACCACTTTCATAATGATGGAATGCATAATTCCAGACTATCATAACCACGTAGCCAAGGCTTCATGCCAAGACCACAAATAAGATTTTGTCAAGGCCTCGTGCCAAGACACTAGTTTGTCTCATGAGACCTGCCGATGCATTGAGGAACTATAGAGGGATACACCCGTCACTTACTAAGTCAAATGCATTCCTCATATGAAAAATAGTATATAATCATTTAGGAATACCATTTTTTAAAATACTGTTTGAAACTAATTGCGACATCAAAATACCAGTTCAATTTTTAGAAGATAATTACATTTAAAATTGCTCAAATATAATCCAGTGTTTTTCTAGAATCATTATGCAAGATTTTGAAAACAAAATAACTAATTCTGATACTGCTCGACTAATTATAGGCCATGATTGGTCCACACCCAATCCCTTCCTGTCTACCACACTCGAGTGTCGGTTTTTCTGAAAACATTTGTAAGCTTGCGCTAAATACATATACATTTTCACTTGGTTTTCATATATTAAAACGTGTAAAAAACATTTGATACATACCATTTTCAATACCAAAATAATAGAAAAGTAAAACATGGTATTTGTTTTTCATTTAAAAAATGTTATGGCTTATAGAGGATGCCGAAACTCAAATAATAGTCACGGCGGCGGAGAAGCCGTTGTCGCCGCATACGTAAGAAAAAACATTCCTTTTGTCATTTAGTAAAAAAAATTCATATAAAAAGATTCCTTTTGAATAAAAGTAAAAGTCAAAGGGTCTTATACACCGTATAAATGAAAGTTTTTTATAAAACCAAATATGCCTCAATGAAAGGAGATTGAGATGATGTTCTTGCACAGATCATTTTTAAAATAAAATAGATATATTATATGTGTTTTCTATAAGTAAACATAAATAAAGTACAAATACAAGATAGGATATAATAATATCATGAAATAATTTGAAAGTAGGAGATTAACCCAAAGAATGGAAATTGGGTTAAGAAATTCCCTTACCTCGTGTCCGGCTTGACTCGATCATTCTTCAACCTCCTTAAAATCGGGTAACTCTTTTTGATTTTAGCTCAAAGGCTTCCTTGGGAAGACTTCTGCCCAAAGTGAGGATTCTAGGAGTAAGAGAGGGAATTTGAGTGAGTATTTTGGCAGAATTTTTCTGATCCAAAAGGCTTTGAAGGTGAGAATAAGGTGGTAGTGGTGGGGGCCTTTTATAAGAGGAGAGGAGGGGCACTCTTGGAAGGTAATGAAATGTTACTTTATTATGTAATGAGTTTCGAATTTTAAAGGTCCCACACTTATATATTTAGAGGCTAAGGTGAGAAGGGTTCGAAATATACTCATCCAATAGGCTTTGGACAAGTTTAATTCTTAGATTTTACATTATCCTTTCATTTTATTAAAATCGTTAATTAATGAGGTAATCGCTGAATCATCATGCTGTCATTAAAAATTAAATTTATTTAATGTCTAATGATTATAAAAAACATACCATGATGTAGGAAATCTTTTTATCTTTCTAATTAATATTTATAGTCATAAATATGACTTGTATAACCCCATTTAAAAATTGTTTTAGTAAAACAACTCATGTTTGTTACATTTTCATTTTAACATTAAATAAAAAGTTTTTAATAACATTTTCCTACCAAAGTGGCTCCATGAGGTCCCCAAGTTGACCCATGGATTGTCTTGGTCGGCCATGACTCATGAAATAGAGGTATTACCTATGTAAAGGTCATGTCATATTATTATAATATTATCTTTACCTTAAATTACACTAATTACCTTTAATCACGATTAATTAAACTTTAAAGTTACTATTCACCAAAAAAATTGTTTTAATCCCATTGAACCACATTTTACTTCCTAATGAAAGCCATGTATGTCAGATTTTTGAAAATCAAATCACAGAAGTGGTAATGTTTCATTTAAACGAAAAATCAGTTTTTTAACTTCCACTTAGTGGTTTCACTATTCATCAAAAATTGATGTTTTTCAGAACAATGCCAAAATTTCACCCTAAGCTATAATTGATATTATGAATTCAAAAATGATGTCTATTTTACAAAATTTAAAACATACCAGTTGCATTCCTTAATTTTATAATTAATTCCCGTTGTCACAACAAATAGCGTTTTTTTAAGAAACAATATATATCAAAATATTGACAATTGTTTATGTCCAATTTCAATGTGAAATTAATTATAATGACCACCATTGCATAAAATGGTAAAAATATATTCTAATTAAACTTTAAAACCACTCAATAGTATAATTTATCACTATAGATTATTTTGATTAAAAAATTTGTATTTAGGTATTTTACACTATTCATAAAAAATTGGATGTTCTCAGAAAAATACCAAAAATTCAACATAAGATAATTTTGATATTCCGATTCCAAAAATTAAGTCCATTTTGTAATATAAAATATATATAATTTCAAAAAATTGGTATTACTATTCATTATGTCCATTTTGATTGGTCGCGGTTTTTTAGAATCTCGAACATGCGTACAATGCAAGCTATTGCATTATTGAAAGAGAAGTGTATCGTGGAAGCTCGGGGTGTTACATTATCCCCTCCTTAAATAAATTGCATCCTCGCAATTTGAAATTTTTCTTTGAAAATAAAAGGTTGAAGATAGGAAATACCTTTGTGGAAAATCCACATCAGAAATAAGGTTAATAAAATTTAGCCTTAAGAAGATGGAAAGGGAAATGAAAAAGTCACCACCAAATTATGATCTCGATAAGAAGAACATTGGTGACAATTAGAGACATATAATTGGAGGAAAATATAAATATTTGTATGGAGTTATTGAGGTCATCACTCACAAACAAGTGTAAAATTGAGGGCCTTAAAGTCTTCAATCTATGTTGATTTAAAATATAATCAGTTCAACAAGACATAAGGTATTTGGATAACACATTTTTTTGTTTTAATATCCCTTTACTAATGTTTAAGAATTAATTTATTTATAGAATAAGAGATAAGTATATATATATTTATGCTTGACAAGTAGAGTTTCAACCTTCAACTAATTTCTACCACAAACTCATCTTTCACTCAAAAAGATAATAGAACTCAAAATATTATATTTATCCTAATCATACAAGGTTCAAAATATTAACACATACCATTTAGATTAGGAAAACTATTTTTTAATAACTAGGGAACTCTTCTAGGATAGTGGTAGGTAATAAAGGCATGTCGCACTATGGTTGTGGGTTCGATTCCTATAGCTTTGTCCGACGCGACGAGTTATCCCCCAACCTGCAGGTTGTCCTTTTCCTAAAACTATAGTATTATAATATTCCAAAAATAATATTCAGAAATGTTTTAACCTTAAACAATACTATCCAAGGTTCAACTTAATTCATTCCAACCTTTATAGTTATCCAAAATACCTCTATCTAGACTTTCTCTAAAAGGTCTCTAAATTCCAAAATCAATTGTAACATTAGATTCCCCAAACAAAGTCAAGTTAATCTTATTGTCACATACTAAAAATATGATTACCTTCATCATATTAAATCTTTAATGAAAACAAAAAGTACTGCAGTACAATCCTTATATATATCACATTATCCTTACAACCAGAATATAATCCATGAGTCCAAAAGCACAAATACATTATTTATTCCACTTCAACTATAGTAACAGCATAAGATTGTCCTTGTTACCTTGGCCTTTTATGAGGTATGTTTCCCTGACGCTTAGGAAATTCATTTGCATAATGCCCCATTTCCCTACAATTGTAGCATTCTAAATTGATAGCCTCTTTCTTTCCCTTGCAATCCCGAGCCTGGTGACCCTTTTCTCCACTTTTATAAAAAACTCCCATTCCTTTTAGGCAAGTACCAGGGTGATTCTTCCCACAATTTTCGCATAATGGAAGATCCTTCTTTCCCTTTTTCTCTTTATCTATCTCTTGTTCCACCATTCTCTTATTCTCTTGCTTTACATTATTGTCATAAGGTTTATATAATTCATTTTCTGTCTTGATAGCACACGAGACTATATCTTTGTATGTTGAGAAATATTGTGATAATAATGCTCAACGGAGAAACGGTTTTAACCCATCAAAGAAATGATCGATCTTACTTCTTAGGTTACGTATATAATATGCAGCATGCCTCACTATCCGTGTAATGTTATCCTCATACTTTGCGACATTCTCATCCTCCTTCTACCTCAGACTCAGAAATTGCCTTTCCACATCTGCTTGATGGTCATGTAGAAAGTATATTTCTAAGAAAATTTTCTTAAACTCTCTCCATTCAATACTTGATACTTCTTCATCTTCCTTTGTGTTTTGAATCAGCGGCCACCATTGATCGGTATCTCCAATGAGGCGGTAGAATCCCATGAAAACCTTCTCCATTTCGTTACTCTCCAAGGCGTGGAAAATTTTCTCTAAGGAGTTTATCCATTGCTCAGCTACTAATGGATTTGTACCTCCTTTAAATGTTGGTGGTTGTTTCCCCATGAAGTGGTCTAATATTGATCCTCCACGTTGCGGATCAGGGTGCTCCATATGAGTAAGGTTATTATTCATAACCTGAGTGAGTTGTCCCAGTATGGTAATAAGTTGATCAGCACCAGTTGTATCTCCAGCTCCACAATAATTATCTTGAGCAGGATGGAAACCCCTACATGGAGTGTGTGCATTTATACGGTTTCCATTCCTCCCACTAGGCGCCATTTCTAAACAATGGAATAAACTAGATTAGTTTATGAATTAAATTACATAATTCCATACGTGTAAAACACTTAACATAAATTGAACTATTTATGGATATAATCCATAATCATAAAAAGAAATTTTTTCTTTGAGGAAGTATATACTCATAAACCCTTCATAATGGTTTGTAATGAAAATGAGAATTATCCTAAGCATATCCCCCGGGAGTGTCGTAACCAAGAGTGCCGCAAGGCCCGTTGTCGTGCAACAGTTCCTATTCGAGTCTAGTTCAAATTGGTGTTTTTGGGTTTTACCCCTAGGTACATCTATGCTAGAGCCGCCTCTACCTTCTCGTATCCAGACAGGGATGTATTGCTCGGAAGACTCACAAAATTTCTATAATACCAAAATTCTAGGAAGTTCTTCTATACTAATCCTCAAAGTCTATCTTTGGGCTATGTGCTATAATCAGAGTTTATCTAAATCTAGCTTCCAAGGATAGTACTAAACTGCCTCTGATATCAACTGTAACGCCCCGACCCTAGTTACCCCGAGTCGGTGCATTATTGCGTAACATTGGCATGATAAAAAAAGATCAAGTCTCGAAAGACCGATTAGTTTAGTAGCCTTGGAAACACTAGATACATTCATTACATCATAAAGTAAAACAAAACTACAATAACATCTTGTCTTCATATCCCATCATACAATCCCTACAGGTCATTCATAATATACTTCATCGCATCCTGGAAAAATTAAAACATTGAAAGGGGTGATCTCGGATGCTCAGTAAGGATAAAAATATAGCAGAAAATTTTATAAATAAACATAAACATTTAAGGAAATGTGTAACTAAAACAAAAGCCTTTTAAACTTGAACTTAAACATAAAATGGAAAAAGTGAAATGAGATAATGCCATTTACTTATTCACATAATTATTCTACTGGTCGAATAATCACATGTAATAACGATAACCACTTTCATAATGATGGAATACATAATTCCAGACTATCATAATGACGTAGCCAAGGCCTCGTGCCAAGACCCCGAATAATATTTTGTCAAGGCCTCGTGCCAAGACACTAGATTGTCTCATGAGACCTTCTGATGCATCGAGGAGCTATAGAGGGCTCCACCCGTCACTTACTAACTCCAATGTATTCCTCATATGAAAAATGGTATATAAACATTTTGGAATACCATTTTTTAAAATGCCGTTTGAAACTAATTGCGGCATCAAAATACCAGTTCAATTTTTAGAAGATAATTACATTTAAAATTACTCAAATATACTCGAGTGTTTTTCTGGAATCATTATGAAATCTTCTGAAGACAAAATAACTAATTCTTAGACTGCTCATCTAATTACAGGACATGATGGGTCCACGCCCAATCCCTTCCTGTCTACCACACTCGAGAGTCAATTTTTCTGAAAACATTTTTATGCTTGCGCTAAATACATATACAGTTGCACTGGGTTTTCATATATTAATAATTTTAAACAAGGTTTGATAAATACCATTTTCAATACAAAAATAATAAAAAAGTAAAACATAGTATTTTTTTTCATTTAAAAATAGTTATGCCTTATAGAGGAAGCTGAAACTCAAATAATAGTCACGGCGGCGGAGAAGTCTTTGTCGCCACATACGTAAGAAAAAACATTCCTTTTGTTGTTTAGTAAAAACGCTTCGTATAAAAATATTCCTTTTGAATAAAAGTAAAAGTCAAAGGGGCTTATACACCATATAAATGAAAGTTGTGTATAGTACCAAATATTCCTCAATGAAAGGAGATTGAGAAGAAGTCCTTACAAAGATCATTTTTAATATAAAATAGATCTATTATGTGTATTTTCTATAAGTATACATAAATAAAGAACAAATACATGATAGGACATAATAATATCATGACATAATTTGAAAGTAGGAGATTAACCCAAAGAATGGAAATTGGGTTAATAAATTCCCTTACCTCGTGTCCGACTTGACTCGATCGTTCTTTAACCTCTTTAAAATCAGGTAGCTCTTTTTTATTTGAGCTCAAAGGCTTCCTTGGGAAGACTTATTCCCAAATTGAGGGTTCTAGGAGTAAGAGAGGGATATTGAGAGAGTATTTGGGCAGAGTTTTTCCGAGCCAAAAGGCTTTGAGGGTGTGAATAAGGTGGTAGTGGTGGGGGCCTTTTATAAGAGGAGAGGAGGGGCACTCTTGGAAAGTAATGAAATGTTACTTTATTATATAATGAGTTTTAGATTTTAAAGGTCCCAAACTTATATATTTCCAGGCTAAGGTGATAAGGGATCGAAATCTACTCATCCAATAGGCTTTGGACAAGATTAATTCTTAGATTTTACATTATCCTTCCATTTTATTAAAATCGTTAATTAATGAGGTAATCACTGCATCATCATGGTGTCATTAAAAATTTAATTTATTTAATGTCTAAAAATTATAAAAAACTTATCATGATGTAGTAAATCAATTTATCTTCCTAATGAATATTTATAGTCAAAAATATGACTTGTATAACCCAATTTAAAAATTGTTTGAGTAAAACAACTCATGTTTGTGACATTTTCATTTTAACATTAAATAAAAAGTTTTTAATGTCATTTTCCAACCAAAGTGGCTCCATGGGGTCCTCAAGTTGACCCATGGATTTTATTGGTCGTCCATGACTCATCCTATTGAGGTAGGACAAGTGTAAAGGTCATTTCATATTATTATAATATTATCTTTACCTTAAATTACACGAATCACCTTTAATCGCGATTAATTAAACTTAAAAGTTACTATTCACAAAAAAATATTTTAATCCCATTGAACCAAATTTTATTTCCTAATGACAACCATGTATGTCAGATTTTTGAAAATAAAATCACATAAGTGGTAATGTTTCATTTAAACGACAAATCAGTTTTTTAACTACCACTTAGTGGTTTCTCTATTCATCAAAAATTGGAGTTTTTCAGAACAATGCCAAAATTTCACCCGAATCTATAATTGATATTCCAAATTCAAAAATGATGCCTATTTTAAAAAATTACAAACATATAAGTTGCATTAATTAATTTTATAATTAATTCCCGCTGTCACAACAAATATCATGTTTTTAAGAAACAATATATATCAAAAGATTGACAATTGTTTATGTCTAACTTCAAAGAGAAATTAATTATAATGAACACCATTGGATAAAATGGTAAAAATATATTCTAATTACACTTTAAAACCACTCAATAGTATTTTTTATCACTATAAATTATTTTGATTAAAAAAGTTGTTTTTTAGTATTTTTCACTATTCATAAAAAATTGAATGTTCTCAGAAAAATACCAAAAATTCAACATAGGCTAATTTCGATATTCAGAATCCAAAAATGAAATCCATTTTAAAATATAAAATATATTTAATTTCAAAAAGTGTGTATTACTATTCATAATGGCCATTTTGAATGGTCACGGTGTGTTAGAATCACGAACTTGGGTACAATGCAAGCTATTGCATTATTGAAAGAGAAGAGTATCGTGGATGCTCGGGGTGCTACAGTTACCCAAAAGGTACAAACACTAATCAAATACCAAAATGTCATGCCATACTATTAGTGCATGTGAGAGAAACCCGAAATAAAATAAACAGGCAAAACTCCCAATGGGCCATGACACTATGCCCAGATCCTTTTCCATGTATGTCTTGATCCCAAATCAACATCTTAGTATAGGTCCTCAGCCCTTTTCCGGACATGATACCAAGAGATATACTCGGGTACCCAATGACGGATCGAGTAGGGTGTGAGTTCAAAACAAAGTAGTCCACCACCAACAGTGTCTACAAAATATACAGTCTAACAGATAGTGCATGCAAGTACAAAATAAATAGAAAAAATGAAAGGGATGGTTCAGGTTCCATTAGTTAACATGGTGTATTTAATTAATGACTATCATTTATCCCAAATCTATTTCATATATGATTTTTACCATGTAATCAATTTTCAACACATTCTATTTGGGTTAGACATATACATCATCAATACATGCGTCTACGAAAATCAATCACAATGAAAGGTGGAAATTAATAAAGTCCCTATCTGACTAGGCCTGCACATATCACATCAACAAATTATCCTCACCTCGAAGACTTAGTTCATGTGGACTGATATCAATACATTAACCTCACCCAGAAGCCTTAGTCTGGGTGGAATGCAACTGTTAGGGGAATAGATCCTCTGTCCCCTTCCCTAACCCATGTATTTTGAGGTGGAGTTTAAATCCTTAGTCTAACTCGATCCATGGGCGTATAACCTCATGTCAATACCCCACTCAACCATGCCTTGTGGACATGCCTTTTATAAATCACCACATCCTTTACATAACACGACATAACATAACCATTGCTATTGTAAATCATCTTTCAAAATGCATAGAAAACAACATGGGAAACAATACTATGTCATAATCCATTGACACACTTACCAATTACAATTCATATACATTTAGCCAAATTTCCAATTCCATGCCTTAACACATCAACTGTATTCAACAACCCCTATTCCATTAGAAAAATTCATCGATGACCACACATTGACCCATTTATCCCTTTTATCATTTCACAAGCATTCACCCACTCATGTATTTTATGTTCAATTGTCATATGACATAACACAACCACATTATTACATTCAATCATTTTGGTGCACCACCTAATTCTCATGTATTAACCCATTCCACAATTCAACCATCCCCTTTTTACATATCATGAACATATTCTCCCTTTCCCATTACATTATCCAATTAGAACTTCACCATTTAACATTCCCTAATCCCCTTAAGCATTTCTATGCAAACTTAATGAAATAATTAACCTAATCTCTTTCAACCCAATTACCCATTTCATTTCATTCCAAAAAACACCCCTTTATCACCCTAGTCATATTTATCATTAATCAATTTTTATCATAATCCACCATTAGGACATATTCTACATGGGTTTAACATTATTAATTGGTGACCCATCAAAGAACCCTACCACTCTCAAGGTTCGGGTTCACCGGTGCACCACTTCGGTGGGCCTAAAATTGTCAAGTATCCCCCAATACATCCCATAGGGATCCTAAGGGTTTTAACTGGTCACTTAGACACTCATTTATACCAAAAAAATCAATGTATCCATAAACACAAAAAGGTGAAAACCAAAACACCAACTCTCATGCACAAATCCAAAATAAAATAATGGGATAATATTTATAGACCACATACCTAAAATCCTTTGATGAACACACACTTAATCATGGTCTTGGATTCGGATTCAAGAACCCCTTGAAGCATAAACCTAGATCTCATTCAAAAATGATGGTTTTAAGGTTTCAGATGGTGAAGAGATGATGATAGAAACCATAAACTAAAAAGAGAAGCAAGAGGAGGATTAGGCTCATCCAGATCATTAATCAACACTGGATGGCACTCAAAATGCCTAATAATCAAAGGAGACCCATTCTTGAGAGTTCAGGGGAGATTCAGTCCATCCCAAGTGTACCGAGGGAGAAGCAAGAGGGAAAACACATGTGGGTTCATAAAACAACACGGTGACATTTTTGAAATTTTTTCCATCTTTGATTGGATGCATGGTTTACCCACACAATTTTCCAAACTTTGTGACATCTACTATTCGTGAGAGGCCAGCCTGCATAGTTTCATGGGATCCTACATGGTTTGACACAACCGTGTGCAGACTGTACAGAGGATACTCTATGAGGATGGTAGGTTTGTCTGTTTTAACCCACACAGTTTCCCCTAACCATGCGCAGACCATGCACCATTCACTGATTGGAAAAATTTCTGTTATCTTAATGCCCCAAGACCTTGGAGAACCCTCAATCCCCCACCTGAACATTGGGAAAAATTATCTAGATGAAAAAGAGAGACCTAAGGAAATACATAAATGAAAAAATTCTTTATGAAAATCTAGTACATTACAGCATCACCACCTTATAATGGCTCATCCCTGAGCCACCCTTTCTAAGAATCACTATGTTTTCGTAACTAAATGTCATTCCACTAGGTCTTCTTATCCACTGAATTTCCATGATTCTTGTTTCACATCCCAAGGCCACTGAATTTGGTTCAAGGGCACAAAATCCCCCCCACATGAATTCCTCACCACAACCCACAACACGAACCAGAAAAAGTCCTCAATGATGAATCCATTTCAACCATTCTCACCCCAAGAACATCATAGGGAAAACATAGGTGAAAAAAAAACTCCCAAAGCCAGGAAACGTAACACACATCATCTCATTCTCATAGAGGAACCAATCATAATTTGATCAACATGATTATCAACACAACTCATCACCCAAAACACATGGAAACATTTTCCAGTTCACCAAACTCTAATGGTGAAAAACCCTATATCACCTGGAAGAAAACACACAAAATCCTTCCTACTACCTTTTTTGATGATCTCATTCAATAACCATACAACCAATTTACACTCTACACATTCGAGTACTCAGACAACAAAACTTGTGCTAAGTCTCTCTACTAGGGCTAACATACTCAAACTGCGACAACTGGAGTCCTTCCAACCCAAAACTCTTATCTTGTAACCAAGAAATTATTTATCCAGTATGGTTCTCCCAACCATTTCTAGTTATCTGGAACCTCCTCCAATGATGAAGGACCACCCAAACTCAACCCAACTTTATCGTTTCCAAACATGTTCCAACTCACCGTGCCTAAACAGCCAAAGAAGCATTACCCTGCATTGGCATCCAACCATACCATCACAACCATTGGGAAGACATCCCAACAAAATCAATTCATGGACTAAGATCATTGTGACCTCACTCAAGTATAGATTGTTTTCAAATGTTTCTTTCTAATATAACATTAACACGAAGGTGGGCCACTCTCACCTCATCCATTCATGTTTACCATATCAAGATATACCACCTTTGGCTGGATATCCCTAGAACACCCACCTTCCACTGATGGTACGCTACCCCTTTTTCACCTTTCCATGGTTCTTACTGACTCGAAGTCTATCATTTTCATTCCACACACCCACTGAGGTCATTTCTTGAATTCCAGTATAATTTCGTCATCATGGAACTACTACCCTCCAGACTGTCATCAGCTTCACCCATGGCATGTCAGTACAACACATGGCCATGTTTCACTCAACTTCATGGCGTTCCAAAGCCACACAAGGGAAATTTACCCGAGTCTAACCTCTATCTTAGTTGGAGTTATAGGACCCCCATCTTCTATTGTCACAACCTATTGTAATATCCAACAACACCCTATGACGACTCAGCAAAGACATCACAAGCTTCACATGGAACCACCCTGAGCTCAAGCCAACACATGGATGATCATACACCACGTCAAAGTCCCACATTTCATTCCAAGAAACTGGACATGCACCTATTTTGTTCCCCATTGGAACCTCAGTGACACTACATCGACTCAATGTCCACTTCTCCACATCCAGGAATGTTTTATAACTCCCTAACATAGGGGTGTTATCACCACTTATCTTAAGAGGGATTTCCACCACTGCATCATTTACTCGATCTCAAGACGAACCCCAAACATATGCATGAACATCAATATTTTTCCAAAATAATGAAACAAACATCACCCAGTGCCCATTCCTGGATTTTGTGAATATCCCCCACGACGTTTGTCGACAATTGTTCCATCCTAGGGACCACACCCCCAACCATAGAGGGTGAACATTCCATCCTCAAGATTTACACATATTGTTTCTATGTGCGTAAACTCCAAGATGTCCTTAATCCAACCAAAATCCTTCATGTCTCTTGCCATGATCTAGGGCTTCTTAACATACATGGGACGATGTCAAGATGTGGGGCATGCTCGTCACTAGCTGAGGATTTCTAATAAGTTGTCAAAGAACACCACCACCAACTTATCCATTTTTGATGTTGAAATATTGGACACTATGACCTACCATGGATTTCAAGCCTCCCTGTTGAATGCATCACATCAACACTTAACCCCTCTACCCATGTGTGATTGAAATCCATGTTTATCCATCACTTCATGACCACATCACCAACAGTCGTAGGTTGCACTATTTCCACCACACATCTCAAGTTATTCCGATGCATCCCACACAGCTAACAACTGAATCACAACTATATAAAACATCAATAAAGCCAACAGTCTCACAAAAAACATTAATTTTTATTTAACCCATTGCCATCTTACTTTCCTAACCATTTCTACTGGTAATACAGTCTCTTTTGCCCTGAGGCGGCCTCTGGATCTCACCCAACAACCCACCCATTCCTACTAACAAGTTTACCTAAATGACCAACCTTACCAAGGTGTCACCATTGAGAAAAAATATATAACCACACATTTGTCGCCCTTGTCTTTTCTATTAAAAAAAACTTCTACAACTCCATTAATCCTCACCCAAGTAGCTGAGTCAGGCATTCATGTGATACAACCCATAGAAACAAACCTTACCTATTATCACAAACACTAGGGTTCCCGTAGAAGGGAAATATTCCAAAATATACCATCAAGCTTCCCAAATAACCCTTAAGGCCAATACTGCTCCATGGAACACTCAGAGTCCCACTATCATGTCCAAACATCTACATGTTTGAGGCTCACCCAAAGGCACTATAGACCCGTTCAGACCTCTCTCATAGGTCACCTTGAAGGATGAATGACACCAACTCCCTAGACTGGATTCACAACCAGGATAATTCATTATAACTCTCTCCAAACCAAAGTTATCATGAAATGAACAACAAAAAATATGTGAATGGAACTCTCACTCCCATTCGGATGCACACTATGCTTAGAGTACCAAAAAACCATCTACTCAAGGTTCCACACCAAAGGTGTACACATTCATCTGCACTATGGAAAAAACATACTCTTCGGGATATGGGACCCAAATCGCAAGGTCTCTACTCACAATTGCACCAAGACTTAGGCACCATCCTTAGGGTCCAGCATGTACTCCGTATGGTCACAGACCATAACTGTTCCCTCACTCACATCATTGAACCATGCCTCACAACCCAAAGACCACAACCCTACCAAGGGTAACCTAAACACACAACATAGGCCATATCATAACTAGAAAGTCCTCACAATTCAAGCCCAATGTCACAACTAGGGAACTCTCACTGCCCAACTTATAGATACAATGGTCAAACTAAATACGCAAATCATACCCTCCTTTAAACTCAACAAATCTCATTTTTAACTTATCATTCACCCAAAACATTGAAGAATGGATAGTAGGATTTAACCATAGTTGGAAATGGTCTCACACTATCGACCTTAAACAACCAATTCTTCATACTCGATCCCAACAGTCATCATCACAAATAGAACACCAGCCTTTACCATACCTATCGTGGGTTATGGTAAACATGGGGGTAACAAATTTACTTAATCATAAGTCTTTCATCAACACCACTTCAAAAACCATTCTTCTTATACAACACAATCCCTCCCCCAGTCACATTTAACATTTCACATATTATTAAAATCCACTTCTTAACTCATTTACACCATACATTAGGAAATTTATGTTATAAACATTTTACCATCATTATACACCTCTTTTCTTTTAGACACCCAAAAAAACCATTAAAATTTATCATATCCCAAAACATTAATCTAGTGACAATATTATTTATACAGGATATTCCTTAACTATTCATTTTCCTTCTTTTATCCACCAACTTTCATCCCAATTATTAAGCATCATTTTATTCATATTTATCATGGAAGTAAAATGCATTCCAATTTCTATGCCCCTTCACACTCATCCCGTGTGTGTGCCTATACTGATGCATTCCACAAATATCCTTAGCTGACTAAAATGATATATGAATGTGCATCCCTATTCCATTCTGGCAATGAGAGAAGAATCATAATTCTATCAAATCACCCAACATGTGAATCAACCAATGGTGACATATCATCCAACTATACCGAACCTTATCAAGAACAACAATTCCTGCCTAGGGTGACTTGGGTTTTCCCTCATACATTGGTTATCTACACCCAAGAATGATCTCATTACCAGGGGACGACACATCATAATCTCCATTATACCATCCCCAAATAGTAAGAAGAGAAAAGAACTGCTCTAATACATATTTATAACGTTCCTGGCACAGAATCCACTAAACCAGTGCTTTGTGCTAAGTCGTCAGATGGCCTCAAGCACAAATCCCCGTATTCAAGAGGTTTTTGACTAACGGAAAGGGTCTAAAAATCCACCTGGGAGACTATACCCACTTTACCGGAGTAATCTTGAGAAAATCACAATAAAAATAATGGAAACAGTATAAAGCTTCCAATAAACATGAATAACCAAGCATTTCCCAGCATGGTACAAACACAAATCAATCCCAACAATGTCATGACATACAAGTAGGGCATGTAAAAGAAACCCAAAATAAAAAAACGACCATAACTCCCAATGAGTCCATACTCTATGTCCGGATCATTCTCTATGTACGTACTGAGCCCTACTCAACATATTAGTGTAGGGTCTCATCCCTTGTATAGTCCTCCATCAAAGAGATCTTCTTATGTATACAACAAAGGCCCAAGCAGGGTGTTTGTACATAACTCAGAAGGCCACCAGCAATGATGTCTATACAATATATAGTCCAATAGATAGTGCATGCATGTACAAAATAAATGGTAAGTAAGAAAGGGACATTTTGGATTCCATTAGATAATAAGGTTCATTTAATTCATGAATCCCATTTATCCCAATTCCATTTTTATATCATTTTTACCAAATAATCCATTTTTAACACATTCTCTTCAGGTTAGACATATGAATCATCTATACATCGGTATAAGGCAATAAATCACATTGGATAGGGGAAATAAATGAAGTCCATATCTCACTAGGGATAGACATATCACATTAACACATTATCCTCACCTAGAAGCTTCATTACAGGTCGAATGACATAAATACATTAACCACACTTTGAAGCATTAGTATGGTTGGAATACAACCGTAAGGGGAACAGAGCCTCTATCCTTTTCCCTAACCCATGTATTTTTGGGTGGAGTTTAGAGCCTAAGTCTACCTCGACCCATGGGCATAGAACTAGAATTCAATACCCAACTCTACCAAGTCATGTGCATGTTATTTTTATGAACCACCACATCTATTACATAACACAACAAAACATAACCATTTTCTTTGGAAATCATCATTCACAATGCATATAAAACAACATGGGAAATAGTACTATTTAATAACCCACTGACACATTTCCAAATTACAATTCATATCCATTTAGCGAAATTATAATTCTCATGACTTAACCTATTAGGTGTATTCAACATCCCATATTCCATTAGACAAATTCAACAATGACCATACATTGACCCAATTATCCCATTTATCATTTCACAAGCATTCACCCACTCATGAATTCCCAGTACAATTCTCAAATCACATAACACAACTACATTATTGCATTCAATCATTTAGGCGCACCACCTTATTCCCATTTATTTACCCATTCCACAATTCATCTATCCTTGTGTTAGATATCATTAACATATTTTCCATTTCTCATTCCATTACCCAATTGTAATTTCACCATTTTACATTATCTAATACCCTTAGGAATTTCTAACAATAATTCACGAAACAATCGACATAATATCTTTCAACCCAATTAACGATTTTCATGTCATTCCAACAAACACTTTATGCCTTTCTCACCCAAGGAATATTTATCATTATTCCATTTGTAACATAATCCAACAATAAGAAATATTCTACATGGGTTACTCATTATTATTTGGTGACCCATCACATAACCATACCTCACTCTAGGTTCATGTATGACAGCACACCCCATGGGTGGCCCTAAAATGGTCAAGTGATCCTCAAGGCATCCCACAGGGATAGTTACAGTTTCAATTGGTCACATAGACACTAATATATATATAAAACTTCAATGGAACCAAGAACTCAACAATGGAAAAGAAATATCCCCAACACTCATAGAAAAATCCAAAATAAAACTATGTGATAATATTTGTATACCACCTACCTCGAATTTGTTGATGAATGCACTATTAATCATGGACATGGATATGGGTTCAAGAACCAATTGAAGACTAAAATTAGACCACCGCTAACGAATGAGGGTTTTTGGGTTTTGGATGGAGAAGAGAGAGAGATACAAACCCTAAACTAAAAAGATGATAAAGTGGAGGATTAGGCTCACCTGGATCTTCAATCTGCACTTGACGACACTCAAATTTCCCAAAAATTGAAGAATATATTTCCTTAAAAGCTCTTGGTATATTTGGATCATTCCTAGGGTTCCTAGGGAGAAGGAGGAGGAAAACCCCAAGTTGGGTATGAAAATCACTATGTGGCATTTTTGTAAATTTTTATAACATTTCCGGGCCGCACAGTTTTCCAAACATTGCGTAAACTGTGTGACAACAATTATCCACGAGAGGGTATTCCATACCATTTCCTAGGGATCCGACATAGTTTTACCGAATCATGTGCAGACCGTGAGAAGGCTACTTTCTGAGGATGGTTGGTCCACACGGTTTACCCGCACAGTTTATCGTAACTTTGTGCCGACCATGAACCTTGCGCTGCTCGACATTATTGCTCTTCTCGTCATGACCTATGCCCCCGGGTCACCCCCAAGCACCCTCCTGAATTTGGAAAAAACTTATGTAGTTGCAAAGGAGAGACCCAATCAGACACATAACCAAAAAAATTCTTTATGAAAACCTAGGATCTTACAACGTACATGTTGTACCCCCAAATACAACATCTCCTAGATATGGGATCACACCTTGGTTCATGGGGGAACACCATGGACCCTTCTAGAGTAACCAATTATATAGGGGATATAATGAAGATACCATAAACACGAATGAATTGAACCACTAAATAGAGGATCAATTCCTTCTTGAAATTGGTCTTGATGATACCACAAATCCCACCTATGAAAAAAATGGAATGATAGAGGATCACCCCCAATGCCACAAAGACGTACACCACAAACTCTATTTGTGGATCATCCTGTATAGAGGATCATAATAATATTATTAGTACATAATGTGTAACTATAAACTCATCAAGATAGACCATATATACACACCCAAATGAACCTTGTCTATACCAAATGGATAGAGGGCCTCAACCAAACCAGATTAAAGTACATAAAATTTAAAGGAAGAACATGACATGTTTCATTAGCCCTAGGTCTACCCATGTATCTTCATCCCTAAAAACCTATACTGATATAAATAAATTATATGTTCAATGAGATATATGGTCTCAAGAGGTCGATTCAAACCTCAGTGTTCCACTATCCCATGTCTGGGTATGTTTGACCCTGCCCGTCTACTTGTGGTTAGGGTATTGTATTCATGGGTGTGCCTATGTAATGGGTCCATTTCTGAATACCCATATATTCCCATGTTCCTAGCCTTGTATGTATCTTTCTACCATGAGGGAAGATGTCGAGACTCTATCACTGAGTCACACAATGTGTAGTAGGGATCACATGGAGTGTGATATTATTCTTTGCTTGTAAACCATAGCACTGAAAAAGAGGGACTATATGGATTATGTTATTTTGAATACACATCATATAGTTGGTAATTTAATTAAAATCATAGAAAATATCATGTGTATAACCCCACTTCTATCCCATTTTATTTTCAATAAATGTCACCCATGACTTTCAAATTT
This sequence comes from Viscum album, assembly GCA_963277665.1. Taxonomy (NCBI): domain Eukaryota; kingdom Viridiplantae; phylum Streptophyta; class Magnoliopsida; order Santalales; family Viscaceae; genus Viscum; species Viscum album. Next base: position 1,277,560,919 of record OY728141.1, on the reverse strand, counting down.
GAGTCCTTCGAGCCATGTCATTGCTTGTGCCCACATTCCAGCCATCAATTCACCACAAAATCCTTTCCTGTTGCACTGTGGAACCATTTACACACCAAAATAAAATTCATCAATCCCCCTAATCCGATCATGATCCACCACCATCATGAAACACATCAATAACATCACTATTTCCTAATATAGACCTGCAGAATTGATTTGTTTATCTAAAGATCAAACACACATGGATTTTGTTGTTGTTGTATTCATTTAAAAATCGGCATAAATGAATAGTGATGATGACTATGAATAGAATATGGGAATAAAAATATAGAAATATGAGAGGAATTAACCTCATCCATTTTTTGGTTTACCCTCAATATTCATTCATTATAATGATGAATGAATAAAAATATTAATCGATAATATCAGTTCCCAATATGTAAGGGAAATAAACCCATTCTTTCAAATAATTACTAAACCGTGAATCAATATATTGGTGGATTGATTAATGTTCATCAAGGGATAATCAAACAGAGAATAAAATAAAGGAAAAAAAACCAACATCGACATTAGATCAATCTCTATTGAGGAATGGTTCGGTGTCTTTTCGTCGATGAGATCCATGAACACTTTTTCCATTGGTAATCCATGTAGTATACCCATCATTGTTAGACGATCATAAAGGTAACAAATTCTCCTCCACATGCTCGTATCCAATCCATAGGGCTTTGAGGATAAAATTACAATTTTGTTAAAAGCATGTATTTTAAGATCAGGTTTGGTCGTCGTGAAGTACTGGATAATTAATTATTTTATTTATTTATTTATTTATTAAATAATTCGTCCATGATTTCTCTATCTCAAAATTCCTTAAGAAAATAATTTTTATGTCATGAATAGGGTAAAATCCACAATCCATATTTAATGGAGGTATCATATTTGGATCGAAGGATCATGTCATGAGTTAATCCGATAATTATGAAAAATACGTGTGTGAGATTTGATATTTTTAATGACACTATTTTTTCCACAATAAGGCATATGGTGCCTGAGAATCATACACCATTTTAGTTATTCGAGGAGAAAACAATTTTTAAAATATTCCAATTCTTAACAAGTCAACAAAGGGTATATTATATATTAATTTAAAAGAAAAATTAGACTAATATAGATAATTCATTTATGTAGTTTAATCGACCATAACACAATAGATTAACATTATTTAATTTAATGAATATTTATAGAAAATATTTTACTTCAAATAAGTTATATAATACTTATTATCATCAAATTTTACAATAATAATATTACTATGACCAGAATTGAACGCATTAGGGAAAAATGAAGTATTTCATTCGTGTAAGCAGAGAACCAACTACATAGTGAACATAAATTTCATTTTTAGAAATGATGAGGATAGAAAATGGATATTAAATTAACATAACTAAATTATAATTTAATTATAATACTAGATTCATTATTTCAAGTAGGATGGGGGATGTGGGGAGGATGAAGAAGTAGAAATGAATTTAACGGAGATAGAGTGAGAATATTGAATATTAAATTCCATCTCCAAAAATAATATCTAAGAAACATTATGTTGGACCTTTAGTGAGACAAGAAAAATGAGGAAATGGGGGATATGGTTGGGATGATATTTTTTTAATATTTGGAAGGATCCAAGTCTTAGGACATGTTAGAAGTAGGATTGATGAGGGTGATATTTATAATAGGAATGGTGGGTGGTATTTTTTTAATACAACATTAATTAGTTTATTATTTTTTCTCATCCCTACTAGTTGTGAGGTGTCTTGTGACTATATATAGTTAATGTTTCATGTGAGTCAGAATTGATGGTTTCATACATCACTGATTATGCAATAAATCATCTACATAACTTATAATGTAGAGTACTATTTTTTGTCACATTTCACTACTCAAAAAAATATATCATTTTAGAAAAATTACAATAGTCACCCAAACCAATTAATGATGTGTAGATTCAAAAAATAAATATATTTTATGAAAATAACTATCATGTTTTGTTAATTTTTTTAATTAAAATCTGTATTTATTTACAAAATAAAAAATTTAATATTATATTCAATTTTAGGTAACTTTTAAATTTTATTTATCGTCTCAAAAAATAATGTTATTATTATAAGTAAACAAAATATTAATTTGTAAAACTATTTAATTAAAATAAATAGTCTTTTACATCAATATATTTTTTATAAAAAATATTATCAAAAAATTATGTTTTTTAAACATATAAACAATTATTTTATCATTTTGAAAACATTTATTTACTTGTATAATGACATAAATATATAATATTTTCATTTTTTGATTATAAATATTTATTTTAAATGTTTAGAGGTAAGGATACTATTCTAATGGTCAGGTTACTATTCTAATAGTTATATTACCATTCCAAATGTCAAATTACATTTCCAATGAATAGATTTGAAATGGAAATAAGGGTTCCCTACATTATTTAAACACCTACATTTTCATTCATCATTAATTAAACTATATATTATCTTATTGTTATATATAATTTAATTTTAATGATGAATATTTTATTTTTACTGACCAAATTCATCGAGGCCCAGTTAGTTGGAAGAAATCCGGGTTTGAAATCCTCAAGGCCAGCTTTAGTAGGATAGGGTATGGAAACAAGTTCTTAGAAGGCATAAACTAATATGGGATGCCTTATGTTAACATTCATTTATGATGAAAACAAATAATCCATATAAAAAAGTTCATTTGGATTAAAAAAAATTACAAGATCTATAGTTAAACCTGGAATGTAATAATCACTATGAAATACATCAGACTGTGATAGTATAAAACAACTTTTTAAAAAGGGTAAATATACATAGCTAAATGGAAATGAGGTCCAATGTGAAAAAAACAAAAAAAGGGGATACATAGTGTGAGATCTTGACTCCTGGTCTCTATGATTAACCACTAAATGTGGCCAATGCACCCCAAGTATCACTAAGCTCCATCCATGTATCTGTCAATTTTTCCATCACCAGCATTGGAAACGAAAGAAGTATCAAAATACCTTGCAATTCTGAATATATAAATTCCTAGTAAGACTCCCTAAAAACAATAATCTGTGAAATAGAATGATTCAATAAAAGTTTGATCAACCCATAATAAGATGGGAAAAAACAACATATACATACTATCCTAATGAAACTGAGATGATAGAGAAAATGGATCTCCATCTCTATATTCAACTAAATTAAATGAGTAATATAGTATCTCCAAAATTATATCTATTTTACCAATCATAACACACATCCTCTCAAGAGTATGAGTGGATGGGACCGCTCCCCAAAAAATTATTCTATAACTGAGGGATCCTCAACATTATTAGATGACATGTTCCAAATAAATGATCCAATAAGGGTAAGTACTGATCTATAGATAGGAGACCCTAACCCTTCTATTGTATGTGGGAGTTCCAACTCTATTTAGTTAAAAGATATGGGGTAACTATTCCCTGGAGGGATACGGGAGTACCGATCCCAAAATCTCTATGTTCTAGCCTGATTACTGCCACCATCAAGCATCTCTTGAAGAATGGATGAACTCAAAACACCTCACATCATATATTGTATGAAATAATGAATAATTACATCACATTATACATGAAAAAAATACACACGTTATGCTACTCATGGGATAAGATATTAGTTTAAAAAATAGATATTATAGGTAGAAGTGACTAAGAGAAGTACACATTATGTATAAGGGGTAATATGGTGTTTTTCCTCACAACATCGACATGCCTTGTCATCCCTTGTGAAAATATTGGGAATCCATTTCATATTACATTTCATGTACATGTGGTAAAAATAGTGTCTCATCCACCCTGGTTAAGTCTGTTATCTTCAATCCATGCCTATGTACATCGGCACGTGCTTGTCTACATGGCCATGCTCCAATATCCTGGAAATGTTTGAATACATGGCCTTTATTATTTACTTTGGATGTGTCCCTGTTCCAGGATGTGTCCATTATTGTGTACATATAGAGTACATACCTAGCCACCAACACCGGGTCACACATCATATGGTGGGGGTCCACATAGTTTGACATATTTTTCTCCACCCGAAACCCTAACCACCATGGAATCCAATGAACATGGAATGTGTTCTTGCACACTACTCAACATATTTTCAAGGTTTTGATATAAAAATATATTCATCCATGTATTTTCTAGATCCTCCTACTTCACTATAAATCCAACTATTCGACCACCATAAATCAAAGGGTATTTCCTTCAACATTCGATTCCCAGCCCCCGGATCCAAGATACATGATGCATCACCGACATTAAATCTTGATCCATCCAAAAAAATAACCATCCCATACATCATTAACACAATATTAATTAATCCATGGGTTCGATGGTGCACGAATCCACTATAAAAATATCAAAATGAAACCCCATGGGCCAATAAAGAAAAATGAAAAAAATGGGGAGAAATTCACAATAATGAAAAAAATTCATTCATTAGACAAGAATTATCATCCAACAATCGCATAAATGGTGTATCCAGAGGTGTTATAATGTAATAAGAGGATTAAAATTATTTAAAAATTCACATTATAGAATGAGATCACGTGATGATCCAAAGATTATAGATTAATAAAATGATAATTAACTACATTATTGGTTAACCAAATACTCAGTAATTCCATAAATATTTCCCCCTAATTAAATTATATATTGATCATTTGGGATGAAATCATTCAACAAAAATGAAGAAGATCTATTATATCAACTGCCTTCCACTTAATCCACCTTTATTTGATCATAATATCTCTCCGATGCTAATCCACCAATGAAGAACACTACTACTCTCAAATCCTTCCGTGGTTACAAAAAATAGTTTAGATTTTCTATAAGTGGTTATTTATTTTGGAAATTAGGTTACGGGTATTTTAAATAAATAAATATATAAGTTATTGTTTTATTCAACCCCCCTTATAACAGTAACCTCCCATAGAACATCTAATACCTACCAAACATAGGTTAGGCCCAATGCAAACCCCACACAACAAATCCAAGAAGTGTCTTATATATTCCATCAGAGATTCAAAATAATTGAAAAAAAAATTAATCAAAACTTATGCACACACATGTAATATAATATATTATTTTTTATTTTATTAATTTCAAGGTCCTGAGACACCAAAAAATTGGACCAAAATTGTGGGTAAATAAAAAATTTAATTATAGAAATATTCAAATAAAAAATATATCAAAACAAGATTTAGTAAAACCCCCCATCCTTTTTAGTGTTTTATTAACAAATATCAAAATCTATATAAAAATGTGGGGGAGGTAATCCCTCATCCAACTCTCATCATCTTAGGAGGTCTATTGAGCTCTCCAATACTAATAAAGGAAACAAACCAAATGGATAGCTCATCCATGTAAGATAATCTTGTACTGGTCCTTTTGCACCATTAGGTTCTCTGTGAATGTGGATCCATCCTTGATGATCAAATCTCCCATGTTAGTAAGATTCATAGTTTCAAGAACGCATGTCCTCAGTTTGGACACATAGAAGACGCCATGCACTTGATCCAATTGCGGGGGAAAGGCCATGTAGTAAGAGAAATATACAAACCTATGAAGGATCTATAATGAACTGATGAAACATAGGGGTGATTTCCACACCATTCAAATAATCACAATACTCATAATGTGGATACTATTAAGAAAACATGGTCTACATACTAGAACACCAAGGACTAATGATATCGATCTGTTTAAGATTAATATATACTCAGTGGATACATCATATTATCCTAAATCACCTAAACTGTATACATTGTTTCTTACACTATATCAACACCCACAAGAGATGTGTCACTAATATTAATATAGCATAAGGGTGACCAACAAATTTTTATGTAGAGAACCTCAAATTTTTTTTGTCGATAGTAGAATTATAGATGATATTATAATAAAAATATAATAATTTAAGGTGATATTTATAGATCCAACTAAATTTGAAAAAAATTTCTCTCAACATATCCTCCAACACATGGATTGTAGGCTCAATATGCATGTTCGTTAGGGGGAGAAACATTATGCTAATCTTCAAATGTGTCCCAATTGACTGTTGTTGAACACTCCACAAATGTGATGTCAACCATGCATCAAGGGAACATATAATTATCTCGGTTATCCCATGAAGATGGAAAATATACCATACATACAACTACCCCATACAGTCTAATAAGCTTTGATCCCATATGTAAAGGAATCCTGCTGAAATTTTATGTCAGTCAACGAAAAAAATATAGAATTTTTTTGGAATTTCTCTTTCTATTGAATCCCCATCATGAAGTCCATGTATATTCCATATCATTTCTACTTTGGTACGTCAAGAGGTTGTGTCAGACCTAGTGGAACTAGTGCTCAACCATTACTTAAGAACATTTGATCCACCAATAGAAAAACCCAACAATCCTTTGCCTCATCGTTTCCCACCAAAAAATCAATTGAAGGTACATATAAAAAATTTCATCACAATGTTATAAAACTATGGTTGTAGTGTGAAAATACCCAATCACCTCTTCTTATAATGGGATTGGAACCACTATCCATCCTTGAAAAACATTATTGTCTCTTCTCCTTCTAAAATTTTAACTGGTTCATGGCCTAAGGATATATAGTCAGATAGAAACTCAAACTCAATTTCTCCCAACAGATCCAATCTCACACGATGAAGAAGTGGTGAATTCAACACCATTGACTAAAATAATATCCTCCAATATCCACTACAATATTAATTTTCAATGAAGCCAACTTCTTTGATTCCACCTCCACCATCCAAGAATGGTAAATCTTACTGATAGAATCTACCACCACTTTTCCCTTCCTGGGTGTATTTACTATCTAAAAGCCATTGTATTGTAGAAAATTTTACCAGCACCACAGTCTCAGAATAATATATCTATGAGTGAATATGTACTTGAGAGTTTGGTGGTCTTAGTAAAAAATGAATCTCTCACCTAGAAGATAACTTATTATAATCTTTATAGTCAAGACTACCCCTACCAAATAATGGCCTTGAGTAATAGAGTTCTTCATGTTGGGTGTCAACTTGATTAAACCATATGAGATTACAACCTACCTCTACATCTATATTAAATCGAGCATATCTCAAATGGAATAAAAAACACACCGTGTTGCATGCCCTCCAATAGTTGTTTGAACATTGGAGAACTGGTGAACCTCAGCCTCAGTTCCACAAAGGATCTCTACCACTACTCTATTTAGATAAATAGAATACCATTATCTTTAGGTGGTAAAAGGGGCTCAAATCCTATATATGTACACAATGATCCTCATATATTAACCTACCTATCCAAAAAAACCCCATCCCATCAACACACTCTTAGGTGGATCCGAAGAAATAACCCCACAAATGTTCAAGAGGTCCATAAAAATTCTATTATTAGAGATGACATTCGCTAAAAAACGATCCACATTGATCCAAAACTAGAACATAGAGGTCTCAAAATAATGCCGGTGCTCTCATATTAAGTATAAGACCAACCACAAATGCTCTAAGTTCTTCTCCTATAACCTATAGTAAATGCATATTTCATCAATAACGACATCCAAAAATTAGTCAGCCATGACTAAATGATTTGGTTCACCATAGGTATAAATACTATTGGGGAAATCATTACACTAAATTCAATAACTAAGAAATTATAGTTTCCATACTTACATCATAATTCCATAATCATAATAGCATCCTTTTGATCCCCCAAATAGGGGTAGCCAGACCCGAGATAGTTTTTTGAGAACTAACTGAAGACTCTCAACTAGACAAAGTGATCATTAATCCATTAAAAGGGGTAATTTTCGATAAATTTACATGATTCTGTAAATGATAATTAATTAAAATCCTGAATCTCCCGTCCACCATTTTCAAGAATAATGATTGAGAATCACACTGGGATACACTGGGTCTGATCAAAACATTATCTCAAAGTTCTTCTATATAAAACCTAAACTTCAAAAGCTTGATGGGCCACATAAAATATGACTTAATGATATTAGTGAGATACTCTATTGGATTTCAATGTAGAAGTCAATATCCACCATCCAAGGTAGTCCCAATATATAATCGAGGAATATTTCCTTATAATAATGCACTATTGAAAGAATCAATATTTTGATTTGCTCAAAACTCCATTGGATAAACTCACCAACAGATGGGTGATAGGTTTTATTTTCCAACAAGCAAGAACAACTTGATATGTAATGAGATATCATTTTACCCCAATGGATAGTCTCATCCCATCATCATGAATACATCGAACTCAATAGAAATGAATTACAATCTATGAATGAAATAGGGAAAAATAATCCATATCAAATATAGCATAATTATAACCAAATTATCTATTGATAAAATCTACCCTCCATGCAGTAACTCACACAACATAAAAATATGATATATTAAGGAATCACTTCTTACAGAAACCTCTAGCCATAGTTACATGTATAAAGTAACAATGGAAAGATAATTATCTCAAGGAAGGGATAATGTGACAATGTAATAGCTCATGCATTAGTCTACTTGTATTGGGGAAAGAGAATAAAATAAAAAAATTGTACCTTGAATCATCTCTTGTGTAGCCTAGTAATAGTCTTCCATAGCATGAAGATTCCCATGAAACCAAAAAATAGCACCCAAATTTTGGAATGGGACACCTTGTAGTGGTGGTGGAAGTATCTCATAGAGTCTCCCTCCTCTATAGTATCCTCACATTGGAGCACCAACAGCTCCTTTATCATCAGTACCTCACTGGGGGTTTCCTTGAACATACCTTGGAGATCCTTGATCATGTATCATCCTTTTATTTTGTGGTCTATCCATTTTTTTCCTATCCTACTGAACATGAATGTTCAAATAATAACATTACATTTAACCCATCTTTTTATTAGCATAGCATCAAACATGACTTGGATGGATCGATCTTTTAATAGATATCTGATCCATAGATCTATATGGCTGAGTTCAAGAATGAGTATGAACCTTTTCAGATTCTATAATGCCTGATGCCTTCTAGATTATGCAGAAGAGTGGGCCACATGATGTCCAATATCAACTCCAGCCACTTGAAATTCCCCTAATTGAAATCACTCCATCATGAGATCCTTCTCTAGCACTCTTGCATAGGTAGGAATAAATAAGGAGTCCATACTGGAATTAATGTATTTTGGAAGACACTCCTCAAAATTTTGATCAGAGAATAATCCATTACACACCATATCTAGGGTGTAACATGTTCATTTATTGAACATCATATTGAACTCTAAAACTATCTTGTTACCCTATTGTTTCTTGAGTTGTTCCGGAATATGAATGTAGTTAAATCATGATGAGTAATACTCATAATGAAATAGCGGTTGGAAGGATAATGACAATTGGATCGTCTCATCATTGGTTTATATCATTGGACTCTACCATTTATATACTGATCCTTGGAGAATACTGGCCATAAGAACAACCAAATTACCGGTTTGGGTCCAAACAAGTCTGAAGACTCAGAGCATCGACTAAATCCAATACCTCACTACCTATGGTTCTAGGTCACCATGAAACATCATTTCTCTTTTATGTTGGAACTCACCTAGAATGATAATCCTCCATGCATCATTATAATAGCCTACCAAGACCATCTTTTTCTTTATGGGTGAGGGGAATTCTACCCACCTTCATAGAGGAAACACCTCGGGAGATAACCCATAAACTAAGAAATTCTTATGCAATTGGTCGCTATAACTATCCTGTATTAGTAACATGGATGGCTATCTTATTGGAGGCAGACTAAAAGTGGTCAATACATAACATTTTTACACGAGCATATATATAGGGATCCAAATATAGAAGGATGGTAAAATGAATCAATATTATATGATTTATGTACCAATGTTCCTTATAACCAATGTCTCGGTATTCCATGTTGATAAGAAGGTAGTTATAGTCCTAGTGTATGGATATCTCAGTCACCATAGCTACACTAGGGACTATATCTTAAAAGACACACTCAATACACTTTGAAATTATTTCCATGTGTTCTCAAACCAATCCTCCTGATTAGTAAAATTCCAAACACTGACCAAATGATGAACAACCTCTAATACCACTCTATCACGACCAGACCAACCAGGGCCATCCTAGTTGGTAGAATCCTTAATCTGAAAACACCAATACCAACTACAGTTTTAATAGAGATGGTGGAAAGTGACGAAAAGACATATAATAAAATTGGAGGCCATAGCCTAATGTAGTGGTATGTATGAACCCTAATATTCCAGTTTAAAAGTTCACTGAAATGTTAAAATACTACTATATCTAGATTAAAACCATGCATGAACTAATTTCTCGGAAATACAGCAGTCCAGAATAAAATAAACCAAAGAGTAATGGTAAAAAATTACAAATATAACTAGGAATGAGTTCCAACTTGACAACTACTGAAGAGTATATAGTTACTGCGAGATCCCAACTCTTAATCTTGAAGTCTGACAATCGAATGTGACTAATGCACTAAAGTATAAATATTATCCTCTGATGTCTCCATTGTTTTATCTATCATGTATGCAAGAATAAATTCATTGTGCTAAATAGTAGATAGGTTTGAGTATATACATACCCATCAGGATTCCCGGAAAACCACAGTGTGAGAAAATTAAATAAACAATATAATTCATCTCAACCCATAATAAGAGGAAAACTGAAACCTAACTTATAGATGTGGTCATAATGATACCCATAAGAGAAAAAATGTGGCATATCAATCTATACAGACCTTATAACTATAACGATTCTTCCATAATATCTATAGGTCCATCTATGATGCCCAAAATCCAGCACAACCTCACAAGAGTATTTGTGGAGGGGCCCTCTCCTTGCAACTATGATCCTGAAGGAGCCAAAACTGGTAAGAAGGAACTGATCCCCAATAGAGCATGATGATAAGGGAGTAAAACTATGTATATAGAGGAAATATTACCAAATCTAGAATGGGAGAATACTCACTATACATATATAAAGCATATGGGGCACCCACTCCAAGGAGCAATAGGGGGTATTGACTGCAATGTCTCTTTTATCCTACTTAACGACTACCATCATCAAGCATCACCTGAGGATGTTTCATGATTACAAAACCAAACATAATATATCATATTAAACTTACTATTATATCATAATTTTATACATGGAAGAAATGAGGATATGATTCTCATGGGACATGATTCGATTTACAATAAAGGAGAAACAAGAGGTTGAAGTTACTGGAGGAAGTGCACAGTGTGTAAAGGGGGTCACATGGAGTGTTAAAACACCCCATAACCTAGTAATGTTTTCTCATAAACATATATTGGGAATCCATTTCATAATATATGTCATAAAATGGTTGTATAAAACATGTCTCATCCACCCGGGGTTCACAGATGCCCTTCCGGATGCGCCCACAAACATTATCCCATCCCCCCTGTACAAGGTTCTGTCTCGGTATCTAGGAAATGTCGGAGTACACAACCGTGATTGTGTACTCTAGATATTTCTTTGTGCTAGAACATTTCCTTTCCTGTGTAATTATTGAGTACTTTCCGATCATTCAGCACTGGGTCATAGGGCGAGCGTTGGGGTCCCCAATGTGTGTGTTATTTATCTCTGCCTGAAGTACTAACCACCATAGAATCCAAAGAACATTTCATGTATTATTTCAAAATAAATTACATGTAGTCTATTTATAATTTAAATAAAGACTCCTACATGTAGTCTATAGATCCACCTTTAACACCACAAATCCTTCCATTTAACCACCCAAAATCGTAGGGTGTTGACTCTCGCCATCAATTCAAAAGCATCAGTGGACATAAATCATAATATGATCATCCTCCGACAATCAATCACACTTTCTATAGATACTCACATCACCCATCACTACTATGGATCATTGATCAATGAATCATGAACCATAATCTATATCGATCAATCTAAAAATCACCATCCCATACATTATTCACTCAACTTCCATGAATCCAGGGGTTTAATCACTCTCAATCTCTCCCTAGAAATGTTGAACCATGACCCAACGGGTAGACATAGAAGAAATCAAATAAATAATATGATAAATACAAAAAAATGAATAAAATGATTCAATTTATAGGTGTTCTTGGCTAATGATCACATAAATTAGGATTCTTTGGTTGATATAATGGCATAATAATATTAATAAAATTTAAAAAAAATCCAAATTATAGAACTAGTTCATGTGAAGGGAGAAATATCATGGATCGATAAGAAGATAAATAAACCCATTATTGTAAAATAAAATATGGTTGAAATACATAAATAATGTTCCCAAAATGGATTATGTGTCAATTGTTGGTGAAGAATAAATTCACTAGTAATGAAGATGATTTACAGTGTTCATTTCCTACCTCTTCATCCACCTCGATCCGATCACTATCATTCAATGATCCTGATATTCCAATGATTAACATTCCTCCTCTAATATCATCCAACCTTTATATGGTTAACAATGTAGATTAACCCTAAGAGGGTATTTATGTATGGAATTATGTTAGTGTTATTTTGAAAATAAAATAATAATATTAAATATTTATTTTATTAAACACACCCCAATGGTCACCATTCTTGGAATGTTTGAAAACGAATAACATTATGTATCACCTATTGTAAACCCTGGTTTTTAGAACAAACCATGATTTTTGATTTCCCTTATGACATCACAATGAATGGGAAAACCATTTAATTTTTTTTGTGAACATGTAATAAAATTGTTTAGTATCTTTTAATATAATAATTTTAGGGTCCCAAGAAACCAAAACACCTTACAAAATCAGAGTTTAAATGTAGATATATAAATAGAAATATTAAAAGGATAAATCCATAAAAACTAGATTCAATATATCATTACCAATATTCAGTTTCATTTCAACAATTTTTTCATGTGTTTGATCATTCTAGGGTATCGAGCATATAATTTTTTTTATATTATAGTAATCATGTTTATTATATTTGATACAATTGAAATACTTAAAATTCTTATGAATATATTAATAATTTAAATGTATTTATCATATTATAATAATAAAATGTCTCTGAATCTATCATTTTGTACAATTGATATATATAATTATAAATTTTTATTATTACATGTTTATATATTCAAAAGGGAAATTACATTTTTAAAATCCTGGTCCATTACATTCTCCAAAATTATTATATTTCATCCTTGAAATATAATATTAAAAACTAAGATAAAATTATAAAAGGGTACATCAATTTCATTTATTCCACCAGTTCTCATGTCACCTCCTCATAATTATGATTAAACTATAATTATTTTACTAGATGAATTGTTTTTTTGTGTATAACATTGTCTCAACAATCCCATATTTTCACCAAAGTTTCATTATAAGATATAAAATTTTCTTGATGTACCTCCTTTATAGTGAATACATGTGTGGGATATATATTTTCTTCCTCAAGATCTATATGTGAAACACATCATGTAATTGAGATGTGGTTGTTGTGAGAGTTATTCAATAACTCATAACTCCAATGTGATCAGGAAGCTCAAATGGAATGATGTGCCTAGGATTTAGTTATCCATTATTCCAAAATTTTATGAATCACATAGAAGGAGATATACAAGGAATTCATTATCTCCTACATGAAAATCATGGTATTTTTGACCATTATAAATATAACTATTTTTCTAACTTTGAGATAACATGATGTTCTACTAAATGGGTTTGACCTTTTCTTTCAATTCTTTAAGCATTTCATGGTCTCAATTTATTTTTCCCCAACATTACCCCAAAACACACGTGTGAGGTATATTTTTGCATAAAGGGATTAATATGGATCTATTTTTATGTTATAATGAAAACTAATATTGTATGATATCTTTACAAGAGGAAGATATTGATCTCATCCTTCATTGAATTCCAAGAAGAATGATCTCGACTTTTCCTGAAGTTTGTTCATAGTATCCTCATAGTGGCATTTATTTTGGGGGTGATAAGACTCACTCATGTTAATATTTGTCTTTAGATCATGTTGAATAATTTTCATGAACATGGACATAAATCTAGGATCATGGTTGGATACAAAAAAATAGTGGATTTTTAGGTATCCTTTCTACTTTTCTGATAAATTTCCTTCTATGTTTATCTAGTGAGAATTATTAACAAATAGATATTAATTGATTAGTTTTTAAGATGATCCACTACAACTGATATAGAATTATTTCCCCTTGATCTATATTTAATACTAGTAAACAAGTCCATGGTGATGTTTTCTCATTTTCAAGTAGGTATGTGTAATTGTTGCATAACCCCCTTGGTCATTGTCCTTTCATCCTTAACTTTTTTACAAACTATAAAATTTTATGTATATTCCATAATCACCATAATTATGTTGTCACACCTATAGTTCACTTTGAGATATCGATACATCTTTGTGCTCTCTAGGTAGATAAAGATGGTTGAGCTATGTGAATCATTCAATTTCTCCTTCTTTATCTCATAATTTTATGGTACAAATAGTAATGATCCAAATTTTACAACCCATTATTCATAACTTTTATACTATATGGATTCCACTTTACTTATAGCTTTACCATGTTATCTATTTCTACATAATCTCTTGGAAAATTCATTACCTTCTCCAAAATATATGATTAAGAAATGATTTGAGAAAGGTATTGCGATGTTCCTTAATTTATGACTTCCATGTCAATCCTTTAAATGTATAATAATATTTGATATTTTTCAATTCACACACGATTAAGGTTATAGGTTCATATCAACAAAGTGAATCTACCACATTATATGCCTTCTATGTATGTAAATGGATTGAGTAGTCATTGTCTTTGTTCTTCTCTAACCATCTTCAATTGTTTATATTATTATCCTTCGATGTCATTATATATTTGATTCTTATTATCTATATATATTTAAAACTTTCCCCCTAGATATCGTTACGCCAAATAATAAATTCTATTATAATTGAATAAAACTATATATCAATTTTTTCATAGATTTTTCTCTCAAAATTCAACTTCCTTGAAGTATATTCTACCACATTATCATTTTCATCCATAAAAATTCCAATAACTTCTTTGAAGCATCATCATATATCATGATAATTTATCCACATAAGGGATTTGTAAGTACTATTGAAGTGATAATACTTTTTTAAATTCCATGAAGATATATTCACATTCATTTGTCTAGGAAAACATTAATCTTTATTAAACCTGATTAGTTAGAGGGTTTTAAATACATTTCTTTTTTTCAAAAACTGTCGATAATACCAAGATATCCCATGTAAATTATGAATCTATATTATAGATAATGGTACGATCCACTCATCAGTCATTTTTTTCTTATAATGGTTTAACGATATCCCTTTACTTGGGATAAAATTCCACAAGAATGATACTTCCTCCATCAATATCTAAAATTTAGTATACATTTAATATAACTTCACCATTGAAAAAGTCTTAAGAAAAACATTTAAATTCACCCCATGTCAAAATTTTACTTTGGTGTATATATGAATATCATCTATAAATTCTTACCTAACTATTTTGGATAATATCTGAGACACAATTCATTTGTTCAATATTTCTAGAGTATTATTTGTTTCATAGGGAAATACTATGAGCACATAGTGTTCATATGTTTTTTCATGGGTCGTCTTTCAAATATCTTCTTTCTTCAACTATAAATGGTGATATCATGGACCGTGGTTCGCTTTAGAAAATTATAGGGCCCCATATAATTGAACAAACATGTAATCAATCAGTTTAAGGGGATACTTGTTCTTTATTGTGATCATGTTGGGTTCATGATAATCAATGTTGAGGAACATTAATCTATAATTATTTTTAGTTATATCGACCAACACACCCCATGGTGAAACACTTGTTCATATAAAATATTTTTATATATTCCCTTGTAAAATATTCATTATTTATTCTAACTAAATGGTTGATATTATTTAAGAGTCATGGATATTTCCTGAGATCTATATATAATTTCAATAGAGTAATCAACCTCTCAAAAAAGATTAAGACGAGACATCTCTTTTTAGAATAAATTAGTATAGTCTATCACTACGGTCATGTCTTCAATAATGACTCTCTCATTTATATCAATCAATTGAGATATATATTATTTCTCATAATGAAATAATTAAAATTCATGTGAGGGAGAATAAAATGGAAGTTAATTAGCCTCTTTACACATAAATTTAATCAAATGATTTCTTGAGATGTGAAGAGTTTACTCTCTATCCCAACAGTTGTTATTAAATTTATAATGGGATAACCAATCCATTCCCAGTATAATAGTAAAATTCCAAAAAAAAGTATGAAAATATTATCTAGGAGATCCAGTTCACCAAAATTGACCGATTATAATTTATTTACATAGGATGATAAAATTTCTCCATTTTCCATTCTAAATGATTATTGAACCCCCATGTTTTGAGGTGGTTTTTTAATAGTTATAGTAAACATTAATTATATAAAATAATGAGAAGAATAAAATATAACATTATGATATATATTATCAAATAAATAACCTACATATTTTTCATTGTGACTTTATTAGAATCCACACCAATAGTAACGATATTATATTCCCTTACTTTCTCTCTATGATATAGAGGTGGTTGTCATTGATTATCACTTAGCACCCTTACCTTATGGATTTTTATTTCATAATGATTGTTCTTTTTATAGTTAAAAACTAAACTAAAGACTATATTTTCATTAAAACATTAATATCATTTATTGAATTAGTGGGATTCATCATCTCTCATCAGCATTTATTATCATGATTTCTTTATCTTACAGACTTGAATCATATACTTATTCCCTTGATATACTTTCTAGGATTCTTATACTGAAATTTTTAGAATTTTGAAAATTGATATTTCTTTCATGAAAAACATTTATCCATTGATCCACCTAGATTAAAATACATTTTATATTTTTATATTTAACTCCATGATAACCATGACTATCAAAAATAACTATTTCTACATTAAGGGAACAATAGAAATAAATCATCATACATAACAATTTTCAGAAAAAACAGAATATTTTTTTATACTCGGAATTAATCAACTAAATATGTATCCCACCATAATTTCCATTTTGATTACATAGAAGATTGTGTATAATGAAATCCTTGTGGATATTTACATATAAACTCTAATAGAATTATAATTATAATTTTTCTATTCTATGAAACCCCATATCCATTTTATGGTAGAGATTTAATATAAAATATTTATTAAAAACCATTTTGTTTAATCCTTCAAATTACATAGAATCGATTTGTACAATGTTTTTCATATCGTTAAATAGTGTTCACCATTGATTGGATTCACCTTAATAATAATTTAAATCCAATCTGATTTCTTCAAATTTCACAAATTAGAAGGTAATGAATATATTATCAATGAATCTAATCAATTTTTCCTAAATGAGGGGATGATAAGATCTACTAAAGTGGACAAATATGGTCTTATAAAGGACTCAACACTAACATTATTTGTATTTGGATAGGAGAGAAATTCCACACAATTAATGTTACTATTTATTACATTATGTAGTTGATTTAGTAAAATGATAAAGTTCTGAACAAGTAATCAAATCAAGTTAGACATCTAATTAGAGAATTCATCACATTTCCTATTACAGTTGATATTGGAATGGTTTGCCCAATTTCCCTCCACTAACTAAAAAATGAATATAAAATTATTTATGATAATAATCAAAGAAAAAATCACATAAAAGGGAAACTCATAACATAGATGGTATAACATATAAATTATATGTATATCATAACTTATGAGTCTCCAGGTTTCAATATAGGTTCTCCATGGTAATTTTATTCTTAGATTTTATAACATAACATTTATTGAAGTAATTTATAATGGTTCATAAATATTTAGTGAATTATCAAATATATATCCAACGAGAGTGGCATATGAGGTTTGTTGTAAAGAGTATTTCATTTTCACTAGATAAAGATCGATTTAAAACCCAATGACCCCTTTCACATTTATTAACCCTAGGTAAAACTATTCTAGAGACCCATATAATTGTTCTGTCTAGTTAGTGATGCAATTCCTATCAATCCACTATATCTACTCTTCAAAAAAATATCAGGATATATTCCTATACGAGGACCTATCAAATGATTTTTTACTAATATATTCATTTAATAATCCCCAAAAATATTAAATCTTATCTCTGATACCATATATAGTGGTCCAATCCTTTATCACATATTATTATTATTTTAACATAAATATCAAAAAAACACAACCCATGGATTGAGAGTCATGGTGTCCTTGAGAGAATATGTTCATAAACCATTAAAATGAAAATAAAATAAATAATATTTATTTAGATATCATTGATGTTCTCATATATCCTTAGTATATTATAAAACTTTATCGAAAAACACAGGGTATCCATAAAAGAACATAGTGAGATGTAAATCATAGTAAGTGGATAAAAATGATAAAGAAGTTTAAAAAATGAGTCAAAAGGAATAATATGTTATCATAAAATAAAATATCATGAATAATCATATTATATATTAGAATAAAGAAATTGGAATCATAATATTATTGAAAAAAGGAATGTGGAATTATTATAGAACCAAACATAATAATAAGTTAACGCTATCCACCAAGACAACATCACATATTTTATATTCTCCCCTCATTGATTAGCATTAGCCCCCAATCCCCCAAATATCATCCTATAAGACATAGAAATTTCCAAATATATAATCGAACTATACATCCACAACCATCGTAACATGTACATGCATATATTAAAATCATAATAAAGTCATATATTAGTCACACGCATCATTAAATCCCATGTAAATGAAATGGGTTACATAATCATAACATATACACATCAAAATTTAATATCATAATGAATTAATTAGAATAAGGTATTAAATTATTGTTAAATATTTTTAAATAAATAAAGAATCATAGGCTATGAAAATTATTTCCATTTGAATTTAATACATAAAATGAGTGGATAAATAAATTTTATAATATTCTTTTTTTGCAGGACTTTTGGAAAAAGGGTATTGTGTTCCTAAATAGGGGAAAGAGTGTATTAATTTCTATAAAATAATAAATGAAATAAAAAAGGCTTTTCCAAAATATAATTGGATCATTTAAAAACCATGGTTGGTTTATCACATTTCTGGTAGAGATATATGAAATTGGGAAATAAAAAAAGAATATTACTTTAAACATGTTTCTATAATAATGAAACTAAGATGGAAACCATGAAAAATTCTTATAGTCATCAATTAATAGGGAAATAAACTTATAATATGTTTTTTAAAAATATATATAGAATATAGAAGAAGTAAATACTGAAAATAGGCTAGGAATTTTGGAAACATAGAGGGAAATAACATCATAAAGAAAATTTGGTGGTTTGAAGAGACCCCTTACTGTGGGTCATAATCATTATAAACATTCACTTAACATCGTGAATAATCAAATTATATTAATTAATTAAATAATATAGAAACTTTTATATCTATATATTATTACTATTATTATAATATGTTCATATAAAATAAATTTAAGGAATTAAAATGTTTAATTTCCCTATTTTGACGGTGTTCGTTTCATGGTTCTAGGGACAAAATAATTTTGGATAATTATTGAATTTAGTATAAAATAGGATAAAAACACCAAAAGTGTAATAATATTATATTAATATCCATATAGAAATTTTAATGTTCCAGACTATTCCTATGAGTTTTGAGATAGTTATTATTTATTTCATATAATTGTCTTCATTATATAGTTTGTTCATTTAGATGTATTTAGGGACCATCAAGAACTAGAATTTATTTATTTCATTCAATGATTATTAAAAAATTATAAAAAATTAAATATGTTATGTTATACATACTATTATCATATTTAACCATAATAATATTTCCATAAGGAAAATTCTAGGAATAGTAGAAATAAAAAGTAAAATTTTTCCAGGAGGAGGTGAACTCACCATAATATGAACACTATTTTCATTTTTAAAAGAGAAGAAATTTGGCACTGATTAAGAAATTAAAAAAATAAAATAAAATTATATTTATTATATTTATTATATTTATTATATTTTATTCATTATTTCATTTTATAAGTGGTATATGAGGATAATTTCGAAGAAGAAATGAAAATAAAATAGATATATTGAGAATACTTCCTCTTAAACGATGTAACTTGAAATACACCTTAAGGAACTTAAGTTTTGACTTTTAGTGAGGCTGACACTATGTATTTATAGTATTCCATTGTTAATATAATTAGATATATTGTATTCAATTTCTTTGTATTACGATATTTGAGGAGAAGGAGTGGCTAGCAGTTGTATTTATAAGGGGAGGAGATGAGTATTTTTAGAATATTATATTCATTAGTTTATAATTTTCAAAAAATACTACCATTATCAATGAATATTTTGACTATATAGAGTAACTAGTTCATTTCAGTTTAAAAATAATTGTTTCCCATATCACCTCTTATATAATCAATCATTTATTTAAATTATAATGTCAACTGAGGTATTTTTTCATATTTCCCTATTCACAAAATTTATCTATTTTATACAATACCAAAAAATTCATTATTACTATTTATCAACAAGTATATTAAAAAATAAATTTTATAAATATAATTTTATAATAATGTTAAATATAATTATTAATTAAAATCCCAGTTTATATGAAAAATAAAACATTAATTTGATGATCAATTTTCCAACCCTTTGAAAAATTACTTATGTTATCATAAAATGATATTATAATTAATATAAGACTATATATTAACTTAAAAAACATTAAATAAAAATAAAATCTATATTAAAAAAATTTATTTAATATAAAAAATCAAATAAAATTTTAGGTTAAATAAAAATAAATAGACTTATTTTATCATTTCTATAGCACATATTTAATTTTATCGTAAAATAAATATGTTGTATCTACCTTTTATAAGAAAAATAAATATTATTTTACCCCCCATGGGTGAGTATACTATTCTAACCGTCACGTTAATATTTGTAATGGTCCTATGACAATCCCAACTATCATATTATTATTCTAATGGATGAATTACTATTCTATTATTCAGACTTGTAACAATCATATGGGTTCCATAAATGTTATAAATAACTCATATTTTATTTATTTTTCATTAAATTATATTTTATATCAATGTTATATATATTTTAATCTTCCGGATGAATATAAATTTAATACTATTCTTTTTTATTTCTATTTTTTTATGTGTGTGGTCTTTATTAAGGTCTAAGAGGATCCAAATTTTCATCTTATAGTTATTTGGTTCTCTATTTTTATCCCATTTTAATATTTATAATTCATATGTCTATATTTATTCAATAAACTAAATTTTCAAATTAATAGAATGAATTTTTTTAGGTTATATCATGTGGTGCATATTCATTAAATAATACCACATTACTACATATGACACAATTATATAATATGAAGGGAAATTCCATTGACAACATTCTGTGTTATTACACACACTATTGTAAATATAACATATAAACTATTAGTATGAGATTTACCAAACATTTCTTTGTATATGAAACTTAGTCTCTGAACCTTTCTATAAAATAAAGAAACTAAAACCATCATTCAAAATGAAATGGTGTGGTTCCACATCAAAATATTAACAACTTGTCCAGCATGACAATTTTAGAAGAAATTATGATTGTAGTATTGAAGGTAAATCTAACATCGTTTTAATTATTGATGACTATACTAGATTTTCATGGGGTTTCATTTTTTATTGTAAATAATGAATCATGTAATTTCTTTATGAATTAATCATGGAATTTTTTAAAAGATAAATTATACAAGAATTTTTAATTTTTTAAGTTACTAGGGTAGAGAATATAATAAAAAATTCTTTTATTTGTTTTTCTTTTCTACCCACATATATCATTAATCATTCTCCTATCCTAGAACACCTCAAAAGTTTGGGTTCGTTGAAATATTAAATAAGATCCTCCATGAATTATAAAACACTCCCTTAAATGATTTTAGTCCACCTCAATTATTTTGGGCAACATTGGTCAATACTGATTGCCTCTTTAACTATTCTCACATAAGGTATATATCTATTACAACCCGTTATGTTATTTATAATGTAAAAAGTATAAAATTCGTTTCCTTTAAATTTTTCTATTGGAAAAAATATATCCTTAACACAAAGGATAATATTGAATATTTAAAATAAAATTATGATGAATGTATGTAAATTGGGTAATTAAACCCAATTAAATGTTAATGAATATTAATAAGGTGATAATTAACTTAAATTATTACATTAACATCAAATTTGATGAGTATATTTGTAAAATCACACTTATAAATTATTATAGTGATGGCCAAGATAGTTCAACCATACAAAAACCTCAATTTTCAAATGTGATTAAATATTTAATAGAACTATATTCGAGTCTTTTAACTAAGTAATGGGTATAATAAAAAACTATCCATATGAGAATATTAGCAGGAATTAAAATTTGAAACATATAAAATATGTTATATTTTATAAGTGATTGAATTCCAAAATTATATCTTCCACCATGAACCTAAATCCCTTGATGTATCTATTAATCGTGAGAATTATATAATTTCCCCGCAAAAGGAGTTGAACAAATTTAAAAGGAACACTATTTAGAATCTCATGGATTGAAATTATAATCATCCATTTATTGTCACAAAGATGGTTTGTTGAGAGAAACTTTATAGATTAGAAATTATCATATGTAACAAAGCATTAATTTCTAATAATGTCTATAATGAAGAAGAAATTATTTATTATGGTGAATTATTTTATCTTATTGTATGACTACATTCCATTAGATACTTGTTGGAATTCACCACTAATTTTAATTTTTAACATTTTGAATGAATTTGAAAGGTTATTTTTTAATAGTTTCATCTATGAAAATGTTTTTTGTGGATAGAAAAAACAGGTTACGAAAATCCTTAATTTTCAAATCATTTTTTCATGTTTTGCAAAACTCTTTATAGTTAAATAATACCATCTGGATTAGTATTAAAGGAATATTAAAAAAATTTATGTAATTATTTTAAAATGAGACATGTAAACTCCATTATTGTTTGAATAAACTTTTCAACTGTTTTATAAATCATTCAAATATATGTTAATGATGTTTTGTATAAACAAAATATACTATATGGAATGCATTTTTTGATGAAATGGATAAAGAGTTTGAAATGATTTTTATGGGAGAACCCTAATTCTTCCCTGTTTTTTAAATTTCCTAAAATCTAGATGAATATTTTTAAACGGAATTAAATATAAAAATGATATTTTAAATAATATTGTCATGTTTCATGATGAAAAAATTAATACACCCATGAATACAACTTGTAATATAATTTTTGATTAATCTAGATAACTGGTTGACAACTATATTTATAGAAGTTTTATATGAATTATATTTTACTTTACTATGATCCATCCAAGAACCATGTTTAGTGTATTCCATTATGATCATTTTCAATCAAATACAATGGAATATCATTTTAAATTCTCAAAACAATTTTTAAATATTTAAATGTAACTAAAAACATTAGATTATTTTATCCCAAGTAAAATTTATTTAAACTCACATATTATTACGATACATATTTTTGTGGATTCCAACTAGAGTTTAAAGGTACATGTGGAACTTAATGCCCAATAGGAAAAATACCTTATCTCATGGGGTAGTAAAAAATGGAACTTTGTTTTTCTTTCTACGACTGATGAAAAATACATAGACACTTAGATTTATTCCCCAAAAATTATATGGATGATACATAATGTGTTTTAATTTGTCCTTACATATAATCACATCCTTATCATGTGTGTTGTAATATATACTGTTTTAATCCATTTGAGATATTCTAATAGAATTTGGGTTTTTGTTTGGTGGAATATAAAACAATTAATCTACGCTTTAGAATGTAATTTAGAGAGTATGAACACTATATTGTGATTTTTTGGAGTTATTTTAATTCATAAGTGGTGTATTTAAATCCTATATTAGTTTCAGAAGTGTAGGGGTATGTAAATTTAGTTTTGGAAAATAATAAATAGGGTATTGGGTTGGAACATAATTATTGCTAATTGTAAAGATCAACCATGGCTCATGTTTTTATGGGGACATCGTTTGGTTAACCAAGTGAGTTTACCAATAAAAACATGAAAACTAGAGTATATGTTATTAGGGATGAGCATAGTTGGTGAATAATGTTTTTAACCATTCCCTACAACCATCTGGGGTATTAGTTCTTGAGTCTAGTTGCTCTTCATGGTTGGAGCCTGGCATGTAAACTCTATGAGGAAACCGTGTGGCATATAGATTATTGGGACAAATGGTACTGTATTATAGGAATAAAATTTTCATAATAGTGCATACTATCTATGAATCTATTATTTGGATAAAAATTAACACTTCCCTAAACAAATATATTGTTGAGAATAATTATTCCTCAATTCATTTAGGATATACTTCTATGCATTTCTCTACCCTCTCCACATCAATGGGATGATTCTCCCACATTCTTGGTCTAAATTGAATTACATCAAGTGTTTTGGAATAGTTACAATTGTGTGTATGATTCTATGATTTACTCACTTTATATCTAATCAAATCTTGATAATGGATGAATGGATCTTCTTTTGTAAAATTTTAGTGGTTTAGTTATTTTTTCCTTAGAATTTCTCCATTTAAAAATTGTTTTTTCGGTTCAACACACATTTATTTCCGTGTATTTGTACTAAAATATGATAAAATAGAAATTAAATGAGAACAAATCTCACTAGACTCATTGACAGGGTTTTTGGTACATGACATAATCATAGATCCCCCCTTGGATGTGTCTTATTATGTGAACTCATTGGATAATGCCAATATTTAACCAACTTTGCACTTAAGTATGTTTGGGTTAAATCATTATAATGTAAATGATTGATTGAAAATAAATTACGTTGTTAAATTACTATTGTTAAAGTAATTTTATATATTTATAAAATTAGTGGAGCTTGCCTCTTTTTAGTAGATGATAATATTGTACAAAATTAATTTTCAAATGGTTGAATACCATCACATGAGAATGATTCATTATAGACTATTTGGTTGATAGAATTAATTGATTGGGATATAGATGATATAATTGACTGAAGAATGATGATTGAAAATTTGTATGGAGGTTACCATTGACATTATTAGTTATTTATAAATGAAATGATATAGTAATGTAAATTTAAATTTAAAATGGAATAGGTTTTATTCCATGGACTTGAATTGGTAGTTTTCATGAACACTAACACAACCCATTTTTTATCACATTTAAGTGATTGGATTGATTAATTGAACTGGAGGAATTGAAATGATAAGTGTCATGAAAATTAACATATCACCTTGATCCCTTATAACATGTTTACAATGGATAATGTGTTATGGAAATGATAATGGATAATATAGCGTGACACTGATATTTGGTTATGTTTTATGGAATAATTTTGGATTATCATGCTGTGTAACCAATGATACTATTTCAAATTATAGAAATTAGGATGCCTTGGATTATATCCTTGGATATCTATTAATTGGACCACCTTAAGTTAAATCCTTGGAAACCCATGAAGTCCTTGAAAAGTTAACCTTTGACAAGAATCATGGACTCAATGAGGTTTCTATAGAGAGGTTCCCAAGGTTCATAGAACATATATTTCTGTATTATGGTGTGTTATTAGACATGATGAGGATGCCTTGGTCAATGGAAATAGGTACTAGACCATGTAGGCCTATGAATTTATATATCCGGTGGAGGTTGATCCCGCCGGGTTTACTCATTTTATTTAACCAAATTTCTATTTTAATCTCTTATGAATACTCCTTGTTGTTTAAAAGGATAATGGAAATGATGATACATATATTGGACTATGATTTATCATATGCAAAATTCCATTCCCCCTTTTATATTCTTTAATTGATTACCCTTATTTAAATATAAACCCCTTAATATTATCCTTGTACACAGATGCCTTGGTTATATACCATGGGTCCCTTGTTTTTATATATAATGTAATGTTCTTAGAGACATTTTTTGTTGGGATGAAGTATGTATAGTCAGCCAACTACCCCAGGAGGATCCTAAGATCATTATTCTTATTCATACATCATTTAGTTTCCATGGACATGCATTTTTTTTCTTGCACACTACCACATTTTATATTCCCTGATAGAATTTTATTTATACACCCTTTTTGGTGGCCTACTGAGTTTTAATCCATCCCAGTTTTGGATTCCATTTTTTTCCCAGATATATTAATATTATTTATGTCAAATTAGGGAATGTTCCAAAATTTGGGTGACAGATATTTTGTGATAGGATGAATTATGGGATAAGAGAACCAAGATAGCACTGACAATTCTAGTTATTTTTAGCTGTTGGCCTGTGTTTTTTAGGGGTAGCATGTACTATATTTTATTACCCACTATATGGAATATTTTTATTATCACTCCATGTTTTCATTCAAGGTTGGATTTATTATCTTTGGTTGGGTTAATATTTTACAATTAATTTTCCTTTATCATTATATTACCCTACCTTCTATTTATTAAGGTTTCCTTTTATATTTCTTACTCATCCAATCAGTAAAATAACCCCACATTACCTTGATTAGATCCCCATCTGTAGTTGATATTCTCTATAAAAAAGGGAGGTACACATGAGGCCACATGGTTGACCAATATAGTTACTTTTTATAGAGTAAACTGGGTCAAGATGTGACAAAGTTGTATCGAATGTTTCCTTTAATTTTACTTTTCTTGTTAGATTAGTTAGGTATATAAGAGATATTAAATGTGTGAAAAATTAGTAAATAAATCTTGTTTCGAAATGGCCAGCCCACACATGATGGAATTTTCATGTTTACAGGGATAGGACAATTTTTCATCTTGTTCGTTTGTATAGTTGATTATCATTTCACCTTGACTAAAATATGTTTTACTGATGATGGTTACTAATTTATGGGATTTATCTCTTGGATTAACATGGTATGATAATAGGTGTTTTCATGGATAATTCTAGGCACATAGGATTCATATGTTATTAGTTTTATTATCTTCGTGATATGGTTGTGTGATTATATTCCATGCTTATCAGTATTCCATTTTTGTGTGATAATCCATCATGATTACTTATATACCATGATTTTGTGATTCCCTACCATGCCAAATTTAATTTTTGTGGATGTGACAACATTCATTATTTTAGTATGATGTAAGGTTGGTCAAATAATGTTTCTATATTTACCTAAATGGTTTTTTATCACATAGATTTATGATGAAATTATATCAAAATATCCTAAAAAATAAATAAATGTATTTATTTTTTAACTTAATTTTGAAATGGCAGGTAAATGATATGTTTTTTAATAAATTCATTTCATTATTTATGGATTCCAATTAAATGGTGTGTTAATTGAAATTCATAAAGGATTGTACCTCTATAACATAGGAATGAAAAACCAAATACTATAATATTTGTATACATTACTCAAGCTTTATATGGGTTTTAATAATCTTATGTATATGAGATTACCTTTATATGGGCGTGTTAAAAATTTTGAATTGAATATTAATTTCTTGAAAAAAATATAACTCCAAATGTAATTAATTAAGCCCCATCAACATAAATAGGGAATTGAATCACATATAACTGAATATAGTTTTTTATGATGGGGCCATAATTTGACCCTAATATCCTTATAATATTTGTAAATTTACCCCTTTTGAGTATGTTTATGATAAATAAGGATGTTTATTTAATGTGTCAGCAACCACTTATACATTGATTCATATAAATGTATGGTTGAATCCTACATAACCTACCCCCTAAAATGATAAACTAGCATTGGTATGGTTATGATACTTACTGATATGAGGGTTTAGTTTGTTAATATTATAGTTACAAATTAAATAGTGTATTCCCTAATAGAATTCACAGTGGAATTTTCTACCACTAAGATAGTTTTGAGAACCCATGGATAAATGGATTGGTTTATAAAAATTATGTTAAAATTCTCCTATAAATATAGATTGGCTCAACCAAATATTGTGATATGTACAGTTTTTATATTGTTTATATATAAATTTTACTTGTAATTGTATATGTATAAGCCTCTTGAATTGTTAACATAAAAGATAAATTATAAAATGGTCTATGTAAAGACCTTAATAGTGATAATATCACAAATCCTCATGTATGTGCTACCCTTATAATATCCTTGTATTTATAGGGATGGGAATTTGAGCATTGATCCTAGGTTTTTGTGAAGTTATTATTTTTTTGGACATAAATGTTAGTCTTTAGAGCCTTGATACCATTTAGAGATGACATTAGTTTTTAATGTTGATTATCGATTCCATGGTGAGGGATTATCTTATTTTTGTAAAACAATTGGAAATACAAAACCAGTAGACTATTTAGAAGAGCTCCTTGGAATGTTATTTGTCATTATTAAACCATTGAGGCAGATGGGATCTTAGATAATGAAAATATTCCTCTGGGTAGGTAGGGGTTATTTGGTAAATTGAGCCTCAAGGGGATACTACTGTATGTGGATAAAGGATGACTGTCAGATCCATAGTCTTATAACACTAACATCGCATCCCTCTAGAGAGAATGTTTTTATGATGGTACTCAGTGAGCATTAGGGTTTAAAAACCTGATACTCGGAAGGTGATTCAATTAATATTATGTTTACTAGTTTAAGCATCGTAGTTTGATGACCTTCTAACTTACATGATCTTTTACCTATTACAGGGTAGTCATAGGAATGTTGGATTCTTGGTAATTGAAGCCTTAATAATAATTTGATTATCGTGTGAGATAACATAATGATAGGTGGATGGATAATGTGGCCTTGTTTTATGGTGTGTTTGGTATGGAAGGGAGGAAGACCATGACGACTTAGTTTTGACTCATATTTTCAAGAGTTAGTGATACAAATATTCAAGGGGAACCTACATGAGAGGTTGGTGAAGGTTTATGGATGCCTTTTTAAGAAGTGAAATTCATTGTATGATGGTTTTGAGACTAAAGCATTGAAAGTATTCAAATTTTGATGTATATCCAAGGTAATGCCTTTGGTGATTTTAAAAATCACCCGGGATGCATCGGTAGAGAAACTATATCTGATGGGAATGATGGTTAATGTTCCTAGCGTATTTAACATGTGGCTATGCGATTGATGCTTCTGTTTTTTAAAAGAAACATCTAGGTGGGAGGCCGTTCGATAAATCATATTTTTAGTCAGGTATCTAATTTTGAAAAGGAGTTCTAATGGATCATATAACATAATGAAACAGACATGTTGAGTATCATGACTAGCATGACCATGTTGATGGATGATTTAAGGGAGAATAAGTAAGATATTGAACGAGGTGGTACGAGATTATGGACCCTATATGTATGACAAGTTTAGTAATGCTAAAGGCATATTCTAAATGGTAAATGTGGAACATCAGTGAGTGGGTGGGCATAGTTTGGGGATAAATATTTTTAATTATAATGGATGTGCGCATGGTGACCCAAATATTTGGATAAACTAAAATAAAATTATTGTAATGATGGCTAATTTGGAATTAAAATGGGTACCAAGAGATGGTTAACCCATAGGTTTTCCTTGACATGCATTGTTGGGAGACATGGTTGAATGTATTGGTTAAGGGAATGTATGGCTAGTTTTTACTTGAGTGTGGATCAAGGAGAGAAATACATGATTATCAATGAGATCCTATCTTTGTCCAAGATTAATGGAAATAATAATTTATATATTAACATCATCCTGTATATACTGATAAATCATCGATTATATTCTATGATGAATACATATCTCTTTATGGTTTGATCGGGAAACACATAGGAGTCACACTCAAGAATCAGTTGAAAGTAATCCTTAATGTGGAGAGTCTACCATTGGCCTTTTAACTGTGGTGACCCTAATTGTAAATTTTGTAACATAAAAAACTATATCAAAACCATTATTGGTATTTAGTAATGGGTGATTGGTGATGTTATGTTATCACTTGAGGATGAGTGGTTTATTATCCATTCTAGAGGTTATGTATTTGGATGGAAAGAGCAAAGGATGTGGTAATCAGGAACCCTTTTCATTGGTATGATATTAGGAATTGTTCTAAAGTAGTGAGCATGGAGTCGATCACTGTTAGGATACCATCATTTGATCAGGGTTATGGGATATTAATACTATTCATTGGATGATCATTTTGGTTATTTAGATTCCATTAGTTAAATGGAATCATTAATGGATGGATTTATCATAAAATTCCATGTTCATGTTCATGTTTTGACTTTTAGAAAATGAAATTATGGGAATCAATCCCAACATAGCCTATAAAGATCCAAAAGTGCTATATTGAGAGTGATTTCATGTTCATAATGTGCCATGGTAGTAGAAAAGATCATGAGAAGATTCAACTAGGAGAGAAATTCACAATTTAATAATGATCTTTGGTAACTGTGGTCGAGCTAAGGGTAAGGATTAGCCAATTATTTTCAGAAATATAAGATGAGGCCAATATAATAATTTATTATTATATTTTGAACCATCAAATCAAAATAAAAATAAATTCAAGATCATGTATAAAAACCTAAAGATTCATTTCAGAAGGAAACTATGATAGTGGACATACCATGACTCGGAATTGGAAATTTGAAATCCAATGACTATAGTGGGAAGCACCATAAAAATATTGATAAAATAGATGATTAACTTATCCTATCTTGGGTTAGAAAAGATCTGGAAAGCACTTTATTAGAGTTTCATTTGCAATCTGGAGTGTTTAATCATGTTAAGAGAGCCTAGGCGCTATATGTTTTAATTTAATGCTCAGAGGTGCATTGTGAATTTAGAAATGAAAAAATAACATATTAGTAATAAATTCACAACAGGAGAAGGCTGGGTTATATTTATGTTGTGTACTAGGGTTTCTTGGGGATGAGAATATCTAAGGTGGGGAGGTTTAAAAAACCAATTTTTGAACTAGTTGAGAAAATCTAAAGGAAGTTGATTTTTTATTTGGTGGATGGGACAAATCTTAAAATGAGGTTCATAATGTAATTTTGAGAGTTCGAAGAATGTAATGTTTTTTTATTATATGAGGTTTAAAGACATTGAGGTGTATCCAAAAATGATATTTATTTTTGGAGTTTTTTTCAGTGAAATTATAGTTTTAGGAGAGAAAACATTGGGATCAGGGTTGTTGCATAATTAGTTCTCACTTGGTGACTGAACCTTGCGGCCTTTTTTATTGGGACATGGTTTGGTAAGACATGTGAAATTTAGGTTCTTTGGATAGTGTTAACATATTTTCGGTGCATAATTTTTCTAACCATTCACCTATTAAATGTCGAAAAATTTCCATTTTTCTTATCCAACATGAAAAGGGGTTGAATATTGTTTCTTCCTCAATTTAGCTAACATATCCCACCAAATGTATATGCTCCCTCTCATTGTCCATGGGACGATTATACCATATTTATGGTGTAAAATTAAACATCATTGGGTATATTGAAAGAATAATGGGTGTCTGTATGGTTCCTTGATTTATCTCATCACAGTTCAAATAAAAACATGATATTGGATGTGTGGAGATTTCATGGTATATATTTGGTGGTTTAGTTTCATTTCGATTAATGTTTTGTTTTTTATAAAAAAAATTCATTGTTCCACATGCCAGCCTTTCTATGTGTTACTCCAAAAAATATAAAATATAATTAATTAAATTCTTAGACACCACATTAGACCTGTTGACATGGTTGGAGGGTTGTGATAACATCATGTATCACCCACTGTGTGTGTTCTATTATGTTGCATCCTTTGTACAATGCATGTATATCACAAAAATACCATGTAGGTGTGTTTGGGATGACTACTAAAATGGTTAATTATTTAATGATAATGAATGAATTTATGAAATTACAATATGGAATGTAAATTTATATATTTTTAATTCAAGAGGATCTTCTCACTCATTAGTTTAAGTTATAATGGAAATAAATGAATTATCAATTGTTTTAATGGAATCACATAGACATTTTTCATTATAAATGAAATGGTTGATATAACTACTTGAATGGGTTGGATATGAAATAATTAACTGAATTGGGATGGATGTTTCCAAGGATATTCATAGTTTTTTACAAATAAAATGAACTTGTGGTGTAAACTGAATTGTTAAATGACACAAGTTGTATTCCATGGACTTGAATTGGGAATTGGCCTGGAAACTAGCACATTCCCCTTTTTATAACAAATAAGTTAGTAGATTTTTGAATTAATATGATAATTCCCATGAATATTAATATATCCTCATGATCCCTTATAATATAGTGATAATGGATAATGAGGTATGGAACCACTAATTAATAATGTGGTATGACACCAATATTTGGCCATTTGGTATCAAACAATTTTGGTTTATCATAGTATGGAATATATAATCCTATTTTAAATAATAGATTTTATGAAAACATGAAATATATCTTTGGATAGGAACATATTAGACTACAACATATTAGCTCTTTGCGATCCACTGATGTCCCTTACTGAATTTACATTAGAAATGCACATTGAAATGAATGAGGAATCCTTGACTATGGGCCATGGGTTCTAATACCTTATCAATCTGCAATATGCCTTGTTCTTATAATCATCCATGATCCATTGGTCAATGGTCTTGGGTCCGACTGATGTTTTTTAGAGACATGATTTATATATTTTAGGGAAGGTTTTGTCGGTTTACTTAGTTTATTTCAGTATAGATCTATTTTCATCTATTATATATTATTTTTATTGTTTACTAAGATGATAGACATGAAAAACCTAATATTTCATTGCGATTTATAAAAAATTTCATTTTAAAACCACCAAATTTTATATTCATGTTTTGATTCCCCTTATTAAAATAGTAAACCTTCTATGATTATAGTTGTACATGGACTGCATTGTTATATAGCATGGGTCCTAGGTTTTTATGAAAAATGTAAAATGTTCAGAGATATTATGGTATGGAATGAAGATGTTATAGTCGTCCTGGTTCCCCTTGAGGATCCATTTCATAATATGGTTATTTGTATGTTATTTAATTAATACAGACTTACATTTATTATTTCTACACACTTCGATGTTTTATATCAACATACTATATTTTCATTAGGCATCATTTGGTTTTTCTTACAGAGTTTTACTCTCACCTTATTCGAGAAACTATTTGGTACCCAGAAATATTACTTATATGTAAGCCAGATCATGGAATGTTCCAAGATATGGATGATAGAAATTATATACTAGGATGGATTATGAGTGAATACGAACAATCTATCTCCCATGATGCTAGTTTATTTTAGATTTTTATATTATTTGTATTTATGTGTATATTGTATTTTAATGTATTAACAGATGTATTAACTATTTGTTTTATTAATCTACATGTTAATTAATGGTTTGATTTATTAGATCTTGTTTGGTTATTAGTTTAATTTTTATTTTTAATCATCATTATCTTCTATTTGGTTTCATTTATTAATGATTATACTACATTTTTTAATGATCTGAAGGGTATAGTATCACAAATCTACCACCCTTTCACCGACAATTCTAGTCAAAAGCCTATGGTGTACGAGGAGACGTTATTGATAACATATAAAAATCGATACATTTACTATTTAAATAGTGAATCAATTTGGGATGTCACATTTAACAACACTAGTAAAATCATTATGTCTAAAAACATTGTGCATCACTCCCTTACTAAACACATTCATCCGGGACTCCACTTTCTTTGAGAACACATTCAAAAAGGTGACATGATTATTTAATTTACATTCACCAACCTTATACAAGAATAAATAATTACTAAACCCTTTAATCATAATCATTTGACTTTATCAAAATGATATGGTCATAAATAATTTTTTAATATCAATTTTCAATGCGTTGGATTTGATCAAGAAAAAAATATCAATTAATAACCTACACTAGATAAGTAGTGAAGGGTCCATTAATAAAGAAGTTGGGTGTGATAATACCAGGGATTAATTTATCACCTAATATACAAGAGATAAGGGAATAAATATTTTTGACCATTTGTGTGGATAGTGCATGTAGATTGAAATTGTAAAATTTTGTGTATGAAATTCTATGAACTCAAATTTATTATGGATTAGAGACATGAAATAAAAATTATCGAGGAGAAATTTAAATTATAGTAGCGTTTTTACAATGTGTTGGCCCAAAAAAATGATTTTCATCCGATGACAAATTATTTATTTAGATGTTCCCTAATTTTCCTATAGAATTACTATTTCCCTTATGAAAAAATTCTCCTTACCATGTTATGGGATCAAGTTGAATTAATTGACAATGATAAGGATAATTACAAGATTATAAGGGATATTATAAGATTATATGTATCAATATTTTACTCAATCAATTCAAAAATATGGTTATTTTCATATAAAAATACCAATTATGGGTAAAAATTAATTCAGATATAGATGAAAAAAAATAAAAGGACAAATAAATTATTCTCTCTCGAGATTGATCTTCTCCCTTATTCATTAAACATTGACATTCTCTCACCTTTAATTTTGAGTATTTCTCACCAAGAAATAATTTTCTTCACCTTCTGAACCAAAACACACTCGTAATTAATTCCATCACATATAGAATTGTCAATATTACTAATATATTTACATTTTATGAAAGTTATTCACTAACTATATAATCGCACCATTTCAATTGGTTATAGCTATATTACACAATCTTAGGCCAATATTTGAATAATCATGAAAAACATTTTACGGGTAACTGAATTAGATCCCCTTCATGTGACCTAAGATTATCTATTGAAACTGAATTATAAAATATCATTTCTCTCTTACTTCATAAAAGATCAATTTGTATGTGGTCTTTTTTTCAATTTGTTATACTTGTTGATTCATCAGCATCAAAATATCTAACATGATCATAACTCCATCCATCATAAAGAATTTTTGACAACATGTGGAGTGAAAATCATTCAAAAACAAAAACATGACTATTGGGAGAATCGATGCCCCTCCATCTCAATGGTTGAACCTAAAAAGAATATATAAACCAGCGACCCAAAACTCCATTTTCTAAATTACTTACATAAATGATAATATAAACCAATAAGAATTTTAATTTTATTCTTTTTTATTTGGAGTTTCTTTGATCACCTTGAAAACATAAATCTGTATCCATAATTACAAAACAATGAACAAGTATTCTCATTAACATCATCCATTAAGTAGAAATCAATACAGGATAAGAAAGGAATCCTTGATTCATCCTTATAATCATGATTATTCTCTAGAATATAACTCCCCTCATGATTAATATAACCCAAATATGATTGGTATGAGTGAAATCCAATTAAACAATACTCCAATAAAAATGATAATAAACTTCATCAAGGACATGAATGGGTTAACACAATCATGCACTATGTCATGTTATTAAACCCTTATATTCCCCATCTATGGCTGTAATTCAACATAACCGATTCAATAATATGAATATTGGTGTGTCATATTATGAAACCATAGTAGATGGGGTGAGCTATTGGGTAAGCATGACGGTGGAAGTAGAATATTTTCCCACATGGTTGAATTTACTTCTAATGGTGGTAACAATATGGTTCATGGAAATATAAGAATAATGAACTATTAGTAGTAGATATGACTAGTAATAGTGTATGAAACCATGATGGAAGCATAGAAACCTTCTCTTAGCCCTATAATAAACATAAAAAAATCAAATATTATAGCCCAATCCAAAAAAGAAGAGGTAATAAATAAAAATTTAATTCAAATAATTTCAATCAACAACACACATACATCAGAATAAAAAATATAACAACATTTTATTTTTAAAATTTAAAATACTATTAATTAACTGGTCTTTTAAATTTAATATCAAATGGAAATTTATAATTTAAATTATAAAATTCCTCAAAATCAATTAAAAACCATTACCTTCCAAAATAAAAAAAAAATTAAATTGAGAACAACGAATAATTTCACAAAAAAAATTCACATTTTCATTAAAATATCCCAATGAAGTAAAACATATCACAAAAAATAACAAAATTCAAAAAATTTGGGAATTAGATATATTATTGAATAGGAAAACATTAAAATATCTTTATAATGATGTGGAAAACATGAAAAATTACAGCCCTATCAATTATTTTATAATAATTATAACTTAATATTGGAATGTTTGATAATTTTTCAAATTTTATTTTAAAGAATAATTTTATTTCAAATAAGATATAATATATGTTTCATTAAAAAATTCAATATTTTTATAATTTTGGTAATTCAATGTAAGTATAATTCTACAAGAAATATATTCATGTCTTGATACATAATAGTTGGTGTGGTTATTGTATAAATGAACGTATAAGTTAATACCTAGAGAAGTGATGGTTGGAATTTTAATCCCATATTCACTCTAGCCACTAGTAGTGGGCCTTTACTGCCCACATGGCTTGACACTATTTAGTAATCTTCTATGATTTATTAAAACAATCATTTAGAATATTTAATTATTTATATTTTATTAAATATTTTTTTATATTTCCATTTTAATTATTTTAGTTTGTTATTTAGTTTTGTTTAATGGATTATCATATTTAAAATGCATCATTTGAGGGAGTTCTAATACATGTAATACCGAAATGACCCTAAATGATTAATCATATTTTGAAATATTATTTAATTCTCATAATTTTTCCAAAAAAAAATGTTACACTAGATCTTTACAAAAATTATAATTTAATGTTTTATTTATTTCTTATTATATATATTAAAATTAAAATTATTTTCTTTTATTCATCTTGAGATTCATTAAAAATTATCATTTCTAAATTTAGTTTTCAATTTTTTGAATCATAAAAAATTATTTTTGTCTCTCTCAAATGATCATTAATAATTATAAACATATTTTAATTTTTTATTTCTCCCATTTTCACAAACCTATTCGTTGAATAATTTGTGAAAATCTCATAGGGGGGAAATGAAGGTATTTTTTGAAATATCAGTTATCAATATAATTTTCCTAGTTAAAATTTTTACTCTTTTTATGTGGTGTAAATGCATTTTTGTCCAAGGATAAGTGATTTTATATTTATATAAAGATAAATTAGTTTTTGTAATCTCATATTTTATCAAAATATTTTTCAAAAACATTTCTAGTTATCTTATTATTTTATTCAATTATGATTAAACCATTTATGATTACAAAAATGGGAATATTTTTATTATCATCACCACAATCTATTTTAGAGATCCATTTAATCTCTTTAAAGTGTATAATTATTAATTTTGAGATGAAGAAAGTTAGAATCTTGATGAAATCTTGTTATTATATTGATATATCCATAGATAATCCATGTGGAAGTCATGTTAAAATTATTTTACTCATATAGTAAATTAATCAAACATTTGAGGGAAATTAAAGAAGCTGGAAGGCCTTTTATGTGATGGGATACCAGTAGGTAGACCAAATTTACTGGTCAAATGCAACGGACCAGACGATAGTGAAGGTAGTATCCTTCTCGAAGCAACAAGATTCCAAGATACATTTTATCGAGGAGCACTAGATAGCCAACATATATAAACACAATAAAGAATAGGATTTTTTTCACATTAGCCTTCTAGTGGGTTCTACAGGATCCTAGACTGTACTGACAGCCGCATTGGCTACCTGGTAAAGGATACCGAGTATATAGTGGTGTTGGGACAAAATGTATGAGACAAATTTTAAGGATTATCAAAATGCTATAAAATTAGTCTTCCATGACATAAATATCCTCAAATAATTCAAAATGGTACCCCAATCATGAAGCCTATAAACATAACCTATGTGGACCTTTTAAATATACATTCTCATCCAATTCAAAATTCCAACTTTCAAATTTTCCAAATTACTCTCAGGTTATCATAATTTCAATGTGCCCTTCTTATCCAATATGGACAGAGATGTAATTATAATATTATTCTCACTCCCCTACAT
Organism: Viscum album; assembly: GCA_963277665.1. Taxonomy (NCBI): domain Eukaryota; kingdom Viridiplantae; phylum Streptophyta; class Magnoliopsida; order Santalales; family Viscaceae; genus Viscum; species Viscum album. The sequence continues at coordinate 1,277,522,580 of OY728141.1, read as the reverse complement.
CTTTGTCATTATCTCAAAAAGATTATTATTTTATTTTTGGGATAATCTTGACTATTACTAAAATGATATTTCTTCTATGAATATTCTTTCTCCTACATATTTCATCTATATCGGTGCTCAACAACTTTTAATGTGATGGAATTATGTTAATTTCTATAAAATCTAAAATGAAAAGGGGATATTTATTTTTGAGTTTTATAGAAACAAAATTTTAAAATATAGGGTCCACTATAGTACAGTTTTTTGGAAAAACCATTAAAAATAATGGGTGTTTGGTTATCTTGGATAATTTTAAATATGAAGGAATAATATATGAAATAATAAATCCATTGAGGAGGGATATGTATCAGACATTATTGATATAAAAGAAAACAAAAACAAAAATTAATGTTCCCCATTAACTTTATAAATAGTTATTTATTAGTTTCATAATGTCAATTATTTAATCAATCATTTAATTCATTAATATGCTTAATAAGGACTTTTATGAACCAATCATTCTTATAAATTTAAATTTTTCTTAAAATGTGAATAATTATTCCATTTTTCATTCAATTTCTCATTATTTTATTAATTCATGTTTTTAATTATTCAAAAGTTATTAATTATCTTCAATACATTTGTAATTTCTTTATTTATAAGTCAATTCATTCCCCTTTAAATTTTAGCATAATTTAACCACGAAATGATCAAGTAATGATAAAAGTAGTATTAAATAATTGATATCAATATTGAAATTATGAATCATACATGGATCCATTATAATTAATAACATCGGATGATGAAACAAATCTATATCAAATTAGTAACTGTATAATAAGTGACTATAATTGAAGGGTAGAAATGATTAATCATATGAATAAGGTTATAAAAAGTTTTATTGTGATAGTTATTTTTAATATACATGATACTGAACAACATTAGTGGAAAATTGAAATTAAATTAATGGTTTTCTTCATTTCAATTTTTCATCATCTGGAGATAATTTATTTCCACCATTTTCACATTCAATGGGTTTTCATTAAAAATATAACAAAGTTGTAATTGTTACCTATATGAATTTTAAATTCAATAAGATGTGTATGATATTGAAATAAATCATTTATGTTAGATGGTTTATTAAATTTCATATTTCAATAAAATTTAATGATCTTTTTAACTAATTATATTTGAATATCCATCTTATAGTAACCTTATTATGCAATTTTGATTCTTAAATCACCATTGCCTTAAGGGTTTCTTCTATAATATCAATTTCAAATTCATATTTTTTAAATTTTGTCAATTAGGGGAATTTGAAAATCCTTTTATTTTTGAAACCCCACCATTTTTTCTAATTTGATTATTTTTATGGTTTTATATGACTTGTAACTGTTTTATTTTCCCCTTGGATCATTTTTTAGCCATTGTAAAGAAACTGAACCATCCTATTCTTTTTATCAAGAATAAATATCCCACATGATATTTTTTCATTGGATTATTATTTAATGATCTTAATTATGCCTTAGTAATTTAATAAGGGCATATTATACTACATTTTAATTATTTAAAAATATTTAACAAATATTTAATTTTTTCCCAATATTTTGCTTTCATCAAGGATTTAAAATTATTAATTTTTATCGTTCTCAAGGTTAAGACATCATTATTTTTTATCTTTTTTATTTGAAAATTCAATTGGATTTTTAATGTTTTGTAAAATAAATTCTTATTTTTGTAGTTTGATAAAATATTTCCACATAAATATTTTTTTTGAAAAAAATAATTAATGTTTCTTATTTCCAATATGTTTTTCTTAATTCTCCTAAAAAGTTTGTTTCATATAACTAAATTTCCATTAACATATTTTATGGATGATCAATGATATTATTCAAATGATACCATCCAGCATATTTATAATAATGGATTATGAAATGTTCATTTCTATTTGAAGAGTAATCCACCACAACATATTTCTTTCCTAATCATCCACTGTGAAATTTAATTACCTTTACTCATGTGAAATTCCTTAGTGAATAACCTATTTTATATTTAATTGATTAATGTGTGATTACATAGATATAATAAAATGTTTGATTTGTGAAATTATTGGATGAACATTATACACTTTATCTATATTGTATAAATACCATATGCCTCACTGAATGGTATATACCTAAAAATAAATTTAGTATCATTGGATATAAAATTTATATTCCAGGGTTTTATCAGGATTATTGATTGTAGTATGAAAGTTTCCGTTATAGGATTCCATTTTAAAGGAATGTGGAACCCATTTTCTACCCAGGGGTTATTTATGATGTGATGATGATTGATTTAATATAGAACACATAAATAGGGATAATAACAGGTTTGGTATTGTTTCACACTCTATTGTATTGTATAATTTTGATGTCCTTTATTTAATAATACATGTATATAATGTTTTTTTCACCAAAAAATGTGAATAATGTGTTTACTAAAATTTTAATTCATTGACATAATGAGTTTATTCAAAATGGAAATGACTAAATGAATTTTCTGATAAGTGATTCCTATTATTATAGTTGTGACATTTTTTCATGTTATTTTTCATGTTATGCCACATTTATGTGATTACTTACATTTATGGTTATGCTATATTTTATTTCTATTACACAATATTACCCTTATTAATATGGATTAGAATTAATAGATCATGTTACCACCCTTATTTGGATTCATGTATTATAATGTTATATTATTTATTCCATGACTCATGAATTTTAATACGTGAATTGTTGTGTATAATTTTCTTCATTATTTTGATTATACCCATATTATATTCTTATACTCATTTACGATATTATACTGTTATCACTTATGTTTTCCCTTAACGATAATTTGAGCTCATCCCTTTCTTATTTTTTCCATTTACATTGGTTACAATGAAAACTAACATATATGATGTGTAAAGAATATAATCATTAGTGGATACTCCTTGGGAGATTTTGTGGACTTGTAATAGATATATATGTTCTCTATATAGTGGGGAAAGTGTCAATTAGTTGAAGAACTTAATTATTTTATCGTTAATATTTTTTTTCATATTCTAATAAAACTCTAAAAAAATGATCAAGTAAACGTATTATAATGAAATATTTTATTTAAGTTATGTAATTATGATAAAAATATGTTCATGGGCAATCATAGTTTTTATCATAGTAGGGTTTTGATAAATTTGGAGTATATAATTTTATTAAATGTGGATAATTTAATAGTTTTAGATGATAACATGGGTTTATAAGTTAATTTGGTTCCTAATTTCAAAGGTAAAATTACCCTTTATGAGGTAATAATGAATATTTTTAGGTTTTTAGGGATTTTAGAAATGTTACTTAGTGAATGAACATGGATAATTCCATGTGATATTACTAATTATATGTTGACATCCTAATTTTTTTTGGAAATGTAGTGATTTTGTGGTATTAAATTAAATTAAATCCGTATTTGGATACAGGATTGTGGATGCGATTATGGCACAAATTCAACTAGGGGTAGTATCCCTAAAAGGGGAATAGTGTGTATTAACCCAATTGTAAAATGATTCATGGTGAGGAGCATAAGAATATAAAAATATAGGGAAACTCTTGAGGGTTATTATTTCATGAATCACATCCTCTTTAAGATATTATAAATGAATTTTTTTTAAAAAAAATTAGGATAAGAAATATAAAACAATGAAACCTTATGAAATAAAAATACAAATGAATTTTATTTTGGATGACTTAAAATATAATATATTAATTTGGGTGGGTAATACATTTATAGGTTGAAATTTTGATCTGACAATATTCACCTTATGGTATTATTTGTTCATCACTCATGATCAACTCATTTTTGTCTTAGTAATGGATGAATCCTAATGGAACCATGTTAATGACAAATTCCAGGGAAAATAAATGGATTTACCCAATGAAAAACTAAACATGATAAGATATGGAGTGACAAATCATGTGTTAATCAATGTTAAACTACTAAAAATTATGTTTAACAATATTAACTTAGTTTGAGTTTCCAAAAAACCCAATAAGATAAGGGTATAGTATCAAATATGTTTTGGTGATGATGATGATGAAGGAAATAGAATTAAATTTTCTTTATGTCAAAAAATGAGGGAAGAGAAACCAAGGGGGTCATCTCAAAGGAGTGATATTTTGTTTTTTGGTAAATGAGGGAATAAAAAAAATAAACTACCATAGTGGAAATAAAGAGTGCAATTTATATATAAATGGTGTGGATTATTTGTATTCTGTTAAAGTTATAAAAAATGAATAGGTTTAAATTGATAAATGTCAAGAAATAATTCTTATTTTTTATTGTAATGATGGTAGTATTATAGAATAAGATGACAAATATTATTTTATCAAGGGAATTGGCTAATTAATATGTATATTTATAGGGTTTCAAGGAATCTGATATAGTGGTATCAAATAATGATATTTTGGTTTATTCAAAAGTATTGGGATTATATGAAACATATATGGGTTTTTATTTGATATTTTTTTGTTTAATGCATTGTAATGTTTTTTACAGAGTATCAAAATCCTTGAAAATAAAATTAATGATAGGTTAATTTTTTTGGAGATAAATATGAAGAAAAAACATGATTATGGATGGATAAATATTAGCGCTATTATGCTCATGATGGTGAGATAATGGTGGATGTATGAGATAAAGGGTCTATTTATTTAAATACATTAAGCTATAAAATATTTGTATCATTGTTAATTATAGTTTATATTATAAAAGACAGAGACATGATATTTTTAGTGAATTTATCTTAATTTTAGTATTATGATACATATTTCATGGTTTATGATATTATAACCTTATGGTTGATAAAATTTCTATTCTAAAGACATAGTTAATTTTTGGAAGCATATGTTATTTATTTAGGGTTTTATTTGAGGTAAAACTATGTTATCCTATAATATATTATTAGTTAATATATATACATGGATATTTGTGTAATTAATGATGGAAAACACACACACACACACACACACACACATATATATATATATCCTAACCTAAACGTAGGTGGTAATGAATATGTGTTGTTAAAGGATATATCTTTGTTAAAAATTATAGAAATAATGTTCATAGATATTTTCATTAGTAATATATAAATAAAATTGAAATTAATTAATTGATTGAGGAAGGTGGAGGGTTAGAATGTTAAAACATGTGATTTGGAATCATTTAAATTAAAACTATCATTGGTAACCTATGTAAAACACAACACCATCCTCAAGAAAAAATCGAGTAAAATAAAAAAAAAATTCAATAATTACTTAAACAATACAATCATTACTAAATATATACATACATATATATATAAATTAATTTAATTATATATTATTAATTTTTATTGACATATATTTAAAATTGTACTATTTAAGAATAAAAATTAAAAAAAGTATGGTATTTCAGTTTAGTGAATCAAATTGATCAGAGAAAAAAATTAATAAAAATAATTAATATTTATATGTATAAAATAATATGTGGAAATTAAATTATTTTAAAATTTATATAGACTATGATTAAAGAAAATTGAATTTTAGAAATGAAATGTTTCAATAAATATAGTTTAAAATTATATATTTATATACATTAAAAATATAAATATAACATTTTCATATTCACATAAGTTAAAATTAACATTATTTTTTAAATTAGAATTGTAAAATTAGATTATTATGAATTTTTTGTATTTTTATGATGTAATTGATTTTTGGGTGAAAAATGAAGAATACTCTTTTTTACCAAAACTATGATTTTAAAGAAAATTTTAAAATTTTAAAATAAAAACATAAATTATAAATTTATAAATGTATTTTATTAATTAAATATGTATTATAGAATAAAATTTTGTTTCTTAAAATTTTATATTGATCTTATAAAACATACACTTTGCATTTTGGAATGTACGTAATATATTATCCAAACAAAAAATTATATTTAGAACATTATTTTAATGAAATAATATTTTTTGTAAAATTCATTATATATTTATTTGAATGAGACAAATTTATTTTGTTTTATTACTAATAAACCAATTTATGTTATAAAATATAATACCATTGTTAATTTAATCCAACACATAAATTTAGTATAAATAACACAATTGTTTTCAAAAAAACTATTTGACATGTTATGTACATTTATATTGTAATTTAAATTTTACTTCCCTATAAATTTTATTTGATAATGTGATTTTATAATTTCAAATTATCATGTTCATATTTTGTAGGATGGTATAATGTCTCTAATAATTAACCACTACTATACTTTGGTGGGATGAATCTATAGAAATTGATTTTTACTATTTCACTTTAATTGAATAAATCTATGCAATTGGTTAAGGTTTGATTCACTCTTGTAGAGAGTCTCACCATCACTCATTTATATAGTAAATAAAGAAATAATGAACACAAGGATATTTTAGATGGCTTGTCCACATTTCAGGTAACTTACTCATTACCATGGTTGGATAGTCTCCCAAACCAATGATTCTTCGCTATAAGAAATTACAAATCAAAAGATTAAAATTATAGTACAAACTATCACCATTAATGTTTAGATTCATAACAGAGTATGCAATTTCAAATTACATTAATACATTATATGTAACAGGGATGAGATAGATCTTTATGCAAGTTTAGTTGATTAAGTAATAATATTAATAGAAATCCCTCTTTAATGGTTTATAAATATTCAAAAAAGATTCAATTATTTTAGAGGCTATATAGAATAAGTTCTCAATATCAGCCTCTAATTTTATAACTAGATAATCAATCACGATCTGATATGTATATTATGAACTGAGATTTGTTAATTTGACATTATTCTTCTCTAGTCAACTCACTTCAACTCCCTCTCAATTTTCCACTTAAATATTTCTTCCTGCTTAGTTTTATTACATAATATCAATTAGTATTCTAAAAAAAATTATTACAATTGAATGAATACCATCTAATTCGGTGTCCTAAAATGTATAAAAAGAAATATTTGTTTTATTTTTAAGAAAAATATCAATTTTAAAATTCCAATTTTTAGTTTTATGGTACATTTTTTCTACTTCCTGATAAATTCAATCACATGAATTGTATTTTAAATTTTTATTAAATTAGATTAACAGAATTTACTTTCATGTAGATATCTAGTTAAACTTATTCTTCTTCCTTATCATGAGCCAATAATATTATCTAAAAAACTCATATTCAAAAATTTAGAGTTCTTGATTCAACTAGAATAGTCACACAATTATATTTTGTTTTATATAGATCATGAAACAACAAATATTTCATGTACTTTATTTCAATAATAATCTCAAAAAATAGATTTAATCATTTCTTGAGAAGCATCTAATTTAATATGTTAAGATAATCACATCATCATTAAAAAATTCAGATTAAATATCTTGATCTTATTCATGGACAATTTAAAATTTTATAAAAGTAATAACTTTTTATAAAATCTTAGTTGGATCATTAATATGTTATAAAAAATTCATAATTTTTTAAGTTTCACATGAATCATCTTGAATCACATTTTAGATGTGATTTTTTTCATATTAAAGATCTTTTATTGCATTATAATTATTTTCAATGGAAATTTAAAATTTTAGAATCTCATATTTTTACCGATAATAAAATAAAAAAATTTCTAACTCATGAAGTCCATTAATACGAGGATCAATTTCATATTCTAAAATAATTATTAAATCCAATATATGAAGGTTTTCACTCTCAGAAAAGGATTATTCTCATAGAGACTTACTCTTATGTCCTATGATGAATAAAATTATTATGTTGAAAGCATACAGATAGGCTAAAAGAAATTTGGTCGGACGTGAATTGTTATGTTTAGTGGAGTATTATTACGCTCATATCACCAAGAACTATCCTCAATACCCAAATCCTTATACATGATACATCCGCAATTTATCAAGATGTAGAAACAGTTCTTATTTTAAGAAAAAAATAATAATATATAAACATTATCTAACAACTTTTTCATGTTATCTAATAACATTGACAAAAAATGAAAACTATAAATCACTTCGTCAAAAAATCCAAAGGTTCGTTAATCTCCCCTTTTTGATTTTTTTATTGATATAAATAAACCCTTTAATAGGATTTTAGATGTTTTCAAAACTCCTCAAGATTCATCATGAGAATAATTGAATCACATCCTATCTTATATTAGATGTGTATTTAAACAAAAAACCCAATAAGGGTATTTTTTAGATACTTCATTCCCTATGTGCCAATAAAAATTAGTCAAGAGACCGAGTTTCACTTCCCCTAAAGACATGTAGTGCTCAAATATTTTATAAAATACGACTGTCAATAATTTCAATATTTATTATTTTTCGTAGATTTGTATGAAATGATTGTGATCACTCCCCCTATGGAATATAGTTGTGACACTATTTATACCCCTTATTTCCACACAATCAATATCACATTTGGGGGTTCAGTGACACTTTTCTTCAGGTGATAGGATATGGATGAACATTAATTTTCAAACATAACTAAAAGAACATCTCTCTTAGAATTTATTTTATTGAGTTTAATTAAATTCATTTCAATTTAGAGATTTATTCAGTCTTGATATCTCTAGTGCTCACTGACATATAAATAAAAGGATACATGATGTAATTATATTTGGATATTGAGTGTTTTATATGGTTGTTTGAATGATTTATTGCACATTGATTGTCACAAAAATATTAATTGAATCATCATTTTCAACTCTCAAGAATTTAAAATAAAAAACCATCCATAGTACCTATGTATATGAATTTTTGGTTTCCAAATATTATACATCATTATTACTATGGTCCTTTGTGTTCAACTAATTAATTCAAAAGCCTTCGTAGTCCTCAATAATGATTAGAGTTACTCATGGTGTAGATTTTATATATAAAGAATTACCTACCCAGTCTACAATAGTGTATCAATGATGCTTTAAATCTTTTCTATATTTTTAATCCAGGGTATTATTAATTATACACATAATATATTTTATTATTATCTTTACCAAAATTGTGTGTGACTTCCGAGGTTCACTTTGAAACATATCACATTATGTCACATTAATGGTTTTAATTAGTGTTGTGGCAGTAAATTATAATAGACTTTAAAATATTATTCTAAATTCATTTTTTCAAAAACTCCACTATTCTCATTTTTACATTTTTTATTTCCAACCAAATTCAGAGATGGAAATTACTTGAATTCTTCTATAACAAAATTTTATAGTTCTTATGCATACATCCCTTGAAACAAAAATATATTATCTAAATTCATCTCAATCTGCAACCCCAAAGAGCATGTTAGTTCCCAAGAAAATACACATAAATATATTTTTCAATTTTCTAAAAAAATGTATAAAATAGAGTCACAATTTCACTGAAAAATATTATATCATTAATATATATAATTATAATCAATAAACCAATGGGAATTAATTTGACATTTTTTATCAACAGTCCCTTTTAGGAATATTATTTTTCTCAAGAAAATATCTTATTTTAAATCACTTTTTATTATAGTCCCTATTATTCCATATTATTACATTATTTGTATACAAAACAATATCTATCAATATTCAAAATAAAACTATATGGTTGTTCAATGAATACTTATTCCTTGAGGTAATTAATTAAAATTTTTATTTCAATTAAATTTGATAGACATCGTTGTAATTGTGTGTAACCATAGATAAATAATTATAAAATCCTAGAGCCTATATAATATTTAAATGATTTCCTTAATGTTAATTCCATATATTTTAGTATATCATTTTCATAAATTTCCATCATTTGTTCCTTTTTACAAACCCATAACCATTGAATTTTTTTCAAAACACATAGTCGAGGCCAATGAAATTATTATACATTGGTCATGGGAAAAACTTCCAAGCTGAAATTTTATCAATATGATTCAATTCATCATTCATTGATTTACCCATTTATCATGATCTATAGCTTCAACTAATGTACGTGGTTCAACATGTGTTATGAGACATATCTGATTTACTATAATCAACCTTTTTTGTTGTCTACATATGTGATCATTGTTCACCAACAACATTTGTTCAATAAAAATGAAATTTTACCCTATGAAAATTCTTCTTAGTATAAAAAATAACCTATTATAATTTATCAATGTATTCAAAATTAACATCATCAATTGGTGTTCATACCTCATGTATATTTTTAGTATTCTGGTTTGATACGTGCGAATTAATTTCTTCTGAATGTAAAAAAGTTTCTTAAATAATATAATATGATTAGAATTGGTTTTAAAAAATGTTGACATAAAAATTTTCCAAAATCTTGTGAAAACATTTTTTCCAATTTCTATACATGATTCCATCAGATATGAACCCCATAAAAATCCATTCATTTCCATTGTGTTCAAAATTTTATATATTTAAACCATTGATATTTGTAATACATAATCTTAAAATAATTTAATATACTTGATAACTAGTTTATTATTTATACTTAATATAAGATAATGTAAAAAATGTCATGGGTATCAGAATAAATATACTATGTTTGTATTGAATAGAACAATCAAACCTCTCTCTAAAGATACTCTAAAATTTGATTTTCTAATAGAACTGTATTAATCATCTCAATAATACAACCATTGTTTCTCTCAATGACACTCTGTTAGGGTTAATATAGTGCTCTCAATTGATATAGGATTCGGTGTTAAGTAAGGTAACTTTCAAATGAATCACATTTAAACTCGTTCCCATGATTTCATCTCATTTTCTTAATGTGAATCTCTAATTTATTGTATAATCATCTTTTAAAAAGTTTGAAATTATCAACTATATTTTATTTTTTCTTAAAAATAATCAAATTAACCATTTGGGTGAAATAATAAATTATTATGACTAAATCGATATAATATATTATTGGTTTTTTCATTATGGATTCACATAAATAAATGTGAATATGTTTAATTGGTATGGTAGGGAGAATATATACTTTCTTATATATTTTCTTAGTCACCATTCCATTTTTACTTCTTTCACACAAATCTTCATATTTTCTCTCAAGTTTGGAAAGGTCTCTCAAAAATTCAGGTTTAAATGTTGTAATCAAACTCTTATTGAATAAATGAATAGTACTTTCATACCATAATAAAATATTATATTTTTAACTCATTTAATAAGAATTGGTAGGATCATAAGTCAAAAATAGATTATCATTTATTATTTATTCTTGAAAAATGATCCTTAAATCCATTAATATTTTAATTAAACAAGTTTCCTTATTCAATTAAACCTCATCGACATAATCACTGAGTTATATAATGTTTACGAGATTATAATTCATCCATTATATAAATAAAACATTATTTGATCTCATATTTTGAGGTTCAATATCTGTTAGGGAAACACCCATACATTTTAAAGATAAATAGTCTCTAAAAGTAACTACTCCACCATTTTAATATTAAATATTATTAACGATTATTTATCACTAGTGATGTAGGAGGAGGTCCCACTATTAATAATCAATTTTTTTGTTTCTATGGGCCTTCAATGAATCCTTATAAAGGCATGTTATCTCTTCCTTGTGTTTCTAAATCCAATATCTGTTATCACTATAATTTTACTAGAAAGGATATATTTTTTATAATTTTTTACATAGTGGACCTATTTCTGTAACCATTCATATATATCCTCAAGGAAATAATGTGTATTCTGGGTCTATATAGAATAATGAGATAACATTCAATCTTATATTCTTTTAAAATTAGGTTTCTCTCATCATGATGACTTCCCCTAACTTCAAGTCTTATCCATTACATTGAATAATTATTCCATATTGTGTATTTTTTGTGACCAAATTATATATAACACCATCATTACAATTGAAATTTTAATCTTTTTGGTTCATAAAAATTTATAAAAGTAGTGATGACTATAATTTCATTCTTAATATACATTTTTAGTCTGTATTTTCTATGTTTGGGAGAAGAAGAGATTCTAGTAATCTATTAATCTTCTATGAAATTTATAGTATATTTCATATTGATTTTCTAGGCCTACGATAGAAAATATTCTATCTTCAAGTCTATATTTTTATTGAAAAAAATTACAAATATATTCTACAACTATAGATTTGATATGATATTTCGGGAAATCTCTATTTACTAATTTAAAGGTTTCCACATTGACTATAATATAATTTTGGAAATCTTTCAACAAATTCTTCATCACTTTTATGATTCATGTCCATTTTACTTTGTCATATATAATTATTCTTATTTCAAATCCTAAAATTATTTGATTACATTTTTCATCATCTCATGATTATTAGTTATCAACCTGAATTTATTGATCTTATAATTAAAGGTTTCTTATTTATTTTCAAAATAATTATTTTCTTCAATGATATTCTTATTAGATTTTACAATTATTTTCATTTATTTCTTGATAATGGTAATTTTTTAAGAAGTAATTCATGTTCATACATCAATATGTAACCTTGATAAGTTAATTCTCTATAACCTACTCCATTACTTGAGTTGTCAATCTATTTTAAGAAATAAATAGTAATATTAGTATATTTCTCACTATACTCATGTTTAGTTTCACTACTCAATGATTGATCAATTATTTATTCTTTACTCATCATGGTTATTATCTTACCTTAAATAATTTTCATCATTATTCTTATTTAATTGGACGATTAATTTGATCATTTATTACACATATTGTTGTTTTATTACTCACCATCTTCAAATTTGTTATTTAGTTTCTTATTCATAGAATAATTAATTGAAAACTATCCAATTTAATACCATTTGTAGCATCTTAGAGGATACATTACTTTTCCTATGTTCATTACCATCTTGAATATATTTGAATTAATATCAATGATTATTTGATATTATCCATCATGATCGTTATTTTTCAAGTAACTCAAAGACATTTTGTCAACATATTATATAAATTTCTAATTTTCATTGCCTCAAAATCCATTTCATCTTTTACCTAATTCTTGAAGGATATATTTTTAATCATTTTATATGATATTATAATGTTATAAATTTCATATATAGAACACTCATCTCCAAATTATAGACACAATTTCTTGGGATATAAAATGTTTTAAATATTCTTCTTGACATTATGAATAATTATTGATTCATCAATTTTTTTATTTAATCCCCCAGATAGTAATAAAATTTTTTACTACCTATGTTAAACTATCTCCCATATTCTCTTCCTCATCCTTCTTTATATACTAACACATTTCTCTCTATATTTATAATTTATCATTATTGAATTTAAATTTTCATATTACACTACATTATAGCTTGTCCCATATTTCTTTAGTTGATTGATGACCTATCACTCATGCGTATAATTTTTAAGAAAAGTAAATAAGAATAAATATTTTTTTCTGTAATTATTTATTTTTTTATTCTAGATTGATTACAGAATATTCTTCAATGGGAAGGAAACTAAATAAAACATCATATATCTATTCTAGGCCATGTGATTGAAAATTTTAAAATCTTATAGGTTTTCTCACTATGATAACTCATATCATCAAAACTAAGTACATCTCAACGATTCCAGGATTTCCTATAGTCCTTTCTTATTACATTATTTAATAAAGAATGAGACAATGATGTTATAAAAATTTATTTTCGTAGTAATGAATCACTCCACTACAAAGGGTGGGGTGGGGTTTGGGAAAATTAGGGGAAACTATTTTTTATTATTTAGTATTAATTGAATCGACCACTGAAACATGATAATGTCCAATTCACTAAATTAGAGAGTCTCACCCCACTAATTTATAATTAAAATTAATTTAAAATGAACATGAGGAGATTTTTACTTATTCTATCCCATTTTCAATTGACATAATATTTTATTTTTATGATTATTCTCCCAACTCTAGATGCTTCATTATTTTCCACAACAAATCACATGATTATAATGCTATAACAAAGTCAAACCATTCAATTATAAAGTCACACTTAACTAAACAACTCCAAACATACTTCATAAAATATATGTAACTGATAGAAGTAGGATATTCATGAAATATTGTTATCTTCAAAAATAGTTTTAACATATCTCCCGCATTATTTTTTCCCAAGTGAATATTTAATTTTTTTTCAATATGTTCAATTTGTGTTTTGTATCATTCTAATATAAAAAAAACTAAAGGCATGTGTTGGTGAATGAACATATGTTTTATTATTTTTAATTTAAGTGTTTGAATTGTTTTAGAATTATTTTAGTTTATTTGAGAAATACTAGAAGATATTTCATGAAGCATGGTGTTTATTTTGAGTGATTCTAGAGGTAAAGTTCTAAATATAACTAATGAAAAATGAACTTATATTACCAAAAACCATGTAAAAAATATAGTTACATGATAAGAGTTGTTAAATATGAATGATTTTACAAAATTATTTTTATTATTTAGTGGAGAGGATGTAAAATAATTTTGAAATTTGTTAAAGGAATTTACCGTATTCAAAAAGTCACATAAGATAACTAAGAGCTTGTAATATAAAATATGTAATATTTGCTAGACATAAAGATGAATGTGTCCTATTAGATAAATATCATATGGGGTATTTATCCAAAACATTTGAGAAATATATTACATGATAAATATACTTTGAGGGATTTATCTTTTGCATGCGAGAAATACCATACAGGGAAATATCCAATGAAGATGAAGGAAGATGAAATGAGGTACACATGGTAATGACATGTGTTTTTAGGAATGTGAATATTTTGAATGAGTTTAAATAATATGGTTTAATATAGGATCATTGAAAAGTAAACACAAAATTCCTTGGGTGGTTTAAATGTTGTTTCATGACTAAAAAACAAGGATTTTTTATTTAGAAGATCTCACCAATAAAATATTATGAAATTTATAAATACGAATGGAAACTATGTAGATGAAACATTAATATGTATAAATATATTGGTAGGTGAATAATATTAATGTTTGAAGGCTGATAGAATTTTCATATATATTAAAATAGTGTTTCATAGAACATGATACATATCTCTATCATAACAGGAAAAGGTGAAAAGGCCGATATCCATTTTAGTAGATGAAGATCTTTTGTGAACTATAGTATTCATGATGTGATGAGGGTGAACTAGATAATTACTGATATGGATGATATTATTGTGTCCAAAATAATATCTAATATCATAAATTTGTTTGATAGTAATAAAGATCCTACAGGATAAAGGAAAATTTTCAATATAATGTATAAGAACATTCTACTATTAGATCAACATAGAAACTAAAGGGAATTTTGACTATGGGGTATACATAGTTTTTATGAGGATTAAGATAGGTAAGTATAACAAATTGAGAAAGAGAATGGTATGGGTGGGTACAACCAATCAAACTCATATAGGATCATGAGGCCTCTATAATATAAAATAATATTATATTAGAGAATACATGTTTTTGGGAATAACTGACATGAAAAGGAGTAGGGAATTCACCCAAACCATATAAATATTATTGGTTACTATAATTATTTATTTTTATACATAAAGGTAAATCTAAGATAAATCATTGAGTTTATTATGAACATTTACATTTTCAAGATATTTGGATAAAAAGGGAATAACTTTTTAAATAAAATTGTTCACTGATTCACCTATATATGAGTGATCCAATAGATCCAAGATTAAAAATTTTTAATAGAGTGAGGTTTCCAGTAATGAAATAATGGAGATTTGTAAATGATATAGAATCTTAACTCTATCAATAAACATGGTGTCCCCAAATTATATGGGAAATATTATCATTTCTAAATTAATATTATTCTCACCTACCTCTTATCACATGTTATATAAGTGATAGATTCTATAAAAAATTGTTTTAAACCCATTGATAATGGTACATATTTGGATCAATAAAACAAGAGTGTTATAGAGTTTGATTATAAGTGGTTAAAAATTCGAACATAATGTATCAATCATGTAAGGTCCAAAAACGTTCTTGGGTCTCTGTACTGCTAAGGATATATATATTAATTTATAAGAAACTATTAATGTAATTTGAATATTAGGGAAGCCAAAATTCCGGTTTGAAGGACCCAATATGTGAAAAAAACTAAAGAAGAATAAGATTCTTAGTGATAAAAAAAATATTTATGAGTAATAATGATAAAAATAACTCAATAAGCGACTCAAATAATGAATTAACTCTACTTTACCATGTTTATATAGGATGCGGTTCAACATTCATTGATGGTGATGGAGAAAAAAAATAAAAATTGTGTGTGAAATCAAAGGAAATTTATAATTCTTCATGGGAAAAATACAATATATGAGGAAATAAAATGAGAATATTGAGAAAGAAAAAAATAGTAGGTTCTAAGAAGGAATAATATTTTATAAATTATCTAATATATAGTTATGAGATCAAAAATAATAATCTTAGAGAAACTATACATGAAAATATTATCATAAATCGTAAAAAAAGAACATGATACAAAGGAAGAAGAACTGGGTGATACCCAATCCATATTTCTCATAGTAAAATTTAGTTGTACAAGGATGAAGAATACTTCACTAACGGTTGTATAGTAAATATGGAATCTTCTTAGACCAATGTGAAGAGGATTTTACATGAAAATTATTAAGATGAACTTAATTAGTTTCAAAACAGACTTGTTTTATCTTATATAACACATGTAAATACAATATATGAGAAACTTTGGGCTATAAAAATTAAGAATCAATATTTTAAATTATAGTAAGGTAAGAATACTCCCTACATTATAAAACCCACAAGAAAATTGAGGCTCAGTTTTTAATAGGATAACTACAAAAAAACATCATGAATGATTTTGAATCATTACATAAGATCAATGTTTCACGGATTTTTCGGGTGTTGTGGTTTGAATTGACACAAAGGTTATAAATTTTGGATAATTAATAATTCACCAGAAATGTTAAAAGAACCAGGGGGAGTTTCAGTGAGAATGTGAGAATAAAATATCAAAGGAGAAAACATGTGACCATGTTGTCACCACCATTATAATATCTATATTTTTTTTCTATATTCTAGAAAAAGAATATTGAAGAAGTTATTTGGAGTTCCATACAACTGAGGTATGTATAATATTTTTTGATGGATAAGTTACCTATACTATGTTAGGGAATATATTTCAAAATAAAAAATGTGGTATGACTTGTGAAGATTCATATAATATTTAGAATGTTAAGAAAGAGTTAATAATAACTTTTCAAAATCAATTGGAAATTGTTAAATAATTGGAGGATTCTAAAAAACATTCTATGGATAAAGGAAAAAATATGATTTAAAAGATGATTTAAAAAATGATTATTTATACCCAACTATAACCATAATTATCTAGAATATTGATGTGGTAAAAGAATTTCCAATAAAATAATAAGCTTATGAGAAGAAAGGATATATTCAAATTTAAGTTTCCAATGATATATTCTCATGATTAGATGGGGAAAAAATAAAATAAATGAAAGGAAGCTCTAAACCTAAAATTTATATTATATACAAAAATATTCAGGTCCATATTCTCTATTATTTAATGTTTTTGGTGCTAACATATATATAATTTGAGAATAAACATATGATCTATAAACACTATAAAATAATAAAAATGAGTTTCATTGATAGTACTAATAAAAACATTTCTCCATGATGAAGGTAAATGGTTGATCTCATTAAGGGGTTAAACATTGTAGAGGAAACTAAAAAACCTATAATTTATGGATAGTATTGAAAATATGAATGTTGATGTATGGGAATCACACTTAGAATACTTTTTTATGATTATATTAAATACACTTATTAGTGGGGGTTGTTAAGAAAACATGAAATGGGGGAGTTATGTGACTTTTACACAAACCGATTTTTTGGTTTGTTTAGTATTAGTTATAGTTATATTTTTTTGAAATAACATATATTATACTAACTTTTAATGATAAATAAGGGGATTTAAGTGGGAAATTACATGAAAGGCAGTGTGTAGACGGCATGAAAAACATCAATTTTATCTCTATTGTTTTACACAATGAACTAGACTACAAATAACTGGATTAAAATAGTCAAACTCCCTATGATAAGATAACCATGTGGTATCTTCCTTCACAGCAAATTTAAAAAAACTGACAGAATAGAATAAAATTACTTTGATAGGTATAAGAAGATTCGAGAAGAATTATATGTTTCCCTTTTAATTTTATTTTAAATATGGTGAAGGGTAATAATGATAAATATTAAACTAAATTATGTGTGGGTATATTGACAAAAAATAAAATGAGGTAGATTATTTTTCAAATTGAATATTACATTTTTTTCAATAGGTAAAATATATTTTTAGTACCGATCTCCAAGGAAACTAAAGGATTGTGTTAGTAGATGAAAAGAAACTATTTGGATAATTATTAAAGTGTATAATCTGTTTAAAAAATATGGATCATATTTTATAAATTAAATAATTGGTTTCATGATGTCTAGAGTTGATTTGGTGAGATTCTTGAATTAGTGTGTCGATGATGAAAAATTTTAAACAGATTAATCTTACATTAATCCATACAATGAAATTATTCTATGTGATAAGTGTTATGCATTGAGGTAGATTTGACAAAGGTATTTATGTTACATTGATAATGTTGATAAATTTTTTGGATTTTATAAAAGTAATTTGTCTTATGGTGAGAAACATATGATATATTATAGAGATAATAAGATAAAATATCTCAAATAGACTAGCCTAAAGATTATTGAGGTAAATAAGAAAAATTTACTATAGGGGATTTATGCAATTAAAGGGAGAAATATATTACATGAGATAAATTATATGAGGTACTTATTCTATACATCTGAGAAATATCATATAGAGAAGTAGAATATAATGTCAAAAGAAGAAGAAATAATGTCTATGTGGAAAATAGAAGTGTTCTGAGGCATGTGAAGATTTTAATTGAATTTAATGATGAGGATTTTGTGGAGGATTTAAATAAATAAAATAAATAAATAATTCAGTTATTTTAATGAGGATCATTAAAAAAATTAAGTATTTTTTAATAATAATATCATGCCTTAAGGAGATTAAGAAGTTTCCAAATAAAAATGGAAACTAGGTAGGATTAATATTTACATTTATAAATATACTTGTAAGTTAAGATAACTACAATGGGAATATTGAGATAAACTGTATATAATCTCTATGATATTTCTACAATCTATATAGATATCTATATAATAAATAGAATAGGATATGAAGCATAGATCTATTGAATTGGAATTAAATATTTTTTTAATTTTGTTATTCATGAATTACAGAGCGGGATATAGATCATTTTGGATTTTAAAATTGATTCAAGACAAGATAAATACTAAATATCTCGAAGTTTTACAGAATCAGGATAGATTCCACTAGCTCATGGAGAAAGTATAATTTGAATATAAAGGTGGAAATTATGCAATTGGATCAATAAATAATGTTATGAAGCATGTAATTAAGCGGATTAACTAGTTTCTAAAAACGCTCAAGATTGAGGAGTATAGGTAGACGAGGAAGAGGAGTCAATTATGGGGTATAAACAATCTCAATCCTATAGATTGAATACAACCCCATAATGTATAATAATATTATATAGGAGAACCCATGTTTTAGGGAATAACCAACATGTCAAGGAGTGGAACTTTCTACTGAATAATGTAAATACCTTGTTATAATCTATTAATTAACTTCCACACATAAAGGATAGGATGTGAGAAATCATTTATTTGGAACATGTTAATTAAAAATTTTAAGTGGTTTGGCTCAAAAAGAATAACTCAAATAAATAAAAAATATAATTGAATAAACTCTTATCCCTCTCAGTGATCCAAAGGATCTGAGGCTAACCATTTCACCTTTAGTAATACTCTAAAATAACTTCTCACTTCATGTTAATTATATGAATAAATACGTATCAATGTATTCATAACATTTTCTCAGAGAGTTCATTATCTCAAATTGATATATATTACCAGAACCAATATTGGTTCACAAGAAACTCTTCTTCTATAGTGAACTATCTTCTACTCCCTCTTGGTTATTCTCTCAAATATTTATTCCACATATATTTTCATAATTCATCATCACTCAATCATCTTGTAATCAGTCATCTAAAAATGAATTATATTTAAAGATAATTGAACCCACCAAACTGATTATCCATAAAAATCAAACCATGAAGACTTTAATTTTTCCCATAAAAATACCATTGTAGAATTATCGTGTTTGGTTTCTCGATACATTATTTTCACTTCTCTATAAAATAAATCACATGATTTCTCTTTTCACATTAATTTATATTGTATGACAAAAATTACCTTAAATGTAGATATCCAGTGAGTTTGATTATTTTTCCTACACATAATGATATAACACTAGTTGAAAAACACATCTTCTTCATTGGACACTTATTGACTCAACTAGATCAAAACAACAATTCCAGTTTCTTTTAAATAGATTACGAAGAAAATAATATTTCATAGATTTTATTTTAATACATAGATCCAAATATTCTCTTTCAAAGAAATTTCTGTATTCAGTGACTAGTGATCATAATAGAAATACCACATCATCAGGAAAACATTTAAAATTTAATTTATGGATCTTCTTATACAATAATTTCGACATCAATAATCCCAAAAACTTTTAAGATATTCCACCTCAAGTCATCAAAAATATATCATTATAAATAAACTTTTTTTAAAATTTCACATCTATCATAATGAATATCATTTTAGATATGATGTTTTTCAAATTTAATATTAAGTCTTGCATCCTTTGGTCATTTTTTATTATAATTTTTATATTATACAATATAAAATATTCACATGGTAGAAGCATATAATTTTTAAAGTTATAGAATTTTTACATTGGGGAAGTCAAATTAATACACTCAATAAATATATTCATCTAATACCAGAGTTATTTCACTCATGGAAGTGGCTTACACTATCATATACATGTTATTATGACCTATATAAAATCGAAATATTATGTTAAGGACTTCTGGTAAGAATCGATGAGTTACAATCATACCTGAAGTCTTACATTCAATGGAAGAGTCTTATCCTCCACCCATTAATCATTATACTCGATGTTTAAAGACACATACTCAGTACCTTTTCAATTGTTTAGACTAAATATCATATAATGTTTAGAACATCATTATAACTTATTTAAACTGCATTTAACCTTTCAAAAAATCATCCAAATCATCTAGAACAATTCAAAAACCTCAATCACATATATCATGTACTTTAATAATTTTAATAAGAAATGTAAAGAATAAATCACTTCATTAACTAATAAAAACATGTTTCGATTTCATTTTTAAAAATATCAATAAAAACATAATATTATGGTTGAAAATTATTTACCATGGAAAAATCATACTAAGGGGGAATG
The DNA here is from genome assembly GCA_963277665.1 of Viscum album. NCBI lineage: Eukaryota > Viridiplantae > Streptophyta > Magnoliopsida > Santalales > Viscaceae > Viscum > Viscum album. The sequence goes on along the minus strand of OY728141.1, from coordinate 1,277,501,059 downwards.
TTAAAAATTAAAATGAAATCCATAAATCAATCAATGTTTTCTATAAAATAAGTGGAAGAGCGGTTTCACAGAAAAATAACTATCTCTACTTCATATTTTTCACTTTTTGATCCTTTCAACACTGAATAGTGTTATTCCATTAGACAAATGTAACAGATACTCCCAAAATTTATATTCACTTCACATATAAAAGGGGAAAACATCCCCAACATCTTACCTAACCTATCCCTTAGAATTTATTCTTGATATTATACTATAATACTACAACACCCGAGACATTTATGAGAAATATTTTGTTTTTATGTTATATAAATAATCAAAGGAATAATTCACTACAAACAACACAATCTTGGCTTGCATTACACATAATCACAACCTTCCTCGATAGCTTGCATCTTACGCAATACCGAGTTTCACTAAACAACGATATGCTATTAAAATATTATTAAAACTTGCCTTTATGAATAGTAATACCCACTTTTTTGAATTTTGTAAATTTCATCTTTCAAAATGGACTTTATTTTTGGATTAGGAATATTGAAATTATCCTAGGGTGAAATTTTGGTATTTTTCTGAAAACAATATATTTTTTATGAATAGTGAAAACACTGGGTTACTATTTAAATACCGAATTTTTATTTAAATAATTATTTATTTTTTTTAAATTTATTTTAGGTCAATATTGATACATAATACCTATATTAGTTCAATGAAATTCATTAGAGTCATTTTATAATAATTTTAGATATATAAAAATTTTATTGAACTTTTCACCGTCTTTTACCCACCTCCTAGGAGAATTTGCAAATTTAAATAAAAAATTATTTTACCACTTCTGTGAGTGGAATTTCTAAAATCCGGGAGACACTATTAATATCAAGGACTAAAATTTGGTTCAAGAGATGATAATAAATTTTGGTGAATAGTTACTTTTTAATTTTTTTTACTACGGTTAATAATAAATAGGGTCATTAAGGGTAAAAATGTTATTATTATTACCCTAACACATGTACTAATTCTATTAGATAACTGTAATTCGACCAAAAACAACATTTGGAATAATGTATGACCATTTAGGCCCACTTGGATTAGATTAGGACATTTATTATTAATATATTTAAATAAGGGTTAAAATAGTTATAATCAAAGTTTAATAAGTAAATCATTTTTAATATAGGGTTATACAAAAGATAAATTAAACTATAAATATTAATTAGAAAGATAAAAATATTTCCTACATAATGGTATTTTCATTTTTAATTTTTAGATATTAAATAATTTAATTTATTTATGACACAATGATGATATAGTAATTATCTTATTAATGAAATATTGACATAATTGTTGTTATAAATACCCAAATAAATGTAATTTGAGACCTTTTATGAATTTCAATAATTTTAAATGTTAATATGACATGTTAGTATTGATTTATTTATCTTTTTTTGAACTAGTCTTTCTGTTATGATTTTCACAAAAATCAATTACCAAATAGTGTCAAAATTGATATAAAATAGTTTTAAAACAAATATTATATTATTAATTGTTATTTTATTCCTAAAATTATAAGTTTCTTCCAAAAGACATAGATAAGGTTATATATATTAATAATAATCAACATGGGGTTCTTTTGGCTTGTTATAGTAAGTTATTAACCTTATAGTGTAAGAAAACGAGAAGACATTGTAAAAGTAAAATTATTTAACTTAAAGTTAAATCTAAATGATAAGGTTAAAATAAATACCTAAACGTGTCTAAATTATATTGGATGAGATTATTGCGTCCCATACCCACCTTAAATTCGAAATAAATAAATTTGGAGCTATTAAAAATAGAATATGACATTGTAATAAAATATAATATTTAGTTTTTCCTAAGGTGCCCCTCTCCTCCCTTATAAAAGGGCACCTCCTCCCTCTCTTCCTCACACCACTTTGAGCCTTCATGATCGGCCAACCCCTGCCAAATTATCTTCTAAACTTCCCTAGAAACATCCTAGAGGTCCTGGTCTTTTTCAGAGACCAATTTTAGTGCCCTAAGAGGAGGTCTCATAGAGGCGCTTCAAAGCAGAGGTAATGTCTGTTACCGATTCTTTCAACTTTATTTCATCTTCCACTTATTCTTATTTAGTTGTTCTATTATTAAGTAATAACATCAGCATCACTCATATACTGATATGTTATTATAATTATGAAACAACCCCATTTCACAATCTATCCATCCTACGGAAAACAAAATCACCGCACATGCGTACGTACAGAATACTGTCTCCACTCCGTGGTGTAATCTATTTTCCACCACAACCATACTTGGATGGGTATAATGGTGTAAAGAATAACTATGTATGATTATTTTAAATTGATATTGATTCTGAAATAGTATACATACACTCCAATACAATTCCACGATCATGGGAACGATATCATCGCTCGTGCGTACGTATGGACTACCGTCTCCACGATGTGATTCGACTAGTTTTAGAAGATTTTCATTGCATAATGATTACATAAATTAATTTAGTGAATAAATATGATATTTATACACTAATAACATTCTGGAAATGAGGTATCAATAACTTCAAATATGAATAAGAATTTATCCAACAAAACACGTATAAGAACAAAAAGTAATAAACACCCGAATAACAAGTAGCAATGAAATATTACTAATAAGAAGCTAAGAATATGACCATATATGATATTATAACAATTATTATGATTCATTAATAAGTCAATAACATTATTTAAATCATTATACTGGAGGTTCAGACACTTACGAAGCAAATCTGACCTAAGGTAAGGGACAATCTCGCAATCTCAATTTTTATTCGATATTTTTTATACTTCAGAATTTACTAGGGAATATTTATCATACACATCCATGATTCCTCAATATGTAATATTATTTATATCCTTAATAAAATTTTTTAAATCCAATTTTACCCTTTGGTGAGTTTTTAGTAAAATATATGAAAGGAATCTTTTGTCATTTTTCATATGAGGTACTTTTTGACTTTTCCAACATAAGTACGAGAAGAATGTTTTTTTAAATTATACGGAAAGAATGGATTTTGAAAACATTATTTCCAAGAAGCTTACTTTACATGTTTTCAAGTTTATTTTTAATCATCTTCTTTTAGTTTAAAATTTTATGAAATGTTAAGAATGGAAAAATGTTTTTGAAGTAGACAAGATATTTTCCTCAAGAATGGAGTTCAAGTGTTTTATCAAAATTATTTTTCATCTAAGATAATATAGGGTTATGTTTATATACCTATTTTTACATTGCTTTGATTATGTTATGATGGAATTATTTTTACGATATCCTTTTATGGATTATGTTATGATGTTGTGATGTTTAAGAATCTCATTTTTTACATGGGTTATGCTATGATGTATGGTTTATGATTTTGTGGAACACATAATAATGGTATAATTATAAGATGGGTGGGACCTATATCTCCCTCCAATGCATTGGGTAAAGATTTATATCTCCTGAGATAGACATGGCTGGAACGGCAGGTTAAACCAGTTCAGTGAAACAAGATTGAAACGAGGAGTGAACTCGGTTTAGAAATGGACTTTGTCTGCTAAGATAGTCTTGTCTATGAGTATTGACTACTAAGAAATGATTATCTATGATTATTTGTGTATGTCACAAAGTTTTATGTTTTATGTTATGATTTTTGGGATTACATTTCACTACTATGATTTATCCCATGTTATGAAATTATGATCTCTTTTACAGGTTAAGATTTCCAAAATGATATGTTCTTATGAATATGATGTGATTGATATTCTTTTTTTTACACATACCGTGCATTTGAGCTCACCCTTTTTTATGTTTTCTTTTCCCTAGGTCTGGAATAAGAATATTAAGTAGGATATTCCAAAATGGGACTCTAGATATGATGAAATAAATGGGAGACAACGTAGATGATTTATGAACCAGTTGTTTATGTTTCCCAGTTTCTAAAGACACTATACCTATACGGTCCTTTCTTTGTTTTGTTATATGTTGTAATAAGTGTACTTCAATTTTGAAGTAATAAGCATGTATGTAAAGTATTGGTCATTATATTTGGTATTAGAGGAAAGGTATCATCATCCTTTGGAAACGAGGATGTGAAAGCCTTAGTAAGAACCCTAAGGATAAGTCTTAGAATAGAACACAATCATATTGTTTTAAAAATGGCCATGAAAACCCTATGATAAGACCATAAGTGTGAAATTTTATTCTTGATTATGTGGTTTTCCAATTATAATTAGTGTTTCTTACACTATTATTCGTTTTTTTAGTCAATGGTTGGAACCCGAAGGAACCATGTTAATGCGGAATGCAACGGGCAATGCAATGATTGTCCTCCTGAGCAACCAAATGTTATGGGAGCTGGAATGCAAAATCTTGTAGCCATGATCACACAGCTTTATCAAGCTATGAATCATGAAGGACTTCCAAACGAGCAAAGGAAGGAGCAACATTCTGTTGAATCCTTCATGAGGTAGCGTCCACCTTCATTCAGAGGGTCTACTGATCCATTAGTTTTTGAACAACGGATTAGTACTACTGATAAGATATTTTCAGCTCTTCAATGTTCTAAATATGATATAGTCATCTTAGTAGTGTATCGTTGGGAAGGAGAAGCTAATCAATGGTAGAATCTTATCAATAATACGAGGCCAATAGATGAAATTGTGTCCATATAATGGGACGAGTTCAAGAACTTATTTTTCAATAAGTACTTCCCTCGTATTCTTTTAACAAAATGGAGAAGGAGTTTCTTGAGATGAAGCAAAAGGATGATGAATCTGTTGGTACCTATGAAACAAATTTTACAAGACATTCAAGGTATGCTTCTAGGATTATTATCCAACCTGAGAGTAAGATCGATCGATTCTTTAGTGGCTTAAAACCATGTCTTCTAAGGGCGTTATCCATAAGGGACTTCAATAGCTATGAGGAAATTGTTCGATGTGCTCTCAAGGTTGAGATGGATATTGGAGTAACCCATTAGTCATATGGGTTTGATAAGAATAGGAAAATGGAATTCAATGGAAAATCTAAAGAGCACACTGAAAAGAAGAAGACTTTTCCCTTATTCTCAAAGTGTGGAAAGAAATATGGAGGGAGTTGTCTTTAAGGGACAAGTAAATGTTTCAAATGTGGAAAAGAAGGTCATTGGGCATTTGAATGCTGCAATGATTAGAAAAAGATGTCTAGTGATGCGAACAATGATAAGGCTACACAGAGTGAACCTCTTACACTTCAATGTTACAAGTGTAAGGAAATGGGGCATTATGCCAATAAATTCCCTAATCCAAGGGTTGTTGTTGATGATCGACGTCAACAAACTCTTATGGCTAAAGACAAAGGAAAGTAACATGCAATTTCTATCAACGATGTGGAGTACAATAACGAAGTGGTGAAAAGTACACTTACCATCCACTCTAAAGTAGTAAATGTTTTATTTGATTCTGGATCCACTCACTCTTTTATTTCTAATGAATTTTCTAAGGGTATCGCTGTATTACCTAAAAAATTAGATTTTGAGTTAGTTGTGACAACCCCTAATGGCACAAGAGTCGCATCAAAATTTTATAATTCTTCTCTGATTGATGTTTGTGGGAAAGTGCTTCCTAAAAATCTTGTGATCCTTCCTATAGTGGAATTTGATGTGATTCTTGGATTATATTTCCTTTCTTTATATAGAGCTCATATCAATTTCCAATGAAGGGAAGTCACATTTCATATTCTAGATCAATCTTTGATCGTCTATCGATGCAAGGATGAACATAACCTTCCACTAGAAATTTCTTCCTTCTTATGGGTCCTGATTCCACTAAATGAAGGTTATTTATCTCAAATGGTTTGTGAGAAACTCATGATTATAAACATGCCCATTGTACTGGAGTATGACAATGCCTTTTCATAGGAATTACCAGGTCTTCCACCAAATCGTGAATTTGAGTTTTCAATAGAACTCGTACCGAGTTATTTTCCTATTTGAAAGAAACCTTATAGAATGGCCCCAATTGAGTTGTAGGAATTGAAGAAGAAACTCCAAGAGAATCTTGATAAGGAATTCATACTCCCAATTGAGTCACATTGGGGAGAAGCAGTTCTATTTGTTATGAACAAAGATGGATCAATGAGACTCTACATTGATTATCAAGAAATTAATAAGATCACTATCAAGAAAAAATATCCTCTCCCACGCATTGATGAATTATTTGACCAACTACGCAGAGCTCAATACTTTTCCATGATTGATCTTCGTTCAGGGTATCATTAATTAAGGGTCAAAAGGGAGGATATACCAAAGACAGCTTTCCGTACAAGGTGTGGACACTATGAATTTATAGTGATGCCATTTGGTCTTACTAATGCCCCTGCTATCTTCATGGATCTGATGAATAGAGTCTTTAGAGACTATAATGATCAGTTTGTGGTAGTCTTTAAAGACGATATTCTTGTCTATTCAAAGATAAAGGAAGGACATGAATATCACTTGAGAATTATATTGAAGACCCTAAGAAAGGAGAAGCTTTATGCCAAATTTACCAAGTGTGAATTTTGGCTTCAGAAAGATTCGTTTTGGGGTCATATAATCTCAAAAGAGGGGATATATATGGATCCAGCAAAAATAGAGGTTATCGAAAGATGGTCGAGACCAACAATAGTAACCGAGATCCGATGTTTTCTTGGTTTGGCTGGTTATTATCGACGTTTTTTGAATGATTTTCCATGATTATCTAATCCACTCACCATGTTGACTTGGAATGGAGTTAAGTTTGTTTGGATGGAGGAATGTGATGTGAATTTCAAGGAGTTAAAAAGAAGGTTATCCAGTGAACTAGTACTCACACTTCCTTGTAGTGGAGAAAGGTTTGTGATCTATAGTGATGCATCCAAGAAAGGGCTGGGGTGTTTTCTTATGAAAAATGATATGGTGATAGCTTATGCCTCATGACAGTTGAAAATCCATGAGCAAAATTTCCCAACTCATGATTTGGAGTTAGCTGCGGTAATCTATAGATTAAATATCTGGACGCATTGTCTTTATGGAGAAAGGTGTGATATTTATACTGATCATAAAAGTTTAAAGTATATTTTAACACAAAAAGAGCTGAATATGATCCAACGAAGATGGTTGGAGCTGAAAAAGGATTACAACTGCTCAATTCATTACAACCCTGGGAAAGCAAACAAGGTGGCAGATGCATTAAGTCGACAATACCATGCTAGCTTATCCATGATGAGGATCACAAAAGATCCAATATTTATGGATTTACAGAGGATGGATCTTGGAATTATAATGGAAGGGGAAAATCGTATCTTTCTCAAATGAATGTTCAACCATCTATACATGTGAAGATTAAAGAGGCATAGAAAGAAGATGTAGAGTTACAAAAGAAGGTGAGAAATGTTCATGAATTAAACCTTGATTGTGATGGGATAATAAAGTTTAGGAATCAGATTTGTGTTCCTCCCTTCCCCGAATTAAAGGAGCTGCTAGATGAGGCTCATAATTATTCATTATCTCTTCATCTTGGAAGCACAAAGATGTATAGGGACCTGAAAGAGTACTTCTAGTGGGATGGAATGAAAAGAGATGTTCCTGAATATGTCTCTCGATGCTTGGTTTGTTAGCAAGTTAATGCTGAGAGACAGAAGTCTAAGGGGATGTTACAACCATTACCCATACCCGAATTGAAATGGGAAAACATCACTATGGACATTATCACTAGACTTCCTAAAACATCCAAAGTCAATAATTCTATCTGGGTCATAGTTGATCATCATACAAAGTCAGCACACTTCATTTCTATTAGATAGGATTTTTATCTGGATCAGCTTGCGAGGATATAAGTGAAGGAAGTTGTAAGATTGCATGGAGTACCACTTTCTATTATATCTGATCGGGATCCGAGGTTTACCTAAAAGTTCTGGTGAAGTCTTCAGCATACTCTGATACAGAGTTGAGATTCAACACTGGATATCATCACCAGATACACGGTCAGTCTGAGATGACAATTCAAACTCAAGAAGATATGTTGAGAGCTTACTCTTTGGATTTCAAAGGTGGTTGGGATCAACACCTACATTTGGTGGAATTTTCTTATAATAATAGCTTTCACTCCAGTATTCATATGGCTCCTTATGAAGCTCTATATGGAATGAAATGTAGGACTAAAACATGCCGGGATGATGTTGGGGAATGAAAGTTATTAGGACCTGATCTTGTTGATGAGATGGCGGAAATGATCTGATCTATTCCACAACAAGTAAGAGAAGCTCAGAGTCGAAAAAAAATTTATGCCGATAACTGAAGAAAATACCTAGAGTTTGAAGTGGGTGATAAAGTGTTCTTACGAATATCTCCTTGGAAGAGAGTAATGAGATTTGGAAAGAAGGGAAAGTTGAGCCCTATATATATCGATAATTTCAAAATACTGGATCGTGTTGGCAAGGTAGCATACCGATTGGCGCTTCCACCGAATCTCTCCCAAGTTCACGATGTGTTCCTTGTATCCCTCTTGAGAAAGTACATACCTGATCCATCACATGTACTCATATCAGAAGTTATACCGCTAGAGCAAGATCATTCTTATGAAGAACAGTCGATAGAGATTCTGGATCGTAGCAAAAAATTCATACGGAACAAGACCACTCTCTTGGTGAATGTTTTATGGAGGAACCACCAATTAGAAGAAGATACATGGGAGATTGAGGATATGATGAGGTAGAGGTATCCTCATCTGTCTGTTACAAAGTGACGAATTTCGAGTGAGAAATTCATTTTAAGGGGGGTAGAATGCAACACCTGAGACTTTTATGAGAAATATTTTGTTTTTATGTTATATAAATCATTAAAGGAATCTTTCACTACACACAACACTAGTTTATCGTGCTTTACACGCAATCACGACCTTACTCGATAGCTTGCATCATATGCAATACCGAGTTTCACTGAACAACGATATGCTATTAAAATATTATCAAAACTAGACATTATGAATAGTAATTCCCAATTTTTTTAATTTTTTTAAACTTAATCATTCATAATGGACTTCATTATTGGATTCGGAATATCGAAATTATCCTAGGGTGAAATTTTTTTATTTTTCTGAAAACATTCAATTTTTGATTAATAGTGAAAACACTGGGTTACTATTTAAAAACCGACTTTTTATTTAAATAATTATTTATTTTATTTAAATTTATTTTAGGTAATAATTGATACATAATACCTATATAAGTTCAATTCAATTCACTGAAGTCATTTTATAATAATTTTAAATATACAAAAATTTTATTGAACTTTTTACCGTCTTTTACCCACCTCCTAGGAGAATTTGAAAATTTACATAAAACAAAATTTTACCACTTTTGTGAGTGGAATTATGAAAATCAGAGAGACACGGTTAATATCAAGGACTAAAATTTGGTTCAATGTGATGAAAATAAATTTTTGTGAATAGTAACTTTTTACTTTTTTTTACTGCGGTTAAAACTAATTAGGGTAATTAAGGGTAAAAATGTTATTATTATTACCCTAACACATGTGATAATTCTATTGGATAAGTGTAATTCGACCGAAAACAACCTTAAGAATAAAATATGACCATTTAGTCCCACTAGGATTAGATTAGGACATTTAATATTAATTTATTTAAAGAAGCGTTAAAAAAGATAAAATCAAAGATTATTAAGTAAATCATTATAAATATAGGGTTATACATAAGATAAATTCCAATATAAATATTCATTAAAAAGATAAAAAAGATTTCATAAATAATGGAATTTTATTTTTAATTTTTAGATATTAAATAATTTAATTTATTTATGACACAATTATGATGCAGTAATTATCTTATTAATGAAATATTGACATAATGGATGTTATAAATACCCAAATAAATGTAATTTGACACTTTTTATGAATTACAATAATTTTATATGTTAATTTAACATGTTAGTATTGATTTAATTAACTTTTTTCTAACTAATCTATCTGTTATGATTTTCACAAAAATCAATTACCAAATTGTGTTAAAATTGAAATAAAATAGTTTTTAAAACAAATATTATATTATTAATTGTTATTTTATTCCAAAAAATCTATGGTTCAGCACAATGACTTAGATAAATTTATATATATTAATAATAAACCACTTGGGGTTCTTTTGGCTTGTTATAGTAAGTTTACTAACCTTATAGTGTAAGAAAAGAAGAACACATGGTAAAAGTAATATTATTTATCTTAAAGTTAAATCTAAATGATAAGGTTAAAATAGATACCTAAACTTGTATAAATTATATTGGATGAGAGGATTTAGACCCATCCCCAAATTATCTTCGAAATAAATCAATTTTTAGCTCATAAAAAACGAATATGACTTTATAATAAAATAATATTTTTAGTTTTTTCTAAGGTGCCCCTCTCCTCCCTTATAAAAGGGCACCTCCCCCCTCTCGTCCTCACACAACATTGAGCTTCCAATCTCGGCCAAACCCTGCCAAATTTTCTTCTCCACTTCCCTAGAAACATCCTAGAGGTCATGGTCATCTTCAAAGGACAATTTTAGTGCCCTATGTGGAGGTCTCAAAGAGGCGCTTCAAAGAAGAGGTAATGTCCATTACTAATTCATTCAACATTATTTCTTCTTGCACTTCTTCTTGTTTAGTTGTTTCATTATGAAGTAATAACATCAGTATCACTCACATAATGATATGTTATTATATGTACGAAACAACCCTATTTCACCATCAATCCATCCTACGGAAAATGAAATCACCGCGCGTACGTACATACGGAATATCGTCTCCACGCCGTGGTGTAATCTATTTTCCACCACTACCTTACATGGATGTGTATAATGGTGTAAATAATAACTATATATGATTATTGTAAATTGATATTGATTCTTAAATAGTATACATACACTCTAATACAATTCCAAAATCATGGGAACGATTTCACTTCTCATGCGTACGTATGGAATACCGTCTCCACGATGTGATGTGACTCGTTCTACATGATTTTCATTGCATAATGATTACATAAATGAATTGAGTGAAAAACTATGATATGTATACACTAATACCATTATTTAAATGAGGTATCTATAACTTAAAAATATTAATAAGAATTTATTTGACAAAACAGACATAAGAACAAAAAGTAATAATCACCCGAATAACAAGTAGAAATGAAATATTACTAATAAGAAGCTAAGAATATGACCATATATTATATCATAACAATGAGTATGATTTGGAATAATTCAATAATATTATTTAAATAATTATACAGGAGTTTTGGACACTTACGAAGCAAATCAAACCTAAAGTAAGGGACAATCTCGCAATCTCAAATTTTATTCCAGATTGTTTATACATAAGAATTTACTGGGGAATATTTATCATCCACATCCATGTTTCCTCAATATTTATTATTATTTATATCCTCTTACAATTTTTTAAATTCAATTTTACCCTTCGGTGTGTTTTTATTAAATGATATGAAAGGAATCTTTTGTCATTTTTTGTACGAGGTACTTTTTGACTTTTCTGACATAAGTACCAAAAGAATGTTTTTTTAACTTATACGGAATGAATGGATTTTTAAAACATTATTTAAAAGAAGATTTATTTACATGTTTTCAGGTTTATTTTTAATAAACTTATATTAGTTTAAAATATTATGACATGTTAAGAAAGGAAAAATGTTTTTGAAGTAGAAACGATATTTTCCTCAAGAATTGAGTTCAAGTGTTTTATCATAATTATTTTCCATATACGATAATATAGGGTTCTGTTTATATCGCTATTTTTACATTGATTTTGTTATGTTATGAAGGAATTATTTTTATGATATCCTTTTATGGATTATGTTATGATGATGTGATGTTTAAGAAGCCCGTTTTTTTACATGGGTTATGCTATAATGTATGGTTTATGATTTTGTGGCACACATAAGAATGGTATCATTATGAGACGGGTGGGACCTATATATCTCTCCAATGCATTGGGTAAAGATTTATATCTCATGAGATAGACATGGCTGGAACGGAAGGTTAAACCGGTTCAGTGAAACATGACTGAAACGAGGAGTGAACTCGGTTCAGAAATGGACTTTTTCTGCTAAGATAGTCTTGGCTATGAGTCTTGACTAATAAGAAATGATTATCTATGATTATGTCTGTATGCCACAAAGTTTTATGTTTTATGTTATGATTATTGGGATTACATTTCACTACTATTATTTATCCCTTGTTATGAAATTATGATCTCTTTTGTAGGTTTATATTTCCAAAATGATATGTTCTTATGAATATGATGTGATTGATATTTCTTTTGTTTACAGTTACTGAGCATTTGAGCTCACCCTTTTTTATGTTTTCTTTTCCCTAGGTCAGGAATAAGGACATTAAGTAGGATATGCCAAAAATGGACTCTAGATATGATGAAATAGATGGGAGACAATGTAGATGATTTATGAACCAGTTGTTTATGTTTCCCAGTTTCTAAAGACACTATAACTATATGGTCCTTTCATTGTTTTGTTATATGCGGTAATAAGTGTACTTCAATTTTTAAGTAATAACCATGTTTGTAAAGTATGGGTCATTATATATACATCTCAAAATCCCCCCACTTTTATTTATCCATTGTGTCTTTAAAATTTACCAAACCCCATCAAAATCAAGGAGGATCCCAAGATATGATTAATTTATTCTATGTGTTTGTCTCACTTCCCTTTAAATTTTAAAATTTTAAAACGTATAAAATACAATCTAATATTACAAATTTAGTAATATTACTATTCTTAAATGTCATTATATTGATTTTAAACCAATTATTTATTCCTCTCTAACTAATAATAAAAAAAGAGAGTTGTTAGTGAGTATGCATGGACTGAAACATCATTTGTTTAACATCACCACCTATAACTTCTATTTTTAATGAAGTGATAGATTATTAAATTTTATTCATATTATATATTTAAGAATCTAAATATTAAAATATTTATCTAACCTCATTCTCTCTCATTTGATTAGTAATTATGAAATCAATCATGCTTATGTGCGGATTACCACTTCCGAAAACCAACTTTTTTTGTTTTTCACCTTCATCACCATTATTTATCCAAAACCATAAAAATATGAAACTAAAACATAAAAATAATTAAACAATATAATTATTTTTTTAACAGTTATATAATACACTACATTAACCATAGTCACCCATCTAGTTATAGGGTGTCCTTATTTAGGTACATTGGACCACCTAAATGAACGATGCAATAAAACTCAATTATGGATTACTATAGGAAAATAGATACTACTATTATTATAAGTTATTAATAACATAATTTTTGTTTTGGGTTAAATAATGTATATATTAAGTATATATATTATAATTAAAATACCATCTTTATGCGCTAAAATTAATGAAACATTCCTTTACTGATTTCATTTCCACACAACATAACAAAAATGCATTTTTAACAATACATGGGTTTTATAAATAAATATAATTTACCTATTACTTTACTATAAATGATTAAAGAATTATGGGGTTATTATCAAATAAAATTCATTTATATTTTAATTAAAAATTATATAAGAAACAATTAGAAATACAAATTTTTGATGATGCAACAAAACAATAAATAACTAGTAAATAGATAAAAATGAATACAATTAAAGAGATTAAAATCTTATATAAATGAACATTTTTATTAAATTGGTGGTTATGATATACCTTTTTATTATATATAATATTTAATCACTTTAGTGAATGTAATGAATTATGTTAAGGGTTATTAAATCTCAATTTGTTTCATTGATATATAATGCGTACTCTCCAATTATTTTATTTTTGTGGTATATATATTGAGAATGTATTAATTTTTTTATAATTTTTATGTAATCTATGGGATTTAAAAATCTATCTAACATTTTTTTCATGGAATATTGATACAAAGGATAACAATGTTATAATGGTTATTTGTCTCTATTTTCAATTAAAAAGACATGTTCGATATTGCACAACACCAATTATTTTATATAGTGTATTCACATACAAATTACAATAATTTATACTAATAATATTTACTTTAATTATATTTTATTTTTAATTTCATGTTATCTCTCTTATATTCTATTAATTATAATATAAACATTACTCTAAAGGATTATTTTTTAATATCAATTTAAATTGGTATGTTTTATTGAAATATTATCCATATAAATAATAGTTATGGAAAATATATCAGCCCAAACCCCACATAATTTTCAATTTATCTAATTATTTTTGGGTTTTATATATCTTCTCCATATTTCATTTTATCACTTAGAACTGTATTTACCCAATATAAGGGAACTGACCCAACCACATATTTTTACTCAGGATTCCTATTTTTTCTATATCAATATTCATTGGATGCTTTTGAAAATTTTATTATATTTGAATTAATAATTTAATATGGTTGTGATATATGAATTTCGACCTCTTTAAATTTTTAAATTAATTAATAATGATTCCTGAATGGGTCATTTTCATAAAACATTGAAAATAATAAAATTTCACATTTTCCTTGAGAAGAAAATCATTCCTCGATTTTTTTTTCATTTTTATTTAAATCCTATTATAAAAAAATTCATGTTTTATTAACGAAATTATTATTAACATGGTTTTAAAAAATAATTAAACATAAAAAATATTTTCAAAAAGATCAATATTTTTCCTATTTTTGTTCTGGTAATCCTCCAAAAATGTCTTTTATTTAAGAAAATATCCATAAAAATATTTTTCATTAATCAAGGATATTTTTAAAATGATACAATATGACTTATTCAATAGGGTGTATTATGAAATTTAAATTTCTATCTGAGGAGTTGTCCATCAATATAATTTTATTGCCTAAGCATCCATTAAGACTATGAATAAATTTAATTTGGTGGTGTTTCATTTGTAAATTCCATATTTTCCATTTATTTGATTGAAGGATATTCAATTAAATTACATACATATATTCATTAGGGGAATTTGTTGACTAAACAAAATACCATTTATCTATTTGGTAAAAATACCATACATTTCATTGAATGATATATAACTAGAATATAATTTTTTACATTTGGATACACATTTATATTCCTTGTGTTTATCTTGTTTATTGATGTAATTATGAATTATTCCCATATAGTATTCCATTTAAATGGGATTGGAAACCCATTCTATTTCTATGGTTTCCTTATGATATGATGGTCACATTTTTTGTGGAACACATATGTATAGATAATAAGGAGGAATTACGTACCACTAGTGAAATGGTTATGTTTGATATCTCATGAGATAATAATGCATTGACATAATGAGTTTCTTCAAAAAAGGAATGAGCATAATGAGTTTACTGAAATTCTAATCCGTATACCCAATGAGTTTGATCACAAAGGTGATTGAACAGTGAGTTTCCTTAGAATGAATTTATATTATTATGGTTGTGCTATATTTAAATGTTTTTTTTTCAAATTAGTTCACATCTCAATGATGAATCATCCCAGACCCAGGTGCCACCCCAAAGTGCCTCAAACACGGTCGGTCACATAACCTCAAGAACATTTCCCCAAAATCCAGATGCTCCTGAAATGTAGCAAGGTCCATGGGCTGATAATGGGGAATCTATTCCCCCATTGGGAAAGTATAAACATTGGAAAAAAAGAAATAGTTGAGGAAGTAGTAATAACATAAAACCGAAGTAAACATCGAAAGAGTGATAGTAATAGAACACATGGTGAATATATATAATAAATGATTCATTCCACATGTATCGAGGTAAGTGTACAAATAAGTCACAATGGTGGAAATACAATACTGAAACCAAAGTACATAAAATTAGAAAACTCCAGCGGCATCACAAACCTCAGCTTGGTCCCATTCTCTACTGCTCCAACAGTAATCAGGTACCTGATGACGATGGGTGCCTTCCCTTATCTCTACCTACAATTATATAATCTGTTTGTGTCCAAAAGCATGACCAAAATAGGTTTTAAGATAAATCCTAATAGGAAACCACAAAATATCTATGCCTAATTGTCATTGAATATGTTTAGTAGGTAATATGATGAAATGAAGCAATAATCTTGGATGTAGTCAAAATTAAACAATCCTACAGTTTTCAATTACATACATTTACAATTTTTTATTATTCAAACTGTTGAATAATGAATCCTATGAAATAGACTAATCTCTATATCCCTCCATGTAATAATAACAATAGACGTCTTATAATACCATTTAAAAACCATGTAATATTGACTAAAATCTTGTTCTTTTTTCTTAGTAGTCTCAATACAATCATTCAATTATTCACAAAAACCCCATGGGAAAGATCTCACAGTCCAACCCCATTGGATTAACATAACACTAATCAAATAAAAACGACCACATGGGAAGCTCTCAAGGTAAATACACCTAGGTCATCAATGTACCAAAATAACATAAATGGCCTATGGGTATCTCTCACGGTCAATACCACTTGGTTCCAAATGGCATCAATAAATTATAAACGGCCACTATTTATCTCTCATAGTCAATACACCATGGGATCACATAGCATAGATAATAATAAAAGACCTCTCGTGTAGCTCTAATGATCAATACACCTCGGTCAAAGTCTACAACATGTCTATCACAATCTTGTGTAAATAAACATGGAAACCCCCAAAATTTTCCTCGTCCATGACTCTAATGGTCCATTGGATGATCCGAACACATATCTTAACAAGGAAACACATGTAATCTATTACTAATACATAATTAACATTCTCATGATTAAGACATGAAATTCATATAATCAATCAACTCCATCCTAAACAATTCTATACATGGAAACATGTTATGCCTCATTGATAACCTAGGAAAAAAGTCCATAAATAGTCAATCACGGGAACACACCCAGGAGGTGTCCCGTAAACAAGGCATCTAACCTAATTCATATGAAACAACCACTTTTAAATAAACTAGTACTCCTCTCGTGCAATGCACATCACCATAAAATATTTCTTATTATTAACTATAGATTACTATTTATTAAGCATAATAATTTATATTAACATTGAATATATTGGAAAAGACACTAACATACAAAATAAGGAATAAAAGATACAAAATTTCAGGAACAAAATTTAAATACTATGTAGCTTTCTTTATAAAACTAACGAAGGAACCAACAATGAAACATAATGAAAATTAATAAAAAAAAATATAATGTAAAAAAATTGGTTCAAATATGATTACATTTGACATTAAATTCTATTAGGTAAAAAAATCCATAAATGATAGAATTCTAAATAATGTGGTACATTTTATATAGAAGTCCAAATGAACTATTGTTTTACGTTACATGATTACATTTCAAGTAAGGTAAATGTATGATAAAATGTAGGGTAAATAAAACCTGTAAATGTGTTACATTTCATTAATTCCACTACATATTTATAGATATTTTTCATATATATTACTTTTCTTCTTCCGTAATAACATCTTTTTATTTTAGATAACATAGTTTCTTTATTTCTAATAATACAAAGGTCATGAAATTACTGAAATTTTAAAAAGCAACTAATTTTTCATGTAAATTATACTGAAATTATAGGTACTTATCTCAGTAAATAATTCATATACCATAACTCATGGTTCCATATAAATCAAAAAACATCCTTCCAAAGCAGCATAATACATTCCTCATAGGAATGATGAAAATAATAGGGAGAAAACAGTGAAAACACATATGCTATTAATAACATCCAAGAAGATCTAATGCAGTAATGGAATATAAAACACCTTCTCGTAGCTAAACATTGGAAATCTACAATAGAAATCTCTATCAAGATCCGCCCTTTGAAATCACCGTTTGGAACTACCCTAGGAATATCAAAATTTGGAACCAAAAGACAGCATCTGAACATTGTACCTGCTAAATTAAATGAGCAAAAACATAACCACTTATGTCACTAATCATAACAGAACACCATTTCATTTATAAATTGGTATAAAAAACCATAATTCTAGTATCCTCTCCCAATGGAATTAAAGAGAGTCACAACATTTTGAAATTAGAGGGAATATGTAGAAATATAAGGTGAGGTGTTATCCAGCAGCCTGTCATCTACAGAAATTAAATGTGATGTTTATCCAGTAGCCTATAATAAACATGAAGGAATTTGAATAAAATCCTAAATAAAAATTAACCTTGAGAGTGTCACATAGGTTGAGAATGATCACATAATTCAGCCCCTTGATGTATCAATGCCTCCTAAAATCCCAAGACCTGCACTAAATGAAACCAAACTAAGGAAAATGCAGTGAAAATTTAAAAAGATTCAAAAATAGAGTAAAACAATATAAGGAAATGTAGGTGTAATTGGAATGGAATAAATGATATTCAATGAGGGGGATGTAGTGGAAGAAATGATATAAAGTAATGGGAAATTAAGTGAAAAAAATTATTTGTAGGGTGTAATGAAATAAAATGCAGGGAAAACATAATTTCTTAACAAAACAAATAAAACTGAGTAGATAAAAATGAAATCAGTGAAATAACTGAATCTATATTGGATGATATCCAAAAATTTCCAACAAGAATTGTGCTTCACTTCATGCTAAATTATATCCTTTAAATGAGTATTAGCAAACAGAATCCATCGCAATCAATATCATCTCCTTGTCACTATCATCATTGATCTAAAATGGCCCAGGTGGTAGATTCTTCCATAAAAGTGGTATGTTGAACTTAACAATACGGTTTAGGAAAAAAACTCACTTAATGACACCATACTAACCCCCAACAACTTTTGGATAAGGGACAAGAATTTAACCCTACATGCAAGATGTAACTTAACATTACCTATGAAAAGGATATAATGTTGAAGATAGAAGGTTTGGTTTTACCTAATGATTCAATTCTACATACACAGCCTTCTAGATATATTAATACAAGGACTTTAAATTGGAATATTTCCATATTATGTTCTAATAAAATAAAAGATAAACATATCGGAATATGTAAGTAGTAAAATCATAGGAAACAAATGAGAGAAAGGAACCACATAAGTAATGGAATGAATTCAATAGAGCATTAATCCATGAAGAAAATGGAATCAATAATCATATCTTTTATGGAATCTGCAAGCATATGTTTTATGGAATGAAATAGTACATCATTATCCAAACACATAGATGTTCAATGAATAGGGATTTATTTAGTACATACTAAATACAGATATGAAAGCATCCATATCAACCTAATATGGACATCATATGAAATATGGAAACACATATGCATGAAAAATATAAAAATAATTTTGCATGTGTAAGCTGTAATAAAACTATATATGAGGACTTGGGAAATAGATGAAAATGAAATGCAGAAGTATCTATATATGAGTAATCTAGGAAAACATACATATAAACAGTCTGAAAAAAAAAACAAAATAAAGAAACTGTAAAATGTTTATGGAAATAAAATAAAACATATTTGAAACTGAACAAAATTACCATAAAAACACCAAAATGGGGAAAACTGTTCATGCGGCAATGTATGAGTAATCTGGGACTACATACATATAGCTTGATTTACCTATATCTTAGAACATATTCAGTCACTATTGTGAGAACAGAATCTCCACCAGGACCCTAAGTTCCACATATACTACAATACATTGTCATGATCAATGAAAAAGAACTGACTTATGGATGATCCAACCAAAATTTTGTGACATTTTTTAAAATCGAAAACTATAAAGTTGTGTATGGAATAACCCTGATTCAAGTAGGGACATTACCTATCTAGAGTGTATCTTCTGGCCAATAGGAATGACTCAATTCTAGATTGGAATATAAATATAACATATGCTATAAATAAAAAATTTGAATATATTAAAAACCAAACTCACCATTCTAGAAGCACTCAGACACCTCCACCATGGGATACACCATCAGTGTTTTGAAGCACAAAGAGTCAATTGCATCATGGTTGGGAATAATTTAATAATTTTGTAACAATAAAATAGATATGAATTTAAATATAACAGAATATATGGATAAAAAATATGAACCTATAAAAAAACCAAACTCACCATTCCAGTACTACTTAATTACCTCCACCATGGGAGTCTCCGCGAGTGTTTTGAATCCCTAAGAGGAAATAAAATCAGGGTAAGAAATACTTTAATACTTTTTTAACAAAAAATTGATAAGAATATAATTATAATAGATTCTATAAATAAAATTAATGTTTCCATGTAATTTTAAATCTGATATTGCAAAAAAATTGAAAATTATAAGCTCATGTCATTAGATAGAAATTTTTAGGTGTGTGCTTAGGTAAAAGGGGTGATATCGTTACAAATAAGAATAGAATTAATTTTAAAATGACTCAATTTTTTCCCAAAATCCTCTATTTCTTTCCTCGATTGAATATAACCAATGTCTACTTCACAAATTTATGAAATTTCATTAAATTTCATAAAAACTAGAAATTCTGGGTATACCAAAAATCTTCATCTAGTTCAATTTAATCCACTGTAAAATAAAAAAAGACTAAAGGAAATGAGATCATTTAATTTTGAAGATATAAAAGGAATCCTTTATCGCATAAAAAAAATTAGGAATTGAACATTTTTGTAGAGGAAAACAACCAAAACAACACATACTTTCCCATTGAAGCCAAATTCAAGTGGTGTGATGTAAAACTCAAGAAAGAAAGGAAATAATTTAATAATTTCGTAACAAAAAAATAGATATGAATTTAAATATAACATAATCTATATATAAAAAATTTCATTCTATAAAAAAACAAAACTCACCATTCCAATAGTACAAAAATACCTCCACCATGCGATATGCCACGGGTGTCATGGAACATAAATTTCAAAGCTGGTTTACTCTTCCATGATACATATTTTTAAAAACAGATCATATATATTTATAAACATAATGAATATTTCATAAAAAATCAAATAAAAAAATTAGCAAACATATGAAAATAGGAAGAAAAATAGACATTGCATGAAATAGAAGTGAAGCTGGTGAGTAAAAATTCGCATGGAATCAATTTTACCTAGGATATAAAGGGGCTGATGTAATGGGTTAATGAAAATTTTGAGGAATTTGATAATTTAAATGGATGAGAAAGGGAAATTCTAAAAATCCATAGCCAAATGAAAAATCAAAATAATGAAAAAATAGAGAAACATTGAGATAAGAAATTGATAAAAACAAAACACACATGATAGAAATTAAAGTTTGACTTGAAGGATATGAACTAAAGAAATCATACCAAATGACTTAAATCAAAAGGAGGCTCAACAAAATGATTCATCATAGTTAAAATGGTGGAATGTGCAACTTCTTCGACATGAAGGAATGAATAAGAGGTGGCCACGTGAAAGAAAATAAAATCACATGTTTATACCCATAAATATTCACATAAGACTAACATCATCATAGAAAATTGTGGGTTTCATATCTTGACATAAAAAATTTAATATTAATAAAAAACCATAAAGAAAATAAAATGATTGGTGAAGAATACAACAAAGGAATATATTTTAAAAACTATGATTCAAATCTATAATGAGAGTCAATAAACAAAACAAATGGATAAATAATAGAATAATTATGCTAATATAACCTCTATTGGATAGCTTAGTACCACAACCTGCATATGTTACACCTATGTATAGACTCACATTCTTCATCCGATCTATTATAAACATCTGGGCACTGAAAAAAGACTAAATCTATTAAAACTCTTTTTCCATGGTGAACCCGTTGACTATCATACTATAGCAAGATGAACAATATAAATAAAGGAAAAGTAGAGAAACATTGAGATAAGAAATTCATAAAAACAAAATAGATATGATGTAAATAAAAGGTTGACTTGAAGGATATGAACTAAAGAAATCATACCAGATGAATTAATTCAATGGGAGGATGAACTAAATGATTCATCATAGTTTAAATGGTGGAATGTGCAACATATTGGATATGAAGCTGTGAATAAGAGGTGGCCACCTGAAAGAAAATGAAAAAACAGGTTTATAACCCGAAATATTCACATAAAACTAATATAATCATAGAAAAGATTGGGTTTAATATCTTGACATCAAAAATATAATAGTAATAAAAAACCATAAAGAAAATAAAATGATTGGTGAAGAAGACAACAAAAGTCTATATTTTAAAAGCATTGATAAAAATCTAGAATGACAGTCAATGAAAACAACAAATGGATAAATAATGGAAGAATTATGCTAATATAACCTCTATTGAATAGTCTAGTACCACAACCTACATATGTTCCACCTCTGAATTGACTCAAATGCTTCAGCCGATGTATTACAAACATCTGGGCACTGAAACCATACCAAATCAGTCAAAAATATTTTCCCATGGTGAACCAGTTGACTATCATACTATAGCCAGATAAAAATATAGAATGAGATTCAATGAACAAACCAAATGGAAAAATAATGGACTTATTATGATAATATAAATTCTATTGGATGGCCTAGTACCACAACCTGCATATGTTCCACCACTGTATAGACTAACATGATTCGGTCGATCTATTAAAAACATCTGGTTACTAAAAGAACATCAATTCAGTAAAAAATATTCTACCAGGGTGAACCAATTGACTATCATACTTTGGCCAGGAAATATACATTGTTGAAGAAAAAAATGGTGTTACTGTAGATTGTGAAGATAATCTGGAAACTATAGAGGGGTGAGTGGTACGGAGGTGGGATGTCGGTTGTGGAGGAGGAGAAGATGACTGGAGATGCCGAAGAAGCTCTATGGTGAAGAAAATGTTGAATGGGTTGCGCGATGTGGAGGATGGATAACTAAAAATGTAGTGGGAACCCTAGAATAGCCAATAGAAATTTCTAAAAAAAGATGGGGGGTATCGCGAGAATTTACCCATGGATTAGAGGACATGAATCGTGAGGAAAACGACACTGGTTTGTAGGTAATGTCGATTAGAGGGGAGGGGAATCACAGGAGGATGAGGGAGGCGATGTTGGGAGGGGTCGAGAGGGGTCGAGGATAGAGTCGAGGATGGGAGTCGAGGATGGGAGAAGGCGAGGGAGGCGGTGTCGAGAGGGTATTCGGTGATTGAGGGTTTCGTTAGCAATGCTTTATGATGGAGGCAGGAAACCATAAGCGGGAGGAAACAACTGATGAAGTGTGGTGGAAATGGTAACACATTCGAGGGGATCCCGTAATTGGAAATAGGTAAACATATAGTTAGGTGATGTGTTCACATATACAGGTGACACGTATGCTATAAGAAGCTAGCTTTAGTATAGATAATAGATTATTGTAACAAAATATTGATTTAATTTTTTAGGAAATTATAAAATTAGGTACCATATATATGTACTTATGGACACAAGAATACCTACAACTTTTATGTCGTGACATCTGATTTCCTACACGTTTGTGGTCGAAACAAAATGATCTCAGGGAATAATATTGACTCAAACATTAAAATATCTGTATAAAACTGGTTAATGATGTAAAATAACAATACCTATAAAATCACGGAAGCTCCTCTCTGTGTTAAATCACCGCCAACAAGAAAATAGTAGTATCAGAATGGTTAATGATGTAAAATCGCAATACCTAAAAAATCACAGAAGCTCATATCTATGCAATCACCGCCAATTATGTACACCTGAAACGCAGCACACTATTTAGGCAACTAAAATGATGAAATTGAAAAATAATTCAAAGAAAACCTGCTAGAAAATCAATAATGTCTATTGAAATGATGTAATGAAGATAAAATACAATGAAGATAAATATACTAATACCAAAGTGGAGGAAGAATTTGTAGTTGCTGTAACAAATCCTTTGTCATTGTGGAACTTGACTATTAAACATCCACTTCGTTGATGTTCCTATAACACAGTTGTAAAATGAATTATCACTGACCCATTATTGAATAAATAACCTAGGATACATCTTATGAATAGAAATGTCCTTGGAAGACACGTTATCCCCAAGAGAAGAAGTACTCATGCCCATGCTTGTAGAAGAGGGATCTCCTACCTCTGATACAGACTCCTGAAAAAGAGGGAATTGGAGATCCCTTGAGTTGTTTAGATGGATACATAGAATTAGAGATCCCCGAATATTTGAAATGTTATATTGGAACAAATTTTTAAATCAAATGACTTGTTTAGGGATTAACATCATTACAAGGAACTGAAATACTGAGACGAAGGTGGTTTTTGGTGCATCCCTACGCCTCCCCTGTAAATGTAGGGTTACAGTTCAAATATGTGAAATAAATTGTTATTTGAATGTGTTTTTAATGGAGTCCATGGGAACCACAAACCACATGGGAAGGATATGGATCTCGAGACTGGGAGGGGTATGGATTGGATATATAGAGGGCGGTAGTACTCAGAAGAGGATTACCTGGTCGATGATGAAGAGAAAATCGGTGGCACAGAGGCAATGCAGATCGACGCGGAGCAGGTAAACAGGACAGAGGAGGAGCGGATGGAGGCTGATGCGGAGTAGCCCTAGGAGAGGGATGTGTCGATGTAGAAACCCTAGCTGGTGCAGAGGGAGAACATGACTGGGAGAGGTGGGATACAGAGAGGCACTCGATTTCTTGCCGGATGATATATTTTTGGGAAGACGTGAGATTGATTTCATGGATTGTGGAAGATGAGTGGGTTTTGGGAACCCTAGAGGGGGGGGGGGGTCGGGGATGGGAATCTGGGAGGGGGACGAAATCCCGAACATAGGCAGAGAAATGGGATGGGTTTTTAGGTTTGGAGAACATGATACATATTTCTAGGTGACATGGCTTCATGTAGAGGTGACTTGTTGACAGAAAAAAGAAAATTTTAGAAGATATATAGATTACCATAGGAAGAAATAATACAATTAAATCCTCAATCATGTTATACCCCAAACGTGGGTATACAGAACTTTTAGCATATATAATCAAAAGAAATCGATGAAAGGTGCAAACCGCCTACCTTGATGTTTTACTATTAACACCCTTGAACTTCGGCCCTTGAATTTGAAAATAATCGGAAATCATGTGGAAATTTGTTTTTATTAAATACATGGGAATTTTACGAGTCTGCAGTTTCTGACAGTGCCTGATTCTGAGGCCCGGTGTGCCCAGAATTAATTTCTGAGGTTTTGTTCAGGTACGTTCAGTAAACATACATGTGGGATTTTATATCTTTTGAACTGATGATCGGAATTGAAATCTGAGGACACCGATGAACTCGCAGCGCCAGTATTCTCTTATAGAGACCTTTACCATAGTTTTGTTTTATCGAGAGCGGTTGTTAATTTTGGGGGTTTTCTAAATATGTGAAAAAAAAGTATGTGCAACATATGATTTTATTGTATGTTGGTTAAAAACTCCAAAGGGAGGTTACTGGTGGGGACCACCCGCACATAACCTCCCTATGGAGGATATTACTAGTTTGGGACCACACTGGCTTGAAACCTTTGGAATTCCCTGTTTATGTGGGTTAAACCATCCACCTTCCACCTTCCCTCATAACGGAGCCAACACCTAAAGATTAATTAATGTCTCAATTAATTAATCTATTTTAATTATTTTGAATTATTTTTCCAAAAAACTAAAAAATAGACTATTCTATTATTCTTCATGGTTGGCATGATCCTTGTGTGTATCAATTGGGTGGAACCTTGAGATAGCATTTCCTCTCTAATGAAGAACGCACCATTGCCAACGAAAAATGAGGACGACGCTTGAGCCCGGAATCGACGGCGTGTTACTGGCGCAACATTTGATGACGTCATCAAATTATTTTTTCATGCCTTCGACAATGTACAATGAATTGAGGTGGGGGTTACATTAATGTTTGATTCTACCCTCTGTTCTATATCGTTATGTTAGTGGAATGATGTGCCGATTGTTATCAATGTAACAGGAAGGGCTCTGTCTGCACAAACATTTCCCGACCCTCCCCCTTTCTTGTTGATCTTTTTGATGACATAGGTGGATCACAAAAGAAGCCGACAGTGCAAGGGCCGCCATCGTGCCATGAAATGTTAAACCGTGGCCCAACGGTCCGCGGTGGACCCAAAAGGGCGTGGAACCGTCGCACCCCACCGGAGAAGAACGACATCGCCGTCGTGCTGCGGTGGAGGTGCATAGGCAGCCGGCCGCCGTAGATCTGGATAGCGGGATGACCGACCGGTCGACCGGCCGGCCCGCTAAAAATCACCGCACCCGCAGGCCCCCTGTGGAGGAAGACTGTGGCGCGCACCCGTGGGCCGCTGTGCAGGGAGAACCGGTCAGCCGCCTACTGGCCGGGATGGAGGACCGCGGCGCCCGCAAGCGCCGTGCGGAGAAGAAAATTCCCCGCTTTAGCAGGCTGCTCTTCAGGTCAAACAGCCAGGAAACGTACGCCAGAAAAAACTTGCTGGTGACGGCCGGATGGGCAGCAAGGAGGCAGCGCCTCTTGGCGCCACTGGGTGAACCAGACATTCCCACAGTGCAGGCTAGGTCCGCAGGTGGCCTGCGCCCCACCCGGACGGGCGGACCCCCCATCGGGGTCGGACCCGTCGAGCCAGGCCCGTCGACCTCCCAGACTGGGCGTTCGATTGACGCGACGTCTGTCACGTTGTGTTCTTTTTGTTGATGTGGAACTACGAGATACATCAAAATGAGGCTTCATGATAGTTGATGTATCGACACTTGGATTGTGGAGCAGACCCTCCCAGGATCGAGCGTGTTGTGTGTGGGAACCCTAGAGCTGGCTGCGACAACTATTGTATTGGAATCCTCTGTGAGTTCGACAACGATGAAAACTATACCGGAATACGCCGTTGGTTTGACAGTGATGACTACTGAACCAGAATCCTCCATGGGTTTGATAGCAATGACTACTATACCGGGATCCTTCATGGGTCCGATAGTTCTGACTTTTGTTCCTGTATCCTATGTGGGTTTGAAAGAATAACTAGTCTTGTATCCTCTGTCAGTCCAACAGCTTAGTTGGTCCTGTATCCTATGTGGTTCCAACATCTTTGATGAATCAGTGACTATATCTAATCATCTCTATCACTCTACGAAAGGTGTATACCTGTGACAGCTGATTTATGTCTTTCAACCATTATTATCGTGGTGATTGAATTTACTTCCTTTGTGGAATGGGTTGTGTTTGGGCTCGAGAGTTGAAGCAGGGACTCTGACTGGTAACTTAGGTATATGTATAGGAATATACCTAAGTAGGTTTGGTTGATACTTCATGACTGTATCTTTATACCGTGGTTTATCCTTTGTGGATTTTGGGAGACCTTCAGGGATCTCAGGGTCCCCCACTGAGTATTGTTATACTCACCACTCCACAGGCATCTCCCGCACATTGTTGTGTTCTGTGCAGACGATGGAAAGCGGTGATCGAGGCTAAGGGTAACGAGTGGAGGATGCTCGGAGGTGGACTAGACGGGATGTACTGTAGGGACGAGTTGTTCGAGTTATGTACATACCCTTTAGGTAGGATTCCCTGGTAGACGATCCATGATCCGATTTCCCTTTTTTACTTGTACTTGTACATGTTGTTCAGTTGGGTTTGTATACTGGCCCACATACTTTCAACACACCTTACTTTTCTATTTTAGAATGTGTTTCCTCTACTAATTGTATACAGACTATGTGTGTTACAGGTTAAAATGCAATTCCTTCCCAATTTATCAGGGATTCTCATTTGGTGCTAGTCGCCAGCACCTGGCCTATGGAAGGCAGGCTTGGGGTAGTCATAGCACGGGCCCCGAGGACGAGTTGGGACAAATTGGTATCAGAGGAGTCAGTTCTACCACATAATTTAGACTCTAATTCTTTTAACGGCAATAGTGTTAAGTATTTTTGGTGTGGTTATCAGTTTAGTGAAACCGGTGTTGGTGCGGCGGCCGACGTATCCATACACTAGGACACTGAATTCTGATTTTCGACTTTGTGCACGAAAACACTGATTTCATGTCTGTTTCCTTTGAAAAAGATTTCTTTGTGATTACTTTGTGTCCTCTCACCAGGTATACTATTTTAACTGTGGAACACATGTTTTTTTTTCAGGATAGCCCCACAAAGGCAGCCAGCTAGTGTTCCTAGTTTCGTACAAGATGGTATCCCACTGAGCGATGAGGCCTCGGTGCAGGGCCTCATCACAGCATAGATACCAGCGGTACCACTACCCGTTGGGCCACTGATACCACCTGCTCAAGCAGAAGAGGGTGCACGTCGCCTGACTGCGTTGCACGAGTTCCAGCACCAGAGGCCGCCCATGTTCCGGGGAGAGACATACCCACAATAAACTAAGGATTGGATGGTTGTTGTCGTGAGAGTTTTCAGATTGGTAGGGAAACAAGCCGACCTCATAGTGATCCTTGTTGCGAGTCTCCTGCATGCAACAACATGCAGTTGGTAGAGCTTGATGCTCCAGTTGCATGAAGAGGCCTCAATACTCTGGACATATTTTGAGAGTCTCTTTTTCTCAGAGTTTTTTCCAGCCAACAATCATACAGGGTAGATTTAGGAGTTACATCATCTGTAGTAGGGAAGCATGACAGTAGCTTAGTACTCAGCGAGGTTCACCGACCTCTCGCGCTACTCCATGGATTTGGTGCGAGACATATTCTTCAGGTCCTGGACCTTCAAGTAGCTACTCAGGGATGAGATCAGGGCTTCGATGACTCCCCTTAGCATCATGACATAGGTGAGGGTGCTGGAGCGAGCCCTTTTAGTGGAGAGTTTTATCACTAAGTAGTCACCAGCGGTGTGACCCACCATAGGGCGACACGTAGTACAGTCTTCTGGCAGCCGGGTGTAGACAGATAATGCAGAGGTCCAAGCGAACTAGGTATTCATGTGGGAGAACCTAGGATACATGTTCGATTGTGTGGAGCACACGAGACAGAGCCCTCTATACGAGGAGCATGCAGTGCTATGCATGCGGCAGGTAGGGCAACATGCCTTATCACTTCCCGAACCACCATGCAGATGAGCATAAGACAGTATAGTGACCTCCCAGTCCGAGGTGGAGGTTCGACCATGGAGGTCCACTAGGAGTAGGTGGACGTGGCATAGGATATGGTCGAGCAGCTGGTGGTGGACGACATTTCGAGGCTCTACCACCACCACCACCGGAAGGTCCACCCCGACAACAGGGAGCTGGTGGACAGAGGTGGGCTCAGCTCCAGGCAGTCGAGGCCTATGACCACGGTGCACCTGAGATGATTCGAGGTACTATCTCTTTCTACTTCACCCTTGCAGTTGCAGTTATAGACAGAGGTTCAAGTTATTATTTTATTGACACTTCCCTCGTTCGGAACTTGGAGATTATGACAGAGCCGTTTGTTCGATCCTTATCTCTAGAGACTCCTATGGGAGAAGGCTCGATGAATAAGCACTGTTTCTGGCATTGTGAGCTTACTCTAGGAGGCAAGAGCTTTGGCTAGGTTCTTCTTGTAATGGCGTTGAGGCCTTACAACATCATCATGGGTATGAACTGGTTATCCACAGTTCATGATCATATTGACTGTATTAGGCACAAAGTGTGGTGTATCCGCATAGATGGTACCAGGTTCACCTTCACTGGAAATAAGGGAGCCTTTGAAGTGCAGGATGGACTTATACTAATGAGGGGGTAACCGATCACAAATCAGTTGGCTAGTATCCTCCTTGCAGCAGTTGATGTGCGGAGTTTGAGTTTTCATGTTGTGGTGGATCAGTATGCAGATGTTTATCCTAAAGACATTCTAGGACTACCTACTCATAGAGAGGTAGACTTATACATTGACATATACCTCGGGAAAACACCGATATCTACTCCAGCATATCGGATGGCTTCCGCCGAGCTTCGTGAGCTGTAGTTACAACTAGAAGGCTTTCATGGGAGGAGACGTATCAGACCCAGTGTTTCACCTGAGGCATCTCTGATTTTGTTCTCCAAGAAGGCTGATGGAAGCTTGTGACTGTGTGCTGACTACAGTCGCCGGAATCAGGTGACCGTGAAGAACAAGTACCCACACACAAGGATTGACGACCTCTTTGATCAGCTCAATGGATCACGATAGTTCTCAAAGATTTACCTCAGGTCAGGCTATCACCACCTCAGAGTACGAGACAAGGATGTGTTGAAGACGGCCTTCAGGTGTTGTTATGGCCACTACGAGTTCTTGGTTATGACCTTTGGGGTATCCAATGCTCCAGCAGTGTTCATGAGTCTCATGAACAAAATATTCCATCCTTACCTCGATCACTTTGTCATAGTATTCATCAATGACATACTGATTTACTCGATTACTGAGGAGGAGCACACCTACCATTTTAGGGTATTACAGAATACACATCAAGGACACTGACTATATGGTAAGATCTCGAAGTTCCAGTTTTGGATTTGAGAGTTCCACATTCTAAGACTCGTTATCTCAGAGGTTGGAGTTGTAGTGGATCCAGCAAAGATCATGGAAATACTCTCTTGGGAGTCACATAGGAGTGTGGTAGAGGTTCAGAGTTTTCTAGGTATGGCTGAGTACTATCGGAGATTTGTGCCCAAATTCTCCAGAGTTTCAGCACCGCTTTCATCTTTGACGAAGAAGGGGAAACCCTTCGTTTGGTCAGATAGATTCCCGTATAGCTTTCTGGAGCTGAGGCAGAGTTTGACCAGTGTTCCCATCTTGAGGCTACCGATGGAGGGTGTAGGGTACGTAGTTTACTGCGATGCATCTTGGACCGGACTTGGGTTTGTCCTGATGTAGGAGCCAGCAGTGATCGCGTATGGTTCATGGCAGTTGAGACATCACAAGAAGAACTATGTCACCCATGAACTGGAGTAAGAAGCAGTTGTATTCTCCTTGAAGATGTTCTGGCACTATCTAATGGGCGAGTATTCTATATTCTACTCTCAAAAGTAGATTCTCAGGTACATCTTCTCGTAGAAGGACCTGAACCTGAAATAGTGATGATGGCTCGAGTTCCTCTAGAACTATGACTTTGAGATAGTCTATACTCATGGGAAGGGGAATGTTTTAACAGATGCTCTTAATAGGAGATCGGGCATTAAACTGCTATGAGAGGCGACAGAGAAGCTGACCGCGTTGGAGATATCCTTTTTGGATAGAGATAGAGCATCCTTTCTGCAGTCTCTCACCATCACCCCTTCACTTCTTCAACGAGTTATAGTGGCACAGCGTGGGGTCATTGAATATGAGACGCGACGTGCTCAGATATCCTCAGGGCAGGCACTAGATAGGTTTTCTAAAAGAGGGGAGCACATCATCCTCTTCAGAGGACGTACCATGGTACCAGTTACACTATAGGAAAAGGTATCGAGGGAGTTCCACACTTCCCCTCTAGCTGTACATCCAGTAGTGGTGAAGATGTATCCGGACCTCAGACGATATCACTAGTGGCCGGGTATGAAGAAGTAGTAGTAGAGTTTGTCTCGCAAAGCCTCACCAGTCAGCAAGTGAAGGCGGAGCACCATGTTCCAGCAGGTTTGGTTCAGCCCTTAGAGGTCCCAGAGTGGAAGTGGGACAGGATATCCATGGATTTCGTGATGGGAAATCCACGTACATCCAGAGGACATTAATCTATCTGGGTGACTATTGACTGACTCACCAAGTCGTCCCACTTCCTACCAATCATAGAGCAGGGCTCAGTAGAGATCGTGGGACGCCTCTACATAGATGAGATCGTACGACTTCATGGTGTTTCATCAACGATCTTCTCCGATCAAGATGCTCGTTTCACTTCATGACTATGGAATGGGTTTCATGAGGATTTAGGGACACAGCTTCGCTTGAGCACTATCTTCCATCCTCAGACGAATGGTTAGACATAGTGGACCATTAAGACTCTCGAGGACATGCTTTGTACATGTTTCCATGAATTTGTTCAGAATTGGGAGGATCAATTTCCCTTGGTAGAGTTTGCATACAACAATAACTACCACTCCACCATCGGGATGGAACCTTACGAGGCACTATACGACCAACCTTGCAGATCACCAATTTGTTGGACTGACCCATGGGAGTCAGCAGTTGTAGGACTAGAGATGATACAGGCTACAGCGGAGAAGATGCAGATCATCAAAGAGCGGATGAAGACTTCACAGAGATGACAGAAGTCCAATGCTGATAGGAGACAGAGACCATTGGAGTTCGAGGATGGTGACCATGTCTTCTTACGGGTCTAACCTCAATGTGGTCCATGGGGATTTGACCAAGGTGGTCAGTTATCTCCGTGATCCATCGGACCTTTTCAGGTCTTCGGTAGAGTAGGCGTGGTGGCTTACCACCAAGCCCTTCCACCTTAGTTGCACGGGGTGAACAACGTCTTCCATATATCTAAGCTCAGGAGATATGTGCATGACCCATCCCACATCATCGACCATGGGGAGCGGTATATCGATGATAAGGAGATAACATGGGATCAGGAGGCTCAAATGCGTGCTCAGTACCCACATTTGTTCCCTTAGTATGTTTTGTAGCATACGGGGACTTATAGTCCTAAGGTGGGGAGAATGAAAAGACTTGTAAATCCTATGGAATTGTTTTCCCCTTAAATACATGGGAATTTTACGAGTCCTTAGTTTCTGATAGTGCCTGATTTCGAGGTCCGGTGTTCCTGGAATCAATTTCTGAATTTTTGTTCTATTACCTTCAGTAAACGTACACATGGGATTTTATATCATTTGAACCAGTGCTCGTAATTGAAATCTGAGGACACCGATGAACTCACAGGGATGGTATTCTCTTAAGGAGACATTTACCGCAATTTCCTTTTATTGAGAGCAGAAGTTAATTTTGGGGGTTTTCTAAATATGTTAAATAAAAATATGTGCAACATATTTTTTTATTATATGGTGGCAAAAACCTCAAAAGGGAGGTTAGTGGTGGGGTCCACCCACACATAACATTCCTTGGGAGGATATTACTAAGTGGGGCCCAAACGGGCTTGAAACCGATGGAATTATCTATTTATGTTGGTTAAACACTCCTCCTTCCACCTTCCCTCATAATGGTGCCAACACCTAAAGATTAATTAATGTCTCAATTAATTAAACTATTTGAATTATTTTGAATTAGTTTTCCAACAAAAAAATTATAGAAAAGTCTATTATTCTTCTTATGTTGGAATAATCCTTGTGTGGATCTTTTGGTTGGAAGCTTGAGAGAGCCTTTCCTCTCCAACCATGAATGCACTGTCACC
Source organism: Viscum album (assembly GCA_963277665.1). Taxonomy (NCBI): domain Eukaryota; kingdom Viridiplantae; phylum Streptophyta; class Magnoliopsida; order Santalales; family Viscaceae; genus Viscum; species Viscum album. Next base: position 1,277,467,758 of record OY728141.1, on the reverse strand, counting down.
GACGAAGAACGAGGATGACGCTTGAGGCCGGAATCAGCAGCGTGTGATAGACACAACATTCGACAATGTCATTGAATTTTTTTCCACGCCTTCGACAACGTACATCAAGTCAAGGTAGGGGTTACTTTAATGTTTGATTCTACCCTCCGTTCTACATCGATTAGTTGGTGGAAGGATGTGTCGACTGTTATCAATGTAACAAGGAGGCTCGGTCCGCATGAACACAGCTCGACCCTCCCCCTTTCTTGTTGATCTTTTTGATGATAGAGGTGGATCATGGAAGAAGCCGACGGTGCAAGGTCCGCTGTCACGCCATGCAAAGAAAAACCAAGGCCGAGTGGGCCACGACAGTGTTGAAAGGGCGCTGTGTTGTCGCACCACACCAGAGAAGAACCGCGGTGCCTTCGTGTCGTAGTGGAGGTGTGGAGGTGGCCGGCCAAGCCGGATTCCATTGAATCGGACAACGAGATGACTGGTCGGCCGACCGGCCGGCCCACTGGAAGACTGTGGCACCTGCAGGCGCCACGTGGAGGAAGACCGCGGCCCGCACCCATGGGGCTCTTTACAAGGAAAACCGGTCGGCCGCCTGTTGGCCGGGCTGGAGGACCACGGTGACTTAAGGGGCCACATAGAGATGACTGTAGAACACTTCTGTGGGCCACTCTACTGAGCAATCCGGCCAGTCACCTGCCGGCCGGGCAGGAAAACTACGGCGCCCGCAGGCGCCGCAGCAAAAGAACCATGGCCCACTGCATGGGTCACGTGCGCCGGGCAGAACCGGCTGGCTATGGCCATCCGGGAATCAAGGATGGGGTGTCACTTTGTGCCGCCGGGTGAACCAAACAGGCTCGCATAATGGGCGGAGTCTGCAGGTTGGTTTCACCCCACCGGGCCAGGCCGGCCCCCAAGCCGAGCCGGACCCGCCGAGCTGGGCTGAGCCAACCCCCGTCCAAGTCGGACTCGCTGAGCTGGGCCATGCCAACCCCCCAGCCGAGTCGGACCTACTGAGCCGGGATGGGCCGACCCGTCACTACCCATTGGGCTATGCGGGTCGGGCCTGACTTTGCTTAAATGCATATATCATTAAGATCACACGTCTGAACTAAGCATCGTCTGTGGAGATGGGACCCCCACGACGAAACGGTCCTTTTGTGATACTCTAAGTAATTTTTAGTAAAATTTGGAAAACGGCCGGGTTTGAATAGAGCATAAATCCAATCAGGCCCCTGGAATGGAAATACCAATAACTCACAGACCGGGCGTACAATTGACGTGATGTTTGTTTCATTGGGTTACTTTTGATGAGACGGAACTACGAGATACATAAACTTGATACTTCGTGATAGTTTATGTATCGACACATGGCACATGGAGCGGACCCTCCCGGAATCGAGCGTGATGTGTGGAGGAACCCTTGAGCTGGCTATGACAACATTTGTACCAGAATCCTCCATGAGTTCGACAGTGATGATAACTATACTAGAAACCTCTATGGTTTCGACAACAATAACTACTGAACTAGTATCCTCTGTGGTTTTGACAGCGATGACTACTATACCGGGATCCTATATGAGTCTAATAGTTCTGACTTCTGTTCCTGTCTCCAATGTGGGTCCGACATTATAGTCAGTCTGTATCCTATGTGGGTCTGATAGCTTAGCTGGTCCTGTATCCTGTGTGGGTGCGACAACTTAGATTAATTAGTGACTATATCTGATCATCTCTATCACTCTACAAAAGATGTATACCTGTGAGAGTTGAGTCATGTCTTTCAACCATTATCATTGTGGTGATTGACTTTACTTCCTCTGTGGACTAGGATGTGTTTGGGATCGAGCGTTGGAGCTGGGACTGTGACTGGTAACTTAGGTATATGTATAGGCATATGCCTTATTAGGATTGATTGATACTTCGTGATTTTAACTTTCTATTGTGGTTTATCCTTTGTAGATTCTAGGAGACCTTTGGGGGTCTCGAGGTCCCCAACTGAGTATTTTTATATTCACCCCTATAGGGGCATCACCCTCACCTTATTGTGTTATGTGCAGATGACGGACAACAGTGAATGAGGTTGAGGGTGACCGATGGAGGCTGCTCAGAGCTGGACTAGATGGGACATACCACAGGGATGAGTTGTTCGAGTTCTTTACCTACCCTTCAGGTAGGATTCCCCGGTGGATGATCCAGGAGCTACTTTCTGTTTTTATTTGTACTTGTACTTGTTCTTCATTTGTGTTCGTATACTGGCCCAATTACTTTTATAACCCCTTAATTTTCTATTTTAGTACTTGTTTCATCTACTGCTTGTGTACAGACTGTGTGTGTGTTATAGGTTAAAAGGAAATGCCTTTCCTTTTTTTCAGGGATTCACCTTTGGTGTTAGTCGCCAGATCCTGGCCTATGGAAGGCGGGCTTGGGGTAGTAATGACATGAGCCCTGAGGATGGTTCGTGACAAATTGGTATTAGAGGAGTCGGTTCTACCACTGAACTGAGATTATGATTCATTTAAAGGAAAATGTGTTAAGTGTTTTGGGTGTGGGTATCATTTTAGGGCAACTGGTGTTGGTGCGGAAACCGATGTATCCATACACTTGGACTCTGGTTTCTGATCTCCGACTCAGTGCACGAAAACACTGATTGCGTGTGTGTTTCCTTTGAAAAAGTTTTCATCATGATTACTTTGTGTCAGGTCACTAGCTATACTGTTTAAACTGTGGCACACCTATTTCATTTTAGGATGGCCCCTTGAAGTTATCCAGCTGGGGTTCTGAGTTTTGTATGAGATTGGAGCCCACCGAGCGACGAGGCCTTGGTGCAGGGCCCAATTAATGCGGAAGTACTAGCGGTACCACTACCCGCTGGTCCAAAGATACCACCAGCTCCAGCAGTAGAGAGTGCACACCACCTTACTACGTTGCACGTGTTCCAGCACCAGAGGCCACCCAGGTTCCGGAGAGAGATGGACCCACATGACACTAAGGATAGGCTGGAGGAAGTCTTGAGGGTTTTCAGATTGGAAGGGAGATGAGCCGACCTCATGATGATCCTTTCCACGAGTCTCCTTAATGTAGCAGTAGGAATATTATGGTGTCTAATGCTCCAGGTGCATGACAAGGCATCATTACTCTGGACGGAATTCGAGAGTCACTTTCACTCAGAGATTGTTCCAGCCACACTTTGTACTGTGCGGATTCAGGAGTTACTACATCTGCAGCAAGCCAACATGACAGTAGCTTGATACTCAGTGAGGTTCAATGACCTCTCACACTACTCCAAAGATATGGTTCGGGACACATTATTCAGGGCCCAGACCTTCAAGTAGAGACTCAGGAGTGAGATCAGGGCTTCGATGATTCTTCCTAGCATCCTGAAGCAGGTGGGGGAGCTGGACCGAACCCTTTTAGTGGAGTGTTTTCTCACTGAGCAGTCACCAGTGGAGAGACCCACAAAAGGGTGACACGTAGCAGAGCCTTCTACAACCAGTAGTAGACATATGACACAGAGGTCTAAGTGGACCAGGCCATCAGGTGGACGAACCCATGATACATGTTCGGTTGTGCGGGGAAAATGAGACACAACCAGCTATATGAGGAACAGGCAGTGCTATTCATGTTACGAGTAGGGCCTCATGGCTCGGGACAGCCCAACCCACCATGAAGATGAGCAGCAGATAGTAGAGGGACCTCCCAGGCAGAGGCAGAGGTTCGACCGTGGAGGTCCACTGGGAGCATGAAGATGTGGCAGAGGAGATGGCCGGGCAGCAGTTGGTGGATGACGTTTCGAGGCTCTACCATCACCAGCACCATGAGGTCCACCCCAACAATAGTGAGCTGGAGGACAGAGGTGGGCTAAGATCCTAGCAATCGAGGCCTACAACCATGGCGCACCTGAGATGATTCGAGGTACTATCTACGTCTACTCCAACCTTACTGAAATACTTATAGAAACAGGTTCAAGTAATTATTTTATTGACACTACCATCGTTTGGATCTCGAAGATTCTGATGGAATCGTTGGCTCGATCGTTACATCTAGAGACTCTTACAGGAGCAGACTCAATGATTACGCATTGGTGCTGGCAGTGTGAGCTTACAGTAGGAGGAGAGAGCTTCAGCAGGGATCTTCTTGTTGCAGCGTCGAGGCCTTACGACTTCATCTTGGGTTTGGACTGGTTATCCAAAGTTCATGCTCAGATTGACTATATTAGGTGAAAAGTGCGGTGTATCTGCATAGATTGGACCAGGTTCACCTTCAACAGCAAGAAGGGAGCCTTTGCAGCACAGATTTGACTTACACATAGAAGTGGGTAACCGATCAAACATCAGTTGGTTAGTCTCATCCTCGGAGAATTTGATGTGCGGAGTCCGAGTTTTCTTGTTGTGGTGGATCAATACGCGAATATTTTTCCTGACGACATTCCAGGACTACGTCCTCGCAGAGAGGTAGACTTCTATATTGACCCATACCATGGGACATCACTGATATCTACTCCATCATATCGGATGGCTCCCACCGAGCTTCGTTAGCTGCGGATATAGATGTAGGACTTGTATGGGAACATATTTATCCGACCTAGTGTTTCACCCTGGGCATCTTTGATTTTGTTTTCCATGAAGGCGGATGGGAGCATGGGATTATGTGTCGACTATCGTCGCTTGAATCAGGTGACCGTAAAGAACAAGTACCCACTCCCGAGGATCGACGACCTATTTGATCAGCTCAAGGGAGAAAGATTGTTCTCGAAGATAGACCTCAGGTCAGGCTATCAGCAGCTCAGAGTTTGAGACATGTATGTGCAGAAGACAACCTTTAGGTGTCGGTATGGCCACTACGGGTTCTTGGTTATTCCCATTCGGCATAACCAATGCTCCAGCAATGTTCATGAGTCTCATGAACAAGATATTTCAGCCTTACCTCAATCTATTTTTCATAGTCTTCATCGATGACATACTGATTTACTCGGCTAATGAGGAGGATCATGCCTACCATTTCCGGGTAGTACTGGATAAACTCCGAGAGCACCAGCTATATGGTAAGCTCTCGAAGTTCCAGTTTTGGATTCGAGATGTCCACTTTCTAGGAGACGTCATCTCAGAGGCTGGAGTTTCAGTGTATCCAGTGAAGATCGAGGAAGTACTTTCTTGGGAGAAACCTAGGAGTGTGACGGAGGTTCAGGGTTTTCTGGATCTTCTTGGGTACTATCGAAGATTTCTACTAGACTTCTCCCGAATTACAGCACCACCTTCATCTATGACGAAGAAGGTTAAACCCATAGTGTGGTCAGATAGATGCCAGTAGAGCTTTCAGGAGCTTAGGCAGAGGTTGACAAGTGCGCCCATCATGAGGCTACCAGAGGGGCGTAGGGTATTTTGTTTGCTACGATGCATTAGGGAACAGACTCGGGTGTGTCCTAATGTAGGAGTGAGCAGTGATTGCGTATAGTTCACGATAGTTGATACAACATGAGCATAACTACACCACCCAAGACCTGAAGTTGGCAGCAGTGGTCTTCACCTTGAAGATGTGGAGACACTATCGAATGGGCGAGCCTTTTACAGTCTACAATAACCACCAGAGCCTTATGTACATCTTCCCGCAGAAGGTAATAAACCTGAGACAACGATGATGACTCGATTTCATCCAGGACTATGACTTCGAGAGAGTCAATACTCCTGGGAAGGGAAAAGTTGTAGCAGATGCTTTCAGAAAGAGATTGAGCATTCCGCTTCTATGAGAGGAAATATAGAATCTTTCCGCGTTGCAGATATCCTTTGTGGATAGAGATGGATAAGCCTTTCTGTAGTATCTCACAGTCACCCCTCCACTTATTCAGTGATTTAGAGAGACACAATGTGGGGACGTTGACAGTGAGACGTGACATGCTCAGATATCCTTAGGACATGCCTAATATGGGTTTTCTGATGGTGGGGAGAACTTCATCCTCTTCAAAGGACATACCATGGTACTAGTTCCACTACAAGAGGTGGTGTTGAGGGAGTTCAACACATCCCCTCTAGTAGTACATCCAAGAGTGGTGAAAATGTATTAGTACCTCAGACGATAGCACTGGGGTCCGGGTATGAAGAAGGTGGTAGCAGAGTTTGTCTCACGATGCCACACTTTCCAGAAAGTGAAGGAGGAGAATAAGGTTCCAACAAGTTTGGTTCATCCCTTAGAGGTCCCAGAGTGAAAGTGGGATGGTATATCCATGGATTTCATGACGGGACTTCCACGTACATCCAGAGGACATGACTCTATCCAGGTGATTGTTGAGCAACTCACCAAGTCAGTCCACTTCCTACCGATCAGAGAGTAGGGCTCAATAGAGTGCTCAGGACACCTCCACAATCAGGAGATCATACTTCTTCATGGTGTTCCATCGATGATCGTCTCTAATAGAGATGCTCGTTTCACTTCCCGGCTATAGAAGGGGTTGCTGGAGGCTTTCAGGATGCAGCTTCTCTTGAGCACTGCCTTCCATCCTCAAACAAACGGTCAGACTGAGAGGACTATTCAGACTCTCTAGGACATTCTCCATGCATTTTCCAAGACTTTGGTTGCAGCTGGGAGGATCACATACCCTTGGTGGAGTTTGCGTACAACAACAGCTACCACTCCACCATTGGGATGACACCATACGAGGCACTGTATGGAAGACCGTGCAGATCACCACCGTGCTGGATTGACCTAGGGAAGTCAGCACTTGTAGGACCAGAGATGATACAGGCTACGATGGAGAAGGTTCAGATCACCCAGGAGCAGATGAAGACTGCAATGAGAAGACAGAAGTCCTATGTTGATATGAGATGGAGACCATTGGAGTCCGAGGATGGTGACCACGTCTTCTTTAGGGTCTTAACTCGACGAGGTCTATGAAGATTAGGCCGAGGCAACATGTTATCTCCGTGATTTATCAAACCTTTTCAGGTCCTCGGTAAAGTAGGCGAGGTGGCATATCGCCTGGACCTTCCACCTCAGTTGCACCGGGTGCACGATGTCTTCCACATATCTCAGCTGAGGAGATATGTGCACGACCCATCCCACATCATCAACCATGGGGAGCTGGAAATAGATGACGAGGTGAAATTCATGATGGTTCCATGGGAGATTGAGGATCGAAAAGAGCGGGTCTTACATGGACGATCGATTCCTCTAGTGTGCATTCATTGGTAGCACAAAAACCTCTAGGAGAGCACATTGGAGCGAGAGTCTTAGATGCGTGCTCAGTACCCCCATTTTTTCCCTTAGTATCTGTTGTAGCTTATGTGGAGGTAAAACCCTGAGGTGGGGATAATGAAAAGACATAGAAATCCGGTAATTTTTTTTCATAAATACATTGTAATTTTACGAGTCCGCAGTTTCGGACGTCTCCTAATTCTAAGGCCCAGTGTGCTCGAAATCAATTTCTGAAGTTTTTTTTTGGTAAGTTCTGTAAACATACGTGTGGGATTTTATATCTTTTGAACTGATGCTCGGAATTGAAATCTGAGGACACTGATGAACTCTAAGTGCCAGTATTCATTTAAGGAGACCATTACCGTAGTTGCGTTTTATCGAGAGCGTAAGTTAATTTTGGGGGTTTTCTAAATATGTTAAATAAAAATATGTGCAACATATTATTTTTATTTTATAGTGGTTAAAACCTCCAAAGGGAGGTTAGTGGTGGGTCCCACCCGCACATAACCTCCCTTCAGAGGATATTACTAGGTGGGTCCCACACGGGTTGGAAACCTCTGGAATTCACTATTTATGTGTGTTAAACCCTCCACCATCCACCTTCCCATATATGGTTCCTACACCTATATATTAATTAATGTCTTAATTAATTAATCTATCTGAATTCTATTAAATTATTTTTCAAAAAACTAAATAATAGACAAGTCTATTATTCTCTTTGGGTTGGCATAATCCTTGTGTGGAGCTTTTGGGTGGAACCTTGAGAGAGACTTTCCTCTCCAATGAAGAATGCACCGTCGCCGACGAAGAACAAGGATGATGCTTGAGCCCGGAATTGGTAGTGTGTGACGGGTGAAACATTCAATGATGTCATCGAATTCTTTTTTTGTGCCTTCAACCATGTACTTCGAATCGAGGTAGGGGTTACTTTAATGATTGATTCTACCCACCGTTCTACATCGTTATGTAGGTGGAATGATGTGATGATTGTTATCAATGTAAAGAGGAGGTATCAGTCTGCACAAACATGGACCGACCCTCCCCATTTATTGTTGATATTTGTGATGGATGAGGTGGATCACATAACAAGCCGATGGTAATAAGGCCGCCGTTGCGCCACACAAAGAAAAATTGCGGCCGAGCAGGCCACGACGGAGCTTAAATGTCACGGTGTCATCACACTGCGCCAGAGAAGAACATAGGTGCCATCGCACTGCGGTGGAGGTGCAGAGGCGGCCGGCCAAGACAACAGTCTTAGACTCGGACAACGGGATGACCGGCCGGCCGACCGGCGAGCCCGATGGAAGACTACAGCACCCACAGGCGTTGTTGGGAGGAAGATCGTGGCCTGCACCCGTGTGCCGCTTTGCTGAGAAAACCATCCGGCCGCTAGCCGCCCGTGCTGGCGGACCGCGTCGCCCACAGGCACCACGTAGAGAATACCGCGACCTGCTTCCGCGGAACGCTATGCTGGGAAAACTGGCAGGGGTGGAAAACCGCGACCCCTACAGGCGCCACGTGGGAAGAACCGCGGCCCGTAGCGCGGGCTGGGTCCACAGGTGGGCTGTGCTCCACTGGGCCGGGATGACCCCCCAGTCGGGTTGGACCCACCGAGCTGGGCCAGGCTGACCCCCCAACTGGTTCAGACCCACCGTTCCAGGTCGGGTCGACCTACCACAACCCACTAGGCTAGATGGGTCGGGACCGACATCACTTAAATGGGAATATCTTTAAGACAACGCATCTGAATGACGCGCCATCTACTGCACTGGGACCCCCACGATGAAGTAGTCCTTTTTCAATACTCTAAGTGATTCTTTGAAAAATTCGGAAAACGGACAGGTTTGGATTGAGTGTAAATCCAACCGGGCCCTAAGAACAGAAATTCCAATAACTCCCAGACCGGGCGTCCGATGGACGCGCCGTCTATCGCGTTGGGTTCCATTTGACGAGACAAAACTATGAGATACATCATATCAATACTTCTTGATAGTTGATGTATCGACACTTGGCATGTGGAGCAGAACCTCCTGAGATCGAGCGTGTTGTGTACGGGAACCCTATAGATGGCTACGACGACTATTGTACTGGATTCCTCCGTGAGTTCAATAACGATGACTACTGCACCATAATCATCCATGGGTCTGACAATGATGACTACTGAACTAGAATTCCTCATGGGTTCAACAGCGATGACTACTGTACTAGGATCCTCCATGGGTCGAACAGTTCGGACTTCTGTTCCTGTATCAAATGTGGGTCTGACAGAATAGCTGGTCATATGTCCTGTGTGGGTTCGATAGCTTAGCTGGTCATGTATCTTGTGTGGGTCTGAAAACATAGATGAATTAGAAAATATATCTGATAATCGCTATCACTCTACGAAAGATGTATACCTTTGATATCTGAGTCACATCTATCAACCATTACCATTTTGGTGATTGACACCACTTCCTTTGTTGAATGGGATGTGTTTGGACTCGAGAGTTGGATCCGAGATTGTGACTGGTAACTTAGTTATATGTATGGGCATATACCTAAGTAGGATTGGTTGATACTTTGTGATTGTATCTTTCTACTATGGTTTATCCTTTGTGGATTCTGGGAGACCCTCGGGGGTCTCGGGGTCCCCTACTGTATATTGTTATACTCACCCCTCCACGGGCTTCATCCTCACCTTATTACGTTCTGTCCAGATGACGAAAAACAGTGATCGAGGTTGAGGGTGACTGATGGAGGCTGCTCAGAGCTGGACTAGACGGGACGTACCGTAGCGACGAGTTGTTCGAATTCTAATCCTACCCTTCAGGTAGGATTCCCCAGTGGACGATCTAGGAGCTGCTTTCCCTTTTTTCATGTACTTGTACTTATTGTTCAGTTCTATTTGTATACTGGCCCACATACTTTCAGCAGACCTTACTTTTCTATTTTAGCACTTGATGCCTCTACTACTTGTGTACAGACTATGTTTGTGTTAGAGGTTAATAGATAATGCCTTCTCTTTTTCTCAGGGATTTACCTTTGGTGCTAGTCGCCATCCCCTAGCCTATGGAAGGCTGGTTTGTTATAGTCGTGACACGGGCCCCGAGGACGTGTCGTGACAGAATTGGCCTAGAATGATGTTGATCTACAAAAATTGGTAAAAAAGATCAAACCTTGACAAATAATGATAGAAGAAAAATCATGTAGAGTGGCACAAGGGATAGTGAAAACTCACCGATGGGAATCAAATGAAACCAAAGATGAATTAATCAGAGTTCGTATGAAGAACCAGGAGGAGCTCCAATTTCTCCAACATTTATCACTCTCCTGTATGAGACACAAGAAGAAGATGTGTTTTAGGGAGATGATATGCAACCCCTATTTGATCCATCAATTAGAAAGAAAAGTACATAGTGCGTTCATTTAATGTATATGCAGTTTACTAGCCTCAATCGGACCCCACATTAGGCGGTCTTCTAGGTCACCTACATTTCCATGTACTCAGCCGTTACATGACTACACGCGACAGCTGGGTACAAAAATTGTACTTATATAAATTATAATTTATTCATTTTCCTAAAAAACAACATGAAATAATTATCCATACCTAAAAAAGAAGATTCGAGTTCTTAATAACATCCCCCTTAAATCAATCCCTCCCTAAATTTGTCTTAGAAGGTTGGTGATGAAGAAACATCAAACAACTTTGGCCACTATGATCATATGTCAGCCTCCCTCTCCCAAATATCATCGTGTACTCACTCGTACTTCTATAGAACCCGTACCATAGGGACATACCAGCCCCAAATAACCTTCATAATACAATCCATAATCCAAATAGGGTTCTCCTCGAAGGATGCATCCACCTCCAACTCAACCTCATCGGGTTGAAAATCATGAGACGGGTCTAAAATGTAATATTGTAGATGAGAAACACGAATTATGTCATGCATAACTAGATAACTTTTATGTAACTGAAATGGATAGGCAACCAGCCAAAATATATCCAGAACATCAAATGACCTGACTATCTTGGTGAAAGCTTCCCCTGTCTCATAATCCACATGTGTCCCAACCACATTGTGACACATAAGAAAACCTGATCTCCAATCTCGAACTCTATAGGTCATCTCTGTCGATCAACATAATATTTCTTCCCAGACATTGTAGTAACCACACTTTTTCGAATCAAATACACCATCCTAGTGGGGTTCGAGATAAGATGAGGTCCCATTATAGATTTCTCTCCTTCCTCCAGCCAACATATGGGTGATCAGCATGGCCTACTATACAATGTCTCATAAAGTTCAATCTAAATACTTTCTTAGAAACTATTATTATATGAAAAATCTTCTAGGAATATGTTTCTATCCCAAGAGCCATTGAAATCCTAGATTCATGGTCATAGCATGTCCTCTAATCCTAGAATCATACACTCGGACTAGCCATCTGTCTAAGGATGGTATGTTGTACTCATAAATACCTATATACCCAATACCCATTATAGTCCCTACCGGCCATGAGAAGTAAAATGGGTTTCCCTGTAGGAAATTGTAGAGTGGAAAAACCCTTTCATATATATAATATCTCAGATTTACAACCTTCCACGATCAACAACACAAAAGGTTTCCTCATTCGGTAATAAATGTACATCGATGTTGAGTATGTTAATAAAAACCGAAACTGCATCCTTCCCTCATTGAGACCTCAGTAAACCCATAACATAATCTATCAAGAAATCATTCCTCTTCCACCCAGGAATGGGAAACATATGAAAATTACATGTCGGCCGTTGATGCTCTGCCTTCACCTTCTGATAGGGGAAACATCTCATAACAAAACTAGCCACATTCATCTTCATACCTATCCACCAATACTGACGATTTGGATCTCGATACATCTTGGTGACAAAATGATGAACTTCCCAATCTGTGGAATGAAAATCATGCATTAAATTCTCATGTATGTCTGTTAAAACCCATACAAGTCCATGGAAACACAAAGACCTCATCATTGCCTACGGTCCACCTTAGAGTAGGTTCCTCTCCTAACGAAGTCTTTTGTAGAATTTGGCCTTCTAAATCTGATAGGTTCCTCAATCACACTCGATCCAACAGTGTAGAGTTAATAGATATAAAAGAGATAAACTTTTTCCTTGTATGTCTTGCACCTCCATATTTATCGCAGATAATATAGCCTTAATTTTCCACTCACTACTTGCCTCCTGAACTGCATGTATCTGAGTCCTCCTTCTCAATGCATCTGCCACTACATTTTCATTCCCACACTACAACAAAAACGTTGTTTAGCAGTTGTTCTGTGAACGGCCGCAAAACCATTTTTAAGAAAGGGTTCGCAGTGGTTTATAATAAACCGCCTCTAAACCTTTGTTTTTTACAGAGCCAACCCTTCCCCAACTCCGACCCCTCTTCTCACCCTGCGACCCCCACTTCCCTCGCAACCCTAGCCCCCAGCGACCCTGGTGACCCTGCTACACCGGCGACCCCGCGACTCCGACGACCCCGCGACCCCGGAGACCCCGCGACTCGGGCGACCCCGCGATGCCGGCGACCCCAGCCCCCCGTGACCCCGGCGACCTTGTGACCCTGTGACCTCGACGACACCACGACCCCAATGACCTATACGAACCCTAAGGTTTGAAATTTACTAATTTTCTTGTAGGTTGAGTTAAAAATCACTCAAGAACTTGTATAGAGTAGGCGCCTGAATCTTCATTCATTGTTGTGTTAATTTTTATTTCAACTAATTTCAGGGTTTTTCATGTTTCTTTTTCTGAGCCTTTTTTATGTGGTTTGTTTTGTTTTGGAGTCCGCTACAGCTCCTATTTTTTTCCAGCATATCAAGGGTGAAATTTTATTTTCAAATTATGGTTTTTTGATTTACAATAGGTAATGAATTGTATTCATCAAATCTATGGTTTTCAATTAGGAATTTATTTGGTCAAAACATGATTGTGTAATGAATTTTCATTTTGCAGTAAATGATTATGTTTAGTAAAATTATATTCATTTTCTATATCATTTATTTTTTGTAAAATTTATATTTTTTATTGTGGACCTTATTTTATATAAGGGATCAGTTAATTTATTTGAATTATGTTTTAGTTATGTTTAGGAAATATAATGTAGGGGATTTTATATTTACTATTATCTTAAAACATATTTTAAGGGATCATTTCATATTTATAATTTATTTCTTATGTTAATGTTTCTCTAAATCATGTTTTGAGAATTAGAAGATAGGGTTTAGTTTTTCCTTAAAAATTTATCTTCTTATAATTGAGTTATATTTAGGGAATTATATTTTATAATGTTTTGATGTTCCAATGTAAGTGATTCATTTATTTTAGAATCATTAATTCATGAATTTATAATTTTGTTAGAGGCAGTGTTGTCAATGGCGCGTGGCGCAATAAGGCGCAAAGGCCGCTTGGGGATGCAGTGTGAGGCGCAGCGTGAGGTGGAAATAAGGCGCAAATGAGCATAATTAAATATATACAATTTTCAACAATATTTTAAATAAAAAAAACAAATTAAATCAAAAAAATACAAATTAAAATACATGTTGATACTTTTTAACCAAATCATAATCAAATAATCAATCATTAAAACCTAAACATTAAAATCATCATGTTATGTTATATGTCTTCTACAATGTTAAATTTGTTCCTCTTATTCCCTGCTATGTTAAATGTGCTATGTTAAATGAGTTTGAGAACCTAAACATCAAATTAATTTTGTTATGTAAAATGTGTTTTTGTTGTTTTTCATTTCTTTCTTTTGGTCGAGAGATTGTTCTATTTTTATAGAGTTTGATTTAGTTATTCTTTTATTAATATATTAAATGTTATGTTATATTTAGGGATTTAAAGATCACTTTTTTGAAAATATCCCCAATTTCCATTAGCCACTCTAAGAACAATCTTTATTGCACGCACCCACGATTTCCACCAGCTCCCCCGTGATTTCTATTGATTTCCCTAATTCCCTCCTACCCAAGATTTCCATCACACCCCTGATTTCCGCTGGCACTCCCGATTTCCATCGGGCCCTCGATTTCTGCCTCCCCTCTACATATGAAATCCACTGATTTATTCCCCCTGATTTCAGGGGCTAGTGGTGAGCCATTTCCGTGCCTCGTTCCATAGTGCCTCTTGGGTAGGCGAACGAGGTGCACGCCTTTGGCGCGCCTCAGTGAGGTCACCTCGCCTCACCCATGGTGAGGCGCACCGGGTGTGCCTCGCCATGCCTCACGCCAAGGCGCATCTTGAACGCCATTTCTGATGTGGTCTCCACCTTACCACATCAATTTTTATGAAGCAACACACGTAAGTCCTTCTCTATATGAATTATATCAAAGGAGGTCAGTCCCACCCACCAATGTGATATCATATCCAGACCACAATGCCATAAAACTCAAGGAAAAACAAACATGTTCAATGCCCACACCGAAGTCTGAATCTGACTCTTAGTTCAACTCCATGGTCAAATCCTCGATCGCCCCATTTAACCATAATTATCCACTCATGAGCACTAACACATATATGATCCAAATCACCCTCAAGTCACACCACCACTATTTTATATGTGATGAAACCAAAGAGGGGTCTAGGAATTCAATCCACACCTGGTTCATAGAACTTCAAAACCTAATCTACCATGTTATTTCATGAGGCATTTCCATGAACACCACCACTTATCTAACTCAGGGGCTCATCATTATTATATTATGTTTCTGTAATCTTATATTATCGTATATATGGATCTATTTATCTATTTAGTAGTAACTATATGTTTTAATTTTTTTATTATTGTGTAGGCACATTGTGATATACATGGATAAAAGATGGATCACATTACCGAGGAACACAGCTCAGTATGTTAAGGGATTGAATGAGTTTTTAGATTTTGCAATTTCTAATCGATCCGTTGAAGGGAGAATAAAATGTCCATGTCCTAAATTTAAATTTAGAACATGGTTGAATAGAGATGATGTTTATGAACATTTAATAATGAAGTGATTAAATGGTCAATATTTGTGTTGGTTTTGGCATGGAGAATCAAATGTTACAAAAAGATTTAGCACTGATGTTAATCCATTGAATGATGTCCCAAGTTTGTCGACAATGGAAAATGAAATGAAAAACCTCATAAATGATACACTTGGCACTACAAGACACCACTATCAGCATTAAAACTATCAGAAGAACTAGAAGAGGGTGCTGCAAATTGCAACGTGACATGTGATGTTTTTGAGACTGTAACACAAGAAGATCTAGATTGTAACATATCATTGGATCCTACTCTTGATTATGTGGAGGAAAATGTAAGAGAAAACTTCACTAAGGAAAATGTGTTTCATGATTTAGTTGGTGATGGAAATCAACAGTTGTATAGTTGGTGTTTGAAATATTCAAATATTTGATTTCTGCTGAAGTTGTACCATATCAAATGTCTATGTGTAATTAAAGATAAATAAATGTCCATTATATTTTAATTGATTCGTGAGGCATTTCCTGAAGCAAAAATCCTAGAATCTTTTTATGATATGAAAAAATATGTTGACAAGCATGGTCTGAATTATACAAAAATACATGCATGTCCCAATGATTGTATGCTTTTTTGGGGAGAGGATTCAAGTAGAAAGAATTTCAATAAATTATCTTCTTTTAGATGGAACGAAAAGGGTGATGTTGGAAGTATTAATGAACATAATTACACGGAGAAGAAGAAAATTAACACACTTGCAAAGGTTTTGTGTTACTTTCCTCTGAAACCTTGATTGCAAAGATTATTCATGTCATCGAAAACCGCTGAATACATGAAGTGGTATTCTGTAGATAATAAAAATGACGGGTTAATCATTTGATTGCAAAGGTTTTGGGGATGTTCATCATTTGAATGATAGTGTAAAATGGGTCTGAAGTGCATCGTCAAGCAAAATCAGAATGAAACAATGGAAGAAAAAAATTATATTCTTCAAACTTCCGTATTGGGAATTTAATTTGTTATGGCATAATCTTGATGTGATGCATATTGAGAAGAATTTTCATGACAATTTGATTTTCACATTGCTTAATGAGCATGGAAAGTCAAAGGATCTTCTCAATTCTCGCAAAGACTTACAAGAAATGAATATAAAACACGATCTCCGTCCAGATGAAAATGAAAAGTATCCTCTGCAAATTGTTGAAATAAAAATAGGGATAAAGATAAATTCCTTCGAATTTTAAAGAATGTTAAGGTATCTGATGGGTATTCAAGTAACATCTCTTGGTATGTTGACGTGAAGAATCATAAGTTACATGGATTTAAAAGTCACGATTCACATATTTTGTTACAACAGTTACTACCATTGGCATTGCTTACATTATTACCTGAAAAAATTACTGTTGTTGTACTCCAATTCTGCACATTTTTCAGAAAACTATGTGAGAAAACAATACATCCATTTCAGCTTGACATCCTCTATGAGAGGGTTTTGTTGACCCTTTGTGCAATGTAGATGATCTTTCCTCCATCATTTTTTACTATAATGATGCATATAACTATGCATTTGGTTGAGGATGCTAAATTAGGAGGCCCCGGTCATTATTGATGGACGTAACCAATTGAGAGGTACTTTATTTATATGATTTTTAGTTAAGTAAAAAAAATTTGGTACTTAATTAAATGCATAATTATGTTTATATTATTTCACAGATATCTTGGGCATTTGAATTCACACATGAGAAATAAAGCTCAACCAGAAGGCTCTATTGCTGGAGGCTATTTGGATGAGGAGTGTCTTACCTTTTTTTCTCGATACTTGAATGATTTTGAGACATGATTTAATCGAGTTGGACATGTTGATGACACATTGACTCAATATCAAATACATCAGAAATCCAAAATGTTTCCTTCTATTGGCCGATCAGTTGGGAGGACCTCAAATGTGACATTGACTGAATTGGAATTATTAAAAGCACAAAGATATGTGATGCTGAATAGTGAAATTGCAGATCCATTTATTGAAGAGTTGAGGATAAAAACAAAGAGATGATTTAGAGGCCAAACACGAAATGAGAAAGATATAACGAAAGATGTTAATAAAGATCTTGTAGAATGGTTTTCACGACGTGTATGTTCATAAATATTTCAATAAGTACGAATATTAGTTTGACACATACATTTTGTAAATCTAATAAAGTATATTTATTTTTTCAGATCATGAATACTAATACTCGAGTAGAGGTTTCAGAAGATTTGAAGCTTCCTGCTAGAGGTCCTTAAATCAAGTAAGAATGTTCGATGCTTATAATGTGAATGTATTTAGATTTCATATAGTTGATCGTGAAGTGGGTTTGAAAACAAAGAATAGTGGTATATTTATATTTTCTGAAGTGGAATACTACAGAAAGCTACATGATATTATTGAATTAAACTACCACGTACATTTTATGTTGTTTTATTCAAATGATAATGGGTCGATATTATCAGAGGTGTTAAAAGAGATTCCTTGAATTTTACATCTGTGAACTTCTCTCATTTGATGGATGTTGGTGATCATAAACTGCATGATCCATATATCATAGCATCGTAATAAAAAATGGTATATTATGTGAATGATGTTTCCAATGAAGGGTGGAGTGTAGTTGCTCACGTAATACAAGGATATTTGTATGATATGGGTGATGAAGTGGAAAATATGACCTCTGAAGATGAATTTAATAAACAACAGGAAGTAGAATTATTTGTCCATCATGATATTGAAAATATTAGTCTATCAAGGATGAATTAAGAGGATGAAGCAATGGAGCAGGAAACCGATATGATTGAAGGGGAAAATGATTGTATGTACAATTATTTATTTATTCACCAATTACTTGTTTAATTTCTGCAGTCATTCATTATCATTGTTATATATATTTTTTCTGTTAGTACTGGGCATCTATTATCATATTTCATTTTTTTCTGCATAATTTTTTTTGAAATATATATTATGAACGTAATTTTATTTTATTAAATTACAGGAATGCCAAGGGGAAATCAGTAAACTATTTCATCTAGTTTCGCGAAAGATGACGATTCATCTGGCTCCCTCCCCATAACATATGAGGCACCTACTACCGACACCCCTACACCATCTCCCCCTGTACCATTTCTCACACCGTCATTGTATGTCCCATTAGAGGCAGAGTTGTTGACTCCCCCTTCAGGAGCCTCCGCAATGGGGCAGCGAAACGCCCTTCCAGTTCATCATGGGCATACTGAAGTGTCACTGTCATAGGTACAAAATTTAATTAAATAAATTTATTACATTTTTTTATACTAATTGTTTTCTCATTGAAGATGAAAAAAATGAAACCATGGGGAAAACCCTAAAAAGTTCCGATGTTTGGAATATGACTGGCGAAAAGATAGTCATGCGATTTGATTCTTATGGGGTCCCGACGGATGATGCCGCAATGTTACATGGCCACGTTCTAGGCCAGCTGGCAGCGGAGACCATTTCCATTCCTATTTCATATGATGATTGGAGACATATGCCTCCAAGCTAGAAAAATGAAGTTTTTGATTCTCAAATAAAGGTAAATTTATTACATTAGTGTTTAATTGAATGTCATGTTACAAATATGTTCAAAATGAATTTCTGTATAAATATGTTCTTCCACTTTATAGTTGCTGATGTGATAACACAGAAGTGGACGTTGAAAAATCTAATTAAGAAATGGAAAGATTTCAAATGGAGATTGTGGTGTGATGTCAACGATTCCTCATTGACTGTGCAATAGATGTATGAGAAGCTACCCATTGGGGTACCGAAAGAACAAGGGAAATTTTTTGTTTACATACATCGTGATGAGAAGCAGATGGTATTAAAATATATATTATTATATTATACTCATTTTGAATTTATACATTTATATGAAGAGGTCATGACATTGAATACATTACTATTAAATTTCATTTTATTTATTTCATGATCTCTCAAGACAAAATGCATCAAACTGGCCTAAGAATGTCATCCCTCACACTGCGGGCTGAAAATGATTTTCTAGAAGCCGAATGACATTGGTAATATTTAAATTTGTTTAAATATTTATAAGATAGTATTATCTGTTTAATATATTGAAATGTTGATTTATCATTTCTTAATATAGTCACAGAGTTTAGGGCATGAAGCATCTCGAACTGAACTGTGGTTGGATGTTCAGAAGAAATCATATGGAAGTTTTGTTAATGTGCCTGATAATGAAGATGGGGTATGAGTCAATTTTTTATTATAATAAATTATTATTAGTTTTTACTGTGTTAATATATATTGATATTTTATTTTTAGGTAAAAATTAATGAACTATGGGATTCCAATCCCGCGAAGTCCTACTTAGTCTCCCAGGATGACCCGGTTTCTAAAGTCCTTGGGAAGGACCATCATGGTAGAGTGAGTGGGATGGGTTTGGGACCCGTACCATCTGAGGTTTTTTGCAGGCCACTGGGGATAGAAACTGCATCTACTCCTGGATTTAGTCATCTCACACCCGGAGATGCTCATAAAGAGATTGTTTCTCTACGAAACATAGTTCATCAGCAGGGGGATCAGATATATGCTCTATAGAAAGAGTTGATAAAAATATGTCAGCATATGAGCAGATATTCCCCAGGTGGTAGTGCAACGACTGGTGGTATGCAGGAAAATCAAAAAAATCAAAATCATTTAGTTTTCTAACCTTCATTGGTTTTATGTTTTAAAATAAATATTCAACCATATTTAGTTTTCAATATAATGTTCTTACAGGTGACAGCAGAGAGTTGTGAAAAAAGTGGAGACAGTGACGATGAATCACTGGACCCTGAGTAGTTGTATTGTTCATGTGTTGAACAAATATGGGAATATTTGGTTTTTATATGTAACATTTGTGGCACATAGTTTCCACCAAACATTTTCATATCTTAAAATTTCCTTGATTTCTCATGTTTCCTTTTATGCATTTTATTGATTTTTGATGTTTCTTTTTATGTCTCGATTTCTCGAGTGTTGTATACATCATTCCATTTAGGCCTATGTTTTAATTGGTAGTCGAGATTTTGGATGACTAGGAGTTAATCCCACTATTGATGTGTTAATCAAATTGGGTTATTTCATAATGATCAAGGGGATAGTGTTGTGGACACCTTGGTGGTGCCCTTGTAATTTTCCTCATAGGGAGGCCCTTGTGAGTGGTAAATGACCACCTCTAAATCGCGTGTCTCTTTTAGTGAATCCTGTATTTGTTATAGGGAACCAAACATTGTGACACATTGGGATTAAAAACACCTAACATACTTATATAAATCTGCCATTATATTGAATATCAATAAGATTGAGGTTCCAAATATGGGTGTATAGGATTTGAATCCACACACTCAAAATATGAATTCCAATAAGGTTGTACTCATTCACATAAAATCTCAATGGAATCCATATGAGAAGTGACAAAATCCACCGAATCCTAATATACTACATCATAAAATACCATTGGGATAATTTCTTTATATTGATTGAGATATTTACCCTTGATGGTAACTATAGATAAAACATTAATGTTGTGGTAATTTTCATAATTTTATTTGATTGTAATCAAGTTGGACATCTCAGATCGGCCTTTATTGATTGATTAATCTTCTATTATTATATAATATTAGATAAATTAGGTATGTTAACATCAACCAAATCACCATACATAATGGGGTTTCCCTTTAGAAATATAATATTGATTTTCACATGGTATACTATTTTTAATTTCAAGTAAGTAATATTCTCTTATGTTGAGATGGTTTTAATATTTTTTAGTGGTGAGGGGTAGTGGATTCATCCAAACCTATTTCATACTCAATAGAATCATATTACCCAACAAAAATTGGGTTAACATTGAAGAAATATAATAATGTGTTTCCACCAATAGATAACACATATTTACATTGTAAGAGGGGTATCATTAATTTGGGGGTGATCCCATAGGATGGAATGATATAGGAGATGACCATGAGGAAAAATGATAAAAAATTTCCACACCCATGTGGGTTATGTTTTCCATTGTAATTTTATAGTCACAAAGGCCACTTAGATTGATTCGGATTCTTTTAGATATTAAAGCATTGTAACCATCCCTAGTATATTATCTACATATTCTAATGGGACTCAAGGGTGTTTAAACTAGTAGGGGAATAAATATGCTCTTGAGTGTCAGTGGTTGGATATCCCCATTGGAATCAACTTTTATATGCTTGAAATAGACAATAGGGAAAACAACCTATATATCTTCTTGAGTACTCAAGGTCACATGTTAATAAAAATTACTATAGTGAACATGATACTCATAATGAAGTTCAAGGGTGATTTCTAAATTATGGTGGATATATTTATCCAAATCAATATAATAAGATAAGAACATGTTCTAATTATCTATTGAAATGATACAAAAATGATGGTTGTGAAATTACGGACCAATGTTTTTGCCATAGAATATTTTTAGTTGGACAACCTGTGGGGTATTATTCCTTATAGATTACCATGGGTGTCATATAATGTCCGGATAGATCCATTTAGATGGTATTATTAAAATAAGGTGTCAACCATCATGCACTAATTTTACAAGGGTAGGAGATAGTGAATGTCAGGGTATGGGGAACATATATTCATAGAAATTGAGTCATATGATTGACATAACAATTTTTTTCATGCCTCACCATTGTGTTCCTTATGGGTACAATCATCTTGTTTTTGGTCTTGAACATAATTGGTACATTTGGTGATTCAATTTTAATTGAAGGATGTGATGAAGGTATTGAAAAGGAAACACAATTAAGAAACCCATCAATACATCATCAAATGTAGGAGTTCATAGTTTATCAATCCAATTCCATGTTAATGGATTCACATTAGGTTATCTATTTTTTGATGAGAACCTCCAATGGGATTCCATGTATATAAATATTGGTATGTATGTCCTTTTAGAACTAAATTACAATGAAAGGTGTTCACTAGTGATTCATACTATAGATTCTTCAAAATAGGTATTGGTAAAAGGTGTGAGATTTTGGGATCATCAAATTTTATTTGGGTGGAATCATTTTAGTTATTGGATTCCCTTATAGATTTTTGATTTTTAATGAATAATATCAAAATACTACTGTTTAACGAGTTAACCCTATTCTTGTGATCTCTCTGAATCTGGGTAGATATGAAAATATATGATTTTTAGGTTAATCATACATATAATACAAGTTTATGATTCATTTGTTTAATTACACATAGTTAGGAATTTATTCATTTTTTGCCATACAAAGAGGTCATAGGTGTTTACATTGTTGGGATTAGGCCCATGCGATGAGCATCATATGAATATGAATAAATCGAATCATAACACACAGAGTTTATTAATTATTAGTGGGATACATCATACCATTTATGTTCAATATAAATATAAATATTTCAAAAATCATAACTTTTTGTGAAGGGGAACACTTTGTGAAAGGTACCTAGAAATAGTTAGTGTTTGAATTTATCATGAGTTTCAATTTTAGTTTCATCTTGGTCTTCAATGAATAATTTAAAGAAGGTATGGTTGTGTATTACACCTATTAGAGGGCCCATATATTTTTTTCAATATCATATATGTTGGTATGAGGATAATTGATGAATTCATAAGAGGATGGGGCATACAACTTTAATGTGGATATGATATTGTGATACTATGAGGGGTATCTAAAATTAAGAACTATTTAATTAATATAATACTAGAGTCTTTAACTATGGTATTTGGTAAAAGTTATTCATATTATTCTTATCGCATAAGAATAATAGCATATTTCTTGATGTTGGGATTGAACCTCATTGGGGAATATATTATATCCTAGTTAAGAGGAATAAAATAAAATATTGTTCATTCTTATATAGCATGTCAATGATGTATTTTGGTATCTAAAATATGGTTCATTCTTATATAGCATGTCAATGTTTACTTATTTTTTTCAATTTATTCTATACCGATTTCCTAGGTTGATGTTTCGTGTTTTCTTTTGGTATGTACAATATGGTATTTCTAGTTTGATCTGTCTTTTAGGGAAGTGGTGCAGTGGAAGAATTATTTTTCTTGTCTTCTTTTAGCAGCGGTTTAAACCGCCCCGAAATGTACATTGGTGGCGGTTTAAACCGCCGCTAAATGGTGAAAACCTCCACGAAATGAAAAAAAATTACGTTTCACGGTGGTTTTAACCACCACTAAATAGTCACATCGTAAGGTCTCATTCCGCAGTTGTTCTCGTGAATTCATCGGCGGTTTTATGGCCACTAGATTTGAGTTTATTCATGGCGGTTATAACCTCCATGAATAAACTAATGTCAAAGGCACATAAAAACTTCTGCGAAACTCTGTCAAAACCGCCACGAAATAAGGCAGCCATGACACATTCCTTAAACTGCTGAGAAACAAAAATAACCACTTTAAATAGATTGGTGATGACTTATTAGGTGGAAGTTTACATAAACCGCCTCCAAACCATATAGTGATAGTTTTAACCGCTGCGAAACACAAAAAAAAAACCGCCGCTAAACAATGATTTTCTTATAGTGCCAGGCATATAGGAATGATCAATTTCAAAAAATGAAGGTACTCAACCCACCTTGGCTGTATCAAATTCATATCAGACTGATTAATGATATATTTGAGACATTTTTGTTTAGTGAATACCACAAAATACTATCCCAAAAGATAATGTCTCAAACAACATAAAGTAGGCACAACAATAGATAACTCAAGATCATGTGTTTTGTGATTCCATTCATGTGGCCTCAACTGCTGAGACCCTTCCACAACAACTCCTTCCCCCTACATAAGAACCTCTCCCAACCCAATACCTGATGATTCACATTAAATGGTGTAAATCTTTTCCATCTCTATAAACAGTTGTATCGGTGCTAAAGTCAGTCAACCTTTCATCTTCTAAAAGGCCGAATCACAAGAATCTCTCCAGAGGTACATTTCACCCTTCTTATATAGGCCCATCAGTTGTGCTGCTATGTTTGAAAATTCTTATACACAAGGCATGTAGAATCCAGATAGCCCTAGACAACTCTATACCTAAAATATGTCCTTCATATAGTCCCAAGAAACTTTTGGTCTCATTTTCTCTAAGTCTACTGATACTACTGTCTCAGAGATAACGTGACCAAGGTAATGAATCTGGTCCATCCAAAAGTGGAATTTTGATATCTTAGCATATAACAAATGAAATCTCAGTGTACCCAATACGATCACAAGTTGGGTAGCATGGTCATGTCGAGTGTGAGAGTACACACAGATAACATCCATGAAGACGACCACAAATAAATTGACATAATGATGGAATAGGGTGTTCATCAGTTCCCTAAAATCATTCTACGTGTTCATGAGACCAAATGACAGAACCAAATACTCGAATAGACCATACCTACTCCGAAAGGTTGTTAGAGGTATATCTGAAGGTCTAACATGAAAATGATGATAACTGGATCTCATGTCAATCTTAAAGAACATCAAGTCTCCTTGAAGTTGATGATAGAGATCATCAATCCTCGACAAGGGATATCGGTTTACGACTATAAACTAGTCCAACATTCAATAATCTATATATATTATGATGGTACCATCCACATTTTTGGCAAAAAGATCCAGTGAACCCCAAGAGGGAGTATTGGATATTAGGAACCCCTTTCCCTACATCTCCTCTAACTGCTTCTTGAGCACCTGCAACTCTAGTGTAGAAATCCTATAAGAAGTAATGGACAATGGTGCCTCACTTAGAACATGATCAATATAAAAATATTCCTCCCTCTCCAAGGGTATACCTAAATTTCATCTATAGAGACATCTGTAAAATGATCCACCACTGGTGGAATATCCATCTATGAAGTATCCTTGTAATATAAATACAACATAGGAATCTGGGCTGTAATTTCTCCAAACCCATGATGCTTTGGTCCATATCTACATGCAAGGACATCCCATTCACCCTGGTGTAGAAAAGACCCACCCTATGGTGATTTGAAACTCACCCTGCAGTGATAGAAGTCAATAAAGGCCTAGAAAGGCACCAATAATTACACTCATAGAATGAAATCGAATCTTTTCATCTCAAAGACATATAGGTCCCATAAGAAGTGACACCCACCAACCACAATAGGTAACTCATTACACTGATGTACAATATCGTTTCTAAGACTGAAAATAATGTCTAGAATCATGAAATTATAATAAATAATGATGAAGATCCCAAGGCTCTCCACAATTTAAATAGATATAAAACTATTGGAATACCCTATATTGAAAAGGACATTAGCTGAAATTGAGGAACTAGAATCGTACATCTATATTTAGAGGGTTTGGGATCCTTCTCTAGATGGGTTTGCTCCATCATAATAGTCTTAGCTATACAGTAGCCCAATGACCCTGCTGGACTACCTGGAGCTGATCCACCCAACAATCGCTGAGAACCTATTTTCCATCTAGAACATCCATGACCACCAGCTTGGCATGAACAACCTAATGAACTCCAGTTCCCTAACTGCTGAAAAATTGGCAGTCCTACTCCTAAACATGGTGTCATAACTGATCCCATATCACTAGGTTTTGGTGAGAAAACTGGTAAAAAAACTAAAGATGTACCATCTTTCAACTATATCGATATACAACCCGATCTGTCAAGCACTAAGGACTCATGTTCCCACTCTTCTTGCATTGGTTGACCCTCACCTGTCTATCTGTAGATATATCCCCAATACTGGAATCACCACATGATGGCTCCCTACGGTGATTCTTACTATCAAATGAAGAAGTACTATCCCTAAATGCTTATCTTCCTTGGAATATAGCTCATAACTCCCTCAGATTTCACTTGGTAATCAGCACCTGGTTCACTATAGAATTCAATGACCACATCTGTAAAAAATTCACCTACGATAAAATGTCATACCGAACACCATAATCAAATCACCTTGCCAAAGATAACTTGTCACGTCTCAAAACAAGTACGACACACTACAGCTTTGTAAAATGAGAATAATTCTTCATCACTGAAAGAGGTCCCTGCTCCAATTGCATGAACTCTCGGGCTCGATGATCCCTTGACCTCTAGGGGTAGATATAGTCATAGAAGGACCTCTTTAACTCTTCCCAAGACATATCCCGATAACGTCCCACCTCAAATACAACATCCAACTATCTCATGGAGGAATAAAATAAAATGTATGTCGTGAGCTTTACCCTTTTCTCTAAAGGCATCATTAGTTGATCGAAGATAAGAATAATGGCCTCCAACCAGGACTCTGTGGCATGTGGCCCCTGATCCCATAATAATTGAGAGGATTCTACTATTGGAACACCCGAATCAAATCATCCATAGTCGGGGTAGGATGTTGTGCTCCCTAAAAAGATTGAATTATCCTCAAAAACCCTTTAGGTAATTGTGCATCAGCACATGTGTTAGGTATAACAGTTAGTTCCAAAACGGGTATGTCAAGAGGATCTACTAGTAGTCCTTGATCTAAAATTTTCAATTTATGATCATTTTCATGTACTTGGCATTCAACCGGAAGACATATTGGTTCATGAATCTGCAAGGGCAAGACCAGACCTCAGTTTTAGATTATCAAGGAAAAAATCATTGATGTTCAAGATAAGAACATGAGAAATAAAGAATAAATGTTTTTAAAATAATGTTACACAAGGTGTAGAACCACAACACGGCATGTTCCCTTAAGCCTTAATCATGGGCATATATCTCTACCAAAACTTGTCTTGTAACACCCCTACACATGGTGTGTTCCTCTTGAGACACTACATTTACTTGAATTTTCCCTCCTACCCAGGTTCTTCTACATGACTAGAACTACATAGTTCTATCCCGGTGTAAAACTATATTGTGTGTTCACCCTACAATTGGTGTGCACCACTTAAGTCTCATTTACCCATGTTGTGGGCAACATGTACAAATACACATTTCTTTACAACACATTGTGTACAATCTAGACACGGTGTGTTCTACCAAAGGTTTCCAAAACCTATTCTCTTATCACACAGTCATTCACATCGGAAAACACTACACAACATATATTTTCAGAACACAACATGTACTTTAGAAAAGGCAGTTCTTCTAGAATAAAGGAACACATGGCGTGTGTTCATAACACCCCACGCCGTCCAGTCTGGGCTTCTAGATAGTAAGCATTTGAAGATTCTTCAAAACCCATAAAAACATAAAATTTTTGGTCTATTCCTTGAGAAATTCCAAACTGTGAGAAACCAAAGTATCAAAAATCAATGGTTTGTATCATTATTCATATCATAACTCGAAAAAATCAATTTAATGTTAAACATGATCCCCCAAATTCTGATCCAGGGGGCCCATAACACCACATGGACCAATATTTTGCATCCATCCAATTGAAACTTTACATAAACCAATACCCTATAAAAATAGAAGTTATTCTATCATGACTTCAACCAAAATTTAAGGCATATCTTGAACAACATATATCACAACAACATGCAATCATTAATGCATCCTAAATGGCATCACATGAATGCATGGCATGTGATATCGTACAAGTGCCTATATGATGCATGATTTGCAATACCCTCATCTAATTTGGTTGAAACAAAAATAGAAACACAATGATATAAATCATAGCTGAAAAATTTATTACATCAACCAACGGTGAAGTCAAATCAACTATAACAATTGAAAAACCTGAAAAATTGCAATATTTGAGGTAACATTTCTTTTTCTTGTACACAAGTTCGCTACACCCAGGAAAAACCCATTACAAACTACTCATTCCTTACTATCCCTATCTATAGGATCCATATAGCAAGATATTATAGAAAATAAATTCCTTTGATGACACTTTGTAACGTCCCAGATCCAGGTTCCACAACAAAGATCCCTGAACCTGGTTGGTCAAATTACCTCAATCACATTTCATCAAATCCCATAGGATACCGTCTAGTAGCGTGGGCCACATTCTGATAATGGGGAAGATATTCCCTCCTTGATAGAGTGTACACTATGGGAAAAAATAAGAAATAGTAGCAAAATCATTAATACTACACAATAAAAGTAAACATCAGAAGACTGATCATAATAAAACAACTACAATATATATATATATATAATAAATTACTCAAGTGACATATATCTAGGAACAAATCCTAAATAGTCACAATGTTTTAAATACTATAACAAAACCAATGTATAAAAAAACTATAAACTCCAATAGCATCACGAGCCTCTGCTTGGTCCCATGCTCTCCAGCTCCAACAGAAATAAAGTACCTAATGAAGAAGGGAACATTCACTTATATATAATTGAATCCATATAATCATTTTGGGTCCAAAATCATAACCCATATATGCTGTGAGATGAATCCCAGTATGCAACCACTAAAATATCTGTGACTAACTGTTAGTGAATATAAATAGAATCTAATATGCAGAAATGAATAAATAAACTAGGATGCATTCAAAAGTAAACAATCCTATTGTTTTCAATTACATTTACTAAAATTTGTTGATTATTTAAACAATTTAATAATGAATCATGTGATATAGCCTATTCTATTTATCTGTCTATGTAATAGTAAAAAATGATGTCTCATAAGACCATTTAAACAACCAAGTATGACTGTGTCCAATATTGTGCTTTGGCTTGGTAGGCTCATCAGAATCATTTGATTATTTATAACAACTCTCTTGGAATGCAGTCATGGTCTATCCCCTTTGGTTTAACATATTACTAAACAAATAAAAATGACCACCTAGGAAGCTCTTATGGTCAATACCTCTAGGTCAACATGGCATCAATAGAACAAAAAAAATCTACATAGCTCTTACCATCAATACCCCCTTGGTCCACATGGAATCAATAAATTATAAACTACCACTAGGTATCTCTCACATCCAATACCCGCTAGGTTCACATATCACAAATATTCATAA
Organism: Viscum album; assembly: GCA_963277665.1. Classification (NCBI taxonomy): domain Eukaryota; kingdom Viridiplantae; phylum Streptophyta; class Magnoliopsida; order Santalales; family Viscaceae; genus Viscum; species Viscum album. The sequence goes on along the minus strand of OY728141.1, from coordinate 1,277,438,585 downwards.
ACGACCTATAGGGTAGCTCTCATGGTCAGTACCCCTAGGTTATTGTCTACACCAAGGATTTCATGGTCCTGTGTAAATAAACATAAAATACACATAGCTTTCCTGGTCCAAGACTGACACAATGCATTGGAATATCAGCACACATATAATATAATGGAAACACATGTAGTCCATAACTACCACATGGATAGCCTTCTCAAGCATAATACAAGAAAATTATATAATCGATCAACTCCATCCTAATCAATTCAATGCGTGGAAAAAAGGTATGCCTTAATGGAAACGCAAGTCAAATGGACATGGACAGTCAATAAGGGGAACACACCCATGGGGTGTCCCGTAAACAATCCATCTTACCTTACCCATATGAAAGAACCCCTTTCCAATGAATCACCATATTAAAAAAATAATAGGGTTAAATCCTCAATCAAGAAATTCCCCAACTGTGGGTTTGTGACACTTTTAGCATATATAATCAAAGGAAAATCGATGATAGGAACAAACCACCTACCTTAATGTTTTACGATTTAAACTCTTGAATGGTGACCCTCGAATCGGCCTACAATTATGTAGATCTATGAAATGTGAAAAAAAAGTTTGACCCTCGATAAATCATGAGAGAGGAAAAATTAGGAAGAGATGATCAAGGGAAATAGAGAACTCACTTGTGGTAATCTAACTCAACCGATAACATCTTAATGAGAGTTTGGAAGAAGAACTTGGAAGAGATCGAAGTTCATCGGACTTCTGTCCCTCTTTTATATGAGATACAAGAAGAAGAATGGTTTTCTGGAGATGTAGCTTGACTCTGCTATGACCCATCAATTAAAAAGAATAGTACATGATGTGTTTATTTATTGTACATTCCATATACTAGCCTTAACCAGTCCCCAATTTAGGTGGTCATTCAGGTCACCTACATGACCATGTACTTGGTTATTACACGACCAGTAAACGACTACCTGTGGCAACCTGGTACAAAGTGTGTACTCAAAATTACATAGAGTGTACTTAGAAAATTTCTCATTTAATCATTTGTCCTAAAAAAACATCCCTAAATAAAGATCCATACCTGATAAGACGATTCAAGTTCTTACATATGATTCCTTTCTTATAAGAGTATGATACATTTAATTATTATCCAAACTATTGGGCTTAATATTATGGATCTTGATTGTTTTATCTTATTACCATATATATATTTGATTCAGGTTTAATAATGAAAAAATATTTATTCCATTAATCAAGAAATTAAATCTATGTTTTTTTTATTATTTTCTTTTATAATAATATTATACCCTATGATTTTATTATTATAACATACAATCCTTCATAGTTATCTGCTATGTTTATCCTTACTGAGAATATGAGCTCAGCAATTAATTATGTTTTCATTTCTCTAATTTATGAATAAAGGAAATAATTATGATGTTTTTAGAAGATTTTATTATTAATTAGATAATTTGTGGGCTTTGTTGGGGATTTTTTATATATTAAACCATATCTTATATAGTTGATTGAATATATATTTGTTGAAAATGTCATAGAGTTTTTTGTTAATTTCTATTTCTAAATCTCTAAAACTATACACATAAAATATAATGACAAAATCTAGTAATCATATACTTGAATGTTTTCATATAGTTTAGAGTAAAAATGATTATGATGTATCATAGGTAGGATTTGTTTCATTTAATTTCTATTTATGGTTTTTTTGAAATAGATAAAAAAAATAAATCTAGAAATATTACACGATTAGTGAATTAGGATTATAATTTATCCGTAGACCTTTAATGAGATTTTTGGAACATTGAAATATTTTCATCTAGAAATATTTATCAACTTCATATATGGTTATTGATTTAGAAAGACAAATAATAATGAACCAGTTAATTCATGATGGATATTCAAACAGTGGTTTACTATAGATAATTGTATGGGGATGATTGATCATATTCATGTTTGATGGTGTTTGGGTAGCCTCAATATCATGGACATAGTTTCCTTTTTTGAGTGAAAAAATTATTTTACTACATTTTGTGAATTATCTAAGATATTGTATCATTGTTTTATTTTTGGTTGATTATAGACCTAGAATGGTTGGGAATGTTGAAGAGGAATGGGTTGGGATCTTTGGATATAGTGATGGTTTATTCCACTAATGTAGATATGGATTATTCTTGGTAAAATTGCCATGGAAGACACTAGGGTGGTCAAGAAAAGTTTTGAGTATTCTTTATTATTTATATATATTGTTTTTAGATGCTTTTAAAATTCTTGGTGGATATTATATTATTGTTTCTAATAGTTTGATGTAGTTTAATTATATATGTGGCCTAAAAATAATTTTTTTTGTATCTTATGGTGAGTATTATAGTTCCTAGAAAATTATGATATGATATATTAATTAATAAATGAATAGCGATGGTTCATGATTTTCTAGATGATGATGATATAATTTTGAATATAGTTATGGAATTATATTGATGATGGAATTTATTTAGAATATTAAAGCATCAATATTAGAATTTAATATGAAATAATATTTATTGAGAGATGAAAAATTAATTAAATTTGAAATTCAATTATTGAATGAATTTTGTGATCTATAACTTAGTGGTGGAAGTTGGGTTCCCTTTTTGATGATAAAGATATATGATTTTAAGGATAGGTACATTCACTTAGTGTGTACTCTATGTGATATAAATTATTTTTTCTTATTTCATACCCAATATCCCACATTGGTAGGGAAAACAATATAAGGTATAAGGGTGTTTTATCCAACATCAATTATGGAATGTGAATGGATGTATAAAATCAGGCTATCCACAGTCCCCCTTTTGTTGTAGTTTATGTATAGGCATATCTTCAGCTATAATGGATTTCAATATATGAAGCATTATTACATGGGATGTAATTTTATTCAATTTTACTATAAATTTATGTGTGAAATGTAATAGTTTGATTAATTATCCACACCTATATCTGGGCATGGTTACAAAGAATTTAAATGGGTTTTCATGCATTGGTTGTGATGTATTAAGGTATAATGAATTCACAAAGGCTATAGTGGCTTTCAAACATTCCGCTAATTTTTTAGGACATGTAGATAATGAGGTTGACATGAGTATAATTGAATAAAGGATATTATTATGAGATAATTATATGAATTTGATATTGTTTGTAATGAATTTATAACGGTTTCTTATATATGGGAGAGCATAAGATAATATCAATTGGGGTTTGAGAGCATCAAATTAGTGAGGAAGTCGAAGAAAAAGAACATAGTTATATATATTTTATTTCTATATAGAATGATTTACATATGCTAATTAAATGTTGAGTGAGAAATGTAGAGGATTAGAAAATAATATTTCATATTTATGGGTTGAGTTTATATAATTTCTTTATTTATTAGGTATTAGTATGGTTATTTCACAATTTTTTGAGGAGCATTCAAGGATTATAACACTAAGAATGAATATTTTAATCATTCCACATGTATAAAAACAATTTTTGTGGTACACATGTTCTTGTTGGTGACTGATCTGGGAGTTAATAGTTTAAGGGTGTTTTTGAATATCTATTTGAGCTTTGTGGTCACTGATGAGTATTTAATTTTCAGTACATATCTACAGTTTCATATTTTTATGACATTACATTACGTATTCAGATTGATTATTTATTTATTTATTATGTTGGTTGGAAGGATTCATATAATTTCTTATTCATTGAAACTATTTTGAGGGAAATGTCTCATATATGTGTGATGGATATACCCTCGATGCTAATCACCATCCCATGAATTACTAGATAAATAATCCAGGGATCATTATATCACATTCTTCATTACAAGATCATGAGGGGTAACATTAGAGGGAGGGGTTATGAAATACATAACTTATTTATATGCGTGGGTAACGTGACAACCCAAATGTTGTTAATGTCATGTCTATTTTATTTTAGATCAATATTAATGTTATGAGGTCATATTTTGAAATATTTATTTTAAAATGTATATATGATAGATGAATAATAATTTTGTAATTAATATATATTTATGAAGTCCATGATAAAGGAATAATTATATAATTATTATAAATATAAATTTTTTTTACTTCATTGAATTTAATCTAATATATTAAAATAAAAAATATAATTTATAAATTGATTTTTGCTTGTTATGTGATGGTGATAATAAATGGTTTACAAGTGGATGAGTAGTTAAATTTAAAATTTTAAGGGGAAAAATTAATTATCATTGTTAATTATCATGCACAATAGATAGTAATATATTGGGGAAAGGTAAAGAATAATAAAATAACATTTTTACACAAATTGGACCTATATCAACTCTAACACCTATCTAATCATTGAGAGATGTGAATTCACAAATCACTTATGTTTTCATTGGGAATCATTTCTTTATTAAAATCAAACCTTTTCTTGAGGATCTACCACCTGACACACTAATTTTTATGTGGGGAGTCACAACCATTACAATATTTACTATTTGAGGATGGTATTACATATCCCGACATTTTAATTCAAAATTCATAACCCGATGATCTAAACAGTAGAATATGGGTGTCACAACTCAAAGAGATAGAATGATTTCAGGTTGGAAAATCATAAACTAACATTATAGAAAATATGAAATAGATTAAAATAGTGAATATTGACTCTAGGAAGAAACCAACCAGAAGTCATAGATGATGTTATATTGAATAAAATACTCCAGTTCTAGAGAAAAGTATTAGTGTGTTTCATCAAGTAGGTAGTGGTAGTCATAGAAGCTTGGGTTCTTTGTGAGAGTGTTTCTTAAAAATAAATATTTTTTCGAACATGACCACTTAGTAATATTAATGTTCACAAGACATGAATTTATAGTTTTAGAATATTCATTGAAAGTGTATTATATTAGTATATTTTTCTCTAGGAATAATTATGTATATTATATATGATTTTTATGTACTAAAAAACAACCTCCAGGGGTAAATAAATTCAAAAAATCAATTCAAAAAATAAATAAGATAGAGAGAATTATTTTCATCCATTATCATTGATAATATATTTATTTGTAATTGAGTAAATTTCATTCAAATGACTTTGAACAAATTTAATACTATCTCCATGTTAACTAGTTAATGACTTCACAAAAATCACTAATAATGTTTCCTTCATAATTTCAAAATCTTGTAATAGAAAAAATATTCATGGTGAAACAAGAATAAAATTTATTGTGCATTAAGTCATAAAAAACATGAATTTTTATAAAAATATTAATTAGATGTAAAAAACGCACATTATATATAAAATAAAATATTCAGAATATTTATCATAAGTTTATATATGAAACATGACGAAATTTAATTAATTTTTAGATATTATAGGAATAATATAATTATTATTCTATTGGTTTCAAAAGAATTAAGTTGAATTAATATAATAAAAAACAACTAAAATTTATAAAATAAACCAATATACTATATTGGTAGGCTTTCTTAATTCATATAATTCATGATGTGGAATAATTTTTTTTAATATAAAAAACACATGGAATAATGTATTATTACCATATTTGAACGCAGTATAAGGATGTTACATTAGAAAAATATTGAATATTTACATTTCTCTTCCTGAGTATTGGAAAACATTAACTACATATTAATATATAAAATCCATACAATATAATGAATAATGTACTGAATTTTATGAAAATATATGTTTTCTGTGTATTATTCATAGTGATACAGAATATTGAACCTAATGAGCTAAATGTGTTGTAACATTTAATGTTGTTACAATTATTATGGGTTACCAGGTCTTATATGGTAGCTTCATAATAGATGCAACTACAACATACATTTGTTTTATTCAATTATCAATCATGTGGCATGGTGGATACAATCAATCATTCACAATATGTTATACAAAATCATTATCTTCATGGTTCATAGAATCAAATTCTCATAGTTTGTTTGATGGGGATAGTAAGTTACAATGTTAGTGAGATCCCTTGTAGTTAGTGAAGATTTCCACAGTGGTAGGTCATTCATCCAAAATATTAAATTTGTTATATTTTATGGTTAATCAAGTGGTAGGTTATTAATATGTGTGATGTGTTTTATACAGTTAGTAAACTATATAGAGTCACTATTGGTTCAATCCTCATGTACCTCAATCAGAAAAATCATGAAATCATGGTTAGCTAGACATTTACTAATTTGTTCAGTGCAAGGCTTCATGTCAAATTCAAATATTATAAACATATGTAATTTCATGATCATAGTATAAACAAATTTATTAAATGTACATACTTGATATTCAGGAAATGTCCTGTAACCAAATAAATTAATATTAATATACTATAAGATCAAAAAATACATAAAAGTAAATTTATAAGGCTATCTAAATGTATTAAGAGATTTACGTAGCATAAATAATGGTTACCATGTTCCATTTATAAGTGTAAAGAAGACATTCCAAAAGAATTGTGAGTGTAAGAATTACGTTGAATAGGGTAAAAACAACTAACAAGGGTGAAATAAACAAAAAACCCCATTTTTTTTAAAAAATAATCAATAATAAAATAATGAGGTATTTTTAATATTTAAAACCTATACTATAAAAAAAATATACTCTAAAATTATATCTAGAACTAAAAATATCCCCCTTTTCAAAATTATAAAATTGTACAATATTTTAAAAAATTATCCCACTTCTTGAAATTTAGCAAATTATTAAAAAAATGGATTGATGCAAATCATTAAAACTTGATGAAAAATCCCCATAATAAATTCATAGAAATTTAATTTCAAACATAACAATATCATATTTTACTTTCAAAAACATTGAAAAATATAATGGTTTGGTAAAAATACACACTATATTATTATCATCAATAAAAACATATTAAATTAAGGTCGAAGTAGATTAATGAAGAGGGGTGGTGAATTGAGTATCTATAATTTTTTTTAAAAAAATTTCGTTTTTTAAAATAATATCCCCCTATTATAAATAAATTACATTCAGTCTGTAGTGGATTTATAAAAGTCTTGAAGGTTCAATATGGTTCTCATAAGATTGATTAGTTATAAAGATTAACATTAAAAATATTTTTAAAACATTTGAAACAAACCTACTGATTCAAAACAGATATAAACACTAGCTAAAATAACTATCAATGTTCGGTTTATCTTAATGTATTAAATAAATAACAGATAATAATAGATGAAAAATGGAATAATGGTTAAAAGAAGATTTTATGTCTCAAGCTGAGACATGGTCCTCTCTACATGGTGATCACTGGCCACCAAGAAGTTTATATCAATAAAACATTGATCCACACCTTGGATATGGGTTCACAAAAGCATAAAAGGCTATCTAGGTCACACTTGACCTCTAACATAATTATTCATGGGAAAAACAAATTTACAGATCACATAGGATCTCTTCCACAGTTCTACGCGGGTTACTAGTGTAAGATGGGATTGGGAGTGAGGAAATTTTGTTATCCTCTAGTTTAGTTTAGTAGATAGTTTTTGAGATTCAAACAGATATACACACTACTCAAATAGTTATGATAAGAAAACAACAAAGTTAGGAAAGATAATAGGGTTTATAATTCTCAATGTGTTGTGCAGCTACACTCTAGATTCAATGTATGTTGAAAGAATGATATTCAAGCCCTCTTCTAAAAGTTGGATTTAGAACAGAGTGTCGCAGTTTCGTGTTAAAGTGTTCAACTCTTCATTGTGAGGATGTTCAGCAAGCTTTAGTAGGTAGTTTATAGGTGAGCTCAAGATTCGAGTTTCTCACTTTTTCAATATTCTGAGTTCGCACAGTCTATATTTCAGTGTGTTCTTCAAGAACTATGTGTATCTGTATATCTCAGTGTATCTATGTTTTTATAGCTCTAGTTGAAGTCCTTTTATACTTCAAGATCCACTAGGAATGAAGATCTCTGCATGTGCATGTACCTCTTACTATCTACGGATAGTCCTACGGACACCATTAAATAATATCAGAAACATTAATTTGTCTAAATATAACAGATATAAATAAATTTGAATAAATAAAATCAAACAGTTATTTATGAATATCGGTGTGTCATCTTTGGTGTGTCCACATCAGTCTATCATCTTCGGTGTGTCAACTTCATTCAGCCAACTTCAGTTTGTCAACTTCAGCCTCTCAACTTCGGTGTGTCGACTTTGGTCTTTCAACTTCGGCCTATCAGCTTCGGTCTGTCAACGTCATTGTGTCCACTTCGGTCTGTGAAATTCGGTGTGTCGACTTTGGTCTGTCAACTTCGGTGTGTCGACTTCGTTCTGTCAACTTCGGTGTGTCCACTTCGGTGTGTTGAACATCGGTGTCTCGAACATTAGTGTGTCAAACATCGGTGTGTCAAACATCGGTGCGTCGAACACTGGTGTGTCGAACATTGGTGTCTAAGGGAATCTAAATAGGTTATTAAGTGTCTGTCTTACACATATCATTACAAGACTATGTTTTATCCAAAAATACATGTATAAATACACTTTTAAACATATTTAGTCAAGAATATAGGTTATGGACTTATTTAGGTATATTTTTGGTACGACATAATTGACTTACATGGAGATATTAAAATGGAATGAAAGAGTAGGATTTTGATATTGACATAATTTGTGATTATGAAAACGACATTATCATAGAGTGTCCAAATATCTCCCCCTTTTTCATAATCAAAAATTATGGCATAGAAGAAAATATATAGAATAAAGATAGATTGACATATCATACTACACTGAATGTAATTATCCAATATTAATAAATTCTTTCCTTGCTTGAATTTTTATAACCAAGATCCCCCTCAGTAAATGGATAAATGTGAGTACATTTCATGTGTCATAAACCAAAAAATCTATCCCTTAGATAAATAATATAGGCCTTGTTTTCTCCCCCTTTTGGGATTAACAAAAAAAATAAATGAGAAATAACATAGAAGAAAGACACCATAAATATTTCCATTAAGAGGCATGAATGTATAGGCTAACAAAAAGTTCAAATCCCTATCAAAGAAAAACAATCCACCACTAAGGGTTTGGATGATGTGGAGATTTGCCTTTACTTGAAGGATCTGAAGGAGGATGAGATGGTTTGGTAGAGGCAGAGGGATGTGGTAGTCTGAAGATAACACCAGGCATGGCAACACATGTAGGAACAATGGCTGCAAGGGTAGGCCGCCTTTCTAATAACATGTAACTGGGAGGTTCCTCTGTGATGATCAGTCAAATATGAGATAGGGCCTGAGAGATTGTCAAATGAGTAGGAGGCCGAGAGGCAGTTCCTATTGAAGTAGGTAGAGGGACCACAATAGCGTCGGCCTGAACATGCAGATAAGGTTTGACTTGGGTGATGAATTCATTAATAATTTCACCACCATATTGAAAGGATTTCTCAAAGTAATCCTTATTTTCTATAAATTTAATTAGTAAAGGGGTAAACTCCTTCCATTGGAGGACTTGATTCTTTAATGCTTCGGTAACTAGAGAAATTTGAATATTTTATGCGAGATACTAGAAGCTATTTATGATATCATGCTTGTGATAAATCATAGAGAAATAATTATCCACCTTTTCTAGAATCTCTTTTTGAGCTGTAGAAGATTATGTTGTGCACTACCTGACCATATTGTAGACAAGGTCTTTAATTGAATGTACTTTTACAAGAGTTTCTTTATCTGAAAGCCTCTGATGTTTTTGAAGTTCCTCTCTCATCACAACCTAGAGAGACTCCAAATCAGCAACAACACTATTCCCACTCCAGGAACTAGATGTTCCAGTCAACATTTATCCACGCTCTTCTTTCAACTTCATCTGATCCACACTTAAGAGATATATCCCCAATTTCCTAATAACATCCTAATAACCACTAATGTAGGTCTTGATGTTTGTGGTTAAATAATTTTAATCATTGCTCATCTTTCTTACTTTTTCCCCCATTGAGGTGTTGTGTCTAATTATGGTTTCTCCTTTGGTAATGAAATTCATTTGAATCTCTTGGATAAATATTCTTACAACGTTCATTGCATCAGTATCTGGAATACCTAATGAAGTGGAGGATTCACTTATGGATCCCACTGAAGCTATCTTTGACCCACATATATGATTTTGAATTTCTCCAAATCAGCCTTAGTGACATAGTCAATGGGCACTGACTGTGAAATTAGCTCTACTGGTGGGGGTGAAACTGGTGGAATAGGTGAAATATGTTCTATTTCAGCCTGGACTTGTGGAGTAGAAGGAGGAGGTACACTCTCCTCATTTAATCCATACTCTAAAACAAAAAATAATGTATTTTGGATCATTATTACATTCTATAGTATTGGTAAAGTATCTTGGCTCAACTGTATCAATTCTGATCCATCTTCCCTTAGGCTCAAGATAATCTTCATCATCATCGACTTCTTCGTTCATTCCTCCATCCATAATAGCATTTCTGGGTACAGGAACCAACCGAACATCAAGTTCTACTTTTACTCTAGCTACTTCAGCTTCAGCAGGCACTTCCCCAATTTGAGGCACTAGAACCACATCTTTTTCCTCTTGGCCAGCAGCCATAAGATCAATAAATTCCTCAATGATCTTAGGATTTTAAGAATGAGTAAGGGGTGATATGTCCTCATGTTCAGCATCTTGATGACCAACAACCTGTTTTCCAACATGCTCAACACCCTCACCAGATCCATGTACTGATTCATCACTAGATCTGTCAACCACTTGTTATCCGATTTTTAAAGAGTCACTCCAATGATCATCATTTCCTCCATTATCCCCACCACCACCACCACCACCATCATCTTCTTCTTATTCATCATCTGATTTACTAATATAGTTTTCAACTCCAGAAAACTCTGTCTGTTCTTCATACTCATCACCAAACAATGATTCTATTGAGTGTAAGTCCAAAGGTGGACTAGTAGGTCCATAAGACATGTCCTTGGGATTTTCAGCAATATTAGGATCACTCCTATCATCAAAAGGAGATTCTTATTCCCTTTTAACTTCAGGCTCAGCTTCATCATCATAATAAAATGGAACCTCTATTTGTTTGTGACCTGGATCGACTTGGTCATTTTCTCTAGAAGGTTTGTCATCTTGATTAAAATACTCATATAGCCTCTCCGAATATCCTAACCAACATATCTTCCATGGGTTCCATAAGATTTTCATCCTCTTACAATAGTATTTTTGAATAATAAACCACTACATGCATTTATCACTTCATCTCCATTTTACTGAGATCATACACTTTTCAACATTTTCGAAATCATCCTCGGATTGTAAAATCAAGTTTCCTTCTTGTATGGCTTAATCCAATCAGAGATATGCTCAATTATATACCTACAGAGGTTCACTTTTATCACATGATTAAACAAAATGGTCAACAACACATCATGATACTTCATAGAAGAGAAATCTTCCTCATGCAGATTTGATGTTTTATGAACTTCAAAAAGAAGTCTTACTTCTCCTTTGAATTCATTTGCATCATTTCTACTAGATTCTTCCTTTCCAGAATACTCATTCAGAGAATCATCATATGATAACTGATTTGTGGAAGGTGGAATATTACCCAGATGGTCAACATAGACACCTTCACGAGGCATTTCTAATCATTCAGTCCTTCCCTTAGATGAAAATTCTGTCTTCATTCCCTTTTCCACAAACTTCATATTTTCTGACTCGGCTTTATCCAAGGATATATTCAAATATGAATAGAACTCATGAAATAGATGTGGATAATATTGTCTTTCATTATTTGCGAACAAACTGATCCACACATGAGATTCTAACACTTTTAATAAAAAATACTTGCTCGACATAAGCCATTCAACAGACACATGTTTTTCAGTCATAGCCACTCAGCTTTCAAAGCTCAGTTTCGCAGGCCCAATAGATTCCCCTTTATGATTCTTAGTAGAAGGATATTTTCATGTCTCTTAAATTACACTCTTGGTTCTTTCCATGAAAAGGCTTTGGATTCCAGTAATGATGAGAGGTCGAGGGTAGAGAGGGAGTGTGACAAAACGTAGAAATATTTTTGGCAGATGGGAAGGTGAATGGTTAGGATGGATTGAACTAAATATATGATTGAGGGATTGTAGATCGTAACTCATAAAAATTTAAATTTAGAAAAATGAGAGTAAAACATTGTCATTTTATTTAAAAACAGAGAGAATTGACATGAAAATTGTTCACTACATCGGTGGCAATGCATCAGTTTCAAGTGATCAGTTTCAATTATCAGTTTCAATATATCAGTTTCAAGGATCTGTTTCAAGGAACGATCTCAAGGATTGGTTTAAACGATCAGTTTTATGGAATCAGTTTCAGGAAATTGGTTTCAAGAAATCGGTTTCAAGGATTCGGTTTCAAGAAATTAGTTTCAAGGAACTAGTTTCACGAAATCAGTTTCAAGGATCCATTACTAATTTATCCTTCATAGTTCATGTCTGATGTAATTCATTTTCATAGAATTTGATGGTTTTGTGAATATATTAGGAAGATGATGTTCAGTCCTAATAAACTGAAGAGTTATATCACCTTTTTTATAATGATCTCCCAAAAAGTGTTGTCTTACATCAATAAGATTTGTTCTAGAATGAGAAATTGTATTTTTTAGAAATGTTAATATCACTTTTGTTGTCAATGTTTATGGGGATATGTTTGAATTGAAATCCATAGTCTAATAAGGTGAGTTTATTCCACAAAATTTGTGCACAACAACTACCAGCAGAAATGTACTATTCATCAGCATTTGATAGTGTAACTGAAATTTTCTTTTTACTACACCATAATATCAATGAATTTCCCAAAAAGAGACATATTCTAGAGGTACTCTTCCTATCTAACTTACATCCTCCAAAATCAGCTTCTAAATTGCTAACTAAATCAAAAGGTTCACCATTAAAATATAATAATCCTATGTTAGTTGTATACTTGAGGTATATAAACATTCTTTTAACAACATTTAAATGTGACTCATTTGGGTTTGCATGAAATCTCACAAACATACACAAACTGAACATAATATTTTTTCTACTATAAGTTATATACAAGAAACTCCCTATAATTCCTCTATAAGTTTTTTGATCAACTGATTTTCGACTTTCATTAAGATCTAACTTACATTTAGAACTCATAGGGGTTTCACTACTCTTAACGCTATAAATGTCATATCTTTTCAAAAGATATTTTGTGTACTTACATTGATTTAAAATTAAACCCCCTTTATTTTGAAATATTTGAAATGAAAAAATATATTCATTTTCATCCATTAAACTCCTTTCAAACTCCCTTTTCATTATGTTGGAAAAGTAATTACATAAATAGTTTTTAGAATATCCAAAAATAATATCATCTACATATATTTATGGATTTAAAACTACTTTCTAAACTCTTTTTAGAAATAAAGTATGATCTTCAAGTCCTTCTGTAAAACCTTTAGAAATAAGAAAGTTACTTAACCTTTCAAAGCAATCTCTTGGAGCTTATTTCAAACCATATAAAGATTTTTATAATTTGAACACATGATTTGGAAAATATTTATTTGTAAAACATTGGGGTTGTTCAACAAAAACATCCCCAATTATATAACCATTTAAGAATGCACTTTTGACATCCATTTGATATAGTTTAAAATCCATTTGTGCTGCATAGACAAGTAAGATCCTAATAGCCTCAAGTCTAGATACTAGTGTAATAGACTCTTCAAAATCAATTCCCCCTTCTTGATTATATCCTTTTGTAACTAGTATAACTTTATTCCTAAATATAGTTCCACCTTCATATACTTTATTTTTAAACATCCATTTGGTTCTTATGGTCAAAGTATCCTTAAGTCTATAAACAAGTTTCCAAACTTCATTTCTTTTAAACTGATTAAGTTCTTTTTGCATGGCCATTCCCTAGAATTCATCATTGATCACATCATTGATATTTTTAGGTTCATGTTGTGACAAGAAGGCTTGATGTTCAATGTTGTTTCTGAAGGAAGATCTTGTTTGTGTTCTTCTATTTAAATCTAAAACAACATCGTCTAGGGGTGATTCATAAGAATCCTATTTGGTCTAGAGAAATTTGGACTTGATATTTCTGGTTTTTCAGGTTGATCTGGTTCACTATGGTTAGGATCTGGAAAATTAATAGAACTGGATGTTTTCACAGCATCCTTCACATGATGATTTCAGGTGTTATCATTAATGTATAGATTGGATATATCCTATTCAACATTTTCTAGTGAGGTATTGGGCTCATGTAGATCTGATTCATCAAACATGAAGTGTATAGATTCCTCCACATATTTGGAACTCTTATTTAAATCTATATAGTCTTTCCTTGATGTAGAATATCAATGAAATATTCCTTCATAACTTTTAGAGGAAAGTTTATCTACATTATCTTTAGCATTCAGAATATAAACTTTATGTCCAAAAACATTAAAATAACGTACTTTGGGTTTCCTATTATTCCACACCTCATAAATAGTTTTCTTAATGATGGTTCTGATTAAGAATATGTTTATTATGTAGAAAGCTGTATTAATATATGTATCTAAGAAATAAATGGGTAGATAATATTCATTATGGAAAGTCCAAGAAGATTCTTGTAAGGTTCTATTTATTCTTTCTACCACCCCATTCTGTTGAGGTGTTCTAGGAGAAGAGAAGTTATGATTATAACGATTTTGTGAGAAAAATGATTCAAAATTTTGTGATTTTCAAACTCATTACCATGATCACTTCTTAATGATTATATCTTAAGTCCACTAATATTTTATATAGTCCTAGCATACTATGTAATGTGAGAACATGCTTCATTTTTATGAGCTAGGAAAAAGGTCCAGTTATACCTAGAGAAATCATTTACAAGAGCATATAAAAAGTTTTTCCCATTGATACATGAAACTCTAGATGGTCCAAAAAAGTCCATATGAACCAACTAAAGTGGTTTAGATGTATATACTTCATTCATTATATTGAAATAGATTTATGATGATTTCCTTTTTGACAAGGATTACATACATTGTTGTATGGACACTCAAATCTGGGTAAGTCTCTAACCAATCCTATTATAGTTAAAATTCTAAGAGAGTGTATATTACAATGTCCTAGTTTTCAATGCCCGATCCAAGAATCTTTGTGAAAGGCATTTAGAGAAGAGACATTCTGTGAGGCTAGTGTGTCTAGATTTATAGCATATACTTTTTCATTTCTAAAAGTAGTAAATACTAAATTATTCTTGGCATAAATAATATGCCCTAAATCATTTTTGAATTTAACATTAAATAAAAAATCACATAATTGAGATATGCTGATCAGGTTATACTTAAATCCAAAATCATATAGTACATTAGAAATTGAAATAGAGTTAGAGTTACCAATCTGGCCTAGGACGATGATTTTTTCCTTTGCCATTGTCACCAAAAGTGGAATGTCCACCCTCAATCTTGATAATAAATTTAAAGCATGAAAAATCCCCTTTCATATGTCTTGAACAGCCACTATCCAAGCACTACATATTTTTAAATGTGACTAGGTAGTTCACCTACAAAACAGTTTAACCAAGAAACGACTTTGGTACCCATATTTGTGTTGGTCCACATACATTAGTTATATATGCCTTTGGAACCCACAACCATCTTATGGGTTTCAAATTTGCATAATATAGAGTATTTGAAAAATAAACACTATTTGGCCTTGAAGAATAAGATACAGTAAATGAATTTATGGAACTGGAACTTACTGTAAATTTTTTTTCAAAGAAGTAGCAGATTTTACATACTTGGTTACAAAACATGATTTGGATAAATTCCTTTGACCTGGTTGATATCCTTTCCCAGAAGTATACTTATGAGATATTTGTTTACCAAAAATTTGAGTAAGATTATTTTTTCCATTAATAACTTTTCTAAGACTTTCTTCAATTGTTCATTAGTCATTTTTAACTCATAGTTCTCTTTGAGGAGTTAATCATTTTTCTCTTTTTCAGTTGTATGTTCAGATTTAATAGTCACTATAAGAGCATGTTGTTTCGTCAATGATTTGCACTTATCTTTCAACTCATTATAGGTTTCCTCTAAAATGTTTCAATATTCAAATAGTTCATCAGTTGTCATAGATTCAATCACACTTTCAGAGTAATAAGAATTATGTGGAGGAGAGTCTAAGTTTACCTCAGTTGCATTAGTCATGAAACACATATTTTCCATATCATCTTTCTCAAATTGAAAAGATCCAGATTCCCTTGATCTATCATCTTTGACACTCCAGGTGTCCTTCATTGAATTCTTATAATTTCTATCCTTATTTTCATACATTTTCATGAATTTCATATTAGACTGTCATCCTTGACATGTCCATTCCTATTACAATCTTAACAGATTATCTCTTTTGATTTATCATTCCTCTTCCACTCCTTTTTCCAATTACCATTTTATCATACATTCCTTTGTAATGGGGAATTTTGAAAAACATTTTTTTCATATATAATTTCTTGAATTTTCTAGCCAACCGTGCCTTTTCTTTATATCTATATGAAGTGACTTCACCACTACTTGAGTTTTAGACATCAGCTTGAACTATCTCTTTGTCTTTTCTTTTGGATGGCGTTATCTTGAAAACTACAAGATTTCATTTTGGTTCATCCTCCTATTCATTTACGTTCACTTATTCTTCATAAATCATTAATTTTCCGATCAATTCCTTCACTGACATCTTATCAATATCACACAATTCTTTGATAGACACAAATGTTCTACACCATCTTCCTGGTAAGCATCGTAGAATCTACATGATCTTTTTTTGGTTCTTAGTTCTCTTCCTAACGAAATCATGGTATTCAAAATTTCATTGAACCTGAGATACATATTAGAAATTGAATCATTAGATTTCATTATAATTTTTTCATATTTGATATTATAAGTATTCAATCACATTTCCTTAACATTATATGTTCCTTCATGAGAAATAGAGAGAGTGTCCCAAATTTCAGGTCCAGTTTTACATGCAGAGATACTACCAAACTCTTCATCTATTAGTGCATAGAAAAGTGCATTCATTTAATTATAATTATTATTATAGGAAATCTTGGAAGGTTCATGAGAAGTGTTTATAGCAGTTTCAGGTATTGAAAATTTACTTTCAATATTCGTCCATATTTCAAATCTTATTCTTTCTATATGTATTTTCATTTTAAGTTTCCACTGGGCATAGTTAGTGCCATTAATGATAGGTGGCCTAATTGTAATAGTCCATTCTAATCTATATTCCATGATAATGGTTGTAAAATAATTTCAATGAGATAAAAATTTAGAAATAATTTTTTTTAATATCATGGAGACACAACTACAATCACAACTAACATGATAATAAAAGCAAATAATAACTTTCAAAATACCTCTCATACCAAATGTCGGTTGGAGTTGATGACTCAACAGGGTGATGAATTGATTATCTATAAAAATAACTGTTAAAATTGGTTCTTTAAAACAATATCCCCCTATTATAATAAAATCAATTTCAGTTTGTAGTGGATTTATTAAAGTCGTGGAGGTTCAATTTTGTTCTCAGAATATTGATTAGTTCTCAGCTTTACCAATATAATGATTATTAAAACGATCAAAACATACATACTAATTCAAAATAGATATAAAATCATTCTAAAATAACTATCACTGTTCGTCTTATCTTTATGCTATAAATACATAATAGATATGAGTATACTAAAAATGGAACAATGGTTAAAAAAGTGGTTCGGTCTCGAGCTGAGACATTGTCCTCTCCACTTGGTGATCACCTACCAACAAGTAGTTTATATTAATAAAATTTTGATCCACACCCTAGATCATGGATCACAATAGCATACATGGCTATCCATCTCACACTTTACCTCTACCACAGTTATTCGTGGGAAAAACAAATAAACAGATCACAGAGGATCTCTTCCACAATTCTACGTGGGATACAAGTGTAAGAAGGGATTGAGAGTGGGGATATTTTTTTATCCTCAATATTATCTCATGCGATAGTGTGTGAGATTCAAACAGATATACACACTTATTATGTAGTTATGATAAGAACAAAACAGAGTTAGGAAAGAGAATATGGTTTAGAATTCCATGTCTGTTGTGCAGCAACACTATGGATTCAATGGATGCTAATGAAATAATATTTGAGTCCACTTTTGAAAGTTGGCTTCAGAATAGAGTGTCGTAATTTCTTGTGAAAGTGTTCGGGTATTCTTTATGAGAATTTTCAGAAAGATTCAGTATGTAGTTGATTGGTCAGCTCTTGCTTTGAGTTTCTCTATTTTTTAATATTCTGAATTCGCATAGTTTATGATTCATTGTGTTCTTCAAGCTCTATGTATATCTGTATATCTCTGTGTATCCATGTCTTTGGAGATTTGATTGAAGTCCTTTTATACCTCAAGATCAACTAGGAATGAAGATATCCACACGTGCCTGAACCACTTACTATCTACGGATAGTCTTATAGACAACATTAAATAATAACAAAAACATTAATTTGTCTAAATATGACAATTTGAAATAATAAAATTGAAACAGTTATTTATGACTATTAGTGAGTCGTCATTCGTATCTCGACTCATTCTGTCATCATCTATGTGTCAACTTCAGTCTGTCATCATCGGTGTATCGACTTCGGTTTGTCAACGTCGGTGTGTCGAATTTGGTTTGTCAACTTCGCTGTGTCGACTTCGGTCTGTCAACTTCAGTGTGCCGACTTCAGTCTATCGACTTCGGTCTGTCAACTTCGGTGTGTTGACTTCAGTCTGTCAACTTTGGAGTGTTGACATCGGTTTGTCGAACATCGGTGTGTCAAAAATCAGTGTGTCGAACATCGGTGTGTCGAACATCGGTCTGTCGAACAGCGGTGTGTCCCACATCGATGTGTCTGGGAATCTAAAAATTTTATAAAGTGTCTCTCTTACACATATCATTACAAGACTAATTTTTATCCAAAAATACATCTATAAATATACTTGTAAACATATTTAGTCCTGAATATAGCTTATGGATTTATTTATGTATATTTTTCTGTATGACATAATTAATTAGATTAGAGATATTAAAATGGAAAAAATAGTAAAATATGTATATTGATATTATTTGTGATTATGAAAACTAAATTATCATATTGGGTCCAAAATTAAATAATAATATATCCTTTATTAACATAATATATGAAAAAAATGAAATTTCATTTCAATATAATTCGTTCTATAATATTGTAAAGGATTTTGTTGAGATTGTAATAAAAGAGTGATTATAATAATACATTGGAATATTTTCAAAATTATAACCATAACAATAATTTTTTTTTAATAAATAATGACTGAGAAAAACATGAATTAGTAGAGACATATTTAATTTCAACACTAGATAAAGGAATTAGATTTTTTTATTTAAACTCTATAAACTTAAACATTTACTGAGAAAACGAAACATAACTAAAGTAATTTTTTTATCAAATTTTCATCCTACTAAATTAGAATTATAATTTAAAAAAATTGAAAACATTTATATATACAATATAAATGTTCACAATAATCATTACCTTAAACATATCAAAAAAATTAATTAAATTTTTTTTAATGAGATACCCGAGGATCAAATCAAAATGATACACATAAATTAACACTGAAAATAATTTCATGTTGTGAAGAAGTTAAATATATTGAAAAAAAAATTCATTGCTCTAAATTTTTTTGAATATATAGAATTTAAAAATTTTTCAGAATAGAAATTATAATTTTAAAAAAAGGTTTTAAAAGTTTCAAATGAATCTAAAACAAAAATATTTACTAAATCATTTGAAAATTTAATTTAATTTTAATATATTGCATAATTTATTTGAGTAAATTGATGTACTAAAAAGAATTTATGTTCTCTCTTTAAACTCGTATTATATTCAATTTAAATAATTAAAATAATTTATAATTCAATTCACATGAAGATTAAAAAATAATTAAATAAACATAAATTTTAATAATTAAAATATATTTTGAAATCATTATAATAAAAAACAATTGGATCTTATTTATAATTATTCAAATCATTTTTTAATATGAATTTATCTAAATTCATGAAAGAGGTTCATTCAAAAGTTCATATAAATATTTGGATAACAGTGAAACATGATCAGAAAATTTTTCATTTTAGAAATATAGTGGTTCGTAAAAACAATCTTCTTAAATGATAATACCATTTTAAAACACACTCTTGACATGAATTTGGAAGAAATTTATAATTATAAAATCCAAAAAACCTAAAAAAATATTATATATTCAATCCCAAATATAACCAAAACTAATTCATCAAAATATATTTCATCTTCTTCATAATAACCCCGAACTACATGCAGATATTTTTTCATACTAATATGACCATATTTTTCCATTTTATTTATAAAAATTTACTTTGTTGTTATAAAATCCTTATCTATACGGGTAAAAATAATACCTAACAATTGTTTCATGAAAACTGATTATGTTCATTTTTCTTTTCAATAAACGAATTTTAATTATTAAATGCATCAAAATCATCATTTGGTGCACATTCAGAAACTAGAAATGATATTTCAATGATATCCAATGCTTAATTTATGTTATTAATACCTAAATTGACAATAACATCAATATTATCAATATGCTTGTATTTGTTTTATTTTCTAATACTTAAATCTCGAATGATAATGTACAAGATCCCCTAAAAAATTACATCATTTTATTGAGGTTTTTATTCACCATTATTAATGTCTCTAAATTCCTCTAGAAAAATCACCGGAATAGAATCATTTTTCAAAACATATTTACAAAATTCAACATGAAAAAATTATTCTACCAGGATATTTTTTTATTATAAACTCTATAAGCATTAATTTTCTAAGAATAACCCAAAAAAACATCATAATCAATTTTTAAATCATATTTATATAATTTATATCCAATATATAAAAGATAAAAATACAAAAAATACATTCAAATAACCTATAACAGGATTTTTAACATTAAACATTAAATAATTAGTGTTATTAAATAATTCTAAAATAAAAAATCTATTTAAAATATAACAAGATATATTAATGAATTCAGCCCAAAAACATTTAATAAATTATTATCATTAACATAGTTCTAGATATTACAGCAAGAATTATATTTTTTTCATACAAAAACAATTTTATGTGGTATTCTTGCAGCAGAATAATAACGAAAATAACAATTATTTTTTAAAAAGTTTCAAACTAAAAATAAAAAAATTCCTATATGTTATCACTTATAAAAGAAATAAAAAAACAACCCAATTTATATTGAACAAAAATTTATAAATCAATAAACTTATACATAGGTTCACTTTTATATGATATATAATAAATCCGTGTAAATCATCTAAAATAGTGGACAATTAGAAAAACATGTTTCTATCCCTTTAAATTATTAATATGGAAAAGTCCAAATAAATGAAGATTAATAATATATAATGGTGTAACATTTATAACTCATTAGGATATTTTAAACTAATTAGAGGGATTTTAATGTTCTAAACAAGAACCACAAATAGAATTCATACTTATTTTCCAATCAAGTAGCTTTTATCCATGACCTTTCATTGATAGTTTTTGTAATAGAAGAAAGTTTATATTTTTAAGTCTCTAATGAGATAAGATATCATATTACTCTATATAATTAACACAATTGACATTATAGATAGTTAATATCGATAAATAAATAGAATAAGTATATTATTTTTATTACCATAAAATAAATGATAGTCAATTTTCAAAACTAAACAATTATTTTCACAAAATTAAATATTCATTCCACTATATTATAATTGTGAAAAACTAATTAAATTATATTATGAACCATGACATATAATACTGTGGAAATTAAAACAATATTAGAAATTACTACTTTATTGGATCCACGTTCCTTTACTTTTGAGTTTTATTTTAATGACATAGAGTCTCCATCACATTGATTGTAGGATAAAACCTTTGATGGATATCAAGTAATCACTGTAGAGTAAATTTTTTTTCATGTAGTAGATATATTTAACACACATAAGGAATGTTTACTAAAAATAATAATTAAATATAAAATAATTTTTGTACCCATGATAGGGTGGGTTTTATTGGGATTGTATATGAATTATTTTGTACACAAAGAAAAATTAACACAATAATAATTGGAAATATAGAATATAAATTATTTGAAATAATTTTTGATTATATCCAAAATACTAACGAAGTATCAGTAAACATTCATTGTCATAGTGATATCTCAATCCAAATTTAATTCATGTAATAATAGATATTCGTTATATAGGTGACTTTAAAAATGAATTCCATGTATAAATAATTTATTTTTTTATTATCTACAAATCAAAATTTATATTTATTAGGTTCTTATATTAAAAAATCAGTCAATTCTAATATTTTCATTGAACAAAATTAGATAAGTTTTCTTTCTAAATAATAATAAAATTCATCATATTTTCATTCTCATTTTTTTAAAAACTATTAATCATTGTTTTCTCATTTGGAAAATTAAGACTTTTGTAATCATTTTTTTATTGAGTAAATTTCATATATATTTTTTATAATTTCATTATATTTTAATTTTATATTTATCTAAATTATCGATGAAAAAAATATATTTTTTTGATTTTTAATTTTGATAAATTAATTCATCTAGATTAAGATATTACAATACATAATAATGAGTACTAAAATAAAAATAATCACAAGCATAATTTACACGATTCATTGTCAATAAAAGGTTTTATGTTTCTTTTTCTCATATGATTACATTAATTGAATTATATTTGTCTATATAACTCCATCTGGATGTCAATGATTTTTCCCCCAATTTTCATATATTTTATATATTTTATAAACTATTTTACATTATATATACAGTATATATATTCCCTTTATTTATGAACTCATTTAATTTTAGTTTATTAGCATCCTTATTATTAAGATTACCTTTTTTATTTATATCATACCTAAAAATATTATTCTTAAATCATTTCATGAAGATCCCAATTCATCTCATTATTTCATAAAATAATTTTTCTTAACCTTCCATATCTATATCAAATTCATTAGATTCAACATAAAAATAGTTATTAGAAACAATTATATTCAATTTAAAAGAAATACCTTTATTATTTGAGTTTCAATCCAACACTATTATTTATCTACAGTTTATGTTGACGTAATGAACCAATGATTCCATCATATTTATTTTCTTTAATGGTTTCTATTATATCTATTTCTAATTTTTCCACATAAAAATTAGTTGTCAGATATGCCCGAAATCATTCAATAAGAACTAGGTTATCAAAATTTTCTCTAAGGTAAACCATTCCACTCACAATGCATGTGAATCAATGAGACATTTGGTTTATTTTTTCATCGTCATCCATCTTGAAATATGGGTACTCAACATTAAGCAATCCATGTTTAGTTCTAATATTATTATTTAATCCAGGGTGAGTAACATGTAGAATCCTCTAAATTTCATGATTTATCTTAAATTCATTGAAATTAGTAAAATAATTATTATAACAAACATAAAATATTATATTCATTATATTGTAATTACAAAATTATGTTATAGAGTCATTTATGGTAAGTAAATTATATCCATAATTAGGAAACATATATGGTTTTACTATTTTACTATAGTTTTTATGCATATTTTTTGTAGGCATGCTTCTATTCATGATTTTTAGTATGTATAATAGTTTCCAAAACGTTTAGTGGATTCTAAGGTAGCCAAAAAATAATGTTCATTCATTTAATATATCAATAATGATTTTCCTTTAGAGTTAGGCCTATGATATATAGGTTAAATAATAAAATAATGTGTTATATATTCAAGGGGAATAGGCTACGATACTATATGTTACATCTGAGATAGTGATATCAAAATATCTAGATAGGGGAGAATATAGTAGATTTATATTTTATAGGAAAACATAAATTATCAAATTAATCATCTATCACAACTGGTGGTTATATAGAGTAGAAATGTAAATATTAACACATTAAATTTTATAATATTTCAATCCAAAATAAGAATACACTTAATCTTAAATCTTTTTACTCTATGAGGTATTTGAATTCCCTAATGGACATATTTTATATTGGTAATAATAACACGATTACAATCCTACCATTTATTGAGGAGGTAGAACCAGATACACTAAATTTTGTGTGGGGAGTCACAAACATTATAATAAATTTTTTTTGTAAAGTAATAACTGAACCTTTTATTAGAATCTTTATGCCTTAACCCAAAGATCCCGATATTTGAAATCATGACTAATGACCTAAAAAGATAGAATGATTTTTTGTTTTAAGAGAATAAGGAAATGTTAATGAAATGATGAGATAAGTAGAATTAATTATTATATACTCCAAAAAAACCCAAAAATATGAATTCCATGAATACATACTGAATTAAGTCCTCTAGTTCAAAAAAAAAATCTTACTATATATCATCAATTAAATATTTTTAGTCATTTAATATTATGTTCCCCATGATAATTCATCCAAAATATAAAACATTATGAAATATAATTTTTGTGAAATATTATTTTTTATTGAAAAACACTTGAGAGGTTTAAAGATCATATAAAAATGGTATTTTAATCATTTTTTCCATAAAAATCTCTGATTCCTCTATATATGAAATTTTATTGACTAAAAAATAATATCCACTCATAAATAAATTAAAAAATAAAATTAAAAAAATATCACATAGAGAGATAGATAAATAGTGTTTGTAATTATCATTGATAATATCTAGATTCTGAAATTTTATAAAAATCAGTCAATTTTTTTTCAATATATTGAAAACTATAACTACAATAATACATAAAATATTTCCCAAACATTCTTACGTTACATTTCTCTCAAAATTTTAAAAATTTTAAATACATAACATATTCATGGAGAAACCTAAATAAAATTTATATTACATTGAAACTCTTAAAAACATGAATATTGATAGAAAAAATTATTGGATATAACAAAAATAATTCTCAATATATAAATTCAAATATTTGAAATAGATATTTCATGTATATAAATGAAACATGACCGATTAAAATCATTATTTTAATTCGATAGAAACTCTATATATTATTCATATGGATCCTAGATAAATAAATTGAATTAATATAATCATTTAAAAAAATTAAAATATATAAAATAAATAATAAAAATGTATAGTTAGGCTTACTAAATTCTATTAGGAAATAACATGGATGAATTTATATCTTACCATAATTCATTATATCGTGAACACATTTCAATGGTGTAGTAAGATGATATATTTGAAAATTTTTGTATTGTCTCATTTTTTTCTCAAATATTTTAATAAATCACATATTTATATATCACATATTAAATATAGAAGAAATGTTTTACATGATTTTATTAAAATTCCAATAATGATAATATTTTCATTACTGAGAATAATATATCAAACCCCTTGAACTCCATGAGATGGTCTATTTCATTTTGTAACATTTAGTAAATGCCATTGTGTTCTATATACGAGCTTCCTCATAGTAAAAACAATATCATACTCCATTTTTATTCAATGATAAATCATGATATGTAGTTGATACACTCATACATGCATGGGAAGTCTTATAAGAGATTCATATTCATGGTACATTCAAGCATATTCTCATGATATGTTAATATTGGAGTGTAGGTATATTCACCCAAGCCTATTACTCATATAAAAAACTAATTTTTAATGTAAATATCCAATAAGTATAAAATGAGGATTGAGATGACTAACTTCATTGGGAGACATTTTAAGAAAACAAAAACATGATACTAAAATAATACTTCTTCATTTTAATCAAAATAATGTGCACTGAATTCCATTGAGATCCTTAAAATCCCTATTATTTCATAGGGAATACATAACCAAAATGGGTTAGCTATAAATCCCACTATGCGAATAAACATGGTATCAAAGACTGGTATCCAAGTCAAGATGTATTACATGATATCATGAATAAAAAAACCATTTTTAATAATCATTTGAAAGAATACAATAAAGAACTTGGAATAATTAGATCATGTAAAAATAGGAATGTGGAAATAACATAAAACATGACATTTTGTAAGTCATGTCTAAAGTCAAAGAAAACATCACATAGTGTACATAGTATAATCATAGAATACGTTAACTCCCTAATCCCATACATAAAATATCATGAGACATAATCATTACCTAATGAATTGGGTCTCAATCTGGGTACACCCATTATAACATTTACACGATTTTGTGTGCCACATAACGAATTTAAGAGAAGAAAAACCTATAAAGATTACCCATGGATGAAATAGATTGTATAACAATATTTTATAATATATGTAGATGTAATATTATATTGATTTCATGAAATCTTGGATTTCAATAAAATTGTCATTCATAGGCAAAAAATTATAATGGTTCATGAAAATTTTGTCCAAGAGAAATGATGATATTAAAAGAGTAGATAAGAAATTTTGAAAATGAACATTTTAAGAGGGACTTTTGGGAAATGGGTAAAGAGTCATTAAATAGGGAAATAGAATAATATTGTCCATAAAATAATAAATAGTATAATAGGGGATTCCATAATAAAATGAAATATTTTAGAAACAAAGTATTTTTTACAAAAACATTATGGATTGTTACTTTAAATGGGATATAGGATAGAGAAGTTTCCTTCAATCGAGTTTTCTTAACAAAAATTTAGAAGGGAACATTTAAAAAATAAATGTTCCCATAAAATAAAGGTTAATTAAAATTTGGGGTAAATATATAACAAATATAAAAATAAATAAGAAATTTTGGGAGGGAAGGTTATGTCATGATATATAATGTGTAACCCAAAAAAATTGGTGGTTTAGAGGGATCCCTTAAATGCTTTCTGAATTCCTTATTCATATCTACTAAACATCCTGAATAATAAAATTAATTTCATTAATTACTAAATTATGAACTTTTTTTAGATATATTTTTATTACAATAAATATATTTCAATAATTTTGAACCATTTCAAAGAGGCATATTGTTTAATTTCACTATTCAGAGGGCTTTCATTTCATTGTTTTAGGGTCAGATCTCTTAAGGAAAATTCTGGTGATTATTTTTAAATAAGACTAAAACCAAATAAGTGAAATAAAATTATATTCAATTCCTTACCTACATATAAATTTTATTAGTTACATATATTTGTTTTATCATATGGATGATTCATTTAATAATTTTTTTAATGTTAAAGGATTTTTTATAATGGCCATTTTATGGACCATCACAAAAATATTAGTTTATTTAAAATTATAGAAATAAATTATTTAAAGAATGTGAATAAATACAAAATATATGTATTTAGTTCATTTAAAAACTATATAAATGAATTGAAACGTTCCATGGAGTTGGAAATGGAAAATAAAAACTCATCATCCATAGAGGTGGTGAAAATACATAATATAGACAATGGATTCATTTTTAGAATAAGATGTTAAGGGAAGATGATGGATGTTAGATATTAAATTATCCGTATAAAATTACAGTATATATATATATGGTACTAGAGTTATTAATATATGTTTTATTATGGAAGTGCGTATATAGTAGAAGATGAAAATAATTTTAAAGTGGTAATTTTAGAATGTTTCCACTTAAAAGTCGTCACCCTGAAAGCCTCCTTAATGAAGTTAAATTTAGTATTTAAGTGATACCAAATGAAAAAGGCCATGGGGAAGGGGATTGTAAATAGTGTTGGGAATAAATCTGGAAATATCATACGCTTATAATATGCGAGGAGAATAGTAGGAGAGGGGTAGTATTTATATAGGGGAGATGGGTGTTTTTTCAATATTATATTTATTTGTTTATTATTATTGATTATGACTAAAGATAATAATTATTATTAGGAAAATAAATTGGAAATGGTGTATGTGAGTTCAAAATATTGGGTTCTTACATAATACATTATTAAATTATTCATTTATTTATCTAATAATATTAAATATCTAATTTTATCGTATTTCTCTATTCATAAATATTTCAACCATTTCAGAAAACTAAAAAAATTCCACAAAACCCATTTTTGATGTGTATAATCAAAACATTAAATCCATTTTATAAAATAATTTTATAAATTTGAGAAATTTAATTTTAAAATAAATCCTTATTTAATTTAAAGAAACCAATATTAATATTATGAACAATTTTTTGACCCATTGAAAAATTACCAATTATCTCAAAAATTATATAATAATTATAAAACATGTTATTATTAATTTATAAAAAACATTTAAGAAACTAAAATTTCTTGTTGATTTTTTTATTAATGTGAAAATAAAACAAGTATTGTTTTTAGAAATATGAACACTTATTTTATCAATTTTAAACCATTTATTTACTAGTTTCATGATATAAATATAACATATTTTCATTATATAAGTTACCTAAATATTATTTTACACTTATATAAGTGATGATAATATTTTAAAAGATGTGTTACTACTCCTTAATTTAGATTATTATTCCAACGGTTAGAGTACTATTATAACTATCAGATTTGTAACACTCATAAGGGTTTGTAACAACTTATAAATTATGATTATTTTGTTTTTTATCCATTCAATGCTATTTGATATCAAGGTAAAATAAATATTTTTTTCCAATAAGAATAATTTATTTTTAATATTTAGTTCATTTCTATAGTTTTGTTCAAGTGTATAGTTATTCTGGTTGATCATGAAGATTCAAATTTTCACATTTCAATTATCATAATTTCTATTTTTATCCGATTTTAATATTTTCAGTTATTATGGCCATGATAATTCTCTAAATTGAATGTAAAAATATTAATAACAAAATTTTATTTTCTATTTCATGTGGTGAATGTGCTTTATATAATACCAAATTTCAGATTATGTAACAATAATATAATTAGGCAGAATTCCATTGATAAAATAAAAGGTCATTAAATTCTTCCACCCTTATGAAATTTCATCCATAAATTTATATTTACTATAATATGGTGAAAAGTGGTGAGGGTACTTCTACTTCATGGATTCCTCCGGTTAACATATAACACCTTATAATTTTGGTTTATCCAGAGTATTTTGAGTATGTGAGTTGTGTTGTTAGGTAAAACATTATTTATATTTTTAATGATCATCATTGGAACCTCATCAGAGTGATCATATTACAAATATACCACCTATGAATTCGGTAGATGTTAGGTATTTGGTATGTACTTCCTATAGAGGGATACATAGAATATATATTGTACTTGATACATGGTTAGTGGGAGTTCCTATGGATAATCCATTGATCTTATGTGATGATTAATCTCAACGGGGACAATCTCCTTCGAACAAAACTTTCCACTCTTTCCAAATCTCATAACCCTATACCATAAAGATATTTTGAATAAAAAATTTACACAACCTCAATCTCTAGGGGTCGTCGATGATTATCTATATAGCTATTCTATCTACTCTAATAATCCCATATGTGATGTTGAATTGTTTTGACCTCTTCTTCTTTATTCAAAACCATTTGAAGTACACATATCTTATTTTCACTATCTTCAACCAAACACATATTTTGTTACATATCTTCCGATAAAATTATTCATATTGAAGAGATTTGATGGTTGATTTAATTATATTATTAGGAAAAAACTATAAAAAATGAAAATATTGATCCCATTTTCCATTAAATTCATTCAAAAATGCTCTCAGCACGTTTTCCAATTTTTAGATAGTCTACTCAAATTTTCCATCATTTTTAGGGGGATAATCCACAACGAATTTATAATCAATATTGAGATAAAGTTAGAGAATATTCCAAAATATGGAAGTAAACATCACATATCAATTAGACAAGATCAATATTTGGGTTAAATATAGAATCAATAGTTCTATAATGTATATCATTTCATGTAAACTATGTGAGAATTCATATTAAATTATAATATAGTGACCATTAATTATAAGATGATACACCAAAAACCATATGAAATTATTTCCATTTTTCATATTTGGAAGACCAAAATGAAAATCCATAGTGATAGTCTCTTATTTCCATAGGGGTATGGGTAATAGTTACATCAACCCGATAAAATTTCTTTTTAGCCTTTACCTACTAACATACCAGGAACATTAATGTAGATTATATGATCTTTTTCTTCATATTGTCTCACCATTTGGGACCTAAGTGATCTCAATACATGTTTTAACTCCATGGTTGTATAGAGAAGGTTTATGTAAGTGAATTATTAAACAAATCCTCATTTATCTCTAGATTTTATGGTACACATTTTCATGTAGAAAATATTGAAGAAAATTTTTCAAAAAAAATTATATTTGAGGATATCCTTTTTCTTTTAGCTTCCACATTCTTATAAATTTCCATATAATGTCTTTGAGATTCCTTTATCTTCTCCAAAAGGGATGGGTGAGCAATACTTTGAGAAATGATTGATAATTTCTTGCATTACAATCTCTATATCCATAATTTTCATATATAAGATAACTGAATAGCTATAAATTCGCATAGTTGATATTTTTGGAGAATACATTATTAATAGAGAGTATGTCACTTTATTATCACTACCTTGATTGTAGTGGATCAAGATGTTATAATCCTTGATTAGATCTATGTATCTGTTCATGTGCATACTAATTACCTTCAATATTTATCTATATTAGAGGCTCTTATAATATATATATATTTGACCCGGGTCCCAATACAGATAATTTCACCAAATCATCAATGAAACTATTACTATACGCAAATCTAAATATTTCATTAGATAATTCTTCTCATGAATTTTCAACTTACACATGGTTTAAGTAGTGGATTTATTATTTGTCATCACTGAACATCCCAATCTGCTCATCAAATTATTACTGAACACCCAGATGTGTTCCCAACTTTTTTATAGTGTATGTAATATGACAGTGAGAAGCCTATTTTTAAAGTACATGAAGATATCCTCATAGTCAATGTTCATGAAAATTTACACCCCCTTTGGAGTGATCAAGGTTATGAGGTTTAATAATCTTGATAATTTTCTAAAAACTAATAATTCATACCCATATTATCAATGGAAATAATGGATATGTATTAAAATTACAATTATGTGACACTACACAATTTACATTTTCTTAGAAGGGTCCAGATATATCCCTTTACTTGTGATAAAATGCCCAAATAATGAAACTTCATCCAAATGTAACTGAAATTAATATACCTATAATATAACTTCTCCATTCATAATGTTTATTAAACAATATTCAAATTATCTTCATGATCCACTTTGTTTTTAGATCATTTCAAAATATCATTAATAAATAGTAATAAAATCCATGGTAATCTCGAAGGACACAATTTGTTGTTTGATTGAATATTTTCAAAAAAATAGTGAGTCCAAAGGGAATCACTATAAACTCATAGTGTCCATACCTCATTCAAAAGGATGTATTGAGAATATCTATCATCTTCTCCTTTAACTGGTGATATTCCCACCAAAGGTCAACTATAGAGATGTAATAGGCCCCATGTAGTCAATAGAACAAGTCATCAATCTCTAGTGGAGGACACTTATTCTTTATCCTATTTTTTATGTTTACGATAATCAGTGTTGATGAACAATGATTCATCCATCTTCATAAAAAGACGGACTAGAACACCCTATGTTGGAGAACTCAAGTATATATAATAATATTCAATATTCTCTTGGAACTACATATTTAATTCATCCAATTCAAAGGTGAATATTCTATGAAAAATTATTTTCTATGGGCATTGATCCATGTATAATTTAAATTGTGAACTCATCATCAAAGTCAAGAAGAAGACCAAGCCACTATTTAGGGATTATAACTAAATATGCCCCCATAACGAGAATGTATTTAAGCATGATTCTTTCCATTTCTCAATAATTTGAAATAAATATGATTTCTCAAAATTTCATAATATCTACACTTGAGGTAGATATTCCAAAGTATATTCATCATCCACCTTATACTTATTAAAATATGGAGGATGACTTGGAATTTGAAGAGTGGTCTCTCTATCGTGAAGCAGTTGTTGGATTTTATAATACATCTAATAAATACCAAAAATAACATCAAACATCATTAAGGTATGTGTGGAAATATTTTTTGGGAGGTATATTCCATAGAAATTGACTAGGGATAATTTATATAGTAGGGATAAAATAGTTTCTTCGTTTTCTGTTCTCATAGATATCACCATCCCCATGTTTTGAGGTGGTGTTTGAATAGTTCTACTAAACATTATAGACATGAAATAATGTGTAGAAATATAGTAACATTATAAATTTTAGTCTCATGAATGATCACTCCATTCATTATTTGATAATGGTTCAAGAAAGCTATAATATGCAAAAAAAACATACAAATTAGGATAATCAAGTAAAAAATAATAGAAAGGGAAAATATGAATAGAAATATAAAAACATATAAATGACACATATATCCTAAATTATGAGTCTCTATGCTCCAATCTAGGAAATCCAGGGTAATTTTTATATAATATGTTCTATCATTATAATATTTTCAAGTCCTTCATAATAGTTCACAAATAGTTTGTGAGTTTTCCAAAGAATATCCCTCTGGTGTGTCAAACCACGTGTGCAAGAATTACTCTTTATCACCCATCAAGAGATGATCAAGTCAATAACCAATCCTATATTTTAAGGGTTATTACCCCTAGGTTATAATATTTAGGATCCATATCCACTTGTATCATCCATATGGGGATACAATTTCGTGAAAACCACTCAATCAATACTTCACCAAAATATAATGATACACATTCATAATATGCTTCATCCACAGGGTTCTTACTAAATTATTCTATTCCTTATAGCTGAAATTAATTATATATTCCTATGATCCCTACAATGGTGACATGTGCCTTTTACAGATATTATTACATAATTTTTAACATAATTATCCAATAAATAGAAACAAATGATTCAAAGGCCTAGAATCTTTGGGAGACTAAATATATATTAAAATCATGAAAATAAACCATTAATTTTTTATTTTAATCTCTAAAATGTGCTCTTAAATCCATTTAAGATCCCAAAAATTATGTAGTATAACCTAGAGAACACATAAACAAAGGGGTTGAGCTGTAAAGCCGAATGAGGGAGTAAAAATGATAACAAATCATATCATATGAGACTAAATTCACTAAATTAAATCATAAAAGAAATGGAACATTAATAAAAATATTTTATCATAATAAAAATGAAATGGAATTATGAAATTATGTAATCATATTAATGTGGAAACTACATGAAACACAAAATAAATATATGTCAATGCTAACTGGAAGGATATCATCACATGGTTGGAAGAGTCGTATCATTGATTAGTCTTACTCCTAAATCCCATATATATCTTCTAATGAGATATAAAAATCACAAACATTTTTGGGAAATTATCTGGGCGCACCCATTAAATCATGTAAATGCATATGTGTTCTATATATGGAATAAAATACAATGAGTAAACATTAAGATAGCCCATAAGAAGAAATGTGTTATATAATTATTTATTGTAACATTACCCAATGGAATATCAATATGATTTTAATGGAATAATAGATTAAAATATTATTTGGTTTTAATAGATAAAAACTATTAATGGATATTGAAAAAATACTTATATTTGATGTGAATATGTGAAACATAATGGGTTGGTAGATTTGAAATGTATCTTTTAATGTGGATTTTTTGGGAAAGGTAAAGTAGACATTAAAAATTTTAAGAGAATATTAATCTCCATAAAAATTAAATTAAAAAAAAAATTGGTTTGAAAAATAAATTAGGGAAATTCATAAACAAAATATAGTTGCAAAAATTTTATTGATTTGTACTTTAAATGGGTTGTGAGATAGAGAAGATCCCTTTAATTTATTTTGGTTAACAAATAAAATTACGAATGTATCCTCAAAATATATATATATATATAGATAAAAGAAATGGGAATAAAAAATTGGTATATCTGTGGGGGATATATATCAAAAAAATAGAATAAAAAAATAATATGAATATAGAGATAGATTGATGGAAAGAGAGGGAAATTGTAGCCTAAAGAATACATGGAGTCGAGAGATCTCTTAATTTATGTTGGGATCTATTACACACTTGATCTTAACATTATGAATAATAAAACTAAAATCATTAATTACTTAATTTTGAACCTATTCAATATTTATATTATTTACTATGACTATATTTTTTTCATTTAAAACCATTTCAATTACATATAAGGTTTAATTTAACTATTTTTAGGGCATTCGTTTCACGGTTCCTGGTTTGGATCACTTGAGAGTTATTGTTGATATTATTATAAAATAGGAATATAAAATTATAAGATAATTAATATTACATTAATGTCCTTATATAAATATAAATAATCATAAAAACAAATAATTTTTATGTTATATTGATTATTCATTTAGAAAAAACGTTATTGTCATACAATTACTTTATTTTGGTAGTTTTGCAAACCATCATGAAAACATTTTATTTTATTAAATATTATGAAACTATATTCATTCAGTAATGTGAAAAACACATTATATACAAATTAAGGTCATTTTAACCCATTATAAGTGAATTAAAACTTACCATGAAGGTGATAATGGAAAATAAAAACTCATCAAAAATAGTGGTGGTGAATAAACATAATATGAAAAATTGTTTTCTTTTTAGCATAAGAGGAGAAGAGAATAGAATTTATAGTTGATATTGCACTAGAAATATATTCTAAATGTATATATATTTTACTGGAGCCATTATTCCATGTTGTATGAGGTATGTGTGGAGAAGGTAGAATAATGAAATTTTTTAAAAGAGTTTGTTTGAGAATATTACCATATAAATGTCTTCTCATCGAAAAAATATTCAAGGAACATAGAATTTACATTCAAGCTAGACCAGTAGAACTAAAAAATATGGGATAGGATTGGGAAGATAATTGGTTATATATTTGTAAATATCCAATGATTATATGATATTATGAGAAGGAATGAGTTGTTGTGGTATTTATAAGGATGTGGGAGTGGTGTATTTTGATTATTATATTCATTAGTTAATTATATTTCATCAAAACTACCAATAATTTGGATTCTTGTGATGATATTTAGAAATTTTTGTATGTTATTAACAATTAATAGGTTTTTACATCTTAAATTATATAATTAAACTTTTCATTAGCATATAATATTAAATACTGTATTGTTTTGTATTTCATTAATCAAAAAAAATATTTAAAAAATAAATAAAAATTAACCCCAAACATCTTTATATGTGTAGATTCCAAAAATTAAATCCATTACTTTTAACTAATTTTCTAGGAATGATAAATTTAAATCATAAATAAAATACTTATTTATTTTAAAATATTTTCAATTTTAATATTTTGATCAATTTAGAGACCCTTTAAAAAATTATTAATGGTATCATAATATTAAATTATCATTATATAAAATATTTATAATAATTTAGAATCCCATTTTGCGAAAATAAAATTTAGTTATAAATTATTACATTTATTATAAAAATGAAAATAAAAAATATATGGTTTTTATAATTACAAACAAACCTTTAATCAATTTTAAAACATTTATTTAAGAGTATCATTTTAACTATATGATATATTATTATTTTATAAGGAAAATAAATAGTATTTAACAATTATATATGTTTGCATAATATTCCAAATACCATATTACTATTACTAATGGTATAATGATTATTCTAACGATCAGATTCCAATGGTAAGATTACTCTAACAACGGAAGTATTTGTAACAGTTATATGGGTTCCATAATTCCCATATATACAACATATTTCATTAATTATTCTTTAATTCCATTTTCACTTAAGGTTTTATAAATTTTATTTCCAACAAAATATTTTATTATTAATAGTTTTTTGATTTTTATATTTTTTTAGGGTGATCATAATGTTCAATTTAGCAGATCCATGTTTTCAAATTTTAGTTATCTTATATACTATTTTTAACACATTATAATATTTCTAATTCATATGGCCATGTTTATTCACTAAATTTAATTATTGGATATTTATAATAATTTTTTGTGTTATATCATATGGTCCATATTCTATATGTAATAATAAATTAATATCTATAGAAAAATTAAAAAACTAGAGGGGAAATTAATTTGATAAAATACATTGTTTTTATAGTTAGTCTCATGATTAGTGATCACTCATGAATATTGTGAGGAAGTCTACAATAGTATGTGATAAAAAATAAATAATATCTATGGTAGATTCATATATTCTCTAATTTTTAGGTGATTAAGCTATGTTTTGATTTTCATGTGTCCAGTAAACCATATAGGCTTATAGTAGGTTCATGCAACATGTAGTGCAGTCGGTCTAAATTATTCACTAAAAGAGAATTGGGTATTTACACATACATTTAGTACATGGTTTAATGGTATATGAACATAAAGTGTGTGATAAGTAATGTGACTATGTGAAAAGAGTATAAATCAATACAAAGATAAAAAATTTTAAGATAAATTTATATGGCATGGTAAAGGTATTAAAATATTTTAGTTTAATACATTAAGGTAACAATGTTTCACGTATTATAATAAAAGAAGTTTTATTATACTCATGAAATTGTATGAATAGATTTATGTAAGGGTAAACCTAAGTAAACATGAACATTCATAAGGGTAAAATAAAAATATAAATGAATTGTAAAAAAACTAAAAATATTTAAAAAAATAGGTATATGTAATATTCCAAGAGAAAAATATTAATAAAATTAACGCCAAAATGATTCATAACACTAAGAAATTTTATTTTAAACCATTCAAAGAGTTATTTAATTGTCAAATATTATATAAATGAAAATTTAACATAATTATATAGATTTATATTGATACATATTATTTTGATTGTCTTACAAGTAATATGGAAATGTATAAAACAATAATACACTGTTTCCTTTGAATAAAAAGCATATGTTGTCTGAATAAATATATAATTTTATTATATAAGTACTTTTTATTTAAAATGTTATTCATTACTAATTTAAAATTACATTAATGAAGATAAAAATATATTTTTAATTTTCATTTAAAAATAATAAGGAATATTTTTTATTAAAAAAAGTATATAAAAAAATTTGTGGAAGTAAATTGATTATATGATGTTTGTTCACTATTTTAGTTAAAATATTTAATAAAAAAATAAAATTTATATTTTTTAAAAAAATTATTTTTTAATGTTTTTATGGGTATATTATTAATTTCAAAATTTTATTTTATCATTATTATATGTTGGGTAATATATTTTAATTTAAATTAACTTTATTATATTACTAAGTGTACAAATTGGATTTTATATCCTAGTATTATGATTTTATATAAATTTTTTGGTAATTATATTGTAACAACCCAGGTAAATAAAGAATATGACATTTCATATTTATCCATATTTGTGAATAAAATATTGAAATGACTTTAAAGGGGACGCTATGCTGGATGGCGTACCCAACACGCACCAACGAGTTTCTTGGGAATCTTACGTTGCACTCTAATAATAAAATAATAATATTTTAAATGGTAGTTATCATGTAGCCGTTGTATTGGAGGTAATGGATAGAAATAAATAAAATATGATTATATATGTTTTAAAATGTTTTTACATTTATCCAATAAAAGATAATGGCTTAAAATACGGAAAGAATTCAATTTTCGGCTTTTATACCCTAATTTTCACTAAAGGTTCACTTATCACCTTTTGATGGCAAATTGTCATTAAATATAGTTTTGATCACTCTTATAAATTATTTTGGACCAAATAAAACTCTTCTTTATAATTGGAACATCAAAATTTACTTTGTGTAAATTTTTGGTATCTTTCCGATAAAGTTCATTTTTTTCAATGATTAGTGTAAAATGTTTTATTTTAATTCAAAACCCCTTTTTAATATAATTTATTTATATGATTAGATTATATTTTGAATTGGTTTTAAAGTTAAATTAGAATATTTTTTTACCATTAAATCCAATAGTGGTCTTTGGAATTAATTTCACTTTGAAATCAGACTTAATCTAGTGTCGATCTTTTGATACTTATTGTTTCATAAAAACACGCTATTTTCTTTGACAGCAGGAATTAATTATTAAATTAATTAATCTGACTTATATGTATTGAATTTTGTAAAATAGACTTAATTTATGAAATCGTAATATCAAATATAGCTTAGGGTGAATTTTTGGTAATTTTCTGAAAAACTTCAATTTTTAATGAATAGTGAAACCACTAAGTGGTACTTATAAAGACTGATTTTCCGTTTAAATGAAATTTTTCCAGCATTGTATTTTGAATTTCAAAAATCCGACACACATGGTTGTCATTAAGAAGTAAAATTTGGTTCAATGAGGTTATAATAATTTTTTGGTGAATAGTAACTTATTAAGTTCTTAATCGCGATTAGTGGTAATTAGTGTAGTTTAAGGTAAAAATAATATTTTAATAATATGAAATGAACTTGACACATGTCCTACCCCCATTTTTTGTGTCATTTCCGACCAATACAAGCCATGGGTCAACTTGGGGACCCCATGGAGACACTTTGGTTGGGAAATGACATAAATAACTTTTTATTTAAAGTAAAAGTAAAAATGACACAAAAATAATATGTTTTACCAAAACAATTGTTACATGGGGTTATAGAGATCAGATTTTCGATTATAAATAGTCAATGGAAATCTAAAAATATTTCCTACATTATAGTATTTTTTTTATAATTTTTATACATTAAATAAATTAAATTATTTATGACATAATAATGATGGAGCGATGACATCATTATTTGACGATTTAAATAAAATGGAAAGATAATGTAAAATCTATAAACTACACATGTCCAAAACTTATTGTATGGGTGGCTTTCTAACCCTTATCACCTTATACATGAATTATATCAATTTAGGACCTTTTAAAACCGAAACACATTTTCCAATAAAGTAATATTTCTATACATTCCAAAACTGCCCCTCCTCTACTCTTATAAAAGGACCCCACCTCTACCTCATTTCACACACTCGTCAAGCCTTTGGCTCGGCCAACCCCTGCCCATTTACTCTCTCCACATCCCTCTACTCATCCTAGAGGATTCCCTTTGGGCATAATCCTTTCAAAGGAAGCCTTTAGGCTCAAATCAAAAGGAGTTACACTTTTAAAGGTAATTCATTCTCTCATGTTCATTTGTTTTATTTTGCTTCTCCAACCCCCTAAACTATTTTTATTTATTTATTTTGTAACAACACCAGTATCAAAAATATACTAGGATGTTGTTATATGATTTATTCGAGCTACAATCTCACACAACTACATTAAAATGGTTAATGAACATACGGTTTCCGTGGATGGAAAAATTGTGCCTCCCGAAACGATGATTGTTCAATACTCATTTAACACCTTCAAAGTTGGCTATTATGATGTCACTATTTTTATATATGATATATAATATGTTTATGTTTTACTTATGCTTTTGTATTTTTCATTTGTGTCTTACCTGTATGGATTCCATTATAGGTATACGCGATATCTTCATTTTAGGAAGTGCGGACTACCGCCCCCTCAAAGTGATGTGATTCGTTAATGCCATATGTGGGACGTGTAAAGGATGGATTTAAAGTAATTATATATTATGTTATACTGGAATTATAATATACCTCTATATAATTACTATTTCATTCCATTAAAGTATGAGATAGAAATGAAAGTAGCGTTCATGCGTACGTACGGCTTACCGTCTCCATGAACGGTGCATTTCATTTCTTATCCCCAAATGTAATGTACTATTAAAAGTACATGTATATAATGGATATATATAATTAATGATATATCTAAATGATGAATATAATTCTGGAATTAAAATATACGTACCTATCATTTAGTTTTAATTCCATTAATATGACAAAGAAATGAAAGTAGCGTTCATGCGTACGTACGGCTTACCGTCTCCATGAACGGTGCATTTCATTTATTACCACTAAATGATTATGTAATATTATAAATACATGTATATGCTGGATATATATGATATATATGATATCCAAATCAGGAATTTCATTCTAGATATAAAGAAACTTTGACCACACGAACAACATGTAATCGTAACAAGTCCACTTTCGACTTAAGAACCAAATATCGACAAAACAAACATTATTAACTTAAATAGATACATAATGTTTATAACATGGAAATAAGTGATATAAAATCAATAATTAACTCTAAAAAGGTTCTTAATTAAGTAGAAATTAACTCAAGTTTATTATTCAGGACGTTAAAGAACGATCGAGTCAAGTCAGACCCGTGGTAAGGGACTTCGTCTCAATCTCCTTTCATTGAGGCATATTTCGTTTTATACACAACTTTCTTTTATACAGTGTATAAACCCCTTTGACTTTTACTTTTATACAAAAGGAATCTTTTTCTATGAAGCGTTTTACAAAACGAAAAAAAGGAATGTTTCATTTAACGTACACGGCGACAACGACCTTTTCCGCCGCCGCGAGTATTATTTGGTCTTTGGATTTCTCAACAAGCCGTAATGTTTTTAGAATAAAATAAATACCATATAATCTTTTATGTGTTTTGGTATTGAAAATGGATTTGAAAAAGGATTCTATTATGTCAATATATTTATGATATATTGTGGTTGAAATGTGGAAATGTTATCATTCCTTTATATTGGTTTTATGTTTTATGATTTTATACTGGTACTTGGACATTTTAACGGGTGGTTACGTTATAAACCATATTACGGGTGGTGCCGTGAATACCAGGATGGGTGGTTACGTTATAACCTCTAATGCATTGGGTATGGAAGTCGGCCGTATGGCTATTCCATTAAGTATATATGGAAATTGGCCGTATGGCTATTCCATTAAGTGATATGTGTGGGAGTCAACCATATGGTTATTCCACTTAAGTATGTTTATGTCCCAAGTTACCTTTATATATGTTATGTGTTCTTTATATGGGTTTTATGGTAATCCTTTGGTTACAAAAAGGTAAGTAATGATATTTTATTCAGTGAAGAGTT
The DNA here is from genome assembly GCA_963277665.1 of Viscum album. Taxonomy (NCBI): domain Eukaryota; kingdom Viridiplantae; phylum Streptophyta; class Magnoliopsida; order Santalales; family Viscaceae; genus Viscum; species Viscum album. The sequence goes on along the minus strand of OY728141.1, from coordinate 1,277,397,322 downwards.
TTTTTACTACTTCATAAAGGCGAAAAGTATTACCATGATAAAGTATACATGGTTTACTTTTTGTTTTGATAAACTAACAGTTTTTATTCTTTGTGCATCCCTTACTGAGTTTTTATGCTCATCCCAAGTTTTTGAAATGTTTTTCACAGGACTTAGCGTGGAATAGGGTCAAGGATGGGATCAAGGGAAAGTCATGCTACCTAAAACATGAAACTAGACAAGTTTCTTTTTAAGAGTTTTCATTTTATGGAAATTTAGTAGAAGATACTACTTTGTAATCTTTTGAGTTGTAATAGTTATGTCCTAATTCTCTGAAACTCTAAACCTGAAAAGATACTCAATGTGAATTATTCATTTAATTCAATTTTAAGTAAGGTTTAAGGCTGGGGCCTTATAGTTGGTATCAGAGGTCGGTTTCGATAACTGTAGAGGTTAGGGTATTCTTTAAGCATAAGTGACATTACCATAATGGTTAGGATTTCAGACAGAGTCCTAGTTTTAGATAAAGTGAATGAGTAAGAATATCTTAGTGTTTATCTTCCTCATTAGTACGTGATGGTTTTGTTGTTATACTCACACTGACCCTTTTTCGTTTTAGTAAATGGCTGGATCTAGCAGGCACCATGGTAACGGTGGATATGAAGGAAACTGTGACAGTTTTCTGAGAGAGCAACTGAATGATATGGGGGCTGTAATGAGAACTCTTGTGTTTATCCTCAACCAACTATCTGGAGTCATGATTTACCACCTAAACCTTGGAAATTTCTCTAAGGCGTCATATTTGCAGGAAAAAAATCCCTACGGAACTACAGGTAATAATCATAAAGGTATGTGTGTTCAAAAACCTATGTGTCAAATATGTGGAAAGAAACACCTAGGAAAATGTTTCAAAGGGACATAAATATGCTATAGATGTGGAAATGAAGGTCATAAAGCAAGAACCTACCATGGAAAAAGGAAGCATCCAGTTGACTCGAGGAAAGGGAATGAAGTTCTTTCTGAGGGATCAATTGAATGTTTTAAATGTGGTGTGCATGGTCATTATGAAAACACATGTCTATGAAGAAGTTTCATGAATGGGATCACCAAGAGCGTACAAATTTTCGTTTACCACTACCTAATTATATTCCGATTGAGGATGAAGAAACTGACAATGACCAATCAAAGGTATGTATTATTTCATGTCTATTGTATTCCTATTTTGGAATCTTAGGATATGATTCATGATTTTGTTTGTAGGAAAGAGGTATTTTGGATAAGTTGGAAAGAAATGGTTAATGGATCATGAAGAATGTTGAATGAGTAAGATGTCAACATATAAGGGCTTTAAGAGTTATGGTGAAATTCTTAAGAGTATTAAGTCTCTTTTGATGATGGGGTTACATTAGAAGACTTTTTATATTATGTGTAACCCTGATGTTCAATATAGGAAAATTTTATTCATGGAATAGTTATCTTTTCTTTTGTGGACATAGTTATAAAGAACCATTTGGGTTTATATGATCCTTACTTTTGAGGTAATTATGGGTTTTTATATGATATGATGGAAAATGAAAGGCATGAGATAAAATTGAGGTTAAAATATGTTATGATCATTTTTGATGATTTTATCTCTTTTTGGGGAATGATTTAAGAATTATATAGTTTTGTAAAAAGGACAACACGCAGACCGTGTGACAACCCGTCGCATCGGACAATGTTGTGGGAATCGAACCTACAACCAAAGTACGACTGGTATTTATCGCCTACCACTGGACTACATGAAGTCCCTGGTTAGTTTGACTGATTCTTTTTAGTTATATGATTTTATGAATTAATAGTAAGTTGATTTTGGGTTATTTATGAAAATGATTAACTTATCATGGAGGATACATGATTATGATAATTACTTTTCAATGCGAGACTTTAAGAGCAACTGATTTTGTATGGAGATAAATGTTACGATTTAACTTGGAAGAATATGTGACTAAATCCTTCAAATGTTTGGGTTTCAATCTTAGATTGGTTTACTTTGAGGAATTTTATGGACAAATTTTTGATCGAATGGTCCTCGTTGAACTTTGGGTTTTGTTGGACAAATTTTGGAGATTATGAATAGATTTTCTTTCTAATAGGTTATCCTTTTCTGGGTTATCTGATCTTGTACTAATCTTTTGGGTTTTGGTTTTGGTTATAGTCTAAAGACATGGAAAGTATGTAGTTATTTTTTTTGGGTTAGGTGATTCTCTAGAAGTTGATTATAGTACTCTTAATGCGAACAAGTCTCCCTAAATACTCGTCTTTTGGAAAAAATATGAGTTTGATTAAGGAATCTAGTAAAAGTTGAAATTCAACTTGATAAGTGATTATGTTTCCTTATGAATAAATTCCTCAATAAAAAGTAACTTAAAACAAAAATGTTTTCTATTAACTTTTGCTACTGGGGAACCCAACACCGTTTAACCCATCACAAGTTTGTGATTTTCTTATTGTTAACTTTCTCCAAAACATGTTTTCTATCACTCTCCATCAGAACATGACCCTATGTTTTCTCCTCCATGTCCATGTTTTTCTACATGGAATCCTAGTATGGGTTAACTCGGGTGACCTATATACTTATCTTCCTTTATTTTAAAGTGATTGTTTTACCGACTCTTGTTCCGATGTGGGACGTTCAAGGATGTTTCCAAGCTCAATTTTAAAAATTGCGAGGACGCAATTCCCAAAAAGGCGGGAAGTATGTAACAACCCAGGAAAATAAAGAATATGACATTTCATATTTATCCATATTTGTGAATAAAATATTGAATTGACTTTAAAGGGGACTCTATGCTCGATGGCGTACCCAACACGCAACAACGAGTTTCTTGGAAATCTTACGTTGCACTCTAATAATAAAATAATATTATTTTAAATGGTAGTAAACATGTAGCCGTTGTATTGGCGGTAATGGATAGAAATAAATAAAATATGATTATATAGGTTTTTAAATGTTTTTACATTTATCCAATAAAAGATAATGGCTTAAAATACGGAAAGAATTCAATTTTCGGCTTTTATACCCTAATTTTCACTAAAGGTTCACTTATCACCTTTTTATGGAAAATTGTCATTAAATATAGTTTTGATCACTCTTATACATTATTTTGGACCAAATAAAACTCTTCTTTAGAATTGGAACATCAAAATTTACTTTGTGTAAATTTTTGGTATCATTCCGATAAAGTTCATTTTTTTCAATGAATAGTTTAAAATGTTGTATTTTAATTCAAAACCCCTTTTTAATCTAATTTATTTATATGATTAGATTATCTTTTTAATTGGTTTTAAAGTTAAATTAGAATATATTTTTACCATTAAATCCCATAGTGGTCTTTGAAATTAATTTCACTTTGAAATCAGACTTAAACTAGTGTCAATGTTTTGATACTTATTGTTTCATAAAAACAGGCTATTTGCTTTGACAGCGGGAATTAATTATTAAATTAATTAATCTGACTTGTATGTATTAAATTTTTAAAAATAGACTTCATTTTTGAAATCGTAATATCAAATATATATTAGGGTGAATTTTTGGTAATTTTCTGAAAAACTTCAATTTTTAATGAATAGTGAAACCACTAAGTGGTACTTATAAAGACTGATTTTCCGTTTAAATGAAATTTTTCCATCATTGTGTTTTTAATTTCAAAAATCCGACATACATGGTTGTCATTAAGAATTAAAATGTGGTTCAATGAGGTTATGATAATTTTTTGGTGAATAGTAACTTATTAAGTTCTTAATCGCGATTAGTGGTAATTAGTGTAGTTTAAGGTAAAAATAATGTTTTAATAATATAAAATGAACTTGACACATGTCCTACCCTCATTTTTTGTGTCATGGCCGACCAATAAAAGCCATGGGTCATCTTGGGGACCCCATGGAGACACTTTGGTTGGGAAATGACATAAATAACTTTTTATTTGAAGTAAAAGTAAAAATGACACAAACATAATATGTTTTACGAAAACAATTTTTGCATGGGGTTATAAAGATCAGATTTTAGATTATAAATAGTCATTGGAAAGATAAAAAGATTTCATACATCATATTATATTTTTTATAATTTTTATACATTAAAAAAATTAAATTATTTATAACATAATAATGATGGAGCGATGACATCATTATTTGACGATTTAAATAAAATGGAAAGATAATGTAAAATATAAGAACAAAACATGTCCAAAACTTATTGGATGGGTGTATTTCGAACCATTATCACCTTATCTACGAATTATATCAATGCGGGACCTTTTAAAACTGAAACACATTTTCAAATAAAGTAATATTTCTTTACATTTAAAAGTTCCCCTCCTCTCCTCTTATAAAAGGCCCCCACCTCTACCTCATTTCACACACTCTTCAAGCCTTTGGCTCGGCCAACCCCTACCCATTTAATCTCTACACATCCCTCTTCTAATCCTATAGGATTCCCTTTGGGCAGAATCCTTTCAAAGGAAGCCTTTAGGCTCAAATCAAAATGAGTTACACTTTTAAAGGTAATTCATTCTCTCATGTTCATTTGTTTTATTTTGCTTCTCCAACCCCCTAAACTCTTTTTATTTATTTCTTTTGTAACAACACCAGTATATTAAATATACTAGGATGTTGTTATATGATTTATTCGAGCTACACTCTCACACAAGTACATCAAATGGTTAAAGAACATACGGTTTCCGTGGATGGCAAAATTGTGCCTCCCGAAACGATGATTGTTCAATACTCATTTAACACCTTCAAAGGTGGCCATTATGATGTCACTATTTTTATATATGATATATAATATGTTTATGTTTTACTTATGCTTCTGTATTTTTCATTTATGTCTTACCTTTATGTATTCCATTATGGGTATACGCGATATCTTCATTTTAGGAAGTGCGGACTACCGCCCCCTCAAAATGATGTGATTCGTTAATGCCATATGTGGGACGTGTAAAGGATGGATTTAATGTTATTATATATGATGTTATACTGGAATTATAATATACCTCTCTATAATTATTATTTCATTCCATTAAATTATGAGATAGAAATGAAAGTAGCGTTCATGTGTACGTACGGCTTACCGTCTCCATGAACGGTGCATTTCATTTCTTATCCCCAAATGTAATGTACTATTAAAAGTACATGTATATAATGGATATATATAATTAATGATATATCTAAATGATGAATATAATTCTGGAATTAAAATATACATACCTCTCATTTAGTTTTAATTCCATTAATATGACAAAGAAATGAAAGTAGCGTTCATGCATACGTACGACTTACCGTCTCCATGAACGGTGCATTTCATTTCTTACCTCTAAATGATTATGTAATATTATAAATACATGTATATTCTGGATATATATGATATATATGATATCCAAATCAGGAATTTCATTCTAGATATAAAGAACCTTTGACCACACGAACAACATGTAATTATAACAACTCCACTTTCGACTTAAGAATCAAATATCGACAAAACAAACATTATTAACTTAAATAGTTACATAATGTATATAACATTGAAATAAGTGATATAAAAGGAATAATCAACTCTAAAAAGGTTCTTAATCAAGTAGAAATTAATTCAAGTTTATTATTCAGGACGTTAAAGAACGATCGAGTCAAGTCGGACCCTAGGTAAGGGACTTCGTCTCAATCTCCTTTCATTGAGGCATATTTCGTTTTATACACAACTTTCTTTTATACGGTGTATAAACCACTTTGAAATTTACTTTCATACAAAAGGAATCTTTTTCTACGAAGCGTTTTACAAAACGACAAAAAGTAATGTTGAATTTAACGTACGTGGCGACAATGACCTTTTCCGCCGCCGGGAGTATTATTTGGTCTTTGGCGTTCTCAACAAGCTGTAATGTTTTTAGAATAAAATAAATACCATATACTCTTTTATTTATTTTGGTATTGAAAATGGTTTTGAAAAAGGATTCTATTATGTCAATATATTTATGATATATTGTGGTTGAAATGTGGAAATGTTATCATTACTTTATATTGGTTTTATGTTTTATGATTTTATACTGGTACTTTGACATTTTAACGGGTGGTTACATTATAAACCATATGACGGGTGGTGCCGTGAATACCAGGACGGGTGGTTACGTTATAACCTCTAATGCATTGGGTATGGAAGTCAGACGTATGGCTATTCCATTAAGTATGTATGGAAATTGGCCGTATGGCTATTCCATTAAGTGATATGTGTGGGAGTCAACCGTATGGTTATTCCACTTAAGTATGTTTATGTCCCATGTTACCTTTATATATGTTATGTGTTCTTTATATGGGTTTTATGGTAATCCTTTGTTTACAAAAAGGTAAGTAATGATATTTTATTCAGTGAAGAGTTTTTTTACTACTTCATAAAGGTGAAAAGTATTACCTTGATAAAGTATACATGGTTTACTTTTTGTTTTGATAAACTAACAGTTTTTATTCTTTGTGTATCCCTTACTGAGTTTTTATGCTCATCCTATGTTTTTGAAATGTTTTTCACAGGACTTAGCGTGGAATAGGGTCAAGGATGGGATCAAGGGAAAGTCATGCTACCTAAAACATGAAACTAGACATGTTTCTTTTTAAGAGTTTTAATTTTATGGAAATTTAGTAGAAGAGACTACTTTGTAATCTTTTGAGATGTAATAGTTATGTCCTAATTCTCTAAAACTCCAAACCTGAAAAGATCCTCAATGTGAATTATTCATTTAATTCAATTTTAAGTAAGGTTTAAGGCTGGGGCCTTATATATATAGTAACAAATGTAAAATATAATACATAATAATATATTAAAAATATAATATAATTATTATCCAATCAATGTAAAACAGTTTTTATGTGATGATAAATATGGAAATAATTAATGATATTGACACACTACTTCTCTAAAATAGAAATTGTGGAAATTTATTGGTTATGTGATTGTATTGTGAAAGGATAGAATAATAATCAAAATTAAGAGGTAAATATTATTAATACTCAATTATATATAAATATATATATAGTTATATATTTTCAAATTATATGTTATTCTCATTATAAAAAATTTTACCGCGTTCTAACATAAAGGAAGGAAATCCCAAAAAAATTATCTTAAAAAAATTATCATAACATAAATGAGAATAAGAAACATTAAGGATAGTTTTAAATGATAATAATTAATAATAATAAATTATAAATGTTAAAATTTTATTTTTGAAATGAAATAAAAAGTTATATATCAAAAATCATGATGTATTGTTGTAGTCCATGTGTTAGGAGAAGAAATGGTAAATCTCACAATGTTAATATATTAATATTGATATGGATGATATGAATTAATCCGATTCATTAATTTTCTGAAAAATTATTAATTTTATTTAATACTATAAATATTAAAAAAATGAATTTTATGTTTTTCTAGTCAATTTTTGAAATCTAATTTCATGAATATCCCAATATATATATATATATATATATATATTATTTTTTCAAAAATATGATTTTAATATTAATTAAAAACTGCTAAACAATTTGTTGATACATATCTTAATGAGGCGCGGTTGAAAATATATTTTATTTTATATTTATGATATGCATTGTAATTGAAAATTACACTATTAAAACATAAATTATTAATATTTGTGAAAATTCCATAAATTATTGTCTATAAAAAGAAAACCGTTCTACCTCATACAAAACAAAAATATAGTTTTATTACTAATTTATATTCTAAAAAAATATCTCCCCAAATTTACCTTTTTTATTTTAACAGAAACCTGATCAGGAAAAATTATCTTCTTTAATAGTTGTAATTAATTAAATTTAAGATCTACAGGTAAGGATCTAACTATTAATTGTTAGTTTGATGTTATAATTTGTTTATCTTCATCATATACCGATTACTGAAACTAATTTATTATTTTAATAAATGGAGTGAAGATTATTTTATTTTTTTAATAGGTTTATAATATTATAAACTATTTTATAATCATTCATTCTTTGTAGAAAATTTGGGTCTAGGTCTGTTCAACTACCTACCTGAATGATGATACTTTGTTTTATTACTAATTTTTTTGAGAATTATAATAAAAGGATGTTAACCATTCATGGTATATTGGATTTAATTAACATATTATTATTTAGTGATATTATAGTTATGATAATAATGACATTAAAGTAAATAACCGATGTTAATTTTAACTGTGTAAAATAAGATTAGAAAATAAGGTTTTATAAATTATATATATCTACTAAACCAACAAACACATTTTCATATGATTCATAAAAAATAATCTAACAATTATATTTGCTCATTACTATTTTATAGAAACTAATAGATGATTATGGAATGAAAATTACCAAAATGGCCAATGAAAGAATTAACAATCCAAAAATAGAATAATGCATGATAATTAATAATAATAATAAAATAAACATATAAAAGGTTATAAATCAAGTAAATGATTAATATTTATTTATTATTTAGTAAATAATTAATAAATAAGGTGACTTGGGACTTTATATAAGAGGTTTTTTTTTAAAAATCACTATTAAGTATTAAATTATTTCCATTAACTCTCTCTGATATTTTTTATAAGAATTTTATTTCTATTCTCATTAATACAGACCAATAATTATTACCTTATTTTAAAATTTTATTTCTAAAAATATTTTGATAACACATTATTTTAAATTAATTGAATTTTCATGGGTCAACAGAAATTATTGTGTTTAAGGGATGAGATGTATTTTTTTGAGTTTCATTTACGCTATAATAAAATGGATGTTATTAGGGGTTTTAATCATGTGATATTTTTAGAATGTAAATTCATTATAGGGTGATTTAAATATATTTTCCTCCAATTCATTGGGTAATTATTTAATCATCATAAAAGATATATTGTAATATCGGAATATTTTATTTCATTATAGGGTTATTGTTAGGGTGAATTTTACAAGTGAAAATGAATATGATGTCCCAAAAAACATTCATGGATACACTATGATTTCAAAGTCAAGTATTATAATTTATGGATATAGTAAGAAAATTTCATCACTCAAGTTATGCTTATGATCATTTAAATTTTAAATTTTTCTTTCATCAAGGGAAGTATTTTTGATGAGTTTTATCTTTGTCTAGGAAACCAACTTAGATCCTCTATGTGTTTTAAGTAAAATATTTAGATTTTATTAGATTATAAATCTTATAGAATGTTAATGATATTTTTATAATATCTATAGGTTAACATATTATATTTAAAGGACAATTCATTCAAGATTTATCAGAGTTTCATATCAAAAGTTCATGATACATCCCTTTTGTTACTTCATTCTTATGAGTCTATTTTTGGAAATTTTTTATATTAGAGGATTATTTCACGTTTGAATGATTTTCTAATGGGAAACATGTGTTTTTTATTTAATGGGAAACAAATTTAATGGGTTTTTATGTATTTTAGTGAACTATCATTCTTTATATTTATATAATATTTCTTAAAAAGATTTATATATTCATACCATTTTAAAAATGGTATTTATAGGGAATACAGATCAGTAAGAATGATTATGAAGTTTATTTTTCTGATTGAGGATTTATCCTTGAGTATAGATAGTGTTTAAGTTTAAAGTTCAATTTAGTGGGAATTATTTATTTAATTGAAAATTGTATGGTTGTTTTAGTTAACAAGTTTACTAATCCTTTAATAAAGTAAAAAAATTAAGGTCTAGAGAATTTTTTTTTAATTTTATCAGAAATACATGTAAAATTTTTATGACTAGGTGAATTAATTTAATTTTAAAAATAATCATTTTAGGAAATATTACCATAATAATAAATATAAAAATTTATTTAATCCATATTGAATATAAATCCATGCTGATATGGAAAACAAATTCAATTAATATGATTTCATTAGTGATTCCAAAATATACATACATATATGATATAAACTCTTTCTTCCAGCTATAAAAATGATTTCATGAAAATAAAATATATTTTATTATATAATCCAAATATTTTATTATTATTAAATAATATAAAGTTGAATATATAAGTTTGAATCTATAGTAGAACCTTTTTTATTTTATATTAGTTGATGTAACTTGAGATAACCCGCTATACGGGGGTGAATAGTTCTTCCCATCACACATTTCTCATTCACTCATCCACCCCTTTAATAGGTCTTGTTCCTGTGTTCAGAGGAACTAGTGTTTAAACTTTTCATCATCTCAAAAACACTGAAGCATAAATAATACAATGAAATTAAATAAAGCATATTATATAATTTTTTAACTATGGTCTCCCACACCGGGTTGTATCCATGGATAATACACTCAATATTATGGTAGTGTACAAAAATTACACTATTAACTCACTATTTAAAGGGATAAACTATTTAACTGAAGTAATTTATCCATAGGGAACACATACATTACAATTTTTAGGTAATATCTCATTACTAACCAAGGGTCACACTTGTCCCCTATGTGAATTTGTATATAATATTTTTTTTATATACTTGTAGGTACATTTTAATTTAATAAAAAATAAGGTATCTCTGAGTGAAACTTGTATACCTGTAGAAAATTGCATTATATTTTTTTTATGTAATGAAACATTGAGTAATATGTGATAAAACGTCCTATAATACTAAATAAACAACACATTTTTAGAATATTTGAAAACAAAAGTACAACACATAAGTCCTAATAGAATCCCCCTCCATGTGGGAATAATTAAATTGTTGAACTTTTCATATTTTGAATTATATTCCTCTCTATATATTTTTAATATATTAATAATATACCCCATGTTCCAAGTATTTTTATTCACATAACATAGATGTAATAAAATAATCAATCATCATGTGTCTCACCGTAATTTTGAACAAATATTCTATATGATATCTTCTTCTCCATTCATATAATATATGATATTAAAAATATTATGATAGTAAAAATTAAAATTTATTCTAAAAAAATTCAAATATACCAATCATGAACCACATGGGAATCCTATATATTTTTCTTTTAATATTATCCTCAAATCCTATTGTGTCTATTTATTCTTTATATTTTCATCTATCATCAAATTTCTTAGTTTATTTTTCATTCCCATTCCCTTTATATCTAAATCAATTGATTTTTATTTAAACATAAATTCAATAATATTATCTAACTTGAAATTTCAATATTAAAATTTAATCAATAGGATATTCTTGAAGTATATTTCTATAATATGATTCTTGTTTTTTTGATGAGGTTAATACCATCACCACTATATAAATAAAATGTTATAACTCATTATTTTGTGTGTGGATACCTCTTGTTTTCCAATCTATACATTTGAAACTCGACTTGAAATTCTTTACAGGCTCCATATGATAATGAATAAGACATAATTCATTATCTACCACATCAAAATGATTCATAAGAAAACACTCTATTCAAAATCACTCTCTCCATGCTTACCTACTTATTTTAGATTCAATGCTATAAATCCAAATATTAAATATGAAATCCACAATGGTTTAGTTCTACAATAGTTTCCCATTTAGATTAATATTATTAAATACACATTAATTATGATCCTTATAATATACTTTCTTGTTAGTCACATGAACGGTCCAAAACAAAGTCCAAATCACACATTATCATCCTCATAGTTTTTAATAGTTATTTTTAATAAAAATCACCACATTCCATAGTGTGGAATGTATCATATCCATTTTTTACTTACCTCTTAGGCCAACCATGATCACTAAAACATGAGTAAAATATCATGCCTATTATTTCATCGTATATAGATATCTTTATTTTCTTCAAACAACCAAAAAAATGATTATGAAATTGAATCAATTTTATCGATTTAAATCCTATGATACACCTTCAACCAAGAAATGGATAGCTAGTAAACATCCAAAATAAAAACTCCTTGATAGTAATGGATTCTAAAATTTCCAAAACTCCTCAATATTGTCCATTTAATGATCCACAGTGATAGATTTAGTCTCCCCATGATGTGGTGGGTTATTTTTCTCAAAACCTCTTCTATTAATCTCTTTATAATTCATTAAAATTTTCAACTCGTTCCAAAACAAAAATATATTTGAACATGAATATCGGTCTAGATCAAATATCAATTTAATATATATTCCACATTGGCTATCTAGATCGATCTTTTGAATCCCTATAAATGAAATATAGAGATCTGAATGTGTTTCATTACACACCTATATAATTTCTTCCAAATGTACGTTTTTACCAGATATTCTATGATCAAAATGATACTCCAATTCTATAAATGTCAATTTATAGCTTTCTTTTATCACTAGACCCAAGTCTTTAATACTGACTCATTCAATATCCAGTTATTTAACAAATATAAACATATTTTAAAATAAAACAAGCAACCCCATAACATTTTTATAATACAAAACCTATTGGATACACCGGTAATCTCTCAAAACCATCCAACATCATCAATCTTTAGGGATTGTAAAAAATTACCATGTAAAACTTATTAGTTTAATAAAATTTACACCAAATAAATTCCATTAAATGTTCCTTAATAATTTTAATTGAATATATTTCTAGATAATAATTCATAGAAAATGCAATTGATAATATCATGTAAAAGTTTGAGATGATCTTATCCCATTAGATAATAATATATGAAATGATAGAGAATTTCATTTGAAACTAGTAACTCTATATCTAAAATATAAATAAAATATTAGATATAATTTCATATAATTATAAATATTGTATCTATAGCCTTACAAATAATGTAGGGAAATTATTAATAAATAATAGTATGATGGAAAAATAAATGTTTTTTAGTAGCATAGAGGTTTATCCCGTGTAAGGGGTTTTGTAAATCACTACCCTAGGGGGTCAAAAAATGATGTTAAGAAATAATTAAATTCTTGAAAATGATTTGTGAGAGAATTGAAATAAAACTGAAGCCATTATAATGGAAATGAAATCGAATGTAAATAATTTAATGATCGGGAAGAAATTTAATTAGTTAAAACAATGATAAAAAAAGAATGATAATAATTATGAAAGAGTAACGATAAAGTCATTGAAAATTCTAGTGAATACATACAAACCTAATGTATTATTTCTTGAGATAAAAAAAGAGATGAATTAGTAGAATGATGAAAAATTTAATATGTTTATGTAAATGTTTTACAATATCATTATTAATATACCATTTTTAGATGCAAAAAAATTAACATCACAAATAATATTTCTATAGAATATAATATTATATAATTAGTGGTTTGAAGATATTTTCATTATTCAATTGATTGTGGAGTGTAATTAATTATGATTTAGGAAGATACCTCAAAGGGTAAGGGGTCTATGGAGAAGAAATATTCATTATTCATTTTAGGGAATAAGGATCCTAACATGAATATTTTATTCAAAATATGTTAGTAACCTCATTACTCTAACATGATATAATGATCTTGATATGAGATAGATTAAGTTAATAACAAGAGAATTACATATTTTATGTTAACAAATAAATTATTATACATGTGTGTTTGAATATTTATTTGTGATTGTTGGTAATGTAATACTACCTACAGTATTTCATGTTCTTTACGTGAAGAAGAACAATAAGTCCCAGTGATTGTAGTACAACCATTCATTAAAATAGGTTGTTTTATAATTAATGTTACTAAATATAACTCAAAATTAATTTTCATAGAAGAAAATGACTTCCAAAACATGTTAGAAGATTTTTGAAATTTATAACATATGAATTATTGTTTCTATGATTAAATTATTCATAATAAAATTAATATACATATGAAAAAAAATAAAAAGAGTATTGATATATTCAATGAATGATAAACAATTGAATAAATGAAATCACTAAAATAAGTTACTGAATAATAAGGCTAAATTATTATATTTTGGTATAAAAATAATTTTTTAATGGAGTTCTGTGGGAGGTTTAAGTCGAAGAAATGATTTATAAATATAAATATGTGGGAACAAAATTCACCCTTTTTAATGCCTCTAACACCAACATTGAATTAAATATACAGTGAGAAAATGATTTATTTTTCAATCAGTTTTATAATTGACATAGAGGAAAGGAATGAATGAATATTTTTATATGTTTTTAAGAAACACATTACTACAATTTCATATATCACTTTTAAAATTAAGGGTATATGTTCAACCATATGCATGAATATTATTGAAAATGAAAAAATTACAAAACAATAAATGAATTCTATAAGAGTTTGGATTCAATCATGATGAATGTTTTTAGAGTATAGGTCATTAAATATTTATAGGTAGAGATTTTATACCAAATATTATAATATTTATGGGTTATGTTCATTTATGAAGTTCCAAATAAGTTGGAATTATAGTTAACAAAAATTATTGGAATGATCATATTTCCATAACTACAATTATCAGATTGAGGGTGTGTATTAAATAGTGTAAACTAAATGAAGAAACAATGAAATGTTCACTTCAATGTCCCTTTTATTAATATTGTGTTTGAATGTATTATTGGGAATTGGTAATTTTGTTTAATTTAATGATAATATGGCTATAATCAAGTTATTTTTTATCCAGTAGAATAGGGAAAGGAAATATTCACATATCCTATAATGATATGATTAAAAGAGTGTTGTATCTATGTTATGTAGTACTCTATCAAAATTTCGAAGTTTTATTATGTCTATTTATCTAATATGGTAGATGTGTTAATTGAAATATTTGTGGATGATATCACTTTTGTGGGTTTATTGTTTGAAATATAATTAGAGAATATATCTTTCATATTTATGAGGTTCTAAATGATTAATCTAGTTTTGATCTGACAAAATGTAATTTTATAGTGAGATATATAATAACATGGCTAATTTAGATTTGTATGTATTTATTTGAAGTATACAAAGATAAAATTTTGTGTATACTTATATTTTCATCTTTATATTTAATAAATATAATGAGAAGATTTTTTAGGCATGTATGATTTTATAGAATCATTATCCAAGTCATATCAATGATAGAAATTACATTATATTCATTCTTTTGGAATCATGTGATGTTTT
Organism: Viscum album; assembly: GCA_963277665.1. Lineage (NCBI taxonomy): Eukaryota > Viridiplantae > Streptophyta > Magnoliopsida > Santalales > Viscaceae > Viscum > Viscum album. The sequence goes on along the minus strand of OY728141.1, from coordinate 1,277,382,212 downwards.
TCATTATAAATATTTATTTGTGGGATTTTGAAATACAAATAGTGGAGAAATTTTCATTTCTAGTTATCATGGAACCAGTTTAAAAGTTATTTTTTGAAATAACATGTGATTCAAGATTCTTTGAAATTGGTGCAGTGTTTGGATATTGAAATGAGAAGAAAAATAATATTATATACTATTAAATAAGATATTAAATTTAGAATAACTCCATTATGATACCTTAGAGAAGTAAATTTTTGTATTAATATATTAAAAAACAAATTTATGTAATATATTTTAAGAGATACATAATATTTTAATCTAACCATTCATTATTTAAATATTTAATTTCAATGAATAATGTTATAAATGGTTAATAATGTGGTATATTCTTCAATAATAAATCTACCTTGAGATTATAAAATCAAAATCTATAGAAAAAATTGTTGAAGATCAATTATCAAGGGAAAAAAATCAACAAAAGTATATTCTTCTCTAATAATTGGTGAATTAGTAAATGAATAGTTATTCAAAATAAATTCAATAGGGCTGAATTTGTATTCAATATTTTTAAACTATCAAGAATTTATTATAATACATAATTTAATTTAAAATAATTAAAATAATAAATTTTGAGATGATAATAAATTATATTCTTTATAATAAATATTATTATTGGAATAAGAATTTGATGAAATAATGAGAACGTGTATTATATATCAAGAAGTTCACTTCATACTCAACTAATATCATTCAATACCATGTTCCCAATATCATTAACTATGATGTGCTTGAAATTATGTGAAAATTAAAATGTAAACAAAGTAACTAAAAAGAGTTTTTTCTAGAATAATCTTCTAAAGGATGCAAGAGAGTATGAAACATATTTTTAAAAGTGCCAATGAGCATAAATCATGGGAAGAAGGCATGAAATGAATCGAACTAGAATAATTGAGTTTTTTTGGATAACACTTAATTAATTTTTTTAATAAAAACTTGTGTTAATAAATATATATATATTTACAATTGATAATGATTCCCAGAAGGTTAACTATATTACATTACATGAATTCATGGGAGAATAATAGGGATGATTTTTGAGGAGGAATTTATTTCATAAATAAGGGGTTCCTTGTAAACTAATATATGAAAATGGTGTTCTCTTCAAAAAATGTAAATTAAAATCACTCCATGAATTTTTTTTGATTAATAATAAAATTTCAAACAACCTTTCAACAATAAACTATGACAATTTATGATTTCTTTAATAAATATTTATATAAAATTTGTGAGATAATTGTGTGAAATTCAAATTAAAACTTGATTCCAAAGCATTAATATATATTATATGATTATTATACTACCTATAATATCACAATTGAGATATATAGATACAAACAAGTATTTTTTATGGTTTTCTTCTACTTTTTTCTACTGATCATATGGAATTCTGGGTAGTGAAGACAATTAAAACAGACTATAAATAGTTGTTGAGAAAATATTATTTGATTTAAAAGAATTAGAGGAAATCAGTATATACTCTGATGAAAATTAAAGGATCATTATAGTATAATAATTGAATAATTTTACACATATTATTACACATTTTTAATAAATAAATATCTATTAAGTTAAACCCAAATACCATGAGGAGTAGTGTATTTTGAAGAATTGGAAAATAAAACATCAAAAGAAACTAATGTCACAACCCGTTCCCCAGGGCCCACATCGTGACTACCCCGAACCCACCTTCCATAGGCCAGGGGCTGGCGACTAGCACTAAAGGCATAATTCCCCAAAACTGGGAAGGCGCTGCCTTTATAAATTGATAACACACACAACCAGAGTACAAGAAGAAGAAAACAGATTGTAAAAGCTGTATAACAAGTGTACTAAATGTAAAGGGGGCCAGAATACAAGCCCAACTATAAAGAACAAATACAACTAAATGAAAGTACAACAAAAAATGGACAAACAGATGAAATGTGAAAGCAGCATCGGGATCGTCCTCCGGGGTTCCTACCTGAAGGGTAGGTACAGATGGTCTCCTCAGCACTCCACGTCTGTCAGACTCCACCGTGTACCGATTGTTCATAAGGTCCTCCTCCGAGTACCTTCCAGTCATGACGCTTTCGGCCTCCGTCAGTGTTGTCCGTCATCTGTATCCAACAGAAGGAGGTGCGAGCATAGCCCGTGCAAGGGTGAATATAACGATACTCAGTAGGGACCCCGATCCCTCAAGGTCTCAAAAAATCTAACAAGGATAACCCATAAAGTAAGATTTCAAGGGATAACCATTACTTATGTATATGCCCATACATATACCTATGTTATCAAGTGACCCATCTCAATCATGAGAAAAACACAAAGGTCATTGACACAACTCAAACAAGGATTCCTATTACCGATACCACAGATGCTGGAGAACTCATCCTCTTTCGTGTATTGTGGCCATGTAACGACTCTGAGATACTAAAAACTATCCTTAGACTGCTGAGGTACTCCTCCTGTCATGTACCACAGGTCTACTACCAAACCGGGAGCTTTGTCCGCTGTTGGTATACCTCCAAACTGGGAAATCCCCCTAATAACTATTAGAGGTTCTCCTCCTGTCATGTACCGCAGGTCTGCTGCCAAACTGGGCACTTTGTCCGTCATGGTTCTGCTGCCAAACCGGGCGCTCTGTCCACTGGTCTAGTTGAATCACTCTGAGTCGAATCGATCAAGTCGTCGCCAGCTCTACAACTACATGGTCTCTGCACTCAGTCTGCTCATATCTGGGAGGATCTGGTCCAAGAGCTACTGTTCGATACCCCAACTATCATGATGTCTCAGGTGGAAGTATCTTAAAGTACGACAACCTCATAGGGGTCTTAACGCAACAGATGGCGCATCAATTGGACACACAGTCAGCGAGTTATTATCATTTTAGTCCCAGGGGCCCTGTTGGATTCGTGTATGAACCATCCTAACCATGAATCATGTATACCCCGAACTTTAGTGGGGTATACTCAAAGGGACAACTATTCTCCAAGAAAACTGGCGCCGCTGACGGTTCGTCAAACGGACGTCCGGTGCCAAAGATATTGCCTAAGAAGGTGAAGGGTCAGCAATGGGCCCGGGTCCGGTCCGACCCAGTCAGACTAACTCGTCCCAACCCAGTCTGGGCCAACCCAGCCTCCGTCGACCCGTTAGAACCTGCTGGGTCTGACCCGGCCCATTGGGCGGTTCACCCTACTATGTTTTGACCAGGACCGCTGGGCCCGGCGTAGCGGACCGTGAGGGCGGTTCAACACAAAAGTCGCCATGTAGGCGACTCGGTGACTCGGACCGAGAGCCTGGGCCAGTTTGACTAGAAACACCGTGGGGGCACCGTGGGTTGGTTCTGTAGGCCAGTGGCCATGAGGCCAGCAGGCAAGAAGCGCGGGGCGCTGGTGGGTCGGCTGGGCTCTGGGAGCTTCTGGGTGCACCGGGAAGGCTGCGACAGGAGCAGGGCAGTGCGCCGGCTGGGGGTGTGGGGAGCCAGAAGCGCGCCGACAGGAGGAGCGTGGCACCGGGAGTGCGCCGTCAGGGGGCACAGGGCATCGGGAGGGTGCCGGTAGGGGGCGCGGGGCGTCGGCAGGGGCACGGGGTTCCGGGAGCGCACTGGTATGGGTGTGGGGCATCGGGAGCACAGTGGTAGGGGGCTCGGGGCGCAGGGAGCACGCCGGCAGGGGGCGCGGGGTGCCGGGAGTGTGCCGGTAGGCGGCGCATGGTGCCTGGAGTGGGTTGGTAGGGGCGCGGGGTGTCGGCAGGGGTGTAGGGATCCAGGTGCGCATCGGCAGGGCGTACGGGTGCGGGTAGCGCAATGGGGGTGCGGTTGTGGCAGTGCAGATCACAGAGGTCGTGGGTAGCATAGCCTTTGTTCGCTGCCTTTGTCGTCGTTGATACGTGTACCGCCTCAGAGGTATTCGCTTCTTCTCCATGCTGTAGGGGGTCAGAAGAAGGCATAACGACTGAGGATGTTGGGCCATGTTAGGTTCCCTCGCATCCTCCGCGTTTAGAGGGGAAATCAAAAGGCTCAATAAGATAATGATTTGATTAAAACATACCCGATACAACCCCTTTCTATCCAATTAATGGGATTATGAAAACGTATAACAGATTCATGAAATAAAAACTCCTACCTTTGATTCACCGGTAGACGTTCATTGACGTCACAGAAATATGGTCATCGTTTCTAGGTAGACGATCACATCCCACGTCAAAGAAGCCCGAGGAAGTCAGTCAGATGAGAAGAGTGTCACGGACATTCTTCGTGTTCTACATTTTAAGACTTCTCCCATGCTCCTCTCAAAATCTCCAACCAAAGGGAATTATTCCAACAGAATAATAAGAGTTTCTTAATTTTTTAATGTTGGCACGAAATTCAAATTAATGAATTAAAATCCGAATCCACCAATTTAATTCCCCTGTAGTGGAACATTAATTGGTGAGGAAGTCAAGAGGATCTCCTTCATTAATGAGGGAGAGTTTGGAGGTTTTATCCTCCTCCATGAATAGGGGTCGGGTGGTCCCCACCCCTACTATTTAATGGAGAGGTTATGCTCAGGTGGTCCCCGCCATAACTATCCTCCCATGGAAGGTTATGAGTGGATGGGCCCCACCACCATAACCTCTCATTCGAGGTTGTGGTGTGGGGGCCTCCACCTCGAACCACCACTTGGTGGTTTTAACCTCCACCAAATAAAATAAAGTTCACACTTTATTTTATTCAAAATAAGAACCTTCCAAAAACCATCTTCCACTCACTTCAGAACGCAACTACGAGGATGGTCTCATAAAGAAATCATCGGCACTACAAGTTCAACGGTGCCCTCAGAGTTCGATTCCGGGCACCGGTTCAAAATTTATAAAATATCGTACGTACGTTTACTGAACGTACCCGAACAAAACTTTAGAAATTGATTCTGGGCACACCGGGCCTCAGAATCAGGCACCATCAGAAACTACGAACTCATAAAATTATTATGTATTAAAAAAATCATAGGAATTATTTGTCTTTACATTCTCCCCACCTCATGGATTTACGTCCTGGTAAGCTATAACTCACACTAAAGGAAAAAAGTGGGTACTGAGCACACATCTGAGCCTCCCGCTCCCAAGTGCTCCCTTGGAGGTTCCCGTGCTGCCAGCGAACGCGCCCCAGTGGAATCAACTATCCACGCAGGACCCGCTCCTATCGATCCTCAATCTCCACTAGAACCTCCATGAAAGTCACCCTGTCATCAATGTACAAATCCCTGTGGTCGATGTTGTGTGATGGGTCGTGCACGTATCTACTCAGCTGAAATACGTGGAAGACATCATGCACTCGATGTAGCTGAGGTGGAAGAGTCAAGTGGTAATCCACCTCGCCTACTCTTCTATGGACCTGGAATGGTCTGATTAATCACAGAGATATCTTTCCACCTTGGCCAATTCTTCGTAGACCTCATCAAGGTGATAACTGTATGTATATGTTGTCAGCATCCTCAAACTACAGAGGTCTCTGTCTCCTGTCCGCATAAGACTTTTGTCTACTCTGTGCAGTCTTCATCTGTACCTGAACGATCTGCACCTTCTCTGTGGTAGCCCATATCATATCTGGTCCCACTAGTGCTGAATCACCTGGGTCTTTCCAACATTGTGGAAATCTTCAAGGTCGGCCATACAAGGCATCAAAAGGTGTCATCCCTATGGTGGAGTGATAGATGTTGTTGTAGGCAAACTCCACCAAGGGCAGGTGGTCCTCCCAACTTCGACCAAAGTCGAGGACACATGCACGGAGCATGTCCTCGAGGGTCTGGTTGGTCCTCTCGGTCTGACCATCAGTCTGAGGATGGAAGGCGGTGCACTAGCGAAGCTGTGTCAAAAAGCATCCTGCAACCCCTTCCATAGCCAATAAGTGAAGCTTGTGTGACAGTCGGGGACAATAGAAGAAGGTACTCCATTCAAACGCAAAATCTTTTGAACGTAGAAACTTACCATGCTCTCAACTGATCCCATCTCTCTGATCGATTGGAAGTTGGCCGACTTGGTTAGTCGGTCGACGATCACCCAAATCGAGTCATGACCCCTGGATGTATGTGGATGACTCATCACAAAGTCCATGGATATCCTGTCCCACTTCCACTCTGGGACCTCTATGGGATGAACCAAGCCTGCTGGTACTTGGCGCTCTACCTTCACTTTCTGAGAAGTGAGACACCATGAGAAAAAATCAGCTACCTCCTTATTCATACCTGGACACCAATGATTTCATCGAAGGTCCTGGTACATATTCGGCACTCCTGGATGTACATCTAGAGGGGAAGTGTGGAAATCCCTCAAAACCTCCTCTTGAAGTGAAAATGGTACCATGGTATGTCTTATGAAGAGTATGACACACTCCCCACCTTTAGAAAATCCATTAGGTGCCTGTCCTATGAATTTATGAGCACGTCGCGTCTCGCAGTCAGCGTCCCCAAGCGGTGCCTCCCTGACTCGCTGAAGAATTGGCTGAGTTAATGTAAGAGACTATAGATAGGATGCTATATCCCTATCCACAAAGGATATCTGCAACGCGGCCAGCTGCTCCCTCGCCTCACGTAGCACCTGAATGCCAGACCTTCTACTGAGCGCATCTGCTACTACATTCCCCTTCCAAGGAGTATATACTATCTCAAATTCATAGTCCTGGTAGAACTCAAGTCAACACCGATGGCTCAGGTTCAGGTATTTCTAAGAGAAGATATACCTAATACTCTTGTGATCAGAGTACACGTTTAAACATTCTCCTATAAAAAAGTGCATCCACATCTTCTGGGAAAAGACCACTACAGCTAACTTCTGGTCATGGGTAGCATAGTTCTTCTATAGCTATCTCAAATGCTGAGAGCCATATGCGATCACATCTTGCTCATGCATCAGGACACACCCGAGTCCAGTTGCTTATGCATCACAGTAGACTAGGTTCCCTACGCCTTCCTCTGGAAGCATCAAGATGGGGGCACTAGTCAGCCTGTTCCTCATTTCGGGAATGCTCTATGGCATATCTCTGACCACACGAAGGGTTTCCCCTTCTTCTTCAAGATTGAAACCAGCGTTGCAACTCTAGAGAAGTCTAGAACGAATCTCTGGTAGTAGGCAACCAAACCCAGGAAACTTAGTACATCCTTCACACTCCTTGGTGGCTCCCACGCAAGTACCACCTCGATCATTGCTGGATCCACAACACCTCCAGCCTCTGAGATGACGTTTCCCAATAAGTGAACCTCTCGAATCCAAAACTAGCACTTCAGGAGCTTTCCATAATGCTGGTTCTCTCGGAGTGTGTCAAGTACTACCTGCAAATGGAAGGCATGCTCCTCCTCAGTAGTCGAGTAGATCAGTATGTCGTCGATTAAGACTACGACAAAGCGATCAAGGTATGGATAGAAGATCCTATTCGTGAGACTCATGTAAAATGCTAGATCATTGGTTACGCAAAAGGTCATAAAAAAGAACTCATCATGGCTGTAACGAAACCACAAGGCCATCTTCTGCACATCCTCGTCTCGAACTCTGAGCCGGTGATAACCTGATCTGAGGTTTATCTTTGATAACCATCGTGCTTCCTTGAGCTGATCAAAGAGGTCGGCAATCCTTGGGAGTGGGTACTTGTTCTTCATAGTCACCTGGTTTAGGGGATGGTAGTCGACACTGTGATTCAAGCTCCCATCCTCCTTCCTGGCGAACTGAATTGAAGCTGCCCGCGGAGAAACACTAGGCCGGATGAATCCCTTTCCCTGCAAGTCCTCTAGTTGTACCCGCAGCTCGTGAAGCTCAGTGGGAGACATCCGATATGCTGGAGTAGATATTGGTGATGTCCTGGGGTACAGGTAAATATAGAAGTCCACCTCTCTACGAGGAGGTAGTCCTGGAACATTATTAGATAAACCATCCGTGTACTAGTCTACTACTAAGGGATAATTCGGACTATCCACATCTACTGTCCTAAGGGTAAGGTACACAAACTGGTGAGTGATCGGCTTTATCCTCCTCCGAGTAAGTCCGTCCTGTGCCGCAGAGGTTCCCTTCTCTCCGGTGAAGGTGAACCTGGTCCCATCCATGCGGACACACCAAACTTATCGCCTAATATTGTTTATCTAAGAATGGACTGTAGATTACCAGTCCATACCCAAAGATGACATCGTAAGGCCTCGACGTCGCTACGAGGAAATCCCAACTGAAGCTCTCACCTCCTAGAGTATGCTTACACTGCCGACAGTAGTGCGTAATCATCAAGTCTTCTCCCATAGAAGACTCTAGCTGTATGGATCGATCCAACGGCTCCGTAGAAATCTCCATGATCCGAACAATGGTAGTGGCTATGAAAGGGTGACTGGATCTTATGTCTATAAGAACTGCAACTAGGGTGGAGTAGACACAGACCGTACCAAAAATCATCTCTGGAACATTGTGATCGTTGTCCTCAGCTACCTGAAGTTGTGCTCTGCCCTATCCACCCTCTCCCTGTGGTCAGGGTGGACCTCCTGGTGGTGGTGGTGGTGGCAACACCTCGTAACATCATCCACCTCCAGCTGCACAACCATCTCCTCTGCCACATCCGCCTCTACCTTATAGACCGCCTCGATCAGACCTCTACCTCTACCTGGGAGGTCCCTCAACTGACTACTGATCATCTGTATGGCGGGTCGGACAATCACGATCCTTGTGACCATGCCCTCCGCAAGAGTAACACTGTCCGCTCATGGTATGACTGGCTCTACCTTCACTATGGGTGCCCCGTACAACCAATCATGAGTCGTGCGGTCAACCACCTATAGGTCTGGTCCTCTTGGACATCTAATTCATCTATCTACTGCAAGCTTAAGATGACTCCGCTGCATGTCAGCTAGTGGTGGGTCTTACTGCTAGAGACTGCTAAGCAAGAAAACTCTCTATTATGAGGGATCGTTTCAAAACCCCCATCTGTATCTCGATGCTGTGAGAGATAACTAAAGCTATGATCTCTCGCTTGAGTCCCTGAACAAAGGTCCAAGCCCTAAATAGCGGGTCCCGTACCATATCAGTGAAGTAGCATGAGAGGTTAGTGAACCTCAGTGAGTATTGTGCCACCGTCATGCGACCATGCTGTAGATCTAGTAGCTCTTGTATCCACACCGGTCTAAGGGTGGTTGGAACAAACTTCACCTAGAACAGGCTCTCAAAGTCTCCCCATAGAAGTTATGCCTCATCATGCATCTGAAGCACCTTGCTCCACCATCTTCCAGCTGCTGCCCGATGAAGGCTGGCAGTAAGGATCACCATGTAGTCTGATGGCTTCCCTACTAGCCTGAAGACTCTGACCACATCCTCTATCCAATCCTCAGTCACATGTGGGTCCATCTCTTCTCGGAACATGGGTGGCCTCTGGCGTAGGAACTCAAGCAACACACTCAATCAGTGTGCATCATGTGCTACTGGGGCCGATGGCATCGGTGGCCCAATAGGTAGTAGTACCACTAATGCCTCCGCTAGTGCCTCAACTGGAAGAGGGCCCTGTACTAAGGCCTCATCACTTAGCCAACTTTTAGTACGTACAACTCTAGGGGCTCTAGAAGGTCATCAATATGGAGAAATCTCGAAATTAAATAGATGTGACATGGTCAAAAGTCTATACCTGGTGAGATGAACTGGTTTCAGATAAATTAAATAAAAAATTTAAAAACATGCACGCAATCAGTGTTTTCATGCACTGAGTCAGAAATCAGAAGTCAGGGTCCTGGTGTGTGGATACGTTGGCCGCCCGAACCAACACTGGACTCCCTGAACCACTGATTTGGAAATCAGAAGTCAGGGTCCTGGTGTGTGGATACGTCGGCCGCCTGAACCAACACTGGACTCCCTGAACTAAAAACCACACATAGAATAATTAACACTATTTCTTCACAAAAAATAAATATCAGAGTTCTAAGATCAACTGTAGAACCGTCATCCTCTTATACAATTTTTCACGACCTGTCCCCTAGGGCCCGCATCATGACTACCCCAAGCCTACCTTCCATAGGCCAGGGGCTGGTGACTAGCACCAAAGGCGTAATTCCCCAAAACTGGGAAGACATTGCCTTTAAAAATCATAAACACACACATCCAGATTACAAGAAAAATAAAACACTAATTAAAAGCTGTATCAAAAGTGTACTGAAAGTAAAGGGGGCTAGAATACAAGCCCAACTGTAAAGTACAAACCCAACTGAAAGCAAGTACAACTAAAAAGGGACAAAAAGATGAAAGATGAAAGCAGATCCTAGATCGTCCTTCGGGGTCCCTACCTGAACGGTTGGTACATATGGCCTCCTCAGCACTCCACGTCTATCAGACTCCACTGTGTATCGATACATTGTAAGATCATCCTCTAGGTACTGTCCAGTCCTGGCGCTCTTGGCCTCCATCAGTGCTGTCTATCGTCTACATCCAACACAAAGAGGTGGGGGAACAGCCTGTGAAGGGGTGAGATTAACGATTCTCAGTAGGGACCCCGAGACCCTCAAGGTCTCACAAAATCTAACAAGGATAAACCAAAATGTAGGATTTCAATGGATAACCATTGGATAGGTATATTCCCATACAAATACCTATGTTATCAAGTAACTCATCCCAATAATGAAGAAAACACAAACGTCATTGACTCAGCTCAAACTAGGATTTTCATTATCGAAACCACAATTGCTGAAGAACTCCTCCTCTGTCGAGTACAGTGGCCCTATCACGACTCTGAGGCGCTACCCACTAACCTAAGACTTCTGAGGTACTCCTCCTGTAGAGTACCGTGGGTCTGCTGCCAGACCGGGTGCTCCGTCCACTGTAGGTCTACCTAAAAACTGAACGCTCCCCCTAATAGCCATTAGAGGTAATCCACTTATCGAGTACCACGGGTCTGTTTCCAAACCAGGCACTCCGTCTGCCGTGGGTCTGCCACCAAACTGGGCACTCCGTCCACTGGGCTAGTCGAATCACTCTGAGTCGAATCGGTCAAGTAGTCGTCAGGTCTACAGCTACTAGGTCTCCGCACTCTGTCTGCTCACCTCTAGGAGGATCTATTCGAAGTGCTACTGGTTGATACACCAAGTGTCACAAAGTCTGAGGTGGAAGTATCTAAAAAGACAGCCACGTCTTTGGGGTCTCTATGCAATAGACGACGTTTCAATTGGACGCCCCGTCTATGAGTTATTAGCATTTTAGTCCTTGGGGCCCATTTGGATTTGTGTATGAACCAACTAGAACGTGACTCTTCTATACCCCAAACTCCAGTGGGGTATACAGAAAGGGGTGACAATGCTCCATGAAAACCAGAGCCACTGACGGTTCATCAAACATATGTTTGGTGCCAATGATATTGCCCAAGAAGGTGAAGGGTCAGTAATGGGCCCTGGTCCGGCCCGACCAGGTCAGACCGACTCGGCCCAACCCAGTCTGGGTCGACCTAGTCGGCCCGCTAATTTTTGACCTGCTCCGTTGGGCCCGACCCAGCGGACCGCGAGGGCTGTTCGGCCCAAAATTCTCCACGTAGGCGGCTCGGTAACACGTTCTGGGAGACCAGGCCGGTTTGACCAGCGATACCGTGGGGGCACTGCGGGTCGGTTCAGCAGGTCGGTTGCCGGGAGGCCAGCGGGCAGGCCGCGCGGGGCTTGGGTGGGCCAGCTAGCCTCCAACAGGCTCCGGGTGCACTGGGCAAGCCGCGGCAGGAGCTGGGCAACACGCCGACAGGAACGAGGGGTGCCGAGAGCACGCCGGAAGGGGCACGGGGTGCTGGGAGCCCCCGGATGGGTGGCGCGGAGCATTGGGAGGGCACCGGCAAGGGGCGCGGGGCATCGGGAGCATGCCGGCATGGGACGTGTGGTGCCGGGAGCGAGCCAGAGGGGGGTTTGGGGCGTCGGTAGTGCGCCGAAAGTGGGTGGGGAGAGAGGAGTGCGCCAGACAGGGGGGCGGGGCACCGGCAGCGCGTCGGTAGAAGTGCAGGGGGGCTGGAGGGCGCCGGCAGGGGCAGAGGGCGACGAGAGCCCACCGGCAGGGGGTGCGGGGCGCCAGGAGCGCGCCAGTAGGGGGTGCTGGACGCAGGGCACCGGGAGCGGGCCGGTAGTGGGCGCGGGGTGCCGGCAGTGCGCCAGCAGGGGCGTAGGGCGCAGGGTGTGAGCCAGGAGGAGCGCGGGTGTGCGGGAAGCGCACCAGGGTTTCACGGTGGCGACACAGTTCACGGAGGCCGCAGGTAGTGTGACCCTTGTTCGCTGCCTTTCTCATTGTCACCTCGTGTACTGCCTTCGACACCGTCACTTCTTTACCATGCCGTAGGGTGTCGCAGGAATGCAGAACGATGGAGGATGTCGGGCCATGTTAGGATGGCTCGCATCCTCCATCTTTAGAGGGGAAATCAAAAGGATCAACGAGATATGTAGTTGATTAGAACATGCCCAAAACAAACCCTTTCCATCTGATGATTGATATTAAGTAAAAGTATAAAAACTTCAAGAACAAAAAACCCCTACTATTGATTCACTGGTAGACATTCTTTGACATTGCGGAAAGATGGTTATCGTCTCGAGGTAGACGATCACGTCCCACATCGAAGTAGCACGAGAAAGTTTGTCGGAGGAGAAGAGTGTCACCGAAATTCTTCAGGTTCATCGCGTTCATCATTTGAAGACTTCTCCCAAGCTCCTCTAAAAATCTCCGACTAAAGAAAATTATGCCAACAGAATAATAAGAGTTGATTATTGTTTTAATTTTGGCATGAAATTCAAATTAGGGAATTAAAACCTAGCTCCACCAATTTAATTTCTTTTCAGTGGCACATTAATCAGTGAGGAATTCAAGAGGATATTCTTCGTTAATGAGGGAGAGTTGGAAGGTTTTATCCTCCGCCATTAATAAGGATCGGTTGGTCCCCACCCCTACTATTTAATGGGGAGGTCATGCGCAGGTGGTCCCCGCCATAATTATCCTCTCAAAGGGAGGTTATGCGCAGGTGGGCCCCACAACCATAACATCTCATGGGAGGTTATGGTGTAGTGGACCCCACCTCCAACCACCACTTGGTGGTTTTAACCTCCACCAAATAAAATAAAGTTTACACTCAATTTTTTTCAAAATAAGGACCCTCCAAAAACCATCGTCCACTCGCATCAGAACACAACGGTGATAAAGGTCTCACTAAGAAATCATCGGCGCTAAGAGTTCAACAGTGCCCTCAGAATTCAATTTCGGGCACCGGTTCAAAAGTTATAAAATCCCGCACGTATGTTTACTGAAAGAACCCAAACAAAACTTCAGAAATTGATTTCGGGCACACCGGGCCTCAGAATCAGACATCGTTAGAAACTACGGGCTCGTAAAATTCCTATGTATTAAAAAAAATTCCACAGGAATTCCGAGTCTTTACAACTAAAATATAAATTCATTGGTTTAATGATCCTTAGTAAGATCCAAAATAGGGAGAATATCCTAAACCTGAACCAGATAACTAGGGTTATTCCAAAATGAATGTAGTGACATAAAAATCACAATAGGGGAATAAACATGATAAAGAAATATAACATTTGAGTTAAAGATATAAAATTATAATATATAGGTGAAGGCTAATGAGTAGTAACATGAAATCCTATCATAACTAACTATATTCAATGTATAATGGAAATATATGAAATGTGGAAGAAACATATAAAATAACATAAACATTAGTTATGGATAACTACATAGATAATATCACATGGTGGGAAAAAATACTATAATCGATTATGTATACTCCATAATCTCATACATTAAATCTCATATAACTAGTTATTTGCCCATATAAATGGAGTTTTATATGGAAAGTCCCATCGTAACATGTTCATGATTATGTTTTCAATAATCATTTAATGAATCATAAGTCATAAACATAAGAATTACCCATATAAAAAAATATTTTTCAAAATCTTTCCTCAAATCATCATCAAAGGAAATATCATAGTAAATTTATTTGAGGGATGAACATAAAGAATGTGTTAACCAATTAATGTTAGGTTAAATAAGTTAGGTATATATATCAGAGACTTGTATACAAAATTTCTAAGGAATCCATAACATCAAAGGTTGTAATCATTAATGAAAATATGATTAACATTTACATGGAATATTTATTAAGAAAAATTACCTTTTTCGCGTTGAAATAATTTTTTTAATATATATAAATTTTCAAAATCATATATAAAAAAATATTTGAATGAAACATGATATATTTTAAGGTAATATTTAACTAATTTAGTGGTTATGACAATTGTCAATTCTATTCATATAATATTAGTAAAAAATAAAACAATGATTTCAGAAAAAAAAATTATTTCTTCATAAAGCTACTAAACGTTTACATTTAAACTATTTTGTAAAAATTAAAATATGTATAATTTTTTTAAATTAACCTGATAATATTAAAAAAATGATTTTTTGAAAACATGGATATGTAAATATAAGGATTTAATGGCAATGAAAATTAATAAATTCAGGTTTTCTTAAAAACCTTTTCACAATGATTTTAAGAAAAAAATAGTGGAAATATAATAATTTCATTAAAATATAATGAAATATATGAGAAGAATTAAATTAAATGGGTTTATTACACAATTAAAAAACACATTTATGAATATAAATTAAATCTTAATTAATTATGATTAAATATCTATTGTGAAATCAATCATTACCTCTTCGGTAACTTTTAAATCACAATCACCATGAAGGAAATGACTTAAAAGGATAAATTATATTTCATTAATATATATATATTCAGGATATAACTTATATAAATTATAGTAAATGAACCATATAAAATATATTAGGTGAATAATAATAAAATATTCCTCAATAATGAAAAATTGATGGAAAATCCCTTACAAATATTGTATCACTGATGTGAGAATTAATTAGTGATTTTTTCATGAAATTATAATAGTATAAAATATCAAAAAAATTTAAGTGAAAAATAAAATAGTTAAATATAATTACCCACATAATATTTTCATATCATAGTCAATTAATAAGCAATTTTACCCAATGAAAATAAATTGACTTATAAAATTCATTTCAACATTGTAACATTCATTCAAAATACCATTAGATGAAATAATTTAACTTGAAACATATAATACCTTGAATTATTATGGATTAATAATATTAAATGAAAAATTTTCACTATATACATCATATAAATGAAACTGGTGCATAATATTAAAATATTTCTCAATAAAAAAATTAGATGAATTCACTTACTATAAAGAAATGTATTAATAAAAAATATCAATGAGATAAAGAATTATTTTGAAGATAAAATCCCATTAATAATATCAATAACTTTGTTTGAGTATTAAATTTTTAAAACATATATATAATTTTTTAAAATAAAAAAGGTGCAGAAAAGTACATGTGTCCCAAAAAAATACTTTGAGACAAAAACCCATACATCGAGTCCAGAATTATCACATATGTAATTTATCTCATGTATTACAAAAATATATAAATTAATTATTTGTAATAAAGTTTTTATTGTTTATTATCTAATACATAAACAATTTAATTCATTTACTTTAATTACATATTTAATCACACAATAGGATAATTTCTTTTTCGGTATTTTGATCATGCTTAGTTTATAATATGACAATATAATTGATGCATTGACCATGCCCAATGGTTTCACTACTATATAATATCAAGAATAATAGAAATAATATAATTAATTTTTTTTCACATAAATTATAATTTTAATATCATCCATGGATTATGGTTATGAAAAATTAATTGCATTACAATAATGAAGATGGTATGCTCCACGTACGCATGAGTAATGATTCAATTTTTAATGATAATGGTTGAAAGATTGTTTTTGTTATTTTAAAATTATATAATTTTAATTATATCCTAAATATTATAATTTTTCTTTGAATACACTTATATATATTATCCAGGTGGTGTGGTGATGGAAAAAAAACTACATCACTTCATAGGGTGGTTATCAATAATACGCCAAATCAACATTATAATTTTTTAATGGATGCTAAAATATGAAATTATATAATATATTAATTCTAAATAGTTTAATATATGTAATTAATATGATAAATTTTGATAAAATATATCATTATAAACTACCTTGAGAGGAAAGTTGTCAATAGGAAATTCATCGATTCGTAAGGCGGTAGTCTGTTATACACACACACGATAGTTTTGCTTCCCATTTGATAGAATAGGATATATATTTAGTTTTATTAGTTAAAATAATAAAATATTATGCTATTTTATTTAATTATTTTATTATTTAAATAAGTTGTATTAATATTTGACTGATGCTAAAGAAGAAATAAAAAAAGGCTTGGTTAGAAATAATACCTCTTTCTTAGAAAACCTCTTTTAGAGTATACCTAAATCCTTATTAGATTTGATTATTGATAGAAAATATCCTCCAAAACATTATTATGAAACTATGTAATGGATTTGGGTAGTTATTGGATTAACCACAATTAGTATGAAGTTTGTACAAGAGTGGAGAGGAGGTCCTCTTTTATAAATGAGGGGGAAATGACTATACCATAATGGGAATTTAATCAACATAAAATGCCTAGAAAATAGATAAAAACTTATTTTAGATGCTATATTTTATTTCAAACCCTTTAAAATAAAAAATGATCCTTGTTTTAGTCATTTGATTTTATTTTCCTCTAAGGTAATCACTTTTACCATTTATGATTTTCACCACAGTAACTAGTTTTCATTTGCTATTTCTACTATTTATTATTAGAAAAAAATAAGATGACCATATTACCTAATTTTAATTATACTTATATAAAAATTGTAATCGATTTACGTTGCATTGAAATAGTTTTTGTGTAATAATTAAAATTGAAATTTATCCTTCAAAATTTGTCGAAAACTATTTTTCATGAAATAATTTTTTAATGAAATATATGATCTTACAGTTACTTTACAACTAGGAATAACAATAATTTGAATTTTAATTCAAATAAATATTTTTATAATATATTATTTTCATTTAAATAATTCCATACTATATGATATTTTAATTAATTAAAATAGATAAATGTAATGTAATTAGAAACATTTAATAGAAAACAACATTTTTAATCATTCAAAAAAAAGTATACTAAAAACATTTATTCTACAGATTAAAATAAACATAATTATTTTATTCAAAAAAAATTAATTTAAAAAAGTAATAAAAAATTAAAAATATATTAAGAATTTTAAATTACACTATTAAATGTAAATAAATGACAGTATTTGAAAAAATGGTAATTTTCATTATTCATTAAAAATCAATCATTTTAATAAAATAACAAAATTTCCATGGAGTTAATTTTGATATAATGATTTATAAAATTTAATTCATTTTATCAAATAAATTTTCTAAATGTTTATAAAATTAATTATATTATTTTCACACAGAAAATCTTTTTGATGAAAATGTACTTTATTGATGAATAAAATTTCTATATAAAAATTCGAGTTCTTATTTTCTAATAAATTTTTCAGAAATTTATATTGAATATAAAACATATATTTATTTCATAATGTAGTATATACTTTTTATAATATCTAATTTATTGACAAGGTTATCATAGTGACATTTAAATTATCATGGTTCATTTAGTCTCGATATTTTGTGTTATATACGCTATCGAATTAGTTTTATTTCTATAAAATATATGGATGTTACATTTTACTCCATTAAAATATTTCAACCTTTTAATTTCAACTTCTTCTCATTAATTAAGTGTTCAATATTCAAAAAAATCATTTAAAACAAACATCATAGAAAGGGTGGATAGATTTTATTATTTAAGACAGGGAAATAAAATTACGAAGGTCATCTAAAATAAAATAAAAAGTAGATTAACACCTAATGAGATTGCTAGAGGCAATTAAAATACTTTGATTTTTAAAGAAGAACCATTGAGAATAAAATGTTATAATTTTTAAGAGAGAATATACAATCAATTCAGGGAAAATGAATAAAATTAATATTTCAATATCCATTACCACAAGATAGGGGATAATTTTATTATTTACAAATATGAAATAACGAAATATTATTGTTAGAAATGTATAATTTTATCCATTAATAATTTTCACATTAATAAGACATGTTTCTATATATGATGAGTATTAAAGATGAATTTGTCATTCCTGATGTAGTAACATAAATTTATAATACACCACATAATACATAAAACGATAACAACATATTCAAATAATCTTTACATATTAACCTAAATTAAAATAGTTACCACACTGTTATAAGACATCCAAAACATCAATATTATTCTATAATTGAAACTTTCAATATAAATCCATCAATAAATGGATAACTATATATCCCAAATAACAAAAAAATTCATAAATTTATTTTTTCATCCCAACTAATCTTTCATTCAGAATAACATTTCAATAATAAAGACTATATACACCTCATCTAAATGAAAAACTTCCCAAAATATTATTAATCACCTCAAAATCATAAATTTTAAAAATTATTTGATCCTAAAAAATATTTCCCAAAATCAACATAATATTAAATAGTAAACGTATTTAATTTAAACCAATGTCATACATAGTAGTTCATCATGTTGGCTTTGGGTAGGAATTGTACCCTTAGGGCCATTTAATTGTGTGTTCATGTCCCATGGCCTTTTAGAATATGATGGGTTATCTCCCAATATTCATGTTTTCATTTTTATAAAATTATATTATTATAATTCCTATAATGTTCCGAAAAACATGATGAACATACCAAAAATAACATTATTCATCAAATTAGTTTTGAACCACTAAGGTTTTATATAAGGCATATTTATTCAAAAAAATAAAAAAATCATAATGTAATATTATTACATTGACATAAAATATGGAATACAACCTAATGTTAATCAATAACATTAAACTTATGTCAAAAAAATTTATAAGAATTATTCATAAAATTACATTTTTTATTAATATATACACTAAACCTATGGATTATATTACCAAAAAAAATCAAATTACACATTTCTAGAATCAATATTCAAAATTCAAACTAAAAATAGTAGTCACCGCCTCGTGCGTCGTTCATGACACATCTTCACACCAGATCACAGATGAGGAGGCTACTAGGGTCCAACTTCATCATCATAAAATCACCGTCATTTTCATAAAAATACACACAAGTTTGACACCACATATCATCAAAAAACTCAAATAGATGAAAATAGTCAGGAGAGATAACTGAACAACCACCGTAGAGGAACAAAATTGATCATCACATCCATCAAAACCACCAAGAGAATCCACTACAAAATCCATCGTGGAGATCAAGAACTTGGGAGACCAAGGAGAGAGATGAAGTCACCACAGAGTATGACCTCCTAAAAATATATCGATGCTCAAACTCAAAACCCAAAACTCATTGGAAGCCATCGTTCAATCATGACTATGAGAATATTGTGGGAATACATGAGCCAGAGAATAATATGGAGCCGAAAATTGCATCAATAGCGAGATGCAATGACCTCCACAACTTCAGGGCTGCCACTAGGCAAATAACACCAGGATAACAACAAAATGAGCTTGAGAAAAAAAATTGTAATATGGAATGAACCATCCAAAATCAGGGAGAAATAAGGAAAAATCATCATTGTAGACAATTCCACCATCGAGAATAACCATTCATCGGACCACAACCCCTTCACCATAAAATAAAAACCACCATCGCCATCATCATGGAAAAAACGTCAAATTAGAACAAGTGAAATGATAACCAAAAAAATTTATCCAGATAATTCTTGGAAATATCCCTAGATTCAAATTGGATTTTTTGTGAGAGGATGAATCCCAAAGATATATCTGAGGCCATATCGTAAATCACTGTTCACGAGATTTGTCTTCGAGGTCATTGCATTATGAATCCAATAAAAACTACTCCGATGAGGGAACACCGAGAGAAGAGAGGTCCTAAAGAGAGGACACAACAAGATTAGAGGTGAACAATGAATTATGCAGGAATTTAGGGATAAAGAATAATATTAGGATGATAAAGAGGTAGAAGTCAAAGAAATCAGGATATATATACATCACCAGGGTTGCAAACCCAAGAATAAGAGGAACCTTTCTTAAAAGAGAGAACCAAGATAGACAAGATCCATTAGAACCATCAAATGATATTTCCTATTCATAGAATTATCCATATCTATCTCACAAAAATATTATAGTCCTCATCAAAATATATATATATAACTTAATTTGATACACGATATCATTTCCCAATTAATTTACACATATTATTATATGAATGATTGAAAATAAATAACTAGTAAGTATTACCAAATTATTATGAGGCCTAGGGTATTTGGAAGACTATGTATACAAAACATAAAAAATAAAAAACATGAAATTTTTATTTTTATTCTATTTAGTTAAATCTTAAATATATTTGATTCCCTAAAAAATATAGGATAATATGGGGAATGCATAACATAATGTGGTTACATAAAAATCCCAATAATGGAACAAGAAAGGATAGGAAAAATAACAAGTATGTCAGAGGTATAACATGATACCATTAATGATAAGGCTCATGAGCAACACTATAAAAGAAAAATATAATGAAAATGATATCACGAGATGATGAAAATATAAGAAATGTGGTAGAAAGATATAATATAATATATATATATATTAATCAAGGCTAAATACATGGACAATATCGCATGGTGACAAAATTCCCAAATAGAAATAGGATTAATCCTTATGCACATGCATAACATCTCATGAGATTATATATTAACCCAATTTATTAGATATCTATGTTGGTGAACCCGTAAAAACATCTTCATGAGTACATGTGCCATAAAAATTAAATCAATCATATGAAATAAACATAATAAAGAACCATAGAATGAAAATGGTTTTCATAATCATGCATCAAATCATAATCATAATAAATTTCATAATTATTGAATTTGAGGGAAGAACATAAGGAATCTATTACCATATTAAATTAGGATAAAAATACATTTATATATGAGAGATATATATATTCATAATTTAGAACCATTTTATAACATAAATGGTTTTTATCATTTGATGAACACATCGTTAAAGATTACATTGAATATTTATTGAGGGAAATACCCTTTTCACTTTCAATTGAATGATTTTAAATCTAAAAATTTCTAAAATATTATAGAAAAAATTTATGGGAAGGAACTAAAAATACTTGTGAAGGAATCTTCAATGAATTGAGTTTTCCTGAAAACATGATATTTCATACATTCTATATAAGTTAAAAGAAAACATTTATTTCACAAGAAAATTACCCTATTGAGAAAAAATACATTACTTTTAAAAAATTATTGAAAAAGTAAAAAATGGGTAAATATTTATATAAAAAATAGAGTAACACTAAAAAATTTATGGAAAATATTTTTTGACATCATGGATGTGGAAGGAGATGGATATTCAATCTAATAAATAAATTAATCTAGATTTTCTTGAAAATAATTTCTCAGATATTTTATATACCAAAAGAAAAAAATGATACTATAATATGAAAATATCATGAGTAAAAATGGATAATAAAAATAAAATTTGTTATTAGATAGTTATAAAATAATTTCCTTCATTGAAAATTGAAGCATCAATAACATCGATTAAAATGAGAATTTGAAATGAACTCATACCGCTTAGGTTCATTTGAATGATAAGGCCCATTAAATAAATAACATCAAATGAAAAAAATTGTTACCATGAATATAAATATATTAATTATATAAAATTACTAAATAGTAGTATATACACAATACAAAATATATTATTTATATAATAATAATATATTTCGTAACAAAGGAAAATTGAGATGGAATCACATAGAAAGATCGTATCATTGAATTCAAAATTAATCAATAATGTTATTATCCCTGTGAAATTTAACCATTCATAAAAATTTTATATAAAACATAAATTAATCACATTTCATTACAAACATAATTATATTATATAAAAGTTAATGAAGATTTAATTCATCCCATTAAAAGGAAATTGAGTTATTATATTTCTTACAACTTGATAACTTTCAAGTCAATATCATTGAATGAAATTATTCAAATTTAAACATAAAAAACCATTATTTGTAAATATTCAATATATTTCAGGTAAATGGGAAAATATATTTTCCATATATTAGAAATTGGTGTATACTATTAAAATATTCCATAACTAAACTAAAATTAGATGAATTCTCCTACTACATAAGAAATATCTAATTAAAAAGTTATTGGAAGAGAGAGAGCAAGAAGTGTTGTTAAAATACCATGAATAATAATAAAAAAAGACATGATATATTTTTATTTATTATATACACATTTGAAATTCAATTATGTCTATAAAGAACAAGTGTCTCATAGAAGGATGTTTTGAGAAAAAACCCATTACCTCAAATCTAGAATTTTCGTGTATGTCCATCAAATAATGAATAAAAATCAATATAAATTAGTTTTTTATATTAAAAAATTTCATGGATTAATACCCTATAATTAAACAATTTACACAATATATTTTAATGTAATATTTAATTACATAATTCCTTATGTCTAGGTCAGGTGTTTTTAGGACACTCAGTTCATAATTTCAAAATGGTATAAGTGGGATGACCATAGTAAACGTTTTCATTATTATATCAAATAGAGAATAAAAATAATCAATTAATTATCATATGTATATATCAATTATACTTTTAATTTATAACATTATATTTGGTTATTATTAATGAATTTCGTTACAATAATGGAGACGGTAGGCCATATGCATGCTTGAGTAATATTCCAATTTTTTTAATGATCATGATGGAATGGATTTTAGTGATATTTTATCAAAAGATAATGAAATACATATCATAAATATCATAATATTTCATTACATTAACTAATATATATGATCGAAATGATGAAATGATGAAAAAAGATTCACATCTTTTCCAGAGAGAGTAGTTCATCGAATGCACGAGAGCTATTATCCTTTTCTATAACAATGGTAAGGTAAGAATGTATATGATATACTAGTTTTAAATAATTATATATATGTTATTATTGTAAAATATTTTTATCAAATATAAAATCATAAACATACATTAGTGGTGATGATGTAAAATATATTACATCGCTTCATGAGATGATAGTCAGTCGTAAACACGAACTATGGTTTCATTTCCCATTTGATGGAATAAGAGATGGATATAAGATTTTAAATTAACATAACAACATATAAGATTTTTCTATATAATTACGCTATTATATAATCCTGTTTTAGAAATATTTTAAATAGTTTTAATAATAAATAAACAAAATTGCTGGATTATGTATGACATATCATCCTCATTCAGCCTCTTTAGGATAATATCTAAAGCCTTTATAGACTAACAATATGATAAAAAAATTCCTATAGGACATTGCAATGTAATTAAAGAAGGTATTTGGTTATTTATTGGTATAAAATTTTTATTTAATTGTGTGAAGGATAGGATAAAAGGTTCTCTTTTAAAAGTGAGAGAGAATTTCATTTTTTACAAATACTCAAAACTATTCCTTAATGGGAAGTCACTCTCCATTTAATTAACTCTAATATTGATTAATAATGGATTGGATGGATGATTTGGTTAATAAAAATATACATCATTAAAATTTAATCATTTTTTTAAACATTTTTCTCCAATTACCACTATGGATACTCACTTTTATTATTTTATTTTTTACCACAGTAGCTAGTTTTTTAGAGTTTTAACTATTTAAAATGATCAAAACAATTATGTTTAAATTATTACAAAATATAAACTATTATGGTTAAAAATATAGAATCCATTTCACTTAATCCATATAAAATATGTGTTATAATTTATTTTACAATTAAAACTACAATACATGTAAAATATTTTTTCTAATGAAATGTATTTTTCAAAAATAGATGAACATAAACTGACTCTATGATGAGAAATAAAAATTATATGAATTTAAATTAATATAAATATAAGTATAATATATTAATTAAATTTTAATATTTTTTTATAAGGGTTTATATTGATAAATTAAATTTAAAATAACTATCCACATAAAAGCAGTTTGTTGAAAAACATGTTCTTAAGTAAGAAATAAACCCATAAAAAATAATTTAAATTATTGATTAAAGAGAAATTAATTAGACATTTTAAAAAAATCATTTGTATTTTTAATCCAAAATTAATAATATAATGCAATTTGTTTGTAAAATTTATTTAATATGAATAAATAATAGTAGTTGAAAAATCAATAATTATTACTATTCACTGAAAAAATATATCATTTTTGAAAAACTCCAAAATTTCACCGTATGTTATTTTTATTTGATTATTTAAAAATCAAATTAATTTAATAAAATAATTTTTCAAACATTTTAAAAAATTATTTATATTATTTTCTAACAGAAAATATTTTTGAAGAAAAAATAATTATTTTCTTTTTGAAAGGAAAAAAATATCTTTATATTTTTTTTAATTATTTAATATGTATTTAACAATAAATTTATAATGAATAATATATATATTTTTCATAACTTTATTAATTATATTCATATACACTAATTTAATGAATAGGTAATAAAATGCATATTTAAATAATCATGGATTGTCTAGGCTTGGTGTTGCATGTCCTGTATGTTATCAGAAATTATTTTTAAAAAACGTCATGCAGTTTAAAAAGGAAAATGTGATATATTTAATGATAAAAGGATTGAAAATGAAAAATTCATATAAAAAATAAGTGTTTTCGACTTCAAGACTAAATATTTTTACTATGAAACATAAATCAAGGAAGTCAAGAATGATTAAGGTCTTGAAGATCAATTAAAAATGGAGCGATGAATATTTTTAGAAAAGAATAAAAATAATTTTTATTCACGGAGTTTAGGATAAAAATTAATTTAAAGAAAATACTTTGGATAAATCAAATTCCATATTTCTGAATGACTGATGTAATATAAGTTAGGATGATAAATTTTAAAACAAGAACTCATTAGAGGTAACCTAGACATATGATGTTTTAATTCATTATTTTAATAGTCATATTTAATATGTTATAATT
This sequence comes from Viscum album, assembly GCA_963277665.1. NCBI lineage: Eukaryota > Viridiplantae > Streptophyta > Magnoliopsida > Santalales > Viscaceae > Viscum > Viscum album. Next base: position 1,277,357,067 of record OY728141.1, on the reverse strand, counting down.
CTCCCACTGAGTGTGTGAGTTAGATTTAATAGATATTTTACAAGAACTAAGAAGATGAATGTTCTTGGATGAAAATTATTAAAATTTAGAGTAGAGAAAGAAAACCACCTTAATTTGAGTAATTATAATATACAATATTTTTAAATTTTCCACTTGAATGAATTCATTGTGAAATAAATAATATTATATATCTTATTGAGTGCAGAATGATTGTTTGATAAAAACTAATTATGCGGTAATAATATGGACAAGGTGCTATGATATGCGAGTAAAAAATAGGTTTTAGTACTGTCAATTAAACAATATATAAAAACTCATTTTTAACACATTAAGTAAAATTATTTATATTCCAATGCATTGATTTTTAATTCAATAGGTTTTAAGAAAATAATTTTTTCCCATGCATTGGATTAACTAACACTACAACTGGATGCTTCTTTATTATGAAGGTGTAACAAATTGATTATTCAACCTAAAAACTAGTTAGAGAAGTTCATTTGAAATTTAGTATGAACAGTTGGGAACCAAACATGAATTTTTATGGTATCCAATAATTGGTTATGTGTGAATAAAAAAGAATTCATTTTAAAAGGTATTTATGATTCAACTATCCAATTTTACTTTCAGGTCTTGATTGTCATAATTTATCATTGGAGTGACTACTATTAGAAGGGTTTATTTCTGGATTTTCTAGATACATGACTGAATAAGTGAAATAAAATTGAATTGATAGATATATATATATATATTATATACCGTATTACAATAATAGATATAGAGACAGGTGATTACTAAATCACATGACGAAGAGGAAAATAATGGTATTATATAAGTTTCATACATGTAGAAAATGAGTGGTTGATCTTTGGTAGTAAGTAGATAAGTTTGAGTGAGTGGAAATTAAGATGGTGTTTTCATTCTGAAATTATGATTTAGTTAATCCATAAAAAATATAACCTTCATTGACCCATGGGTGCTATTTGAGATAAAATAAGTTAATTTAGAATTTTTGGGATGTTAAACACTTGCGGAAAAGTAGTCACTCAGGTATGGGGGGTGTGGTTAATAAAAATTTAAAGAAACAAATATATATTTTCAAAATCAAATGTGTTTGTCATTTTCTTATTATAAAAAAATAACATGAAAATTATTATTTCATATTTAATTAATAAATTAATAAATTTTTCTATTTTCTATAGGAATTAATCGACCTTGGATATTGTTAACGAGTTCAGTGAGATAATTCGTTTTATGCATGTAAGTAGTGTCTTGTCTATTAAGGATGAATATTGAGGCTCATGTTTTTGAAGGTAAGGAGTAAATGGATTATGAAATGAAGTATTCATGAATTGGTATATGATCATGAAAATTAGTCAATTGAATCCAAGATATATATGAAATATCAAGGGTTGTGATGTTTAGAGAGTTTCAAATCCAATTGCCTCAATATGTGTAACATCCCAGGTAAATAAAGAATAAATAATTTTCATATTTATTAATATTTAAGAATTAAAAATTAATTTTACTTTAATGGGGTTTCTATGTTCGATAGCGTACCTGATACGCAACAAAGGGTTTCTTTGAAATCTTACGTTGCACAGTAGTAGTAAAATAATATTATATTAAATGGTATTTAACACATAGCCGTTGTATTAGCGGGAATGAATGGAAATAACTAACATATGATTATATATGTTTGATAATGTTTATACATTTATCCAATAAAAGATAAAGTCTTAAAATACGAAAAAAATTCTATTCTAGGCATAGATACTCTAATATTCACTAAAGGCCGAATTATCGCCTTTTCATTGCGAACCATCTTTAAATATAGTTTTGGTCACTCTTATACATTCTACTGGACCAAATAAAATTTTCTTTATAATCGGGACATCAAATTTTAATTTCTGTATATTTTTGGTATTTTTCCGATAATGTTCATTTTTTTAATGAATAGTGAAAATTGTTCTATTTTAATTCAAAACCTCTTTTTAATCTAATTTATTTATATTAATAGATTAACTTTTTAATTGGTGTTAATGTTTAATTAGAATATATTTTTACCATTTAATCCAATATTGGTAGTTGTAATTAATTTCAATTCGAAATTGGACTTAAACTAGTGTCAATCATTTGATTCTTATTGTTTCATAAAAACAAGCTTTTTGTTCTGACAACGGGAATTAATTATTAAATTAATTAATGTAAATTATATGTTTTGAATTTTTTAAAATATACATCATTTTTGAATCCGGAATAACAAATATAGCTTAGGGTGATGTTTTGGTATTTTTCTGAAAAACTTCAATTTTTGATGAATACTGAAACCACTAAGTGGTACTTAAAAAAACTAATTTTTCGTTTAAATGAAATTTTACCACCTCTGTGTTTTGAATTTAAAAAATCCAACATACATGGTTGTCATTAAGAAGTAAAATGTGGTTCAATGGTGTAACGCCCCGACCCTAGTTACCCAGAGTCGGTGCATTATTACATAACATTGGCATGATCACAATAAAGATCAAATCTCGAAAGACCGATTGGTTTAATAGCCTTGGAAACACTAGATATATTCATAATTTTTACATTACATCATAAAATGAAAAACTACTACAACAACATAATGTCTCCATAATCCACACTCATATTCCCACATAATATCCCTGCAGGTCATTCATAATTTACTTCTTCACTTCCTGGGAAAAATAAAACATAGAAAAGGGGTGAGCTCAAATGCCCAGTAAGGATAACAATATAGCGGAAACATTCATAAATAAGAATAAACATTTAAGGCAATGTATAACTAAAACAAAAGCCTTTCAAACATGAACTTTCAACATGGTACGGCATAAATAAAATGAAATAATGCCATTTACTTATTCACATTGATATTCTACTAATCGAATAATCACATGCAAAAATCAATTACCACTTTCATAATGTTGGAATGCATAATGCCAAACTATCATAACCACATAGTCAAGGCCTCGTGCCAGGACTAAAAATAAGATTTTGTCATGGCCTTGTGCCAAGACACTAGTTTGTCTCATGAGACCTTCCGATGCATCGAGGAGCTATAGCGGGCTCCACCCGTCACTTACTGAGTCCAATGCATTCCCATATGAAAAGGTTTAAACATAAAATAAACATTCGTATTAAAACTAGCATACGAAATGTAAATAATTTCACCATAAACTATGAATGGTATAAAAATAGCACATCCACAGTCAAACATATCACAAAACCTTCAATACAATATAAAAGTTTTGTATCATAATAAATCAACTTCAAATAATCTTAAAATCCATCAAAGGATGTTGACATAGATGAAATCAATATTCTTTTTAAAGAAATATCTCCTTTTAATTTGAAATCATTTAAGATCCATATAAATTAAAACATTTTCTTTGAAAATATTCTTATAATCTTGTAAGGGAAGATTTGACGATTTTATAACGGCAGAAAATAACCGCACCCGCCGTATAAGTTTAAAAAAAACATTCTTATCTTAATTCTGTCGAAAAGGTTAAAAAGCACCATGTTTGGAAAACGATGGAAAGATTCCCTTATAAACCTCTTATAAAAAGTCAAACAAGGGTATAAATGACTTTATCCCATATTCTTTTAAATATTAAAAATGTTTTGAAATACATTTTGAAGAAACATGGATGTGGATGATAACGAGATCCCAGTAGATTATTACGTATAAACAACCTCGGATAATGAAGAGATTGTGAAATAACCCTTACCTTGTACTTTTCCTTGGTTAGGGTAGGTTAACCTCCTGTATAATGGTGAAATAATTGTTATTAAATTATAAAATAATCATCAACATTATTATGATTTCATATATGATCTTTTAATATTGATTTGATAATAATATCTTAGTATTATCGTTGTTTCTGGTGTGAACTTACTTGTTTTCTTTTGTATGTTTTGTTACGTAAGACATGTTTGTAAAGGATAGGTTGTATATTATTCATATCCAGAATGATATCAAGTCTTTAAACATCATTTTTAAATCATAAAATGATAATTATACTTGAATGGATATGATGGAGAATGAATCTCATCGCATTCGTGGAGACGGTAGTCCGTACGTACGCACGAGCGACAATATCATTCTTTTGATATTAAAATAATATATAAATGGATGTTATATCATATATACAGAATAATTAACATTTTATATTTATTATTTACATGAGTTTCACATCATTATTATACCCATCCAAATAATAATATATTGAATAACAATTACACCACGACGTGGAGACGGTAAGCCGTACGTACGCACATATGGTGACATGTTATTCAAATGGTGGATAGAATACTGAATATGGTTGTACCATATTTATAATAACATCACAGTATATGTGAGATACTGGAGTTATTATTTTAGAATGGTAACAACAAAGGAAGAATAAGTGGAAGAAGAAATGAACTTGGAAAAGGGTGGTGAAATCATTACCTCTTCTTCGGGCTCTTCCTTTTGATTTGATCAAAAGGGCTCCTTAGGTTGGCTTTCTGATCAAACTAAGGCCTCTAGGTTGTAGTGAGGGAATTTGGGAGAGTATTTGGGCAGAGTTTGGCCGAACCAAAAGGCTTTGAAGGTGTGAATAAATGAGAAGGATTGGTCTCCTTTTATAAGGGAGAGGAGGGGCTCTTTAGGAAAGAGTGAAAGTATTACTTTATAATATAATTATATTCGGTTTATAATGGTCCAAAAATCATTGAGGTCAAAGATAAGATGACTCATATTCTAAATAACATCAACCAATAAAAATTTGACATGTTTTAGATAATATTTTAATCATTATAATCTTATTTATTTAAATGATTTATTAATGAGGTAAAAATTGCATCATTATTGTGTCATTAATAATTTAAATTAGTTGATGTCTAAAAATTATAAATAAAATATCATTATGTATGAAATATTTTTATATTTCTAATGAATATTTATAATCTAAAATCCAACTTGTATAACCCTATGTAAAAATTGTTCTTCTAAAAGATGTAAGCTTATGCCATTTTTATTTTTATTTTAACTTTATTAATATAATGTGTCCCTACCACATACAAGTGGCTCTAAGGGGTCCCCAAATCGACCCAAGGATGCCCATGGTCGGGTATGTGTCCACCAATAAGGTTAGGACACGTTTTAGGGTAATTTCGTATTATTATAATATTATTTTTTAACCCTTATTTACCGGATTTACCCTTTAACCATGGTAAATAAAATATTTACCGCAGTAATTATTCAAAATGTGTAAAAATAAAAGTTACTTATTTACATAATTTGGACATCCTGATTCCAAATATGTAATCCATTTTTTCAAATTCAAAACACAGAAGTGGCAGAAATTAATTTAAAATTAATTCCCGTTGTTAAAATAAAAAGCGTGTTTTTAAGAGATAATAACTATCAAAAGATTGACACTTGTTCATGTCTGGTTTAATTGTGAAATTATGTCCAATGACAAACATTAAATTTAATGGTAAAAATATATTCTAAATATACTTTAAAACCACTCAAATTCATAATTTATCAATATTAATTATTTTGATTAAAAAAGTTGATTTTAATTAAAATTTAGTAATTTTCACTATTCATCAAAATATAAAAGTTATCCGAAAAGTACCAAAATATCACCCTAGGCTAATTTCAATATTCCGAATCCAAAAATGAAGTCCATTTTGAAATATAAAAAATATATGATTTCAAAAATTAGGTATTACTATTCAAAACGGCTAGTTTAATTAGTTGTGGTGTGTGTTAGAACTCGAGGTTGCGTACAACACACGCTATCGCATTATTCGAAGGGAAACGTACCGTGGAAGTTTGGGGTGTTACATTCTCCCCTACTTAAAATAATTGCATCCTCGCAATTTCTAGGGTATTACTGCATAAAAAGACTCAGGCGGTTCTTCATCATAAGTTCCTCGGGTTCCCACGTTGCCTCTTCCATCTTATGATTTCTCCACAAAACTTTTACCAGACGCGTCGTCCGGTTTCTCAGTACTTGTTCTCTTGTATCAAGAATCTTGACAGGCTCTTCACAATAAGACAGATCGGGTTCCAGTTCTAATTCCTCAAAGGTGAGTACATGCGTTGGGTCCGGCATGTATTTTCTCAACAGAGATACGTGGAACACATCGTGAACTTTGGAGAGACTTGGCGGCATTTCCAATCGGTAAGCTACAGCCCCAATTCGTTTTAGAATTTCAAAAGGTCCGATGTACCTGGGACTCAATTTACCTTTCTTACCAAAACGTATAACTCCCTTCCATGGAGATACATTCAGGAAAACATGATCACTGACTTGAAATTCCAAATCCTTCCTTCGATTATCGGCATAGCTCTTATGCCTACTTTGTGCTGCTTTGATGTGATTTTGGATTACCTTCACCTTTTCCACCGTTTCCTCCACCAGTTCTGGGCCTACAAGTTTTCTTTCACCAACCTCATCCCAACAGGTTGGTGTACGACATCTCTCTCCGTATAACGCTTCATATGGTGCCATCTGAATACTCGAATGGAAGATATTGTTGTAGGAAAATTCTACCAGTGGTAAATATTGATCCCACATACCCTGAAAGTCAAGTGAGCAAGATCTCAACATGTCTTCTAGGGTATTAATAGTCCGTTCTGATTGTCCATCTGTCTGAGGGTGGTAAGCAGTGCTCAAATGAAGTTCAGTGTCCAGGGATTTCTGAAGACTTTTCCAAACTCTTGAAGTAAAACGGGGATCACAATCAGAAAGAATCGATAGGGGTACTCCATGAAGTCTCCCAACATCATTAATGTATAGTCTTCCTAGAAGTTCCAGGGGTAGATCTTCTCTTATAGAAAGAAAATGTGCTGACTTGGTAAGACGATCAACAATAACCCATATTTCATCGTTCCTTCTTGGAGTCTTTGGTAGCCCCATGACAAAGTCCATCGTAATATTGTCCCATTTCCACTCCGGTATGGGAAGAGGTTGCATGACTCCTCCAGGATGTTGCCTTCCAGCTTTCACTTGTTGACAAACCAAACATCTTGACACAAAATCAGCAATCTCCCTCTTCATGTTGTCCCACCAAAAATGTTCCTTCAAATCTCTATACATTTTGGTGCTCCCAGGGCGTATAGTGAAATTGGAACTATGAGCATCATCCAGCAATTCCCTTTCCAGATCATGTAAATCGGGAACACAAAGTCTCTTCCCGAATTTCAAAATTCCATCTTCATACAGAAAGTCTCTCAATCTCCCATCATTCACAGCTTTAATCTTCTTCTGAAATTCTTCATCATCGGTCTGAGAACTCTTAATCCTTTCTAGTAAAGATGGTTTGGAAACCATTTGAAAAAGCATTGATGTTTCACCTTCCCTGTTTATTCCCATGTCCATCTTCACTAGATCCATGATAATTGGATCCCTTTCAATTCTCATCATGTTCAAAACTCCATGGTCTTTTCTGCTCAAAGCATCTGCCACCTTGTTTCCTTTCCCCGGGTGGTAGTGTATCGTGCAATCATAATCCTTGAGTAATTCAAGCCATCTCCTTTGCCTCATGTTGAGTTCTTTTTGTGAGAAAATATACTTCAAACTCTTGTGATCAGTATAAATCTCACATTTTTCACCATAGAGGTAGTGTCTCGATATCTTCAAAGCAAAGATCACAGCTGCTAACCCAAGATCATGAGTAGGATAGTTTTTTTCATGAATTTTCAACTGTCGTGATGCATAGGCAATAACTCTATCATTCTGCATAAGGACACAACCAAGTCCTTTCTTTGATGCATCACTATAAATAACGAACCCATCATTCCCCGATGGTAGAGTCAATATAGGAGCATTGACTAATCTTCTCTTCAGTTCTTCGAATCATTCTTCACACTCTTTTGTCCAAACAAATTTAACCCATTTACGTGTGAGCTTCGTTAATGGGTTATCCAATCGGGCAAAATTCTGGACGAAACGTCGATAATAACCTGCCAAACCAATAAAACCACGTACCTCAGTTATACTCGTGGGTGCTGGCCATTCTTGAATTGCCTTGGTCTTAGAAGTATCAACAGAGATTCCATCTTTAGAGACAATATGGCCAAGAAAAGAAATATCCTGAAGCCATAATTCACACTTGCTAAACTTCCCATATAATTAATGCCTCCTCAGAGTCTTCAAGATAATGCGCAAGTGATTTTCATGATCTTCGTAAGTTTTGGAGTATACCAAGATATCATCAATAAATACCACCACAAATTCATCGAGATACTCCTTGAAAACTCTATTCATCAGATCCATGAATACAGATGGTGCATTAGTCAATCCAAACGGCATTATAGTAAACTCGTAATGCCCATACCTGGTTCGAAATGCTGTCTTCGGAATGTCTTCTTTCTTCACACACAACTGATGGTATCCAGATCGAAGGTCAATCTTTGAAAAGTATTGAGCTCCATGTAGTTGGTCCAATAAATCATCAATACGAGGTAAGGGATACTTGTTCTTTATCGTTATAGCATTGATCTCCCTGTAGTCGATACATAACCTCATAGATCCATCTTTCTTTTTAACAAAAAGAACAGGGCCTCCCCATGGAGAAACACTAGGGTGAATAAATCCCTTATTACTCAATTCCTCTAGTTGTTTCTTTAGTTAGACTAATTCTACAGTGGCCATTCTATAAGGGGTCTTCGATATAGGCCTTGATCCATGAATCAAATCAATGGAAAACTCAACTTCTCGTTCTGGAGGATGTCCAGGTAAATCTTCCGGAAATACATCTTCAAATTCTTTCACAACAGGTACATCCTCTATTTGAACATTCCTTTCCTCACCGATAGTTATTTCATTCTCTTCCTCCCCAACAATTTAATTAAGTTGAGCTACTGGGGGTGGATCTAAATAAGAATTAGGTGGTGACGATTCTGCTCTAAAAATAAGGTGTTCCTTATCATTATCATCAAGAATCGTAACCTCTTTCATCTTACAATAAATCTTCGCATCATAGTCCGAAAGCCAGTCCATACCGAGGATTATATCAAACTCAATCATAGGTATGAAGATGAGATCAGCAGATAAAGAAAATTTATTTGCTCTAATGGGGACTGATTCACAAAACTTTGTTGCAATGATACTTCCCTTAAGAGTTTTAACTGACAACTCCCTTATTAAATCAAATTGGAAATATCTAATTTTCTTAGCAAACTGGGAAGATATGAAACAATGCGATGATCCAGAATCAAATAATGCATTTGCTAAACTTGAGGAAACCATTAAATTACCTGCCACCACGTCTTTCGGAGCTTCTACCTCAACAGTAGTGATATCATAAGCCTGGCCTTGATCCCTTGGCCTTTTCTAAGGTAAGTTCTCCTGACGCTTAGGACATTCATTTGCATAATTCCCCATCTCCCTGCAATTGTAGCACTGAACGTTGGTAGCTTCCTTCTTCCCCTTTCAATCACGATCTTGGTGGCCTTTTTCACCACACTTGTAACAGACTCCCATTCCCTTCAAGCAAGTACCAGGGTGTTTCTTCCCGCATTTACCACATGATGGATATTCAACCATTCCTTTATTCCCCTTATTTCCATTCCCAGATTGATCAGCAGGCCTCTTCTTCTCTTGCTTTTCTTTAAAGTCATAAGACTTAGAGAATTCCTTTTCGGTCTTGATAGCACATGAGACAATGTCTTCGTACGACGAAAAGGATTGTGAGACTAATGCTCGACAGAGAAATGGTTTTAACCCATCAAAGAAACAATCAATCTTACTTCTTTGGTTACGTATATAATCACCAGCGTACCTTGCTAACCTTGTAAAGTTAGCCTCATACTTTGTGACATTCTCATCCTCCTTTTGTCTCAGACTTAGAAATTGCCTTTCCATATCTGCTCGATGGTCGCGAGGGAAGTATTTTTCTAAAAACAGATCTTTGAACTCCCTCCATTCCATATTTGATACATCATCATCTTCCTTCATGTTTTGAATCAATGACCACCATTGATCAGCATCTCCAGTGAGGTGGTAAACTGCCATGATAACTTTTTCCCTTTCACTTCTCCCCAAAGCCTGAAATATTTTCTCTAGGGAATTTATTCATTGCTCAGCTACTAATGGATTTGTACTCCCATTGAACGTTGGTGGTTTTTTCCTCATGAATCGATCTAACATTGATCCTCCACGCTGCGGATCGGGGTGCTCCATACGGGTAAGGTTATTATTCATAACCAGAGTAAGTTGTCCCAGTATGGTGATTAGCGGATCGGCACCAGTTGCATCACCAACCCCACTATAATTATCTTGAGCAGGAGGGAAATCCCTACATGGAGTTCGTGCATTGATACAGTTTCCATTTCTTCCACTAGGCGCCATTTCTAAACAATGGAATAAACTAGATCAGTTTATGAATCAAAATACATAATCCCATACTTATAAAACACTTAACATAAATTGAACTATTTATGGATATAATCCATAATCATAAAAAAATTTTCTCCGAGGAATTATATACTCATAAACACTTCATAATGATTTGTAAAGAAAATGAGAGTTATCCTAAGCATATCCCCCGGGAGTGTCGTAACCAAGAGTGCAGCAAGGCCCGTTGTCGTGCACCAGTTCCCGTTCGTGTCTAGATCAAAGCGGTGTTTTCGGGTTTTACCCCTAGGTACATATATGCCAGAGCCGCCTCTACCTGCTCGTATCCAGAGAGGGATGTATTTCTTTGAAAACTCACAAAATCTCTACAATACCAAAATTCTAGGAAGTTATTCTATACTAATCCTCAAAGTTCATCTTAGGTCTACGTGCTCTAATCAGAGTTTATCTAAATCTAGCTTCCAAGGATTGTACTAAACTTCCTCTGATACCAACTGTAACGCCCCGACCATAGTTAACCAGAGTCGGTGCATTATTACATAACATTGGCATGATCACAAGAAAGATCAAATCTCGAAAGACCGATTGGTTTAGTAGCCTAAGAAACACTAGATATATTCATAAGTTTTACATTACATCATAAAATGAAAAACTACTACTACAACATAATCTCTCCATAATCCACACTCATATCCCCTCATAATATCCCTGCAGGTCATTCATAATTTACTTCTTCACTTCCTGGGAAAAATAAAACATAGAAAAGGGGTGAGCTCAAATGCCCAGTAAGGATAACAATATAGAGGAAACTTTCATAAATAAGAATAAACATTTAAGGCAATGTATAACTAAAACAAAAGCCTTTCAAACATGAACTTTCAACATGGTATGACATAAATAAAATGAAATAATTCCATTTACTTATTCACATTGATATTCTACTAATCGAATAATCACATGTAAAAATTAATAACCACTTTCATAATGTTGGAATGCATAATTCCAGACTATCATAACCACATAGTCAAGGCCTCATGCCATGACTACAAATAAGATTTTGTCAAGGCCTTGTGCCAAGACACTACTTTGTCTCATGAGACCTACCGATGCATCGAGGAGCTATAGCGGGCTCCACCCGTCACTTACTAAGTCCAATGCATTCCCATATGAAAAGGTTTAAACATAACATAAACATTCGTATTAAAACTAGCATACGAAATGTAAATAATTTCACCATAAACTATGAATGGTATAAAAATAGCACATCCACAGTCAAACATATCACAAAACCTTCAATACAATATAGAAGTTTTGTATCATAATAAATCAACTTCAAATAATCTTAAAATCCATCAAAGGATGTTGACATAGATGAAATCAAAATTCTTTTTAAAGAAATATCTCCTTTTAATTTGAAATAATTTAAGATCCATATAAAATAAAACATTTTCTTTGAAAATATTCTTATAAGCTTGTAAGGGAATCTTTGACGATTTTATAACGGCCGAAAATAACCGCACCCGCTGTATAAGTTTAAAAAAACATTCTTATCTTAATTCTGTCGAAAAGGTTAAAAAGCACCTTGTTTGGAAAACGACGAAAAGATTCCCTTATAAACCTCTTATAAAAAGTCAAACAAGGGTATAAAGGACTTTATCCCATATTCTTTTAAATATTAAAAATGTTTTGAAATACATTTTGAAAAAAACATGGATGTGGATGATAACGAGATCCCAGTAGATTATTACGTATAAACAACCTCGGATAATGAAGAGATTGTGAAATAACCCTTACCTTGTACTTTTCCTTGGTTGGGGTAGGTTAACCTCCTGTATAATGGTGAAATAATTTTTATTAAATTATAAAATAATCATATACATTATTATGATATCATATATGATCTTTTAATATTGATTTGATAATAATATCTTAGAAATATCGTTGTTTCGGGTGTGAACTTACTTGTTTTCTTTTGTATGTTTTGTTACGTAAGACATGTTTGTAAAGGATAGGTTGTATATTATTCATATCCAGATGATATCAAGTCTTTAAACATCATTTTTAAATCATCAAATGATAATTATACTTGAATGGATATGATGGAGAATGAATCTCATCGCCTTCGTGGAGACGGTAGTCCGTACGTACGCACGAGCGACAATATCATTCTTTTGATATTAAAATAATATATAAATGGATGTTATATCATATATACAGAATAATTAACATGTTATATTTATTATTTACATGAGTTTCACATCATTATTATACCCATCCAAATAATAATATATTGAATAACAATTACACCACGACGTGGAGATGGTAAGCCGTACGTACGCACGTATGGTGACATGTTATTCAAAGGGTGGATATAATACTGAATATGGTTGTACCATATTTATAATAACATCACCGTATATGTGAGATACTGGATTTATTATTTTAGAATGGTAACAACAAAGGAAGAATAAGTGGAAGAAGAAATGAACTTGGAAAAGGGTGGTGAAATCATTACCTCATCTTCGGGTTCTTCCTTTTGATTTGATCAAAAGGGCTCCATATGATGGCTTTATGATCCAACTAAGGCCTCTAGGTTGTAGTGAGGGATGTTGGGAGATTATTTGGGTAGAGTTTGGCCGAACAAAAAGGCTTTCAAGGTGTGAAGAAATGAGAAGGAGTGGTCTCCTTTTATAAGGGAGAGGAGGGGCTCTTTAGGAAAGAGTGAAAGTATTACTTTATAATATAATTATATTCGGTTTATAATGGTCCACAAATCATTGAGGTCGAAGCTAAGATGACTCATATTCTAAATAACATCAACCAATAAGAATTGGATAGGTTTTAGATAATATTTTAATCATTATAATCTTATTTATTTAAATGATTTATTAATGAGGTAAACATTGCATCATTGTTGTGTCATTAATAATTTAAATTATCTGATGTCTAAAAATTACAAATAAAATATCATTATGTAGGAAATCTCTTTATCTTTCTAATGAATATTTGTAATCGAAAATCCAACATGTATAACCCTATGTACAAATTGTTCTTCTAAAAGATGTAAGCTTATGCCATTTTTATTTTTATTTTAACTTTATTAATATAATGTGTCCCTACCACATACAAGTGGCTCTAAGGGGTCCCCAAATCGACCCAAGGATGCCCAAGGTCGGGTATGTGTCCACCAATAAGGTTAGGACACGTTTTAGGGTAATTTTCTATTATTATAATATTAATTTTTAACCCTTATTTACCGGATTTACCTTTTAACCATGGTAAATAAAATATTTACCACAGTAATTATTCAAAATGTGTAAAAATAAAAGTTACCTATTTACATAATTTGGACATCCTGATTCCAAATATGTAATCTATTTTTCCAAATTCAAAACACAGAAGTGGTATAAATTAATTTAAAATTAATTCCCGTTGTTAAAATAAAAAGCGTGTTTTTAAGAGATAATAACTATCAAAAGATTGACACTTGTTCATGTCTGGTTTAATTGTGAAATTATGTCCAATGAAAAACATTAAATTAAATGGTAAAAATATATTCTAAATATACTTTAAAACCACTCAAATTCATAATTTATCAATATTAAGTATTTTGATTAAAAAAGTTGATTTTAATTAAAATTTAGTAATTTTCACTATTCGTCAAAATATAAAAGTTATCCGAAAAGTACCAAAATTTCACCCTAGGCTAATTTCAATATTCCAAATCCAAAAATGAAGTCCATTTTGAAATATAAAATATATATGATTTCAAAAAGTAGGTATTACTATTCACAACAGCAAGTTTAATTAGTTGTGGTGTGTGTTAGAACTCGAGGTTGCGTACAACACACGCTATCGCATTATTCGAAGGGAAACGTACCGTGGAAGATTGGGGTGTTACAAATGGGATTAAAATAATTTTTTTGTTGAATAGCAACTTTTAAGTTTTTAATCGCGATTAGAGGTAATTAGTGTAATTTAAGGTAAGAATAATGTTTTAATAATATGAAATGACCTAGACCAATGTCCAACCCTTATTTTATGTGTCATGGCCGACCAGGACAATCCATGGGTCAACTTGGGGACCCCATGGAGCCACTTTGGTAGGAAAATGACATTAACATATTTTAATTTAATGTTAATGTAAAAATGTCACAAACATGAGTTATGTTACTAAAACAAATTTTACATGGGTTTTTACAAGTCATATTTTTGACTATAAATAGTCATTGGAAATATAAAAATATTTCATACATCATAGTATTTTCTTTATCATTTTTAGACCTTAAATAAATTAAATTATTTATGACACCATGATGATGTAGCGATGACCTCATTATTTAACGATTTAAATAAAATGAAATGATAATGTTAAAACTATAAATTAAACTTGTCAAAAACCTATTGGATGGGTATATTTCGAACCCTTATCACCTTATCATAGAATTATATCAATATGGAACCTTTTAAATCAGAAACTCAGTTTAAAATAAAGTAACATTTCTTTCCTTTCCAAGAGTGCCCCTCATCTCCTCTTATAAAAGGCCTCCACCTCTACCACCTTACACACACTTCCAAAGCCTTTGGCTCGTCCAACCCCTGACCATTTTTTCTATCCACATCCCTCTCTAACTCCTATTAGCCTCACTTTGGGGAGAAGTCTTCCCAAGGAAGCCTTTGAGCTCAAATCAAAAAGAGTTACCCGATTTGAAGGTAGTGTCTTCTCTTGTGTTCATATGTTTTATTTTGCTTCTCCAACCCCATAAAATATTTTTATTCATTTATTTTGTAACAACACCAATATATTCCATATACTAGGATGTTGTTATATGAATAATTTGAGATACACTTACACACAACTACATCTATTGGTTAAAGAACATATTGTTTCTGTTGATGGCGAATTTCTGCCTCACGAAACGATGATTGTTCAATATTCTTATAACACCTTCAAAGGTGGCCATAAAGATGTAAATATATTTATATATGATATATATAATGTTTATTTTTTCCTTAAGATTATGTATTTTTAATTTATGGCATACCTTTATGGCTTCCATTATGGGTATACACGATACCTTCATTTTAGGAAGTGCGGACTACCGCCCCCTCAAAGTGATTTGATTCGTTAATACCATATGTGGTATGTATAAAGGATAGATTTAATGATATTATATATGATACCATACTGGAATTGTAATACTATTAGGTATCATTATGTTTTAATTCCATTAAAGTATGAGATATAAATGAAAGTAGCATTCATGCGTACGTACGGCTTACCGTCTCCATGAACGGTGCATTTCATTTCTTACCTCTAAATGATTATGTAATATTATAAATTCATGTATATACTGGATATATATGATATATATGTAATCTAAATCATGAATATAATTCTTGAGATAATTGATATTTGACTATGGGAACAACTTGTAAATATAAGAAGTTCATTTTTGACTCAAGTACCAAGGATCGTTAAAACGGCCGTTATTAACTTAAAAAATAACATAGTGTTCATGACATGGTAATAAATGATATAAAAGGAATAATTAACTTGAAAAATGTTCTTAAGCAAGTAGAAATTATCTCATGTTTATTATTCAGGACATTAAATAACGATCGTGTCAAGTCGGACCTCAGGTAAGGGACTTCATCTCAATCTCCATTAATTGAGGCATATTTTGTTTTAAACACAACATTCTTTATTGTGGTGTATACTCCCCTTTGACTTTTACATTTATCCAAAAGGAATATTTTTTATACGAATCATTTTACTAAACGAAAAAACGGAATGTTTTTGTCGTATGTATGCGGCGACAACGACTTTTCCTCCGCCGTGACCATTATTTGAGTTTCGGCTTCCTCTACAAGCCATACCTTCCTTTTAAAAGAAATATAAATACCATGATTTACTTTTCTTTTATTTTGGTCTTGAAAATGGTTTTCATAATGTTTCTATTATATCAATGTGTTGTAATGATATCTTGTGTTTAAAATGTGGAATTGTTATGATTCCTTTATGTATGTTTATGTGATACGATTATGTTATAGTTTATGGGAATTATTATGAAGACGGGTGGTTCGGTGATAAACTAAGGGCGGGTGATCCTGATATAACTCTCCAATGCATTGGGTAACGTGAAGGAGGTAAACGTTAAGGTTTCTCCGAAGAGATTTTGGGAATATACTGTGATGTGTATTTCAAACGTAACCAAGAGGGTTACTCCCTACCTAAGAATGTTATGAATGCCTCAAGTTACCTTTATGTCTTATGATTTCTATGATTTATTCATAATTTAATGAGGTATGTTAAAGTTCCTATGTTTTATGGGTAAAGTATGATTTCATTCTTATATATATATGTACTCATGTTTCCTTTCCATATTTTTATATCCCTTACTGAGCTTTTTATGCTCATCCCATGTTTTTGAAATGTTTTTCACATGTCAAGGGAAGGGTAAATGATATGATGATAGTGTCAAGGAAGTTTTATGAAAGAATCCTTGTTTTATTTTAAATATTTTTTCGTTGATGGGAAAAAATGAATACGATCTTTTATATATCCACTTTGTTGAAATGTGGAATGTATTGCAAGTTTTATGATCTTATTCTTTAAAAATATAAATCTGAAAAGATCCTCAAGGTGTATTATTGAAATATCTCAAGATTATGTAATGTTTAAGGCTAGGGCCTTATAGTTAGTATCAGAGTTCGGTTTAGATAACTTTAGGAGCTAGAATTATATTAAATAATTATCCAACAATATTTTTTTGGTCAAATTGAAATGATATAGAATTTAAAGATTACCATGTTTCTTCGCCTAAGATATTTCTGTGTTAAGAATGGTTTTTCATAGAGGAAACATAAAAACTTTTCTGGGAAGGCATACAGATGGAAATGAACATTCAAATCAGTATCCTGAGATGGTCAGAATCCGAACTAAACAGTTTTTTGCAGTGATGGCTCAGTTGACTCAGGTGAAAAATGGTGGTTGTTTTCATTGATGATATTGTGGTTTTTTATAAAAGTAAAGAGGAACATGAAAGACATTTAAGGGTTATTTTTCAATCCTTAGAAGAAAAGATAGTGTATGTAAAATTTAGCATGTCTGAGTTTTGGTTACATAAAATTTCTTTCCTTGGTCATATTGTTTCAAAAGATGGCATAACTGTTGATCCTGCTAAAACAAAAGATGTTGAAGAATGTCCAAGACCGACAAATTTAACCGAGATCTGTTGTTTTCTTGGTTTGGCAGGTTACTACCGAAGGATTGTTGAAAATTTTTCACAGTTATCTAGTCCAATGACTAAGCAAACTCAGAAGGGTGTTAAGTTTACCTGGAAAAAAGAATGTGATGATTTTTTTCAGGAGTTGAAAGGAAGATTGGTGAATTCTCTAGTTTTGGAACTACCTTCTAGGAACAGTGAGTTTTTTATCTACAGTGATGATTCATTGAAAGGACTTGGTTGTGTCCTAATGCAGAATGATCAGGTAATTGCTTATGCTTCATGATAGTTGAAAACACATGAGGTAAATTACCCTACATAAGATTTGGAATTAGCTACTGTTTTTTTCACATAAAAAATATGGAGGCATCATTTTTATGGAGTAAAGTGTGAAATATATACGATCAAAAAAGTTTAAAGTATATATTCACTAAGAAATAATTGAACATGAGATAGAGGAGATGGATAGAATTAATCAAGGATTATTATTGTACAATTCATTACCATCTAGGAAAAGAAAATAAAGTGGTTGATGCTTTGAGTCGAAAAATTAATGCTTCATTAACAATGTTGTGTTTGGAATGTGATCATTTGTTTAATGATTTGATACTCTTTGGAATAGAAGTTGTTGGTGCAGGATGTCCTTCTGTTATGTTTCAGGTATCAGTGAAATCTTCTCTATCAGACAGAATTAAGCAAGCACAGTAGCAAGACAATGAGTTGCAGAAAAAGGTAGAGTTGGTTCAGAAAGGTAAGTTGCCTGAATTCAACGTTGATAATGATTGCGTTTTTAGATTTGGGAAGAGGTTGTGTGTGCCTTGTGATTCACAGTTGAAGAGAGAGTTGTTATGTGAAACTCATAGTTCTCCATTTTCAGTTCATCCTGGCAGTACTAAGATGTATAGAGATCTGCGGGAGTATTACTGGTGGGATGGAATGAAAAGATATTTTTCTGATTTTACTGTGAAGTGTTTGACTTGTCAACAGGTTAAAGAAGAGCGACAGTTACCGAAAGGGATGCTTCAGCCTTTACCAATGCCAGAGTGGAAATGGGAGAATATATACATGGACTTCATTGTAGGATTGCCAAAGACACCTCAAGGTAATAATGCAATCTGGGTTATTGTTGATCGCTTGACTAAATCTGCTCATTTCCTTTCCATACGAGATATTTTTTACCTAGATCAACTTTCCCGTTTGTATCTTAAAAAGATATTCAGGTTACATGGAGTTCCTCTATCCATTGTATCTGATCGTGATCCCAGGTTTACTTCTAACTTATGGAAGGTCCTTCATAAGTCTTTGGGTACTGAATTAAATTTTAGTATAGATTTTCATCCTCAATCAGATGGGAAGTCAGAATGAACAATTCAAGCTTTGGAGGATATGCTACGTGCCAGCTCTATGGATTATCCAGGACGTTTGGACCAACATCTTTCTTTGTTTGAGTTTTCTTATAATAACAGTTTTCATTCCAGTATACAGATGGATCCATTTGAGTCATTATATGGGAAGCGTTGTTGAACTCTAGATTTTTGGGATGAAGTGGGTGAAAGGAAGCTGATGGGACCAGAATTGGTAGAAGAGATGGAAGAAAAAGTTCAGTTGATTCAGAAACACAAGAGAACATCTCAGAGCAGACAAAAAAGTTATACGGATAACCGGAGGAAGAATCTATCTTTCGAGGTAGGTGATCATGTTTTTCTCAAAGTCTCACCATAGAAAAGTGTGATGCGATTTGGTAAGAAAGGAAATCTGAGTCCAAGGTTCATTGGACCATATGAAATTATAGAGAAAGTTGGATTAGTTGCAAACAGAGTGGAATTACCTCCGAGTTTATCTTAGTTACACAATGTTTTTCATGTTTCGATGTTGAGAAAGTATATGCCATATCCATCTCATGTTTTTAGTCCGGGGGTAGTTCAGCTGGAAGAGAATTTATCTTATAAAGAACAACCAGTCCAGATTCTTGACCGTAGAGAGAAAGTGTTCCGGAATAAGGTAATTCACCAGGTAAAGGTTTTATGGAAAAACCATATGGTTTAAGAGGCAACATGGGAATCTGAAAATGCTATGAGGGATAAATACCCCCACTTATTTTGACAAGTGAATAAAATAGCGAGGACGCAATTCCCAAAAGGGGGAAGGATGTAACATCCCAGGTAAATAAAGAATAAATCATTTTCATATTTATTAATATTTAAGAATTAAATATTAATTTTACTTTAATGGGGTTTCTATGTTCGATAGCGTACTCGATACGCAACAAAGAGTTTCTTTGAAAATCGTAAGTTGCACACTAGTAATAAAATAATATTATTTTAAATGGTAGTTAACACATAGTCGTTGTATTGGAGAGAATGAATTGAAATAACTAAAATATGATTATATATGTTTGTTAAATGTTTATACATTTATCCAATAAAAGATAAAGGCTTTAAATACAAAAAGAATTCAATTTTAGGCATAGATACTCTAATATTCACTAAAGGTCGAATTATCGCCTTTTCATGGAGAACCATCTTTAAATATAGTTTTGGTCACTCTTATACATTCTATTGGACCAAATAAAATTCTTCTTTAGAATCGGGACATCAAATTTTACTTTGTGTAAATTTTTGGTATTTTTCCGATAAAGTTCATTTTTTAATGAATAATGAAAAATGTTGTATTTTAATTCTAAACCTCTTTTTAATCTAATTTATTTATATGATTAGATTATATTTTGAATTGTTTTTAATGTAAAATTAGAATAGATTTTTACCATTTAATCCAATAGTGGTAGTTGGAATTAATTTCACTTCGAAATTGGACTTAAACTAGTGTCAATCTTTTGATACTTATTATTTCATAAAAACACGCTATTTGCTCTGACATCGGGAATTAATTTTTAAATTAGTAAATGTAACTTATATGTTTTGAATTTTTTAAAATAGACATCATTTTTGAATTCATAATATCAAATATAGCTTAGGGTGATGTTTTGGTATTTTTCGGAAAAACATCAATTTTTGATGAATAGTGAAACCACTGAGTGGTACTTAAAAAAAACTGATTTTTCGTTTAAATGAAATTTTACCACCTCTATGTTTTGAATTTCAAAAATCTGACATACATGGTTTTCATTAAGAAGTAAAATTTCATTCAATGGAATTAATATAATTTTTTGATGAATAGTAACTTTTACGTTTTTAATCGCGATTAGAGGTAATTAGTGTAATTAAAGGTAAGAATAGTGTTTTAATAATATTAAATGACCTAGACACATGTCCTACCATTATTGGATGTGTCATGGCCAACCAAGATAATCCATGTGTCAACTTGGGGACCCCATGAAGCCACGTTGGTAGGAAAATGAAATTAATATCTTTTAATTTAATGTTAAAATAAAAATGTCACAAACATGATTTATTTTACTAAAACAATTTTTACATGGGGTTATACAAGTCATATTTTTTACTATAAATAGTAATTGGAAATCTAAAAATATTTCCTACATCATAGTATTTTTTATAATTTTTTGACCTTAAATAAATTAAATTATTTATGACACCATGATGATGCAGTGATGACTTCATTATTTAACGATTTTAAAAAATGAAAAGATAATGTTAAAACTATAAATTACACTTGTCAAAAACCTATTGGATGGGTATATTTCTAACTCTTATCACCTTATCCTAGAATTATATCAACGTGGGGCCTTTTAAATCTGAAACTCATTTTAAAATATAGTAACATTTCTTTACATTCCAAGAGTGCCCCTCCTCTCCTCTTATAAAAGGCCCCCACCTCTAACACCTTACCCACACTTCCAAATCCTTTTTCTCGGCCAACCCCTGCCAATTTCGTCTCTCCAAATCTCTCTCTAACTCCTAGAAGCCTCACATTGGGCTGAAGTCTTCCCAAGGAAGCCTTTGATCTCAAATCAAAAAGAGTTACCTGATTTGAAGGTAGTGTCTTCTCTTGTGTTCTTGTGTTTTATTTTTCTTCTCCAACCACCTAAGCTCTTTTTATTCATTTATTTTGTAACAAAAACAGTATCTTCCATATACTAGGATGTTGTTAAAAGAATAATTCGAGCTACACTTACACACACCTACATCTAATGGTTAAAGGACATACTGTTTCTGTGGATGGGGAATTTCTGTCTCACGAAATGATGATTGTTCAATATTCTTCTAACACCTTCAATGGTGGCCATTAATATGTGAATATATTTATATATGATATATAATATGTTTTTGTTTTTCTTAATATTCTGTATTTATCATTTATGACATACCTTTATGGATTCCATTTTTGATATACACGATATCTTCATTTTAGGAAGTGCGGACTACAGCCCCCTCAAAGTTATTTGATTCGTTAATACCATATGTGGTATGTATAAAGGATAGAATTAATTATATTATATATGATACCATACTGGAATTATAATACTATTATGTATCATTATGTTTTAATTCCATTAAAGTAGGAGATATAAATGAAAGTAGCGTTCATGCGTATGTTCGGCTTACCGTCTCCATGAACGGTGCATTTCATTTCTTACCTCTAAATGATTATGTAATATTATAAATGCTTGTATATAGTAGATGTATATGAAATATATTGCATCTAAATAATGAATATAATTCTTGAGATAATGGATATTTGACTACGTGAACAACCTCTAAATATAAGAAGTTCATTTTTGACTCAAGTACCAATGATCGTTAAAACGACCGTTATAAAATTAAATAATAACATAGTGTTCATGACATGGTAATAAATGATATAAAAGGAATAATAAACATGAAAAAGGTTCTTAATCAAGTAGAAATTATCTCAAGATTACTATTCAGGACATTAAAGAACGATCGTGTCAAGTCAGACCCGAGGTAAGGGACTTCGTCTCAATCTCCATTCATTGAGGCATATTTTGTTTTAAACACAACCTTATTTTATACGGTGTATAAACCCCTTTGACTTTTACGTTTATCCAAAAGGAATATTTTTTATACGAAGCGTTTTACTAAATGAAAAAAGGGAATGTTTTTGTCATACGTATGCGGCGACAATGACTTCTCCACCACCATGAGCATTATTTGAGTTTCGGCTTCCTCTATAAGCCATACCTTCTTTTTAAAAGAAAAATAAATAACATGTTTTACTTTTATTTTATTTTGGTATTGAAAATGGTTTTCATAATGTTTTTATTATATCAATGTGTTGTATTGATATCTTGTGATTGAAATGTGGAAATGTTATGTTTCCTTTATGTATGATTATGTGATACGATTATGTTATGGTTCTTCGGAATTATTATGAAGAAGGGTGGTTCCGTGATAAACTAAGGGAGGGTGAGCTCAATATAGCTTTCAAATTCATTGTGTAACGTGAAGGAAGTAAACGTTAAGGTTTCTCTGAAGAGATTTGGGGAATATACTGTGATGGGTATTCCAAACGTCACCAAGAGGGTTACTCCCTACCTAAGAAAGTTATGAATGCCTCAAGATACCTTTATGTGTTATGATTTCTGTGATTTATTCATGATTTGATGTGGTATGTTAAAGTGCCTATGTTTTATGGGTAAAGTATGATTTCATTCTTATGTATATATGTACTCATGTTTCCTTTCCATATTTTTATATCCCTTACTGAGCTTTTTATGCTCATCCCAAGTTTTTGTAATGTTTTTCATAGGTTAAGGGAATGGTACTTGATATGATGATAGTGTGAAGGAAGTGTCACGAAAGAATCCATGTTTTTTATAAATATTTTTCCATTGATGGGAAAAATGAATACTATCATTTATGTAACCACTTTGTTTAAATGTGGAATGTATTGCATGTTTTATGATCTAATTCTATAAAACGCTAAACCTGAAAAGATCCTCAAGGTGTATTATTGAAATATCTCAAGATTAAGTAATGTTTAAGGCTGGGGCCTTATAGTTGGTATCAGAGGTCGGTTTAGATAACTTTAGAAGTTATAATTATATTAAATGATTATCCAAAAAAAATTTGGTCAAATTGAAATGATATAGAATCTAAGGATTACCATGTTGCTTCGCCTAAGATATTTCTGTGTTAAGAATGGTTTTTCAAAGGGGAAACAAAACAACTTTTCTGGGAAGGCATACAGAGGGAAATGACCTTTCAAATCAGTATCCTGAGATGGTCAGAATCAGAACTAAACTGTTTGTTGCAGTGATGGCTCAATTGAATCAGGTGAAAAATGTTTGTTGTTTTCATTGATGATATTTTGGTGTTTTATAAAAGTAAAGAGGAGCATAAAAGACATTTAAGGTTTATTTTGAAAACATTAAATGAAAAGAAACTGTATGGAAAATTTATCAAGTGTGAGTTTGGGTTACAACAAATTTCTTTCCTTGGTCATATTGTTTCAAAAGATGGAATAACTTTTTATCATGCTAAAACAAAAGTTGTTGAAGAATGTCCAAGACCCAAAAATTTAACCTAGATCCATAGTTTTCTTGGTTTGGGAGGTTACTACCGAAGGTTTGTTGAAAATATTTCACGGTTATCTAGTCCAATGACTAAGCTAACTTAGAAGGGTGTTAAGTTTACCTAGAAAAAAGAATGTGATGATTGTTTTCAGGAGTTGAAAGGAAGATTGGTGAATTCTCTAGTTTTGGAACTACCTTCTAGGAACAGTGAGTTTGTTATCTACAGTGATGTTTCATTGAAAGGAATTGGTTGTGTCCTAATGCAGAATGATCAGGTAATTGCTTATGCTACACGACAGTTGAAAAATCATGAGGTAAATTACCCAACACATGATTTGGAATTAGCTGATGTTGTTTTTGCTTTAAAAATTTGGAGGCATCATTTGTATGGAGTAAAGTGTGAAATATATACCGATCAAAAAAGTTTAAAGTATATATTCACTCAGAATGAATTGAACATGAGACAGAGGAGATGGCTAGAATTAATCATTGATTATGATTGTACAATTCATTACCATCTAGGAAAAACAAATAAAGATGCTGATGCTTTGAGTCGAAAAAGTAATGATTCATTAATAATTTTGCGTTTGGAACGTGATACTTTGGTTAAGGATTTGATGAACATTGGCATAGAAGTTGTCGGTGCAGGATGTACTTCTGTTTTGTTTCAGGTATCAGTGAAATCTTCTCTATCAGACAGAATTAAGCAAGCACAGAAGAAAGACAATGAGTTGTAGAAAAAGGGAGAGCTGGTTCAGAAAGGCAAGTTGCATGAATTCAACATTGATAATGATTGCGTTTTGAGATTTGGGAAGAGATTGTGTGTGCCTTGTGATTCACAGTTGAAGAGAGAGTTGTTATGTGAAGCTCATAGTTATCCGTTTTCAGTTCATCCTGATAGTACTAAGATGTACAGAAATCTGCAGGAGTATTACTGGTGAGATATAATGAAAAGAGATATTGCTGATTTTACTATGAAGTGTATGACTTGTCAATAGCTTAAAGAAGAGAGGCAGTTACCGAAAGGGATGCTTCAGTCTTTACCAGTTCCAGAGTTGAAATGGGAAAATATATCCATGGACTTCGTTGTGGGATTTCCAAATACACCTCAAGGTAATAATGCAATCTGGGTTATTGTTGATCGCTTGACTAAATCTGCTCATTTCCTATCCATAAGAGAAACTTTTTCCCTTGATCAGCTTTCCTGTTTGTATCATAAAGGGATAGTCAGGATACATGGAGTTCCTCTATCCATTGTATCTGATCGTGATCCCAGGTTTACTTCTATCTTTTGGAAGGGCCTTCAGAAGTTGTTGGGTACTGAATTAAATTTTAGTTCAGATTTCCATCCTCAATCAGATGGGGAGTCAGAACGAATAATTCAGACTTTGGAGGATATGCTACATGCTTGCTCTATGGATTATCAGGGAAGTTGGGTCCAACATCTTTCTTTGGTTGAGTTTTCTTATAATAACAGTTTTCATTCCAGTATACATATGGCTCCATTTGAGGCATTATATGGGAAGCGTTGTCGAACTCCAGCTTTTTGGGATGATGTGGGTGAAAGACAGCTGATGGGACCAGAATTTCTAGAAAAGATGGTAGAAAAAGTTCAGTTGATTCAGAAACACATGAGAACATCTTAGAACAGACAGAAAAGTTATACGAATAACCGGAGGAAGGATCTATATTTCGCAGTAGGTGATCATGTTTTTCTCAAAGTCTCACCATGGAAAAGTGTGATGCGATTTGGTAAGAAAGGAAAGCTGAGTCCAAGGTTCATTGGACCATATGAAATGCTGGAGAAAGTTGGATCAATTGCATATAGAGTGGAATTACATCCGTGTTTATCTTAGATACACAATGTTTTTCTTGTTTCGATGTTGAGAAACTATATGCCAGATCCATCTCTTGTTTTGAGTCCAGGGGTAGTTCAGCAGGAAGAGAATATATCTTATAAAGAACAACCAGTCCAGATTCTTGACCGTAGAGAGAAAGTGTTCTGGAATAAGGTAATTCCCCAGGTAAAGGATTTATGTAAAAACCATATGGTTGATGAGGCAACATGGGAATCTGAAAATTCTATGAGGGATAAATACCCCCACTTATTTTGATAAGTGAATAAAATTGCGAGGACACAATTCACAAAAGGGGGGAAGGATGTAACATCCCAAGTAAATAAAGAATAAATCATTTTCATATTATTAATATTTAATAATTAAATATTAATTTTACTTTAATGGGGCTTCTATGTTCGGTAGCGTACACGATATGCAACAAAGAGTTTCTTTGAAATCTGACGTTGCACACTAGTAATAAAATAATATTATTTTAAATGGTAGTTAACACATAACCATTGTATTGGCGGGAATGAATGGAAATAACTAAAATATGATTATATATGTTTGTTAAATGTTTATACATTTATCCAGTAAAATATGAAGGCTTAAAATACGAAAAGAATTCAATTTTAAGCATAGATACTCTAATATTCACTAAAGGTAGAATTATCGCCTTTTCATGGAGAAACATCATTAAATATAGTTTTGGTCACTCTTATACATTCTATTGGACCAACTAAAACTCTTTTTTAGAATCGGGACATCAAATTTTACTTTGTGTAAATTTTTGGTATTTTTCCGATAAAGTTCATTTTTTATAATGAATAGTGAGAACTGTTGTATTTTAATTCAAAAACTCATTTTAATCTAATTTATTTTTATTATTATATTATCTTTTGAATTGGTTTTAAAGCTCAATTATAGTATATTTTTACCATTTAATCCAATAGTGGTAGTTGGAATTAATTTTACTTCGAAATTGGACTTAAACAAGTGTCAATCTTTTGATATTTATTGTTTCATAAAAACACGCTATTTGCCCTGACAGTGGGAATTAATTATTAAATAAATTAATGTAACTTATATGTTTTGAATTTTGTAAAATAGACATCATTTTTTAATTAGGAATATCAAATATTGATTAGGGTGATGTTTTGGTATTTTTCTGAAAAACTTCAATTTTTGATGTATAGTGAAACCACTATGTGGTACTTAAAAATACTGATTTATCGTTTAAATGAAATTTTACCACCTCTGTGTTTTGAATTTCAAAAATCAGACATACATGGTTTTCATTAAAAAGTAAAATGTGGTTCAATGGGATTAAAATAAATTTTTGGTGAATAGTAACTTTTATGTTTTTAATCGCGATTAGAGGTAATCAGTGTAATTTAAGGTAAGAATAATGTTTTAATAATATGAAATGACCTAGACACATGTCCTACCCTTATTGTATATGTCATGGACGACCATGAAAATCCAAGGGTCATCTTGGGGACCTCATGGAGCTACTTTTGTATGAAAATGACATTAATATCTTTTAATTTAATGTTAAAGTAAAAATGTCACAAACATGAGTTATTTTACTAAAAAAAATTTACATGGGGTTATACAAGTCAGATATTTGACTATAAATATTCATTGGAAATATAAAAATATTTCCTACATCATAGTATTTTTTTTATAATTTTTAGACCTTAAATAAATAAAATTATTTTTGACACCATGATGATGCTGCGATGACCTCATAATTTAACGATTTAAATAAAATAAAAAGATAATGTCAAAAAAATAACATACGCTTGTCAAAAACCTATTTTATGGGTATATATCGAACCCTTATCACCTTATACTATAATTATATCAATGTGGGACCTTTTAAATCCGAAACACAATTTAAAATAAAGTAACATTTCTTTGCTTTCCAAGAGTGCCCCTCCTCTCCTCTTATAAAAGGCCCCCACCTCTACCACCTTACCCACACTTCCAAAGCCTTTTTCTCAGCCAACCCCTACCCATAGTGTCTCTCCACATCCCTCTCTAACTCATATATTCCTCACATTTGGCAGAAGTCTTCCCAATGATTCCTTTGAGGTCAAATTAAAAAGAGTTACCCGATTTGATGGTAGTGTCTTCTCTTGTGTCCTTATGTTTTATTTTGCTTCTCCAACCCCCTAAACACTTTTTATTCATTTCTTTTGTAACAACACCAGTATCTTACATATACAAGGATGTTTTTATAAGAATAATTTGATCTACACTTACACACCCCTACATCTAATGGTTAAAGAATATACTGTTTCTGTGGATGGAGAATTTCTGCCTCACGAAACGATGATTGTTCAATATTCTTCAAACACCATAAAAGGTGGCCATTAAGATGTCAACATATTTATATATGATATATAATATGTTTATGATTTCCTTAAGCTTCTGTATTTTTCATTTATGGAATATCTTTATGGATTCGATTATGGGTATACGCGATATCATCATTTTAGGAAGTGCGGACTACCGCCCCCTCAAAGTGATTTGATTCGTTAATACCATATGTGGTACTTATAAAGGATAGATTCAATGAAATTATATATGATACCATACTGGAATTATAATACTATTATGTATCATTATGTTTTAATTCCATTAAAGTATGAGATATAAATGAAAGTAGCGTTCATGAGTACATATGACTTACCGTCTCCATAAATGGTGCATTTCATTTCTTACCTATAAATGATTATGTAATATTAAAAATGCATGTATATACTGGATATATATGATATATATGGCATCTAAATCATTAATATCATTCTTGAGATAATGGATATTTGAATACGTGAACAACTTTTAAATATAAGAAGTTCATTTTTGACTCAAGTACCAATGATCGTTAAAACGACCGTTATAAACTTAAATAATAACATAGTGTTCATGAAATGGTAATAAATGATATAAAAGGAATAATGAACTTGAAAAAGGTTCTTAATCAAGTATAAATTAACTCAATTTTATTATTCAGGACATTATAGAACGATCGTGTCAAGTCGGTCCCGAAGTAAGGGACTTTGTCTCAATCTCCATTCATTGAGGCATATTATGTTTTAAACACAACCTTCTTTTATACGGTGTATAAACCCCTTTGACTTTTATGTTTATCCAAAAGGAATCTTTTTTATACGAAGTGTTTTATGAAATGACAAAAGGGAGTTTTTTTGTCATACGTATGAGGAGACAACGACTTCTCCGCCGCCGTGACCATTATTTGAGTTTTGGATTCTTCTACAATCCATACCTTCTTTTTAAAATAAAAATAAATACCATGTTTTAGTTTTATTTTATTTTTGTATTGAAAATGGTTTTTATAATGTTTCGATTATATCAATGTGTTGTATTGATATCTTGTGATTGAAATGTAGAAATTTTATGTTTCTATTATGTATGTTTATGTGATACGATTATGTTCTGGTTCTTGGGAATTATTATGAAGATGGGTGGTTCCATGATAATGTAAGGGCGGGTGAGCCCGATATAGCTCTCAAATGCATTGGGTAACGCAAAGGAGGTAAATGTTAAGGTTTCTCCGAATATTTTTAGGGAATATACTGTGATGGGTATTCCAAACGTAACCAAGAGGGTTACTCCCTACCTAAGATTGTTTTGAATACCTCAAGATACCTTTATGTCTTATAATTTCTATGATTTATTCGTGATTTGATGAGGTATGTTAAAGTGCCTATGTTTTATGGGTAAAGTATGATTTCATTGTTATGTATATATGTACTCATGTTTCATTTCTGTTGGGAAAAAATACCTCAAGGTAACATTGATGTTTTTTTTGGGTTGGTTGTGTTTGTTGACAAAGCAGGTTTCCATGGAAAATTGTCGAGTTCCCGAGAAGTTGTTGACATTCCATGTTGACAAAGAACGATGACAAAAGAAAGGACGAGTTCACGAAGCTAGGATGCATTGTTTGGAAATCGCGAAGACCAAAGGAATGGAGGCGGTGGTGCTTCGCGATTACGTCAAGCTTTACGAATGACAGAGGCTGAAGCGCATCGCGGCGGAGATGGGATTTGCGAGAGATCTTCGCGGCGAAAGCACGAAGGAATGTTGGGCTTTGCGAGGGAGCTTCGCGGCGAAGGCACGAGCCGCGAAGGTAAGTTGACGGTGATTCTTCATGACTACATCAAGCTCCACGAACAGATAATTGCAGTGGAGCTTCGCGATTTCGACAGAATTCCGGCAAAATATTTGGAGCTTCACGATTTGAGATGACGTGGCGTTGACTTCGCGCGGAAGGGACGAGGGTCGGTGGAATCGCCTATAAATAGAGGCCGACCCCTTCGAGCGAAGTAGAGAGAATTTTCATAGAAAATACTTTGCTCTCGATTTACGAAGGTGGTTCGCGGAGCCAGTGTGCTTCGCGAAAGAGGTGCTTCGCGGCGGCTATTGTAGCTCCGCGAAACCTGCGAGCTCTGCGTTGGCTTACTTAGCTTCGCGAGGGTCATTGCATTGCGACGACTTGAGCATCGTGAGCGTGCTTCACGAGGGAGCGTCGCGAGTGAGCTTCTCGAAAAGGCAGGAGCTTCATGAAGGCTTGTTTGAGCTTCATGAAATTGAGAGCCTCGCATTGTAGGATGCTTTGCGAAGGTCTTTCCAAAGGTAGTTTTCCCAGTGGAAAGTGGAAAAGGGGTATTCATCTACGGGTGAAAGTTGAACATCAACAGAGCATCTAAATACAGGAGAAGATGCATTTATTCATGAAAATGAAGAGACCTACAGGTCTATAAACTGTGAGTTGATTCCCTTCACAGAGTAGTGAGCTTAAGAAGAGGAAGAAGGTGATCCTCTCCACCGGCAGTGAGCCATAGAGAGAGAAACAGGGAGTGACCCTTGGGAAAGCAGTGAGATGACCCTAAACTTTGTATAGGCAGTGAGCCTGGGCATAGAAGTGATCTAGCCCGAACATTGTAATCCATGGCTAGTGAAGTTTAGTGGACTTGGTACGACCGGCAACCTGTCGGCGTATGCTCCTTGGACGTAGCCCTTAGCGGTGAACCAAGTAAAATTGTTGTGTCTGGTGCTTGCTTTACTTTCTGTTTATATTGTGCAGAAGGAAAGAGAGAGAAGAATGTTTTTCTTAACAGCAAAACAAGATCAGAACGGGATTTAATTTTTAATTTGTCATACCCTGATTTCCCCCCCCCCCTCTCAGGGTATTCAGCCTAGTGGACCTAAAAAGTGGTATCAGAGGGAAGGTTGACAGTTGTTCTTCTCTCAAATGGACGTCACCAATCATAGAGGGATTCCGATCTTCGACGGATGTAATTTTCAGATATGGAAGAATCGAATGCAACACTATTTCTGATCTTTGGGAATGGATGTGTTTTCAGCAGCTATGCATGGTATCACAGCTGATATTACTAGTGGTGCTTTATCAGAAGCTGAGCACAAAGAGTTGGATGCTGATTCCAAAGAAATCAATACCTTAGGGGGAGCCCTCTCTAATCCCATATATACAAAGGTGATGTCATGCAAAACATTACATGCCATGTGGGAAAAGCTTTTGAATATTTATGAAGGGGATACAAAAGTCAGAGATGCAAAGCTGCAAGTGTTGTGGAACAAGTATGAAGATCTCAGAATGAACCCGAATGAGTCTGTTGATGCATTCTTTGACAGGGTAAATGCTGTGGTAGAAGACATGCAGGGTCTTGGAGAAATTATCGAAGAAATTAAAATTGTAAAGAGCATCTTGATAAAGCTTCCACCTCGGTTCAATCCGAAAGATTCTGTTTTGGAAGAAAAAGATCTGAAAGAGCTGACATTGGATAACCTACACAACACTCTTGTTGCATATGAAATGAGAAATGATGAAAACGATGCTATAGAAAAGGGGAAATCCAAAGAGGTGGAATTTAAGGAAATGAAGAGGCTCACTATTGAAGATTCTCAGGAGGAAGAAGAGTCAGATGAGGTGATGTAATTCCGTTCTTCAAATCTGCAAAGAGGAAAAGGAAAGTTTAAAGGGAAACTTCCACTAGCATGCTTCTGATGTGGAAAGGTTGGTCATCTTGCTGCAAGATTCCCCAAAAAATTTCAATAAGAAAGAGATGAAGATGAAGTTGAGATTCCCATGAAAAAATCATCAGCCTATGTGAAAGGGAAGAAGCAGTTCAAGAAAAATTTCTTTAAGAAGACGAATCTTCTTTCTCATGAAATAGACAGTTCAGCTGAGTCTGAGGGTGAAGAAGTTGAAGAGATAGAAAACTGCAAAGATCGTGGACAAAATGCGATGGTGGCTGTTGCCAGTAGTTCTCTAGAAAAGAAAGAAACCGAAACTGATGATGAAGAAGAAGAAATTGAAGGGAGAGTTGACATGGAAGCTGAATTAGAAGCAGCTCTTGAATAGATAGATGTTTGGCAAGAAAAAACAAAGAAATCAAACAAGATAGTACGTGACGCCAAACTCTACATGAAACAACAAGAAGAAGAGAAGTCTGAGCATGAGAAATAAATTGAAAATCTAAAGTCTTCCAGGCCAGAGCGCACAGAAAAGGTTGATGATCATTAGCTCAAGATTGAAGAGCAGAAAAGGGAGATCGATTGCTTGAGTCGAAAATTTAAAGATCACGTCAAGCGTATTGAAGAGCTTGAAGAGGAAGTTGTCAGTCTGCGGAGAAAAGTTAAAGACCAGGAAAAACCTTTGAATCCCAACACATTATTGGGAAATCAGGTCGTTACGAAGACTGAAAAGAAGAAAGAAGAGCCTAGTAGTTCAACAGGAAAGAAGCAGCAATTGAACTCAGAAGTTAAGGATGATTCATGGCTTAATCAGAAACAAAAATAGGTGGCAGTTGAAGTTAGACCGCAAGCACCTGTCCTGAGATTGAAGGTGGATCTGAGCACAAAACCGAATCAAAATACTCAGAGATCCAAAGGGGATACTCGTAGTGATGAAATAACACGAAGGAATGCACCTTATATCAGGTGTTATTGTTGTGGAAATTTGGGACATTCACAGTACGTGTGTTCCATAGCCAAAAGATATCGAAGGGAACAAGAACAGAGATGGCAGCCAAACAGAGAACGGTTTTCCAGAACAGATTTTGAAGGACACTGTTTTTGGTGTGGAGGATTTGGACACATGGCTAGGTACTGCATTCCGACCATTCAGAAAAATGTGCCAAAGCAGAATCAAAATGTTCGCAAGCAGCAGATCAGTAAACCGACAAGTGAGTTAAAAGTTCAGAATAGATTTGCAGTTTTGCAAGATGAAGCTGGTCCATCATACTCTGAGAATGAACAGAAGCCTCAATCCATGCCGAGTATGAAAGAAAATGTATGGACCAGGAAGAAGAAAATTGAGAAGGCTGTAGTTGCTGAAATTTCCCTTAAAGCATCAGATCGTTCTAGTGTTTGGATCCTTGATAGTGGTTTCACATCCCACATGAAGGGTAATAAGGATCTGGTTACATGCATAAAATATGACAAAGAAGGAGTTGTAAAATTTGGAAATGATGAAGGCCTGAAGATTGTTGGCTCAGGAAAAGCCAAGTTTGGGGGCAAACAAATGAGACATGCTGATGTCTTGGTGGTAGAGGGTCTCAGTCATAATATGCTTAGCGTCAGTCAACTATGCGACTCTGGGCACTCTATCCTATTTACCAATAAGATGAGTTTTGTTAAAGGAAAAGATGGAATTGTTATTCTTCAGGGAAAACGAACAAAGGGGAATCTTTACCTGGTAGGTGGGGGAGAAGATTCATGCCTTTTATCCAGAGAAGAAGAAAATCAGCTGTGGCATAAGCGACTTGGTCATCTATGTCAACCATCTATGGAAGATCTGGTAAAGTGTGATGCTGCTAGAGACCTTCCCAAACTATCACGTGATCGCACTCATACGTGTGATGCTTGTCAACAAGGGAAGATCATCAGTAAGACATACAGGCAAAAGGAACAAAAAGTAACTCGAGTGCTCGAATTGGTGCATGCTGATGTATGTGGACCCATCTCACCACGAGCTATAGATGGGAAAAGGTACTATGTTCTTTTCATTGATGACTATAGCAGAATGGCCTGGGTATTCATCATTACCCATAAGACAGAGGTGTTCAGTTGCATAAAGCAGTACATGAGGTATTCAGAAAAGATGCTTGGGCAGAAAATTTTGAAATTTCGTACTGATAACGGTACAGAATTTACAAACAGTCAGGTTGAAAACTATCTCGAGAAACATGGGATAAGGCATCAAGTTTCATCAGTAAGAACTCCCCAACATAATGGAGTGGTTGAAAGTATAAATCGGATCATCAACAACTTGGACAGAACAATGCTCATCGATAAGGACCTACTAGAGAAATTTTGGAAGGAAGCAATTTTGACATCGGTCTATGTTTCAAACAGGTCTCTGTTATGTCCGAAGCTGGGGAAGACTCCATATGAACTGTGGTACGGAAAGAAGCCAACGTTGAAATAATTTCGAATCATTGGAAGAAAGTGCTTCATTCTCAACAAATAACATCATAGGATGTTTGAGGCACGGGGAGATGAAGGGATATTCCTTGGCTATTCAGGGAAAAGCAAATCATATAAGTGCTTCAACAAGAGACTAGGAAAAATTGTTGAGAGCAATGATGTCACTATAGTTGGAAATGAGCAGAATACTCAACGATCCAGTGAACAGTTCCTGGATGAAAGTGATGATGTGGTATGCAACCCAGGGGGAGCAGAAGTGGCAGAAGCTGACTCAGAAGAAGATACTGATGATGAAGAGGAAAGTGTCAAGTCGGTGTCTGCGAGAAGCCAAAGAGTCGAGATGAAATTGATAGGCAGAATATCATTGGTGATCAAACAACTCCAATTCAGACTCGAAGAATGGAATCATCATAGCAAGAATCGTTTTTGTCTCAAGTGGAGCCGAAATGTTTTTCTGATGCTGCTGAAGATGAAAACTGGGTCCAGGCCATGAACGAAGAGCTTGATCAGATTGAGAAGAACCAGACATGGGAGATTGTTTAGAGGCTAGCGGACAAGAATGTCATTGGGACCAAATGGGTCTATCGCAACAAGATGAATGAAGATGGAACAGTGATTCGGAACAAAGCACGTCTAGTGTGCAAGGGGTACTCCCAAATCGAGGGAATTGATGTTGATGAGACATTTGCACTGGTTGCAAGGTTGGAGACAATAAGATTATTCCTAGCCATCGCAGTGCAAAGGAAGTTCAAAGTGTTTCAGATGGATGTCAAATCTGCATTCTTGAATGGGGTTCTGGAAGATGAGGTGTATATTGAGTAGCCAGATGGTTTTCTCATTAATGAGGATGAGAACAAAGTTTGGAGGGTGAATAAGGAATTGTATGGGCTGAAACAAGCACCAAGGGCATGGTACTCAAAGCATGATCAGTACTTGAAGAAGCTTGGTTTTCAGCGTGGAGAAGTTGATTACAATATCTATTTCAGCAATGACAGTAATCAATGGATGATGGTACTAGTGTATGTCGATGACATAATTTTTGGCGGATCAGATGAAGCTCAGTGCAGACAGTTTTCCGAATTCATGAAAAATGAGTTTGAAATGTCAATGATTGGAGAGCTAACGTTTTTCCTTGGTCTACAGGTGACACAAGGAAGGAATGGAACATTCATTTCTCAATCCAAATATGCCAAGGAGGTTCTAAGAAGGAATGGAATGGATAATTCCAAAGAGATGAAGACTCCGATTGCTACCCGGATGAAATTATCAAAAGATGAGGATGAAAAGGCAGTTAATATCACAGAATACAGGCAAAATATTGGAAGTTTATTGTACTTGACTGCAACAAGGCCTGATATTGTTTTTTCCACATGCCAAGTAGTTAGATATCAGAGAAATCCCAAGGAAAGCCACATGCTTGCAGTGAAAAGAATACTTCGGTATATCCAGGGCACAGTGGATTTCGGCTTAACATATACTAATAAATCCCATAATGAGATATTGGGTTATACTGATGCAGACTGGGCCGGTTCAGTAGATGATAGAAAATCAACGTCAGGTGGTGCATTCTATCTTGGTGGATTGTGTATTTCGTGGCTCAGCAAGAAGAAAGACTGCATTTCATTGAGCACCACAGAATCATAGTATATTGCGGCCACTCAAGCCTACACACAGTTATTGTGGATGAAGAAGCAGCTTGAAGATATGGGAGTTGATGTGAAGTCTCCGATCGGAATACAGTGTGACAACTCAAGTGCTATAAATCTTAGAAAAAATCATGTCCATCATTCAAGGACAAATCAAATTGAGATTAAGTATCATTTTATCAAGGAGAAGGTGGAGCAAGGGATTGTGAAGTTGGAGTATGTGCCTACAGAATTACAGGTTGCAGATATTCTGACAAAGGCCTTACCCAAGGAAGCATTTGAATGGCATCGACTGGCTCTGGGAGTTCAGTCGATTCCCCGCACTTGAAATAGTGTGGATGTGGGCCCCCCCTCTCCCTGAGGTACAATGTGTTTTCCCTACTGTGCTACTATGTTCTCTACTTTGTTACAAATGGCAAAGGCATGCCTTTTGGGTTCTTTTACAAAGGGGGAGAAAAATGTTTGTTAAATGGGGAGAAAATAGTGATTGTTCAAGGGGAGACAATGTGGATATTTGAAAAATCATGAATGATACGGGGAGAAGCTGACCAGTGGAGTAGCCAGATAGGGGGAGAAATGAGAAAGGGGGAGAAATTTTTAAATATGATGATGCTAGAAGTGATCGATCAAAGAATAGATATCACGACAGCTGATGATCATGATAAAAGCAGAACAGTGGTGTTGGAATGGTGTGAGACGGTTTCCAGCTATTCACCAATTGGTATCAGTGTGGTTCAACAATTGGTATCAATTTAAGAATTGGTATCAGGTTGGAATCGACAATTGGGGTCTGACATGAAGTGATTCATTGATGAACTTTTCATACTACTCTTGTTTCTCACGCCGAGCATTGCTCGTGTGGGCTTAGAGTACGTGTTAAGTGAATCCTTGAATGCTATTAGAATCGAAAGAGGAAAATGGTGGTAGCGACTGGAAGAAGACTCAGTGAGGTATCAAAGTGAAGGACATCATTCTTAGCAGAGTTGTGAAGAGTTGTCAACAAACCCAAAGGGGGAGATTGTTGGGCAAAAATCCCTCAAGGTAACATTGAAGTTTTTTTTGGGTTGGTTGTGTTTGTTGACAAAGCAGGTTTACATGGAGAATTTTCGAGTTCCCAAGAAGTTGTTGACATTCCATGTTGACAATGAACGATGACAAAGGAAAGGTAGATCTGGAGGTGGTACAAAAAGAGCAGTACAAGGTGGCGCCGTTTCCCAATGTTTGCCAAATTTTTGGGGTCCAAAATTTGGAGTTTGGTGAGCATCGCGAAAAGTGGATTTCCATGAAGAGAATAATTCAATATGGAAAAGGCATGAATTTCGCGAAGCTAGGATGCATGGTTTGGAAATCGCGAAGACCAAAGGAATGGAGGCGGTGGTGCTTCGCAATTACGTCAAGCTTCGCGAACGGCAGAGGCTGAAGCGCATCGCGACAGAGAAGTGCTTTGCGAGAGAGCTTCGCGGTGAAAGTGCGAAGGAATGTTGGGCTTCACGAGGGAGGTTTACGGCGAAGTCGCAAGACGCGAAGGTAAGTTGACGGTGATTCTTCGCAACTACGTCAAGCTCCGCGAACGGATAATTGCTGTGGAGCTTTGCGATTTCGACAGAATTCCGGAAGAATCATTGGAGCTTCACAATTTGAGATGACGTGGCGTTGAATTCGCGCGGAAGGGACGAGGGTCGGTGGAATCGCCTATAAATAGAGGCCGACCCCTTCGAGCAAAGTAGAGAGAATTTTCAGAGAAAATACTTTGCTCTCGATTTGCGAAGGAGGTTCGCGGAGCCAGTGTGCTTCGCGAAAGAGGTGCTTCGCGTCGGCTATTGTAGCTCCGCGAAACCTGCGAGCTCTGTGTTGGCTTACTTAGCTTCGCGAGGGTCGTTGTATTTCGACGGCTTGAGCATCGCGAGCGTGCTTCGCGAGTGAGCTTCGCGAAAAGGCAGGAGCTTCATGAAGGCTTGTTTGAGCTTCGCGAAATTGGGAGCCTCACATTATAGGGTGCTTTGCGAAGGTCTTTCCAAAGGTAGTTTGCCCAGTGGATAGTGGCAAAGGGTTATTCATCTACGGGTGAAAGTTGAACTTCAAAAGAGCATCTAAATATAGGAGAAGATGCATTCATTCATGCAAATGAAGAGACCTACAGGTCTATAAACTTTGAGTTGATTCCCTTCACAGAGCAGTGATCTTAGGAAGAGGAAGAAGGTGATCCTCTCCACCGGCAGTGATCCATAGAGAGAGAAATAGGGAGTGACCCTTGGGAAAGCAGTGAGCTGACCCTAAACTTTGTATAGGCAGTGATCCTGGGCATAGAAGTGATCTAGCCCGAACATTGTAATCCACAGCTAGTGAAGTTTAGTGGACTTGGTACGACCGGAAACCTGTCGGCGTATGCTCCTTGGACATAGCCCTTAGTGGTGAACCAAGTAAAATTGATGTGTCCTGTGCTTTCTTTACTTTCTGTTTATATTGTGCAGCAAGAAAGAGAGAGAAGAGAGTTTTGATCAACAGAAAAACAAGATCAGAACGGGCTTTAATTTTTAATTTGTCATACCCTGATTCACCCCCCCCCCTCTTAGGATATTCAGCCTAGTGGAACTAATACTTTCCATATTTTTATATCCCTTGCTGAGCTTTTTATGCTCATCCCATGTTTTTGAAATGTTTTTCACAGGTCAAGGGAAGGGTACTTGATATGATGATAGTGTCAAGGAAGTGTCAAGAAAGAATCCTAGTTTTATTTTAAATAATTTTCCGTTGATGGGAAAAATGAATACTATCTTTTATGTAACCACTTTGTTTAAATGTGGAATGTATTACAAGTTTTCTGATCTAATTCTCTAAAACTCTAAACATGAAAAGATCCTCAAAGTGTATTATTGAAATATCTCATGATTATGTAATGTTTAAGGCTGTGGACTTATAGTTGGTATCAGAGGTCGGTTTAGATAACTTTAGGAGTTAGAATTATATTAAATGATTATCCAAAAATATTTTATTTGGTCAAATTGAAATGATATAGAATTTAAATATTAAAATGTTGCTTCGCCTAAGATATTTCTGTGTTAAAAATGGTTTTTCATATAGGAAACCGAACAACTTTTATGGGAAGACATATAGAGGGAAATGACCTTTCAAATCAGTATCCTGAGATGGTCAGAATCAGAACTAAATAGTTTGTTGCAGTAATGGCTCAGTTGACTCAGGTGAAAAATGGTGGTTGTTTTCATTGATGATATTTAGGTGTTTTATAAAAGTAAATAGGATCATGAAAGGCATTTAAGGGTTATTTTTCAAACCTTAAAAAAAATAAACTGTATGGAAAATTTAGCAAGTGTGAGTTTTGGTTACAATAAATTTATTTCCTAGGTCATATTGTTTCAAAAATGGCATAACTGTTGATCCTGCTAAAACAAAAGTTGTTGAAGAATGTCCAAGACCCAAAAATTTATCCGGGATCTGTAGTTTTCTTGGATTGGCAGGTAACTACCGAAGGTTTGTAGAAAATTTTTCACGGTTATCTAGTCAAATGACTTAGCTAACTTAGAAGAGTGTTAAGTTTACTTGGACAAAACAATGTGTTGATTGTTTTCAGGAGGTGAAAGGAAGATTGGTGAATTCTCTAGTTTTGGAACTACCTTTTAGGAATAGTGAGTTTGTTATCGACAGTGATGCTTCATTGAAAGGACTTCGTTGTGTCCTAATGCAGAATGATCAGGTAATTGCTTATGATTCACGATAGTTGAAAACTCATGAGGTAAATTACCCTACACATGATTTGGAATTTGTTGTTGTTGTTTTCGCTTAAAAAATTTGGAGGCATCATTTGTATGGAGTAAAGTGTGAAATATATACCGATCACAAAAGTTTAAAGTATATATTCACTCAGAAATAATTAAACATGAGACAAAGGAGATGGATAGAATTAATCAAGGATTATGATTGTATAATTCATTACCATCCAGGAAAAGTAATTAATGTGGTTGATGCTTTGAGTCGAAAAAGTAATGATTCATTAACAATGTTTCGTTTGGACCGTGATACTTT
The DNA here is from genome assembly GCA_963277665.1 of Viscum album. Taxonomy (NCBI): domain Eukaryota; kingdom Viridiplantae; phylum Streptophyta; class Magnoliopsida; order Santalales; family Viscaceae; genus Viscum; species Viscum album. The sequence continues at coordinate 1,277,317,002 of OY728141.1, read as the reverse complement.
GGTTAAGTATTTGATGAACATTGGCATAGAAGTTGTTGGTGCAGGATGTCCTTCTGTTTTGTTTCAGCTATCAGTGAAATATTCTCTATCAGACAGAATTAAGAAAGCATAGAAACAAGACAGTGAGTAGCAGAAAAAGGTAGATCTGGTTCAGAAATGAAAGTTTCCAGAATTCAACATTGATAATGATTGCATTGTGAGATTTGGGAAGAGATTGTGTGTGCCTTGTGATTCACTATTGAAGAGAGAGTTGTTATGTGAAGCTCATAGTTCTCTGTTTTCAGTTCATCCCGGCAGTACTAAGATGTACAGAGATGTGCGGGAGTATTACTGGTGGGATGGAATGAAAAGAGATATTGCTGATTTTACTTTGAAGTGCTTGACTTGTCAACAGGTTAAAGCAGAGCGGTTGTTACCAAAAGGGATTCTTCAGCCTGTACCAGTGTCAGAGGGAAATGGGAGAATATATCCATGGACTTCATTTTGGGATTTCCAAAGACACCTCAAGGTAATAATGAAATCTGGGTTATTGTTGATCGCTTGACTAAATCTACTCATTTCCTTTCCATACGAGATACTTTTTCCATAGATCAACTTTCCCGTTTGTATCTTAAAAAGATAGTCAGGTTACATGTAGTTCCTTTATCCATTGTATCTGATCGTGATTCCAGGTTTACTTATAACTTTTGGAAGGGCCTTCAGAAGTCTTTGGGTACTGAATTAAATTTTAGTACAGATTTTCATCCTCAATCAGATGGGAAGTCAGAACGAACAATTCAGACTTTGGAGGATATGCTACGTTCTTGCTCTATGGATTATCAGGGAAGTTGGGACCAATATCTTTCTTTGGTTGAGTTTTCTTATAATAACAGTTTTCATTCCAGTATACAGATGGCTCCATTTGAGGCATTATATGGGAAGCGTTGTTGAAATCCATCTTTTTGGGATGAAGTGGGTGAAAGGAAGATGATGGGACCAGAATTGGTAGAAGAGATGGCAGAAAAATTTCAGTTGATTCAGAAACACCTGAGAACAGCTCAGAGCAGACAGAAAAGTTATACTGATAACCGGAGGAATGATCTATCTTTCGTGGTAGGTGATCATGTTTTTCTCAAATTCTCACCATGAAAAAGTGTGATGCGATTTGGTAAGAAAGTAAAGCTGAGTCCAAGGTTCATTAGACCATATGAAATTCTGGAGAAAATTGGATCAGTTGCATATAGAGTGGAATTACCTCTGAGTTTATCTTAGGTACAAAATGTATTTCATGTTTCAATGTTGAGAAAGTATATTCCAGATCCATATCATTTTTTGAGTCTAGGGGTAGTTCAGCTGGAAGAGAATCTATCTTATGAAGAACAACCAGTCCAGATTATTGACCGTAGAGATGAAGTGTTCCGGAATAAGGTAATTCACCAGGTAAAGGTTTTATGGAAAAACCATACGGTTGAAGTGGCAACATGGGAATCTGAAAATGCTATGAGGGATAAATACCCCCACTTATTTTGATAAGTGAATAAAATTGAGAAGACACAATTCTCAAAAGGGGGAAAGAATGTAACATCCCAGGTAAATAAAGAATAAATAATTTTCATATTTATTAATATATTAGAATTAAATATTAATTTTACTTTAATGGGGTTTCTATGTGCGATAGCGTACCCAATACGCAACAAAGAGTTTCTTTGAAATCTTACGTTGCACACTTGTAATAAAATAACATTATTTTAAATGGTAGTTAACACATAGCCGGTGTATTGGCGAGAACGAATGGAAATTACTAAAATATGATTTGATATGTTTGTTAAATGTTTATACATTTATCCAATAAAAGATAAAGGCTTAAAATATGAAAATAATTCAATTTTAGGCATAGATACTGTAATATTTACTAAAGGTCGAATTATCACCTTTTCATGGCGAAAAATATTTAAATATAGTTTTGGTCACTCTTATGCATTCTATTGGACCAAATAAAATTCTTCTTTTGAATCGGGACATCAAATTTTACTTTGTGTAAATTTTTGGTATTTTTCCGATAAAGTTCATTTTTTTAATGAATAGTGAAAACTGTTGTATTTTAATTCAAAACCTCTTTTTAATCTAATTTATTTAAATGATTAGATTAACTTTTGAATTGGGTTTAAAGTACAATTATAATATATTTTTACCATTTCATCCAATAGTGGTAGTTGGAATTAATTTCACTTTGAAATTGGTCTTAAACTAGTGTCAATCTTTTGATACTTATTGTTTCATAAAAACACGCTACTTGCTCTGATAGCGGGAATTAATCATTAATTTAATTAATGAAAAATATATGTTTTTAATTTTGTAAAATAGACCTCATTTTTGAATTCGGAACATCAAATATATCTTCGGGTGATTTTTTGGTATTTTTCTAAAAAACTTCAATTTTTGATGAATAGTGAAACCACTAAGTGGTACTTAAAAAAATTGATTTTTCGTTTAAATGAAATTTTACCGCCTCTGTGTTTTGAATTTCAAAAATACTACATACATGGTTGTAATTAAGATGTAAAATGTGGTTCAATGGGATTAAAATATTTTTTTGGTGAACAATAACTTTTATGTTTTTAATCGCGATTAGAGGTAATTAGTGTAATTTAAGGTAAGAATAATGTTTTAATAATATGAAATGACCTAGACACATGTCCTACTCTTATTGGATATGTCATGTAAGACCATGAAAATCCATGGGTCAACTTGGGGACCCCATGGAGCCACTTTGGTAGGAAAATGACATTAATATATTTTAATTTAATGTTAAAGTAAAAATGTCACAAAAATGAGTTATTTTACTAAAACAATTGTTACATGGTGTTATACAAGTCAGATTTTTGACTATAAATAGTCATTTAAAATATAAAAATATTTCCTACATCATAGTATATTTTTATAATTTTTAGACCTTATATAAATTAAATTATTTATGGCACCGTGATCATGCAGCGATGACCTCATTATTTAACGATTTAAATAAAATGAAAAGATACTGTTAAAAATATAACATAGACTTGTCAAAAAACTATTGGATGGGTATATTTAGAACCCTTATCACCTTATACTATAATTATATCAATGTGGGGCCTTTTAAATCCGAAACTCATTTTAAAATAAAGTAACATTTCTTTACTTTCAAAGAGTGCCCCTCCTCTCCTCTTATAAAAGGCCCCCACCTCTACCACCTTACCCACACTTCCAAAGCCTTTGTCTCGGCCAAAACCTGCCCATTTTGTCTCTACCCATCCCTCTATAACTCCTAGAAGCCTCACTATGGGCAGATGTCTTTCCAAGGAAGCCTTTGAGATCAAATAAAAAAGAGTTACCCGATTTGAAGGTAGTGTCTTCTCTTGTGTTCTTATGTTTTATTTTGCTTCTCCGACCCCATAAACTCTTTTTATTATTTTATTTTGTAACAAAACTGGTATCTCCCGTATACTATGATGTTGTTATAAGAATAATTCGAGCTACACTTACACACATCTACATCTAATGGTTAAAGAACATACTATTTCTATGGCTGGCAAATTTCTGCCTCACGAAACGATGATTGTTCAATATTATTCTAACACCTTCAATGGTGGCCATTAAGATGTCAATATATTTATATATTATATATAATATTTTTATGTTTTCCTTATGATTCTGTATTTTTCATTTATGGAATTCCTTTATGGCTTCCATTATGGGTATACGCGATATCTTCATTTTAGGAAGTGTGGACTACCGCCCCCTCAAAGTGATTTGATTCGTTAATACCATATATGGTACGTATAAATGATATATTTAATGATATTATATATGATAACATACTGGAATTATAATACTATTATGTATCATTATGTTTTAATTCCATTAAAGTATGAGATATAAATGAAAGTAGCGTTCATACGTACGTACAGCTTATCGTCTTCATGAACGGTGCATTTCATTTTTTACCTCTAAATGATTATTTTATATTATAAATGCATGTATATACTGGATATATATGATATATATGGAATCTACATCCTGAATATCATTCTTGAGATAATGGATATTTGACTACGTGAACAACGTGTAAATATAAGGAGATCATTTTTGACTCAAGTACCAATGATCATTAAAACGACCGTTATTAACTTAAATAATAACATAGTGGTCATGACATGGTAATAAATGATATAAAAGTAATAATTAAATTTAAAAAGGGTCTTAAGAAAGTATAAATTAACTCAAGTTTATTATTCAGGACATTAAAGAACGATCATGTCAAGTCGGACCTGAGGTAAGGGACTTCATCTCAATCTCCATTCATTGAGGCATATTTTGTTTTAAACACATCCTTCTTTTATACGGTGTATAAAACACTTTGACTTTTATTTTTATCCAAAAGGAATCTTTTTTGTACGAAGCGTTTTACTACATGACAAAAAGGGAATGTTTCTTTCGTACGTATGTGGCGACAACGACTTCTCTTCCGCCGTGACCATTATTTGAGTTTCGGCTTCCTCTACAAGTCATACCTTCTTTTTAAAAGAAAAATAAATACCATGTTTTACTTTTATTTTATTTTGGTATTGAATATGGTTTTCATAATGTTTCTATTATATAAATGTGTTGTATTGATATCTTGTGATTGAAATGTGGAAATGTTATGTTTCCTTTATGTATGTTTATGTGATATGATTAAGTTATGGTTCTTGGGAATTATTATGAAGATGGGTGGTTCCGTGATAAACTAAGGGCAGGTGAGCTCGATACAGCTCTCCAATGAATTGGGTAACGTGAAGGAGGTAAACGTTAAGGTTTCTCAAAAGATATTTAGGGAATATACTGTGATGGGTATTCCATACATAACCAAGAGGGTTACTCCCTATCTAAGAATGTTATGAATTCATCAAGTTACCTTTATGTCTAATGATTTCTATGATTTATTCATGATTTGATGAGGTATGTTAAAGTTCCTATGTTTTAGGGGTAAATTATGATTTCATTCTTATGTATATATGTACTCATTTTTCTTTTCCATATTTTTATATCCCTTACTGAGCTTTTTATGCTCATCCATGTTTTTGAAATGTTTTTCATAGGTCAAGGGAAGGGTACTTGATATGATAATAGTGTCAAGGAAGTGTAATGAAAGAATCCATGTTTTATTTTAAATATTTTTCCATTGATGGGAAAAATTAATACTATCTTTTATGTAACCACTTTGTTTAAATTTGGAATTTATTACAAGTTTTATTATCTAATTATCTAAAACTCTAAACCTGAAAAGATCCTCAAGGCGTATTCTTAAAATATCTCAAGATTAAGTACTGTTTAAGGCCGGGGCCTTATAATATGTTTTTAGCCATGAACTTTTCAATTTTAAATGTACCATGATAATAGAGACATTGAAAATCTATTATATTTTATAAATATATAAATTATAAGGGTGATAGTGAAATATTGTTTTCAATAAGTCCTATAACTGGAGACTATATCTGGTTACTATTAATAGGTTGTGATGATCCATTTTAAGGTGTGGAGTGAAGAGTAAATGAAAAATGAAACCATGATATGGTTTTTAGAAAGAAAAAGACATCTTCGTGTGAGAGATTCAAAAAATAATGAAGTTTAAGAGGTGATATGTGAAAGAGATATTGGGAGTTCAAGATGGCATCTAATTACATCATAATTTTATAGACCGCAATTATATATTTTATAAGAATAGGGTTTACTAAATATCATAAAACCATTAGAAAAACATAACATTATCAAAAGATTTAAATGGTGATGTCACCATTTTGAAAGAATTAATTAATGTGGTAGGTGTTGTAGTAAAGGGGAACAAGAACATTATTTTTGATTACTATAAAGGTATCATCAGATTCAATTAGATATGAAATATAAATTATTGGGATATATCCTTTTCATAAATGGTGATATGATAATATCCAAAAATATGATCTTATAAAAACTATAATTAATGAAACTACAACACTGAAATTATTGGAAAACCAAACACCTTTTATATTCCTGAACAATGATCATGATATTTACAGAAGGTTGTCATTGAGTTAAATATGAGATACTAATTTAATCTATGTTACATTTTTGGAGCATACATGCAGATAGAATCATATTATATGTTTTGTGTAGAAAAATCAATCAATTCTTATAAGATGTAACATATTAAACGTCATTATAGATAGATATTTAGAATATATGTAACTATAATTCAAGTGTTTCATGTATGTTCAGGCACAAAAATAATAGGAAATTTATGTAGCATCATCAATCAATTTTAAAATTAATGAATATGACACATGGAAAATATTATTGAAGATGGAATTTTCAAATGAATCAATCCAAGTAATTAAGGATACTGCTGGAGGTAATTATGAGATGAAATGAGTTAATAGATAGGGTGTTTCATCCAAAAAGGGGGAGGATAAGAACAATGCAAGAGAAATATTTGTTATTAGTTCAATGAATAAATCTAGAACTATTAATTTATATTCAATATTTTTATAATAGTTATGCTCAACTATGTATTTTATTAGGTAAATTTTGATGTTGTTTTCATAATTATTGATACATTAATTATATTAATCTCATTATATCTCTTTATATGTGTCTTAATGAGTTAATAAACTTCTCATAGAGCAATTGAACTTTGTAGGTGGGTGACCAAGAAAAAAGTAAAATCCCTTTATAATAATTAATGTAAAGGAAAAGACTCTTAGTAGACGATGGTTACTAAGGGACCAATGGAACAACTAAAGTGTAGATTGATAAAAATTTAATTCCCATATTGAAACCTATAATTAAACCTCATGTGATATTATAGTTTTACTAAGGTACATAAGATTCACTTGATTGAATACTAAATAGATAATGTGATCAATCTATAAATAATTAAAATACTAAAATATAAACAAATATAATCCAAATAAACAAACATTAATTCTCGATTGTTTTTTTTCATATTCTTCTTTACCACTTGAATGAATTTTCCTCCACCCACCAACTATGCTTGATTTTAAAATAATACTTTACAATATATTTAATTTGATGAAACAAAACCATAAAAATGTATTTTATTATCCAATTTTGGAAAATAAACTATGATAATGTTATTAAATAATAATTTTCACAATAAATAAATGACCCATGACCCCTAGGTTAATGTAATATAGTAACCATGTTCAATTACATGGGTTATTTTAAACAACTTATGAATCCTGATGGGATCATGGTCAATATTTAGTTAGAAAACTATCGCATTATCAAAACACCATAAGATAATTTACAAGAATCTATAAAACTATAAATATTCACATGTTATAGATTATAATTTGAAAAATTTGAGTATTACATTAATAATATCTCCATAAGAAAACTCTCTAAATATCATATAAATCATGATATAACATAGTCCATGAAAATATAGAATGGTTCCTCAACAAACCAGCACCCACTATCTAGTACCCGTATTCTTAAGGTCTAATTTCCAATCACAGAACTACTATAATTACCACACCACATCCTTATCAATAGAAAAAGTCAAACCTACATATACAAAACAAATATCAATTACACAAAAATTATTTGGTGTGAAGGGGGTATTAATATGAAGATACTGTTTTGATTCCCACTAACTGAATAATGGTTCATAACCTTTAAAGGTATGGTATGGTAATAGAGGCATATTGAATAGAAATATTGTAATTAGAACAACATAAAATTATAATAATGATAAGAAAATATAATGACATTAAGATAATGAGGATTAAACACAACCCATAACCATTCCATTAGTTTATCTATCATCATATTTATATGAACAAACACTACTGGAAAACTAACCTTTACCAACGGTTTGGAACCGTTGGTATAGGCCTCCAAACCGTTGGTATAGCCTATACCAATGGTTTGGAGAACCGTAGACAAGTAAGCCGTTGGGATTGGTCTATACCAACGGTTTTGGAAACCGTTGGTATCGGTAATATGAAATCTATACCAACGGTAATGAAACCGTTGGTATATAAATTCCAAAAATAAAACATCCGCTGGGATTTGATCCCAGGAACACTAGTTTATAATTGAACGACTCAACCACTAACCTAACATGACTTTTGTGATCATAATTACATAAATATATATATATGTATTCTCATAAATATTTTAAATTTTGATTTATATAATGTTAATGGTACGAAGATCCGATAAAAAAAAGAAAGTACATATACCAACAGTTGTTAAAACCGTTGGTATAGGTCTTTGGTTCTTATTTTCATTCTATGAAGGATGTTGAATTTTTGCCCACTTTTCCCAACGGTTTGGCCAAACCATTTGAAAAAGTGGCATATTTGGGTACCTTTCCCAACGGTTTGGCCAAACCATTGGGAAAAGTGTCCAATTTGGGGTCCTTTCCCAACAGTTTGGCCAAACCGTTGGGAAAGGGGACCTACAACAACGGTTTGGCCAAACCATTGGGAAAAGTGGCCAATTTGGGGGCCTTTCCCAACGGTTTGGCCAAACCGTTGGGAACGGGGACCTATAACAACGGTTTTTGAAAACCGTTGGTATAGAAGCGTTGGGAACGATCTAATTTCCAGTAGTGATAATTATTAAATTTATACATATAATTGTGTCATGTTAATGGAATCCTGAAAATAAGATTCCACAGTAATATAATTTATCATCTTGTTTATATTGGATATCCCATGAAATTCAAGTCTAGGGGATATCAACACTAAATATTTTAATAACCACTAAAAGGGATGAGCATAATCACTTAAAATGTCAAAGAATAAATAAAAAACCAGGAAAATACACTAATGTCATATTAGATAGTTACTGCATTGATTAAATTGATTAATTCAGAATTCAATAATCTTATTAGGATTACACTATAAATTCTTGGATATTCGACCACCAATTATAAAACCAAAAATAAAATATTTTAACCTCTTATAATATAGAATGAAAGAAAGAGGCATGCATCATAACGTATAATATTGTATTGTGACCCCACACATGGGACAATAGATTATATAAAACCACATATTACCACAATTATACCTCATCTGTATGAAAAAGTATAATTCTAACCCCTTGTTATCTGTAGTGTTTCCATGAGATGTCCACATCGTCTACAAAAGGAATTATAATTATTATCAATCACAGTCCATGTTGATAATGATAAAATTATCATCTATTATGTCAGAAAATATTTTCCATCCCCACAATAATAATTTCTTCGGTCTTAATACAATATAAATGTTCATCACTACACACCACCAAAAATAACATTTCCAGATCACCATAAAAATCTAATTAAATAATTAGTAAAATATTCCTAGTTATTCACATGAGCATATGCCGCATCGATATATCTTCTAATGTCATAAACGCACCAACATTCATCAATCCACTCAACATCACTACCACATAATAATTTATCATTGTGAACTTTTCTATCTTTATATCCCCAAATGATATAGAAGAAGGACCAATTATTTTATTAAAAAAGAAAAATTAAAAACCACACACTTTTATTTATTTCGGATAAATAATTGTCAATTTTTGTGTCCGTCATTTTAAAATTTTAAGATAATTTCCTGTAGGATTTATCCAAACCATACACAAACAAAACACCCTTAAAAAAATTATCCTATAGAGGAAAAAAAACATCTAGAACATCTTGAAACTCATTCTAATTACTATTTGACATCAAAATACATAATAAATGGTTTATGTACCTAAAAATGGAAGTGATAATTTTTTCCCGCAATTGGGATCTCCATCCTTATGAACTAGACCTTTTTATTGATTTGGAAATGTGTGAGCCACTTATCTTCTATAAATTCATCCAATTCCCATGTCTCCGTTAGAATGCGGCCATGATGTAACAAAACTCACACCCAAAATATAATAGTTACGCATAAAAATATATCTTATCTATCCAAAATCCAAGACATCTCATCTTACAATTTAATAAAGAACAATTTCAATTGAAATAAGTGAAATATATTATGTAAAGTATTGAATAATGGCTATAAATCCATATGATTGTTTACATCACCAATATGATCTATTATTTCAAATGGGTTTATGTACTAAATGGAAAATTTAACATTATTTACAAAATATCATTGCTTTACACTTGGTGGGAATTTAAAATACATGTTATATCCCACATTAAATAAAAACGACTGATGATGAAGATCCATAAATAATTTTTAAGGGTTCTGAGGCATCACCATCTTTTATCAAATCATATTCACTTTATCTGTCATCTCTTGAAAAAGACTAGGTCCTAGCAATGAAGATGATCTATTCTCTTCTTAATATAATTGTTATAAGAATGGAAGACTATTGAAGGCTAAAAAATTATCCATATATATTGATTCTAGAGTGTTTTTATTGTTTGGGAACTCCACTAATGGAATATGATCCTCCCATGAGGCTCTGAAATACACTAAACAAGTTCATGTCATTTCTTACAATGTATAAATAATCCTTTAAGACTATATATCCATTTTAGGATGATAAGTCATGATCGATGTCAATTAAAAATCATATGATTGATATAATGATCCCAAAATTTGAGAGGTAAAATGAAGATCTCAGTTGGAGATGATTAAAAATGGTATTCCATGAATCTTTATACCTTTTAGAATATAGATATTTTCCATTTATTTGACTATATTGGATTAATAAATTCGAAATATATGAGTTGAGCCATAATCACGCATATAGAATTGTGTTTTTAAACCATTATTTATAGACTAGTAAGGGAATCCATAATTATATACTCCAATTTCAGGATAAGAAAAAGTAAATATTTTAATTTACTTGCTAATTGTTGGATCTCATCCTTGACCTCCAGATTAGTGAGGAATCATGATACATATAAAACCTATTTAGTATTCATTATGGCCGCCAAAATTGGGTTCTCAATACATTATATATCTTATTATTTCTAAAATGAACAAACCATTCAAGTTGGTTGTAATTAGAATGGATTTTCCCCAAACAAGAAAGGGGAATGGAAACATGATCATAAAAATTCATTAAAAAAATTCCTTATTGTTTCTATAATTTGATTGTCTCCCCACCATCGAGTCATGATACAATGGTATATAATCCAAAATATGTTCATTCGAAATACATTAATTTTTTAACCATGTTAGGATTATGATTCAACAAATATTAAACGATGGAATTCTTTTTTTAGTGAAATACATGATCATATCCATTTTCAACCTCATAAAATACAAGTTACGAAAATCTTCATTAGAATAGTTATTATATTAAATCTAAATCCAAAAATTTGTCCAAAAATTTCCATTTTCTAATGTATATTCTAAATCAATGTCAAAAATTTCATGTTATTCCTTAAATAAATGATTTCGTTTATTAAAATACCATTTTGAAAATTTAATTTCAATCTATTTTGATTGATCTACACACAAAACGTTTCAACAAAGATATAACAAAACCACATTTTCAATGTATTTGATGCCATAACTAATTCCAAATATTTCACATGATAATTCCTTTCATGAATTAAAAAATTTCTTAATCCATATTCTACCAAATGATATATTTAAAGAAAAAAACAACTGAGTCCAGATCTAGATGTGTGATAAGAATCCTTATACCAATCATATAGTTCTAAAAAACAATAATTTTTATGGAATTTATCCTTTATTTACGATTCAATAAGTATTATTGAATGTACTCAATCTAGGGGAATGGAGTTCACTATCTCACGAGTGTCTTCATTAGAGAAAAGAGTCATGATATGCCCAAAAAATGCAATGATAATAATCAAATTAGGTAAAAATTCTGGGTATCAAAATTACAATTTTTAGAGATTACCAGGAGAAAACAACTTCAATATTTTTAGGATCTATTGATATAACTTATACGTAAAATTTAAAGTCCTATGTTCCAAAATTAATGTATTTCTTGGTCGGAGTGGATACTCAAGAGGGGGGTGAATTGAGTTCTAATTAAAATTTCTGTTAAAATATTTCTCTTAAAAATCCCAAATTAAAAATAAAGTTAATATATAGTGAATTTGTAAAACTGAAAGGGTTCGATTAGGTTCTCAAAAGACTAATTAGATCTCAGTTAATTTAATGATAAGAGTAAATTAGCTTTTGAAACAAGCCTACTGATTTATAATCGTTACAAACACTTTATAGATTAAATTTCAAAGTAACATTAAAAAAATTTGAATTTCAAAGTAACTAGCAGCAGAAATTAATGTATTTAATATAATTTAGACATGATCTAAGATGCACAAAATATATAACCAAGAGGTTCAATCTCAGGGCAAGACTTAGTCCTCTCAAACAATTTATATAAATTTGATCCAGACCCTGGATCGGGGAAAACAACAGTAAAGATACTGTCCAGGTACTTAGACCTATACCACAATTATACATGGGAAAACAACAGCACATTGGTTGTCCTAGTCTTACTTGACCTCTACCACTATCCACAGTGGGATACAAAGAGTTATGGAAGGTTTGTGTGAGAATTTAGAAATCCCCCAGTTTAGCACATGAGACAACGTGTGTATAAAATATACAGAGTACAGACATAGATCGAAATGTAAATGAAAAAATCACAAAGAGATTAGACATGACTTTTAGAAAGCTCTAGTGATTTGAAATTCAGATAAGGATTCCTTTGATTAGGAAAGAATACTTATGATTCCTTCTCTATTTTTTTGGAAAACAGAGTGTTGTTTTCTTCCTTGGTATTTAGGTTCAGCTTAATCAGCATGAGTGTATGAGCAGCTTGTTGTAGTTCTTCACTCCTTGACTGAAATTTGGTTTTTGTTCTCTTTTTGAATGAATCGCTTCGTGTATGTCCAATGTTCATCGAGTATTGATGTAGCATTTCTATATGCACCAGTTTACAACATTCTTTTTCCCTTCTGTGCACCTCTTTTTCATCCACATTTTGCACGGTATTTGTCCTTCCTTTTTATAGATTTCATCTCCAGCATTGGGAATGATTACCTTTTCATGGGTACTAGGTACGGTTCCCTAACATGCCAAAAACCCACACTAATTAAACATTAATTGCATTAAAATCATCAAATATGATCGTTGCATAATAAAATAAATAATGTTGACAACAATAGTGTTTAGGAATTAGTGACTGGAATTCTTTCATTAGTAGATTTCTGTCAGTAGATATGTAATGGTGGACTTTGTATAATAGTGAGCTCCTATTGGTATCCCCTTGTTCTTGTACTGGTAGATCCTTATTTCGGTAGATGTTACTCTATGTATCAGTAGCTCTATGTACCAGCGACTCCTTCTATCGGTAGCTCTTGGTCTATCGGCTGCTCACTTGTATTAGTGACTCGTTTGAATTCGTGACTCTGTATCGGTAAACATTGTATCGGTAGCTTGTACATATCGGTAGGTCCATTCTGTACCTGTGATGTGTATACCATTAGACTTGTGCATACCGGCAGACTTGTTCTATTTGTAGCTCAGTACCTATTGGTAGATGTCTGTATTGGTGGACTTGATCTATTAGTGGCATGTGCTTACTGGGGGACTTATACATACATGTTTCTCTAATTATCGGTGACCTTTGCTTATCGGTGACTATGTCTATACGTAGACTAAGTACAGATAGATCATTATATGAAGCTATAAGCATATCAGTGACGTAACACTTATCTGCTTTATTAAAAACATATCCAATTTAGTTAGAATTATTTCAAATTCATATAAACATAGATAAACATTGATTAACATATTCTTAAGATTATTTTAATATTGTTATAATCTTGATAATATAATGTCATATATTGAAATAATTAATATATAGATAAACATTATTTGGGATTACAAAATTTTGTGAAAGCATAATTTGGATTATCAAAATAGGCGAGGTCAACAATCTCCCCTTTTTTGATAATCACAACCAATGATATTATAATCCCATAAATAATTCTAAATGAATAAGAGGATATTGCTTTAAATAAAATTAGATCAGAGAAAACAATATGTTACAAAACATATATAGCAAAGATAAAATATAAAACAAATTTACCAGAGGGAAATGAATTAAACTCAGAAGAGATAGTAATATTCCATAAAAGATATTAGTTCTCCCACAGATATGTTTCCCTTAGATAGTATTTTCCCCCTTTTTGATAATAAAAAAGTGAGACAAGAAGGAAATACATGAGTAGAGAAGGAACAGAGGGTAAAATAAAGTAATATCACATATATTTCTTGGAGGAAACAGTTACAAAGAAATACATAAATAAAACAAAAAGAAATACAGGTGATTCCTATCAAAAATCCTAATCAAATATCAATCGACATCCTCAGAATGAGATTTAACTTTGGGATCAGAAGAGGATTCAGGTGTGGTGGATGCAGGTGAAGGTTTAGGAACACCAGAAATGATCAGAGGTGGCAGAGCTAATGAAACTATTACTGTCCTTTACTGTGTAGCTTTTTGAGTAATCATAGGAGTGAGATTTCAGATAGATTGGGATAGAGACATCTGAGAAGGATAAGTAGTAGAGGTAGAGGCAGGTAAATATGGAGGTATAATCATTGGTCGAGCATTAACATGAAAGAAGGGAAACAAGAGATTTCTGAAATCAATAATGATTCCTCCACCTCTTTCCCTGGCAGAAATGAAATCATCCTTGTTCTCTATGAATTTGTCCAGTGCATGGGTCAACTCTCTGAGCTTACTGACTTGTTCTATGAAGGCTTGATTTATTACTGGTATCTTCATGTTTTCTAACATTATATTGAAATGGTTATTGAGATGATGCTTGGTATAAAACCATTGAAAATAATAATCTACCTTGTATTTCACTTTTTTCTAAGAAGAAGAAGCTTCTCTCATATAGTCTTAAATGATCTTCATGGTATCTCTAGTGGTATCTCTAGTAGAAGTCACCACTATGGTCTGATTTGATGTGTCTGTAGAGCCATTGGTTGATGCTGAACCAAGCTAATCCTTCATCGAATCACTAATCTGATACCAATCCACTGAAGGTTTTGAAGCAAGTGAACCAAGAGAGAATGTTACAGTTTCCTTGAAACTCTTAGTTAGCCCACTAATAAGATTTTTCACTGTAGAATCATGGGCACTGATGTGATTTTACACAGACTTTTTAAAGACTTCAAAAAATTGAAACCATCTGGCTCACCACACTCTTTACGTAGGCCAAATCCTTATCTAGATGAGATTTTGAACTCATAAAGGATTCCATAGATACAACAGATCTCATTAAAACATTAACATCCTTTCCAAGGCTATTCATCTGATTCTGGAAATCTGTTACTTCATCTACTATCTCTGCCAAAACATTTGATAAATTACAACTAATAGAGAGTTCGAAGGACTTTTCCAAGTTGCTCATCTCTTCAACAAGTAGATTCATTAACTCGGAAACAAAAGAACTCAAAGACTCTTTCAGCTCATCCTTTAATGATGCTATGTCATCCCTGGTGAGCATATCGGCTGGTGCATCCACAACAGGTTCTCTTTCAGACATTATACTAGCCACATAGTCATTCATAATCTATTGAATAGATGAAACCAGTGAATCTTCCATTTTACATATTTCTTTTACAAAACAGATTTTGAGATCAGACTTGAGTTTATCCAGATCATGTGTTCTGACCAAATATTCAGGTTATATATCATACTGAATATCACAATTGATTTTTGGTCTCTAAAGGGATATCTCATTATCATATTCTGGATAATCAAATCCACAAACGATAAACCCTGGGTCCTCTACCCAGTCTTCAAACTCAATAACTAGTGAAACACTGCCAAACCTGGTTGGATGCTCCCCCTCAACTGGTGCATTCTCCTCTATGTCAACAACATATTTAGCAACTCAAACATCCTCAGAAGAATATTTCACACCAATCTCCATTTCTCCAATAGAAGGAGGTTCCTCAGGAATAGGATCTGGTCTATCAACTTCATCAAGAACATCCTCTAAAGGCACATCAGAACTTCCAATCTGAGGAGTCAAACTTAAGGTGGCAGAAGCAGATGCTTCAGTTTCAGATTCTCTTTCTTGTTCCTCATTCCACAGGGTAGGCTATTTCTGATCTGATTTATGTTGGTCTTCCTTAACTACAAGTGCCTCTTTATTTCTTATAACCAAAAAAGTTTCTGTACTAGGTAGGTTCGAAGAAGTACTTCCCTTTTCTTGTGACATAACATCAAGAGTTGGACTAGGAGGGAAGTCCGGATCTCCTCCATCAACTGCAGATGAATCTTCTTCTTCTGAATCAACATTATACTGTGGATCTTCTTCATCGGGTCCTAGACCTAGATACCTCACATCCTTAGGAATTGAAGGTTTATCAACATGACTGAACTTACCATATAGCTTTTTTTCACTAGAAACACACTCTCCTCTCCATGGGTTCTAGTTTATCTTCAGGTATTTTCAAACTGGTCTTTTGATACCAAAGTTGTTTTTACCACTATTGTCTCATCCTGAGACTTAGCTACTCATTTTAACTTAATCATTACTAAGATCAACTTGGAAAAGAATAAGGCATTGGTCTTTTATTCTGGCCTAATCATATCCTCCATTTGAATCATTAGAAGCCTGCACAGATTTAAATTCACACCATGTCTCAAGAGATGTAGCAGACAGATATATTGATATCTCAAATTTACAAAGTCCCCCCTCCTTGGGAATAAAACATGATAGACAAATTAGAACAGCAATCTGTTCTCTCGATCCATTTCATTAGCCACCACATGTCATTGATTGCCACTAATGATGAGCTTCTCTAAGGAAGTCTCATAGTCAAATTTGTCACTTTTAGGTGGTACTGATTTTGATAAATATCCAGAAACACCTTCATGTGGTACTCTAATGTGATCATCCCACTCAAGAGATGAAAACACTATTTCCTTTCCATTTAACCCTGAAACCATTCTCTTTTCTTCATAGAATTTCTCATAACTTACAGACTCATATAACTGTTTTACCATCTTCGGATAGTAGGGGCCATTGTTGTTTGAAAAGCATTATACCCACTTCTGATCTTCCAGAACATCTAGAACTAATGATTTACTAGAAAACAACCATTCTATGCATAACTATTTTTTGATCTTATTATCTCTATTTTGTAAATACGGGTTCACTGGTCACCTCCCCGACCTTGTTCTAGTAACACTGCTACTTTCTTCTTGCTCTGTCTTCTACTTCTTTGCATTCGGATCATCAATGTCATCTCTGACAGTAGGGAGTTTGGTTTTTTTCATTTCAAATTTGAGGAGCTTAGGTTTTTCACGAGATTCAGGAGCAAGGCTTTAGGGAAAAGGGCATGAGGTGGATCAAGAAGTAATTAAGAAAAGATTTATCATTTTGGAATCATAAAATAAATAATTAAAATATGATAAATAATGTATAAACGATAAAGATTCTGGCGGCAGATAGAAGTTTAAAAAAAACATACTTAACGGTTGGGTATACCGGTGAGGTATATCGGTGAGGATTCATACCGGTGAGGTATATCGGTGAGGTTTCATACCGGTGAGGTATATCGGTGTGGTTTCATACCGATGAGGTATATCGGTGATCTATCATTCTTAACTCATGTATAATGTAACTTAACCTATCCAAACTTAAAGGTTTGGTGAAAATGTCAGCTAATTGATGTTCAATACCTATAAATTCAAGAGTATTATCACCTTTTTGGCAATGATCTCTCATGAAATGGTGCATTACATCAGTGTGTTTTGTCATAGAGTGAGATACAGGGTTCCTAGAGATATTAATTGTACTAGTGTCATCACAGTTTACTAAAATATGCTTAAAATTATATCCATAGTCCAAAAGAGTGTGTTTCCTCAACAGAATTTGTGCACAGCAACTACCAGCAGCTATATACTCTGCTTCAGCAGTGGAAAAAGCAACTAAATTCTGTTTCATACTACACAAAGATACTAAGGATTTTCCCAATAAATGACATCTTCTAGATGTTCTTTTTCTATCCAACTTGAAACCAGCAAAGTCAGCATCTGAATTACTCATTAATTTAAAAGATTATCCTTTCAAATAAAACAAACCCAAATTTTCAGTATGTTCAAGATACATAAAAATTATTTTAATAGAATGAAAATGCAATTCTTTTGGATTAGCATGAAATCTTGAAGACATTAACACACTAAACATAATATCTGGTCGACTAGCAGTAAGGTAAAGTAAGATTCCAATCATACCACTGTAACTTGTTTGTTCCACTGGTTTCTAGTTTCATCAATGTCCAATTTAAAAATAGTACACATAGGTGTATTACTTTCCTTGATATTATCCAAACAAAAACGTTTTAAAAGATCCTATGTAAATTTACTTTGATTCAAAATAATACCATTTTCATTTTTAAAAACTTGAAATTGAAGATTATATTTGAGTTCTCCCATTAAACTCATTTCAAAATCATTTTTCATAATCTTTTAAAAATCAGTACATAAATAATGTTCAGAAAATCCAAAAAATAATATCATTAACATAGATTTGTACAATCAAAATGTATTTAGAAATTATTTTAGTAAAAAGAGTTGGATCAGCAATCCCTTTTGTAAATCCTTTTAAAATAAGAAAATTACTATGTCTATCATACCATGTTCGTGGAGCTTGTTCTAAACCATATAAAGTTTAGATTGTTTAAAAACATGATTTTGGAAATAAGGATTAATAATCAATGTGGTTGTTCAACAAAAACATCTTCAATTATAAAACCATTTAGAAAATCACTTTTAACATCCATTTGAAATAACTTGAAATTCATATGAGCAGCATAGGCATGTAACATCTTAATAGCCTCTAATCTAGATACATGGGAAAAGGTTTTGTCATGGTCTATTCCTTCCTTTTAACTATACCCTTGTGCAACAAACCTAGCTTTGTTTCTAACTATATTTCCTGATTGATCAACTTTGTTTTTAAAAACCCATTTAGTGCTTATTTTCAATGTATCCTTACATCTCTCTACAAATTTCCAGACATTGTTTCGTTGAAATTCATTTAATTCTTCTTGCATTGACATTACCCAAAATTCTTCATTGATTTCATCATTAATATTTTTAGGTTCTAACTGTGAAATAAAGGTTTTATGTTCAACCTAGTTTCTTAGATAAGCTCTTGTCTGTGTCCCTCTATCAAGATTACCAACAACAACATCCAAAGGATGATTATTCAGAATCCTAGTTGATCTAGTAATGTTAGGACTAGAATATTTAGGTTCATCTCTAAGTTTGGGTTTAACAGAAGTAGGTTCTGGAAAGTTTCCATAACTGGATGTATTTACAACGGGTTCTTTGATTTTATCATTAAGGTTAAGAACAAACATATCATCTTCAATATTTTGAGGAGAGGTTTAGGTTCATGTGGATCAGTTACATCAAATTTGATGTGAAAATATTCTTCCACACATTTGGTTCTTTTGTTAAAGACTCTATAGGCTTTGAAATAAAGTGAATATCCTAAAAATATTCATTCATCACTCTTGAATGCAAATTTCTCTAAATAATCCGTAGTATGGAGAATGAAAACTTTGCAACCAAAAAATCTGAAGTAACTAACTTTAGGATTTCTATTATTCCACAACTCATAAGGGGTTTTCTTATGAACATGTCTAATCAAGACTCTATTAATAATATAACAAGATGTATTTACAGCTTCAGCCCAAAATTAAATAGGTAAGTCATACTCATTAAGCATAGTTCTTGCAATTTCATGAAGGGTTCTATTTCTTATTTCCACTACACCATTTTGCTGAGGTGTTCTAGGGGAATAGAAATTGTTACTATATCCATTGTGTGAGAAATAAGATTTAAACTCATGATTTTTACACTCACGACCATGGTCACTTCTCAAGGTCTTCATCATAAGTCCACTAAGGTTCCCTACAGAATTGGATTATTTAATAAATTAAGATCAAGCTTCACTTTTGTGAACTAAGAAGGATACCCAAGTGTATCTAGAAAAGTCATCTACTATGACATAAACATAGTGCTTCCCATTGAAACTAGAAACTCTAGAAGGTCCAAACAAATCCATTGAACCAACTCGAGAGGTTGAGAAGTTGAAACTTCTTTATTTGATTTAAAATAAACATAATGTTTCTTTCCATTTTGACAGGGATTAAAAACTTTATCAGCTGGCAATTCAAGTTTAGGTAGGTTTATAAATAAGTTTTTCGTAGTCATTTTTCTAAGTGAATGAATGTTGAAGTTTCCCAATCTCTAGTTCCAATTCCAAGACTCTTTATGAAAAGAATTTAAGCAAGTAATATTTTGTTTAGCTAAATAATTCAAATCAACAGCATAAACATTTTTATTTCTCAAAGCAGAAAATAGTAAAACATTTTTAGAGTTAAAAAAACTACAAGAATAATTTTCAAATTTAACGTTGAAACCATCATCACATAACTGAGAAATACATAACAAATTATATTTATGTCCTTAAACAAATAAAACGTTGTAAATTAAAACTAAATCAGTGTTACCAATCTGGACTAGGATGATGATTTTTCCTTTAGAGTTATCACCAATTGTGACATGGCCTCCATCAACTTTGATTATGATTTTGAAGCATGAGTAATATCGGGTCATGTGTCTTGAACATCCACTATCCAAGTAACATATCTTCTTATGAGAACTCTTCAAGCAAGTCTCCTACAAAATAGGTTTAAACAAAAAATGATTTTGGTACCCAGATCTTCCTGGGTATAGATAGGTTAGCAAGCAAGTCTTTAGGTACCTAGATTTGTCTCATGGGTCTCATAATGTTTATAGAATTGATAGACTTTTAAAGGTAAAGGTTATTTGATCTTTAACAATATGAATAACTAGTTGAAGCATATGAATTTCCAGAACTATAACTAGAAGCATTCTGTCCAGATTTAGACATAAATCTAGTTTTAGTAATCTGTCTCTATACAGGATGATAGCCTATTCCAGTAGTATAATTTTATTCCACTTGTTTTACTAACATTTATGTAAGAGTATATTTTCCATTTGTGAATTTTTCTCAGTACTTCCTTAATTTCTCATTAGATAATTTTAGTTCATTATTTTCCTTAAGTAATTGAGCATTATTTTCCTTCTCTATATCAAGTGAGGATTTAACAGAGCTGGTCAAAGCATGCTGTTTCTTTATGGCATTAAACTTGTCCTTAAGCTCATGAAATGTTTCTTCCAGCATGTTACAGTATTCAAATAGTTCTTTCGTAGACATATTTTCTGATTCAAAATCAGAGTCAAATCCAGAATAATATGAATTTAATGAAGGAGTATACAATGTTACCTCAGATGTGTTTGTCATGAAACACATATGATATTTTTGATATTTTTCATCCTTTGTAGAATCAGAATCAGTTTAACTGCCCTATGAATCACTCCATGTTTCTTTCATAGATTTGTTATACTTGTTTTCCCTTTAGTCATGTTTCTTCAGGAACATTAATTTTGGACAGCTAGGTTTTACATGTCCTTTCCTTTTTCATTCATAACAGACAATCTCATCACTTTTATCAGGCTTCTTCTAGTCCTTATTCCATTGGCCATTGTTATCATATTTTCTGTTGTAATATGATTTTCTGAAGAATTTCTTATTCCTGCAGAACTTTTTGAATCATCTGGATATCTGAGCCATCTCAACATCACTGTCAGATGCACTTTCATCACTGGTTGAACTATCACATTCACTTTGAATTTTTCCTTTGTCTATACTCTTGGAAGCAGATGTTTTGAAGGCTACTGACTTCTTCCTTGGTCATTTATCCTCTATTTTGTTTACCTCCAGTTCTTCCTCATACATAATTATCATACCAATATATTCTTTAACAAGCAGTTTGTTGATGTCGCACGATTATCTAATGGAAACAGATGTGCCTCTCAATGTTTCTGAAAGCCATCTTAATATCCTCATAATCTATTCTTTTGTAGGAATAGCATTACCTGGAGAGATCATAGTGTTGACAATCTCGTTGAACCTGAGATACATGTCATAAATGGGTTCATCAGGCTTCATTTAAAAATTATCATATTTAATAGTGTATGTGTTTAGTCTCATTTCCTTAACATTGGTTGTTCCGTAATGGGAAATAGCCAATGTTTCCCAAATTTCATAAGAATTTTTACAAGCAGATATTCAATTAAATTCCTCATCACCTAAAGCACAATACAAAACATTCATTTCATTACAGTAATTATTTTAGGCAGTCTTAGTAGCTTCATCCCATGTCGTTTTTTCAGATTCTGGAATCTTATATTGAGTATCTATATCAGTCCAGATATCGAATCCCAAACTCTCTAAATGAATTTTAATTTTAAGATTCCACTGGGCATAATTTGTACCATTAAAGAAGGGTGGCCTATTAGAAGAAGCACCTTCTAATATATTGTCCATAACTAGATTTTAGAAAATGTATTTAATGAGATGAAATTTATAACTAATAGAAATTTATGATCTTTGAGATACAAGTAAAATCACAGTTGAAAAAGAGAGTGTTTTGAAAACATTCAATAATAAACAACCTATGATACCAAATGTTGGGCGTAGTGTATACTCAAGAGGGGGGGGGGGGTGAATTGAGTTCCAATTAAATTTTATATTAAAATATTTCTCTTAAACATCCCCCAATTAAAAATAAAGTTAAACTGTAGTGAATTTTTAAAACTGTAAGTGATCAATAAGGTTCTCAAAAGACTGATTAGATCTTAGTTAATTTAATCAGAACAGTAAATTCTCTTTTGAAACTAGCCTACTGATTTTGAATAGTTACAAACACTTACTAGATTAACTATCAAAGTAACATTAAAATAAATTGAATTTAAATATTTAGCGGTGGAAAATGAAGTATGTAATATACATTAGACTTAATATAAGATGCACAAAATATATAACCAAGAGGTTCAATCTCAAGTGGAGACTTATTCCTCTCAAAAAATATATATAAATTTTATCCACACCCTGGACTAGGGTAAACAATAGTACATATATTGTCCAGGTACTAAGACCTCTACCATAGTTATACATGGGAAAACAAAAGTACACTGGTTTTCTAGGTCCTACATGACCTCTACCACTATCCACAATGGGATACAAAGTGTTATGTAATGTTTTGTGTGAGTATTTATAAATCCTCCAGTTTAGCACAGGAGACAGTGTGTGTATAAAATATATAGAGTACACAAACTGCACGAAATGTAAATAAAAGAAACACTAAGAGAGTAGATATGAGTTTTAGAAAGCTCTAGTGATTTGAAATGCAGCTCTGGACTCTTCTGACTTGTCTGGAATCCTTATGAGTCCTTCTCTGGGTTTTTTTCGAAAACAGAGTGTTGTTTTCTTCCTTGGATTTCTGGTTCATCTTGATCAGCTTGAGTGTATGAGCAGCTCATTGTAGTTCTTCACTCCTTGAATGAAATTTTGTTTTTGTTTTCTTCTTGTATGGATCGCTTTGTGTATTTCTAGTGTTCTTCGAGTATGGATGTAGCCATTCTGTATGAACCACTTTATAGCATTCTTTTTCCCTTTTTGGGCACCTCTTTTTCATCCATGTTTTGCACGGTATTTGTGCTTCGTTTTTATAGCTTTGAGCTCCGACACTGGGAATTATTACCTATTCATGGGTACTAGGTATGGTTCCCGGACATGCCAATAACCCACATTAATTAAACATTAATTGCATTAATATCATCATATATGAAAGTTTCTTAAAAAAATAAATAATGTTGAAAATAGTAGAGTTTAGGAATCATTGACTGGATGTCTTTCATCCGTAGCTTTCTGTCAGAAGATATGTAATGGTGGACTTTGAATTGTAGTGAGCTCCTATCGGTAGCTCTTTGTTCTTGTACCGGTAGCTCCTTATATCGATAGCTATTACTCTGTGTATCAGTAGCTCTATGTAACAGTGACTCCTTATATCAGTAGCTCTTGGTCTATCGGTAGGTTGCTTGTATCAGCGACTCGTTTGAATTCGTGACTCTGTATCAGTAAACATTGTATCCGTAGCTTGTGCATATCGGTAGCTTCATTCTGTATGAGTGAAGTGTATTCCAGTAGACTTGTGGATACCAGCAAACTTGTTCTATCAGTAGCTCAGCTCCTATAGGTAGCTTTTGATATCTGTGGACTTGATCTATTAGTGGCATGTGCTTAACAGTGGACTTATACATACCAGTAGCTCTTCTTATCAGCGACCATTGCTTATCGGTGACTATGTCTATCGGTAGACTAAGTACTGGTTGATCTGTATCTGTAGCTATAAGCATATCAGTGACTTAACAATTATCTGCTTTATGCAAAGCATATCTAATTTAGTTATAATTATTACAATATTCATATAAACATAGATAAACATTGATTAACATATTTCAAAGATTATTTTAATATTGTTATCAGCTTGATAATAGAATTTAATAGATTGAAAGAATTAATATATAGATAAACATTATTTGGGATTACCAAATTACGTGAAAGCATAATTGGTATTATCAAAACAGGTGAGGTCAACAGTATTGATAAATCACAATTAGATATTTTTTCATAAAATTAGTGATCAAGACATTCAATATAGTCTATAAATATTTTTCATGTTCATTTTGAGTTTTAGAATACTTCCAATTATCATCCATATATACCATAATGAAAAGGTTTTCATTAAAATGGAAGACATGATTCATTAATTTCATGAAAATATCTTGTTAATTTTTCAGACCAAATGGAAATACCACATATTCATAATGAAAATAATGACTTTAGAAATCCTTTTCCAGAATATACTCTTTTATAACCCATATTTTATGACACTAAGAACATTACAAAATTTTGGTGAACCATTTTTGTGTAATAAAATTTTAAAAAGGATCCTTAATGCAATGTAGATGATATCTTTTTTTTATCAAAACATAATTCATATTAGCATAATCAATACATAGTTGAACTTATCTATTAGCCTTGTTGTCAAATAATACTAGAGTATCCCATTATGACATACGTGGTCTTAACCAAAATTAAATTTTAATTATTCTGATATTATTTTAAAATTCTCTAATTCCCTTGAGACATTATGTATGATACAATTTATGTAGTATTTTTCCAAGGAAAGAGAATAATAGAAAATTTTACTTCTCTTTCATGTGGAAAAAGGGTGATTTTTTTGGAAAAACATCAGGATATTGATCCGAAATTGTAGGAAATTATAAATTATAAATTATATGATTAGTCTCCAAATATATTTCATCTAATTTGTAATAAATAATTCCCACCATTATGGGTAGTGTTCATAGTTTTATATCCATAAAATAACAACCTTAATTAATGAGATGAACTATCCCATGATAAAATGTTGTATTTACTCATCATGTATAAAAATTGATATATGACTTGAAATAAATGAAATAATCCATTTATATGAAAAATTAATAGGCTTATTTGTACCATCCAAAAAGTCCATAGTTACAACAGATTCCATTAATTGTTATAGAAAAATATGCACATGAAAATTTCCTATACTCTTGCTACCTAAGAGGAGTCTGGATATTGATCACATATGGAACCATATCAATATTAAACCTCATTTATTAATTGAAATTTGATTCAATAAATATATGGTTTGAACCATTATTAAAAAGATCATGTATAAGAGTTTAGTTAACAATAACGGTACCTTGTACAGTTGAACAAA
This sequence comes from Viscum album, assembly GCA_963277665.1. Taxonomy (NCBI): domain Eukaryota; kingdom Viridiplantae; phylum Streptophyta; class Magnoliopsida; order Santalales; family Viscaceae; genus Viscum; species Viscum album. The sequence goes on along the minus strand of OY728141.1, from coordinate 1,277,291,260 downwards.
ATTTTTGGTAATCCAATATCATATTATCATACCCCAAAAATATTATAAATTATTACACCATGTTCCACACCTATGTGATATGGTTTCGTTGAATAAGGATTTAGGGTGTTCATATGATCACCTAGGTTCAATCGGTACTATGGTATAGAACGATTTTGATTTGACTGTCTACTTGAAACATATGATTTACGTGAGTCATGAGATATAGTTTTTGGAAACTTATTTTATTGTGATATGAAAATAAAATTAAATATCACACATCTGATTATAGTTTTGAAATTTCCTTCATTGTAACCTGAAACCACTATTGATAAGATTTATTGGACCAAATTGGAATCATTCAAGATTTCATTTGTTTGGAAGTAGAATGCTAACCGATTCAGTGGCATGATTTTGAGAGGCTCTATTATTTTGGATGTAGGTATTCATTTATAACATATTCCTAGAATTAGAGATCCCACCTATTAAAGCAGTTAAAAAAATACTTCATCTATTTTTAATTCTAATGATACTGCTTTCTGCCATTTTTGTCATTTTTTTCAATTTCTATATAACTTAAAATATAGAAGAAAATTATTTTGGAATATATCTCTGGTTCATGTGCAGACGCAAAGATACATTCCATCATGGATTAACTAGTGTACAATTCTAGAGAAATATCGACTAATAGAATAAATATAATTTTTAATATCTATTGAATTGTAAAGAAAAATTATGTTTAATAACATAAAAAATTGCATCATCGACCGTGTATTAACTATGAAATAAAATTAATTAAATAAGAATGTTATACCATAGATTTTGAATAGGAATGTTTTAATTGGATTAATGAAATTATTAAATACATTAAATATTAATAATAAATGAAAATTTAATTATTAATTATTTATAAAAAAGAATTTAATTTTTATACAATTCATTTTACAGTAAAAAAATTTACATTTTTCAAAAAAAAATGATATGAATTAATTTTTGTGAGATAATATTATAAATAATTTATAGAATATTTATATAACTTATTTGGATAAAATAACTGCAATTTTAAATAATCATATTAATAATTATAATATGGTGGAATTTTAATAATTTTCTAAAAGGAATCGTTTTTAGGGAATAATGAAAAATACCAATTTTCATCGAGACCTGTATTTTCATTTAATGTTTTTACAAAATTAAATTAAAATTTAGGATTGTTTTAAAATATAACTATTATTTTTTTATTAATAATATTATAGTTTTTGAAATATATTTTATAATGTAATTTATTAATAAAATATTTTATAGTTAAAATAGAAATTTTCAGCGAGACCATTTTTCTTCGTGTTTTTATGGATTAATATTAAATTAAATTCTACCACCTTTGTATTTTGAATCATAATAAATGGATTATGTATTTTGAATCACTAGGAGTAAATTTTCAAATACTTCACTTTTATTTTGGTTCAATATTAATAGTAACATTATTATTTCATAACCATTGTAAACGGTAAATTGTGTAATTAATGATAAAAATAAAATGACGAGGAATAAATTATGACCCGAAAACTTGTATTTATTTTATTTTTTAGAATAAATTTTCCATAATAATCCAAAATTATAATATGTTTTTTTTATTTGGAATGTTTTTTAATGTTTAAAATATTTAAGTGGATATATTTCTGAAAATGTAACACTCTTGATTTCAATAACTATAATGTTTTTATTATAGGGATAAAAAATGGTATTTTATTTTTTAATTATTCCTTTTCAATATAATATATTTCTTTATCATGGTAGTTTCTTCTTAATATTTATTGGTGACATAATTTCTATAATTTATTATGCAATACTGACACTATGCTTGTATAGGAGGTAAAAAAACTAAAAAAATTATATTGAAAACTATAGAAATAATATTATTAGGGTGAGTATTAATGTTTCAGGATATTTTTAGATAAATATGTAGTATTATAGAAGATTAGATTCAATTTATTTTAGTTATATTTTTTTATTATAGTATTAATTTAATGAATTTTTCCAAAATTGACATTAATGTTATTTTATAATAAATAATATTTTACTAAATGATATTAAATTCATAAAAATCATATAATCAAAAAATATATGTGGATAAAGTATTAAATATACAAAATGGTCAATTTTTTGGAATTTTTTACATTTAATGTGAATATATTAGCCCAATAAGATATAAAAATATTGATATCATCGTAATTATCAACAGGATTAATGAAGGGTTAAAACAAAAAATTTTGGTAACATGTTACTTGAACATTTAAATTTTTTTATTTTATCAAATTATTTACACTAATTATCTATTTATATTGTAATATTATCAATTTGGATTCATTTGGACCTCAAAACCAATTTATATTAATTTAATATTTTATGAACTTCCAATATTTCCCCTCCCCTCCCCTATAAAAGGGAACATCTTCGCCTTATTTTTTCACACATTAGAAGTATTTTGGTTCGAAAATCACTTCCCATGTCAATTACTAACGTGACTACTCACATAATATATGTATGTTTTGGGAATAATACAATACATAGAGGTATTAATGTGTAATGTAATGATTTTTTCCCAAATTTGAGGTCTAGTTCTTAATCAATCGTTTTTTTTCTTTTTTTCAAACTTATATAAGACTTATGGAAACATTTTGAAATAATAACACTAGTATCTTCTATATTATAATATATTATCATGTTAATGGTATATGATTATTCTATTCTCAACTTTCCCAAAGGGGTAAAGAAATCAATCATTCGTGTGTAGAACAGACTACAGGCTTCTGGACTGATGTAATTCTTTTTCACTCACCATCTCTCATTGATGGTTATAATGATAGAATTAACAGACACACACACACACACACAAAAACACACACACATATATATATAATATTGATCTAATATTATACATTATTATATGATTATATATCATATACCATTTTACCTTTCCATTCAATAAAAATGATAACATCGTTTGCGCATACCTGTGGACTACCACCAAAATGAAGCGATGTGAATAATTTATCACCGTCACATCACATGGATGATAAATATAAGTATATAGGAATAAATAAAATGGTACATATAATATCACTATTATTATATAAATATAATATAATGCATTCCTTTTTTCCATAATTATCATTACAAAATGGAAATGTTACTCAGGTGTACATATAAGATAACGTCTCTATTATTCTGACATATTTTATTTATCATAACCATAATTCATATATGGTTTTAAAACTATAATTTATATATAATAATTATAATTATTTCATGATCATTATTCTGAATATATTTAAATATTTACTACATTGGCCAGAGTCAACATACAGAATCCATTTTGAACATATGCAACGAATATCATAAAAATATATAATATTAAATTAATTTATTGTGTAATTAATTATATCATAGTATGAAATAAAATAAAAGGAATATTAAACATAAAAAAGTTTATGAATAACTTAAATAATTAATAAAATTTTATTATTTATATTTTAAGTAATATATTATACGTCTTAGACTCAAGACAAACAACATTCTATTAAATATAGTCTTTTAATGATTCCATTTATAAACAATTTCATCCATGTTCATATTTTTTTAAATGTTATTTGAAGGATGTAATTATACAGATATGAAATAATTATAGAATACATTTTATTTCTCTTTATTTATTTTATTTGTTTTCAAAATAATTTTTATGGAAGAATTTTACATTATTCATGAAGGATAAAATGAATTTTCTATATTAACATCTACAATGACATCAAATTTTACTAAATGCATATTAATTTCTGGATATCTGACTTCGTTTATGAGATTATATGTTTTATATAAAGAAAAAAAACCCTTCCCTATATTATGATTAATTTCAATAAGTGTTTTAAATTGGAAGGTATATTTTTATATCCATAAATTGTTTCTTATGAGTAAGAATAATATTTTCAAAATCATATGATCTTATGTTTTATAATTATTTTATTCTTATTGTGAATTATCTATGATAGGAAGTGATTCTATTATAAACGGTGGTTGGATGGTTCAATTAAATCATTCTAATTCATTGAATAATATTTACTTATGGAAGTCTATAGTGAGGGTAATTAAATGTTTAATCGTTATTGTTATATTATGTGTAACTTTGATAACTACTCTAAGTGTGACTGTGATAGTTACTCCCTATATAACGATGATGGTTATACCATATGTTAACAAGATATGGAAATGAGGAACAAAGCATAAAAATATATTTTTTATTTTATTTCTATGGTTAATAAAAGAATCTAATGATTTATCAAGGTAAGATACTGATATTATGTTCAATGGAAAGTATATTATACTATTAGGGTGAAAAGTATATCTTTGTGAAAATTTTAATTCAGGTATTTTCTAATTTCAAATAATCCTTTATAAATTTTTTTTTATTTTTGTGATTTTTTATACTTTTTTATAAAATATTTAATATTAAAGTGCATTTCAGGGGTATAAAAATATTTATTTTAAACCCCAATTATATTTTAAAAAGAGATATTTATTTAAGAATTCATTGATTAAATGTTTCATTATTCATTTGCATTCCCCTTACTAATATGTTTTTTGATCATTAAATATTTTAATATTATTTTCAATAGATTATTTGGGACAAGAATTATTTCAAAACAAAAATTTTGATTATGTGTCATGAAATGAAAAAAATATTTCTTTATAAAGTTTTTTTTTGATAAAAATGGTCACTAAAAAAAGTTCCCACATTCTAATATATATTTTTCTTATACGAGTCTGATGAATTAAATATAAAAAAATAAAAAACAAATATATATTTAATAATGTGATAAATTTAATTCTTGTATAAAGTAACTAGAATATGTATTGTTTATGGTTAGGTCCTTATATTTAGTTTTATAGGAGAGTCTAGAAAATTTTTAAAAAATTGGTATTTTCATGTGACTTTAACTTCGGAGTTATTTATACACTCATTGATTAATATGATTAATATTTGTAAATATTTTAAACAGTAGGAACCCATATTTTTGGGTTTTAAATGATATGATTTTACATACATTAATTATATTTTTCATGACGTTTCATTAGGTTGAGGAATATATAACCAACAGGTTTAACATGAATCTTTTTATAGAAAAATATAGTTAACTTTTCTGTGGATGTGTGTGGAATATTATTTGATAAAAATTGAGGTTAAAATTTTATTTAATATAGAAGTTATTAAGGTTATTTATTAAGATTTTATGTTCAATTTATTATATAATTTCTATGGGTGTTTTCTTTATAAGAACCAGTTTTGATTAGGCATTCAATAATTTATTTTTTGTTATGATGATATTCTTCTCTATAGATAATAGATTTTTTATCAAGATGAAATTAAATAGATATACCATAACCTTATTATCCCTTATATATGAATTTATCATTTTTATCAGTAATAAAACATACCCAAATTATTTCGAAATATTTTTGGACATTTATATCACTGGTAAGGAACAATTAGATTTATCTAACACCTTTTTATTTCATGAAAATTTCTACTTATCAGGGAATATTGTTTTTTTATTTCAAATTATAATATCATATATCTTAATAAAAATGAGAAATCCACCTATTAACATGACCACTTCTTTTCGGGGAGTATAGAATTCATGCTGGCAGATAATGGGGATATCAACCGCACAAAGGAAGAACCTGATATTTGGATTTATGGTGTGAGTAATTTTCTTATGATCATAGCATGGATAATGATTGAATTTATATCAATGAATCATAAGTATATATTACATGTCATTGAATAAGATGAAAAATAATGATTAAATGTCTAATAGAGTAGTTGACTGAAGGTTGTTTTGAACACTGATATTCTAATAAATTCGAAATATGATGACCCTCATGACACACTAATAGATTACACTTTATTATATTTTGTTTTAAAATTTTGGAAACATATATTAGATATAATTAATACATTTGAAAATTGGTGTAGATAAAATGATGAAATATTAAGAGACATTCATTTAAGGACATACGATAATGAGATATATAATCATTTGAGTTAATATGTGCTTGATGATAATAAATTCATATTATTTTAATTTAAAAAAAATTGTTTAGAAAATATTTGTGTTAAATGTTATTTGATGATTAATTATATGTTTTAGGATGTTCATCATATTTTTGGAAATGATATAGGAATTAGATTATTATATTTTTAGTAAAAAGGGAAACTCATAGGTCGGGTGACAACCAATCACAAATAGTAATGCAGTAGGGCTTAAACACACATCTAAAGGATGAAAATGTTGAATGACCTGCCACAAGCATACATGATTTCCGAGAGAGTTTTAAATTAAAAATAAATATTGAGTTGATGTTGATAATCATGGGATTGATATAGGATTTGGGGATAAAGTGTATATAATAAGATGGTCAATATATTTTTGGGAACATTATGTGATTATGGTTAAAAAAAATTATTGGTTTTTATTTCATGAATAAATGTTGAATTAAATTTTAGTATAATATATTATTTTTATGTGGATTTCTTGTGAATGATGTCATTTATGGAAATTATTATCACATTTTGGTGATTATATGAATATGACATATTCATTTAAGGAAAGATACATTAATAGTGATTGACGTTATTTAATGAAAAAATTATGGAAGAATATGTGATAAAATGATTAAATTATTTAAGATTCAATTTTATTAAAGGATGTGTTGATGAATTTTAAGGAAAGTTATTATAGAGTTATTTGGTTTTAAAATTGTGTATTACTGTTGAATTTTAGAGAATAATATATTATTTGTTTATAAACAATTTTATTAATAATTTTAGTTATCCTATATATGTGGAATTTTTTTATTAATTTAAAAAAAATTTAGGAATAAAAACATATCCTTTTATATATTATGTAATCCATTATAAGATGATTTTTGTGCTTCGTGTTTAAAAAATTCATCTTGAATACTCAACGTTTGGGGAAAAAAGGTGATATTGTGGTGGCAATTTATTGAGGGATGGTCTTATATTTTTTAATATAGAATATTTAATTATATTATTATTATATATGGTATTATAATTCCTCATCACTAGGAAAAGGATCTTGAAACCAATGATTTATCTTATTTCCTTAATTTCAGATGAATTGAGGGTCTTTTTATCACATATTTGGTTTAGGTTTTTTCATTGAATTTATCACGATCATTCAATTTATTAGGATCAATTAACTATATCACTCTCCATTATTATTATTACATTATTTATTTACTCCATGTAGAAAGTTTCACATTAAAATATTGTTTTTTATATGCAACCTTGTCATATGTTATTCAATATGGCCTTGGTATTTCAATTCACCTCTTTTCTATAGGAAGTTTTATTTACCATTTTTTATGTGAGATTTAAATAAATTTATATTTATATGGTAAACAAATGATTAATAAGAAAATGTTAAAATTGAGAGGATAAAATTTATTAATGGGGGAGACTGTAAAATCCCAAGATTATAAAAGAATAACTATATTCAATGTCTTGTAGAATATGAAAACCCTTATAATTAATAAAAATTATTTATTCATGTATGTCATAATAATACACATGATAAAAAACAAAAAATAGATAATTAGAGTGTCATGGGGTAATTATGTACATTATGTGACAATCTAAAACAAGTTGTATATCTGTATTAATGAAAACACCCTTAGTGTGATCATAAATTTCTAACATTACTAAAACTACAAGGGATAACATGGGGATATAAATAATAAAGGGGTGAGATATGATGCTTGGAAATTGAATAAGGAAAAAAATAACCTGAATTTTTTTACTTGTTATATATTAATTATTTAAATGGGACATAAAATTTGAGCGAATAATAAACATGAAGAACGAGGCATGATATAACATGATAGTATAAATGAAATATTGGAATATAGAAACAATATTAAACAGTACATCATAATCATATGTCAAGTCTAAAAACAAAGAAAACATAATAATGTGGAAAAAGTGTCACCATGGATTAGGTTCACTCCCTAATCTAATACATGGTTCATCATGAGATTAAAACATTACCCTATGCATTGGAGTGATATATAATTTTAATAACTCCCAGCATATTTATATCAAGTATATGAAAATTTTAGGCCACATAGATTATCCAAAATAAGATAATTATTTATAAATATTAATCCTAAAATTATGTATTTTGGTTAAAATATATATAATATTTTATTCAATTAAATATTGTTACAATTAGGTGAGTACCCTTGAGTGGAAATTGATAGTGGTATAAAAATCACACGTTTTCGATTTCCGAAATCACTAAGATGTTTCCACAGTTTAACAATCGCAAATGATGATTCATAAAATTGAATAATTAGATTGAAAGAGGTATATGTTAATTATTATGTCTAAATGATAGTAATAGGGATATAGAAAAATAATATCCCAATATTAGTAATCATAAAACAAAATTCACTATATAAATAAGTTACACGAATATAGAATAGAAAGATAGGATCACATACTAAATTTCGGCATATAAAAGGATTGGGTAAATGATATAATGAAAGTGGATAAATTATCTCTAATTAATGGAATATTTTTTGGATATTATCTGGATCTTAAAATGGATGGAAAAAATAACTATTTGATATTCAAAAAGGATAATAACAAAAAAGGTTCTCGAATGGAAAAGAAGAGAGAGATATCCCTTTCTAAATTCCGGTATAGTAACAAATTTGGTAAAATAAATAATGAGAGATAATAAATGATCTGTACTTATAGGAAAAAAATTATAATATACCTGGGTATTTCTAAATTCATGAAAAAATAGACAATTAATATTGAAAAGTCTAATTAAAAATATGCACATTGAATGTAAAAGAAGGAAGACAAATCCATTACTAAATTTTGGCTAAGTAATGACATATGTAAATTTTACAATGAGAGAGGATAAATTATATATCAATATTAGGAAAATAATTAGATAGTATTATAATCTTTACAATGTAAATACAACCAAACCAATTGATATTTAAAAGGCTGAATATATAGGTGGTGTTACAATTGAAATGAAGAGAAAATGGCCCCTTACCTTGATAGAGTGATTCCAGAAGATTGGGAGGAACTTATTGAGAGCATAGGGGAAACTTTGGAGTAATAAAGAGTGGGTAGGGAAGATCTAAGATTTAATCCATGGTTTTTTATTTTAGAGGTATGGGAGCTTGGGTGGGTAAATATAGGAAAAGATAGGGGAGTTCTTTTATAATTTCCCTAACATTGGTTTTGGACTCCGTACCAAAAAATTATCAAAACCAAAAACCAACCCTTGGTTTTCCCCTGGTATTATTCAAAATAGAAGGGTATTGATTATTTTATATGGAAAATGGAAAATTTAATTAAAATATTACTATTGGTGATGAATAAGTGATCCAAGTTTATAAACAATTCATTTTTAATCATTAAAATATAATATATGTTTAGGAGGATTCATAAAATAAAATATAAAATTAAAAATATACCTCTGAGAATACATTATTTCAAATGGGAACATATATTTGGAGGTGCATACCATTTATAAGAATTATTAAATAAATAATGGGAATCTATGTTGTCAATATAAACTCTATATTTGATACCATATTTAATTTTTTACACAAAAATTCAACTCTCCCAAAGATGTATAAAAAATAAGAATTGGATAATTCTAGCATGTTGAATCCAAAAATAATATTTATTTTCCAAAAATTAGTATCTATGTTTGTGAATTTTCACTTTTAAAATAAGTATTAACATTTATTGATAAATGGTTGTTTTATTGACAATAATAGTTTGAAAACCCCTTACAACACTCCAATGTGACTCGATAAGAACTATATAATCATTAATATTTAATATATATTATTTTATATTAATATTTAATTAAAATATAATTTAAAGTAATAAATCATTGAATTAATCAAAATTAGTGTCTTGATTAAATCCATATATAACCCCATAAAAAATTTATTTTTTAACGTTTCAATAACTAAATTTTACCACAATAATTATTCAATAATTTATAAAATAAAAAATAATGAAAAAATATATTTTATTATAACAACCATGTTACATATAAAATAATTTTATTTCAATCTATAACTAAATTGTTAAACTCAATATAATTTTATAATGAAATAATTCGTATTTATAGAAATTATAGAATTTATAACAAGAGAATAGTAACATCACATATGAGAATATAAATGATATTTTTATAAATTATAATTAAATATGTGATATATTTATATCATGGAAAAAGAAAATAAGTATTTTGAAATTGATAAAATAAATTATGGAATATTTTTGAAACATAGATATTAATATATAAATTTACAGTTAATTTTTATAATTATAGAAAATATATTCATAAAAAAGATTTACAAATTTAGATTCTATTTTTTATGATTTTAAAATAACTTTATGGTAGCTTAATTAATTTTTCAATGTGTTAAAAATCAGTTATAATTTTAGAATTTGTATTTTTGAAATAATTAATGATTTTAAATAAAAATTAAAATAATCATATTTAGAAAATTAATTTCTAAAAATAAGTATAATTTTTTAATTCTGCAAATCGATAATTTTTTGGGGTGAATTTTTTGAATTTTCAGGAAATTTGTGTCTTTTTAGTAAGTAGTGAAATACAATAATTTATAGTATTTAACAAATTTATAAATTATTGAGTCGTTGCTGATGTGTAGTTTATGAAAACCCAAAATATTAAACTCTTTTTCTTTATTTTAATAAATTTTATGATAATTATCAAACTATTCAATGTTTTTAGGAATAATAATAATCTTATGAATAAAATAAAAAAAACAACCCTGTCGTTAACTATAAATACCACCACTCCTAGCCTCTTCTCATCATAAAAAAATCCTTATATCTTGTTTAATTTCAGCCCAATTACCTTAAAAATCCAATTCTACATGTTCGTGGCCTATTGGTCCCACCAAAATTCAAAAACGTAATTCCATAAGTAGGTTCTCAAGGGGGATAAATTCAATGGTAAAATACAATTTCATTTGCCTTTGTTTTCCTTTTAATTTTTTTAATTATTCTATCTTCACCTTCCCTTATGAAAGTGTCCTGAAAACTATAGTATCATATATATAGTAGAATTATATATATTTTTATCAAAAAACGCATTATAAAATTCATTCTAATATTCATTTTATTCTAAAAAATGAGATTATCTTCCTTGATGTTCCGATATACCGCCAATATAAACAATATATTTTTATTTTCATTATCACCTTCAAGTCTAGTTGTAAAACCCTTTTAATGGTTATATAATATTTTTTTTATAAAATTATCTGTTAGTTAATGTTCTAGAACTATTATATAATCCAGATATTGAATAAGAAGATATACGTTCCTGATGCATGTAAAAACTGCCAAAAGAAATTTAATTATTTTCAATTATGTTTTTTTAATAATTCATCCTTATATTAGAAAAATGATATATAGTATCATAATAATGTATAGAAACCTATTAATATCATTTCATTCAATATTTATAGTTTTTATTCCATTTGATATGAAAATACATAATCAAACAACAACCGGAACCAAGAAAAAATGCATCTGAAACATTGGAAATAATAAATATTATTAACCAAATTAGTGGAAATATTTTATAAGAAGGTCATATAATTTACTATTAATATTAATATTTCTTTTAAAATATTTATAACACTATTTAATTCATTACACACAAGATTTGAAAACATTTGATGTAAGGTGAACATGAGAAAAGTGAACTTTCTTAAAAAATCATCCTCTAAATTTCATTTTTATAAAAATTCAAAAGAAACAATTTTATGCATGTATTCATGTTTTATGATTATGTTATGGATATTTTAAATTATTTATTATGAATGGTGTGACATATATGTCCCTCCAACTCATTATTTATGTTTATATTGGAGGTTGATCGTATGTTTACTCCATGTCTCACTGTGATGGTTACACCAAATTATAGCAATGTAGGTTACATAATAAGGTAACTATGAGGGTTACATTGTAAGGTGTCTATGAGTGTAAAAAATAATATTGTATCCATGACTATTAAAATCTCATTTAATAAATTCCATGAGTTTCATTTGTGTTTTTATTTTTGTTTTATATTTTTTATGTAAATTTATTGTTTTCACAAATTAAGTATAGGATACATTATGTGGGATAATTATTTCTCTGTGTAAATGATTTCATATGTTTTTATGTATCCATGGAATAATAGATTATTTCCTCTTTTTTGTGTCCCTTGTTGATATTTTTTTATCATTCCAGTTTTTAAAATGATTATCATAGGGTTTATGTATGTGTAATAGAAAAGAAGTAACCAAGATGATTGTTGTGAATATTTTTAATAAAAAGATATTATGTTTTATTAAAAAAATTATTATGGAAGAAATTTATACAGTATTGATAGTAAGAACATTATATTCTTATGGTTTGATGTGGATGAATTATTTCCAAATTCTCTGAAGCTATACACTAAATATATATTTTGGAATATAATTAGAATATTCTACTAGAAATAACCAGATTATGTAATGTTTATGGCCCAATAATTATAGTTGGTTCCAGATAAATGGTTTAGATAAATTTATGTTTCAAGATGATATTAATAGAATAGAATATATTATTTTTACCTTATGTTTTTGTTGAAATGATAATGCATTTTAAGACTACCATGTTTTTTTATCAATGATATGTTTGTTCTTAATGGTTTTCCATTGAAGAAATAGGGGCATTGAAGTAGGAAGGCACCAAGTGGAAGTTATCTTTCTTAATACGCATCCTAGAAAAATGGGTATTGGAACCGAGTAGTTTTCAATAGTAATGTCTTAGTTGATGTACAATATAAATGGTTGTGGAATCTATACAAGATAAAAAATATTACTACCACAAAGGAACATGATGATATTGGAACATTTTATAAGGAAACAACCACATGATTTTAGTGGATATTCTATCCCAGTGGTGGATTAATGGTGGATTAAAGAAATTGGAAAGATATTTTATGTCATGGGGTGTTTATATTATCAAATGGTTAATATTTCTATTTATTAATTTGATGGAAAGGCCAACTAGTAGTGGTAAATGTTCACAAATGTCATAGATATAGAGGAGATTAAAACCTAAGACTTGGGTGTATTTAAGAACATTTTTATTGAAAATAGTTTCTTATGTTCTTTAAACATAATATGTAATATGAGTTACTTGAATTGAAATAAGGATGATGATTCTGTGGCATTTTATTTTGAGAACATGGCTCGATTGGAAAGGTATGCTCTAAATCTTTTTCATGATCTTGATAGTAATATCTGTCCTTATTACATAATATTAAAGCATATATATCAAATGTAATTGTCCTCCCATGAATTAAAAAGTTATGTGAAACATTTATGATTTGTTCAGAGGGTAGAAATGGTGTTTTTTTAGGATCATACTCACTTTGAAAACAATCATATGAAAATGTACAGATGGAAGAAAATGGGTAGGAATCAATCAATGAAATATAAAAGTATAAAATTACATTTTCTTGTTTATGAAAATTATTCTAAAAAGAAGAGTATGGAATTCCTTAAGAAAACTAGGAATTGTTTTAAAAGTGGAAATTTTGGAAATACGGCCTGAGATTACAATGAAAATCATCTTAATATTAGTTATGATATGAAAATTGTCTGATTTTTTAAATGTTGTGAGATGTGAAATTATGAAAATACCAACAAAATGTATGATATAAAAGATAGAAAACAACAATATGATAAGGAAAAACGTATTATAAGATCTTTTGTTACTATGTCATTAAATTTTTGGTGATCATATAAAGTGGTATTAGGTACAATGTTACATTTAATTTTGTAATGTTTTATTTGATATGGGATTGACACATTCCGTTATTTCTGGGAAATGTTAAGGTAATTTTAAAATTTCACCACAATAAATGAAACAATAGATTTTTCTTAAAACAAAAATGGAAAATATTACAGAAAAACTAAAATATAATATTATTCATGTTTTTTTATGAAAATACATTACATGAATACCTTTTTTCACTAATGATTTAGATATTATTCAGGGTTTGTATTTGATTTCCATTTATCAGGATTAGATTAATTATAGAGATAATTTTTTTTTTCAGAAATAGTTATAGTATTTATACAAGAATGAACCCAAACCATTGAGAACATATAAAGAATATGGGAAATATTTAAAAGAAATAAATGTACGTTATCATTCACATATTGTTGGAAGTAATGGAATTAATCATATAAATGATGAGTGAGTTGAAAATGGATATAAGTTTATTTTTTCTAATGAGTTTCATTGTGTTATAGCTAATAAGTATTATTAATTTACTAATTACATAGTTCATGATTCAAAAAAAATCAAAAGTAAACGATCCCTACCTCATCAACCATTTCCGGCCCATATGTATCTGTAACATATATTATAAGATCTTGGACATGGTGATTTGGAGGAGGCTTTCAAAACTTTTTCCCAAAGTGGTCTCGGCAGAACAACAAGGGTTCATATATGGTCGGAATATTCAGGGGGCGGTCAGCATCGCGAGTGAGTTGATCCATGACATCAACAAGCACACGGATGGGTCCAATGTCATACTCCAAGTCGATATGAACAAGGATTATTATCAAATGAAATGGAGCTTAATCATCAGAGTAATGAGAGGGTTCGGGTTCCAGGAGCGGTTTTGTAATATGTGTTTCAGGTGCTACTCCTCGCCGTGGCTTTTGGTGGCTATGATGGGAAAGAGTTTTGGTTTTTTCATAACTATTTGCTGTGTGAGACAAGGTGATCCACTGTCTCCAAACCTGTTTGTTCTAGCATAGGACACTCTTTCAAGGAATTTGAAGAATGGTTTGTTATAGGGAAAGCTGAAACCGTATGCTAGCAAAAGAAATTCGGGGAACATCAACCACCTGATGTTTGCCAACGATGTCTTGTTTTTCATGAATAGCCGGTGCAGATCCTTAAACTATATTAGAAAAATCATGTTCAATTACAAGAAGCTCAGTGGGAAATCCATCAACTTCTAAAAGAGCCATGTATTTATCTTTGATAAATGTTCTAGAAGGAGGTGTAGAGATATACAGAGGGCTATTGGTTGCAAACAGAAACATCTGCCCACTTTGTATCTTGGGGTTCCATTATCTTCTGGCCGGGTCAAGAAACAACATTTTAATGGATTCATGGATCGTATGTTTGGGAGGATTTTAAACTGGAAGAATAAGCTTCTTTCATTCGGAGGACGGGTCTTGCTTATTAACAGTGTGCTTCTATATATTCCCATGCATGTGTTTTTAGTTATTAAACCTCTGAAGGGAACGGCCCAAAAGATGGAAAGCATCCATACCGCATTTCTTTGGTATGCCAAGGTAGAAGGGCGGTGCCATTAAGAATCATGGAAGTGAATGGTTCCACCAATTGATGAAGGACGTGTCGGCCTATATGACATCCATGATACTATCCTTGGTTTACAGGCTCGTCTTGCATGTGAGATTATCATGGGGGAGACACTGTGGAAAAAATTATTAAGAGGAAATTACGGCTGGGGTAAGGGGTCCAACATGCATGGCGCGACATGGCTGGCCAAGTGTATGTTTATGCATATGGAGTAGTTGCATGGTTGCTCCAGGTGGATTATCAGTAATGGGAATATTAGCTTCTGGCATGACAACTGTGCGGGGGGAAAGCTGGCATTCAAAGGCTACCCGTCTCCTGAGGTTACTTTCATGGAAGGTTGCAACTGGTTTGAAGTCATACATACAGCGTCAAACCACACCCAGTTGAACTTGTTTGAAGAAATTATGATGAGTGAGGAACCGGATGTTTGTTGCTTCACAGAGGCTGCTTCCTGTAGGTTCAGTGTCTGCGACTAAAAAAGATTCCTTCAGAGAAAGACGCCCATGGTGGAAGGGGGACATTTCTTTTGGTGCATGGATATTCCAAAGAGGATGAACTTCTTGGTGTGGAGAGTCAATAATAGAGCGCTACCAACGGAGGGGAATATTCAGAGAAAAGGGATCTGCATGGCGTCTCTGTGTTATTACTGTGAGCACTCTAGTATTGAGACAGCGGTTCATCTTTTCTTTAGAGGGAAATGGGCCTCTCTTTTTTGGTCATCCTTCTCTCACTCCCCACTTGATGATGGAGAACATGAGACCTGTCGGGGTTTTGTTGCATCTTGGTTCTTGGGGACGCATAACAAGGACATGGAAATGATGATTGAGGCCATCATCTTGGTTACTGTTTGCTGGGTCCATTGGGAGGCACGTAACCAGGTTAGGCTGGGATCCAAAAGGTCTCATTTGTCCCTTCTGTTTAGGCTCAAAACTCTCATTGTGGAAATTTCATCCTTGGTTAAAGGGGGGAGTGATTTAGTGTTTCTTTGTACCTTTCTCAAGAGAACATGCATTCCTAAAAGGAGGGATGGTTTTTGGGTAATGTGGAAGCCACCTAGCCACGGTTTGAAACTGAATATCGATGGGTCTTGCATGGAGGGAGTGATGAGGGGTGTAGGTTTACTTCGAGACTGTTGGGGTTCGGCGTACATTGCCTTTAGTGCATTTTATAGGCCTGGTAACTCCTTGAGGTCAGAGGTTCGGGATCTCCTTTCTGGCCTTATGATTTACAAGAGGAGGGGCTTGAAGGTGACATAGATTGAATCATATTTAATGGTCCTGGTTAGGTCTGTGTAGGGATGTTATGGGATTCCTTATGACCTGTCTTACATAATTCGAAGGTGCAAGACGGAAACAAGGCATGCAAGGTTAATTCATCATTGCTGGTGGGAATCCAACTTTGCAGCTGACTCGCTGGCTCGTCTGGGCAGGCAGGAGGACTCTCTTTTAGATTATGATAGTCCCCACTCTCTTCCCCTGAAGTGTTTATGTGTGGTTCAAGGGGATGCCCTGGGACTGCACCACTTTCACCCCCCTTGAAGGGCTTTCCTTCTTATCTCATGTTTTCCTTTAAAAATTTAATAATAAATAACATTCAGAACAATTAGAACATATTGAATTGAAAAATTATTTATATGAGTTACTTGATAATTACTTCATTAGTACTATCGCATCACCATGGGGTGCTCCTATTTTGTTTGTTAAAAAATGATGGTCCCATGAGAAATTGTATTGATGGTAGAGGTTTGAATGAAATTGCTGTTAAAAATAAGAATCCATTGCCATGAATCAATGACATATTCAATCATGTCTGAGTAGATTAGTATTTTCATAATATTGATTTGAGATCTAGTCACCATCAAAAAAGGTGAAGGAGAATGGAATTTATAAAATATCATTCCATAATAGATATAGGAATTGTGAGAGTGTTTTTATGTCCTTTAGTTTCATAAATTCCCCTACTGTATTCATAGATCATAGGAAGGTAATCTACCCAGAACATTTTTATATGTTTAATATTGTGTTTATTGAAAATATTTTTTTTATTTTAATTTTATTTTGATGATCATGAAAATCAATTATGGATTATCTGGAAAACTCTCAGAGAAATGATGTTATATTGGATGTTTAGAAAACCTGATTTTTGATTTCAATTGATTTCATTTCATGTGAACATTGTAATTAATTATGTCATAAAAGGTGGAACACTAAAATAAAAGTGGTTTATTAATGACCAAGACCTAAAAATGTTACACATATTAGTAGTTTTCATTGATTAATAAGAAATTACTGACGGTTTGATAAAATCATTACTAGATTATCTATCCTGGTAACTATGATAACATGAAAATGGTTTAATTTTATTTAGACTGAAAGACATGATGTTTTAGTAATAACTAAAAGAATATTGATAAATACTCCAGTTTTGGTTACACTTTAGAAATTGTGATTTATTCATCTACAATGATTCTTCTTTTAAAGGACTTTGTAGTGCTCTTATGCATAATGATAAGGAAATTTTTTATTATGTAAAAAAACTGAAATCTCATGAGATAAATTATCCCACACATTATTTTGAATTTACGTCTTTGTATATTCTTTTAAAAATATGAAGAAAAAATTCATATGGATCCAAATGTGAAATATTTATTGAACATAAAAGTACGATGTATATATTAACTCAGAAGGAATTGAACAGGATGTAGAGAAGATAGATGGAAGTGATAAGAAATTATGATTTCATGATCAATTACCATACTATGAAATAAAAAAATGTGGCAGATACCTTTAGTCGAAAACATCAGGCATCATTAACCACATTACATTTGGAACATGACCCCCTGGTTTATGATTTCATTAATTTTTTATTGGATGTTCTTGGTATAGGAAATTAGTTTGTTTTGTTTTAGGTGTCATTTTATTAATCTCACTTAGATAGAATTAAGAATGTGTATAATGTAGAACGTGAGTTATAGAAAAAGGTATAATTAGATAAATTGGATATGTTTTTAGAAAGTATCACTAATAATGATTGGGTTTTAATATATGGAATGACGTTATGTGTGCTTTGTGATCTTCATATGAGGAAATAATTATTATGTGAAGCATATATTCCATCACGGTGGCATTAATATGTATAGAGGCCTTTGCGAGTATTACATTTGGGGTGGAATAAAAATATATATTACAGATTTTACAATGAAATGTTTGACATTTAAATAGGTTTATATAGAGTGATAACAAAAAAAGGGGATGACTTAGCATTTTCTAGTGCCATAATGGAAATAAGAAATATATCCATGGCCTTTTTGGTGGGAATATTAATGAATTATTGAGATAACAATTTTCTTAAGATTAATGTTGACCAACTAGCTAAATCTTAATATTTCATTCCTATTCAAGATACTATGTATTTGGAGCTTTTTTCTCGACTTTACCTCAAAGAAATTTTCAGGTTTCATTGATTCCCTCTCTCCATTTTTTATGGATGTGGTCTCATGTTTACTAATAATTTTTGGAGATTCCTTCAGAAGTTATTGGAACTGGATTAAATTTCCACACAACATTACAACTTCAATATGATGGATAGACCGACCAAACAATTAAGGCATTGGAATACATATAACGTTCTTACTCGATGGATTATATGGGATGTTCGAATTAATATCCTTATTCAATTATGTTTTCTAATAATAGTATTTTTCATTATAAAATATAGATGGAACCTTTTGAGGTATTTTTTGGAATGAGGTTCCAAACTCAATCTTTTGTGATATATTTGTGGAAAGCATGTCGATGGTTCCAGAAATAGAAGAGGAAGTGGTTTTGAAATTGAAGATGATCCAGAACACATGAGGAAAGATTGGAGAAGGAATAAAAGATATACTGATAATCGAAGGAATAACATTTCTATAGAGTTTGGGGATCATGTTTTATTAAAAACTACTAATCGGAAAATGGTTATTTATTTTGGTAATAATGAAAAAATAAGTCTATAGTTCATTGGACTGTTTGAAATCCTAGAGAAAGTTGGACCAGTTTCCTACTGAGTAGCTCGACCTATTATTTTATCTCATGAACACAATGGTTTTTATGTTTTGATGTTAAGAATGTGTGCGATTGAATTAACTAATGTTTGGATCCCAAAAGTAGTTCAACTGGAAGAGATTCTTTGTTATAAATAAAATCCTATTCAGATTATTGATCATAGAGAGAATGTAATGCGGAATATGGTAATTCATCAGTTTATATTTATTTGGAGAAACAACATGGTTAAAGAAGATAAATGGGAACATGGAAATGAAATTAGGGGAAGATATCTATACTTGTTTTATATGAAAAAAATACCATGAGGATATAATTTCCAGAAGGTGGGGAAAATGTAACAACCTAGTTACATATAAAATTATAATTTTTTGATTCTAGATTTAAATAGTCAAAATCATTAAAAATGTATTATAAATAATTTTTATTTATAAAAATTTAGGAATCTAAATTAATAATCTAGTAACCTCATAGAAGATAACATAAATAAAATGTATTTAACAAAATACTGAAAATATGATATATTTATATCATTAAATATGTAAATAAATGATTTGTAAATTATAATTAAGTGTTGGAATTTTTGTGAAACATAAATGTTTATATATAATTTAATAATAAATTTGATGATTAAAATTAAATAATATTTATGAAATATATTCATAAATTAATATTTTTTTCTCATAGTATTAGAGGATAATTTTTTGAGACCTTAATTATTTTTTCAAAATTTTATAAAATCACGTATAATTTTAGAGCTGGTATTTTTACAATAAATTATGATTTTATTTGAAAATTTAATTTAAGATATTTAGAAAATTATTTTTAGAAAATGGTTTTCATTTTTAAATTACTCATGTCCAATAATCATTGGGTTAATTTTATTGGAATTTAATGAAATAATTGAATTTTTGGTGAATAATGAAATAGTGTTATTTATAGTATTTAACAAACTCATAAATTATGGAGTCATGGAAGATGTTTGGACGATGTAAGCCCAAAATTTTAAATTACCATTGATTATTTTAATATATATAGTTATAATTCTCAAAGTATACATTATTTTATTACAAAATAATACACTAATGAATAAAGTAATCAAATATTACCCCTCACCTCCATTATAAATACCACCCATCACCACCTCTTCTCCTTACACCTAAAAGCCTTGTATCGTAAATAATATTTTCCCAATTAGGTTACAATTACTTTTTCTCACATCCAAGACCCACTATTATCTCAAAAAGACCAAAACCATGTTCTTTATGGTGGTTCTCAAAGAGGGGAATTAATGATATAAAATCCACTTTAATGTTCTTTTATTTTCCTTTAAATTTATTTTCATTTCTAATTCTCCCTTAAACGTCTCTTATCCAAGTGAAATGAAAACTCAATTAAAATATTTATACATGAATATTTTATTCTTATGGAAACATTCTTCCTCAAACTCATTTTCATGTTCCTTTTATTCTAAACTTGAGAAAATCATCTGCGATATGCTGATTTGGTACCTCCATGGATGATACACTTTCATTTTTCACTACTAACTTCTAGGATAGTCCTAAAACTATTAATATGGTTAAATAATATTTCATTATACATATTATATGTTATTTAATGTACTGTAAACTACATATAAACATGGTATTGAATAAAATGATATATGATTGTGATGGTTGTAAAAACAGGCAAAAATATTAAATCATTTTCATTAATATTTTATCTAATGAGACAAACACATATCATAAAAGTCATATACATGGTATCATTATTTTATTGGAAACATATTATTTTTATTTATCTCCACTTATGTAGTTTCTATTCCATTTTACTAGAAAATCCATAATGAAACAACCATGGAAACTAGGAAAAGAAAGAACACTAAACAATTGAAATAACAAAATACAGTTAAAAAATGGGTGGAAATATGTCATAATAAGATCATATAAGTAATTATACTTATTAATATTGTTCTCTAATATATTAAAAACTCTATTTAAACCATTATAAAGACTATTTTAAGTAATACAATCTTGAGGTTAGAGACATTTCTTTAAAAAAAAAATTTATGTTTTTATTCTCAAAAAATTCTAAAGTTATGTTTTAATGAAATTATTATTATTTTATAATTATGTTATGGTTCTAATAAATTATTAAATATGATGTTCAGGGAACATATCTCCCTCCAATTCACTAGGAATGTTTATGTTGGAGGTTGACTATATAGTTACTCCAAATTTAATTTTCATGGTTACACTATAAGTTTGCAATGAGGGTTACATGATAAGGTATCCATGTGGGATACATTTAAAGGTAGACATGAGTGCAAAAAATAATATGGTATCCATGATGGTTATAATTATAATAATGTAATTCCTTATGTTACCTATATGGTTTTATTTATGTTTTTCATGTTTTATGGATATCGCTCTATTCACAGAGTAAGCATAAGAACATTTATGGATAAAAAGTATTTATTTGTGAAAATTATTTCAAATGTGTATATTTATTCATTGAAAAATTGTTTAAATACATAATTTTATGTCCCAAATTGTAAATTTTGTGCTTATCTCATGATTTAAAATGTTTTTGATAGGGTTTAAGGATGGGTTATAGAAAAGAAGAATCCATCATAATTGTTGTGAAAATTATTAAGGAAAATATTTATTTTTCATAATTTATATAAATATTTAATAAAGTTATATTGTTTTATTATAATCCACATTGTCTTATAGTGGTTTTATATTTTTTAATAACGTCCAAATTCCATAAAACTCTAAACTGAAAGGATCTTTCAGAATGTAATAAGTGTATTCCAGTTGAATTAAATACATTATGTAACGTCTAACACTGGGAAATTGTAATTATATTTAAATTAAAATATAAATATTCAAAATGTTATGGATACTTTTTCTTATTCCATTAAAATAAAATTTACACTTAATTAACCATTTTTCCTTTTGGTGTGGTAATAAATATTTTCTATGGTTAAAATTCATACTATCGAAAAAAATTGTTTAACTTATTAAAATATATTAATTGTGATGATTAAAAATATTTTTTCAATTTTATCAAAATAAATTCATATAGGTTAATGAAATTAATTTAATATATAACCCATAAGTGTAATAAAAACAAGATTTTAAAAAAATCATTTTCAAGGAAAATCTGATTTTACTTTAATACTATAACTATTAATACCCAATATAATAATTTAAATTCATAATGAAAGATATATAATTGAAAAAATTAGTTTAAATCATTCCTCATTAGTTTTAAATTTATTTATTTTGAATAGAAAAATAGTTTTCAATTTAAAATAGCTTTCAACAAAGTTCACTTTTATGACATAGTGTAAACATATAATGAAATCTAGTATAAAGATGATTTAAACGTAATTAACTAAAATAAATAAAACTAAACAATAATTATGCTACCTTGAAATAAAATTAAAATAATAGTTGATATTTAAAATTACCCAATCTATCGAAATAATTGAAAAATAAAAACGTTATTTTTTAATATTCACTAAAAAATCATTTTTCTTAAAAATCCAAAAAAATTATCCTAGGTTAGTTTTTATATTATTATTTATAAAATGGATAAATTTAGAAAATATATTTTCAATTGTTTCAATAAATAAATTTTCTTATTTTCTCCTATGAATTAATGATAATAATTTATTGAAAGGAACTTATTTTGACAAATAAAATGACATTTCATGAATTTGACTGATTATTTAGTATGATTTTATCAACACATTTAATATTCAAAGGAAATTTATACATATGTCCTAAATTATTCAACCCTATTAATTTATTCTAATTTAATGGTTATTTTATAACTGTTGGGTTCAAATAATCATGGTTCTTTTGGGTTTTGAGGTGTGTATCCCATATGTTATCAAACAAAATTTTATCTTTTAAAAATACATGGTGTTACATTCTTCACCCATTAATAAACAAAATCCTTAAATTTTGAAATTGGTCTTGTTAGGAAATTATTTGAAACATGAAAATATATTTTTTGATACCCCATATTGTAAAATGGTTTAATAAAAATACACTTTAATAGAAAGGAAAGGAAGTACGAAGGTCATCACATATCTAGGATTTCCAAGTAGAAAAAATTTGTTAGAAGTTAATATATATATATGAATGAAAAAAAATAACTCGTAAGAACTAATAATGAATTATAGATAACATGTTTACAATAATATTAATGACCACAAAACCATAAATCAATGAGGCATGAAAATATAATCATTTCTTTAGAATTGATCATAATATGGATGAAAGTTGTTTGAAGATTATTTTACTAGAGTTAATTAACTCATTTACAATCTAGTATAGAAAAAAAAGGATATATAATTTCATTACATGTATAATTTCATTATTTAAAAAACTCCCACAAAAATATATTCTTTTTCTCAAAACAATGTATACTCATGTTAAATTTTATATTCCTGAAGTACAATAATAATCTTATAAAGAATCCAAATAACAAAACAAATAATAAAAATATATCCCTGCTGTCATTAATGAATCCAAAATAGTTTACATAATGTAATTTAAATATAAAATGAATAAACCGTGTTACACTATCCTCAAAAATTTGAAGAAATTCCAATTTTTTAACATAGATCAATCCATAAATAAATACCCCTACATCCCAATTAACACCAATAACCACAAAATTAATTATTTATTATCCCCACTGTTTTTATCATTACATTAAGCATAATAACAGAATAAAATTATTCTGAAATAATCATATATAGTATACCTAATATGTATATTTAACTAAAATAAACAAAACACCTATCAAAATATCATTAATCAGATCAAAAAAATGTTCATCTAATATATTTCCCAGAATATACTTGACCACATTTATATTCAATCACATAAATCACAAAACATAGTATCAATGTTTCTAAACATAGGAATATATTTATAAATATCATCCCATGACTCTTTAATTTTATTCCAACATCAAACACATATTAAGGGTTATCAATATGAAAATCAAGTGTTTTCCAAAAAATCACGTCATCAATAAGTCACATTATATTTTATTAGTACCATTCAATATATGTTTATAATCCCATTAAAAACTACTATATATTTATAATTATATGATTCATGATTCTTATTTATCGAATGTCATAGAAAAATTTATTCAATGATAAAAGTAACAAATTCCAATATATAAGCACTTCAATCATTAAAAATTAATGATTTATATAGGTTCTTCATTAGTCTAGGATTTAATGCTTGGATTTGGAAATTTTCTTTGATAATTATGATATTTATGGACATAAGATATTGTACATCAAATTATTCTGTAGGATGTAATTTATTCACATTCATCATTGTCATATTTTTATTATGGAAATAAGATAATTTATGCTAGGTTTTTCACATATAATAAGAAATTCAGTTCTTTTATGTAATTTTCATTTGTACCTCTTTTCATATAATTGAAATACATGAAATTTAATGATCATTCCTTTATCACCATTATTAGATGAACATTCTTGAGACATCTTCCTCATCTTATTTTATATCATTATAAATTCTATTACGTGTCTGATTTTAATTATTATCTTTGATATCTAGTTTGGAATAATACAACAATATATTAATTAAGTTCCCTTAATGATAGATATCTCATTTGGGAAGTTATCATGTTTCATATAATATTTGTTGTTGAATCGGTTCCCACTCCTAACAAACATTGAGTAGAATGAACTAAAAATTAGGGATGTGTATTTTTGAACTATTAAAAACATAAATGTTAACTATGATCAATAATGGTATAAATCATAAATGATATATATTCCTTAACATATAAATGTATGTCCTTCAATCAATGTTATCCATGATCTATTTTCTTACATAGAATGTTATGAGAATTTTTATCCCTTACTAATCATTCGAAATTATCATGTAATTTTACAATAAATATCCCCTAGGATTCACAAATAATGTGTGCCAGAATGACTATTGTCATGTACTAATTTCGGATCATGTCTAGCTCAATATAGTGTTTTCAGGGTTGTTACAGCTAGGTACATCTATTACAAAGACACATCCACATGTAGTATCCTAATAAGTTTTTATTTTATTGAAAAACACTTAATCTATACACTACCAAACCTTAGGTTTTTTAATATATTTTTTAAAACTAAGGCATTCACTATAGTTTTCTAATCATATTTCTAAAAATAACTATGCATTTCTCTAATACCACCTATGAAAACCCATATATTTATCATAAATTAATTAAAGATTTATTACACAACAATACACATTATGGAATGTAGAAGACCTATAATTATTGTTTTTCCATTAACTATTAACATTAAATAACAACCAAAAATAGGTGGTACATTGGTATTATTGAAAAAATCCTTATCATGATAAAAAAATATCATTATTACTAAAACAGCATGGTATAACATGGGGGAATATATAAAAAAGGGGTGATATATAAATATCAATACCATAATAAATAAATAAAAACATGAATAAAGTATTACATGTTTGAAATTAGGAATTTAAGTTGGATATAAGAGGATATATAATCATACACATAAACAAATATGTACTCTAAATCATGATAATATTAAGGCAACATGGGAATATGGAAATAAATATAAACATAAAATAATAAACATAGGTTAAATCAAACTTCAATGTCATCATAACTTGGTGGAAAAAGTCACATCATGGATTAGGTGAACTCCCTAATCCTATACATTATGAATCATTTATGAAAATCATTACCCAATGCATTGATGCACTATATAACTCCAGGAACACATGTCACTTTGATATCATGTACATACATAAGTGAGGAAAATAGACTATTCAACATAGGGTCATTTTTAATCGCATTTAATCCAATGATTACGGAATTTTGGTTAGATACATGGAATTTTTAAATCGATGATGTATATGTGAAATTAAGTGATTAAATATGAGTGTGCATGTGTATGGGTTTACACCTAAAAAGTGTTCGATATGGAAAACCAAGTTGAAATCTCGATAGTGTAGCGAAAATATATAAAGATTCATAAAATGGGTTAATGAGAGAGAAATGTTTCTCTAATAATTATTATATAAAAATATAATTAATATGAATATGTATAATCATATCCCAAAATTTTGACTTGGAAAAAAATCGCTACATATATAATGTTCTTGAATAAAGAGGTGGAAGAGTGGATGACTCTATAAATTTCAGCATAATACCAGCTTAGATAAATTATATAATGAGATGGAATAAATTATATATAATTATTATGACATAGATTTTATAGTATATGGATCTTTAAATTGTTATAGAAACGTAACCAATTGAGATTAAAAAGTCTAATTATAATGAAGGTGCTTTAATTGAAAAGATGATAGAGAACCCCTTACTAAATTTAATAATTGTAATGACATTGGTAAAAGATATAAGGGGACTAGATAATTGATCTATTATTATTATTAAATAAATTATATAGTATATGGATCTTTAAAAATACATAAAATCATACCCAATTGATATTTAAAATGATTATAACAAAGAAGGTGCTAGAATGGAAAAGAGAGAGAGAGAAAACCATAAATAAATTTTAGCTTTTTAACTACATAGGTAAATTATAAAATGAGGGGAGAAATGATATATAACTATTAGGAGATAAAATGGTTAATAGTGTAATATTTATAATTTAATGACAACATAACCAATTGATATTAAAAAATTTATACACATAGGAGGTGTTTGAATTGAAAAGAATATAGAAAGGCCCCTTACCTTGACATAGTGATTTAAAAAGCTTGGGAGGAATTTGTTGAGAGTATGCGGGTATCTTGGTTGAGATATAGAGATATGAGGTAAGTGTTATGATGTTTTACATGGTTTTCAAGTGAATAGGAGGTGAATATTTTGTGGGTTTATATAGGAAAAGAGATTGGGGAAATTTATTATTTCTCAATCCCAGTTTTTGGACTCTTTACTTTAAAATATTCAAAAACACGTACCTTTCATTGTTTTTTTGCATTTTTTCTTCAAAATAGTAGTATTTTTAAATATTTTATATGTACAATGGATGAAATCAATAAAATATGGCCCTTGGTGATGTGTAAGCGAGTCTCCTTTATAATGTTTTGAATTTAAAACCTTAACATATAAAATAACATTTAATGATTCATAAAAGACATTTAAAATTAATTAAATAAACTGAAAACTGACTATTTAAATGTGGAAAAATTATATTTTTATTCTATTTACATGAATTATTTTATAACTTTTGGGATTTTATGATGGAATAAAACACATTATATTTTATACTGTATTTATATTTTTACCCAAAGATTCGATTGTCTAAGAAAATTATGAAAATTTTACTATTGGATAAGTTCAATATGTTGATTCCAAAAGAAATATTTATTTTATCAAAATAGTTATATAAATATATGATTTTTTTTAAATTAGAATCATCATTTATTGATTAAGAATAGTTTTATTGACAATAAATATTTTTGAATTCATATAAAAACTAAATTTTACATAATGAGAAATTTAATATTATTTATATTTAGTATATCCTATTTAATAATAATATTTAATTAAAAAATCATCCAATTTGAAAAATTCATGAATTAATTAATATCATCATCTTTATTAAAACTATGTATTATCCAAAATAAAATTTATGTTTTATCGTTCCAAAAATATAATTTCATAAACATAATTATCAACTCATTTATAGAGTATCATAAAGAAAGATAATCATTATTATATTGAAATTAAATAAAACTATTCATACTATTAGACTTACAATGTATCAAGACCATGATTAATTTTTTTTACACATTTATTAAACCATTTTCTTTTTTGAGGTAAAAAATATTTACTATAGTTACTATTCAAACATCCCAAAAATTTGTTTGACATTAATAAAACATATTAATTATAAGTATTCCAAATATGGAATCCATTTTTTAAAATTCATTTCACAAAGGATGAATAAATTTATTCAATATAAAACCTGCAAGCTCTCTGGAAATTGGGTTTTGAAAAAAAATGTATTTTTCAAGGAGAAAATTATTATATTTTAACCCTAGAACTATTAATCTTAATTACATGAATATAATTTCAAAATGATATATATATATACATATAACAGGAAAATTAAATAATTTTAAATAATTGGTTATTTTAATTAATTATAATAGAGAAATATTAAGCATTTTAAAACATTTTTGATAAAAAAAATTAAGTCTTAAAATAATATTATATTAACACCCAGTATAAAAAGGAATAAAATATAATTAATTGGAATAAATATAATTAGTGAATAATTATGTTAAATCGATATAAAATTAAAAGTACAATTGGATATTTAAACTACCTAATTAATCAAATGCAATGACAATAATATTGATATTTTTCACAATTTACTAAAGAATTCATATTTTTTTTAAAATCATAATCTTTTTCCCCGAGATATTTCTGATATGATTATTTCAAAAATGGCGTTCATTTAATAAAATAAATTTTCAGAATTTTCATGAAATTAACTATAATATTTTCTCATAAGAAGTAATAAAAATCATTTTTGAATAAAAAATGTTTCTGATGAAAAAATGACATTACTAGAAATTATGTTATTATTTAGAAAAAAAATCAAGACTTATAATCATAATAGAAAATTTATAAATACATCATCAATTAGTTAATCATATTCATTACCCCTTATTTAATATCTATGTTAAAAAACATATTTTAAATTTTTTTGTTTTTTTTGGTTTTCTGTTGCATATCACATATGCTATCAAACAAAATTATCTCTCTTAAAAAGTATGGGGTTTTAAAAAATTAAAAAACAATGACCACCAAAAATCAATAAAATATTATTTACTATATATGAACATCATATCATAGTCATTCGATTAAGATTCACAAATGACGTTATCTAAAATATGAAATAAATTTAGAATCTTAATAAATTAAAATCAATTGATTAAATCGTTATAAATATTCATTAAATTTTTTGAAAATTCTTTTTATCCAAAAAAATTACATCCTCCTAATAACATATTTTTATTTATTTTTTTTAGAAAATTATATATTTAATTTTGGAAATTTTATAATATTAATATGATAAAATTAATTTCAATTTGAAAATCATCATATAGTAATCTATCTTAATGAAACATTTTTATTATTTTATAAAATGATGGATTGTTTAGTGAATAGTGAAAATACCAATTTCCAGTACAATAAATATTTTAATTTAAAGTATTTATGAACTAAAATTATATTTTTTGTAACTAATAAAATATAATTTCATTAATTTCATTTAAATTAATCTAATTATGGTTATTGAAATTAATATTATATATGAATTTAGTTTAAAAACATTGTATACATAGAAAGGGAAATTTTATTAAACACGCTTTCATCAAATATTTCAGATTTAATTTTATAATAAAATATTCCACTTCTGTGTTTTGATCTGAAGAAATTTATCCCCTATTCAAATCAAGTATGTCCATTTTTTTATATATTTTCCTTGTAATCGTGGCCAATATGATTATTAACCAATGTCATTTTTGTTACGATAGTATAGGGGATGTTTTGTAATTAATGATATAAATTAAATTATAAAGAAACAATAATGACATTAACATTTGAATAAATATTATTAGATGAATATAATTTGTCCATAAACATCTTGAAGTAATATATATGGATTTTTGTTGATATGATTACATGGTTTTTACCAATATAATATTTTTGTGGATATAAAGGAAAAAAAGACACACTATTGATTTTAATAACTATAATATTTTTATCATAGGGATAAAAAATGATACTGTTGATTACAAATATTCATTTGAAAAATAAATTATTTTTCTATGATGGTAATTTTTATTTAATTTATACTAAAGAATTCATTACCGTAAATGATCATGCAACACTAACACGTTTCATGTTCAAGAAGAAAAAGAAATAAATAAAATGAGTTATAAAACCATCAAAAAATTTATTTGAATGGGTTTTCATGTTTAATTATTTTTGAGATAAAATTATCACATTAGATATTTTTTGTGCCATTTTATTCAATTAAAAAAATTACTCTACTTTTCAAAGTATAATTAACAGGATATTTTGGAAATTGAAATTGATTTTAATTTATATCTAAAAATATTTATTTAAATGAAAGTAAATTCAATAGAATAATACATTTTTTCATGTTATTGGGTTAGGGTTTCAAATACCAACCATGGTCCATTTATTGGTCATTTATTCTTTTTTAGTAATTGTATTAACCCCTTAGGATTAAAAAACATTGATATCATTTTAATTTTCAAAAGTGATAAAGTATTATTCAAATATAATATATTTTTAAAAATGTGATCCAAATTTTCCCAAATTTATTTTGTATGGTTATTTAGACTCATAATATTATTATATTTTACTACTATCATCATTTAGCCCTTTTAACATCAAAATTAATTTATATTAATTTAATATTTTGACAAATTATAAGAGTGCCCATCCTTTCTCTTATAAAATAGCACCACTAATTCAAGTTTATTAACACATATAAAACATTTTGTTTTAGACAATACCAATGAAAATTCATTCCTTACATCCATACTCAAATCATATAATCCATTGTAAGTAAATAATATCAATATTATAGTTCCTAATGTGTAAAGAAACAGAAGTTGTCCGAAGATTATGTATAGTTCTAAATCAAGAATTTTCATTTTGATTATTTCATAAATTCAACAAATATTATTCAATTGTGATTAAATATTACACCAATATAAACCATATAATAAGATGATATGAATATATAGTAATTATCTATATCCATCTTTAAATACTATCATATGGGAAAGGAATACATCATTCATGTGTATGGATGACTACCGCCTCATAGACTAATGTAATTTGTTTTCTATTAATCTCTCTTATAGATATTAAATGTTTTTAATTATTAAATATAAAAGATATAAATGAAATATTTATCATTATTAAAATTTAATATATCACTTACCATTTTTACTTTTCCCTTCACATAAAAATGATAATGTCATTCGTGCATAAGTGTACACTACTGGAAAATCAGCCTATACCCACCGTTCAAAACCGTGGGTATAGCCCCCAAAACTATGGGTATAGTCTATAGCCATGGTTTTGGGAATTATGGGCTGGAACGACGTTGGAATAGGTACCCAACCTACATCCACGGTTTTCCAAAAGCATGGGTATAGGTGTTCTGTCACCGTGTCAACGGAACATACCCAATTTCAACGGCATCAGAGGCTTTTCTCCATGGTTTGAAAAACGTGAGTATAGGTTCTAAAATAATGCGGTCGGCAGGTTTCGAACCGCAACCTCTCTACTGAAAACGAAGCACCTAACCACTATCCCAACACCTCTTTTATGTATATATATTTATATTTAGTTAAATATAGTTATATAAACCGTGGGTATAGAGGGAAGAACCGTCGGTATAGGACTCCCGCCATAACAAAAGTCCTTCCCACGGAAAAAAATTTCCAGTGCACACACGGGAACCCTATACCCACGGTTTTTAATAACCGTGGGTATAGGTATTTTATCCCAGACCTATCCCCATGGTTTCCCCCAAAACCGTGGGGATAGGAACACCTATACCCACGGTATTGGAAAACTATGGGTATAGGTGAATTTTCAGTAACTATCCCCACGGTTTTGGAAAACCATGGGGATAGACCCCCCTATACCCATGGTTTTGAAAAATCGTGGGTATAGGTCTTGAAAATTTACCTATACCCATGGTTTTCCAAAACTGTATGTATAGGGGTACCTATCCCCACAGTTTTGGGGAAAACCGTGGGGATAGGTCCAATTTCAAGTAGTGGTAGAATACCACATCTATAAAATGACATGAATCATGTTTTATCACCACCTCAAATAGATGAAATATTTAGGTATTTTCAAATAAATAATATGGTATTTATAATATATTTACCATTATATAAACTTTAATCTACACAAACATTCCTTCAATAATGATCATTAAAAAGTGGAATGCTTACTTATGCGTATGTAAGCCATACCGTCACCATGATTGAAATGTAACTCATTTTTCATAACTATATTTCATGTTTCTATTTAAAATTATTTTTAATATACATAACAGAAAATAATTTCTATAATATTATTTTTGTTATGTTGAAATAATGTACTCCTTGACCATATTTGATATACCATGGCGATTTTGGACATACAAAACAAATATCATGAAAATGTAAATTGTAAAATTAATTGATTTCAGCATGGTAAGTTATAAAATAAAAGGAATAAAAAACCTAAAAATAAATCAATGAAGTAAATAATTTTCATATGATAATATTTAGGATTATAAGGAACATACAAGATGAGTCAGACTCAAGGTAAAATATTTTCTTTTAAAAATCCACTTTTTATGTTCCCATTAAAACTATTTATCTTACATGTCTATATTTTATTTTTTTTATTTTATAGATGTATCTATATGGATTAAAAATAAATATAAAATAAATTTTATGCCTCTTTTATTTTTTTAAAATTTTTTATAATGATTATTTTTACAAAATATTTTGACATTTTCCATAGAAGAAAAAAAGGAATGTTCTGTTTTCATGTAATCAATGGAAATGTATATTCCTACTGTCGTAACCATTATTTTGTATTTTTATTCATTCTTGTGATTAAATGTTTTATTCAACGAAATAAATCATCCAATATTTCTAGAGTATTTTTTAAATGGTTTTTAAATTAAATGGATATTTTAATATCTGAAAATGTTTTCCTATGAGTGTAAAATTTATATTGAAAACAAAAAAGTCTATGTTATGATTATTTTTTGGTTCTTGGGATTTATTACTCATGGAAGGTGGTTCCATTATAAACTATGTATGGTTGGTTCTATGATATCCCTATAATGAATTTGATATGATTCATGATTTTACATTTGTTATGAAGATTATTCCACTATAACTATGATGGGTATTTCAAGTGTAAATGTGATAATTACACCATGTGTAAGTGTTATGGGTACTGCATGTATAACCATGATGGTTATTCCATATATAATAGTGATATGAAAATTTTAACTCAAGATAAATATATTTTTATTATTTTTTTCTATGTTTTTTTACTATAATCTTATTATTTATCATTATAAGATAACGAAATTATGATTAGTGGAAAGTATATGATACTCTTTAAGGGTGAAAAGTATAACACATTGAATAAGTTATTGTAAAATTTTCATGATTTAAAAGAGAGATTTATTTTTATTATATTGAATTTTTTATTTATTATAAATTAATAATGAAAATATTATGGTCTTAAATATTATTTATTGAGTAATAAAATGTTTATTATGAGCCCAATATTAATTCATGAAAAATGTATTCTATAAATATTAATAGAATAATAATTTATTTCTTTATTTCCTTTACTATGTTTTTTTGTGCCTATCCCATGTTTTTAAAATGTTTTTTCATCGGATGTGTAGTGAAAAGGATGAAATCAAGTTGAAAATTTTGAATGTGTTCTTAAATATAATAGATGATTCTTTTTATAATATTTTTTAGTAGGAAAATTGGATACGAAATAGATGTCTCCAATTTTTAATATATGGGGTTTTCTGTTAGGATTATGACCTAACTCTATAATTCTATAAACCATAAAAATATTTGGGAATTTAATAATGTGAATTATAGTTTATATTCACATGAATATATATTACACGAGCCTAAGTCCTTAAATATGTTCATTTTCAATCATAGATATTTTCACATTATTTAGGCTAAATAAATATGTCATTCTAAATATCAGAAAGGTGTGGTTATATAATTATTTTCTAAAAAACTATTGGATTTTCCCCAACATAATATATTGATCAATGTTACCTTGGATGGCTATATCCCATAAATATTATTCATGATCATATTGAATGTAGACTCCTATATTTAATATTATATCAGCAAGTGTTCCCAGGAAATCAATGATCCAGTCCATTATATTAAGAAACACCCCTCTGTTTTCATTTTCAGAATAGAGCTAAAATATTGGTCGAATAAAATTTTGAAATTTTATTGAATGATCCAATTTATGTGATTCATCATTTTATTTTCTCTTCTAAACAACTTTAAAATATTGAACATTACACTGAACAAGCTGTTGGTTAACATATGGATTTGGTGAAACCTTTTTATTCATTAACTATTCTTGTGGGTTCTATGTCATATAACTTGTTCCATTTCACCATAACCAGGTACAAACACTAATGTTTCATAACTAATTATCAACATAAGGCTTATAATATTTAATTTAATAAAAAGATAAAATCATTATAAAATCTATCTAGAAAACCATTATACATGTCATAAAAAAAGAAGTCATAGTGGAAAGTCTCTTTATTAATACATTATATAAAATACTCATTAGCTAAATTTAGGATGATCAAATGATCACACACTTACAGGTGTCTCAAACAACTTTAATACCTAAAAACCCTATTATATTGAATTTATGCCTAAATTTGTTTTCTACATAATTTAATTCTATATAGTTTATGTTTTCAAATTATTATCCCTTTATTACCAACAAAAATGATGGACTGAACTAGATATATTCCATTTGTGACATCCCACCTAAACCATTGGTTTGGGCTAGGTCTAAGATGAAAAGAACCATAAGGGACATCCCAACACACTAATTGTTCGAAATAAATACCATGGGTTTTTTAACATGTGGGGGATGATTTTACCTGAAGAAAACATATAACATGATAATATCAAATACAAACTAATACATTACAAATGATAATAAAATTTACAATCAAATAGAATCCATTAATTCCATATTATCTGAGTATCAATGAAAAATTAGAACATAGGACTCATGAAAACTAATGAATGTATCCATGAAATGAGAACAATGTGGAATCACACAATGGATCTAAAATAGAAACTCCAATCTCCAAACTTGATCTAGAAGAACCAAAATCATGATTATCCACTAGAGAATTATAATCATTTCATTTAATTCATTCATTAATAATTTCGTAAAATGAACCAATGTCCATTTTTAGGGGGCGAGTAATCCTACATTGTAGGATTAACCAAACATAATTCCCACACATTTCAGAAAGACTAAAAAAAGATATATCATTTTACAAAAAAGTGATAAGTATAATATTAAGTGTTTTATAATGATACATAAATGGTTTTCATGTACGATAAAATTAATAAAATAATATTGACATTACGTTCATCTTGTAATGAACATCTGATTTTCGTACACACACAAACACACACACTCATACACATTCCATGTCCCTCCTTATACTCAGAAATGGTGATTTATCATGCAATTCCTTGAACCTCTTTGGCCCATTCCTTTATGAAAATATGGTGTTTGAGGTGTTCCATGAGGCCAAGGTGACATATCCCAAACACTTTCCAATTTTTTCCTTTATGTGAACTATAGAATTGGTGACCCTCAGTGAATAGTTCCAATAGCAAAAAGTTGCGAACAGTGCATCGGTAACCATATGTGAACAGTGCCATCGGTGAGGTCTAACAGAAACCTCTCTTTCCTTTTCAAAATTTCCAATTCTAGGAACAGTTCTATCGGTGCACAGTTCTATCGGTAACCTCTATCGGTAACCTATCATTCCATTTCCAAATTTCCAATTCTATGAACGGTTCTATTTCTGAACAGTTCTATTGGTATCCTCTAATGTTAACATCTGTTTCATTTGCCTAATTTCCAATTCAATGAACAGTTCTATCGGTGAACAATTTTATCAGTAACCTCTAATGGTAACCTCTATTTTATTTTCCAAATTTTCAATTCCATGAACAGTTCTATCGGTGAATAGTTGTATCAGTAACCTCTAACTGTATCCTCAATTTCCTTGGAAAAATTTCCAATTCTATGAATAGTTCTATCCGTGAAGAGTTCTATCGGTAACCTCTAAAGATAACCTCTATTTCCTTTTCCAAATTTTCAATTCTATGAACAGTTCTACCGATGAACAGTTCTATCGGTAGCCTCTAACGGTAACATCTATTTACTTTTCCAAATTTTCAATTCTATGGACAGTTCTATCGGTGAACAGTTTTATCGGTAACCTCTAATAGAACCATCTTTTTCCTATTCCAAATTTTGAGTTCTATGAACAGTGTTTCCATAACGGTAGGTGTACAGTATTTTCATAATTGTAGGTGTAAAGTTTTTCTATAATCATATGTGTACATTGTTCTATCGGTGAGGTTCTAATATTGAGGTTAGGGAACAATGTTCTATTGGTGAAGTTCATGAAAAGTGTTCTATTGGTGAGGTTCTACTAGTGAGGTTCATGAACAATGTTCTATATGTGAGGTTCATGAAAAGTGTTCTATCGGTGGGGTTCTAATGGTGATGTTCATGAACAGTGTTCTATCAGTGATGTTCATGAATAGAGTTCTAGCGGTGAGGCTTTAACCGTGAGGTTCATGAACAGTGTTTTTCCTTTACCAAATTTTGAGTGCTTGAAGAGTAATTACAGCTTCCTATAGTTTTACCCCTTTAGAGTTTTTCATTGACATAAAATGAATTTAAATCCTCATTTAAGGATAATAATGTCGATTGAAAATAAATAACTCCTATATTAATTATCCCCACAGCTCTGGATGTTTTTACATTTTCAAACCACATATTCTATTGTGATCCGCCTTTAATGGGAAATTAAGCGTATATTAAACCGTCGCTCAGTTAAATCTTCTAATGGGATGGGATATCTTCCTCCCTAATTCTGCCTCTTTATTCTTGGGTGTGATACACTCAAACATCCCATTCCTTCTTATAAGAGTTGCACAATCAAACTTTCCTCCTCATATTGGTACTGCTATGTTTTGATGCAACCAAGCTATATCAATCAATCTTCAATATATGGTATGTTTTATCGTCATTATTTTGGGGTTCATCTTCTACTGTTTCTTCTTTTCATTTTATATCATGTAATCTCCAGGCTTCTAATGGAGTTTTCTTGGTGAATGGTTGGTGCAGTCGTACAATGGCATCCTCGGGTGGATGCAGTTGTCACGAGAGAAGGATCGTGACCCGTTGTGTGGATAAAGAACGTCAAGAACCTTTTGAAGTAGGGGTTCATTGCTTATCACTTCTTTTAAGTGAAAATATATTTTTAGCATGATTTACCCCACTCGATCACAATGGAATTTACATAATAAATATTTGAACCAGATAAGAAAATTTATATTGGTCGTATGTTATTCCCTCTTGTTTTTCTAAATATTGTGATATCTATTCTTGGTTTGTATAGATGATCATTATTGACGGAAATTGGTATCTTAAGTAAACTGGAAATAATTGATAATTGTTTGGCTAAAGATAATGAGGTGTGTAAATGAATCCAGTTCTTCTTGTGTTAATTTGATGTTAATCAAAATGGTGCAGTAAGAATGTTTAATTATTTATGTTATATTACTAATTAGGTTTACCAAATTTGGAACCTATGAATAATAAATCGGTTAAATCAATATAGATTAAAGAAATTATTGTTTGATAATTCCTTGAAGGGTTATGAGTTACCCTTTTGATTGTTAAAGGGCTAAGAGACCAATTTTTATGATGTTTGTTTTACTACTGCTTATGTTGTGATGTGATCCTGGATGGTTATGGTGATATGTGGAGGGATGGAGGCCTATTGGTTGTGGCAGTAGCTGATGCCTAGGGTGGAGAGATGTATCAGTTAATGCATGTGGGTGTCAGAGAGGACACCAGGGATGATGGAAAGGGATGGATGTGTTTTTTGTATGCTTGATGAAATTATTGGTTAATTACCTACTTTACTTTTCTCCACTGCTCAAGGCAGTTGGTCTTGCATATCCTTCTTTCGAAAGAGGCGAAGACGCGTGAGGTATGCCACGTGCTTTCCGTGATTATATTCTCGAGGGAGGATGGGTCTACGCTCTTTCTATAGGCGGTAAAGACTCCATGGGTAGTAAATCTACTCACTGTGTTAACCCCCCTTGTGTTTAGTAGAATATAATGTTTTTTAAAATTCCTGGGAATATGGGAAAGTAATTCTGTAATGAATAATTGAATAAATGGTGTTAACCCCTGGGGTTGGAGTTTGTTGGAACATAATGTTGAGGTTGTAATTTTTAAATAACAGTGTACTTTGGGTGTGATTCTAATGAACTATAAATTTGTACTAGTTAACTAATGTTTAAATAATTAATTATCATAAAGTGAAGCTGATAAAAAGGGAATGAAATAATGTATTAAATCTAATTAAATGGTTGTGTGCTTATAGTATACATAGTCTTTGGTGTAGTAGACCGAAGTCTGAGAGACGTTATCTGTAGTTGAGTATAAGACTAGGTTATGCCCATAGTGTGGTTGTGAGGTATAGTACATTCTGTACATTTTGGGTTTATATAAGATACTCAACCCTGTCAGTAAAGGAACTTGACACCCCAGAGATTCAATGCCCTGGGGGGTGTTTCATCCAACATTCCGATGGGAGGATGAATGGGTGACTACCCCCATTGTTCCCACTCTCTTCTCTTGGTAGTTAATTTTGCTGGTAGGCATAACAGTTAGTTTTCCTCATATATGTGTGTAGAGGGATATAAAGGCTTGTTTTTATTCACACACATATATTATGTATATAGCTTCATATGGACTACTATATGTGTAACATGTATAGGCTATGATGGCTTGAGGATCCTTACTCAGTGTATGGGATGTAATGGCTTGAGGTATAATACCTGATGTATGATACATGTTATGAGAGAGGTGGTGGATCCCACAGACTACCTGGATACATTTCATACATGGATGTGGTGGTTTTTTGCACAAGGTGCATGTTGCGGTGAATTGAACAGGTGCCAGTGAGCAAGCCTATTTTGAGAGAGATGCTCAGGACATGTGACATTGGGGAAAATCGGCAAACGAGTGGGGATGTAGTATCAATTTACCCTAGATATTATTTATTATATGGAAAATTCTCTTATGAGTTACTTGGTGAGAGAAGCCATGGTGAGGCTGGGAACATAGTATACATTTTTAGGTGATGAGTTAGTTTCACTTGTTGTTCACTGGGCTTTAGCATACTTACTTTACATTTTCACGAGAGGGTTTGGGGAGGATCTAATTGAATATACTGTTATACTCACCCTATGTCTATATAAATTTTTTCTCATGTCACTTAGAAATGGTTGGAGATCAATATGGTTTCTACCAGCTTGGGGATGCAGGAGCTATTCGGGATTGTGGTTGCTGTTGTTTTTACTTTCTTTCTGCTACATGAAGTTTTTTTTCCATTTCAGTTGAAGTAGTTTTGCATGACATTACATATGTTCACTTAGGATTTCATTTGTATTTCTGTCTGAGTTGGAGGTGGTTGGTGTCTATCTTATCTCCCTCTTCCGCATGAGTTCTCTTAGAGGGTAATGCCTCCAATTTTTGTGTTTACTATAACCTCAGTGCTAGTCTCGAACCCGGGGCCTACTGGAGGCGAGACTCGGTGGTCATTATCTCCCTTTTAAAATTTCCGACCTTGAAGGGGTACACTTTGTGGGGAGAGGGTCGTGATAGAGTGGTATTAGAGCTCTAGTTGAGGGATATTATGTAGTTTGGTGTTAGGCACAGGTAATGTTCCATGGGTTGGTAGTGAAACAGGTTCATTCATGATTATCAAGTGATGTAAACACAGAAGACTGGTTGAGAAATAGGTGTTTAGGGACACTATAATCTGATGTATGGACATTTAATTTTACATTGGCAACTAAACAAGGTGATACTAGTTACAATGTAGAGAACTAGGAAAGGATCATGCATCCTTATTTATTGTTCTCGTGTTTGAATGGGTAGACCATGGGATAGGTTAACCTAAAATCAAAGAAAGAAAATAATTAATTAATTAATGTTGAGTCATCCCTTTTCCATATTTAAGAGCTCTAATGGATTTTTATTTTACAGGTATGGCTCCAGGTCAACGTCCTTTTTACGTTTTCATAGAAAATGTTCAGCAGGCTATTGCAGCAGATCGCTGCAGGGTAGAGGTTGATGATGATGACACATGGAGGAAGAAACTCTGAGAGTTTCAGTTCCAAAGTCTGCATAAGTATGAGGGATCCGTTTCAGATGTAGTCAAAAAAGACTGGTTTATGGAGGCCAAGACAGGTTTTAGTTTGATATGTTCTCAGAAGGAGCACTAGGTGTCCTTGGTTGTGATGATGTTGTGTGGAGAAGAGATGCAGTGGTGGTTCTTGTTCATTAGGGATCATGAGGAGTCAGTGATCTCATGGGAGGAGTTCTAAGACATGTTTAGAGTCAAGTTTCTTTATTCGACTGCGAAAGAATCTAGTCTCCAGGATCTTCTTATCGTTCAGTAGGGGAGATCTAGTGTTCGATAGTTTGAATTCCATTTTAGGAACCTTTTACAATATGCTTCGTACATGCTGCCAGATTAGGAGGCCAGGGTGAGGCATTTCGATGAGGCTTTGAATATAGAGATCCAGTGCTAGGTCACCCCATTTATACTGAAAACATATCTTGAGGTGCTGGCGAGGGTAGAGGTTTTCGATAGTAATTTGGCCAAAACTAGATCATCACGATAGGGGAGTCATATTGATTCCTCACGAAGCAGAGTTTTGGTCTCGGGGTCCCGATTTTTAGGGCAGATGAGTTTTCATTCAGCCGGGTATAGGTCCCAGCCCCTCACATCTCATTTATTGAGAGGCATGAACTCTTAGTCCTATGGCATGGGATTAGGCTCTTGTGTTTCTTATGCTGGTTGTGGTCATTATCAGAGGGATTTCCTGACCTTTCAGATTAGTCATCATGCACTAGGTGCTACACTCCAGGTTCCTCCATTGAGGCATTTCCAGCAAACGTAGCAGCAGTGGGTTGCAACAACTTCATATCAGTAGAGGGTAGATGGGTAAGGAAGAGAACAGCCCCATGATGCTCTCCATCCTCAGAGATCAGAGCGCGGCTATGGTGGAGGTTGTCATCAGGATCAGAGAGGTCGTGGAGGAGGTCGTGGTCAGCTACAAGATCTAGCGTTTCCAGCTCCAGGAGAGCCAGACATCATTCAAGGTACCCTTTTCTTGTTTCGTACCTTGGTGTATGACTTGTTTGATTCATGAGTGACACACTCCTTCATATCACCTACCCTTGTCCATGGTTTGGGACTTGAGGGGGAGAGGCTTCAAGTGCCCTTTGAGTTGAGTATGACAGTGGGAGGTCATGCAGACTTGTTTGAAGTATGTAGAGACTATGAGCTAGTGTTGTAGCAGCACCGCTCTTGGGGATATTTCCTAGTTTTACATATAAAACCATATTATTTCATCCTTGGCATGGATTTTTTGTATGTGGTGTAGGCTATCTGGATGGCATCAGGATGAAGGTCATTTTCATTGATGCAGATGGAGAGTCGGTGGTGTTTTTTTGCGTGCGAGACCCTCAGATGGGTCATAGGAGCGTTCCATCCTTATCATTCATGATGTTTGAGATGATGTTATGTTATTAATAGGTTCATCAGTTGGCGTTTCCTAGGATTGTAGAAGAGTACCCTGATGTCTTTCTAGAAAATTTTGTAGCATTAAACCCTCAACGAGAGATCTATTTGGGATCAAGATACAACTAGGAGCGTCTCCTATCTCTATGTCTTCATATAGGATGACCCCTTTGAGCTAATAGAGAAACATATACAACTAGATGGTCTATTGTCATGCGGTTTTGTTTGTGCATGTGTGTCACTATGGGGTGCACCAGTTTTGTTTGTGAAGAAGGTTGACGGACGATTGTGGTTTTGTGTCGATTATCATCGCTTAACCAAAGTGACAATAAAGAATCGATATCCTCTTCAATAGATTGATGATTTATTCGATCATCTGAATGGTGATAGTTGGTTCTCAAAGATTTAATTGAGGTCAGTATATCGTCAGATGTGTATGAAGGATGAGGATATCCCGAAGACTTCATTCTGTTGTCATCATGGGCATCAATAGTTCATTGTAATGTCATTCGGTGTGATGAATTCTCCTACTCTGTTCATGGGACTGATGAACGCGATGCTCTGTCAGGTCCTGGACATGTTAATGGTGGTTTTCATTGACAACATCATTGTGTACTTAGCATCTGAGGAGGAGCATGCAGAACATCTACACGCTGTTTTGGGAGTACTTCGTCACCATAAGATGTTTTAGAAGTTGCTGAAGTGTGATTTTTGTGTTCGAGGAGTATTTTTCTTGGGTAATTACATGTCCTTGTAGGGTGTACCTGTGGATCCATCGATGATAGAAGAATTTGTGTCTTGGGAAGCCCCCAAGAAACTGACATAGGTGTGAAGTTTCCTTGGTCTCGCAGGCTACTACAGGAGGTTTGTATCCGATTTCTCACAAGTTGAGACTCCTCTGACCACTTTTACAATGAACGATCAGGCATTCATATTGACTGATTAGTTTTAGGAATCCTTCATTTAACTAAAGGAGAAGTTAGTATGTGCTCCAGTTATTTGTCTTCCTACTGAGGGTGTTCAGTTTGATGTCTTCTGCGATGCTTTGCATCTGGGGTTAGGTTTTGTTTTGATTCAGCAGAGATCAGTTGATTCATATGGGTAGGGGATGTTACATCCCCATGAGTATAACTATTCCACCCATGATCTTGAGTTGGTATCCATAGT
Organism: Viscum album; assembly: GCA_963277665.1. Taxonomy (NCBI): domain Eukaryota; kingdom Viridiplantae; phylum Streptophyta; class Magnoliopsida; order Santalales; family Viscaceae; genus Viscum; species Viscum album. The sequence continues at coordinate 1,277,247,951 of OY728141.1, read as the reverse complement.
GTTTTCTATGAAGTTGTGGACACATTACCTCATTGATGAGTGCTTTGTGGGTTTCACCGATCATAAGAGTTTGAGGTATGTTTTCACCCAGCATGACTTGAACTTATGACAACATCGATGGATGGAGTTCTTATTGGAATATTACATCAAAATATTGTATACACCTGGAAAAGGGAATGTTGTAGCAGATGCGATGGGTCGGAAGTCAAGTACAGATTCGGTGCATGAATCAGGTGAATCGTGGAGAGTAATGGAGGAAATATCAGCATTATGTCTTGATATGGGAGATTTTGGGGGCATAGGTTGTCATTTTCTGATGATGGTACAATCATACCTGGTGCAGAAGTTGGAAGAGTCCCAGTTGGGGGATCTAGAGGTAGAGGTATGGAGAGACCGAGTTGTTTGTAGCGAGGTCCCTGATGGGTGGTCTGACGATGAACAACACTAAGTGTTGTATCCCAGAGGGGTTTTTAATCCTTTGATAATGTGTGAGATGGTTATTATATTGTTTCATAGTTCAACTTTAGCGGTGCATCCTTGCATGAAAAAGATGTATCGAGCCTTGAGGGGCCAGTTTTGGTGTCCTGGGCTGAAGCGTTCTGTTGCGGTGTTTGTGTCTCGATGTTTGGTCTGCCAGATGGTGAAGGTCGAACACCATGTTCTTGGTGGTCCTCTCCAGACAATAGAGATTCCTTAGTGGAAGTAGGAGGGAATCGCGATGGGATTTTTTACTGGTTTACCTCGAGCTCCGGGAGGATGTGATGCTATTTGGGTGGTAGTGGATCACTTAATAAAAGCAGCCCACATTATAGCAATCAAGGAGTCGAGCTCCATGGATGTTTTGTCAAGGAAGTATCTAGAGGAGGTAGAGAGACTTAATGGAGTTCCAAGGACGATCAATTCTGATCAAGATCCATGCTTTACATCTAGGTTGTGGAGAGGTCTTGAGCATTCTTTAGGTTCTCAGCTATGCCTTTGCACTACTTTTCATCCTCAAATAGACAGTCAGACAGAGCGAACCATCCAGAATTATGAAGGAATGTTTTTCTCTTGTGTTCTTGATTTTGGAGGACTATGAATGATGTAATTACCATCAGTGGAGTTCCCTTACAATAATAGTTTTCACTCTGCCATCATTATGGTTCCTTTTGATGCCTTGTATGGCCGACCTTTCCGTTCTCCATTCTGTTGGATTGTGGTCAGAGAGTCAGCAATTCTCGGAATGGAACTAGTGAAGAATACAACAGATATGGTCCATGTGATTTTGAGGGGATGAAGACAACACAAGATCATCATAAATCATATACTGATCAATGGAGGAGGCCCATACGGTTTGATTTTTGGGACCACATGTTTCTGAAGGTGACTCTCCGTCGTGCGCAGTGAAGGTTTGGTCATGCTAGTAAGCTTTCTCTACGCATTGTTGGGCATTTAGAGCTGTTAGATCATGTTGGAGTTGTGGCTAATCGAGTAACACTTCCCCCAATGATAAGTTGGATACATGTTGTTTTCCATGTATCATATCTCCATCGTTATCTTCAATATGACTCTCACATCATCGATTGGGGAGAGATTGATGTTGACGATGATGAAACCATTGAGGAGAGACCTATGGAGATCAAAGACCACAAGGGGAATGTGTTGCGCATGCGTTCTATCCCCTTGGTTCATGTCTTGTGGTGACCCAGTGGCACGGAGGAGAGTACCTAGGAACATGACTCACAGATACGTGCTCAGTAACCAGATTTGTTTGATGTTTAACTCATTTCATGTATCGATGTAGCCATTGTGGTTATAAACCATTCATTTTTATCATATGGCTCCCTTTGTTTCTTTTTGTTTCGTGCTCTCTTTTGAGAGGTATCTCGATGGGTGGTTGTTTAGACACTAATTTGTTTTCACATTAGGTGGGTTATGAATTCTTGGGGACAAGAATGTATTGAGAGGTATCTAATGTAATGTCCTGGACCTCTCCGGTCCATTACATTGTGAAAATATGGTGTTTGAGGTGTTCATGGAGGTCAAATTGACTTATCCCCAACACATGCCAATTTTTCAATTTTTGTGAATAGTAGCATCGGTGACCCTCGATGAACAGTTCCAACTGCAGACAGTTGTGAATAGTGCATAAGTAACATTCTAGGAACAATGCCAATGGTGATGTCTAATGGAACCCTCTCATTCCTTTTCCAATTTTACAATTCAATGAATAGTTCTATCTGTGAACAGTTCTATCGGTTACCTCTAAGGGTAACATCTATTTTCTTTTCCAAATTTATGATTTTATGAAATGATCTATCAGTGAACAGTTCTATCAGTATCCTCTAACAGTAACCTCTATTTCCTTTTCTAAATTTTCAATTCAATGAAAATTTCTATTGGTGAACAGTTCAATCGGTTACCTCTAAGGGTATCCTCTATTTATTTTTCCAAATTTTCAGTTCTATGAACAGTTTTATTGGTGAACAGTTCTATCGGTAACCTCTAACAGTAACCTATATTTTCGTTTCAAAATTTCCATTTCTATGAACAGTTCTATCGTTGAATAGTTCTATCGATAAACTCTAATGTTAACCTCTATTTCTTTTTCCAAATATGCAATTCAATGAACAGTTCTATCGGTGAACCGTTCTATCGGTAACCACTAATGGTAACCTCTCATTCCTTTTCCATGTTTTCAATTCTATGAATAGTTCTATTTGTGAAATGTTTTATCGGTAACCTCTTACGGTAACCTCTTTTTCCATTGCCAAATTATGAGTTCTTTGAATAGTGTTTCCAGAACGGTAGGTGTACAATGTTTCCATAATGGTAGGTGTACAATGCTTCCATAACGGTAGGCGTACAATATTCTATCAGTGAAGTTCTAATAGTGAGGTTCATGAACAATGTTCTATCGGTGAGGTTCATGAACAATGTTCTATCTGTGAGGTTCTAACGGCCAGGTTCATAAACAGTATTCTATCGGTGTGGTTCATGTATAGTGTTCTGTCGGTGAGGTTTTAATGGTGAGGTTTATGAACAGTGTTCTATCGGTGAGGTTAGTGAATAGTGTTCTATCGGTGAGGCTCTAATGGTGAGTTTCATGAAAAGTGTTTTTCCTTTTCCAAATTTTGAGTTCGTGAATAGTGTATCCAGCTTCATATAGTTTTTCCCCTTTATCGTTTTTCTATGACATAAAATTCATTTAATTCGTCGTTTAAATGACTCTAAAGCTAATTCAAAGGACTTAACTCCTATATTAATTATCCCTAAGGCCCAAGATATTTTTAAATGGTCATCATTCATGGTCTACTGTGATCCACTTTTAATGGGTAATTAATCGTATCTTAAACCGTCACCCTGTTAAATCTTCTAAAGGGATGGGATATCTTCCTCACAAATTCTTTCTCCTTTTTCTCAGATGTGAGATTCTAGAACATCCCATTGCTTCTCATAAGAGTTTACTAATCAAACATTCTTTCTCGGATTGGTTCCTCTCTGTTTTTATGCAACCACAATGTATCGATCAATCTTCAATATAAGTAATGTTTTTTATCGTTATTTTGGGGTTCATCTTCTTATGTTTATCCTTTCCATTTTATAGCTTGTAGTCTCCATGATTCTAATGGAGTTTTTTTGGGGTTTGGTTGGTGCGATTGTACCATGGCATCCTCGAGTGGATTCTATTGTCACGAGAGATGGATCGTGACCCATTGTGTGGATAAAGAATGTCAAGACCCATTTGAGGCAGGGGATTCGTTTCTTCTCTCTTCTTTTACATGCAACTATATTGTTATCATGGTTTATCCCACTAGATCACAATGAAATTGTCCCAATAAATATTTGAACCAGATAAGAAAAATGATATCGGTCGTATGTTATTTCCTCTTGTTTGTCTAAATAGTTTGATATCTATAATTTCTTCGTATAAATGTTCATTCTTGATGGAAATTGGGAAAGAACGTAAACCGAAATTAATTGATAATTTTTGGATAAATATAATGAGGAATGTAAATTAATCAGGTTCTTATTGTTATAATTTCATGTTAATCAAAATGTTGCAGTAGGCATGTTTAATTATTTTTGTTAGCTTACTGATTAGGTTTCCCAAATTTAGATCATATAAATAATAAATCGGTTAATTTAAGATGGATTAAAGAATTAATTGTTTGATAATTCTTTGAAGGGTTCTGAGTTACCCTCTTTATTGTTAAGGGGTCAAGAGCCCAATTGTTAAGATGTTTGTTTTACTGATCCTTGTGTTGTGACGTGAGCCTGGATGGCTGTGGTGATATGTGGAGGCATGGAAGCCTATTGGTTGTGGATTTTTTAGATGTCTAAGGAGGTGAGATGAATTGGTTTATCCTTGTTGGTGTCAGGGATGACATCAATGATGATGGAATGCGATGGATGTGATTGTTGGATGCTTTCTGATTCTTAATGGTTAATTATCTTTTTTACTTTTCCCCACTGTTAAAGGTAGCTGGTCTTTCTTACCCTTCTTTCAAAAGAGGCAAATACGTGCGGGGTATTCCACGTGCTTTCCGTGTTTATCTTCTCAAGGGATGATGGGTCTACACTATTACTATAGGCGGAAAAGAATCGACGGGTAATACATCAACTCACCGTTTTAATCCCCCTTGTGGTTTGTAGCATAAAATGTTTATCTAAAATGCCTGAGAATATGGGAAAGTAATTCTGTAAAGAATAATTGAATAAATGGTGATAACCCATGGGGTTGGAGTTTGCCGGAACATAATGATGAGGTTGTAATTTGGAAGGAACAATGTATATTGGGTGAGATTCTAATGAACATTAAATTGGAAATGGTTAATTAATGTTTAAAGTATTAATTAATATAAAGTGAAACATATAAAAATAGAATGTAATTATATATTAAAGCTTATTAAATGCTTGTGTTCTTATAGGATAACTAGTCATAGAAGTAGGAGCCCAGAGTCTGAGAGAGGTTAGCTGCAGTTGAGTTTAATACTAGGCTATGCCCATAGTGTGGTTGTGAGGTATAATATATTCTATACTTTTTGTGTTTTGATATAATACTCCACCCTGTAAGTAAAGGAAAATGACACCCCACGGATTTAGAGCCCTGGGTTGGGGGGGGGGGTTCATTTCCACAACATTCCGATGAGAGGATGAATAGCTGACTACCCCCTTTGGCCCTGCTCTCTTCTCTTGGTATTTACTTCTGTTGGTAGTCACATAGTTAGTTTTTCCCATATATGTGTGTAGAGGCCTATAATGGCTTGTGGTTACTCACACATATATATTCTGGATATAGTTTCTTATGGAGTACTATAGGTTTAACGTGTATAGGCTGTGATGTCTTGATGATCCTTACTTAGTGTATGGGTTGTAATGGATTGAGGTACAATACATGATGTAAGATACACGTTATGTGAGGTATGGTGGATCTAAGAAACTACCTGGTTATGTTGATTATGTGGACGTTGTGGTTTTTTTTGCATTAGGTGCATATTGTGGTGCATCGCCCAGGTGTCTGCAGGCAAGCCTTTTTGGAGAGATATGATCAGGACATGCGACGTTGGGGAAATACAGTGAACCAAGGGCGAAGTAGTAGTGGGGTACCTTTGATATTCTATATTATATGATATATTCTTGTATTCATTACTTGGAGAGAGTAGCCTTGGTGAGGCTGGGAACTTAGTAAACCTATTTAGGTGATGAGTTAGTTTCATTTTTTGTTCACTGTGCTTTAGCATTCTTTCTTTAATTTTGCATGAGAGGCTTCGGGGAGTATCATACTGAGTATACTATTATACTCACCATATATCGATATAAACTATTTTTTTCATATCATGTGGAGAAAGTTGGAGATCAAGCCTGTTTCTACTAGCTTGGGGTTGCAGGAGCTGTTCGGGATTGTGGTTGTCGTTGATTTTACTTTCATTTTGGTACTTGCAATTTTTTCCCTTTCTGTTGTAGTAGATTTACATGACATTACATATATGCACTTTGGATTTCATTTGTATTTCTGTCTGAGTTGGAGTTGGTTGGTGTCTATCTTATCTATCTATTATGCATGTATTATCTTAGAGGGTAATGCATCCCATTTGTGGGTTTACTATACCCTAGATGCTAGTCTCGAACTCGGGGCCTACTAGAGGTGGGACTCGGGGGTTTATTATCTCCCTTCTCATATTTCCCGACCAGGAGGGGTACACATTGTGGGGAGGGGTTCGTGACATATCCTATCACAAGGGCGTAGCTTGTTGACCCACATTGATGTGGGTTTTTTATGTCCATACTATGTCTGAAAATTATGGGGCACTTCATGACCATGATTCATCCAAATGAATTCATTCCATCATAATTATGTCAAGATACCAATAAAATGATTTATTAAAACCACATTTTCATCAAGAATTATAGAAAAACAATTTTTTCATTATTTTGTATATATCATTTTTGGGATCATTTGTCAATCGGGATTATTGTAATATATATATTTTAGAAAATTTCTACTAAATAAATTAAAATGATATAGGAATATCCAAACAATAAAATTTTTGAATAGTAGAGTTGGAGTAGAGCCCCCAACATTTAACAAGTTATAATAATGAAGATTTTCCTAATGGAACCTCTAGATCTATACTCATAACAAATTTACTATGATAGATGACATTAATTTTTTATAAAAAAAGGGATCATAGTTCTATCTATACTGGTTTAGATCTAACCATTGTAGTGAGATAAAGTGAGAATGTAGAAGGAAAAGGGGGTAAAATTATACTTACCCGTGATTCTAGAGATCAAGTACATTTTGGCAGATAAAAACATTGTTTTAAATCATAAGAAAAAACCAATATTACATTATGAATGAGATGAGATTTAAAGATTGAGGGAAGAGTAGTGAAATTAGGTGTTTAAGTCCAAAAAATTATTTAAACTAAAATTTTTATCACAATAAATTCAATGATCTTGGTTCGGTAGAATCATATAGAAAACTATGCGGTAACTATAAACCAGATACCATATGAAAACCACCAAATTTCATGTTTTAATTGCTCGGTTTGACAAACCATGACCTAATCATGTTTTTTCCTATATCTCAACTTTCACGGTCTTACCTAGGGCCGACAAAGTCTGACAACAAATTTTCCCAACCATGATCCAACCTAGAAACTCTTAGACTATATTAAAAAATTTCTTATAGAATCATCATGTATTCCCCTAATTACAATTAAAATTATGAAACACTGAAAAATAATAAAAACATGTAAAAAATAAAAAACCTAAAAAAACAACCCATGTACTATAAAAACATTAAAATAAAAAATTAAATGGAAAAGTACCTAAAATCATGGGTTATACATCTCACCATCATGATTAGAAAAATAAGTATACTCAAATATTTATTGGTTGAAAATGTACAAAAAAACATAGAAAAATTCATTTTATATTTATAGAAAAAATATATTCATTTGGTGTCTTGTGTATCCACTGCACAGTACTTCCTCAGATTCCAACATTCCTAATCTTATATAGACATATAAAAATATATTAAACCACCTTTTGGATGGTGATAATTGGTTAGTATCAGTTGTTCCATATCACACTAAAGGAACCTATTGTGTTCCAAGTCTAAGATATCCAACTACTTGATGCCCCCAGTAGATTCAATCTAGAAATAATTTTATAATTACTGACACACACATATATATATGATCATTTTAAATTAGTTGAAAATTAAAAATCACTAGTGATAACATGGTATTATGATTTTCTAAACCAATAAACTAGAACTCATAAGAGAAGTACCTCAGTATGTTCGAAAACATCCCATATATCATCACCGAGCAATCGGAATCGACAATTTATCTCATGTAGTTCAACCATCACCACCATGGTCATTAATTCTATGCTAACCTCCAAAAATGGATTCTAAATCACTACTCTCCAAGAATTAATTTTTTTTAATTTGTCTGTCACTTACAATATATTTTATGATGATCTATGTGGTCTTGTATTTCAAGGATATAAATGTCAGAATCCTTAAACGACTAACATAAGGTTGTTCCAGAATTAAATAACCATGATAAAAAATTCATATTTATATATCTTAGGGACGTGAATTGATTTCATTGAATATTAATTTAACATGTATATGTATATATATATATTAATGTGAATTTTAGTTGTTATTCTCTCACAATTCATAACCTATCATTTTTAGAAGATATTATTATTCATTGATGTTAATGAATGAGATAACAATGTTAATATACATAAATAATTTTATGAATTCTACATAGGTATCCCAAATTATATAACAATCAACTAATCACCATTATTTTAAATCTAATTTTTGATGAATAAAAAATATACATATAACGATGAATTTGGTACAATAAGTGTAATTCATTTTTGAAAAAACTATAGAGTAGTATGATACTAAAATGGAAAAAAAGCATAAAAATTATTGAAAAAGTAGTTTGAGAACCTTTGTAAAAACACTTCAACATCCTATTGATTCGTATTTGATTATCCTTTTAATTATTAGGTAAATAAGGGTATTAGGGGGGTGATTATCTATTTATTTAAAAATATGTTAGAGATAAGACTAAATATCATTACAAATTTATATTATAATTAATAAAATCACATCTAGATTATTGAACTAAAAAAATAATTTTAATATTATCTACTCTTTATAAGAATCACTACTTTTTGATAATCATTCAAAATTACATTGGTCAATTTTAATAAATAAATTCAATAAATAAATAAATTAATTTTAAATTAAAATCAAAAAAATTCCAAAAAATCACTATTACAACCAAGATAAAAAAATAAAATAAAATAAAGTTTATGATTTATATGATTTCAATTTCTGTATTTATATTCATAAAAAATTTATAAAATAATTTATATAATTTAGTTATTGAAATAGAAATAGTTTTATTTAACAAAATTGTTTTACAATTATTTTATTTAAAAGATGAATTTCCTAATTTTATAATTTAAAATTGTAAAAATAGATTAATTTTTTAGATCATATTTTCTACATCATACTCATATATTATTTTATATTTTTATAAAATAGTTTATTTTGTTAGTAGTGAAAATTACTAATTTTTAAAAGACTGTAACTTTGATTAAATTATAATTATATAGAAATATATTTTACATTTATAAAACATTTTTAAAAGAATAAAAATATATCTAATAAGAAATATAATTCATTTAAAAATTAAACATTGAACTTATAAATCATTTTTCATTTATTGGAAATGAAAGTTATGTTTTTGTTCAAATAATTTTTTTTGGTTCTTCTCTTCATAATCATGTCTTAATTAGGTTAATTATGGTTTTATATGGTTTAAAATTAAAATTATCCTCATTTTAATAAACATAATAAAATTAAATCCCAATTAATCTATATTATACATAATTTTGGTGTTATATCATTTTTAATGATTTAGAAGAATTTTTTCTAAAACCCGGTTTTCATTACATTATGAGTAACTATTTTAAATATTATTATTTTACCAATTATAGAAACATTATATTATAAAATGGATTCCATTTTTGGAATAATAATGTCCAAATTTATTAATGAAATCAATTAAATGTTTAGTTGAAATGAATAGTGATAATGGTAAATGGTTGTCCTCATGGTATGGGTTAAAAGGGTTAAAAGGGGGTTTTAACTACAAGATAAAGAGTAAAATATCTCCAAACAAATTATAAATATTATTGCATGAATGAATTTATAACTTAAATTATAATATATTATAAATTTTCACAATTTTTTCCATTATACTTGAGCATGACACTTGCAATATTATAATGTTCTTAATATTTACGTGGGTGGCACTCCTCCTACAAATAAAAGGGAGCCACCTCTTCTCACTTATCTACACACATTGAGCAACATATCTCTATCTATTCCTAACTATATCTATCTAAAAATTTCTTCCCCATATCTTATTGTAATTTTTATCTAATAAATACATATATTATAATGCTTAATTCATTATATAAATGATGATATTAAAAGAGGAGGTATAAGTCATAGAAAACTTCATACATATTTTTTTCTTCTTATACTTCAAGGAAATATTCTCTAACAATCCTAATGAAATGTCATAATTATCTTTACTAAAATTTAGTCATGCTTATGTGGAGACTACCCCCTCCATGACGTAATGTGTTTCGTTTCACATCACTGCCTCACACAACTGATTATTAATATTGACTTAATCAACATATATATATATATATATATTACATTGAAGATATAATTATAATTCTATTAAGATAAAATATTATCTATCTTCTTACCATACCATCACTTGAAAATGAAAATCTTACTTGTGTCTACTTGTGGACTATTGCCTCAAAAAAGAGATGCAATTTATTTTTCATTACATTTTCACATGGCTGGTCATAATATTGGTTTTTTATGATTATATATATATATTTAATATTATTATGTGTCAATTATTGTGATTAGTTATCTAATTTTTTCTCCATATTCTAGTTGAAAAGTGAAAACTTCGCTCATGTGTAACTGGAGACTACCACCTCTATAAAATGACGTATTTCATTTTTCATGACCAACTAATAGGGATAGTTTTAAAAGTAATTTCCATATAAAAAATCATAAATTTTAAAATTTTAAAATATTATAGATGATGGATATAGAGACCCAATACTCTCACACATAGATATCAGCTCTTAATAGGAGAATGTTTATTAAATTTCATAAATACATGTCAAAGGACTACAATGCTTTATTTAAATTGAAGATAAGGTACACAAAATTATTATTTTTTGAAATATCATAAAAATATCCCATAAATATCTTACCCATTTTAACATTGAAAAACACACACTAAATAACACTTTTCTTCATAACCTGGCAAAAGAAATGTGAGAAAGGGTTTACTGAGATGCCCAATAATGGTAATCATCGAAAATATAAAAAACTAATGCGATAATAAGGGTATGATAACATACTAATAACCAATTAAAACCATAATCTACATATAAAATATATAAATATTGTATATTTTCCTAAATATTGGATGCTTATAAGACATGAATCATAATGGAATTAATGAACATGATCCAAATGAACCTAACATTGGACAAATACATAAATTTATGTCATAAATATAATAATTTAACATTTTGAACATTTACAAATAAAAAATAAAGAGACCATATCTTTTTATACATTAACATTTCATATCTTTTGTGGACTACTAAAAACATTATACAAATAGACGCCCAAATACCATAATAGTATTATTCCTTTGGTAACATGGAAACACAAATAGTTGTACATAAATGAGTTAAAACACATCCTATTAGGGTCTTATTGAACAACACCCTTTCTAGACACATAATAAATAATACATATCTTAATAAACTATGGGATGTGACCATAATAATGGGTGATATATACATATAAAGAGAGAACAATGGAGATACACAAATATAATCATGATTATAAGGTTAGGAGAAAATTATCATGCAAATAAAAGACGACACCCTACATATCAAGGATCAAAACCTAAATCGTGGAATAAATCTTGGTAGTTCATACCATATTAATGATAAGGAAATAATGAACATAAGACATGAAATAATAGAATATGAATAAAAAAAGAAGTATGGATGACAATAATCATATACTATGATTTCCATAATAGTCTACACATCATTGCCAATACCATCTTGGTAGTGTGTGTTCACTCCGCATAACATCATGGTATTTATTGTTCACTCCGATGACCATCTTATAAACATTTGTTCACTCCTCGTACTGTCTTAGTAGTAATAGATCACTCTTATGTCTATATTAGTTGTCAAGGATCATTCCTAGGACCATATTAGTCTATCTAATGAGATATAAACATTAGAAAATTCATTAGAGGGTGATATAGGTCTCTCCCATCTCATAGTGAAACAATACATTCATGTACCACTGGATCATAAATAATCATATAATAACCCACATAAATAAATAGGTATTATAAACATGAAACCATATAATAACCTGTATAATGAAGACATTTTTTATAATTATTTCATCATAATCATAACATGTGAAATGATGCGGGTTTCAAAATCATATAACCCATGAAAGAGAAATGTGTTTTGTAAACATCAGGTAATCAAAACATAATCCATTCATTTAAGGAACATGAATACAAATATTGAATAATTTTACATGAATTTAATAATTAATCCCAATATATGTTATCAAATATTGGAAATAATTTTGATAGATATTTTAAAAACATTTCTTGAGTTAAATAACCCTTTGTCATTAAAATAATCTTTTAAAGACATAAAATATTTTTGAAAACCATTACCTTTGAAAATAGATTTGAAAAAACAAGAATAAATTTTTTAAAATTAATATAAATACTTTTTCCATTATATTTAAATTCAAGGAACAATTGAAAAAAATTTGAATTTTTTTTAAAAACATTATTTTTGAAATAGAATAGATTTCCGATCAAAGAGGGAAATACTGTTATATTTTTCATAAAAAATTTTATTAATAATTTTTTGTACCTAAGAGTGGAAAAAATGTTCTAATAAATGGAGTTATGATTAATAATATTATTATAGGTAAACTAATGTGTCTTCTTGAGAGATTAATAATAAAATTTCATCAATGAAAGCATAATAAAAAATCATGATAAATGATGAGATTGCTTGAATAACTCTTACCACATGGTAAATTTGTATCATACACTCCATGTAATAAAATTTATTTAAATGAAGATTAAAATATCAATAAAAAAGTTATTCATTATATAAAAGGTAAAATAAAATTATATTCAACTCAAAAAAAGGTCGGATTATAACAAAACATGTGTCCAATAGAAGGAAAATCTGACAAAAATTTCTTACCAATTTGGAAATATTTGAAATATTAACTCCATGAATGAAACATAATAGAATGGAAATGTAAATACACATAAATTTAATAATAAGAATATTATAATACATTCATGTGAAGAATATTCACCACACAGAATTCAAAAGTGATGTCGAAGGCATGTATCTTATATAAATAAATAGTTGAAATGAAATTTCCCTTTCCTTGTGTCTTCAGTGTCCCTGTACTCATTAAAAAACTTATATAATTAATATTATATTACTATAAAACTTTTAAATAATAATATTCTTCTATATAATACCATATATGTTATGATTATGACCTTATATTAACAACTTTTTAATAATCCTAATTTATGTTTTCACTTTTGGTAATAAATTTTCCTCTTCGTACGTGTCTTAATGTGTTATATATTTTTTCCTTATAATAATATAATTATTTATAGAATCAAAACCCTGATATTAATAAAATATCTATTTATTATATTTTTATTTTAATAATCTATATAATATAGTTGTATGATACTGAATACAAATTTCATGGAGATGATAAGTCATACATATGCATAAACAATATTTCCAATTTCATTATCGTACTAAATGAAAAAATGTAAATGAAATATATATATATATATATATATTCCAGTAGAAATATTATATCATTATTATCAAATAAGTTTATTTAACCCATCCTTAATACAATCCATGTTGTGTGTGAAGGAATCACATCTCTTTGAGGGGTCAGTATTCCGCACTTCCTCAAACGAAATTATCATATTCACGCCAATGGGAATATATATAAATATGTGTTGAAAATGAATTAAATAAGATAAAAACATAAAAAATATAATATATAACTTATAAATAGAGTAAATTTTATTATGTCCTTTATGACATGTGATAAAGAAAAATGAAAAAATATTATTTTGTGACGAAGTAGTTCGTCGTACACATAAAAAGCATGTTCGTTAGCCATTATATGAAGATGTGTGTAACTGTAGGTAGAAAAAATAGTATAAAAATCCTAGTATGTTTATGATACTGGTGTTTTTTATAATCATGTAGTAAATTAAGTGTTGGCGTAGATAAAGAAAATAAAAAAAGGAACTTCAGAGAAGTCATTACCACTTAATCGAGTAACTATTTCAGTTTCTCTAAAAGGATTCATTTTATAGATTTAATATTAAGGTGAGAATTAAAAGATAATGAGAATGATTTTTAGTAGCTATTTGTTCTGATTATGGTTTAAAAAAAATTTCTTTATAGGTGCCAGTATGTGGGAGGAGAGGAGGCCTTTTATTGTGGAGGGAAATGACACACATTGTAATTTTGAAAATAATTGTTTGTTCCCTGAGAATTACATGTTCCCTAAGTTAAAAATGGAACATTATGTTACCTTAAAAGTTTATGTTTTGAAATATTTCCATAAAATAGGTTTTGTACAAGTGTATTGCTTATTTTGGCCCAAATGTTTATGGTTTCGTCCATTGTTATGCTTAATTTCCTTAATAAATCTAATTAATTTTAATTAACATCATTAATACTTTTGATGAAAAAACAATGTTTCCCATATTAGAAATTATATATTATTATGGAAAGAAATATGGAATCCATTTTTCCAATTAATATAAAATATGTGTTAGAAATTAACATAAATTTAATCATGCGTATGGGATAATGATACGAGATTTTAATGTAAAAATGTCTGAATGTTTACCATGTTTTTATTGTCAAATTCAAAGTAAAATTTATTATAATGTCATAAATTGTATTAATTAATAAAAATATAATATAATTAATGTTTAATAAAAATGGAAATTAAAATTTATCATTTTAAATATATCATATAAAAAATCAGTTTTGAATTAAAAATCATTATTTTTAACTATTCAATAAAAAATGAGGTTTCTTGAAAAATCTAATAAATTCACCATAATATAATTTTAATATTATAAATTCAAATATTAGGATTATTTTACCAAATAAAATTTATATATTTTTCTATGATTAATATTATTATATTTCAAAGGAAATTAAATGTAGTTCCATTGAGAAAATGGTATTTTAAAACATATATGAAATTTACCAATAATTATATATTTCATTATAAATATGTTTTGTTTATATGAAAACATTATAAAAAATATTTGATAAGTAGTTATTAAAAGTAATATTAATATGTTTTATAGCTAAGTTATAATTATCACATTTAAATAATTATAACAATAAAATAATGTTTCATAGAAACATTTGTGTTTCCTATAATATACACCAAGTTGATTTTCCGTGTAATGTACACTAAGTAGATGTCTTGTGAGAGTAATTTTAGACATTATTCAATTATATATGGGAATTTAAATTTAATTTATTCAAAAAAGGTCCATAAACACTCGTGGTGTTATGATATACCCCCATTAAAATGGATTTCCCATTTAAAATTCACCAGTATGATAAAACAGTGTGGATAAATTTAATTCTTCATATCATCAAGTTAACACATTGATACCTATAAATGGTTATTTATCCACAGAAACTTTAACATGTGGGTGGTCTTTTTTTATCGAATATTCTATGGTTGGTCAGAAATTTCAACTCGTCGGTCTTGATAAGAAAGATCCTTCTCCAGCGGTATGACCTCTGTGTTTGGTACATTTGAAGGGTGGGGTATGTACTTCCACAGGTTTGATAAATAGAACACATCCTAGACTATAGGGAGATATAGAGTAATTTTCATGTGATAGGATACCGTCTCAATAGGATCAAGAATATCAAAGGGCTCGATATACCTAGGGCTTATTTTTCCTTTCTATCATAAACTCATAACTTTCCATGAGGGTGGGATTCATAGAAACAACACTTCCTCAATCATAAATATTAGATCATATTTTCGGTTAACAATATTTCTTTTTTCCATCTTTGAGAATACATGATATAATTCCAAATGGTTCTATCCTTTACGTCCATTTCTTCAGCGATCTCATGTCTTACTTGCTTTGTATATAAAATCTCATCCCAGAAAGTTGGAGCTTGACATTTATTCCCATTGAGTGATTGAAAAGGTTCCATATGAAATCTTGAGTAAAATATATTGTTTTATGAAAACATTACAATAGGAAGGTGTTGATCCCAAACCCCTTTTAAATCTAGTGTATAAGATCCCAATTTATCACATGGGGTTCGAATTGTTCGTTCAGACTGACCATCATTTTGTGGATGATATGAAGTGATGAATCTCAATTATCTATAAAGTTCTTGCTGAATACTTTATTAGAACATTTTGGTGAACTTTGGATCCTAATCTAATACAAAATAATGTGGTACTCCATGAAAACTTACCACATCCTTAATTTATATCCAAGTAAGATAATCTAGAGGGTATATTTTTATAACAACAATGAAGTGGTATGACTTACTAAAGAGATTGAATATCACCCTTATAGCCTTAAACCCATGGGAGGTTTTGGGTAGTCCAACAACACATTCAATAGTGATGTCCACCAACTTCCATTCTAGTATGGGTAAAAGTTACAACATTCCCTTTTTATTTTTTCTTTTCCCCATAACGTTTTCTCATACTATGAACCAAAATAAAAAATCTATTATATATTTATTTATGACATCACGCTAGAAGTTTTTTTCTTGTCCCTATATGTATTTTTACTTCAAAGATGAATAGAAAACAAAAAACTATGAGCTTCATCTTGATAATCCTTCTTCAAATACGGTATGGAAGCAACACAAACATGGTTCCTAAACCTTATCATTCCCTCCTAATCCTGATTTAAGTCTGGAACATCTCTAACTGTATCTTTCAGTTGTACATCTTATTTCTGCACCTCCTTAATCATGACATAGAATGATGGTGGAAACATCATTTGATAATGATAATATTTCTCACCTTCTTTCTGGATTTCTTCATCCATCCTTTGAAAATACATAAATATTGAATCATTTTTTATCCTCATCATGGATTATATAATGTGATCTTTATGACTTAAAGCATGGCCCAAAATATTCTCCTTCATAGGGTGGTAATGTATTGAGAAGTCTAAATCATTAATCAACTATGACCATCTTCTCTAGCACTTTTTCAACTCCCTTTATGTGAATATATAATGAATTATTTTATTATCAGTATATATATATCACAATTTTCCCCATTAATATATTCCATCCATATCATTAATAAAATACTATCATTATTAAATCCAAATTATGAGTTGGGTACGTTTTCTCATGAATCTTCAACATCCATAAACCATAAGCGATAACAATGTTATTATGCATAAAAAGACATCCCCACCCCTTATTGGATGGAACACGATTGATCACAAACCCTTCATAATTATATGATGGTATAACCATAGGATCCCTAATTATCCTTCACATTAGTTCCATGAAAATTTCCTAACATTTATTTGTCTAGAGAAACATGAAACCCTCTAGTGTTTACATGGTCATGCGAATAGATAGTTATGATAAATCCTATGAAAATTCTTGAAAATATCCAAAGAAACCAAGAAATCTATGGATATCAGTCACCATTGTTGGTCTAGATTATCATTAAACAACCTCCATATTTGATGAATATACTACCGTATCATCACTTTAGATTATGTGACCCCAAAAATGAATCATTTTGCCTAAAAATTTCACACTTTCTAAAATTATTATTGAGTTTGTCCCTCTTTAGGGTCTTTAGTACTATTCTCAAGTGATCTTTATTTTATTCCTTGATATGTGAATATATGTGAATATCATCTATGATGAATACCAAAAAAACATTGAGGAAATCCCTAAATACTCCATTAATTAAGTCCATAATGATAGCAGGGGAATTAGTATGACCAAAAGTTTTATTACATATTCGTAGTGGCCATACCTTTTACAGAATGACATCTTGGATTTATCCTCCTTCCTGATCCACAATTTAGGATATCTTGAATGAAGGTCAATCAGAAAAATGTATTTACCTCCATGGAGTTGATAAATAATGTAGTTAATATGGGGAATATGATACATGTTTATGATTTAGATATCGTTCAACTATCGATATTCAATGTAGTGTATCATTGATCCATCCAAAAATTTCACAAAACTAATAGTCGAACCAAAAGGTGACACACATGGATGAATGAATCCCCTATCAATGTTTTCTTGGAGTTTATTATTTAATTATTGCAACTCAATTAGGTCTATAGTATATGGAGTATTAGAAATTGGTGTGGAACCATGTATGAGTTCTATTGAGAAGTCAACATTATGTTTTGGGGGAGGGCTATGAAACTCTTCTAGAAAGACATTAAAAAAATACAAAACAATAGGTTTATAATCACTATTGATTTTATCCCAAACCATTTGAGATAAAAAACTCATTTGAAAAGAAATTCAGACCCACACAGTAGATGTAATATCCAGAGTAAGTTCATACTTATCAACACATGGATATATGATCATAGGAGAGTTTGAACTATCAAATGAATGTTACCTTACATGATTGTTGAAGTGAGATTTATGTAGAGAAATCCTATCACTACCAAAGATTTCATCAAAATCATCAAAAGTAAGAATAGAAAAATTTGATGGAAGAATATTCCTATAATCATCAATTAGAGAGGAATCATAGAAGTTGGATGTAATCATCATACCAATAATGGTTTTCACTACTAATTACACATCTAATTATTTGGGTAGAATCGTAACACCAATAGAAAATTATTTAGATATTAAAGAGTGGGTAGATCCATAATAAAATATGACTTTACGAGTTCTATAGTGGATGTTATGTGTACATTTTATCACATCGTTACCACACCCCTCACTAGAAATAGATATTTCAGGATTATACCCCTTATCTATCTTTGTAAGAGGTTACTAATGTCAATCATTATCACCAGACCTTAGGTTTGGGGTGTGGTTAAGATAATTCTCAATCACATTACATGTTAGAACATTATCAAAGAAGGATCATTCTATGTTTTTTTCTATATTCACCCATTTTTCAATATTATTCTTATCACTTTGTCAATAAAATTTCTAATGGCCTTCTATTCCACACATAAAACATTTATTATACCCCTTATGGAAATTTAATCCATACTTATTTATATAATTAGAGAATAAAGGAAATATAATATTATTATCTTCCTGGTTTTATGATTTTCCTTTAAAATCTATATTTTTTTCATTTCAAATGGCTTGGACGGATACGTGACTCAAACTCCATTTCAACCATGATTTCACAAGACACAATATCTTTATAGCTACGAATGTCCAGTATGGCCAAAAAACATCTGAGACTTAGCATTTGGGAACTGAATAACCTTGAGACATTAAGTTGTGTTGGATGATAATAAAGGAAACATAACTCAAAAGTCTCATGAAACTGACCTCATAGGTACAAATATATTCATCATGCCTTTTATTCAACTTGTGGAAATACTTCTCCATATTTGTGAATTTACAAATCAAATTACCTAGGAGTGTCATAAATGTTGTGAAACAGGTCTTGTTGTCATGTACCTAATTTCCCAAAGTCCAGACCGCAACATCTTGTCAGATTTGCTACAGCTAGGTACATCTATTAATGGTCCACATCCACTTGTATCATATAGAAAATGACATATTTCTAGGAAACCACTTACAATATCCTCCAAAAATATTCCTATACATGTTGTTATGATTTTACATATCCTTATACTAATCCCTTGACACGTCCATGGGGTTATCACTATGGTTTTATCATCCTATCTTAAAACATATAACAAAACCGTTACTCTGATACCTACTATAATGAACCTCAGATTTCCTACATTAACATCACATAAATTTTGTGGAATTTTTAAAACATTATACAAACAGAAACCGAAAGAATGTAATTTTATAGTTCAATTGAAATCATGGAAGCATAAAAAATGGTACATAAATGAGAAACATCATCTCCTACATGTTCATCTTGACTATAACCCTTATTAGTCACCTCAAATAGAATACATATATTTATAACCCGATGGAGGTTAACATAAAAAATCGGTGACATCAGATTCTATATAAGGGTTAAAAATGGACTTATGCTATCATAATAATGAGAATAAGGGCTTGTGAACATTATCATGAAAATAGAATATCATTCCCTACATATCAAAGATCATAAAAAATGAATCATAGCATAAACCTTAAATGTTGATAATACATGAGTTATAAGAAAATAATGAACAGAAGACATGTTTTTTTATTTCCCTTAATATCTCTCCATCTTCCTCACCTGCCATGTTATCTATGATCCTTATTGGGCTTTTGTGGTTGTTGGATCTTCATTATAGCCACTTGTTTCGAAGGATTTATTTTCATTTATGTGTTCTGTATTATTTTTTATTTGGGTTTCCAATTTCATTTTGTTCTATTTTCCTTAGTTTCTCAATGAAAATATGTGTTCCCTGAAAATTTATTCTATGTTCTTATCATTGGAACCTTCATTCCCAACCCGAAAATGGTTTTCTTCAATGACTCTCTAGTGGATTGGGATTATTTTTTTAGCGATGATTAGTGTTTCTTAAATTTAGACCATTCACCCACCTAGAATCATATTTCAAATCCTGTTGTACTGGACTACATCTCAGTCTGGTATGAATGAGTTCATGGTGGATTTAGGATTGTGTTTGTGGATGATTTCGGTGCCAACAACCCGTCTTGGTGGTGCTACTTTGAGAGACTAGTGCGCATTTGGTTGGAGAATTCATTCAGGTATGTGGGTCTTTTCTTGTGACGTATATGGAGGTGTTTTCTGGTTTCTGGAGATGATTATTTTTCTGAAACATATCAGTAGTAATGGCTTGATGCATGGTGAGTAAGATGGTGCTACCACAATTTTGAATGTGTTGATGGCTTTCATTGATGTTTTGGCTGGGTCCTTTTCCTTCTTGATGCATTTGTGTTGCTGAATTTGAATCATTTTTCAATAAGGATATTTTATGGAATTGTTTCTAATTTTGTTCAACTATCTTCTTCCTGATGGAGATATGTTAATGGAAATGATGATGCGAGGATGGTGTTGACGTGTTGGGCTGGTTGGCCCATGGATTCACATTACTGAATGAATGGAAAGAGGGGATAAGGATCGATTCTAAACTTCTACTCTTCATTTTGAAATTTGAATCTGAAATTTTTGTTTGTTCTTTTTTCAAATTTCTATGATTTGTAGATTTCATTTCTTGGGTTCTATCATAGGGTTCCCATTTACCCATAAAAATTTATTATTAAAATATTATAAAAAATTGATTTGTAGACATAATAATATAACATATTTTTCATAGTAGCCATGTCATTTCATCCAATATTTTCATTGTATTATGGGTTCACTCACCAAATCTTCTTGATAGTCATGGTACACTCTTGTGGACATCTTAGTATCATGAGTTCACTCCTCATAAAATCTTGGTATTCATGGCTCACTAACATGGCCATCATAGTAGTAACCTTTCATTTCCAATACTATCTTAGTCAATCTTAGGATATATTAATATTTACCCAATGAATAAGGAGGGTGATAGCGGTATCACACATATCATAGTGACATCATATATACATGTTCTAAAATATAATAAATAATAACATCATAACCCATGAAAAGAAATGGGTATTATAAACAAGTAATCATATCGTAACCAGTGAAAAAAATTCTCATAATCATTTCTTCATAAACCAAACCTGTGAATAAAAGTGGGGTTCAAAATATTATAACATGTGAAATAGAAATATTTCTCATTACCATTATTCCTTAAATACATAATCCATTAATAAAAATAATAGGAATATAATCATTGATTAATTTCTTTAAAAAGTAATGAGTAACACTAAAAAATGTTATATTAGATGAGAAGTAATTTTGAATGGTCTTCTAAAAATGTTTCATGATGAAAATATAATTTATTGACATATATATATATATATATTTATGATCATTTTATAATATTTTAAAATTAATAATACTTAGTGATAGAGTTATATTATAAATTTTTAAACCTATCAACAACAACTCATATGGAAACTACTTAACCATATTCGAAAAAATCCCATATAAAACCACCAAGCTACATGAATCTACACTTTATCTCATAAACTTCACCCATCACCACCATGCACTTAAATTCTATGATAACCTCAAAAAATGGAGTCCCAATCATGGATCTCCATGATTTCACTAATTCTTTATTTGCCTGTCACTTACAATGTGGTGCCCCTTGATCTATGTGGTCCTGTATTTCAAGGATACAAATTTCATAATCCTTCATTGACTAAAAATTGGTTGTGGTTGAATTAAATTACTATGGATAAGACTCCCCAATGATAGATATCAATGATGTAACATGATTTCAATGAATATTAATTTAACATGTATATATATATATATATTAATGTTAATTTTAGTTGTTATTCTCTCACAATTCAAAATCTATCAATTCAAGAGACATCATTTTTCATTGATGTTCATGAATGAGAGAAAAATGTATATATACATAAAAAAATTATGATTTAAACATAGTTTTGCCAAATTAAATTTTTATAAACTAATAAATAGTTTGTTAAATCTATATATTGATAAATAAAAAATACCCATAAAACTATGTTTTTGATGCAATAAGTTTAATAAATTTTGATCCAAAATTCAAAAAAGGGATTGAAAAAGTAGTTTAATAACCTTCCTAAAAAACCTGAACCACTACATGATTATTATGGATATATATTATCAATTATCATGAAAGTAAGGACATTAAGTGGGTGATTATCTATTTATTGAAAAGTAATTTAAAGATAATACAAAATATAATTTTAAAATTATATTATAATAAAAATATCACACCATGAGAAGTTAATGGATAATCAAATTTTAATATTACATCCTATTTAGAAGCTACTCTATGTTCTGATAATCTTGAAAAATTAAATTTCTCCATTTAAATAATGAAATACAAAAGTTAAATAAATGAACATTTAAAAAATCATTAAAATTATTTCAAACATTCACTATTACAAAAATTATAGTATAATATATATATAATACAAATGATTTATAAGTTCTCAATTTAAGTATTTATATTCCTCAATAAATTATAAATTTTTTTATAAATTTTTCTATTCAAAATAGTAATATTTTCATTTTAAAAAATTGTTTTACAATGATTTTATTGAAAAGGGAAATTTCATAATTTTATTATTTCAAATGGGTAAAATATATTATTTTTTAACATAATCTTTTCAATTTCAACCATATTTATTATTTATTATATTTATAAAATAGTGAATTTTTGGGTTAATAATGAAAAACATTGATTTCAAAAATACTGTTACTTTTATGGAATTATAAGTATATAATACTAAATTTATCATTTAAAAAAATCATAGAACAAATATATATTTATTAATTAAACTAATTCATTTAAAAATATATTAATTAACTTATAAATCATTTTTTTACATTTGGGAAATGAATGTTATGTTTGTGTTCAATTTTTTCAGTTCTTCTCTCTTTAATCATGTATTAATATGGTTAATTTTGGTTTTTTGGGTTTAAAATAAAAATTAGCCTTATATAATTTAATATAACCCAATTTATTCCATATATTTCAACATTATACTTTATTTTGGTGTAATATCATTTTTAATATTAAAAAATATAGTTATCTAAAGCTAGGATTTCATTACATTTTGAGAATATATATTAAATGTGATTTTTACCAATTATTGAAATTGAATCTTATAAAGTGGATTACAATGTTGGAATAATGGTGCCAAAATATATTAAAGAGATAAATTAAATTTTTAGTCAAAATGAATAGTTACAATGGTAAAAGTTTTTCACTACAATAAGGGTTAAAAGGTTTAATGAGGGCTTTAACTATTAGATAAAGATTAAAATATCTCTAAAAAAATATATAAACATTATTTTTTATGTATTTAATTCTTAATATATAATATCATATAAATTTACTAAATTAGTTCCATTATCCTTGATCATGACACATACAATACTTTAATGTTCTTATTATTTATGTGGGTGCCACTCCTCCTACTTATAGAAGGGAACTACTTCTTCTCACTAATCCATACTCCTTAAATTCCCACTATCTAGCTATTTAACCCTATATCTATCCCCACATATCTTTTTCTCATCCTACATGAATTTTTAACTCAAAAATAAAAATATTTTAAGGCTTAAGGTGAAATCCAAATGAAAATTTTCCAAGGGGAGGTACAAGTCTTAGAAATATTCCTCCATCTATAGTTATTATTATACATAATTGAAATATAATATAACCATCCTAAAATAATTATATAAGTAAATTTAGTATAATTATATTTTATTATGATTATGGTATAATACTTTTCATGCTCCACTCCGTTGTATAATAAATGAAAAATCTAATTGTGTTTAGGTGCAGACAACCACCTCCATGAAATAATGTGTTCCGTTTTTCATCACTGCCTCACACTACTGGTTACTAATATGAATAAAATGTAAATTTATATAATAGTTTTGAGATAAAATTATTATTATATTATCTTCAAATATTATCTATATTCCTAACATCCCATCCATTGAAAATGAAAATGTCATTTGTGTCTACTTGTGGACTACTACCTCAATAAATATATGTAATTGTTTTTCATTAGATCCTCACATGGATAGTTATAATCTCATGTTCTTTTTAATGAATATGATATATATAATATAATTATGTGTCAATAAATTTAATCCATTTTCTAGTTTTTTCTGTATATTCTATTAGAAAAGTGAAAACTCCGCTCGTGTGTACCTACAAAATACCACCTCCAAGAAATGATGTATTACATTTTTTATGACCAACTCACATGTATGGTTTTAAAATTAATTTCCAATATAAAAATTCATAAATAAGAAATTTTTAAAATCTTGTAGTTTATGGATGTATATACCCAAAACTATCACACATAAATATTGGATCTTAATAAAAGAATATTCATTATATTTCAAAAATATAATTCCATGGGCCATAAAGGTTTATTTGCGTTGAAAATAAGGTACACAATATTCTTATTTATTGAAATATCATCAACAAATACATTAATGATATTGACCTTTTGAAACATTTGTAATAATACCCTACATTATACCTTTCTTCATAACCTAGGAAAGGGAACATTAAAAAAAGTGAGCTTAGATGCTCGGTAAGGGTAATCATTGGAAACATATAAACATCATAGGAGAATAAGTTTATGAAAATTAAATAATAAAAAATGATAACCATTTTCTACATATAGAAATCAAAATATTTAATATTTTCATAATTATTGGATGTTCATATGACATGAATCAAAATGGAATCAAAGAACATGACACATGAGAATATAACATTGGTAGAAGAAATTAATTTGTGGCATACATGTAAGAATATATCATTTTAAACATTTATTAATAAAACCTATAGAGACCCTCTGTTTTTGTACATTATCAATATATAACATTTTCTTAATACTTATAATATTATACTAACAGACACCAAAATAAAACACTAGTATAGTTACATAGGAAACATGGAAACCCAAACAATGGTACATAAATGATCTACAACAACTCCTACCATGATCTTCAAGACCAATACCCTTTTTAGAAACATATTACATAACACATATCTTCATAACATAGGTTATGTAAACATACAAATTTGTGTTCTCATATGCTTAGTATGAGAAAACTAGTGAGAAATGTAAGAATAATCATGAGTATAAGGTTTTAAGAACATGATCATGAAAATATAAGATCATACCCTTCATATCAAAGATCATAATAATGATTCATGGAATAAATCTTGGTTGTTAATAAGAAATGAATCATAAAGAAATAAAGAACACAAGACATGAACTAATAATAAATGAATAAAAAATGGAATTATCAAAGAAGCATAAGATTATAATATGATTTCTATAGTAGTCAATAAATTTATTCCCGAACCATCTTGGTAGTATGGGTTCACTCTGCATACCATCTTGGTTGTCATGGTTTACTCTGATGTTCATCTTAGTAGCATGAGTTTTCTCCTAATAAAATATTGGTAGGAATGGTTCACTCATATGGCCTTATAAGTAGTAAAGTACCATTCCCGACACCATAATAGTCTTTCTTATGCGATATAAATATTTACCATATGAATTAGAGGGAGATATAGGTCCCCCACATCTCATAGTGAAATCATACATACTTCTTCCACAAGATCATAAATTATCATATCCTAACCCATGAAAAGAAATGGTTGTTGTAATCATGTAGTCATAAAATAACTTGTAGAGAGAAGAAATTATTCATATTCATTTCATCATAAACAAAACCCATGAAAATAAGAGGGTTTCAAAATTATATAACCCTTGAATGAGAAATAAGTTTTGTAAAAAACATGAAATCAAAACATAATACATTCATAGAAAGAACATGAATAAAAATACTGAATAATTTTACAATAAATCCATGAGTAACACCAATATATATTATCTAATATGGGTAATAATTTTGATAGATATTTTAAAAATATTTCTAGAGTAAAATATCATTTCTTCATTGGAAAACACTTTTTAAAACATTAACCATTTTTATAAACCATTTACATTGAAAATAAAATTGAAAAAATATGAATTAAGCCTTGAAAATTATTAAAAATCAAATTTTCCTTCATAATTATCCTCAAGGATCATTTTAAAAAAATTGAAACATTTTTTATACCACGGTTTTTGAAATAAAAGATATTCATCATCAAAGAAAGAAATATTGTTAGATTTTTTAAAAAACATTTTATTAATTATTTTAAGTACCAATTTGTAGAATAGTGATACTATTAAATGGATATTAAATGAATAAATAGATTACAAATAAACACATGACTATTCTTGATAGATGAATAATAGTATTCCATCATGGAGAAAATAATAAAAAATAATCTCGATAAATGATAAAACTACTTGAATAACTCTTACCACAAGGTACATTTGGATCATAATCTCCATGTAAGAAAATTAATTCACATGGAGCTCAAATAATCATTGAATTAATAATATTCCTGATATAATAGGTCAAAAATTACTCTATACACCTCCAGAAAGAATGTCAGGGTATAACAAAACTTTTATCTAACAGGATGAAAATCCAGACAAAACTGTCTTACCAATTTAATAAATTTTGATAAATTAAAGCCATGAAATAATTATCATCGACTGGAAATTTTAATACAAATATATTTAAAAATAATAATCCTATAATATTTTCATGGGAATCATATTCAACACGCAAAATAGAATTGTGGTCTCTAAGCCATGTATCTTACAAAAGTAAACAATTGAGATGAAATTTCCTTTCCCTTTTGTCTTGAATCTCACCATACTCATTCAAAATACATGAATAATAAATATAAATTTATTATACATAATTTAATAATATATATAATTATAAATAATTCCATATATAGTTTTATTATGAACTTAATTTAACCACATGTTAACAGTTCTAATTTATGGTCATACATCAGGTATTATTTTATTTGTTATTTTCATTTGTCTTATTATGTTATATATTTTGTACATATACATATATAGTTAAAAAATAATGTAAACCATGATATTAATATCATTTATATTTGTTTAATTTTTTTATAATGATCTATATAATATATATGTATGAAATGGAAGACACCATTCATATAGATGTTATGTCTTACATACGCCTGAATGATGTTTCCGATTTTGTTGTCGTATTAAGATAAAGAAACTAAATGGCATATTTATATATATATAATAATCCAATTAAAATTATTATACCATATATATCATACTTTTTCATTAATCCCATCATTAATACGATCCACGTTGTGCATGAAGGAATCAAATCACTTTTTGGGGGTGGTTGTCCACACTTCTTCAAACGAAATTAACATATATACAAAAAAGGGAATGTTTAGTGATATGTATTGTCAAATTATTAAATAATATTAATTATATAATAAATATAAGATATAAAATATATTAATATAGTGTCTTTTATAATTTCTACCATGAGACGCAGTTAGGAAAAACGAACAATCATTGTTTTGTGAGGCACTAGTTTTCCAAACACAAAAATAGTAGGTTTATTAACCGTTTTATGTATATGTCTATAAGTGTAGTTATAAAATTAGTATAAAACATCTTAGTATATTTAATCTAACTTTTCTTTCATAAAATAATGTAACAAATATAGTTTTCGGGTTGGAGAAAGAAAATAAATTAAATGAATGTGAGAGAAGTCGTTACCACTTATTCGAGTTACTCGATTTGGGTTTCACTAAAAGGATTCATTTTATTGATTTTAAAATGTGGGGATTATTAAAAGGAAATTGGAAGGATTTTAAGGAGCTATTTTTTAGATAATATTATAGAATAATTAGACTTATAGGTGTGATGGAGTGGGAGTATAGGATGCCTTTTTATAGTGGAGGGAAAAGACACACATGGTAATTTTGAAAAGAATTGTTTGTTCCAAATGTATTACTTTTTAACTAAGTTTAAATTAAAAATTATGGAACATTAGAGGTTTATTAGACGATATATTTAAATCAAATAGGTTTTGGAAATGTTTTTAGGTTGTTATGATCATTACAATTATGGGTTAGTCCATTTTTAAGATTAATTTTTCCTTAATAAATGTAATTAATTTTAATTACCATCACTAATATTTTTGGTGAAAAAGGTAGTTGACCATATTATAAATTATAAATTATTAGGGTCAAAAATATTTAATCCACTTTATCAAATTTAAATCACATATGTTTTATAAATTAACTTAAATTTAATCCCATGGATGGGATGACAATTTATTTTTTTAAAGTATAGTCCTCAGAATGTTTACTCTGTTTGTATCAAAAATATATATTTAAAATTGATTCTAAAGACATAAAGTGGATTAATTGAAAAAAATATCATTTAATTTATGTTTAAACCAAATTAAATGTATAATTTATCATTATAAATAAATATGATGAAAAATTAATTTTGAATTAAAAATCTTTATTTTTCACTAGTCGTTCAGAAATGAAATTTCAAAAAAAAATCCAAGATATTCACCCTTTGATAATTTTGAAATTATAAATTAAAAAATTAGGTTTATTTTACCAAATTAAATTAGGGGATTTATCTATAATTAATTTTATTATTTTACACAAAAGGACATTAAAATCAGTTCAATTATGAAAATTGTATTTTTATACTAATAAAGAATTTACCAAGAATTATATCATTCAATATAAATATTTTTTATTTATATAAAATGTAACGCCCCGACCCTAGTTACCCAGAGTCGGTGCATTATTACATAACATTGGAATGATCACAAGAAAGATCAAATCTCGAAAGTCCGATTGGTTTAGTAGCCTTGGAAACACTAGATATATTCATAAGTTTTACGTTACATCATAAAATGAAAAACTACTACAACAACATAATGTCTCCATAATCCACACTCATATCCCCACATAATATCCCTGCAGGTCATTCATAATTTACTTCTTCACTTCCTGGGAAAAATAAAACATAGAAAAGGGGTGAGCTCAAATGCCCAGTAAGGATAACAATATAGCAGAAACTTTCATAAATAAGAATAAACATTTAAGGCAATGTATAACTAAAACAAAAGCCTTTCAAACATGAACTTTCAACATGGTACGACATAAATAAAATGAAATAATGCCATTTACTTATTCACATGGATATTCTACTAATCGAATAATCACATGAAAAAATCAATAACCTCTTTCATAATGTTGGAATGCATAATGCCAGACTATCATAACCACATAGTCAAGGCCTCGTGCCAAGACTACAAGTAAGATTTTGTCAAGGCCTTGTGCCAAGACACTAGTTTGTCTCATGAGACCTACCGATGCATCGAGGAGCTATAGCGGGCTCCACCTGTCACTTACTAAGTCCAATGCATTCCCATATGAAAAGGTTTAAACATAACATAAACATTCGTATTAAAACTAGCATACGAAATGTAAATAATTTCACCATAAACTATGAATGGTATAAAAATATCACATCCACAGTCAAACATATCACAAAACCTTCAATACAATATAGAAGTTTTGTATCATAATAAATCAACTTCAAATAATCTTAAAATCCATCAAAGGATGTTGACCTAGATGAAATCAATATTCTTTTTGAAGAAATATCTCCTTTTAATTTGAAATCATTTAAGATACATATAAAATAAAACATTTTCTTTGAAAATATTCTTATAAGCTTCTAAGGGAAGCTTTGACGATTTTATAACGGCGGAATATAACCGCACCCGCCGTATATGTTTAAAAAAACATTCTTATCTTAATTCTGTCGAAAAGGTTAAAAAGCACCTTGTTTAGAAAACGACGGAACGATTCCCTTATAAACCTCTTATAAAAAGTCAAACAAGGGTATAAATGACTTTAACCCATATTATTTTAAATATTAAAAATGTTTTGAAATACATTTTGAAGAAACATGGATGTGGATGATAACGAGATCCTAGTAGATTATTACGTATAAACAACCTCGGATAATGAAGAGATTGTGAAATAACCATTACCTTGTACTTTTCCTTGGTTGTGGTAGGTTAAAGTCCTGTATAATGGTGAAATAATTATTATTAAATTATAAAATAATCATATACATTATTATGATATCATATATGATCTTTTAATATTGATTTGATAATAATATCTTAGTATTATCGTTGTTTCGGGTGTGAACTTACTTTTTTTCTTTTGTATGTTTTGTTACGTAAGACATGTTTGTAAAGGATAGGTTATATATTATTCTTATCCATAATGATATCAAGTCTTTAAACATCATTTTTAAATCATCAAATGATAATTATACTTGAATGGATATGATGGAGAATGAATCTCATCGCATTCGTGGAGACGGTAGTCCGTACGTACGCACGAGCGACAATATCATTCTTTTGATATTAAAATAATATATAAATGGATGTTATATCATATATACAGAATGATTAACATGTTATATTTATTATTTACATGAGTTTCACAACATTATTATACCCATCCAAATAATAATATATTGAATAACAATTACACCACGACGTGGAGACGGTAAGCCGTACGTACGCACGTATGGTGACATGTTATTCAAAGGGTGGATAGAATACTGAATATGGTTGTACCATATTTATAATAACATCACAGTATATGTGAGATACTGGAGTTATTATTTTAGAATGGTAACAACAGAGGAAGAAGAAGTGGAAGAAGAAATGAACTTGGAAAAGGGTGGTGAAATCATTACCTCTTCTTCGGGCTCTTCCTTTTGATTTGATCAAAAGGGCTCCTTAGGTTGGCTTTCTGATCAAACTAAGGCCTCTAGGTTGTAGTGAGGGAAGTTGGGAGAGTATTTGGGCAGAGTTTGGACGAACCAAAAGGCTTTGAAGGTGTGAAGAAATGAGAAGGAGTGGTCTCCTTTTATAAGAGAGAGGAGGGGCTCTTTAGGAAAGAGTGAAAGTATTACTTTATAATATAATTATATTCGGTTTATAATAGACCAAAAATCATTTAGGTCTAATATAAGATGACTAATATTCTAAATAACATCAAAAAATAAGAATTGGACAGGTTTTAGATAATATTTTAATCATTATAATCTTATTTATTTAAATGATTTATTAATGAGGAAAACATTGCATCATTATTGTGTCATTAATAATTTAAATTATATGATGTCTAAAAATTATAAATAAAATATAATTATGTAGGAAATCATTTTATATTTATAATGAATATTTATAATCGAAAATACAACATGTATAACCCTATGTAAAAATTGTTCTTCTAAAAGATGTAAGCTTATGCCATTTTTATTTTTATTTTAACTTTATTAATATAATGTGTCCCTACCACATACAAGTGGCTCTATGGGGTCCCCAAATCGACCCAAGGATGCCCATGGTCGGGTATGTGTCCACCAATAAGGTTAGGACACGTTTTAGGGTAATTTTGTATTATTATAATATTATTTTTTAACCCTTATTTACCGGATTTACCCTTTAACCATGGTAAATAAAATATTTACCGCAGTAATTATTCAAAATGTGTAAAAATAAAAGTTACCTATTTACATAATTTGGACATCCTGATTACAAATATGTAATCCATTTTTCCAAATTCATAACACAGAAGTGGCAGAAATTAATTTAAAATTAATTCCCGTTGTTAAAATAAAAAGCGTGTTTTTAAGAGATAATAACTATCAAAAGATTGACACTTGTTCATGTCTGATTTAATTGTGAAATTATGTCCAATGAAAAACATTAAATTAAATGGTAAAAATATATTCTAAATATAATTTAAAACCAATAAAATTATTAATTTTCAATATTAATTATTTTGATTAAAAAAGTTGATTTTAATTAAAATTTAGTAATTTTCACTATTCATCAAAATATAAAAGTTATCCGAAAAGTACCAAAATTTCACCCTAGGCTAATTTCAATATTCCGAATCCAAAAATGAAGTCCATTTTGAAATATAAAATATATATGATTTCAAAAAGTAGGTATTACTATTCACAACGGCTAGTTTAATTAGTTGTGGTGTGTGTTAGAACTCGAGGTTGCGTACAACACACGCTATCGCATTATTCGAAGGGAAACGTACTGTGGAAGCTTAGGGTGTTACATTCTCCCCTACTTCAAATAATTGCATCCTCGCAATTTCTAGGGAATTACTGCATAAAAATACTCGGGTGGTTCTTCATCATAAGTTCCTCGGGTTCCCACGTTGCATCTTCCATCTTATGATTTCTCCACAAAACTTTTACCAGACGCGTCGTCCGGTTTCTCTGTACTGTTCTCTTGTATCAAGAATCCTGACAGGCTCTTCACAATAAGACAGATCGGGTTCCAGTTCTAATTCCTCATAGGTGAGTACATGCGTTGGGTCAGGCATGTATTTTCTCAACAGAGATACGTGGAACACATCGTGAACTTTGGAGAGACTTGGCGGCATTGCCAATCGGTAAGCTACAGCCCCAATTCGTTCTAGAATTTCGAAAGGTCCGATGTACCTGGGACTCAATTTACATTTATTACCAAAACGTATGACTCCCTTCCATGGAGATACCTTCAGGAAAACATGATCACCGACTTGAAATTCCAAAACCTTCCTTCGATTATCGGCATAGCTCTTCTGCCTACTTTGAGCTGCTTGGATGTGATTTTGGATTACCTTCACCTTTTCCACCGTTTCTTCCACCAGTTCTGGGCCTACAAGTTTTCTTTCACCAACCTCATCCCAACAGGTTGGTGTACGACATCTCTTTCCGTATAACGCTTCATATGGTACCATCTGAATACTCGAATGGAAGCTATTGTTATAGGAAAATTCTACCAGTGGTAAATATTGATCCCACATACCCTGAAAGTCAAGTGAGAAAGATCTCAACATGTCTTCTAGGGATTGAATAGTCCGTTCTGATTGTCCATCTGTCTGAGGGTGGTAAGCAGTGCTCAAATGAAGTTCAGTATCCAGGGATTTCTGAAGACTTTTCCAAAATCTTGAAGTAAAACGGGGATCATGATCAGAAACATTCGATAGGGGTACTCCATGAAGTCTCAAAACGTCATTAATGTATAGTCTTGCTAGACTTTCCAGGGGTATATCTTCTCTTATAGCAAGAAAATGTGCTGACTTGGTAAGACGATCAACAATAACCCATATTGCATCGTTCCTTCTAGGAGTATTTGGTAGCCCCATGACAAATTACATCGTAATATTGTCCCATTTCCACTCCGGTATGGGAAGAGGTTGCATGACTCCTCCAGGCTGTTGCCTTCCAGCTTTCACTTTTTGACAAACCATACATCTTGACACAAAATCAGCAATCTCCCTCTTCATGTTGTCCCACCAAAAATGTTCCTTCAAATCTCTATACAATTTGGTGCTCCCAGGGTGTATAGAGAAATTGGAACTATGAGCATCATCTAGCAATTACCTTTTCAGATCAGGTAAATTGGGAACACAAAGTCTCTTCCCGAATTTCAAAATTCCATCTTCATACACAAAGTCTCTCAATCTCCCATCATTCAGAACTATTATCTTCTTCTGAAATTCTTCATCATCGGTCTGAGAACTCTTAATCCTTTCTAATAAAGATGGTTTGGCAACCATTTGAAAAAGCATTGATGTTTCACCTTCCCTGGTTATTCCCATGTCCGTCTTCACTAGATCTATGATAATTGGATCCCTTTCAATTCTCATCATGTTCAAAACTCCATGGTCTTTTCTGCTCAAAGCATCTGCCACCTTGTTTGCTTTCCCCGGGTGGTAGTGTATCGTGCAATCATAATACTTGAGTAATTCAAGCCATCTCCTTTGCCTCATGTTGAGTTCTTTTTGTGAGAAAATATACTTCAAACTCTTTTGATCAGTATAAATCTTACATTTTTCCCCATAGAGGTAGTGTCTCCATATCTTCAAAGCAAAGATCACAGCTACTAACTCAAGATCATGAGTAGGATAGTTTTGTTCATGAATTTTCAACTGTCGTGATGCATAGGCAATAACTCTATCATTCTGCATAAGGACACAACCAAGTCCTTTCTTTGATGCATCACTATAAATAACGAACCCATCATTCCCTGATAGTAGAGTCAATATAGGAGCATTGACTAATCTTCTCTTCAGTTCTTCGAAACATTCTTCACACTCTTTTGTCCAAACAAATTAAACCCCTTTACGTGTGAGCTTCGTTAATGGGTTAGCCAATCGGGCAAAATTCTGGACGAAACGTCGATAATAACCTGCCAAACCAATAAAACTACGTACCTCAGTTATACTCGTGGGTGCTGGCCATTCTTGGATTGCCTTGGTCTTAGAAGGATCAACAGAGATTCCATCTTTAGAGACAATATGGCCAAGAAAAGAAATATCCTGAAGCCAGAATTCACACTTGCTAAACTTCCCATATAATTCATGCCTCCTCAGAGTCTTGAAGATATTGCGCAAGTGATTTTCATGATCTTCGTAGGTTTTGGAGTATACCAAGATATCATCAATAAATACCACCACAAATTCATCTAGATACTCATTGAAAACTCTATTCATCAGATCCATGAATACAGATGGTGCATTAGTCAATCCAAATGGCATTACAGTAAACTCGTAATGCCCATACCTGGTTCGAAATGCTGTCTTCAGAATGTATTCCTTCTTCACACACAACTGATGGTATCCAGATCGAAGGTCAATCTTTGAAAAGTATTGAGCTCCATGTAGTTGGTCAAATAAATCATCAATACGAGGTAGGGGATACTTGTTCTTTATCGTTATAGCGTTGATCTCCCTATAGTCGATACATAACCTCATAGATCCATCTTTCTTTTTAACAAAAAGAACAGGGGATCCCCATGGAGAAACACTAGGGTGAATAAATCCCTTATTACTCAATTCCTCTAGTTGTTTCTTTAGTTCGACTAATTCTACAGTGGCCATTCTATAAGGGGTCTTCGATATAGTCCATGATCCAGGAATCAAATCAATGGAAAACTCAACTTCTCGTTCTAGAGGATGTCCAGGTAAATCTTCTGAAAATACATCTACAAATTCTTTCACAACAGGTACATACTCTATTTGAACATTCCTTTCCTCACCGACAGTTATTTCATTCTCTTCCTCCCCAATAATTGAATTAAGTTGAGCTACTGTGGGTGGATCTAAATAAGAAGTAGGTGGTGACGATTCTGCTCTAAAAATAAGGTGTTCCTTATTATTATCATCATGAATCGTAACCTCTTTCTTCTTACAATAAATCTTTGCATCATAGTCCGAAAGCCAGTCCATACCGAGGATTATATCAAACTCAATCATAGGTATGGCGATGAGATCAGCAGATAATGAAAATTTATGTGCTCTAATGGGGACTGATTCACAAAACTTTGTTGCAATGATACTTCCCTTAGGATTTTTAACAGAAAACTCCCTTATTAAATAAAATTGGAAATATCTAATTTTCTTAGAGAACTGGGAAGATATGAAACAATGCGATGATCCAGAATAAAATAATGCATTTTCTAAACTTGAGGAAACCATTAAATTACCTGCCACCACGTCTTTCGGAGCTTCTACCTCAGCAGTAGTGATAGCATAAGCCTGGCCTTGATCCCTTGCCCTTTTCTGAGGTAAGTTCTCTTGACGCTTAGGACATTCATTTGCATAATTCCCCATCTCCCTGCAATTGTAGCACTGAACGTTGGTAGCTTCCTTCTTCCCCTTGCAATCACGAGCTTGGTGGCCTTTTTCACCACACTTGTAACAGACTCCCATTCCCTTCGAGCAAGTACCAGGGTGTTTCTTCCGCATTTACCACAGGATGGATATTCAACCTTTCCTTTCTTCCCCTTATTTCCATTCCCAGATTGATCAGCAGGCCTCTTCTTCTCTTGCTTTTCTTTAAAGTCATAAGACATAGAGAATTCCTTTTAGGTCTTGATAGCACATGAGACAATGTCTTCGTACGACGAAAAGGATTGTGAGACTATTGCTCGACGGAGAAATGGTTTTAACCCATCAAAGAAACGGTCAATCTTACTTCTTTGGTTACGTATATAATCACCAGCGTACCTTGCTAACCTTGTAAAGTTAGCCTCATACTTTGTGACATTCTCATCCTCCTTTTGTCTCAGACTTAGAAATCGCCTTTCCATATCTGCTCGATGGTCGCGAGGGAAGTATTTTTCTAAAAACAGATCTTTGAACTCCCTCCATTCCATATTTGATACTTCATCATCTTCCTTCATGTTTTGAATCAATGACCACCATTGATCAGCATCTCCAGTGAGGCGGTAAACTGCCATGATAACTTTTTCCCTTTCAATGCTCCCCAAAGCCTGAAATATTTTCTCTGGGAATTTATCCATTGCTCAGCTACTAAGGGATTTGTACTCCCATTGAACGTTGGTGGTTGTTGCCTCATGAATCGATCTAACATTGATCCTCCACTCTGCGGATCAGGGTGCTCCATACGGGTAAGGTTATTATTCATAACCTGAGTAAGTTGTCCCAGTATGGTGATTAGCTGATCGGCACCAGTTGCATCACCAGCCCCACTATAATTATCTTGAGCAGGAGGGAAATCCCTACATGGAGTGCGTGAATTGATACAGTTTCCATTTCTTCCACTAGGTGCCATTTCTAAACAATGGCATAAACTAGATCATTTTATGAATCAAAATACATAATCCCATACTTATAAAACACTTAACATAAATTGAACTATTTATGGATATAATCCATAATCATAAAAATGTTTTCTTTGAGGAATTATATACTCATAAACCCTTCATAATGATTTGTAAAGAAAATGAGAGTTATCCTAAGCATATCCCTCGGGAGTGTCGTAACCAAGAGTGTAGCAAGGCCCGTTGTCGTGCACCAGTTCCCGTTCGAGTCTAGCTCAAAGCGGTGTTTTCGGGGTTTACCCCTAGGTACATCTGTGCCAGAGCCGCCTCTAACTGCTCGTATCCAGACAGGGATGTATTGCTCGGAAAACTCACAAAATCTCTACAATACCAAAATTCTAGGAAGTTCTTCTATACTAATCCTCAAAGTTCATCTTAGGTCTACGTGCTCTAATCAGAGTTTATCTAAATCTAGCTTCCAAGGCTTGTACTAAACTTTCTCTGATACCAACTGTAAGGACCCAGCCTTAGACATGTCATACAAGAAGACCTTATTCCAGTATAGGTTCTGGAAATAGATACATGCTTACAAAAAACATCAGAGTTACAACGAAAAACTAAACAAACTACAAGATCATCACCGCTTCCGTGCGCAACAACAAGGATGAACAAGTCTAGATTTCAAGGCAACCTGTGAAAAACATTTCAAAAAATTGTGGTGAGCACAAAAGATGCTCATTAAGGGGTTTAAAAACATTTGATAAATATTCTTTGAAAAAAACATTATATAAACATTTAGGAATACCATTTTTTTAAAACACCATTTGAAATTAATTACGGCATCAAAATACTAGTTCAATTTTTTGAAGATACTTACAATTAAAATTTCTCAAATATACTCTAGTGTTTTTCGGAAAACATTATGCAAGCTTCTGAAAACAAAATATCTAATTCTGAGACTTCTCAACTAATTACAGGCCATGATGGGTCCACACCCAATCTCTTCCTGTCTACCACACTCAAGAGCCGGGTTTTCTAAAAATATCTTTAAGCTTACGTTAAATACGTATACATTTGCACTGGGTTTTCTTATATTAAAACTTGTAATAAATGTTTGAGACATAAGAAATGAATGTGTACAAATTTATATATATATATATTCTTACACACACACACACACAAATATATATATATATATATATACTTTTATAAGATTTCATCTGCTTGTTCTGAAGTAGTCGATCTATACATCGACTTCTCTCTGCATGATTTGTTATACATACTTTTCCCTTTAGTGATTTATTCCTTTTAGAAAAAATAATAACAAATTAACCATCCATATATATTGATATACAGCGCATACAATATGCACAACTATTATCCAAACACAATCAGTTATACTGATGCGCACGACGTGTCATTAATAGGAAATACTGGTTATTACCTATATGACATTGAAGAATTAATTTTATAATTCAATGAGTGTCGATGATGAACATAAAATCATGGACATTTATCTATGCAGATGCGACGCTCATAATGTCGATAAAACACGTTGACATTTTATGTGCGTTTTCTCAGAAACATAACAATAAATTGAAATAAAATTTCAAAATAATAATCGTTATTTTATACATATAAATATATATATATACATATATTTATATATGTATAACCATTTAAAATAACATCACTTGAATAATCAGAATAAAATCACAATTTAAAATAATATTTTCACTCTCTTAAAATTCTGCAGAATAAATGAAAACCAAAACCAACCAATATAATTTACATTTAGCTTGGTTTTTGAAATATAAATATTTTTATATAAATCTGTATATACCAACGTATATAAAAATAGGTTCTGCTTAATGAAAAAAAATCACAAAACACTCTTTGGAATCTTTTAAAAGAGGCATTGAAATCTATGTATATAAATCTGCATATATTGAATTATACAGTAAAGGTTTGTAACATAGAGATAATTGAATATAGACCCTTACAACCATAATATTTGAGAGAAATTTTATTTACAACTAGAAGACTTATCATATGTTTAATTCAGACTAGGAAGATATAGTTTTATAAATATATATATACATATATATATATAGCTTGTATATACATAGAGGTTTTCAAAAAAATGAAAATAATAAAATTCCCATTACCTGCTAGTAGAGAACGAAGTGGAGAGGAAATCTACTACTTTCATATCAAAAGAGTTGTCGGGATTATGTCTTATGACCATGGAGGAAGGTTTATCCATATTTATAAAAAATTGTGGACTCCTTATGCTTCTGAGAGAAGGTGATTAGTTTTTTATAATATATTTTTTAAACAAAACAATGACCCAATAAAACCCTACGCTAACAAAACAAAAACATGAGTATCATCTTTTTCCAAATATGTTGTTTTTATTATTATTATATTGTATACAAAACAAAAATGGTGAGTTGTTACTTATATTTATATCTTATTATATTATGTGTCACTTGCATCAATTATTGAACTATTATATATATATATATATATATTATTTCTTCTTTTCTTTTGGCCTTTCACGTTATTTTTTTTAAAAACATCTATCATTTTTTTTATCATCATTTGATTTGTTTCTTTTTTTATTAATTTAGTGTATCATTTTTTTAAAGTAAACATCATTCCACGTTTTTTATCTATTTTTTTAAACTCACATTGTTTTCTTTCCTTCAATCTCTCATTTCTTTCTTTATATTTTCTTATCTCACTTGTTTGACTTTTTTGTCATGCCATCATTACCACTACAATGATATATTATTATATTATATATTTTTTGTCAAGTCATAATTAATATAGCAATATATTATTACATAATTAAAAAAACATTTTACTTTTTTTAATGAAATCATGTTTTTATATATAACATTTTTTTTTCATTTTTTTAGAAACATCACGTTTTATTTTAGTATATACATATGAAGTGCATTTTTTTAATCGAGAAATTTTTATATATTTATAAAATATTTTATAATAATTCCCTTTTCAAAAAATGTCTTAACATTAATTTTAATTTTTATTATCATTATTATAATTTTCATTACCATTAAAATATTAATATAGATTATATTTGTCAGATTATATTTATGTCAAAATAATGGTAAAATTAATGTCATAAATATTTTCATTTCATTATGTAAAATATAATAACACAATTTATAATATATATAATGAAACAAATAAAATGATATATTATAATAATAACATCATGCCACACACACACAAATCAAGCAATCGCCACTTTTGACTTCTAATCCTCAAAATCCACGCCACACATAAAAACAATCAATATATTATTTAAAAAAGATAGGTGGTTCAATCAATCCTCTATTTGCATTCGCGCCTATATATTTTTTAATAATAATAATATATTTATTCATTTTTTAATACCTCAAAATGTTTAAACTATTAATAAATTATATATTTATATATATTCACCATTTTAGAATTTTTTACATGAATATATATATATATATAATTTGTTTTATTAAAATAAATATTTCAAATCACACATTATATATATATATACACACACACACAATTTTAGCGTTTTTATAAATATATATATATATATACACCATGTTTGCGTTTTTATATATATAATTCACTTTTATAATTTATTAAAATTATACATTTTTAAACACAAATTTATTATGCATTTTTTTAATATAAAAATTATACGTATTTATAATTTATAAATTCTATAAACAAAAGAATAATATATATCATATATTTATAATATATATTATAAAAATATTAATTTTAAATAACATGTATAATAAAATTATAATTTTATAATAATATTAGTTTTATTAATAAATAATTCGAAACTAATAATTTGATTTATTTCATTATCAACCTAATTATAATAAGTCTATATTTAAATAAAACAATTACATATATCAATACATTGCTAAATATATTTTTATATGTAAGTATATTACATACACATACATATATTACATTATTATTAGATTATCAACAGCATTCATTCATTCATTTATTTTGATAAATTGAAAAAAAAATTATTTCCTTAAAACAATTTTTTTTAAATTCATTCTTTAACATAATATTTATTTTAGTTTAAAAAGAATTAATGATCTTAAAAAATTCATTGCATGTTAGTAAATCTTTCTGAACACATAATTTTTATTAATCTTGTTTTAAGCTTTTATCTATGTAAATATATATATATATATATATGATATAGATTAATTCAAAACATTATTTGTAATAAAATATAATTCTTAGTTATTTCATTTATTAGAACGACTTTCTTAAAAATATATTTGATGTTGTCGCGTATCAAAAATATGAAATTTTATTATAAATCAACGTATTCATAAATTTTCATTTAGAAAAAAAGTCTTCTTTTATTGTTTATTTATAACATTATCCATTTTAAATTATAATTTATTTAAACTTATTCTTTTTTTTGAAACTTGGGGCGTTACAATATCCCCCCCTTAACAGAATTGCGTCCTCGCAATTCGATCGTCAGACTAAAACTAATTCTAGATTTCCGTCTTTAGAATTAAGAAAACTAAGACCGCTAAATTTCTAGACACTAACGTTAAACGACAACATGTATTTCCAATGTTGTCTAGACCGTTCCTCTGATACCAAGTGTAACGCCCCGACCCTAGTTACCCAGAGTCGGTGCATTATTACATAACATTGGCATGATCACAAGAAAGATCAAATCTCGAAATGCCGATTGGTTTAGTAGCCTTGGAAACACTAGATATATTCATAAGTTTTACATTACATCATAAAATGAAAAACTACTACAACAACATAATGTCTCCATAATCCACACTCATATCCCCACATAATATCCCTGCAGGTCATTCATAATTTACTTCTTCACTTCCTGGGAAAAATAAAACATAGAAAAGGGGTGAGCTCAAATGCCCAGTAAGGATAACAATATAGCGGAAACTTTCATAAATAAGAATAAACATTTAAGGCAATGTATAACTAAAACAAAAGCCTTTCAAACATGAACATTCAACATGGTACGGCATAAATAAAATGAAATAATTCCATTTACTTATTCACATGGATATTCTACTAATCGAATAATCACATGCAAAAATCAATAACCACTTTCATAATGTTGTAATGCATAATGCCAGACTATCATAACCACATAGTCAAGGCCTCGTGCCAAGACTACAAATAAGATTTTGTCAAGGCCTTGTGCCAAGACACTAGTTTGTCTCATGAGACCTACCGATGCATCGAGGAGCTATAGCGGGCTCCACCCGTCACTTACTAAGTCCAATGCATTCCTATATGAAAATGTTTAAACATAACATAAACATTCGTATTAAAACTAGCATACGAAATGTAAATAATTTCACCATAAACTATGAATGGTATAAAAATAGCACATCCACAGTCAAACATATCACAAAACCTTCAATACAATATAGAAGTTTTGTATCATAATAAATCAACTTCAAATAATCTTAAAATCCATCAAAGGATGTTGACATAGATGAAATCAATATATTCTTTTTAAAGAAATATCTCCTTTTAATTTGAAATCATTTAAGATCCATATAAAATAAAACATTTTCTTTGAAAATATTCTTATAAGATTGTAAGGGAAGCTTTGACGATTTTATAATGGCGGAAAATAACCGCACCCGCCGTATAAGTTTTAAAAAAAACATTCTTATCTTAATTCTGTCGAAAAGGTTAAAAAGCAACTTGTTTGGAAAACGACAGAAATATTCCCTTATAAACCTCTTATAAAAAGTCAAACAAGGGTATAAATGACTTTAACCCATATTCTTTTAAATATTAAAAATGTTTTGAAATACATTTTGAAGAAACATGGATGTGGATGATAACGAGATCCCAATAGATTATTACGTATAAACAACCTCGGATAATGAAGAGATTGTGAAATAACCCTTACCTTGTACTTTTCCTTGGTTGGGGTAGGTTAAACTCCTGTATAATGGTGAAATAATTGTTATTAAATTATAAAATAATCATATACATTATTATGATATCATATATGATCTTTTAATATTGATTAGATAATAATATCTTAGTATTATCGTTGATTCGGGTGTGAACTTACTTGTTTTCTTTTGTATGTTTTGTTACGTAAGACATGTTTTTAAAGGATATGTTGTATATTATTCATATCCAGAATGATATCAAGTCTTTAAACATCATTTTTAAATCATCAAATGATTATTATACTTGAATGGATATGATGGAGAATGAATCTCATCGCATTCGTGGAGACGGTAGTCCGTACGTACGCACGAGCGACAATATCATTCTTTTGATATTAAAATAATATATAAATGGATGTTATATAATATATACAGAATAATTAACATGTTATATTTATTATTTACATGAGTTTCACATCATTATTATACCCATCCAAATAATAATATATTGAATAACAATTACACCACAACGTGGAGACGGTAAGCCTTACGTACGCACGTATGGTGACATGTTATTCAAAGGGTGGATAGAATACTGAATATGGTTGTACCATATTTATAATAACATCACAGTATATTTGAGATACTAGAGTTATTATTTTAGAATGGTAACAACAAAGGAAGATGAAGTGGAAGAAGAAATGAACTTGGAAAAGGGTGGTGAAATCATTACCTCTTCTTCGAGCTCTTCCTTTTGATTTGATCAAAAGGGCTCCGTAGGATGGCTTTCTGATCAAACTAAGGCCTCTAGGTTGTAGTGAGGGAAGTTGGGAGAGTATTTGGTCAGAGTTTGGCCGAACCAAAAGGCTTTGAAGGTGTGAAGAAATGAGAAGGAGTGGTCTCCTTTTATAAGGGAGAGGAGGGGCTCTTTAGGAAAGAGTGAAAGTATTACATTATAATATAATTATATTCGTTTTATAATGGTCCAAAAATAATCGAGGTCGAAGATAAGATGACTCATATTCTAAATAACATCAACCAATAAGAATTGGACAGGTTTTAGATAATATTTTAATCATTATAATCTTATTTATTTAAATGATTTATTAATGAGGTAAACATTGCATCATTATTGTGTCATTAATAATTTAAATTATTTGATGTCTAAAAATTATAAATAAAATATCATTATGTAGGAAATCTTTTTATCTTTTAATGAATATTTATAATAGGAAATCCAACATGTATAACACTATATAAAAATTGTTCTTCTAAACGATGTAAGCTTATGCCATTTTTATTTTTATTTTAACTTTATTAATATAATGTGTCCCTACCACATACAAGTGGCTCTAAGGGGTCCCCAAATCGACCCAAGGATGCCCATGGTCGGGTATGTCTCCACCAATAAGGTTAGGACACGTTTTAGGGTAATTTTGTATTCTTATAATATTATTTTTTAACCC
The DNA here is from genome assembly GCA_963277665.1 of Viscum album. Lineage (NCBI taxonomy): Eukaryota > Viridiplantae > Streptophyta > Magnoliopsida > Santalales > Viscaceae > Viscum > Viscum album. The sequence goes on along the minus strand of OY728141.1, from coordinate 1,277,203,420 downwards.
TTATTTACCGGATTTACCCTTTAACCATGGTAAATAAAATATTTACCGCAGTAATTATTCAAAATCTGTAAAAATAAAAGTTACCTATTTACATAATTTAGACATCATGATTCCAAATATGTAATCCATTTTTCCAAATTCAAAACACAGAAGTGGCATAAATTAATTTAAAATTAATTCCCGTTGTTAAAATAAAAAGCGTGTTTTTAAGAGATAATAACTATCAAAAGATTGACACTTGTTCATGTCTGGTTTAATTGTGAAATTATGTACAATGACAAACATTAAATTAAATGGTAAAAATATATTCTAAATATACTTTAAAACCACTCAAATTCATAATTTATCAATATTAATTATTTTGATTAAAAAAGTTGATTTTAATTAAAATTTAGTAATTTTCACTATTCATCAAAATATAAAAGTTTTCCGAAAAGTACCAAAATTTCACCCTAGGATAATTTCAATATTCCGAATCCAAAAATGAATTCTATTTTGAAATATAAAATATATATGATTTCAAAAAGTATATATTACTATTCACAACGGCTAGTTTAATTAGTTGTGGTGTGTGTTAGAACTCGAGGTTGCGTACAACACACGCTATCGCATTATTCGAAGGGAAACGTACCGTGGAAGCTTGGGGTGTTACATAAAACCATTAGTAAAAAATATTTGAAAATTAGTTATTAATATTTATATTACTGATTTTAACAACTATGTTATAATTATCTCATTTAAATAATTATAAAAACAAATTGATGTTTTGTAGGAACATCAACTTTTCCTATAACATACACAAAGACTATTTTTCATGTAATTTACACTAATTTGATGTCATGTTAATGTTATATTTTACATATTTCATTGATATCAATAAATTTAGATTTAATTTATTCAAAATTTTTTATAAAACTCCTAAGTGTTTTGTTCTACCCCCCATTTAATTGAATTTATCCCTTAAAATTCATCACTCTGGTAAGATAATGAGGATAATAATAATTCTTCAAATCATAAAGTTCTTACATAGCTTCCTCTAAATTTTTATTTTTCTACAAAATTTTTACCATTTCAGTGGTATTTTTTTATAGAACATTCTATGATCGGTCAAGAATTTCAACTGATAATTCTTTGTAAGAAATATCCTTCTCTAGCGGTATGACCTTTGTATTTTGGTACATTTGAAAGGTGGGGTATGTACTTTATCATGAGAGATTTATAGAACACATCATGTACTTGAGATAGAGTTAGAGGAATTTTAAAGTGATAGACTACCATCCGGATATGATCAATAATATCAAATGGACAAATATACATAGGTATTTTTTAAACATTTATTTTGAACCTCATAAAATACCTCTTGGAATAGATTCATAGTAACAACATTTCCCAAAATTTAAATTTTAGATCTTTCCATCAGTTAAATAAATAATATTTATGCAAACATTAATCTTCTATGATATACTTCTCAATGGTAATAAACTTCTCGACCATTTCTTCAGTTATCTCAAGTAAAAATATATTTCTTTATCCAATATCATCCAATAATGTTAGAGATCTACATTTATTATTGCAAAGGGATTCATAAGGTTCTATATAAATTAATGAGTTAAATCTATTTTTATATCAAAAATTAACTAGAGGAAGGTGTTGATCCCATCCTCCTTTGAATTCTAGAGAAAATATCTCAATATATCATCTAGGGTTCGAATTGTTATTTCAGAAAGACCATTTATATGAGGATTAATTGAAGTTCTAAAACTCATTTATGTATCATGTTCTTACAGAAGACATCACCAGAACATTGAGTTGAAGATTGGATCCCAATCTAATACCAAATAATGTGGTAATCTATACAACCTTAACACTTCTTGAATGTACATCATGGAAAGATGATCAAGATAGATCTATTCTGTAATAGCTATGATTTGTGATTACATATTGAGGAAATCATATTCTTCCCATATATAATTAAACCATTTTTAGATTTTGGGTAGTCAAACGAAAATATCCATAGTGATTTCCACCAATTTCCATTCAAGTATTTGTAATGGATGTAACATCCCATTTTACTTTTTTTCCTTAACTTGTTGTCATACCAAGAAACAAGATACAATATGAATGATATGCCTCTTCATGAAATCCCACAAAAAGTATTATTTCATGTCCCTATACATATTTGTACTTATCAGATGAATAGAGACTGAATAACTATGCACTTCAAATAACTTATCCTTCTTCAAATCAAGTATGTAAGGAACACATACATAGTTCATGAACCTTATAATTCAATCCCATACCAGAATAAACAAATAAACATCAGTAAATTTCGTTTTTAGCTCTACACCATCCTTCTCCACCTCCTGAATGGTGACTTAGATTGAGGGTTGAAAATCTGCTTTAGAATGACAATATATTTCTATTTCCTTATATATTTCTTGATCAATATTTTTCAAATCCATTAATTTAGTATTTTTTGTGATCCTTATCCTGAATAAGATAGTATCATCTTTTTCACTCATATCCTGGCCTACTATGTTCTTTTTCCTAAGGTGGTAATATATTAAGAAGCCATAATCATTTATCCGCTCTGAATGTCTTTTCTATATGGTCTTCAATTCCTTCTGTGTGATTATATATTTCATAATTTTAGGAATGGTATATATATATATATATCAAAATTTTCTTGATTAATATAATTCCTCAATATTTTTAATGAAAAAATACCATTGCTAACTCTAAATCATGAGTTGGGTAAATTAAATCATGAATCATCAAATACCATGAGGCATAAGCAATAACCATGTCATTTTTCATAAAACCACATCCAAAACCCTTCTAGTATGAATCACTCTATATTGATAACACTTCTTCAATACCTGGAAATGTAACCAAATGTTAACTAAGTAACCTTCTCTTTATTTCCTGGAAATTTTTGTTCTTATTCATCCATCCATAGGAACATGACACCCTCTTGAGTATACATGGTCAAGGATTAGATAGATGCGAGAAATCCTCTAAAAACTGATGAAAATATCCAAATAAACCAGGAAATCTACCAATCTCAGTCACCATGGTTGGTCTAGGATAGCATTAAATATTCCCCATATTGGATGTATATACTATTATATCATCACTTCAAATTATGTGACCCCAAAATGAAACATTTTTCATAAAATGTACACACTTTTTAAATTTTTAATAGGGTTTAGCCTTCCTTATGGGATATAGTACTATCCTCAAGTGATCTTCATTCTCTTACATGCACATTGAATAGATAATAATGTCATCAATAAAGACTAAAAATAGATTGAGGTATTATCTAGAGTCTATATTCATTAAATCTAAGAAGATAGTAGAGGAATTAGTAAGGGCAAAAGTATCACTATATATTCATAGTTTCCATATCATATACATAATTACTCGTCACGTATATCCTCCTTTTTGACCCTTAGTATAGGATATCTATAATTATGGAAAATAATGAAAAGTTATTGAGATCCATACAGTTGATTAAACATGTTGTCAATATAAGGAAGAAGATACATGTTCTTGATTTTGATCATTTTCAACTCTCGATAATCAGGGAATATTATCCTTGATCCAAATTTATTTTCTGAAAATGAACTGGTGTACCCTAAGGTGACAAACTAAGATGAATGAATCCCGTATCATGGTTTTCGTGGAGGTTCTTCTTCAATTATTATAACTCATTTAGGGACATTATATAAGGAGTCTTTTACAATGGTGCAGAACCATGTTTGAGTTATATTGAGAACTCAACAACAGGTTTTGGGAGAGGGATAAGAAAATATTCTAGAGAGTATTCCACTAAATCACTCACAAATAGGTATATCATCAATGTTGATTTTCTACCACACCATTTTAGATAAGATACCTTTTGAATGTAATGTATTACCAATACACTGAATGTAATCTCTACAGGAAGTTCATACTTACCATAACATGGATGGAAGATCATTTGAGTGTTTGAAATACCAAATTTATGTTCCCTGACTCAACAGTTAATGTGGGATTTATGTAGTGAAATATAATCCTTTCATAGGATGACACCAAATTTAACCAAAGGAAGAATGAAAATATTTTCTAGAAGCATATTACTCTAACCATCAACCAAAGTGGAATTATACACTTGTGATGAAGTCATCACACCATTAATGGTTTACACTACTAATTCTATATCCAATTTGTTGGGTGAGTATTAACACCCATTGAAAATTCTTTAGATAATAATATGTGGGGAGATACAGAATCAAATATGACATTATTAGTTCTATAGTTTATGGTATGTGTACCTTTCATAACATTGTTATCACACCCTTAACCAGAAATAGATATTTCCTGAGAATTAACCATATACCTCTACATAAGATCCTACTAACTTCGATAGTCATCAGTAACCCTTGTGGTTGGGAAGTGGTTAGGATAATTAACATTCTCTTTACACATGAATCTCTGAAATAAGGGATTTCCATTCTATGTTGTTTTTTCTACATCCACAAATATTTTCCATATTATTCCTATCAATTTAGAAATAAATTTTTGTTATGGTCATCCATTACATAATAAAAACATTTGTTAAACCCCTAAATGAAATTTCCTCTATGGATCTTCCTACACATATAGAAAAAATAAAATATCATCTTCTTCTCTTTGTGGTTTTTAGATTTTACACTAATCTACATATTCCTTTTATGACAAAATCATTGGACTGATACATGATTCGTACCCCATTTCAACTATGATTAAATAATGCACAATCTCTTCATAGATAAAAATGTATCTTATGGCCATCACCCTTACGAGACATAACAGTAGGGAACTGAAGAACCCATAAAATTACTTTTAGGTTAGATGACAATTCATGAAGTGTACATCCCATGTATCATGACACTAACCACATAAGTACCAACAAATTTATCTTACCTTTTATAAAACTCAAGGAAATATTTCTCCATATTTGTATTATGAATATGAAGAAAGTAATTATTGAAATATATGTTCTTGAACTTGTCCCATTCAATTGATTCCATCTCACTTTTCTACCTCATACTCTGGATTAGAGTCCACCACTAGTCCTCTTCACCTTCAAAATGATAAATAATAATAATGAATTATTCATAATCTAAAGATTCGATAATTAAGAATATCTTTTCTATAGTACTGATATATTATTCAGGAACAAGTGGATTAGAGGACCCTATGAAATATGGGGGGGGGGGGGGCGTTGCATCCAAAAAGACTCAATAGAATGTTGTTCCCTCTTTTTCTAAGAAGTAATTCCACTATGATTCAATACATGAGAAAGTTGTATGAGCATAACAATGAGTTTTTCTATTCTATATTTCGTACCATTTAGTTTGGTTGGAGGGCTATATTTTCATTGACCCTTTCAATCACCATTACTGGTGTTTCTCAAGGTTCCAATCATTGTCTAAAACCAAGACCATCATCATAGAAATATTTATAATATTGAGAAACTATATATTCATGAAATATAACTTATATAATATCTATATAATTCTATCTTACTTAATATTTGACACCATAGGTTTATCCAGGATTATTCTATGACAACATATCTTTAAATAATTCATGATGTTTTCTGAAGAGTTTTTGAATTTTTAAACCATATCCCAAAGGAGTTTCAATCCATCTGGTTAGTAAGGAATGTTTTTGTGTACTTGATTACCTCGAGTCTTGACTAGAACATCATATTAGATTTGTTACTCCTATGTAAATCTGTGCAAGATCTATGTCAACTTGTATCATCTATGAAGGTCTGTATTTCTAGGAAACCACTCACACTATACTCTACCAAAATTCCCAGACATTTTCGTATGCTCTTACTTATCCTTATACGTATCCCTAGACAAGTCCATAGGGTTATCACAACGGTGTAATCTTCATAGATTACAAAGGATAACTAAAAATTTTAATTGATACAAAATATTGTTAGCCTCTCTTTTCTTACATTATCATTGAATATATTTTGCATAACACATAAAAAATTATACAAATAGAAACCAAAAAATTGTACTTTTCTAATACCATTAGATACATAGAAGCATAAACAGTAGTACATAAATGAGAAACATAATATTTCAATAGTTTCTTCATGTCTAGAACTATTATTAGATAGATAAAATATAATACATATATCCATAACACAAGGGATGAAAACATAACCAAGTTTTGAGTTCATATGCTCTGTAAGGGTAAACATGGAGAATATGATATATTAATCATGATCATAAGGGTTTGTGAACATGATCATGAAAATATATGATTCTACCTTGCATATCAAAGATAATAAAAACAAATCATAGTATGATCCTTTGATGTTCATAAGACATGAATCAAAATGAAATAATAAACATAAGACGTTAAATCATTACATAGGAACACAACATGGAATTGTTACAGAAACATAATCATATAACAAAAATTTTATAATAGCTAAGGTATTTCTGCAAAGACCACCTTGGTAGTACGTGTGCACTCCCCAAACCATCTTGGTAGTCCTGGGATGCTCCTATGGGAATCATAATAACAAGATTTCACTCCTCGTATAATCTTGGTAGTCTGGTATCACTCCCATGCACATTTTAGTAGTAAAGGTTCATTACCAATACCTTCTTATTATATCTCAAGAGATTTGTATCTTTAACCAATGCATTGGAGGGAGTTATATGTATCGCACTACTCATAGTGAAATAATACAAACATGTTCCACAAGATCATAAATAATCATATCATAATCCATGAAGAAAAATTGGTATTATAAATATGTAATCATAACATAACCACTGAAAAAAGATATTTTTCATACACATTTAATCAAAAATATAACCCATTAAAAGAAGTTGTGTTCAAAATCATATAAAATTTGAAATTGAAATGGATTTCAAAAATAACTTTCCATAAAAAAATAATCCATTCAAAAAACAATAATAATTTAATCGATAATAATTTTCCCTTGAATGTGATGAGTGTATCCTAAATAATTTTATATTAGATGAGAAATAATTTTTAAAGATCTTATAAAAACATTTCTTGATGAAAATATTATTTATTGACATATATACATATATATAATCAATTTACATTACTTGAAAATGAAAATTCCATAGTGATTGAGTTATGTTATAAATTTATAAACATTTCAACTACTACTCATAAGGAATCTTCTTCACCATGATCCAAAACGTCCCATATATCACTACCACGCTACTTGAAACTACAATTTATCTCCACTACTTAACCCATCACCACCGTGGGATTAAATGATAATATGACCTCCAAAAATGGGATCCAAATCATGGATCTCTATTATTTCACTAATTTTTTTTCTGTGTCACTTACCCGGCGGTTCCCCATGATATGTGTGGTCCAATATTTCAAGGTTACAAATGTTAGAATCATTTAATGACTAAGAAGGAGATGTGGTAGAATGAAATAACTATGGAAAAGATTCCTAAATTATAGATATGAGAGACAGAAGATAATTTCAAGGAATCTTAATTTAACATATATATATATATATTAAGGTTCATTTTATTTTTTATTCGGACAAAATTCAAAATCAATCAATTCCAAGAAGACAACATTTTTTATTGTTGTTCATGAATGATAGAAGAATGTTAATATACAATTTTTTTGAATTATATATAGTCTATCCTAATTATATTACTATCAACTAATAACAAATTTTTGAAAAATAAATTTTAATGAATAAAAAATATAAATATAAATATATTTTAGATGAAATAAGATTAATACTTTTTGAACCAACAATAGAGTGGTATTAAAAAATAATCATAAAATTCATAAAAATTTCTGAAAAAGTAGTTTAATAACTTCCCCAAAAAAGATAAACCTCTACATTGCTCCTATGTGTTAATCTTATCAAGTAAATAATGGGTTTAAGTGAGTGATTATATATTTACTAAAAAATAATTTAGAGATAAAACTAAATTTCATTTTAAAAATATATTAAAATAAAAAAAATTAAATTATGAGCAGTGAATGGATAAATTAATTTAAATATTCTATCAAATTTTAATATACACTAGTTTTTTTGACAATATTGACAAATTAAATTTCTTCATTTAAATAAATAAATAAATAAACGAATAAATGAATATTAATTTAAAATGATAACAATTATTCCAAACATTTACTATTAAAATAATGATAATATAGGAAATAAATAATATCTATGATTTATATGTTTTAAATTTATGGATTTATATTCATCAATATATAATAAATAATTTTAAAAAAAAATTTAGTGAAAAAGTAATAGTTTTATAAAACAAAATTTTTTACAAAGATTTTATAGAAAAGATATATTTCTTAAATATAGAATTACAAATGGGTAAAATAGACTAATTTTTGGAATCATATTTTCAATATGAACCATTGATATTTTTCTATTATTTTTATAAAATACTTTATTTTTGGGTTAATAATAAAAATTAATTATTTTAAAAATACTGTCACTTTTATGAAATTATAATGATATAATAATGACTTTAACATTCATAAAACATTTTTAATATACCAAATATTAATCTAATATGTAAAACAATCATTTAAAAATATAATATTTATCTTATAAATCAGTTTTTGACATTTGGGAAATGAATGTGATGTTTTGGTTTAAAAATATTCTTTTTCATTCTTCTCTTTTTAATCATGTTTTCATAAAGTTAATATTGGTTTATTTAATTAAAATTTAAATTACCCTCATTTTATTTAATAGATAAAAATTAATTACATTTATTTAAATATTATACATAATTTCATTGTAATGTCATTTTGATTCTTAAAAAATACTATTTTCTTAAGCTGGGATTTCATTACATTTTGATAACGTATTTTAAAAGTTGTTTTTTTACAATTATAGAAATTGAATCTTGAAAAATGGATTCAATTTTTGGAATAATAAATTACAATTTTTTTATGTGATCAATTAAATTTATATTTGAAATGAATGGTTTCAATGGTAACTGTTTGTCACCATGGTAAGGGTTAAAATGGTTAAAGAGGGAGATTAACTATGAGATAAATATTAAAATATCAATAAAATCTATATAAATATTTTTATGTGTATAAATTAATACCATAAATTATAATATCATATAAATTTGAAAAAAAAATCAATTATCCTTGATCATGCCACTTACAATATTTCAAAGTTCTTAATATTTATGTTTGTGCCACTCCTCCTACTAATAAAAGGGAACTACGTCTTCTCACTTATCCACTCACTTTATGAACCCTATATCTACCTATATATTCCAATATCTATGAAAAAATATCTTTCTCTTATCATATAAAACATTTAATCTCAAAACTACAAATCTTATAAAGCATAAGGCGTAATCCAAATGAAGATTTTCAAAGACTAGGTATCTGATTTAGAAAAATTCTTCCATCATTAGTTCTTCTTATACATAATTGAAATTTATTATAACAATTATAAAATAATTTAATAATTCAATTAAATAAAATTATATATTCATTATAATTTGGGTATAATAAATTTCTTGTAACATTCCATCGTATAAGAAATGAAAAATCCCGTCGTGCTTACGTGCCGACTACCACCTCCATAAAATAATGCATTTTGGTTTTCATCGCTTCCTCACACGACTGGTTGTTAAGTTGAATTATAGAAATATATATATTATTTACTATATATAATTAAATATTATTATGATAAAATATTACCTAGTCGCCCTTCGGTTGTGGTTTCAAGACTCACAACCTTTCTAGATGCGATGGGTTGTCGCCCATCCTACGGGTTGTCCTTTTTATGAAAATCCAAAAATAATCCTAATAAATTCATTAAACATAACAATGGAATCCAATTTTAAACCTAATCTATTAGAACCATTAGACTTATCCACAATACTTTTTTCTGAACTCACAGTCCAAAATTTATAAGGAAAGTCACATAATATACATACGAATACCTTCATCGTGTGTTATCATAAAATATGGTAATAAAATAGAATTTATAGAAACCATATTTGAATAGGTATGTACTTCTATATTCCTTTTATAAATCATATAATACTAGGTATACTCCTTAAATCCAAAAAATATGTAACCACCTACAATAATGGAATTAAAAAACCATTAATTAGTTCCAAGGTAGTCAATAATATCCAATATAATTTATCCAAATCAATCTTCTCTTATTATAAAAGCAATACCATAGTATCATGACAATATTAATGCTTATCTTTCCTTCAACCACGTTTTTTACAAAAAGTTTAACATCCTATTGAGTCGCATTTCTTGGTACCACGCAATCTCAAATCCTTAATGAAATAGTACGGTAGTAAAATCCTTATATACTCCGTAATTATTATAACCTATATATCGTTGATAAAAAAATGAAATGACATAATTATTTAATATCAACATATGAACACTAGTTATTACTCTTCATCTGTGATAATATCAAAACTCTATTATTATCCAACAACATCAATTACGATATTCTCTGATGATTGGGACATTGGATCACATATTGTCCAAACTCATTGTAGATGAAGCATTTTACATTTGAAACCTTTGTCTTACCCTTGCAATCACATTCTTGGTGTCCTTTTTCTCCGCACATATAACAAACTCCAATTCCTTTCAAGAATTTACCAAGGTGATTTCTTCCACATTTATCACATAAGGGAAAAACCTTCTTTCTCTTATTCCCTTTATCCATCTTTCTCACTACCGTTCTATTCTTCTTTGGATTCCCTTAAAAGCCATTGGACTCAGAGAATTATTTAATTATCTTATTAACACATGATACTATTTCTTCATATTATGATAATACATGGGAGACTATTTAATTTCAAAATGTTGGCTTAATACTAGAATGATATGATCCTTCTTAGTATTTTGATCACGCATATTGTTGGAGTTCTCATTCTATCCACTGGGTGCCATTTCCAAACCGTGCTATAGAATTGGTTAGTTTATGAATCATGATTCATAATTCCAAACCAGTAAAATACCAAATGTAAATTGAAAATATTATGAATATAATCTATAATCATAAAAAAAATGTTTTCGTTCAGAGAGTATTTACTCAAAAATCCTTCATAATGGCTTGTAAAGAAAATGTGAATTATCCTAAGAATATCCCCCAGGAGTGCCATAACCAAGAGTGCAGCAAGGCTCAATGTTGTGTACTAAGATACCCTGAGTAAAGACCGAAACACCATTTTTGAGTTTTCACTACTAGGTACATCATTTCCAGAGCCGCCTCTACCTACTCGTATCCAGACAAGGATGCATTTCTTAGAAAATTCTCAAAATCTCTACATATCCAAAATTATAGGACGCTCTTCAATACTAATCATCAAAGTCTATCTTAAGGCAATGTTCTATAATCAAAATTTTTCAAAATCTAGTGTCCAATGTTATTACTAAACATCCAGTAATACCTACTGTAACATCCCAACCCCAGTTACCCAGAGTCAGTGCATTATTTTAATATATTGGCATGATTACAAGGAATCAAGTCCCAAATGACATATCAGCTTAACATTCTTGGAAAATATTTTACATACATTGACGTTACATTACAAAATCAAACATAAAACATAAAATAAATAATCCATTGTCAGCACCATTATTATCCTAGATTAACCCTGCATTTCAAACATAATACACTTATTAGAATCCTAGTAAAAAGGAAACATAGAAATGGGTGAGCTCAAATTCTCAGTAAGGTTAAAAATATAGGAAACAATTTTAAATAAAAAAGAATGAACATTTAAGGCAATGTATAAAACTAAAAAGTAATCATTTTAATCATAAATTTATGCATAATATGTCAGAGATAAATAAAATAATTTAATTTATTTATTCACATGGATATTCTTCTAGTCTAATAATCATAAGAAATATCAATATCTAATTCAATAATGATGGAATTAATAATGTCGAACATCATAACCACATAGTCAGGACATCGTGCCTAGACTACAAATTTGATGTTGTTAATTCGTTATTCCAAGACACTAGTTTGAATCATTAGACCTACCAATTCATTGATGAGCTATATCAGGATCCACCCTTTACTTACTAAGTCCACTACATTCCTCACATGAAATTGTTGAAACATAATACAAACATTCGTATTAAATATAGAATACTAAATTTGAAAACATTAGCCATTAACCATGTATGGTTTAAAAAGTGCACATCCACAATAAAACATATCATAACACATTTAATACAATATGGAGGATTGTATTATAATAAATCAACCACAATCAATAATAATATCAAGAAAAGGATGATGATATAGATGATATTGATCAGTAAACCTCCTTGAGTGAAATACCCCCTTTTCATGAAATCATTTAAAATTCACATAATTTATAAAGGATAACATTAAAAAGATATTTTCGAATCAATGTGTCCCATACCATATTGAAACTTTTTAATGGAATTAATATTTTAAAACATTTATGTCCATATAAATATATCCTTAAAACCTTTTGAAAACAAGAAAATTAATCAGAATTATTTATAAAAATATATATTTAGAACATTTAAAATTATGTTTTAGTTAAGGATTAACTTAAAGGAATAATTTTGAAAAAGTATTTTCTTAATCATGGACATCAATAATAAAAATTTCCCATAAAATTATTACACTTAAAAAAAACTCAGATAATAATGAGATTGTGGAGTTAACCCTTACATTGCACTTTTCCTTGGTCGAGGGTAAGTTAACCTCATGTATAATAGTAAATCATTGTTATCATATTATAAAATAACCACATACGTAAATATGATATCTTATGTGATCTTCTAATATGGCTATGTTAATAATATTTTAATAGTATCATTGTTTCTGTTGTTAAATGATTTTTTTCCTTTTATATGTTTCGTTACTTAAAAAATGATTGTTATGGATGGATGTATTGGATTCATATCCAGAATGATTTTAAGAACATAAAAAATATTTTCATTAATCAAATGAAAATCATTATTCAATGGTTCATATGGAAAATGAATCTCATCGCCTTCGTGGAGATCGTAATCCGTAAGTACGCACGAACGCTACTTCCATTTCCTTTTTTCATTTTAAATTGAAATAAAACCAAATAATACAAAATTATATTATTATTCCATTATAATAAAATATTTTATATATGTTATGTATGTTCATTAACACCATCCTTTATACGTTCCATGTATTTTATGAACGAGTCGTATCACTTTGAGGGGGCAGTAGTCTGCATTTTCTTTATTGAAATTATCATACATGTACAACATGAAAAGGATAAAGGTATGCTATAAAATAGAATTATAGAAGATTAAAGATAAAATAAATATCATAAATATCATATATAATTATAGTTCTATCGTAATGGCCACTATAAGAGGTGGTAGTAGAGGATTGAACAATCATCGTTTCGTGAGGCAGTAGTTCGACGTCCACAGAAACATTGTGTTATATACCCATTAGATGGAGGTGTGTGTATGTTTAGTTAAAATAAAAATCATAAAAACATACTAGTATATTAAGTATACTGGTGATGTTATAAAATAAAGTAATAATAATAATTTAGGAAGACTGAGAAGTAAAATAAATGTAAATAACTTAAGAAGAGATGTTACCTTTAAATTGGGTAACTCTTTTTGGTTTGAACAAAAAGGCTTCTTTGAAGTTCCTTATAACTAATGTAAGGCATATAAGAGTAAGAGAGGGTTTCAAGGAGATTAATTGGGAAGTGTTTGGAGGAGCCATGGGGGCTTGAGAGGTGGGAGAAATGTGATAAAGGACAGGACTTTTGATTGGGGGGGAGGGGATTTTTCGAAACGTTTGAAATATTATTTTTTTATATTAGGATATTTCGTTTATAAATGTCCAAAACTCCAGAAAGTCAATGATAAGAGGACTCATGTTCGATATAAAATCATCCAATAATAATTGGATGGGTTTTTATTATTTTTATTATTTTTATATTATTATTTATTCAAATCATTTATTTATGAAGTAAACACTACATCATTATTGTGTTGTAATTAATTTTATTTATATGATGTATAAAAATAATAAAAAAATAACATGATGTATGAAATATTTTTATCTTCCACAGTAATACTTATATTCAAAATTATATTTTATATAACTCTATATAAAAATTGTTTTACTAAAAGATATATGTTATTTTCATTTTTGTCATTACATTAAAATAATTAATATAAAGTGTCATTATCACTCTCAAGTGGTTCCATGGGGTCCCAAAATATATATCCATGGATTCCCAATATCGAACATGTATCATAAAATAATAAATGGACAGATTTTAGTGTAATTTAATATTATTATAATAATATTTGTTTACCATTATTTACCAGATTTACCCTTTAACCATGATAAATACATATTTACTGAAGTAAATATTCCAAATATATAAAATTAAAAGTTACCTATTTACACAATTTGGACCTCCTGATTCAAAATATGGAATCCAGTTTTCCAAATTCGAAACACAGAAGTGGAAGAAATTAATTTAAAATTAATTCTAGTTGTCAAAACAAAAATCATATTTTAAAAAAATAATAACTATCAAAACATTGACACTTGTTTACGTCCAGTTTAACTGTGAAATTACATCCAATGACCGATATTATATTAAATGATAAAAATATAATATAAATATACTTTAAAACAACACATATTTAAAATTTAACACAATATGTTATTTTTATTTAAAAAGTCGTTTTCAATTAATATTTAGTATTTTTCAGTATTCATCAATATATGAAAGTTATCAGAAAAGTAACAAAAATTAATCCGAAACTAAATTTTTATTTCCCTCTTCTATAGAATAATTTAATTTTATTATATTGAATATATACAATTTTTAAATATTTTTTCTAAAGAACGATTTCCATTTAAAGGCGGTAAAATGGAATTTTCTGAAAAAAAACTTCTTTTATCTATAAAAATGACTTTTTTATTATGTTATGTTAATGAAAAACATAATATGGATTCTAAAATTATATGGAGTTTATAAAATTCACAATGCAGTTAATACAATTCATAACATCTTTGTTAACTACTAGTTTGTTCAGTAATGGGGTGCTTGAACATGGTGTTGCGTATAACACAAGTTATAGAATTTATTTGAAGAGCTAACATACTATGAAATCTTAAGGAGTTTTATTAGTTTACAAACATGTTAATTGTTATAATAAATGGTTTCAGTTCGGGTAATTTATTTTTTGTTCTTGGCATGTGTCTTAATTTGTTATATCTTTTGTCCTCATACTTATATATTGATTTAAAGAATGCATACCATGATATTAATATCATGTATATTCATTTTTTTATTATATTTATCTTGGTAATACATATGTATTTAACAGAATACATTGTTCAAGGATATGATAAGTTGTACGTATGTCTGAATGCTATTTCCATTTTTATTGTCGCATTGAAAGAAAGAAGGTAAATGACAAATGTATATATATATATATATCATTATTCTAGTATACTTATTATACCATATATATTATATAAGTTCATTAAACCCATCCTTAATATAATCCATGAAGTTTGTAGAGGAATCACATCACATTGAGGAGGTGGCAGTCCACACATCCTCAAACGAAATTTTTATATTTACACCAAAGGGAAAGTATAATGATATGTTTATTAAAATTACTAAATAATTTTAAAAACAAAATAAATATAATATATAACATATATAAATATATTTTCTTTTATAATTTCCACCATGAGATGTGGTAAGGAAAAATGAACTATCAGTGTTTTGTGAGGATGTAGTTCTCCATACACAAAAACATTATGTTCATTACCCATTTTAGGGAGATGTGTGTAAGTGTAGGTATAATAATTAGTATAAAAAATCATCTTATATTCAACATACTAGGATTTTTATACAATAATTTAATAAATATAATGCAGGGGTGTGGAATAAATATAAATGAAATGATCTTCAGAGAATTCGTTACATCTTAATCATGTAACACAATTTGGGTTTCAATAAGGGACTCTGTGTATTGATATCAACCAATGGGGAGGGTTCAAAGATAATTGGATTGATTTTTATGATCTATTTGGTTAGATAATTGTTGAGAAAAAGTGGACTTGTATGTGTTAGGAAGTGGGAGGAGAAGAGGCATTTTTATAGTGGAGGGAAAAGACACACATGGTAATTTTAAAAAGATTTGTTTATTCCTCAAGTATTACATGTCCACTATGTTTAAAATTCTTCATTAAGTAACATTAAGATGTTTATTGGAAGAAATAATTCCATACAATTGGTTTTGGACAAGTTTATAGGTTGTTCTGGCAATTATGTATATGGTTTAGTCTATTGTTAAGATTAATTTTTCCTAAATTACTTTAATTAATTTTATTTACATTCACTAATATTTTTTCTAAAAAACATAGTTGACCATTTTAGAAATTATAAATTCTGAGGGTCCAAAATATTTAATCCATTTTCCCAAATTATTATAACATAAGTGTTATAAATTAACTTAAATATAATCCCATGGATAAGACAAGAATTTATCATTTTAAAGTATATACGTCAGAATGTTTACTATGTTTTAATCAACAATTTAAAATTAAAATTTAATCTAATGACATAAATTAGATTAATTTAAATAAATATCATTTAATTTATGTTTAAAACAAATTTAATATATAATTTATCTTTACAAATAACTTATCTGAAAAAGCAGATTTGATATAATTTTTTTTCTATTCAAATAAAAATTGCATTTCTCAAAAAAATCCCAGAAATTCACACTATGATATTTTTGAAATTATAAATTAAAAAATTATTCATATTTTACCAAACTAAATTTCAATATTTTTCTAAAATTAATTTTATTATTTTACAGAGAAGGATATTAAATGCTGTTGAACTGAGAAGATATTATTTGTAATCCAATATGAAATTTTCTGGGAATTATATATTTCATTATCAATATGTTTTATTAGAAAAACAATTATTAAAAAATATTTTTAAATTATTTAATAGTATTCATATAACTTTTTTAACAATAAGGTTATAATTATCTCATTTAAATAATTATTACAAGAAAATGATGTTTCGTAGGAACAATAGTGTTTCCTGTAACATACACATAGACGATTCCCCATGTAATTTACACTGATTTGATGCCCTGTAAAAGGAATGTTTTTCATAGAGGATTGATATATATAAATATAAATTTAATTTATAAAAAAATCCCATAAAAAATCAAGTTGTTATTTCTACCACCATTAAAATAATTTTTCCCTTGAAATTTATCACTCTTGTAAAAAAAATAAAGATAATTATAATTCTTCATATCATCTTCTTCCCCCATAGATTAATATAAATGTTTATTTATCCAAAAAACATTGAACATGTGGGTGGTCTTTTTTGTAGAACATTCTTTTATCAGTCATGAATTTTAACTGGTTATAACATTCTCAGCCACTTCATCAGCTATCTCAAGTAATAATTTCATTCATTCTCTAATATCATCCTATAATGATAGGGATATACATTTCTTCATGTAGATGGATTCATAAGGTTCTATATTATTTCTTTAGTTAAATAAATTTTTCTTAATAAAACATAAATAGAGTGAGGTGGTTATCCGAAACAAATTTTAAAGCATTAGAATTATATCTCAATACACCATCTAGAATTTTTCTGGTTATTTCAGACTGACCATATATATGAGGATGATATGAAGTTCTCCAACTCAATTTTGTATCAAGTGCTTGCTGAAGTCTTCACTTGAACATAGAGTAGAACACTAGATCCTAATCTAATATAGATGAATGTGGTACTCCATGCAACCTTACCACATCCTTAAATTATATCATGGAATTCATATCTATAGAGAAGTCATCTCTAATTGTGATGATTCATGATGAATTACTAAGATGATCAAATACCACCCATATATCAGTAAACCATCTCGAGGTTTTGGGTATTCCAACTAAAAAACCAAAGTGATGTCCACCAATTTACATACAAGAATTTGAATTATATGCAACACCCCCATTTACTTTTTTCATTCGGCCTTAACTTATTATCACACGAAGAACCAATATACAAACTCTACGATATATCTCTTCATTTCGTCCCACCAAAAGTTTTCTTTCAAGCCCATATACATATTTTTACTTCCCAGATGAATAGATAATGAAGAAATATGAGCTTCATATAACAGATCCTTCTTCAAATCCATTATGGAAGAAACACATACATTGTTTATGAACGTTACCATTCTATCTCGATCCAGGTTAAACAATGGAACATAAATAACTTTCCTTTGTATCTATACATCTTCCTTTTTCCCCTCCTTAATCATGACTTAGGTTGAGCGTTTCAAATTCAATTTATAATGAGAATATATTCCATTTCTTTATGTATTTCTTGATCCCTCCTGTGCATATCCATAAATATTGGATATTTTGTGATCCCCATCAAGGATAAACTAGTATGATCATTTTTACTGCAAATATAGCCCACCATGTTCTCTTTCATTGGGTGGTAATATATTGAGAAGTCATAATCCTTTATCAACTCTATCCATATTCTCTAGATAATGATCAAATCCTTCAGTGTGATTATATATTTCATCATTTAATGATTAGTATATATATAAAAATTTTATCCATCAGTATAATTCCCCTATATAATTAATGAAAAATGTAACATTACTAACTACAAATCAGGAGTTGGGTGAATATTCTTTTGAATAATCAACTTCCATGAGTCATAAGAGATAACCTTGTTATTATGCATAAAAATACATCTGACACCCTTCTTGGATGCATCACTATAGATTAGGAACCCATCTTCACTACATGGCAATGTAACCAAAGGTTCACTAACTAACCTTCTATTTTTATACTTGAAATTTTCCTCCAATTCATCTATGCATAAGAACATGACACCCTACCATGTTTACATGGTCATAGGATTAAATATTTGTAATAAATCCACTAAAAACTGTTAAAATATCCAAATATACATGGAAATTTACCGATCTCAGTCACCATGGTCAGCCTAGGATATCATTCAATAATGACCACAAAAATAGGTTGAGGAAATCTCTAAAGACTATCTTCATTAAATCCATGAAGATTGTAGGGGAATTATTAAGACCAAAACTATTAAAATATATTCAAATTGTCCATACATTTTACAAAATGGATTATTGGGTATATCCTCCTTCTTGACCCATAGTTGAGGAAATCTAGAATTATGGAAAATCATGGAAAAGTAATGAGATCCACGTTGTTGATCAAACATGTTGTTATTATAGGGAAGATGATACTTGTTCAGGATTTTTATCTTTATCAACTCTTGATAATAATGGGATATTACCATTTATCCATCTTTATTTTTCTCAAAAAGAACCGGTGCACCCCATGGTGACACACCTGGTTGAATGAATATCTTATCATTGTTTTCATGGTGTTTTCTCTTCAATTATTACAACTAAATCAATGTAATTCAGTAAATATTCATTGAAAATGTTGAGAAACCATGTAAAATTACTATTGAGAACTCAACATCATGTGTTTCTGGAAGGCTAGGAAAATATTCCTGAAAGTCATCCAGAAAATCCTAAACAATGGTATAACATCGATGTGGATTTTCTCCACAACCATTTGGGATAAAAAACCCTTCTGAATGGAAATTTACACCCTCACACTAGATGTAATATCTCCAGTATGTTCATACTTATCTTCACATGGATGGATGATACAATGAGAGTTTGAAATATCAAATCTATGTCCCCATACTCCATAATTGAAGAGGGATTTATCAATGGAAATAAAATCATTACATAGGATGATATAGAATTCAACCAAAGGAAGAATGAAAATATTTGCAAGAAGAATATTCCTAGAAACATAAAACAGAGAGGAATCGTAGAGTTGGGATGAAGTCATTATACAATTAATTATTTTCACAAATAATTCAACATCCAATTATTTGGGTGTAATTTTGACACCCTTATAAAATTTTCTGAAATTATTGTATTGGTAGATACAGAATCAAATATGACACCCTAATTTCTATAGTGTATGGTATGTGTAAATTTCATAACATCGTTATCACACCCCTCAGCAGAAATAGAGATTTCCTGAGATTCCCCCTTATCCCTCTACTTAAGAGGCTACTGACATCAATCATCATCAACAACCCATGGGGTTGAGAAGTGGTTAGGGTAATTAACATTCTCTTGACACTTGATTAACTCAAATAAGGGAGGTTCATTATATATTGTTTTTTCTACAATTTTCACCATTTCCATCAGATTCCCATCACTTTGGAAATCAAATGCTTGATGGTCTTCCATTCCACAATAAAAAAAATTTATTAATCCCGTAAATGAAATTTCCTTCATGCTTCTTCCTACACTTAGAGAATAAATAAAATATTATATTCTTCTCTTTTTGGTATTTAGATTTCACATAAAATTCCACATTCCTTTTCATGTATAAATCATGGAAATTATACGTGACTCAAACTATATTTCATCAATGATTTCAAAATTCTCAATGTCTTCATAGATAGAAATGTATCTGATGGACATCACCCTTTTGAGACTTCAAATTTGGGCATCGAAGTACCTAGAATCATTACTTTTGGGTTGGATGATAATTATTGAAGTTTACCTCACAAGTCTCATTACTCTAACCTCATAGGTAACAATACATTTATCATCCCTTTTATTAATCTTGTGTAAATCATTCTCTGTATTGGTAAGATAAATCTGAGGATATTACAAATTGAAAAATAATATCTTGAACTCATCCCAATACCAGGATTCAATCTCACTTTTATACCTCGTATTCTTGATTAGTGTCCACCCCTGGTACTCTTCACCTTTTAGATGATAAAAAATAATAATGAATTTATCATACTATGAACAATGGATAATAAAGAATATATTTTCTGTATTTCTGATCCATTATTCATGAACATGTTCATTAGAAGACCCTCTGAATTTAAGGGAATATTGTATCATGAATGACTCAACATAATGTTGTTCCCCTCTTTTCTCAGTAGAAAGTCCACCATGATTAAATTCATGAGAAAGTTGTGTTATCATAACAATAAGGTTTTCCACTCAATATCCAATAGAATTCAGTTTCAATGGAGGACAATCATTAAATTTACCATCACAATCACTATTATTGTGGTTCCTTCAAGTTCTAACCATTGACTAAAGCAAGAATCATCAAGTAAGAAATAGTTATAATATTGAGGAACAATATTATCATGGAAAGTCACTTATAAGATGTCTAAATTATTAAAACATACTTAATATATGACACCTTAGGTTTATCCAAGGTTATTCGCATCAAAATTATTTATAAATCATTCATGATGTTTCTTGATAATTTTTGGAATTTACAAATCATATCTTCTAGGAGTGTCAAACCATGTAGGAAGTAATTATAATTTTTGTGTACATGATTACCCCGAGTCTAGACTGGAACATATTGTCAGATTTATTACTCATATTTAAAAATATGAAAGATCCATTTCCATCTGTATAATCTAAACATGGATGTATTTCTAGGAAACCACTCACATTATCCTCTACCAAAATTCATAGCCATTTTTGTATGATCATACATAGCCTTATACATAAACCTAGACAATTCCTAAGGTTAATTAGAATGGATTTCTCATTCAAGCTTCCAATGGTTAACTAATTATGTCCTTTGATACCAAATATAGTGACCCTTTCTTCTCGTACATTAACATTTCATAAATTTTTCAGAATATATAAAACATTATGCAAATAGAAATCCAAATATTTTACTAGTTGAGTACCATTATAAACATGGAAGCATAAACACTGTTACATAAATGAGCCACATAATTTTCTAATAGCTTGTTATTTACTAGAACCACTATTAGACAAACCAAATATAATATATATATTCATAACCTAAGGGATGAAAACATAAGAAAGGGGTGAGATCAGATACTCAGTAAGGATAAAAAATGGGTGTATATTACCAAAATCATTAGAATACGAGTATGAGACCATGATCATGAAAATAAAATATCACACACTACATATCAAAAATCATAAACATGAATCATAGTATGAACCTTGAAAGATCAAAAGGCATGAATAAAATCTAAATAAAAAACATAATACATTAAATTATAACATCATAATGAAACATAGAATTGTGGCAGACACATAATCATATAACATGATTTTCATAGTAGTCAGAGCATTTCTACCAAGACCATCATGGTAGTACGATTTCTCTCCACAAACCATCTTGGAAGTCATGGTAAACTATAATGGCATCATAATATCTTGAGTTCAGTCCTCATACAATATTGGTAGTCTAAGATCACTCTCATGGCCATCTTAGTAGTAATGGTTCATTACCATTACCATCTTAGTATATCTCATGAGATATGAATCTTTACCTGATTAATTGGAGGGTGATATAGGTATCAGAAATCTCATAGTGAAATAATACATACATATTCTATAAGATCATAAATAATCACATAATAACCAGTGGAACAAAATGGGTATTATAAACTAGTAATCATATCCTAAGCAGTGAAAAAAAGAAAATTTTCATAATCATTTCATCCTAAACATAACCCGTGAAATGGTGTAGGTCTCAAAATTATATAACCCATGAAATAGAATGGGATTTTTAAAGAACATTCCTTAAAAACAGAATCCATTCATAAAAATAATATGAATATAATCATTGAATAATTTCTCTTGAATGGTATTAGTATCACTAACGAATGTTATCTTAGATGGGATATAATTTT
Source organism: Viscum album (assembly GCA_963277665.1). Classification (NCBI taxonomy): domain Eukaryota; kingdom Viridiplantae; phylum Streptophyta; class Magnoliopsida; order Santalales; family Viscaceae; genus Viscum; species Viscum album. The sequence goes on along the minus strand of OY728141.1, from coordinate 1,277,180,534 downwards.
TTATTATCCTCAAAAAACATTTAATGTTGAAAATGTCATTTTTTTCACTGGAATTCACTTTATAAAACATTAATCAGTTTTGAAAACCTTTTCCTTTAAAAATATTTTTGAAACCTTATAAAGGAAGCATTCAAAAAAATTAAATCCATCTTTCCTTGTGAATGATATTTATTGATAATTTGAATGCATGGTTTTTATGTTTACCTCTTTTTTTATTATTTCCAATATTTATATTTTTATTATTCATTTGATTTTTTATTATATTTTTTATGTTATTAAAAAAACAATTTTACATTTTTGTGAATTTAAATTATTTAATTATATTACTAATATAAATATCCTTATTACATTAATAATATTTATAATAATAAAATAATATTTAGTTTTTTATAGTTAATTTTATTTTAATGATATTAATATAATTATTTCATTTATGTTAATATTATTAATATTATTAATATTTATACTATTTCATGAATAATTTTATTATACTAAAATTAATATTATTATTTCATTTATATTCATATTATATTTTTAATAATATTATTTTTTCCCATTATTTGAGACGTGCCCATCGCAAATACTTTTTGGGATGGCCTACCATAAAAAGGGTTTTGAAAATCATGGAATGTATTTGTGATGGGTAGATGAACCATTGTAATAAGATTTTTAAAAAATTTGCAGAACCTATTTGCAATGGTTATCCTACCCCTAGAAAATAATGCCTTTTGCAACTAACCATCACAAAAGGTAATATTTGCGACACCCTTTTCCATAATGGTCCATTTGAGCCGAGAACCTGACGCAATATTTCCATCTCAAAAATCCATTTTCTAGAAGTACTATCATTAATGAAATCATAATCATAAACATTATTGATAAATAATGTGAATGCTTCAATAACTCTTACCAATTGTTTAATTTTGATCATGATACTAATGTAATAAAATGAATTTACATGAAGCATAAAATTTTAAAAAAGGAATAATATTCATGATAAAAATAGTGAAATTGATTTATGTATAGTTCGAAAAATAATGTAGGTGTATGAGAAAGCATCACTCTCAATGAAGGAAAATTGAGCAAAAATCGTCTTATCGATTTAGTAAATTTTGAAAAATTAAACCCATGAAAGAAAGATCATAGTATGGATTTGTATATAGCGATAAATTTTATATTAACAATAATATAACACATTCATGGGTAGTATATACCCCACGTGAATAAAAATAGTTGTGTCTAAGGAATGTATCTTAAGAAAATAAAAAGGTCAGATGAAATTTCTGTTACCATGTGTCTTGACTATCACCGTACTCATTTAAATAGCCTATATAATAAATAAAAATTTATTATAAATATTTTAAATAACCATATTATCATGTCTAGTACCATATATTGTTTTATTATGAACATATATTACCTACTTGTTAACAATCATATGTAAAGGATTCACTTCGTGTAATATTTTCTTTGTTCTTTATATATCTCGTAATTAGTTATATAATTAGACCTCATACTTATATAACGATTTCAGAAATATAAATCATGATGAAAATACAATTTAAATTAAATATAATTTTATTAAAATAATATATATAATATAGATGTATGAAATGGAATTCATTGTTCATGGGGATGGTAAGTTATACGTATGCATAAATGATGTTTCCATTTTTATTATCATTTTGATAAAATAATGGTAAATGGAACATGTGTGTATATATCTATAAATATTAAAGTATAATTATTATACCATATATGTCATTTTTTTAACTAAACGAATATTTAATACATTCCATGTTGTGTGTGTATAAATCAAAACACTTGGGGGGGGGGGTAGTACACATTTCCTCAAAAAAAATTATGGTATTTACAGCAAAAGGAATGAATAAAGATATTCCCTGTAAAATGATTAAATAATATTAAGTAAATAATAAATATAATATATAAAATATATAATCATATTGTCCGTCGTAATTTCTACCATGATATGTGGTAAGGAAAAAATGAATAATCATCTTTTGTTGAGGCGACAGTTCACCGTAAAAAACAATAAGTTTATTACCCATTTTCTTAAGGTTTTTGTATGTGTGGGTTGAAAACATAAAATAAAATAATCATATATTGTAAAATATATTTTCATTATTATAAAATCATTTAATAAAGAGAGTGGAGGGGGTGGAGAAAGAAAATAAAAAACTGGAGCTTGAGAGAAGTTGTTACCTCTCATTTAGGTAACTCCTTCTAGATTGGACCAAAGGGATTAATTGGATTTAATTCATCCCAAGGGGAGGATTATAGAATTAATATATGTATTTTTAAAAGAAATTTGGGTAGATATTGGTGGAGAAAAAGTTTCTATATAGTTATGAGTAAATGGGTGAGAGGAGACCTTTTTAAAGTGGATGGAAATTATACAGTTGGTATTTTTGATTCAAATTTTGTGTTCCCCAAGTGTCCAATGTACTATTAGGGAACCTTAGAGGTTTATTGTTCTAAATATTTCCATTAAATTGTATTTCATAGATTATATGTTCTTTTTTCCTTAAATTTATGATTTAGTCATTTATGATGCTTAATTTTTCCATAATAATTATAAATAATTTTAATTACCTTAACTATTTTTTTTGGTGAAAATTTATTTGACCATATATTAAATTATAAATTTATATTATTCAAAATATGGAATAAAATTTTCCAAATTAAAATTAAATAATTGGAATATAATAATTTTAATTTAATCTTGCATATGAGATGACAATGTTGGGTTTTAAAGTAGAAATGTCTGAATGTTTTCTACATCTCTATAGTCAAAATCATTGTGAAATTGATTAAAATGAACTAAATTAGATAAATTGATAAAAATGTGACATAATTAAGCTATAAGAAAAATTAAAAGTATAATATAACATTATATATAAATTATATTAACAATAAGTTTTGAATAAAAAATTAGTATTTTCTCTATTCATCAAAAAGGGATGTTTCAAAAAAAATACCAAAAACCCACATGAAGATAATAAAAAAATTAAAATTCAAAAATAAAGTTAATTTTATCCAATGATATTTCTAAATTTTTCTAATATAAATTTTATTATTTTCCATAAAGGATATTAAAACTAGATCATTTGAGAGAATAATATATTTAAATATATAAGGAAATTAACAAAAAATTTATCTTTCATAACCAATATGTTTTATTTATATAAAACCATTATAATATTATTTAAATTTTATTTATTACTATTACTATTTTTATTTTTAATGGATTTTTTATAATTATCTCATTTAAATAATTATAAAAATAAAATTATGTTTCGTAGAATGTGTGGTGTTGCGTTTAATGTACACCCAGTCAATTTTTCCATGTATCATATGTTGAGTTGGTGTTGTGTGAAATTAATTATTGAATTAGTGAGTTAGAGGACATAAATAAAAATTAAATTTATTTTGAAAAAATATCCATTAAAGCTCAGCTTTTTACAAAAATAAGTTCACTTATTACATTAAGGACAAGAAATTATTCCCCCTTATAAACTTATTTGAATTCAAGAAGATCAACACACAACCTTATGAAAAAAGAATCTAGGTCCACACATAACTCTGTGAGGATCTAATCAGGTTAAAACATAACATAATGAAAATGTCCTCATGTGCATACATAACACATTTAAAATTTTATCTGGTTCATGTATAACGTAGTGAACACATAATTAGTTTTACACATAACATTTTGAACATGTTTACATGTTCAGACCAAAAATGTGTTCTCACAATTTATATGCATTTTTCAATTGATGTAGAGAATGGTACATTCCCCAACCATCCCAAAAATCAATACATATTCATTCTAAAATATCAAAAAAATTATTATATTATAACCCATAAAAAATCGGTTTTATAAAAACTTCATCAAATCATACAGTATTATAAAATCTTGTTTCATGATGATTTTATGATTTCATCAAATAAGAACCCACAATAATAGGTAGGTATAATAATTATTTTATCATGGTATAACCTATGGAAGATAAACAAGATTCATAAAAATATTATTATTATAAACATAAACCATTCATAGTAACAATAATTATATTATCCATGTATAATATATCAATAAATGAATAAGTACCATCCAATGAAGTCATATTTGATGGATTGTGATTTTGATAGATATCTTAGAACATTTCATGAGAAAAATTGAATTTACAGTGTTAAAATCCCATTTCCAAACATATTACTTTTTCAAAATACTTTAGTTTGAAAATAAAATTATAAAATTATGAATTAATCTTTAAAAAATTGCTTGGTCCATATGGTGGGAATTTCCATACATGTTAAAATGAATATTCTGTTCAAGTTTTGGTAAATCCCTAAGAGGCATTATATTGAAAATGACATGAAGATTTATTTTGAAACATTTTTAACAAATAAAAAAAATTAAAACGAATTCAAAAAATCCCATAGTAGTATTAAATCATTTTTTAATTTTTTTTTATAAAATACTGATATGGATTGAAAATTTATTTTTGACCAAAGATATAAATAGCATCAATATCCTTTTAAAACACAATTTTTGAATGATGAGTACATAAAAAGTGGAACATTTCGGTAAAACTTGTATTCTACGTAAATAACTATAATAAAATAAAATTAATGAGTTTATTGATAGTTAAATATTAATATTTCATCAACATTAAATTAAAAGTAAACAATCTTGATAAATGATGAGAACATATTGCAAATCCCATACCACTTTGGTAACTATGAATTGTATGCCCCATGAAAGTACAAAAATTAAATGAAAAAGAAAAAATAATGAGAGTAAATAAATTCATTATAAAACATATAGAAGGGTTAGTATATAAACCTCATAAAATATAGTAGTAGTATAATATACCATATATCTTAAGGAAGAAAAACTGAGAGAGAAATATCATACCACATTGGTAGCTTTTGAACTACAAACCCTATGAAATAGAGATAAAAAGGGTTATGTAATTCCCAATAATTTTCAGGAAAATAATCATAAAATACATTCATGGTAATCATATAAAACACATAAAAGAAATAGGTGGTGAATTTGACACATATCTCAGAGAAGTAAAAAAAGATAATGGAATCCCCTACTGTATGTATAAAATTCTATCAAATACATTTGGACATCCTGAATAATAAATAATTTTATTATTTTTATATCGTAGATCCAAAATTATATATATCATAAAGTATATGATTTACTTATGAAATTTTGTAACACTTCATTATAAATTCCATGTAAAAATCACTTTTTGGGAAACTACTACTTTTTTCTCATATATATTTTTGAGATGTTATATTTGGCCATATTGATTTGATCATGGTTACAAAATCTCCAAAATATTAACCGTGATATAAATATAATATTTATTTATATATATCCATTAATGTTATAGATATAAAATGATATATACTATCCATGGAGAAAGTTACTTGTATGTACACATGAACACCTTTTAAATTTTCTTGACAGAATGAATGATAGAAGAAAAAAAAAATATATTACCATTCCAAAATAATTTTTATTTCTTATTTATAAAATATTTTTATTTAATCCCATCTTTATTACCTTCCATTTAATTATTATATGAACAACAAATGAAATTGCTTCGTGAGGTGGTAGCCAACCATACACATGAATGATGTAATTTTATCCCCCAAAGAATAGAAAGTAAAAAGGTATATGTGAAATAATAAAAAAATTCAAATTATATTACAGATATAATATATATTCATTTAATTTATCTTTACTACAATTCATGTAAAACAAAAATGAAAGACATTTCAAATCGGTTTATGAATTGACAGTCTACTATAAACACAAGAAACATTATTCTTTTCCAACGGGTTGGCAGGAAATGTGTTAGATATGGTATTATAAGTCAATAGGTGTGATAATATTAAAAATATTATATATAAAAATTAAATCATTCACTATATCCACCCTTTATAGGTGGTGATGGAAAACGAATACCGCCCGTTCATGTGGTGTTAGTATTCCATACACATGAATTATGATTTTATGTCGCATTTTAGGGAAGAGAAAAACAAGATAGGCTACAAAAATAACACAATAACATATATTTGTATGTATAATTCTTATGTTTTTATATAAATATATTTTAAAAATATTTTAATGAGGCAATGGATGAAATAAAATTGAACACTTACTTAGGGGCATTTCCACTTCATCAAAAAATATATTTTGGTTTACCAAAAAAGGCTTCATATGTTTTATTTATGACCAAAAAATGACTATAATATGAATGGAGGGAATAAAAAAAGGATTTTATAGTTCTTTTACAATGAAATTTTTTTTATGTGGGAATAGAATATGATACTGGGTGGTCTTTTAGAAGTGGGGTTAGTGAAAGACAAGTTATTATTGAAAATAAACAGGAATACCATGTATCTCCCTAGTTACAAAGCTAAAAATGGGACCTTTTTGAATATTAAAGCTGATTAGGTAACAATATGGCTATGAAATTGATTTTTTATAAGTTTCAAGGTCATATTACACCTTATATTTTTAGTTTAAACCCCCATTAAATAAGTATTAACATTAACCATAAGAAATAATTTTTATTGTTTTTTATTTATTGTAGTAAGAAATAATGTTTAAATTAATAGATAATATAAATTATTATTATTTAAAATATAAAATTCATTATTACTAATAAAATTATACAATTCATAAATTTTAATTTTAAAATTAACACGAATATTAGACAAAAAAATGGGTTTCCAGAGAGAATAATTTCATATGAAAAAATATTTTTATATCAGAATTTAATATAAAATTGATTACAATGACCAATATTATAATACTAAAAATAAAATTTAAATAGTTTTACATATAAAACCATAATAAAATATTTTTTTTTATTTTTGAAATTATTTGAATGAAATAAATATACATAATAATAACCAGTATTTTTGACTTTTCTTAGAAGAAGTTATCTTTTTAGTGAATTATCAAAAATTTCCTCCAAAAAAGTTTTTATAATATGAATCCAAAAAAAGATTTTTTTTTCCGAATAAACATTCTATAATTTTATAAAATTAATTTTATAATAAGTTTATAATATTGGAAAAAACCTTTTCTAGATAAAAACATATTTAACATAAAATTGGACATTTTATTATCTCATATCATAAAAATAATAAGATGAATTTTAAAAATTTAATTCAATATATAATTTATAAATTTAATTAAACTAATTTAGAATAATTTATTAAACTGATTTATTCAGGTAAAACATATTTATGTGCATAAAAATATTTTTTCAAAAAATATATCCTTTGTTTTCAAATGATATTTTTTTTCTAATTAATTTTTCCCTAATGAACTATTTAAATATGATTATTTAAAAACAATATTATCATAATTCAGTACATCTTATAGATACCCTCATTTTCATTTGTTAGGTGATAACAATTATATTATATAAGAATATTTTAATTTCATGTAAGATTTCATTTACACACAATGTTCTGTGTAATTAATGATAAACACAGTTATTAATTTATTGAAAAATATTTAAAAGATTAAATTTATTTAAAAAAATATTTCAAAAAACATCTTGGTGTTATATTATACATCCCTCTTAAAAAATAACATCCCCCCAATTTTGACTTTAATATTGTAAATGGTGGGATTACATTTGAAAATACCTTTGTGGGAAACCCAGGTAATTAAAAGGGGTAATAAACCATCATTTTCAAAAATAGATAAAGGCATGTATAATGGTCATATGGAATTTAACATTTTGGTTTCGAAATGGGATAACCTAGTTGGAATGTGATGATTTATACATATAAGAAAAGATCAATATCCAAATAATTATGTATAGTGTTGGATATCTTTTATCACACGAAACTGAATAATCCCGTGACAATCAACAACTACAATACCATAAACCAAAGAGATATTAAAAAAGACACTGGTATCATTGGAAATAATGGTATTAAGAAAAAATATTAATTCTTGATCCTTTTCCAAAACTTGTGTAAATTTCATGAGAAGGTATACTTACATGATTTTATTCTAGTTCATAAGAACAATTTCATCCATGGTTGGCATTCAATAAATTTAAACATCTTCTATTATATTAAGAAATGAAGATTATTTCATTTTATTCTTGAAACCCTAGTTGATCTATGATATGTATATATTTATATTTAATTACTTATTTGTATTATTGTTATAAATAATGAATTACTTGAATAGGATATACAATAACATAAACCATTTTGTGATGATTTTACCTTATGGCCCTTCCATGTATGGCCAAAATTGAAATCCAAATAATTTATAGAGAAGGTCAATAATATTTCCAAAATAAACATAAAATCAGTCCCTAAAACATCTATAAATAGGTCATAATGTTTACACACCAAATATTTGAATAAAATGGTAATATATTCTATTGAAGAATCAAAAAAATAGAATTACCATAAAATGTCAAGGAAAAAAATATGCTTTCTGATTCTATAAATAAAACAGCATGTGATGGAAAATATCAAATAAATACAAAAATACATTATAATCTGTCATTGATAACATATACCACTTATTCAATAAATCATGAATTTGTATTGTGGTCATCAATACTATCCAGTTTACTTTATCCAAATCAATCACCTCTTTATACAAACTAAATACCATTTTCACATCATTAGGAACATATTAAGTATTATTATCCATTAAACATGTTTTTCATAAAATATCACCATTCTATTAAATCTATTTTACAATTCATCCGTACCATTCCACATAATATTTCAAATCCATAATAATAACATATAGAAAATGACACTTATTTATTTCATGATTTATAATAATTTTTTTTGAATTTCCATACAAAGACCCTTAAATAATTCAATTTAATTATTTAACAGTTAACCCATATTTTTAATCTTATTCCATAATACCTTTTTCCATTCACATATAATTCTTGGACACTTTATCATCAGTTGTATAACCATTAATTGTTCCTCCTTTCTAATTATCTGAAAAAACCACCCCCTTGGACATTGATTTGTATAATTCCTATACATAACTCATTTATAAAATTCTATAAATGATGATGCTACAATGAAAACATTATTCGCATCCATTATGTTAAAAAAATTAATATTTCCTAATTTTTTTAATCTAATAATATCAAATCCCCACATAAAAAATATTATCATTATGCTGAGACATTCCTCAGAGTGATTCTCCCCACATTCTTGACGTATAGAAATCTGAATACTGTTTTATCTACAGTATCTACCCTCTAACTCTCAAATAACATTATAATTCTCTTCTATGGTTAGTGTGATAGTTTCTAATTGTGTACATTTTTAATCATATATCATCATAATACATTAGTAATAATCACAATATCCTTTTCTCAAGTAATCATCCCATTTTGTTTCTCCTCAACGCATTATCTATCACATTCAACAATAATCTAGTTCTTACTAGTTCACACCATTCTCTAAAAAATTCATAGTGTGAATAAAAAAATCATAGTTGGAAACCAAAATTTCATTAAAATACTATATTGGATGTCTAAATATGAAACCTTATTTTCAATCATTGACACCGTAAGATTAACCTAGGCCATTAATGGTAATTATTTATACCATTCATGGTGGTACAAAAGGAGTTTGAAAATTTACAAATAATATCTATGGGGAGTTTTAAAATATGTCTGAAGAAAGGCTCATTGTCATTTAAAAGGGTGACACTCATGTCTAACTCAATGAATCCTTTTAGAATTTAATACCCCAAGATACATTTGTTCCGGATCCATATCCAATTATAGTATCCACACTATGATGTAATTATCTAGAATACAATCCTTATATCCTTTAGGATGATTATGGGACATTTTCCAATTCATTAACTCTTCTTTAGACTTATCATAAAATTTATATATGTAAATATCCTTAGAAATATCCTAACGGATCTCACTAAGTTTATCTCATACTAGTTTCAAAAGGATAAAAAAACCATCCCCTCATACAAACTATTGAGACCCAATAATCACATATACAGATATCATATCTTGTAACACCCAGACCCCAGTTACCCAGAGTCGGTGCATTATTGCATAACATTAGCATGATACAAGGAATCATGTCCTGAAATACTGATTAGTTTAGTAGCTTTGGATGTAGTAGATTCATTCATGTGTTTTACATTACATTGTAAAATTAAAAAAAAACGAAATTGACTATTTTGACCACATTCATATCGCTTAGACCATCCCTTAAACTATCCATGTAGTTTAGTCATAATGTAATTCATCACATCCTTGAAAAAATAAACCATTGAAATGGGTGAGCTTAGATGCTCAGTAAGGATAACAATATAACAAAAACATTCATAAATAAGCATAAACATTTAAGGCAATTTATAAGAATAAAAATCCTTTTAAAAATAAAATCTAGTATAATATGGAAAATATAAAATCAAATAATGTCATTTATATAATCACATGGATATTATACTAGTCTAATAATAACATGCAATATCAATAGCCACATTCATAATGATGGAATGTGTAATTACAGACTTCATAACCACATATCCAAGGCCTTGTTACAAAACTAAATATAAGATTTTATCAAGGCCTTGTACAAAGACACTGGTTTTTATCATGATATCTACCGATTAATCTAGGGGATATAGCGGGCTCCATCCGTCACTTAATAAGTCCAATGCAATCGTCATATGAAAAGGATTAAACATATCATAAACATTCTTATTAAAACCCTAATATGAAATTTCAATACATTATCCATAAACCATGAATGGTGTAAAAATAACACATCCATAGTCAAACATATCACAAAACCTTCAATATAATATGGAACTTTTGAATCATAATAAATCAACTTCAAACAAGATAAAAATCCATTAAAGGATGTTAACATAGATGAAATCAGTTTTTTATGGAGAACTATCTATTTCTATTTTTAATTAATATAAAATTCATATATTTATAGAAGAAAAATTTTATTTTAAAAATATTCTAATAGGATTGTATGGGATGCTTCCACGATGTTATAACAACAGAAAATAGATGCACCTGCTGTATAAGTTAAAAAACATTCGTAGCTTAATTTTGTCGAAATTGTCATAAAGATCCCTGTTTGTAAAAAGACGGAATGATTTCATTCAAAACATATTTGATAAAATAATTGTATAAATGAATTTAACCCATAGTATTGTAAATATTAAGAATTTTTTGAATTATATTTTTAAGAAAACACAGACGTGGATGATAAAGAGGTCACAGTAGACACTTATGTATTAACAACCTTAGATAAGTAAAGTGATTGTATAATTAAGCCTCACCTCATACTTTTCCTTGGTCGAGTGTACGTTAAACTCATGTATAATAGTTAAATTATTGTTATTAAATTTTACAAGATCTATAAACATAAATTGGATATGATATATGATCCTCTAATATTGCTTGGTTAATAATATTTCAGTACTGTCATCATTTTGGGTGTTAATTGATTTTTTTTCATTTATATGTTTGGTTACGTAAGCCAAGTATGTTATAGATAAGATTTATATGATTCATATAGAGAATTATATTATGTTCCTAAAAATAATTTTTAATCATAAAATGAAAATTATTTTTTTATGATTTTGAGGGGAAATGAATATCATCGCGTTCATGGAGATTGTAATCCGTACGTACGCACAAGTGAAAATATAACTATTTTCATGGTGAAATAATAGGTAATTGGATGGTATATCATATTTTAATAATACTTAGCATGTTATATATATTATTTACATTATTTATACTCATTATTATTCCCATCCAAATAATGATCTGTTTCAATAACTAATTACACCACGACGTGGAGACGGTAAGTCATACGTATGCATGTATGATGACTTTGTAATTTATAGGATGGATAGAATAATGAGTATGGTTATATCATATTTATAATAACATAATTCCATATATAAGGTACTTATGTTATTATTTTGGCATGGAATCAACAAACCAATATGATGTGGAAGAAGAAAAGAACATGGAAGTGGGTGGTGAAATTATTACCTCTTTTTCGGGTGATTCCTTTTGTGTTGATCAAACGGGCTTCTTAGGTAGGCATTCTAATCAATGTAAGGAATCTTGGTCAATGTGAAGGAAATTGGGAAGGTATTTGGTCTGGGTTTGGTAGAGCCAAATTGCTTTGGAGGTGTGAAATAAAGAGAAGGTAAAGTACCCTTTTATAAGGAAGTGAGGGTCGCTTTAGGAAAAGCTTGAAATATTATTTTATAATAAATTCATTTTTGGTTTCTAATGGCCCCAAAATGATTTAATTACAGTCTAATGTGGGTATTGGTCGAAAAATATCAACTAAATTGTCTTAGAAAGGTTAAAGTCACTATATTAACCTTATCTTTTAGATTTAACTCTTAGTTAAATTGTTTGACATTTATCATGTCTCTTTTTATTTTTATATTATATGCCTAATAAACATACTATAAAGTTCCAAGAGAACCTCAAGGGTTCATTAATGATATATATAACCTTATAGAAAACTTTTTTCCAAACCATATATTTTTGGGAATATTCTATCAATTAAAAATATATTATTTTTAAAAAAAATTCAATTATGTCAATTTGGAAACTATTTAGTATTTTGTTATTGTGAAAATCATAACAACATTATTACTCCAAGAAAATTATTTAATCAACTCTAACAAGTACTATTAACATAGATAATTAGTGTAATTCATTAAAAGTCTCAATTGACATTTTTTGGATATTTATAATACTAATCATTTTAATATTTCGTTTGTAAGGTAATAACAACATCATCATTGTGTCATAAATAAATTAAATTATAGAAATATATAAAAATTAAAAAAATAACATTATTTAGGAAATATATTTAGCGTTATAATTAATATTTATAGTCAAATTTAAATGGAGTGTTACCTTATATTAATTTTTTTTTTCATTATCAAACATTGATTTTAACACATTTAACTCTTCTTTAAATAAAATGATAAAAATGACCTAATCTAATCCAAGTGGAAAAAGGGGGTCATATTTATTACTAACTTTATTTGGAATAATTACACTTATTCAATAGAATTATGTCATGAGTTAGTGTAATTATGATATAAGGTTTACCCTTAATTACCCTATTTACTGTTAACTGTGGTAAATAAAAGTAAAAAATACATTTCATCAAAAAAAAAATTAATCTTAATGAACCAAATTTTTCATACTTAAATAAAACGTGTCTCTTGGATTTTTGAAAATAAACTCACAGAAGTAGTAAAATTAAGTTTTATATAAATTTTCTAATGCCCCTAAAAGATGGGTAAACGACGATAAAAAGTTAAATAAAATATTAAATAACTAAAAATAATATAAAATGACTAAAATGAATAATAATGGACATATATAGTTATTATGTATCTATTTTTACCTTAAATAAATTAAAATAAAATAAATAATTACTTAAATAAAAATTTGATTTTAAACAATAACACATTGTTTTTCACTATTCATTGAAAATTAAAAGTTTTTAGAAAAATATTAAAAAATTACCCTAAGGTAATTCTTATATTCCAAATTCAAAAATTATGTCCATTTTGATAAATAATATTTATAAGATTTCAAAAAGTGTGTATTACTATTAATAACAGATAGTTTGATTGGTCGTGGTGTATAAAAAATCGAAGTTGCGTACAACACAAGCTACTGCATTATTCAAAGGGAAACGTACTATGAAAGGTTAGGGTATTACATTATCCCCTACTTAAAATAATTTCATCCTCGAAATTTCTATAATATTACTGCATAAAATGATTCAGGTGGTTCTTCATCATAAGTTCCTCAGGATCCCACATTGCTTCTTATATCTAATGGTTTCTCCATCGAACTTTTACCAGACGATTTTTACGGTTTATAAAAACTTGTTCTATGGTATGAATAATTGAGATAGTCTCTTCATAATAAGACAGATCGGGTTCATGTTATAATTCTTTATAGGAGAGTACATGCATTGGGTCAGACATGTATTTTCTTAACAGAGATACGTGGGACACATCATAAACTTTGGAGAGACTTGTACACATTGTAAAACGATAAGCTAAAACTCCAATTTGTTCTAGAATTTTGAATGGTCATATGTACCTGGGACTCTATTTACCCTTAGTACAGAATAATATAACACCCTTACATGGAGATACCATCATGAAAACATGATCTTCTATCTGAAATTCCAAATCTTTCTTCCAATTATCAGCATAGCTCTTTTTCCTACTTTGAACTACATTGATGTGGGTTTGTATAATCTTCACCTTTTCCATTGTTTCCTCAATAATTTCTGGGTTAACTAATTTTATTTCACCATCATCATCTCAACAAGTTATTGTGCAGCATATCTTTCCATATAATGCTTCATATGGTGCAATCTGAATACTTTAATGGAAGCTATTGTTATAAGAAAATTCTACTATAATTAAATACTCATCCCACATACCTATAAATTCAAGTGAATAAGATCTAAACATGTCTTCTATGGTTTGAATAGTACATTCTGATTCTCTATAATTTTGAGGGTGGTAGGCAGTCCTCCAACAATGTTCAGTATCCAAGGCCTTCTTAAGACCTTTCCAGAATCATGATGTAAGATGGGGATCATGATAAAAAAAATCGATAGGGGTACTCCCTGAAGTCCTAAAAATTCATTAATATATATTCTTTCAAAATGTTCAAGTGGTAAATTTTCACTTATAGTAAGAAACTTTGCTCACTAGGTTAGACATTCATCAATGACCCATATTTCATCATTCCTTCAAGGAGTCTTTGGTAGTCCCATGTCAAATGCCATCGCAATATCATCCCATTTCCACTCAGTTATGGGAAGAGGCTGCATGAATCCTTTAGGATGTTGTCCTCCAGCTTTCACTTGTTAGAAAAACCATACCACTCAACTCAAAATTAGAAATCTAAATCTTCTTGTTTTCCCCCCAAAAATGTTCTTTTAAATCAATATATTTCTTAGTGCTACCAAAGTGTGTAGATAAATTGGAGATATGAGCATTATCCAACAATTCCTTTTTTAGATCAGGTATATTAGGAACACAATGCATGTTCCCAAATTTCAAAATTCAATCTTCAGATACAAAGTCACTCAATATCCCATCATTCAGAGCTTTAATCTTCTTTTGAAACTCCTCATCACCAGTATGATAACTCCTTATCCTTTCTTGTAATGAAGGTTTTGAAAAAATTTAAAACATTATTTATTTTTCACCTACCATGGTTATTCCCATATACATCATTAATAGATCCATGAAAATATGACCCCTTTCAACTCTCATCTTGTTCAAAATACCATGATCATTTATACTCAAAAAATCTGCCACCTTATTTACCTTCCCCATGTGGTAGAGTATTTTGCAATCATAAACCTTGAGTAGTTCAAGCCATCTCTGTTGCCTCATGTTGAGTTCTTTATGTGATAAAATATACTTAAAAATCTTTTGATCAGTATAAATATCCCATTTTTAAACATAGATATAGTGTCTCCATATCTTTTGAGTATTGAATACACCTGGTAACTGATAATAATGAGTATGATAGTTTTTATCTTAAATTTTTAGTTGTTGGGATGCATAGGAAATTACTCTATCATTATGAATAAGGACACAACCATGTTCTTTCTTTGAATCATCTCTATAAATAACAACCCCATTGTTCTGTAATGGTAGAGAAAAAGATATAATAATTAATTAATCTTCTCTTCAGTTCTTCAAATCATTCTTCACACTCTTGTCTATAAACAAATTTAACCCCTTTAGGTATGATCTTGGTTAATGGGATAGCCAATCGGAAAAAATTCTAGATGAAATGTCAATAATAACCTTCTAAAATAATAAAATTGTGTACCTTAGTTATACTCATCAGTGCTGGATATTCTTGGATTGCCTTGGTTTTTGATGTATCAATAGATATTCCATTCGTAGAGACAGTATGGCCATGAAATGAAATCTCTTGAATCTAGAATACACACTAGCTAAAGTTCCCATATAATTAATTTCTTCTATGAGTCTTTATAATAATTCGGAATTGATTTTCAAGATCTTCATAGATTTTTGAGTATACTAAGATATCATCAATAAATACCACTTTAAAGTCATCAAGATATTTATGGAAATCGTTGTTCATTAGAACCATGAAAATATAGGGGGAATTAGTCAGTCAAAAAGGGATTACTGTAAACTCGTAATGCCCATACCTGGTTCGAAATGCTATATTTGGAATGTCTTCCTTCTTTACACACAACTGATTATATCCAGATCGAAGGTCAATCATTGAAAAATATTGAGCTCCATGAAGTTGACCGAATAAATCATTAATGCGAGGTAGGGGACACATGTTCTTTGTTGTTATAGCATTGATCTCCCTATGGTCAATACACATCGTGATAGATCTATCTTTCTTCTTAACAAAAAGGACATGGGCTCCCCATTGAGAAACACTGGGTTGAAGAAATCCTATATTACTCAACTCCTATAGTTGTTTCATTAGTTCCACTAATACTATAGGGGCTATTATATAAATGGTATTCTATATGGGCCTTGAACCATGAATTTTGTCATCAGAAAACTCAATTTCTTGATCTGGAGGATGTCCAAGTAAATCATCTGGATAAACATCAACATATTCCTGCACAATAGGTACATCCTATATTCGAATATTTTTTCCTCACCAATAGTTATTTCATTATCATCCTCCCCAATAATTTAATTTAGTTGTGCTCCTGGGGGTTGATTGAGATAATAATCCAGTGGTGATGTTTCTACTTTAAAGATAAGGTACTCCTTATCATCACCAAAAATTTTAACCTTCCTTTTCTTACAATAAATTTTTTCTTCATGGTTCGAAAGAGAGTACAAAAAGAGGATTATAACAAATTAAATAATGGGCATGATGAAGAGATTAACATATAAAGAAAATTTATATACCCTAATGGGAATATATTCACCAAACATTGTTGCGATGATACTTCCCTTAAGAGTTATGACTAACAAATCCCTTGTTAAGTCAAATTGGAAATATCTAATTTCCTGGAAAACTGGGAAGATATTTTAAAATGTGATGATCCATAATCAAATCATGCATTGGATAAACTTGAGGAAACTATTAAATTACCTACCACAACGTCTTTTGGAACTTCAAACTCAACATAAATGATAGAATAATCTTGGCCTTTCTCCTATGGCCTTTTCTGAGGTAACTTTCTCTGACAGTTAGGAAATTCGTTAACATAATGCCACATTTCTTTACAAATGTAGCATTCAACATTAACTGCCTCTTTCTTTCCCATGAAATCACATGCTTGGTGTCCTTTTTCACCACACTTTTAACAGACACCCAATCTATTATGGAAAGTACCAGGGTGTTTCTTCCCACATTTACTACAAGATGGATATTCGTCTTTTCCCTTCTTCCCCTTGTTTCCATTTACAGAGTGTTCAGCCGAAATCTTCTTCTCTTGCATTGTTATGAAGTCGTACGACTTAGAGAATTAATTTTTTCTGGATAACACCTAAGACAATATCTTCATACGGTGAGAAGGATTTTGAGACTAATGCTTGATGGAGAAATTGTTTTAACTCGTCATATAATCGATCAATATTACTAAATGGGTTATGTATATAATCTTCTAAATTCCTATATAACATTGTAAAGTTAGCCTCATACATTGAGAAATTATCATCCTCCTTTTGCCTCAGACTCAGAAATTGTCATTCCATATCTACTCGATGGTCACGAGAAAAGTATTTTTCTAAGAAAATATCATTAGTCTCCCTTCATTCAACACATGATACTTTTTCATGCTCATTTGTGTTTTAAACTAATGACCACCATTGATTTGAATCTCCTGTGAGGTGATAACCTGCCATAACAACTTTTTACCTTTCATTAATCCCCATAACATAAAATATTTTCTCTAAAGAAGATATCCATTGCTCAGCTACAAATGGATATGTAGACCCATTTAATGTTGGTGGTTGTTTCATCATAATGTGTTCTAACATTGATCCTCCATTTTCTGGTCAGGGTAATCCATTCGGGTAAGGTTATTATTCATATCCTAGGTGAGTTGTCCCAGTATGGTGATAAGGTGATCAGCACGAGTTTCATCACCCGCTCCAAAATAATTATCTTGATTAAGATGGAAATCCCAACATGTATTATGTGCATTGATACAGATTCTATTCTTTCCACAAGGTTCTATTTCTAAGCAATGGCATACACTAGATTAGTTTATTAATCTCAATACATAATTTCAAACTTGTAAAATACTTAAGATAACTGGAACAGTTTATTGATATAATCCCTAACTATAACACCCCGACCCCAGTTACCCAGAGTCGGTGCATCATTACATAACATTGGCATGATCACAAGAAAGAACAAGTCTCGAACGACCGATTAGTTTAGTAGCCTTGGAATAACTAGATACATCCATAAAGTTTTACATTACATCATAAAAAAAACATATTGTCTTCATATCCCCTCATACTATCCCTGTAGGTCATTCATAAATTACTTCTTTATAATCCTAGGAAAAATAAAACATTGAAAGGGGTGAGCTCAGATGCTCAGTAAGGATAACATTATAGTAGAAGCTTTCATAGATAAGCATAAACACTTAAGGCAGTTTATAACTAAAACAAAAGCCTTTTAAACATGAACTTCAGTATAAAATGGCAAAGATAAAATATAATAATGCCATTTACTTACTCACATTGATATTCTACTAGTAGAACAATCCCATGAAATATCAATAACCACTTTCATAATGATGGAATGCATAATGCCAGACTATCATAACCACATAGCCAAGGCCTCGTGCCAAGACTGCAAATAAGATTTTACCAAGGCCTTGTTCCAAGACACTAGTTTGTCTCATTAGACCCACCGATGCATCAAGGAGCTATAGAGGGATCCACCCGTCACTTATTATGTCCAATGAATTCCTCATATGAACATGTTTAAACATAACATAAACATTCGTATTAAAAATAGCATACAAAATGTCAATACATTAACCACAAACCATGAATGGTATAAAAATAGCACACCCACAGTCAAACATTACTCATTCAATACAATATGGAAGGTTGTATTGTACCTCAATTGATAATAATGAATGATATTTACATAGATGAAAATAACCAGCAAAACTATTTGAGAGAAATATCCCCCTTTTCTTGGAAACATTTAAAAGTCACACTATTTGTCAAGAAGCCATTTAAAAATAGATTCTTGAATCAAAGTGTCCCATACCACTTTGAAACATTTAAAAGGAGTTTTAATTTTGAAACTTTAATGTCCATATAAATAAATCCTTAAAACCATTTTTAAAACATGGACATTAATGATAATGATTTAGATTAATAAGTCATTAAAACATTTAAAAATGGTATTTTAGTTAGAGATTCTAACCAAAAGAGAGACACTTGAATAAAAATAATTGAGGTAATCAAAACTTTGTAATATCACAAGAATAAAGTGATTCATGATATACTATGTCAAAGTACATTATATACACCACATAAAAGTTATTTGGTGTATAACAACAAAGAAGTCTCAATGGAATTTAAGTTGAGATGAAATCTCTCATAAAGGTCATATCCTTAGGTTAAGGATAAATCAACGACATAGTTCTGTGTGAAAAATATAAATACACTAAAAATGATTTGATATTTAGTGTAAAACAATCAAAGTAAATTTACTCATAATCCTTTAAAAACAACACCAATGAATTGGATGTTTAACTCAACAAATGGAGAATGAGTTAAAATTACTCTTATCAAATTCATATTGATGACTTGAGAAATTATCAATGGAGTGATTATGTTTATCAAAAGTGTATCCACAGGAAGGGGAGTGGAAATTATGACATAATCAAATGAATGGTGATTCCACACATAATATTGGAGTAATATAATCAATGAAATATGCGTAAAGCCGAATGAGTGGAAATTGAAATCTCAAATTCCCTTATCGATTTGGTAACTTATGAAACATGCAACCATGAAAGAAGGATCATACAATGATGATGTAAATACCAATAAATTAAAGTATATTACACAATTAATACAATCATGGGAAGTAAACATACACCACATGCAATAAATAGGTGGTGAACAATGGAATTCTTACGAAATTAAGAGTGAGATAAGAAACCCCTTATTTTGTAATTTTTCCTTGGTTGACGGTAGGTTTACCTCCTGTATAATGGTGAAATAATTGTTATTGAATTATAAAAGAATCATTTACTTTAATATGATATCATATATGCTTTTTTGACATTGATTTGTTTATAATATCTTCGAATTATCGTCATTTTGGGTGTTAACGGGTTCATTTTACTTTATATTCTTTGTTATGTGAGCCATATTCGTTATTAATGGGATGTATACTATTCATATCCAGAATGATATCAAGTCATTAGATACTATTTTTAAATCATAAAATTATAATTATACTTGAATGGATATGATGGAGAATGAATCTCATCACGTTTGTGGAGACGGTAGTCCGTACGTACGCATGAGCGACAATATCATTATTTTGATATGAAAATAATATATAATTGGATGGTATATAATATATAAAGAATAATTATCATGTTATATTTATTATTTACATGAGTTAAACATCATTATTATACCCATCCAAATAATAATATATTGAATAACAATTACACCACGACGTGGAGACGGTAAGCCGTACGTACGCACGTATGGTGAAATGTTATTCAAAGGATGGATAGAATACTGAATATGGTTGTACCATATTTATAATAACATCAAAGTATATATATGATACTGGAGTTATTATTTTTTAATGGTAATAACAAATAAAGAAGAAGTGGAAGAAGAAAGGAACTTGAAAAGGGGTGGTGAAAACATTACCTCTTCTTCGGGTTCTTCCTTTTGATTTGATCAAAAGGGCTCCTTAGGATGGCTTTCTGATCAAACTATGGACTCTAGGTTGTAGTAAGGGATGTTTAGAGAGTATTTGGGCAGGTTTTGGCCGATCAAAATGGCTTTGAAGGTTTGAAGAAATGAGATGGAGGAGTGCCCTTTTATAAGAGGGGTGAGGGGCACCTTTGGAAAAGCTAGAAATATTATTTTATAATAAATTAATATTCGGTTTCTAATGGCTAAAGAGTTTATTATTTAAATTTTATGGTGGTGATTGGTCGAAAACAACTCAGTAAATATAATTTAGACAGATTTGGGTCATTATATTAACCTTATCTTTAAGTATCAACTATTAGTTAATTAGTTTCACTTTTACAATGTCTCTTTGTATTTTTATATTATATGGTTAATAATCTTAGTATATACATCTAAGAGACCCCCAAGTGGTCTATTAATGATATACCTATAATGATATAAGTCTCTTGGCCTATCCATAGATTTTTAGGAATTTAATATCAATTAATAATATAATATTTGTTTTAAAAACTCTTTTTTGTCAATTTTGACACTATTGAATAGTTGATTTTTTTAAATAGATAACAGAATGATTACTTCGAAAAAAGTTAATTAAATCAATCATAATATGTCATATTAACCTATAAAATTAGTGTAATTCAATAAAAGTCTCAAATTATATTTATTTGGGTATTTATAATATCAATTATTCTAATTTTTAACTATTATGGTAATTACTACATCACCATTGTGTCATAAATAAATTAACTTATTTAATGTATAAAAATTATAAAAAAATATAATTATGTAGTAAATATTGTTATCTTTCTAATTAATATTTATAGTCTAAAATATAACATATATAACCCTATGTAACACTTGTTTTTCTAAAAGATATATGCTTGTGTCATTTTCGTATTTATTTTAACTTAATTAAAATAAAGTGTCATTATCACTAACAAGTGGATCCATGGGGTCCCCAAATTGACCCAAAGATGCCCATGGTAGACCATGTATCAACCAATAGAGATAAGACACGTTTTAGGGAAATTTAGTATTATTATAATATTATTTTTTAACCCTTGTTTACCGGATTTACCCTTTAACCATGGTAAATAAAATATTTACCGAAGTAATTATCCAAAATGTATAAAAATTAAAGATAACTATTTACACAATTTGAAAATCCTGATTACAATTATGGAATCCATTTTTCCAAATTCAAAACACAGAAGTGGCAGAAATTAATTTAAAATTAATTCCTGTTATTAAAAGAAAAAGCGTGTTTTTTTGAGATAGTAACTATCAAAAGATTGACACTTGTTTATGTCTGGTTTAAATGTGAAATTATGTTCAATGACCCACATTGTATTACATGGTAAAAATATATTATAAATATACTTTAAAAACACTCAAATTCACAATTTATCACTACTAATTATTTTGATTAAAAAAGTTGTTTTTAATTAAAATTTAGTAATTTTCACTATTCATCAAAATATGAAAGTTATCCAAAAAGTAACAAAATTTCACCCTAGGATAATTTCGATATTCCGAATCCAGAAATGAAGTCTATTTTGAGGGATAGAATTTATAAAATTTCAAAAAGTAGGTATTACTATTCATAACGGCTAGATTGATTGGTTATAGTGTGTTATAATCTCGAAGTTGCATACAATGCAAGCCATTGCATTATTCGAAATGAAATGTACTGTGGAAGCATGGGGTGTTACATTATCCCCTCCTTCAATAAATTGCATCCTCGCAATTTTTAAAATTGTGCTTGGGAATATAATGGAAAGTCCCACATCGGAAAAAGAGTCAATAAAACAATCACTTTAAAAGAAAGAAAGAGAGGTATAAAGGTCATCCAAGATAACATATACTCGGATTCCATGTAGGAAAACATGGATATGGATGATTAAATAAGTGTCAGGTTCTGAAGGAGAGGGATATAAATCATTATCAGGAGAAAGTTAACAATAAGAAAACCACAAACTTGTGTTGGGACAAACGGCCATTAGCCTCCTAGTTGGAATGTAAACAGACAATTTTTTTTTGTTTTAAGTTACATTCCATAAGGACAAGGAATTCATTTATGATATTGACTAAAAACATAAAGAGATATACTTACTTTTTAAGTGGAGTTTCATTATTTAATAACTTTTTACGACTAACTTATTTTTTTGAACAATGAGTATTCAAGAAGAGTTGGTCATAATAAAATAGCTAGAATAAACTTCTATAGAAATACGTGATCCATGTAGGATAAACTATATATTTAACTTGTCTTTAGAGATTAATCAAAACCAAAATGGTTAGTATAAGATCTGATGATCCCCCAAATGTATATTCCATTAGAGAAAAAAAATACTAATCTTAATTTCTAAAATTAAACCAACAATACCCCAAAGATAAATAAATACCATTAAATAATAAATTCTCCTTAAAATCCTTCAATATAATCCAAACTAATATTGAAACCCAAAACATATAAGAATGTAGTCTTCCATGTTAAATTGTATTTCAAAATGACATCACCTACTCTTAAAGTCACATACTTAAAAGTAATTAACCTAATCACATATTATTTACTATAGGTTAATCATTTCCATAAATAACCCAAATCACTATAGATCCACAATAAAAACATAGATAAAAATCCACCATTACTCCTCTAATGAAATCCCATAGTATTCTATTTTCCTTGGACATATAGTGTTCCTAACAAAGTTAACATCTTCCAAAATAACCTTTTTCACTTAATCACAAAATCTTTTTCCTATTCTAAGGGTATTCATTTGATAAGACATAAGAACCCAAATCAACATACTATTGATTAATAAAATCATTTAACTAAAGAAAATAGTCACACTAAACCGTGACTTCACTTAGTCCAGTGGTTGGCGATAAATCTCAATCGCACTTTGGTTGTGCGTTCAATTCCCACAGGTTTGTCCGACGCGATGGGTTGTCACACGGTCTACATGTTGTCCTTTTTCAAAAACTATATTTTATAATATTACCAAAATGAGATAAATTCCTCAAAATAACATAATTTAACCACAAATGTTATATCAAACCTTGAATTTTCATCCCAAATTATAATAACTTATAATTTTCTCAAACCCCAATGATCATATAAAACCAAATGGTTATTTATACCTATATCCACAAGAGAAGAGACAATTCTTCCTCAAATATCATTCTCACATGGAAAACTGCGGGGTTACAAACACAAGATAAAATTATTCCAAAGTAAACCCATCAACAAGGAGCGCTAATACTTTTTAAACATTTCTCCAACCATTTATTTCCACATAGCTTCTTCTTTGACCAAGAAAATATCCTATAGAATAGGACATTCACTCGGGTAATGGCCAGGTCCCCTAAATTTACGGCAAATGACTATAAATGGACTCTTGGGACCATTTTCATATTCTTCCATAGTACTCTTCATTTTTCTTAGGCAATTCTTCACTTTATGTCCTTCCTTCCCGCACATAAAACATTTCGTTGTCCCATTGAGACACTTTCCTAGGTGTCTCCTTCCACATTTCCTACATGATGAAAATTGAGGGTTCTTTTCTCCATGGTCTCCATTGCTGGAGCTCTTATCATTTATCACCTTTCTCTTCCTTGTTGAGTCTGGGAGTTGGTTAATATATATGTTGTTGATCATATTTTCGTAAAACTGATTTGGCATAAAGACGATATCTTTTACGCCTATCAACATTCTATTTTGTTTCATATTACCACCACCGTTCCCACCTTGTACATCATTCTCAAAGTCACTATGACTTCCTTGGAATCCAGCCATTGACTAAAACCAGAAAGCATTATGTGTGTAATAGTAGTCGTAAAATCATTTAGAGATTAAAATGTCACCATATTCTCAATTTGACACATATTAGGATTAACCAAGGTCATTTACTATCATCTTATATATATATATTACTTAAATCGGTTTTTAAAGAAAATGTAAATTATCTTAAGCATATCACCCGGGAGTGTCGTAACCAAGAGTGCATCAAGGCCCGTTGTCGTGCACCAGTTCCCGTTCGAGACTATCTCAAAGCGGTTTTTTCGGGTTTTACCCCTAGGTACATCTGTGCTAGAGCCGCCTCTACCTGCTCGTATCTAGACAGGGATGTATTGCTTAGAAAACTCACAAAATCTCTACAATACCAAAATTCTAGGAAGTTCTTCTATACTAATCCTCAATGTTCATATTAGGTCTACATGCTCTAATTAGAGTTTATCTAAATCTAGCTTCAAAGGTTTGTACTAAACTTCCACTGATACCAACTGTAACATCCCAACCCCAGATACCCAGAGTCGGTGTATTATTACATAACATTGGCATGATCACAAGAAAGATCAAGTCTCGAAAGTCCGATTAGTTTAGTAGCCTTGGAATAACTAGATACATCCATAAATTTTTACATTACATCATAAAAAAACATATTGTCTTCATATCCCCTCATACTATCCCTGCAGGTCATTCATAAATTACTTCTTCATAATCCTGGAAAAAATAAAACATTTAAAGGGGTGAGCTCAGACGCTCAGTAAGGATAAAATTATAGCAGAAGGTTTCATAGATAAGCATAAACACTTAAGGTAGTTTATAACTAAAACAAAAGCTTTTTAAACTTGAACTTCTGCATAAAATGGAAAAGATAAAATAAAATAATGTCATTTACTTACTCACATGGATATTCTACTAGTCGAACAATCCCATGCAATATCAATAACCACTTTCATAATGATGGAATGCATAATGATAGACTATCATAACCACATATCCAAGGCCTCGTGCCAAGACTACAAATAAGATTTTTCCAAGGCCTTGTGCCAAGACACTAGTTTGTCTCATGAGACCTACCGATGCATCGAGGATCTATAGCGGGCTCCACCCGTCACTTATTATGTCCAATTCATTCTTCATATGAACATGTTTAAACATAACATAAACCTTCGTATTAAAACTAGCATACGAAATGTCAATACTTTAACCACAAACCATGAATGGTATAAAAATAGCACATCCAAAGTCAAAAATTACTCATTCAATACAATATGGAAGATTTTATTGTACCTCAATCAATAATAATGAATGATATTTACATAGATGAAAAAGAATCAACAAAACTATTTGAGAGAAATATCCCCCTTTTCTTGAAAACATTTAAAAGTCACTCTATTTGTCAAGAAGCCATTTAAAAATAGAATCTTGAATCAAAGTGTCCCATACCACTTTGAAACTTTTAAAAGGAGTTTTAATTTTGAAACATTAATGTCCATATAAATAAATCCTTAAAACTATTTTTAAAACATGGACTTTAATGAGATAGATTTAGATGAATAAGTCTTTAAAACATTTAAAAATGGTATTTTAGTTAGAGAT
Source organism: Viscum album (assembly GCA_963277665.1). NCBI lineage: Eukaryota > Viridiplantae > Streptophyta > Magnoliopsida > Santalales > Viscaceae > Viscum > Viscum album. Next base: position 1,277,154,078 of record OY728141.1, on the reverse strand, counting down.
TCTAACCAAAAGAGAGACACTTGAATAAAAATAATTGAGGTAATAAAAACTTTGTAATATAACAAGAATAAACGGATTCATGATATGCTATGTCAAATTACATTATATACACCACATAAAAGTGATTTGGTGTATAACAACAAAGAAGTCCCAATGGAATTTAAGTTGAGATGAAATCTCTCATAATGGTCGTATCCTTAGGTTAAGGATAAATCAACGACATATTTATGTGTGAAAAATATAAATACAATAAATATGATTGGATATTTAGTGTAAAATAATCAAAGGACATTCACACATAATCTTGTAAAAACAACACCAATGAATTGGATGTTTAACTCAACAAATGGAGAATGAGTTAAAATTAATCGTATCAAATTCATATCGATGACTTGAGAAATTATCAATTGAGTGATTATGTGTATCAAAAGTATATCCACAGGAAGGGGAGTGGAAATTATGACATAATCAAATGAATAGTGATTCCACACATAATCTTTGAGTAATATAATCAATGAAATATGCGTAAAGTCGAATGAGTGGAAATTGAAATCTAAAATTCCCTTATCGATTTGGTAACTTATGAAACATGTACCCATGAAAGAAGGATAATACAATGATGATGTAAATACACATAAATTAAATTATATTACACAATGAATACAATCATGGGCAGTACACATACACCACATGCAATAAATAAGTGGTGAACATTGGAATTCTAACGAAATTAAGAGTGAGATAAGAAACCCCTTACATTGTGCTTTTTCCATGGTCGACGGTAGGTTTACCACATGTATAATAGTGAAATAATTTTTATTGAATTATAAAATAATCATTTACTTTAATATGATATCATATATGATCTTTTAACATTGATTTCTAAATGATATCTTAGAATTATCGTCATTTCGGGTGTTAACGAGTTCATTTTACATTATATTCTTTGTTATGTGAGCCGTATTCATTATTAATGGGATGTTTATTATTCATATCCAGAATTATATCAAGTCCTTATATAATATTTTTAAATCATCAAATTATAATTATACTTGAATTGATATGATGGAGAATGAATCTTATCGCGTTCGTGGAGACGGTAGTCTGTACGTACGCACGAGCGACAATATCATTATTTTGATATTAAAATAATAAATAATTGGATGGTATATAATATATATAGAATAATTATCATGTTATATTTATTATTTACATGAGTTACACATCATTATTATACCAATCCAAATAATAATATATTGAATAACAATTACACCACGACGTGGAGATGGTAAGCCGTACATACGCATGTATGGTGACATGTTATTCAATGGATGGATAGAATAATGAATATGGTTGTACCATATTTATAATAACATCACATTATATATATGATACTGGAGTTATTATTTTATAATGGTAATAAGAAAGAAAGAAGAAGTGGAAGAAAAAAGGAACTTGACAAGGGGTGGTGAAAACATTACCTCTTCTTCGGGTTCTTCCTTTTGATTTGATCAAAAGGGATCCATAGGTTGGCTTTCTGATCAAACTAAGGCCTCTAGGTTGTAGAGAGGGAAGTTTAGAGAGTATTTTGGTAGGGTTTGGCGGAATCAAAAGGCTTTGAAGGTGTGAAGAAATGAGAAGGAGGAGTGCCCTTTTATAAGAGGGGTGAGGGGCACCTTTGGAAAAGCTAGAAATATTAATTTATAATAAATTCATATTCGGTTTCTAATGGCTCCAATGTTTATTATTTAAATTTTAAGGTGGGGATGGTTCACAACCAACCCAACCTATAGAATTTAGATAGGGTTTGGTCATTATATTAACCTTATCTTTAAGTATTAACTCTTAGTTAATTAGTTTCACTTTTACAATGTCTCTTTGTATTTTTATATTATATGGTTAATAAACATACTATATACATCCAAGAGACCACAAAGTGGTCCATTAATGATATACCAATCATGATATAAGTCTCTTGGCCGATCCTTAGATTTTTAGGAATTTAATATCAATTCATAATATAATATTTGTTTTAAAAACTCTTACGTCAATTTTGACACTATTCAATAGTTGATTTTTGTGAAACACATAACAGAATGATTACTTCGAAGAAACTTAATTAAATCAATCCTAATATTTCATATTAAACTAGAAAATTAGTTTAATTCAATAAAAGTCTCAAATTATATTTATTTGGGTATTTATAGTATCAATTTTTCTAATTGTTCACTATTATGGAAATTACTGCATCACCATTGTGTCATAAATAAATTAACTTATTTAATGTCTAAAAATTATAAAAAAAATATAATTATGTAGAAAATATTTTTATATTTCTATTTAATATTAATAGTCTAAAATAAAGCATATATAACCCTATGTAAAAATTTTATTGTTAAAAGATATATGCTTGTGTCATTTTTTTATTTATTTTAACGTAATTAAAATAAAGTGTCATTATCACTTACATGTGGATCCATGGAGTCCCAAAATCGACCTAAAGATGCCCATGGTCGACCATGTATCAACCAATAGGGTTGAGACACGTTTTAGGTTAAATTAGTATTATTATAATATTATTTTTTAATCCTTGTTTACCGGATCTACCCTTTAACCATGGTAAATAAAATATTTACCGAAGTAATTATCCAAAATGTCTAAAAATAAAATTTACCTATTTAAACAATTTGAACATCCTGATTCCTAATATAGAATTCATTTTTCCAAATTCAAAAGAAAGAAGTGGAAGAAATTAATTTAAAATTAATTCCCGTTGTTAAAACAAATAGCGTGTTTTTAAGAGATAATAACTATCAAAAGATTGACACTTTTTTATGTCTGGTTTAAATGTGAAATTATGTTCAATGACCCACATTGTATTACATGGTAAAAATATATTCTAAATATACTTTAAAAACACTCAAATTCATAATTTATCACTATTAATTATTTTGATTAAAAAAGTTGTTTTTAATTAAAATTTAGTAATTTTTAATATTCATCAAAATATGAAAGTTATCCGAAAAGTACCAAAATTTCACCCTAGGCTAATTTCGATATTCCGAATCAAAAAATGAAGTCCATTTTGAGAGATAGAATTTATAAAATTTCAAAAAAGTAGGTATTACTATTCACAACAGTTAGTTTGATTGGTTATGGTGTGTTAAAATCTCGAAGTTGCGTACAATGCACGCCATTGCATTATTCGAATGGAAACGTACCTTGGAAGCTTGGGGTGTTACAATAACCATAAAAATATTTTCATTGATGAGGTATGTAATCTTAAATCCTTCATAATGTTATTTAGAGAAAATGTGAATTATCTTAATCATATCCCCTAAGAGTGTTGTAACCAAAAAGTGCAGCAAGGACCGTTGTAATGCACCAGATCATGTCCGAGTCTAGCTTAATAAAGTGTTTTTGGGGTTTACCCCTGGTACATCTGTTCTTGATCCGCCTCTACCTGCTCGTATCTATACAGGGATGTATTTCATGGAAAACTCACAATATATATACATTGCCAAAATTCTTGGACGTTCTTCTATATTAACCCACAATGTCTATATAAGGGTAATGTTCTCTAATCAAAGTTTTTCTAAATCTTCCTTCCAAGGATAATAGTAAACTTTCTCTGATACCAAATGTAACACCCTGACCCCAGTTACCTAGAGTCAGATCATAATTACATAACATTGGAATGATACATGGAATCATGTCCCGAAAGACCGATCCATTCAGTAACCTTGGAGTACTATATACATTCAAATGTTTTACTTTAAATTATAAAATGAAAAACAATAATAAAAAACATTGTCTCCATTGACCAAATTCATATCCCTTAGACAATCTCGATAGTTCAGTCATAAAATACTTCTTCACATCCGGGGAGAATTAAAAAAATAGAAAGGGGTGTGTTCAGATTCTTAGTAAGAATTACAATATGGTGGAAACTTTCATAAATAAGTATAAACATTTAAGGCAATGTATATGAATTAAAAAATCCTTTTAAACAAAAACAGCAGCATAATATGGAAAATATAAAATCTAATAATTCTGTTTACATAATCACATAGATAATCTTCTAGTCAAATAATAACATGCAACATCAATAGCCACTTTCATAATGATGGAATGCATAATGCTAGACTTCATAACCACATAGTCAAGGCCTTATGCAAAGACTACAAATAAGATTTGGTCTAGGCCTTGTTCCAAGACACTAGTTTGTCGCATGAGCCCTACCAATGCATAGATGATCTATAACGGGCTCCACCCATCACTTACTTTGTCCAATTCATTCATCATATTAAAAGGTTTAAACATAACATAAACAGTCATATTAAAATTAGCTTACCAAATGTCAGTAATTTATCCATAAACCATTAATGGTGTATAAATAAAACATCCACAATCAAACATATCACAAATCCTTCAATAATATATGGATTTTTTGTATCATAATAAATCAACTTCAAACAATCATAACATTCATCAAGGGATGTTGAAATAGATGAAATGAAAAAGTTTTTAGGGAAATATATCTTTTTATTTTAAATTCATTTAAATGTCATATAATTATAAAATAAAACAATTATTTTTAAAATATTCTTATAAGATTGAATGAGAAGCTTCGATGATGTTTTAACAACATAAAATAACTGCACCCAACGTATAAGTTAAAAAAACATTCTTACCTTAATTTTTTCGAAAAGGTATTAAAGAACTTTGATATGAAAATGACGGATAGATTCCTTTCAAAACATATATGGTAAAATAAGGGTATAAATTAATTTAACCCATATTCTAGTAAATAGTATGAATGCTTTGAGTTAAATTTTAAAAAAACCTGGATTTGGAAGACAAAGAGGTCCTAGTAGATACATGCGTATTAACAACCTTAGATAAGTAAAGAGATTGTAGAATTAACCTTTCACTTATACTTTTCCTTTTGTAGAGGGTACCTTAACCTCTTGTATAATAGTTAAATCACTATTATTAAAATAATAAAGAACTATATACATAAATATGATATCATATATGATCCTTTATTATTTTATTGTTAATAATATTTCAGTAGTATCATCGTTTCGGGTGTTAACAAATTTATTTTTGTTTATAGGTTTGGTTCCATAAGCCATGTTTGTTATGGATAGGATGTCTTTGATTCATATATAGAATGATATTATGTTAATAAACAATATTTTTAATCATGAAATAAGAATTATTCTTGACTGATTATGATGGGGAATGATTCTAATCGCGTTCGTGGAGACGGTAATCTGTACCTACACAAGAGCGACAATATAATTATATTGATAGTGAAATAATTTGTAATTGGATAGTATATCATATATAAAGAATAATTAAAATATTTTATTTATTATTTACATTAGTTATACTCATTATTATACCCATCCATATAATTATGTGTTTGAATAACAAACTACACCACGACGTGGAGACGATAATCCGTACAAACACACGTATGGTGGCCTTGTCATTTATAGGATGGATTGAATAAAGAATATGGTCATACCATATTTATAATAACAAAAAAGTATGTATAAGGTACTGGAGTGTTTTTTTGGTATGGAAACAACAATGAAAGTGGATGTGGAAGAAGAAAAGAACATGAAAGAGGGTGGTGAAATTATTACATATTCTTTGGGTGTTTCCTTTGGAGTTCATCAAAATGGCTCCATAGGTTGGCTTTCTGATCAAAGTAAGTACTCTAGATTGATGTGAGGGAAGTTGGGAAGGTATTTAGTCAGGGTTTGGCTGATCCAAATTTTCATATAGGAGTGAAATTAAGAGAAGGGGAAGTACCCTTTTATAAGAGAGGTGGGGGTCGCTTTAGGAAAATCCTGAAATATTATTTTATAATAAATAATATTCGGTTTCTAATTGCTCCAAAATGATTTATTTAGATGCTAAAGTGGGTTTGGGTTGAAAAACATTCAACCAATAGGTTTTATAGAGGGTTAGGTCACCATATTGACCTTATCATTTAGATTTAACTATTAGTTAAATAGTTTGACATTTACCATGTCTCTTGGTATTTTTATATTATATGATTAATATAATTACTATAAACTGCCATGAGAACCCCAAGTTGTTCATTATTGATATATATATATATATCCTTATCTTTGTTTTTTGGGTGATCCTTAGATTTATTAGAATATTATATCAATTTATAATATAGTATTTGTTTTAAATACTCAATTATGTTAATTTTGGAACTATTTAGTATTTGTTTTTTCTAAAAATCATAACTACATGATTACATCGAAAAAATTATTTTATCAACTCTAACATGTCATATAAACCTAGAAAATTAGAGTAAGTCATAAGAAGTCTCAATTTACATTTATTTGGATATTTATAATATCAATTATTTAAATATTTCATTAATAAGGTAAGTTCTCCATCATCATTGTGTCATAAATAAATTAAATTATTTAATGTCGGAATATTATAAATAAAATACCATTATGTAAGAAATATTTTTATCTTTCTTATGAATAATTATAGTCAAATTCATATTTTGAGTAACCCTGTATTAAAAATATTTTAGTTATCAAACATTGAATTTTACACTTTTATCTCTTCTTTAAATAAAATAATAATAAATGATCAAATCTAATCCATGGTGACCAAATGGATCATATTTAATTCCTATATTTCTTTGGTTGAATTAAACTTATATAAAATATTTAGGACATGTTTTTGGGTAATTATGATATAATTTTTTCCCTTAATTACCATATTTTTACTTTTAACTGTGGTAATTAAAAGGAAAAAGTTTCTGTTCACCAAAATTTATTTTCATATTATTTAACCACATTATACTTTTTGATATCAAATTTTTCTCTCCAATTTTTTTAACTCAATTCTCAGAAGTGGAAAAATTGTGTTTTATAAAAATTTTCAAATGCTCCTAAAAGGTGGGTAAAAGAAGGTAAAAAGTTCAATAGAATTTTTTATATCTAAATATATTATAAAATTACTCCAATGAATTACATTGAACATATATAGGTATTATGTATCTATTTTTAACTAAAATAAATTAAAATAAAAAAAATAATTACATAAATAAAATGTCAGTATTAAACAATAATGCAGTGTTTTTCTCTATTCGTAAAAAATTGATAGTTTTAAGAAAAATACCAGAAAATCACCCTAAGCTAATTTTGAAATTTTTAGATAAAAAATTTTTTCCATTTTGAAAAATAAAATTTATGAAATTTCATAAAGTGGGTATTACTACTCATAACAACATGTTTGATAGGTCGTGGTGTGCTAAAACTCTAAGTTACGTACAACTCAAGCTACTTCATTATTCAAAGGAAAACCTACCATGGAAGCTTGAGTTGTTAAATATATTAATATGCAAATATTCACTATGATTCAAAAATGCCGACCTAAGGGCTGTAAATGTTTAGCGCAATCAGAGACTAGGCATAAAATCTTCTTATTGAGTGAAATAATTTCCATATCTCACACAAATTACTCCCCATTTTTACACATCAAAAACATACCCAACTTAAAACATTTCATCATATCTAGGGAAAAGAAATAAACAAAAAATTGAGCTATGATGAAAAATAAGGGTAAAAATAGAAAAAACATTAACATAACATAATCATAAGCGTATGATAAAATGATAATAACATCTAAATTCCATACCCTATATCTTAATTATATAAAGATTTTTTCTTAGAATAAATATTAGTAGTTTATAAGACATGAATAATAATAAAATAAAAGAAAATGAGGCATGATATCACAACATTGGAATAATACAAAATGTTTTAGCATACAAATAATGCTATAACATTGTGAACATGTATAAATAGAAATATGTTCATTTATTAAGTTAATGAAATGAATTTAGGACCACATATAAACTTATAAACATACAACCAGGTCCACACATAACCGTTTGTACATGAAATCTAGGTCAATGTGTAAAAATATGAACATGTAATCAATGTTACAAAAAACATTGTAAACATGTCATAAGGTTCATCAATAATATTAGGATCATATCATTAGGTTCACACATAATATTCTGAACATGTAATTAGGATAATACCGAACATTGTGAAAATAGAATCTAGTTCATGTATGAGATATTTACTCTAGATTTATCATTTGTTACACAATTCATTGGGGGGAGATATAGGTCCAACACATCACATAATCCATACATATTTATAACATACAATCATAAAAAATTCATCATTTAATAAAATATTAAATAAATGGGGTTCAAAAAAAATTATTTATAGCATAACCAGTGGAAAATTTTTAGGTTTCATTAAAATTTTATCATTTCATCATTGCATAACCCTAGGTAACATAGGTGGTGTTTATTATAAATTTATCATTTTATATCCCATGTAATTTATATAGGTTTCATAAAAATATTTAAATAAAAAACAATTATGATAAATAATAATAATTTTATCGTTGGATCATATCCCTAGTAAATCATAAGTAACATCAATGGTTGTCCTATAATATGGAAGATGATTTGGAAATATAACTTGGAACATTTCTCAAATAAACATCCTTTCCAATTTCAAAATAACATTTCAAAAAATAAAACAATTTTAAATTCTTTTATTTGAAAATATAATTGTAAAAATATAAAGGATGATTTTAAACATTTTGTGTTCATGACAGTTGGAAATTTCGTACACATTAAAACAAACATTCCATCCAAATATTCTATAAAATATAGATGAGACTTGTTTGGAAAAAAACATCAAGAGCCCATATATCATTTCCTTAAATATTGTTAAATGAATAAATATAACCTTATGAAATACTAGACGAAAATTAAAACTATATAGAAAATATTTTTAAAAGACTTGGATATAGAAAAATAAAGGCTTTGTAACCCATTATTGAAATAAGTTTAGTTTCTATTAAAAATATTATTTGTGTATCATGTGTACGTGAATAGATTAAAATTAAGGGAAAAATATATTCTTAAGAAATATATAGATTATAATAAATTTTTTTATTTAATTTATAGATAGATTATAATATGTTATCATTAGAGTAAAAAAAACAATCATAATAAACAATGATAATGTATCAAATAACCATTACCACTTTGGTAACATTGAATCATATCCCCCATGAAAAAATTTATTAAATGAAACAAAAAATATTATGAGAATAAATAAATTCATGAAATTAAATTTCAAAGAGTCAGTGTATACACTTCATAAAATATGGTAGGTGTATAAAATATTGTTTGTCCCATAGAAGAAAAAGTGAGGCAAAAATATCTTACCAAACATAAATATTTTGAACCAAAAATCCAATGAAAGACAATGAAAAAATGTATATGAAAATCCATATAATGTTATGGTAATTAATAAAAAATACATACATCGGATGTATATAAACCCTATAAGAGAAATAGGTGGTGAAAATGGAATGTGTCTCATAGAAGTAAAAAAGTGAGATAAAAATATCTTACTCTAATTCTCGACTTCCATCATATATATTCACACCTTATGAATAATAAATATTTATTTATAAATATATTATAGAACCATAATTATATATATCATATAAACTATGATTTACTCATAACCTTTTATTGCACCTTTCGTAATAATTCCATGTTAAGATGAATTTTCAGGAAGTAACATATTTTCTTTTTCAATATGTTTTAATTATCTACTTTTTGGACCAAAAAATTTTATCATTGATCCATCATCTAAAAAATATGATAAATGATTAAAAATAATAATTATTTAGTATATATTTATTTGGCGTTATCCATAAATGTTAGAGATAGAAAATGAAATGCAACATTCATACTGATGATAGGCTCTACATACACATGAATGTTGTTTCCATTTTCTCAGTGGAATGAAAAATTAATGGTAAATAATATACTAAAATTATTTTTTTATATTTTATATATATCACATTTTTTTATTTAAATACTTCATTATTACTTTCCATGTATATCATATGTGAAATATTAATCACATCGCTTGGAGAGGCGGAAGTCATTCAATCACTTGAATGGCATCATCATATCCCCCACAGTGTGTAAAGTAATAAGGTATAAATGATATCATAATTACACAAATAATAATATATTAAAAAAAATCACCTATTTTTATTGTCACGACACGTCCCCCAGGGCCCACATTGTGACTACCCCAAACCCACATTCCATAGGCCAGGGCCTGGCGACTAGCACCAAAGGTGTAATTTTTTAAAACTGAGAAGGTGTTGCCTTTATAAATCATAAAAACACACAACCAGAGGACAACCGTAAGCAAACACTATGTAAAAACTATGTAAAAAGAATGATGAATGTGAAGGGGCAGAAAATAAAAGCCCAATAGTAAAGTACAAGGAAAGAACAATTGAGTACAACTAACAGACAAACAGCTAGAGGGAGTCCAGCAGCTCCTGGATCGTCCACCATGGATCCTACTTGACTGGTAGGTAGAAGAAGCCTCATCTATCCTCCATTCCCATCCATCTCCTCCAGATACTATCTCTTCGTGAGGTCCACCTCCAAGTACTGTTCAGTCCTCACACACTGTGCCTCAGTCAGCACTGTATGTCATCTACATCCAACACAATGAGGTGCGGGCATAGCCCGTGTAGGGGTGAGTATAACGATACACAGTAGGGTCCCTGAGACCATCAAGGTCTCACAAAATCCAACATGTATAATCCACAAATAATTATTTCAACGGATAACCATTACTTCAGTATATGCCCATACATATACCTATGTTATCAAATAACCCATCTCAATCAAGAGATAAATACAATGATTATTGACTCAGTCAAACCATGATTTTTTATTATTGAAACCACAGCTGCTGGAGAACTCCTCCTCAGTCGAGTACAGTGGCTCTGTCGCGACTTTGTGGTGCTACTCACTAACCATAGACTGCTGAGGTACTCCTCTTATCGAGTACCACGGGTCTACTGCCAAACCGGGCGCTCGGTCCGCTGTGGGTCTGCTGCCAAACCAGGCGATCCCCCTAATAGTCGTCAGAGGTACTCCTCCTGTCGAGTACCATGGGTCTACTACCAAACCAGGTGCTCTGTCTTCCATGGGTATGCCACTAAACCGGGCTCTCCATCCATTGGTCTAGTCGAATCACTCTGAGTCGAATCGGTCATGCAGTCATCAGGTCTACACCTACTAGGTCTCCTCACTCTGTCTGCTTGTCTACGAGAGGATCTGTTCCACAAGCTACTGGTCGATACTACAAGTTTCATGAAGTCTCTATTGAATGTATCTCAAAGGAACGCCACGCCATAGGGGTCTCATCGCAATAGACAGAATGTCAATCAGACACCCGGTTTGTGAGTTATTAGCATTTTTGTGCTAGGGGCCCGGGTTCATTCGTGTACGAACCAACCTGACCGTGACTCAACTATACCTCGAACTCTAGCGGGGTGTACTCAAAGGGAAGACTATGATCCAACAATACTGGCGCCACTAACGGTTCATCAAACGGACATCCGGTGCCAACGATATGGCCCAAGAAGATAATGGGTCAATAATGGGGCCGGGTCCGATCCAATCAGGTCGGACCGACTCGACCCAACCCTGTCTGGGCCGACCTGGTCTAGGTCGACCCGGTCAGACTTGATGGGTCTCACCTCGCCCATTGGGCTGGTCAACTCACAATGTTTTTACCCGGTCTGCTAGGCCAGGCCCAGTCAACCGTAAGGGCGGTTCGGCCTGATAGTCGCCACTTAATCAGCTCGGTAACTTGGCCCGGGATACCGGGCTGGTTCGGCCAGCGACATTGCGGGGGACGCAACGAGTCGAATTGGAAGGCAGGTTGCCCGGAGGCTAGCAGGAAGGCTGCATGGGGCACGGGCTGGCTAGCTGGTCTACGGTAGGCTTCGGGCGCACCGGGCAGGGCGCAGGTGTGTCAGGCAAGGCGCGCGGGTGCTGGGCAGGCCATGATAGTGGTGTAGGGTAGTGTGCGAGGGCATCAGGATGGCCGGGTAGCGTGCTGGGGGGCACGGGTAGGCCGAGCAATGAGCTGGGGATGCTAGGAAGGGTGGCAGGGTGTCGGGGTGACGATCACCGCGTGGGGGCGCACCGGGTAGCGCGGTAGAACGTCGAGGGGGTGTCGATGTGCACAGGGCAGTGCGGGAAGGGCGCCACGGGGGCACCAGGGTGCACCAGGCAGCACAGGTTGGGTGCCAAAGATATGGCCCAAGAAGGTAATACTGGCGCCACTGAAGGTTCATCAAAAGGACGTCTGTGCCAAAGATATGGCCCAAGAAGGTAATGGGTTAGTAATGGGCACGGGCCCGGTCTAACCTGGTCTGGGTCGACCCGGTCAGACTCACTGGGACTCACTCGGACCATTGGCCAGGTCAGCCCGCTGTGTTTTGACCCGTTCCGCTGGGCCTGGCCCAGTGTACTATGAGGGAGGTTCGGCCCGATAGTCGCCACGTAGGCGTCTCGGTAACTTGGCCTTATATACCGGGCTGGTTTGTCCAGCGACATCGCAGGGGACGTCCCGGGTCAGCTCAGGAGGCCGGTGGCCGGGAGGACAGTAGGCAGGCCGTGAGGGGCGCGGTCAGGCCGACTGGCCACCGGTAGGCTCCGGGCGCACTAGGCAGGCCGCAGGTGCACCAGGCAGGGCGCGTGGGTTCTGGGCAGGCCACAGTAGGAGCGTCGGGCAGTGCGTAAGGGCACAGTGATGGCTGGGAGTGTGCCGTGGGGTGAGGGCAGTTCGGTCAGTGTGCCGGGGGGCCAGGGAAGTGCGGTAGGGTTCCACGGTGTACCTGGAAGGGTTCCGGGGTGTCGGGCAGTGCGCAGGGGCACACCGGGCAGCGTGACAGTGCACCGGGGGGCGCTGGGGTGCACCGGGCAGCGCGGCAGGGCGCCAGCGGCGCCGTGGTTCACCAGGCAGTATGGGAAGGGTGTCTCGTGGGTGACATGGTGCACCAAGGAGTGCAGGCTGGGAGCGGCGGTGTCGCCGAGGTGGGTCGGGCAGTGTGGTAGGGCGCCAGGGTTGGAGGGGGGGCACCGGGGTGCGCCGGGTAGCGCGACGGTGCTCAGCCCGGGGCATCAGTATGCCGTGGGGGCGACACGATTTTCAGAGGCCGCGGGCAGCGCAACATTCGTTTTTGTCACTTTCGTCATTGTGTCGATGGATTTCATAAGAAAAATTAATGACGGAGGATGTCGGGACATGTTAGGCAGGCCCACAACCTCCGCGTTTTGAGGAGAATTAAAAGGCTCAACGAGATAAACAGTTGATCAAAAAAACACCCAAAAAACCCTTTCTATCTGATGAAGGGGATAAGAAAAAGTATAACATCTTCACAAAATAAAAACCCCTACATTGTAATCAGTGTCGTTTGAAGAAGTCGCAGGATGGTAGTGTCGATTTGTCAACGTCAGGATGAGGTGACGTTGTCATTCTGGATGTTCTTCACGGGTGGCGTCTCCCCTTCCTTTGCCTCGATTGAAGAAAGAAGGACCTGGAATCGATCTTCAGTGGAAGGAGTTTTATTCGCGTTCTTCGCTGGAAGAACAGTTCTTCGTTGGGAGCTTTTCCTCTTTCTTTCTCTCCACAAAAGAAATACCCAGCAAAGAGAATTATGCCAACGAAATAATAAGTGTTTCTTATTATTTTAATGTTGGCACAATAACTCAAAAGAGAGAATTAAAACCCGGATCCACCAATTTCATTCTTGTGTGGTTTTACATTAATTGGGGTGGAAGTCAAAAGGCTCCCAATAATTGTTTGGAAAACATTAAGTGGATGAGTTGAGGAGTTTCTGCACATTTAATGGGGAGTTGATAAGGTTTTTTATCCTCCTCCATTAATTGGGGTCAGGTGGTCCCCACCCCTACAATTTAATGGAGAGGATATGTCGGTTTTGTCCATGCCACAATTATCCTCTCATGTGAGGTTATGTGCGGGTGGGCCCCACCACCAGAACCTCTAATGTGAGATTATGGTGTGGTGGCCCCCACCACCAACAACCACATGGTGGTTTTAATGACCTCCAATAAAAATAAAGTTATCACTTTATTTTTATCAAACTAAAATTAAAACCCCGAAAACTATCTTCTATCCACATTAGAACACAACTGGGGTGAAGGTCTCACTAAGCATTCACCAGCGCTGTGAGATTAAAAGTTCTCTTGGATTTCAATTCCGAGCAGTGGTTCAAAAGTTATAAAATGTCGCGCGCGCGTTTACTGAATGTACCTCAAAAGATTTCATAAAATTAATATCTCCTCCCTCGACCTTTTCCAGTTGAGGTTAGGCTCTGCCTAGATGAAACACGCCCCATAGAACCCAATGGTACCCTCATATTTCCAATCCGAGTTACCATTTAAATGTTATGAATTTTACAATAAAATAATTGGCACTTAATTATTTTATTTGCAGCCAAAAACTAACTTTCTGTGGTGGCCCTCAATGACCCAAGTTAGTATATTCTTAATGAAATCCTACCTTCAAGAGTTTAGCAGTGGTATCAAGATTTTAACCTGAGTTACCATTTATGAGATATAAGCATTTCAAATATAAAATAACTTTATTAAATTATTTTATTTACATTTATGACATTTTTGGGTATTCTCACAGAAGGCTCGCACCAACTAATCTTATGTCACTCAAATGGTAAACCCACAATCCTGAGCACAATGATGGCATCAAATTTATGATCCGAGAAACTGTTTATGATTTATTCCACTTTTTTAGGAAAACTGCATACGAGCGTTAATTTAAGCTTAACATAACATCAGCGGATCATTTTGGGCAATATGGGCATCAGAATCGCGTGCCTTCAGAAAGTACGGACTCATAAAATTTCTATATATTTAAAAACAATTACAGAGAAATTCCGGGTCTTAAATTTATTTAATCTATGCTTATTACAATCCATGTAAATCAAAAATTAAAAACACATCACATCGGTTCTCGAGGCAGTAGTCCACTGTACACTTGAGCAATGCTATTATTTCCCAAAGAGTTAGTAGATAAGACATTATAAGAGGTATTATAATTCCATATGTATAATAATTACATACATATAATTCATAAAAATTTATTATTCTATTATTTCTACATGGGATAGGATAAAATTAAAAAATATTAACATTGGTTCGCAAGGTGGTGGTTCTATGTACAGGTGAATAATTATTTCGTCTCCCATTTGATGGAAATGAAGGTTGATTGTGGATATTAAATAAAAAATAAAATATAATTATATAAAATATACTAAGGATATTATATAAAAGTGTTTTAATAATATTTGAAGGATTTAGAGGAAAAAATAAAATAAAATGTCAAGTTAGAGACATTATATCTTTTTTCAGACAATTTCCTTAGGTTTCCCATAATGATTTATAGGATTGTGGTTTTGAAAAAGAATATGTATTTATGGATGTGATGGGGGAATTGAATAAGATATTTTCAATTTTTGGTTGAAAAGTGTGTTTTTAAGCGTGAATTGAAGAGGATATAAGGCAGCCTTTTATAAAAAAGGTTACCAGAACACACGCAGTATTAAGAAAAACGTTTACCCATGTTTTTGACAAGATTAAAATATAAAAACTAGACAATTATAAAAATGTAAAGGATATAGTGTCCAAATATTGATATAAAATTAGTTATTATTGAATTTATAGGACATTTTCACCCTTATCATTTCATTATAACCCCTAGTAGACACATTTTATATTTAATCGTGATAATTAATTTTCAATATTTTTACTATTTATTATGTAAATAATTAAATATAACATATTAGATACTGTAAATTAATTTGATTCAAAATAAAGAATCCTTATTTAAAAATTAAATTCACAGAAATGGAATATTTTAATTTCAAATTAACCCTTTAGATACGATGGAAAAGTTGGTTTCCAATGAGAAAAGTTACAAAAGATTTAATGTTATTTATATCAAAATTATATGTGACACTAATTTCAATAACCTAAATTGAATTAATAGATACATTATTGAACATATATTACTTTCTTAAAAAAATATTTAACCAACTTCTATATTTCTAAATGATTTAAAAGAAATGAGAGTTCTTAAAAAAATCTAGTAATTTTAAATAATCATCAAGAAAATTATATTTTCAAAAAATTATCTCTAATTAAATCAAGATAATATTGAAATAAATATTTAAAAAAAATTATTTTAAATTAAGATTTAAATAATTCTAAAAATTTTATTTTTAATTAATTGCACAATATTTAATGAATGAATATTTTTGAAAAATAAGTTTTTTATGATAAAATTTATCTCTGATCATCTCATGTATTGAAAAAACAAAAGAAAGATGTTCAATTTTCTATTGAATATATAATATATAGATTTCATTAAAATCATTCAGTAATATTTATTTAATTAACTAATTGAGGTAAAAAAATATTTTTTTCATGTGAATGTTAATAGGAAAACGATTTTCATTGTTTTCAAAAGGATTTTATTTTCATTAATAATTAATTGGAAACTTAATAATTCATTATATACACATGTTTAAACCATATATTTTCCTAATGTATTTAATCATATTCATACCCACCATTTCATCATCTAGGTGATAACTATAATAAGAATGATTTTATTTTAACAGTATGTCATGTTTTTCATAAACCTGGTGCGATGTGTAATGGAATCTAGGGTTAGGGTTGCATCTGACAAAAAATTTAGAATATTTTATATTTATTTGAAAAAATATATTTCAAAATATCTTGTTTTGTTACAATGGAAAAATAACCCAAATAACCATGATCAACACACCAAATATATTTTCGATTAAAAAAAATCAAAGCGTCTGAAGTAAAATTAACTAAATTAGTAACTAAAAACCTTTTTATACGTAAAAATGTAAAATAGTAAGTGAAAGAAAATTAAAAATTTTCATAATCCAATAAATAATTAATAATATATTATTATTAAAGATATAAATAATTTACTAAGAAAGATAAGTCTCAAGGTAATGGATTTTTAATATAAACTTTATTGTCACAACTTTTGAGTTTTTATTTTATAATATTTATATTAAATGCCTATATTATTAAAATTTGTTGAATAATTTTATTTGTACTTAAATAATGTTTTAATTTATTTGAAATATTTTCAATTTTTGAAAACATAATCCACTAAACATATTCTGTATGATTAATTTTATTATAATTATTAGATTTATTTTAATGTTTACCATATAAACACTTTTTTCCACCGTCATAGACATTATTTGTTACATTTATTAAAATATATGTTTTCTTTGTTTTTCAGAGAATATCCAATTCTTATATTTTTGTTATTATTTATTTTATAAAAGGAAAACGATATTTCTCCTTATTTATATGAGATAATCGAATGATATTATTTATTATAGGTTCAATTGAGTGTCTTGATGAAAAAATGAATAATTCCATAAGTTTTTTAATGTATTGGTTATTAGAAATTATATATTATTATTATTTGACCCAATATATATCCCTCAAATATATTCGATAATGTTTTATTCTCTAGATTAATGATGATTAGAATTATCTAATTATGAAATATTCTATACAAGTGACACATGAGTGGGCACATGTGGTGAATCTAATTTCCCAATGTGACTATATAATATTTCTATTAATGCTATGAGTTTTTAATGGATATATTATATTTTCAAGAAAAAGGCATATAAAACTTTAAAAGTGAATGTTTTGTTCTCATGAAAAATATTTTTCATGGGTTCTCATGTTATTTCAAGATGATTTCATGATTTTTCTAGGCTTGATAGGGATTTAATGATATTATTTGAGTAATGATTATTTTTTCACTTGTGATTATAATTTATTTTATAATATAAATGTTTATTTTGAAAAGTTAAATTTTTTATGGGTTTCAATAATTTTCACTATAATAATGGGATTTGTTTATTTTTACATCCCCTCACTGAGATTTTTGATGGTATACAATATTTTTAAATATTTTTCATTGGATCTATGATTTCATTGGAACTATTGAAAGTAAAATATTTCAACTATGTTTATATATGTTAAACGATTAAAAACTATATTGAATGAAATGTGTTGTAAATTTAAGAACCTATTTTTTTCAAAAAAAAAATACACTATATAGAAATGCGTACTTTGTTATGAAATATATTTACTAAATTTATATAACTCCAAACCTAAAAGAACACGATATTGTTAGAATTTGAAAATATTTATATAAATATCATAATTTTGGGTAGTTTAATATGAGGTTATTATATTTGATATTAAAGAATGTATTTATATAAATTTATTAGCCTAGATGATGTTAATGAATAGATTCTAATTTATAGTTATCATTAGATATATTTGGAGTATTTCAATGTTTTTTCATCAAATCCATGTATATGAATAATGGTTTTCTATAGAAGAATCTTGATTTTTTATTTAAGAAACCATTTCTTAGATAATATATTTTTAAGAAAGTAATAAATAATTATTTCTATTAATGTGGATAAGTTCATGGATTTGTTAACTCAATTAATGTGGGAAATAAATAGTGGAAACCATTCAAATGAGTAATTGAATTCTACAAAGAGGAATACATTGATATTAGTTTATTTCATTAAATAGGGACCTTTAGAATTTATTATATCTTTATACATATTATATGATAGTTGATTGATTAATTATTTGGAAATGGTATACATAGTTTTGTTATGTTAATAAAATTATATGGTAATTATTTCTATTTTCCTGTTTTGAAGGTGATTCGATCAATTATTTTGGTTAATTAAAAATTTAATGGAGAACAATAAAATTTATAAAATGGGGTGGATGTTTATTTTGGATATTTTTTTGGATAAATATTTTTCTAAATTACATGTACATATAATGGAAATGTAATTTTGGAGTTGAATATATGGGAAATGGAATGAATTTACTCTTATTAATATAAATTTACAAGATTGGATCAGTCTGAACCACATTCATTTTTGGACATTGAGATTAATATTTAAAGATTTTATATTAGTTTGAATCCATTTTTGATAATGATATATTGAATCTCATTCATTTATAATATATAATGATAATTATTAGATGTGTTGAGAATGTTGAGATAAGACTCTTTTATAAGATTAGTTAAGTATTGCCACTATGGTAATTTTAGACATTTGTCTAATAAATACAAATAAAACAGTTGTTTAAATGCTTAGATAAGTATAGATAAATGAAAAATAAATTATTTAAATTTTAATGAGAAGTTCAACTATGATTATATGTGTGTGAATAAAATATTTAGGGATGAAAATCATCAAGTCCAAAATCATAAGGGTTATGAAAAATTATTTATTACTACCTTGATGAATACTAGACAACCAAAACATGCTGTGATATGAATTTTTTTCCAACTCTAAATATGATAATGACTTGTTTGATTTAGGGTTTAAATATTCATTTATTTCAAAGTAATTTTCTAATAGAAATTAAATATCACTATCATGACCCTACCCATAGGGGATCAGGCCGCGACCACCCCATGTCCGCCTCTAATAGGATAGGTACTGGAGACTAGTTCCATTTTGGAATATAAAATATATGGGAAGAATTAGTATAATAACCTATATACACAAAAAGATCTCCATAAAATAGTAATTTATAAAGGATAAAAACACTATAAGATATTGCTTATAATATATAACCCATAATAGAGTACGATAAAGGAGGAAGGTACAATGGGAAACCACCATCCTACCTGGAAAAATAAAGAAGTATAACTTACAAAAATTAAGGTGGGGACTACAGAGAAATTCACTCATAGAACTAACCAGCTTCTTAGGATCACTATACTCCACCTTCTTTTTGTCCTTCTATGACACCATCAAACTATCTGTCACTTGTATTAGACATGACATGTCAGTAGGTTTGCATGCATGGGTGAGTATAACATACTCAGATATAAAAACCAAAATCATTAAAAAAATCACCAACTATAGATCAACCCATAAACATACAAATATTTTAATAAGGATAAGTGACACATTGATAAAAACACAGAGATATAGATATTATCATTGTAGAAAACTAGACTCAATGGTCTTAACTAAACCATATATTAACCTTAGATTCTTATCAAGTATTTAATTTTATTCTTATTTATAGGAGACCTCACTCCTCATGTGTACATAACACTAATGTAACCCATCAGAATGGGCATGTTCATAGGGACATGCCATTATTAATAATACAATGGAACATAAATGATCATTGTACATAGATATGTGAATGGAACAAGGTCCTATTGGGGATACCTAACACCATTCTATATTAACCAATTACATAGGGAATCATAACCACATAAGGTAGCCACAAAATATAAAGAAGCACAACTATGGATAAAAAATAGATTTGACATCAACTATAGACCTAATTAAAGAAACCAACTCCAGTCCACCGAGGGGATCTTAACCACCAATGAATAGGGACATAAGGAATACTAAACCTCATATAAGTGTACTGAGAAGCACATACATAAATAATAAATCCTACACATGATGATATGATTTATAGAACACAACCAACTGATATTGGTTATTAATATCTGAAATAAGCATACTGCTTATGTAACCTCCACTACTACAAAATAGGGTTTACACAATGCTACCAAATAGCACTGCTAAAGACCCCCATTTATAGTTCCAAAAATAGTATTGGGGGGGTCTTTATAGTGCTATATATCACTATTAAAGGGGTCCAGTTTTTAGGTCATTTTTTCAGGTGCTAATAGTGGTTATTAGAGTTCTTTAAAATCATTGATAAAGACCCCCTCTTATAAATAATTTTTTTGTTGTGCAGGTAACGATATATTTCAAAAAAATTATATTTCATTAAAAAATATATATTAATATATTAATATATTAATATTTATATAAATATAATATATATTTTTAAAAATTTATTTTAGATAATGTAAATAAGAATTTTCACGTAATATATATAAGATATTTAGTGAAAATGACATATAAAATAATTAAAAAAATATTTTTACTCAATAATTTTTTATTATTACCATGTAAAAGTCATTTTATTAAAATTTGATGATGAAAAATAGGAATATATATGAAAGATATAAAATAATTTTAAAATGAAACTCGATCTTCCAATAGATATAACTTTTGATCTGAGTGTCCGTTTGGGTTCTAACACATAACAAATCAATGCATGTGATGAGATCTATGCCCTAAACGAAAGAGGTAAACCACAACCACATTTTTAGATGCCAAAAAAGTCATAGAGAGCCTCCAAAATTGTGTTTTTAGTCAGGGAACCAATTTTTTTTACATTTGATTGATTTTGAGCCTCTTTCAAGGGGGTAATTTTATATTTTTGTGGTGGAGACTAAATTAATTCTCATGGATTAAATTCAAATTGAAATTAATGATTTTAAATTTTATTAATTTTCATAAAATAATATTATTTATAATTAAATATATGCATCTTTTATTATTTATTATTATACTAAATCATACATATAAATACATATACCATCAAATTTACGTATAAATGTATATTATAATATATTTAAATAAATATATATTGTAAAAATGTATTTTAAAAAAATATCTAACCATTTTTTACATTATAATAATATATTTATAATGTTTATATATTCATATATATGTGTATTAAAAAACAAATGTATATTTATATTATATTCTAGTATATATAATTGAATATAATATATAATATTATTTATTAAATATAATTATATATATGTCACACATAAAAAAATATTTTATAAATGTATTTAAAAATAAACATATAAATATATGAATTAAAAATATATATCTAAATATATATAAATAAATAGAAATATCCTTAAATAGATAAAAAATCATAGTGAAGTGGTAAAGGTGTTTTATATTTCAAGGAGTGGTGCAAGGTTCGAATCTTGGTGGGTGCGCATGACACAATAAATTTAAAAAGTTGTGATTATAGTGGTGGTGGTGTAAAAAGAACTGATAAAGGTGGTGGGAGCATTGATAGTGGTGTCATGGAAGTGCTTGTAAAGGTGGGGTCAGGGTCATGGACATCAAATAAAATTTTCCCCCTTTAACAGTGTCGCCTTTATCAGTTCTAAAAATTTCTATTAAAGACCCCCTTTAATACTGCTGAAAAATTATATTAAAAGGGACCGTTAACAACGCCCTTTTAGTGCTATTAAAGTGTCCCTTTAATAGTTCTTTTTTGGGGATGATAAACTCATTTGTCCATTAACCACACTGAAATTATTAGCACTTTATTATCACTAATAAAGGCTTATTCAAGAGATGTTAAAGGAGTAATTTTTTTTTTGACAAAATAAGACGGATCCATTAATGATGGAGATCAGCAGAAATACAGGAGCATAACCACGATGGAAAATGATTGAGCCAAAGCAAATTCTCGTAGGGAGGGCCAATGCCTGCCATCTTGTGAGCGGGTTCATTCTCTTCCCTTCTAATAAATGAGAAATTGCAGGAATTGAAGCCTTGTCTCCGCGAGTGAATACACCGGATAATGGGACCGAAAGGTTGAAACCCGCCGTCAGTGAGATTGATGGCATTGATTACAGTGAGACAGTCGGATTCGATGTGAATGGAATCCCAACCGCAATCTTTTGCGAAGTTTAATCCAGCAAGGATGGCGGCGGCCTCCGCGACTGAGGGCTCCCAAAGTGCATAATGTGCTTCGTATTTGGCAGCGATAAGATTTCCCAGGTTGTCTCGGGCCAGTAAACCTAGTCCAACTGGGCCATCCTTAGGGAGAGAGGCATCCACATTGATCTTAAAAATCCCTTCCGGTGGGGGGCACCAATGTTGGGGAAGAGGAGGGTGGGTGGAAAGTCTTTGTTGTTCAGGGTGGTTCTGCCATACCGCAATCCATGACAATGCCCGGTCAATCCAAAATCTGGGGGGCCTCCGGAAATGATTGAAAATGGCCTCGTTCCGCCTATTCCAGATAATCCAAGCCAAAATGCACAGGGCGCCTGCTTTGGACGGCGAAAAGGAGGAGCACCATCGCATCAGGAGAGATGTAAGATCTGAGGCGGTGTCCAGAATCATCTCTATAGTTGATCCCCATCCATTCCAAACCTCCTGACCCCCGGGACATTGAACAAGAGCATGGAAAGGGGATTCAGTCTCAGAAGGGCAGAAAGGGCAAGAGTTGTCGTTTGAAAAGTGTCTGTAGACAAGGAGGCTCTTAGTTGGGAGGATACCAGTACACACCTGCCACCAGAAAAAGCGAACTTTAGGGGGAACATTAAGCTTCAAAATTGATGTCCAGGGCCTCGCATCTCCTTCTGAAATCTGAGCAGAAAGAGCTCGCCGGTACCCAGCTTTCACTGTATACTCACCTGAGCTGTCGTTTGTCCAGTAGAGATGATCTGGCCCTGCGTCTGACACACAGGGAATACTCAGAATAAGTCTCCTATCCCTCTCATTAAACCAGGAGAAGAGTTTTTCCAGACACCATCCTGCCCCTTGATCATCAAAAAGACAACAGACAGTGGCATGTTCGGAACCTAGATAAACAGGGGATGACGCCTTCGTGCCTGTCTGATCAACAAGCCAAGGATCGGTCCAAATCTTGACCGTAGAACCATTCCCAATCCTCTAGCTGAGTCCTTTCCTCACAAGATTACGACCGCCCCAAATGCTTCTCCAGAGAAAACTGGGTCGATATCCAAGATGGGAATCCATAAAATCCTTATGTGGGAAATATTTAGCCCGGAGAACACGCGTGCATAGGGATGATGGGTTATTAATCATACGCCAACCTTGTTTATCCAGCAAAGCATCATTAAAAAGAGAAAGGTCCCGGAAGCCCATTCCGCCTTCAGATTTTGGTTGACAGAGAACAGACCAGGCGATCCAGTGGACTTTATTTTTTCCGTCCTTTCGTCCCCACCAAAAGTTAGATGTACTGGATTGAATCTTTGAAAGCACCACGTCAGGGAGTTTAAAAAAAGACATCAAATAGCTGGGGACATATTGAAGTGCCGCCTTGATGAGGATTTCCTTGCCGGCCTTGGAGATTTTTTTAGGGGTCCAACCTTGTATTTTTCTTTCAATTCGATCCACAATAGCTGAACAGATTTCTTTCTTTGACCGTCCAACCACCGTCGGGAGCCCAAGATACTTCTGGTGCTTATCGACCCCAGGAATGCGTGCTAAAGAGAAGAGATCTTCTCTTTTCGGCTGGGGAACTCCAGAGCTGAAAGAAATTTCTGATTTACTCTGATTGATCATTTGTCCTGAAGCCCGTTGATACTGTTGTATCGCCTGGCAGATTGCAGTACATTCATTAGGGGTAGCTCGAGAAAAAAGAAGGCAATCATCAGCGAAGAAGAGGTGGGATATCGGAGGGCCCTTGCGACACGCATTCGCCCCATGGATTATGGAAAGCGAGGCTGCCCTGGAAAGGAGGTTAGAAAACATGTCAGCCACTAAAATAAAAAGGAAGGGTGAAAGAGGGTCTCCCTGGCGAAGCCCACGGGATGGGGAGAAGCCTCGGGTGAGCACCCAGTTGACATTAATGCAAAAGGAAACTGACGAGACGCATTGCATGATCATGGCAATCCATTTGGTGCAGAAGCCCATCTTGAGCATCACAAATTCCAGGAAGTTCCATTCCACTCTATCATAGGCCTTATCCATATCCAATTTCCACGCCATGATCCCTCTCTTTGCTCGTGTACGTGTTTTCATGGAATGGAAAATTTCATGAGCAATAATGGCATTATCAGTGATTAACCTTTTTGCCACAAAAGCGCTTTGGTTCTCAGAAATGACGTCGGGTAGCCAAGGACGCAACCGATTCGCCAGGATCTTCGAGAAGATCTTATACGAGACATTGCACAGACTGATCGGTCGAAAGTCCGACACCCCTTGCGGATTTTTCATCTTAGGAATGAGAGTAAGAATAGTTTCATTAAGAGGAGACAGGTCCGTTTTCCCCGCCCAAATATCCCGCATTAAATTGCAAAAGTCTGGAACGATGATGTGCCAGTAATTCTTGAAAAAGAGGGCGTGGAATCCGTCTGGTCCCGGGGCTTTCGTAGAGTGGATTTACTTTAAGTCCTTAAGAGTCTCGTCATTCGTCACATCTTTAGAAAGTTGTCTGTTCATATCGTCCGAAATCACAGGTTTGATGCAGTCCTCAATCTCGGGAGAAATGTAAGAATGGCCTGCAGAGAAGAGTTTCTGAAAATGGCTCAGGAATGCTTCTTGGATTCCCCCTGTGTCAGACACTTTACTACCATCTGAATTAAGAATGCCAAAAATAAAGTTTTTCCGGCGTCTTGCTGAAGCCTTCTGGTGGAAATAACAGGTATTAGCGTCCCCTTCAGCTATATGAATATCACGCGCTCGCATAGCCCAAAAACCTTCCTTATTACGCAGGGCAACATCCAGCTCTCGTTGGGTTTCACTTATTTTGGAGAGAATGCTGCAAGACGGGGGTTTGCTAAGAAGATAGCCAATCTTCCTTTCAAGAAAATTGCATTGCAGGTCCGGATGGCGGAATTTAGAGTAGCTCCATGTCTTCAGATCCGATGCTACTCGGAGAAGGTTGGTTCTCAGATCCGCTTGCCCATTCTTCCAGCCTGAACGGATAACCGCCTCGCACTCGGGATCATTTGTCCAGAAGCTTTCGACTCTGAAAGGTTTCCTGGAACTAGTAACGTGCTCATTATGGGTATAGTTAATGACAATTGGGCAGTGATCCGAGCAGTTGAACGAGAGATGTCTGATATGGTACATTTTGAAGAGGCTCATCCAGTCCATTGAGCCGAAGAATCTATCCAGACGTTCAGCGATTCGAGTTCCATTATATCTGCCTCGGAACCATGTAAAGGGATTACCCGTGTAACCCAGGTCCATCAGCTCTGCCTTAAGGATCGCATCATTAAAATCAGACATAGACATGGAGGAGCGCATAGCTCCACCAATTTTCTCCTTCTGGAAAAGGATCTCGTTAATGTCCCCTCCAAACAGAATGGGGCTTGGCAGATCACGACGGAGTTTGCAAAGAAGATCCCAAGATTTCCACTTTTCAGACTGGGAGGGCCAGCCATAGAAGCCCACAAAAGTCCAGGTGGGGTTGTGGGGATCACAAATGGAAGCAGCCACATGGCGCTGGGAAAAAGACAGGAGCCTAACATCGACATTATCCTTCCAGAGCAGACACAATCCCCCTGAATGACCCTGTCGGGGGACCGGGAAACAGCCCTGGAAACCGCATTTTAGGGAAAGATTTGTGATGTCCTTATTTTCCAATATGGTTTCGGACAGGAAAACCATATCAGGGCGACTTTGAGCGCAATGGCGCTGAATCATACGAACCGTTCGTGGGTTTCCAAGCCCACGGCAGTTCCAGCATAACACAATCATTGCTCTAGGCGGGGCCGGGCCTGACCCGCCTCCGCCTTTGTCTCTTGTGGGGTAAATGACGTACCTGATGCTTTCCTCCTTTTGGGAAGACTGGTGTACATACCACTGGACTCGCTTTGCCATTTCAGATCTCCTGGTTTCGGATTCTCTGGACAATCGCCTTTACCACCGCCACGTGCCCTTCTCCAGGTTCCACGAGTAACATGTCCTGAAGGTGAGGCTTCAGTCATCCCAGAATCGGCTTGCAGAAGGGCATCAGTTGGGAACCGCTTTGGACTCTGCTCAGCTTCAGGCGGATCCATGGAAACATGTTTCTTCCTCGGAAATTTCTCTGGAGGTTCTTTTGGTTTTGGTAGCGGCCCAGTTGAAGTAAGGACCGTTAAATCCGGTGTTGTAAAAGCGAAGTCGGATTTTGTGATACCCTGAGTCAGGTGACTGTCTTGCCGAGCCCCATCATTACATCTGACGATAATAGCTTGGGAGGCGTTTCCATTTCCCCTAAGTTCAGCCGGGGGTTCTTTAGGGAATACAGGTGGTCCCATCCTTATGATAGGAGGTTGTTCAGATTCCTGTCGCCTTAGATGGGCTGCAAAGAGACGGTCCCGATCAATTTGTCTCTCCGCCTCAGGGATATATGCCTCTCTGTGTGTTTTGGCCCGGAGCCACGGACCGTATTGAAAGGTAAAATTTTCTGTGGAATTCTCTGGCCTTGCCCCACACGCTTTCTCCATGTGGCCGATACGTCCGCAAAGGAAGCAGAAGATTGGTAGTTTTTCGAATTCGAACGAGATCCAGGTGTTGGAATCATCAATTTTTAGGAACATACCTCGCATTAAGGGTTCAGACACGTCGATCTCAGTCTTTATTCGAACCCAGGGGCCCCATTGTATTGGGTCCGAGCAATCCCATTCTAGGAAATGGCCGATCCGGTCTCCAATTTCTTTCATCACCTATGTTGATCTCCCATGGAACGGTATTCCTTTAATTCTTATCCAGAACGGGGATCGGGTAAGTGTGCAATTCTGAATCTCATCACCCCCTTTAAATTCCTCCATCAGGAGGAGATGATTATCAAAGGACCAAGGTCGTCCTCTGAGGACTTTATCTTTGTCTTTATCGCTGAAGAACTCAAAAACAAGGAGTTTATTCTCAATTTCCCGGATGGCTACTCCAGCTTCCAATTTCCAGATATTTTGAAGAGTGGTCCTGAGGGCCTTTAGATTAAAAGGTGCCTCGGTCGCCAGTCTTCCGACCACTAATAAAGCCATTCGTTTTGTCAAATTGTTATCTTCATTTCTACGGGTTTCAAGTGGCTCTTTTTCTTTGTCTGTTAATGTGAGGTTCTTCCATTGGTTCAGCAGAGCCGTCTCCATGTTGAGAGCCACGTAAAACTCCCAGGGAGGGAAAGGCCAAACAGAGGTCCCCTATCCAAGGAGAGTCAAGCCCAGAGGGGGTCCCCGACCCCGAGACTCCGGCTCAGTCCGAACCAGCGCAAGCTAGTTCTTCACAACCGAAGCTTCGCGGCCAGGAGAATCACAAATTTTCCAGACCTCCAGGAATCAGCAAAAAGAATTTCAGACCGGATTTGAACAATAATTCGCACAGGTCAGGCCCGACCCAACAATTTCTCTGTTCCGGCACAACCCGAAAAAAGTCCTCCAGTCAGGTGCGGCCCGGATGCTCCAAACCACTGATTCTTTCCGTGCCAGCTCTACATGACCCAATCTTTCAAGAAAGGGAAGACCAACATCCGCACCAAGACCTGCGCGGCCAACAGGAACGCGCTGGGGACAAACTCACTCCACAACCCGCCCTGCGCGGTAAAAACAAACGCGCTGGGAAAACAGACAGAATTCGCGCAAGCCCCCTCGTGCTTCAACTTGCACACGTCCCCTCGCACTTCAACTTGCGCGCTTCAACTCGCGCTTCAACTTGCGCGCAAGTCCCCTCACGCTACAACTTGTGCGCTGGGAATTTCTTTCGCGCTGGGAAACACTGGCAGGCTGCGAGGTGCTCCAACTTGCGCGCCGAGGGACTCGTCTTCACATCCACGCCCTCCTCGCCTCGGGGAGCCACCACACCTTCGCGATTACTCCTTCGCGAAGGCTGGGAGAACTTCGCGGTATAGTGTACTCTGCGAGAGCCGCTTTGCGTAGCGAGGACTCGGTGGTCCGTCGCCAGGCAGCACAAACTTCACGCAAGCAGGTAGAACAACAGAAAACAAGGAGAAAGGGGAAAACACGGGTTGGGGAAGCCTCAATAACCAGACCAGAGGCGCCCAGATCTGGAACCGGGGGAAAGGAGGAAGGGAGGAGCAAGCGAAGCGATTCCTCACCCAAATCTGAAGCCGACAAGGGGGGAGCGGCGATGGACGGCAGCGCAGAGCCCCGGAGGAAACCTGGACCAACACCGGGTTCGGAGAACAGCAGAGGACGAGGGTTGGCCCCGCTTTTCTACAAGACACAGACGGCGGAAGCCGAGGCACATGCGGCGAGGGAAGCCAAGGGAAACCGGAAAAGTAAAAGGAGGGAAGAGGGGGGGAACACCGGAGTGAAGGAGGACCAGAACACAGGGCGAAGAACGATCGCGTGGCGCAAACCTCAGGCGGAAGCGCGAAACACGCGAGAAGAAGCGGCTCCGCCGAGAAAACGAAACGGCCGAGGAACTGAAACCCTAGAAAGTCTAGGAGAGAGACGCTCTCACGCAGGGGAGAGACTTTGGTTCGAATAGGCTCTTAAAGGATTATTTTTTAGTTCTAAATTAATATATCTAATTCCAAAACAAATTCCATCATCACGTTTTACATGGAAAACTTCATATTATAGACTATTAGTGATAAAAAATGAGAGTGTACAAGATTGCATGATGAATGCTAAGGTCTTATAATTTTTCAGGAGGAATAAAATGTAAATGTGAAAATATTCCATTGAAACTTTTCATTAATGGAAAAATAGATTAAAAAATTGATATTTTCATATAAAAAACCTTGGATATACTATTTAATTTCCAAAAAATAGACACCTTGTAAAGAAACATATTTGATGAAATCACACATAAATATACCTCATGGGACCAATCAAAGAGTCCAGATTTAATATCAAAAATTACTCATGAATAAAAATCCTTAATTAAGATAAATAATATTTTATTGAATGGTCGTAAATTCAACATCGAATAAAGAAGTTGCATTGAAATCAATATTTTATAAAAAACAGTAATAATATAAAAATTATTTTACAGTTAAAAAATGTGAAGAGGGGATAAAGCCTCCTCAAAAAAACCAATTGATTCCCCATCAATCTTTTATCCTTTCTAAATCAATATATTAAAATATTAACAATAATAAAATCATTAGTATGATTATAATATATTTATATATATATATATATCTATAAATGGGTTAAGGATGCCACACTAGCATCAATCTCTCCCCACCATTCATTGGCATAGTGAACCTCCACCTTCCATCCCCATTTAAATATTTTTATTTTCCATTAATATTATTCTCATTAAAATGGTAATAACCATGGGGGGTGTAAATACCTCAGTAAATGTGTGTACAGGAACCCACACCCCCTCTTACCATTACTTGAAAACAATGCACCCAAGGGGTTTTAAATTGTTGGTTTTGGTTTACATTTTTTTATATTTTAAATATTAAAAAAAATAACAATAAAAAACTACCTTGGAATAGAAAACAAATGTCCTAAGTTGTAGAAACCCTATTTTATGAACCAACACTAGACATCATCATATTCAGTGGTTTAATTCTAGAAATCCATTCCTCAAAAAAATTAATCATTACTCCTCTGAAGATATTTTCTCAATCCAGATGGAAAACAACAAAAAGGATCCAAATTATGGATCCTATCATCACTTTCAAATATCATTCCTAAATTCAAAATCAAAATATGAACTTCTGATAATGATCTACTATTTTATTGATCAATGATGTACTATAATTCCCAAATATCATTTAATAATAACAGAATAGAGTACAAATTACGAATTCCAAGAACAAAGGGAGAAAGAAATATAACGAAAACTGAGCCCCAGTCAATTTACATGTTCATTTGACCATCATAAATAGAAAAAATTATGGACCTAGGATTGTATTGTATTACACCTACGGCACAATGAGGATTTAGTGATCAAAAAAGATAAAATTCATTGTAGAAGAAGATCACTGGGATGGACTTGTAATGCTTCAATGACACAGTTTTAGAATATCTTGAGCATCTTAGAAAAATCAGTCATTAGGCATCCCAATAGAGATTTATCCATCAATTAATTTGGAAAATACTTAATTCATGTTCATATAAACATTTAATTGGGATAAAACCAAAAGTAAAATTCTCAAACTCAATATTGCAAAAATTATTTGTGAATAACTTGTTTTCTAGATATACAGGTGGTGATACACCTATGTACTTTTTTCATCTCAAAATTATCCTTGATTAGTTTGTCATTGATCTTAAATATCAACCCACCAACACCATCAATATCTTTTTATAATCTACTATCCAAGGGTTATGAGGATTAACCTAAATATTATTCATAGAAACCCTTAAATATGTTAAGGGAATTATGACTAGCAAATAAATGTATAAAATAAATTAATTATTATATTCACTTAATGAACCTACCAACAGTCACCCCAATAGAAATACGAGAACCGACCAATGTTGTGTCACACCTAGGGAAAACCCCATATTACATATAGAATAATGGTATCATATTTTTTTGGGACACCATTCTAGTGTTACTCCATTATTTTAGGAAAACTATATGTGCATAATATAATATATTTAATATTATTATTATATCACTACTGTGCTATCTATGCCTAAAAATCAAATTCTATATCAGTGTCTGGCATATAAAATATTACTTATAATATGTAAAAGTATAATATAGAATATATAGATGAATTATATTCTCCCTACCTTATTTTTTTCAAAAAAAAAAGAAATATTGAATCATATAGGTGTTGATATTGTGCTCTTCAACGAGTTTCTCATTCTCATGAGTCCTTATTATGTTTTCCCTATTATCGAAAAGCATGCTATGTAGGAAAAAATTTCCCATAATGGTTATTCCTATACCCGTTTTAAAATTATACTAGGATCCTTGTAATTGTAGAAAAGGGAACCCCCATTATTATACATCTTATATTAGTCGACATCATTTAATATGTGGTGAAAGTTCCTCATTATCTCTATCATAAGGAAAAATCATGAACATTGTCTAAATATAGTCACAAGTTAAAGTCGTACACAACCTCACTAACCCCTCAATATAATTGGTAAAAGGTTCTACAATCCATGGAGATAACATTCCACCCTAGCAAAATCATAATGATCCTCAATGAGGTGAGATATCTTCTAAATAATTATCACCTCATGAAAATTCAATGGACATCTATTGTTGTACACAATGTACTACTGAAGACACTAGATGGTCTTCATCCACCCCTATATGAGGTTCACCTTCATAAAATCACTTGAACCATATATATTACATAATATCTATGTACCAATATATTTGAACAATGGTTTCCTACATGGTCTCCAATACATGACATCATTTGAAGCTACATATATGGTAGAAGATCCTTCCACCTATGGACCAAAACAGACATGAAAAAACCCAAAAAATGATCCTGAAATTCAGAATGGTCCACCTTAGCTGTCCTTATTACTTGGGGTGAAAAGTTATGATCAACCACAATTGAGCCCCATGGGCCTCTGATATCCTCTATATAATTGTTACATGAAGATATAATCATAGCTTTTAATGACCTTAAAATATATTTTTCATGTCTGGATTACCTCCCACATGTAGAGACTCCCCATACTCACAACTAAACATTTCCCTCTGGTGGTTAAGAAGTTTTCCAACTTTTTGAGTTAGTCTATGATCATTCAAGTAGAACCATAACCTCTCACTAATCATAAAGGATCCGAAAAACAAAAAAGATACCATCTCACATCCACATAAATTGTGGCACATTAAACTTCACATACTGATAGGTGATTCATCAAGTGTTTATTTTGAAAACATTCTACAACTTCTATGACTACCCAAATGATTCCAAGGGATGACAATAAATCCACACCTCTAATAGATATATGGTTATGGATAGGAAATAAACCATATCAGTACTTCCAATCCTAATATTTTTGGTGTGCTTTCCCATCCTTCAATAAGGATAATATGCTCTCTAACATTGGAATATTCATTAAAAACATGGGAAATGGATATCTGAGAAAGTAAGATATCATAATTGATACCCCCATGTTGTGCCTCCAAAAATCACTGGAGAATTGGAGGTGTAACAACTATCACATAAAGGCATTTTGTAAAATCCACATCCTCATGTGTAAACTATAGGAAGTAAACTACCCTATCACCTAACACAAAAATAGAGTGTATAAAAATTCATTGTGACCATTTGATATTATGTCCCAGAACATGGGTGGCTCTATAGCTATCACTTACTCAAACATTACAAGGTCCACTCTTAGTTCCACATCTAAGAAGTCATATCCCAAATGTGGACTTCTCAAACCAAGAACCAAGTCTACCAATAATCCCCATAAATCTGGTACTCTGAATGAATGATTCAATCAATACTTAACTATATCATGTGCTCTACCAGTGACACCAATTACACAAGAATATAATCTAAGAAGAATAAAATTAGTTCACACAGGGTGAATTTTGGTTCCATTTAATAAGTCCCACATACATTAAAAGGGTGTTAAAACTCTAAAGTGTATAACCATGAAATAAATTAAACCACAATGGTAATGGAAATATATATTCGTTATAACCTCCTTATGAACCTAGAGTTGGTGATAACATGTCCCAAGTTCAATCTCCGAGGACCACTTCACCTCTAACCACTAGTCCAAGAATTCATTGATTATAAAAGTTGGATACTTCTATAAGATAGTCTCACAATTTTGGTTCCATCAGTCCACATTTAATCTCAATATATCATCACCCTCCTATGAGAACAACACTATGCTACCCTGGAAAACACACCATGTTTTATGAATCCCTACCTCTACAGATCCTTAAACCACACCTTTTGTTCTCAAAGGACTATGAGGTCTTCTGATATATTTGTGATAATAATAGGACTTCATTAGGTGTATGAATAATTATGGAAAAACCTATTATGGTTATTAATAATGAAACATCTATAGAAAAGGTTTCCATGTACTTATCTAACACCATAGGGAACTGGATTCTCATTGCATCCTCACCTCCAATGGTCATACTAGCCAACCAAAAAATAAGTTATATCCACATTCACATTAGTTCATCATGCTATATAATGGACTGATAATCAGTAAATGAAGTAAAAATCCACACCATTATATCAGGTATACTGTAACCCCCACTAGTAACAATCATGATCAGTATGGATGGTATTCAACTAGTCCACACTAATAAAACCATTTTAATTCCACACTAAATGAAATGGAAATGATCAATGTTAAGAACTATCTACTCTCAAAGCCATGTTACACTAACATTGAAAGTGTTTGATCACAAATCATCCTCTATAGGGGCATACTACATAAAGGTCAACCATAAAGGCTCCAATGGTATCACTAGTTTCCAAACAGGGGATACATTTAAGAAAATGTGGAATTTTACAGAATTTTTAAATTATAGATAGATAAGTAAAGATACATGTTGTACCTCAGAAAAATATTGAATCTTCTAGGTCAGAAGATCATTCCACCTGAATTTTTCAATTCTATTTCACTCATGTTCACCTTATCCATGGATTTATTTATCACTATAGCACAAATAATAGCCACAACCAAACAAGTTAAAGGAATTCATCTTCCAAAAATCTAGACTATCCACTTTTGGTGAAAATGTCTCACATGAAATGTGTTATACAATGTCACAATACCTATTATTTTTAGTGGATGTTTCCCACTTCATTTTATATCTTAAAACTCATCACACATTAGTAATAATTGGCTCTATCAATTCCCCACATCAACATGGAGATTTCAAAATGCCTAAAAACTCCAAGAGGGGACCTAATCTATAGGGACACTCACACCATTAGAATAATCTAATACTATAACACCAAATAAGGGGATATGGTTCACCACCAAAACCTGGGTGACCTTTATCATTGGATCATTCATAACACACTAACCATGCATGTATCATTTCACTATAATACTATAGCTATTAGCAGCTCAACATGTCATTGATAAACTATCTATACCACTGGTAGTTGGTGTATGCATTGATTAAATATATAGTAGCACTACTCTGGGCCAACCTATAAAAGAAACACCCCGATTGGGTCCCTAAAATGAGGCCTCATTTTATAACTACTCATTGTCATGACAAAATCCTAGTATCATTGATGACCTTCATCATGGAGACGTTTTGAGAGTTATGAATACATACCACGGTCATAGTGCATGTCCTGCCATCTAAATCAAGAAGGAAAAGTAAGCCATAACATATTACTATACGATTCATGTACAAATGTTTTTCCTATAACCACCCTTTACATGTACTCAATCAGCATGTGGGATATAAGATTCCTAGATAATGGACACATCAGCCTCCACAACAACACTAGGCACCCTATACTCAAAGATAAACACCGAAATCATTAACACTATTTCCCTAATCCCAAAACAATTATCACAGAATATATTCATAAGTTTGAACCAAATACATTGATATTACTCTTTCACAACCCAACCCACCAGGGCCTTGCTGCGACCACCCAAATACCACCTCCAACAGGCTAGGGGTTGGTGACATTCATTGTGTTGAAATATCACACATATGTGACGCATTATCCAATGTACCTATAAACATGAAATAACATGAATACAAAAGTAGTATAGAAAGATAAAAACTATGAAAAATTCATGAATGAAATCCTTCCCCTAATAGAGTTTCAAAATATTGGAATGTACATAGGACCTAATACAAGTCCACCAACAAATGAAAAGATATATATACAAAAAAAACGTAAGGAGTGGACTTCCATTAAATGAACACATCGAACAAAATAGATCCTCAATATCACTATTATCATTCTTCACCGTGTCCTCCTTAGATGACGTCGAACGTTTTATCATTTTCATAAAACATGATGTTTTTATGAAGATTATATATAGGGGTGTGTAAAACATACTCATTATGACTCACTAAAATATTCAAACTCGTTATAAAATATTTTTGAATGGCTCTATACCTTGAAGATATATAAATTAGGATAAGTGAAAAAAATATATCTAACACAAAGATATAGATATACTAAATATAGATAATCATTCTAAAAGGTCTCCACTAAACCAAGTATAATCTTGGTATTCGTCCCAAGGCTTTAAGTTCACTACTATTCCAATGAAAACACACTCCTTGGGTCTAGATAATAGTAATGGAACTCATCTGAGAGGTCTGGATCATCATTTTATTTTCATTAGGAATTATAAACTAGAACTCCAAAGATACGAAGTCATAGATATATAATCTCATCTAGAAACTATATGGGATATCACACACCTAGTTAGATTGACATTCTAGATAGGGGACCATGCCTGTGTTTGTTGGTCATGTGACACCATGATCTATAACTGGTGATACTAATTGTAATGAGGATCAAATTGTGGAATCATAGAAGATAATATCTCATTTCCATAAAATAAATCACAGTTTCCAAATTGAAAGGATAATATGACACACTAACACTTTTAAGAGTGACTGAAGAACTCATCTGAGAATAATGGAACTCGACCACACTTATATGAGAGATAGAACACATCCATCCAATAATGGTTAAGCATCACCAAAAGAAGATTTTTTATTTTTTCACCTCACTTAGTATCTATGATTCCAAAATAACGGATTTCATCATGATATATATTGAAAACAACTCAGGTTTGACTATTCATATTCGCAAATCAGTTTATTTAAAAAAATGTTCATGAATGCATAGTGATCATGACTGTTTATCCACAGATATGTCTCTAAAAATGATTGGTATTCCCAAATGGATCATTTAATTTTGATCCATATAGAAAAACAATCTGGATAGTCGATTTACATTCCTAAAATGAACACATAGTTATAAAATCAAATTTCACCGCATCAAGCGTGAATGATGATTTGTGGGCCCATTCCATGATACCGAATTAAATATCCGTCATTGTTCTTGAATATTCCTCCTCAATACTAGGGTCAAAATTTCACAGAAAGATCCTCAATCATATGTTTTATGAATAAGTTAAAACTCAAATAAGATCTCATATAAATAAAAATGGTAATAATAATATAAATAAAATTATCATTATTATTATAATTATATAATAATTATATAATGTGATGTGGGGAGGAGTGCACCTCTCACATCCACATATCATACCCCACCTATCACCTCATCCCTCCAAATAAATATCTAATAATAATAATAATAATTTCACTATTTCGATTATTACACTTATATATATATATCCATAAATGGGTAAAGGGGGCCATAAACAAGATGAATTTATCCCCACCATTCACATGGATAGTGGGCCTCCACCTAATAGATTTCTATTTAATTACTTTTAATAATTTTAAAATTATTATCATTAATAATCACTATAACCAAAGGGTTATGAAATACCTCCATTCATGTGGGTAGATGAACCCATGCCCCCTTACTGTTGCTCATGTACAATACACACAAGGGGTTTTAAATTTTTTATATCGGTTTCTTTTATTACTAATTTTTTAAAGAAATTTATTATAAAAATTAAAATAATATTAATAGTAATATTAAGCCTAAAAACAACAAAACTCCATGTGAATAGAAAACAGACATCCAATGTCATAGAAAACATACCTTCTAAAGTGACATTGGATTCCATCATCACTGGTGATCCGAATACAACCAATTTTCCCTTTAAAACATCAATGGATACTTCTATAGAGAGATTCACTCAATCCATCTCACAAAAAACCGGTAACTGATCTGAAGAGAAGTTCCTATACTTTGAATTCCACCTACTTTGTGCCTCTAAATTCAAAATTTGATCTCATTATTTTGATCAGATTTTACAAAGAACAAGAAAACAATTATTTTTTTAAAATTGAGGGGAAACACATTTTCATAAAAAAATAATGATCTCTTATTAATGACTGGGAAATGATGGATCCCCATACAATTACCAAATGAGAACAGAATCACTATCATGGCAGAAATTCCATACATGGAAACAACCATCAAATCATTGGTTGACAGAATACTGATGATAATCACTAAGAACATAGATAGAATGGAACAAAAAAAAGTGATCCTTGATCAATGGCACCATTCAATTTTCCATCATCATTAGAATCCAAAAAACGTGAGGTTATCAAATTACTAAGATTTAATGTGAATAAAGAAATCTCAAATATGAAGATCATGGTAGATAAAACAGTTATTTTACAACCCAAATGAGATTGACCAAAAAATTAATTTGGAAAATGATTAATTTACATTTATATAAAACTTTAGCAGGGATAAAATAATCAAAATTCCATACCTTTGAATTAGATCGATCATTGGTGATGAACACTCCCTCTTGCGATGAAGGTGGTGATCCTACTGTCTTCATTGTTCATCTCACAATTATCCTCGAATGATATATCATTGATCGTAATTATTGATCAACCAATCCCTTCAATCTCCTCACCCTATCCACTATCCCAAGGATATGTGACTAACACTGGGTAAATTTCATAGTTAAATATAATTAATGTGATGGAATTATGTCTCTCCGTTTAATGAATGAACTAAATTCTTTAATTATTTCACTTAACACACCCACCAGTGGTCTCCCTCAATTAAATACATGATTATAAACATATTTATATAACACATTGGGTAAACCCCATTTTCCAGAAAAAAGGTCTTCTATTCTCAATATGATACTCTTTTTGAGGGTTAATAAATTATTTCATATATAAATGTGTGTGTATTAAATAATATTTTTGATATTTTTGTTATACCAATAACATGCTCACTGGGCCTTAGAATCACATGCAGTCTTTGTTCCTTACTCCAAAAATGTTCCTTAGAATATTCCACTATTTTACATGATGAAATAGAAATATTACAATCTACTTAGGAAATAATGATATAAATATTTGTAAAAAATAATTTGGAAATATGAAAGAAAAAATCATTTTCATAATGCATTATATTATTATAAATTGAACTATTTTTATATAAATATTGATTTATTCTACCCTTAAAAAAGCTAGATATCATTCTGGGTGTTCGTTAGATTTTTGTTTATTATGAAAAGTTCAATTTTGGAGATAAATAAGTTATATTTTTTTTAATGTCTCTAAATATGAATATAACAATGAGTTCAAAAATTTTGATAATATATAAAGATATAGAGAAATTGATTAATGATAAGAGTGAATGTAATGTTATATATATGACTGAAAATAAAATAAATATTCATGTTTGTTATGTCCAAATCATAAATGAATATATAGACGTAGATCTTGATGATTTACCTTATGTTATACACAACATAAAGGTTCCATATATTATTTCAATTGTACCAAATGAAAAAAAATCAAAACCCCCTTATCAAATAGATTCAGTAGAACTATTAGAATTTAAAAAGATGTTATAAATTTCTATTGAACAATGTTTCATATTACATAGAAGTTCACATTGGTGTGATACAATTTTTATTATTAAAATGTATGATTAATAAATTAGAATTTACATTTATTATTGAGAACACAATGAAATCACTATTAAGAAAAAATATTTGTTTATTCATATTGATGACTTATTTGATCACCTCCAAATTGATTTGTAATTTTTATAGATTGACCTCAGATAAGGATACCATCAGCTGAATATGAAGGATGAGAACATTCTTATCATGTCATTTCAAACTGGGCATAGATAATACTAATATTTTATTGTGCCTCTTGGGGTAAAAATACACCCATTGTATTTATTATTCATGTGAATGTAGTTTTCTATGAGTATTTAAAGAAAATTATAATATCATTCAATGTTAAATGTTTTTTATATGATAATATATATTAATATATTCAGAGACATTTAAGTACTAATTTTCAGGCATAAATATAAAAATTATTGAATGGGAAATTTTGAAATTTTGATTTTTTGGGACATTGGATTTCATTCAATATGAATATTAGATCTAAATATGGCATAATTATTGATCATGCTAAAACAAATATGGTGAATGTGTGACCATGGAATAAAATATCACCATTATTTTCTTTAATAATTAGTATGTTATAAACTATAGTTTATTGAATTTTTTTCTCAATCAACAATCCCACTAACCAAATAAACTAAAAAATTAGTTATATTAGTTTCTATTGAGGATTGAACTGAATGTATTTAGGAATTCAAAATATAACTATTTAATACTATAGTGTTAGATTTTCCCTCAAGAATCATGTAATTTTTCAATTATAATGATGATTCATTAAAGGTCCATGATTGTGTTTTCATAAAAAAATATTGCGTAATTTCATATGGATCATGTTAATTGAAGCCCAATTATAAGAATTATCCTAAAAATTACCTTGAGTTAGATGAATTAGTTTTTTATTTAAAAACATTTAATAATCATCTATATGGAATGAAATGGAAAATATAAACTAGTCAATAAAAATTGATGTCTATATTCACTCAAAAAGTGTTGAACATGTAGAAAAAAAGATTGTTTGATCTGATGAAGGATTACAATTGAAAAATTCTATATTAACTATGTAAAGAAACCAACATAGTTAATTACAGGACATGAAAATCGAATGTATCATAAAAATTGCTATTTTTGGAATATAATCCATTAGTTAATTATTCAATGAGTATTAGATTTTTTGTATTAAAAAAAAACTCATTCTCTTGTGGATCACGTTTCCATTTAGTCATCTTGGAATAAAATAGATAAGAATAATCAAAGGTGTGATTGTGGGTTTTATGAAATTTTATTTAACTAAATGTATATTCTATGAGTTTAGTAGGATAAATAAGGTGTTATAAGGGTTTTAAAAAAGTTATTTGTACCCAATGGATTTCATTTGATGATGGAATTATTTTTTATTCCCCAAAGATATATGCGTTGTATTCATCTCCAAAACACTATGATGTATGGGGAAATTCAGAAATTTTATTGGTGATATGGAATGGATAAATTTATTTTTGAATTTACCAAGAGATGATTGGATTTTCAATTAGTTAACGATGAATCAAACTATAGAAGGGGATGCTTAAACATTTTTATATTAGTGAATAGAAATATGAGAATATAAAAATATATTTCCCAGTGGGATTTCCAAATATATCTCAAGGTAATAATTAGATATTGGTTATTATTGATTGATGTAATAAATATATGATTTTTGTCCTATTGAACACAATATCTTTTTATATTATCCTGAATGTCATTATATTAATGAGTTATATATGTTAAATGGGTCCCCTTAATCTTTTATATCTAATCATGATCTTATGTTTATATATTTCATTAAATTACTTCAGATGTCGATGGGTACTGATTTAATATTTAGTATAACATTACATATTATATATGATGAGTAGTTTGAGTTATAAATTCATAATTTCAAATATGTGTTTCATGATTTATCATGGTATTATCAGGGAAGCTGAGATCATCATTTTTAATTAATTTAATGTTCTTATAGTAAATATTTTCATTCTAGTATACATATGAATCCATTTGAGGTAGTATTTTTAATTTTGTTTAGAACTCCTACATTTTGGAATGAGTTGAGTTATATATATTTTTTGGGATCATAATTTGATGAATTTATTGCATATGTTTTAAATTTGATTCAATGAAATAAAATGGAAGATTAGGATATTCATAAGAGTTATATGTATTACTAGTGGAGATATATTTATTTTGAATAAGGGAAGCTAGTTTTTATTGTAATATATCATTAGAAAAAGGTTATGTGTTCTAATATGGAAGAAAATTTATTACATGGTACATTTGTATGAATTAAATTCTAGGTAAAGTGGATTAGTTTCTAAGATAGTAGAATTAATTTATGTTTATCACATGTATATGATTCCTTTCTAATTTCATTGTTAAGGAAATATATATGAGATATATCTCACATTTTGAGCCATGATGTGGTATAGTTCGAAGAGAATATTTATTATGAGTAGATTAGGGATTAGAATTTTTCACATAGTGAAAATGTATTGTTGAATAAGGGGAATCAACTGGTTAATGTTTCTTGGAATAATTTCATGACTGAAGAGGAAGAATTGTCTTTAGAAATGGATTTGAGGGGAAAATATCCTTTATTATTTATATAATAAAATTACGAAGGTAAAATTAATTTTTAAAGAGAAGAATGTAAAAACCAAGGGGAAAATTTAAAGAAGTAAATTTTTTTATTATTATTCATTTTAAGGATTCCCATTCCTCATAGTTTTATAAATAGTTCTATATGATTTTATAATAAAT
Source organism: Viscum album (assembly GCA_963277665.1). NCBI lineage: Eukaryota > Viridiplantae > Streptophyta > Magnoliopsida > Santalales > Viscaceae > Viscum > Viscum album. The sequence goes on along the minus strand of OY728141.1, from coordinate 1,277,112,106 downwards.
AATTTAATGGTTTTATTTAACATCATTGTTTTTATATGTTTTTTATTAAAAATTGAATTTAATAATTTCAAAATAAAAAAATGATTAAATTTAAATAATTTTTAAATAATAATATCAAAAAGAGAATAATTAATTTTTATCAGATTTTTCTAAAATCGATGAATTTTTGTTCAACAACGAAATTTTTTAATTTTACAAATATAGTAAATTTTAAGACACTATCAAGATATAATTATTGGATTCATGATAATGAATGAATTTTCATTATATATATATTTATATATATTTACATAATAATAAAACTCATTTAAAAATATAAAATTGGTTTTATAAATCAATGTAGGACTTTTCTAAAATTTATTTAATGTTTTTATCCAAATAAAAAACTTTTTGAGTTATTCTATTTTAATTTAGTTTGGAAAATTTTTAAATAGTGTTTATTTAGTTTCTATGTAAAATATTTATCAGTATATTAATCATAAATTATATTATTCTAAGGTAATCAAAATTATTCTTGATTTAAGTGTAAAATTAATTTTATGCTAAAAAGGTATATTTCAAAAAATGGTGTTTCATTGTATTTTCCTAACATATACAATTTTTATTCTAAAAAGTATTGAAATAAAATAATAATTTTTTTTCTAGGTTTGGAATAAAAATTATCAAATAAATTAATGTTTTTTATATTAAATAAATTTTTAATGACTTGTTACCATGGTAAAAGTATTCCACCATTCGTTTGATAAAAAGCAGGCATGGTTAAAATAAGTAATAAGGCCAAAAATATATATATAATATTTTTATATATTAATTGAGGAATTAATTTAGAACTAATTGTTATCTATATATGATTGTTACTGAATTTTACCCACATTCCATGAGACATACATTTATTATTTTGTAATGTTCCAAATATTTTAAAGGGTTCTAATCAAATCATTTATAAACTAGAACCACCTCTTAACTCTTCTAAAAAAACATTGAGATCCTCAAATTTAACATGATCTTCCCAAAAAAATAATCAACTAGTTATAATAAATTCTATAGGTCATGGTCTAAAAAATACATATATTATAAGTCATAGGAATAAGGAAAAATAGGATATCTAGGGAATGAGGTATATATCATAATCGAATTCCTTAATGATTATTTCTCCTTAGATATTCTTATAACACATTCGAAAAATCCTAACATAATTATGTAATTATATTTTATATGAAAAAAAATTATATTATGTTTATAGAAATACTATTTTATACTTACTTTATATCATATGTTAATTGAAAACAACACTCATTCAAAAGTGAAGACTACTGCATTCATTAAGTGATGCATTTAAATTTTCATTATCATCTCACATATATTGTTATAAAGATTTATTTAATATATAAATATACTCATTATTTAATTTTTTTATGATATTAAGATAAAATATTATATACCTTCTTACCCACACGTTCATTAGAAATGGAAATGTCAATCTTATGTATGAGCAGACTACAACCTTCACGAAGGGATTGAATTCATTTTACCTTACCACATCACAAAATTATTAATAAAGTATGAATTAATGATGAAATAAGATATTAATAATGGTATTATAATTATATAAACAAAAAAAATTTATTTTTTCATCTATTGGGAAAATATTTTTTTTCATATGTTTACATATAGAGGACCACCTCCATGAAACAATATTTTCATTTTCCATAACCACCTTACATAGATGGTTTTAAAATTGTATTTAATGTAAAAAATTATAATTATATAATATTTTTTAAAATTTAGATGATGTAACTATAATCCCATTGATCTCAGTCAACACAACAAATCCATTTTGGATAGAATTAAATAAAAATGTCAAATGTAAAACTCAACTAATTTAGATAAATAATTGGAATTGTTAAAAAATGTAACAAGAGTAATTATTACTAATTCAGTAAAAATTAAAAGTTTTTTATTTTAGAATATATTTAATATAATATTATTATTCTTGATTCATAGAATGTGTGGAGCATGAAGGGGCTTATGGTTTCAATTTGTTCATTAAAAAATATTTTTCAAATGTTTTGAATTTTTCATTCATACTATTTATCATCTAGGAATGCATTCATAAAATTATTTCTAGAATAATATTTATACCTAACATATATTTTATATTCATCTATAAATTTATTTATAGTGTTTTAAAATATAATACACCAAATAAATTATGTAATATTAATTTTTATTTTTTGATGACTGTGTGAAAAGAATGTTTTTAAACATTTTTCACATGGACATCGATTCTTTTTTTCATAGAAATTATTATTTATCAGTATTACTTAATAATTTTATAGTTTTTTTCAATGAATATTCCCTTACAATTATTTTGTGGTTTTTTAGTTTTTAAAAATAAAATGATATATATCGATATTCGTATGAGATGATAGGATGTAATTTTTATTATAGGTAGAAATGAATAATATGATGGAAAATTTAATGTTTATATATATATTGTTTTATCTATGGTTCTTTAAAATTATGTTTTATAATAGGTGGGTCGATGATATAGATCTCCAATGCATTGGGTAATGATAAATCTCTTCAAAAATAATTATTAGAGTTAAAATATTTTGAGTTATTCTATACAAGTTAAAAAGGATTGAAAAGGGTGACTGATAAACTTAAAATAAATTCATGGATATGTTTCCTAAGTGTGTGATATGATTTATATAGAGATATTAAATTTTTTTAATCAAGGTATGTATAATTTTAAAATTGGACGGTTTTTTTCAAGAAAAACCATTTTCATGAGTTCTCATGTTTTTTCAAGATACCTTCATTATTATTTATACATGAAATGTGTTTTGAAGGTTTTCAGTAATAACATGTTTTTTAATCACATCTAAATATAATTTATTTCATATAATAATTTTTTTTGAGAAATTTTCCATTTTTATTATTTCTATATATTTCATTGGACTAATGGTGTTTCAATTATTTTAATATACCAGACTAATATTTTTGTACCATATAAAATTTTTAAATGTTTTTACCATATTCTGATGATGTATAGTAACTTTAGAATGTTCAATCCTTCTAATTAAGTGACTCATCAAAAAATAAGGAAATCCATCTTGAATAAAATAGAGGAGTAAATTTATGAACATATTTTGTGGGAAAATGTACATAGGGTGGAAATTTCAAGTTTTATGTACCATAATTCATAACCCTCTAAACATATAAAATAAATTATCATGGGAGCATAATAATAAAAAATATTTTGGGTAAAATTTAAATTATGGGATCGTTAATATAAGAATGTTATACTAAACCAATGAAGAACATTGTATCCGAAGATCAATGAATTATTGAAAAAATAAAATTCTGTTCATTTACTAGTTTAAAATGAAAATTTCCTATCAATTAATAAACAAGTACAATGTCATTGTAAAATCATGAAATTCCAGGTAAAAAATATCAGTACTTTGACAAAAAATTACCTAATAAATATTAATGTTTTTATTATTTTAGTGACACCAATTAATGTGTTAGATTTATATTTTCACATGGATTTAATTTTTTTTTGAAATTTATACCAGACATCCCATTCATTTAAAATACATTTTATCATTTTTTATTGATTAATATATATGATTTTTATATAAAGATAATCTCCATGATTTTTTTGAGAACCTGAATGGGAGTTTGAATGACACTCTAAATTTGTCTACTAGAAGTGTGTTATTTGTATAAGGTTTATTATAATGATTTTAAATTTTATCCTTTGTTACATATTCAATATTGAATATGGGATTGAAATACATTGGTCACAATAATTGTACCCCTATAAAAATAGCTACATTACGCATGTTTTCTATATTTTTTTAAGAAAAATGGGTGAGACATTTTACAAAGTGTAAAATTATATTTTATTTTAAAAATAACGATTTTACAAGAATTTAATGTTAATGATTTTATAATGAACCACTTTGAAGAAATGATTTATATCAACTGGTAATTTGTAAAACCCAATGAGACCACTAGGAATACTCACACCATTATTATCAAGTCTATTTTCAATTGAGTTTTTTCTAGATATGTATCACATATAATGAAATCAAGGATGAAAGAAGACACACAAATCTAATAAATCAAGTAGATAGAATTAATCATAGGATTAGGGAGATAATCTGATAGAATTCTCAGTAGTGGTGGAGAAATAGACTGTCCTATGGTTAGTCCAATCCTGTTGATTTTAAAACTCCACCACATTAATAACACCAAGAATGTCATCCTCAAGAGAGGATGTAATTATAAAAGAGCAATAAATTCTTTCGATGAAAATAATGCGGGGATCTATGAACTCATCCATATAACCCATGCGCTCTATATTTCCCCTCGACGCACCATTATTAGTGAGTTTGACCAATATTATAGGAGAATATTTATATAGTACTGGCAATGAATTTGAGGGGATTTTATTTTTACCATTAATTCCATGTCTCTTGAGGATAGGTGTATCATGAATTTAATTATGTAAATGACCATTTTAATATTTTGTGAGACTTTAGAAGACACAATGATGTGAGAAAAAAAAAGATGGAGGTTGAAGGGGGCATGATCATGTATTATTGAAATTTAGGACTACCACATGATTAGAAAAAATTCATCCATAACAACTAGAATTATATTTGTTATTTTGTGGAGAGATGGAGACAAGTATATTATTTTATAAATTATCATATAATTGATGATTTTAGACATTTAATTTCAAATATATCATAATTGGTTATCCATCTTGCGAAAGTAGTGTAACAAATGAGGAAGGGGTAATTCACATCTTCCTTGTACAGGTGATAGAGGTAACACATGGAGAATAATTAAATACTGAGAGACTATACGAATGTGTCACTAGGTATCATTCCATGTTCTAATATACATATCCTTGTAAATCCGGTTGGTTTTTTACACACTCGATTAATTCTATAAGTCCATATATCTCCCCTAGAAATGTAGATGGTGACGTCCTAAAAAATAGTATTGTAGTGAGAATACCATTTTTTAAATGATTCGATAATAGAATATATTAATGTAGTGTAATGATATACTATTCAACCATACTCTATATCTCAATAGAAAAAATTTTGATAGTCAATTCAATTTATTCCTTGATAACAACAGTCTATTCGATTATATGATTAGTAAAAAAAGATAATATTTTGGGGGCAGTAATTATCATTTTAATGAGACTTCAATAAATATAAGAGTCCCTACTAGAAATCTATCTTGACTGAGAAGTGATGTACTCCGAATTATTCTCTCATGGAAGGCCAAACAGATGAGTCTATTTGCTAGAGATTTCCAAATATGATCTTTTTTAGAAACATGGATCCCTAAAATTCAAGAGCCTCATATTTATCATTAATATTACTCCACATAATGTTATCTTCTAGGAATTATTTAAAACTATTTATTTTTTAATTCTTATCCCCTAGTATCAAATATATTCCAGCTGTTTATCAATGAAACCACCACTAATATCTTCTTGAGATTTTTTTTTGAGTACAATGTTTTTTATAGAAATGATGATGCATTTTATATTGTAAATATCCAACATATTAACCATGAATTAATAAAAATATTGGAAAATAATTTAAAAATCACCATACATACCCTGCCATCCATGGAAAAATATTCCTCTTTCTAGGAAGAACATTTCTCCTTGATATGAAATGAAATATGAGTGAAATGAAAATATTTTTATTCTACAACAATATATGGGAACACTGTGGTATGTTATGGTCATTTATCCCTCCATTATGTATGATATTTAGTATGTCTACATTCATGGAAGTTTAAATGTTCTTTCCAATGTAGAGGAGAAATTTCTTCTAACAAATTTCCGGACCGGAGACAGTTTCATAGTGAATGATTTTTTTCTTAAGGAACCTAATGATTTTATTACCTCCAAAATAAATAAAAATATGTATTTAATAAATGGAATATGATATGTGTTTATGATACACCAGGAATGTATGATAGGATTTAGCTTTCCTTTACAAACCATGTGTGTGAGAAGGAAACTAATGTAGTTCTCAGTAATTGAATAGTTTCTAAAAGATAGTGGGTCATCTCTTCTGACTCAAATTAAACATGGTATGTTTCCCTAAAGAGAGCCATAGAATAGAATAGAGACTGTAGTTGAACCTAATATGGTTCTATAAAATTTTATGAAATTATTCCTAAATAAAAACATTGTTAATACATTTCAAAAAATCTATAAGCATCGTTTCAAAATCCTGTTTACATCACATTTTATGGAAATTATTTCTCATATGATAGTATTTTGAAGGTGGTTTACATACTTAATGGATAAAACCTGTAAATATTTTATAAATTTTATGTTGGAAAAAATAAAATAGTTTGAAGAGAAAATCTTGTTGGAAGTAGTTTCCATCCTATTATAAAGGACCACAAAAATGATCTCCTAAGTAGTTTTTATAAGTGTATAAGGATTGAAAAGGTGGATTCCATTTGCATTTTCCATCATCAGAATAAGGGAAAGGAATTGATAATTAACTTATTATAGAAAAGATTTATTAGAAGAAAACTGTAACAAATATAAAGATATTATTTTGAATTGTGTCCAAATATGTTTGGAAGAAAGAGAAGGTGAAACCATCTAGACTTGGGGAAGATCTAGATATAAGGATGAAAATATCCACTTTACCGTAGAGTTATATTGGCATAGATATTATTCTCATAATTTCACCGGGACTATAAATCATGGAAATAATTTATTCTTTCAATGCATAGGTAGATGTTGGGAAATTGATGATATTCTTACAATATAAAATGATATGATATGGGAGTTCCTTCTTGATATAAAAAATATTCTCAAATTCGTTGATTATATATAGAAACTTGTTATATTTTTTTGACCATGTTAATATATATTAATAAATTAGATTTCCTCTCCAATACTATAATCCATTTAACTAGGAATATTTCCATTATAATTATCTTCACTATGTTTAAGAGAATATTGGGTGTAGTACATATATCTTCTTCATAACCAATATCAAATAAAAAATCATTATTTTTTTATCGTCTTCAAAATGAATGATAGTGTATCCAAGAGAATAATTATCAATGTCTAATGATTTTAATTAGTCTCTAATATATTACATCATATTTTATTAAAAACCTAGATATTTTTTGCATTGGAAATTAAATCATCATTTTATTTGATATAACAATATGTTTTGTGTGCCATTTTTCCACAATCATAGTGAAGGTCCCAAGCATGTTGTACTATAAATGAATGGGGGTTTGTTATATTTTGATAAAATGTTGATGAGAATGGTGTGATGATACGAGTTAGTATGGAAAATTTTATGCTTGAGATGGATTCCCATGTATCAATGATGGGTACATTGAAAAAGGGCCCATAAATATTACTTTACATCATTTTGTTGAGATGCCTTGTATACTAGTTGAATTTCATACCAACAATGTTTAAATATACCAAAATAGTTTTTGAATTAATGTGTTGGATTAGATAGAGGAGATAGAGTTAGTACCTACACCATTTTTCTCATATAAGTTCATGATGCAATTGAAGTCTCCACAGATTATCCACGGGCCAATGATTAGATCATTGAAGGTGTCAATTTACTACAATAGACTTACTTTATATTAGAATTTGTTTTTTTTAATATATGATTGTGTATAATTGGAATAAAATCATACTTCTAAACATGATGTTGAAAAAAATCAGTGTGAAAAATCATGGACAAGTTTTCCTTAGTAAAATGGTAGAAAACCTAGAGGATATCAATCTATGTATTATATTTCATTAGGTGAAATAGATTATAATGTATGTTATCTAGGAAAAGAAGACTAGGGTAGAAGATCCTCTATGGTTCATAAATATTAATTATGTTGGAGATATGCCTCTAAATATGTAGTATTAATTACATTGTTGTATCATAGTAATCTATCCCACAAAAACTCTATAAAGAATATCATTTTAATATGGATTTGGATTTCGTGGCCCCTTCTCTCTTCCTACATGATATCCTCTTCTTGGAAGATCTTATGGGTCTACCATACATTTTATTTCCATGAACCTAGGTTCTTATAAGGATCAATATTTATCTCATTTCATCATGTTGTCCCAATTTCATATCATTCATGATGGGATTTCAATAGGGTGAAAATCTCCCCCTTTATGAGGAGTGGGCCAACAACATTTTCCTAAGAGGAAGGGGTGTTAGTAAAATTTTGAAGATCCTATGAACATTGATATATTTTTTTCTATAAATTGAGATTTATAAATGGTATTTTTACCAAAGGGACTACTTAGAATAGGATCATCCATTGCAGAGTTATTTCCATCATTATGGTAATCTTTTATAGGAGGAGTAGTGGAGAAATTGTTTTTCATCTATAAATAAGGGGTGGAAATCAAAATTCAAATCTATTTTTATGTCTTGTACCCCTTCTTTTATCTTGGTTTTAATGTACCCATGAGTTTTTTCACCTAATAGGATGTGATCACTGGTAGATGGACATAAATCTGGGATAATCTCTTTTCAAATAACTCTTACATGATTAGTGATCTCCTTATAAATCTTCAGGGATATTCACATATCCTCGTTACTCCAAATTATATTTAACATAAGGCTATTAGAAATATATTTTGGTGACGGAGGTATATTTAACATACCATTAACATCACCTAGTTCCCCTTATTCTGTAATGTCATCCTAAGAGGTTTTTTCGGTTATCTATTATTTGGAAGGACATTTTTGTTTAGGTTATACTATATCATCTACAATATCTGTTTTAGAGGATCTAGATTTCTCAATTGTGGATATCATATTTAGATGGACTTTATTGAACAACATAAATTATTTTTTATTTTATGAGGTTATAAATTAATATTTTATTACCTTTCCATTGGTGATTGTGTGGTCCACTATTGTTCACAAATCATAGAACAATGCAATATACTCATATTCATCCCTAATATCAATCTTACAATCATTCATCATGATGGTTAAAACATATTCTATATTAGACTCATTATTAAAAATAACAATAACATGGTAATAAAATCCTAGTTCCACATCATGAGTTATCTAATATAGATTGATAGGTATTCAAACACAAAAATCATGATCACTATGGCTTTAATGATCCCAATATACCAATCTCAAACCATAGTGTGTAATATTTATTTTTCTATGATTTTTATTTGACTGAATGGAATTTTCTTGATATCCCACTCATGAATTCAAAGGGACCCAACAATTAGGTATGCAATCCAATTCATTAATGCATTTTCAATATCCTACCTTATTTTATGGATGATGTTCCAGTATCCCATTCCAATCTGGATGAGTCTACAGATATAAAATCTACAGTAGTTCACAATTAATGAATTTAATTCTACATATGTATAGTATTTTTCATCATTGGAATAAGAGATTTTAAAGTGTAGTGAAAGCATGAAAATGTAATGTTATTGGGTGAGGTAATTTTTATTTAATACTAATATGAATCCTCCTTTTTCAGATTTGATCATGTTATACTCCTGGGATGAGAATTCAATTGGTAGATTAGAATATATATGGAAATCCAGTAAAATTATTTAACATTTTAATTTATAAAATTTAATTATTCACAATAAATATTAAATTTTCAATGAATTGAGAACTGGGTTAGACTATAAAATTACTTCTCCTTTTTCTTGCATAGAGAGGTTTTCCCTATCACTAATTTGGAACTACCAATCAAGGTAAAAAAATCATTATATAACTTATATCGTCGAGTATATTCCATTGACATTTATAGATCCTTCTTCTCCAAAAGTATTTATCTATATATCAAAAATTCAATATTCTATTAGTCGAATTCACACCACACTTGTAAATGTGTTACGTTCTTGTATAGTGATTTATTGTATTTAAAATTATAAAAACTAGAGTTATATAATTTTAATGAAATATTGATAATTAAATGAGGTGATGTGTTGAGTTCATTATGGAATGGTATTTTGAGATCTCAAATATCCTAGAAAATAGTAATAAATTTTTTGACACCATGAGTAAAAATTTGTATTGGGAGGTGTCCTAGGAGGGATGAGATAATTTGAGAATAATATTTAATTTAAATGTGTTGTCTCTTAGCCTCTTGTATGATGAATATTTAGATTTATAAATTTAGATGTTGGTGTTTTAGATAGGGTTGGTACAATAGAGATCTATTTTAATTGAACTAAACTAAACACAATGATAATTATATGTAAATATAGACTAAGAATGGTTTATTAAAAAAATAGAGAACACTAACCACATATTTCATCTCTAATTATCCACTAATTTTATGTGATTTAGGAACAACCCCCAACACCATCCAAATAATTCACACCTTTTAAAGTGACCCACAATCTAAATAATCACATGTCTACTACAAATAATTTTTTTAAATTCCATTGAAATTTTTCACATTAACATGTAGAAGATAAAGAATGTATAAAAAAACTATCCAATGAGTATTATTGATCATATAAAAATATGTTACTATAGAGAGGTGATTTTATCTATTTATAATGTATTATATTAAAAAATAATTTTGAAAATAATGAAAATAGTGTTTTTAAAATTAATTCACAAATATTCCTTTATAATTATTGTATTTATAATAATTATTTCTATACTATACGTAATATTATTAGTGGAAAAAAACATAGGGTTAATTAAATTACATTTAAATATATTTAAATACATCCTTAAATAATGTTTCAGTGAACTAATTCTATTATTCATGGAAAATTGAGATACAAATTGAAATACATAAAATGAATACATAATAAATTATGATTACAAAAAGTTATATTTCATTTTATATGATTCTATACTTATATATTAATGTAAAACATCTTATATGAAATAAAATAAAAGTAGATCATTATAAAATATTTCAATTAATATCTACCATATATTAAGACCTCATCAAATTTATGAATTCTTAATATTATGTTTCATCAAATATAACAATTCGTAATATCATGCCTAAAATTATTTATATAAATATATCACATATGTTATAATATTTTTTTTTCAAAAAAATATATTTAACCAAAATAAATAGTCATTTTTATAGGCATCTATGTAGCTCTATGAGACTTTATATCTTTTAAAATAATTATGAATTCAAAATCATAAACCAAAAAAAGATCATATCTTGAATAATTTTATTCTTATATAGGATAAAATGTTTCGTAAGTGATATAGATTAACCAATTATATTTCTATATTAATGTGACATACATTAACAATATGTATGCCCACAAATCAGATTTTAGTGGAAATAAACCATGCCCAATATAAATGGTGACCTAAGAGTGCAGGGGATGGGGATTGAATAAGATCTTTAAAAATATTACTATGAATTTCCAATAATGGTGAAATTTTATATGGTTCATATCTACCAATTATATAATCATAACCTCCACTTGTTGAGTTGATGATGAAGTGGTAAAAAAGATCCCTAAAATGTACAATGGTTTACTTATTTAATACAATATTGGACCATTAAAGATATATTAAATTAAATATTTATTAAAGAGATAATAATAATTCATCATAGATAAGTAGGAAAAAAATGTATACAAACACAATTTTTATCCTTTAAATTCTTTGTAAAATTTTCAACCTCTTCATTACTATACATATCATGTGAGAGAAAATAATACGAAATAAACCATTATAAAACAATTAATATAATCAATAATATTCCATCATTATCAATCATCATCTTATACATCCACTAAAAACTCTCCCAACACCTTAAATAATAAAGGTCTCTCTTTTTTTTATCATCTCGCAACTATATATATCAAATATGATCCAAGACTCATCATCTGAAATAAATCTATGTGCTTTGATGGAAATCTAATAACCCTTGTAAGAATTTAGCACCCCAACTTGTCCTGAAATATTAGTAATGTTATTTACATTAAATTAATAAGATAATTATTTCAATTTGATCTCGAACCCCTGCTGTATTCTATATTAATATCTGAAAACTATCGAATCATATAAATATTATTCATCAATCACTTCAATTGGTATATATAAAAATAAACAACATGATTATTTCTTGTGAAATCATTTTCCCACTAAAACTCCCTAAACAACAACCTTTTTTAACATCATTAATCAAGAGTTAAATCATTATATTGTAAATAATTTTAAAAAATTAAATATGGTAATTTATTTGACATTATATATCTCAATAGGTGATATGCATAATTCATCACACGTGATAAAACCATATTATATGACGTGGTCATATCACTATCTATGAAATGGACTCGATCAATGATTAAGATATCCCATAAATAGTATTATAACAATGTAACCTACTTGAAAATATGTTTGGGGAAATTTAAAAACTCATTTAAATCACATATCATTACCCATTTAAATTTTTTTTCAATGATAAGAGTGAACAAAATTATGTATTTAATCCAAAAATAATGAAAATTATTACCTCTATCTTAGATAAAAACTCAATTTAGGCCACTGAATTCAATTACCCAAAGACATTTCCTATGAATAACTCACTTTGAGTGTTACCCTCTATCATTATATGAAATAAAAACCTTAAACTATGTAATATTATATGTTATTTCTTATAATTTTTTTGGATATAACAAATATATTATTTCTAGAAAATAATAATTAATATCGTCTACCATGATAATAATAAAATACTATTAATGAATGATTATTTTCAAATAACACAAATAAAGGAAATAACCATGAAATTTACCCATAAAAAACGGAAAATTGATTTTTCATCACAATCCCCTTTTCCTTAAAAGTAATATTCTAGTATCATCTCATGTAATAGAAACACAAAATTTTAAATTACTATATTACCTTATCTGATAAAAAATCATTATCATGGGCACTGAAATTCACATAACACCTTACAAAATAGATTTTTAGTATAAATATAACAAATTCCCTTGTTAATTATTATTGGGAATATCAATATATAAAAAAAATATCTTATCACATGATAAAAAACAATAGTAATTGTTATAAACTTCAATATAAAAGATATATATCTCTTTATTCAATAATGAACACATTGGTTGTAACATAGGGAACTAATATGGTTTGATTATAAAATAGAGAGATAAACTTTTACATCTTTATATATTTTTGGAAAATATTCAGGAAATTTATTCTCAAAATTAAACACTACCAATTAATCAAAAAAATAAAACATTCTTTAATAATAAACTGAAGAAAAATTACAGTAGAAAGAATGATCTATGACCTGTAAATGGAAGAAATATGATGTTGAAAAAAAAATTACAATAATTTTACAATCACACATTACCATGAACCAATTTCAAAAACACAAACTAATGTTAAAAAAAATACCAACAAGTTTACTGATAACCCTGAAATCCTAAAAGGGAGGAGAAGAGAACTTTAGAATGATTATAAAAATAATGTAATTTGGACCACAATGATTATTATAATTTTTTAAAACATGACTATGGAAAATATTTGTTTTTAGCATCAACTAAAAATTCACTATTGGATGCATATTTGTGAAATAATATATCCATATAAAATATTATTTTATTGAATTACACTCGATGTGTATCATTTTTTTCAACATAGTGTGATGTATTCTGACTTAGGTTGATTATATTATTGTTTTTATATAAAATATATATAATTAGTTCCTTATTTTCACTCAAATAAAATAGATATCATTTAAACTAGAGTAAATTATTTTATATTTGGGTAGTTTTAATTCTATCTAATTCTACTAGAATTAAGTTGAAACTCTCATTTTCTATTATTATCCACTATGTACACAAATTTATAAAAAATAAAGTCTCCCATGAATTGTGATTTATATATTTTATTGAAGTGATTCATTCTATATCCATGACTTTTACAAGATCATAGTTTTCAATAATAATGTTTAAAAATAAACAGTTCAACATGAATTTAAAATATTTGAAATTTATTTTGAATTAGACCATGATAATCTAGTTAGGTATACTTTTTTAACATTAACTAGTGAAAGTTATATAAATATTTCATGACCCAAATTCATTCATCCACTATATTTTTATTAATCCTTTCTAATTTTCTTAATCATTGACTAAAATTTCATCATTTTGGTTTACCATATTTTTTCCATTAACAATTTTAGTTCCAACTATCAATCTAATGCATATTAGATCCCTTTATGATACATTTGTAAATATTTTTTTGTTTTTGTAAATTCCCATTAATTATAAATGTTATATATAAACTGAATAATTAATTTACTTCAACAACTATTGACAAATAAAATAAATTTTACATAAAGTAAAAGACATTCGTAATCCTAAAATCACGATCCTTCCAGAATAATGTTAATTAAATACCCACCACTATTATTTAACTATCACAGGTCCAATGGACATAGAGGTTGTGAACAAATTCTATTGCTATGAGGTTTATTTGTTATAGGTATGAATAATGACTGGATTAAAAAAGTATATATTTGTATTTAATCCCATTATTGAATTATTATGCATTTTTAATTTAAATATGTCATCATTTACATGGAATCCCTTAGGAGGATCAATGCTAACATCCTCTTACACAACTATATAATGATATTCAAGCTTCAAAATAGTCTAGTAAACCATAAATTCACACTATAAATTAATGGGAAGAAATTACCTAATAATATATAATATTATAAATTGTATAAATGAAACATTCAAACACAGACTATGAATCAATATAAACCACCTTTAAAAAAGTTTTACAATTTTTATTAAATCTCCATTCTCATAAATCATTATTTATACCTATATGGTTCTTATAGTATTTCAATCTACTATTCAGGAATCCAAAAACATGGTATATCTATTTTCAATATAACATCACTCTTAATTTATATACATGATCTAATTTTATTCTTTGGACACTTTATGAAATCTTTTTAACCTAACTATCAATGTTAAATGAAATACCTTAATCTATTTTAAAATTATTATTTTATATTATAGTGGATCTATTTTTGTAACCGAGGTCATGAACATTATAAGAGGGGATGTAGAAGGATACCAATTTCATTTTTTGAGTTACATTAAATGGATTTTCCCTAATACATTAATCTGATGTATTTATTAAACATTTATAAATGAGAAAGATAAAAATTAGTACAAGAATTATAATTTTCTTATTGGATCACCAACTGTGTTATATCAAAGTATTACACTGCAGATGATGTCTTGGTATTCCATATAATTACAAATCCACTGTTAAGAGCATAATTCATTTATAATTGTTCCACTATTGTTACCATGGATCACTTCCCATTTTTTTATCATGGATCATTATGTTGATAAAATTCATACAAGATAAAATAGTGAATAATCCTTCCAATGAAATATTACATGTAAAATAATGCACCAAATCCATAATAGTTTACATATTAAGTTTCCTATCATCATGAAAATCAGGTTCTTCTTGTTCTAAAATATCATAATATTTTTTTCAACATTGAATTATTAGGAGATTCTGTTTTTTTCTTCTTCCATGTATTAATTGTAACAATATATTTCTATACAGTTATCATATAATATTGTAATTTATTTATATTATCAATGTATATCATGATGATAACTTGGTAAAAGAAAATATAACCATTTTCCCTAAAAAATCATATATGAGATCATATCCATTGTATGTATAAAGAAAATAATTTAAATCTCATCTAGTTATATAAGTTCCATTTATTCTATGGAATTACATGGATGATACATTCATGATATTGATTAGGTCCACAAATTAATTTCAACATTATTTAAAAACAAAATTAGATAATTCTTGATTTATCATCCCTGCAATAAAACATCAAATGTATTATTCTTAATTCATGAATCCAAAACAAAAGTGGTGATTGGAATAGAGAAGATGGAAAAAAACCACAATGGTCACCCATGATTTCATCACCAAAAGAAGAATACATATTTAATGAAACATCAAAATTGGGCATAATAATATCTCAGAGATTCCAATAAGATAATAAAATAAATCTATTTTACTAGGTGAATAAGTAACATTCTTGCATACTAGTAGAAAGAAGACTAGTTTAGAAAGTAATATACATAGAATATAGATTGATTTCCTTGATCTACTATTTAATAAAATGGATGATTTGAATTTATATAAACTATATTAGAGTTACTTAATTTAAAAAAATTTCATACTATAATCCTTCCAAATATTGAAATCAGTTACACTAGATAAAATATATAATATAATACCATCCATTGAGAATTTGTTGGTTTTAATCCACAAGTTGATGTTGATTTTTCTGATAGAGTTATTATTAGGATCACAAAAATAGAAAAAACTAAAGAACCAAAACCAAATTTAAATGATTGTTTAGGAATCTTAGACATAGTAATTGATGTTAACCTCATAATTTTTTCAAACATTGATTCTAGAGGTCTAATGTGTAATAATTTTTATTAGTTTTTTGGGAAAGTAATTTTATTATAGATAATTTCCAATAAAAAATATTTAATCACACAGTTTGGGAATTGATTTTCATTTAATGGAAAAGATTGAAGATCCTAAAGAAGATAAAATGGTTAACAATAAACTAATATAGAAACACCACTTGAAGAATTTATTCTAACTAAGAGTTCCATCAGTGTTTTAGAAGATAATTAATTTCAAATTTGTTATGTTAGATGGTTATAAATAGAGAAACCATTTTCTAGGGTATTAGGATCATATGAATTAGGACAAAAGAGTATATTTGGTTTTCTAAAACCGCAAAATATTCATTGAATAAGGCAATTAAAAATTATGAATATCTAAAACTCCCAAATAACCAGAGTTAGTATGCTTTTAAATTTATTTCCATGGTGCACATTAATACATATTTGAAGAAGAATATTCTAACCATAAGATTCTAGCCCTGATTTTTTATATTCTTTATTATAGATTTAAGGAAAACGAATATACCCAAAAGATTCACTAGGATTAATGATAAATTACTCTTGAAAATAATACTATCCCACAATTATATAAATTTTTACCCTTCCATGAAATTAATTTTTTAGAAAATCTGTCAAAAGTTTTACATAATTGGTCAACCCTACTGATCCTATTGGGTGTTGAAAGGCACAATTAAAAAAGTATGGTTAAAGAAACAAATCCTAAGAATAAAATATCATTTTATTCATAGGTAGGTTTTAATACCCACTATAATATTTCTTTCATTGTTATTGGTAATTTGGAATGAATATCTTTATAACCCTTCTAGAATGAAATTGGATGACTTTATTGATTAAGGACCACCTTTGAGGAGGAAAATAATTTCATTATTCATGGTTATAGTGATATGATATTTAAACTCTTCTTCAAACAATGTATATTTTATGAAACCCTTATAAAAAATAATATTAATGCCTATAATAAACAATTTATAATTGATAATATAATGATAAGGGGGGATGGTGTCACCCAACATAACCCCTATTCGAAGATGAAAGAAACAATAACACTCCCATTCAACACAATAGTTATAAATCTAGTTTCAATGTTTACTATAAGGATACCAAAATTTTGGTTAGATAATGTTTTTTTCTAATGTGTCATGTAATTTAATTTCCATGATAATTTATTGAATTCCATGTTTATGTCACTCTTAATGTCCAAATTCATTCTAAACACCCATTAATAACTACAATTAACTATTTATTTAACATAAAGGATGTGATATATGATGTATCTCCAAAATATGAATCATTACTTCTCATTATATGAACACCATGGGTCAAGAGATTTCATCTCATTTTCCAATATCCAGGAACTGACCATACTCATAGAGGTGTATAGGTAAATGGACTTGAATATATAAAACATAGAGGGATTCAAAATATTATGGAAGGTATTCTAATCATATATCTGACCATAATGGTTTTTATAGTGAAAAGAAATTAATGTTGGATAGAAAATATATAAAATAAGTGTACCAATATATTTTAACGAATATACCAAGTTATCCATCTAGAATAAGAGATCTATTAGTTTCAATGTTCTAAAATCATTCATTGATTTCAAAATATGAAGTCATAGTTATGATAAAGATGATATCATCTTATGTAATAGAATAATACATTTCATTGAGAACAAAATATTCTATATTTACAACAATGTTATCAATATAAAATTAGTTTTTAATGGTGATGACTGCCCTATTAATTTTTTAAGAAGGATATGCCTTTCCCAATGATTTCATGGATTCTTTTATGAAAAAGAAATGGTTACTTATTACTAAATAAATGGAATCTCTTATAACAACTATAAATATATGATTCTTATAAGAATAACTATCTTCTAAGCATTTATGGAAATTGGTGACACATTAATTGTAAATCCTGTCCAACAATGATTTTTCCACCTGGTAAAAAATGGTGAAAATGTAGCTTGAGTTAGAATGAATATATAAACACTATGTACTTTGAGCTGTGAGGATCCAAAAGATATAAATTATGCCATTACTGGAAACTTTCACAATTTTGGTGGAGTATATTTCAAGACAATTTGTGGTCCAGTCATTTTGTTTCACAAGAGAAACATAATACTTGAATGTAATCATTTCATATTTTAGGGATAACATGATTAAAATTGTTCCATATAGGTATCCTAGGACTATTACATTATAATAGAAGAAGACATAATAGTTGAAAAATGTCATAAATTCCCATTTTATGTTCATCGAAATTTATTTTGAAATATCTAGGACTAAGATCCATCAGTAAGATATCAACGGTTTAATTTGTATCTTCTTGTTTCAAATAATACCATGTCTTCTTATCATTGAATTTTCATTAATATAATTTTAAAAATAACCAATTTACAGCTATCTAGACTCCCTATTCTAAATAATTATATTCACTAGAGGTACTTCAATTTTTAGGGGATATATAGTTTTTAATACGGAGTTTTGGATATACAATATAATTTTTTATATTTCGTTTATAGTTTCATGGATGAGATTGTTGACATGAGGAGATATTTTTATGACTATTTGTAATTTAAGCTGAGAGGAAAGGGTCATTGCATCTAGCCATGAGCCTTCAAATTGATTGAATATAGACTTTGATAAATACTAGGTAGTTTCACAGTAGAGAATGAGGTGATTATAATCCTCTATGTATTTATTATAATTGAATAGCCTATAAAAATAAGAATATAAAAACATTGAAAATACATATGTGTTAGAATTCTATTATAATAATGAATCCAAATGATGAACATATGTGAGTTACTCATCCATAACTTATGAATCTACAAATATAGGTGACTTGTTTTGTTTGATTTACAATTTTTTGTGATTATGCAGATTGGTATTTAGAAAACCTATCTGATCAGGTTACCAAATAGCTTCATCATCATGAAGAGAAAACGAGTAGTTGTTGATCATGTTTATTACCTATTTCTAGTTAGTGAAAAGACAGAAAATCATTAATAGAGGCATGTAAATTAAGAGGGGTATGCAAAATTTTTAAATTAGAGATGAGTGGTTTACTAGTCTAGTTTTCGATCATGAATATAAGAGAAGAGACTATGTTATCAATCCATCTATAGTGTGACATCATACTGGAAAATAAATCATTTGATGGATTACTAGATTGAAGAATAATAATATGGATGACCAACCGTTTTCCAATTTCCTAGGAATGTAGATCCTAGAATCCTCAGATTAAAAAAATAATTATTGACAATACTATATGTGAACTAGCACAAGAGAGTATCATTGAAACTGTTTATGTTGTTGACGCACAAAACACTATCATTGTGAGGTTTTTAGTAGTTGATGAAGTAGTTTTTATTGGAATCTTCCACTAATGATGAAAATTTTTGTTCTTGTATTAAGGATCAATAAAAGTTATATTGGTCATTTATAAATCATAAAAGAGTACACCAGTATAGAGAAATTAATATTTTTGATAAGGAAACCCATTCCAACCATAGATTGTTATTTTTTACATGTTTATAGATAATTTCTTATTTTTCCAATGATTGTATATAGTTAAATAACTATGATTAACCTATAGAACAATGGGACACTAAGGTAAAGTGGATAACACCCTATCTAATACCTTGATCTATTAGGATGTGAGATCTTTTGGTAAGGGATTCCCTTACAAAAATAGATAAAATATTTATGCATATTAATGGCCTATCAAAATGCTCTTTCATAGTGGAATAGATATCAAAATTTTTTAAAACACTTAATTTATCCTATTTCAAAAAGAGGATGCTTTCACTAACATAAATAAAGTAATAATGGAAAACTATACTCTAATAAGCTTGTATGACCATAAGTATTTCATGGTCCACCATGTGATTGAGGGTCCTAAAAAAGTTGTATTAGGAAATAGAGAAATGAATGGAAAAGAAAGTGTATCCTTACCTACCCCTTGAAAATTTTATGTAGACCATCAAAGATCTATTAATAAGAACCAAAATATGAGAATATATTGAGATAGATTTATCCTAGTTTAGAATCTGTCCATTGAATCCCAATATGAGAGATACATTATAAATATTTACCCAATCCATATAATTAATGAACATATTAATATATCATTTTCGACTACTGTGGTCAGCATTATTAAATTTCCTAGGAATATTTAAAAATTCAGAACCCATGTAAATGAAATCATAAATAGTTCATTTGAATTATCAAAAATTGTTCAAAGAGATAGTATAGTTGGAAATAAAGGTAGTTATATTAGAATAGATATTAAAAATTATTTTATACAGGGTTTTGATAAGGTTAATGGACTTAAATTAATAAATTATATTACCATTATCTTGTTTATGAATCAAGTTGAGGAAATGGTCATTTTATCGATGAATAATTCTCTAATTTAAAAAAATACAAACCCTCACACATATGAGTGTATCACATCCCAATTTTTTTATAAGAGATGGTAAAGCCATCAGGATCAAGAGAACTATCCAGAATGGTACTAAATACTCCATCATTGATTTCAAAATCAAGAGGAATAATAGTTTGAATGATTTTAACATTGAGGATTATATGAGGAGGAATGATGAACAAACATAATTATTTATTTGGAACTAGCTCATAAATAGGTTGGTATAGTGACATGAAATACTAAATGCATGATTTTCTTCATTATCTATTGAACGCTCAATATCTTTAATGATGAAGATGGGTCTACATGGTTTTTGGACTCTTTAGAGATAATTTTATAATTTATAATTCATATATCAATAATAAAGAAAATAAACCATGAAGTAATACTTCAAGCATTGTTTATTCATGGACACCATTTTTTATCATGGAATGGAGTCAAATATCACGGGGAAGGCCCATGAAAAAAACTCTTCATGTATTCATCCTACACATTATTTAGAATACCCTCAAGAGAGAAAATATCTCAATCTGTCATTTTGGAAGTATCCTCTCAACAACCTTGAGTTTTTTTCTAATGAATTAGATTCATGACACATAAGAACCATCATTTAAAAAGAGTTCATATTTTCATAGTTCATGAATAAATTTGACAAAATAATATTATGAGGATAAAAAATTATTAAATCTAAAGGGATAAGGGGGTGTTCTGTGATTGGGGTGTCTTATAAATCATGGTAATATGGATGAATAAAATACGTAGATGTTGAATGATGATCTCGAGAACAGTGTATCTTGATGTAGAATACCATTTTCTATTAATAGGTCATTGGAGAAGGCTCGATCAAGTTTTCTATAAATAGTTATATTGATGTTCCACTTGTAACATGTTTATTTTGATCCAATTATTTTTATTTCAAATAGATCATTACCTTCAATACATGTTTTTATCTCACTTGTATAGATGATGGATTGAATTAATCCAATCATCACCCTAGAAAAAATTATACAATTATTGTCACCAAGTAAAATCCAAATATCATTGATTCTACTTCTGATGAATTTTGTAAAATATTTTTATTTCATGAAATTTAATTTAGTATAAATACAAGATAAGTATTATTGAATAGTACAAAGATCAATATCCAAGGTGAACATGTAATCTACATTGTTGAAAGAATACACGTTTCCAACAGATGATTTTTGAAGGACCTAAAAAAGTCTCTATATGGGTCGGTATTCCATTATTATTAGTGAGACGATAACCTAAATTTTCCGTTATATAAAATCATAAAGAATATAATTTTTTGGTTCAGATATTCCCTAATGATTTTTTCTTGTGACTAGATCCCCCTTTTTATTACCACATCAATTCCCCTCTCCTTGTTGATTTAATAATTCCTCCTACGTTATATATATCATGGAATTTGTTGTCAGTAATTTTCATATTCTCATCATCTAGAATATTGTCACTATTGTAATCCCTATCATTAATTGAAGAAGGAGAATTATCAACAATAGTTATATTCTTATCATGGTCACAGTATTTAGTCTAAGGTATTAAAAAACTACTCCACTCTAAAAAATTATAAGATTTGAGGTAGTCACAAGCATGTTTTCCGTCATTGTGACATTTGTGGTCTTCACTACAATCTCATTAGTGTTATTATCATAATTATTCTTAATAATTTTAGATATCCTATAATACAATGAATCTATATTTCATACTGGAATAAAAATATGAATGATGCATTTTAATTTTACGAGTTTGAGAAACTTTTATAACATTATTATGATTAGATATCTCTATAAAAACGTTATTTTATAGAGAGGTTGTAATATTTTTGTTGTGTTAGGAAATTTATATTTTTATGCTAATTTAATAATTACTCCTTTGAAATTTTATTCCTTTATTATTTCTATTTGAATCAGTGTTGTATTTCCATATAGAAGGGGTATAACTATTCTCTTTTCCCTCACCATTAAAATGTTCAGGCTAGGAATTCGTGGCTATAATTTTTGCGTTTGGAGTAAGAGCATGGTTAAAATTCTCCCATATCTTATAATAGTTTTTTATTTTATTATTCCAAATTGTTAATTATAGTTACATTTCATTTTTAATTCCTATTTACATTCTTCTAGTTAGGGAATCCAATATAGGATTCTTGTATTTTTGAACCACCCAACAATTAGCAATTGAGTTTCCCAAAAGTTTATATATATCAAAAAATGATTTGATAAAAACCTACTCCAACATGGATTTAGTTTTGGGATTAATGGAATATTATATTAATCATATTCATAATATTTTATTGTTAATTTTTATAAAAAGCATATGAGAATAACATCCCAAATAATCACTCAAGGAGTGTTGTTGTAGATTCAATGGAGTACCTATGAAAGAAGTAATGTCATTAAATTTTTTTGGTATCTAGAATTAATACAAATAATGAATCAAAACCAAAATTTTATCTACTAAAGTAATATAATTTAATGTATTGAAATTAATATTTCACTTAGAGATTAGGTGATCTCTTCATTTTATATGAAGATTCAAAATTATTTGGAGAGAATTGAGAGCATATTTTCATCGGAGTATAGTGTGGAAAAATTATTTTCCAATGAGAATCAATAACCAATGAAAAAACATTCACATATTTTTTCTTTTTTATATAGATTTTGGTCAAACACCACGGAGAAGTAGCAGTTTTCCATTTTTTATCATTGTAGGCTTCAGAAGGATGTCAATAAAGAGATCCAATCCATGACACACTTCACAAAATTGCATTATTTTCATTATTCAATGAGAAACATTTTTGAATCCCACATATGATCAAGGGTATCAAAAAAATATTTTTCAAGTTCATGAATCACACACCACATCATTGAGTTATTAGTACCAATATAGATGAAATTAAATAATGAATCACGAGGAGATGTGGTAGATCAATGGAATATCATCCAAAAATAAAGTGTAAAAGTAGAAACGCTCATGTGAAAGTGTCTACATCACATTCATTATATCTTGGAAGTTCAAAATCATATATTCATTGGAACGTTTGAGAGATTATACCCTTTTACTAGCCAATTCATGTTGTTTCCATGCATAAAATAATATAGACTTTATATGACATTATTTAATCCATTTTTTCATTTGAACTCTAGAATGTTTTCAATAAGTTTAATTTCAATGTGTGATTATCCATAAATTTTGGCCAATAAACTCAGTTTAAACTTGAATGATAACCATTAAAGAAATATTCTTCAATATCATACATCCTAAAATTCTTGAAAATGTCACAAAAAATAAAATCCATCTAATATATAAATTGACTTTTGATAATATTACGCCAAAGAAATAAACCTCCCATAAATCTAATAAATTTAGAGGATGTCTAGAATTTAAAAAGGATATCATAGAATACTAGATGAGGGAACCTAATTATTTTTAATATAAACATCGTTGTACCATTATTATGAAAAATAAAGAATGAGGGATGAATAGAGAACTTACCAGAGAATGTATTATTGAGATGAAGGACATTATTATGGGAGTATATGTCTAGGAATAATCAATTAGTGAGATATCTATCTAGAACTATGGATATTCCTATGTTGTATTTATTTCTTAACAATATGAAATATAATCATTTTGTGAGGAATTAATGATAGATTAATCATCAATTAACCCCTAAAAGTTAGGAAAATTATTAGAAGATGATGTCATAATATTTTTGAATTTTTTGTGAGAATAGAGTACATTAATGTATCTCTTAATTAACCATGGTTCATAGATAGACCTATGATTTTTTTCTAGGGATTTAAAAATATTGTACCTTTACACTCTAGAATAGTTATTATAAATAGATTATATAAAAATATATTATTTTATTCAGAGTCTTGAAAATATATATGAATTAATTGACCACAAAGAAAATAATTTTTCATGACAAATATTTATTTATACCATTAAATAAATAAATAAATATGGAATATAAAATAGTTTAATAGAAATTAATATTTATATGAAATAATGATAATTTAGAGATATGGACCACTGGATAAAAATGGAAGAAAAATGAATTTTTTTCGAATAACAAGTAATTTAATCCTTCAAAAAGAGTATATGTTTAAGGTAGCCTTCTATTAAAGGATAAAAATAATTGATTTTGGATGAATTTTTCTTTAGGGGATTTTTATTTTAGTATGTCATGAAATCATTTGATGATGGGGTTTTACCAATAATTTTTTCCTCTTATATACACACTATAAAACAAAATACGTTAAGAATAATTTTATTGTAGATATTATCAATAATCATTATCCATTATTTATTTAATAGTTTATGGAAAATAAATGGAGAACAAAATTCTTAGACATCCCCTTTATAAGGGGACTTAATAGTAAATATTCATATCCCATGTACATTAGTTTGGGATCATAAATCCAATAGTTGTATCTAGGGTTATAGGATCATGATAAATGATGAAATATGTTGAATTATTCTTATAATATGCAACGAAATAAATATTGGGATCTCAATAAACTTGAACATCCTTATTGAGGACAGAGGGAGAAATGGTCGAAATAAGGGACTAATAGGCAAGTTATTTTCTTCTTGTTTCATTATATCTATCAATTCAATTATGGACAGAGGTTGTGGATATTATTGGGCACATACATGTTTAATACTAAATACATTTTCACCACCCATTGATATTTAAAATATTTGTGCATATTCTAGGGTTCCTCAAGCTTATCTCCTTTTTTATTATCATATTTTGTACCCATGCGGTCTACAACAGCGATCATGGATTTATCTCACTCAACATTGAACTCAATTATCCTTCCATAAGATTTATTGAAATTAAATTTTAATGGAAAAAATAATAGTAATGAGGATTATTTTCATACATTACTAAGCACACAAATATAGATTTACGTTTTTTAATCTAGTTATAATGAATAATTTTACTAATTAAGTAATCTATTACCCAGAATATATCCACCATAGATCATGATAATTTGAAAATTGAAGAATATATCATGATTTTATACTGTAGTGTAGTCATAAAAACATTAATGAACAAGCCTTGTTCAACGTGATGTTTCCCATGAGATGGTACTACAAAAGGCCCAATGTCCATCCCAATCACCATAGGTTAGTGAAAACATCTGGGTAATAACATATAAAATTAGGGAAATGATTTTACACTAAAATATTACATATATGGCCTCATGTATTGAAATATAAAATATAAAATCAGAGTAAAATGATAGATAATGGTAAACATACATGATATATATAAGTATTACATAATATTTTTGAATATAAATGGAAAAACCAAACAATAACAAGACCAAGTCTCCATGGTAGTATTTGTCACCATCATCTTAAAATACCATGATAATAAGAAAAATTAAGAGAATTATCTAATCCACATGGCATCCATCCCATATCAAATATCACCAAAAACCAAGTCTACAATTACCCAATAGTGAAACTACGGTGTGAGTATAATGACTTGTAGGATAAGAATAATAATTCATACAATGTTTACTACCATGAAACTGTTAGTTGTATCTTTAAAAAAACCATCTAATAAAAATATTTTCATATGAAAAAAAAATTTATACCTCATTTGGATTATTTTGAAAACATAATATCTTCAAATACAAAAGTATATGAATATTAATGATAATTAAAAACAAAGATCAATAACCATAGAACCCATATCCAAAAATATAACAAGGTGGGATTATAAAGAAAGGTATAGAAAGGAAATCATGATAATAAAATCTAGTGTTGGAGTTCCAAATAAATTAAGATAAACATGTGATTATATAAAAAACAATATATAAGTGAAAACACCAATCACAAATAATTATTGGGTTATAACCTATCATAATACATAGCTAGAGAAAAGAAGTAACAATAAGTTTACAGTTAATCATAACGATATTGAGTCCCACCATTATGTTTAGATATCGAGATTCTGATTTAAATATAAAACTACCTTATAACCTATATAAATTCCCTAGTTCTTTAATATATAATATTTTTTTTATATTTCCATATCCAAGGTTCCCAAATGTTCCATTGTGCAATGTTTTCAAAAAACAAAAATGCACTCATAATTCAAATAAAATTTTTCACAAGTAATGTATCAACACTCCCATGCATTGAGAATGCATTTAAAATAAAATTAATCCTTGAATAATTTCATAAAAAGGAAATAATTGAAGATATTTATTTTAATGAAAATCCCTTTCAGGGATCATTTTGTTGAAATGGTCAAATAAATATATTATTTTATTTAATTGAAAAAAATATTATGTCAAAAACATTCATTATTTCATGGGTTAGATC
The DNA here is from genome assembly GCA_963277665.1 of Viscum album. Lineage (NCBI taxonomy): Eukaryota > Viridiplantae > Streptophyta > Magnoliopsida > Santalales > Viscaceae > Viscum > Viscum album. The sequence goes on along the minus strand of OY728141.1, from coordinate 1,277,084,739 downwards.
CAATATATACTGACACATACCTTATATATTTTTGATGGTTTCATGACATGAAATACTATGATTGAAAATAAAGGCTTGAATTTTCAAGGAGAAATAAACACTCACTCTTACAATTGATTCCCCAATATATAATAATGAAATATGATCTAAAGGAAATATATATTTTTCTATAGTAGTTGAATACCCATAATTAATATAAATATTATACTAAAAAATAGAGTTTGGTAATTGGGTATTCATTTTTATATAAAATAACAAGACATAATAGAATTAACAATTCAAAATTATTAAATCCAAATAATTTTTTATTTCATTAAAATATTTAATATAAAAATAAATTTCTTATAAAATAAATGTTTCACCATTAAAAACCTAAATGGATTCAATTCCCCAGTTTTATTTCCTTTAATATATTTAAAATGAATTATATTGACTTATATATGAGAATAAATTTAAAAAAATTATTTTTCTCCTAAAAATATTGTTGCATAAGGGTATCTTGGTTTACCCTTACTTAAATTATAGTTTTTCAGGAGGGTATTGAGTTTACCTTATGTAACCATTGAAGTTTAAAAATACCCTTACAATGCTCTATATTATCTTTACCAGGCCATCAAAACATTGGAGATAAACTTACATGAAGCTAGGAGGACCCTAACACAGTTAATGAAACCAAATAGATCCCCTCGAGAATTATTTATAAACAATATCTTAACCTTAAAAATCATATATAATTTACCCTTATGAAAAATTTAGAAACTCTAACATATCATTAAGTAGCACATAAGGAATCCTTGTGTAGACTTTGGATATAAATGTTTGGTCTTATGCTGTGCATGGTACAAAGGGAATACCATTACACAATTATGGAAAAATCCACTAACCTTTATAATACTTCTATAAACTCGGACATAAAATTACAAATCCATTTTCATATCCATCCTACCAATACATAACATATTAAAATTATTAGATACCCTTAAATAACACCTAAAATCCACCATGTATAATGGTTTGAGGAACATACAATTATGTAGAATCTATACCATGAGTAAGGTTAAGCATAAATTAAAAAAATTATTTAATTTAAATTTAATGTACTTATAAATTAAATAAAAAATAGTGGTTCTAATCATAATAAAAATGGATTTGTTACAATTCTCCTTAGCATAAATGAATTATTAACCTTCATAACGTTTAGGATTCTGAACTCCAAAATAGAGAATTCCACTACCACATAATCATCTGTTCACATTCCCACGTCACATGGATATACCACATACATTTCTGTAATATATGGATTAAAGAGATAATTTTACCATGTAACATCCTAGGTAAATAAATAATAAATAATTTTCATATTTATTAATATTTACGAATTATATATTAATTTTACTTTAAATGGGTTTTTATGTTCGATAGCGTACCCGATACGCAACAAAGAGTTTCTTTGAAATCTTACTTTGCACACTAGTAGTAAAATAATATTATTTTATATGGTAGTTTACACATAGCCATTGTATTGGTGGGAATGAATATAAATAACTGAAATATGATTATATATGTTTTTTTAAATGTTTTTACATTTATCCAATAAAAGATAATGGCTTAAAATATGAAAAGAATCCAATTTTAGACATATATACTCTAACATTCACTAAAGGTCGACTTATTTCCTTTTGATGGAGAACCATCCATAAATATAATTTTGGTCACTCTTATACATTCTATTGGTTCAAATAAAATTCTTCTTTAGAATCGGGACATCAAATTTTACTTTGTGTAAATTTTTGGTATTTTTCCTATAAAGTTGATTTTTTACTGATGAGTGAAAAATGTAGTATTTAAATTCAAAACCACTTTTTAATATAATTTATTTATATGAATAGATTATATTTTTAATTGTTTTTAAAGTTCAATTAGAATATATTTTTACCATTTAATCCAATGGTGGTCATTGGAATTAATTTCACCATGAAATTGGACTTAAACTAGTGTCAATCTTTTGATACATATTATTTCATAAAAACATGCTATTTGTTTTGACAGCGGGAATTAATTATTAAATTAATTAATGCAACATATATGTTTTTAATTTTCTAAAATAGAAATCATTTTTGAATTTGTAATATCAAATATAGCTTAGGGTGAAGTTTTGGTATTTTTCTGAAAAGCTTCAATTTTTTATGAATAGTGAAACCACTAAGTGGTACTTATAAAAACGGATTTTTCGTTTAAATGAAATTTTAGCACCTCTGTGTTTTGAATTTCAAAAATACGATATACATGGTTTTCATTAAGAAGTAAAATTTTGTTTAATGGGATTAAAATAATTTTTTGGTAATAGTAACTTTAATGTTTTTAATCACGATTAGAGGTAATTAGTGTAATTTAAGGTAAAAATAATGTTTTAATAATATTAAATGATATGGAAACATGTCATACCCTTACTGGACGTGTCATGGACGACCAAGAAAATCCATTGGTCAACTTTCAGACCCCATGGAGACACTTTGGTAGGCAAATGACATTAATAACTTTTTAATTAATGTTAAAATTAAAATGTCACAAACATGAGTTGTTTTACTAAACAAATTTTTAAATCGGGTTATAGAAGTAATATTTATGACTATAATTATTCATTAGAAATATAAGAAGATTTCCTACATCATGATAGTTTTTTATAATTTTTTGACATTAAATAAATTAAATTATTTATGATACTATGATGATACAGCGATTACCTCATTATTTAACGATTTAAATAAAATGAAAATAAAATGTAAAATATAAGACCTACACATGTAAAAAAACTATTTTATGGGTGGATTTATAACTATAATCACCTAATCCTCGAAATATATAATTTTTGGACCTTTAAAATCCGAAAATATTTTTATAATAAAGCAACCTTTTATAAAATTCCAAGAGTGCTCCTCCTCCCCTCTTATAAAATGCCCGCACCTCTACCAACTTACACACACCGATAAAGCCTTTGTCTGGGCCTAACCTTGCCCATTTTGTCTCTAAAAATCCCTATCTTACTCCTAGAAGCCTCACTTTGGGCATATTTCTTCCCAAGAATCTTTTGAGCTCAAATCAAAAAGAGTTACCCGTTTTAAAGGTAATGTCTTCCCTAGTGTACTTTTGTTTTATTTTGCTTCTCCAACCCCCTGAACTCTTTTTATTTATTTATTTTTAACAACAAAAGTATCTTCAATATACTTGGATGTTGTTATGATAAGTATTCGAGCTACATTTACACACACCTCCATCTAATGGTTAATGAACATATTGTTTCTATGGATGGCGAATTTCTGCCTCACGAAACGATGATTGTTCAATTTTCTTTTAACACCTTTAATGGTGGCCATTAAGATGTAACTATATTTATATATGATATATATTTTGTTTATGTTTTCTTTATGATTCTGTATTTCTCATTTGTGGCATACCTTTATGGTTTCTATTATGGGTAAACTCGATAATTTCATTTTAGGAAGTGCGGACTACCGCCCCCTCAAAGTGATTTGATTCGTTAATACCATATGTGGTACCTATAAATGATATATTTAATCATACTATATATGATATTATAATATAATTATAATATACCTTTATATCATTATGATTACACACCATTAAGTAACAAATATAAATGAAAGTAGTGTTCATGCGTACGTACAGCTTACCGTCTCCATGAACGGTGCATTTCGTTTCCTACCTCTAAATGTTATGTAATTTTATAAATGCATGAATATACTGGATATATATGATATATATGATATCTACATCATGAATATAATTCTGGATATAATGGATATTTTACCCCATGGACACCTTGTAATTATAAAGAGTTTATTTTTGACTCATGTACCAATGGTCGACAAAACGACCATTATTAACATAAATAATTAAATAGTGTACATAACATGGTAATAAGTGATATAAAAGGAATAATGAACTTGAAAAAAGGTTCTTAAGAAAGTATAAATTAACTCAAGTTTATTATTCAGGAGATTAAAGGGCGATCGAGTCATGTCGGACCCGAGGTATGGGACTTCGTATCAATCTCCTTTAATTGAGGCATATTTTGTTTTATACACAAGTTTCTTTTATACAGTGTATAAAAACCTTTGACTTTTACGTTTATTCAAAATGAATCTTTTCTATACGAAGCGCTTTACTAAATGACAAAAGGAATGTTTTTTTTGTCGTACGTATGCGGCGACAACGACTTCTCCGCTGCTGTGACCATTATTTGAGTTTCGGATTCCTCTACAAGCCATAACCTTTTTTAAATGAAAAATAAATACCATTTTTTACTTTTATTTTATTTTGGTATTGAAAATGGTTTTGATAGTGTTTTTATTATATCAATGTTTTGTATTTATATCTTGTGATTGAAATGTGGAAATGTTATGTTTCCATTATGTATGTTTAATGTGATACGATTATGTTATGGTTCTTGGGAATTATTATGAAAACGAGTGGTTCTGTGATAAACTAAGGGAGGGTGAGCCCGATATAGCTCTCCAATTTATTGGGTAACGCGAAGGAGTTAAACATTAAGGTTTCTCCGATGTGATTTAGGGAATATACTGTGATGGGTATTCCAAACGTAACCAAGAGGGTTACTCCCTACGTACGAATGTTATGAATGCCTCAAGATACCTTTATGTCTTATGATTTCTATGTTTTATTCATGTTTTGATGATGTATGTTAAAGTGAATATGCTTTATGAGTAAAGTTGGATTTCATGGATTCTTTTGTATACATGTACTCATGTTTTCTCTCCATATTTTTATATCCCTTACTGGGGTTTTTATGCTCATCCCATGTTTTTGAAATGTTTTTCCCAGGTCAAAGGAATGGTACATGATGTGATGATAGTGTCAATGAATTGTAAAGAATGAATCCATGTTTTATTTTAAATATGTTTCCCCTGATGGAAAAAATGAGTACTATCTTTTATGTAACAACTTTGTTTAAATGTCGAATGTAATGCATGTTTTATGATCTAATTCTCTAAAACTATAAACCAGAAAAGATCCTCAATGTGTATTCTTGAAGTAACTCAAGATTAAGTAATGTTTAAGGCTGGGGCCTTATATTTGGTATCAGAGGTCGGTTTATACAACTTTAGGAGTTATAATATTGTTAAATTATAAATTAATTTATCGTATGATTGAAATGATATAGCATTTGAAGATTACCATGTTGCTTCTCCTAAGATATTTCTATGTTAAGAATGGTTTTTCATAGAGGAAACAGAGCTGATTTTCTTGGAAGGCATATAGAGGGAAATGACCTTTCAAATTAGTATCCTGAGATGGTCAGAATCAGAACTAAACAGTTTGTTGCAGTGATGGATCAGTTGACTCAGGTGAAAAATGTTGGTTGTTTTTAATGATTATATTTTGGTGTTTTCTAAAAGTAAAGTGGAGCATGAATGTCATTTAAGGGTTATCTTTCAAACCATAAATGAAAATAAACACTATGGAAAATTCATCAAGTTTAAGTTTTGGTTACAACAAATTTCATTCCTTGGTCACATTGTTTCAAAAAATGGCATAACTGTTGATCCTGATAAAACAAAAGTTGTTGAAGAATGAACAAGACCCACAAATGTAACTGAGATTCATAGTTTTCTTGGTTTGGCAGGTTACTACCAAAGGTTTGTTGAAAATTTTTCACACTTATCTAGTCCAATGAATATGATAACTCAGAAGGGTGTTAAATTTATCTAGACAAAAGAATGTGATGATTGTTTTCATCAGTTAAAAAGATGATTGGTGAATGCTCCACTTTTGGAAATTCCTTCTAGGAATGGTGAGTTTGTTATATATAGTGATGCTTCGTTGATGGGACTTGGTTGTGTTCTTATGCAGAATGATTAGGTAACTGCATTTGCTTCACGTCAGTTGAAAACTCATGTTGTAAATTACCCTACACATGACTTGGAATTAGCTGTTGTTTTTTTCTCTAAATATTTAGAGGCATCATTTGTATGGCGTAAAGTGTGAAATATATATTGATGATAAAAGTTTAAAGTATATATTCTCTCAGAAGAAATTGAAAATTAGACAGAGGATATGGCTACAATTAATCAAGGATTATGATTGTACAATTCATTACCATCATGGAAAAGCAAATAAAGTGGCTGATTCTTTGAGTCGAAAAAGTAATGCTTCATTAACAATGTTGTGTTTGGAACATGATCCTTTGGTTAAGGATTTTATGCACTTTGGAATAGTGGTTATTGGTGCAGGATGTCCCTCTGTTTTGTTTCAGGTATCAGTGAAATCTTCTCTATCAGACAAAATTAAGCAAGCACAGAAGCAAGACAACAAGTTGCAGAAAAAGGTAGAGCTGGTTCAGAAGGGTAAGTTGCCTAAATTCAACATTGATAATGATTTTGTTTTGAGATTTGGGAAGAGATTGTGTGTTCCATGTAATTCACAGTTGAATAAAGAGTTGTTATGTGAAGCTCATAGTTCTCCATTTTCAGTTCATCCAGGAAGTACTAAAATGTATAGAGATCTTTGGGAGTATTACTGGTGGGACGGAATGAAAAGGGATATTTCTGATTTTACTGTGAAGTGTTTGACATGTCAACAGGTTAAATTAGTGTGGTAGTTACCGAAAGGTATGCCTCAACCTTTACCAGTACCAGAGTGGAAATGGGTGAATATATCCATGGACTTCGTTGTGGGATTGTCGAAGACACCTCGAGGTGATAATGCAATCTTGGTTATTGTTGATCGCTTGACTAAATATTCCCATTTCCTTCCTATTCGAGATACCTTCTCTCTAGATCAAATTTCTTGATCGTATCTTAATGATATATTCAGGTTGCATGGAGTTCCCCTATCCATTATATCTGATCGTGATCCCAGGTTTACTTATAACTTTTGGAAGGGCCATCAGAAGTCGTTGGGTACTGAATTAAATTTTAGTATAGCTTTTCATCTACAATCAGATGGGCGGTCAGAATGAACAATTCAGACCGTAGAGGATATGATACGTGCTTTCTCTATGGATTATCAGGGAAGTTGGGACCAACATATTTTTTTTTGAGTTTTCATATAATAGCATTTTTCATTCCAGTATACAGATTTCACCATTTGAGGCATTATATGGAAACAATGTCGAACTCTAGATTTCTGGGATGAAGTAGGTGAAAGGAAGTTGATGGGACCAAAATTAGTAGAAGAATTGGCAGAAAAAGCTCAGCTAATATAGAGACACATGAGAACTTCTCAGAGAAGGCAGAAGGGTTATGCGGACAATAGGAGGAAGGATCTCTCTTTTGAGGTTGGCGATCATGTTTTTCTAAAAGTTTCACCATGGAAAAGTGTGATGCGATTTGGTAAGAATGGAAAGGTGAGTCCAAGGTTCATTGGACCATATGAAATTCTGTAGAGAGTTGGATCAGTTGCTTACCAAGTGGCTTTACCTCTGAGTTTATCTCAGGTACACAGTGTTTTTAATGTTTCGATGTTGAGAAAGTATATGGCAAATCCATCTCATGTTTTGAGTCCAGAGGTAGTTCAGCTGGAAGAGAATCTATCTTATGAAGAACAACCAGTCCAGATTCTTGACCCTAGAGAGCAAGTGTTGAGGAATAACGTAATTCACCAGGTAAAGGTTTTATGGAAAACCCATACGGTTGAAGAGGCAACATGGGAATCTGAAAATTATTAGAGAGATTAATACCCCCACTTATTTTGATAAGTGAATAAAATTGCAAGGACGCAATTCCCAATATGAGGGAAGGATGTAACATCACAGGTAAATGAATAATAAAGCATTTTTATACTTATTAAAACTTATGAATTAAATATTAATTTTACTTTAAAGGGGTTTTTATGTTAGATAGCGTACCCGATACGCAAGAAAGTGTTTCTTTGAAATCGTACGTTGCACACTAGTAGTACAATAATATTATTTTAAATGGTAGTTAACACGTAGCCATTGTATTGGTGGAAATTAATATAAATAACTAAAACATGATTATATATGATTTTTTTAATGTTTTTACATTTATCCAATAAAAGATAATGGCTTAAAATAAGAAAAGAATTCAATTTTAGGCATATATACTCTAACATTCAAAAAAGGTTGACTTATTTCCATTTGATGGAGAACCATCCATAAATATAATTTCAGTCACTCTTATAAATTCTATTGGACCAAATAAAATTCTTCTTTAGAATCAGAACATTAAATTTTACTTTGTGTAAATTTTTGATATTTTTCCGATAAAGTTCATTTTTAATGAATAGTGAAAACGGCCATATTTTAATTCAAAAACTCTTTTTAATATAATTTATTTAAATGATTATATTATCTTTTGAATTGGTTTTAAAGTGAAATTAGAATAGATTTTTACCATTTTATCCAATGGTGGTCATTGGAATTAATTTCACCTTGAAATTGGACTTAAACTAGTGTCAATCATTTGATACATATTGTTTCATAAAAACTCGATATTTGTTTTGATAGCAGAAATTAATTATTAAATTAATTAATTCAACTTATATTTTTTTGATTTTTTAAAATAGACATCATTTTTTAATTCGTAATATCAAATATAGCTTAGGGTGAATTTTTGGTATTTTTCTGAAAAGCTTCAATTTTTGATAAATAGTGAAATCACTAAGTGGTACTTATAAAAACCGATTATTCATTTAAATGATATTTTACCACCTCTGTGTTTTGAATTAAAAAAATATGACATACATGGTTATCATTAAGAAGTAAAATTTTGTTCAATGGGATTAAAATAATTTTTTGGTGAATAGTAACTTTTAAGTTTTTAATCGCGATTAGAGTTAATTATTGTAATTTAAGGTAAAAATAATGTTTTAATAATATGATATTACCTTGAAACATGTCCTACCCTTATTTTATGTGTCATGGCCGACCAATAAAATATATGGGTCAACTTTCGGACCCCATGGAGCCACTTTGGTAGGAATATGACATTAATAACTTTTTATTTAATGTAAAAATTAAAATGTCACAAACATGAGTCATTATACAAAAAAAATTAAAATGGGGTTATAAAAGTCATATTTTTTACTATAAATATTCATTATAAAGATAAAAATATTTCATACATCATGATATTTTTTTAATAATTTTTGGACATTAAATAAATTAAATTATTTATTACACCATGATGATGCAACGATTACCTCATTATTTAACGATTTAAATAAAATGAAAAGATAATGTAAAATCTAAGAACTAAACTTGTAAAAAACCTATTGGATGGGTTTATTTAGAACTATTATCACCTTATCCTCTAAATATATAATTTTGGGACCTTTAATATCCGAAAATAAATTTATAATATAGTAACCTTTTATAACATTCCAAGAGTGCCCCTCCTCTCCTCTTATAAAAGGCCCCCACCTATACCACCTTACCCACACCTCTCAAGCCTTTGGCTCAGACAAACCCTGCCTATTTTGTCTCTAAAAATCCATCTCTTACTCCTAGAAGCCTCACTTTGGGTAGAAGTCTTCCCAAGGAAGCCTTTGAGCTCAAATCAAAAAGAGTTACCCGTTTTAAAGGTAATGTCTTCCCTAGTGTTCTTTTGTTTTATTTTGCATCTCCAACCACTAAACTCTTTTTATTTATTTCTTTTGTAACAAAAAAATTATCTTCAATATACTAGGATGTTTTTATGAGAAGTATTCGAGCTACATTTACACACACCATCGTCTAATGGTTAAAGAACGTATTGTTTCTGTGGTTGGAAAATTTCTGCCGCACGAAACGATGATTGTTCAATCTTCTTTTAACACCTTTAATGGTGGCCAGTAAGATGTAACTCTATTTATATATGATATATATTATTTTTATGTTTTCATTATTCTTCTGTAATTATCATTTGTGGCGTACCTTTATGGTTTCCATTATGCGAAAACACGATAATTTCATTTTAGGAAGTGTGGACTACCGCCCCCTCAAAGTGATTTGATTCGTTAATACCATATGTGGTACGTATAAAGGATCGATTTAATGATATTATATATGATATTATACTGGATTATATTATACCTTTATATCATTATGATTTCACTCCATTATGTAAGAAATAGAAATGAAAGTAGCATTCTTGCGTACGTACGGCTTACCATCTCCATGAAAGGTCCATTTCATTTCTTACCTCTAAATGTTATGTCATATTATAAATTCATGTATATACTGGATATATATGATATATATGATATCTAAATCATGAATATAATTCTGGATATAATGGATATTTTACCCCATGAACAAATTGTAATTTTAAGTAGTTTATTTTCGACTCATGTACCACTGATCGAAAAAATGACCATTATTAACATTAATAATTACAGTGTTCATAACATGGTAATAAGTGATATAAAAGGAATAATGAACTTGAAAAAAGGTTCTTAAGAAAGTAGAAATTAACTGAAGATTATTTTTCAGGATATTAAAGAGCGATCGAGTCATGTCAGACAACATGTATGGGACTTCGTCTCAATCTCCTTTAATTGAAGAATATTTTGTTTTATACACAACTTTCTTTTATACAATGTATAAACCCCTTTGACTTTTACATTTATTCAAAAGGAATATTTTCTATACGAAGCATTTTACTAAACGACAAGAGGAATGTTTTTTGTCGTACGTATGCGGTGACAACGACTTCTCCGCCGCCGTGACCATTATTTGAGTTTCGGGTTCCTCTACAAGCTATACCTTTTTTTAAATGAAATAAAACCATGTTTTACTTTTCGTTAATTTTGGTATTGAAAATGGTTTTCATAATTTTTTTATTATATCAATGTTTTTTATTGATATCTTGTGATTGAAATGTGGAAATGTTATCTTTCCTTTCTGTATGATTAATGTGATACAACTATGTTATGGTTATTGGGAATTCTTAGGAAGATGGGTGGTTCCGTGATAAACTAAGGGCAGGTGAGCCCGATATAGCTATCCAATGCATTGGGTAATGCGAAGGAGTTAAATGTTAAGGTTTCTTTACCGAGATTTAGGGAATATACTGTGATGGGAATTCCTAACATAACCAAGAGGGTTACTCCCTACGTTAGAATGTTATGAATGCCTCAAGATAACTTTATGTCTTATGATTTCTATGTTTTATTCATGTTTTGATGAAGTATGTTAAAGTGATTATGCTTTATGAGTAAAGTATGATTTCATTGATTCTTATTTATACGTGTACTAATGTTTTCTTTCCATATTTTTATATCTCTTTCTGAGTTTTTTATGCTCATCCAATGTTTTTGAAATGTTTTTCATAGGTCAAGGGAAAGGTACATGATGTGATGATAGTGTCAATGAAGTGTAATGAAAGAATCCATATTTTATTTTAAATATGTTTCTGTTGATGGGAAAAATGAGTACTATCTTTTATGTAACCACTTTGTTTAAATGTCGAATGTAATGCATGTTTTATGATCTAATTCACTAAAAATCTAAACCTGAAAAGATCCTCAATGTGTATTCTTGAAGTAACTCAAGATTAAGTAATGTTAAAGGTTGGGGCCTTATATACCATTTATTACCTTATCCCCTCAATCCATAAACTGAACAAGAAACAAAACTCCAAGGTGATATGATTATGTTTAATATACAACTATTTAAACACAAAAACAGTGTCAAATTTATACATTTTCATGTTTGAAACATGAAACATTAATTAATCTATGTTAAGGGAGATGAGAAGTAAAATCAATTATCCAAAATTCCATCATTTTATTTTGATCATGAAAGGGAACAAAAACCCTATCGCAGAATGAACATTCTCACTCATAGGTGATATCCCAAATGATACAAGATTCGGGGATAGAAACCTTTTCACACAGACTTTCCTCCAATAGAAAATGATGGTAGTTTAAAAAACATTTAGTGGGCAAAAACTACAACAAAACATTTCTCAGATAATCACCCCATTCCAGTCACCCTTGAACAATACGTGGTCCTACCAGAGAGCACTCTCCTACCTATTACCAACATCAATAATATTTACAAGGTCACCCATATGACACTATAGTGTGTGACTCTAAATCATAGATCAAAGTATATACAAAACCCAAATCCAATGAAATAAACCATGCATGTTTAAGACATATCTTTCATAATTTGATGATTTTTCTAGTCTAACAATTCATCTGAAGATATAATATAGAATCACCTCGACGGAGGAACCATTTATATCAAAAATTCTTTTCAAAACTGTGAAGAAGATACTGGAGGTCTACAAGATATTGTACCCCCAAGTATAAAATAGATATTTGACATTCCATGAAAAAAAATCATCAAGACTTTATTCCGTAACTATTTCCTTGAATGGAATGACATGAGCCAATTTCATGAATCAATTTACTACTACCTAAATAATATTTCCTTCCACACTACGAATCAATAGTGGTTAAATTTTGATGGCCATAGATTCTTTATTCATCATACATAATGAAATTGATAAGAACAATCCAAATTGGTAGGTATGTGGTGTTTTACACTTCTTTTCTAATAGAAATGGAATCACCAAATAATGTTAGTAATTGACTAACTCACATTGGCCATTATCATTGATGTATAAAATTAGGACACATGTTGATAAACCTAGGGTGCACAAAACAACAATAACTGAGTTCATTATCCAAAAAATCATTTCTTAGTGAAACCATAACAACCAACTACCTCTAATAGATAATGTCACCATAAGGGTACCGAAAATAAAATATTCCGGTCTATCCACAATAAATGGTTTTATAAAAATTCAATTTAATATGAATTCCATTGAATTCCTAAGAAAAAACTATTTTCAAAGGTAAACTACTTTTCAGACAAGCTATGAACCCATGAACGATAGTTTCCCAAACACAACTGAACAATTTCATCAAAATAGATATTCTAAGTATTCCATCTCCATTGATTCATTATTTCCAAAATTAGTAAAAACATTAGTAAGGCCCAATTGACTACACCACCTTATTTTAGAGTTTTCCCATAATAGAAATCAAGGTCCTAAAATATATTAACCCATAATTTCAATAAGAGAATATATTTACCCTAGGTAAATGTATACTTCATGAACCCATGATCATAATATATATCATAAACATATCTATGAGGTGGTAGTGTCACCATTTTTTAAGAGGTTGTAAAAATATAGTCATCCAATGGTCATATAGGGATGTATTCTTTTTATGAACACATAATAGGACAAATACATAATCCATCAACCATTTTTGGACATTAATAAATATTACAACTCCAAACCTAAGGCTTTATAGTGACACACACACAACCCAACATCTCTTAACATGAACCAACAATAAAGCTAAAGATAATACCCACCATTATCCTTATAAACAAACCATGTATGTAAATTATTAAATATAAGGATATAAATAAATATTGAACTATCTTAGGATTGATCACCATTTTGATTTGACATTAAATTGTACAATAATAAGAAACTATATTGATAAATGAGGGAATAAATAAGGAAAAAACAAATAACATCCAAAGGGATCTCTAATGGGTTCTATCTTGAACTAGGGGATAAAATTATACAATCACTAAATGAAACAAAAAAAGAAGGGATCTGGTTCAAGCCTATGAAATGCTACCATTAGTAATTGACAATCTAGAACACTATATTTTCCATATATCCCATAGTGATGAGATAATTCAGACAAAGAATACCAAAATAAGAAATGAAGTGGATCTTGTATTATATTATAAATATGCATATATTGTTACTTGGGTTTAGATATATCAATGTAATGGTAAGCAATATCCATCCAAAAAATAATACATCACTAAAGGTTATTTCAGCATAAACAGTCTTGAAACTTCATATTATTTCCCATGAAGATACCTAAGGATTAATAAGTCAATGTCACCAATCCTAAACCAATGGAATATATTTATAATAAAATAATTTCCTAGAACAATGTTTTGAGAGTGGCATGAATATTGAGGCACATTAATGTTCTATATGACCACAAATCTCAATGAAGAAGCCCAATGAAGATATTATGCACTAAACATAAACATGGATATTTCAAAACCAAAAAAACATTGAAACTAGGGAGTAGGAAATCAAAGGGATCATAAAAACAATAACACACACCCAATATTCCAATAATCTCATGAAATAAATGAAAACCAGGAAAACCAATCAATAAATTCATATCTACCCAACCAAACCTATATTGTTCGCTATTCAGTCTAGAAAATAATAGTATCATTATTTACCTCAATACATTCAATAATTATGACAAATAGAGGTAAGAAAACTCTCACCACCCTACATAGATACATATAAATAAAATATAGTGAGGGAAAAGTGATACTCTTAAGGGAATAACCAAACTCCAAACCAATATGTAACATTATATTAACTGCTTTCGAGTAATTAGATTATCTATGCATGATTTATATGTTAATTGGGTGACTCATGGGACTCCGTATGATATAGAGATTTTTTTTGGAAATATTTTGTAATTTTTAGATATGGATATATACTATGAACCTAATGCACATCGTTGTTTGAGTACACAACCCGTATAGATTACATGCCGTGTAATAATAAGAGATATTGTTCTATTAAATAGGAGTTGGTTTTTAGTATGTTACCCCATGGATAAAAAATCCATTAAAGGGATTATATATTATGTAAATGTCACTAATAGAGATATTCAGGTAGGCTTGTGTGTGGTATGTTATTTCATTCCTCTATGACTCCATTTTCTCTCAACCAATAAGGTTTCTCTTGTGATTTTGGGAGTCTTTGTTCATTCAGGATTGGTTCATTAATCCTTGGATCACCATTTTGGTTTGGTTTCATATCTCTTTGTGAGGGAGACCATATCATTCTTAATTTTATTGAAAAATATAAATGCATTATGTTTCGTTATCAGATCAGTTAATCCATGTTGATGTTTACTCTCGACTCCATCAAGATATGTGGTGTGATCTTGTTTTGAAGGCTGATTCATTTGTTTGGGGTGGTGCGAAACATGTTCAATTTTTTGTTTGTGTTTTAGCCTATTCTTTGGAAAACCATTTGTTAAATTAGATCAATTTGAAGATGTGTTGATTTATTATAGGGCCACTATTTTCATTGTTTTTTTCTCTTTTTAGTGGATCCTTTGTGGGCATGTGAGATACCATGTTTTGATGTACGTTGTTCCATATCTATCCTAATTTGGTGAACTGTATTTCTCTATTTCTTGATTAATTGTTTTATTGAATGAAATGAAATTATATGAGTGATTATATTATGTGTGTGGGACTGGGTTTTTATAAAAGATTGATTTCCTATTGTTTTTTTTAAAAGGAAAATGTTTTTGAAGCATTTTGAAATGGTTCTATGAAATAGTTTTCAATTCCTAATTTTATGAAATGGGTTGATGATTTATTTTGAAAAATAGAATACTTGAGAATACCTGGGTACTTAGGTGTAAGGTATAGTAATAGGTCTCATCCACTGTTGGGAGACTTTTTCTTAGGGATAATACCTCTCCAATCTATTCATATTGTTCAAGGGAACTATTTATCTGATTAAATAATTTTAATTTATGTGTTATTCCTCTACCATATTAAATTGATGCATATATATACTAGATGGATAAGTATACAATTATCCATTTAAGGAATAATTTTCCTTGCAATTCTGACCTAGTGCGATGCCTAACATGATTTTACCAGTGTTTCTACTTTTTTTATATTATTATTTTTTAATACCATATAATTAATTTCAGAAATCATTCAGGGTTTGATTTTTTGAATTGATATATCTATATAGATATATGGATATTAAATGCTTTTATGTAGATTTAAATTCATTATTTATCGATGGGGAAAAGTGGAAATTAAATAATTTTTACATTATTTTTGGTATGAAAATAATGGACTGTTATCATTCCATATTTTCATTAATGTTTAGAATTCTAGGATTATTGTTTAGAGACTCAATGTGAAACACATGTGTTAGGCCCACCTGAGCCAACTATCTCACACACTACATACCAAAATTGACGTAGAGTAGGCCTGGTTTTTTATTTAAATGTAGGGAAAACAAAGCTGTTGTAATGAGGTGGTGGAATTTTCTATCATATGGGATGGGAAGTTTGTGGTGATATGATGGGAGTCTTGACACACTACCATATGTTATAGATTCTTATCAAGTATTTTAAATTATTTTATGGTTAGTCTTGTGCTTTGTGATTTTTTTTATCAATAGTTTTTTTGGTTTCCATTTTTTGTTTCTAGTTACAGAATTTATTTATATTTCTTCAATTTTATCATTTGTATATATATGTTCCTTTTTGTTGCTTTTGGTTTAGAGAAATTGTTCCCTCAACTTATTGTTCAATTCCCGAGTACTAGTCAACAACCCATGGGGATCAGGAACAACCTTTGGGTTTGTGGTTTATCTAGAGAGATACTAGTTTCCGAGGGTATTCAGCTAATTTTGTTACTAAATTGTATCGGAGGTGGTATATCCTCAATAGTCCATTTTTTGGAATGTTTTTTATACTAGAGATAGGCTTGTATGGACTTGATAGGTATGTTGTGGTGAGTTCCTAGACAAATCATTCCATGATGAGACACAAGTTTCCAAGTGATGTTGGGATGTGTGTCTCATATATTCAGTACTTAATGATGATCTTAGACTTTATTAATGGGTTTTCATGTTTAAACTAAATTTTTATATTTTCTAATCATTTATTTGTTTTTGTTTTCTACAGTATGCCTCTGAGGAAGGTTCTATAAGTTCATATGGAGGTTTTATCTAATTCTCTTGATGAGAATCCTTTGATGGATAGGAATTTTATGGAGGTTATCATGTGATAAGTTTTTGCTAACGACCAAAGTGTTTCATATGTTTTGAAAAAAATTATTATAGCACATATTCGAGACATAAGAGAAATAGACCGATCATAAGATTTATTACATCAGAAACCACCAACATTCAAATAAAAGAATGAACCCCAATAGGTGGAGGAATTTCTTGATAATATTGATGAAATATTTTAATTCCTAGAAAAACATGATATTCTCAATTTGATGTGTGAAGAATTAATACCCGAGGGTCCAAGAAAGAGTTGGTTGGATTCCATGGTATAAAAAGATAAGAATATTGGCTTGAACTATAATGGTTTGAATTATATATTCTTCTAGAATTTTTTTTGTAGAGTCACCAATGATGGTGAGATATCTAGATTTACTCTATTAAATTTAGGGAGTGATTCTAGTGTTTTGTACTCTAATCAATGTAATGATTTGGTTCTTTTTTTACCCTAGGTTATATGAAATGACAATATGAATGATCTAATGAACATATAGGGTTTACGATCTGATATCTAATCATAGGTATTTATGCTCTGTCTATTGACCTATGAAAATAAAATATGCATGGATATGATGGAATAGATGAATACATTTGGAAAGTTTGGATATTCTTCCATTTATCTTCCACCTAGTGGCAGACTTATTGGCACATATTTGAAAAATAAGAAGTGGAGGGTCCATCGTAGGAGGGATGGAAGGCATTCATAGTAGCATAACTCTTCAGCACCCCATGTTTCTTCTATTGGTTTGCATATAGCTTTCCATTAGAATGGAATGGTCTAACTGATGTGGTGTTCTTATCCAACAATAGAAAAAATAATAACATCTATTGGAATTGAAGTCATCTATAATGATATTTTAGTCAACCAGTACTCCTCGATATGGGATGGGATCATTTAAACAAAGGATACTTGGATTAGTCAGATGCTTTGATGACTATAGGTCTCCATACATAGGCCTCTTGAGTGAATAACCTTCTTGATGTAGATGAGTTTATTGTGGAGGTAGATGTGGGTCCAACAACAGTTAGAGGTTACATATTTATTGCATATTTGGTAGTGAATTATTTATTTAACAATGGTTCTTCGAACTCATTTATATGTAGCTTTTTGGGATATACATAACCATACAATAGAACTCATTTCCATTGTTATAGAGTTAGAAAAACTTGTTGGAAAATGTAAGGATAATGGGTTTCAGTGTCCTTGTGAAATATTGATAGCTGATATGGATCATGTCTGAGATTTTCTTATTCTTGATATTGATTTTTCTGATGTTATCACCAGGATGGATTGGATTGTTTCTCATTGAGATGAGGTTGATTGTTATCATCAGCATGTGTCATTTCTTGGGGATGATGGGAGACCATGGGTGTTTTAGGGAGAGTAGGATCCAAGGTTTGTCTATATAGGACCTTCCCACCCAGATATCAGGAGTTTTTGTCTACTATTACAGTTTTTCCCGATGATGATTCTTCCATTCTTTCTCATCCCATCATTTTTTTGTATTTTCATGTTGATTTTACCAAGAATTTATCTAGGATTCATTTAGAGATGTGGGTAGAATTTATGATTAACATGGTTTTAGGTGTTCAACCAACATCAAAACCTTATTATCATATGCAACCATTAATGTTGATAGAGATCATGATTTCGTCAGATGATCTGGTGGTGAATGGTTTTGTTCTCGTTAGTGGTTTTACTTGGGTAACCCTGGTGCTTATTACTAATAAGGAAAATGGTTCACTCTGATTGTCTGTGCACTATTAGATGTCGATCCAGTTAATGGTTAAGAACAAGTATCTTTTGACTCTTGATATGTTAAAGTGGGAATTTTGTTTGAAGAATGATCTTGAGTCGGGTAATCCTAAGATCAATGACCGAGAGTGAGATACACCACAGACAATTTTCAGTAGCAGGTATATCTATTATATCATACTTTTAATTTTATTTCTTACTGTATATATTAAATTATTGATGGATTTTATGAATTATATAGTCAATCAGTGTCCTGAAACTTTTGTGGTAGTGTTTGTTGATGAAATTCTGATTTACATGAGATATAAGCATGATCACGAGCACCATCTGTGTTTTGTTTTGGAAACCATGAGGAGTCATTATTTGTATGTGAATATTTAAAAATTAATATTCTAGATTAAAGAATTTATATTCATTGTAAGTGTGATTTTATTTATAGATAATCAATTTAACCTGAGAAGGTTGAGGTTGAATTGTCATGGGAAGAACAACAAAAATTATTTGAAATTTTAATGATAGCCTGGTCTTGTGGGATACTTTCGATTGATAATTAATGAATTATGAATGATTGTGTCACCATTGGCTACTCAAATTTGGAAATGGGGGAAATTAACATGGTATTTAATGTGTTATTCTTCATTCTATGAAATGAAACAACATTAGAAATCAATATTATTATGATCTTACCCAATCCTGGTAAGATGGATGGTATTTATGTGATTTTTTGTGCTATTTTGATTTTTATACTCATGTAGGATGATCATGTGGTAGATTATAGTTATCATCATATTAAAATAATCTAAAATAATTAATGCACTTGAGATTCTAGGATTTCTGGAGTTATGTATGTTCTTAAGTGATGGAAGTATTATATTTTTAGGGAAACGTTCAATGATTTTTTTGACCATAAGAGTTTATGTCAAAACTTTTTTCAGAATGAAATCAATCATAGAATGAGCTTATTGGTGGAATACCATTAGAAATTTGACTTTGATACCACCTACTCCCTTGGTAGGGTGAATTTCATTGAATATTCTCTATGAAGGAATGTTCCATCACAAGAAATTTTTGAATCGATGGAAGGGTGGACACTTATAGGGATCTTTACTCAGTTTCATCATGAAACTAAGGATGATTTTATAGGTATGGTTCTGAATAATATTGAGTAGAAATAATATTTCCTTGAGAATATCATGTATAATAATTAGGATTATGAATATTTAAGTGGAATTCGATAAGAACTATATAATGGAGAGACTCTTTCAATTTGGTCTCCCTATTCAAATGGTATTCTCCATTTTTTTCGATATTGGGATAACCATCTGGGACATATTGAGTTTTATTATAACATCTATTTTTAGTAATCAATTATAATGAATCCTTTGGAGACCATTTAGGGTAGTATGTGATGATAATCTCTTTTTTGGTAAGAGGTGCGTGAAGATTCTTTGGTGGGATAGAGTTTGGTTTAGGAGACATTATTGAGGATTCGGGATATACATCAGTTTGTGGTTATATGAAAATTCATTATAAATATTATATAGATCAAGGATTTAATTTTTTTTATTTTATCATATCTAAAATGGTCTTCTTAAAATTTTATCCTTGGTTGGGTCACCCTCATGTCAAAAAATAGAGAAATTGTTCTCAGAGAAATGTGGGACTATTTGATATCATTGTGTGTCATGAGAAGGGATCTTATTGGATGGAATTTCCAAATAAATTGACATGAATTAATTACATTTTCCATATAAAACAGATTAGGAAATATTATCCCGAACCCAATCACATTCTGATTTTAGAAGAGATTATGTCATAGAAATATATTTCTATTGTGGAGGAGCATGTTGAGATCACAGAATATGAAGTGAATATTTGAATTGGAAATATAATTTTTTTCCAATGTGTTATAGGGGAATTGATTAGATTCCCGTGAGACTTGGGAGTGGGAATCAATAACGACGGAGTATTGGACACACTGCTATACCGAACTTTACTCATCTATAAGACATCTAAATGATGGAAAATCATATGGTGGGGAGTTTATAGCATCTAATTATCCAATTTTATATAATACGATTTTATTTTTATTAGTTCCTCTTTAAAATTGGTGTGAATTGGGACTCTCTAGGATAGAGGTATTTTTTTTCTAAAACAATGTAAATTGTAGAGATTGATATTTTTTTAAAAGAAGTTAATGGAATCCAGGAGTAAATGTGCTTATGAATTTTTTATATTTTTCCCATGTTCAGAGAACATCATATTTGGTTTTTTGTAAGAATATAAACATTAAGTAGTCTGTAGGGTAGATACACATTACTTATTTCGAGTACACGACATGATGGTTATGCAGGGAAGATACCATGGAGTACAATCACAATGTGAACTGAGTACATTATGTGTACAGATTACAAAATTGGTTATTATAAAAGACCTATTTTTATAAAAAATGTTATGGGTTCTTCATTGTAAGAGACCCCTGTGGATTGGAATTTTTTTTAAGAGATTACATGTGATGTAAATTTTTGAAAAATTTATTTTCTATGAGGAATGTGGGTGATATGATATTTCACTCTTTCCAAAATCCTTTGGCTCTTAACCAATGAGGCTTCTTCAATGATTTTGGGAGACTATATTCTTTCTAAATTTATTCCCTCGATGTCGGATCCCCATTGAGTTTTGTTTTAATCTCTCTGAGTGATAAATCCTTTCAGATTCATCATTTATTTGATCAAGATAGAACAATTAAATGGTGTTATTGGATCCTTTGATATGTCATGATGTTTCTTCTTTTCTTCGTCTAGATCTATGGATAGATCTTGTTTTAGAGGCAATTTACATTATTGGTTGTGTTGTGTTAGGTTATCATTATTTAGCTATGTGTTTTCTCCTCTTCTCCACCAATAATTTTCATAAATTGGATAAACTATTTTATGTGTATATTGATTACAGGGACCCATTTTAATTTATTTGTTCCCCACGTTTGGGGACCCTTTTTGGGCATGTGTGACCCCATGTTTTGAGGTAGGTGGTTTAATCCCAAGCACGTGATGGTGAAATTAATTTATATTTTTGTGATAAGTTTTTTATTAAAAAAATGTCATGATATGATAAACTATTTTTTGTGTGTTGGGGGAAGGGTTTTTAAAAACAATGGGTTTCCCATTGTTTTGGGTAATTTGAAATGGGTTTTATAGAGTTAATAATGGTTGTATGAAATGGTTTTCAAATAATGATTTGAGGGAATGGTTTGATGAATTGGTTTGGAAAATTGAGTGCAAGAGAACCTTGGGAACTTAGTTGGCAATTATATTAATAGGCACAATCCGCATTCTAGATATTATATCATGGGGTTATCTATGAACTGTAGCGATTTCATTATAGGGATTAGTTAGACCTATTTGGTGTTTCATCTTCCCAGGTGTTCTTATTTTCTCTGGACTCCCTGAATATGTCTAGTCTCTTACTAAATATGTTATTAACTCTATTAGGTATTAGTTTCCTAGCTATACTGACCTAGTATGATCTCTGAGACTATGTTACCTATGATTCTCCTATTGCTTTTGCTGTATTAATGTATTACCATAGAAATGATATGAGAAATAATTCACTTTTTTTTGGTTTTGACTTGATATATGCACTGAGATATATGGATTTTAATATAGTTGATGTTCATTTTCCTTCGTTATATATAAAGGTCAATAAGGTAAATGTTATAATATTATTTCATCCTTTGGAAATAAGATGATGAAAATTGTAATCCTTCCTTGTTTATATGAATGATCATCATTCCTATATTAGAGACATGAGGTGGAAATCCTAGGTGAGAACCTACTGAGCTTGTTAGCTAACACCGTGCATAACCCTTCAAAGGAGTGTATACCTGGTCATGTATTTTGATATAGGGAATGGAATGGTGGAAAATTGAGGTGATGATGTTTTCTGACAGCCAGGATGGGTAGCTGGTGGTGAGATAGTGGGAGTCTTCCCATGAAATCAAATGGCATTGTTGATTTTTCATATTTTTTATTGGACATGTACATTGAAATTTTGTTTTCACTTGAGTAATTTTTTTGTCTATTTGATTATTATTATGGAATATATTTATCTTCTCTGTGTTGTCTCTATATATGTGTTCCATTTTTTCACGTTATGTTGGGATAAATCATTTCATCTATTTTTTTTGATGCCCGAGCACTGTTTTCTAGACCACAGGGATTTGGAATTCCCTTCGACTATGTGGAATATCAGTTCCGATATGAGTTTTAGTGGGCATTTGCATTGGTTCATTACACAATAACTCCCTAAGAAACTCACTCAAACAACCAAACATATGATCTATATAAATTCATTTCTATCAAATAACATTAGATA
The DNA here is from genome assembly GCA_963277665.1 of Viscum album. Taxonomy (NCBI): domain Eukaryota; kingdom Viridiplantae; phylum Streptophyta; class Magnoliopsida; order Santalales; family Viscaceae; genus Viscum; species Viscum album. The sequence goes on along the minus strand of OY728141.1, from coordinate 1,277,061,723 downwards.
ACCACTGAACATAATAAAAACCTATTAAAAACATTAAATCCCTCAAATTATGTAAACATATTCAAATAATTTCCATAACACTCCCACACAAGGAGTCGAAAATTCATTCAAAAACTATTTTTTAAAAACCTTAAAACATCACTTGAAAATTAATTTTGCAAATAAAAAATTTATAAGTAAACATCATTCATTAAAAGTGTAATGAATTCAAAATGATAAACTTTTTAAAAGTCCATAACTAAAAGAATAAACCGCACACACTTTTGAATCAAAATTATTATGCATGTGTCATTTTCATTTTAATTTACATTATCCAGGTTTAATGCCATTTTAATGAATGGACAACCGTAAAAATTATAATATTGTATTTTTCTTAAATGATGGAATCCAAATTTATTATATCATTACACATTAATGAACCATTGGCCCCTCTAATTTACAATTTGTAAGAAACCACATATATTTCAATAAAATACAAAAAAACAACCCATTACAACTACTCAGTATGAAACCATTTCATTAATAACATTAAAATATTATTGAATGAATTATTATAGTGTACAAAATTATTTCATGAAAAAAAAGAACATTATTAAAAACAGAGACATTTTATTTTTATTCTTTATTTTGTTTTCTTAAAATATGATCTAGAATCCACGAATCACTTAATATGAAATATATGAAGCATATTTTATGAAAAAAAATCAATTTCATGAAATCAATTCTAATACAATAAATAGTTATGTTGTCCCTTCCCAATAAAACAACACCATAATTTTTTGGAAAAAATAATTCTTAATATACACATATCCTAATTACCAGCTTTAATATCTTCCCACTAATGAGAGTTACTTAATGGATCCAATTATTATTAGTTTTTAATAGAAAAAATAATGGGATTCACATTAATATTAAAACTAGATATTTTGTTGAAAATTATTTTCTATGCATTCCAAAACACATTTAATGCTTACAAAGCTAGGTTCCTAGTCACAAAAATATTTGATAGGATATAGAGATAGACTTAAAAATATTACTCTTTTTGGTAATATATATACTCCAAAGATATTCCTATGTAATTACACTAAACCATAACTAAAAGAAAATATAAATAATTAAATAAATCCAAACTACCCCTGTTAACGTATGTGGTGCCACACAATTTGTAAATTATGCACTGACTCTCCATATAGACAATTATTTTTTGTAGGTCATAGAACAAATATACGATTGACCCTGGACCAAAACCTAGATGTTTTATAACCCTTATAGATGGGAACCTCCCTATAAAATAATTTTTAATAATACCAACATAGGATATCATAATGCATTACCCAATATGACTTGTTAAAATATCAGATGCATGGTCCTGATAACCACAATATTATGATAAGATCTGGGTAATAATATATATATTCAGGGTAATGATTATACATTGAAATGTAAAATAAAATGTCTTATTTATAAAAAAATATAATAAAATTTCATAGTATAGTGATTAATAATGATAAAAAACATTAAGACATGTGAAGATAAAAATATAATGTTGGAATTAATGTAAAATCCAAACAAACACAAAAACATGTGTCCATTTGAAAATCTTTCACCATCATCCCAATACACCATGATAACAAAAAAACTATGATATGTACTTATTCCACATGATTCCGTTACACTTTCCAACAACCTAAATTTTTTTCTATAAAAATAGACATATATAAAATTAGGGTGTGAGCACAAATACCAGTATGATACCACCATGAATATATACAATGTATATCACCACACAACCATCCGTTTCACATTAAAAAACTAGAAATAAATAAATTTAGATATAAAAATTCTTAATAAAAAATCCTTTTGTTTCTATTAAAAAAATTTATTTTCAATACGGTAAGAATATGAATATAAATAACAATTACAAAAATGGACATGACTATAACAATTATATCAAAAAATATAACATGGTGAGCATATAAATCAAGACACAAAAAGGTAACCATGATAATAAAATCCTCAATAAGAGTCCCATATCCATCGTCCAAAGAGCATAAAATAAATATGTGATTTTATAAAACGTTATATGAAAGTGAAAACATCATGAATGAAACATCATTGGACTATAGAATAGGATAATAAATTACTATGGTAAACAAGAACTAGTAATATGACAAGTAAATCCTTACGATACCATGTCATTCCAAGTTCAATCGATATAAGTATACCCATTTTTTCTACAATATCAAAAAACCCTATTTAAAATCCCTAGTGTTGTTATGAAAAATCTATGGGTTTTATATGTATATTCCCAATTTTCCATAATTTTCTCAAGTTCAATGTTTAAAAAATAACGTATATTAGAGTCATGATTTTATTTAAAAAAATTCCCGTGAAGTATCACCACTCTCATGATTTGAAAATCCATTTTGAAACAAATCCATCGTTTACTAATTTCATAAGAAATTTAAAAACCATATTAAAATGATAAAACCCAATAAAACTATTTTTATGCCTATAATAAAAAAACATTTAATTTCCTAAACTAAGAAAAAGAAATTATTTGGAACATAATGTATCTCATGGGTTATCACTAATGAATATGGAAACTTACATTATAAAATCTTGATGGTTTATTGATTAAAAATCCACTGATGTAGAGTTGAGGATTGAAAATTCCTGAAAAATAATAAGTATCCATTCCAATTGATTCCCCAATAAGGAAGAATGAAAAATTAGCTAATGAAACAAAATATTATTCTCTGGTAGATGAACACATAGAATTTTATTCTAGATGATACAAAAAATATAGAAAAATAATATTTTGGGTATTTTAATGTAAATAAACAAAGAGTAGAACATCAAAACCCCAACCTGAAGAACCGTAATTGATTTTATGTTACACTATAACATTGAATATATATTGATAACGGTATTTTAAAATAGGATTTAAAACATTTAATGTGATAAAAGTATTAAATTATCATTGTTTACAACCATTAAAATTTATAAAAGGACATACATGGTAGCTATAGAGAAGAAAAAATAAAAACAAATTAATTATTTTCTCTAAAAAGGAATGTAGCATAAGGGTAATTTGGATTTACCCTTACACAGCTCATAATTGTCGCATGAGGGTACTGATTTACCCTTACATAATTATTGCTTTAAAAAATTCCCCTATTTAGCATTGGATTACCCATATGTATATCATGATTATCCATACATTGCTCTATATTACACTTATAAATCCATTGAAAATGGGACATACCCTTACATTTATATGGAAGGACCCTTAATATGGGCATGAATCCATAAAAATACCCTCACACAACCTTTTTTATACGATCTTACCCTTATGATTTACCAATATATATCTTTTATAAACATTGGATTATGATTATGTAGCTCTTTAGGTACCCTTATTCATCATTAAAAAATATAGAGGTACCCTTATGCAGTACATGGAACAAACATAATACGTTTACATAGCTTGGGGAAACACCACTAACCATGAAAGAACTCATATCAATATTATTCCACCTTTATATAGAGAATATAATTTTTATAATACCCTTAAAAAACAAATGAAAATAAGGATATTCCCTTTCAAAACTAGTAAAATCTAACATACATAAATTTAGGAGGAACATACCCTGATACAGACATTTTACAACATTTATAATGAAAAACCCAGTTACATGTTATTTATTTTCCATTTAATTGAATTTTAAAATTAAGTTAACATTGATTTTAATTATTAAAAAACGAGGGGGTTAAAAACGTTTTTGATCATGGATTGAAGATATATGGTTGGTCTCCAATGTGGCTTTTGATCACATGGAAATAAATTCCCATATATATATGAGTTTATTATATTTTTGAACATTTATGATAAATTATTTACGAATATAATTTTTTACATTCCTCTTCCAGGGTTCTATTAAATACAGTAGATATTATAATAAATTTTATGGGTTTAGAAGGTGACCACCAACTCAGATGTATAAATGTTTTTCTATAATATATTTAAATGAATGGAAACCATGTGTGGGGGTTTAAGCATAAAGGTTCTATGAGTAATTCTACTTTGGAGTAGGAGATGGCGATGTTATATGAAGATGGACATTGATTGTGTTTATAGTTCATTTTTATATTATGTTATATTATATTTTTTTAACATTCTATATGCTAGTTTATTTCATTTTTAGAACATGTGTTATTTAAAAAGGTTGAAATTTTTGGTTTTTTTCTTGTTTGGATTCACCATACATGGATATTATTTCTTATAAAATTATTAAATTACTAAAGGGACCCTCCGGTGTACATGTATTTATTTATAACCCTTAGAGATATTTATTGGCCATATTTGTTTTCCAGAGGACTATATTATATCCACATTAAATTAAAAATTGTAAAATCACTTCCTACATATTTCCTTTTATCCCCCATCATTTACACAAATCTATTACAATCAATAACACAACCTAGAGTCTTATAGCGTTTTAGGTCATACAGTAAGGATCTGGATACCATTATTACAAAATGTAATTGTCGTGTTGTATAGGGTTTTTGGGATTGTGGTATCCAATATATAAGACTAAAAGGACATAGAAAATAATATCAAATTATTAGTTTACAAATAACATTTTGATAAATTTACCATCTTAAATTATATATATATATATATATCTATTTAAACTAATTTATATATTTTATTTTCTATCATATAAAATCGTCATTTATAAATATATTTACAACCTAATAAGTTTCTTTATTGAACAAATTTTTTTCAACAAAATGTTAGTTCAATTTTATATATAAAAAATATTTATTAAAATTCTTCAAAAATACTTTGTAATGTATTAGTAACTATTTTACACAAAATTTATTATATACTAACAATTTTACTCTTGTTTATAATTTATGTTCATATATTCATTTGAATATAATTTTATTTATTGAAATATAATTTTTAAAATTTTATGATACTTTTTTAGTAATTGTTTAATTGTAATATATTCCCATTGATGGTTATTCATTAAATTTTAATGTCAAATAAACATTTAAATACACCATATTATAAAAAAATTATAAATAAAATTTTTATAATCACAAAATAGTCTTTGATATTTCAATTATTTTTTAAATGATTATTTTTATATTGTGTAAAATGTTATTTTTAAATAATAAGTAACATATTCTATATATATAAATATGTTGAATTATTTTTAATATTCATTTGAAACATAATTTTTAAATTTTATAGTGTAGGAATTTAACATTGTAGAAATTATATATATATCATTTAGTTATTACAAAAGTAATATCTTCATTGAAAATGCATTATAACATATATGTAATTTTTTTCAAAAAAAATATGTTTTCACAAATATATAATTATATGATAATTTACACATATTAATAAGGTGAATTTTATAAAACATAATTTTTTGACATGTATAAATAAATTTCTATTGAATCGATCATAAATAAGTAATAATAACAAATACAAATGAAACCACTAATAACAAAAGAAATAATTTCAAGCCTTAATGAATTTTTTTTATAAATTATACTAATTTATTTAGAATTTATATATATATAATATTTATAATTTCAATTATTAAATAGACATCATTTTCATTATTTTGAATTTAATATTTACATTGGTTAATTTTTTCCTAAAAATGAACAATTTTTTAGGAGTAGTGAAAATACTATCTTATGATATACCATATGTTTTATTGTAACATAATGAAGTCAAAAATTAATCAATACATTATAAAAAATTATTATTTTATTGAATAACATTTAATGATAATATTTAATTTATTTTAAAATAATATACTCAATATCCAAATGTATAACTGAATTTTTAAATTTGAAATTATATATTTTTATAATAAAATATTTTTACTATTATTTAAATTAAATAAAATATTACATCGATTCGTTTCAGTTATTAAAATATAAAATATTATATATATATATATATATGTGTGTGTGTGTGTGTTTTATTATAAAAAATATTATTATAGACAACAATATAAACTATTCATAGTTTTGACAAAGCATACAAAATTAATGAAAATTTTCATAAAAAAAATCCCACTTTATCCCACTATCCTAACACATTATTCTTCATAAATATTCCAAAATCTATTAAAATATACCCAAAACTCTCCTGTCTAATTTTTTTAGGTTCTAGGTTTCATAAAAGACTAGTCTATAAATTTGATCTATTATATGAAATAACTAAATAATGTAGAAACCTATTACTATTGATTTTTTTGGTTATTCCCCTCTTACATCCTCTGGATATTTTATGAGCATAAAAATATAATGAAATTAGTAACATATTTTTATTTGACATGTATTATATTATTGATATATCCATTATCCATTCCCCTTACATTAGTTCTAATGTGAAATCATCAACTATATTACGTTCGATTCACCGGCTCTATAGATGATGTATTCTGTTTTTCATCTCTGCCTCGATGATGGGTTTTATTATGAAATTATTATATTATTATTTAAATATGACCAAACTAATCATTATTTTTAATATATTATATGAATGTTACAAAGATAAATTTAATATAATAGTTGTTTCATTAAAACATACGACCATTTATTAACTATATAAAAAACAATGTTTCTGAATAAATATGAACATAAAAATGATATCATATATGAATCATTTATGTAATAGGTAAATAATAATAAAACAAAATTAAAAAATTTAAAATGATAAAGGTTAGTAAAACTACCTAAATGAGAATAGAATTAAAAAACCATTTATACATATTCAACCATTCGAATTTCTAAAACAAAATTCTAGGTATATTTAGAAGAATGTTTTTCATAGTTTAATGAACATCATCTCATCAAAATTTTATAGTATCGACTAATTTCAGAAGTAAAACCATCATTACTAGAATATCTATCAAACCATTGAACCATGAACAACCATCCCTGAGAGAAATGACATAAACACAAATATTATGTCACATTTTTATAAATGAACAATGAAAAAATTAAATTAATTATATATATTTTAAATATATTCATGAAAATATATTGAATAAATTTTATTTAATTATTCAGTATGTAGGCATAAATACTAAGACAATTAGTATATGATGTAACTGGTTTTCATTTCTGAGTATAATATATTTATATTTATTACTTATCTACTTTAAATATTATCTCTAAGGGATTATCCTAGAAATATTTAAATTTTATCTTATGTGTATCTAATTATGTTTGTGGTTGTACTTCAATGCTTTCCTCCCATACATATTCAATGTCTATTTCTTATATCGTTCATATAGGGGTTTTCTTTCACCTCCATGTTATTGAGTTTATTCCCCATTTCATCATCAATTTCATTATTTATTTTAATTCTATTTGATTATTTTATTTTTATATCCATTATCTTTCTTCTTTTTTAAATATTTTATTTCCTTCATGATTTTCATGTTTATTTCGGAATGTCAAAACCTATAATAATTATAATATAATTATTTTCAATATCTATATTCATGTACTCTTTAATCTATTTAAAATCTATTAATTTTCATGGTTACATAATTATGAAATTATCTAATGATTTAAATTTTTTTACTTCTATTTATATCATTATGAAAATCAAGTTTAAAAGTACTATATTTCTTCATTCCAATGAAAACATACTGAAATGTTTTGAAAAATATTTTCATTTTTTTCTTCCATTTTCCGCTATAATATTATGAATATTATTCTCTATATTCATTTATTATATTAAATATATTAAATAATATTTCTTTTTAAAATATCATTTTTTGATTTAAATAAGATCTTATAATTATAAACTTATTCAAAAATTACATTTTCATTACAAACATTAATATTGAGTAATAATTGAAATTTATTTTCAAACTTCTACTATTTATTATATTTATTTGAAATTTTCAATATCTTTTCTAATAATATCTCATTTTACTCTCATCAGACCATATCTTATGTTACATTTGATTGAATGATATATTTCGAATAAATACAAACTATGTCAAAAAAACATTGGAATACGTATCCATGTACCTATGTATGTACAGTCTGGGGAAATGGATTCTCTCTATGAAAAATTATCCATGACTTCCATTGAATTTATTTATCATCAAATATGTATAAAATTAACATTTCATCCAATGAGTTTCCTTTGTGTTTACCCTTAATTCATTAGTTTGATTGATGGGTGTAAACCCAGATACACATAAATTCAAATAATTATGGAAATTTTGATAATCAATATACTCATTAATTCTATTTAAAAATGTATTAATTTATAAAACATTTATATCAGACTGCTTCCATTGGAATTTTTTTTGAATTACTACATCAGATCCTTCATAATATGGATTCATTTGAATTAATATGATATGAGTGGGGCCATAAATTATATATCCCCTTGAAGCATTGGTATGTATAATGAGGAAATATTTATTAGTTATTTTTGGTATTGTTATGAACTAAAATTCAATAAATAAAATTCATTTTTATAATAAATAAATTCATCATGATGTAATCTATTTATAGAAAAAACATGCACATGTTCTATAATTATTTATGGTTAATGTTTTTTTCATTTAAAAATTATTTAATCATTTTAAAAATATCAAATATCTCCATTTTGCAGTGACCATTCAGATTAGTATATTGAGGGTTATGAAAAAGTATTTTGACATAAATTAAGGAAGCGATGGCCTCAACCAGTGGAATAATAAATTATGAATCCCATTTATCAGAGCATAATAGGTCAATAACATCAATGGTATTTTAAATTTTCCAAACCCAATCTATGATTATATAAATTAATCATTAATAATACCATTTATTATATAATTTCAAGCGCATCGAGATCACGAGCCAAACAATGTTTGTCGCACCACCCCACAAAACTATCACCACCAAACAACATATGTATCATCCCAAACCAAAGGGGATCGATCCTTAAATAAACAAAGACATATTCCATAGTCCAGGGACTACATACATTTCATGAAATGAATAAAAATTATAGGAGGACTTTTCCTAATCTATATACAGGCACACACCCGACAATCTCAATTGAAAAGTACAGAGGATGAAAAGAAAAAGTAGAAACATCTTGAGAAATAATAATAAATGAAAAACATATAGTGAACAGAAATAATATGATATAGTAAAATAAAAGATAAAGAGAAAAATTACGTGACCACACAAGTAATAATTTCTAACCTAACAAAACTAGAAAAGTGAAATACTAAGAGATCATATCACCAAATATTCATGCTCTGACCACCATATGTGGCCAAATGATGTATGTAACACTAATATACTCTTTAATCACCACTGGCCTATATTTATATTGAATAAGATAGGATGTTTGTGGGAAAAGACCATGCATGGGTGAGTATATACATAACAATAAGGATACCCCAAAATCCAAGGGGGAGTAGTAAGAGGTGTGATATGAATTTAAAATAAAACCCATATCCATAGAGTAATAGAATACAATGATATAAATAATATATATATATATAATCAAAAAAAATCCCAAACAAGATATATTGGAGATCTACATATCATATCCCATCCTAGGAAATAGTGCAATCAGTACCATGAATCTATCAATGAAGCCCAAAAAATGGCCCATTTTTCTGATGACACGTCATAATTAGGCCACAACATTCCACTGTTCCACACATTAGTCGTGACCAAATATATATGTAGAGAACCTATTCCCTAGTAAAATATAATATTTCCCCTCAATATAAAGAAAAATCATTACCATAATCTATGGAAGGGTTCCAACCAGTAGATAAATAAACCATACCATTACTCTACATGGGGGGTTTACTTAGTAGATTTCTAGGGGACCCATGCCCAATTGAATAAAAAGGTTTCCACTCTAATTTTTGAGGACCCATTACCTAAATCCAAAGGACGGTGCCACTCTAGTGGCTATTAATGGACCCATACCATGTCCAGAAGGCGGGTTCCCCAATAATGATCGAAACCATATCCCTGATTCCAAAGGAGTGTGCCACTCAGATATTAGATAGTAGACCCTTAACATGACTAGGAGGAGGTTTCCACTATAGTAATAAGTATATAGATTACTGATGGCATGATCAGTAGGAGGGTTCCACTCCAATAGTCAATTGAGGACACATATTCTACAAAGCAGAAGGGTGCCACATAATTGATAGGTAGAGGACCCATGCGTTACCCAGTATGAGGGTTCCACTCCGATCACATTGGTGATATTGCTCAGTAGTTTCCATCATAACAAGTATAAAATGTAATATCTCCCAACATATCTCAAAATCCACTATGAAGGACAAAATTTAATTGTACTTGAAAAAAAATCTGGATAGTTTAGTTGTGGTCCAAAATACAATTCCATACAACAATGAATGGATGTATCCAATCTAGTACACAAATCAAATCCCATGTAGCCATAAATGACATTCCTAAACCACTAGGGGTCCTAACCATGTTCCTAGCTATGTCCGTGTAATTTTTCCTATGTCTATGTACTCAGGTACATAGTGTGTTCACCAACACGGGGTTCCACTCATGTCCATGTACTCTAGCCGTTTGTTGGTACATGACATTTAGCATGTTGTTCCCATATATTTGTACTCCCAATGATCACACTACGATTTCATCACTGAGTCACAAAATGTTTTGGGGTCCCACATGGCCTATGATACTTAATGAACCTGAAACAATTATCGTTGTCTCCACGTGTTTACAAACCCTATGTTCTTCAGTCTATACAACGCATAGTTGAGTTTTTCTCCAAATTCTTTCTTTTATTCTAGTGATTCATGTATATTATTTTCACATTAAATCCCACCTCTTATCCATCTTTAATAAAAGGGGGTGACTTAATCTAGTGTTCATAGCCATCCATTTGCGGGAAAACTGATTTATGTTGATCTGCTAGAATCCCATGCAATTCTGTATTCATTCATGTTTCATGCAGTGCCTCATGGGATTCCAAATGAATTGTGGAATAACACCCTTATCAAAAATCATCTAATTGCATCGCCACTAAATGAATCCATTTGTCTCACATGATTTAAGAAAATATCATCGGTGTTATCGAGCTTGGTCACACCCATCAATGTCAACCTTGATCTCGTGGGCCAATCAATGAATAGAAAAAGATTAATTGGTATAAATTCATAATAAAATAGGTGAATAAATTATCAGACAATCATTATTGGCCAAAAAATAATAATTAGTATAGAAAAGATTTGGAAAAGTATATAAAATTTATAAAACTGATTCATTGGCTAATGGAAAGGCATAATATGAATGGAAAATAATGAAAATGTTTGATAATTCTATATCAATTTAATAAATTTTGGTAGAATATAAAAATCATCAAGTCCCACTTCAAATTTTATCATGTATCGTTGAATAATTTTCATTCCAAAAATTAAAGATGTCCTTTCATTTTATGAGGCTCAATCTTCTTGGATCTGGAGTGTCATTATAGTTTGATTTTGATCCACTAGTGAAAGGAGGAAGAAGATGCCTCTTAATGATACTAATGTTATGTGACCAACCCTAGAGATCCTACATAACATGTATTTTAAATTGTGAATTAGGTTTATATTTAATAATAAAATAAAACAAATTAATCACCTAATTTAATTATATGTACCTTCCAAAACCATTTTATCCAAACAACCCATACCAAGCCATTTAATGTTCCAATGTGGGTAAAACATTCATTTCAAATTCAAATTTGGAATCATATTTTATATCTAACACTACATTTAATAGGTATTACATTTTATTTAATAAACTATGATTTAATTATATAAAATCTATTTAATAAAATTAGAACATTAATTTCTGGCACACCGCAACTCGGAATCACACACTGTCTCAAAACATGACTGCAAAAATATTTCTAGATATATTCCAATTTCCTAAAAATAAAAAATGGGTCCCAAATTTATTATCACCTCAATATTTTCGTCCCCAAAAAGAAAAATCTAAATAATGAGTTCTTGATAATGATTCGACATCATGCTCTCATGCTCCTATGAGATCTCCTACATGAATATATATTGGAAGAACACATGAACCAAAAAAATGACCAATCCACATAGGGTCCTCTCCTACTGATCCTAGATCACCTCCAAGTGATCCATATTAGAGGTTACATGCTCAATGTTTTTCTCACCCATGTAAATGGCCTGTATGAGTTTATGCACATATCTAATCAACAACGACAGATGTAAGACTTCATAGACCCTATCTATCTCATGAGACAGGGCAGGGTGGTAATAAAACTATCCAAATATTTAAAATATCAATAATATCCCAATCAAACTCATATATATCTTTAATACTAATAAAAATCAACAAAATCCTCATCGCGATGATACTGTCATAAAATCATGGTCTCCCCACTCAGAATCCATTGGTCTGCGATGTCGATCATCATAAAATTTCTACCTTCTCTAAGTAGTCCACATCATCCAATAGTTTACCTATATCTTCTCTATCATCACCTCCACCATATATAGATAAATAAAATATTCCATTCCAATCTATTTCTTATACGAGGGTGACCTATAGGGTCTCCCATAATGGGAATTTAGTGTCTCAATGTCGACAGTTGATTGGTATCTATTATTGTATGCGAACTCTACAAATTGAATGTGATCATCCTAGCTCTGTACAATGTCTATCATGAAATACCTTAGCATATCCTATATATCATTGATAATTTTCTTGATATTCCATCCATAAGTGGGTGAAACATTGTATTGATCCTCGTCTAGGACTTGAATATATCCCACAAACATCTCCAAAACTATTATGTGAACCCAAAATCATGAGTATAGAAAATATTTAAGGTCACCACATGATGATGAACAATCCCCCATATGTAAAAATACACCATAATATCAAGTTAAAGTTTCTCCCTGATATAAAGAAGGTGTGTCGTCTTTGTCTGTTGGTCAACTATCACACAGATACTATTGTTTCCACTCAATTTTCACAGTTTCCCTATAAAAAACACCATGGAAAATGCTTCCCATTTACAATATTGGATCTTATGGAGATGAAATTTTTTTTGGAACCTAGTGCTTAGTATACACCTAGAGATAGGTGAGTCCTTGAGATAAGAAACCAACCATTCTCTATCTCATGGAATCCCACTAAAACTGAGAATGTAGTTATTTTTACAACATCCCAACACTAGGATGTATGTCCAAAGGAGAAATGTGGAACTCTATAATCACCTCCTCCCATATCTTGACTAGGACCACCATATTACAATTAAAATGGATGACTTGGTCCCCTCATTTAAAAAATACATTTGGTGATCTTCTTGAGGATATTTAATCACAATAAACCTCGAAGTCAATGTATCCAAACTAGGACACTCTCAAACACTTGTGATGAATTGGAGTTGACAACATACATTGAAGAAAAGCTAAACACACATGGTTAACTAGGTTTAGTAGTCAGGAGGAGAACTGCACAAATGCCTCATGCACCCGACAAGCCTAATAATTCCATATATGGGCATCTTCCAGCACATTTACCTTTCATTGACTATAGACTATCTAAAATACATAGTAATTTAGAAACTCCAACCACGTCCTGTATCCCAATTTCTAGTATCAGTGACTAAAGGTATACCTATGAAACTTATGGATAAAATAAATAACAAATCTCTCTCATAAAAGATAGTGCCTCCACTTCTTAATAGTGGAGACCACCACTTCTTGATTTAGGTCATGATTTGTATAGTTATTCTCATTTGTCATCATTTTCCAAGAACCATTTGAAATAACATCTAGTGTCTGCATCAAAATATTACAAAGAATATCATCTGAGGAATCATATTACAATAAGTACTCCATTCCCTACTCTGATTGTCCCAAAATATCAGTACTCATAATCCTCAGTATCAATTCCTGAAAGTTCCTCTATCACTACACAGTCTAAGTAAATTGATTCAATTTCTTCATCAGCGTGTTAAATCGGGCTAAAATACTAGATATTTATGAAAAAAAACTCCATAAGTACCTCGACCAATAAACAAAAAATCAGTACCTATGACACATTATTAGGTGGATACCATGAAACCACTAAATTGATCATTACCAAGTACAAAAATAATCCATTTCCATAATTGAAATACCCCTGAAAGTGAACCACGTATATCTAGAACTAGAAATTCAAGATCTTATAATAATACTGGTTTTCCAAATGAAAATCTAGGTCCATCAGCAAGTTTATTTCATGCTCCTCATCCGACATTGAGAATATGTGTTTTTCATCAAAAAAGACCTCCATAAATTGGTCTACGTAGGGATATAAGACATGTTTAATCAAATACATAAATAGTGTGGTGTAATTATTCCCATTAAAGGACATCAAATTAAACTCATAGTGTGCACAACAACATCAAAATTCCATCTTCAGAATATCTTCCTCCCAAACAATAAATTTACTATTTCTGGACCTCACATCAATCTGTGAGAACTATACCACACATTGAAACTTATAAAATAGTCAATCAATCCTTGGAATGTGGTAGTTTTTCATTATCATGGCCTTATATAAGATAATATTATCCCTATAGATCCATAAGATCCAGTTTTCCTATTTCATGAACAACGCCGCATCCACATAGGGGTACATAATGGGTATAATAAAACCCTTATCTCGATGGTTCTCCAACAGAAACCATAGATCTCGGAGATCAATTGGGAGCATATGCTAAGCCTTAGATGATATCAATGTGTTTCTAGGATAAAATTCTATATGAAAATCCCTTTCCCACCACAGAGGTAGTATCTTGATGTCTGTGGAGAATACCTCCCTAAGATCCTCCAAAAATAAAGGATTTTATATGTTCGGAGAGCTTGATGCATCAAGGGGTACACTAAAAATTGATGGATAATGGTATTAATGTTCCTGCTCATAATACGTACTAATCCCTCCATGAAATATCTCTAACCCATGAAGGAAAATATTTTCCCATAAGTTTGATGGTATCTAGCATGTCTTTGGGGTTACTAATTCTAGGATAAGACCATAGAAAACTATTTTAAAGGAAAGAGGAAATAATAGGTTTCTATCACGATGAACAAAATATCCCATGATATACTCTCTCTACCATGTGATTTATCGCATTGATGGTAAATAAATGATAAAAAAAGAAGCATTCCCCATAGGAACCTCAAGGAAAAGATGATGGGATAAATCATGCACTAGGAGATTCATATATGACACCTAGAGTAATGATATGAATTAATGAATAAAAACTACGTCTAATAAGTCTGAGTAAAGAGTTTAATAATAAAAAATTGTACCTTTAATCATCTCCTATGTCGTTGGATTATACGCCTCCATACCCTACAATGATCATTCACGCCAACTGCTAGTTTCTTGAGCTTGATGTGGTACACCTGGTGGATGTGGAAGGATCTCATAGATTCATCCACCAAAAAATACTTCTCTTGGATCCTCACATGCTCCTCTTCAAGAACATTCTCCCCGGGGGATAACCTTCTATTTACTAAGAGATCTATAATCGCAATGCAACCTCTATAGTGTTAGTTCAACTGCTATCTTCTTGAACTTCTCAATACGTTGGGTTGGAGAAATCACGTGACATGTGAACTTACTAGTAAACACAAAACAAATAATTCTCTCTAGGATGCACTAGTACCCTATTTTTTCCTCACTGTATCCTTGAGTCCAATCGTTGGATAATCTCCAATGCTGAAAATCATTTGACAGGTGCCTACTAACTATTTGAGATGTCCAAACCCAAAAATGCACACTAATTTCTCCATTATATTTTTATCATTTTGATGAAAATATATCCACCAAAGAAACCAACTACAACACTTCAGTGTAGGTGGTAATTCACAAGGGTACCACAATGACACAAATTACTCTATAGAGACCCTCCAAAAACTTCCATGAAAAAAAGTAAACATCCCATATCATGTCAAGGGAGTAACACATAAGGCCTGTGAACATCGTATGATTATGATCCAATATCATCCCTCCCTGATATAGAAAAATATTCTCTTGAATCCAAACTGAGCGTATGGAGGGGTTGTACCCCTCACAAAATAATGTTTGTAAGATGGGCCATGAGAGTGTGGACCCATTATGACTCTCTGTAACATGACCCCACTAGTTCCTAGATACTAGTTGTAAATTTATAGATTCCCATCAAACCACTTGATTAGTAGATGTCAAGATAATCCTAAATGAAAAAATCACCAACTCTATCCGATCATCCACTGATTGGGAATCTGGTTCACCGCAGAACCTCAACAGTCTTTGGAATTGGAACTCATAGAGCATTCAAAGCTTATGTGAATCCTCATAAAACATTGTTGGTATGATCTACTATTCAATTCGTTGGGGGTGCGGCTATCTTCCAATCTAGATGAAAAATATTGTGAGAAGGACCTTCAAATTCAGCCTCATGACACAATGAACCATTTTCAGGATCCAAAATCGGTAAATTGACTAGATGTCATCAGAGAGGCATCCTAAAAATTAAATGAAGACGTTCAATGGTCACATGAGAATATATATATATATATATAATGGTGAAATGAAACAATAATGATAGTTGAAAGACAAAATAATGTAATATAAATGCATAATTGATCATTCGAACCAATTTCTTGTTATGTCGTGTCATGAAGTGGGTATTCTAAGCACTTGTGGATCGATACATTGGCTGCCACACCAATAATAGGTTCCCCATAATAAAATCCACCCTCTAGACACATTAAAATTATTTTACTATATCCAATATAAATAATGGTATACATACTACTCAAAAAAAACATTACAAGGAACAAACCACCTCTGATAAAAAACTATCTGTAATTGAAACAATGGGACTCAATCTACAACTAACACAAGCCCGCCTCTATCAGTTAGGGTTTGGTGACACGTTCCAAAACAAATTACAAGTATGGTTGAACTTTTCCTAAAGTAAAAATACTCACACACACACCCAAAACCATGTTAATTAATAAGTGAAGAGGAAAAGAAGAAAATACGTAACATCTAGAGTAATAATTATACGTGAAAACCCACTAGGGAATACTATGTGTACAAAAGTGTACACAGAAATTTAAAGGGGAAAATACATTCACATTCATAATGATGTCCCGACCTAAAAAATGGAAAACTAAAATTAGGAGAGAGAGAGAGAGAGAGAGACTAGATCGAAATCTCCGATCTTTAGCAACAATATGTGGACAAATTCAGCAAGTATCCGTAATAATATTTGTAACCCCAATCGACCATTACGTTTTCTTCGTAAGATATGAAACCTATGGGAATATCCCATATCATGGAGAATATATACATACCAAGTAGGAATCCATAAATAATAATGTAAATAATAATGAGAAACGATATGAATAGATTGATCAACCACTATAAATAGAGTAAAAATATTATTACATGGATATAAAAATATATTCCCCAAAAAAAATCCTGAACGAGAGAGAAATAGAATCATCATCTCATAGACCAACAAATAAAAGTGTGGCATGGGTACCAAGAATCCATTGATGATGCCCATAATCTCATGATTCTTTTGGAAGATACATCCATGTCCAAACACACCTCCCCATTATACCTTATATTCAAGGTCTCATAATCTATATGTAGATAAACCATGCCTTCGTACAACAAGATCATGCAACCAAATAGATATATGACCCATGCCTTGGCTCCATAGAAGGGTGACACATAGTTGATAGAGGACCCTTACCCTGACACCGGAGTAAGGTGACACTCAGTCGATATCTAGAGGACACATGCCTTGTCTCATTAAGATGGTTACACTCTAATGGTTTAGGACCCAGTTCCTGACTCCGTTAGAGGGTGACACTAATGAGTTGATAGTTGACCTATGATATGTACCAGTAGGAGGGTTCCACTCATATGGATAGTAGAGGACCCATACTATGCCCAATAAAAGGGTTTCACTATAGTGGCTATCAACACATGCCCTGAGTTTGTAGGAGGGTTCTACTCAAATAATAGATAGAGGATCCATTCACAGCTATGGTGGGGGTTTCCACTCTTGTAATTAGTGGACAGTGGACCCAAAACCTTCCCAACAGCAGGGTGTTACTCTAATAGTCAATTGAGGACCCATGAACTTCACAGTCGGAGGGTGACAAATGGTGGATAGGCAGAGGACCCCAAACCATTGAAATCATGAGGGTGCCACTATATTAGTAGATATTTGACCCATTCCTTACACAGAAGGAGGGTTACACTCTGACCTATGTACTGATTCTGCCTTATCATTGTCATCATGGAGAATCACCTAAATAAGCATAACACATAAAAGATCTTGCATCATAATGAAAAATAAAGATTGAATACCACCAATCACATTCTACATGAAAAAAACATCACTGACTAGATATGAATAATAAAGAATATATGTCCTAAAAGTTGATATGAGAGGTAGAAGTTTCCAAAAAAATGATGAATGTTTACATGACTTGTAAGGAGACACACACAGCGTGTGGTCCTACTATTCTGCCTAGTCGTGTATGTACCAATACTTTGCTCACTTACTGTGTAGCCCTAAAAGGATTGTAGAGGTACTAAATGGAATTCCCCCACCACACATGGTAATTCATATGCCTCTTTCTAGGTCCATGTAAATATTCATATGTCTATGTACTCTAGTACCTGACAAATCCTCTTGCATGGGGTTACACCCATGCCCATCAGTCCTTGTCCATTTCTATAGGCCATGTGCTGGTACACTACATATAGTTAGAAATGTCTATGTCAATGTACTCCCAATGTACGTGATGGGCCATTACCACTAGGTCACATTTTTTTGGGGGTATCACATGACATGTGATTATTAACTAACCTGAAACTAAGCCTCTATATACAGGGGGCTACACGCCATATGTTCTTCAGAATAAATGAAATAGAGTCTATTTTTTTCCAAATCACAGACATGATTTAGGTAATTTGGAACCAAATCAACCATGTTTTATCATATATCCATCCCATATAAAATATAATGGGAAGTCTTCATTCATTTTTTACGACCATCTGTTGGTTGGAAAATGAATTTCTATCGATCTGGTCGATGCTCGTATGAAGCCGTATGCATTCTTATCACTCTTAAAACATCTCAAGATTCCAGATCCATGATTTAATACCCTAAGTCCCATTATTAATCTAATTTTATCCACTATTATCCAATACATTCATCACAAGTGATTACACCATGAATCTGGGGGGTCTGATCGAGCTCTCTCCAACCCAATAGTATTTAAAAAAGAACATGTGGTTAAATCGATAGAAAATTTCAATAATAATTTTGATAAATGAAAAAGGACAAGGGTAAAACAATATTTTTATAGTATTTATTGGTCGACAAATACAAATTGGGATGCCCATGGTGAGAAAAATAGAATAACCAATTTACTACATTTTCGCATGCTCCAGAAAGGGCTTAAATTGAAGACGGATCAATGAAAATGGATGATCAGGGACATTTTATTTAATAAACTGGAAAATATTCCCCAAATTGAGAGTCCAACCACATATTATATCATTTTACATTGAATATTATACTCTCTAATAAAATAGATATGTCATTATATTCATTATTCCTTAATATTCCTAAATCCGAAGTTTTTCATCGCCAAATTTGATCTTCCAATGAGGGGAAGAATAAGATGCCTCCCAATGATCCTAGGGTTTTGCAGCTAATTCCAAAAATAATTAATAACGTGTATTTAAAATGGCGAATTATGTTTATCTTATTTAATAAAATAAATAACATTCGGTGTATAATTAATCATACGTACCGACAACCTTTTTATCTGAATTCCCCATGGAGATCCATTTTAGGTCATTCCTATAGTACACTTAGTGCTTTGAATTCCACTATTGTATAAGATGATCAATTCAAGACTACATTAATGAGAAATCCCATTTTCTATTAGAAACCAACAATGTGTGATTAAAATATATAAAATATTTTCATTAAATTAATTATAGGAAAAACATACAATGTAATCATACTCTTTCTTATCACTTGGCCCCAGAATAATTTCAAGTTATATTCAAAATTCATACATGGAAAAATAAGGGTCTCTAATCCATACTCATAAGGCAATCACATGTGTGTCAAATGGGTTATATATCATCACCCTAACCATATGAAATATTATATTTTATGGAAAAATCAATGATTATATTTTTATAATTGTAATGAAAACTTTTAATTTATTAAATAATGAGTTTGGTTAAATTTAGATTCAAATACATATACAAAAATGTATTCTAGGGAAATTTTAATTTTCTAATAGGGCATGTTTTTGATTAATTCATTAATATTTTAAATAATTTTTTTAATGAAAATATTATTATGAAATGAAATTATTTTAAAGAAATATGATAATATAATTTTACAATGTCAAATGTAATTTCTATAAGTTTCGGATAACTAATATTAACAAAAAACGTAATTTTTTAAAATAAATTTGTATTTTGATTTAAAAGTGAAAAATATCATATTTCTAAAGATATATTGACTAAATATATATTAATTTTCAAATAAGAGAGTATACATTATCTTAAAGTGAATTGTTATTAATTTTTTGAGAAATTAGATTTTTTGGGTAAAAATATAATATTTTATAATTATAGAATAGGTATAATGACATCATAAAATACCAAAAATGATATAGTAAATAATATAAATTGTATCCACAGCCATAATTATGTCCCCATTTCACATAAATAATTTTTTTGGTTATTTGATTTATTTTATAATCCATTAACAAATAATTAAAAATCAATATTATATTTAAATGTATTAAAATAAATAATGTATAAACATGACTATTTTCCACATCACTAAAGGAGTTATTTTAATTTTTTTTGTTTATAGAATTCAAATATAATTAAAAACACTCCTATTTTGTTGATAATTGGGGAAACAATAACTATATAGTATGTTGTTTTGATTACTATATCAAATATAGTACAAAACCATTATTTGGAAATTAATAAAGAATTTTTCTCTCTTATTATATATAAATGCACGAAGACTCCAATTACTCTTTAAAAAATAATTGGATCAGGATATTTCTATTACATAACCTATATATAGTCCCCCCATTTTACCGCATTATCTTAATATGTTTCTCCCAAGCGTTTAGTAGCATCCCTTAAAGTTAAGGGATCCTCTCATTCTCCTCTTTATTCATAAACCGCCATTGTCTTAATACATTAATTCCAATTTCTTAATTTTGGATTTTGTTATTAAATATAAATATTACTACCATTATTATTTACATGGGATTAGTGACACCATTCACTCTCTTTAATCATTAATTTAAATAATCAAGTATTTTCATTATCTACCATAATGATCTAGTAATTTTTTAGGTGAAACAAATGTAGAGTGAACACCCATCCATTTTATAATCGATGGTATTATCTACGATATACCTATAATTAATTGATTTGGGACATACTTGTATGTATATAACACACCATAATCCTAGTATTAAAATTTAGTAATCACATTCTTATGGTGTACGATTTATATAGAACACTTTTTCATGTATATGATATGAAAGTGACATGTGCACTCAAAATTATATGGACCACCAATTCATTGTTTAATTTTTTTATCTCAAGATATTCCATATATGGTGAACTATAGGTTATCCAGAGTACACTATGTTATTCTACCCATGTGGGTTTCCATTACAATTGTTTATGAGGTCATGATTTATGTTGTTTCCAAATTCTTATATTACCTTTATGTTATAATTTCATATGAAGCGTCATTGTTCATGATAATTATTCTCACCACACTTATGTTACCATGATATCCCCATTTCATTACATGTACTACTTTAATTATTTATATTATTTTAATATTAAATTACTATGATTTATATATCATCCCTTTTTTATATACATTTCAAGGATATCCTCCTTAGTTTTAGTAGAAATATTAAATTTTATAAGTATGTTATGGAAGTTTTAAATAATGTAATTTTATTTATGTATCAAGTTTTTCTGTTATATACCTCATTTACAAATTACACAAGGCTTCACAATATTCTAGGATTTTATAATGTTTACCATTATGTATTAAATCATGAAATATAGTCTACTAAAAATATGAGTTGTCATATTAGGTTTCTGAGGAGATTGTAGTTATTTTTTGGATGGTGATTAGAAAACTCTTACAATAACCTTTTTGATAATACTAGACATAGTAAAACAAATATATATTGGTAATGTTTATATAATGAGGTTTCAAATAAAATACATCACTTTTGGGAAATTAGAAGACGACGTGGGTCATGAACACATGTACCCAAGGGTAATAATTTTGAAAAGGGAACATTGAGATATAATTGATCATCATCTACTTCATAGAAAAAGGGATTTCTACCCAAATGGTTTCATACTATTGAGGTATATATATTTGTTAAATTTTCCAACACCTTATGTACCATTATTAATGAGTAAAATAACAATAATATTTTATTAAAAAAAATAAACTGGATAATATATATTAAAACCTGTAAATTCACATGATAAATACTATATATCATTTATGATTTTCCTTTGAAATTTTATAGTTTCCATTTCAAATTTTAAATAGATTCAAAATTATTATTCGTAATTAAGTAATTAATGAATTAAATGATTAGAACCGACATTATACAATGAAATGAACGATTATCATCCATTTTTCTACACATTCATTCATATCAGGAAACATTATTAGTACTATTCACACACCCCCACAAAACATCGATTTCAGATTATTAGTGATGAAGTAAAATGGTTAAATTGTTCTCCCCCTAGTATATGACTCATCCCCAATAAAGTTTTTTTAAATGTTAAAAAAACCTTATCATACTCCCTTTAGAAGAATTAAATTATAGTATGGGCATAGATTAGCTTTATTGTTATAGATACTAAATAAATTTCTAAGAGTAAGAAATGACCCTATACATGGAAAATATCTCTATGATTTTATAAAAGTAAAATGGGAATGATGAATCATATTTGGTACCAAAATGTCATGGATTGATATTATTTCCATACGAGTACAAATATCTTGATCAAATTATAGAGATTAATATGTGACCATCCCCAACGACATGACCATTGTATAGGAATTCCCTGATTTGTTAAATATTAATTGGATGTTCCTCCTTATCTTGTGAGGTTTATTTCATAATTGAGATCATACCTAAAACTTTTCCAATATCAAATAATCTACCAAGAATGAATATTTTTGAATCTTGAGGATATGAAGAATCAATTACAGGATAATATGTATAAAGGGGTTATCCACGGATGTTATTCATTATATGGTGCACCTATCCTATTTAGTAAGAATAATGATGGGTAAATGCACATATACATTAATTATTTTGGTCTATATAGGACCAAAATATATATAAAGATTCAATATCCATATATTGATGATATTATTGATCAACAACTGAAAGCCCAATACTTCTCAAAGGTGGATCTTCGGTTGAGATATTACAATGTAAATGTAAAATATAACGGTGTCCCCAAGAATTTATTTCATAAAATGTATGGGATGTACATGTTTATAGTGATTCCATTTGGGATCACAAATTCTCTAGAAATCATCATGGACTTGATGGATAGATAATATAGGGATAACCTGGATAAAATTGTAGAATTATTTATAGATGATATTCTTATGCACTCCCAAAAAATAACAATATGAGGAATATTAAAAATCTATACTAAATACATTGTGGAAGTTAATGTTATATGAAATATATAATAAATGTTCCTTTTTTGGAACAAATAACTTTAATGGGTAACAATGTCACAAAGGTATGGATACATGTGGATCCATCAAAAACAAAGGTAATCAATGTATGTCCTAGAACAAAAAATGTGATTGAAATCCATAGTTTACATGGATTTTATTGTTAATATCATGGGATTGATAAAGATGTATCAGGACACTGAATCCCACTAAATTGTCTTTCTTGAAAAAGAATCGTGTTTTTCTTGTTTGATGAATGTAATGAAATAACTTACGGATGGCAGAAGAGGTTAATCACTGCACATGTGGTCATATTATCCACCAATGGTAAAGTATTTGTTATCTATCGTGATTCATCTAAAAAATTACTAGGTTTTACCCCGTTGAAAAATGTCAACATTATCTTCAATGCCTCAAAAAAATTAATGATCAATGAGTTGATGTATTCAACCCATGATATAGAATTAGAATTAGTGATGTTCCAAATAATCATTTAGTGACATTATCTCTCTAGAGAAATGTATAATATATATATAGATCATAAAATCCTAAATTATATATTCACACAAATGGATATTAATATGTTCTAACAGTGGTAGTTAGGTATGATCAATGATTATGAATTTTCAATACATTACCATCATTGGAATGAAGAAAAAGTTGCAGATTCTCTATGTATAAAGGATTATACAACCTTATCCCAGATGAGGATTGTAAAATATCCAAGACACATGTACCTAAAAACGATGGGAATGATTCATAAAAGGATATTCATAATAAATTTTCTAAATAAATACTCAACCATCCCTTACTGAGAGGATCAAGGAGGTCCAAAAATATGACAGGTTTCTACAAAATAATGTAGTGAATATTCCAGACATTAAATTTTGTAAATATGGAGTTATATTGTTTACAACATAGATATGTGTCCAACAAAAACAAAATGTCTTGAGGGAATATCTGGATGATGCACATAAATCACCCTAATCTAATTATACATAATTCAGTATGATGTATAGATATTTGATGTAAACATGTGGTGGGATAACATGAAGAGGGTCATTTTTGAGTTCTTCTCTCGATGCCTGATATTAAAATATGTCAATGAATAAGTACATAATTATATGTTTATGATGAAACCATTTACTATAACAGAATGGAAATTGGAAAACATAACCACTGATTTCTTTGTACGAGTCCCTAGGAAACCAAATTGAAATAACACTATGTTTGTGGTAGTTGATCACCTTTACAATTATATTAATTTTATTTCAATCAAAGAAGATTTATCCCATAACCCACTCACCGAGATATAAATAATGAATGTGGTAAGACCGCATGGTGTTCCACTATCTATTGTATTTAAGAGATATATTTGGTATACCTAATCATTTTGGAGAATCCTTCATTAAGAGTTGGATATAAAACTATGATCCATCAATGATTATCACCCTCAAAAAAATGATTATACAAGATGGTAAATTAATACACAATAGGATATATTGAGATCATGTTCAATGTATTACCATGGATGTTGCGAATTGAACCTTCCCCAATTAGAGTTTTCATAGAACAATAATCTCCATTTTCGCATTCAAATGACACCGTATGGGGCTTTGAATTTTAAGAGGTGTTAGACTAAAACATGATGGGATGATGTTGGGGATACAAAGCTGATGGGAACACATATAATTCAAGAGATTACAAATAAGGTTCAATCAATAATGCATCATAAGAAATCCCCACCCCACCGACATAATTCTTATGATGAAAATAATTCAAGGGACCTGGAGTTTGAGGTTTGAGATAAGGTGTTCCACCATATATCTCCATGGAATAATGTCATGCGGTTCATGAAAATGGAAAGATTAGTCCTAGGAACATTAGTGTCTCAGAGATCTAGGATCCAAACATATTGGTGGCCTATTGAATAGCACTCCCACTGAACCTATCTCACAAACATGTCATGTTCCACATATCTCTCTTGAGGATGTATATAAAATAAACCTAAAATGTAATGAATCTATAGGTAGTACCATTAGATAATTATCATGCATATGAGGATAATCCGATGATGATCTTAGATTATATGGACAATGTTATAGAAACAATTCACACAACATTTCTTATTTTAGATAGTTATATTATATTGGGTGGAATAGACTATAAAACATCATAACCACTGATATTATATCCATTTTATAGTGACCATTATGATTAGAATATTAATTTTTCTGTTAATTTAGATTTGAATCTGAACATGTTTTTGATTTCCTCGACTAGTAGGATCATACACTATGAGTCCCATTAATCAGAGATTTCAAGGGATAGATATTAATTGGTCAATACAATTGACAAAACCCAAAATAATATTAAATAAATGAAGTTTGTTCCAAACTATTTATAGAGTATATTTTTGCTCATGGTTATTACAATCCACACCATGTTCGTTAAACCACCCAATGAAAATCTCATTGTCACTCACATTACCCTTGTAGATGTCATTTGTGTAATAAAGGATAATGCATCTAGACCCTAATAATATTTTATTCTATTTATAAAGAAAATAATGATTATATTTATCCCATTATAATATTTATTTTTAAAGGATTATAGAATTAGTTTGATAGAAATTATATTTTGTAATGATGAAAATAATATTTTATTTTCGTGATATTTATAGTTTCAATACAAGCACAATATTTTCTGAATTTTTAATTCATTAATTAAATGACATTTCAAAAATTTCTATTGAATAATATTTATTAAATATAATTGATAATATAATTTTATAAAGTCAAATTTAGTTGTTATAATGGTTAGAAAAACATAATAATAAGAAACAAATATTATTAATAAATTATTATTTTGATTTAGTATTTAGAAAGTCTTATTCAGAAAAATATTTTGATAAAATATCCTTTTTTGAAATCGACTCATTGGAATTATTCAAGGGTGAATTTTTTGTTATTTACTATGAGAGTGGAATATTTTGGGTACAAAATAAATATAGTATAATAATTTGATATATATTATGCGATCATAAAATCCATAACTTGTTATAATAAATAATGTAAAGGATATCTATAGCCACATTTATGTTTCCTATTTAAAATATATCTTTTTAGTTTATTTGACTAATTATATAAACCCTTATTGAATCCTAAAAAACCTATAATATATATTTAGGTTTTCAAATCAAATCATTATAAAGCAGAATAAATTCCACATCACCATGGAAATTATTTTAAATTTTTTGTTATTATTACCATTATAAAATATTAAAATATAGTCATATTTTGAAGAAATCATGGTTAAAAATCATGGGACAGTTGGTGGATTTTATTACTTCTTCATATAGAGTCCGGAACCTACATTTTCAAATTAATAATGAAATTTCCATTCCTTTTCAAGATAAAACATCCCAAAATCACATTACTCTTTACTCAAAACACCTATAGCACAAAATTAGTCTTTATTCTCTACTCTATAGTCATACCAAGATTTTTATTTCTCTTAATAAGCTGTTCCAAATCTTTTAAAAGTGTCCAATTTGGGTAAGGTTTCCTTTCTTACTCCTCTTTATTCAAGAAACATCATTGTCTTATTCTTTTTAGTTCCCAATTGTTCAAATTTTAATATGTTCTTACATATCACTATTACTATAATTGTTATATTCAAATGTTGATAGACCCTTTTAAATATTATTAAAACTTTTAATGAAATTTAATATACCTCCGTTATGCTGATGAAATTATCCTCTAATTTTTAATGACAACCATTTGTGTAGTGATTACACATACTCATTTCTAATGAATGCTTTTCAACATGATGTAACAATTTATTATTTCTATGTGACTTGAAATTATTTATCTCACTTCTCATAATTTTGTGATAAAAGGTGGTTAATGAAATCCTTTTGTTTTTTATCTATATGGCATGCTTATCCATGTACATGATATCAATGTGATAGTTTGACTTGTATTATTATATCCCTCCAATTCATTTGGTAATGTTTTTCTCTAATGAGTTCCAATTTATTAATAATGGGAGGTTATACAAATAAATCCATAATATTTTTCCATTGAATATGTTATTGTCATAGGATTACGATATCATGATTTATGTTTCATGCACATTAATATGATTCCTTTATGTTATAATGTTATATCATGCCGCATTGATCCATGTTTTGATGCTCACCCATATAATGTTTCCATGATATAAATGTTAGATAACTTTTATTACATCACATAATGATATAGTTTTTTATTACCTCAATGGTAATTATAGATAATCCCTTTCTCATGTATATCCCAATGTTATCCCAAACAGTTTTTAATGAATGGTGGAATTTTAGGAGAATTTTAAGTATGTTTTCCAAAATGTTTTTGTATTTCTATTTAAATTTGTTATTCTAGGTTTGTAAATTCACAAAGACACTCAGAATTATGGACTTATTGGACTGTATAATGTGTACATTTATGTATTTAATCATGAATAAAATATTATTAAATATATAGGATGTCATATGTATTCCTCACCCATTTATGTATGATGTCTTAGAATTTAGCCTTGATTGTTTGTTTATTATTCCTAAAATAATGCATTCCATGACTATGAATACATTTTTGTAATACATGTTATTATCTATTATAATTTTTATGTTTTCCATTGATATATACCATAATCATATTTTCAATTATATGGAAAATCCTTGCCCAAGGCCTTTGGCGATGAGGAAAAAATTTGGACTATTTAAAAGAGCCCCTTTAAATAAATACGAATTTGTGAACTAAAAATATTTTTTGGGGGAATTATGCATAGATATTAACACTAGAAAAAAATCATGCAAAATATAAATGAGTATTAATGTTTCTTATTCTATTACTAAATAGTTATCCCATGTAATAAAGTTGTACTCTTCCAAAAGTGATGTTTATATGAAGTTTCATTATATAAAAAAATTATCATTTAATTATTTTCTATTCCTACCATATTATTTATGAAATTCTTGCACTATTATAGTTTCATCTATATGATAAACCTTATTTTTCATTAGATATGAATCCTTGTAGTGTTTCCCTATATTCGTAAGAATTTATACACATGGATATATGTAATAGTCTTTTAGGAGAGAAAAATAATCATGGATGATATGGACAATGTACTATAAATTATGATTAATATGTCACTAGTTCCAAAATCATTAATATTTTGATCTTCGATGTTAGTTATATTTTTTTATGTTTGAAAATAATGTATGATTAGTAGAAGATCTAAATGAATGTGTTTGGGGATTCTCATTTGGGGTAAAAGAGGATTTTGGTTCTTTTTTGGAATTTTGATATTAAATATTTGATAATAGAGAATTAGATAGATGAGCATTTTCTTTGGAGTAAAAGGGTAAATATAACTAAAAAGAACACATATTATTAACATTTCCATGTTATTTTGGATTTGTATTCAATATATATAATATTTAATTTATATATTGACTTGATTATCGTGGTTCATTAATATAATTACAATAAATGTCTCTTAATGAGTACCAAATTGTGAGGAAAGAATTACTTTAAGGGGTTGAATGTAACATCCTAGGATAAAAATTTATAATTTATAAAATTTCATTCATATATTATATTTTCATTTTATAATTCTATTTATTTATATTATTTTTAAAGATATAATCCAATAATTTATAAAAATACATATCACATATACAATTTTATTTATTAAATAGATATTTTTCATCAAAATGATAATTAAATTTTATAAAATATAAATATTTATTTTAAAGGTTTTATAAAATATACATTAACTTATTCATTATAATAAATATCTCATGGATGTAATTTGATATATTTTATCATTAATATTTTTAAATCATAAGAACAAATTGAAGATAAAAATTATTTTATAGAAAAAAATTAATTTATGAAAAATAATTTATTGTTCAAATGAATCTCATCCTACTATATAAATTTACTTTTAAAATAATTAGTAACTGTTCTTAAATTTAAATAATTCTATTAAATATTTATTATATTCAATTCAGATGTAAATTTTCTAATTTAATATTATATTAATATAACATTGTATATGTTATATTAAGATGAAATAGTCATTAAATATTAATATGGTCATTGACATACCATTATATCTTTAATGTATAATGTTCCTAAAAAAATATGTTTAAATATATATTTATCAAAGTGATAAATATTATTTACCATGAAATTGAATTTATTCTAACTGATATAATTTTTTACATGTATGAATAATTAATTATTAATCAGATATTAATTAAGAATAAAAAATATTAATTTAATAAATTATAAAAAAATAAATATTTACTTGTCATAATAAATATTTTTCCTATGTATTAAAATAATCTTTTCTTAAATTAAAATATTTAATTTTTTGAAAATGTATTTTCCATAGAAGAATATATTTTTCAAAAAAATGACCTAATTTATCTAATGAATATTTATTGGATTTGGTTTGAAAAAAATTGAATTTATGGTGAATTTAAAAATTCATTTTTTGTGAAACCTATGTTTTATGACCCCATAATGATGTGAAAATGAATTTCAAAAATTTTAAAACATTTTTAATGAAATGAATCATATTTATAGAGTAAAATAATTAATTTAAAATAATAAAATTAATTTATAATCCTATAAATTAATATCAAAAGTATAACTTATATATAATTCTAATAAAATATAATTTTTTTTCTTAAAAAATGTTATTTTTTATTCATTATGTTAAATAAACATTCTAATGGATCACTTCAGTTTTGAATGTCTAATAATAAATAATATAATTTATTTTATAAACCAAAATTATTATTACTCAAAAAAATATAAACTATTCATAATTCATTAAAAGATAATAAATTAATAATTTATTTATTAAAAACAAACCTTTTACCCTCTTATAAATATTAACTATCTCTACCCCAATTATCCTCACAAATTAATGATATTAGTTTGTATAAATTCTACCAAATTCCCTCCCCAACTCACCTAGAAATTACTTGAAGGTTCTGTTCTTCACAAAAGACTAATAATTATTTCTTAAGTAGCATATCAATTGAGGCCTCCTAAAATAAAAGGTAATATATCACTACTAATCTCTTATGAGTATTCTTCTCCTTATACCTCATCAAACTATCATAGACAAACAACTATAAATTTTTTGTGTAACCTTGAATATGGATATTAGTTTTAGACAACTGTTACTATTGTTGGTTATAATATACAATTTTATGAGTAAATATGAACTTAATAAGTATATGATAATATGAATAATTTTCAAAAATATGTAAATTATCATTAAATAAAATAAAATATATTATGTTAATGATGGTTGATAAAATGAAAAAAATGATAATAATAGTAAACAATAACATTAATATGTAATGATGAATGCATATGTACAAAATCATTATGGATATTTAGAAATATTTAAAATATATGAATTATATGAAAATATTATTATCACAGTTTTGGATTTATAAAATCTTTTTATATGAACTCTTCTTTGATGGAAAGACCCATAAGGGAAGTAGGTGGTGTTGAGCTGTAGCACCCCAATCTTCCACGGTACACTTCCCTTTGAATAATATAGTAGTGTGTGTTGTACGCAACTTCGAGTTCTAACACACACCACAACCAATCAAACTAGCCATTCTGATTAGTAATACCCACTTTTTGAAATTCAATAAATTTTATCACTCAAAATGTACTTCATTTTTGGATTCCGAATGAAAAAATTAGCCTAGGTAGAAATTTTAGAACCTTTCGGATAACTTTTATATTTTGATGAATAGTGAACATTAATAAATTTTAATTAAAAACAACTTTTTTATTCAAAATAATCAATTGTTATAAATTAATAATATGATTAGTTTTAAAGTATATTTAGAATAAATTTTTACCATTAAATACAATGTTAGTCATTGGATATAATTTCAGATTTAAACCGGACATAAACAACTATCAATCTTTCGATAGTTTTTATCTTTTAAAAACGAGTTTTTTGTTTTAACAATGGAAATTAATTTTAAATTAATTTCTGCCACTTTTGAGTTTTGAATATAGAAATACATATTCCATAATTGGAATCAGGATTTCCAAATTGTGTAAATAGTTAACTTTTATTTTTAGACATGCTGAATAATTACTTCGGTAAATATTTTATTTACCATGGTTAAAGGGTAAATCCAGTAAATAAGGGTAAAAAATAATATTATAATAATAATAAATTACCCTAAAATTTTTCCTAACTTTATTGGATGATACATTTCCAACCATGGGCATCTCTGGGTCGATTTTGGGACCCCATGGAGCCACTTGTAGGTGATAGAGAGACTTTATATTAATTAAGTTAAATTAAATACAAAAATGACATATTCATATATCTTTGAGAAAAACAATTTTTACATATCTTTCTATATGTTATATTTTCAACTATAAATATTCAATTGAAATATAAAAATCTTTTCTACATAATTGTATATTATTTATAATTTCTAGACATTAAATATTTTTATTTTGTTATGACACAACGATGATGTCGTAATTACCGTATTTATGAAAGATTAAGATAATTGATATTATAAATACCCAAATAAATGTAATTTGAAACTTTTTATAAATTCCAATAATTTTCTACGTTAATATGACATATTATTATTTTTTATATAATTTTTTTTCGAAGTAATAATGCTGTTATGAATTTATCAAAAACAAAATACCCAATATTGTCAAAATTTACATAAAATAGTTTTTAAAACAAATATTATATTATTAATTGATATTAAATTCCTAAAAATATATGGATCAGCCAAGATACTTATATTATGATAGTTTTATCATTAATGGACAACTTTGTGGTCCCTTGTATGTATACAGTATGTTTATTAACTATATAATAAAAAAATACAAAGTGACATGGTAAATGTCAAACTAATTAACTAAGATTTAAAACGAAATGATAAGTTTAATATATTGAACCAAACCTATATAAAACATATTGGTTGAATGGTATTGGACCTATAACCAACTTAACATTTAAATAATCCTCTTTGGATCCATTAGAAACCGAATATGAATTTATTATAAAATAATATTTCAAGATTTTCCAAAGGTGCCCCTCACCCATCTTATAAAAGGGCACTCCCCATTTTCTCTAATTCATAACATCAAATCCTTTGGGATTGGCTGAAATCTACCCAAATACCCTCTCAAATATCCTCCCTTCATTCTAGAGGCCTTCATTTTGTCAGAAATCCAACCTATGGAACCCTTTTGATCAAATCAAAAGAATGAACCTGAATAAGAGGTAATGTTTTCACCACCCTCTTTCAAGTTTGTTTCTTCTTCAACATCGTCGTTCTTTGTTATTCCAATTAGAAAAAATAACTCCAGTATCTTATATATACTATGATGTTATTATAAATATGGTACAACTATATTCAGTATTATATCTATCCTTTGAATGACATGTCACCATACGTGTGTACGTACGACTTACCATCTCCACGTCGTGGTGTAATTGTTTTTCAAAATATTATTATTTGGA
This sequence comes from Viscum album, assembly GCA_963277665.1. Classification (NCBI taxonomy): domain Eukaryota; kingdom Viridiplantae; phylum Streptophyta; class Magnoliopsida; order Santalales; family Viscaceae; genus Viscum; species Viscum album. The sequence goes on along the minus strand of OY728141.1, from coordinate 1,277,028,239 downwards.
TGCATATAATAATGATGTATAATTCATTTAAATAATAAATATAACATGATATTGATTCTGTATATATGATATACTATCCAATTATATATTATTTTAATATCAAAAGATTGATATTGTCGTTCGTGCGTACGTACGGACTACCATCTCCACGAACGTGATGAGATTCATTCCACATCGTATCCATTAATGTATAATTCTCATTTTATGATTAAAAATAACGTTTAAGGACTTGATATCATTATGGATATGAATAAGATACAACCGATCCATAACTAACATTTCTTATGTAAAAAATCATATAAACGAAAACGAGTAAGTTAACACCCGAAACGATGATAATAATACGATATTATTAACAAAGAAATGTTAAAAGATCATATATGATATCATATTAATGTATATGATTCTTGTATAATTTAATAACAATTATTTTACCATTATACAGAAGATTAATCTACCCTCAACAAAGAAAAGTACAAGGTAAGGGTTTATTTCACAATCCCTTCATTATCTGAGGTTGTTTATACGTAATTATCTACTAGATCCTCTTTATCATCCACATCCATGTTTCTTAAATATTTATTTAAAATCATTCTTACTATTTTAATGTCTATCGGTTAAAGTAATTTATACCCTTTTTGACTTTTTTATAAGATGTTTATAAAGGAATCTTTATGTCGTTTTCCAAACAAGGTCCTTTTTAACGTTTTCGCAGAATTAACATAAGAATGTCTATTTTTAACTTATACAGCGGGTACAGATATTTTCCACCATTATAAAATTGACGAATCATACCTTACAAGATTATAATAATATTTTCTATGTATATTTTTTCTTTTAAAATTATGTGACTTTTAAATGATTTCAAAAAAGAGTTATTTCTCTCAAATTGTTTTGATTTCATCTATGTCAACATCCTTTGATGGATTTTAGGCTTATTTGAAGTTTATTTATTATGATACAAAACTTCCATATTGTATTGATGGTTTTGTAATATGTTTGACTATGGATGTGTTATTTTTATACCATTCATATTTTATGGAGAAAGTATTGACATTTCGTATGCTAGTTTTAATACGAATTTTTATGTTATGTTTAAACCTGTTCTTATGAGGAATGTATTGGACTTAATAAGTGACGGGTGGAGCCCGCTATAACTCCTCGATGAATCAGTAGGTCTCATGAGACAAACTAGTGTCTTGGCATATTGCCTTGGCAAATTTTATTTGTAGTCTTGGCACAGTGCATTGACTATGTGGTTATGATAGTGTGGCATTATGAATTCCATCATTATGAAAGTGGTTATTGATATTTCATGTGATTATTCGACTAGTAGAATATCCATGTGAATAAGAAAATGGAATTATATCATTTTGTTTTTGCCATATTATGCTGAAGTTCAAGTTTAAAAGGCTTTTGTTTTAGTTATACATTGCCTTAAATGTTTATACTTATTTATAAAAGTTTCTGGTATATTATTACCCTTACGGGGTATTTGACCTCACCCCTTTCTATGTTTTATTTTTTCCAGGATGTGAAGAAGTATTTTATGAATGACCTACAGGGATAATATAAGGGGATATGAGTGTCGAGACAATATGTTGTTGTAGTTTTCACTTTATGATGTAATGTAAACATTATGACTGTTTCTAATTATTACAAGGCTACTAAACTAATCGGTCTTTCAAGACATGATCTTTTGTGATCATGCCAATATTATGTAATAATGCATAGACTCTAGATAACTGGGGTCGGGGCGTTATAGTGGGTCTCAGAGGAAGTTTAGTATAAACCTTGGAAGTTAGATTTGGATAAAATCTGATTAGAGCACATAGACCTAATATATACTTGGAGGTTGAGTATAGAAGAACTTCCTAGAATTTTTGTATAGTAGAGATTTTGTGAGTTTTCCGAGAAATACATCTTTGTCTTGATATGACCAGGTAGAGGCGGCTCTGGCACAGATGTACATAGGGGTAAAACCTAAAAACACCGCTTTGAGCTGGACACGAATGGGAACTGGTGCACGACAACGGGCCATGCTGCACTCTTGCTTACGACACTCCCGAGGGATATGCTTAGGATAATTCTCATTTTCATTACAAGTAATTATGAAGGGTTTATGAGTATATACCTTTTCAAAGAAAACATTTTTTTATCATTATGGATTATATCCATAAATAGTTCAATTTATGTTAAGTGTTCTATAAGTATGGAATTATGTATTTTGATTCGTAAACTGATCTAGTTTATGCCATTGTTTAGAAATATTGCCTAGTGGAAGAAATGGCAACTGTATCAATGTATGCACTCCATGTAGGGATTTCCCTCCTACTAAAGATAATTATAGTGGAGCTGGTTATAAAACTGGTGTTGATCAGCTTATCACCATACTGTGACAACTCACTCAGGTTATGAATAATAACCTTACGCGTATAGAGCACCCTGATCCACAGCGTGGAGGATAAATGTTAGATAACATAATGAGGAAAAAACCACCAACATTCAATGCGAGTAAAAATCCATTAGTAACTAAGTAATGGATAAGTTCCCTAGAAAAAATATTTCAGGCATTGGGGAGTAGTGCAAGGGAAAAAGTTGTCATGCCAGTTTATTGCCTCACTAGAGATGCTGATCATTGGAGGTCATTGATTCCGAACACGGAGGAAGATGATGAAGTTTAAAATATGGAATGGAGGGAGTTTAAAGATCTGTTTTTAGAAAAATATGTTCATCGTGACCATCGAGCAGATATGGAAAGGAAATTTCAAAGTCTGAGACAAAAGGAGGATGAGAATGTCACAATGTATGAGGATAACGTTACAAGGATAGCAAGGTATGCTAGAGATTATATATGCAACCCAAAAAGTAAGATTGATCTTTTATTTTATGGGTAAAAACTATTTCTCCATCGAGCATTAGTCTCACAATCCATCTCGTCGTACGAAGACATTTTCTCATGTGCTATCATGAATGAAAATGAATTCTCTATGTCTTATGACTTTAAGCAATGCAACCGAAGAATAGATCTGCTGATCAATCTAGGAATGGAAATAAGGGGAAGAAGGAAAAATTTGAATATCCATCCTACAGTATATGTGGGAAGAAACACCATAGTACTTGATTGAAGGGAATGGGAGTCTGTTACAAGTGTGGTGAAAAAGGCCACCAAACTCGTGATTGAAAGGGGATGAAGAAAGCTACTGATGTCCAATGCTACAATTGCAGGGATATGGGACATTATGCAAATGAATGTCCTATGAATCCTGGGAAATTACCTTAGAAAAGGCCAAGGGATCAAGGACAAGCTTATGCTATCACTACTACTGAAGTAGAAGCTCTGAAAGACTTGGTGGCAGGCAATTTAATGGTTTCCTCACGTTTAGAAAATGCATTATTTGATTCTGGATCATCACATTGTTTAATAACTTCCCAGTTTTCTAAGAAAATTAGATATTTTCAATTTGATTTAACATGGGAGTTGTCAGTTAAAACTCATAAAGGATGTATCATTGCAAAAAAGTTTTGTGAATCAATTCCCATTAGAGCACATAAATGTTCTTTATCTGCTGATCTCATCGTCATACATATGATTGAGTTTGATATAATCCTTAGTATGGATTGGATTTCAGACAATGATTTGAAGATTTATTGTAAGAAGAATAAGGTTATGATTTTTGATGATGATGATAAGGAACACCTTATCTTTAGAGAAGAATCGTCACCACCTAATTCTTATCTAGATCCACCCCAAGTATCTCAACTAAATTTAGTTATTGGGGAGTAAGAGAATGAAATGACTATGGGTGAGTGAAGGAATGTTCAAAAAGAGGATCTACCTATTGTGAAAGAATATGCAGACATGTTTCCGGATTATTTACCCGGACATCCTCTAGAACGAGAAGTTGAGTTTTCCATTGATTTAATTCCTGGATCAAGGACCATGTCAAAGACCCCTTATAGAATGTACACTATGGAATTAGTTTAACTAATGAAACAACTAGAGGAATTGAGTAATACGGGATTTATTCTCCGTAGTGCTTCTCCATGGGGAGACCATGTTCTTTTTGTTAAAAAGAAAGACGAATCTATGAGGTTATGTATCGACTACAGGGAAATCAATTCTATTACAATAAATAAAATGTATCCCCTACCTCGCATTGATGATTTATTTGACTAACTACTTGGAGCTCAATAACTTTCAAAGATTGACCTTTGATCCGGATACCATCAGTTGTGTTTGAAGAAGGAAGAGATTCTGAAAACAGCATTTCGAACCAGGTACGGGCATTACATGTTTACAGTAATGCCTTTTGGTCTTATTAATGCACCCTCTGTATTCATGGATCTAATGAATAGAGTTTTCAAGGAATACGTCAATGATTTTTTGGTGGTATTTATTGATGACATCTTGGTATACCTCAAAATCTATGAAGATCATGAAAATCACTTGTGCATTATCCTGAAGACTCTGAGAAGACATGAATTATATGGGAAGTTTAGAAGTGTGAATTCTGGTTTCAGGTGATTTCTTTTCATGGACATATTGTCTCTAAATATGGAATCTATGTTGATCCTTATAAGACCAAGGAAATCCAAGAACGGCCTGCACCAACGAGTATAACTAAGGTACACAGTTTTATTAGTTTAGCAGGTTATTATTGACGTTTCATCCAAAATGTTAACTGATTGGCTAACCCATTAACAAAGCTCACATGTAATGGGGTTAAATTTGTTTGGGAAAAAAGAGTGTGAAGAATGTTTTGAAGAAATTAAGATAATATTAGTCAATGCTCCTATATTGACTCTACCTTTGGGGAATGATGGGTTCATTATTTATAGTGATGCATCGAAGAAAGGACTTCATTGTGTCCTTATACAAAATGATGGGGTTATTACTTATGCATCACGACAGTTGAAAATTAATGAGAAAAACTATCCTATTCATGATCTCAAGTTAGTAGCTGTGATCTTTGATTTGAAGATATGGAGACACTACCTCTATGGTGAAAAATGTGAGATTTATACTAATCACAAGAGTTTTACGTACATATTCTCACAAAAAAAACTCTAAATGAGGAAAACGTGATTACTGGAATTACTCAAGGATTGTGATTGCATGATTCACTACCACCCGGAGAAGGAAAAGAAGGTAGAAGATGCTTTGAGCAGAAATGATCATGGAGTTTTGAACAATATGAGAATTGAAATGGATCCAATTTTCATGGATCTACTGAAGATGGACATGGGAATAACCATGGAAGGTGAAACATCAATACTTTTTCAAATGGTTTCCAAACCATATTTACTAGAAAGGATTAAGAGTTCTCAGACCAATGATGAATAATTTCAAATGAAGATTATAGTTGTGGACGATGGGAGATTGAGAGACATTGTGTATGAAGATGGAATTTTGAAATTTGGGAAGAGACTTTCTGTTCCCGATATACATAATCAAAAAAGAGAATTGCTGGACGATGCTCATAGTTCCAATTTCACTATACACCATAGGAGCACCAAAATGTATATGTATTTGAAGGAACATTTTTGGTCGGGCAACATGAAGAGGGATATTTCTGATTTTGTGTCAAGATGTATGGTTTGTCAACAAGTGAAAGCTGGAAGGCAACAACTTGGAGGAATCATGCAACCTCTTCCCATACCCTAGTGGAAATAGGATAATATCACAATGGACTTTTTCATGGGACTACCAATGACTCCTAGAAGGAACGATGCAATATGGGTCATTGTTGATCGTCTTACCAAATTAGAAAATTTTCATTCTATAAGAGATGATCTACAACTTGAACGTCTAGCAAGGCTATATATTAATGATGTTTTGAGACTTTATGGAGTACCGCTATCAATTGTTTCTGATCGTGATCCCCATTTTACTTCAATATTCTAGAAGAGTCTTTAGAAGTCCTTGGATACTGTACTTCATTTGAGCACTGCCTAACACCCTCAAACAGATTGACTATCAGAACGGACTATTAAAACCTTAGAAGACATGTTGAGATCATCCTCACTTGACTTTTAGGGTATGTGGGATCAATATTTACCTATGGTAGAATTTTCTTGTAACAATATCTTCCATTCAAGTATTCAGATGGCACCATATGAAGTGTTATATGGAAAGAGATGTTGCATGCCAACTTGTTGGGATGAAGTTGGTGAAAGAAAACTTGTAGCCCCAGAATTGGTGGAGGAAACAATGGAAAAGGTAAGGGTAATCCAAAACCACATCAAAGCAGCTCAAAGTAGGCAAAAGAGCTATGTAAATAACCGGAGGAAGGATTTAGAATTTCAAGTAGGAGATCATGTTTTCTTTAAGGTATTTCAATGGAAGGGGGTTATACGTTTCTCTAAGAAAGTTAAATTGAGTCCCAAGTACATCGGACCTTTCGAAATTCTAGAATGAATTGGGGTTGTAGCTTACCGTTTGTCAATGCCTCCATGTCTCTCCAAAGTTCACGATGTGTTCCACGTATCACTGTTGAGGAAATACATTCCTGACCCAACACATGTACTCTGATATGAAGAATTAGAACTGAAACCCAATCTGTTTTACTGCGAAGATCCCACCAGGATTCTTGATACAAGAGAACAACTGCTGAGAAATTGGACGACTCGTCTGGTAAAAGTTCTATGGAGAAACCATAAGATAGAAGAGGCAACGTGGGAACCCGAGGAACTAATGATGAAGAACCACCCGAGCCTTTTCATGCGGTAGTATTTTAGAAATTTCGAGGATGAAATTATTTTAAGGATTGGAGAATGTAACACCCCAAATTCTAGGGTACGCTTCCCTTTGAATAATACAGTAGCGTGTGTTGTACGAAACTTCGAGTTCTAACACACACCACAACCAATCTATCTAGACATTGTGAATAGTAATACCCACTTTTTGAAATTTTATAAATTTTATCTCTCAAAATGGACTTCATTTTTGGATTCAGAATATCGAAATTAGCCTAGGGTAATTTTTTTGAACTTTTCAGATTACTTTAATATTTTGATGAATAGTGAAAATTACTAAATTTTATTTAAAAACTACTTTTTTAATCACATTAATTAATAGTGATAAATTATGAATTTGAGTGGTTTTAATTTTTATTTTGAATATCTTTGTACCATTTAATATAAAGTTGGTCATTGGACATAATTTCACATTTAAACCAGACATAAAAAACTCTCAATCTTTTGATAGTTTTTATCTCTTGAAAACACACTTTTTGTTTTAACAACAGAAATTGATTTTAAATTATTTTCTGCCACTTCTATGTTTTGAATTTAGAAATATGGATTCCATATTTGTAATCAGGATTTCAAAATTATTTTAATAGGTAACTTTTATTTTTAGACATTTTGAACAATTACTTCGGTAAATATTTTATTTACCATGGTTAAAAGGTAAATCCGGTAAATAAGGGTAAAACAAATTTTATAATAACAATAAATTACCCTAAAACGTGTCCTAACCTTATTGATAGATACATGTCCGAACATGGTAATCTTTGGGTTGATTTTGGGACCCCATGGAGCCTCATGTAGGGGATAGGGACACTTTATATTAAATAAGTTAAAGTAAATACAAAAATGACATAAGCATATATCTTTTCGAAAAGCAATTTTTACATAGGGTAATATATTTTATATTTTCTACTATAAATATTAATTGGAGATAAAAAAAAATTTCCTACTTAATGGTATTTTATTTATAATTTTTAGACATTAAATAATTTAATTTATCAATGACACAATGATGATGCAGTAATTACTCTATTAATGAAAGAATAAGATAGTTCATATTATAAATACCCAAATAAATGTAATTTGAAACTTTTTATAAATTCAAATAATTTTCAAGGATAATATAACATATTATTATATTTTATATAATTTTTTTTAAGTAATAATGTAGTTATGAATTTATCAAAAACAAAATACCCAATATTGTCAAAATTGACATTAAGGAGTTTTTAAGACAAATATTATATTAATAATTGATATTCAATTCTCGAAAATCTATGGTTCGACCAAGAGACTTTTATCATGATAGTTGTATCATTAATGGACCACTTGTGGGTCTCTTGGATGTATATAGTATGTTTATTATATATTTAATGTAAAAATACAAAGTGACATGGTAAATGTCAAACTAATTAACTAAGAGTTAAAACTAAAATATGAGTTTAATATAGTGACCCAAACCAATATAAAACCTACTGGTTGAATGTTTTTCGACATATCATCACCTTAACATTTAAATAATACACTTTTTAGCCATTAGAAACCGAATATGAATTTATTATAAAAATCTATTTCTAGCTTTTCCAAAGGTTCCCCACACCCCTCTTATAAAAGGGCACTCCCCCTTCTCTCTAATTCGTACCTTCAAAGCCTTTGGGATCGGCAAAAATCTTCCCTAATAACCTCTCAAATATCCTACCTTCATCTTAGAGGCCTTACTTCAGTCTTAAATCCAACCTATGGAACTCTTTTGATCAAATCAAAAGGAAGAACCCGAAGAAGAGGTAATGTTTTCATCACCCTCTTTCAAGTTCCTTTCTTCTTCAACATATTCTTTCATTGTTAATACTATTATAAAATAATAACTCTAGTATATTCTATATTCTTTGATGTTATTATAAATATGGTATAACCATATTCAGTATTATATCCATCCTTTGAATGACATGTCACCATACGTGCGTACGTACGACTTACCGTCTCCACATCGTGGTGTAATTGTTATTCAAAATATTATTATTTGGATGCGTATAATAATGATGTGTAATTCATGTATATAATAAATATAACATGTTATTGATTATTTATATATGATATACTATCCAATTATATATTATTTTAATATCAAAATAATGATATTGTCGCTCGTGCATACGTACGGACTACCGTCTCCATGAACACGATGAGATTCAATCCCCATCATATCCATTCAAGTATAATTATTATTTTATGATTAAAAAATAATGTTTTTGGACTTGATATCATTCTGGATATGAATAAGATATGACCTATCTATAATAAACTTGGCTTATGTAACAAAACATATAAAATAAAACGAGTAAGTTAATACCCGAAACGATGATAATACTAAGATATTATTAACAAATAAATGTTAAAAGATCATATATGATATCATATTAATGTTTTTGATTCATGTATAATATAATAAAAATTATTTCACAATTATACAGGAGATTAATCTATCCTCAACCAAGGAAAAGTACAAGGTAGGGGTTTATTTTAAAATCTCTTCATTATCTGAGGTTGTTTATACGTAAGCATCTATTGGGACATCATTATCATCCAGATCCATGTTTCATAAAAATGTATTTCAAATCATTCTTAATATATTATAGAATATGGTATAAAGTCATTTATACATTTTTTTTACTTTTTTATAAGATCTTTATAACGGAATCTTTCTGTCGTTTTCCAAACAAGGTCCTTTTTAACCTTTTCGACAGAATTAAGTTAAGAATGTCAATTTTTAACATATACGGAAGGTGCATCTATTTTCTGCTATTATAAAATTATCGAATCTTCCCTTACAAGCTTATAATAATACTTTCTAATTAAATGTTTTCTTTTATAATTATGTGACTTTTAAATGATTTCAATAAAGAGATATTTCTCTTAAATAGTCTTGATTTCATCTATTTCAAAATCCATTGATATATTTTAAACTTATTTGAAGTTTATTTGTTATGATACAAAACATCCATATTGTATTGATGGTTTTTTGATATTTTTTACTGTGGATGTGTTATTTTTATACCATTCATTGTTTATGGAGAAGGTATTGGCATTTCGTATGATAGTTTTAATACTAATGTTTATGTTATGTTTAAACCTGTTCATATGAGGAATGCATTGGACTTAATAAGTGATGGGTATAGCCCAATATAGCTCCTAGATGCATCAGTAGGTCTCATGAGACAAACTAGTGTCTTGTCATAAGGACTTGAAAAAATCTTATTTTTAGTCTTGGCACAAGGCCTTTACTATGTGGTTATGGTAGTATGGAATTATGAATTCCATCATTATGAAAGTGGTTATTGATATTTCATGTGATTATTTGACTATTATAATATCTATGTGAATAAGTAAATGGAATTATTTCATTTTATTTTTTCCATATTATGCTGAAGTTCAGGTTTAAAAGGGTATTGTTTTAGTTATACATCTCCTTAAATGTTTATGATTATTTATTAATGTTTCCGCTATATTGTTACCCTTACCGGACATTTGAGCTAACCCCTTTCTATGTTTTATTTTTCCTAGGATGTGAAAAAGTATTTTATGAATGACCTACAGGGGTAGTATAAGGGGATATGAGTGTGGAGACAAGATGTTGTTGTAGTTTTCACATTATGATGTAATGTAAACTTTATGAGTGTATCTAGTTATTCCAAGGAAACTAAAATAATTGGTCATTAGAGACTTTATCTATTGTTATCATGGAAATATTATGTAATAATGCACCGAATCTGGGTAACTGGGGTCAAGGCGTTACATGAGTTGGGCGATCAGTGTGACAACCTGCCCATGTCTTTGGAGTATGAATATGATAGGCTAGTGGAGAGGGATACTCCTTTAGAACCTGTTTGTGATGTAGTGGCAGTGGTTGCAGGCCATGGTGGTCATGCCAGTAGTGAATCCTCAATTTGTTTGGAACATATGGATTAACCTATAGCAAATGATTCAATTTATGTTGGACAAGCCAATGAGAAAGGTCCTGTAGATCTGGTTCAAGAGGGTACCAACATCCCTCCCTATTACATGGGTCATGGGTTTGTACAACCAACATGGAAACTACCATCTTTTTTGAAGCATGTTTATAATGACAGTGGTGTGTGTATGATGATGTGAGCTAGGATGCAGCCACATTCTTGGATGCAGGCGACCAACATTGAGCTCGATAACCATTTTGCAGGATTAGTGAATGCTGACTTGGATTTGGATCATGATCGGGTTGTTCCTTTGACTAAAAAAGATTATGAGGTTCAAAGTTATGCATCTCTAGGTGTTTTTGTTGAACCAATGATAGTATCCATTGGGAACCATGTACATGAATTAGAGAATGTGAAGGCCTCTAATGTTGAGGAGGTTACTGTAAAAAATGAAGATGATAGTACTTCATTGGATACTGTATCTGGAGAATGTATGGTGAAGAAGGGGATGCATAGTGGCCACTAATTTGTGGATCATACACATTTCCTTATCATGATTGATAATAATAGTTAATCTATATAAGATCAGGCATTGCGTGAGGGCTATCGTGTGGTGCACATTTCTGGAAAATGGAGGGATTGTTCTGGTAGTGACAACGAAAATGATGGTGGCACGTTTCAAGAATCCAATAGAGGTGTTGTTTAGGGTGGAACAAATAATGTTTCTGAGAATGAGAATGTAAGGACTGGCCCACCATGAAGAAGGTTGGGGAATGATTATTCTAACTATCTGAAGCTCATATCAACCAGGTCTTCTATCATGATGGATTGCTAGGATGTGTAATCTTCTAAATTGTTTCTTTATTTGGAGAAGCAGAATAACATAAGGATGTTTTCCACAATTTTGAAACACTATGAATGTTCAGAGTGGGAATCAACTACTGCAGAGGAATCAATCAATCATGGATGTGGTGACATGTCTAATTTTTATGATATGTAATTGCCTTTCTCACCTTGTTTTGACTGCTTGATATACATTAAATTTATTTCGAATAAATGGTCAGAGGTTTGCCTCTGACTGAGCATCTCTCATATGGGGATTTACCAACATATCATTATTATTATGGGTATGCTCTCTATCATCCTTTATCTATATATTTATTTTCTATCTGTATAATACAATTAATTTAAGTGAATCTTGATTGTCCATATTTATTTATATTGATATTCATTCCTTAAGGCTTTCTAAAGTTTTATTTAAATATACCCAAACATATGATTCTTTAAGGTAATTGCTCAATTCTAAATATTCTTATAAATGATTAATATAATTTACCTATATTAATTTATTTAGGATAAATAATTAATAAACTTTAATAAATGTTTTAAAATACTTTTATGGCCATTAAAAATGGGTTTTAAACTGAATTATATTTTTATTCCTATGAAAATGAAATCAAATGATATGAAATTACTTTTTAGGATATCAATTCTATATCAATAAATATTAATATAATGATTTTTTCTAATGTCGTCATTTTTAATAAGTGATATTATGATTATTTATTTTTAAAAAGTTTTTTACTTTAAATAAAATCATAAATTTTATTCATAACTTGAAAAGGTATTTTCTTTATTTACATCAAATTTTTATATGAAATAAATAATTGTGTTCTTAAAATATAATTTTTTATCATCCTATTAATGATTCATATTTTTATACTAATTCACTTATTATATTCTACCCATTGTACAATTTCTTATTATTTATTTTAGGGAATATAATAATATTTATAAACAATTACTATATGAAAATATATATTTTTATTTTTATACAATGTTTCATATATTTTTGGTGTGGGGGAAGTAGATTCTCTATATGGGTAGTTTTTTATAACATCCTATATTTTTCTTCACAATAAACTAGTTATAAAAACCAATTATTTAGATGAGTATCCATTTTCAATTTCATCATTATATTATTCCAATTGAAGGGTATTGATTAAGAATCCCAAACATTCAATTAACATGGGAAACCATAACAATCGGTATACTCATTACTTTTAAAATAACATGAAATGATTACCAAGACAAGTGTATATATGTTTTTCCATTATATGATTATGATATTAATTTTTGTGCGAACTCTTTAATTCTATCTATGGATTAAAATTATTATATTATGGGTGGGTCCTATAATTTTATATCCCCTGGATGCAGCAGTTGGTCTCATAAGAAAAATAATCCTAGTTCTTTTCTATATGACTTAAGGATTTATGTATGATATCCTAGAAAGCGGCCTTGAATTTATCTTTATGATGTTAGGTATGGCTTATTCCATCACTATGAATTCATTTATAAGAATACATATGATAATATTTTCCATTTTATGGTTATCCAGAGATATATTTAATTATCCTATTATAAATTATGTGGAATCATTTGATTATTATTTATTCCTTGGTAGAAACATTATATCTTCTTCTATGTGCTACCACAAATTGATAATTCAAACACACTCCTTTAACCTCATTTACATGGAATTTCTATATAGGTCCATACTTAAGATTTTTTTAGGTGTGAACAATTTTTATTGGTGATATTTACATTTTATTTTGAGTTTATATTAATATTTACATACTTCCAAAATTTGTCAAAAAAAATTTCATGGGGTTTAGATGCAATTCATATGAAATTTTACAAGTGTGTCTTTTTAATCACTAAATCTAGGAATTTAGGCCTTGGGAATATCATGTAGGAAACTCATTTTCATGTCATATATAATTGCTATGGAATAGTGATTAACCTGAGATAGTTAGATTATAATTTTAGATTAGTTTTCACATATATTTATAATTTTTAATTATATTGAATCATTATATAGAATATATATGTTTAAATTAAGAGGAATAAAATTGGAATCATGTTATTTTTTGTGATTTTTTACATCAATATTGAAATAAAATTTTGATTATTGTTAACCACAACAAAGTAATAAATACATAATATATTCATTCTATTTTATTACCGATGATTATATTAATATAAATATTCATTTGAATTGTATTTTTTGTATGTATATTGATTTATCATTAATTATTATTCAAGGAATTTTATTTTAAACCATTTCATTAAGAATTTAATTTTATAAGAACTCGGTAGATAGAATAAATTAATGATGAGTATGTGTTTCTCCAAACTATATTATTTCATTCCCTGAAATTGATGAAGATGTTTACCATTGAATTACATATCCACTAAAAATATATATATTGATGTAGATTATTCCACTATTAAAATCACATATATAACTAATGTAATCAGATAATGATCATGATCCACATTCAAGACCTTATATGGATATTTATATTCTTGAAGGGGTTTTATAACTACATCAAGTAGTACGCAAGGTATTTCAATTGTGGGAATCAATTACCACTAAGGTGGTCTGAAGAATCTAGTTACATCATCAACAATATTTAAAGGTGATTCTTTGAAAAAAATTATTATAGTGGATTAAGTTAATCCATCACATTTTTAGAGAATCAAGACTATTTCTTCATGTTGGGAAATGTTTGTAAACATTATTCAAGAATAATTTTATCTTCACTAGTGGGATGATGTGTTTAATAGTAATAAATTCTAGTGGTTGAATTAAAATAGATTCCATGGTATTTATTTGATTAATTCTTCCCTAACACACATCATTGAGTAATGTTTCAGGAATTTATGGAGATCAATCAGGGGAAGATTATTATAATGGAATGTACTATCAAAATAACTAATTATCATCACATCACACACTACTTTACTTAGTGTCATAACCCATAGTGGATGTGATATATTTTCTACAATCTCTTATAAATCATATATTTAATATGTTTATTATAGTTTTTCATGAATGGATTAAACTAATTGTCCCTCTATGGAAATGTATTTTATCTTTTTTCCCAATGTAGTTCGTATTAACCCTTTTTAAGGTACCTATTTATTGAGTGCTAACTAGTAACCTAAATTATAACAAACTTATAATGTTCATCATGTGGAATATGTGACTGGGTATGTTTGACCTATTATTGGAAGCTTTAGTCAAGAAAAATTGCAGGTTGGCAATATTTAGAAATCAGTAGTACCACATTCTATGAATTTTTCTCTACTATAAAGTTACCATGATTTCCCGAGTACTCTTTATTAAACAATATAGTCTATAAATATTACTAATAATGTATCCGTTATAGTGATAAGAACTATTTTAGATTCACCCACCCCTAATTGCTATTTATTTTCCACATGAGCCCCTCATTCTTTAATTTTTATAAAATTTGAACTGCATCAAGGATTGGAAGCAGAGATATATTTAATGGTTTTGAATATTGGTAATCCTTTGGGTAAGAGTCTGGAGAGAAGTATGAAACATTAATCATATGTGACTATGGTTGATATATAAGGTAATTTATTAGGGTTTTCACCTTTAATATAATGATCTTCGATATTATGTTGGGAATGGAAATATTAATAAAATTCATGTACTATATAATATTCTACCAAATTTCTTCCTCATTCACTACTCTGATGATTTTTTAGTAGAATAATATATGCAAAATTAATGATTCATCATCCTAAAAATAACACAAATCTATAATCTCTCTTAATGAACATCCATAATGGTGGCCACATTTTAATATTGGGGATGATATAATTTATATTTAAATTAGTGATGAGCTATCATTATCATATATACATTTTTAATATTATTCACTACCTAAATTTCAAGATTTCAATTATTATAAAATAATTTATATTATCTCTAATTTCCCAATAATCCTGTTTTTCAAAAAGGTATATCTAGATTTCCAAAGTCATATATTGATATGGATTTATCCCATAGATTTATTTGATGACTTTTGTTTGGGTTCTCAAAATCCAGTGGTATTATTTATTAAACACAATAAATATTTTTTTACATCATTGAGAAGGTTTTATATAAAATATGGGAGTTATAATAGAAAGATTGGGTTAAGCTTTTGGATAATCATAAAAATTTTCAGTGATTTACAAATAAAGAACATAATAACAATGATTGGTCTTGGATAACCATATCTGTCAACTACGACCATTTTCATCATCTTAATTGGTTGTTTTATTTTCATATAAATAATGATACATTTACTACATTAATCATGATCTATCTTTTCGATCTCCCATATCCATCTTACTATATCAATCATTATACCACAAATAAAATACATTTTCTTATTCCTTTGTGTTGATCAAGTAATGTATACTCTTAATCACAAAAAATGATGCACATGTGTTTGTAGAAATTTATTTATAGCCTCTTATAAAGGTTATATGGATATAAATTAATAGTAAATATATTTAAAATGAACTGTTTTTTAAAACAAATTGGGATATTTTTTCTTATACTTTATCTAGGAATGGACATAATTTTATTACATGTCATCTAGGGGGATATAATACTTACAGTGTATGTTGATGTCTCTTATAATTTGTGATAAAGATGGTGAGGTTGTAGAGTATGGGAAAATTAATACTAGGATTACTATATGATTTTTTAATCCTCTCATTCATCAGGGTTCACTTCAAAAAAATGACCCGATTTGAAGGGGTTATAACCCCTTATCAATACCATATTTTCAATTATGAGTAACCTCTAGTAATGGGTCTACCTACTATTGTTAGAGGTTTTTTTGACGAACCGTTGGTAATGTGAATCCAAATTTAGTGGTGGTTGCATTAAAGAAAGTTAAAAAGTCCCCTAATTTCACAATAGAATCTCTGTTCAGAGAGGGTTTTAACCCCCACTAATATTTAATTCGACTTATCACAGACTTCAAACTATGACTAAGTAAGTGATATATCATATATTAGGGGTGGTTTTCCGAACATCATGTATTTAATTACCAATTTTTGGATTATTAATCACTTCAAATTGGGTTGATTTGAGCCATATTTATAGGTGGTTGAAATCATCCACCTATAAATATTTTTTTTTAATTTTTTTATTAAATCTCCCACCATTTAGTTTGATTCTCGGCCTTATCTCCAACTCTCCCCACCCACCGGTTCCCTTCCTCTATGTTCCCCACCCTCCCATACGATTCCATTACTGTATGTTCCTCACCTGCAGTTCCCCATGTGCCCCGCCATACCTTTCGTTCCCTTATAACCTTTTCCCTGCATCCAATGCCACTATTCCCTAGGGCACCACATTCCATCCAACCCTCACTATTCAGAAGAAAAACAAGCCACTCGTAAAATGTTTCCAGGGGGTTTCATACCAAAACCTCAACTAGAAATCTGAGCTCCTCTTCCTCCAAGGTAAATTTATTTAGTTGTTCTATATTCCCAAAAATTCTTGTATAAATATATATTTATGTTTATGATAATTCAAATAAAATTGTATTGGTAGATATTAGACTACATATAAATATAACACACACAAACATATGTGAATTAAATTATATATATTTATATTGTGTGGTTATGTATTTATTTATAATAAATATATATTATATACAATTTATACTTTTTTATAAAGTATATTTTTTATAAGTGTATTTACATACATCCGACTAAATATATTTTTTAATTCTACTTTTGTAATGTATATATGAATGGATATATTTATTTATAAATGTATATATGTAAATTATTTATATAATCAAATACAGATTAATATATTATGTACGATATTGTTTATATAATATATAGAAGTATTTATTTAATGTATTTATATAATGTCATTATAAATATATTCATATAATGTATTTCAATGCATATATTTATTATTATGAATGTTAATATATTTTTTTATAAATTTTATAATATTAACTATAATTAATATTATATGAAACACATTTATGTGAAATAAAATCTATACAAATATTCACATTATATATTATTAATATTATATTAAATATAATTTATACAAATATTATTAAAGTAATGGAGCTTATAAATGATTTAATTAATGATATATGAAATATAATTTATATAAATATTACATAATGTATTTTAATATATATATTTATTATTATGAACATTAATATAGAAGTATTTCAGAAAATATTATTGTATAATATAATGTAAATTAATATATATTTTTTAATAAATTGTATTACATATAATATTACTAATATATAATATAAAATCATAAATATATTATTTAAAATATAAATATTCTTTTGATATAAAAATGTAAAAACTATAACCTGGGGTTTTTATATGTAATATTTTTTATCAAAATTATATTTATGTATATATTTATATAATATTTTTGTGAGTTTATGTTATATATAATAAAAATTATATGAAATAGATTCTATACAAATAACTATTTATAAATGTACATACAATTATACCATTATAATTATGTATACATATAAATAAAATTAAATACAATCATATAATTGGATATATATAATATAATTATATGATATATATTTACTAAATTAGTTTATAATTAATAAAGTATACTAAAATATAAATATAAAAATTATATTACATAAATATATACGTATATATAATAAAATATATCTAATTTAATATATATATATAATATAAATATAAATATATTTATATTTATATTTAATATTAACAATATTATATTTATTTTTATATATAATATAATAAAAAAGATTTTATACATAATTAAAAAATAAAAATGCATTTAATATAATATATGTATAATATAATTTGTTATATAAATTTATAGTATTTATAAAACCATATATATATTTTTTATATTTGTATAAATATATTTATAATTTCATTTATATTATGTATACCAATATTTATATATGTATACATTTTTATATGTATAATTATTTTTTTAAATTATTAATATAATGAATATATATATATATAAATATATATTAAATGCATTTAAGTTCATTTATATAAAATTTAATTAATATATATGGGTGTGTGTACACACACACATGAACACCAACACATATATTATAAAATTTTCCTTTATATGAGATTTATATTAAAAAATAATTCAAATTTTATATGGGGTTAAAAACCCACTCTAATCAAATGGATTAGTGGCAGTTCATGAACCCCCTCTAATGTCAAAAATTAGAAGAGGTTCACAACACCATCTAATTTATTAAATTAGAGTGGTTCCAAACCCCATATAATGTCATTTATTATAGGGACTTCATAATCCCATCTAATTTCATAAATTGGAGAGGGTTCACAACCCCCTCAATGTCTTAAAATAGAAGGGTGTTAAAACCCCCTCCAATATATGATATCAACGACAATTAATGAACCCCGTCTAATCTAAGAGATTAACAACAATTCATGAACTACCACTATTTCATTTTGAAAAAATTTCTTTGTTATATATATAATGCCTCTAAATTCCGATTGAATTATATATATATATATATTGCCTATAAAATACAACCCAAACTATAGGTCCACTAATTATTAAATTAGATGTGATTTTGACTCAACTGGCTCTAAAATCGAACCAAATATAACAAATAAAAGAGTCTAAAAATTTTATAGGGGGTTGTGCATAATCCCATATAATATGAATTTAGATGGGGTTGTGGATAATCCCTATAGAAAGCTGCAATTAATTTGTAGTTTTCATGTAGTGGGTAGAATATCCTTAAGATGAAGAAAGGGGGTGTTTTATTTGAGTAAATAATCATATACTCAAAAATTATATAAGGGTGTTGACAATGTTTCTTTGTATATTCAGTTGAATTATAATTTTATGGAGGGTTCTAAAAAACTAAATGGTGTGAGGGGTTCTCAATCTAAATTATATTGTTTAGACGAGTATTATATGGATTCTTAGTTAATAATTAGTATGTTTTCCAAAAATCATTATACCAACCATTTGATGTTCTATGTAACTTCATATTTGTTTTTTCAGATAGAACTTCATGATATATTTTAGAATGGGAAGGATTGGGTTACTTATTAGATGAAAAAATTTCATGAAATTAAAGAAGGACTTCAACCCATTAATGAATCTATTAAGGATGTTGTTGAAGGTGAAAATATAAGGTATATTCTTCAATTAAATGATTGTATATATAAATTAAATAATAAGAATAAGAATATTAAACAAAATATTAAACTATGGTAAACTGTGGATGTTTTAGATGGTTTGGTAGTGGAGGTGAAAATCATCAGGGAAGATTCTAGTTTGGTAATATAGGGCCCTAATTTTAATGATCTATAGTATTTACTATCTGAATATTGAATCTTAAGATAAGGTATTGAATAAACACATAACTATAATCTTTCATTCATTTCCTATGGAATGAAAATCTAAAATATTAATTACATCATTTTTTGAAATTGTTCTAGGGGGCAATATGATGTTAGATAAGTGAACCATTGTGATAAAAAATAGAATTCAATTATGTATTTATCACCAATAGTAATATGATTTTTTATCCAATCATGGTTCATGTGATGTGGAGGGATTTAATCCCATATAATTTATCATATAAAACTACCAACCTCCTGAAAAAATTTAATTCTCTAGGTAAATATGATGACCATGGTCAGTCTAATGGATATTTATTTTAATATTAAGGCAAGGAAGAAAA
Organism: Viscum album; assembly: GCA_963277665.1. Classification (NCBI taxonomy): domain Eukaryota; kingdom Viridiplantae; phylum Streptophyta; class Magnoliopsida; order Santalales; family Viscaceae; genus Viscum; species Viscum album. The sequence goes on along the minus strand of OY728141.1, from coordinate 1,277,007,931 downwards.
ATAAATCGAAGAAATAAGTGGGGATTGTGTAGGAAAACTACAATTAAAAACTAGAGAACACCCAATCTTATTAAATAACACATAAAGTTATATAAGGATTGAATTAATATTTAACCTATAATGATTTTGAATTACTAATATATGATTCAATTTTATCTTAAGGAATATTGGTTTTTTCTACCCATCCTAAAGTGACCAGTTCATTAAAAATAGATTATAATTAAAAATAGTTATTTGAGTGTACTTTTAATGAAGAGTGGGATTCATATGCAGGCCGAAAAAATATTAGGTATGTATTTGAATTATAATAATTTAGAGGGTGCCTTTTATGCTTGGGATAGTAGAATATGTTAAATCAAAAACATTATGTTCTATTTCACATTTCATTCTTAATGTATCTCTTAATGATATTTCCGGATTACACACTAATTGAGTGTGATAGTTATCATTTTTTTAATTTTTAATAATTAATCTCATTCATTATCAAATATATTTTATGGTTCTAAAAGAGCTATGAAAATTTATGATTACAATTAAGGATCTTTAGAGTGTATATTTTTTTAGATATAAACTTTATCCTTAGAAGTATCATATTCATTTTACCTATAAATGTGATAAGGTTATATATTTTCTATTAAATATAACATGTGATATATGATAACTATTGAGTTACATGTGGGTTTTCCTAGTGTTAGTGCTATGAAACATAATTCTTTGGCTCTTCTAGAATCTATAAACTGTCCAGACTTGATTCTGATATATAGGAAGAGCATAGAGAGGAATAGTATGAAAAGTTCAACATCTCGAGTGACTAATTATTTTGTCTCCAAAACGGTGGACTCCATTGTGAATCACTCTTTTGAGGGAACTTTAGGGGAAAGTCCAGCTATTGAAGGTGCTATTGAAAATGTTGATGGCTATGTTTGTAACACCCCGGGTAAATAAAGAATATTACATCATTATATTTATCCCTATTTGTGAATAAAATGTCAATATTAATTTAAAAGGAACTCTATGCTCGATGTCTTACCCAATACACAACAACGAGTTTCTTTGAAATCTTACATTGCACTCTAAAAATAAAATAATATTATCTTAAATGGTAGTTAACGCCTAACCGTTGTAATGGAGGGAATGAACAGAACTTACTAAAAAATGATTATATATGTTTTTCAAATATTTTTACTTTTTACAATAAATGTTAGAGGATTAAAAATGTGAATGAATCCAATTTTTAAGCATAAACATTCTAATATTATTTAAAAGGTCGATTAGCCGCCTTTTGATGGAAAACCTCTTTTAAATCCACTTTTTGAAAATATTATGTTTTATATTTGAAAAAATTCAATTCTTATTTAGAATCGGGACATCAAAATATACTTTGTGTAAATTTTTGGTATTTTTCCGATAAAGTTCATTTTCTAATGAACAGTGAAAAATGTTGTATTTTAATTCAAAACCTCTTTTTAATCTAATTTATTTATATGATTAGATTATCTTTTGAGTTGGTTTTAAAGATAAATTAGAATATATTTTTACCATTTAATCCAATAGTGGTCGTTGGAATTAATTTCACTTTGAAATCGTACTTAAACTAGTGTCAATCTTTTGATACTTATTGTTTCATAAAAACACGTTATTTTCTCTGACAGCTGGAATTAATTTTTAAGTTAATTAATTCAACTTATATATTTTGAATTTTGTAAAATAGAATTCATTTTTTAATTATGAATATCAAATATATCTTAGGGTAATTTTTTGGTATTTTTCTGAAGAACATAAATTTTTGATAAATAGTGAAACCACTAAGTGGTAATTAAAGAAAATGATTTTTCATTTAAATGAAACATTGCCATCTCTGTGTTTTGAATTTCAAAAATCTAACATACATGGTTGTCATTAGGATGTAAAATGTGGTTCAATGGGATTAAAATAATTTTTTGGTGAATAGTAACTTATATGTTCTTAATCGCGATTAGATGTAATTAGTGTAATATAAGGTAAAAATAATGTTTTAATGATGGGAAATGTCCTAGACACATGTCCTACTCTCATTGGATGTGTCATGTCCGACCAATACAATCCATGGGTCAACTTGGGGACCCCATGGAGCCACTTTGGTTGGAAAATGACATAACTAACTTTGTATTTAAAGTTAAAATTAAAATGTCACAAGGATGAAATGTTTCACTAAAACAATTTTTAAATGGGGTAATAAAAGTAATATTTTTGACTATAAATATTCATTGGAAATCTAAAAATATTAACTAAATAATTTTACTTTTTTTATAATTTGTAGACATTATATAAATATAATTATTTATGACATCATAATGATGCAGCAATTACCTCATTAATAAAGTATTTAAATAAAATGAAAAGATAATGTAAAAACTAAAACCTACACTTGTCAAAAACCTATTGGATGGGTATATTTCGAAACCTTATCACCTTATTCTCTAATTATATCAATGTGGGACCTTTTAAATCCGAAACTCATTTTCAAATAAAGTAACATTTCTTTACTTTCCAAGAGTGTCCCTCCTCTCCTCTTATAAATGGCCCCCAACTCTACCACCTTACCCAAACCTCTAAAGCATTTTCCTCGGACAAAACCTGCTAATGTTTCCTCTCCAAATCCCTCTCTTACTCCTAGAATCCTCACATTGGGCAGAAGTCTTCCCAAGGAAGCCTTTGAGCTCAAATCAAAAAGAGTTACCCGATTTTAAGGTAATGTCTTCACTTGTGTTCTTTTGTTTTATTTTGCTTCTCCAACCCCCTAAACTCTTTTTATTCATTTATTTTGTAACAACTCTAGTATCTTCAATATACATGGATATTGTTATAAGAATAATTCCAGCTACACTTACACACACCTACATTAAATGGTTAATGAACATACTATTTCTGTGGATGGTGAATTTATGCCTCATGAAACGATGATTGTTCAACACTCATATAACACCTTAAAAGGTGGCTATTAAGATGTCACTATATTTATATATGATATATAATATGTTTATGTTTTACTTAAGCTTCTGTATTTTCTTTTGTGGAATACCTTTATGTTTTCCATTGTGGGTAAACACGATAATTTCATTTTAGGAAGTGCGGGCTACCGCCCCCTCAAAGTGATTTGATTCGTTAATGAAATATGTGGGATGTATAAAGGGTGGATTTAATGGTATTATATATGATTTATGTTACATATAAATGTTGAATATAATTCTGGAATTAAAATATACATACCTCTCATTTATTTTTAATTCCATGAATATGACATAGAAATGAAAGTAGCTTTCATGCGTACGTACGACTTACCGTGTCCATGAATGGTGCATTTCATTTCTTACCTCTAAATGATTTTGTAATATTATAAATACATGTATATTATGTATATATATGATATCCAAATGATGAATATCATTCTGGATATAATTAACCTTTGACCACATGAACAACATGTAATTGTAAGAAGTCCAATTTCGACTTAAGAGCCAAATATCAACAAAACAAACATTATTAACTTAAATGATTAGATAATGTTTATAACATGGAAATAAGTGATATAAAAGGAATAATTAACTTGAAAAAGGTTCTTAATCAATTATAAATTAACTCAAGTTTATTATTCAGGATTTTAATGAATGATCGAGTCAAGTCGGACCCGAGGTAAGGGATCCTACTCCTCTCTTTCTTTTTTAGTACACTCTTTTATGTAATTCCTTTTAAGATCATCTTTATTATGATTGGGATGTTATTTTATATTACTCATACTATAATTTTTATGTTCATATGATGAGAGATCCTATTTTTTCTCATCAATCCATTTTGGAAGTTTTGAGCGGCGTCGTTACGCTGCCGAATTTTCGTAAGAGATCTGACCTCTCTCTATCTTTTAAAGTACTCCCCTTTATGTCACTTCTTTAAAGCTCCTATTTGTTAAGTTGGGGGATGTTATTTTATATTACTCTTCTGTAAATTTTATTATAATATTATGAGAGATCCTATTTGATCTCATCAATCCCTTTTTGAAAGTTTTAAGTGGCTCTGTTAGGCTGCCGAGTTTTCGTAAGGGATTTTTCATCTCACTTTTATTCCCTTGAGATTTATGCTACATTTTCCACCATTTACTTTGAGTGGTATATGTACTTCCCATTATTATACTCCTTGTGTAATATAATTTCATTTATGGGTATTTACATATTCATTGTATGACCCTTCTTCAATGGGGTGTACATTTTGAAAGTTACCCAAGTCGGTAAAGGAACCTTTCACCCTCCTCTTTTTTAAAAGACTTATTTTGTTATGTCTTTTAAATGAAATCTTATTATGTTGGGATATGTTTTTCAATATCCTTATTGATGTAAATTTTATGTCCAAGTGATGAGATACCATTTTTATCTCTGATCAACTCAATTTGATGTGACGATGTTAGGGTGTGAAGGGAACTTCTTGACCAAATTTCGATTTCTTTGGGTTCAACATGTAGTTATTGAATATGTCATCCTTTGAATATGTGTGATTGACCTTTGATTATTTTACACTTAATATCCACTTATATTGGGTGTATTTTTTGTCACACATAATTATGTAATTGATTTATCCTTAATCCAAGGATACCGTCTTTGTATGGGACTTCGTCTCAATCTCCTTTAATTGAGGAATATTTTGTTTTATACACAACCTACTTTTATATGGTGTATAAACCCCTTTGACATTTACATTTATTCAAAATGAATCTTTTTTATATGAAGTGTTACTAAATGACAAATGGGAATGTTTCTGTCGTACGTATGCGGCGACAACGACATCTCCGCCGCCGTGACCATTATTTGAGTTTCGGCTTCCTCTACAAGACATACCGTTTTTTAAAGAAAAATAAATACCATGTTTTACTTTTCTATTATTTAGGTATTGAAAATGGATTTCATAATGTTTTTATATCAATATATTTTATCGATATCTTGTCATTGAAAAGTGGAAATGTTATGTTTCCTTTATGCATGTTTTATGTGATACGATTATGTTATGGTTCTTGGGAATTATTATGAAGACGGGCGGTTCCGTGATAAACTAAGGGCGGGTGAGCCTGATATAGCTCTCTAATGCATTGGGTAATGCGAAGGAGTTAAATGTTAAGGTTTCTCCAAAGAGATTTGGGGAATATACTATGATGGGTATTCCAAACATAACCAAGAGGGTTACTCCCTACGTAAGAATGATATGAATGCCTCAAGTTACCTTTATGTCTTATGATTTCTATGATTTATTCATGATTTTATGAGGTATGTTAATGTGATTATGTTTTATGGGTAATGTATGATTTAATTCTTTTGTATACATGTACTCAAGTGTCCTTTACATATTTTTATATCCCTTACTGAGCTTTTTATGCTCATCCCATGTTTTTGAAATGTTTTTCACAGGTCAAGGGAAGGGTACATGATATGATGATAGTGTCAAGGAAGTGTCAAGAAAGAATCCATGTTTTATTTTAAATATGTTTCCGTTGATGGGAAAATGAATACTATCTTTTATGTAACCACTTTGTTTAAATGTGGAATGTAATGCATTTTTTATGATCTAATTCTCAAAAACTCTAAACCTGAAAAGATCCTCAATGTGTAATTTTGTAATAACTCAAGATTAAGTATGGTTTAAGGTTGGGGCCTTATAGTTGGTATCGTAGGTCAGTTTAGATAACTTTAGAGGTTAGGGTATTCTTTAAGCACATGTGACATTACCATAATGGTTTGGATTTCAGAAAGAGTCCTAGTTTTTGATAAAGTGAATGAGTAAGTATATCATAGTGTTTACCTTCCTCATTAGTACATGATGGTTTTGTTGATATACTCACACTGACATTTCTATTTTTAGTGAATAGATGGATCTAGCAGGCACCAAAGAGACAACATGTTTGAAGGAAACTGTGGTGGTTCTCTGGTTAAGATACTAGATAAAATGGGGGATTCAATGGGGAAACTCATGGTTGTTCTAAAACAACTATCAACGAGTCATGATCAACCACTTAAACCTTGGTATGATCTGTAATTCATCATGTATGAGATGAACAATCGATGTGGAAGTTCAGGTAATAATTTTAAAGGTAACCATTAGAGTTTATATGATCCCTACTTTTAAGGTAATTATGGGTTATTATATGTTATGATGGAAAATGAAAGGCATGAGATAAACATGAGGTTAAAATATGTTATGATCATTTTTGAAGATACTATCTCATTTTGTGGAATGTTTTAAGAATTATATAGTTTTGGAAAAAGGACAACACCCAGACCATGTGACAACCCATCGCGTCGGACAAAGCTGCGGGAATCGAACCCACAACAATAGTGCGACTGGTATTTATCGCCTACCACTGGACTACGTGATGTCCCTTGTTAGTTTGACTAATTAATTTTACTTATATGATTTTAGGAATCAAGAGTATGTTTATATTGGGTTATCTATGGAAATGATTAACCTATCATCGAGGATATGTGATTAGGTTAATTACTTTTCAATAAGAGAATTTAAGAGCAACTGAGGTTATTTGGAGATAAAAGTTAATTTGTAACTTGGAAGACTATGTGAATAAATCCTTCAAATATTTGGGTTTCAATCGTAGTTTGGTTTACTTTGATGAATTTTATCGAAAAATTGTTTATCAAATGGTCCTTGTTGAACATTGGGTTATGTTGGAAAAATTTTGGAGATTAAGAATAGATTTTATTTTTATAAAGGGTTATCCTTTTCTGGATTATCTGATCTTGTACTAACCTTTTTGGTTTTGGTTTTGGTTAAAGTCTAAAGATATGGGAAGTATATAGTTCTCTTTTGTGGATTAGGTGATTCTCAAGAAGTTTATTATAGTACTATTAATGCGAACAAGTATTCCTAAATACTCGTCTTTTGGAAAAAAATATGAGTTTGATTAAGAAATCTAGTAAAAGTTGAAAGTCTACGTGACAAGTAAGTATGTTTCATTAGGATTTAGTTAAGATCAAAAATAAATTACTCAATGAAGAGTAACATAAAACAAAAATGTTGTCTATTATCTTTTCCTACTAGGGAATCAGATACAGTTTAACACATCATATGTTTTTGATTTTTTTATGGTTAACTTTCTTCTAGACAAGTTTACTATCACTCTCCCTCAGAACATGACCCTTTTTTTTTCCTCCATGTCCATATTTTCATACATGGAATCTTAGTATGTGTTAACTCGGGTGACCTTTGTACTCCTCCTTATTTATTTTAAAGTGATTGTTTTACCGACTCTTGTTCTGATGTGGGACTTTCAAGGATGCTTCCGAGCCCAATTTTTAAAATTGCGAGGATGCAATTCCCAAAAGGGGGAAAGATGTAACACCCCAGGTAAATAAAGAATATGACATCTTTATATTTATCCCTATTTGTGAATAAAATTTCAATATTAATTTAAAGGGAATGCTATGCTCGATGTCTTATCCAATACACAACAATGAGTTCCTTTTAAATCTTACGTTGCACTCTAATAGTAAAATAATATTATCTTAAATGGTAGTTAACTCTTAGCCATTGTAATGGAGGGAATGAAAAGAACAAACTACAAAATGATTATATATGTTTGTCAAATATTTTTACTTTTTACAATAAATATTAGAGGATTAAAAATGTGAATGAATCCAATTTTTAAGCATAAACATTCTAATATTCTTTAAAAGGTCGATTAGCCGCCTTTTGATGGCGAACCTCTTTTAAATACAATTTTTTTAAAATTTTATGTTTTATATTTTACAAAATAAAACTCTTATTTAGAATCGGGACATCAAAATATTCTTTGTGTAAATTTTTGGTATTTTTCCGATAAAGTTCATTTTTTTAATGAACAGTGAAAAATGTTGTATTTTAATTTAAAACCTCTTTTTAATATAATTTATTTATATTATTAGATTATCTTTTGAATTTGTTTTAAAGTTGAATTAAACTATATTTTTACCATTTAATCCAATAGTGGTCATTGTAATTAATTTTACTTCGAAATCAGACTTAAACTAGAGTCAATCTTTTGATACTTATTGTTTCATAAAAACACGCTATTTTCTCTGACAGCGGGAATTAATTATTAAATTAATTAATTCTACTTATATGTTTTGAATTTTATAAAATAGACTTCATTTTTGAATTAGGAATATCAAATATAGCTTAGGGTAAAGTTTTGGAATTTTTCTGAAGAACTTCAATTTTTGATAAATAGTAAAACCACTAAGTTGTAGTTAAAGAAACTGATTTTTCGTTTAAATGAAACTTTTCCACCTTTGTGTTTTTAATTTCAAAAATCTAACATACATGGTTGTCATTAGTATGTAAAATTTGGTTCAATGGGATTAAAATAATTTTTTGGTGAATATTAACTTTTATGTTCTTTATCACGATTAGAGGTAATTAGTGTAATATAAGGTAACAATCATGTTTTAATAATGTGAAATGTCCTGGAAACATGTCCTACACTCATTGGATGTTTAATGGCCGACCGATAGAGTCTATGGGTCAACTTGGGGACCAAATGGAGCCACGTTGTTTGGAAAATGACATAAATAAATTTTTATTTAAAGTTAAAATAAAAATGTCACAAGCATGAGATGTTGCACTAAAAAAAATTTTAAATGGGGTTATAAAGGTAATATTTTTTATTATAAATATTCATTGGGAAGTTAAAAAGATTACCTACATCATGATATTTTTTTTTATAATTTTTCGACATTAAATAAATAAAATTATTTATGACATCATAATGATGCAGCGACTGCCTCATTAATAAATGATTTAAATAAAATGAAAAGATAATGTAAAAACTAAAACATACACTTGTCAAAAACCTATTGGATGGGTATATTTAGAAACCTTATCACCTTATCCTAGAATTATATAAATGTTGCACCTTTTAAATCTGAAACTCATTTCCAAATAAAGTAACATTTCTTTACATTCCAAGAGTGCCCCTCCTGTCCTCTTATAAAAGGCCCCCCAACTCTACCACCTTACCCACACCTCTAGAGACTTTTCCTCGGCCAAACCCTACTCATTTTTCCTCTCAAAATACCTCTCTTACTTATAGAATCCTCACTTTGGTAATAAGTCTTCCCAACAAATCCTTTGAGCTCAAATAAAAAAGAGTTACCCGATTTTAAGGTAATGTCTTCACTTCTGTTCTTTAGTTTTATTTTGCTTCTCCAACCCCCTAAACTCTTTTTATTAATTTATTTTGTAACAACTCCAGTATCTTAAATATACTAGGATGTTTGTTATCAGAATAATTAGAGCTAAACTTACACAAAAACTACATCAAATGGTTAAAGAACATACTGTTTCTGTGGATGGCAAATTTCTGCCTCACGAAAAGATGATTGTTAAACACTTATACAACACCTTAAAAGGTGGCCATTAAGATGTCACTATATTTATATATGATATATAAAATGTTTATGTTTTAATTAAGCTTCTTTATTTTTCTTTTATGGCATACCTTAATGTTTTCCATTGTGGGTAAACACGATAATTTCATTTTAAGAAGTGCGGACTACCGCCCCCTCGATGTGATTTGATTCGTTAATGCCATATGTGGGATGTATAAAGGATGGATTTAATGTTATTATATATGATGTATGTTACATATAAATGGTGAATATAATTCTGGAATTAAAATATACATACCTCTCATTTAGTTTTAATACCATTAATATGACATAGAAATGAAAGTAGCGGTCATGCGTACGTACGGATTACCGTCTCTATGAACGGTGCATTTCATTTCTTACATCTAAATGATTATGTAATATTATAAATACATTTATATTATGGATATATTTAATATATTTGATATCCAAATCATTAATAACATTCTGGATATAATGAACCTTTGACAACACGAACAACATGTAATTGTAAGAAGTCCACTTTCGACTTAAGAGCCAAATATTGACAAAACAATCATTATTAACATAAATGAGTAGATAATTTTTATAATAGGGGAATAAGTGATATAAAAGGAATAATGAACTTGAAAAAGGTTCTCAAACAAGTATAAATTAACTCAAGTTTATTATTCAGGACGTTAAAGAACGATCGAGTCAAGTCGGACCCGAGGTAAGGGATCCTACTCCTCTCTTTCTTTTTTAGTACACTCTTTTATGTAATTACTTTTAAGCTCATCATTCATATGATTTGGATGTTCTTTTATATTACTCATACTGTAAATTTTATTTTTATATGATCAGGGATCCTATTTTTTCTCATCAATCCATTTTGGATGTTTTGAGTGGCGCCGTTAGGCTGCTGAATTTTCGTAAGAGATCCAACCTCTCTCTATCTTTTTAAGTACTCCCCTTTATGTCACTTTTTTAATGATACTATTTGTTATGTTGGGCGATGTTATTTTATATTACTCTTTCTGTACATTTTATTTTAATATTATTAGAGATCCTACTTGATCTCATCAATCCATTTTTGGAAGTTTTAAGTGGCACTGTTAGGCTGCCGGGTTTTTATAAGGGATTTTTCATCTCACTTTTATTTCCGTGAGATTTATGCTACATTTGCAACCATTTCCTTTGAGTGGTATATGTACTACCCATTATTATACTCCTTGTGTAATATAATTTCATTTATGGGTATTTACATATTCATTTTATGACCCTTCTTCAATGGGGTGTACGTTTTGAAAATTACCCAAGTCGGTAAGGGTACCTTTCACCCTCCTCTTTTTAAAAAGACTTATTTTGTTATGTATTTTAAATTAAATCTTATTATGTTGGAATATGTTATTATATATCCTTATTTATGTAAATTTTATTTCCAAGTTATGAGATACCCTTTTTATCTCTCATCAACTCATTTTGATGTGAGGCTGTTAGGCTGTCAAGGGAACTTCTTAACTCAATTTCGATTTCTTTGGGATAAACATGTAGTTATTGAATATGTAATCCTTTGAATATGTGTGAATGACCTTTCATTATTTTACACTTAATATCCACTTATATTCGGTGTATTGGTTTGTCACACATAATTATTTAATTGATTTGTCCTTAATCCAAGGATACCCTCTTTGTATGGGACTTCGTCTCAATCTCCATTAATTGAGGCATATTTGGTTTTATACACAACCTACTTTTATACAGTGTATAAACCCCTTTTACATTTATGTTTATTCAAAAGGAATCTTTTTTATATGAAGTGTTACTAAACGACAAATGGGAATGTTTTTGTCGTACTTATGCGGCGACAATGACTTCTCCGCCACCGTGACCATTATTTGAGTTTCGGCTTCCTCTACAAGCCATACTATTTTTTAAAGAAAAATAAATACCATGTTTTACTTTTCTATTATTTCGGTATTGAAAATGGGTTTCATAATGTTTTTATATCAATATCATGTATTGATATCTTGTGATTGAAAAGTGGAAATGTTATGTTTCCTTTATGCATGTTTTATGTGATACGATTATGTTATGGTTCTTGGGCATTGTTATGAAGACGTGTGGTTCCGTGATAAACTAATGGCGGGTGAGCCCGATATAGCTCTCCAATGCATTGGGTAAACCGAAGGAGTTAAACGTTATGGTTTCTCCAAAGAGAATTAGGGAATATACTGTGATGGGTATTCCAAACGTAATCAAGAGGGTTACTCCCTACGTAAGAATGTTATGAATGCCTCAAGTTACCTTTATGTCTTATGATTTCTATGATTTATTCATGATTTTATGAGGTATGTTAAAGTACTTATGTTTTATGGGTAAAGTATTATTTAATTCTTATGTATACATGCACTCAAGTTTCCTTTCCATATTTTTATATCCCTTACTAAGCTTTTTATGCTCATCCTAAGTTTTTGAAATGTTCTTCACAGGTCAAGGGAGGGATACATGATATGATGATAGTGTCAAGGAAGTGTCAAGAAATAATCCATGTTTTATTTTAAATATGTATCCATTGATGGGAAAAATTAATACTATCTTTTACGTAACCACTTTGTTTAAATGTGGAATGTAATGCATGTTTTATGATCTAATTCTCTAAAACACTAAACCTGAAAAGATCCTCAATGTGTAATCTTGTAATAACTCAAGATTAAGTAAGGATTAAGGATGGGGCCTTATAATGTTATTTTGATGGGCAATCAGATTTCTAATCCACACATTTCTGTTGTTGATCATGTTGATTTTGAAGCGGCAGGTGGTTGGAAGACCAAGAAATAATGGAGAAGGGGTGCACACCCATTGGGCCAAGGCACATCTCTTGGGTATGGTGGTCGAGGATGGGGGTTGTGTATATTTATTGTGTTGTTGGTGTGTTTATCACTTTTACCTTGAACCTCTCATCCCCTATGTGTTTTTAATATATTTATTAATAAATTTATGGGACAATGTATTTTCTCTATTTTCTGTGCTATTCTAGTATTAAATATAATAAATATTGAGATTTACCAATAAATTCTGTGATATTGTGACTTATATGATAAATTTAAAGGGATAAATGATTTTTTAAATTAAATTATGATAAGAATATAGATAACTATAAATAAAAAATTGGGATACTCAACATTAAATTTTCAATGTGAATACAATATCATTGATTAAAATTATATGATGAAATTTCTGTGCACTCAAAATGGAAATAATTTTATGATAGAAATATTTGGGTTATATTAGATACATTATAATGGAATATAGTTTATGATAATCTTTCTAAATGCTAATTTGATATTTGTAAATTCAATTTATTTAAAAAAATCTGTACCATGTGATAACAAATTTGTAGATCCTAACACATTAGAGATAGTGATGTCTTGGGAGGTACCCAATAAAATCATTGTGATTTGAATTTTCTTATTAAATAATCGATACTATAATCTTTTTATCATGAAATATTTTATATATCTTATTTTATGACTTATTTGATGAACAATGTGTACTTCATCTAATTACACCAACCCTAGTATCCCAAACGTGGTGGTCAATTTATTACATTTATGCTAGTTATAATAGATCATGTCACAAAGTACCGAATACTTAATTAGTCATGGAAAAATTGATACATACTTGATTCTCACATTAAATGTGAAACAATAAATTATAACACAACTAATTTAAATACTATACATCCTTGTAATAATTAAAAAATTCCATATTCATATCATGAGTAATGAAAACCAAGTAAGTGTGAGCTCAAATGATTAGTAATGGTTATGTATAGTGGAATCTATCATGAATCATTTTTCATAAATAATATGGTTGGTGTAAATGATGATCAAATAATTCTAACATAAAGAATATTTTTATTTGGTAGCTAATCCATGGAAACAAATAAGGTATTAATATTATGGATAATAATATCTGAATTATCAAGGAAGAAAACTATCAATATTGGACTTCATGATGAAAAACAACATGAAATATATACTATAAATACTATGATTCAGGATTGTTCAACTGTTGGTATGTATAAACAAAAAAACCCATTTATTGATAGCTTAGTATTTTGGATCCTGAGACCCATCGATGCATAAAGGGGATATATAATTTCGTACCCCACCCATTAATATATATTAAAATTCTTCCACATTCATCGAATGATCAATTTAATTGATGAACAATATTCCTTATAAATAAATATATGTATTGTGTGTGGAATTAATATCTATAAAAAAATCTTATTAGTCAAATTACATTCCATGTGAAACAAAATATTTAAAAGTGGAATATGGTTTCGTAAATAATTATATCCACGATACAAATGATATGGATATTTAAAATAAATATAGTATATAATGATAAAAATAATGTTAATAATTCAAGAGAATGTTAATGAATGTATTCATGAAATTGAATATAAGTAATTTTATTGAAAAAAATAATGAAAAACCATCCAGAGAATAAATAATTATGGTACAATTAAAATATATCCCTAATGGTGTATAAGTAAACTAATGAATTATTGTTTTTTATTAAATAAAAGTATCATAAAATTATCATTAAAACATTCTTGACCAAATTAAACATTTCAGTTTGAAAATCACTATTAATAACTAGAAATTTAAAAAAATATATGTGAATTATTTTAAAATAAATTTATAATCTTATAAAGAATAATTAAAAGAATCGGTGTCCATGATTGAATGAATATTTCATTCATGCTGAATACATGAAAACAATGATTACCTTCACATTTCGGTTTAAAATTCAATGAAACATTTTGAAAAAATAAGAATAATATTACTTTTAAAACATTTTTTAGAAATTCAAGAATGGGTAGAAATTTAATTATTAAACCTCTGTAGAATATTAAAAATATTAATTAAATAATTTTAAGAAAAATGTTGATATTGATGTTAAATTATTTTTTACTAAAAATAGAAATAAATTTACCATTTCATAAAACAATTATTAATCATTTTCAGTACCAAACATAGAAAATTGGTACTATAACAGGAAAATATCACGAATTAAAATTGTATAAGAGAAAAAAATTGTTTTATTATAAAATTATAAAATAATTTCATTTAATGGAAATTCAACCATAAACACTCCAAATTAATTGAGATTGATGGATAAACCCATACCAATTTGGTAATATTTGAATTAGAACCCCCAAAAAAGAAATTAATTCAAATAAAAAATTAAATAACATGAATATCAATATATTATTTATATAAAATTTCAAAGGATTTTTTTTCATACACCAAAAAATTAAATATATTCATAATACCAAATATGCCTTAATGTGGTGGAAATTGAGACTAAATCTATAATGATGACGATACTATTGAAGTGAGGTTTACTCGATGGATTAAATATTTATATAAAATATTAATATTAATAAAAAAAGATTAAATACAACATAAAATAATGGAAATTGATTACACTCAAAATCGAATATATCAATTGAAATTAATAAGAAATATAACCAAGAAAATTGAAATTGAGTTTTGAAATTTTTTAGCACATGGTAGCATTAACTTAAAATCCACTTATTTGGATAAAATCATATAGAAAATTAAAATTAATTGATGTATGAAGGGTTCATTATATTTTATTTTAAAGGGTAATTATATACACCATATAAAGTAAATTAGATGTATAACATTATTTCATTCTTTAATGAAGGAAAATTGAGACGAGGTTCCTTACCACACATTTATCATTAAAAGGATGTGATTTAAATTCCTATATAGACATTTTAAAAATGTTTTTAATTTATTCATAACCATTTTAATATTTATAATAAAATACATGACCTTCATATAACATATTATCATCTGTTTGTTAATAATATGTCATTGTATCTATTGTTTCGAGTGTTAAATTCTAAATTTTCCCAATCAAATTAGATCAAGAAAATCCCAATTATTCTATATATTATATAGTTAAACCATATAATTAATTATATTGATGTTATATGTATAATATTTAATTTTTTGATTAATTATTGGACCCATTATACAAATTTTTAAAAGGAAAATAACTCAAATTGCTTCATGGAGATATTAGGCCATATATACACATGAGCGACGATATAATTTTCTTGATGGGTGAAATGGAAAATAATTTAGTGACATATGAATTTTAAAGTGTTAATATCTTGTGATATTAATCATATATATTCCATATTTCCATCATTAGGATTATTGATGTGATCCAATGGTGGATAAAAATTGTATTAGTTCATGAGGCAGTAGTCTACCTTACCCAGATGAAATGGATTTATGTTCCCATTTAACAGAGATGGTGACAGGTAAATATTACTCCATAAACACTGTAATATATAATTATTTGGGATATAATTGTTTTATTTTATATTATTTGTTTAGAATTAATTTATGGTGATACAGTAATAAGTAAAAAAGAAATATCTCGAGGAAGGCGATTACATTCTCTTAGAGAAACCGAATTTAAATCTCTTATTAAGGACCCATGGTTTTTTTGGGATAAAATAATAGAGATAATTTGGATAATTATTTTTTGGATATATGTTTTGATGTATGGTTTTGAAAATATATTAAATGCTATTAATAATAGATTGGTTCCTTTTAATAAGTTGGAGAGGGTACTTTCTTGGAAACCACTTGGTTATTTCCCATAAGAATACAAAATGATAAATTCATTCACAAGAAAAATTTATTAAAATGGACTTATATTTTAATTTAGGACAATATATGGTGAAAATATTCCCATCCAAAAGGATTTTTTAAATGTTGAATTGTAAAAATTACTCATTTGTTTTGGTTTACCCCTAATAATCCTATTATAACCTTAACCGATATGATTTTTTGATATCATTTTTTCAATTTACTATTACCAAAACATAAGTTGATGTTATCAAATAAAATTAAATATTATGAATCAAAATATTGTATGTATTTTATTAAATTCAATTCATATAAGTGTATCAATTTTATTTTAAAATTATAATTTGAATTGTGTCTAAAGTAGTATTTTAAGAAAAGTATTTTTCATGAATAATATGATATTATAACAACTATATGACAAGTAATTATCTTTAATAGGATTTAAATTATTATAAAGAAATAAATAATAATTAAATTTAATTGAAATAATTCATAATTTATTATTATTTTAATTAATTAATATATTGATTCATTATGAATATTAATATTGTTCCTAGAAAAATGGTGGTTAAACATAAAAAACATATTAAAAAATCCAGAAAAATGATGATTCATTTTTTATTATTTACAATAAAACTAAAAAATAATAATTATGATACTTTTATGTAAAATTAAAATCATAATTGAAATTGATAATTACTTAACTTACTGTAAAGATATGATTGTTTTACAATAGGAAATATTCTTCACGATTTATTGAAAAAACATTTTTTTAATCCTAAATTTTAAGATTAAAATTATATTGACATTAAGAATTTAAAAATTAAGTTTGTTTTTTTAAAAATAATTACTATTTTTTAAAATTAATAATATTTTTTTCATATAAATCAATAAAAATATTTTGGTTTAAAATTTATTTTGATTCTTTTGAAAACATTAATAAAAATTGAGTCCAAATTTAGAAACATGTTTTCTTTATCTGAAATATTTATACATATTTTTTATATAGTTCTTATTCCTATTCAAACTACCATTTTTAATTGTTACTTAGTAATGATCTCATTTAAATAGTACATCATTGTTTGTTTAGGATTTATGTGACATTTTATATACATTATCAAAAATAGTGCCTTCTTTTAAATTATCAGGGTGTCAGATTTTCCCCATATTTAAATAAAAATATTCTTGAAAATCATAACATTCATTGGGATTTTTTTTTCATATTTGAAATTTTTTTTGTTGAAATCCAACATTATATAAAGGGTAAATAAAACATTATCTTTAAAAGAGATAAATAGAAGAAAAAATGTTATCTAGAATAACTCATAATTAGGTTTCCATGTAGGAAAAAATTCATGGCAAGTGAAAATATAGAAATTAAATAAAAGTACAATTCCCTATAATTGTGAAGATTAATATGGATCATTAATCAAAAGAAATTGAATTATCTATAGAAATTTAATGGCCATAATAACATAAAATTTTGGGGTATGAGAAAGACCATTTGACTCATAAAAAATAATGGTAAATATATATATTATTTAATCCAATATCCTTTTACTAATGTTGATGGATTATTTTTTAATCAAGATACGGAACACTAATGAACATACTTACTTGATATATTTTTCTTTCACATGATCAATTTTATCCTTGGTTTTTTCTTCTATCAATTTCCTCTTCATTTAATATAGAAATAAATGAATATCCATGATGAATTTTTTATTTTTAATGAAGCACTAAAATTAAATTTCAATTAATAATAACATCCATAAAATAGTGACATGTTTTTTAGACTATATCTAAATCTTTTCCAAAACCAAATATGATATAACATGTAATATATTATAATTCCTGATTATCTAATCCTAAAATAATCTATTATGTGAAACTGTAGTGTAATATATTTATATAAACACAATAACACATATCCAAAAATATAATTAATAGCTTAGAAATTTTATAAATTAAAACCTATTTTATCAAAATAACATTTTTCTATCAATACATTTTGGTAAAAACTATTTCATTTTAAAAATTACATCAGGTTGTCTATTAGTGGTGACTATACACTTGTTGCTCTTGGTTGTGGGATAAATCCTTTCATTCTTTTTGAAAGTGATGGGTTGTCACCTAGTAACCGAGATTTCTTTTTTCTAAAAATATATTATTAAAATTACTATATCTCTCTAAAAAATTAATAGAAATATAAAAAAATCATAAAATTACATTCTAATTACTAATTATTTCTACAAATCTTATTGTTTTCCAAAAAATTACGTATTCAGAATAAATTATTATTTTCAAAAAATAAATTATTATATTAACAGTAATTTTTAATAGAACTTATAAAATTATGTCCACAAATTTAATGTAATTATTCTTCAAATATAGTTTTCACTATGTTCTATTATAATACAAATGGATATATTACCATAATGTTAGCACAAAAAATGTAAATAATTATTGAATTCTATTAGTTAAAACCTCAAATGTGTATCTCTTACTTATGGTCAACTATAAATTCATAAATATAAGGTGTTATCAATAACTCTTATGTTAATATTAGATAAATAAATATATTCTTTAGAAAAATAACATAAGGCATTGTTGTTTCATGATTTTTATAATGATAATACCACTGATAAAACTATTTATAAAACATAATTCCAGGATCCCAATTCATAAATAATTCAACCAATTTACATAAATTAACAGACTAATATAGATCCATACTTGGTCTCAGATTTAATCCTTTAAATTAATAATTTGATTGGATAATGCCTATGTTCCACACATTTTAGAAAATAAACTAAAAATGGATCTCTTTAATGAATTTATTTTTAATAAATTGAACTCTTCAACTATATTGATCAATTAAATTCATTATGCAATATTTTTCCACACTAAAAAGTTATTACTAATCCTTTGATACATTCTACGGGACTCTCATTTTTCATTTCTAACATAAATAAAACTATTTCATGATTCATCATTAGTCTCTACCACATAAGTTCTTCATGTACTCCTTTCGTATCTTTTTTTGTGAGTTGGAGAGATGTTTATGGTATATATTATTAAACTTATATCAAGATAAATGATCATAAATAATCATAATATCAATAACTTATGTATTTATCCCATTTGGGTTCACATAATAATTTTATTTTCCATCACATTCAATGATAAAATATTTCATACTACTTCAATCCATTAACTAAAAAAATCACACTATGAGAAACAATAATCATAGTTCTGAAAAATATTTTATAGTATGTCTAAATCCGGAAATTGTTTTTTTAGTATATCATATCTTAGTTTCAATAAAGATTACCCATTATCATCACATATTCAAATAATTCATTATTTTTTAATGAAAATGTGAATTAACCATAGATTAAACCATAGGAGTGCCAATCCTAGTGTGGAACATAGATCTTTATTATTCACAAGGTGGTGTTTGATTCAAAACACAAATCACCCTTTTTAACTCATTTCCCCTATGTACCACTATAACATAGAAACAACTCTTTAGTATCCATATAAGGATGTATTTTTTGTAAATATATATATTCATCACCTTAAAAAACAGTACGATGATATCATATACATATAGTTATCATCAAATCCAATCATTATGTTATGTTCTATAATCTATGTTCTCCTAAATATAGTTTACAATAGTTATACTAAACTTTATATAACCAAATATTTAATGGCACAAACCCTTATAGGTCTGTGTTTGAGGTTTCTTTATTATATTGGTATTAGATAAATGAATCCATATCCTAAAATACAGAATGGTTTACTAGTTTTGGTATAATATGAACATACATGATTATCACTTTAAATTTGAAACCATAAATTTAAATATAAGGAAAGCGAATATTTTTCATACATGAAAACATTCAAATATTCCCTCTCTTTAACTTGGGGAAGGGAAATAAGAAAATAGTGACATCAAATTCTCAGCAATGGTTACATACAAAAGAAGATATAAAAGTCGACAAGAGACAAAAAATATGCTATGATTAAATGATAACAAAATAATTCAATTGTGATAATCACATGATCTTGAAACTCATCCATGGGTAATGTCAGTATAGAAGTCTTATGGATAGCAATATCTCAGTGATCAAGAAGGAAATGATTAATATTAGTTTTCATTACCTCATACATCATGATAGTTATACATTTTAGACCGTGCAGCAAGACAATTTAACTATGGGTACTCATACACCATAAAATAATTTAATGATAGCTTCATAATTTTTCTTGGGAGGCCTATTAATGCATTGACTGGATATTTAATTCTAGGTCGTAACAATCACTATATGTCAAAATAATTCCTCAGATTTTTGAGAATCAATTTATTTTATGAATAATTTGACTTCTGAAAAAACATATTTATAGTTTAATGCAAATATATTTATCAAAATTTTACATAAAAAATAAAATATCATTCAATGTAAAACATAGTATGTAAAAATCAAATAATTTTTTTTGTAATAATAAAATCCATGATTAAAATATTATGGTGATTTAAGAAAAATTAAATGTCCAATGATCACCATATATATAATATTTCAAGAATAAATTCAATGAATATAAAATCAATCAAGATAGTGAATCTCAGAAGTTTCTCAAGTAAAAATGATGATAAACCATCTTGAGAAATAATAAGGATTATTCCATTACAACATATCCTTATCAGATTCTATATAATATAAATGGTTTTTTTTTATTTTTAAATATAAATACCCTAATATTTATATTAAAATATTTTTTATGAAATTAACATTTTAACCTTGAAAATCATTTTATGATACTAGAAATTTCAATATGATTTTGAAAATCATTTTTTCGGAAACAACCTTGTAAACATGAAATAGAGGATTCAAAACAATGAGCAGCCATGATGACATTAATATTTTATTACCACTAAGTATATTAAATACATTTCATTCAATGTTTCAATAAAAAACACAAAGAACATTGTTTAGAAAATAACAATATGATTTATATTAGACTACTTTAAAAAAATTAGAATGAGGTTAAACATTAATCCAATAAATCATAACACAATAATAAAATTTTCATTACTTTTTTTAAGGGATATATGAATATGGTATTGATTTATTTTTTTAATCCAAAATGGAAATATAGTTTTCATTTATTAAATACATTTTCCAAATAATTTTATGTACAAATGATAGTAAATTTATAAAATAACTATAAAATTTCATGAATACCCCAAGGTTCGTAAAATTAAATTGGTTTATAAGTAAAATGTAATATAATTTCTTATAATGTAATTTCATTTAAAAATAATCCTCTTTAAAATTAAATTAAGTTAACAACCCTTACCACATTGGTAATTTTGGAATCATAACCCTAACGAAGAAATAACTTCCAATAAACCATTAAATACCATGAATATTAAGAGAATAATTATACAAAATTTCAAATTATATGTACATACACCTAACATAAATATATATGTGCATAATACCAAATATGTATCAATGGAGTGGA
Organism: Viscum album; assembly: GCA_963277665.1. Classification (NCBI taxonomy): domain Eukaryota; kingdom Viridiplantae; phylum Streptophyta; class Magnoliopsida; order Santalales; family Viscaceae; genus Viscum; species Viscum album. The sequence goes on along the minus strand of OY728141.1, from coordinate 1,276,986,291 downwards.
CAGTATGATGAAATATATTACAATATATGTACCATTAATGTGAGTATTAATAGATGGATTTATTATATGTATCAAATGTAAACCCACATAAAAAATAAAAATTATAATAATAAATCATAAAAATTATTTACACACACAATATTATTATATAAAATATAATTACAAAGCAATATATCCTAATGAAAAGTACTTGATATAAAATTCCATACCATATATTAACATTTTAGTGAAATGAATTTGGATAAAGTAATTCTAATTTAATCTTAAAATAACATAAATTTAGAAGAATTCGTGGTATTACATGTTAAATGGGTATTATATGAACCGTAATAAATAAATAAGGGGCATGAAATTAAATTATTCTTCAATGAAGTGAAATAAGATGATGTTCCTTTAACATATGTTTCTCTATAGTGGAATATTAGTTGAACTATGATTTAATGGTTTTAAAAAATGTTATTAATTTAAATCAAAATTATATTAATATTTCTAATATCATATATAGTCTTTTATAACATCATAAAACATTTTTGGTATTATTATCTAATTATTAACATTGTTTTTGGTGTCAACAACTTCATTTTCTCTAATTCATGTTTCTTCACGGATATCCCCATTCTTGTTAATATGATATAGTTACATCATATAAAGATTGAAATTAATGTAATTAATATTATATTTTTACCGGGTATATTTTGAAGCATTATTTTTTTTAAAAGAAAATGAAATACATTTCTCTAGGAAGATGATTGGTCATACGTACTCCGGAGTGACAATATCAGTCCTATATTCGGTGAAAGGGATAAAAAGTTTTATCACCCAAATAATTTACAATATTTTCATTCCTAAATAATTTTTTCTGTTTCTTTATTTTTTATGCAACAAAATGTTAATACTATACTGCACATGACAATGAGTTTTCTTTTGTTACACGCAAGGCCCGGTTCTACCAAACATCAACTTATTAATATAATATTATTATTTAGTATAATTTGTAAACTAGCCATTAAATTTGAGATTATGAATAGAATTATCAAAATTTAAAATTTTATATATTTATTATTATATTAAAATTAATATTTTGTGTTTTATTGGATTAAAATAAGAACAAATTCCATTTTTCAGATAAAACATGTATTAAAAAATATACAGTTTTTCCACCTTTTAGTGGATCACCCATTTTAAATATACATTTTGACAATATTTTATATTAAATTTTTAAAAATAAACTTCTTATTTTAATTTGTAATCACAAAATTCACTTTGGTTCAATTTTATGTATTTTTCTAATAGGTTTTATATTTTTATGAATAGAGACAAATACTAATTTTTTTCAAAACACCTTTATTCATTGAAATATTTTATGCAGTTAAATTATACATCTTATTGTTTATAAAGTATAATTAGATCATATTTTTATAATATAATATAATGTAGGAAATTGGAATTATTTTCACCATAAAATTGGATATAAACCAAGTCAATATTTTGATGTTTTTTACTCATTTTGTACTAATTTTTTCATTCCATCAATGGGATGAATTTCAATTTAATTAATAAAACATCAATGATTTAAATATTTTCAAATAGATTCAATATTATTAATCATTGGGTCCAAATTCTGTAAATAGTTTTCTTTTATTTTTTGGACATTTGTAATTGTAAGCTTATTTAATTTTTTATTTACCATTATTAACTTTATATTGGATAATTAAAGGTAAAAATAATATTATAAAATTAAGCTAGTAGCTCTAAAAATTCTATTTGATGAATAATTTTACCATTATCACCTAAGGTGTAAATTAAATAGTTTAATGGACACTTTTCCATGAATATGACATAAATGTTATTAAAATCATTTAATGTGTCAAAATATGAAACTCTTATTTTATATATGTATATTAATTTTAATAATGGTATAAATAGGAGATAACATTGAATATAAATAGTACATGAAAATATGAGATAATTATCTACATCATATTAAAATAATTATAATTTTTACAGATTATTTAATTACCATTAATGATGACATAATAGTAAATGAGAAATTATTATATTTATATAAATATCAAATAAATGGTTTTAAAAATATTAAAAGAAATTTTATTTGAATTAATTAATGTATTCCATGATTTTTCTAGGTTCATATCACAAAATATAAGTATATGAAATTATATGGTTAGAAGTTATATTTTTTTTATTTTAATTACAGTCAATGTTATGAGTAGTGTCAAAATAGACAATATTGTGTTTTATAAAAATAATAATTTATTAAATTATTTAAAAATAATAAAAATAATTAAAAATATAAAATAACTATTATATTTTATTAATTTTTGTAACATGTCCATTTATGTTAAACTAAAATAATATTAGTAAAAAATTATATCCATTTAATAATTGAGATTTTATATCCATAATTAAAAATAAATATATTAATTAAAGGGAAAACCAAAATTATAAGGATTAAAATAAAACAAAAACATTTCAAAATATTAATGGATGAAAGAAGATTCGATACATATCACATTAAGATCATTTTTTTTGTTTAATATTTATTTTAATTTAAAAATAATATATATTATTTAAATCAAATACAGTAAAAAAATATCACTATATTCTATTTTAATAACTTTTATGTGTCCAAATAGAGACAAAATTAATATATGAAAATTTTAAATGACTATTTTGATATAAATGATTTAAGATTCATTGAATATATTTATTTTTAATTTTTATAAGTTATATAATTACATTAAAAGTCATTTAAATTCTACAAAAATATTTATTTATTTATCTTAAAAATAGAATGAATGATTTTAATAATATTAATTTTGATATATTTTGAATTCTTTATTTTTTCTAACAAATTTCCTATATCAATATGATATATTATATATGTTTTAATGAATTATATTCGAATTTATTCTTTTTATTAATGTCTTTTATTCAAATTAAATGAAAAGTATTAAATTTGGAAATAATGATACATTATTGAAATAATTTATGGTTAGCTTATTTAAAAATAAAAAATGTTAAATAATATAAAGGTAATATTATATGGTCTAAAATGTATTATAATTTTCATTTTTTTCTATTTTTATGTATTTGGATCTAGAATAGTCTTATTCTAGTTTAATATTTAGACATTTTTTCAAAAGTTCTCTTACCTCCCTTATAAAAAGTACATCCTCCCTCACTTGCTGAAACCATCTTGAACACATTATTTTTACAAAATCCGGACATATTTTCTTCCAAAAACCCTTAAATTCATTTTATAGGCAATACATTGGGCAGAAAGAATTTCTAAGGAGTCCTTTGGGAAAATCAAAAGTAGACCCTCGAAGAAGAGGTAATTATTTAACCAATTCAATTAAATTTCTTATGTTATTTTACATTATATTAAAAGGTTTTTTCCAAAATAAAGAAAAAATACAATATCATATACAAGAGGGGATGTTATTTTAATAATTAGACAATCATATTTTTACTTTTGTTATTTATACTAATAATAATATCATTTCGGGTGCATACGTACGACTTACTGTCTCCATGACATGGAATAAATTGTTATTCAAAATTAATTTATTTGGATGGGTATAATGATGATTATAATGGATATAAATAATTAATATAAATTGATAAATATATTTTATAATTAATATACCATATAATTACATAACATTTACCTATCAATATAATTATATCATCGCTCGTGTGTATGTACGATCTACAATCTCCATGACACTATGAGATTAATTCTCCATGTTATCCATTCAAGAATGATTATTAATTTTATATGATGAGTAAATAAACTAATTATGAACTTAATATTTTGTTGATAGGAATTTATTTAATCATATTCATAGCACATATTATTTACATAACAAAACATGCATAGGAAAATGAAGCCTTTGACACCTGAAACAATGGTAATGATAAAATAATATTAATAAAATAATATAAGTGGATTGTATATGATATCATAAATATGGATATTTTCCTATAAATTTATTTTAATATTTTTTATCAATTATACATGAAGATAACTAACCCTCTACAAAAGAAAAGTTTAAAGTAAGGGTTAATTTCACAATCTCATTATTATCAGAGATTTTTTATGTGTATGTATTTACTAGGAAATATTTATCAATCATGTCCATGATTCTTGAATATGTTTTTAAACGTAATATTTTTTAGGTTTTTTGTTATTGATTATTTAACTAAAATGTATGTTTAAATGTTTTAATTATTTTTTCTTCTAAATCAATCTCATTAATGTCCATGTTTTCAAAATGGTTTTATGGATTAATTTATCTTGACATTACTATTTTAATATGTTAGTTCCTCTATAAATTTTCTAAATTGATTGAGACACTTTGATTAAAAAGGTATCATTTAAATTTATCAATTTCTAAATTACATGACAATTAATGTTTTCAATGAAAAAAATTAACATTTCTCTCAAAATAGTATTAATGATTTTATTAGATTAGTTTTCAACTATATCAACATCCCTTGATTGATTTTATGCTTTAATGAGGTTGATGTTTTATAATAAAATATACCATATTATATTGAAGGGTTTATGATACGTTTGACTATGAATGAGTTATTTTGATACCATTAATGTTTTAAGGTCTATGTATTAACATTATATATGGTAGTTTAAATACGAATGTTTATGTTTGTTTTATTTTAACCGTTTCATAAGAGAAATATATTGGAATTCGGAAGTAATGGGCAATGTCCTTTATATCCCCTCAATGAATCATTAGGTATCATGAGACAAACTACTGTCTTGGTAAGAGGCCTTAATGGTATGGTTATGTATGTTCTTGGAATGAGGCCTTGAGGGTATTGTTATGATTGCCGAAATTATTAATTCCCTCATTATGAGATTTGTTATTGACATTACATATGATTATTCAACTTGTAGAATATACATGTGAATGTATAAATTGCATTATTATATTTATTATTTCTATATTGTGGTCATGTTTATGTTTAAAATTCACGTGTTTTAGTTTTATATATTCCTTAATGATTGTAGTTATTTATGAAGGATTCTACGATATTATTTGACCTTACTTATCATATGAGCTCACCATAGTATTATGTTTTATTTTTGTAGGATTCCAAGTAGTATTTTAGGACATATATGCAAAGTGATGCTCGGATAATAATTTTTCTCTCAAATAAATATATAAGAATTATATTATCCTTTTAAGTATAATGTAATGTTCATTTATGTAATATATTTTCCTATTTTATAAACTGACCGGTCCTTTGGTATTTGATTCCTTGTAATCATAGAAGTGCGTTAAAATAATGCAGTGACATCATCCTATTTGGGTCGACAGGTTATAACTTTTATTAGAGAATGATTAGAAAACAACATTGAAATTAAATTTAGAAAACATATATTAGAAATATAAGATGGTATGAATGGATTTGAGGTTAATATAAGTATAGGTTATTATCCATTAGATTTTCTAAAGGATAATCTAGTTTAATCCTACAAAAAAATGGATTGAGAATAAGATGAAATCATTTAGAGACTCTATAAATGATTCTTAATGAGAATATAACTATAATGTTTGTTTCTCTCTTAATGCTTTGAGTTTTTGTCAATGGTAAGAATCAACACGGTTATATATGCAATGGTCATACTATTTATTATAAAGATGTTAAAAATGGGAAATTGAATGTATGAGGGATTATGGAATATGATGTTTTACCATAGACAGTAGTTTAAGAGTGGTTTAGAATGATAAAAGTAATTTCATATATTTATTGAATAAATATTTCACCATTGGTTATCTAGTTATAGTAAATATGAGATATATAAGGACTATACTAAAGTAATTCTTCATCAATGAATTAGATATATGAATGATTTCATAGTATTTTTAAAGGTGATAATAGAATTTGACAATATGAGTTTATTACATTATTTGGAGAATAAAATGTACTTAGGAAATGTAGAAAACTTTTAGGACATTGAATATCTATTGATGTATTTTGGTTGAGTCTTAAGGATAGAATGGGTTATGTTGAAAATTGGATATTATTCTTTGATGATTATGTTTTATTTATTAGATATTATACGCTAAACTTTTTGGTTTTTGTAATCATTTATTGGATGAATGAAATACTTATGGACCGTATTATTTTTTAAAAGTGATTCATGAATGAAGAATCATATTGAATATCCCTCTTCATGTCAATGAAACGAATTGAAGATATATATAATCACAACCAAAGGATATCATTTATGGAATCACATATGTTTTCTTGAGTTATCCAATGTATAATAAAACAATCCCAAACTCTATGAATGCATATCTTAAAAATGTATTGTCTTAATAATTTAATTTTTGTTGAACTAATGTTATATTAAATAATCAAAGATTTATGGTTTTTAGGTCCTCAATTTTCCATTTATTGTTCACTTATTTGTGATTTATGATCTCAATAAATCCTTATTAATATTTTTTTCCACCAAGTGCAGACCTCTTCGAGACCCAAATGTTCCCATATTCCAAATTATTATTTAGTGGTGACCTTAACATTACAATTTCCCTCTTATTAAGTGTATATTATATTAACCCTACTTCCTATGAGGGTATCCCACAAAGTTATTTTTTTCAATATCAAACTTTAATATTCTATGTGCATTTTCCAATTGTGAGGAGGCAATTTATTGATTAAGGGAAGAATGTAAAACCCCATAATTTTATAATATTTTCATTTTTGAATAAATTTAATTTTCTATTGACTTATTTTTATAGAACACCATGTCAAATTTATACTATTGTTGACACTCCTTTCCATCACAGAGTCCAACAAATGGAAAAGGGGAATACCTTAAGCATAATGAGTGTCGCTCTTTGAAGAGCATAAAAAATTGGCAAAGGCATGTACTAGGAATTCATTTGGAGGGAGTCGTGCAAGGTTCCTGTGCACCGCGCAAGTCACTTGCGCGCCACTTATGTTTCGCGCAAGTCACTTGAGTGCCCTATTCTTTTTACGCCCAAGGTTCCTGGTGGCCTATAAATAGCCCCTGTGGGCCCCCCATTAACAAGAAAATTTTTCCAAAAAGCAGATTCATGTTCTGGTCACCGAAGACTTTGTGTGATGTCTTCCGAACACTTATAAGGTAATTCTATACCAAGAACGGAGTCTAAAAAGAAGATGAATAAGGACTAAGTGTTAGAACTCATCAATACTTGCGTGCCTGAGTGTCCAATACTCAAGGGAAATGAAGACACTTGTGTGTTACCTTTCCTTTTTAAGAGAACATGCATGCCATCCTTCAGGAAGCCTCTAGGGAAGATACTATGGGCTTGAGTTCAATGTCACCCAACTATTACCGTATAGATATTTCATCTCCCAAGGTGAATCATGTCGCATAAGTCTACTTGCGTGACTAAGACTTGTGTGCTAGAACAATACTTGGGCACCTCCTTCTTAGTCACATCCTTTCCTCATATCCTCCTCTCCTCTTTAATACATAGGCTTCAAACCCCTCTTCAAAGACATTTATGGAATGGTTCCCTTGTTACCTTCCTTATCTGAAAGAAATTCTATGAGAACCTCTACCAAAACCTCGTGACTTACAAGCTTTATGTCTCCACGGTTAGGGGTTTCCTATATAACCTCATCCTTTGAGATTAGAAGTTATTTTGATTTCGGCCTCTTTCTTAGGAGTAAGCCCCATGTCACATGTCCCCTTAACCTGGGCCTCCTTCTTCGGAGTAAGCCCTAGTCATAATTTCCTTTAACATTGGGCCTCCATCTCAGGAGTAATCCCCAAGTTATAAGTTCCCTTTAATTGAGCATCCTCCTCAGGACTAAGCCCCAATCATAAGTCCCTTTTAATTTAGACCTCCTTCTCAGGAGTAAACCCCAAGTTGAAACTCCAAATCTCTATAAATTAAAAATACCTATATGGAACCTTCTCCTAGACTTCTTTCCTAAAGTAAGTCCTAGTCTTTATCAACATGGGAAGTCACACATACATAAACCCCATATCATTTCTCATGACTGCATCTTTCATGGAACCGTCATCAATTTTACTCATATCTCTTGTTTCTTACGCTGAGAATGACTCACGTGATCTTAGGGTGTAAAAGTATTCATGACATCTCTCTTTGGGACATTAAACATGAATAAACCCCATATTTCATTACCCGAACTATGTGGACTTCGATCTCTACATTAAAAGTACAGTACGTTGGAAGCAATTATAAGGTTCAAGACCATATTTCATTAATTATTTTTCTGTCCCATATGACGTTAAACTATATCCTTCTAATTTAACTACGTGGTTTCTGATTCTTTTTTAATGGGGTTAGGTAGGAAGCACATCTGCAGGTACGATCCAAACTCTGAAATAATCCATGTCTATCAAAATGGCAATAAACGTCATGTTCCCCACTGAGTGGATTTAAAACAAGAATGGTCATCATAATGTCCAAGAGAGTTCTATATAATATATTGAAGGATATCATTGACTAAGAGTCTGCACTACATATGGATGATTCTCTATCGACGAAGAACCTCACATACATATAAAATATTCTGTAACTCCCATACATATCAATCATTCATTGGCATGAATAAAACTCATTTTCATGCTTAGTGAATTAATAAGGATTCATGAACATAACCTAAATCTACAAGAGAGTCCCAGAGTAGGAAATAATTCCCACCAAAAAGGTGTGATGAGCCTAACCTCCCATCCTCTTTACTAATGAAAATTCTTAAACCTCATTAGTCAACATCTAATGAGCACATACCTTTTGAAAGAAGATCAAAATGGATATAGAGTCATTGGGTGTTTCTTGTTCTACAAATAAAACCATTGGAAACCGATTGCAATGTTTGAACTTTAAACATACAAGGTTATTTCCATTTCTAGAAGAAAGAAAAAATGATGAACCCGACGTGAATCATTAACAAAGTTAAATGATGTTTTACTTATTTGTTAGGCCCCTATTAAACTAAATATGAGGCCAACAAAGCAATCAATGACATATGCGCTCATCAAAAATCATGTAGTCTGGAAAAACCTATCTTGAATATGTCTGCTATATCAAACTATCACTCTCTTCCAAGATCTCTTTGCAACACAAAATGGCTTCATTAAAATTCGCACATGTGAATGCCTCGGCTGCTACTGATGCCGGATCCTCATCCACTCTGAGGATGACCTCGCCTACTCAGAGTCTTCAACGCTGGGTCTCGAATGCCTTGGTCAGGGAATACCGTCAACACTCTACCATCCCGACTCTAGAGGCCGCTCGACAATCCCTACAATTTAAAAACTCACCATGGTTGTCCGGACAATGACAACCAGTAATCAGGAAGTAGGTGGGGCTAACCACCGTCTCCAACCATTTCAAGTCATTATCCCTGGAACAGAACAACCTGTCCCACATATATTATTGGGAGGTGAATGAAAAGGTCACTCAAGGCGTCAGTTCAAGAAGATAAGAGCCCTTCCTCAGGACTCCCACCATCAATCACCACAAAACGTTTGTAGTAGTGAACCCTCAACATGATGAGGGTATCACCCCTAGATGTTTGGCTTGGGTCCCTCAAACCCGAGCACTCTAGACGAACTGTCAGAGGAAAAATTTGGTAAACAAATAGAAGGTTCAAACCTCTTCTCCCTCAGGAAAAGTCCATCAATATAACTTGATGGCAATCAACCAGTGGGTATATACGCACGTTTGTCCTGATTTCACTTCCCAACAGACTCTTCTGGAAGTAACACATCAATCCTACCGAGGAATTTCAGCAGAGTACTACAGGCAGGCACATACTGCTATTTATAATACATCATCAAGTCAGTATGCTCGTCTTATTGTATCCAAAGAAGCTCGCCAATAAAAGGTGGTGACCACCTGTAAATAACTGCAAACACCTACTTACAGTGATCAATTCTGCCAGCAGTCTCATCTGCAAGTATTTAAGGATGTTCATCAATCATATTTGGTGGAGAAAAATCAGAAGGAACATACACCTACAATTCATCAAGCTAACTAACAGTCTCATATGGTAGCACCTAGAGATGTCAATTGGAATGATCAAATGAAAAACTAGAGGCAGAACCAACTTTCTACCCCCACACATTAGTACTGTCAGAATTCACTAACATGAAAAGGATGATAGGAGTAGGAACACACACCTACTCCAAACATGGAATGGACATATATTCTCATTCCAGAAGCTGAAGAAACCAAACACATTCTGATAATAGTGAAAGAGCAGAAGAAAATCCCTGCCCATATTTTGGATACCTGTCAGAATATTATAACTACTTCAGCATCATCACATGGAAGGAATCATAAATCTACCCCTATGAGTGGAGTGAATCTTCAAAATGTCACTCTGGAGAAGATACACACCTCTGTTCGAGTCCAAGAGGGTTGTGGGGCATACTCCCCCATGTCATACGGACAAACAAGTTGGGCACAAACACCCGATTTAAAAGGAGATAATCAATCTAACCCGACCATTTATCCTAAGTAGGGACATAAACATGCCCATAATAACCACTTTTTTCAACAAGAGGTTTCCAATGTGAGTATTAAGGAATCCAAGAAAAAGACCAATCTAGCACAGTTGAAAAATAGCCAATTTGGAATAAGGCCTTGCTCAAAATTGGAGTTCTTAAAGCCCTCAGTCAATGATCTGTTGCAAATAAAGATTCTACTCTCTCATTTCCAGATTTTGGATGTAACAAAAATAATTCCGAAGGTCTTCATCAGACACATACTCATGAAGTATTCCTTCATGACAATTCGGTCAATCTCAAAGTATTATCTTCAGATGAGAGCCATGATAACCCTATGCATGGCCAGAAGATCCAGGAGAACGATCTTTAATCTTTTACTATAACCCACCTTGGTGGTCCTTCCCATGATGATGAATTTAGCAACCAAATTCCTCTCCATAGTAGTAATTCACATTGCCTGGAAAAATTTTCAATAGACAACGCACTAATGAGAAAGCCCACTTATCTTAAGGACATGAAAATGTGAAGCCAATCATGTCTGATGTCACACTGCTAGAAGGTGAAGTACTTTCTCAATCAGAAGATAGCTCGGGTGTAACTCATTCTCCGAACCACCCGTGGGTCATTCATCTTCTAATTTGACAAATTAATTCTCTACCAATCTTGATAAATCTGATCTAGAAACAATGAAGCGCCAGATTTGGTCTAATCAGGTAGAAGAATCTTCATCAAATGACAAAGAGGAAGTGAGGAATATGAGGAAAAAACAGGTGAAAGGTGAAATACCAGTCATGTTTTGGCATATGGATGACTCTCACTATGATATTCAAGAAACATTGACAGAATATTGTATTTACAATATTTGTCTCATCATATGGAAAACACTTTGTAACTTAAAAGTGAAAATATTATCTTATGATGAATATCAAAATCATGTCTAGATAATAGGAGGGTTGCAACACCAAATTGAATTGGCATCTCTCTCAGTTTCCTGACATCCAAAGGTCAAAAAGCAACAGAGAGCCTTTCAGCGTTCATGCCTTGGCGCGTTGAAAAGGTTGCGCCAGTTAATTATCAATTCCCCATCTGGTATTCATATCAGGGGATGGGGTGTTCATGGAGCATTGCATTTCACTATTCACTCTAGTCAACAAAGCCAACCAAAAGTGGTCTCATGCAATGTTATTGCGCATGGCTGGCCACATCTAACTGGTTTTGTGAGTAATCAAAGGCTTTCCATATAACATGCCTCAACTAGTTCTTCCAAAATTCTGGCATATAAAGAACAAGTTTTTGAATTACACTTGTATCAAGAAAATGATAATATCGAATAGGCTTTTCGTTTAGTGCATGTACATCAAAAAGAAGTGTCAGAATTAGTCCAATGGTAATCTAAGCCAGGTGATTTGAGTGGATGTCGGATGATGCATCATCTAATTTTCGAACTAAACACCATGGGAAAAAGGGCTTTTTGGGATGGGCCTTTTGAGTTTGGAATGAATCCCATCGCAAAAGGTCCGTCCAAGAGGTTATTTGCGATGGGGGTAATGACCCGTCGCAAATAACCAACTATTTTGTGACTTGATTTCATCTCTCGTCGCAAATAGTTTGGCGTGGATAGCGCGCCAAACCGCGGGAAGGTTATTTGCGATGGTGGGATCCCACCGTCGCAAATATTTATGAATTTTTGACGGGGCCCATCGCAAATAACCAGATGTGGTTTATAGATTTTTGTGACAAATCACCTTTTGTGATGGACCCCATCACAAATAACCGGTGGAGGTTTATAGCCTTTTGCGACGGGATGTCGTCATGTCTCAAAATGTGTGTCGGTAAGGACTATTTGTGATGGGTCCCGTCGCAAATAACGATTTAACCACCGATAGTAATTAATGCAGGCGTAGGTATTTGCGATGGGTCCTATCGCAAAAGATACTATTTGCGATGGTTATCCCGTCGCAAATAATCTAACCTATATATACCCCCATCTGTTTTCCTCTCATTCCTCTCAAATTTTAGATCTTGTTTCTCTCTAAACTCATATTTTAGAGATAATATTTTTATATGGTAATTTTTTTGTTCACGAAGATGTTGTGAAGCCATCTGCATCAATAGAAGATCATTCTTAAAGGTATTTATGCATTTTTAATTTATTATTTACATCATTTTTTATGTTAATTTTTTTATTATTGTCTAGTTGAAATTAAATTAAATTTAAATTGTTATGTCAGTAGTATTTATTTGTAATAATAAATTTAAATTTTAAGTTTAAATTTTTAATAATTAGTAGTAATTATTAATTATTAATGATAATTAGTAATGTATATAATTAACTTGTAGTAATTAATAATAATTAGTAATAAATATCAATTAATAGTAATAAATAGGAATAATTAGTAATAGTTAGGAAAAATTAGTAATAATTAGGAATAATTAGGAATAATTAGGAATAAATATTAATAATTAGTAATAATTAGGAATAATTAGCAATAATTAAGAATAATTTGAAATAATTAGTAATAATTAGAAATAATTAGTAATAAATAGCAGTAAATAGCAATAATTAATAATAATTAGCAATAAATTGTAATATTTAGTAATTAATTGTAATAATTATTATTAAATACTAAAATTACTAATAATTACTAATAAATGATAATAACTAGCAATAAATACTAATAATTAGGATTAAATATCAATAATTAGAAATAATTAGTTATAATTATAAATAAATAGAAATAATTAGCAATAATTAGGAATAATTAGCAATAATTAGCAATAATTAGGAATAATTAGAAATAATTAGCAATAATTAGCAACAAATATCAATAATTAGTAATAAATAGAAATAAATAACAATAAATAGCAATAAATGGTATAAAATTGGAATAATTACTAAAAAATTTGAATAATTAGTAATAAATAGAAATAATTAGTAATAATTAGCGATAATTAATAATAATTTGGAATAATTAATAATAATAAGTAATAAATTGTAATAGTTAGTAATATATTGTAATGATTAGTAATAAATTGCAATAATTTGTAATAAATGCTAATAATTACTAATAATTACAAATAAATAGTAATAATTATCAATAATTAGAAATAATTTGGATTAATTGGAAATTATTAGAAATAAATAGAAATAAATAGCAATAATTTAGAATAATTATGAGTAATTAGAAATAATTAGCAATAAATATAAATAAATCTTTTATGATCGTTAAAGGAAAAAAAAACCTATCTATTTTGACTGTCATCTCAGATTTCTTCCAACCTATCATCCTTTTTTAAGGAACAAATCTCATTTCAGAAAAGTCCCAATTGGGAGGGATGAACCTCCAAAAATGATCTCAGATACAGAGTTAAAATCAGTTGTATTTTCATTACCTCCCACCACATTTGAGCCAACATGTTGGATGTCATGCACATTGAGAAGAACTGTTTTGATAATTTATTTCATAATGTTTTGGATACCCTAGGTAAGACCAAACATACTATAAAAGCTAGATTAGATCTTGCCCAAATTTGAAGGCGACCAGAACATGAACTATTTGAAAATGTCTGATCATAGAGGTTAATGAAGCCAAAAGCAGCTTATACACTATCCAAAGAGATTCGTTTAGTTTTTTGTTAATGGATTGGGGATTTGAGACTTCCAGATGGCCATGCTTCCAATTTGGGCAGATGTGTTATGAATTGTCATATTACTGGATTAAATAGTCATGATTTTCATGTTATAATGGAAAAACATATGCTGATTGGATTCAGAGGTTTGTTGAATTCTAAGATTTGGGATTCGATAATAGACATATCATATTTTTTTCGAGACATTTGTGTAGCAACAACTGACTACAATGCGCAAATAAAACTGGTAGAAGATGTTGTTGTAATTATATGTAAACTGGAAAAAATCTTTCCAGCTGCATTCTTTGACTCAATGGAACATCTTATATTACATTTTCCACATGAAGCTAAATGTAGAGGTCTAGTATAGTTTCGATGGATGTACCCATTTGAGAGAAGCATGCGGAAATTGAAGAAAAATGTATATAACAAAGTATCAGTTAAAGGATCAATTATTGATGCTTATTTGAAAGGCGAAATTTCTTTTTTCTTCCTTCACTATTTTGAATCTGAATATCTCCCAAAACAAAACCGCGTGGGAATGAACGAGGGAAATTTCAATGACGAAATGGAAAATCATTTATCAGTTTTTAATCATCCAAATCTTGTCTTTGGTGGAGTTGAAGAATGATGGATTTCAGAAAATGAACATCACAGAGCTCATATATATGTTCTGCTCAACTGTGAAGAAATAACAGCATTTATACTATGAGTTCTTCTATCACATATTCTATAATTTCTGATACATCATGTAAATATATTTTATTTGTAGGTTATATGATAATCCTATCAAGAAACAAGTTCCATAAATTACAACAACTTCTCCTGAAGAACGTAGAAAAAAAAATTTACCAATGGTTTCAAAAGCTGGTGACATAAATTACTGACGGTTTAATATCAATTCAGTTTACTATTTATTATATTGATTATTGTTTTAAAAAATTTCAGGTGTATGGTTAAAATGATAATAGACTGTGTATATTGAGTAACCCACCATCCAAAATGGTTAAATCATATAATGTATATGTGGTGAATGGTTTTCTATTTCATACACGTAGATATGGGGAATCAAAAAAACAATGAACAGTGGAGTTTGTTTGAGAGGATCACATCATAGAGAAACTGAAGTTGACTTTTACAACGTTCTACATGAAATTATTGACCTATGTTATCTTGGGAAAAATTACATAATGATGTTTAAATGTCATTGGTTGGATACTGAGAGAGGATTGTGTGTTCAACCGACTCATGGAAGCATCGATATTAAATATAAATTCTTCATGTAGTAAATGAACCATTTTTACTAGCTCAATAGGAACATCAAATTTTTTACGCAAAGTACTGTGCTACTTCAAGAAACCTGGGTGATTGGTGGAGCATAATAAAAATGGAATCTCGGGAAAATCAATTTACTCAAACTGAATGTGGTTCCGCTTAAATGGAATGATATTGAAATTTTCAAGAGACTACTCAAAATCCATATTTTTCACACAGAAACATGAATATCAATGAGGACACCCCACAATTAAGGGTCCATGGTGACGAAGATGTTAATGATATTATAAATGAAATTGATATGACAAGGGATGATGAAAGTGAAACTCATAAGGATATTGATGATGCCAAGGTGGCATATGAAGACATTTACATCATTAGATATGAAGATGATGATGAAGGTGATCATTGACGCAGTTAAATGCTGGTTATGATCATAACTAATGTATATATATATATATATATATATAGTTATTTTCATCTATCTGGTAACAAAAATAATTTTTTGTTTCAGATGGAATCTAATCTGTTGCATGAGTTAGAGGAGTCTGAGCTACCTTTGGATAAAGGGGGATGTGGGATCAACTGACCCTCAGCCTACTAGTGGTTCCAGAGGTACGTGGAGGGGGCGCGGTCTTACGTGATTGATGATTTCTGAACCTATCCCCGAGCAACGTCCACATCATGGATTGGATTCATGCACATGGAGGTATGGTAACCTGTGTATTTTATTTAGATTTCATTAATTTATTTATATATATACAAATTGTTTGATAATTTATTCTTTTTTCACAGTTTTGCGCATTAGCTGTTGGATAGGGGAGTGTTATCTTGCACAATTATTTTTTCAGCCATGGACCACATGGGAATAGATTCCCATTGAAGCGTAGCTTGGCATGTACAATATTTGGCTGGTATGTAAATAAATAATATTTATTTTGAAATTTATTTGATTAATAAATTGATATTATAAATTAATTTTAGGGATTACGGTATCCCATCGATGATAGAATGAGTGATGATATCCATGCAGCATGAGAGGTGGCTATGCGTGAGCGTTTGCATCAGTTTTTGCACAATTTGAGAATGACGTCCATTAAGAAAGCAGGAGTGACAGTATTTGATGAGTCGTGTAAAGCTCACTGACCAGAGTACACTTCATCTTTGGTTTGGGATGGATTATGCGCACACTGGTTGGGTGGTGGATTTCGGAGGAGGCCTTCATTGGTTCGGCAGAACCAGGAGAGATAGGAGGTGACACATCGAGCTGGTAGTCGTACATTTAGTACGCATAGAGAGCATCTGGTAATTATTATTTTCATATATTTTATATAACATCAAATATAAATAGTTTATATTATATTCATATAGGCATTGGATCATCCCGATTTTACAGAGTATGATGTTTATCGGAGGATGAATAATGATCCAGCCACCGGGGAGATTAGAGGTGATCACCAGCGTCATATTGTGGTTAGTCTTATTTTTTTCAGTTTTACAATTAAATGCATATAATATTTTTACAATTTTAATTTCATATTTGAATTAAACGAGTCATATGAGGCTGAAGATTTTAAGACACAGGCTGATGGTCAGGTCGAGGCGACTGCTTTGACCAGTTCCCACCATTTTGACGAGGCGACATGGATACAGGTGACTCAGTATGGCTTTGAGAAGAACTGAGTAGTTGGTATCGACTCTCATGGGACTCCTCATACTTATTATGGTACTGCTGCGATGTCGGAATCCAGCTCGAGAGGAGCTCATGGAGAGGCATCATCTTCGGGCTCACAGTATCAGGAGCAGTATTGATCTCAGAATGACCATATTGAGAGTTTTCAGAAACAACAAGAAGGGATACGTTAGTAGTAGTAGTAGCAGCAGCTGCTGCACGAGGAAGAGATGTGTCAATTACAGCAGCAACAACATCATCGCGAGGAGGACATGCATCGATGGAAACAGTAGCATCATGAGCAGATGGAGTACATGCATCGTCTGACTCGTAATTTAGTGATGGAGTTTCCTCCACCAGCTCCTTCAGCTCGTCCACGTCCTCTAGATGATGACTCGAAGTGATTTTTTATGTCAAAAACATTTGAATTTAAATTTGTTGAAATATGAACTATTAATAGTTTCTGTCTTTTATATCAGTGCGATTATTACATAATTTAATTGTTAATATTTTATGATTTTTTTTTGTGAATATTTAAAATTTTAATTTTTTTTATTATTTTAATAATATTAATATTATTGTTTCATTAATAACAATTTAATTAAATATAATTTTTCAATTTTATATTTTTTAATATTCATTTATTTTACTAATAATAATAATAATATTATTTTATTATCCCATGGTTTGATAATAAATAGATCTTAACATGGTTATTCTGGTAACAGAACAATCTTCCACGGTGAGCTGGTTAAATAATTCAACAGATTGCACTGCATACAACACTTAGTTTGAGAGAACCATGACCTATCAAAATATACCTTTCAAAAGAGTTATGATAATTAATAACTACATTATAAAACATATATGTTTTTTTCAAAATATAAATCTGTATGGAATTTCGAATTTTAAAATTATTCATATGGTGAGTTTTTCGGTATTTTTTCTGAAACGTTTCAATTTAAAATGAAATGTGAAAAATAATGGATTGTTGTTAAAACCTGCTTTTTCATTTAAATGATTATTTTTCATTAAATATATATTAAATTAACAATAGTCAAGGATTACATTTATTAACAAAATTTAGGTCATTGGAATCAATTTTATAATATAATTTGATATAAAAATTTAATAAACATTGGAACGTCACTTTTACCTGCCTTCTAACCACCTCTTCATATTAACTATAAACATAATTTTACCAATTCTATTATTTTAATTTTCTAAAAATAAAATAAATTTTTGTAATCTATTTGAAAAATGTGGTGTAATAGGATCAAAATATTTTCTGGTGAATATTAACTTTTGTATTTTAGTAACCATGGTTAAAGTTAAATATAATAATTAAATGGAAAAATATTATAATAATAAAATAAATTTACCGTAATATTTTTCCTAATTTCATTGGATTTGTGTTTTTTGATCGTACAAACATTATATAGAATATATGACCCCCTTTGAGAAACATCTTCTAGATTAGGACAATTATTATTTTTTATTCAAATTTTTTTTAAAAATGTCATATTCAAATTTAAATATCAATATAATTTTTAATATAATGTAATATAAGTGAAATGGAGAAAAAAAATAGTCTTTATAAATACAACATTTTTATCTATATAAGGGTAATTTATTTATAATATTATAAAATATTTAATTAATTTAAATTATTACAAAATGATGAAGCATTAATTAAAATTATTAAAGGATGAATCAATTAAATGATATCAATAGTGTTAAAATAAATATAATTTGAAATATATTACTCCATCCATGAATTTTTTCGATGAAATTAAAATGTCAGTGATGAGTTAATGTATTTTTTTATAAGAATTCAATTTTTTATGACTTTACAAAAATTATATATCAAATTGTGTCCAAATTAACATAAATGAGATATTAAAATAAATATTATTTTATTAAATGATATAAAAGTCCTAAAAAATTATTGGAAAAAAACCTAAATAATTTTAAATATTTCATAAATGATCCAATTTGGGTTCATTTGGAATTTTATACTAACTAAATTGACACTATTGTAGAAAAAGACAAGTAGACATGGTAAGAGTTATACTATTTAACTAAGGGTTAACTCCAAAAGATAAGTTTAATTTTGAAACCTAAAAATATCTAAAAATTAATTATTGTTTGATTTGTACCCATCCATAACATATCCTCTAAATAACTCACCTTGTATCTATTTGAAATCGAAAATCAAATCATATTATATTAATACTTTTGGAGTTTCCAAAAGTACCCCTCCCCTCACTTATAAAATGGAACGTACCTTTCTCATTTATTGACACCTATATATCTATTTGTATTATCCATGAACACGTATATTATCCTCCCATATTAAATCACTTAATCATAGAGTCTATACTTTTGGATGAAAGGAAACCTATGGAGTCCTTTTGTGCAAATCAAAAAGAGACATATGAAAAAGTGGTAATTGTTTTAAAAATTAAATTCAATTTCTTTTCATATACTAACTACTCATTCTATGTTTTTTACAAAATAATGTAATAAATCATGTATCATATACATGTTGATATTTTATTATTATTACGGGAAAACCATATTTTTTATTTTATACATCTTACGAATAACAATAGCACAATGCGTGAGGACGTAAGGATTACGGTCTCCACGCCATGTTGTAAGTTGTTATTCCACACTAATTTTTTTTTATAATGACTAATATAATGGATAAAAATATGTTATATTATATGATTAATTTTCAGTATGAGTAATATACCATCCAATTCCAAACCATTTAACCATCAATGGAATGATACCAGCGCTCGTGCATATATATAACCAGCTATCTCCACGACGTGATTAGATTCATTATCCACAAAAAAATTGAAGAATGATTATAAAATTAATATTATGAGTACATATAGTGTTTTGTAATATAATATAATTTTATACATTAATAAAATATATCCTATACATAAGAAAAATTACCCACAATAAAAATCCTCCATAGGAAAACGAAGTAGTTATCTCCCGAAACAGTGGTAATACTAATATATTATTAATAAAATGATATAAGTGGATTATATGTGAAATCATAAATATAGATATGTTCATGGTATAATTAAATTACTTGATTTAACGATTATAAATGAGGTTTACACACTGTCTACTAAATGAATTTTCAAGGTAAGTTTTATTATCACAGTCTCATTTTTATCCGAGATGTTTATATGTTAGTATCTACATGGTTATATTTATCAACCATGTCAATGTTTCATAAAATGTAATTAAAAATATTATTGATATTTTTGAAATTTGATTTTTAGCCCTAATTTAATTTTTTTTAAATGTATTGAACGGAATCATTTTCTCATGTATGGAACGAGGAACTTTTGAACTTTTAGAAAAATTACGGAAAGAATGTTTTTTTAACGTACATGTTATGAGTGTCTATTTTCTTCCATTATTATGCTCAAATATTTTCAATAATCCCTTATAATATTAATATATTATTCTAAAAATTAATTTTTTCATTATTAATTTTGAAACATTAAAATGTTTTAAATGTTAAAATAGACATTTTTCTCAATGAGTTTTAATGATGTTCTGAGATTATATTAATCTATGTCAACATCCTTTGTTAGATTTTATTCATAATGGAGGTTGATTTATTATGATAAAATCTTCCCTATTGTATTGATGTATTTATGATATATATGATTGTGGATGTTCTATTTTGATACCATTCATGGTTTATTATTAAATTATTAACATTTAATATGATGGTTTTAATATGAATGTGTATGTTTTGTTTCAACCTTTTCATTTGAAGAATTAATTGGGCTTAATAAGTAATGGGAAGGGCCTGATACAACCCCTTGATGGATCGATAGGACTCATCAGACACACTAGTTTGGGGTTTTACCCGTTTATGTATGGTCTTGGTACGCGACCTTGACGGTATGGATATGATGTTTTGTATTATGAATTACCTAAGTATGAGATTAGTTATTGATATTACATGTGATTATTAGGGTAGTATAATATCCATGAAAATGTTTAAATTGAATTAGTTGACTTATTATTTCTATATTATCCTGAATATTATGTTTTGAATGGAATTTATTTTAGTTTTATATCTCTAAATAAAGGTTTATGATAATTTATGTAAACTATTACAATATTTTTATCCTTACTAAGCATCTCATATCACCCCTTTATAATGTTTCATTTACCTTAGTATGAAAACATGTATATTATCACTGCCCTATAGTGATATTCTATGGGATATAAGTGTTTTCAAAGGAGATACTATGTTGTATTTTTTTTAATGATCTAATGTAAAAAATATGCTTATATCTAGTTTTTAAAACACCTCTAACATGATCAGTTCCTCAAGAATTGATTTATTGCGATAATTACACTGCAATAATATAATTCACTAACTCGGGGAAACAATTGTCGAGGAGTTATATTTAGTATCACATGAACTTTAGTACAAACCATGGAAAGGAAAGTTATCAAAACATTGATTAGGGAACATTAACTTAATATTTATTATATGAATAAGATAAGAAGAGTACCCTAAAATATTGGTAATCTAGATATTATATGGTTATTTCTATAAAATACATTCTTTTCAGGATAATACAGGTGTATGTGTTTCTGGCACATATGTACCTAGGAGTAACAACTCTGACATGGTGTTCTCTGTATGACTTGGGGTATCATGGATCACTACCACATGACTTACTGTGAACCTGATTTTACATTCTAGGTGGACATGCTTTTGATAATTCTCATTTCCATTACAAATCATTATAAATGATTTATGATAAAATTTAACCCCAATGAAACGATTTTTAATATTGTGGATTAGATATTAATAAATTTTTAAATTTATATTATGTATTTTACTAGTTTGGAATTACGTATTATGATTCACAAGGTATTCTAATGTATTCCATTGTTTAGAAATGAAACATATTGGAATGAATATAAAAAATATCGACACAAGTAATCCTTTTAGAAATTTCCCTTGAATGAAGTATAAGGATAGTGAATATGGTGATACAACTGGAGCTAAACAGTATATAAGAATAATGGGAAAGTAGTATCTTTTAATTAAAAATAACCTTATGCATATGAAGAACCCTGATCAATAATGAAGATGATCAATGTTAAACTAATTCATGATATCACAACCCCAATATTTAATGGGACTACAATTCCATTTGTGGATGAACAATTCATAACTTACTTTGAGGCAATACTTCTTACTTTGGGGTTTAATGAAAGTGAAAATATTTTTGTGACTGTTTATCAACTCGCAGAAGATATGGATCAATGGTGGTCGTTAATTAAAAACATGAAGGAAGTGGAAGAAGTAGAAAATGTGTAATGGATGGAGTTTAATTAAATTTTATTAGAAAAATACTTTCTTCGTGAACAACAAGATAATATATAATAAAAATTCTTGAGTATGAGGTAAAAGTAGGACGAGAATGTTGAAAAGTAAAAGGATAACATTAAAATTCTATAAAATCATGAAGCATTATATATTTATATAACAAGAAATAATATTGACCGATTCATTGATGGGTTAAAATCATTCCTCTGATGGAAACCACTCTCACTATCTTTCTAATCGCATGAAGGTATTGTATCATGTACTATCAAGATGGGATGTCTTATTACTTTAATGTACATAATTAGAATTAGAGGGACATCAAACATACTAGAAATGGAAATAAGGGGACGGAGGGAAGATTTTATTTTCTGATATGCTGTAATTGTGGGAAGAAACACCCTGGTACTTTCCTAAAGGTATTGTGAGTTTGTTTAAATTGTGTAGAAGAATGATAGCAATATCATGATTGCAAGGGTAAAAAGAATATCTCAATGTTCAATTCCAAACTTTTAAATAAATGGTATATTATAAAAATGACTGTCACAAGAGTCAATGAAATTTTACCCAGATAAGGCCAATGGAGAATGGATAAGATTCTACGATCACAACTACTAAGGTTGGTGTTCCCAATGATGCGGTGGAATGTACATTAATTAATTTATCAAATTTATCAATATATTTATTTGATTCTAGATCATCACCTTAATTTATATATTCCCAGTTTTATTTAAAAATTAGATATTTCCAATTCACATTAACTAGGGTATTGTCAGTCAAAAACTCTATGGGAAGTCTCATGGAAACCATAAAGTGTAAGGAAGTTCCCATTATAGAATATCAATTTTAATTATATGCTTAATTTATCATCATACTTATTTTCTATATTGATATAATCCTCTATATTTATTGGAAATTAAAATACTATTCAAAAATGTATTATAAGATTCAAGAAAGTTACGATTTGTGATGAAGATGTAGAATCCATTATACTTATAGAAGAATCATCATCATTAGATTATTATCTAGATCCCACCCTAGAATATCTTCTTAATGAAATTCATGGGGAGGAATAAAAATATCATACATGGGTGAGGAAATATATCTTCAAATTTGGGATGTACATGTTATACAAGAATACATTAATTTATTTCTATTAGATTTACCTGGATATCCTCTAGAGTAGGAGGCCGAGTTTTCACTTGGTTTATTCTCAAATACATGACCAATATGAATGAATACTTATAGAATGAATAATGTTGAATTAGTAGTTCTAAAGAAAATACAAGAGGATTTAGGTAACTAGTTATTTATTCTCCCATGTGTTTCTCCATGGGGTTCCCTAGTTCTTTTTGTTAAAAAGAAATATGGATGAATGAGGCTATGCCTTGGATATAGTGAAATCAATACTATTACAAAAAGATCAAGTATCCTCTACATCACCTTGATGATTTTATTGATTGAATTCATAGAGCTCAATATTTTTTTCTGATTTACCTTACTTTTGGATATTATCAGTTTTGTGTAATAGAGGAAGATATTCCCAAGAAATCATTCCAAACCATGTATAGACATTATGAGATTAAATAATTCAATTCAGATAGAAGAACAGAACCACTATTTTAATCAATCGAATGAAAAGAGTGACCATGTAATATCATGATGATTATGTCATAGTATTTATTGATTATATCATGGTGTTCTCTATATTCTATGAAGACCATGAGAACCACATGTGGATTGTTCTCTAGACACATTGATGATATAGAATGTATGGGATGTTTAGCAATTGAGATTTTAGGAATTAGGAAATTTAATTTCATGGAAATATTTTCTCAAAGGATAAGATATTTGTTGATCCTTTCATGACAATGTCAATCAGGTAATGGCCAACACTGATGATCATAAATGAGGTGCATTGTTTTATTGGATTAGAATCTTACTATCAGCATTTTTCCTAAACATTTCATATTTGGCTAACAAGTTATCCAAACCCACACATAATGGGGTTAAATTCCTCTATAAAAATGTGTGTGAAGAATTTTTTTAATAATTGAATAGAATATTATAAAATTCTCATATCCTAACAATACCATCAGAAAATGATGGGCTTTTTATTTATAAGGATACATAAAAAAATGGAATTGTTCTGTCCTTATGCAGAATGATAGAATTATTTCTTATGAATCAATGTAATTAAAAATCCCGGAACAAAACTACCCAAATCATGATATTGAGTTAGAAGTAAAAATATTTATTCTAAAGATATGGAGACACTATCTCTATGGTGAAATAAGTGTGATATATATAGATCACAAGAGTTTGGAATATATTTTCTAGAAAATTGAAATCAACATGAGACAATTGAGATGTCTTGTGCTACTCAATGATTATAATAGCTTAATAAAATACCACACCGGGAGGAAAATAAGGTGGAAGATGATTTGAGAAGAACGGATCATGGATTTCAAAAATTAAATTAGGGTTGAAAAGGATCTTATGTTCTTGATGTAGTAATGATGGATATGGGAATTATTATGGATGTTGAAACATAATTACCCTTTCAAATGGTTTCTAAACCATTTTTACTAGAATGAATAAAAATTTCTCAGTTTGGTGATGCGTATTTTCAAACGAAAATCAATGTTGTGATTGGTCGGAGAATGATCACCTTCGTTTATGAAGATGCAATTTTGAAATTTGGTAGGAGGCATTGCGTTCCCACTATAACAGATCTAAAAAGGGAATTATTGGTTGATTATCAAAGATCCAATTTCTCCATACACCATGGTGGCAACAATATGTATATATATATGAAGGGACAATTTTTTTGGGACCATATGTAGAGAGAGATTATAGATTATGGGTTGAGATGATTGGTTTGTCAATAACTAAACGCTAGAAGACAACATCGAATAAGAGTCATGAAACCTATTCGTGTACCTCTATGGAAATGGTATAATATTATTATAGACTTTGTCATGGTCCTAACAAATACACCTAGATGAAATGATATGATATGGGTTATTGTTGATCATCTTACCAAATTATCACATTTTAATCCTATAAGATCAGATTAACCACTTGTACATTTAGGAAGGCTAAATATTATTGAAGTTGTAAGACATCATTGGTGTACCCCTATTGATTGTTTTTTATCATGATACCCATTTTACATCTTAGTTAAGGAAAATTAATAAGAGGACCCTAGATATTGAGATTCATTTGAGCACTACCCACCAACATTAAATTGTTGGCATATCAGAACAATCTATTCAAAATTTAGAAGACTGGATGAGATATTTCTCTAAATAATTTCAATGTATCTGGGATTAGTATTTAACTCTAATATAATAATCCGATAAAAATAGTAAACATTTAAGTATTTAGGTGGCACCATATAAAGTTTTATATGAAAATATATGTCGTACATTGACATGTTGGAATGATGCTAGTGAAAGAAAAATCATAGGCCTCTAACTTGTTAAGAAAACATCTAAAAAGGTAACGAATATTCAAACCCATATCAAAACATCACAATTTAGGAAAAATATTTATACTGATAACCAAAGTAAGGATTTTGAATTTTATGTGGGAGATCATATTTTTCTAAAGGTATCTCCTTGGAAGGGTGTAATACGATTCAGTAAGAAGGGTAATTTAAGTCATAGGTACATGAGAGATTTTGAAATTATTGAATGAATTGGTGACATAGGTTATCTTTTAGGAACACATCCATGTCTCTAAAATGTTCTTGATGTGTTCCATGTATCCATATTAATGAAATAAATGTGAGACCTAACGCATGTACTCAGCTATGAAGAAATACAAATGGAGCCCGATTTTTCTTACTCTGAAGTTCTAATGATGTTTATTGACACTAGAGAACAGGTGTGAAGAAATCAGACGAATCCTCTGGGAAAGGTTCTTTGGAGAAACCATAAAAAGGAAGTGGTGACATGGGGTCTAAGAAACATATGATAAAGAACCTCCTTATTCTTTTTATGAATTCATATTCTAGAAATTTTTATTATGAAATTATTTGATGGATAAATAATGTAACACCCCAAGAATCCATGATATGCTTCTTTCTAAATAATTGAATAGATTGTGCACCCCACAACACTGATTTAGAGTGCACCATCACCTATAAAATTATCCATATGAAAAAAAGTTATGAATATTATTAACCACATTAGGAAATTTATAATTTTTTTTCAAAATAGACTTCAATATTTAATTTAGAATATCAAAATTATCATATGGAGAATTTTTGATATTTTTATGAGAAGTTTAAATTTTTGATAAAGAGTGAAAAATTCTACATTATTGTTAAAAACCGACATTCTCATTTAAATATATATATTACATTAAATTGAATTTAATGACAGAATAGGTAAACAATACATTTAATAACCCAATGTAGGTAGTTGGAATTATTTTTTATAATATAATTAGATATAAAAATTTATTGAACTTTTGTATGTCACTTTTAAACACCTTCTAACCACATCGGCGGATTAACATTAAACATATTTTTACCACTTCTATGATTATTATTTAAAAAATGGACATACATTGTTAGAATTTGTATGAAAACAATGGTCTTATAGGATCACATTTTTTGGTGAATTATAACTTTTAGATTTTATTCACCAAAGTTAAAGGTAAATAACTTAATTAAACGTAAAAATAATATTATAATAATATCAATTTACACTAACACTTGTCCAAATTAAATTGGATAATTTTTATTGATCAAAATCATCTTTACAATGAAAATATAATCGGTTTTAAGCAACTTCTGTTAGATTTTTACATTTATTATATTTTATTTAAAGTATTGTCAATAATTTTATATTCAAATATTAATAACTATATCATATTTAATATAGGGTTATATAAGTGATATGGTCAACTATAAATAGTCTTTATAAATATAATATGATTATATACATAATTTTAATTTATTTATAAAATTAATAAATAAATAATTATATAAAATTGGGACACAATGATGATGGAGTAATTGAATTATTAAAGGATAAATCAATTAAATGATAAAAATAGTATGAAAATAAATATAATATGGAATATTGAATAACATAGAATTTTTTTACTGACATTGATAGGTTAGGGATGCGTTAACACAATTATTCTAAATTAATAAACATGTTATGACTTTAAAAAAATCATGTTTTTAATCGTGTCAAAATTGATATAAATAGGATTTTAAAATAAATACGCTATTATTAAATGATATTAAAGTCATAAAGATATATTGTTTAACAAAATAAATTTAATAATATTATTAATTTAATAAATTATCAAATTGGGTTTTGTTTTGAATTTCATATTAAATATATTAACCATATAGTATAGAATGACTAGTAGACAATGTAAGAGTTAAAATATTTTACTAAGGGTGAAAACCAAAATATAAGGTTAATTTTTAACCTGAACTTGTCTAAAAATCTTCTTTTGAGATTATTTTGACCCAACCTAATATTATACTTGAAATAAATCATTTTTTATCTATTTTAAATAATAAAATAAATTCATATTAAATTAATTGTTTTAGAGTTTTAAAAGTGTCTCACCCCTCTCTTATAAAAGGTCCCATATTATTCTCTATTATTTACACCTCTAAATCTCATTGTCTAGGCCAAAACCCACCAAATTACCATCCAAACATCTCTCAATTCATTCTAGAGTCCTTACATTAGGCATAATTCCATTCAATGGAGTCTTTTTTTGCAAACCAAAAGGAGAAACTCGAAGAAGAGGTAATATTTTACCAATTCAATTCAATTTAATTTCTTCTTATATATCTTATTCTTATTATATTTCAATAATAAATTAAATAATATTATATAATAATAATTCTATGATATTTTTATTATTATGGTATAACTATATTCCTCTTTTTATATATCCTATGAATAAAAATATCAACATTCATGCATACATACTTCTAAACGTCTCCACATCGTGGTGTAATTTTTATTCAACACTATATGGTATGGATGGGTATAATGATGAATATAATGGATATAAATAATTCATCTTAAATTATAATATTTCATATAACAGATATATCTTTCAATTCTAAACAATTTAACCATCTAGGGAATGATGTTTTCATTTGTGCATACATATAGACAAACTACTCCAGGAGGTGATGAGATTCCATAATGACGTTAAACAATCAATAATGATTATAAAAATATTATTACGAGTTAATAAATTTTTTATGATCTTAATATAATATTGGATATTAATAAAATATATCCCAAGTATAAGAAAAATGACTTACATGACAAAACCAACATTGGAAAATGAAAAATTTAACACACAAAACAATGGTAAAACAAAAATATTATTAACAAAATGATAAAAGAGAATCATATGTGATATCATATATATGGATATTGTCTTGGTATAATTTAATAAGATTATTCAACAACTAAAATAGTGTTAAACACGCCCTTGAAAAAAGGAATGTACATGGTAAGTGTTAATTTCATAATCTCATTATTATATGAGGTTGTCTATATGTAAGTATATTCTAAGAAATCATTATCATAAATGTACATGATTCTCAAAATTTAATTCAAAATACTATCCAAAAATTTCTAAATTCATTTTTACACATGTTTTATTTTTGATAAATGTATTTATAGGAATCATTTCATCTTTTTTCAAATGTACTTTATGACCTTTTGAGGAGATATGAAAATAATTTTTTTATCTTATATGAAACGAGCAGTTATTTCCTTCCATTATGATGCCCTTCAATTTTAATGCTTCCCATAAAATATTATATGTCCAGTTTAAAATAATTTTGTTTTCTATTATAATTTTTTTATTTTTAAATAATTTCAATGTTAAAAAGAGATATTTCTCTCAAAGGGTTGTAATGATTTTGATAGATAATTTTCATATTTGTCTATATACATTGTTAGAGTTTATGCTTAATCGAGGTTGATTTATTATGATATAATATTCCATATTTCATTGATGTTTTTATGAAGTTATTGACTGTGGATGTACTATTTTGATATTGTCAATGGTTTCTGGTTAAAGTATTATTTTTTTTCTTCTTTTAATATGAATGTTTACGTAATGTTTCACCCTTTTCGTATGTGGAATTAATTGGACATAGTATGCGACATGAGGTTCCATCTATTTCCCCTGGATTCATCATTATGCCTCATTAGGACTTCTATTTTTTAGTTTTAATTTCATTTTTACACGTTTATCTATAGTCATTCCATGAGGCCTTGACGGTATGGTTAGGATGTCTGACATTTTGCATTCCCAAATTATGAGATTATTTATTGATATTATATATGATTATTCGACTAGTATAATATCATTGTAAATGTATAAATAGAATTATTTGATTTATTTTTTCTATATTATGATGAATATTATGTTTTAAAGTCTTTCTTTCCAGTTTGATACATTTAATTCCATGTTAATGCTTTTTATGATAAGTTATTATATACTATTATCCTTACTATGCATTTGACCTCAACCCTATCTTATGTTTCATTGTCCCAAGGAAACGATGAAGTATATTATGTCTAACCTATTGGGATATAATAAATTATATGAATGTTTTAATATGAAATACTACGTTTTTTTTGTTTTCATGATATATCATTAAATTATGTTTATACCTAGTTCTTGCATGGTTTCTAAACTGAATGGTCCATCATGATTTGATTTCTTATTATCATTCCAATGTAGAAAAATAATTCACATACTTGGTGAAACTAGGGTCGGGTAATTATAGTTGTTTCTAATAGATGAAGGTTGTCTGAATAAGAGGTATCATGCTTAACCACGCCGATTTAATTTATTTCTTCTTCTACCTCCTTCAAAAAAATTCAAGTTATGATTATATAATAACAAACAAATATAAAATATAATGTTATATTATTTGGTAATTTTTAAACATATATCCATATTAAATTCCATCAAATGAGACACAAAATCATCATTCTTGCATACAATATACTACCTCTTCGTGAATTGATGTAATTCAATTTTTATCATTTACTCTCAAACAATATTATAATGATAGATTTAATGTGTGTATATATATATATATATTATTTTTTTAATATAATATAATTTTTAATTATTATATCACATATACCTCCAAGAATTCGATTTTGTGCGGGATATGATGATGGTTCTCTTATGTGTGGAGGAATACCATCTCATTAAGTGATATTATTCGGTTTTCACTGACTCTTCTTAAGGAAGTTAATAAGTATAATGTTAATGAATATATGTGGTATATATTACATAATTAGGATATTAAAAACATAATTATAACTATTCAATGATAACAAATTTTATTTTCTTTACCTTTCTAGTTAGTGAGAACTGTTAACGTCATTCATGTGTATGTGTGGAAAACTGCCAAACAAAAGCTATGTGATTCTTTCTTAATCACCACATCACATTTATGAAGTATATATAAGTATATTTAATGACATAATATGGTATATAAGATATGATGATTATTCTAGAAAGATAAAATAATAATGACTGTCTTTATGAATGGTATTAAAAGGGTAATTTATTTATTAAAATGATAATAATTTAACTTTTTTATTATATAGATGATGTAATAATGTAATATTTTCCCATTATCAACCTACAAAATTAATTTTTGACACATAATCATAATTTCCTCAAAAAATATGATGTAAAATTAATTGATTAAGTAATCATATATAACCTGGTAATAAGGGAAATAAAACGAATAGTAAATGTGAATAAGGATCTTAATAGAGTAAATAAATAATATAATTTTATGATATAGGTAGTCAAATATTGTGTGTGATGATTTAAACTCAAGGTAATGTATTTTATCTAAATTTATGTTCATTAGGGAATATATTTATAGGTTTTCCTCCCATATTCTATTATGAGGTGTGTATACATACCCCTGGACATGTTATATCATGAATTAATTTATTGTAAATATATTTAATGGGTTTTTAATGCTTTTATTTCACGGGGTTTATGATTAAAATTTTGTTAAAGTGGTAAGTGAACTTTTATTATAAATACACCATTACTGTTTTCCTTGCAACTATTTTACTCCATTACCATGTTGAAAAAATAATTTGATAAGTTTTATTATATTGAAATTAAAGATTAATAAATGAAATTACTTCATTGAATAGTTTTAACAAATAATATATGGATTAAATTGTTTACTATCATTAAAAAATTCAAAAATAAATATTCTATCATAGCGTATATGGTTGAATTTTTTTTTGTAGCAATAGCCATTATTTAAAGTTATTCTTCATCTAATAGATTTAATTTTTTATTATAATTTGACCCATATTACTATTTTATAATTTTTCTATTATTGATAATGAGTTTTTAGAAGAAAATTGTATTTCGGTATTCAAAATAGTTTTCTGTGTGGGTTAAAAATATCTTTTCATATGTTTTTATGACAATGATTCAAGATAAAATATCTATTTCATGATACGATCCTAGGATATTTTTATTGAATGTTTAAACCCAATTATAGGGCATGGGTGAGCCATATATTTATCATGATGACGGGTGCACCCAAATAGCACTCTAATTCATTGGTAAATAATGGGAGATTATCATAGTCTATTCTAATTATAAGGGTTCTGTAAGGGCTCAATAAGGGTTCTATAATGAAGTTATCCTGAAGAACATACTAATTTTTTTTTGTTTTCTAATAAATTTTCATCTATATTTTTATTTAAAAAGTTAATATAATGATAATTTTAAAGTAAAAATGGTTTACTTATGGTTAGAAAGGTATGAATTTAATAGAATTGTTTTAAATATTTTTCATATTTTTCATTGGAAAAATGTGCTATTTTTTTTATGTCCCCTATTGAGATTTTTTGTTCTCATCAAATATTTTTATACTGTTTTCAACAGTGTTTATGGATGTGTACAGGAAAAGAATAATCCTAGTTGAAATTAATGATGATTTATTAGGAAAAATAAGTATGTTTTGAATTTTAATTCATATATAAATGAAAAAAATGGATAATAATATGAAGAGTACCTTTTGTATATATATGGTTTTTTAATGTTTGAGTTATGAAATAATTTTATACAAACCTAAAAATGAAATTATTCTCAAAAGTATGATAATGAAATCATGACATAAAACTCAAGATTAGGTAATTTTGGAGGTTGAGTCTTTATAGACATTTTATCATACTAGATGGAATATGAAATGATTCATTCTATTGAAATGATCAAAATAAACAATTAATTAATTAAATAAGAACGAAACACTAAATAAATTACTAACAACAGCATATTTGTCTCAATGTTGGAATAACATTGAACATGTATCAATTACCATGAAATAATAATATCATGTTGAGACATACACATCTAACCCCTGAAAATCCCATATTCTATTTTCGTTCCTCCGGTATGTTACCCTGGTTGACCATACCTTATTTGGAATGCACACGGGTTCATATTCTCTTGTCACAATAATATACCAACCATTGATAGATATCCTTATGTTTTTCTAAAATATATTAATTTTTACATTTTTTTATAATTCAAAAAATCTATATTCTTATTCTAAGGATTTTTTCGAACGAATTTTAGACTTTATTCTTTTATATGATATGAGTGATTTTTTTCGATGAAATTTATAATAAACGTAACATAAGTAATTATCATATTCTGAGTAAAGTGTTTAGTCAATTAAAATTTATTTAATCTTATGTAAATATATTTTTGAAATTTCAACATCCATTTCATCAATGTCAGAAAACTAAATGTCTAAAATTTATCCTACAACTTATGATATAATATTATAAAAGGGGTGTAGTAGCTACCACATGCTCCAGAAAAGATATTTTAGTAAGAAATTAATTAAGAAATGTATTTATAATATATTAATTATATTCACACAAATATTGTCATGTGAGAACCAAGGGATGTTGTTAAAGTTATGTATCATACTTTAATAAAATAATTTTCATGAATAGAAGAATTAATCTATGGAGCATTTAATTCTGATTATCATACACACCAAATTAGTAAAATTGGTTTATTATGTATATAATTATAAATTTAATGGATTGGAATTTTTCTATCAATTGGTTATATTATAATGAATAATATATATCGATGATTTTCATGATTACTTTTATAATGTATGTACAATCTATTGATATAACGGACTTGGCCGAGATGAAATCTGACCAGACATCTGAAATTGTCTATGAAAGTTCCCAAGAGGCATTCCCAATCCACCTGGGTTGGATACTAGCATCAATCATCAATGATAATTAAAGTGGGAATTATATTACCCATCAATCAACCAAGATCAAATAACCAAATGGAGCAAGTAACATAATCAGTAATGATTGATCTTCCATAAATCATAAAACATGATTCATAAACAACATAAACTAAAAAATATAAAATATAAATTAAAAATAACCGAACTGTAATTAACACTATTGAAATTTGATCCCTGGCATACCACAATCTACCAACCAACCTAATCCATATGAGACATAATCTATAAACATGAACATGAAAAATATCATGTGTTTACCAATGATAAGTGGCATAAATATGGTGTGACCATAAAAATCTCAATAATAAATAACCATAGAGAACATACATTTCCTTTCCAAAAATATTCCTTAATCACTGGTTTGAAAATTATTATAGAAAATATATTTTTATCAATTTAAAGTACCACAAAAACAGTCCTTTGACTATAATTTCAATCCAAAACCCATATTAGAAAACAAAAAACCAAATCATATTCCACAATATAAGCGAAAAATGGACCATGCTAGAAATATTGAAAAAAATAAATATGGTAGAGGATGGATGATAAAATAATCGTAGTGTAGCATAAATCAAGTAGATAGATACCTATAATAATTGTGGGTATTTCATAAAAATATCTAAAAGAAATCCCTAGATGTACACAATTCGAACTCCCCTACTGACATTTGGAAAATATATATAGTTAATAATCATCTAAACTCTCTAAACCACCAAATTTAGTGTCATGTCCCACATGGCCTCTCAGCAAATACTTGGCGTACCAACCTGTCTAATTAGGGTTGATAAGATACTATCACCTAACCCTATAGATAAAGACCAGGACTCCAATGATAATAGTAAACAGTGAGTGGGAAAATCCATAGACACATGGATCAATCATAATCCCACAACCACTATGCATACCTAGATGAATCACCAATACCACCAACATGACTTCCCTATATATGGAGGGACCACCATTGATGTGACCAATGCACATCCAATTATCCAAGGTGTGAATCAAACCTCCAAATCGAATCAAATTAAAAACCAATTTCCAAGAACACCACAATGTACCATTGAAGCCTCATATTTACAGTCCAAATCCATTCCCTAATCCAAGATGAAAAGATACAACATGCTCTAATATTTTCAAATGTGATTTCATTATCATTTATGAACCAAACAACACATTATGTTTTAAAAAAATCATGATTTATGAGGAATATTTAAAAAAAAATTATTTTCGTTGGAAGGCATAAAAAAATATAAGAATCATTGGGGTTTGTAAAACCCATGTGAAAGAGATTAGGTTATGTAAGAAAAGAAATAATTGGTAAGGTGTTCTGAAATCCTTAGTTTAGATACTAAATTTCTTTTATATTGCATTACCATTTATGTGATCATCCAAATGTGCACCCCATGCACATATGGATCTGCACACATCCAATAGTCACCCATTGAAATCCAAGAGAGTACCCATGAAACATTTCCAAAAGACACCATCTTCACCACCTCCAAACCGCACAATTTTCAAAAAAAAACACACTAAAATACTAGTAAATTTTTTTTTCATACACATCAACCTAAACAAACCAAAATACAAATAAAATCTTAATTTCATAAAAATCAATAATGAAAAAGAATAATGAAAACAAAAAATTCTATTCTGGAGGTCTAATTGGCATTCCAACAAACACATTACAAGCATATAAATGTAAGTATAATTAAGAAAATCCCCTTAATAACCCATTTTTAAAAAATTCCACCCATGAAAGCACCATTAAAATTCATATGAAAAATAAAAACCATAAATAAAACTTTTGGATAATAACTATGAATGCACATGATTCCAAATACCTAAATCAGAAAAGAAATGGATAGAAACACCTACCATAATGAAACAGGCAAGCCACAGAACTGAAAGATATGGAAGAAAAATGATTGAGGAGCATTTTTCACAACCTAACATCTAAAAAACAAAATATATTATCAAACCCTCACTCTAGGGTTCAGTTAATTGAGAACAATCTAAAGATAAACCCTGAATCCAAGAAGAAAGGAGTAGAGGGGAAATTGGCCAAAAACCCATGAAGAATATGCTTTAGGAATGGTGGATAATAATCAATAGAGGAAGGACTGTAAGACAAGAAGATTTATATGTTCCCCATCATGAACCTAGGTTGAGAATGTGTGGGAGATTAGAAATGTTTTAACATTTTGGGTGGGGTAGAGACCATTCCAACTTTTTATGGATATGGAAAACCCACACGGTTTTCCAAACCATGCCTCAACCATGCGCTCCCTACTCAAGAAGATACACACCCTATGTGATTTAGAAACATGGTTTGGGAAACCATGAACCATCCGTGCATCCTGGTTCTATAATATATTATATAACCACTTTGGCATTTGTTGTACAGTTTCCTCCAAACGTGTGAAATATGGGTTCTATAGAATTAAAAGTGAAAACAAGCCTCATAGTTTTTCATGGGACCTGAAATGTTTTTTCCAAACCATGATCAAACCAAGCCTCAAATAACATGCAATATTGAATTTAATAAGAAATATCCTTATACTCAATAGGTTTCACAGTTGACAAAATTACCATGCCTTGGATAAAAAGCCACCCAAAAACGTCAAAACTCCAATACTCTTACTAGAAACTCATCTAGAATATCAAACAATGAGACAACATAAAGAAAATAATAAAATTAAATAAAAACAATGGTCATTGTGTGAAAATTCGACACACGGAAAACATTCTACCCCCAAAAATTCACTTAACTAAATCACAACTATCACTCAAGCTAGAAACTATGTAAAACAAAATGAGAACATGAACCTTTGTGTGAACCAGAAATCCAAAGGACACACATGATAATCTCTAGAAAAAAACAAAAGGAGAAAAATTGGGAGAATTTTAGAGGTTTCCCAACTTCAAAATCACCATTTTAGGGAAAGACATCGATATTTGGACAGCGAAATCCCCACACGAACAATACACTAAATACAAGGGGAATATCCCAAAAGGTACTCAATCAAAAAAAAACTAAACTGAATCCATAATTCCAAATTTAGAAATGGAACAAACATCCGAAAAATGATAACAACTAGAAAAAACCAATACAAAAACATCAAACACACATAATAAAGAAATACTTGTCAAAAACTCACATTAAAAATGGCATAACAACTCGAATTAAAAGGTATCATGACGAACAAGATTTTTTAAAAAAAATAAGGCACTAAAAAAAGCTAGAAAAATAAAATGGTGAATCGTTAATCATGTATAATCTAACAATGGAGACCAAAATAGGTTCATGGTTCCCCACACGCCTAACAATCCCTGACTCCATGAAATGCATCACACTGAGTCCTATGGCTGGGGCACTGATGTGTTGAAGGATCTATTTACCTATAGTTTGGAAAATAGATCCTCTAACTGAGAAATCGTCGTCCAACCACAAAAAATTATAAAACCTATTAAGTTGACTAGAATGGAAACACTTATGAAAAGACAAAATAGGTTTATTATAGGATCATAACAAATGCCTAAATTTACCACACATGAAACTCACGAATGAATGGTGTGATGAACAGGAGATTAGAATCATAAAAGGATACTTTTATGGAAAATGTTGCTCAAGTGGACACCTCTCACCAAATAGGGAACCTTCACTGCCAAAAACTACCATTGACTTCCCCCTAGAACAAATTCAGAATGAAACACATCATCCACCATCTAATCAAATAGAATATAATCAGATCAATGGACATGATCATTGATCTTTAGACAATGGCCTGAATCTAAGTGAGTAGATTTAAAATGATCCTTCAATTCTCTCTCAGTAAAAAAGAAACCACCTCTTTAAATAATCCATCATAGTCCTATAATGACAACTGGAATTGTGGGAGACCCTATTGGACTTCACATTCCTCAACTTCACCTACTTCAGTATAAGACATTAGATGAAAGTGGTCTGAAACACATCCCATGTCAACCCAACATTCAGCGATCATGGTAGGATCTCCTAAAAACAATACAAATATGAACCATAAACTATGCTCGAAATGGAACATATAATAATAGAATTTGAACTTCTTAATGCCATAAAAGTACTTCTGACATCTTTAATCCACATTAGTTCTTCTAACGGACAATAATCAACATTTAAAAAATGAAACAGTAAAAACAGACAAGACTCCACCACTCCACATAGAGTCTGGGTAGGGCTAATAACTAGAAGAAACAATGATGAAACATCTGCAACCATTATGATAGGCATTCTATGAACAACATAAAAAAACACAGTTCAATCGAAAATCAAACCAAAACTCCAACAAATTCATATCAAATCCTAACAATGATAACATCCCAATATAAACCACCAGGATCAAAAGTAAAACATCACAAAAATATCTAAAATACTATTTGAAACCAGAATTTATACAATACTATAAAAACTACCTAACCCCAAGTTTATTTTCCAAAATTCATGTCCCATATACAAACACAATTAAAAACACCAAATACCACATTCAAAAAAACCATAACCCTGAAACTATTTTCCTTTTGAAAATCCTTTTTACAAAAACAATTTCCCATTTCTAAATAAACCCAAACCAGAAAAAATCAACCCTAAAACCAACTCACATTAACATCTCAAATAGCGAACTATTGATGATGTAAAATATGAACACCAGTTTTAGTAGATCATGACCTTAGCAAGAACCATACACTAAGAGTAACTTAAAATGTGCACTTGAGCTCCACATGGGTCACTACTCCATGTAATCCCATAATACATCATTGGTTCACCATAAAATTCATTACCCATCCACACACAAAAAAAGATTCAAAACCCAGACTACCATTGGAAATGTGAGGATTTGAAACAAAAATATTTCATGGCGTGGTTATAATTTATACCTCCAATGTCCCAGCATTACTATTATATATCTACCTATAACCTGAAATAATAAAGGGCTGGCAAGATACAATTTTTTCAGGACCTTGACTAGGCTTCCTTCTGACCCAACACCTATCCCTATCCATGATAGTGCCCGAGAGGTGTTCTTGATCCTCCCAGGTTGGTGACTTTAGTAGATATCAAAGGCAAACAAAGTTAGAATGATGTTTTCCAATAAATAAACAAGATAAAATAACAAAACAGAGAACACCAGATAATCAAAAATGACTTAACATCCATAAATTAAAAAACCAGATTCAGATACAATAATAACCTAATTAAATAGAAACTAGGAATGAAAAATTAACTGATCTGTAAAGACATGGAAATTTCAAGGAAATTTTTTTCGTAAATTATTGGCAAATTTATGAGTCCGCCTTTCTGATGGCGCACGATTCTGAGGACCGGAGTGCCGGGAATGATCTGTAAAAGTATTTTTAAGGTTAAATAAACCCCCATGTGCAGTTTTCCTGAAAAAAGTGGAATAACTCCTAAATGGTTACTTAGATCAGGAATCTGATGCTACTGTTGCGCTCAGGATGGCGGGTACACCCTAGGTGTGA
This sequence comes from Viscum album, assembly GCA_963277665.1. Classification (NCBI taxonomy): domain Eukaryota; kingdom Viridiplantae; phylum Streptophyta; class Magnoliopsida; order Santalales; family Viscaceae; genus Viscum; species Viscum album. Next base: position 1,276,946,924 of record OY728141.1, on the reverse strand, counting down.
CATAAGTTTAGTCAGTGCGGGCCTCCTATGAGAAAACCACAAAATGACATAACCGTAAATAAAATAATAAAATAATGTTATTTTATTTTTCAATTTCTTATAACGCACAAATGGTAACTTTGATTAAAAATATGATATCACCGCTAAACTCATGAGGTTAGCCTTTCTTTAAATAGATACTAACTTGGGTCAGCGAGGGACACCAGAGAAAGTTAGTTTTTGGCCGTAAATAAAATAATTAAGTGATAATTATTTTATTGTAAAATTCATAACTTTTAAAATGGTAATTCAGAATTGAAATATGAGGGTACCGTTGTGTTTTTTTGGTGCCTGTTAACCCTAGGCAGAGCCTAAACTCGACTGCAGTGGGTCGAGGGAGGCTATTAGTATTTTTCCAAAAAAAAATTCAGGTACGTTCAGTAAAAGTGAGAGCGGCATTTCATAACTATTGAACCGGTTCTCAGAATTAAAATATAAGAACACCGATGAACTTTCAGCGCTGGTATTCTCTTAAGGGAACCTTCATTACAGTTGCATTTGGTCAAGAGTGGAATATAATTTTGGGGGATTTTCAAAATTAAATAATAATTTATGTGTGACATAATTTTTATTTGGGTGGTGGTTCTTTTTTTCTCCAAAGAGAAGTTGAAGGTGGGGCCCACCCCCACGTAACCTACCATGGGAGGATAATATGTGGTGGGGGATACATGAGATCAAATAGTTAACTCCTCTTGAAATCACCTTAAACCCCCATGTAACTCACATATATTTTTGGAGAGTCTCTTAATATTCTAACTCTCCCAATTTAATATGGAAATACTCCACCCCCTTGTTTTAATTTTGAATCCATCTCTATACATTTAATTAAGTGTGTTATTATAATTAATAAAGGACAACTCCTGAGTTTTTTTCCATAACAATAATAGAGGGTTATCTCTATTATTTTGGCTAAAATTTAGTTTGGAGAAAGAGTGGTGTTTTGGTAGAATACTTGGAGGAACAATATCCTCTTAATGAAGAATGTCATTTCCACCGAAAAATGAGGACGCATCTCTTTCCTTCCAACTGGAGAAAAAAGGGAAGACACCGCCCGCAAAGAACATCACCAAAGACAATTTCAATCCCTCCGACGTTGATGGAACGACGTCCGTCTTCCGCAATGACTGACTTCCATGAATCTTCGACGTTCAACAACGAAATTGAGGTAGGGGGTTTACTTTTTGATGATGTAATATCCTTTTTCTTTTTCTCTTATTCATAATTGAACGGAATCGTTGTGTGGTTTAAAAACAATTGAAGATCATCCCCTTCCTTGAGACAATTGTTACCACACTAAACGAAGAGGGTGCGAGCCAAACAAACATGGCTTAAATCTTCTGTCGATCTTGTTGTGATGTTCTTTGGATGAACTAAGCGGCAACGAGGCGATGAAGGTGACAATGACAAAGGCCAAGCCACCTGCGACCTCCATGAACTACGCTGCCTCGAGGTGCCCCGGTGTGCTACCAGCAACCCTGCTCCCCTGTCGGCGCACTACTGGTGCCCGGTGATCAGTATGCCACTCTACGGCCATAACAACGGCCCGCCACACCTCGCCGGCGCACTGCCTGCACCCCCGACGTGCTGCCCAGCCCTACCGATGCCCTGCCACGTTGCCCGACACACCCTGGTGCCCTACCCGGTGCCCCCGGTGCACTTCCCTGCAAGATTGGAACCCCCAGCTTGCTTCCCATCCAGCCCGACGCCCCCCGGCGCACTACCCGGCCATCTCAGCGCCCTTGCACCCAGCTGGCGGCCTGCCCAGCCCCTACCGGTGTGATGCCCGGTGCCCCGGAACCGTGCGCGGTGCACCCGCGGCCTGCCCGGAGTCCAGCCAACCTACCTGCACCCTGTACTTCCTTCCCATTGAACTCCCAGCCGACGACCACTCAAGTCACACACTTTGCAGCGCTGGCTAAACCGGCCCAAGCTTTTGGGCCGATGCCGCCTGCGTGGCAGGATCCAGCCGAACTGCCCTCGTAGTCCGTTGGGTCAGGCCTAGAGGACCAGGTCGAAACATAGCAGGCTGACCTGCACAACGGGCCGAGTCTGACCCATCGAGTCTGACCGGGTCAACCCCGACCGGGTCAACCTAGACTGGGTCGGGCCGAGTTGGTCCGACCGGGTCGGACCGGACCTAGGCCCACAAATGACCCATTTCTTAAATTGGCCATATATTTTGCACCATAAACCCATTTGACGAACAATTTGTGATGTTCTTTATCTCGTTTAGAAACGACCCCTTTGATAATACCCTATGGGATTTCAGGGTATAGTTGAGATATGTTCGGGTTGGTTCGTACACAAAACCAACCAGGCCCCCGGGACAAAAAAGCTTATAACTCACAGACCGATCGTCCAATTGACGCGTTGTCTATTGCATTGATACCCCTATGATGTGGCGGTCCTTTGAGATACTTCCACCTTAGAATTTGTGACACTTGGAGTGTCGACTAGTAGCATGTGGAGAAAATCCTCCAGGAGAATAACAGACTGAGTGCGAAGACCTAGTAGCTGTAGACCTGACGACTACTTGAACGATTTGACATAGAGTGATTTGACTAGCCCAGTGGATGGAGCGCCCGGTTTGGCAGTAGACCAACGGCGGACAGAGCACCTGGTTTGGCAGCAGACCAATGGTACTCGACATGAGGAATACCTATGACGGCTATTAGGGGGATCACCCGGTTTGGCGGAAGACCCACAGCATACGGAGCGCCTGGTTTGGTAGTAGACCCACAGTACTCGACAGGAGGAGTATCTCAGTTGTCTATGGTTAGTGAGTAGTGCCTCAATGATGCGATAGATACATTTTACTCGACAGATGAGGAGTTCTCCATCATCCATGGTTTCGATAATAAAATTCCTAGTTTGAGATGAGACAATGACCTTTGTGTTTTTCTCAGGATTGAGATGGGTTACTAGATAACATAGGTATATGTATGGGAATATAATTAAGTAATGGTTATCCATTGATTCATACTTTTTGGTTTAATGTTTTTGGATTTTGTGAGACCTGGAGGGTCCCTGGGTCCCTACTGAGTATCGTTATACTCACCCCTACATGGGCTATGCACACATCTAGTTGTGTTTGATGCAGACGATAAACAACACTGACCGAGGCCTATTGTATGAGGATTGGACGGAACCCAGAGGTGACCTCATAATGAGATGGTACCTAGAGGATACGGATGGACGTGGTGCACTGAGGAGGCTATCTGTACCTACCCTTCATGTAGGATCCATAGTGGACGATACAGGAGACGCTAGACACCTTCCAGCAATTTTTCTTTTATTTGTACTTGTTTTGCCTTTTCCTTTTACACTACTGTTGAGATTGTATTTCCGGCCCCTTTTACTTTGCAGCACATGTTTTGTTATACAATCTTTTACATAGTGTTATCTTCTGCTTGTACTCTGGTTGTGTGTGTTTGCATTTTATAAAGGCAGTGTCTTCCTAGTTTAATGGATTTACAATTGATGCTAGTCGCTAGCCCCTGGACTACGGAAGACAGGCTTGGGGTATTGACGACACGGGCCCCTGGTGACGGGTCGTGAAAAATTGGTATCGGAGGAGTCGGTTCTACCGTAGAACATATGACTCTGATATTTCTTTTCTATAAAGTAATAGTGTTATGGGTAACGAGTGTGGTTTTCCGTTCAGGGAGTCCAGTGTGTGTGTGGTGGGTGAAATATCCATACACTAGGACCATGACTACTGATTTTTGACTTGGTGCACAAAAACACTAATTGCGTGTGTGATTCCAAATGTTTTCATTAAGTCAGCTCAAACCAGATTAGCTCACCTAGTATAATATGTTGACCATGTCGCATATATTTAGTATACCTCCACGCAGAAAACTAGTTAGAGTTCCGAGAGAGTACACAATGATGGCCCACTGAGTGACGAGGCTCCAGTGCAGGGCCCTCTTACTATGTTGGCACCTTCGGGTGGTGTACAAGCAGCACCGCCACCCATTGGACAGCAGATTCCCCCATCCACATTGGAGGATGGTGCACGCCAACTAAACGCATTGCACGAGTTCTAGCAGCAGAGGCCTCTAATGTTTTGAGGTGAGACAGATTCCCGTGCAGGAGAGGACTAGATGGAGGTGATTACTGGAGTTTTCCGCCTAGTTGAGACTCTAGTATAGCAGATTTTGATCATAGCTACTTATCTTTTTTAGTGAGTGACCATGTGAATGGTCCACGTAATGGTGAGGTTTCGGTACATGGACCATTACCCGAGATAGTACCTCCAGGTAGTGTGTCATTTATATAACTACCTGTTGGTTAGCAGTTTCAACCAGCAGTACCAGTATGGGACAATTGTAGGCTTCATTCCTTACACGTGTTTCATCATTAGATACCCCTCAGGTTCCGAGTTGAGCCTGACCCACAGGTGGATGAGGACTAGCTTGAGGAGGTGGATGAGAGTTTACTCTAGCTTATACAGCTTCTGCAGGATGATGTGTCTGTAGGTGAGTATTCATCGAGGCATACCGATCTTTATGGGTACTCAATGAATATGATATGATCAGTGCTTTAGAGCTCGGAGCTCTGAGTGAGGTGTGTTTAAGGATATTTGAGCCAACACATTTTTCTGTATGCATTTCTACTTATGTTAGGGTGCTAGAGAAAACCTTTGTTGTTGAATGTTCATTGGTTGAGCGGTTACAACCAGTGAATGTTATCAGTTGGAAGCATGAATCTGGTGCCAGTCTAAGAGACTTGAGCGTGTAAATTGTTTGGAAGAGGAAGTGTTAAGGCTAAATGAATCTGCAGTCCAATAGACATGGAATCATATCTTGGAGAGCAGAATGAGGTGGTGATCATTTTGACATGATACAACCACCCTCCTTTATAGTACCCTCTAGGCTCAGGGAGCTGGAGGGAATGGGAAGATAATAGCAGCATGCGTTCAATGAGTGTGACCCAAAGGCTCTAGGAATGATTTATCGTACGGTCTGTGTCTACTACTAGCTTCTGTATCAATAGACATAGATATGAATCATTCCTTCCTTCCTCAAATCTTGTCCCAGACCAAGAGTTTCCGATTAAGCTGTTAACTTGACCCTCACATCTGGAGATACCATTTGTGAGGATACTCGATAATCACAATTATGATGATGGTGTGATATGACCCCTGAGGTGAGAGTTTTGGTTGGAACCTCTTGGTTGCAGCGTCGAGGCCTTATGATGTTTGTTTGGGTATGGACTGGGAAACAACAGGTCATACACAGATTGACAGTATTAGAAAAAATGGTTGTGGTTAATCTACATCATTGGGGTGGGTTTTCCTTAGTCAGTGAAAAGGAAAATCCTGGCAACACCAGATTGAATCATGCATAAGAGGGTGCAGTCGATCACTCATGAGTTGGCCAGACTTACCTTTGTGCCAGACTTCTCTAAAGTTGTGGAACCGCTTTCAGTGTTGACGAAGAATGGGAAACCCTTTGTGTGGTAATAGTGATGCCAGCAGATGTTTTAGGAGTAGATGAAGATGTAGATTGGTGCACCCATCTTGATGCAACCATAGGAGGGAGTTGGGTATTTAGTTTATTGCGACGCATCAGGGACCAGACTCGAGTGTGTCACAATGCAGGAATGAGCAGTGATCACATATGGTTCTCCGTTGTTGAGACAACATGAGAAAAACTACAATACCCATGACCTAGAGTTAGCAGTATTGGTCTTCACCTTGAAGATTTGGCACCACTAACTTATGGGAGAATGCTTTACAGTCTACTCTGACCACTAGAGTCTCAGGTACATCTTCTCGTAGATGGACGCGAACATGAGAGAACGACGATGGATTGATTTCCTCTAGGACTATTACTTCGAGATAGTATTTACTCTGGGGAAGGGGAATGCTGTAGAAGATGCTCTTAGCAGGAGATCAGGAATTCAGCTTCTAGGAGAGGTGACACGGCAGCTGGCCGCATTGTAGATATCCTTTGTGGACAGATATGGAGCATCTTTTCTGCAGTATCTCATGGTCACTCATACACTTCATCAGTGATTTAGAGAGGCACATCATTGGGACGTTGATTGTGAGACACGACGTGCTCAGATATCCTCAGGGAAGGCACCTGAAGGGTTTTCTAAAGTTGCGGAGCACGTCATCCTCTTCAGATGACGTACCATGGTACGAGTTTCACTTCAAGAGGAAGTGTCGAAGGAGTTCCACACATCTCTTTTAGCGGTATATCTTGGAGTGATGATGATGTATCAGGACCTCCGACGACATCACTGGAGGCCGGGAATGAAGAAATTAGTTGTAGTGTTTCTCTCACAATGCCTCAATTGTCAGAAAATGAAGGCAGGAAAATAGGTACGAGCAAGCTTGGATCAACATTTGGAGGTCCCAAAGTGGAATTATGATCAGATATCAATTTAATTCACGACGGTTCATCCCCATATATCCAGGAGATGGAGACTCTGGAGTTCGAGGATGGAAACCATGCCTTTCTACGGGTCTCACCTCGACGAGGTCTACATAGATTTGGCTGAGGCGGAAAATTATCTCCACGATTCATCGGACCTTTCGAGGTCCTCAACAAGGTAGGTTAGGTGGCGTACCGCCTGGACCTTCCACCTCAGTTGCAACGGGTGCATGAAGTCTTCTATGTATCTCAGGGGAGGAGATACGTGCACGACCCGTCCCACATAATCGACTATGGTGAGCTAGATATCAATGACGAGGCGACTTTCAGGGATGTTCCAGTTTAGATTGGGGATCGATTGGAGCGAGTCCTGTGTGGACGGTCGATTCCTTAGGTGCGCGTTCGTTGGCACCATGGGAACCTCCAGGAGATCACATGAAAGCGGGAGGCTCAAATGCGTTCTCAGTACCCACATTTGTTCCCTTAGTTCGAGTTGTAGCTTATGAGGACGTAAATCCTTGAGGTGGGGCTAATGTAATGACCTGCAAATTTCAAGGAAATTTTTTTTCTAAAATTATTGGAAATTTTAAGAGTCAGCAGTTTTTGACAGCGCACGATTCCAAAGCCCGGAGTACCCGGAATGATCTGTCGATGTTCTGTTAAGCTTAAATAAACGCACGTGGGCAGTTTTCCTGAAAAAAGTGGAATAAATCTTTAACGGTTACTCGAATCAGAAATCCAAGGATACCGTTGTGCTCAGGATGGATGCTTTTCCCTAGGTGTGACTTATGTTTAGTCGGCACGAGCCTCCTCTGAGAAAACCCGAAAATGGCATAACCGTAAATAAAAAAATTAAATAATGTTTTTTTCAAATGCTTATAACTCACAAACGGTAACTCGGATTAAAAATATGAGATCGTCGTAGAACTCGGGAGGTTAGCCTTTCATTAAGTAGATACTAACATGGGTAGGAGAGGGCCACCAAAAATGATAGTTTATGGCCACAAATAAAATAATTAAGTGACAATTATTTTATTGTAAAATTCGTAACATTTAAATGGTAACTTGGATTGGAAATATGAGCGTACTGTTGGGTTTGTTGGGGGCGTGTTTCACCTAGGAAGAGCACAACCTTGACCGTAGTGGGTAAAGGGAGGTTGTTAGTAATTTTCTTAACATTTTTTTCAGGTACGTTCACTAAACGTGCGAGCAGAGTTTAATAACTTTTGAACCGTTGCTCAGAATTGAAATCCGAAGACACCGATGAACTCGCAACACCGATATTCTTTTAAGGGGACCTTTACCGTAGTTGCATTTTGGTTGGGATTGGATGTTAATATTTGGGGATTCTCAAAATTAAATAAAAATATATGTGTGAAATAATTTTTATTTGGGTGGTGGTTTTTTTTCAATGGATGTTGGAGGTGGGGCCCACCTCCACATAACCTCCCTTGGGAGGATATTATGTGGTTGGGACCACATGAGATCAAACTCTTAAACTCCTCTTGAACTCCCATTAAACCCCTGTGTAACTCACATTTAATTTTGGAGAGTCTCTTAATATTCTAACTCTCCCAATTTAATTTTGAAACTCTCCACCTCCCTTATTTGAATTTTGAATCCATCTCCATGCATTTAATCAAGTGTTATGTTTCAATTAATGAAGGAAAAATCTTGAGTTTTTGTGCCATATAAATAATAGAGGGTTATCTCTATTAATTTTTCTAAACTTTTGTTGGGAGAAAGAGTGGAGTTTTGAGAGAACGCTTGGAGTAACGATATCCTCTAGAGGAAGAACGTTTTTTCCACCGAAAAATGACGACGCATTTCTTTCCTTCCAATAGGAGCAAGAAAGGGAAGACACCGCCCGCGAAGAACGTCGCCAATGACAACATCAATCCCTCTGACGTTGGTGGATGACGTCCGTCTTCCACAACGACCGACATCCGCGACTTGTCGACGTTCAACAACGAAATTGAGGTAGGGGGTTTACTTCGTGTTGATGAAATATCCTTTTTCTTTTTCTCTTCATCATATTTGAAAAGAATCATTGTGTGGTTTAAAAAAAATTGAAGATCAGCCCCTTCCTTGAGACAATTCTTACCACACTAAACAGGGAGGGTGCAGGTCAAACAAACATGGCCCGACTCCTCTGCCGATCTTGTTGTGATGTTCTTTGGATGTACAAAGTGGAAATGAGGCGAAAAAGGTGACAACGACAAAGGCCACGTCACCCGCGGCCTCCGTGAACTACTCCACCCCTACGGTGCCCCGGTGTGGTACCCGCAACGCTGCGCCCCTGCCGGCGCACTTCTGGCGCCTCGTGTCCCACACACTGCTCCACGGCCCGGCCCACGGACCGCCGCACCTCGTCAGCACTGAGTGTACACCTCGTCGGCACACTGCCCGCGCCCCCGGACTCCTGTTCGACCCTGCTGGTGCCCTGCCGCTCTGCCCGACGCCCCCCGACACCCTGCCCGGCGTTGCCCGACACCCCCGGGGCACTGTCCAACCAGCTCGGTGCCCCCCGGCGCGCTGCCGAGCAATCCCTGCACCCCCCCCCCCCCCGGCGCGCTGCTCGACGACCTTGTGCCCTACCGGCAGCCTTCCTGGCGCCTGCCGGAGGCCTGCCTGTCACCCAAACACCCTGCCCGGTGCACCCGCAGCTTGCCCAGAGTCCAGCCGGCCTGCCCACGCCTCATGCAGTCTGCCAGTTGGTCTTCCGGCCACAGACATCTCGTGCCATGCCCTTTGCAGCACTGGCCGAACCTACCCTAGCTTTTGGGCCGATGCCGCCTGCATGGCGGCATCCGACCGAACTGCCCTCGCACTTCATTGGGTTGGGCCCAACGGACCAGGTTGAAACTTATCATTTTGATCCAACCAACGGGCCGAGTTAGACCCATTGAGTATGACCGAGTCGACCCAGACCAGATGGGGCCGAGTCTGTCCGACTGGGTTGGACCAGAGGCGGGCCCACTAATAACACATTGGTTACTTTGGCAATAACTTTGGAACCAGACGTCCGTTTCACGAACCATCAGCGACACTAGTAATCTCATTGAGAAATAGTCTCATTGAGAATACCCCATGAAATTTCGGCATATAGTTGAGATAAGTTCAGGTTGGATTGTACACGAAACCAACAGAGGCCCCGAGACTAAAAAGATAATAACTCACAGACCGGGCATCCAATTGACGTGTCGTCTGTTGCTCTGAGACCCCTATGAGATAGAGGTACATTGAGATACTTCCACCTGAGACTTAATGATACTTGGAGTATCGAACAATAGCTCATGTAGCAGATCCTCCTGGAGACGAGAAGACGGAGTGCAGAGACCTAGTAGCTGTAGACCTGATGACTAGTTGACGGATTAGACTCAGAGTGATTACACTAGCCCAGTGGACGGAGAACCTAGTTTGGTAGTAGACCCCTGGTGGACGGAGCGCCCGGTTTGGTAGCAGACCTGCGGTACTCGATAGTAGGACTACCTCTAACAGCAATTAAGGAGAGTGCCTGGTTTGGTGGCAGACCCACAGTGGACGGAGTGCCCGATTTGGTAGCAGACCCTCAGTACTTGATAGGAGGAGTACCTCAGTAGTATGAGGTTATTGAGTAGTGCCTCAGAGTTGTGACATGGTCACTGTACCTGACATAGGAGGATTTATCCATCAGAAATGGTTTCAATAATGAAAATACTGGTTTGAGCTGAGTAAGTGACCTTTATTTTTTCTTCATGACTGAGATAGGTTACTAGATAACTTAGGTATATGTATGGGCATATACCTATGTAATGGTTATCCGTTGATTCATACATTGTGGTTTAATATTTTAGGATTTTGTGAGAGCATGAAGGTATTTGGGTCCATATTGAGTATTTTTATACTCACCCATGCACAGGCTATGCCCGCACCTCGTTGTGTTGGATGCAGACGACAGACAGCGCCGGCTGAGGCGGAGTGTATGGGGACTAGACAGAACCCATAGGTGGACCTCATGACTAGACTGTACCCAGAGGAGATGGATGGACTTAGTGCCCTTGGGAGGCTATCTGTACCTACCCATTAGGTAGGAACCGTGGTGGATGATCCAGGAGATACTAGAAACCTTCCAGCTATTTGTGTTTTAGTTGTACATGTTTTTTCTTTTCCTTGTATTTTACTGTTGGGCTAGTATTTCCGGCCTCTTTTACTTTCTATCATAACTTTTGTTATAAATTCATTTACTTAGTGTTTCCTTCCACTTGTACTCTGGTTGTGTCTATTTTAATTTTATAAAGGAAATTACTTCCCAGTTATAGGGGTTTACGCTTTTGGTGCTAGTCGCCCACCCCTAGCCTATGGATGGCGGGCTTGGGATAGTTACGACATGGGCCCTGGGGGATGGGTCGTGACATGAACCTCCAGTGACACGATCATCACGTGACCTATTTGTCACTAAAATCCATAATCTATCATCCTCTATAGGATACAATAAAAAGAAACCCAAAAAATATATCATGGGTCTACTGATAACGATTGAAACATTTTGGGTTTAGGAATAAAAAACTAAGAAAGATATCACTAAAAATTCCATAACATTACATTCTTGATATATTCCTTAACCACTAGTTTTAAAACACTTATAGAAAATACTTTGTAATAAATTTAATGAACCATACAAAAACATTTTTTATAAAATGCATTTTTGATCAAAAAAACTAGTTTAGAAAACAAACACCCAAATCAAAATCCATAAAATAAGATAAAAAGGGAACTTGCAAAAAATACATAAAAAATATAATCAGATATATAAATAAGAAAAAATAATCCAAGTTCATCAGAAAAAACATTGGAACATACAGAAAATATTCATGAGAGTTTACTAAACATATCTAGAATAAATCACTAGATGTACTCTATCTGTGTTGACCTTCTGTTGTATGGTGTGGCTCCATATTCAACAACAAACTAGCCAACCTATGAGGGGATATCTTGTGGTACATTCCACATAGTTTCTCAGTAAATCCAGGGGTAACAACAAGTGTAATTAGAGACAATAAGCATCCATCACTCGACCGTCTTGATGACACCCAATAATCCCATTATAATATTACATTGTTAGTGGGGAGGTTCTTACATGCAACGATCAAACTGAAACCCACAACCTTGATAAATTCTTATAAAAACATGACACCACCCATGTGATTTCCCTCTCCACAGAGGAACCACTATAGAGTTTCCCAACACATATACCATCATACATGGTGCAAATTAGGCCTCCAAATAATGTTAACATAAAAAAATATCTAAATCACCATAATTCACCATCAATGACCCAAATTTATAAAGAAAACCCATTTCCAAAATCATAATGAAAACATACAGTAATGATTAAAATTGATAAATAGGCGTTCATTGTCATTTATGATCTAAGCCATGATTTAAGATTCTAAGAAATCCAAAATTTAAAAAAAATATTTAAAAGAAACCTGAGTTCAACTGGAAGCCAAGAAACAAATGAGGTTCGATGGGGTTTTTGAAGAACCATTTTAAATAAATTAGGTTGTGGAAGGGAGGAAAGAAGTGTAATGGTGTTCTAAAATCCAAGGATTAGAATAAAAATTTCCAATAAATGACATTATCATTTGTCTTCCCATCTATATGTGAACCCCATGAACATAATTATGATACCACATCCAATGTTACACCAACATAAAAAATAATATATTACCCAAAAATAATTTACAAAATACACCATCTACACCACAAAAAATAAGTAAAATTTTCTCAAAAGTACTAAAATACAAATATGCAATTATAATAACACAAAACATCACACAAAAATTTAATTCCCAAATGAAATTTAAATTACCAATACATCACCAAGTCCAAACACAATTAAAAACACTCAATTACATTCTAAAGGGTCAATTTTCATTTCTAAAAACACCATGAACGCATTTACATCTTTTTATAATTAACCCCCCTTGAAATTTCATTTTCACCAAATATCCCACATGAAAAAACCATAAATATCCTCAAAAACACATCACCACCATAAATAGAACATTTGGATATTAACTTGGAAATACTCATCATCCAATGACATGAATAAGAATGTAAATGAATCAGAAAAACCACCTCAATGAGGGGATCGTGCAATAATACCACCCATGATGGAAGAATTAAACCCCAAGAGAAATCCAAACAACCAAACATTATAGAAAAAACCCACATCATCCATCCCTCATTCTAGGATTCATCCAAGAGAGAACCATCCAATTAAAAAAATCCAAGAGGAAAGGAGAATAAGAGGAGAAAATTGGAAAAAACCCATAAATACATCACCGTAAGAACATTATATAAGCTTCTATAGAGGATGAAGACAATGGTGGGACGGTTTTCGGGTGCCCCTGGGTGCACATAGTTTGAGGAAGGTGAGGAAATACTGAAATTGGTTAAAAATAGGGGCTAAAAATAAGAAATTACATATATTTTTGGGTATAAGAAACCCACAATGTTTGGCTGCATGATTTTCTAAATTGTTCACCGACTGTGCATACCCTACTGGAGATGAAGAGAACCCCATATAGTTTGGATGAATGCTATTGGTAAAATTTTTCTAGACTTATGAAAAGTTCTATAAAAAACTGTATGACCTAATGAATTATTGCCTCATTGTTTCCTCTAACCGTACAAAAGCTGTGTGCCATGACATTGACACCAAAAAACAAGTCACATAGTTTCTCCTTAGCCTCTCATAGTTTTGACAAAACCAAGCTCAAACCACACTTGGAAAACTTTTTATGAATGAATTGGACAATAAAGGACGTTATCCTTAGCAGGATGTCTGTTCACCCCCCTAACCTTCAACAAAATTTTTACAGTTGATAAAAATCCCAATTAAAACACCAAAACTCAAAAAAATCAATAAAAATAAACTTGATATTTCCCCAAAGTATCAAAAATTGAGGGATTAATTAATAGAATGAAAAAGTGTGGTCATGGTGTGAAAAAGAAGAAGATGGTTTCTAACATAGCTTTTGCAGAAGTCTATTCTATATTTGGATAGAATAAAAATATTCCAATAAGATCCTATATCATCCAAAATTCATTATAATACTCGCTCATCCATTTTAATTATCTCGCATTCTTAATTTCAAAATAAAAGAGGATATATAAATAGGGCTTGTAATACAATTCATGGAAATTCATGTGAACAATTTAATAATAATAAGGTTACATTATTATTCATAGGAAAAAAATCCTATTCAATTATTGGGTGTTGTGATTACAATACTATAACAAATTTTAGTTTATTAGGTGCAATCTTTTATCAGTGCAAGAGAAAAGTAATGATAAACGGTAGCTTTTAAAAGTCTTAACAGAGGAGCAGATAAAATAAAACATTTATCACAACATTTTCAAGTGATGATAAAGTTATTCTTTATCATCACTAGATAAACCCCTAATAAAACTAGAGAGACAACTCATGCGATCCCCATATAAAAAATGCAGAAGGTCGACCATTTATATTTATATCATTCTGCGACACTAGCTCACCAAAAGCTTATTTTGGGGATGAGATCCTACAAACACTCCCCAAACACCAAAATGTGCCCATTCCTACTCAAACGGTCTATTTTTGTTCTTTAGACACCATATTCTCACTGTAATCAAATCTCCATAATCTCCATAGTCATTGGCCCACATTCTAATCATCACAGTCCATGCTCTGTACGCTCTCTCTATTGAAGGATAACTGAGTTGATTTTTTTATAATTAAATTATTATTTCACATATAAATATATAATATTATATATGAATATATTAAACACACACACGCACACACACAGATATATATATATATATATATATATTTCATTTGGTAATATTTAATTTCTATTTTTTTAAAAAAAATTGAAAATTATTCCTTTTTAATATTTATGTACATAAATATTTTTATTAAATATTTATTTCATATATAAAAATATATTTTAATATACTAAGTATCAAATTAAATAAATAAATATATATATAGTATGTTCTAGAGGGTACCATTATATTAAGAAAACTCACACTACACACACAAGCCAGGAATGACAAGCCATTCACCCCATAAGGGATAACCCACACATCAATCTGTATTTATTCAGTTCATGACCCAAATAACTAGGGGTCATGAAGCCCATTAAATGGCCTAAATGAGCCCTAACTGATCTAAAGGTCCAATGAAATGTGCATGCATTATAATTCCTACATCACCACCCATGTGTCATGCCCTCGTCAATCCCTATATGTGTGATAAATAATTTATTTTAATAATTTTTAACAATTAATGTCTATTATAATGTCTTAATTTATATAATTAATATATATTCATTTTTATTTAAACAGATATTCCTGAGGGTTAAAGAGATGGAATGTAAAAAACCCAAAATTATTTATTATTAAATCTATAAAATTTAACATATTTATAGTAATAAATTGTAAATTAATTATCTATATAATTAACTAAATATTACACTGTTAATACTTAATGAAAATGAATAAAATGTATAAAAAGAAAAAAAAACTAATCTATATATATAAATAGTATATTAATTATTTAATTTTTATTTTATGTTATTAATTAATGTATTCAATTCTAATAAATATAAATTGTATATTAGAAACTCAATTATATATATTTATAATTAAATTTCACTCACTTGTTTCATGAATTCATTTTATATAATTTATTCATCAATAATGTCAGGTGTGTTATTATATAGTTTAATATTTTATTCATTTTTTAAGATTTTTATAATTAATTATTGATTTATATATTCAATATTTTTTTTATATATTCATTTTCAATTTTCATTATTCATTTTTTATATTTTATACAATTTTTAATATTTATTTATATATGTTTTTTCATTAATGATTTATTTTTTGATATGTTTCTAATTTATATACTTAACATGTATTCATTTCCTTTTTTACATTAAAAAATATACTATTATCAATTTTTTAAGTTATTTATATAATTATAAAGTGTTACACATTTTTAAATTTTTTTTTATTTTTTTATTTAACTCATTCATACATGTTACATATTATATAATTTCATTGTATAATTTATAATTTATTAAATATATATACATATATAAATTACGTTTACGCACAAATATTTGTATAATTAAAGAAAAATTATTTTGAAACATACAGACACAAAGTATATATCTATGTTAATAAATTTTTATTATTCATTTTAGAATTTTATTTTGTATCATAATATATTTAATATATTATGTTTTTTATAAGTAAATTTAATATATTAACTTTTAATATTATTTCAATTATTATTATTTATTTAATATTAAAATTTTTAAAATTTTAATTTTTTTGGAATTTAATCATTTTATAATATTTTTTATACAAATTTATGTTCTATTTTTTAATATTTTTAATATGTATTCATCTTTGTTTAAATATATATCCATAATTTTTTTAATAGTTTGTATAATTAATAAAAAATTATCTATTTTTGAATATTTTTCAACTTCAATCATTCATAATTTATCAATTTCAGTCATTTTAGCATTAATTCAATTAAGATTATATATTCATTAACAATGTTAGGAATATTTTCAATTATGTATTTATTAATAAATATATTTATAATTGTATATTTACAGTATTTAAGAATTTATATATTTATAATTATAGATAATTAAATATATATTTTCCAAAAATCATATATATAATTAAAAATAAATAACTTATATTTTTTCACATTTATAAATATATACTAAACATATATAAATAATTAATAGTTTTTTCATTATTTTTAGTTATATATATGTATTTTTTTATAAAATTATATTTATATATAATTATAAAATATATATAAATATATAAATATATTTATAATTATATATAAATATTAATATATTTATATATTTATAAGTTAATTAAAATCGTATATATCTATAATTATATTTATAAATACATATTTATAATTCTTTTTATATATTTATAATTATTTACAGTTATATTTATTTTTATATATATATTGATTTTTAATTTTCATTTATCATAATTATTATATAATAATTAATGACACAGGTATTCATCGAGGATAAATCATTAGAGCTGAAAATGTTATCATTTATGAATTTTTTTAATATTGATAAAGTGGTTTTTTATCAACATTTTTTTAATGAATTGATAAAAGCCCATCTTGATGTTTTAAATTGAACCCTAACCAAAATAATTTCTCTCACGCCTTTAAATCTAATGTGGATGTTCATCTCTACTGCTTCTCACCCTCAACCTTCTCCCTAATGATTCAATACCCTCCAATATAATTTATGATATTATTTATCCTCCTCTCTAATTTATCAGTGTCAGTAGTCAACTCTTACACACATTAATGGTCTAAACGATGTTATACATTTTTCATTTATATATTAATTTCTACAACCTCTCCACCTCGCCGTCAATTTCATAAGCCTTGTCTTACCATCCACCATCGTGAAGCATCCAACTAGCTATACGGCCCCAACCATAAACATTTCAAAATCTTGAGTTAAGTCAAGAATTCACATTGAAGATCTTTTTAAGTTTAGAGTTTTAAAGAATTGGGTCCAAACAATTAAATTACAACACAAAAATTAAAAAGTACACACTTCTTCTATATCAAATTTTTTCACAATAATAAAACTCCATAAATAAAACAAGAGATCTTTTCCTGATATAAATATTTTTGAATAATTCTGTTATCTTACACTTCCTTATACCCTATGAAAAACATTTCAAAAACATGGGATGGGCATAAACAGCTTTATAAGGGTTATATAATAGGTAAAGAATATAGTAGTCTATCAATATATAGAAATTAATAAAATCAAACTTCCCAATCATAAAACGTAATCTCTTTAACATACATCATTAAATAATAATATTTATTAATAACACATTGAAATAATAAATCATAAAGGTATATTTTGGTATTTATATCATATTTACACTATAGATTCCACAGCAACATAGGGAGTTACGTTTGGAATAATAATCTCAGGATATTACCTAATTATCTTAATGGAAACATTAATGTTTGCCTCCGTCATGTTACCCAATGCAATAGAAATCTACCTCGGGCTCATCGGCCCTATGTTAATCACAAAACCACTCGTATTTGGTTTATCACGTGACCACTATTCAAATTTAAAAGTACCTTTATATAATCATAAAACATATAAGATTTATATTATCAACATTTCTCTCATCAATTATAAGAAATTAATTTTATATCTTGAAATATTCTATCCATTTCAATAACCATTAAATTTTTTTAAGGGATATTTTTTAATCAAAGTGTCACAAAACACTTTGAAACTAGTAAAGGAATTATCAATTTAAAAAATTAATTTTTGTATAAATAAATCCTTAAAACCAATTTGAAAACAAGGACATCAATAATAATAATTTAAAATAATAAATGATTAAATTATTTAAAACAATGGTTTAGTTAAAGAATCTCGTTACACTTGAAAAACACTTGAATTAAAATTATTAGAGAATAACATCAAATGAAACATTAAAAATCTTTATAAAAGATAAATTCATGAAATAAAATGTCAAAAGGGTTTTATATACAACTTATGAAATATTAAAGTTTCACAATATCGAGACATACTTAATGAATGTAGATTGAGACAAAGTCCATTGCAATGTTCGTATAAATGATATAATAATTTATATATGTGGTGATTATGTGGAAAAATATTATATCCACATATAGGGAAGTGAAAATTATAAATTAATAAATAAACTGTAATTCCACATATAATCATTGTATAATATAATCAATTAAGTATGCGTAAAACCTGATCAGAGGAAAATATGTTTAGAAATTCCCTTATGAAAATTCAGCAGCCTAACGAAGTCACTTACAAATTCAGAAAATGAGTTGATGAGATAGAAAAGGGTATATCATAACATGGACATCAAATTTACAAAAATAGTGAGATAGAATAACATGTCCCAACATATGAAAAAGTAAATTAAAATACATAACAAAAAATAAGTCTTTGACTAATAAAGGAGGGTGAAAGGTTCCCTTACCCTGAGTCTGACTAGTCACGTATGTTCCGTGTTATTCCTGAATAATAAACATAAGTTAATTTCTAGTTTCATTGTATTATTTTTTAGGGGTTTTATTCATTTTATATCACTTATTACCCTACTATAACAATCATATAATTATTCAGGTTCATATCGGTCATTTGTCGATGTTCGGTACTTGATCCAAAAATGAACTTTTTATAACTACAAATTGTCAATGTGGTCAAAATTCCATTATTTCCAATATTATAATCCGGATTTAAATAACATATATATCCAGTATATATTTATTTATATCTATTATATATATATCTATAATATTTCAGAAAATTTGGATTTAAAAAAATGAAATGCATCATTAATGGAGACTATAAGAAGTACGTACACATAAACGCTCCTTTCATATTTTTTCATATTTAACGGAATAAAAAAAATGATACATAGTTATATTATAATTCCTGTATAATATCTATGTTGAATATGTTACATTTTTTCATTAATTATATCCATTATAAGTTCCATGTATAGCATGAACGAGTTATATCACTTTGAGGGGCGGTAGTCAGCACTTTCTCAAATGAAATTATTTTATTTATGCTTTATGGAAAGCATACAGGTTTCATTTAAATGAAAAATAAATTATAATAGAGACAATATACATATAATACATATAATATATAAATATAGTTCAATAAAAATGGCCACCATGAGAGGTGGTAGAAGATTATTGAACAATCATCATTTTGTGATGCTGTAGTTTGTGATCCACAGAAACATTAAGTTCTTAATACATTAGATATATGTGTGTGTAATTTTAGGTCAAATAATTCTCATAAAAACATTCTAGTATACTAAAAATAAATATTTTGTTATAAAATAATGTAATAAAGTTAGTTTAGGGGGTTGGGGATGGAAAATAAATGGAAGAATATTGAGAGAAGTCATTACCTCAAATCTGGTAACTTCTTTTGATTTAAGATAAAATACATTCATTAATTGCCTTATACAGAAGGTAGTAATTTTATGAGGAAAAATAGATGTTGGGAGATTATTTTTTCATAATTGGATGATCCAAGGGGGCATGAGAGGTGTTATAATGGTTAGAGGTGGTGGCCTTTTATAAGAGGGAGGATGGGTACTTTAGGAATGTTTGAACGATGATGTTATTTTAAACTGAATTTCAATTTTCAAAAGGTCAAAAACACATTTATTTCGGTGATTAGATTAGGATTATTTTAAATCAAATCAACCAATTGTATTTATACTGGTTTTTGTTTCAAATTTATCCTCATCATTTAGCTTTAACCATTAGTTATTTACCAATTCTTCTGGCATAATAATAATATATGCTAAATATAGTTACTATAAAAAGAAAATAGAACCTCAAGTTGTTAATTAATGAAATTTTAAAAATTATATAAGTAATTTACAAGAGTATTATACTTTTATAACTATTATATCATTTAATAAAATAGTATTAGTTTTAAATAATCATTTACGTCAATTTCTATACTATTCATATAATAACTTTTTAAAAATCCAGAGCAACCTGATTATTTTGAAAAAACATAGTTAATTAAAATATAACACCTCATAATCATCCAAAAAATTACATTATGGAATAAAACATTTCAAAATAAATTTATTTTAATATTTATAATCATAGTTATTTATATCATCCATTTAGAAGGTAATCACTACATCATCAATGTGTCATAAATATATTTATTTATTTTATTTCCAAAAAATATAAATAAGATAAAATGATGTAGAAAATATTTCTATCTTCCTAATTAATTTTTATAGTTTTATATGTCCCTTATTTTATCTCATAATACGTTTTTTTAGTAAAAGATAGTTTTTTAGGGAATATTTTCCTTATCCTTAAATTATTGTAATTAAATGTCCTTTTCACACACAAGTGGATCCATGCGGTCCTACAATCGACCAAAGGATTTAAATGGTCAAACATATCTCATCAAATGGGGTTAGAAAATGTTTTATGGTATATTAATATTATTATAATATTATTTTTTACCCTTATTTACCAGATTTACCCTTTAAGAATTGAATATAATATATTTACTGATGTTACAATTCATAATTTCTAATTTTTTTTTCTATTTACACAATTAGAAACTCCTGATTCCAAATATTGAATCCATTTTTCCAAATTTAGAACACAGAAGATTCCATAATTAATATAAAATTAATTCTCGTTGACAAAACCAAAAAGAGAGTTTTTAAGGAGTTTTTACATTCAAAAAATTGACATGTGTTTATGTGCAATTAAAATTTTAAATTACTTCCAATGACCATAATTTAATTTAATGATAAAAATATAATTCAATTATAGAATTAAAAAAAATTAAAATTACAATCTATTTATATAGATAAAATAGATGAAAAGGCAGTTTTGAATTAAAATGTACTATTGTTCAATATTTATTAAAAAAAGACCTTTATTTGAAAAATATCAAAATATCATCCAAAGTAATTTGTTATGTCAAAAATCTATATAAGGATTTTATTTTTTCATATAAAACATATAAATTTGACCAATAATATATTTAAAATGGGTTCTCCATCTAAAGGAGGTAAGTGACCTTTTAAAAAATTAGAGTTTTTCATGCGTAAAATAAGATTCATTCTTATTTGAAGCCACTAAAATTTATATGATAAATGTAAAAACATTTAATAAACATTTTTAATAATAATTTAGTTAGTTATGTTCATTTTAGGAAATAAATTATTTATGTGTTAACTTCCATTTAAAATAACATTATTATTATATATTTTTTGGTATAACTCAAAGATGTGTGCAACATATGATTTTAATGAAACCCATTCTTCCATGTCAAGTATGATATCAAAAAATCTTTCCTCTTTAACATAAAAATAATATCATATACATAAATATTAATAGATATGAAAATAAATTATTCTATAAATATCGGGGTCATTACACGAGTGACCACCATTTCCCCATATTCAACTCAGTTGCATGACCGATACAAAAAGCACCAAATATACCTTATAGACAACCTCACCTCCATCATATTCTAATTATTAAGGGATGGTTTTATTATCCAGGACATTGGGATGTTGGATTCATGATTTTACTACTTCACATTCAGTTTTGGCTCTATTATTTTAACATTTAATATATAATTTTCTACCAATTGTTATTATTGGATTTATCATTTTTTAAAAGGGATTTTTCTTTTGATGATTATGATTGAAAAATTATATGGAAATCCATTTATATATGTGATATTTTGTGTTTATCCATTAACATTCTTAGTGATTTGGGATTTATTTGTAACAAAAATATATCCTATTTATTTAATTAAAATTTTATTTATTCTTATTATAATTTTTCAGATATTAGTGAGTCATGAATTAAATTGAAATTTTCTAATTATAATCTATTTTTAATCACATAATGAAATTAATAAATTAAATTTCATGGGTGTGTTTATTAATTCGTTTTTTAATAACAGTATGGATAATTAGTGTGATTTGAATAAAAGGAATAAATATTCATTTTGGGGTTTTGTTTTTTTATATATAATTTTATGGTTGATTTTATACATTAATAAAATTATAGATTTGTTTTATTTATATTCATAACTAAATATAGTTTCTAAATATTTAATTAATAATGTTTTAAAAGGAGTAATTTCTTTTTGGGGGTATGAAATTAAACAATTGGTTGGTAATAAAATTTTACTATTTTATTGTGATTTCTATGAAATTGTTTTTATTTAATTCAGTATATTGGTACTGTAAAAAAATATGAATTTTCAAAGATTTTATAAAATTTATTTCATAATGATATACTTGATAAAATTGGTATGTATTCATTTTTAAGAAAATAAACATTGAATTAATATATTTTTGAGTTAAGAATATGAATATGTTGTTTTAAATGAAAAAATGCCATTTTTATTAAGTAATCAATGATTTGGGATACATATTAAAAAAAATATTATTTGGGTATAACATGTGTTTTAATTAATTTTTATATTATATAATCATGTTAATAAAAAAGATTTTAGGTATAAAATACTTGAAATTTTATTATAAGGTTTAATTCATGTTTAGATATAGTTAAAGCTGCATGGTTTTTCCCATTATATGACTATAGAAATTCTTTTTTTCAAATTGTTTTTAACTTACATTCTATAAAATAGTTATATAATGGACATATAAATTAATAGGGTGGTCTTAATGTGTTTTAGTGTGTTCTGTTTCTTTTTTTATTAGAATATGATTATTCGTAATAAAGGTGTTGTGAGTTTTCATTGGTTAAAATATCTATTGAGAAAATTATTTTTTAAATTATTTTTCTTATCTATATTCCATAAATATGATGGGTGGAAAAGGAAAAAACATTTCATGGTTTGATTTGTTTGGGAATTTATAATATTTATCTTTTTATTGATATAATTATTTTTTTTCAAGTAACCCGTGTACATTATATTGTTATCATTTTGTTCTACACTGTATAAATAAGAATTAATTGTGGGTCACCTATAAAAATACAGATTTAAAACAAATTTTTCTTTGAAAAATATAACATCATAAGATAGTGTGATTTTTTTTAAATGATTATAATAATCTCCCTTAACCAAACATGAGCTATAGCCAGAATGCAGAAAATAGTATTTTATTAATATAAAACCCCCTTTTATATGTTGAGGAGTAACATTTGTATATTTTGTAGACTCATATAAACTGAGACATGAAACATTTCCATTACATGCCATGAACCACTTTCCAAACCATAATCCTCACCATATCTGATAAAAATATTTTTTTAAAATACAAGAAATGTCAAATAAAATCTACTCATCAAGCAATCCCAATACATTATTTCATGGACCTGGTACAGATTGAAAATCCATAACCACTCTATCATCCAAATTGGAGAGAATTTTAGGTGTTTTCTCTATTATCTAACCTCTTATGGGACTACACCTATGATCTGATCCAACATATTTTTTTGGTGAAGTTGATTCACTCGTCAACTCACTATGATTCCATGAATCCCATCACCCATCTAATAGAGACAACCATTACATCACAGGTACTTCACACCATATCATAACCTGAAAAACATCCTCCTTGTTAAATACCACTACACTTTTTTGAAGGTTGCCACCTGTCTAGATGAATTGACAACGCTGTCTCCAAATCTCAATTTTGTCATGATGTCCTCACCAAAGAAACACACCGACGAGGAAAACTGATCCAGAGATCCGATGAAGCTAAATGTCCTACAACATGAAACAAAGACTCCAAATAGTGTATCCTTCTTCCCAACATCTATAGATCCCACCTCCAAACCTTTCCAATTCCACCGACACCACAACAGGATGCCCACTTGGATGCCGCACATACTAGCCACAAAAACCTACCATGTCCCATTAAATCCCCAAATATGGGTAACCAGATTTTGATAAAAGGGTTGATTTTTCTCATATGGGGTTACCTTTACCACTAGAATAGGACTCTAACTACATAAATGTGTTATTGATTTTATTAAAAATGATAATAATATTTTTGATATACCTATGAATATTTTGACTACTATATGTTGAAGATAACATAGAGTGGTTTGTCTCACTCTTAGAGGTGTTAATGATTGAGCTAGATTATAATGCTTTCAAATCCATGGTAACTGAATTTTTTTGAAAGTGTAAAAAGGAAATGTTTTTTTATTTTTATGGAAATTTAATTGAGGTTTTGGATATAATATGTAATTTTAAATATTCCTAATATTAATAACACAATGTTTGATATAGGGGTTCAATAGTTGGTTATATTAAAAATATGTTTGTCTATATTCAAATAAAATGTGCTCTATTAGTTTCTATATAAAAAGAACGTAACATGGTATATATCTCAAATTCTTTCATCAATGAAAATTCCATCCATTCCATTAATGAAATTCTCATATGTTTGACCCTATGTCCAAATCTGGTGATTACATGACCCTATATGTTCTTCAGATGAATATTTTTAATCAAATTTATAAATCCAAGTAATAATTAAATGAAATGAAAAAAGAAGAATATCCTAGGGAATCCCACCATCCATAGTTTCCAACAACATTATTACCAACTTTTTTCCAATACAAAATAAAATCAAGAACATGGACCAAAAACCACATGTTTACCCAATGTTGTTTCTTTTCAAGTCACAATTATGTAAATTGATAACTTGTAAGGAATCAAAATAAATAACATTAAAATTATGGGTTCACCTTATTAGAATTATCTTTACCTTTCTCCTATGTTTATTAATATCTTATCTAAATATATTTATTTTTTGTAAAATATTAATTTTTTTGACCATAATTGGATGGATTTGAATAAAAATTGGATGCATGAAATTCATATGAAAAAAATGATTAATATTGGAGTTATAGAGTTCATCATATTTGTTAAAATTCATCAATATGACCCTCCTCAGATTCATTTTCCTTTTTTACATTGTTGTTAACAAAGAAAATATCGTATGAAATAGTTGGGAAGACATTTTATTTTTCATAAAATAGATCATAGTTATAAATTATTAATTAAATATAGGAAAAATATAATTGTATACAATTTTTGGGATGGTATAATTGTTTATGAACCATTTCAATTGAATACGAGTGTAAATGATGATGGAGATTTTATATTCGAAATTTGAATTGAAATTGAAGATAACATTCTTGTTTGTCAAAATCATTTTTAGAAGGTATATTTTTATTCTGAGAGTCCATTGTTTACTAGTTGTAGTAAATACAATACCTTTTTAGTTGTATTCAGGTTACATACTCTGAATGCTGCTTGTTGATAGAGTTACACTAGCTTTACAAAACTACTTGTTCTCCTGAATTTTACGATACTAGAAGAAATGTACATCATTTTCGATCATATGATTATAAAATTCGGTAATTTTCCTTATTAATGATAAAAAAAATCTTCTTCAAATTACTGGAAATTTCTTTATAAAGATGATGAATCACTCATAAGATTCCCTAACAAATGCCAAAAATAAATACTAGAAAGTCAAAAAAATTCCAAAAAAATATGTATGGTACATTCTGATGATTTTATAATTTGGAATACTATTTAGATGTCAGGAAACAAAAATAAAGTTAGCATAGAAGAGAGAATCAAGAATTAAATATGGGAAATTACTTTGTCCAACAGACTATCTTTAGAGGAAGAAAATTGTTTTTGAGTATTCTATATTTGGAAATGATCCATGAAGCTTCCTTCTTCTATTACATATAGATAGAATAAATCATTTTGGTGTATAAAGTATTTCTCATAGTATATGGTTTTCCATGTTGGTAAATTATAAATATACACCATGTTCATGTATGAAGGCAAAATGCAATATGTTGTCTCTGATTATAGTGGGAACAAAAAAAACTAGAAATGATATGGATGTACAATTAGATACATTGATCAATGATCTAAAATTAATTTTAGATAAATGTGTTAAAATGTAAAATGTTCATATTAGTAAATAATTAAAATTGAGCACCGTGTTTTATGGGTATTAAACGACTTCCCATGTTATGGAAATATTTCAGGCTATAGTATTAACGAAATGTTGTGGTGTCCCTTTTTTGAAAAATGAAAACACTGTGTTCAGTTGATACATTACCCAAAAAAAATTTCCCTGAAATCAAAAAATTTAAATTAATTACATAAATATTGATCCTATATTATATAATTCAATGGGAATACTGATCAATGCACAACACATTCTATACTAATGGGTGATCAACAATTTAACAATGTTATTGATGTTGAAACTATTTTTTGTAATCCATTTTGGAACAACCATAAAAACTCATGTCGAAAAAGCAGTTCCATTTTCATTTAATTACTATACAAGATTTTTTTTATTTTAGATATTTTTTTTATTTCAGGTATAGAGACAGAAAAATAAATTTATCAATTTATTGGAATGATATTAAATTATCATGGAAAAAAGTATCATCAATACTAGGTTGGACATTAGTAACATGGGGAATTGGGAAGAGTTGGAAATAATGAATGGTAATATGAATACATTTGTTTGTCCATCAGCACACACTCTATCTATATAATTAAAATTTTAGTTTTTCAGTTTCCATAATGATGTATAATTTCTTGATGGGAATTCATAAAATATCAAGAAAATACTATATATGAATTATATGAAGTTGTGGGGACTAAAATCACATGACTTTCATGTTTTGATGTAATATTTGATACCCATCACTTTATGCCTCACTGTACAAAAAACATTTATGAAATACATTAGTTAAACTCTTATTATTCTTCAAATCCATATGCAGTAAATTTATAGAACTGAAAAAAATTATAATCATATACAAGGAGGATGAAGTCATATTATGTGAATTAGATATTTTCTTCCCACCATCATTCCATGATTTAATTTCCCAACTGGTAGTTCACATGGTTATAGAGGTTCAACTATGTTGTCCTATCCATCACATATGGATTTACAACATTGAATAGTATATACATATTTTCAAAGGGTGTGTCAAGAATGGGAATTGTCTAGATGTTTGTATTGCAGAACAGTATATTGTTGATGACTCTATTGAATTATATAGATATTTACTATTAGATATTGACATAATTGATCTCCCATGATCACCTTAAAATATATTTTTATGGGAGAAGATACTTTTAGAAGAGATGTTGTTATAATTACCAAAGCAGATTGGGGGAAAGATAACGTTTACATTTTCCACAATAATGAAGATATTGATCCATTGGATGAATCCCACAAAGAAATTCATAGGCATTTGAACCGATCAATGGATGATGGTTGGATATAAAATAAAAATAATTATTACATTATATGATGGTTTTTTATAATATTTATAATGATAAATATGAAAAATATAATTCAACTTCTAGAAACAGTGGATGGTATGCTCGCGGACCAAATGGAAATGTTATTTCTTACACTGGGTTTATAATTAATTATAATATATTATATACAAAAAACATGATAAGAGAAACATGATGAAAATATGGAGTTGTTCTTGTGGTGAATGTGATGAACATATATAGTTCTATGTATTGAAATTTAATTTATGTGAATATGTCATATTTAAAAAACATTAACTAGATATTTGAGATGATTTATTCAATATTTCAGGTTCCAGTTTTTTGTTATAAATGGGTAGACAATAAGAGTGTAGTGAGAGTTGATCACATGTGAATCTTGAAGGTCATTTTTAGTGTGTAAGGGTATAGAGATGATCTGTTCATAATAGGATCACATTCAATGATGGTATTTTATATATCTGATTTAAAAATATTAATTAGTCAACATTCCTATAGTAAACTAATAATTTTTTTTGTTAAATGAAAACATAATCAATGATTTCCATTTCATTGTGAAATCACAATAATTTCACGGAGGAAACAATGTAGATAATTTATTTTCTATAAGAGTAGACCAAAAATAGGGGTTATGGATTCATGATTGTAGAGTAAAATCCATTGAACCTTTAATGAAAGTTATGTTATTTCATTGAGGAGGATCATTTTTTATACAATTCTTTTCTATATAATTTTAATTGTTATATACAGTATTAACATCATATAAATTAAATGATTGACTCCTTATTTAGATAATGAATTCTACACATGATGATGTTACCAATCTAATTGTTAAACAAATGACTGATGCTGGAAATAAAGATTTTTTAGGTGATTAACCACATGTTCATAAAAAACATGAACAATATATCATCAATGTGTTTATAAAAATTATCACATCATGAATCAAGGTAACAAAATTTAATGTTTTATGGAATCAATGTGGCCAACATATAAACCCAAATATTATAATGTTCATTAGTCATATTAGTGTCACGGTAAGAAAGAATATTTCAATTGATATAGATTTGTAGTGCTATGTATAGACTTTAATGAATGAACCCTTTCGATAAGATATTAAGTTAATGTTATAATATACTTCCCATATTATACCGAAAAAATATACAATGAATAATTTATTTAACTTTCCATATAACTTCCAATGTTTGTTTATTTCATATGATTTCCAAAATAAATATGTTTAAATGGCCACTCGAATGGCCTATAGAAGATTCCATTCATATCATACCAAGATGAATCCAAGGGATAGTGAGGGGATGTAAAGCCACACACAATAGTTATAGATGAAGACATTATAAAGAAGGAGAAGGGGAGTGAATTCCTCCGTAATACCAATTTGAAAAAATTTCATGTATGTTTTAGTCAAAATTATATTATTCATTTTTATTTATTTTATCCAATTTAATTCAGAAATTATTATTTTATGAAATAGAAAAATATTAATAAAAATAAACAATATTCATTATAACCAATGTACCCCTATCCCATGGAAAGTATGAGGTATGCATAAATAGAGTATAAAATGGTATGTATTTAAAATCTACAATAAAATTCTTATATGATATTGAATAATATATGTTCTGTTTTAATATTCATATTTATGAGACAAAATTTGAATCCTCTTACACACAACAACGTGTGATATGGTTGGAGGACAATATAAAAAATCTGGATAAAATAGTTAGCTAAAACACAAAAATAGTATAGAAAACATGATTATGTATCAAATTACAGTAATTCATTATGATTTATTATAATATTAAATAAAAATATCTATTTATCTTCATGAATTTCTTAAAGGGTTTAAAAGTAAGAATCGACACCTACTATACTAGAAGTAAAATGACTTTATATATATATTAATTGGCCAAAACAATATATCCACCTTATAGGTGTAGCTTTTAGAGTGCCTCCTATAACATAATACAAGAGGAAAACCCACATGAAGAAACATTTTTGATAATTAAATGAATATATGTGAAAATAAATTCTTTGCAAGTTATAAATATCTGATTTTGTTTTGCAGACCAATATATGTGAAAAGATCAAAGAGAACCGATAGTTGAACATAGATCAACACAATAACCATGATATAATCCCACTATATATGAGGCTATTTATTCTCCATAACCACATACCTAAGTGAATGTAATCAATTTTTTCATTTTTCATCTCCTAAATGTGAATCAAACAACTTATAATAAATATTTATTACTAAAATTCATTTAGACTATGTTGTATGTGATTTTTATCCATGAGAACACACACACTACCTTTTTCTGAGGTGTGTGGTGTATAATATACTCATAGACATGGTACATAAAAATGAAATCCAATAATATCACATGAGATTGGGGTTATAAGTGGATCATGAATTTGGTACTGAGTTTCCTATTAAACATGATTATATCGATAATACAATAGTCAAAGATGATATTATATTATTCGTAATATGATCTTCTAGTCTTATAAAGATACACGAGTTATATCCTTAACAATTTTTTTCCAAATTATTAATCAAAAAACAATTAAGAAAAAGATCAGATGTGAGGTATGGTACTATATGGATAAAATAATAGGGTAAATGAAGGTTGGATCAATAGAATCCATTGAGTCGAACAATAAAAAAGGAACATTCAGTAGTTCGTTATCATCTCCAGTCCCACTATAGTATATATAAACATTAAAAATTCTTGTAGACACGAAATTAAATGATATAGATGACTCTTATATTCAATATAAAGGATAAATAATTAGAATTATCACAACTGATGTGGTTGGTTTCTAGAGTATAAAATATATTTCCATGTATGAATTAATGGGAGTCTCTATTGTGAATACATTCATGAAGTAAAATTTCACAGTTCTTCTTTCCAAAAAATGATATACTATTTTCATTAAATATCATAATTATACATATTTTCTACTTGAGATAATTTTGATACTATATAAATGGAAAAAATTTCAATGCATAAATTGGATTCATTAATCCTTGTATCATTTATGCAGAAAAAATTTCTATGGTTATGGTTGGAATTGATATGAAGAAAGATTATCTAACCAAAAAAATTGAAGAAAATAACAGATGATAGTATCATGTTGATTCTTATAATACATTTGTGAAACTATACAATATAATTATATAAAATATATTTTTCTTTTTTTATTAATTATTTTCATTTTAGGAAGCTATGGACAAAATTCATAATAAGTTTAGTTACCCCAAATGTTTATTCCTTGAATATAATGGATATATATCTATCAAAATTAATGAAACCTGATGTGTGTTTTGAATTTTTAATTCACTACAATCATTAATATATTGTTATACTTAAAATTGTTTGTTTTATTCTGGTTTTAACAAGAAATATGTTATGATATGGAGATATATAAATATTGGATAAATTATATTTTGTGTTCATTAAATAAAAATTATAACTCTATAGAATTATTAAATTGTAATTATATTATGGTTTATACAGAATGATTTTACTATCAAATCATATTGGAAATAAATTTTCACTTTTTGGTCAGTGTTAGTACTATTTCTGAAGCATGATTACAATAAATATTATTGAAATTACATTTTCAATTTGATGAAATATATCACATACCATGAAAGGACTACAATACCGAAACAACTAATTTCTGAAGGTAGTGAAAATTCCAATTAAAATATAACCTAATAATTTTTTTGTGTTATTTCAGTAGTCCTACCTAGATTTCTATCAATCAATGTACTCAAAAGAAGAAGTAAATTTGATTAGAGATGAGTGAGTAGAGTACATGTTGTGAGGATTTTGGTGGAAATAAAATTTATCCACTTAACCATAATGTTTGTGATCTAGTGTTGGTTATGAACATATAGATACACTTGGTATGGGAGGAAATAGTATCATAATAATTATATATTAATTTTCCCATTTTTTCAAGGATAATGATAATAGAGGAATTCAATTTTTTTATAGATTAAGGGTATAATACATAGTGTCAAAATGTATATTGACAATAAGAATATGTGAATTACTACTAATTATTAAATTTATTTTTTCATCATTTTTCCAAAATATTTAGTTAATTTCATTAACATATTTAGATAATACTAATTATGTTAAATTTTCCCATTAGTTCAATGTATATATCACATGCTCAAAACCAACATGAAATTCAGATTGTTTTGATACTTTATGAAAATGAAATATAAATAATTTTTAACATCTATGAATTGAATACACATAAATATAACACATTATGTGGTTGGTAGGACCTGAAGTGCATGATTTTAATAGAAAAGTGTTATTTTTGTTTAAAATAAGTTTTACATAGAATAAAATTACAATGAACTTGGATTTTTTTTCATACATCAATATAATGATCCATAATTAATTTGTGACATGAAGGAAATTATCACACATCAATACCAAACTTGATGTAGTAGGTACGGATCTATGTAGATGTTTTCAATATAATAGTGTCATTTCAGATTAAAAAGTGAGTCATAATACCAAAACTAAACAAATGAGCTCAAATTAATTTTAAAATTTTTGACAAAAATCCACAATTAAATTTTTACTTGTAGGAATTGACCACATGCCAATATGAAAAACTATGCAGTTTTTATGAAAAGATGTATGTGTTGATAATATAAATTGTAATTTTGGTTTAAAATGTGTGTCACATCGACAAAATAAGAAAATGATCCAAAATTGTGTTCAAAAATTAGGAAAATAATAGAGAAATAAATTGTAATGAGTAGGATGTGACCACATGACATTGTGAGACCTGGTGTGGTAGGTATGAATTGAAGTGTGTGTTTTCAATATGAAATTTCAATTTTAGTTTAAAATCAGTGTTATGTAGGGAGAACTGTAAAAAATCTCATATTGTTTTAAAACATTATAAAAAAGATCAAACCTTCATTTTTTGTGTAGGGATTTACTACAAACCAATATGAACCCCGATGTTGGAGTATGACTTGATGTATTTGTTTTCAATATAAAAGTGTTATTTTAATTTGAAATCCATCACATAGAGAACACTAAGAAATAAGAACTGATTTTTTTCAATCAATGGGAAAAATGACCCATATATCATTTACGAAATTGAGGAATTGAGTACATGCCAACCCCACACCTGATGTCGTTAGTTTTATTTAAGGTGTTTATTTTCAATTCCAAAGTAATTATTTAGTATAATTAACACTTAAAATAGAAAGAAATTAAGGAAATGAGGTTATATTGATTTGAAACAATATGAAAATTATCTATAATTAATTTTTTATTTCTAGGAATCAACCAGACATCAATCTGAGAACTAATGTGGTCCATATGACTTGATGTTTATGCTTTTAAAAAATATATTTCATTTTAGTGTAAACAAGTGTCACATAACCAAATATGAGAAAATAACTCTAATTTTGTTCAAACATTAGTAATATAATTCATAATTCAATTTTGATGTGTAGGAATTGACTAAATAGTAATCTGACACACAATGTGGTCAATATGAGTTGTAGTATATTTTTTCAATACAGAAATTCCATTTTATGATAAAACAAAAATAATATAGAAAAAAATGACCAACTGAGTGTGTATTGTATTCAAAAATTAGGAAAATGTTCCACAATTCATTTATTATATTTATTAATCAACCACACATCAATCTGACACTCGATGTGACTAACATGATTCAACATTCATGTTATGAATATAATGGTGTCATTAATGATTAAAAGGATCATCAATAACCAAAAATTGAAATAATGAGAACATATTGTTTTCAATATTTTGTTAAATTATTGATCATTCATTTTGGATAGGCAATAATTGACCGCATTTCAATTAGACTCATAATAAGGTCAGTATAATTTTAGGTGTGTGTTTTTAATATAAAAGTGAAATTTTAGTTTAAAACTCTTTTAAAATCATATAATGTATTTAAAAATTCTTATAATTTTTTCCAATAGTATTAAACTTATCAATAATTCATTTTTGATATGTATTAAATAACCTCATGCCAATCTGAAGGATGATGTGGTCGGTATGACTTGAAGTACATGTTTTCAATATAAAAGTATAATTTTTGTTTTAAAAGCATCCCATAGCCAAAAACATGGAAAAGAGCTTAGTTATTTTTTAAACATTAATAAAATGATAAATATATGATTTGTGACATGTTGGAATCTACCACACATAAATTAAATACTGGATGTGGTTAGGTTGACTCAAAGAGTGTGTTTTCAATGTAAATGTGTTATTTTTTTTAAACATGAATCAAATAGTCAAAACCATGAAAATGAGAATTTTTCATGTAAATTAATGATAATTCATTTTTAATGTGTAGGAATCAACTACATGAAAATACAATATCTGATGCGGTCAGTATGACTCAATTATTACATCTTCAATAAAATAGATCCAATTTAATTTAAAATGTTTGTCATGTCACCAAAGAAAATAAAAGAACTCATTATGTTGAAAATCATTATGTAAATGATCCATAAATAATTTTTTATTTGTAATAATTTACCTCACATTTAGCCAACATATTATTTTTTAATATGACCCCTAGTACAATTTTATTAATAAAAAATGTCATTGTATTTTAAACAACACATCAGATAGCCAAAATTGAAAAACAAATAACATATTTTTTAAAATTTCTAGGCCCAGAGCCCACAATTATTTGTTGACATATAATAATTGACTATAATTCAATCTAACACACGATGTGACTGATATGACCCAATATTTCTATTTTCAATATAATGGTTTCATATTAGTTAAAAATATATGTCACATTTCAAAATTTATCAAACGAGATTGTAATTTTTTTTCAAAAATTAGGAAAGTGATACATAATTCATTTGTGATTTGTATAAATTTACCAAACAAAAATTCAATAAATTACATGGATAATGTGACTCAATGATGTTGTTTTAAATATATAATCTCCATTTTTTATTAAAACATAACTCACAATGTAAAACAGAGCATAATATGTTTTCATTTTTTATCATCTTTTTTTAATCCATTAATTAATTTATTTCCTATTCTTTTTTATCTAATACATATTTATTTAGTTTTCACTAATATAATTTCTGATGATTAAAAAAAATTGTATGATAGTTGATGGATTGTTTCCAAAAATAATCTGTTCACATTCAGAGTGAGTTTTTATCTGCACATATGTGACACAGTTAAAGAGATCCTAGTTTTTAGAAAAACAGTAAATATTGTGATGTATATGAATCAACCACAACTCAATCTAATACATTATTTCATTGGTATGAATCATAGTATATATATTTAGATTACAAATGACACTTTTTGTGTATTTTATTTTTTTATAGTATTAGTAACATAATAACTATTTTTTTATACTACTACATAATATTTCTAAATATGGGTTGGATTGTTCGGAAACTAAAGCATGAACGGGGGTTTGGGTCCAATGAAAAAAGAAAATTATTGTTTTTTAACGATTGTAATTATTTTTCATCACTAAGGTAATTATACAAACCAATAATTGAAAAGATGTAAATATAGTGTTTTTTCATGCATTTGTGTAGTAAAATTTATTTCAATTTATTTATGTATTTTCCCCCTATATTTTCTCAATGATCTAACTATTGTAGTGTGTTTTAATTTTAATATCACACTATAGTAGTATGCCCCTTAATGAGTGCTAGTAATATCCCCCATAAATGGATTCTTAATCAATGCTAAGAAAAGATCTGATAAAGGGATATTTTATGAGTGATAACTGTGCCCAATAAAGTACCCCATTATGAGTTCTATTTCCGGTACACATAAAGGGTCCCCTTATCGACACTTTTTAGAATTAATAAAGGTCTTTATTTTTTAATAGTTCTCTGATTGTCATCATTATTTTGTACTAATAGAACCCTATTATAGTTCTTTCAAGGGACTTATGTGTAGTAAATATATATAACTAGTTTTGATTGAACAAAATATAGATTTGTGATTTTAAATATCATCATATTCTCTAGACATATACTTATCTTCTTTCATTTGATTCTTGCATCTATGTGATGTGACAATTCATTAAAGATCATACATCATTAATTTATCTACACCCATTGCATATGAGTATGTTAGGACCATGGGATGTTATTGTAATGGGAGATAATTGTGAAAATATAATGGACATTTATATATTGTAATGACTGTTTACAGACGTCTAGAAGCTCCCATAGAAAGGTCTATCAAAGTGAAAATCATCAAACATGTGGAAAAGTGTGTCAGTGTAGTGAACTAAGGGATTTTGGTTCTCTAAACAAATATAAATCTCTTGTATTGAATCATATTTGACTATGATTTTATATTTTTACTACCCTTTCTATTGAGGAAAATATTCGAACTCAAGAACATAGAAGAGGGTGTTTAAATGTAAATAAAATATTTTGGATTCCATTTCACACCCACATTTTTTTTTGGTTAGTTATTCGCTGGGAGAAAAATTGGTATCATAGATCCTGATTCTTTATTTCATAGATATCATAGATATAATTCCAAATAACATCATTGAAATGTATTATATGGATGAAAAAATGGATTTGTATCAATTCATATATCTCGTTCAATTAATGGTGAAAATTATGGTAGAAGGGAGGCACAAATGAATGTTTATTTGAAGAACCTCGGATTAAATGTATATCTTAAAGAAGAAAATCCAATAAAGAAATAATACACAACCATAGAAAATGGATTAGGACATTGAATCAAGATATGATCTGAATTATAATTATGTGAATTCTATAATATGTGGGATATAGAAAATTGAGTTTAATCGAGTTTCTCATGTCAAATAGATCATGAAATGTGGACTACTAAAGTAGTTGATTATGTGGGTATAACCAATTTGAAGGCCCTTATATATGATACTTCTAAACATTATTTTTAAACTATAATTATTGTTGAAGGAGAAATACTTAATGAGTTTAATATAATACACACTAAGACTGCTATTAAAGTTTCTGCACTAGGGACATCAATTACTGATCTCAACAAATCATTGAATGTTCAAGGATTTTTTCAACCTTTGTAGAGTGGAATATCATCTTCCATGAAATAAAATATAGGGGTCATGATTTATTAAATAAATATCATATTGAAACTTTTATGATATATGAATTTGAAATTGAGGTTGATGTTGGAGAATATGAAATGGTTAAAAAGAAAATTCTTCTTTGAAGCTCTCTACTTATAAAGATTTCAAAAATTACAAGGATATAAAAATCTCAAAAACAATTAGTGAAAAATATTCCACAAGAAATAATGGATGAAATTATAAACTTTAATATTTTTCTAGATGTTAGTGACGTTTTTTAACATAGATGAGGTATTAGAATATCCTACATAAACTATTGGATATAAGGTGACAATTTTAAACAATTTTTATTTTATGAGTGATTGAATCTAGGAAATATCTATTTATACTATATTTAATTGCATGAAAAATGGTACAACAAAAATATCTTCAATAAAATTTGATATAATATTAAATCCAAGAAATATATAAATTATATATAGAGTGCTAAGGATAATTATAGAAAATATTCATCATCAGATTCAAAAGATAAATCAAAAAATAGAAAATTCAATATGTGTTTAATGTCACATTACCACAAGGTACATTTTTATTATTATTATGACCATGTTTTTGAATTAGAGAATGAAAATTAATTATATAAAGAATAAAATCAATAATCTACCATTTTAGAGTATATGTTTGAATGATGAAAAATGGTAAATAAAATATATAATTTCTATAATATTATTTCTAATGTAGTGGATAAATTAAGAAAACGAAATTTAGTTTTTACAATTTATTCGGAAAATTAAATGAGATCAGGTACTGAAAATATTAGAAAAATTAAGAACCTACAGAAGGAGGTCCAAAACATTAGAGATATTGAAAGTGTTTTTACTAAGGGGAATGATATCCTAAAGAATATTCTTGTTCAAAAAAAGCTTAAAAATAAATAGTTTTTAATATTAATTCATAGTGAAAGGACCAAATATTATAAACTCTACTTCTTTCATAGTTTTCAACATAAAAACACTTCAAGGTTACGTGTTTTCACTATGAAGAAATAAGAAATTATTAAACTTTTTTTAGTTTTAAAAATACACAATTTTGTATAATTAACTATTCTTCAATTAAAAAGGGTTTTTCAAATATTTTTTTTGTTATTATTATAGAAAAAAATCATTTGGATGGCCAAATATTTTGTAACTAACATTACTAGACCAATGAAAATTTGGGCACTAAAAATATTTCTCATTGAATTTTTTATAGGGAACTAAACAAATAAACAAAAATTAATAATGGTTTGTTTATAGTGTTTATTTGAGGTGTAATAGTGGATATTTCAAAAACATTCAAAAACTGTCTAAGATTGATGGAGGCTATGAAGCATTTCTTGCCAATGAAAAAAGGAAAATTGTTGGAATTGGATCATTTGAAAATATAAAATCTATCTTCATCTTAAAATTAATATTTATTGATTTCATAATGAAAATTATGATATGTATTTCTCATTATTGTGAAGATAAGTATTCAATTTATTTTTCAAAGAATTCATTCTCATTTCACAAATAAAAATATTTCATGTTTGAAGAAACAATAACAAACACTGTATATGGATTATATCATAATTTTTTGTTTTGGAAATTTATAAATATTACCGATGTTAATATTGATGAATCATGGATTTTTCATTGATGTATTTCAAATTTTCATGTTCATTCCTTGAAAAAGATTCCAAAAAAGAACTTGATTTCTGAGTTTCCTAAAATAATATTCGATAAAAAGAAACTATGTGATTCATATAACATGAGAATGAAATACAAATCATACATTAAACTAATTAGAGAGGTTTCTACTATTAGGTCCACAAGGCTGAATACCCTGAGAGGGGGGGGGGTGAATCAAGGTATAACTAATTTAAAATTAAAGCCCGTTCTGATCTTGTTTCGCTATTATGAAAAATAGTCTTCTCTCTCTTTCATGTTTCACTATATGAACACAAAGTAATGAAACCAAAGGACACAACAATTTTTACTTGTTTCACCGCTAAGGGCTCTGTTAAAGGAGCACACACCGACATATTGTCAGTCGTACCAAATTCCACTAAACATCACTAGCTGTGGATTACAAGGATCGGGCACAGTCACTTTGCCCAGGCTCACAGTCTATAAAATGTTTGGGGTCAGCTCACTACATTCCCTGGGGTCACTCCCTATTTCTCTCTCTCTGGCTCACTGCCAGTGGAGAGGATCACCTTCTTCCTCTTACTTTTCTCACTACTTCGAAAATGATCCACTCACAGTTTATAGACTTGCAGGTCTCTTCATTTTCATGAAGGAATGAATATTTCTCTGTATGCAGATGCTTGGTTGAATTCCAACATTCACCCATAGATGAATATCTCTTTGCACTGAAGGTATCAGGGAATCTTTCAGCTTTCACACAACCCTGATATACTACATTGAATCAACCTTACATGGCATGTAGGTCTAATCCGGCGTGCACGTATTGGCGCGCATATCACAACTGGCATGCAAGTCTTCCTCAACCACTTGGGCGACACAAGCTTCTGCAACTCTAAACTTGCGTGACTCACTTCCCTTTATGACCAATCCAATATTAGCGCACCACTAACAACAACCTCATTTCTTCAAATCAGGGGCAAAAGTCCTACTTGCGCGACCCACCTCCACTTGCACGACCACCACACCTGTGCGACGGAAGCTCTGAATTTTCTATGTGTGGAACTCTGTTCAAAAAATGAGGAGGCGTGGTCCTGTATTTATAGGGATTTGGTCAACCTGCACGACAACACGCAAGTCACCCCTCGGCACGCACATCTCGGTGCGCAGGTCTATTCCTCTGCAAGTCAATAGCGTGACCAAACCAAATACCTACGCAACCCTCTTTTCTATACCACATTTTGACCTTCTGATCTTTAAAAACAATAGGCGCGCAAGTTTCCAATCTTCCTAGGCACCAGCACGCATGTCCTTTCTCGGGGCGCAAGTCACCTGCGCGACCAACCCAATAATTGCGTGACCCTGATCCCTTTTCCGTATTTTGAAGATCTGATCTTGAAAAACATATGGCACGCAAGATTAATCACCTTCAAGAACATGGCTCACAAGTCTCTTTGCCAAAAACATTTTTCTCCTTTTGTCAATTTTCAGTCCCAAAAATTTGGCAAACACTGGAAAACGGTGCCACCTTCTATCTGTTCTTTTTGCACCGCCTCCAGATCTTCTATTCCTTTGTCGACATTCTTGAATGAAACATTGATAATTGACCACAACTCTTGAACTCGACATTCCACCATGAAATCCCCTTTGTCAACAAATTTGTATGTAATTGTTTTTCCTTATAAATAATCACAGCACAATCATCCACTTTGTCAACAAGCACAATCACCTCAAAATGCTTCAATGATACCTTGAGGGATTTTTTCCTAACAATATCTCCCTTGGGGTTTGTTGGAAACTCTTCCAAAAAAGATACATCTATAATTCTTCAGCCACCATCCGCCTCTTGTGATTCCGTTAGCGATCAAGGATTTACTCAACACATACTCTAATCCAACATGAGAAATTCTCGTTGTGAGAAATAGTTGTAAATGAAAAGTTCGTCAATGAATCTCTTCATCTCTGACACCCACTGTTGACCCTAAACTGATACCAATTTTTACCAAACTGATGCCAATTTTTGGAAATATTCTTACCACATTTCAACATCACTCTTCTGCTTTCATCATGATCCCCAGTTGTCGTGATATCTATTCTTTGATTGATCACTTCTAGCATCATCAGATTCAAAACTATCCACCTTTCTCATTTCTACAACTCTTTTCAGATTCAAAACCTCTTTACCCATATTTCATGTGTTGTCCAAGTTAAGCTCTAGTGAAGCACATTCAACTCCCCCTATCTGGCTGCTCCACCTGGAAGTTTCTCCCAGTATCATTCATGATTTATCAAATTGCCACACTGTCTCCCCCTTGAACAATCATTATTTTCTCCACCATTGTCAACGAACCCAAAGGTCACTTCTTTGCAGTCTGTAACAAAGTAGAGAACACATATCACTACATTTGGGAAAATACATCATACCTCAGGGATAGGGGGGTTAGACCACATCCACACTCTTTTAAGTGCGGGGAGTAGACCGAACACCCAGAGCCAGTCGATGTCTCACAAAATATTCCTTGGGTAAGGCCTTTTTCAGAATATCTACAACCTGTAGCTCTTCAGGCACATACTACATCTTCATGATTCACTATTCAACCTTCTACTTGATAAAATGATACTTTATCTCAATTTGATTCGTCCTTGAGTGATGGAAACGATTTTTTTAAGATTTATAGCACATTAGTTATCACACTGGATTCCGATAGGAGACTTCACATCAAATCTAATGTCTTCAAGCTGCTACTTTATCCACAATAACTTTGTGGAGGCTTGAGTAGCCTCAATATACTCAGCCTCCGTGGTACTCAATGAAATGAAATCTTGCTTCTTGATTAGACATGAAATACACAATCCACCAAGATAGAATACACCTCCTGACGTTGATTTTCTGTCATCTGCTGATCCAACACAATCTGCATCTGTGTAACCCAATAACACTGATTAAAATTTGTCATCATACATCAGACTGAAATCCACTGTGCCTTTGATATACCGAATAATTATATTCACTGAAATCTTGTGGATTTAATTGGGATTACTCTGATACCACACTGCTTGGAATGTGGTGAAAAAAATATCAGGCCTTTTCACTGTCAAGTACAAAAAACATTTAATAACTTTCCTATATTTTATGATATTATCTGTCCTTCCATCCTCATCTTTTCATTATTTCATCCGGGTAGCAACCAGAGATTTCATCTCCTTGGAATTATCCATGCCAAACCTTCTCAAAACCTCCTTGGCATATTGGGATTGAGAAATGAATGTTTCATTCCTTCCTTGTGTCACCTGTAGACCAAGGAAATACGTTATCTCTCCAATCATCGACATTTCAAACTCATTTTTCATTAATTCAAAAAACATTTGTCAATATGCTTCATTTGATCCACCAAATATTATATCATCTACGTACACCAACACCATAATCCTTTAATTAAAATTGTTGTTGAAATAGATATTGTAATAAACTACCCCATGCTGGAAACCAAGCTTCTTCATGTACAGATCAAGCCTTGAGTACTATGCTCTTGGTGCTTAATTCAACCCATACAATGCCTTATTCAGCATGCAAACATTGTTCTCATCCTCATGAATGAGAAATCCCTCTGGCTCCTCAATATACACCTCTTCTTATAGAACTCTATTCAAGAATAAATATTTGACATCCATCTGGAACACTTTGAACTTTCTTTGCACTGGTATTTCTAAATATAATATGCTTGTCTTTAGCCTAGCAACAGGTGAAAATGTCTCATCAACATCTATTACCTCTATATGTGAGTATCCCTTGCACACTAGCCATGCTTTGATCCGAATCACTATTCCATATTCATTCATCTTGTTGTGATAGACCCATTTAGTCCCGATGACATTCTTATCAGCTGGTCTCGAAACAATCTCCCATGTCTAGTTCTTCTCAATCTAATCAAGCTCTTTATTCATATCTTGAACCCAGTTTTCATCTTAAACTGCATCGGAAAAACATTTCGGCTCCACCTGAGATAAAAACGATGTTTGTTGTAATGATTTAATTGTTTGCGTCTGAACTGGAGCTGACTGATCACCAATGATACTTTTCCAATCAATTTCATCTCGACTATTTGGTTTCCTTGCAGACACAGACTTGACACTTTTTTGTTCATCATCAGTATCTTCTTCTGAGTCAGCCTCTTCCACTTCTACACCCCCTTTGTTGCTTACCTCATCATAACTTTCATCCAGAAACTGTTCAATAGGTCTTTCAGTATTCTGTTCATTTTCAACTATAGTGACATCCTCAATCTCAACAATTTTCCCAGCCTTTTGTTAAAGCATTTATATGCTTTGCTCTTCCCTGTGTAGCCAAGGAATATCCCATCATCTCCTCATGACTCAAACTTCCTGTTATTTTATTTTTTGAGAATAAAACACTTGCTCCCAATGATTCGAAAGTATTTCAACATTGGATTCTTTCCATACCACATTC
This sequence comes from Viscum album, assembly GCA_963277665.1. NCBI lineage: Eukaryota > Viridiplantae > Streptophyta > Magnoliopsida > Santalales > Viscaceae > Viscum > Viscum album. The sequence continues at coordinate 1,276,904,266 of OY728141.1, read as the reverse complement.
CATATAGATTCTTCCCTTCCTTCGGACAGAACAGATACCTGTACAAAATATATAACGATGTCAAAACTGCTTCCTTCCAAAATTTCTGTCGTAGGTCCTTTTCAAAATGAATTATTTTGGACATTTTGTTGATGATCCGATTTCCACTATCAACCACTCCATTATATTAGTGATTTCTCACTGATGAAACCTGATGCCTTATCCCGTGAGTCTTGAGATAGTCATCAACTTGACTGTTTGTGAATTATGTACCATTATCAGTATGAAACTTCAGAATTATATGCCCAAGCATCATTTATGATTCCCTCGTATACTACTTTATGCAATTGAACACTTCTGTATTATGGGTAATTGAAAATAACTAGGACATTTTTCTATAATTATCAATGAAAAAAACATAGTACCTTTTCCCATATATAGCTCATGGTGAGATAGGTCCACATACATCATCATGCACCAATTCGAGCACTCTAGTTGATTTCTGTTCCTTTGGCCTGTATGTTTTTCTGATGATCTTCCCTTGTTGGAAAGCATCACACGTATGATTGCTATCACGTGATAGTTTGGGAAGGTCTCTAGCAGCATCACACTTCACCAGATCTTCCATGGATGGTTGGCATAGATGACCAAGTCGCTTATGACACAGCTGGTTTTCTTCTTCTCTGGATAAAATGCATGCATCCTCTTCCCCACCTACAAGGTAAATATTTCCTTTTGTCATTTTTCCCTATAGAACAACTGCTCTATCTTTTCCTTTCACAACACACATCTTCTTGGTAAATCAGATAGAGTTCACGTAGTCACATAATTGACTAACACTGAGCAAATTATGATTAAGACCCTCTAATACCAATACATCAGTACGTCTGATTACTTTTCCCCCAAACATGGATTTTCCTGAGCCAACAATTTCCCGGCCTTCATCGTTTCCAAATTTGACAACTCCTTCTTTGTCATATTTTATTCCTGTAACAAGATCCTTATTACCTATCATGTGAGATGTGGAACCACAATCAAGGATCCATACACCAGAACGATCTGATGCCTTAAGGGAAATTTCTGACACCACAACCATATCATTTTTCTTCTTCATTGTCCTTACCTTTTCCTTCACACTCATCATGGATTGAGACTTTTGTTTTTTCTCATAGTATGATGGACCAACTTCATCTTGAAAAGCCACCAATCTATTATGAATTTTTAACTCACCTATTGGTTTATTTATCTGCTACTTGCGAATGTTTTGATTCTGCTGTGGCACATTTCTCCGTACGATCGAAGTACAGTACCGAGCCATGTGACCAAATCCTCTGCACCAAAAATAGTTCCCTTCAATATATGTTCTGGACAACCGTTAACTGTTTGGCATCCACCTCTGTTCTTTTTCCCTTCGATATATATTGGCTAGGGAACACACATACTATGAATGTACCATATTTCCACATAAATAACACCTGATATAAGGTGCATTCATTCATGTTACATCAGCAATACATGTTCCCCTTGAAATCTCTGAATATTTGGATTTATCTTTGTGCCCAAATCTACCTTCAATCACAGGATGGGTTCTTGTGGTCTGACGTCAATTGCCATAGATTTTTTCTTCTGAACAAGCCATGAATCAGCCTTAACGTTTGAGATCAATTGCTGCTTCTTTCCTGCTGAACTACTAGGCTCCTCTTTCTTCTTTTCAGTCTTCTGAATGATCTTCTTTCCCATAAATGTATTGGTTATCAAGGTTTTTTCATGTTCATTAACTTTTCTCTACAGACTGATAACTTCTTTTTCTAGCTCTTCAATATGCTTGACATGAGCTTTCACTTTTCTTTTCAATCCATCAATCTCCCTTTTCTATTCCTCAATCTTGAGCTTATAATCACTAACAGATTCTGATTTATCTGGTGTTCATAACATGTGTTTTTCAATTTCATCCATCAACTCAAACTTCTCATCTTCATACTACTGAATATAGAGTTTGGCATCATGATCAACTTTATTGCGTTTCTTCGTTTTGGCTCTATAAACATCTATCTCCTAAAGAGCTGCTTCCAATTCGTCTTCCATATCAACTCTTCCTTCAACTTCTTCTTCTTATTCTTCTTCAACATCAGTTTATTTCTTTTCCTGGGAACTACTAACAACCACCACCATATAATTTTCTCCTAGATCGTTGCAGTTCTCTATTTCTTCAACCTCTTCAACCTCAGACTCATCTAAATTGTCAATTTCTTGTGAAAGAATATTCTTCTTCTTGAAGAAATTTCTCTTGAACTGATTCTTTCCTTTCAAATATGATGATGATTTTTCCTTGGAAATATCAACATCATCTTCATCCTTGTTCCACAAAACTTACAGCTTTGCCTCTCTGACCATTGTATCCCCTTCATAAATATCAAAATATTTTCCCACATTGCATGTGACATTTTTAATGAAATCTACTTTGTATATATGGGATTGTAAAGGGACCCCTCTAAGGCATTGATTGCTTTGGCATCAGTATGCAACTCTCTATACTCAGCTTCTGATAATGCACCACTAGTAATATTAGCTATGATACCATGCATAGCTGCTGAAAACACATCCATTCCCAAAGATATGAAATAGTGTTGCATTTGATTCTTCCATATATAAAAATTACATCCATTGAAGATCAGAATCCCTTTATGATTTGTGACGACCATTGAGAGAAGAACAAATATCAACCTTTCCCTCTTATACCAATTTTTAAGTCCATAAGGCTGAATACCCTGAGAGGGGGGGGGGTGAATCAGGGTATGAAAAATTTAAAATTAAATCTCGTTCTACTCTTGTTTGGATATTATGAAAAATTGTCTTCTCTCTCCTTCTTGTTGCACAATATAAACAAAAAGTAATGAAAGCACAAGACACATCAATTTTTATATGGTTCACCGCTAAGAGCTACGTCCAAGTAGCATACGCGGAAAGATTATAGGTCATACCAAATTCCACTAAACTACACTAGAACTGGATTACAAGGTTTGGGCACAGTCACTCTTCCCAAGCTCACTTCCTTTACAATGATTAGGGTTAGCTCTGTACATTCCCAAGGGTCACTCTCTATTTCTCTCTCACTGGCTCACTGCTGGTGGAGAGGATCACCTTCTTCCTCTTCCTTTTCTCATTGCTTCAGAAAGGATCCACGGACATTTTATAGACTTGTAGGTCTCTTCATTTGCATGAAGGAATGCATCTTCCTCTATATGTAGATGCTCTGTTGAAGTCCAACTTTCACCCATAGATGAATATATCTTTACACTGAAGGTATCGGGAAATCATCCAGATTTCACACAGCCCTGATATACTGCAGTGAATCAACCTTACATGGTGTGCAGGTCTAATCTGGTGCGCAAGTATCGGCGCGCAAGTCACAATTGGAATGCAAGTCTTCCTCAACCACTTGCATGACACAAGCTTATGTAACTACAAACTTGCGCGACTCACTTCCCTTTACGACTAAACCAATATTATCACGCAACTAACAACAACTGCACTACTTCAAATTAGGTGTGCAAGTCCTACGTGCACGACCCACCTCCACTTGCGCGACCACGACACATGCATGACAGAAGCTCGAATTTTCTATATGTTGAACTCTATTCAAAAAATGAAGAGGGGTGGTCCTATATTTATAGTCATTTGGTCAACCTGCACAGCGGCCACAAGTCACCCCTCAGCACGCAAGTCTCAGCATGCAGGTCTATTCCCCTACAAGTCAATAGTGCGGCCAAACCAAATACTTACACGACCCTCTTTATTTTTTAATATTTTGATCTTCTGATCAAGAAAAACAACATGGGTGCAAGTTTCCAATCCTCCTAGGCACCGGAACGCATGTCCTTTCTCAGGGTGCAAGACACCTACGCGACCAACCCAATAATTGTGTGCCCCTTATCCCTTTGCCATATTTTGAAGATCTGATCTTGAAAAACATATGGCATGCAAGTTTCCTCACCTTTAAGAACATGGTGCGCCAGTCTCTTTGACAAAAACACTTTTCTCTTTGTGTCGATTTTCAGGGCCAAAAATTTTGCAAACACTAGAAAACGGTGCCACCGTGTATCTGTTCTTTTTGCACCATCTACAGATCATCCATTCCTTTGTTGACATTCTTGAATCAAACATGGATCATTGACCACATATCTTGAAGTCGAAATTACACAATGAAATCCCCTTTGTCAAAAAATTTGTATTTCATTGTTTTTCTTTGTCAACAATCACAGCACAATCGTCCACTTTGTCAACGAACAGAATCACCTCAAAAAATGATTTAATGATGCCTTGAGGGATTTTCTACCAACAATATCCCCCTTTGGGTTTGTTGAAAACTCTTCCATAAAAAGATATATCATTAATTCTATAGCCACCATTCACCTCTTGCGATTTCGATAGCGATCAAGGATTTACTCAACACATACACTATTCCCACATCAGCAATGCTCGATGAGAGAGAAACAAGAGTAAATGAAATGTTCATCCATGAATCACTTCATCTCTGACACCCACTGTGGACAATAAACTGATACCAATTTTTACCAAACGGATTTCATTTTTTGGAAATATTCTTACCACATTTCAACATCACTCTTCTTTTTTCATCACGATCTTCAAATGTCATGATATCTATTCTTTGATGAATCACATCTAGCATCGTCAGATTTAAAATGCTCCACCTTTCTCATTACTCTAACTCTTGTCAGCTTCAAAACCTCTTTACACCTATTTCCTATGTTTTACAAGCTAATCTCTGGCTAGGAACGTTCAACTCCCCCTATCTGGATGCTCCACCTGGCAGCTTCTCCCCGTACCATTCATGATTTGTCATATTGCCACACTGTCTCCCCCTTGAACAATCACTATTTTCTCCCCCTTTTTCAATGAACCAAAAGGTCAATCCTTTACAATCAATAACAGAGTAGAGAACACATATAAGTACATTTGGAAAAAACTAATCGTACCATGGGGAGAGGGGTATTGGACCACATCCACACTATTTTAAGTGCGGGGAGTCGACTGAACTCCCAGAGCTAGTCGATGTCTCTCAAAAGCTTCCTTGGGTAAGGCCTTTGTCAGAATATATGAAACCTATAGCTCTATAGGCACATACTCGAATTTCATGATTCCCTGTTCGACCTTATTCTTGATAAAATGATACTTTTTCTCAATGTTCTTTGTCCATGAGTGATGGACATGATTTTTGTTGAGATTTAAAGCACTTGAGTTATCACACTAGATTCTGATCGGAGACTTCCCTTCGACTCCCATGCCTTCAAGCTGCTGCTTCATCCACAATAACTGTGTCCATTCATGAGTGGCCGCAATATACTTAGCCTCCGCGGTGCTCAATGAAATGCAATATTTCTTCTTTCTTAGCCCGTAAATACACAATACACCAAGATAGAATGCACCTCTTAACATTGATTTTCGGTCATCTGCTGATTCGGCCCAATCTGCATCTGTGTAACCCAATAACACTGATTGAGATTTGTCATTATACATCAAACCAAAATCCATTGTGCCTATGATATACTGAAGTATTCTGTTCACTGCAAGCATGTGGCCTTCCTTGGGATTACTCTGATAACTTGCTGCATGGCATGTGGAAAAAACAATATCAGGACTTGTCATGGTCAAGTACAACAAACTTCCAATAATTTTCCTATATTATGCAATATTAACTGCCTTTCCATTCTCATCTTTTGATAATTTAATCCGGGTAGCAACTAGAATTTTCATCTCCTTGAATTCCCCATTCCAAACCTTCTCAAAACCTCCTTGGCATATTTGGATTGAGAAATGAATTTTTCATTCCTTCCTTGTGTCACCTGTAGACCAAGGAAAAATGTTAGCTCTGCAATCATTGACATTTCAACCTCATTATTCATAAATTCAAAAAATAATCTGCATTGAGCTTCATCTGATCCATCAAATATTATGTCATCTATGTACACCAACACCATCATCCTTTGATTACTATCATTGTTGAAATAGATATTTTAATCAACTCCCCCATGCTGGAAACCAATCTTTTTCAAGTACTGATAAAGATGTGAGTTCCAAGCTCTTAGTTCTTGTTTCATCCCATACAATTCCTTCTTCAACCTACAAACATTGTTCTCTTCATCATGAATGATAAATACAGCTGGCTGCTCAATATAAACCTATTTTTTTAGAACTCCAATCAAGAATGCAGATTTGACATCCATCTGGAACACTTAGAACATTCTTTTCACTGCTATTTCCAAAAATATTCTGATTGTCTTCTGCCTAGAAACTGGTGAAAATGTCTCACCAACATTTACTCCCTCTATATGGGAGTATCCCTTGAACACTAGTCATGCTTTGTTCTGAATCATTATTCCATCTTCATTCATCTTGTTGTGATAGACCCATTTAGTCCCAATTTCATTCTTATCTGGTGGCCTCGAAATAATCTCCCATATTTTTTTCTTCTCAATTGGATCAAGCTCTTCATTCATTTCCTGAACCCAGTTTTCATCTTCAGCTGCATCAGAAAAAAAATCAACTCCACCTGAGATAAAAACGTTGTTTTCTATAATTATTTCATTCTTCGAGTCCGAACTGGAGCTATCTGATCACCAATGATATTTTTTCTATCAATTTCATCTCGACTCTTTGGCTTCCTTGATGACACAGACTTGAAACTTTCTTGTTCATCATCATTATCTTCTTCTGAGTCAACTACTGCCACTTCTACTCCCCCTGTGTTGCTTACCTCATCGTCACTTTATTCCAGAAACTGTTCACTAGTTCATTGAGTGTTCTATTCATTTTCCACTATAGTGACATCGTTGCTCTCGAAAAAATTTCCCAGCCTTTTTTAAAAGCATTTATATGCTTTGTTCTTCCCTGAGTAGCCAAGGAATATCCCCTCATCCCTTCATGACCCAATCATCCAATGATTTTCTTTTTTATGAATAAAAAACATGCTCCCAAATATTCAAAAGATTTCCAACATTGGATTCTTTCTATACCACATTTCATACAGAGCCTTCCCTTCCATCGGACACAATAAAGACCTATTCTAAATAGAGACCGATGTCAAAACTGCTTCCTTCCAAAATTTCTCTCGAAGGTCCTTTTCAATAAACATCACTTTGGCCATGTTGTTGATGATCCGATTTCTTCTCTCAACCACTCCATTCTGTTGGGGAGTTATCACTGATGAAACTTGATGCCTTATCCCGTGTTTCTTGAGATTGTCTTTAACTTGATTGTTTGTGAATTTGGTACCATTATCAGTACGAAACATCAGAATTTTCAGCCCAAGCATCCTTTTTGATTCCCTCGTATACTTCTTTATGCAACTGAACACTTTTGTATTATGGGTAATGAAAAATACCCAGGCCATTCTCCTATAATCATCAATGAAAACAACATTGAACCTTTTCCCATTTATATCTCGTTGTGAGATATGTCCACATACATCAGCATGCACCAATTTGAGCACTCTAGTGGATCCTTGTTCCTTTGGCCTGTATTTTTTTCTAATGATCTTCCCTTGTTCCCATGTATCACACGTATGAGTGTGATCACATGATTGTTTGGAAAGGTCTCTAGCAGCATCACACTTCACCAGATCTTCCATGGATGGTTGGCATAGATGACCAAGTCGCTTATGCCATTGCTGGATTTCATACTCTCTCCATAAAAGGGACATATCTTATTCCCCACCTTCAGGGTTATGATTTCCCTTTGTCCTTTTTCCCTGTAGAACAAATGCTCCGTCTTTTCCTTTCCCAACACACATCTTCTTAGTAAATCGTATAGAGTTCCTAGAGTCACATAGTTGAATGACACTGAGAAATTTATGACTAAGACCCTCTACTACCAAGACATCAGCATGTCTCATTTCTTTTCCACCAAACATGGCTTTTCCTAAGATAACAATCTTCAGGCCTTCATCATTTCCAAATTTGACAACTTTTTCTATGTCGTATTTTATGCCTGTAACAAGATCCTTATTACCTTTCATGTGAGATGTGCAACCACAATCAAGGATCCATACACCAGAACGATCTGATGCCTTCAGGGCAATTTCCTTCACCATAGCCTTCTCATTTTTCTTCTTCTTGGTCCATACCATTTCCTTCACACTTAGAATGGATGGAGACTTTTTTTCTTTCTCAGAGTATGATGGACTAGCTTCATCTTGCAATGCCGCAAATCTATCCTGCATTTTTAACTCACCTTTTGGTTTATTGATCTACTGCTTGCGGACGTTTTGATTCTGTTGTGGAAAATTTCTCAATATGATCGAAGTACAATACCATTCCATGTTCCCAAATCCTCCTCACCAAGAACAGTGTCCTTGGAAATATGTTCTGGACAACCATTCTCTATTTGGTAGCCACCTATATTCTTGTTCCCTTCGATATCTGTTGGCTATGGAACACACATACTGTCAATGTACCATCTTTCCACAACAATAACACCTGATATAAGGGGAATTCCTTCGTGTTACAACAACACTACAAGTTTCCCCTTGGTATCTCTAAATATTCTTCTTTTTCTTTGTGCCCAAATCTACCTTCAATCTCAGGACGGGTGCTAGCGGTCTGACTTTAATTGCCACAGATTTGTTCTTCTGATCAAGCCCTGAATCAGCCTTAACGTTTTAGCTCAATTGCTGCATCTTTCCTGCTGAACTACTAGGATCCTCTTTCATCTTTTCAGTCTTCAGAATGATCTACTTTCCAAAGAATGTATTGGGAATCATGGGTTTTCCCTGGTCTTTAACTTTTCTCCAGAGACCGACAACTTCTTCTTAAAGATCTACGATATGCTTGACATGATCTTTCACTTTTCTGTTCAAGCCATCAATCTCCCTTTTCTATTATTAAATCTTATGCTTAGACTCACTAACTGATTCTGAGTTCTCTGGTGTTGATAACATGAGTTTTTCAATTTATTCCCTCAAATCAGACTTCTCATCTTCCTACCGATGCAAATAGAGTTTGGCATCATGAAAAACTTTATTGGCTTTCCTCATTTTGGCTCACCAAACATCTATCTCATAAAGAGCTGCTTCCAATTCGGCTTCCATATCAACTCTTCCTTCATCATCATCTTCTTCTTCTCCAATGTCAGTTTCTTTCTTTTTCTGGGAACTACCGACAACTTCAACCATAGCATTTTCTCCTCGATCTTTGCAGTTCTCTATTTCCTCAACCTCTTCAACCTTAGACTCATCTAAATTGTTGATTTCTTGTGAAAAAATATTCTTATTCTTGAGGAATTTTCTCTTTAACAGCTTCTTCCCTTTCACATAGGCTGAATATTTCTTCTTGGAAATTTCAACATCATCTTCATCCTTATTCCACAATACTTGCAGCTTTTCCTCTCTAACCTTTGTATCCCCTTTATAAATATCAAATGATTTTCCCACATGGCATGTGACATTTTGCATGACATCTCCTTTGTATAGATGGGATTTGAAAGGGCTCCTCCCAAGGCATTGATTGCTTTGGTATCAGCATCCAACTCTCTATGCTCAGTGTCGGATAATGCACCACTAGTAATATCAGCTATGATACTATGCATAGCTGCTAAAAAGCATTAATTCCCAAAGGTAGGAAATAGTGTCGCATTCGATTCCTCTATATATGAAAATTACATCCATCGAATATCAGAATCCCTTTATGATTTGTGGCCACCATTGAGAGAAGAACAAATATCATCCTTTCCCTCTGATAACAATTGTTAGGTCCACAGGGCTAAATACCCTAAGAGGGGGGGGGGGTGAATCACGGTATGAAAAATGTAAAATTAAATCTTATTCTGGTATTATTTCGTTGTTATGAAAAAAAATCTCCTCTCTCATTCCTGTCTCAAAATATAAACAGAAAGTAAAGAAAGCACAGGACACATCAATTTTTACATGGTTCACCACAAAGAGCTACGTCCATGGACCATACGCAGACAGATTGTCGGTCATACCAAATTCCACTAAACTTCACTAGCTCTGGATTACAAGGATTGGGCACAGTCACTCTGCCCAAGCTCACTGCCTTTATAATGTTTAGGGTCAGCTCACTAATTTCCCAAGGGTCACTCCCTATTTCACTCTCTCTGGCTCACTGCCGGTGGATAAGATCACCTTCTTCCTCTTCCATTTCTCATTGCTTCGAAAAGGATCTACTCACATTATATAGACTTGTGGGTCTCTTGATTTTCATGAAGGACAGCATCATCCTCTGAATTTAGAAGCTCTTTTGAAGACCAACTTTCACCCATAGATGAATCTCTTTTTTCACCGAAGGTATCGGGAAATCTTCTGGATTTCACACAGCCCTGATATAAAATAGTGAATCAACCATACATGGTGCACTGGTCTAATTCATGGGGCATGTATTAGTGCGCAAGTCACAATTGGCATGCAAGTCTTCCTCAACAACTTGTATGACACATGCTTCTGCAACTCCAAACTTGTGCGACTCACTTCCCTTTATGACCAAACCAATATTAGAACACAACTAACAACAACCTCAATTCTTCAAATCAGGTTCACAAGCCCTACTAGCGCGTCCCATGTCCACTTGCTCGACCACCACACCTATGCGATGGAAGATCTAAATTTTCTATGTGTTGAACTCTCTTCAAAAAAATGAAGAGGGGTGGTCCTGTATTTATAGTCTTTTGGTCAACCTACACGGCGTTGCGCAAGTCACCCCTCGGCATGCATGTCTCGGCACGTAGGTATATTCCCTTGCAAGTCACTAGCATGACCAAACCAAATACCTACGTGACCCTCTTTCATTTTCGATATTTTAACATTCTGATCTTGAAAAAAAAATAGGCACGCAATTTCCAATCCTCCTAGGCATCGGCAAACATGTCCTTTCTCGGGGCGAAGTCACCTGTGCGACCAACCCAATAATTTCATGACCCTTATCCATTTTCCATATATTGAAGATCTGATCATGAAAAACATATACCACGCAAGTTTACTCACCTTCAAGAACACGGTGCACAAGTCTCTTTGACAAAACCACTTTTCTCTTGTCAATTTTCATGCCCAAAAATTTGAAAAACACTGGAAAACGGCGCCACCGTGTATCTGTTCTTTTTTCACCGCCTCCAGATCTTCTATTCCTTTGTTGAATTTCTTGAATCAAACATGTATCATTGACCACAGCTCTTGAACTCGACATTCCACCATAAAATCCCCTTTGTCATCAAATTTTTAGGTCATTATTTTTCTTTGTCAACAATCACAGCACAGTCGTCCACTTTTTCAACTAACACAATCACCTCAAAAATTCTTCAATGATGCCTTAAGGGATTTATTCCCAAAACTCTCCCCCTTTGGGTTTTTTGACAACTCTTCCATAAAAATATAAATCATTAATTCTTCATCCACCATTCGCCTCTTGCGATTTCAATAGCGATCAAGGATTTACTCAACACATACTCTATGCCCACATGAGCAATGCTCGATGTGAGAAACATTAGTAAATGAAATGTTCATCAATAAATCACTTCATCTCTGACACCCACTATTGACACTAAACTGATACCAATTTTTACCAAACTGATACCATTTTTGGAAATCTTCTTACCACATTTCAACATCACCCTTCTACATTCGTCATGATATTCAGATGTCGTGATATCTATTCTTTGATCAATCACTTCTAGAATCATAAGATTTAAAACTCTCCCCCTTTATCATTGCTCCAACTCTTGTCAGCTTCAAAACCACTTTACACCTATTTCCAGTGTTGTCCGAGCTATGCTCTGGGTAAGCACATTCAACTCCTCCTATCAGGCTGGTCCACCTGGCAGCTTCTCCCCGTATCATTCATGATTTATCAAATTGCCAAACTGTCTCCCCCTTGAACAATCACTATTTTCTCCCCCTTTGTCAACGAACCCAATGGTAACTCCTTTGCAGTCTATAATAGAGTACATAACACAAATCAATACATTTGGAAAAAAACAGATCATACCTTGGGGAGAGGGGGTTTGGACCACATCCACACTCTTTTAAGTCCGAGGAGTCGACTAAACTCCCAGAGCCAGTCGATGTCTCTCAAAAACTTCATTGGGTAATGCCTTTGTCAGAATATCTAAAACATGTAGGTCTGTAGGCACATACTCCAATTTCACGATTCCCTGTTCAACCTTATCCTTGATAAAAACATACTTTATCTCAACGTGATTCATCCTTGAGTGATGCACATGATGTTTTCTGAGATTTATAGCACTTGAGTTATCACACAAGATTCCGATCAGAGACTTCACCTCAACTCCCATGTATTCAAGTTTCTGCTTCATCCACAATCCCTGTGTGCATTCTTGAGTGGCCTCAATATACTCAGCCTCAGCAGTTCTCAATGAAATGCAATCTTGCTTCATTCTTAGCCATGAAATACACAATCCAGCAAGATAGAATGCACCTCCTGACATTGATTTTCTGTCATCTGCCGATCTGGCCCAATCTGCATCTATGTAACCCAATAACACTGATTGAGATTTTTCATTATAAATCAAACCGAAATCCATTGTGCCATTGATATACCGAAGTATTCTATTCACTGGAAGCATGTGGATTTCCTTGGGATTAGTCTGATATCTCGCTGCTTGGAATGGGGCGAAAACAATAACCGGCCTTTTCACGGTCATGTACAAAAAACTTCCAATAATTTTCTTGTATTGTGTGATATTAATTGCCTTTCCATTCTCATTTGTTGATAATTTCATCTGGGTAGAAACCAGAATTTTCATCGACATGGAATTCTGCATGCCAAACCTTCTCAAAATATCCTTGGAATATTTGGACTAGGAAATGAATTTTTCATTCCATCCTTGTGTCACCTGTAGACCAAGGGAAAACATTAGTTCTGCATTCATTTACATTTCAAACGCATTATTCATGAATTCAAAAAATGGTCTGCATTGAGCTTCATCTGATCCAAAAAATATTATGTCATCGACGTACACCAACACCACCATCCTTTGATTACTATCATTGTTGAAATAGATATTGTAATCAACTCCCCCACGCTGGAAACCAATCTTTTTCAAGTATTGATCAAGCCCTGAGTTCCAAGATCTAGGTGCTTGTTTCAGACCATACAATGCCTTCTTCAGCCTGCAAACTTTTTTCTCTTCATCATGAATGAGAAATCCATCTGGATGCTCATTATACACCTATTCTTCCAGAAAACCATTCAAGAATGAAAATTTGACTTCTATCTAGAACACTTTGAACTTCCTTTGCACTGCTATTTCAAAAAATAATCTGACTGTCTTCAGCCTAGCAACTGGTGAAAATGTCTCATCAACATCTATTCACTCTATCTGGGAGTAACCCTTCAACACTAGTCATTCTTTGTTACAAATCACTATTCCATCTTCATTCATCTTGTTTCAATAGAACCATTTATTCCCAATGACATTATTATATTCTGGCCTCGAAACAATCTCCTATGTTTGGTTCTTCAAATCTGATCAAGCTCTTCATTCGTAGCCTAAACCCAGTTTTAATCTTCAACTGCATCGGAAAAAAATTTCAACTCAACTAAGATAAAAATGATGTTTTCTATAATGATTTCATTCTACGAGTCTGAACTAGAGCTTTCTGATCACCAATGAAATTTTTCCTATCAATTTCAGCTCTAATCTTTGGATTCCTTGTAGACATAGACTTGAAACTTTCTTGTTCATCATCAATATCTTCTTTTGAGTTAGCTACTGCCACTACTACTCCCCCTGTGTTTTCTACCTCATCATCACTTTCTTCCAGAAATTGATCACTACGTCATTGAGTATTCTATTCATTTTCAACTATAGTAAAATCATTGCTCGCAACAATTTTTCCCAGCCTTTTGTAAAATCATTTATATGCTTTGTTCTTCCATGAGTATCCAAGGAATATCCCCTCATCTCATCATGACTCAATCTTCCTGTGATTTTCTTTTTTGTGAATAAAACACGTGCTCCCATATATTCGAAAGTTTTTCAACATTGGCTTCTTTCCGTACCACATTTCATACAGAGTATTCCCTTCCATCGAACACAACAGAGACCTCTTCTAAATATAGACCGATGTCAAAACTACTTCCTTCCAAAATTTCTCTCATAGGTCCCTTTCAGTAAGCATGTCCATGTTGTTGATGATCCGATTTCTCATCTCAACCACTCCATTCTGTTGGGGAGTTCTCACGGATGATAAATGATGCCATATCCCATGTTTCTTAATATAGTATTCAACTTGACTGTTTGTGAATTCCGTACCATTATCATTACGAAACATCAAAATTTTCTTCCCAAGCATCCTTTTTTGATTCCCTCGTATACTACTTTATGCAACTGAACACTTCTGTCTTATGGGTAATGAAAAATACCCAGGCCATTCTGCTATAATCATCAATGAAAAGAACGTAGTACCTTTTCCCATTTATAGCTCGTGGTGAGATTGGTCCACATACATCGGAATGCACCAATTCGAGCACTCTAGTTGATTCTTGTTCCTTTGGCCTATATGTTTTTATGATGATCATTCCTTGTTGGAAAGAATCACACATATGAGTGTGATCCCAGGATAGTTTGGGAAGGTCTCTAGAGGCATAAAACTTCACCATATCTTCCATGGATGGTTGGCATAGATGACCATGTCGTTTATGCCATAGATGGTTTTCTTCCCCTCTTGATTAAAGGAATGTATCTTCTTCCCCACCTACAAGGTAAATATTTCCCTTTCTCCTTTTTCCCTGTAGAAAAAATGCTCCATCTTTTCCTTTCACAACACACATCTTATTGGTAAATCAGATAGAGTTCCCAGAGTCACATAGTTGAATGACACTGACCAAGTAATGAATAAGACCCTCTACTACCAAGACATCTGCGTGTCTCATTTCTTTTTCCCCAAACATGGCTTTTCCTGAGCCAACAATCTTCAGGCCTTCATCATTTCCAAATTTGAAAACTCTTTCTTCGTCATATTTTATTCCTGTAACAAGATCATTATTACCTTTCATGTGAGATGTGCAACCACTATCAAGGATCCATACATCAGAACGATCTGATGCCTTAAGGGCAATCTCTTCGACCACAGCCTTCACATTTTTCTTCTTCTTGGTCCATTCCTTTTCCATCACACTCGGCATGGATTGATACTTTTGTTCTTTATCAGAGTATGATGGTCCAGCTTCATCTTGCAAAGCCGCTAATCTATTCTGCATTTTTAACTCACTTATTGGTATATTGATCTGCTGCTTGTGATCATTTTGATTTTAATGTTGCAAATTTCTTAGTATGATCGAAGTACAGTACCTTGCCATGTGCCCAAATCCTCTGCACCAAAAACAGTGTCCTTTGAAATATGTTCTGGATAAATCGTTCTATGTTTGGAAGCCACCTCTGTTCTTGTTCCCTTCGACATCTGTTGGCTATGGAACACACATACTGTGAATGTCCCATCATTCCACAAAAATAACACCTGATATAAGGTTCATTCCTTCGTGTTACAATAACACTACGAGTTTCCCCTTG
This sequence comes from Viscum album, assembly GCA_963277665.1. Taxonomy (NCBI): domain Eukaryota; kingdom Viridiplantae; phylum Streptophyta; class Magnoliopsida; order Santalales; family Viscaceae; genus Viscum; species Viscum album. Next base: position 1,276,888,729 of record OY728141.1, on the reverse strand, counting down.
GAATCTATGAATATTCTGATTTTTCATTGTTCCCAAATCTACCTTCAATCTCAAGACGGGTGATAGTGGTCTAACATCAATTGCCACATATTTATTCTTCTGACCAAGCCCTGAATCATCTTTAATGTTTGAGCTAAATTGCTACTTCTTTCCTTCTAAAATACTATTCTCCACTTTCATAATATCAGTCTTTGGAATGATCTACTTTGCAATGAATGTATTGGGAATCAGGGGTTTTTCCTGGTCTTTATCTTTTCTCCACAGACCGACAACTTCTTCTTAAATCTCTTCGATACTCTTGACGTGATCTTTCACTTTTCTGTTCAAGCCATCGATCTCCCTTTTATTTTCATCAATCTTGAGATTATACTCACTAACTGATTATGAGTTATCTGGTGTTGATAACATGAGTTTTTCAATTTCTTCCATCAACTCCGACTTCTCATCTTCCTACTGCTGCATATAGAGTTTTGACATCACGAACAACATTATTGGCTTTCTTCATTTTGGCTCTCCAAAGATCTATCTCCTCATAAGATGCATCCAATTCGGCATCCATATCAACTCTTCCTTCAACTTATTATTCTTTTTCTCGGAAGTTAGTTTCTTCCTTTTCTTGATAACTACCAACGACTGCTGCCATATCATTTTCTCCTCGATCTTTGCAGTTCTCTATTTCCTCAACCTCTTCAACCTCAGACTCGTCTGCACTGTCAATGTCTGGTGAATGAGGATTCTTCTTTTTGAAGAAATATCCCTTGAATTTCTTCCTTCTTTTCAAATAGGCTGAATATTTCTTCTTGGAAATTTCAACATCATCTTCATACATGTTCCACAACATTTGCAGCTTTGGCTCTCTGACCTTTGTATCCACTTCATAAATATTAAAAAGATATTCCCACATGGCATGTGACATTTTTCATGACATAAGCTTTGTATAGATGGGATTGTAAAGGGCTCCCCCCAAGGCATTGATTTCTTTATCATCAGCATACAACTCTCTATGCTCAGCTTCTGATAATTCACCACTAGTTATATCAGCTATGATACCATGCATAGCTGCTAAAAACACATCCATTCCCAATGCTCGGAAATAGTGTTGCATTCGAGTCTACCATATATTAAAATTACATCTGTCAAAAATCGGAATCCATTTATGATTATTGACCACCATTGAGAGAAGAAAAAATATCAACCATTCCCTATGATACCAATTGTTAGGTTCACAAGGATGAATACCCTGAGAGGGTGGGTGAATTCGGGTATAACTAATTTAAAATTATAGCATGTTCTGATATTGTTTCACTGTTAAGAAAAAAATTATTCTCTCTCTTTCCTATTGCACAATATAAACATAAATTAAAGCAACCACATGACATAGCAATTTTAACTTAGTTCACCGCTAAGAGCTACTTCCAAGGAGCATACGTGGATATATTTTCAGTTGTACAAGATTCCACTAAACTTTACTCACTGTGGATTACAAGGTTCGGGCATAGTCACTCTGCCCAGGCTCGCTGCCTTTATAATGTTTAGGGTCAGCTCACTGCTTTCCCAAGGGTCACTCCCTATTTCTCTCTCTGGCTCACTTCCGGTGGAGAGGATCACCTTCTTCCTCTTCCTTTTCTCACTGCGTCGGAGAGGATCCACTCACCATTTATAGACTAGTAGGTATCTTCATTTTCATTAAGGAATGCATCTTACCCTATATTTAGATGCTCTGTTGAAGTCCAACTTTCACCCGTAGATGAATCTCTCTTTTCCCCGAAGGTATCAGGCAATCTTCCAGCTTTCACGCAGCCTTGAAATACTGCAGTGAATCAACCTTACTTGGAACACAAGTCTAATACGATGCGGAAGTATTAGCACGCAAGTCACAAATGGTGTGCAAGTATTCCTCAACCACTTGCACGACACAAGCTTCTGTAACTCCAAACATTCACAAGTGGACTTCCCTTTACATCCAAACCAATATTTTCATGCAACTAACAACAATCGCGCTTCTTCAAATCAGGCGCACTAGTCTTACTTGCGTGACCCACCACCACTTGCGCGAACACCACACCTGTGCGACGGGAGATCTAAATTTTCTATGTGTTGAACTCCATTCAAAAAATGAGGAGGGGTGGTCCTGTATTTATAGGCATTTGGTCAACCACTGCGGTGGCGCAAAAGTCACCCCATGGCGCGCAGGTCTCTTCCCCTACAAGCCACTAGCGCGACCAAACCAAATACCTGTGTGACCATCTTTCCTTTTCCATATTTTGTCATTCTGATCTTGAAAAACACCAGGCGCGCATGTTTACAATCCTCCTAGGCACCGACTCTCTTGTATCTGTTCTTTTTGAACCACCTCCAGATCATCCATTCCTTTGTCAACGTTCTTGAATCAAACATGGATCGTTGACCACAGCTCATAAACTTGACATTCCACCATGAAATCGCATTTTTCAACAAATTTGTATGTCATTGTTTTTCTTTGTCAACAATCACAGCACAGTCGTCCACTTTGTCAATGAACACAATCACCTCAAAAATGCTTCCATGATGCCTTGAGGGATTTGTTTCCCAAAATCTACATATATACCTCTAGATCATATCAATATATATCTCATTAAACCTACTGGAACTATAATTATATAACAAAAATCATTTTTATGTATTGGATGATGATTTCTAACGATTTACATGGGTATAATTTTTGATACATAAAAGTGAGTACTGTCTTATTTTTATTAATTTTTTTAAACTTCTAAAAAATGAATAAGATAATAAAATTTTGAATCTAAGATGTTTTCATAGAGTGGAATTTTAGAAGCCCAAATTTAATTCATATTTCTTCAAAACATGTTATTAGAGAAACTTTTTATTCTTCCATAATACTTGAAAATAATGGTGTTTTCAAAAGAGGGAATATAACATTGACAAAAATTGTTATAACAATGTTATGTAAACATAACATTCAGACATATATTTAGGATAATGTTGTTAAAATAACATGTTATGTCTTAAAAAATTTAAACATTTATATCTTCAATAAAAATCCATATGATTTGTTGAATAACAGAAAACCAATGGTAGGATACATTTATGTTTTTAAATGTAAGGCTTATTTCAAAAACACCATGGAAAATCATTTTATGTTTGATCCAAAATATTAAAATGAAAAATTTATAGGATATTTTAATACAACAAATGTTTATATAGTTTACGAAAATTTATTTTAATTTTGATGTAATGTCTTTGTTATTATATAGGGTTGAATTCCTCAACCCATTTTATTTCATAGAGATTGGTGTATAGAACAACTTTTTTGCTGTTATTCGGAAAAAATTCCAATGTGTCATTAAACTAATAAAATTTTCATGTGGGTTTTAATGATTCTTATGTTTCTTAAGGTTTATAGTAGTCTTATAATCTTTCAGAAGATGAATACTAAACTTTTCAGGGTGTAAAAATTAGGGCACACATGTTGGAAAAACCGTATGGTTCCCTGGGGAAACCATGAAACCCCCCTTTATCATTTTTCATGGGTTGAAAAAACATTACCGAGGAACTAAAACTTCTATGATAGAACCATTTTTTATTACATGAGCCTCACATATGGTTTTTTCACAGTTTGAAATACCATGTGCATGACCTACGTGAGCATGGTACGAGGAAAATGGGTACAAAATGGTTTGTTCATGTTTTTCAAAACCATGAGGTAACCATGCAACATATTAAAATGGAATATATGATTATTTTTCCATATTTACCTATTTGGGGATCCTGTATTTTCACCCTTAATGGGTGGATCTCCTATTGGCCGGTCATGGAGGTCCCCTCTTACTCTATTATACATTGGCCATAAATATACATCTATGCTCCATTATTTGTGTCATCGGCCTTATTGGAACCTCAGTGGTAAATAATTTATTCCTTATTAACCATATAATCCTTTATATCTACATTTGGTGTGCTAAATCTGTGTGCTCCATTTTACCCTATTTTAAGGGCATTCTTCTAAAATGCTAACATCTTCTAAATGATTAGGTGTTAGAGATAGATATCATATGATTGAACACATAACAACTAGATGATGGTGGTTCCTAGATTTATCTTCTATTTAACCTGTGTTTTAGGGGTTTGTTCATGATAAATCCATTGGTTATTATGATGGATACCCAAATTAGTAAACCCCATTCATTCAGTTTATTAAATTGATTATTGGAGATTCCTATGGGCATGCTTCCACCATACTAATAATTTTATGACCTTGAATGATGATTCATACCATATGAAGACTAGGAAATGGGTGTTTATTTATAAAATTATATTTTTATGATGCATTAAGGATCCATGGAAATGTGAAAGAAGTTTCCTCAGAAATGAGATGAAATGACCATCTCACTTGAAGCAATGTTGGCCATCTAGTTGGGCTTTTCCATATTAATTTTGGTTATGTTGATCGCTAGATGAAAATTGGGGTTGTCAGATTTAGGCGATGTGGTTTTTAGGTTGTTAGAATGTACAAGGTTATGTAGGATGGTTTTTTCCATCAGGATGAGTAACATAGACAAAGGGGAATGAGGTGTCAGGATGATGTGTTATAAGTACATTGTTGGTGATATTTTCTCACTATTACAGTCTCACACACTATTAGATTCATGTTCTCATAGATTGGACTCAGATGATGTGGTGATATTGACCAATCATTTTTGATAAGGATTATTTTTTATGTAGATTAGAATGGAGTTTAGAATCATTGTGATCAAATACACATGTATGGTAAGGATCTGTTGTTTAATGGTGATGAGAACATCAATTTCGGGATAAGGCTCACAATATATTGAGTCCATTGGTCCATGATTTTTTATGAGGATGAACATCAAAATTCCTAGAGATGGTGGTATTTGAGTTGAAAAATATTTGTATATAGAGAAAATTAATTGTTTTTTCATGGTATTTCCAGCTCTAAGTCAATGGGTGAATTGATGAAGGGATTCGAGGGACCATTTAATATTTTTTTGGTAGTTCATTTTTCTATATCAGTTCATGGTTCATGGAACAAGGTGATTGGTGACTTATTTGGATGAGGCAAATGAGGGTTCAGTTGGAATGATATTCATCAGTGGATGCCTTGTGATTATGATAAGGATCCTCTCCACCATTATTATCCCGGCGATGGGAAAAGTATTTGATTTCTTCCATGTGGATTCTTACCACAAAAGAAAAGAGGTTTTATATTTATATATGTATTCTCACTTCTTATCTATATATAGATACATCTTCTTAATCATTGATATATGTTTGAAACACATCGGTGCTGGCCAAATATGATTTATTATCAAACCATACATAAGCCATTCAAGATGCATGTTGACATTATGATTTTGTTATTATGTAAGGGTTCCGGATTAGGAGCATGAACATAGTGATCATGTGATACCATTTTCATGGGATTTATGGAAGGTGACCATTGGTTCCAGCATTAGTTGGAGTTACTTTTGCATCTTTTTTTTATAACACCATGTTTTTATAAGTACGTATTGTGGTCTACCACGGTATACCCTTTCTATTTATTCATTTTTTTTGGCCTTAATTGTATAAATATTTTGAAAATGGTATCATGTGGTTTTTTATTCTTGAAATGGATATTTGATCTTGTGTATTATTTCTGTTTTCTGATTATGATTCTATAATGGTACGTTATTTATCTCTTACAGAGAGTTACTAATATATTTTTATTATTATATTTTATTCCAAAGTGTTATATTTATATAGACCACTATTATTATCATAACTAGAGGGTATAGTCTTCCAACTACCACCTTTCTATGCCATCATCACTCGATAATATCCTTTTGAATATGTGGAGGCACACATAAGGCCCAGTGACACTCTGACCTGAATAACTATTTTGGTGAGATATTAGGTATGGTCACTAAAAACAATATCATATGTTTTTGTTTTACCTATTTTGGGTCTTACTATTTTGTATACGGTGTGACGGATACTAGAATATATTTAAAATTCAGTTTAGAGATTGTGTTTGTGTTCTTGAAACCCCATGCACGATGAATATTAAATTCTATTAGGGGTGGGAAATTGATGGTCTACTTTTATATTTTACATTTGATTTTATTTACATCATGAGTGGAAAAATTGGGTGTTATTTTTATTTGTTAGGATATGTGACCATTGTCCAGGTATAGATAGGGTGAGTTTTAGACCCTTGGCCTAATATAGAAAGGGAGGTTTTTTATTCTTTCTGAATGGATCATAGTATGATTTGTATATATTTATATACTCATATATATGTTCCAATGATAAATTTCTTGTGATTTTCATTGGGAAACTATATTTCACCAAGAGGTGTTGGCTTGTTTATAATTTCATGAAATGAATATAGAAAGCATTTTAATTTCTAGTCTCTCTTTGGTAGAATTTTACTCAACCAACCCAGAAATGTGGTTATAATGAAATATTAATGGAAAACACACACACACACAAATATATATATATATATATATATACATATACATGTGTGTGTGTGTGTTGTCCCATCTCTAATAAGATCATACATGGATGATGATAGGAGTTAGGGCTTTTAAAATCATGACATAGAATCTAATCATATTTATCATGATTTGCATCTTGGGTGGAATTTTACCCAGCATCGTTATATTATATTTGACTCCTGGGTCTAATGTGGGTAGGTGAGGGGCTATGGGGTCAGCTTTATATGTGATACCTAGTTCAGATACACAAAGGTGACATGCCGTGATGTGGGATATTGTGTGAAACGGTTTATGGGGGAGTGTAAAAGAGGTTTTATTATGCTGGTTGTTAAATATTTCTATAGATCCACTATATTAATTAAGATATATCAGGGATATCTAACCATGATATTGGAATTTAGGGGGTCCCCACCTTAGATGATTCTAAAAGAGCACTAGGGGAAAGTGGCATGGTTGTCCAAGAGTTTCCATAAGAAGAAACCCTTTAGGGATGTCATGAGTCCCCAGAGGTTCAGGATGATGCTTATCCATAGGTAAAGGCACAAGTACATGCTCAAGTACAGGTGGGATATCTGCATGATATGTAATCTTTTCGGTCATTGCCTGACGAGCTTCTCCTGGAGAACATGTTGTCCGTCATCTAGGGGATTGACATGGGAACTCCAGGAGATGATATTTTGATGATATACTTGATGTGGGAGTTCTAGTAAGAACAACTACTAATATTTCATTTTTTGGGTAGACAACATACACCCAAGGTTTGGATATTGTTAGCGAGTACCCCATTTGAGATACTAGACACACCCCTAGACCGAACAATTATGTTGGATATGTGGATTCTCATAGGATTAGAAAATTGTTGGTGGGACATATAAATATGTGTTGGAAGAACTGAGGTATGGGCCTGGAAAGACTTTGAGAAAATGTTCATCAATAAATTATTTTTTCAGACACTAAGGGAGGAGGTATAACAGGAGTTCTTTAGCCTACAGTATGGAGGCTTTTCCATCATGGAATTTTAGATACATTCATAGATTTTTCCCATTTCAGAACTAGTATGGTGGTATATGACACCACAAGGGTTAAAAATTTCAAGGATGGTTCATGACATGCCATTTGGGTGTAGTTAAATTTTTTCAGGCTATCGTCATTATTAGTGGTCATGATTTAGGTGTTGATAGGTGAGGGAGATTTAGAAAACTTGTCATAGTTGAGCTGGCTAATGGATTCAATTGCTGTTAATGGTGATTCATTATATTTGTGGAAGAAATTTAGAAGGGAATATTAGTATGAGGATCATGATAGAGACTCTAGATTACCATATTGGAATGGTTCATTGATGGTGTGATTATAGTGTGGGAAATCAGGACTTGAGTAGACATAGTGTTAGTGGGAAAAGAAGGAGTTCCAAACATGAGGCTAGGTCAGGTATCAAAATATATTATGAAGGATGCCATGTAGGATAGTAGTTATCCACCGACATGGGTAGACAAAGGAATATATATGTTCATACCAGGAGTGGTACCTAGAGCTGGTATCCTACATTCAGTTTCATAAAGAGGTCATTGAAGAGATAAAGGGACCCAATAGTGGGGTTAGAGGTTAGTGGATGGTGTAGAAGCATAGGGTGTCCAGGACGTAGGATGTTGGGATTCAAAACAATTGTATGTTGTGATCCTCCATGGTTTGAGAAGGTTGTGGAACCAATGATGGTTAGACGAACACCATGGGTGTGATATGTTATCAATTTTATATTTGGATGTCCCTTTTTGTAGGAATGTTCGATTTTGTGTTCCAAGGTGCATGAGAAGTATTTTTGACTAACCATGTGCTAGTTAGTTGGTTGGTATAGGCTCATATTCCTTATATATATATATGATGTGGGTGCACCATGATTTCCTAAAAACATCGATGCAATGAGGATTATGATGTGGTGTGTAGGAATAGGAGCATCAACACGATGCAGTATTACTTGAGGTACTGTGGAATCTTGGAATCGGTGTGATCCAAACATTATATGTGGTTCAAGGAAAGAAGATATCATACGTGAATATTATGATATGTGGTACATCGTAGGTTCCTTGTTCGACATGGGAATGAAGCTAGAATATTATGATTTGTGGAACATGAGGGGTTTCAGATGTGACATAGGTTCAAATTTAGAACTTGATAAGAAATTGGAGTGACGATACATTATAAGTGTACCTTTTAGTCAAGGGATGGTCAGTTAATCATCATGATTTTGAGATTTTTGTCAGTAAGAGACAGGGGCATGTAACTCCTAAGGTGGGGAATTCCATGAGGAAAGTTGGCCTATGTCTTGATGATCGGGGTATACCATGTTGATTTTTTACAATATGTTAATGTATTGTACCATATTCATGTAATTATTTATATATTGGGTATGAGGCATCTTTAGGTCGGTAGATCGTCATATCCCATGTTTTTTGAGTGGGTCAAAATCATCATCCTAATTATATTTTTGGAGTTTGTTAATCAGATCAAATATTTTATAGATCATAAGAACATTATTTTAACATTTCCTATGACTCGTGAAATTGTTTATAGATGATTTATAATGATAAGAAAGTTCCTTTGTATTTTATGTTGGATTTGGGTGCGTTGAAGGCTGAAAATCAAACTTTTTGCGGTGCTCAGACTGTGGTTCATGGTTTTGAAAAACAATATGTCTACCAAGTGAAACTGTTTGACCCTCCTTCCACATTGTGAATAGTTTGAAAAATGTTTAAATATAGGGAACATAGAAATGTGAGGACCTCAAATTTTTTTTCATAATGTTCTCACATTCTATTTGCGCCCAGTTTTGATGACTGTTCACATGAACCATGTGAGACTAGTGTTTGGACAGTGGGAACTACACAGTTAGTGCATGGATTTAAAAAACATTCAACCTATTCAAAAGTGACGAATGATTATTTTTCCATAGATCAAATTATGGGAGCTCACCCTCTTTTCTTCCTTCATGTGTGGATCTCCTCTTGGACATTTGGGTAATACCCATCTTCATCCATTAGGATTTGAATCAAATATTTATCCAAGATCAATTCTAAAGTTGTTGTTATTTCTTGAAATGAATCATGATGGGTTTTAATCCTCTATATTCATTTTATCCTTGCTTTATACATATGGTGTGCTAAATCTGTTTGAGTCATTTTACCCTTTTTTTAGGGAACTCATCTAAAACACAGAATTATTATAAATTATTCTTAGTTATAGGATGATATCAGATGAGATAACATATACCAACATGAGTTCTGTGGTTAATATATTTATCTTTATTATAGATCTTAATTCTATGGTGCCTTCTTGAGTTATCCATTGGGTAGCCTGATAATTACTGAAAATAATAAACTGATCACATTTATAGTAATTAATTTATCATTAGAGAATCCTATTGACATGATCCATCTATATTAAAATGAAAAATGATATTTTGGTGTTTTAGACCATGGGTCGAATTGGCTAGGTTTAATTATTTATTAAATTAAATTGTTTATGATGCTCGCTGGTTCAATGGGAACATGATGGGGGAAGACACAAGGATAGAAAAACTGTTAACCATCTGGCTTGACGTGACACTGGTACTTAGGTGGGTATTAGATCAGTTACATTGTTTGATGTTCATCATCAGTTGGTTGATGAGGTCTTCGGATTTAGGCGACGTGATCATTACATTCTAGGAATGGATCAAGTGATATTGGATGGTGTTGATCATCTGGATGAGAGGAATGGTCACATGGGAATGATGTTATAGGATAATGTGTCTCAGGTACTTTATTAGTGATTGTCAGTCACCATGATCAGACAAAACTCCATTAGAGTAGTGTGAAGTAAGATATAAATCATATTATTTGTTCTTATTAACAACTCATATGGGTATATGCCTTCATTAGATGTGGATTAGTGTTGTGCTTACCGTCAGTATGTTTGGATGTTCTTGATAATGAAAGCCATGTGGATGGTGAAATCCATCAATTGACGATGATGAGGCTATCATATGGGGGATGTGACTTTCCATATTTTGAGGCCATTGGTAATAGTTTATTTTGGAGGATGGGTATCAACATTCCATTATATTTCTCATATTAAGGGGAAAATTTTTATTAAATGGATGACACGCCACACTATGCCTCAGGATATTTGGCTCTTAGCCAATAGAGCATTCAAGTGATTGTTATAGGGACTAAGTACTCATTGTCTAGGGAATTTCTATTTATATTATGGTTCATGATTTATGGAATGAGGTACCAGGTGAAATTTTTTGGATTGGAATATGAGGGTTCAAATATGATGAATTTCATCAGAGGATTCCTTGGGCTTATGTTAAGGATCCTCTCTACTATAATTATGTCATTGATGTTCAAAGAAGGTTATTGATTCATTTTGGATGTTGAGAAAATGAAAAGTAGTTTTCTTATTTATAATATAATTCTATGTACTTATTTATGTTTTGATAAACCTTGTGAAAAACTGATATATGTTATGGGAACATTGGTGGTGGCCAAATAATATTTATTGTCACACCCTTTAAGAGTCCATTGGGGCTAGTGTAGATTATATTCTTTTGCAACCAAGTAAAAATTTCGGCTGAGGATCTAGACCATAGTGATCATATATAATGTTTTAGATGGTATTTATAGAAATGGTCCTTGGTTTCCAACCTCAGGTAGAGTTATTTTTCGTATGTTTGTTTATACTAGAATTTTTTTATATATACGTACTAAATTCAGTCTTAGGCAACCCTGTCTATTTATTTATTTATTTTTATGAATTGAATTGTATAAATGATCTAAAAATGCAAAGTTGTGGTGTTTTATTCCAAAAATGGTAGATTTTATGGTGTTTATTATTACTCTTTTCTGATTATGATCCCACTATTGTATACTATGGCATCTTCTACATTGGGTTATTTCTTTGTTTTCTTTATGGAATATTCTTCCACAATGTTATATTTTTATTTACCATTATTATTATCATCACTAGAAGGGTATTTTAATCCCACTATCACCAATTTACACACACACTACACGTCAAAATACTTTAAAGTAAGGGGATGCATGCTTAAGGCCTTGTGGAACTCTAGCATGAATTATGATTTGAGTGAAAAAATCAGGTCATGCCGTTGTATTTGAGGAATCAACTCAATTAATGCGTGATTATAGTGAAACTTTTGATCAAAAATGACTCAAACTGATGGTTTGGTATATTATCTTTTGTAAATGAGCCGTAAACCAGATTTTTAAAAAAGGATAATTAATTTTAATTTTATTATTTTAAAAGAAATATTCAAAGGGTTGATATTGGTTAACCATAAACTCTGTTTCCCATAAAACTTACTGAAATTAAAGATCATCCTCTAGAAATAGTTATTGGATGTTTGGATAATAATGATAGGAATAGAAGTAATATATGAAATATATGATATTACTATAACTCTTATCCCATATAGATCATTTAATTTTAAAACAATCTTTAGCTGGTGAAAATTGTGTTTTATCTATGCCAGAAGAGTTAAAGTAGTTCGAAAGGAATATGTTATGATAATTAGTTGATAGACCATCTATCTATTATATTATTGGAATCAGATATGTATTTACAAATAAATCTGATGATCAAGGTTTTAACAATATAAATAAATCTAAATTATTTGAAAAGGATACAATCAAAAAGAATAAATAGTATATTATATTTCCTGTCCCCTATAGTTTTTTGAGATGATATTAGAACCCATCTAGTAAATGCATATTATATGAATTTTTAATAATATTATATGGGTTTTAATCTACATTTCAAAATGAATTTTAATTAGAGGAAATTTATATTTAACAACCTCTACGTTTTTGAGACCCATAAATTGAAAATTCTATTTTAAAACATACCAAATATATTTAGAGGCATAAACAACAACTAGGATCATCGTTTGAGGGTTTAAGATGTTTTGTTTTATAAAATGATTTTTTATAAAGAACTATTTATGATAATTTCTTTTCAAATATTCTTCTATTTCTAATTATTTTTGAATTTTTATTTTGTGGTCAAAAATAAAAATTGTGTAATGGGTTTTCAAAACATTGGAAAAATATATTTAAATTATTATGATGGATAAGGGAGAAAACACTCTAGAATTTAAAATTTTCAAAATGATATAGAAAATGACATAAATCAATGAAAAGAATAATTTATTTACATAAAAATATTGGACATGAAAATTATAATATGTATTCCACTCAAATGAGATACAATATTAAAGATAACTTTGATAAAGTAAAAAAATAATTGAAAATGATTTATATAGAGAAATTGTTAGATGTTTTTTTATCATAATACTAGTAGAACACACTTTTTTTGTATTCCTTTGTGATATATTTTAATCCAGTTAAAAAGAATCTCAATTAAATGATCACAACTGGAAATTATGAATTTTAAAATGAACTTTTCCTCTTTATCTAATTTTCCAAAATCTTTTTATATTTATTTAACATCAAATTCAGATGATCAATTTTGTCAACAAAGACTAGAGAAGAAAATACACTTAAGGGATTTTATTTCTCTTAATAAATATCTATTATCATGGTAACGTAAGAAAAAACATTCTTTAGCATTATAAAATACTCAGGCTGATTATATTACAACTCGATTATATTCTATTATTGACCTATCGATGAATAACACCTTGATGGATTTCGGATTTTTTAATCACGTTCCTATGAAATGTGATAACAGGAGTATTATCATTATGTTATAAAATAGAATAAATTATTTGATAACAATGTAAATTTATTAATTTAATCCTTTTTAAGAGATAATGAAAATGGGTGATATATCTCTTCAATATTCTGGCAACAAAAATATTTTAGTAGAAATTTTTATGAAACCATTTCCTGCTAAAATATTTTATTTTGTTAAATATAAATTAGGTTTGTTTATCTTTGTGTTAATTTATTTTAATTTTACTTATTTTGGTGCATGAATTTATAATTTATTAAACATTTATTTTCATTATCATAATCGATATTTACTATCATTGTCTTATGTATTAGTCACATCAAAATGGAAAACATATCCATGTTTTGTTACGATTACTTTTCATGTCACATTGTATTACCCTTCAATTACTATAAAACAATATACGTTAATTTAGTTATACAGCTGAAACCCTTGAAAACCACTAAATCATAGTCTCTTTTTATTTCTTAACAGTCTTCTCTAAACCTAAAAATATCCAAACCTATTTTAGAAATAGATAAAAATAATATAATTTATTGTTCTACATATTATAGGTCCAAATATCCATGTACTACCATGAATTTCATTTTTGGAAGATATGTATAATTCATTTGGATAGATGGAATACATATGTTTCATAAAATGTATAGAAATCATTATGGTTGGGTTTTTTTCTATGAAAAATAATCTATTTTTTGAATAATAAGTTCATGAGTTTTATGTGAGTGTTTTATTTCATTTCAGTGACAATGAAGAGTTGGTTATTTTGACTATAAATTAGAAGAGTTTTTTGCTAACATCTATGGAAATGGATGAATCTTTCCAATTTCCCCATAATAGTCACTTAGACATAAATAGATCTTATTGTCATATAGATGAATTAATTGTTCATGAAATAATGATATGTCTATTCGGAATAGATCATGTTGAAAAGAAGCATGGGAATGATTTTGAATATGAAGGGAAGGTTCTTGTAAAATCATTTAGTTCCCTATTTTTCAAATGAAGTCAGAGTTTGAAAAAAATATATTTCATGAGGTTAAATTATTATATATATTAATTTATGACAAACCTATGAAAAAAGAATGATATATCATAATATATATATTTCATTTAAAAAATCAGTGATGTTATATCCTTTTTGAAGAATTTTAACATTATTTTTTGGTAATTTTATTGTGTGAAAAAAAAGAAACATCTAAAAAATGTTCACAGATTAGAAATTTTTAATGAATATATCTAAAGATTTTTTTCCCTTATTCAATTTAATATTAAAGTAAAATATTTTTAGTGGGTTTACATGAGCATGTTGAGCCATACCCTACTACCACTTTAGGGGAGTCATCTCACAAGGTAGGGGATATCGAAGTTATTTCCAATCTCTTGTATATGTTATTATTTATATTAAATAACCAGTTTAAGGTATGGATGTAATATATATTATATGAAATGAATATATCCCAAAAATTTGATTGAGAGTGAGTGTTTTTGTTAAAACATTGGAGGGAATAATTCTATATGGTAGTTCATCCATCTTGTAAGCAATCAACATGATGTTATTCATGTTTCTTCTATTATAAAATAATTTCCCCCAAAAATTACCAAGTTAGTTAGTATTGGATTGGATTGGAAAATCTCAATAATATTAGATTTTATACCTCTCATTGAGGTATCTTCATACAGCGATACAACGAAAAAAATGATAACCAAATTATTTAGTTTTGTTAATCAAAATATTGTTGATGTGGAATAATAAGATGAAGTATGAGATGATACGTAGCTTGTTTTAATAAATGGAGATATAATAGAATCAAGAAACCATATAATCTTTGAATGTACCTTATTTTTGTGAAAATCAACACATTGAAGAAGATTAGAGTGCAGAAGTTCATCATCACATATTCTCAACTATTCATATAGTACCTACAATTTCATAAATCCCATAGTAGTAACGAATTATTCTAATCAATGTGCTTGAGAGAGCCATTAGATGTTTATGTATGAAGTAGAATCTTTGATAAATCAGTTATATGGGTCTACATTCATAATTAGGACCTTCTGTGAAAAAGTTTCCTCAATAGATGATGTTGGTGAATTAATGTTATTGGCTCAACTGGTTTTGAAAAAATTATCAATATAATATAATAGAATCTACATAACAATTGAATATAGAGTTTATATGTTTAGGACTGTCTTATGATATTTACACGGCATGTTTAACAATTAATTTTATTTAATGAGAGCTCCATTATAGAAAAATAAAACAAGACCATCAACGAACTGTGGTTACTAAATTTAAAAGTATTATTGCATCTACACAACACTCTATCATAGATATTGAGAAATATCTTTTGGAACTAGGTTTTCTATTGAAGTAAAAAAGTAATAAAAATTTAGAATCATTTAGTTGATGGGAAATAGGATGGAAACATTTTTATCAATGAGTTTCAAAACATTTTCCTGATCATTGGAAAATAATTTCAACATGTTGGAGAATAATTATGAAAATATGCACCACTTGGTAGTTAAAAAAAATGAATTGATATTCTTTTGAAGAAAAAAAGAATAAGATTAAGTGGTTATTGGTAAATGATGGTATAATCATATATCTTAGAAATAAAAAGGTAGTGTTTTTTCTGATCACATTGATGGTTTTTTGGAAAACCAATTAGAAATGATGAATAAGTTAGTTGTGAGTTGTGTCAGAAAAAGAGATTTAAAAATATTCTTTTGATTTGTTTCTCAAATAGTGTTGAAACGATTTAAAAAACTAATATACTATTTCAATAATGACACAATTAAGATTATTAAGTCATGAGAAGAGTCACTATTTTAAATTCAATGAAGAACATTTCTTGGACCTAATATTACTAATTATCATTCATCTATATATCATAGATTCCAAGAGATGTTTGAACGAACTAAAATATATTCAAGGTATAATATCTGAAAACATGAATGTAAAAATATCACAACAAAATTCTCTCAACATTCTATCCTCCTCTGTATGGATTGATTAATGTGATAGAGCTGTATATATAGGATATTTACTAACCTTGGTTAATGTTATTGTAGAGAGTGATGATTCTCCTACACCACATCCTCCTTGAATGTTGTTCAGCCACATTGGTTTAAGATAACCCTCCAAAATATTTTCTTATTCATATGAACTATAATTATTTCAATATTTTTTTTATTGAATCGTCCCTCGCATCAATTTAAATAGTTTAATAATTTTTTTGAATGTTTCTAGTTTAATTAATTATTTATTTATTATTAATATCTATACTGAATTATTTTATATTTTTTAAACATTATCAAATTTTATTCATGTATTTCATTCATTCTTATCAATTTATATATTCTTTCTAATTATTTAAATTTATTAATAATGTAATGATTTCTATTGCTCAGTAAATGTTTTAATACAACTTCAGTAAAAATTCTATTCATATTTAGTAGTGCTCTCTATTTTCACATGTTCATGTACCATACTTATTGTATTATTCGTATCAACATAATTTTGGTATCACATAAATTGGGAAAAGAAAAATACTAGTAAATAATTAGAAATATAATTCAAAATCCTTTATCATTAATTTTTATTATTATCCATTGGGGGTTCTGATCATTAAAAATGGGGATTTTTTTGTATTTTTGTATTTTGTTCCAGCATATCTGCTTTTTTATGTGTTTTGATGATTCAAAAATTTCCAATTTTTATTCTAATTATTTTATATTATTTTTTATGATTTTATTCTAATAAAAGTGGCTGGAAACTTTTTTCAATAGAATTTAACTTATGCATAACATTATTGATCTTATTTTCATGAGTTATGTTTTAATCCACATAAAAGTATTTTATCTTATAGAAATAAATCTTGGAATTTTCATCTTTTTTTTCTTCCAAAAGTCATAAATCATAGTGTTGGAATTCTATCATAAAATTAATATATTATATTAATAATATATTATATTAGCTACCACATGATCCAAACTAGATATTTGAGTCCAAAATTAAATACGGTTGGAATTTATCATACGTAAACGATATTTTCAGGAAAATTATCTTTGCGAGAAAAAAGGTATAATGAAAAATTTAAGTATGACAATGCAGTTATATAATTATCTTAGGCAAAATAATTATTATACACTACATTAAATTTCATTAATATTAAACACTGATGAATTCAATAATTTTTTTTCTTATAAAGCTACTCAATAAATTTAACTTAAAAGAAGAGTGTTATCCATAAGTTATATTTCAAATAACAAGATATTGGGTATAATTTCATGGTTACATTATTGTTGTCATCAAAATATATTGATATTCCTTTTTAGAACCTCAACATATCAGAAAACGTGTTTTCTAATTAATGAAATATTGATATTGAAATAGTGCCAATACTCTAATAATGGAAAGATACAAAGAAAAATATTTATTAATCACCATTGTATAATTGTATTAAATATTTTGAAGTAATTGACACATGACATTAAGAGCTCATGCCTTCTGATTATCAATGGATTATTCACTAAACCATTATGATAATGTTGTATAACTTAGTTCAAAATCAAATAGGGGATACAAATAAGGTGTGTATTTTGTAGCGTGGAAATTTATTGAAAGAGAAGAACAATTTCATAAAGATTCACTATTAATGATATGGAAAAATGAAATCACATAGGGAAAACTCCAGCATACTATGATTACAATTTTTTCATTTTGAATCGAATAACATCATGTTCTATGCATTAAATATTATGATCTTTTATAGATGTATCTATATATTTTTTCAGTTACTACATGAAACTATGTGTTGCCAAAATTCCTTAAAGATCATTCACATCTATTTCATCTACAATCATTATAATTGAGTGTATTAAGATAATGGTTATGATATATAAAGGGAGATCCTTGTTGAAATAACATAGACCTTCTTAACAACTATCTATTTATTAAACTCACATGGGGGACCTAAGAAAAAGGAATATCATAGTGAAAACCACCAAAACTATGGTGTAAATTATTTTATGAATATACTGGTTGATTTTTCCCCCAATCTATTAAAAATATATTGTTTTCAAAATATTTAAAAATTTATATTATATCTCTGCTTCCTATTTTTATTAAGAAAAATATTAGAACTCACATACA
Organism: Viscum album; assembly: GCA_963277665.1. Classification (NCBI taxonomy): domain Eukaryota; kingdom Viridiplantae; phylum Streptophyta; class Magnoliopsida; order Santalales; family Viscaceae; genus Viscum; species Viscum album. The sequence continues at coordinate 1,276,870,321 of OY728141.1, read as the reverse complement.
TTGAATAAGGTGGTTTTAATGTAAGGAATTTTTTAGGAACTCAATTCATCCAACGAATTAGTTTTTAGTTAGATATTATATTTGGAAACAACCATATCAACATAGTCAAATATTAGTTCCACTTTTTACATTATAATCACATAAGTCCCCTTATATGACTTTTCTCTTCAAGGTTATATTACACAATGGTATCACATAGCTCCCTTGTGAGTGTTTTCTTATTTGGGAATAATAAAATATGAAATACAGACCGAATTCCAAGGTCAACATAGAATACTAAACCAAATACAACTTATATGATATCAACCCTTGGTAGAACTTGCCACAAACCACTTCATGGTGATTTATGAAAAATAGGTGAAATTTGAATTTTCCCTCACAAATATTTTAAGAGGAAAACTGTAATTTATCTTATTATTATTTCTTGGATAATTCATTATGTAAACATCATTATTCCCATAATATATTGTTTACCCTAGGTTACGAGTCTATTAGAATGTAGATTTGTTTATATTTTGGCAAAATATTGAATATTTAATTAATTTAAAAATATTATTCATGAATGTTTTTTGGTGATATCATATATTTGGAGTTTATGTTATGAAATCTAATTTCACCATTGATTCTATAATGGTGTATATTTCTTAGGTTTAGTATAACATCATATTGGGTGTCGGGTCTGAGCTCGACCCTCTTTTCTTTTTTTTAGTGATTTTTTTTTTTTTTTTGGTTTATTTTTTAAATTAGTCTCACTTTCTATCCCTAGGTGTGTTTTATATTCCCCCATGGTGAATCCGTTATACGATATAGATAATGGGGAGAGGAGTGGGAGGGAATTGAGAGATATATAGAAGGAGGTTCCACAATGGATCCTGGGTCACACTGGATCGTGGTGCTGGGGATGTGGTATGTGAATCAGATAAAATCATGCATGGTTTTCAACAAAAGGTTGGATCGTTATTATGTTTCAAATATGGATACTTGTAGATAATTGTTTTTAGCTATAAATATTTTGTTCCAAATGTTGGGGCCCCATCATGTTTTGAATTGGTATCTTTAGGGAGAATCTGGGTGTTTTAGGGCATATCAGATGGAATGGAGGGTTTCTTTTTGGGAAATCACAATCCAAAGACATGGAATTTTATGAAAAATGTGATGTTTTTTTCTAGTTCAGGGACGATGAGGTTTCAGAACTACACGCCATATACCATGGGTACACGCCATGTGGTGGGCTTCTGAGGTGTAGCTATGTACATGGCCAGACATCCCATACAAGGGTCCAGGGCCATGAAGTGAACCCGAAAAGACCTATATGGGGGAATTTCATGTACTCATACATTCCTAGGAGGGGTATATGTCTTGATTCATGGGTAGCTTACATTGGTGGGTAATATTCAATGTATTGGCCTTACATTCAATGTTATCTGTCTTGTTATACACATAGTGGGGCTGATGTCCATTAGTAGGAATCCATATTGGGTTACACACCATGTAATAGGAGGTGAATTCCATGTAATTTGGAAAGGTAAAAATTTATTGGATCAATACACATAGATAAAAATGACTAATGGGATAACATACCGTGTACCCCAAGGGCATTCCAGGTACATTTCCTTCCTATGTGTATTTTTCCTGTGTCTCCCCTTGGAGTAGTAATTTGACATAAGAGAATTAATTTAGTGGTGTTTTTCAAAATATATTACAGTGGTGGTTCCATTTCCATATTTAGAGGCTTTTTGAATGTTTTCTTGGACATTTATAGTTTTAGGAGGATTATATTGAGGTTGGGGTTCTATAATTATTCTGTAGGTTGGGATGTGAGTTGTGAGTGTCACGACCCATCCTCGGGCCCGTGCCATGACTACCCGAAGCCCGCCTTCCATAGGCTAGGGGCTGGAGACTAGCACCAACGGCGTACATCCCGATAATTGGGAAGGCATTGCCTTTATAAAAGTAAACAAAACACCACATAGTACAAGAAAAAGTAATACACTAAGTACAAAAGAAAGTGATGAAATGTAAATGGGCCATAATACAAACCGAACTGAAAGTATAGCTACAACTGAAGGAATTTACAACAGAGAAGACAAGAATCTCCTAGGTCGTCCACCTTGGATCCTACCTGAAGGGTAGGTACATATAACGCAGCTCCTGGATCATCCAACACGGATCCTACCTGAAGGGTAGGTACATATAGCATCCACAATGCTCTCGCCCGTCAACCTCCTCCGAGTATCGTCTCTTCTCGAAGTCTACCTACGGATACTAACTCGTCGTGAGGTCCACCTCCGGGTACCGTCCAGTCCTCGAACACTCGGCCTCTGTCAGTGCTGCCCAATCGTCTGCAACCAACACAACGAGGTGTGGGAATAGCCCGTGCAGGGGTGAGTATAACGGTACTCAGTAGGGACTCCGAGACCCTCAAGATCTCACTAAATCCAAAAAGGATAACCACAAATAATGATCTCAGAAGATAACCTCTACTTAGGTATATTCCCATACATATACCTATGTTATCAAGTAACCCATCTCAATCACGAGGAAAACACAAAGTTATTATCTCAGATCAACCAGGATTTTCATTATAGTAACTTTAACTGCTGAAGAGCTTCGTCTCTGATTAGTATAGTGATCCTGTCACGACTCTGAGGTATTACTCTCTATCCTAAGACTACTGAGATACTCCTCATGTAGAGTACCGCGAGTCTACCACCTCACAAATTAGTGCTCCTCCACCATGGGTATGCCACCTCACACAGGAGTGATCCCCCACATAGCCTACAGAGGTACTCCTCCTGTCGAGTACCACAGGTATGCCACCTCACAATGTAGTGCTCCTATGCCATGGGTCTGCCACCTCACAATGTAGTGCTCCCCACTGGGCTATGCAAGTCACTCCGAATTGAATAGGACAAGTAGACATCAGGTCTCACCCAGCTACACGGTCTCCGTACTCCGTACGCTGGTCTCCGGGAGGGTCTTCTCCATGAGTTATAGGTAGATACTACAACTATCACAAAGTCCCACGAAAAAAGTATCTCAAAGGACCTCCTTGTCATAGAGGTCTCAACGCAACAGAAGGCGCATCAATCGGACGCCTAGTCTATGAGTTATTATCCTTTTCGTCCTAGGGGCCCGATTTGTTTCATGTACGAACCAACCCGACTATATCTCAACTGTACCTCAAACACACATATGGTATACTCATAGGGATCGTTTCTCAATGTGATCACCAACGCCGATGACGGTTCGTCAAACAGACGTCAGGTATGAAAGTTATCGGCTTTTCCGTTCCAGGGGCCCGGTTGGATTTCGGGTACAATCCAACCCGGCCATACTCAAATTGTGTCCAAATCTTAGGATAAGTATCCTAAAAGTTTCCTCTCATCATGAGGAATCCAACAAAGTCAACGAGACGTCAATCGGACGTCCGGAGGTCAAGTTATAAGCGTTTCCGCTCCGAGGGCCCGGTTGGTTTTGTGTTCGAACCAACTCATCCATATAAATAATTTTCCGAAAAATTGATTGTAATATACCGAAACGACCATCTCGATCTAGGGATCTCTATTCAATTCGTGGGGCATTGATCGTAGGTCTCTATCCCTTGATATGGGAAAAAGACCGGAAGTGATCCGAAAATGGGGGGTCTGGGCCCGGTCCGACCCAGCTCAACCCCCCTGGGTCGGACCAGGTCTAGGTCCGACCCGGTCGGGCACGGCCCGGCCTGGCCGGGCAGAACACTGGCTCGGCCAGTGAGCCGAGCGGTGGCCGGTGCCGGCCGCCTCTTTTGGAAGCCCGCGCCGCCGGTGATGTCTACAGGTCATCGGAGTTGCTCCGGTGGTCCCTTTTCAATTCCATATGCGCCGGGAATCCTTACCAGACCTGAAAATCACTACAGGATCATCAAATCGCCTCTGCGGCCCATTCCATCATTGCCCGTTGATCCGCACATCAAATAAACAAACTGCAGAGTCTTCGATTCACCTTTCCAGCCCTGACTCCGACTACGGTTTTGTTCGGCCTCAACGGCGTGGCGCGACGGCGCCGCGCTTCTTTGGTGTGTTCCTCCTTGTTTCCACATGGTTTCATTGCACCGTGCTACCTTTTTTCATGCCGCAACAAACACAACATCAAGGTAGAGAAGATTCATCCATGTTCGTGCGGTCTGAACCCCTCTCGTTAATCCGATATCAAGTGGCTAAGAAAATTATGTTGGACTGTAAAGAACATTTATGACCAAAACAAACCCCTACCTCGATGAAGTCGTCGAACAAGGTTCGTTGTAGAAAAAGGACATCATGGAAGACGGCATCGTGGAATGATTCTTCGTAAGCGCCGTCAGCATCATGGAACACGGCGTCGCGGAGAAAAGGATCGTCGTCATCACGGTACACGACGTCGTGTAATCGATCTCCGAGTAATTAGCGTTCTTCATCGTCCTTCGTCGGAGGCCAAAGTTCTTCATTGTTCTTCACGTTATTCAACAGGGAAGATTGTTCCTAAAGACTAGAGGTCCCTTCTTTGTTCCACATAATGAAACAACAAAAATAATATAAGGTTTCTCTTATTTTATTCCTCATGTCAACCCTTTAAAAATTCAAAAAGAATCCACGAATCAATTAACATGTGTTGACCAATTAATGAGGTGTTTAATAAACCAAAAAAATTATAGAGTTGACTTGTAATTAAGTGGCGGTTCAGGTGCATTACTCAATTAAATATGATTTTACAAAATTAAAGAGAGAGGTGAGGAGTAATGGAAAAAGTGAAGGGGTGGGGCTCGTGTGGTCCCTGCCTCACCTTTTTTCTCCCAAGGGAAGTTAGAAACCCAACATGTCCCACTCCAACTCTCACACCTAGGAGTTAAACCACATAAGATAGGGAAAAGGTGTTTTTACACAACACTTAAACCACTTAGCATGAAATAAAAAAAAAATTGAAAAAAAAATTATTTTTATTCCTCACTCGTTTTTTTAACAACTCCTCCCGAGCAAACGCAACTCCAGAAAGGGTCTTTATAAGTAATTACTGGTGTTGCGGTTTCATCAGTTCCCTCATATTTCAATTCCGAGAACCGATTCAAATGTTAAAAAAACCCCCGTTCGTTCACTGAACGTACTCAAGCTAATCTTTGGAAATTGATTCCGGGCACACTAGGCCTCGGAATCAGGTTCTGTCAGAAACCGCATACTCGTAAAATTCAACGAAATTAAGAAAAAAAAAATTCTGTGAAATTTCCGGGTCTTTACATTACTCCCACCTTAGGGATTTACATCCCCATAAAGATATAACACAAACTAGGGAAACAAAATTGGGACTGAGCACGAATCTGAGCCTTCCGCTCCCATGTGCTCACCTGGAGGTTCTGATACTGCCTATGAGAACGCACCTCAGGAATTGACCGTCTACGTAGGATCTGATCCTGTCGATCCTTGATCCCTGATGGAACCTCCGTGAATGTCTCCCTGTGATCAACGTCCAAATTTTTGAGGAAGATTATGTGCAAAGGATCAGGCATGTATCTCCTCAACTGAGATACATGGATGACATCATGCACATGGTGAAACTGAGGTGGAAAGGTCAAACAGTAAACCACCTCGCCTACCCTGCTGGGGACCAAGAAAGGTCCGTTGAACCTCAGAGATAACTTGTCGCCTCATCTACATCTCCATAAACCTCATCGAGGTGAGACCCATATAAGGACGCGATCGCTATCCTCGAACTCTAGAGGCCTCCATTTCCTGATTAGAATTGAAACACAATACTCTTGCTACCACAAGGGTAAGGTTGGTCAACCCAGGAGTGATCAACCAAACCCTCCTATGCATGAGTTTATCCTGTGTTTCTTGGGGTTTCCTTTTCGCCGAAAAAGGAAAACCCATCCCGACGTTGTAGTTATACCAAAAAGTTTTTGCCTAATACAGTCAATATGAGCATGAACTATGAATCCAATCCATACCGAGACGAGCTTTGTAAGGCCTCGACGCTGCCACCAAGATATTCCAACCGAAACTCTCTCCTCAAGGGTCAGACCACACTGTCTCTGTATGTGTGATTATCGAGTCTCCTCCCAAGGTATCTCTAGATGTAAGGGTCAAGTCTGCGGCTTACCGAAAACTCTAGGTCTGGGACAAGATTCGTGGATGGAAAGAAAGATTCATATCAACATCTGTTACTATGACAGCTAGTAGTGGACACAGACTGTCCCTTGAAATATTTTTAGAGCCATTGGGTCACACTCCTTGACCGCATGCAGCCGCACTCTTCCCCTGCCCTACAGCTCCCTGATCCTGGTGGGGACAACTAAGGCGGGTGGTTGTAGCATGTTGAAATGTACACCACCTCATGCTGGCCTCCTTGATCAGCCTCCACTTCTGCTGCTTCGCAGACTCATCTCTCCTTAATGCTTCCTCTTCCTGAAATATTTAACATGCCCGAGTCTCTAAGACTGGCGCAAGTTTCATGTATATTACTGCATTGTGCAGTCTTCATCCACTCCTGGATGACCTGCACCATCTTTGTCTATGATCTGTAAGAGCTCCTAAGATTTCTCCTTTTCCGAAAAGAGAAACTTGGTCTCATCCCCTGGATGAACCTCGCCTATTGCCTAATACAGTCAATCGTGACATGAATGATGCATTCATGCCATGGATGACGTCGCAAGGCCTCGAAGTTACTACCAAGATATACAACCGTCAATATCGCCTCTAAGGGCCGAGTCACACTGTCGGCATCAGCATGAGGTAACTGGTTCTCCTCCAGTAGGAATCTCGAAAGTGAGGGTCATGTCAACAGTTTTAACCAGGACCTCTCAGTACACAAAAAGGAAGGAAGAAAAAGTCACAAGGGAAAGTGTCTTTTATTACTGCAGATCGAAGTAAAAAGACACACAACAATGAAAATAAGGAAACTAGAAGCACCATGATCAAAGGTCCCATGCCTGGAACTAGTCCTACACTTGACCACCAGCTTCCAGAGCTCCGTAGTGGTATGCTTCTGCTACCTGAAGCTGAGCTCTTCCATGCCCACTTATTCCCTGCGGTCGGGGTGGACCTCTTGGTGGAGGTGGTGGCAACACCTTGAAGCATCATCCTCCTCCGGCTGCACGACCAGCTCCCCTGCCTCGGTATTCAACTCCTTGTGGTCTGCCTCAATCAATCCTCTGCCTCTTATTGGGAGGTCCTTCATTTATTTTCTGATCATCCGAGCGGTGGGTCAGGTAGTCACGAGCCGTGTGACCCTATCTGCCGCACGTGAAACACAGCATGGAAGGTCTGGCTCTGTCACTCCCCTTGGTGCCACGCACTACCAACCATGAGTCATGTGGTCGACCAACTGTAGGTCTGGTCTCTCAGACCTCTGAGTCATCTGTCTAATTCCCACTACAGAAGACTCTACCGCATGCCAGCTAGTGCTGGGTCCTACTGCTGGAGACTGCTCAGCAAGGAAACTCTCCACTAATAGGGCTCGCTCCAACACCCCTGTCTGCATCAGGATGCAGTGAGAAACAACAGAAGCTCTAATTTCTTTCCTGAGCCCCTGCTCGAAGGTTCAGGCCCTGAGTAACGGGTCTCTACCATATCTGTGGAGTAGCGCGAGAGGTCTGTGAACCTCGCTGAGTACCGCGCCACCATCATGCTACCCTGCTGTAGGTGCAGTAGCTCATGTATACGCACCGCTGAAAGTGTTTCTGGTACAAACTCTGTAGTAAACTGGCTCTCAAAGTCTGCCCACAGAAGTGTCACCTCGTCATGCATCTGGAGAAACAGGCTCCACCATCTTCATGTTGCTGCCTGAAAGAGGCTGCCAACAAGGACCACCATGTAGTCTTCTGGTGTCCCTACTAGCCTGAAGACTCTCACCACAGCCTCCAGCCAATCCTCAGCGGCCTGCAGGTCCATCTCTACCATGAACCTGGGTGGCCTCTGGCGCTGGAACTCGTGTTGTGCGCTCAAGAGACGTGCCCTTTCTGCTGCTGGGGCTGGTAGCATCGGTGGCCCAACGGGTGGTAGTACCGCTTCTGCCTCCGCTGCTGCCTCAACTGGGATAGGGCCATGTACTGAGGCCACATCGCTTGGCGGGCTGTCAGTACGTACAACTCTCGGGGCTCTAGCTGGTCGTTCGTGGGGAGGCATCCTGAAATAATCAAATGTGACACGGTCAAAAGATTCATACCTAGTGACCTGACCTGGGTTGAGATGACTTTTAAAAACATTTTTAAAGACACATGCAATCAGTTTTTTCGTGCACAAAGTTGGAAATCAGTTTTCAGGGTCTTGGTGTATGGATATGTCGGCCACCCGCACCAACACTGGACTCCCTGAACTGAAAACCACACTCGGTACCCTTAACACTATTTCTTCACAGAAAGAAAATATCAGATTAATAAGTTTTGTGGTAGAATTGACTCCTCTTATACCAATTTGTCAGGACCCATCCTCGGGGCTCGTGTCATGACTACCCCAATCCTGCCATCCATAGGCCAGGGGCTGGCGACTCGCACCAAAGGCATAAATCCCCATAACTGGTAAGGCATTGCCTTTATGAAAGTAAACAAAACAACAAAGAGTACAAGTGGAAGTAATACAATAAGTACAAAAGAAAGTGCTGAAAAGTTAATGAGCCAGAATACAAACCCAACTAAAAGTACAACTACAACTAATCGAAAGTACAACAGAAAAGACAAGTAGCTAGAAGAATAGAAGCAACTCCTAGGTCATCCACCTCAAATCCCACCAGAAGGGTAGGTGTAGATAGCGCAGCTCTTGGATCATCCACCATGGATCATACCAGAAGGGTAGGTGCAGATCGCCTCCACAACGCTCTCGCCCACCAACCTCCTCTGAGTATCGTCTCGTCATGAAGTCCACCTCCGGGTACAGACTCATCGTGAGGTCCACCTCCATGTACCATCCAGTCCTCGAACACTCGGCCTCTGTTAGTGCTGCCCGTCATCTACAACCAACACAACGAGGTGCGGGCATAGCCCGTGCAAGGGTGAGTATAAGGATACTCAATAGAGACCCCAAGACCCTCAAGGTCTCACTAAATCCAACAAAGATAACCACAAAGAAAGATCTCAACAGATAACCTCTAAATAGTTATATTCTCATACATATACCTATGTTATCAAGTAACCCATCTCAATCATGAGAAAAACACAAAGTTTATTGTCTCAGCTCAACCAGGATTTTCATTATCGAAACTGTAACTGCTGAAGAGCTCCACCTCTAACGAGTAAAATGATCCTGTCATGACTCCGAGGTACTTCTCACTAAACTATGACTACTGAGATACTCCTCCTGTCGAGTACAGTGGGTCTACCACCTCACAAATTAGTGCTCCTCCGGCATGGGTCTGCCACCTCACACAGTAGTGCTCCCTCCAATAGCCTACAGAGGTACTCCTCCTGTTGAATATCGCGGGTCTTCCACCTCACAAATTTGTGCTACTCTACCATGGGTTTGCCACCTAACAATGTAGTGCTCACCACTAGCCTATGCAAGTCACTCCGAATCGAATCGGACAAGCAGTCATCAGGTCTCTTCCAGCTACACGGTTTCCATACTCCGTATGCTCGACTCCAGGAGGTTCCACTCGACAATCTACATGTCTATCCTCCAAGTATCCCAAATTCCCACCAAGAATTATCTCAATGTACCGCCTCATCATAGGGGTCTCAACGTAATAGAAGGCATGTCAATTGGACCCCCGGTCTGTGAGTTATTAGCCTTTTCTTCCTAGGGGCCAGGTTGGTTTCGTGTACGAACCAACCCGACTGTATCTCAACTGTACCTTGAACTCAAATATGGTATACTCATAGGGACTGTTTCTCAACGTGATCACCAACGCCGCTAACGGTTCGTCAAACGGACATCTGGTCTGAAAGTTATCGGCTTTTCTGTTCCAAGGGCCCGGTTGGATTTCGGGTACAATCCAACCCATCCATACTCCAACTGTGTCCAAAAATCAGGTCAAGTATGCCAAATGTTCCGTATCATCAAGAGTAATCCAAATAAGCTGACGGCACGTCAATCGGATATCCAGAGCTCATGTTATAAGCGTTTCCGCTTCGAGGGACCGGTTGGTTTCGTGTTTGAACCAACCTCTCTATACTCAAAGTTCTCAGAAACCTTGAATGTAATATAAATAAATGATTGTATTGATCCAAGGATCTCTACGCAACTGACGATGCATTAATCAAAGGTCCGTAGCCCAAGATATGGGAAAAAGACCAGAAGTGATCCGAAAATGGGGAGGTCTGGGCCATGTCTGACCCGGTAAGGCGCGGCCCGGCCCGGTCCGCGCAACCCAACCTGGCTTGGTAGGGTGGAACACTGGCTCAGCCAGTGAGCCAAGTGTCCTTTGCGCTCTACGGATACGGCGAGCACCGCATCCTGCTTCCCTGGATCTCGCGCGGTCGCAGCATCTGGCCGCCTGTCGTCGCGACAGTTCCTCCTTGCGGCGCGCCGGGGCTCCGCACCCTCCGGGCGGCCGGCCGGTGCCAGCTGCTGGCGCCTCCGGTGATGTCCACAGACCCCCAGAGTTTCTCCGGTGGTCCGTTTTCAATTCCATCTGTGCCTGGAATCCTTACGGGACCCGAACTTCACTGCAGGATCATCAAATCCCCTCTGCAGCATGTTCCTTCATCGCCCGTCAATCCGCATATCAAATAAACAAACTGCGGAGTCATCGATTCACCTTTGTGGCCCCAACTCTGACCATGGATTCGTTCAGCCTCAACGGCATGACACGACGACACCACGCTTTTTCGCAGTGTTCCACCTTGTTTCTGCACGGTGTCCTTGCACCGTGCTACCTTTGTTGGTGCCACGACAAACACAACATCAAGGGGGAGGAGAGTAGGCCGTGTCTGTTTGGTCCGGCCAACCCTCGTTAATTTGATATAAAGTGCCTAAGAAATTTACTTTGGACGGAAAAGAACATTTATGTACAAAACAATCCCCAACATCAATGAAGTCATCGAACGAGGTTCGTTGCGGAAAAAGTTCATCGCGAAAGACAATGTTGCAGAACGATGCTCCGTAAGCGTCATCGACGTCACGTTAAACGGCGTCGCGGAGAAGAGGATCGTAGGTGTCACGGTACATGGTTTCGCGGAGAAAAGGATCATCGGCATCGCGGTACATGGTATCACGTCGTCGATCTCCGAGGAATCAGTGTTCTTCATCGTCCTTCGTCAGAGGCCGGCATTCTTCGTCGTTCTTCGCGTTTTTCGACAAGGAATAATGTTCTTAATGACTAGAGTTCTCTTCTTTGTTCCACAAAACAAAACAACCAAAATAAAGTAAGTTTTCTCTTATTTTATTCCTCATGTCAACCCTTTCAATATTCAAGAAGAATCCATGAATTAATTAACGTGTGTTGACCAATTAATGAGGCGTCTAATAAACTTAAAAAAAATCGAGAGTTGACTTGGCATTATGTTGGGGTGCGGGTGTGTTACTCAATTAAAGATGAGTTTACAAAATTAAAGAGGTAGCTGAGGAGTTATGGTAAAATTGAAGGTGTGGGGCTCGTGTGGGCTCTACCTATCCTTTATTCTCTCAAGGGAAGTTAGCAACCCTACAGGTCCCACTCCAAATCCCACTCCTAGGAGTTAGACCACATAAGAGAGGTAAAAAGTGTTGTGACACAACACTTAAACCACTTAGCAAGAAATAAAAATAAAATTGTAAAACAATTATATTTTTATTCCTCACTCTTTTTTTAACAACTCCTCCCAAAAAACGCAACTCCATAAAGGGTCTTCTTAAGCAGTTATCGACGCTACGGTTTCATCGGTGCCCTCAGATTTCGATTTAGCGCACCGGTTCAAAAGTTAAAAAAACCCGCTCATTCGTTCACTAAACATACCTGAGATAAATTATGGAAATTTATTCCATGCACACCGGACCTCAGAATCATGTGACTTCAGAAACCGCATACTCATAAAATTCCAATGAAATTACGAAAAAAAAATCATTGAAATTTACGGGTCTTTAGAGTGAGATTTGGGTGAGGGTGTGAGCCTATTGATCAACTTGAATTGGGGATTCCATGTGAGTCTTATTGAGGTTCATTAGACATATTATCATAGGTGAGATCGATAGTTTTTATTTTATGGGATCATTATTTTGGATTCTAGAAGTTTTGATCAGATCTCTTATGGTTGGGATTGTTAGGAGCCTTATGGGTGTTTTGACATTGTTGGATGTCACGCATGAATGGTATCCATTAATTATATTATGAGGTAGGTCTCAAGGACATGTTATGAGGAATACACATCAAGGTGAGGCATATATTGAGGTTTCCTTTTTTGGGTGGAGTTTTGTTGAGTTTGATCTTAGAGTACATATATGATTCCATTGATAGGGTTTTAGATGAGGATTAGTTCTGTTGAAGGAATCCCCTATAGGGTGTCATGTAACGAACTAGCCTGAGTTGACCTTGATCCAGACACCTATACCAGCCTATGACAAGTCCCTAGAGGCGTTCTCGAACCTTCTAGGATGGAGACAAGCACCAAGGGCATCAAACAAGTACACAAGGGAACAATTTCTCCAAAATATAAACAATAAATCAAAATCCAGAATGAAATGGACATCCCAATATACATTTACATTAAAATTGAATAGAACATTATTTGAACAATAAACTAAAAGTAAAACTAATCCAACAACTCAACTGAACAAATATGATAACCAACTAACTCCATGTAAACCTACTGGCCACTCTCCAACATTATGATCACACACCTCCCAATGTGATCGAACTCAAGCTGAAACCTGCACAAGGGAAAAAAATAGACGATGACTATAGGCGTGAGTATTAAAACCCAGTAGGTTAGCCCGATATTATATTATCAATACACAACCATTAATGTAACATAAACATCAAATTCAAGTTTTTGAATTCAAGATATAAAGGTATCTTTTCTAAATGAGGTCTCATGCTATACAAAAAAACTACCAGACAAGAACATCCATTTTTTATAAACATGAATTCTTGTAATTATTTTTTAAGTGGTGAAACTTCGAAATGAAAATAGATTTCAAGTGGGCTGCTTTAAAAAATGTACACTTTTAAATAAATAACACACACTACTGAATTTCCCATCCAAACACGACGTATGGTGGTAGTGAGTGCAAAATAGCCAATGAGGAGAAGTCAAGTGAACACCCCAAGGAAGTAGATAGTTGTGAGCCCCATGTACCTCGTATCTCGGTGAGAGTAACAATAATAAATATATGTTCTCATGCAAATGAGAAAATTTTAGGGAGCATAACCATAACGTAGTGGCCCCCCAACGTCATCATCATCATAGTTTAGTTAGTGTTGTCATTTTCAAACATGCTATGTGTAACAAGGGCCAAACCCGACATAATCAGTAGCATTATAGTAAACGTCCTCCCACCTAGATACATGGGATTCCCATTAGTGATCAGTAAAGTTACCCATATTATCAAATACACTTTCCAAATCAACATTCCATTACCAAAGCATAAATACACAAAAAACCATCAAACATGATTCACATTTCATTTATGAATCAATAAACCGCTAAAAATATTTTTAAAAAAATTTCAAAGAGTATAACAAGGCCTTGCACATACAATCCATTAAAAAATGATCTTTTAAGGCCAATAACAAATAAATAACATAACAAACAACATATTTCACCCCCAAAACCAATTAATAAATCATTTTCAGGAACCATAAAATTCCCCCAAAAGATAGAACATGAAATAATCATGGAACCCATTTTTACAAAAAAAAAACAAATTCCCAATGGGCCTTTCAGCCATTCTCAAAACTAACATATGACAAAGGTATAAATTTAATATTTATTAAGGATTTTTATACACACCTTTTAAATAAGAAAAATAAATTCATAAATCTCTTCAAACATTAAGGTTACATATTCAAAACACAACAATTTTTATAAGGTTGTGAAATATAAAATTTTCCAACAACTCGGGCAAAAACATATAGTAAACCAAAACAAATTAGTTTTTAAAACCAAATAAAAATTAGAAATACATATGAGGAATCAAAATACAATTTATAATTCCTAAAATTATTTTATAAATACCAAAAAATGAATTCTTAATCAAACATAACACATATAATCCAACCTGGTAATTTTCTGAACACATGGCATGCCCTTTTAAACAAAAAAATTATTTTATGCACTTGACAATGAATAAAAAACCAATTGAATGCCATATTTTATGAAATATAATGTAACATATTCAAAATAAAATAAACAAGGTTCTGACCTTCACAAAATAGTGTCTAAATACTGTGTAACATTTAAACAATCACTTGGTGTGCACTTTTATGACAAAACAACAATATCTTTCAAAAAACAAGGCTTAAACTACCATTTTTTCAAACTAAAAAACTATAAAAATAGTGGAAAATAATAATAACCATATATATAAGATGAAAGAAATAATAAAATTATTATTATTAAAAGATAATGGCATGTTCGATGGATATCCTAACTCAAATCCATGTCGTAATGGAAACGCACACCCAATATCACCATCTGAGAGTTTATAAAACCCTAATCCAATGACGAACAACCACAAATAAAAAAACCCCTAAAATCATTTTTTAAAGAACACTAAGTCTAAAATTACTAGGTGATATTATAAAACAAAAATATAATGATAGGAGGAAGAAGATGGATGATAAAGGAGAAAGAATATGCCCTTTTCAATAAGAAAACTATCCATATTCCATTAGATATGAAATCATAGATAAAAGGTAATGGGCAGGAACTTCTTGGAGAGGTTCCTAAGGTCTGGAAGAACTTGGAAAAGATGATTTTTTGGAAAAATAGAACTCATTGATTGAATTATGTATGAAACAATATACCTTCCCAATTCTGGAAGATTTGAGAGACATTGAGAAGTTTTCCCAAATCTGAGACACATATGAGCTCCAAATAGGTAAAATCGATAATGGGTGTCAGTATGGAGGTATTGGATTTGAGTGGGAGGTGGAAGCACCAAAAAATATAAAAAATTTAATATCTTATAAAAGAACCAATTAATTGTTATAAACTGGAAATGGGCCCATGGGCTGACCCAATAACTAAATAAGTAACCCCAATTCAGTATGCTTATGAATCTCTAAGGGGTCTAAAAATGATATTGTTGTTTTAATATGTCAGTGTAGGAAATGTGGGAAGTTGAATTAGTCAAAAATGATAAAAAAAATTAATGAGTTATAAAATAAACAACATATGTTTTTAAATCTGGAATCGGGCTCACGGTTGGCCCAAATCATGAAGGAACCACCCTTTATCCAAAAACTCCAAACAGTCAATTGCGAACACAAATTACGGTGATTAGACATATATTGTAGTTCAAAACTCAAAATAAATCTCAATAAACACCCAATTAATGGATCAATATTTTTAATGAACTGGATCAAAACCATGACATTAAAAGAAAAAAACTGGGTGTGACAATTCTCCCCACCATTAAAGCATTCCGCCCAGGGAAAGTCTTAAAACATTCCAGCTGATTGATCAACACCTAAAGATTTTTAACAATATGGTCCCGCCTCCTAATCCAATGACACACCATCAACCATTAATAAAACATAATCATCTTACCTCAAACAAAACACTAACTCTAAACCACTTCCTGAAAATCAACTTAACGATCGAGTCACTACCTCCACATCCAAACCAAGAACCCGGTTGTTGGGCCTTCTACCAATGAACCCCAGAATCACCCAAACTAAAGATAACTCACAAAAACCAATTATTACAGTTGATTTCGGGATAGAATAACCACCAGTAAGAAATAATTGTCCCTAGATATGTTCCTAGGATGAAAAATCAATGAGACCTGTGGTTGGTCTCCCCCCATTAAAACCCAACTTGCAACGAACAAAAAAAATTCAATATGAGATAGGACCATGCCTCACTCACACAATCCTAGAAATCCTCTCTAGCAATAACCTACCAACCTATGTTAATAATTTTACAACAAGAATAACTAAACCACCCACTCCCGAACGGATGAGGCAAGAACTGGGCCAACACCTTCAGCACATATCCGGACCTCCACCACTTGAGGAGGGGAGGGAAGGGGACCCGATAATTATGCCCCTGAAACCACAAAATATACAAAATAACTACCCAACACTCTCAATCTATGAACATGTAACACCAATACCGAAGAAGATTACCACAGGCGGTCCACATAGAGACAATGATTGAAACCCCACATCCATGAAGGAAAAACCATAGACATTGTGTGAGGGTATGTCCACCATGTTTGTTGTGACAAAGATAAAATCACTGTAATGAGGAATAACAATAGATACATAGAAACTATACCATTCCACAATTGTGGAGGCATGAGCCTAGTAAAACTCTCCACACCTCTGGATTTTTACGGACTGCATGAAAAGCTTTAATCTGAGGCCTATGGCTAGAGCCATGATTCCTGAAGCATAAGCTACAACGTAGTAAGTGTTCTTAGGATCACACCACTCAAAAAAACTCACATACTCAACAAAAAAACTTCATAAAAAAGGAACTCATAGATACATATCAAAAAAAATTCTCACTCGAAATGAGGGGTAGAATGGATAAGGAAAAAAGTGAAACTCATCAACATCACCGAACAAAACTACAACTTCCAAAAGAGTTATCACGACTGGGAAGAACATTAAATCGATCACAAATAGCTCTATATTATAAAAAATAGGCTGGGGAATCATCTGTAGAGGTGGATTTAACATTATAAAAGAATCCTTAGGCTGATCAATTAGAAATATTTCTAACTGAGAACTATTCATGGCCACATCACAAGATCAAACACATCTTTAGAAACCCATTGAACATTACTCCAAAACCAAGGCACCAACATGATCTCATGTCAATATACAACATGATTATTAATTTTTGATCACATTTAAGCATACTAAATAAACAACTCCCCTAAGACATAGAAAAAACTATCCACATAACCATTGATTATAAACAATGTCCACAATTTTCAGCACAAAACACTTTTGAAAAATAAACTAACTTTGCTGGGTTCCATTTTCACCAATGGTGTTTCACCAAGTCTCACCCACATGCATGTTTCCATGGCACCCAGTCACCAAAACACCATTCCATAAAGGCCATCCTTCTAGATATCAATAAAACCATGCATGTGAGCACCCATGAAAACAGCAAAGGCTAAAACCAAACAACATTATTCCAAAAAAATATATACCTTACGAAGGAACACTAACCACCAAGTCAAATACCCTTTTCAGATTTCACAAAACAAACTACACTTCATCAACAAGCATTTTCTTAAAAAACACACCACTTTTCATTTTTTTCATCTTTTAAAACAACCAAGCTACTCCGAACAACAGCTTCCAATTTTCTGAAATTCAGCATGGTATATTTTCATAATCTGATGGTCATTGAAACCAATAACCATTCTAGGAAAACAACAACCGCTAAAAACCAATTTCCAAAACTAATTTATCAAATTAAAACACTTTTCAACATCCCAAAACACCCTATTTAAAACAAATAATCAGAATCACCTTAAAATGATCCACAGTTTCATATCATTTTATTTCAACAATCCACATGTTTAGATTTGCGAAAATCCAATCCTATTAAATCATCACCACTTCCTCCCAAAACATTGTTTTACAAAAATACATCCTTCCAAAACCATTATTATATTTAATTTTCAGAACCCCATTTCCACTTTTCAAAAACAATCCACTCATTTAAATATAATTTTTAAAAATCTCACAAAAGGATTTTCTAAAAAAATTCAGAATTCAAGAAAGGACCATGAGACCAAAAAGGGGACTAGTGTCAGTTGGTGACTTGACCATATGGTTGGCGGCCATATGTCAAACACAACACCAACACAGAGAGACTTATTAAGACCATTCCCAATTTCCACATGGATTTCTAGGTAATGCGAGCTCATGGATTCCATTAGTCAGACTCCCCTTTTCCAATCCCGACACCAAACAATCAACAAGAACTAAAGACACAAATAAAATTGGACATCCTATGGAATACCAAGGATCAGAACCAGAAAGAGTTCACTATGCTCTTCCTGCACTTACCCATCTTTTCCCAATAATACTACTCCTTCTACCTTGACATACCCCAAATTACAAGGGCTCTCTAAAAATAATGGTATGTTAATATCCGACCTCCTCTGATACCATTTTGTCATAAACTAGCCCGAATCGACCCTAAACCATTCACCTAGGCCAACCCACGAGAAGTCCCAAGAGGTATTCCTAAACCTCCAGGGATGGAGAAATGTACTGAGGGAATAAAAAAAGTACATAGGGGAATGATTTCTCCAAAATATAAATAGTGAAACAAACATCAGAAAGAAATGGATAGCCCAAAATACATTTATATAAAAATTGAACTGAAATTTATTTGTATAAGAAACTAAAAGTACAACACAACTAACCAAACCCAATAACCAACTAACTCTATCTAAACCTATAGGTCACTATCCAAAATAATGGTCACACATCGCCCATGGTGATCGAACTCAAGCTGAAACCTTCAAAAGGTCTAAAAACTAATGAAAACTATAGGCGTGAGTATTGTAACTTAGTAGGTTAGCCCAATATTCTATTCCCAATGCACATCCATTAAAAAAACATCAAATTATAGTTTTTAAATAAATTATATAAAGGTATGTTTTCAAAATGAGGACCCATGCTATACAAAAAAATTACCATACATGAACTTCCATGTTTTATAAACAAGAATGCTAGTAACAATTTTCAAAGAGGTGAAACATCGAAAAAGAAAATTGTTTTCAAGAGGGATGCGTTAAAGAATATAAACCATTATATAAATCACACAAACAAAATTATTTACAAAAAAAACATTCTGTATGTATATGGTGAGTGAAAAATAGCCAATTAGTACAAGTCACTGGAACACCTCTATGCACTAGTTAGTTGTGAGCCCCAGGTACCTCGTATCTCGGTGAATATAACCATAATAAATATCTATTCTCATGAACACGAGCCAATAGTTGGGAGATTACCAATAAACTAGTGGTCCCCCACATCATCATTACCATATTTTAGTTATTTTTTTCATCCTCAAACTTGCTACGTGAAACAGGGGCCAAACCCCACAGAATCACTAGCATACTAGTACACGTTCACCCGCCTGGAAACCTGAGATTCTATTTAGTGCTCAATCAAGTTAAAAATATTATCAAATACAATTTACTCATAAAAATTACATTAACAATCCATAAAAACACAAACAACATAAAAACATTCTTCAAAATTCTTTCACGAATAAATAAACCACTAAAAAGATTCATAATACAATTTCAAGGAGTATAACGATGCCTTGCACATAAAATCCTTTAAAAATTTTCTTTAAAGGCCACAAAACCATAAGGAACATATAAAACCTGATTTTTAAGCCCCAAAACCAATAAATAAATCATTTTCATTTACAATAAAATTTCCTCAAAATATATAACATGAAATACACATGGAAACCACTTAAAAAAGAAAATGTCAAACGGGCCATTAGGCCTTTCTAAATCCAAACATTTGACCACGGTATGCATATAAATTTTTTAAGGATGTATATAAACACCATTTATAGAAGAAATCCACATTCATAAATCCCTTAAATTATTTAAGTTACATATTCAAAACCCAACCATTTTAAAAAAGATGTGAAATGGGCCATTTTCAAACAACTCAGTGCAAAACATGTTGTAAACCAAAACCCATTTGTTTGTAAAACCAAATAAAAATTTGAAATCCTTATGAGGACCCAAATAAACATTTATAGTTATTCAAATTAATTTATAAATCTGAAAAAATATATTTTTTAAATCAAACATCGCACATAAAAGCCAACCACCCAATTTACTGAAGACATGACATGCCATTTTAAACAAAATAATTTATTTTATGTACTTGAGAAGGAATAAAACACCATCTGCATGAATTATTTTATAAAAGATACTATAAGATATTAAAATTACCATAAACCAGGTTTTAAACCTCACAAAATAGTTTGGAAATATATTGGAGCATATAAATAAACACGTAGTGTGAACTTTTATGACAAAACAGCACTACCTTTCACAAAACAAGTCTTAAAAAATCATTTTGCACACCAAGAAAATTATCCAAATGCTCGAAAATAATAATAAACATATATATAAGATAAAAAAATCATGAAAAATTAATGATAAAGGGTTGTGAAAGGGATATCCTACCTCAAATCCTCGGCATAATGGAAACACACACCCAATATCACCATCTGAGGGTTTATAAAACCCTAAACCTATGAAAAACATCCCCAAATGAACAAAAACACCATAAAGAATAATTTTATAACCAAACCCTAGGTCTAAAATGATTAGGTGAGATTATAAAACCATGAAATAAGGAATGGAGGAAGAATATGTGGGATAAAGGAGAGGGGATCTCACCTTATCAACTAGAAAACACTTCGTATTACATTAGATCTGAAAACATAGAGAAAAGGGAATAGGCTGGAACATCTTGGAGATGATCCTATGGTCTGAAAGAACCATGGAATGAATATTTTTGGGAAATAGAGCACTCACTGAATTAATTATGTATGAAACAATTTATTTACTCAATTCTAGACGATTTGAGAGACATTGAGCAGTTTTCCCAAATCTGCAACTCATATGAGCTCCAAAGAGGTAAAATCGATTATGGGGGTGAGGATAGTGGTACATTCTTCATGTGTGGGGTAGAATCACTAGATAATATTAAAAATTGATTTATATATAACATAAACCAATTATTTTTTTAAATTGGAAATTGGCCCATGGGCTGGCCCAATACCTAAATTAGTAACCCCAATTTACCATGCTTATGAATTTATAAGGGGTTAAAAAATGATATGTTAGTTTTTATATGCGAGTTAGTGGGAATTTGAATGAGTCTAAAATGATAAAAAATGAATGATTTATAAAAGAAAGAAAATATGTTTTTAAATATTGAAATGGGCTCACGGTTGGCCCAAATCATGAAGCAACCACCCTTTCTCAAAAAACTCTTAATCAAGCAATGGATAACCCAAATTTGGGTGATTATACATATAAGGTAGTTCAAAACTCAAAATTAATATATCCAAACACCAAATAAAAGGATCGGCATTTTCAATGAACTGGATTAAAACAATTACGTGAAAAGAAAAAAAATGGTGTCTGATATGTCTTGTCGGAGTTATGGGTTTATAAAGGATCCCCATGTATAGTGTCTTATTTTGTTGAGGATCATGGAACCGTGTTGTATATCATATTTTGGATTTCATGTGATGTGGCTAGTGATGATTGTAATGTTTTTGTTAGAGTATGAAGGTTTTATCCATCCCTCGCGTTTGATTAGTGTAATAGAGGTTTGAGGATTATCTTGATCATGAAGATGAGAGATGATACCTTTTATATTTTATTAGATTGGTTGTGTTCCCTGAGTTTTATTCAATTCCATTAATATATTGGTCAAATGGTTTTTTTGGAGGATGGGCTACAGAGCTAACAAACATTATGGATGAGTGTAGTCACCATAGACTATTAGTTCTCCTAGGGATTGGGTTAGTAGACTATATAGTCTATAAATCTCACAGAGACCCATTTCATGATAGATTATTGGTTCTTGGTCATTTTCTCATTGATATGCAGATTGTATCATTTTCCTAGTTAGTTATATAAGACTTTTGGGAATGGTAGTACACTATTGGGTTTAATAAGGGGTCCCTACCACTAGTTCATATTATACCACCAGAGTCCAAGTTCATAGTAGTCATGTTATAGGGGTACCATTCATAGAATGGGTTCATAGGGTTTATGATATTTTAACTTCCATTAATTGTACATTAGAGATCCTTTATTATTAGGCGGATGCACTTGATTATGTTTTTTATGATCCACGTTTCTAAATTTATTTGGATTGGGAAAAATCATAGGTATATATTTATATGGGTTTTAGGACAAAAACTAAGGTCTATTGTTTACTTTTTTTATCCATTTTTTATAATTTCATTTTTGTTTTTACCTTTTATAATGGAAGTCATATTTATCTAAAAAAGAAATGATGTGTGTTGTGTGCACTTATTTTGATAACTTATGATAGGACCACCAATGGGGTTGGCCTACATACATTTGTTTCCCATGGCATGCACAAGAACCTTAGTGTAGATTTAGAAATTATGTCTTCATTTAGGTTGAGAATGTCTTTGTATATTTGACAGAGGACCAATGTTGAATTTTCATGTAGATCTGCTCTTCTGTAGCATGAGGTTCATACTATAGTTGTTTAGACATCATTGAAACTAGGTTTGTGGTTTAGTATAGACCTACAGTATACTAGTATGTATTTATTTTCCATAATTTTATTCAGAATGAGTTCTTCCTAGTTGGAGACTACTGTCTCTATGATTTTCCCTTGAGTCCGTATGCATCATTCCGTTATTTACAGTCATAAAAATTATTTATTTATGTGCACTATGAGGATTAAATATTCTTTTATATATTGTTTATTTCAACTACTATTTCACAATGATATGTGGTTATTTTCCCCTTGCTATATCATTTTCCCCCCAGTATTAGACATTCACCTTCGGAATATAAGTAGAATCCCGTGTGGCCTTCTTACATGCCATATTGGGTGACCGGATGGGGAAACCTGACTTAGTTCCAATCAAAATGGTAATAGTGTAGTTTATTTATTTCCTTTATTATTTATGATTTATTTATATAAGTGGTCTTGTAATGTGTCAGATCTATGTTGGATAACAGACTTGAGAATTAGGAAAAAAAATTTTGATAGAATGTTTATGTTACCATGCTTGTGTGATTTCTGTTCATGGTTTCCAATCATATGATTTTTTCATTTTCACCACAGCTGATGAACATATGTTTGTGGAATTTATTATTTTTTAGTTTTTTTAATTCATATTAATTACAAGAGGCATGTTTTCATCCATAAATTTTTGCACATATGATAAAAATTCCTTTCTGTGTGTGTTTTAATAATGATGATAGTTTAGTTTATAGTGCTTGTTGATCCTTTAGCGAGGTTTTGTTGTGTGGTCCCTTGGTATAGAAGTAGTGACTAGAGGGAGCAGTGAATAGTTATTTTTTATTTATTTAATTTAAATACTAATTAAATGAAGATAAAACTGTGTTAATGGTTCAATGGAATAAAAAAGATAACACAAGATTTTTTATTGAGGTTCCGATCACAAAGATTATTTTCCTCTCATCAATATTCTCTACACTTCAATGTGACTAGTATTAACTAGGCCCTTACCTTTGAATGAGTGTGGTAACCCTATTAAACACATATGAAAAACTAACTTTTTTTCACTTATAGTGGTATAACCCTTGAATTATGAAGGAGTCATAACATACCATCATTTTGTATTGGAGGAATAACCCTACAATCCTTTTAGATTGGTGAAATAACCCAATGAACAATTTTGGATGGGAAATGATTAAACCAGAACACTATAGAAATAAAATAATGTTGGATGATTTAAAATAGATAAAATAACATAATAAATAATATCAACATCACAAAAATGATGTAGAAAGACAACACATCTCGACTTCCTTGATCACTCTAGTGGTGGAAGAATAATACGATGATGAAATTCAGTTTTCAGAGTAGAAGAACAGAAGTTGATGTAGTCTCTTGATCAATTCATATAAATAGAATTTGTATCATCATATTCTCATTGAGATGAATCATGCTCATGAGTATATGTTTAAATCATTGAAGGGATCCCTAGGACTATTAAATCGTGATCATATAGAAGAATATCTATCACCAATATATGAAAAAAAACAAATTAGTGTATACTAATAATATAATACAATAGTAAACATTTATTTATTAAAATATCATAGATAAAAACACAATAGGGATTTATAATTATTAAAGATATATTTAAAAACATTTAATATTTTATGTATAATGATTATCCCAAACAATTTACCAATTTTTTCCATTCTATGAATATTATTTCCTGAACGGTAGGTGTACCATGTTTCCATAACGGTTGGTGTACAATTTTCTATCAGTGAGGTTTTAAGGGTGATGTTCATGAAAATTGTTCTAACAGTGTGGTTCAGGATCAATGTTATATCAGTGAGGATCATGAACAGTGTTCTATCAATGAGGTTCTAATGATGAGGTTCATGAACGATGTTCTAACGTTGAGGTTCATGGTTATTATTCTATTGGTGAGTTTCATGAACAGTGTTTTTCCTTTTCCAAATTTTGAGTTCATGAACAGTGTTTCCATCTTCCTACTATTTCACCCCTTTAGCATTTTCTATAGATTTAAAATTCATTTAAATCATCATTTTAATGACTCTAAACCCGATTCATTGGACACAACTACTATATTAATTATCCCTAAGGGTCAGGATGTTTTTACTTGGTCAAACCACATGGTTTAATGCGATCTTTTTTTAATGGGAAATTAAGCATATCTAAAACCATCACCCCTTTAAATTTTCTAAAAGAATGGGATATCTTTCTCTCTAAATATTTCTCTTTGTTCTCAGGTGTGAGATGCTCAAACATCCCATTACATCTCGTAGGAGTTTCAAAATCAAACATTCCTCCTGGGATTGGTTCCCATATGTTTTGATACTACCAAGCTGTATCAATCAGTCATCGATATTAGGTTATTTTCATCATCATTATTTTGGGGTTCATCTTCCCCTATTTATCCTTTCCATATTATAACATGTCATCTCCATGCTAATAATAGTGTCTTATTGGGTTTCAGTTGTTGTGGTCGTACTGTGGCATCCTCGGGTGGATGTAGTTGTCTCGAGAGGAGGTGATCGTGAACCATCGTGTGGACTGTTCTCGTATAAAGAACGTCAAGAACCATTTTTGGTAGGGTATTCACTGATTCTCTCTTCTTTTATGTGAAACTATATTGTTATCATGATTTATCCCACTAGATCACAATGTAATTGACCTAATAAATATTTGAAATAGATAAAAAAATTTACATCAGTCGTATGTTATTGCCTCTTAGTTTTCTAGATAGTGTGATATTAATTATTGATGTGTTTAACATCTAGTTCTTGATAGGAATTGGTAAAGAACGTAATGATGGAATTAATTGGTAATGGTTTGGATAATGATAATGATGCATGTAAATGAATCTAGTTCTCCTTGTTGTAATTTGATGTTAATCAAATAGGTGTAGTAAGAATGTTTCATTATTTTTATGATATATAATTGATTAGGCTTCTTAAATTTGGTACCTATGAATAGTAAATTGGTTATTTCTAGATGGATTAATGAAATGTTTTTTTGATAATACCTTGAAGGGTTCTATGTTACCCTCTTGATCCTTAAAGGGCCAAGATCCCAATTATTAAGATGGTTTTTTCATACTACTTGTGTTGTGATATGAGCATGGATGGTTGTTGAGGTATGTGGGGTCATTGAGACCATTGGTTGTGGAAAACGTTGACGCTATGAGTTGCGGGATGCATCAATTTATGCATGTGGGTGTTGGGGAGGACACCGAGGATGATGGAATGGAATGGATGTGATTGTTGGATGCTAGCTATTTTGTTTTGGTTTATTACCTATTTTAATTTTCCCCACTTCCTAAGGCAGATGGTCTTGATTACCCTTCATCTAAAATAGGAAAAGACGCGTGTGCTATGCCACGTGCCATCCTAGTTTAGCTTGACAAGAGAGGATGGATCTACGCTCTTGCTATAGGTGGAAAAGACTCGAAGGGTAGTACATCTACTCAGAGTGTTGAGCCCCCATGTGTTTAGTAGCATAGAATCTTTTTCTAGAATGCATGGGAATATGGTAAAGTAATTCTATAATGAACAATTGAATAAATGATGTTAGCCCAAGGGGTTGGAGTTTGCTGGAACATAATGATGAGGTTGTAATTTGAAAGGGACAATGTACTTTGGGTGTTATGCGAATTAAATTTAATGTGGAATTTTTATTGGTTAATTAGTGTTTAAAAAATTAATTAACATAAATTGAAACTAATAAAAAGGTAATGAAATAATGTATTAAATATCTTTAAGTGGTTGTGTTCATATAGGATACCTGGTTTCAAAATTAGCTTTCTTGAGTCTGAGATATGCTAGCTATAGTTGTGCCTAAGACTATGTTATTCCCATTGTGTGGTTGTGTGATATAAAATATTATGTACTTCATGGGTTCCTATATGCTACTCCACCCTGTCAGTAAAGGAAACTCACACCCCGGGGATTTTGATCAATGGGTAGTGTTTTAACCAACATTTTGGTGGGAGGATGGATGGATGACTGCCCCCTTTGTCCCCACTCTCTTCTCATGGTAGTTACTTGTGCTCAGAGTAACAATGGATAGTTTTCCACATATATGTGTGAAGAGGGTTTTAATGGATTATGGTTATTCACGCACATATATTCTGGATATTTTATCATATGGACTCCTATAGGTGTATAGTTTATAGGTCGTGATGGATTGAGTATCCTTAATCGGTGAATGGGTGGAAATGTCTTGAGGTATAATACTCGATGTATGATACACGTTATGCATGCTTTGGTGTCTACTAGAATCTACCTGGTTACATTTCTTACGTGGATGTGGTGGTTTTCTTGCATGAGGTGCATGCTTTGGTGCTTCTCCCATGTGTTTGTGGGAAAGCCATTTTGGAGAGAGATGCTCAGGACGTGGCACGTTGGGGAAAAGCGGAAAACCAGTGGGGAAGTAGTGGGAGGATACACTTGATAGTCTCTATTATATGATATATTCTGTTATGTGTTACTTGGTGGGAGTATCCATGTTGAGGTTGGGAACTTATTATACCTATTTAGTTGACAAGTTATATTCACTTGTTGTTTACTGTTCTTTAGCTTTCTTTCTTTACATTTGCATGAGAGGATCTGAGAAGGATCCTACTGAGTATACAATTATACACAACCTATAAATATAAATTTTTTTCAGGTCACTTGGAGCAGGTTGGAGATCAAGCTCGTATCTACTAGCTTGGGGTTGCAAGAGCTGTTTGGGCTTATGGTTGCTTCTATTTTTACTTTCTTTTGTGTACTTCTAGTTTTCCCCATCTAGTTGTTGTACTTTTTCATGACATTACATATGTGCACATGGGATTCTTTTATATTTCAGTTTTGAGATGGAGTTGGTTGGTGTCTATCTTATCTCCCTCTTCTGCATGTGTTCTCTTAGAGGGTATTGCCTCCCATTTTTTTTTACTATACTCTCGTTGTTAGACGCCAACCCGTGGCCTACTGGTGGTAGGACTCGGGGGGTCATTATCTCCCTTCTCACTTTTCTAGACCAGGTGGGGTACACTTTGGGGGGGGGATGGGGTTGTGATGGAGTGGTATCAACGCTTTGGTTGAGGGATATTATGGAGTTTGGAGTTATGAACATGTGTGGTTGCATGGGTTGGTAGGAAAACAGTGTCATTCATGTTTATCAAGTGATGTAAACACTAGAGACTGGCTGAGAAATTGGTGTTTCGGGCCCCCTATGATCTGATGTACGGACCTTTATGTTTACAATGGCTACTAAACAAAGTGATACTAGTTTCATGGTAGAGACCTAGGAAAGGAACATGCATCATTCTTACTTTTTCCTGTGTTTTAATGGGTAGACCATGTGATAGGTTATCCTAAAATCAATGAATGAAAACAATTAATTAAATAATGTTGAGTCTTCCATATTCTAGTTTTAGGATCTATAAGGGTTTTTTTATTTTACAGGTATGGCTCCAAGTCGACATCCTCATCAGGTTTGCGCATAAAATGTCCATCCTACTGTTCCAATAGATCGATGTAGGGTAGAGGTTGATGACGACGACACATGGAGGAAGACACTTTGAGAGTTTGTGTCCAATACTCTGCAGAAGTCTGAGGGATCCGTTTCAGATGCAGTCATGGAAGAATGGTAAGAGGAGGTCGAGATCGGCTTCAGTTTGATCCGTGCACGGAAAGAGCAATGGGTGTCCTTGTTTGTGACGATGCTATGTGGAGAAGTGAGGTAGTGGTGGTTCTTGTTCCTTGGGGTTCACAAGGAGTTATCGATCCCATTGGAGGAGTTCTATGAAAAGTTTAGTGTTGATTTTCTTTCATCGACTATGAGAGCTTCTAGTCGCGAGGAGTGTCTACCCTTTGACAGGCAGATCCAGTGTTTGAGAGTTTGGAATCCATTTCAGAAACATTTTACAACATGATTCGGACCTACTGCTAGATGAGGAGGCCAGGGAGAGGAATTTCAAGGAGGCTTTAAATTCATAGATCCAGTGCCAGGTCACCACATTTATGATAAAAACATATCATGTGGTGCTGGAAGGGGTAGAGGTTGTCCAGAGGACTTTGTCAAAAACTGGATCATCACGAGAGGGAAATTTTCATGATTCCTCGCGAAGTAGAGATGTGGTCCATGGTTCCTGGTTATCAGGGCAAAAGAGTTTCCATTCAGCCTGGGGTAGGTCCCAGCCCTTTACATCACGTTTCTCTAGAGGTAGCAACTCTCATGCCTCTGCCAAGGAATCAGGCAATTTTTTTCTTCTTGTGGTTGCGGTCATTAGCAGGGGGAGTAACCGGCCTTTCAGAGATGTCATCATGCACCAGGTGCTACATTCCAAGTTACTGTATTGAGGTAGTTCCATCCAAGGCAGTAGCAGAATGTTTCACTAGCTTTAGATCAGCAGAGGGTTGATGGGGGTAGGAGGAGGACAGCCCCATGACACTCCCCATCCTCAGAGAGGGAAGCACGTATGTGGAGGTGGTCGTCATCAATGCTAGAGAGGACGTGTAAGTGGTCCTCATCAGATTCATGGTCTGGCGTTGCCAGCTCCAAGCGAGCCAGATATCGTTCGAGGTACCCTTTTCTTGATTGCTACCTTAGTGTATCCCTTGTTTGACTCAGGAGTGACACACTCCTTCATATCACCTACCCTTGTCCATGCTTTGGGACATGAGGTAGAGAGGCTTCCAGTGCCCATGTCATTGACTACGCCAGTAACCGGTCGAGCTAACTTGTTTGCAGTATGTAGAGACTGTGAGCTAGTGTTGGGGTAGAACTACTCTTGTGGAGATTTCCTATGTTTACAAATTCAACCATATGATGTCATTCTCTGCACGACCTGGTTGTATTCAGTGCAGGATATCATGGATTGCTTTGGGAAGAAATTCATTTTCTTTGGGGTAGATGGAGAGCCAGTTGTCTTTGATGGCGAGCGAGATCCTCTGTTGGGTCAGAGGCACATTTTGTCCTTATCATTCAATATGGCTGAGATGATTTTGATTTCATCATAGGTTCAGAAGATGGAGATTCCTAGGGTCGTAGAAGAGAACCCTAATGTCATTCTAGAAGAGGTTGTAACATTACCCCCTTGACGAGAGATTGAGTTTGGGATTGAGCTACAACCAGGATAATCTCAAATTTCTTTGTCTCCATATAGGATGGACCCTTCTGAGTTAGAAGAGATACATATATAGCTTGATGGTCCATTACAGTGTGGTATTGTTCGGCCAAGTGTGCCACTATGGGGTGCACCAGTTTCTTTTGTGAAGAAGGATGACGACATTTTGCGTTTTTTTGTTGATTATCATCGCCTATACAAAGTGAAAATAAAGAACCTCTATCCTTTTATGTGGATTGATGATTTATTCGATCAACTGAAGGGGGAAAGTTGGATCTCCAAGATCATCTTGCGGTCAGGATATCATCATATGCGTGTGAAGAATTAGGATATCCTGGAGACTGCCATCTGTTGTCGTTAGTGGAATTATAAGTTCATTGTAATGTCGTTCAGTGTGACTAATGCTCCATCTGTGTTCATGGGATTTATGAATGTTGTGTTCTGTGAGTTCCAGGACAAGTTCGTGGTGGTTTTAATAGAATCCATCCTTGTATACTCCATGTTTGAATTGGAGCATTGAGAGCATCTGCACGCTATTTTGGGTGTTCATTGTCAACAATGGCTATTCGGTATGTTATCTAAGTGTGAGTTTTGGGCTCGAGAAGTCCATTTATTGGGGCATGTTGTGTCCCAGCAAGTAGTAGCTTTGGATCTATCGTAGATAGAAGAAGTTTTGTCTTGGGTATCCTCCAAGACAGTATCAGAGGTGCAATGTTTCCGTGGACTCGCAGGATACTACAGGAGGTTAATATCCAATTTCTCATGAGTTTCCACTCCTCTGACAGCTTTGACCAAGAAATACCATAAACTCATATGTACTAATCAGTGTTAGGTATCTTTTGATTATCTAATGGAGAAGTTAGTAAGTTCTCCAGTTCATTGTCTTCCAGCTGAGGGAGTTCAGTTTAATGTTTTCTACGACGATTCACATCTATTGGTAGGATGTGTTCTCATGCAGCAGATGTCAGTTGTTTCTTTTGTGTCTCGGCAGTTGCGTCTCCATGAACGTAACTTTTCCACCCATGATCTTGAATTGGCAGTCGTAGTGTTTTCTCTAATTTTGTGGAGACACTACCTCATTGGAGTGTATTTTGTGGTTTTCACCGATCATAAGAGATTGAGGTATGTTTTTTCCCAGTGTGACTTGAACATACAACAACATCGGTGGATGGAGTTACTACAGGAATATGACTTCGAGATATCATATGCACCTAGAAAGGGGAATGTTGTACCTGATGCATTGAGTCGAATGTCACGTAGTGATGTTGTGCGTGAATCCGGTGATTCATGGAAAGTAATGGAAGAACTATCATAATTTCATCATAATATGGGAGAAGTTTGGGGTAGATGTGGTATTTTTTAAATGAAGGTACAATCATCATTGATTCAGAAGGTGGAAGAGTACCAGTTGGGGGATCTTGAGGTGGAGGTCTGGAGAGGTTGAGTTGTTTGTGGCGAGGCCCCTGATTGTTGGTCGGAAGATGAACAACACCGAATGTTTTATCATAGAAGCCTTTTTGTTCCTTTGACGATGCATGATATTGTTCTCAGAGAGTTTCATAGTTTGCCTTTAGCATTGTATCTTGTGGTGACAAAGATATACCGAACCTTGAGGAGCCAGTTTTGGTGGCTGGGTATGAAGCATGCAACTGTAGAGTTTGTGCCTCGATGTTTGGTCTTCTAGAGGGAGAAGGTCAAACACCGTGTTCCTAGTGGTATTCTCTTTCGATTAGAGATTCCATAGTAGTAGTGGATGGAAATCTCAATGGACATTGTTACTGGCTTACCTCGATCTTTGGGAGGAAATGATGCTATTTGGTTGGTAGTGGAGGGATTAACAAAATTGTCCCACATTTTAGCAATCAATGAGTCAATCATAGTGGATGTTTTGTCAAGGAAGTATCTAGAGGAGGTGGTGAGACTTCATGGAGTCCCAAGGACAATCATTTATGATCAAGATCCTCACTTTACGTCTAGGTTGTGGAGTGGTATCCAACATGATTTTGGTTCTCATCTATTCTTTAGCACTACTTTTCATCCTCAAACTAATGGTCAGACAGAGTGAGCCATCCAGACTCTTGAAGACATTTTACGCTCTTGTGTTCTTGAATTTAGAGGTTCATGGATGAGGAACTTACCCTTGGAGGATTTCACTTACAATAATTGTTTTCACTCCACTATCGGTATGGTTCCATTTGAAACCTTGTATGGCTGACCATTCCATTATCCGTTCTGCTGGACTGGGGACAGAGAGTCAGAAATACTCAGACCAGAAGTAGTAAATAATACAACAGATACGGTTTAGGTGATTCGTAAGTGGATGAATACAGCACATGATCGTCAGTAATAATATGCCTATCTATGGGGGAGACCCTTACAATTTGATGTTGGGGATCACATGTTTCTGAAGGAGACTCCCCGTCGTGGGAAGTGAAGGTTAGGTCACTGGAGTTAGCTTTCTCCACAGTTTTTTTGTCATTTTGAGGTGTTATCTCATGTTGGAGCTCTATCGTACCAAGTTTCACTTCCCCCACAAATGATTCAGATAAATGATATTTTCCATGTATCACAGCTCCGCTGTTATCTTCATGATTACTCTCACATCATCAACTGGGGAGATATTGATGTTAATGATGATGTGACCTTTGAGGAGTGACCTATGGAGATCTAAGACCGCACGGAGAAGGTTTTGCGTAGGTGTTTTATCCCCTTTGTTTGTGTCTTGTGGTGACACGGTGACATAGAGGAGAGTACCTAGGAACATGAGTCACAAATACATGCTCAGTACCTAGATTTGTTTGATGTTTTACTCTTTTCATGTATCGATGTAGCATTTGTGGTTATAAACCTTTCATGTTTATGATATGGCTCCCTTTTTTTCTTTTGGGGGTTGATCTCTTTTGAGAGGTATCTCTATGGGTGGTTGTTTAGACCCCGTTTCGTTTTCACTTTATGTGGGTTTTGAATTCTTGGGGATGAGAATGTTTTGAGAGTTATCTGATGTAATGGAACGTACCACTCCTGTCCATTCGTTTGTTAAAATATGATGTTTGAGGTGTTCAGGGAGGTCAAGGTGACTTATCCCCAATACGTGGCCAATTTTTCTCATTCTGTGAGCCATGTTTCGAGAACGGTAGGTGTACAATGTTTCCATAATAGTAGGAGTACAGTGTCTCGAGAACTATAGGTGTATAATGTTTTATCGGTGAGGTTCTAATGGTGAGGTTTATGAATATTTTTCTAAAGGTGAGGTTTATGAACAACGTTCTATCGGTGAGGTTCATGAATTGTGTTCTAGCGGTGAGGTTCTAACGGTGAGGTTCATGAATAGTGTTCAAATGGTGAGGTTCATGAAAAGCCTTCTAATGGTGTTATTCATGAATAGTGTTCTATCGGTGAGGTTCATGAATAGTGTTCAATCAGTGTGGTTCTAACATTGAGGTTCATGAACAATTTTTTTCCTTTTCCAAATTTTGAATTCGTGAACAATGATTCTAACTTCCTAGAGTTTCGCACTTTTAGCATTTTCCTTTGACGTAAATGCATTTAAAGCCTCGTTTTAAAGACTATAAAGCTAATTAAATGGATATAACTCCTATATTAATTATCCCTAAGGAATAGGATATTTTTACTTTGTCAAACCGTGTTGTTTAATGCGATCTATTTTAAATGGGAAATTAAGCGTATCTTAAACCTTCACTCCATTAAATATTCTAAAGAGATGTGGTATCTTCCTCCCAAATTTATTCTCCATGTTCTCAGAGGTGAGAGGCTCAAACATCCCATTACTTATCCTAGGAGTTTCAAAATCCAAATTCCCTCCTCAGATTGGTTCTGCACTATTCTGATGAAACCAAGCTGTATCGATCAATCATCGATATATGGTATGTTTCATTGTCATTGTTTGGGGCGTCGTCATCTCATATTTCTCATTTCCATGTTATATAATGTGATCTTCATGCTTCTAATGGAGTTTTCATGGGTTTAGGTTGGTGCAGTTGTATTGTGGCATCCTCAGGTGGCTGCAGTTTTCATGAGAGGAGGTGATCGTGAACCATTGTGTGGACTATTCTTGTATAAAGAACGTCAATAACTCTTTGAGGTAGGGGATTTGTTTCTTCTATCTTATTTTATATGCAACCGTATTGTTATCATTATTTATCCCACTGGATCATAATGGAATAGACCTAATAAATTGTTTATCCGGATAAACAAATTGTGATCGGTTGTATGTTATTGCATCTTTTTTTCTAGATAGTGTGATATAAATGATTGATGTGTTTAGCATTTAGTTTTTGATAGGAATTGGTAAAGAACAGAGAGAAAAAATTAATTGATAATGGATTGGTAAAGAAAATGAGGCATTTAAATGAATCTAGTTCTCCTTGTTGTAATTTTATGTTAATCAAATTGGTGTAGTAAGCATGTTTAATTATTTTTTTGATAGCTTACTGATTTGATTTCCTAAATTTGGAACCTTTGACTAATAAATCGGTAAATTCAAGATGGATTAAAGAACTGATTGATTGATAATTACTTGAAGGGTTCTGAGTTACCCTCTTGATTATTAAATGGCCCAGAGCACAATTGTTAAGATGTTTGTTTTCCTACTTCTTGTGTTGTGATGTGAGCCTGCATGGCTGTTGTAGTATGTGGTGGCATAGAGACCTTTGGTTGTGGTAGCAGATGACACCTAGAGTGGTGAGATGCATCGGTTTATGCATGTGGGTGTCGGGGAGGACACCAGGGATGATGGAATGTGATGGATGTGATTGTTGGATTCTTTCTGTTTCATATTTCTTAATTATCTCTTTTAGTTTTCCCCACTGCCTAAGGAAGCTTGTCTTTCTTACCCTTCTTCCGAAACAGGAAAATATGCACAGGGTATGCCACGTGCCATCTGTTTTTAGCTTCTCAATGGAGGATGGATCTATACTCTTGCTATAGGTTGAAAAGACTCAATGGGTAGAACATCTACTCACCGTATTGATCCCCCATGTGTTTAGTAGCATGAATATTTGTCTATAATTTTTGGGATTGTGGAAAAGTAATTCTGTAATGAATAATTGAATAAATGATTTTAACACATGGGGTTGGAGTTTGCTAGAACAAAATGATGAGGTTGTAATATTAAAGGGACAATGGACTTTGGGTGTGATGTGAATGAAATTTAATGTGGAATTATTATTGGTTAATTATTGTTTAAATAATTAATTAAAGTAATGTGAAACATATAAAAGGTAATGAAATAACTTATTAAATCTCTTTAAGTTGTTGTGTGCTTATAGGATACCTATACTTAGAAGTAGCAGCCTAGAGTCTGAGAGACGTTAGCTGCAGTTGTGTCTATGACTAGGTTATTCCCATAGTGTGGATGTGAGATATAATATATTCATTACTTTTTGTGTTTCTATATGCTACTGCAGCCTATCAATAAGGGCAACTGACCACACTAGGTTCTTGAGCCCTGGGGGGTGTTTTCCCCAACATTCTGGTGGGAGGATGGATGGCTAACTACCCCCTTCAGCCCCACTCTCTTCTCTTGGTAGTTACGTGTGGTGGTAGGCACAATGTTTAGTTTTCCCCATATCTGTGTGTAGAGGGATGTAATGGATTGTGGTTATTAAAACACATATATTTTGGATATAGTATCCCATTGAATACTATAGGTGTGACGTGTATTGTCTCTGACGGCATGAGGATCCTTACTCAATGTATGTGTTGTAATGGTTTGAGGTATAATACCTGATGTATGATACATGTTATGAGAGCTATTGTGGATCCGAGAAACTACCTGGTTACTTTTATTATGTAGACGATGTGGTTTTCTTACACTAGGTGCATGTAGTGGTGCTTCACCCAAGTGTCTGTAGGCAAACCGTTTTATAGAGAGATTCTCATGACGTGCGACGTTGGTGCAAAGCGGCAAACCAGTGGGGAAGTAGTAGCAGGGTACCCTTGATATTCTTTATTATATGATATATTATTGTATGTGTTACATGGTCAGTGTAGCCATGGTGGGGTTGGGATCTTAGTGTACCTTTTTAGATGACGATTTAGTTTCACTTATTATTCATTGTTCTTTAGCATGATTTCGTTACTTTTGAACAAGAGGCTCCAGGGGGATCTTACAGAGTATACTATTATAATCACCCTATATATATAAACTGTTTTCAGGTCACATGGAGCAGGTTGGAGATCAAGATGGTATCTACTAGCATGGTGTTCCAGGAGTTGTCTGGGCTTGTGGTTGCTGTTGTTTTTACTTTCTTTTGGTTACTTGCAGTTTTCCCCATCCAGTTTTATTACTTTTTCATGATATTACATTTTTTCACTTGGGTTTATTTTATATTTCACTTCTAATTTGGAGTTGGTTGGTGTCTATCTTATCTCTCTCTTCCGCATGTGTTCTTTTAGAGGGCAATGCCTCCCATTTGTGTGTTTACTATACCCTTGGTGCTAGTCGCCAACCCAAGGCCTACTAGACATGGGACTTGAGGGGTTATTATATCCCTTCTCACATTTTTGGCCTGGGAGGGGTTCAACTTGTGTGGAGGGGTTCATGACAGATTTGATTAAGACATTTATTATTATTTTATTTAAAAAAGATTTAAAAGTGTTAATTTCCATCTTAATAAGTAACCCATTTTAAATATAGGTTTATACATAAGATAAATTAAATATAGGATTATACATAATAATATTTTATTTATAATTTTTGGACATTATATAATTAAATTTATTTATGACACAATGATGATGTAGTAATTAGCTTATAAATGAATGATTAAAATAAATGATTTTATAAATATCAATATAAATTTAAATTGAGACTATTGATGCTTTATAAGAATTATCTAGGTTAATATGACATGTTATGGTTGATTTTGTATATTTTTTTTTGAAGTAATCTGGTTTTCACGACACTCATAAATACCAAAATCTAAATAATGTCAACATTGACATAAATTAGTAGTTAAAACTGCACAATATTCATAAATAATTTAATATTCCTAAAAATATAAGGTTCAGAAAAATGACCTATATAATGATAAAAATATGTCACTAAATTACCATTTGAGGTTTTCTTGTCATTTTATAGTAATTTTTTAACCATGTAATACAAAAAAACATAAATAGATTGTAAAAGATAAACTATTGAAGTATGAGTAAAATCTAAATCATAATGTTAATATGGTAAACAGAACTTGTCTAAAACCTATTGGTTGAGAGTATTTCGATACATACAATCCTTATCCTAGAAATAAATCACATTGGAGCCATTATTAACTGAAAATTAATTTATAATAAAATAATATTTCAAACTTCTCCTAATGTGACCCACACCTCTCTTATAAAAGGATACTTCCCCTTCTCTCAAAATCACACCTCCAAGAAAATTTAGATCATACATACATTTCTAAAATATCCTCCCAAAAAACATCAATTCATCCTATAGCACCAACATTTATTAGAAGCCAACCTAAGGTTCCCTTTTGATCTAATCAATATGAAGAACTCGATGAAGAGGTAATTACATCATCTCTACTTTCAATGTTCTTTTATTATTCCACATCATCTTTCATTGATTTTTTCCATACTAAAATATTAACTCAAGTACCTCATACTTACTGAGATGTTATTATAAATATGGTAAACCATACTAATTTTTCAATCCATCCTATGAATGGTAATTTCATCACATGGGCGTACGTAAGACTTATCATCTCCACATCATGCTGTAGTTTGTTATTCAACATTCCATTATTTGGATGGGTATAATAATGAGTATAATTGATATAAATATAAAATATAAAATGTTAATGATTATGTATATATAATATACCATCCAATTACATACGAATTCACCATCAATAGAATGATATCGTCACTCGTGCATACGTACGTCTTACCGTCTCCATGACGCGATGAGATTAATTTTCATTTTCAGGATTCAACCATCACCATAAAAATATATATTATTAATAAGTATGTAATATATGACATAAATATTCTACTATATATATATATATATTGACATATATCTCATTCACTTGCTACTGCTCAATACGATATGAAAACGGAAAAAATGATTATGCATACGTATGACCTACCGTCTCCATAAAAAATGTTTTCTATTTCATATATTTATCTATTATACTTATTTATATTCTGAATATATATGATACATAAATCATCTATTATATTCTAGAAGTAATTAAATCATGATATACGTGATACAATCAAGAATAAGATGTTAAGACATGTACGATAGAGAAAGAGATTATTAACTGAAATATTATTTTAACATAGAAATTATTATTATGGGTAGTATAAATCCATAATTGAATAAATTGTGATATCATAAATATGAATATGGTTCTAGTATAATTTAATAACATGCTATTTTTATTATATAGGAGATTAGATGTACCGTTGACCAATGTAGAGTAGAATGTAATGTTAATTTCCTCCATCTCATTAGTATCTGAGATTGTTTATCTATAAGTATCTAATGGGACAAATATATATTCTATGTCCATGTTTCATTAAAATGTTTTAAAAAGGAACATTTTGTGTCTTTATATAAGTGTCTATTTAACTAGATCATCATTTTAAATATTTTTAATGATTTATTTTTCGAAATCATTCAATTATTGTCCATGTTTTCCAAATGATTTCATAGATCCATGATTAAAAAATTTATTTTAATTGACTTATTTTATAAATTGTGTGACTTTTAAATGATTTCTTGAAATGGGTTATTTATCTAGAAGAGTTTTATGGGTTATTTTCAACTATTTCAACATTCTTTGTTGGATATTATTGTTGATTGAGGTTGATTTACTATAATAAAATCTTCCACATTGTATTGAATGAGTTACGATATGTTTTATTATGGATGTGTGATTTATATACCATTCATTTTTTATGGTTAAAGTATTTACCTTTCTTATTCTAGTTTAAAAATGAATGTTTATGTCATGTTTCAACCTTTTCATATGAGAAATGCATTAGACTTAGTAACTGACAGGTGGGGCCCTCTATAGATCCTCGATGCATCGGTAGGTCTAAGGAGACAAGATACTATCTTGTCACATGGCCATGAAAAAAAATCTTATTAGTAGTTTGGGCATGAGGCCTTGAATATGTGGTTATGATGTCCGAAATTATCCATTCTGTTATTATGAAATTATATATTGATATTACATGTGATTATTCAACTAGTAGAATATACATGAGAATAAGTAAATGGATTTATTTGATTATATTTTCCATATTATGCTGAGGTTTAAGTTTAAATGGATTTTGTTTTATTCTTATACATTTCCTTAAATGGTTATGATTATTTATGATAGTTACCACTCATTTTTATCCTTAATGAGAATCTGATCTCACCCATTTCTTATGTTTTATTTTTCACAGGACACGATGAAGTGTATTATTATTGATATGCAGGGTTAAGCTAGGGGAATAATGGAATTCTCTAAGTATTATTTATGTTGTGTTTTTTTAGAAATTGTAATGTATAATACATATATGTAATCCATTTTCAAAGTTAGCTAAACTGATCGGTCCATCAGTACTTGATTCCATGTAATCATGGAAATGTATTAAAATAATGCACCGACTCTGGGTAACATCGGTCGGGCCATTAGAGTTGGTATCAGAAGAATATTAGCATAAAAATTGGATATAGATTTAGATAAACAGTAACATTGAAACATTTCCCTAATATACACTTTGTGGATTAGTATAGAAGAACTTCATAAATTTTTCTTAATGTTGAGATTTAATAAATTTTCCAAGCAACATATACATGTCTAGATATGAATAGGTAGAGGTGGCTCTGGCACCGATATACCAAGGAGTAAAAACTCTGACAAAATGTTTCAGGTTTGACCTAGGGTACCCTGGTACATGAGAACGTTCCTTGCCACACTCTTAGTTATAACACTTCTGTGGGGTATGTTTAGGATAACTCACATTTTCCTTACAAACCGTTATTAAAGATTTATGAGTAAATACCTCCTCCAAGAAAACAATTTTTATGATTATCGATTATATGAATAAACTGTTCAATTTATTTTAGGTATTTTACATGTTTGGAATTATGCGTTGTGATTCCTAAAC
Source organism: Viscum album (assembly GCA_963277665.1). Taxonomy (NCBI): domain Eukaryota; kingdom Viridiplantae; phylum Streptophyta; class Magnoliopsida; order Santalales; family Viscaceae; genus Viscum; species Viscum album. The sequence goes on along the minus strand of OY728141.1, from coordinate 1,276,830,714 downwards.
TATCATAGTGTATGAAATTGTTTAGAAAAGGTTCCCAGTAGAAGGAATTAGAAGTCTTGTAATATTCATGATCCAAAGAATAAGAAGGATCATATCTATCATTATATTATGCCAACATTTTTAAGAGAAATAGGCTCCCTAGTATTCTCATTATACGAAGAAATAGTATCATGTGTTAATAAGATAATGAAAGAGTTTCTAGAGTTCTATGGCTTTGGAGGAAAGCTATAGAAGAAAATGATGGTGGAGATAAACATGGATAAAGGGAATAAGGGAAAGAAATATTTCACCATATGTGACAAATATGGAAAGAATCACCATGGTAAATTACTGAAAGGAATGAGAGTTTTTTATAAGTATGGAGAAATAGGACACCAAGTATGTGATTACAATGGTATGAAAATGGTTTCAAATGTACAATGATTCATCTTCAAGGATTTGGGACACAACGTGAATTAATGTCCCAATCATCAGAGTATACCTCAAATGACGCTATTGGATAATAATCAAGTTAATATACTACTACAGATGAGGATGAATGATTAGTGTTATTATTTTGTTACTAATAAATTATTTCATTTGAGTGTCGTATTAATGATGTACTAGTTATATGAATTATGGAAACAAATACATATTGTACTGTAGTACTATTTTAGCGAGGATTTGAGATTTTATGGTAATATAAAAAGTGACAAAACATCAAGTTAATCTTTTCATAAAATAGATGGTTGAAGGAAAGATAACCATTTAGATTGTCCTGATTTTGAGGTTGTAATTTTGGAATAAGAGATGGTTGATTTGGATAATTTATATTGGATCTTCTTGACTACCTTGGAACAAATTAATGGTTTTTCATTCCATCATAGATGGAGTATTCAATGTTATTAGATATAATGAATATATCTAGTATTCTATAAGTAATAAGGGATCATTAATGTAATCAATATTGTTTTATTATTATTGTGGGTGTTACCATGTTTTAAGATAAAACATGATGAAGGTACTCACATGATATTATGGGACAAAAAAAAGATCTTCATTATGTTATGTTTACCAACCTTATAAATTTTTAGACTATGAGTATGACACAAGTATATTGGATAAGTCTAATGTTGGAATGGAGTAAGTTGGAAATTAGATACAATGGATTATGGTTAAAAAATATCTTTTGAATTTTTTGATTTTTTTAAAAGACCACCTGAAGGTTTGGCGACAACCTGTCGTGTCCGGCAAGGCAGTGATACTTGAACCCTTAACTGAAGAAAGACAAGGGTGCATCACCTACCACTGGTCTATGTGATGTCATGGATTGTATAGTTTAGTTTTTAAATGTTTTGACATATGAATTATGAATTCTTTTTTTCGAACAATATACGATTAGAATAAATAGAATACTTTTGAGATTTTTTATCATTTGAGTGAAAGATAAGTTTGTGGTAAAAATTAGTTAAAGGATGGAACTCTACTTGTGAAGTATTGTTTTTTTATTCTATGAAGAAATTAATTCTTAAAAATTAGGGAAAGGATATTAGAAACAAAAATATTTTATTCTAATACATTATGTTTTTTATACCGATGATAGTTTAACTCATAAGAAATTTATGGCATTGAAGCCCTCAATTTTCCATTTATTTTTCACTTTTTTTGTGATTGATGACCTCAATCACTCCCTATAAATATATATGTTTTTCCTCCAATTATTTTTCAATAATTTACACTAATTATCTCATATTCTATTCCCTAATTTTGCGGTGACTTTTTCATTTCCCTTTCTCACTTATTATGAATATACTTTATTAACCCCCTTTTTCGATGTGGGTTTTCCACAAAGGTATTTTATATTTTAAACCTTTTCTTTTCAAAAAAAATTTAAATTTCCGAGGACACAATTTATTGAAATAGGGGAGAATGTAACACCGCAAAATTTCATAATACCTTATCTCTTAAAAGTAATTCAATAGCTTATGTTACACGCAACACCGAGTTCAAGCGCATCATGACATAGCAAACTAGCCATTGAAAAAGCAGTTATGAGTAATATTAAATTCATTTTGAATTTATATACACCATTTAATTTTGATATCCATAATACATGTTTCTTAGACATAATATAAGAATAAATTCATTTTTTCATATAAAAGAAATAATTTTCAAAAAATGAAAATTTACCACCTCTTAATGGATAACCATTTGAAAATCCAATATTTTACACATATATATATATATATAATTTAATGAAATTAAATTATTCTATAGAAGCAGGACATAAAAATTTAGTCTGGAATTTTTTTTTACTTTTTTGATAACTATCATATTTTGATGAATAGTGAAAATACTAAATTTTAATTGAAAACAGCCTTTTTAATTGAAATAATTTATTCTGTTAAAATGTTACTTTGTGGGATTTTAATGTATAATTATATTATATTTTTTTCATTTAATATAATCTAGGTTATTGAATGTAATTTCACATTTAAATTGTACATAAACACATGTCAATCTTTTGATAGTTTTTACAACTTAAAAACCCGCTTTCGGGTTTTGACAACAGGAATTAATTTTAAATTAATTAATGAAACAAAAATTTTAGGAAATTGGTAAAATAGAACTTTTTTGAATTTGGAATATAAAAATTATCATTGGGATAATTTTAGGTATTTTTCCGAAAACATACAATTTATGACGAATAGTGAAAAACAATACGTTATTGTTTAAAACCGACTATCATATAAATAATTATTATTTGTAAATAAATTTATTTTAAAGTAAAAATTGAGAATTAAAACATATATATTTAAAATTAAATTTATTCGAGACCTTTTATATTATGATTATATATATAAAATTTAATTGAATCTTTTAACATCTTTTACCCACCTTCTATGCACATTTTCAAATTTGCATAAAATGTAATTTTACCGGTTCATTAAATTGAATTTAAAAAAATCAGAGAGACATGGTTGACATCAGTATTCAATATGTGGTTCAATTGGATGAAACTGATTTTTGGTGAATAGTAACTTTTGAAATTTATTTAACAGGGTTAAAATTAAATAAGGTAAATAAGGGTAAAAATGATATTATAATTTCCATAACACACTTCCTAATTATATTGGATAAGTTTTTTTGGAGTGAAATCAAACTTATAAATAAAATATTATTCTTTTGTACCACTTGGATTAAATTAGGACATATATTATTATTTTATTTAAATAAGAGTTAATAGTCTTGAATTCAAAGATTAATTACTAATACATATTTAATATAGGGTTATACATAAGATAAATTCAACTATAAATATTATTTATAAAGAAAAAAATATTTCCAACCTCATGTTGTTTTGTTTATAATTTTTAGACATTAAATAATTAAATTTATTTATGACACAATGATGATGCATTAATTAACTTATTAATGGACGATTAAAAAAATTGATATTATATATATAATAATAAAATTAAATTGGTACATTTAATGAATTCCTCAATTTTAATAGATTAATATGACATGGTAGTGTTGATTTAATGTATTTTTTATAAGTAATTAGGATTTTTTGACTTTCACAAAAACCAAATACTAAATATTATCAAAATTGACATAAATGAGTAAAAAAACAATATTATTAAATGATATAATATTATAAAAAATGTTAGGTTTAACCAAATATCTTATATAAAGATATATATGTAATTAATTAACAACTTTAGGTTATCTTGGTAATTTATAGTAATTTTATTAACCATTTAATATAAAAATACATAAATACATTGAAAAAGGTAAACTATTTAACCAAGAGTTAAATTTAAAAGATAAGGATAATTTGGTTTCCTAAACTTGTCTAAAACCTATTTTTTGAGAGTATTTAGACCCATACCCACTATATCCTTGAAATAAATATATTTTGAACCATTATTAAATGAAAATTATTTTATGATAAATAATATTTCAATCTTCTCCTAAAGTGACCCTCACCTCCCTTATAAAAGGGTACTTCCCCTTATCTCAAAATCATACCACCAAATCCATTTGTATTAGCCAACCCTAGCTATAATATCCTCCCAAAAACCCTCGATTCAACCTTGAGGCATTACATAGATTTGAAAACAAACTAAGAAGCCCTATTGATCAAATCAAAAGGAAGATTCAGATAAAGAGGTAATTACTTCATCACCTCTTTCAAAGTTCTTTTCTTATTCCAATTCCTAGTTTTTTGTTTGTTTTCCATAATAAAATAATACCTCCAGTACCATATACATACTTGGATTTTGTTCTAAATATTAAACAACCATATTCATTATTTTATCCATCATATGAATGAAAAAATCACAATAGTTGTGTACGTATAACTTACTGTCTCCATGTCGTGGTGTAGTTTGTTATTCAACACTTCATTATTTGGATGGTAATAATAATGAATATAATTGTATTAAATTATAAATATAAAATTTTCATGATTGATTATATATAATATACCATCAAATCACAAACTGTTTCACCATCAATATAATGATACCTTCACTTGTGTGTAAGTACGGCTTACCGTCTCCATGACGCGTTGAGGATCATTTCCACGTTTAATATTCAATGATGATTATAAAAATAATTTTTTTAATAAGTATGTAATATATTACATAATAATTCTACATGATATATATATATATGTACACATATATCTCACTCACTTACTTCCATTCAATATGAAAATAAAATAGAAACAACGTTCATGCGTATGTACGACCTACCATCTCCCAAAAGCGTTTTTTCTATTTCATATATCTATCTATTATATATATTAATATTATTAATATATATGATAAAAAATTAATTTTTTATATAATGGAAGCAATTAAATCATGATATGCATTACACGATCATGAATAACATGTTAAAACATGTATGATAGAAAAAGAAATTATTACAAGAAATATTATTTTAACATAGAAATTGTTATTAAATGGGAATTATAAAGCCTTAAATGAATAAACTATGATATAATAAAGAGAAATATGGTTATGTAATAATTTAATAACATACAATGGTTATTATAAAGGAGGATAACCTTACCCTTGACCAATGGAATCATCAAGGTAATGGTTATTTCCTCAAACACATTATTATCCGAGATTTGTATCTATTAGTATCTACTGGGACATATTTATCATCTATGTCCATGTTTCATTAAAATGTTTTAATATTTTTTTTATGTTCAATAAATTGGACTCTTTAACTATATCATCATTTAAAATTTTTATAATGGTTTATTTTTCTAAATATGATAATTAATTTATATGTTTTCAAAATGATTTTAAGGATTTATTTACAAAGAAATGATTGTTTTAAAGTGATATTTTTTTCAGAATACTCAAAGTGGTATGGGATATTTTGATTAAAAAATATATTTTAAATGACTTCCTTTATAAATTATGAGACTTCTGAATGATTTCTTGAAAAGGGTTCTTCTCTCAAAGTGTTTTGTTGATTATTTTCACCTATGTCAACATCCTTTATTCGATATTATTCTTGATTGAGGTTCATTAGTTATAACACAATATTACATATTGTATTGAATGTGTTATGATATGTTTGACTATGGATGTGTTACTTTATACCTTTCATGGTCTATGGTAAACATATTAACATATCATATGCCAGTTTTAATATTAATGTCTTTGTTATGTTTTCAAATTTTTATTATGAGAAATGAATTGGACTTATTATGTGATGGGTGGAGCCCGCTATATCACCTCAATGCATTGGTAGGACTAATGAGACAATCTAGGGTCTTGGCACAAGGACTAGACAAAATCTTATTTTTATTCTTGGATGGAGGCTTTGACTATGTGGTTATAATGTCCGGAATTATGCATTCTATCATTATGAAATATGTTATTGATATAACATGTGATTATTCGACAAGTAGAATAACCATGTGAATATTTAAGTGGAATTATTTGATTATTTTTTCCATTTAATGATGAATTTTATGTTTAAATGCCTTTTGTTTTAGTCTTATACATTGCCTTAAATGTTTATGCTTATTTATAATAGTTTCCACTATATTGTTATCCTTACTAACCATCTAAGCTAAATACTTTATTATGTTTTATTTTTCCCAAGATGAAAAGAAGTATATTATGATTGATATATGTAGGATTATGCTAGGGGAATAATGGAATTCAAAATGATTGTTTATGTTGTGTTTTATTTTAGAAATTGTAATATAACATTAATATGTGTAATATATATTTTAAGACTCCAAAACAGGTCGGTCCTTTTGGAGTTGATTCCTTATAATATTGCCAATGTATTAAAATAATGCACCAACTCTAAGTAACTGGGGTCCGAGTGTAACTTCTATACAACATATCAGAAAAAGGCATTGTATATTCATCTATATCCAGTTTTGAATTTTTTCTCATAGTGTCTCTTATTGTTTTATAGTAATCAAGTCCAAACATTATAAAAAGTTATTTTAAAGACTTTTCCAGATTTAAAAAGTACCATCATTCATTTAATTAATTTTTAATGAACCATAATAATTTAATTCAAACATTATGCACATATCAAATTATTTAGTCGTAAATTTTATAAATTCATTAGTAATGTTAACATTTCTAGAACTAAAAATAATATAATCCACATAAATATGTATAATAGGTATATCATTTGAAACTCCTTTAATAAAGATGGTTGGATCAACAATGTATGTAGAAAAATTATTTTGTATTAAAAACGAGTTAGTATTTCATAAAACTCTTTAAGAATATTCTTAAAACAATATAAATATTTAGACAGTTTGAAAACAAGTTTTTTAAAATTCATTATTTTTGAAACCTAATGTTTATTTATCAAAAACCACTTTTGAAATTACACCATTTTAAAAAATTTACTTTTTACATTCATTTAGAAATTGCTAAAAATTTTAGAACCTAAAAAATAAAATAAAATACAAATGAATTCTAATCTAGAAACATGTGTAAATTAATCAACAAAAATAAATCATTATTTATTAATATATCCTTGGGAAACTAATATTTTTTACTTCTAACTATATTACTATACTCATCCAACAAATTTGGAAAGCCCAATTTGGTTCCTGTAGACATTTTCTCTTTAGGTAACTCAACTAGCTTCCTAAATTTATTTGTATTAAAATGGTCATGTTCATCATGTATGGTACTAACCTTGTTAGAATATTTCAATGATTATTTAATGTTAATATGAACAGAATCAAGTACAAAATCATAATTTCATAGAAACGTATAACATATTTTCATGTTCAAAGGCCATACTCATTATTTAATAAATCATTTTATAATGTGTAATATTTTGCATGTTTTTAAAAATAAAGGACAATATTGAGATGAGATATTATCCCCTCAAAAACTGAATTATTATTTTCATTTTTATATATATTAATGTTTGATTCATTAAATTCCTACACATTATCAACACTATCATTACTCTGTTTTTCATTATTTTTATTAAACATTAGATGCATAAAATCATCCATTGACATAGTTAAATTTTTATATAACATAAAAAATACTATTATAATACTATCATTAAAATATACCTTCACCCTTTTTAGAATCATTTTGTTCAATATTATCTTATTATTTAAAATACAGACAGTACGTCTAAAAACATTAAAATAACCAATTTGGGATTGTTATTCTTATACCCATTTAGGTGTTTTCATTAATAAAGGAATTATGTATGTTCTATTTACTAAATTATAAGAAGTGTTAACTAATTCAACGCAAAAATATTATATAATGTTTAATTCATTATGTAATATTCATTAAATTTTGTGAATTGTTTGATTTTTTTCCTCAATATAACACCATTCTGTTGTGGTGTTCTATATCAGTAAAAATTGTGAAAATCTCCATTCAATTGAAATAATTATTGAAATTATAAATTAACTAAATCTCCTACTAATCAATTTTAATGAAATAAATCAATCCAATTTTTTATTTTGTATTTTATTTCAGAAATTAACAAATTTGTTTAAAGAATATATTTTTTGAGAATTGGAAATAGTTTAGGAAAATATATTGAAGTCATCTAAAAAAATTATTTTAAAACATTAACAAATAGTTATAATTGGTTAATGTAGATCTAAATGAATTAGTTCTAAACCTATAGCAGTATTTAACATATTAACAGATCTAAATAAATCTTTGTGTTTCGTACCTTTTAGACAATAATCACACACATAATACTTACATGTACTGAATTTTGTAAGCTACCTAACATGTTATAGTTTATATATCTTGTACAAATATATAAAAAGAACATTTCCCTCCCATATGTACCACATAAAGTGATATGTATCTAAATCATTTATGAATTTTCCATTCTGATGGGCTAGTTCTAAAAATTCAATATAATATATATTTTCATTTATAATGTCACAAAATAAAACATGATTTTATATGTTGAAGAGAGATTTTTTATATTCAAAATTTACAATCATACCATCATCATAATGTTTCGATATTCTTATTAAATTCTATTATAATACCTCTATAAATAGTATTCTAGGAATAATAATAGATGTTCAAACTCCTGCTTCTCCAAAACGTTTTACTAAAACATTAATTTTTTCACCGAAATTGAAAAATACATCCATAATAAGAGATAAAATATAAGAAGATAGAGATTTCACAAGTATTTTACCGTGAGCACCCACTATCAATATACCATGTGACTTCGGAACTCTTAAGTTGGGATTATTAAAAAACAAATAATGAAGATGGTTGTTTTGGGGACCAGAAAAGTTTAGGTCCAACAAGATTATTACACAATGTTTTAAGTACCCATACAGAGATGGGAAATTTATTTTATGGTAATCAATAATATAGTTTTTTTTAGAAATTAATGTTTTATTAAATCTTATGGACAATGTATGATTTAAAGATCATTTTTTGCATAATTACCATTCGTGTTACTAGTAAAGAATGTAACATTTCAAATATTCTCAATTTTAACTTTATCAAAAATAGGTCTATATATATTAATAACCTGATTATTATTTGAATAACCTATTTTATCATATTTGTGTCTATTAATAGCCATTTTTATGAAATTTATCATGTACATTAATAAAAATATATTATGGTTCATTTAATCTAGAAATTTAGTTTATATTTTTTTCATTCACTTTCTAAATGACCTCCAATCATCACATATTTTCAAATTTGAAAACGATCAAGTTTTTTTAGTTTCATCTTTTTCAATTTAAGATTCCTACATTCCTTTTCAATTTTATCGAAATGATAACAAACTAATTTAATCTTCTTTCTTGATATTTATTTATTTTTGAAAATATATATTATTCCCATATTCTCATCGTCATCATTTAATAATACAAAATGTATGATCTTAATCTCTTATTTATTATTTAATTCAAGAATCATTCATTTTTTTGTTTCATGTTTAATATTCTCATTTTCTCATTGCAGTTACCTATATAGTTCAACCATTTTAAAGATATCACTTTGAAAATTTTCATTACCTATATTTAATTCCTTAACATAATTTTCAATATAATTTTCATAACCATTACTATAATTATAGTAATAATTTACATAATTTATTTTAATATCCATCAAACATAGATTTTATATTCCTTTTAACTTCCATAACCATCAATTCGTGAGTCTCACTCTTATGTACAACTTCATCATTCTTGATATGCCTATATTTGTGCCTTCGTGTCTTACTTATCTTTACCATATTGATTTAATTTCGGATAGTCTAAATTGACATGCCCGTTTTCTCTACACTCATATAATATTAATTCTAGAAATATAATATTTACAACATTTACCACATTTACTAACCATTATTTTATCAATTTTAGGATCTTTTCAATGATGCTTCTTAAAGACTCTCTTATACTACATGTACGTGTAAACACATTTGGTGAAATTTCTAACTTCATCGTTTTCACTTTTCTATAACTCAAAATAAGTGGAATTGGAAATAACATTTTAATTTTATTTAAATGATATAAATTTATTTTTATAATGGTCTTTATTATTTGGATTCTTAATTTTCCAACTCATATTGAATAAGTGATCCTACCAAGTCGTCCAATTAAAATTTTGTGATATATTTAAATTATTAATTATAAAAATTATTTCAATTATATATATTAGGTATATATCAATGTAATCTTCAGATGGGAGCTTCATTATTCGATGTCTCTTTAACGGAAATCATAGTATTTATAATTTTAGTGATTCTATTGTACATCTCATTTATTCATCCTTGATTAGTCATTATTAATTTTTGAAATTATGCTCCGTATATACCTATCATGGATATCCACAACTTATTAGTTCCTTGATTAGGGACTTTTTAAGTCCTCCAAAAGAAAGAAGTTTTTTAACAAGATGTAATATAACTATACGTATTTTTTTGTTTGAGCATAGTATATGTATGTCATTACTTATTAATTTGATAATCATTTTGAATAATCATTTCAAGTGAGAGTTTCTAAATCTACATCATGAAGTTTATATGGATTTGAAATTATTTCCCAATAAAGAAGATATATATTTTTATGAAATACCTCCATTATATACTTACAATTTCCAAAATCACTTCCATTAATGATATATTGTCTGATGTGATTCAACCTCACTAAATACAAACATTCAATAACAATAAAATTGACATTTTACATAGAATTTTATGTTTATTATAATGGTTAGTCTAGAAATAGATAAGGAAACAACTAAAAAAAATCCATAAAAAGGAACAATGATCTGATACCACTTTTTAGGTCCCTTGGAATGGATGATGTGACTATAAGGGGAGGGGTGATTAGAATTCATTGATTTATTAAAATTAAATACAAAATATTCATATTTATAACTATGTTAAATGTGATGTATAAATAAAAAGGATAACACATGATATTTTTAATGAGGTTCAGATCACTGTGTTCTTAGTTCTTCCATCAATAGCCTCTAATCTAAAATGATAATGTTAGTCAATATATCATAACTTTTGAATTGGATTCATAACTCGATTATATTAAAATAAAAATGTAAATTTCTCAAACCTTGTGGATTAACCCATGAATTTTGATGAAGTGAAAACCTTACATACGTTTTCTTCGAGGAACAAAGAGTGCTTACTTTTACATAGGAGGAGTAACCCAATGATATATTTTAGATGGGAAAATAATAAAATAAAACATTAGATAATGAATATGAGTTAGGATGAATTAAAATGGTGACAATAACATAAAAAATTTAAACAACATCAATGGAGATGTTGTAGAAATTCCATGAAACACATATTTTTTTATCACTTCAATTATGTAAGATGAAAGTGATGAAAAACATCAGTCATCATAGAAAAAGAATATATGTCAATGAAATTTATTGATCTACTCATCGAAGTATAAATTTATCATCTTATTGTTTTCAAAATATATTATCTACATAGGATAATGTTTCTAATACCTGAAGGGGTCTCCCTGGTCATTATAATAATATCTTCTATGAGAATACCCAAAACCAATATCTACACATCACTTATTAGTGCATAAAAATATAATAATATTGATGTGACATTTTATCTATTAAAGCCTAACATAAAAGAAAACATATTATGGGTTTATAATTCTTAATGAAATTTTAAAATAAAAAAATTTAACATTTCAAGTATATAAATTATAAGAAATAAAAAATGGAAAAAAAATTTAATAAGAATATAATCTTACAGAATGTGAAGATTGTAGAAAGTGTTATAATGCAGAGCATCGTATGAGTATCAATTCTGTATTAACTAGTGTACATATAATAATGGTACAATTAATTTTCATACACTAATTCAGCTATATTTCATCATAAAATTATATACATTTACAAATAAATTATATTTTACAACATTAATACAAATACTAAATAACTAATTTATGAAATATTATTTAACTAATGTTGGGCCAATGAGCTATAGTTTAAATCAAATATCATTGGGTCATAACTAATAGCTGAAAAAAGATATAATTTCTACCAATCCTATTTTATAAAAAATAACATAATTCAAATAAAAAATTATTTATTTTATGGTTAAATCAATGGAATCAGGAAATGTAATATCATTTTCTTCGTTATTTGGAAATCTAATGGTGGATCATGACTAACAGTTGTATAAGCCAATAGTGGTTCTTCACATAACATTGGAAATGTCCAACAGTGGATCACACTAAATATTTCAAAACAATATACTGAAATTAAAAATGATGATTTTAAAGCTATTAGTTCCCAAGGATTCCTAATATAATAAAAAATATAATGAATGAAATTTATGGAATATTTCACCAAGATTCTATCCTCATGAAGAAATATAAGATGATAAAGAAGATATAGTCAAATAGAATATAAAAACATTTGATAAAAATTGTGAAAAAATTAAAACAATAAGATAAATTAATTATTTTACTCGATAGAATATGTATGTGATCATGTTGGATAAATAAGAACATACTACTAAGGATTTATATATGAAACATTAAATATACTATGCTTACAAGAAAACCCACCATTGATGTCCAATATTGGCTAAGAAGATTAATTTTATGTGTCCAATTCTGAGTAAAATAGCTCACCACTGAAAGATGGTGGTAGGTCATTAACTGCACATTTTCATTTTCCAATGGTGATGCATCACCCACAATTAGAATTTACTAGTATTGACTCATCAAGCATCCAATAAAGACATTGACATGCTGATGAAAAATAGAGAGGAATAAACATATGATTTTTTTTATAAAACTCAAACCAAGATGACAGAATAAACAATGAATCAATATACCAATTTTGAAATAAAATATTGGGCAATAAAGTGTCACTTAATACAGATGAAAATATATGGTCTTATATAAAAGGTAGAGATGTTATGTCACTCATAGGTGTTTTGGATCTCTAGTGATGAGGAAGTAAGAAGACTAAAGATAAAACAAATGTATGTGTGAGAGTTCAAAACAAGAGATCATGGGATAATAAAGATTAAATGCTATACTGAGAAAAGGTAGATCAATTAGTTTAGTACATCAACACCATTATTAGTGTTTTTAAGAGTTGAATGAACATTAAATCTTAAAATATATTCCCACATCAGTTTGTAGAATGATTTACTATATAGAATATCCATCAAATACCGAAAAATCACATTTAAATTGAAACACGAAACATACACACATGCCTGCTGGCTCTACGAGTGACCCATTACAAACCCATGCACTTGTAGTCATGCATTCGGGTCTTGTATATAGGCCATGCACGTGATGTTCACGGTATTTTCACAACCCATATTCTATGCTACCCTTGAGTGATGGACCTCTCATGAGGGGTGACCCTCTTGTCCACCTATGTATAGATTTTAGATTAGCCCTAAACTCTTGGAAATATTTCCATATTTTCTATATCACATAATATTAAAATTAATTTAAATAGTATAAAAAACACAATAATTTAAAAAAGTATTAGAAAATGTCAATATGAAATTTTATCTTTAAACTAATTTGAATATAAAAAATGTGATGTAAGAGTAAAATTTTAAAAAATTGTGAGATTTTACAGAGTTAAGAAAAAATTTCAAATAGTTTTATTGTGGTGTAGATGCATTACCTTATTTGTGGGATACATAGAAACCTAACTAGGATTGTCTAGGATTTTGTGTTACCACTTACTATTGGAGGTGGTTGGCTTAGTGAAGGAAACAATTCATGCCAGATTCTTGGTTTGAGTTCATGATTACATGAGGTTGTGGTGTCCCTGATATGTTCGATAGTGTGGTTGAAAATTCCTTGGGGTTGTGTGGTGGATTTCTGGGAGAGCACATGGTTTCATGGTTTTGTGGCTGACTTTGTGGTTTTTTTGGATTGTTGGGTTGGAAGGATCATTTGGTTCCTATATCTATTAATTTTTTTATGATTTTTATTGATTAGTGAGATTGTGGTTTGGTTCTTGTTGGTTTGGATCGACGTACCTCTATAGGTTGTTTGTGTGGTGGATCTTGGCAAGAAAGAGATGCCATGTCTCAAAAAGGGAGTTTTGAGGGTGCTGTAATTATTTGAAACTAAAATGCACGAGGAACATGGTAAATGGGTTTAGGCATGTTATCCTTGGTTTTTTAGGTCAATGATATCCTATGAATGAGATTTTTTGATAGTTTGTTTTTGAATCACTATTCTTTGAGAAGGGGAGTAGTGTTTTCGTAGATTTGATTTGTTGGAATCCATGTTGAGAAGGAATGTGACTATTAGAAATGAACACAACTAGTTGGGATTTGTGATTTCGATGAGTGGTGTTTTGGTCTTGAGGAATCCTTATGGTGGGGAGTTCACCATTTTATTTCTCAGGTTGTGGTCCTTGTATTAATAGTTTCATTGAAGGTGGGGTTGTCATTGTTTGTGTACCAAGAATGGGAGGAGGTTGGGATTTCATGTTGGTACCATGATGTGACTAGTTTTACCATGACATTTCATAATGTTTAGAAGTGAATGGATCATGGTACATGGAGGTAGGTTCTTGGGTGAGGGGTGATAATAAGGATACCATAATGGTGAGGAGCATCTAATTGGACTCAATTTAATATACCTCCTCTTGGTTGTGTCGTCAGTGTTGTGAGAATAATCTGTGAATAGTTGTGGTACTATTGGTATAACTAGTGTTTTTGGTTATTCATTGGTGTTGTATGACCACATAGGTTTCTCGGGTGAATGAGGAAGTCATAGCGAGGAGTTGGTCATGAATCTCGTCGTAATGTCCTATGAAAAACAAGGGAAATTTGAATTTTACCTCTTAGGTGGTTTTTGAGAGGATGAATGGTAACTTCCCTCATTAGTAGATCTTGGGTAAATTTTCTAACCATGTTGTTCATATGGGAATATATTTTTTAGACTAGGATAGAAGTTTGGTGAAGTCCATTATTTTTTAATTTTTGAAGAATATTTAATATCTTATAAATTAAATATTATTATTTAGCTTTGTACATTTCTAATTTAAAATTTCAGTGAATATTATCTAAATTATTACATTTTGGTTTAGTTTAGAATTATAGGTTTTTCCTCAACAGAACATAACATTGTTTCAAGCCCTATGTCAAGGATTTCCCCAATACCTATTTTTTACTCTTTTCCCTTTTTTATTTTATTTTATATTTCATTAATTTTGTATGCCATTGTTGTCTTCTGTATTCCCCCACCTTGGGGATTAATTTAGAGAAGATAGAGAATAAGGAGAGGAGAGGTATAAGATTTTGTTGTAAAAATATAGAGGTGACACTGCATATCTCACGTTGTGTCATATAGTAGTGTAAGGGTTTCAAAACGTTAATCATATTGAAGTTTCAACGGTCTCCATCCAAAGTTATGATATTTTTTATGTTTCCTCAATTTAACATTTATAATCAATTTTTTTAGTCTTTATTCATGCTTTTGGGATCTTAAAGACCAATTATGAGTTGATCTGTTTGTTTTAGGGAGAATCGGGGTGTTTTGGGGTGGTCTAGATGGGATGGAGGGTTTTTTGTTAGAAAATATTGATAGAAAAACATATGATTTGATGAACACACAACACATGTTCTTCCGTTTATGGGAAGATAAGTTTTTATAACTACCATCTATGTACTAGGGAAACCATCCTTATGGTGGGCATCCTAGGTGTGGTCAAGTACAAAACCAAACACCTTGTACGAGGGTACATGGAAATGTGGGGATGACGACCAGTTTCATGTATGGTGCAGGTCATGTAGGTAGACATGTGTCATAGGGAGTACATGGAAAGGTACATGGGTGGGTTCCCATGATGGCTAACATTCTCTATACCAATGATACTCTCCATGTTCTTAGTCATGTTATAGATCATGCTTGGATGTGGTACATGGGATGGTACCCATGATGTGTTACACACCATGTACCCAGATTCACACACTATGTACATAGGTAACGTACCCCTCAAGTATTCGGAGGTACAACACCATGGATTAATTATAGGGTTTCACACTGTATACCCAATATGAACTCTTTTTATTATTCCATCATTTGTCTTTTTTACCTGCATTTCTCCTGGGAGTCAGAATTTTTTTGTCGAGTATTACATTCCTTGCATCATTATTATTTGATCGCATTAGTGGATTCCATTAATCATTTGAAGTCAGTCTGGATAGTATTTTAAAAAATTATAGTTTTGGGGTTGATTAATTTGAGTTTGGGGTTCTAGAATACTCCAGTTGTATGTTTTTTCTGTTGTGAGGCTTGTGTGATGGTGTGAGCTTGTTTAAACCTTATCACGGGGACGCAATTTGTGTCTACATGAGATTCTTTGGAAAATCATTTTTGCGTTAGGATTTTGTGTTTTATTGGATTGGATCATTAGTCTAGAAGAATGTGGATTAGGTGTTGTTTCTTGAGGTTGGTACTGGTAGAAGAATTATGGGTTGTTCAAAATCATTGGATTTCAGGTACGAAAAGGTACCATTGAGAAGAGTTTGGAATAGGTCTGAGGGACATGTTATGGTGAATTCATTTAGAGAAGGGGTCTTTTTAGTGGGTTCCCTTCCAAATGAGGGTTCAATTGGTTTGATTTGTGATACCTACCATGATTCCATCGAAGGATCATAATGAGTGTATTGGTACTTCTAGACAAACCCCATTTAGGGATTCCATAGAGATGTGGGTTAATATGGGATCCAATTTTAGGATTTCCTACTTTGATGTGATTCTACAATTATTGTGGCTTTCCTTTTCATGTTGACATGTGAGGTGGACTATTCTGGTTTAATAGTATTTGTTATAGGGGGTTGATATTTTCCGACCATTGTGTTTGAGCCATGGAATAGTGATTTGAGGTTGGTCTTGATCATTAATGATCACAGAGGAGAACTTTGGAATGTTATTAGACTATGTGAGATACCATAATATTTTTCTCTCTCATTTAATTGTTTATTAGTTTCTATGAGGCATTGCATGGGAGGTAATGAATGATCTAGATGATTTCATATGCCTAATATTGGTAGTTTTTCTTGGTATTGTGTTAGTGTACAATAGAACCAATTTCAATCCAAAGAACCGGTTTTCAATCAATTATTGGGGCACCTTCATGTAGTCTAGAGATGCACCGACATGTTCATTCACTAGGTTAGTTCTGTATGGATTTTGGGGATAATAGTAAAATTCTAATGTTTCAAGGGGGGTCCCAACCACTAGTACAAAATATACTATTAGAATCCTAGTCCCAGTAGATCTGTCTCATAGTTCTGATGCATAGGATGAGATCATATGTTATGTCATGTGTTCATGTCCATGTGATGGACTTTGTAACTCTTTCTTGATCAGAAGTTCATGCTCGATGTTGTGGGTGCATGATCCATGATTTTTTAATTCCTATATAATGGGCTAGAGAAAGGATAGATTTCTGTGTATGTTTCAGGTTAGAAACCATGGTTTTTTCTGTTCCTTTTGGTTATCCTGTTTTGTTCTTTTATATCTTTATTTTATTCTTTATGTTGGTAGTGAACTTTTACTAGGATGGGCATGATGTGTGTTTCATGAAATTGTCATGACAGTATATGTTATGACCAGCATTAAGGGAGTTCTATTGTGGTTTGTTTCTCACCCCTTCACATTCACCTCAGTGTAAGTGTGTTCATTAGATATTATTTCAGGTTGATCACATTGTAGTGGATCAAGCGGAGGTCCAGTGTTGCATGTTTGAGCATAGGTACTCATGAAGATTAAATGTTTCGTGCTAGATCCATTCAAATTTCATACATAATGGGTATGTGGTTCCTCATAGAGTTGAAGTAGAGACTTATATATATATATATATATATATATATATATATATATTCATAATTTTTTTTGTTTTAGGTTTTCCTAGTCGTTGACTGGTGTCTATTTTAATTTCCCAAGACTATGTACACAACATTATATAATTTATTTTTATTATAGTTATTTATTTATGTGCACTCTGATGTTCACAAATGTTCTTATTTATGGTTTATTTACATTGTTATTACAGTCTAATCTGAGGGTACAATCTCCTCATTTTATCTTTTTAGACCCTCAACACTAGTCGGTAGCCTCTGCAATATATGGATGTACACATGAGGCCTTGTTCCAAACTGGATCTGGTGACATATAATGTTGACCCTATACATTACATGGAATATCACATGCCATGATCCCCTAATGAATGACCCTCAATAGAATAGATTATGAACACCAACTATAATCATCATATCTCGAAAACAATTATTCCCAATCAGTCATAATCAAACTCTTCCATTAAACCCTAAATGAATTATATATAAGGAATATGAATTTTTCTAATGAATAGGACCCATATGATTGTATTCATTCATAATACATGGATTCCTCTAGGGTGTAATATTTAAAAAAAAAAATAATGTCCATATGGGAATATGCTAATCGTACCTCACCTACGTCAAGGAGTTTTTTTATTTGAAACTGAACAATTCAAGATAAAATGGTGGTCGTATGAAAAAAAAACATTGTTCCCATCCACCACCCCATGTGATCTCTTGTTCATTATGGGATCTAGGGGACACCCTCTACCATATCTACTCTTAGACATCGACAGAAATTAGGTTCATCCTTGAATGGGGAACCCATAAGGGTCTACAATGACTATATTGTCATAGAAGAATCCTTCATGATGTCCTTAATAATAACTGCTTTTCAATACCATGATTTATGTTAAGGGATTCCATATCCATTATCATATATAATGGTATCTTGTAACCACATATGATTCTAGGATCTAGTCAATCTAGTATCCCTAGAGTTACTAATTTCATGTTTATCTCACATTCCTTATCACCACTAGGTCAATCCTCACACTGAACCTAATAACTACTTCTTCATAGAGATTACTCATCTTACAATAATGTCTTAGTTTTATATGAGTGTTTAAATGTACCCTATATATATGGGTTTAATATAGATAATACACTCAGTTCACTAGAAAATGTTTATCATCAATTCCTCGACCATCAATGTATGAGGAAAACCAACCAATGCATGAGGACCCAAAGGGTACCACAACACATTATCCAAATCTATTAATTTTACATAATATATAATTTTTATTTAAAAATCAATAATAATGTAAAATTCCCCATACTCATGAGTCAAACGACAACATATAGAAAAAAACCAGAAAAACCTCATAGTGATGTTACTAAGGACAACATATTCTTACATTACACATTCCAATTACTTTTAATAAACGATAGTAGTTTACAAGAACATTAAAGGGTTTCCCATGATTGATAAATTCTCACAAATCCACCTGGTCTTCTAGATCATTCAAAAAAAATGATAAAAATTATTTATAATAATTTTATATATTTTAACAACTTAATGAAAATGTGGCATATTTACTGAAATCTCACTATATCACTACACCACCCAAAAAACAATTCTCACCACTAATAGATGATACACTGGGATTTCCAAAAAATAATCCAAATTAAATCCCCAACCTATGATTCCTAGAAAGATATCATTTAATGTAATTTAAGAAAACAAACTATTGAAAATTCCATGTGGCGATATACCATGTCAAAATTTCAAGCTTCCAATCACAAAAAACACATTGGGATTCAATCATTATAGAAAAAAAAGATCCTTCATTAATAATTTATTGAGATATGATCTGGAGGAATAAAAAACCACAAATAGTATAATTAAAAATTGTAATAGAGATAGTGAAGAGAAACTGAGATCATCAGAGTTTAAGATTCCTCATAAATCGTTGAAGAAATAAACATATAACATCGCATTGTATGGGATTAAAGAGTTGATAAAAGTGGAATGCAAGTAAAATCACTCAAGGTAAATATAGGGGAGAAGAGGGTTTCCCCATCTTAATCATTTAATGTTTGGGAATGGTAAATTTCATCCTTTATGCAGGCCACATGGAAGGAAAAAAAATAACAGAAAATGAAACCCACTCTATCCGATGCAATACTCCTAGCATAGTTTTTTATACATGTTGATCCAAAAAATATTATCTTAATCCATCATGGATACCCTAAAACTATGATACTAGAGCTGATACTAACATGGCATGAATTTAATTCATGATCCATATTGGTTTGTGACCAGGACCTAACAAAAAAGAATTATAAAGTGGGAATAATTTTTCCACCTAAAAAGAAGAATACCATAAATATGTTAATATAATCAAAACAAAAATACATAGGGAGAACAATAGAAAAAAAAATAATAGGTATTTAAACCCAATGTGAAACAAAAAATTATTGAAACATGAAAATATAAACAACCTAAGTCCCAACGTACATTGCTCTCCAAGCCAAAATATTAATAGGAAAAACAAAGAAGTTTTTCTATTCCCTTACCTGAAAAAGAATGAAGGAAATATAAAAAACATGAAGGCAGAGTTAAGGTGTGATCTAACTACTATGTAGTATATCATCATGTATTGTATAATAAAATTCTAAAATAATTGACCAAATAATGATTGAAATTTTAAAGAAATTAGGAATTGTAGAAAATGTAACTATTTTAAAAACATGATTTTTATTTAAATTCATGGAATCAATTCACAAAGATGTCTTAATAAAAATTTTATATAGAAAATATTATATATATTCAGAATGAATATGAAAATTAGTATTAAAAATAATGGAATATAAATCAATGTAATCATAAATGAGCGACATAGTCATCTATCAAGAGGTATTATAGTTCTTGGTTGTGATATCCTTACACAATTTAGTATATGATCATTGTAATATGTGAACAGATTCCCCTGAGACATGGGACAAATAGGATTCATCACCATCCCATTAAGGATGTGATATAATGAACAATGGTTTCTTATAGTTATAAAGAATAAATATAGTGTATTCCCATATTAATCACTAACTTCCTTGACTTACATATGATAAAAAAACAATCAATAATGGAAAAATTATTTAAAAAAAAATCAAAATACAATTGGCTCGTTTTCCATTTTAATATTCTAATTTTTATTTAAAAACCAATACTTAGTTTTTAATCAATTGATTCATTTTTATAGGATAAAATCAACATGTTCTTAAAAAAATTACTTCCATTTTTATAAAAATCAATTATAAAATTTTACCTTCAAAAATTAAATTCATTAATTTACATAAAATCCAAATCGCATCCTAATACAGTGTAATATAGGGTCATTCCAAATTTAATGGACATTAAAAATAAATAAACCAATTCACACCAAATAATATTTTTAGTATCTAATTAAATAAATTAATATATATAAAAAATTAGGGATAAATCAATTGGACAAAATTACAATGAACCACCTACCTTGGGATCACAAGGGCACATATCAGAATGCCGCAATGGGAAATTAAAATAAAGAACATAAAAAATGAAGACACCTAAACTAAACTTATATTACTAATGTAAAGAAATGGATATTATATCCCCAACAACATGGATATATATCAAAACCTAATAATGACAATGGAAGATATCAAGATACTGAGAATGGTGGAAGAACTCATTATGGGAAGAGATTGAACGATGATAACCTACCATGGATATTCCTTGGAATGGGTTTGGAGGAACCAAAAACAGTTCATGGGTGCTCAAAATTCCTAATAAAACATCCAACCCCATGATATGGTTGATCTGGTTTTTAAATTGTGTTTGGGGAATTCATTTAATAAATTTTAAAAATAAAAAATTTTAAGTGTGTGATTATCTAGTTTAGGGATACACAGTTTTCCAAACCATTCAACCCTATAAAGGAAAGAATATATTCTACTAGGTGTTTTCATGGGTTTTCAAACCACATTCCAATCCTAAAAACCCTCACTACTGAGGTTTTCACTTTTTTCTAATATAAGGGCACTTGGTTTGGAAAAAATATGTACCAAATAATGCACAACCCATGATCCTTCAAAAGAGTTTAAAAAATTATCATGAAGAACACCTAAATGATCCCCAACCGAAGAATGATCACAATTGGGTTTGAGAAGTACCTAAAAATGTAACAATATGTTACAATCTCTCCACCATAGTAAATTGATTTCCCCATAAAGCTATTGAAAGATATTCAATGCCAAAAATATATGGTCACTGTTCTCTCATTAGTGCCTCTTCATCTCAAGTATCATGAGTTTCAGAACTATAATGACATGAAAATCAAACAAAAAAATATTCTTATTAGAATGTAACATTGTTTCAGAATGAACTATCCTAACTAGATTATCAGTCAAAGTTATATCATGTTCAATATAAATATCACTCCTCCTCAGGACATTAAAATGATCAGGATGATAACATTGAATCTATGATACATAAAACATGTTATTAATCAATGTAAATTGTTGTGGAATTTATAACTTACAAGACAGCTTCCACACCTATTCACAATCCTTTAAAAATTCCACCTAAAATGAGTAGAATGTTTTCTTTTTCTCCCAAATTGTCAATGATATAAACGATGAGAAAATATCATTAAAACCTAATCAGTAACATAAAATTACAAAGATCAAAAACTAAACTCATCATAAAACGTATAATGTTTCTATAAAGTAAAAATTATTTAATTAATCATCTTATGATTCTATATTTTTTCTCAAAACATACCTAGTCCAACCAACGAACATTCACTGATCTCTGACCAACCCAATATAGATTTTCAAGGCCTATCATTCAAGGCCTCAAAATGATACATTATGACCAATGGTTGGTATCTAATATAACTGGAAAACAAAAATATCCCAAAATGATCATCCCAATATCTACTAAATAGAAGAATTCATGCAGGAAAAAAAATCCACAAGAATCTATATGTCTCTGTCTACCATTCCATCCGACTATGAATGGTATATCGTAATCAAATGAACATGAGATCCCAGTTCCAATTGAAGGCCTCTCCAAAAGAATTATGGAGGTAGGGAACTCTATAAGTTACTATCACAGATTGAACTCCATGAAACAAATATCATTCAAATATATATTTCCCATCTCCTCAACTTT
The DNA here is from genome assembly GCA_963277665.1 of Viscum album. Lineage (NCBI taxonomy): Eukaryota > Viridiplantae > Streptophyta > Magnoliopsida > Santalales > Viscaceae > Viscum > Viscum album. The sequence goes on along the minus strand of OY728141.1, from coordinate 1,276,807,661 downwards.
GTTTGTATTCTGAATGGGTAATAACTGAAATGATTTAGTGATTCGATCGATCACAATCCATATCACATTCTTCATTCTCTAGGTAAATAGACCCCACAAAAGAGTAGCATAGATATCTCATACCACATCCATGTTGGCACTGGATGTTCCTGATATAAAAACTAAATATTTTTTTCTATGTATTTTTAAAAAATAAATTCAATCTCTTCAAAAGATTACTTTTCCCAAAACATTGAGATTAAACGAACTCAAAAATATTTTTATATTAAAACAACTATTATCACCTAGAAATTGGAATAGTGGGAATGAAGGATATTAACTAACATATTAAAATATAGTTTAATCATATTTATAATGTGAATAATTAGGTTAACAATTAATGAGAAATTAAAATAAAGAAACAATTGGCCATAAAAAAGTGGTCTTATAAAAAAAATGTTTTATTCCCATAGAGGAATTTTATGTTAGTAAAGTAATTTAATAAATATTATTGAAAGATAATAATTTAATTTATATATTTCATATCCAATATAACTTTTTGAAATTCATCTAATGACTTTGATTTTCTTATGATTATAATAAAAAAAATCATAATCATAAAGCCAATATTTTTGAAAAATGAAATTCTCCCACTTTAAATAGTGAAACTACATTTGAACTAAATTTTGACACATTAATAAATTTTATTTTAACAAATAAACATCATTATTAATATTTTATATAAAAATTATCTTAGGGTGAATTTTTGGTGTTTTGGAAAATTTTATTGATGATAAGTGAAAAAACATAATTGAAACCTAATTTTTCATATAAATTATTTATAATATTATAAATTACATAAAAAAGTAGTTAATGTATAATTAAACCAATTATACATAAATAAATCTTATTTAGGTCATTTTAATCAATTTCATATTGATATTGAGAATAATAACATGTCAATCATTTGACCTATTTCACATTAGAAACTAATTTTCCCTTTGCATTCATTGGATTAACATTAAATATAAGTTCTCTAAATTTTTTTTATGAATATGGTAGAGTTAATTCCATATCATTAATCATAATATCAAAATTATGTTCTATGGTAATTATTTTTTTTAAGATAAAAATATTAGATTGGTATAATGACATATTTACCGAGGTATAGGTAGAATAACAAAAAAAATAAAAAATAAAAAGTTAAAAGGCAAAAATAACTAAAACTACAACATTTAATGACTTTTCAGGTATTTATCAACCCTAAAAAATCCATTAAAACGTTAATAATCCTACCAAATCAGGATAATTAAATCCACCTCACTCTTATTTCCTTTAAACATAAAATAATAATTATTTAATCACATAATTCTGTCACGACCCGTCCTCGGGGCTCGTGCCGTGACTACCCCAAGCCCGCATTCCATAGGCCAGGGGCTGGCGACTAGAACCAAGGCATAAATCCCGGTAAAAAGGGAAGGCATTGCCTTTTTAATGTAAACAAACACCACAGAGCAAGAAAGCAGTAGAGGTAAACTTTCAGTAAAAACTAGTACAACAGTATGTGCAGAAAAGTAAGTGGGCCAGTATACAAACCCAAACTGAAAATAAAGTACAACTGGAAGGGAAACAACATCTAAAAAGTAAAGTCGCAATGTCGAGCTGTCCACTGGTAATACCACCCGAAGGGTGGGTACAGAAAGCCTCCTCTACTCCTCGGGTCCAGCCGACCGCTCCGAGTACGTTCCACCCAGTGGTCCACCTACAGGTACCGTCCTGCTCCGCAAGCCTCAACCACGATCAGCGTTGTCCGTCGTCTGCAACCAACACAACGTAGTGCGAGCATAGCCCATGTAGGGTTGAGTATAAGCTACTCAGTAGGGACCCCGAGAACCTCGATGGTCTCCCAAAATCCACAAAGGATAATCCACAAAGGAATGATACAATCACGAAGTAACATCCGGCACTGCTTAGGTATATGCCCATACATATACCTAAGTCATCAATTCTCGTTCGTCTCCAACATCTGAGTCAAAGTACAACCCAGTCCACACATGAATGAAAAACATAAATCCACACAGGATAGCAAAACAAAATCCACATAGGAAAGCAAAACAGGAATCATCTCACATAGTTATACTTCCTCAAAAGACGACAGAGATGATCATATATTGCCACTAATTTATCTAAGCTGTCAGACCCACAAAGGATCGATAGGTACTAACCCCCGCAAAGACCCACCAAGTATCTGACCCACACAGGATCTCTAGGCGCTGGCTCACATAGAACCGCTGAGCGCTGACCCACTGTTTCCCTCGGAACCCGGGGATGACCACCATAATGGGAGGTTCAAATGTTCTGATTGGATTCTAATGGGTTTGTTCGTAGAACTGTAAACATCCAATGATTCCACATCCATTCAGACCTACTTTCCAAAGGTAGTGCTCATTAGTTTGTGGACTGATGAGGCTTAGGAATTTTCATTGGTTGAGAGGATGGGAGGTCGGACTCATCACCCCTTTTTAAGGGGAATTATTGTCTACTCCGGGACTCTCTTTATAGATTTAAGTTATGTTCATGAATCCTTATTACATAAACAATTAAAAAATGATCTTTCCTTCTGATCTAATAATCAATGATTAAATATGTAGGAGATTTAGAAAATATTATGTATGCATTCGAGGTTCTTCGTCAATAGAGAATCATCTGTATTTGTTTGATATTCTTGGTCAATGGTACCCTTCGAAAAATTTATACAGAAGTCTCTTGGTCATTATGATGACCATGCTTGTTTTAAAGCCACTCAATGGGGAACATGAAGTTTATTGTCATTCAGAAGGACATGGATTATATTAGAGTTGGGATCGAACCCGTAGATGGGTTACCTACGTATCCTTTGTTTAGAAAAGGAATCAGAACCCACGTAGTTTGAGTAAGGGGGTATGATGTTTATGATTGATGGCTCAAAGAAGGATTTCACAATTACTTTTACACTCTAAGCTTACGTGAGTCATGCTCGGTGTAAGAAACAAGTGGTATTGGTAAAAATTAGACAATTGTGCCATGAAAGATGCAATCATAAGAAATAATGTGGCGCTTATGTATGTATTACTACCCAGATAAATGAAGGTTTAGGATTTACTTTAGAGAAGAAATCCAGGAAAAGGGTCCATAAAGATATATGTGCATCATGGAAATTTTGAATACTCTAACTTGGGGATTACTCTTCAAAAGGAGGCCCAAATTAGGAGAATATTTATGATTGGGTTTTACTCCTGAAAAGGAATCCCAGATCAAAGGTAAATTAGGATAGGTTTAGAGGATTATGATTGGGGCTTATTCCTGAAAAGGAGGCCCAGGTTTGAGACTGCGGCTCACTCCTGAAAAGGAGGCCCAAGTTAAGGACTAAGGTTTGGGGCTTACTCCTAAGGAGGATGCCCAAATTAGAAGTTTGGGGCTTACTCCTAAGAGGATGCCCAAGCTTGAGACTGGGGCTTAATCATGAAAAAGGGAGACCAGTTTAGGGGATCTGGGGCTTACTCCTAAGAGGATGCCCAAAAATTAAGGGACATGAGGCTTACTCTTAAAGAGGATGCCCATATTAGAGGACATATGACAGGGGATTATTACTGAAAAGGAGACCAAGGTTAAGGATTCTCTCATCTTAAAGGATTAGGTTGAATGAATTATATCTCAATATTTAGTGACATAACGATGTGTAAATCACTAGGTTTTGAGAGATATTCCACAAAATTCCTTTCAGATAAGGAATTAAAATCAAGAAATCATGACATAAAATGGCTTTGAAGAGTGTCTTGAAGACTGAATCTTGAATAGGAAAGGTGTAATGGCTTATGAGTGGTGAAATGGGCAAGAAAAGAACCAAAAATGGGAGGGCGCGCAAGTCCTGGTAGGCGCGCAGGTACTGCGTGGGCGCGCAAGTCCTGGTCACGCAGGTATGCCTGCATGACACATGGTGTACTTGCGCGATGTTTAACCAGCAGGGTTATAGTTGAGTGAATTTAGGTTAAGGCCTTTAGAATCCTCTTGAGGTTCTTCTAGGAGAGGGGTGCACAGGTTCTATTGAAGGAGTAAGGTGGCGCGCAAGTGTGGCCATTTCCCTTAAGGGCTGGCCACCTTGGCGCATAAGTGTTGATGAGTTTCAACACTTAGGCCTTCCTCCCCCTCTTTATATCTTCCGTTATAGGTAGAAAATTACCTTAGAAGTTTTCCGAAAGCTTTGAGAAGAGACTAGGGAGACGGGAGCTCAAATCTCTGTTTCTGGAAAAAAAATCCACCCTGAATGGGGGGGACCACAGGGTCTATTTATAGGAAGGAGAAGACCCTGGGTGGTTACCAGGCGGTTATCTCATAGGTAGCACAAGTCACTTGCGCGACCATAAGGTGACACACAAGTAGACTTGCACGACCACTAGGCGGCGTGCAAGTGTACTTGCGAGACCATGAGGGAACTTGCGCGACCTATGGGCAATGTTCTTCTTGTTCATCCCTTTGTCGATTTTTGGTGTTTCTTCAAAGGATGAATCACTTTGGACTATGGTATTTCCCTTTTTTTCTGTCGTTTAGACTTAGTGATGGAAAGAATCGTCAACAAAAGTCCCCCCTCAGAGTAGGATCCGGAGAGAAAAGAGGATTTGACTCTGAGGTAAAAAGAAAAACAATAAATATGGCAGTTTAAAGTCATGAATGTCGTACTTACAAAGTCTAATGTTTAAGGTCGAAATATCATTGACCGGAATGGATTATAATTGACTCAATTCCTTGAAAACTCATCTGAAAACATAGTACTATACTCAGGTATGAGGGAAAATATGTAAACTATGACTTAAGGATATTTGAATATAAGGAATTATATGAAAAAGAGCTAAATGACATTAGAAGAAGTAGTTTCCAAGAATGAAGTTACCATTATTTAAAAAACCCGTTAGGGGTTTGAACTATGCAGGGCCACCTAAGGGAATTGGATGCATAGTTAAATAAAATAGTATCTATTGTCTAACAAGTCTGTTATGTATACTGTTTATGTAAGGCCACCTATAGGAACATGCTGCATAGTTGGGCAAAAGAACTCTCAGAAATTTACTTTCCTAGTGATAAAAGTCAGGGAATGTTTATGGAGATTAAAATCTTCCAAAGTATAGAGTTTGTTGTATGGAAAGAGGTACTTGAAAATGGAAAAGATATTTCCAAACAGGATTATCGAAGAACTGGATAAATATTACTCCTACGATGTTCTGACCGAAATGTAGGGAAGGAGAATATAATCCATAGACATGAATACTTTCAGATCATGAAAAAGGATATGGGACAAGTATGTTAAGGATGACTATTTTTGTGGATCCCTACATACTGTCATTTAAGACAAATAAAGACAAAATAGGAATGCTTCCCAAGAATGGAGTTACCACTATCCGAGAAACCCGTTAGGGGGTTTAATTATGCAGGGCCACCTAAGGGCATTGGCTGCATAGTCAAATAATAGTATCTTTTGGCTAACAATTCTGTTATGTAGACTGTTTATGCAAGGCCGCCTATGGGCATTTGCTGCATAGACAGGCAAAAGAATTCTAAAAAATTTGACATTTTTGTGACTAGAAGTCATGAAAAGGGTTATGAGGATCTGAAAATAATTATGTTTAGGATTATGACACATAAAGGTGGGTATTGTTCAATGTATACAGAGATACACAGATCAATTCTAACTATAATCATGTTGTGGCTAGGTCCTGAATTGAAATGTTGGACTTCAGTACGTATCCCATAAGGATGAGAATCAATCCATACATAGTTCTTAAACTACAGTCTAACGTCGTGTGGGAAAAAAGGATTATAGATCGTAGTTTAGGGTCATAGAGCTTGGACCGTTGTAAAAAATACATAGTGTGTGTTTTCCTGGTGACTTTTCTACCAAGGGACTGAAAGTGGAATTTGGGGTTAGGCCCAAAGACTTGGGACTGGATTCGAGGGACACTCGAACATTCCTATGTATCCCATAAGTATGGTAATCAATCCCACATAGTTCTAGAACTACCCGTCGTACAAATTTGGTTCGTATACGTGAAGGGTGAAAGGGGACTTTACTGCAATGATGGTTTAACTCAAAATAAAAGGTTTGGGCGTTTCCATGTATGTACGTTGTCTATGAAATGAAACATGATTGAAAAAATAAATGAAAATAATGGTTCCCTCTCAAGTGAGGGTATCAAAGAATATTGTAGTTTATTTTCATACTGGACAAAAGTGTTGAATAGTTTAACGTCATATAACAAGGACGAATTTGAACCAATGTAAAGATATTGATTCTAGGGGTGGTTTCATGAATCAACATCGTATGAGATGGAGTTGAACCAATGTAAAGAGATTGGTTTTGGGCTTGATCCTTAGGAGGTTGCCTACATACACAGCCTAGAAGGCAAGGATCAAAGTCCGTGTAGTTTAATTCAAGAATTAATTAATGATCAAGTTGTTTTTGGGGGAAATGACCTAAAAAAATGATGTTAGGACTTACACATGGTTAGCATCCCAGAGAGATTGTTATGGTTGAGGTTTTCTCTAAACTCACGTGAGTCATACTCAGTGTGAGAAACAAGAGGTAGCAACAACCTTAACGATACACAGTTTAAAGTCATGTAGGACGTATGAAGGGACTTTGAAGTTTAAAGTCTTGCAGTTAGGACTATTGGTGCTGCACAGTTTAGTGTCATGTAGCAGGGACAAAGTACAGTTTAATGTCATGTAGGACGTATCACAAACATTCTGTATAGTTTAGCATTATGTAGTTAGGACGATAGGGACAATAGAGTTTAACGTCATGTTAGACAAAAGGGGGGGGGGACTGTGCAGTTTAATGTCATGCAGTGAGGAAAAAAGAGTGCACTATTTTAATGTCATGTTGGATGCATTGGGGATTTTTTCCATACATTAATGTCAGGTTGGATGAAAAAGGGACGATACAGTTTAGCATCATGTTGGAAGAAAGTTCGAATAGTTTAAGGTCATATGCATAGACCGTGGATGGTGCAGTTTAAGGTCATACAGGACCTTTGATGCTTATGTAGTTTAACGTCTTTCTAGACATAAGGGACTTACAAACAGTTTTGTGTCATATGCATGGACCGTTGAAGATGCAGGTTAAGGTCATACATGACCTAGTTGCAGTTTAAGGTCATACTGGACCATTGATGGGAACTTTTTTCATAGTTTAACGTCGTGTGGGACGAGGTTGAGTTTAAGGTCATACTGGACCATTGCTGTATAGTTTATCGTCATATATCAAGGAGGAACTGGTGCCGCATACTTTAGTGTCATGTTGCAGGGACAAAGTGGTGAATAGTATAATGTTATACTGGACCAAGTAGGAGTTTAAGGTCATACTGCACCATTGATGTATAGTTTAACGTCATATGGCAAGGACGAACTGGTGCCACATAGTTTAGTGTCATGTTGCAGGGACAAAGTGGTGAATATTATAAGGTCATACTGGACCAAGGAGGAGTTTAAGGTCATACTAGACCATTTCTATATACTTTAACGTCATATAGTAAGGAAGAACTGGTGCCGCACAGTTTAGAGTCATGTTGCAGGGACAAAGTGGTGAATAGTTTAAGACCATACTAGACCAAGGAGGAGTTTAAGGTCATACTGGACCATTGTCGTATAGTTTAATGTAATATAGCAAGGACGAACTGGTGCCACACAGTTTAGGGTCATGTTGCAGGGAGAATGTGGTGAATTTGCAATTTATACAAAATACTTCTTAGAAAATCTGGCATTGGTTGGTGTAGTGATTAGTTCTCCATCCATTGAGATTAATGAATAAGCTCCATTAGAGTAGACCGTATGTATTGAATAATGTCCTTCCCATTTTGGCTCAAGATTGGGAGGTTTCTTTCCTGGTATCAATGGAGTTCTGAGAACTAATACCAATTCTCCCTGAGTGAATGAACGAAGACGAAATTTTTTGTTAAAAGCTCGTGCTATTCGATTCTGATAGACATCCATGTGGTGCAAAGTGCACAATATTTTCTCATCTAACCGTTCCAATTCATTCAATCTCTTTTGAGATTGTTCATATATAGATGATTGATCACAAATGGAAACTCTATGTGAGGGTAGTTGAACTTCAATGGGAAAGATGGCTTCCGTTCCATATACTAATGAATATTGAGTTGACCGAGTTGTAGTGCGGGTGGTAGTCTAATAAGCCCATAAAGCATGAAAGAGTTTATTAGGCCATGTCCTCTTATCTTTATCCACCATCTTTTGCAGTATATTTGAATGATTCTTGTTAAAGGCTTCTATCTGGCTGTTGACCGCTGCATGATATCGAGATGAATGCTTGGATTTGATGTTGTATTCTTGATATAACTTCTTCATATCAGATGAATAGAAATTGGTGCCATTTTCCCTCAATATGGTACGAGGGACACCAAATCTGGTAATGATGTTAGACATGATGAAGCTATCAATGCATTTAGAACTGACTTCCTTGAGAGGTATTGCCTCTGCCCATTTGGAAAAGAAGTCATTAGTAGTAAGAATATACTGAAACTGCTTAGCCGTAGCCGAAAGGTAAGGTCCCACCACATCCATTCCCCATGTGGAAAATGGCCATGAGTATTTAGCTGTATGAAGCAACTCTGGAGGATGATGAATGAAGTTTGCATGTATTTTTCATGAATGAAACTTCTTTGTGAAATCGACACAATCTCGTATCACTGAAGTCCAAAAGAATCCAAGCCTTCGAACTTGATCAGATAGTCTATGTCCAGACTAGTGGGCACCACAGACTCATGTGTGCACTTCATTCATGATAGCCGTTGTCTCTTCACCATCAATGCATCTGAAGCGAACTCCATCAAAACCACGTTTTTAGAGAATTTTCTCTAGGTGATCTGGGCTATCATAAAGGGTAAAATTGACCACACATCTCCAGATTTGTTCTTTATCGGCTCTATCAGGTGGAAGTGTTCCATTTTGAAGGTATTCCCTTATAGGTGACCTCTATCCTGTAGTATAACCATATGGTTCAGTAATGGGACTAATTTCATTAATTTCCTCTGTTCTTATTCGAACAGAAGGTGAAATTGCACGACGGTGGGTAATACTGATGGTTATCTCGTCCCGATTTGGATCTGCTAGAGCTGTGGCTATATTAACCAGTGCATCATCCTGAGCATTTTGTGATCTTGGGACATAAGAAAATGTTGGTTTTGAAGGGAATTCCGCCATTAACACTCTGACATAATCATACAAAGGGATTAATTATTCTTTTCTGATGGCATAATCCCCATTGACTTGTTTGATTACCAGGTCTGAATCACCTTTCACCTTTAAGTGATTCACTTGTGTTTGAAGTGCTAATTCCAAACCTACAATGAGAGCTTGGAATTCTGCTTCACTAGTGGTACCACCTTCCCACAATAAGAAGGAATAAGGTAACACTGCCTTTTTTGGAGAAATGAGTACAATTCCTAATCCAACATTATTGAATTTAGGATTTTCCATTTTCTTCCCTATTGGACTTCTGGAAGCACCATCAAAATACATTTACCCTGCTTGAGGAATTTCATGAATAGAGAAGACTTTCTCATCAGGGACTTCAATATTTGAAGATGTGTCTTCCACTGAAGGGTGTTCAGCTAGAAAATTAGCCAGAGCTTGGCCCTTTATCACCTTTTGAGACACATACTGAATATCGAATTGCTGTAAAATAACTTCCCACCTTGCTAGACGTCCTGTAAGCATTGGACGACTAAGGATGAATTTGAGCGGGTTATTGCGAGATACCAATTGGACCTCGTGATGTTGCATGTAATGTCTCAACTTCTGAACTGTAATGATTAATGTCAGGGAGCACTTCTCAGTACTTGAATATCGGGTTTCTACTTCAAGAATAGTTCGACTGAGATAGCATAGGTTGTTTTCATTCCCATCATCATTCTTTTGAGCAATAAAGGCACCCAATGATCATTTTAGGGATGACACGTAGAGGATAACTGGTCTTCCTTCAACAGGTGGCATGAGTATCGGTGGACTCAAGAGGTATTTCATGAGAATATCGAATGCTTCTTGACATTCTTCAGTCCACTGGTAGGTGACTCCCTTCTTCATCAATATGGAATAGGGTAAACTTTTTCCTGCCAAATTGGCGATGAAACGCCGAATATAGGTTGTGTCTTTGAAGTCCTCTTAATTATTTCAAATTTGGAGGAGGTGACATACCAAGGATTGACATGGTCTTCTCAGGATCGAATTCAATACCATGATGGCATACAACAAAGCCGAGAAATTTTCCTGAGGTTACCCTAAAAGCACATTTTAAGGGGTTCTTCTTCAAATTATATTGTTGAAACATGCAGAATATGACTTTGAAATCAGCCAAGTGATTAGAACGTTGTTTGGATTTAACCACCAAATCTTCTACATTGAATTCAACAAATTTCCCTAAGAAAGGTTTGAAGATACGATTCATGGAGCGTTGATATGTTACACCTGCATTCTTTAAGCCAAAGGGAATTACCCGGTAACAAAACACACCCTGAAGGGCTCTGAAGGCTGTGAATTCCTCATCTTCTAGGGATATTCATATCTGATTATATCCATAATATCCATCCATGATGGAAAGTTCTTCATAGCCTGCTGTTGCATCAATTAGATGTTCTGTAATCAGAACTGGGAAATCATCCTTAGGACAATGCCGATTATGATCTCTGAAATCGATGCAAAATCTAATTTGTCCATTCTTATTCTTTACAGGGACAATATTACCCAACCACTTGGGATAATGAACTTCTCTGATGAAGTTAGCTTTGATAAACTTATCCACTTCAGCTTCAATTTTACAAGCACAAGTTGGGTGTGTTCTTCTCGCAGCTTGCTTAAATCCTCAATGTTGTTTTGGTAAACCCAAATGATGAGTAGAAACATCAGGATCAAGCCCGGGAATTTATGTATATTTCCAAGAAACAATATCTCTATTTTTCTTTAGAAATTAAATATACATCTCTTTCTCTTCAAGGATCATGGCATCACTGATGAATGTGGGGCGTGGATCTTCCTTTTTACCTAGATTTATTTCTCTGAGTTCATCCACAGTGGTAGAGATACCCTCTTCAAATGCTGGAGGAGTATATCTGAGATCTTCCTATTCTTCTTCATCATGTGTTATTTCTTCCGTTTCTACTTTCATAGTAGATGACAAAGAAGAATTTTCATGATCATAAGAGATGTCAAAAATTTCACATTTTGAAGAAAAAGCTTCCATTTCCAACTGTATTTATGATGAAGGGTCTTCTTTGGGTAATAAAGAGGAAATGATGGATTGAGAATCAACATCATTGTTCACCTTTGATGTTGCTATAACTTCTTCTAGCCTAATAGGCGAAGCATAGACTTGTTGGATTTCAGTAGATGAAATGAAGACGTCACCATTTGTGCATTAATCACTGCTTTGTAGATTACCAATTTCTCCCATGTTGTTAGGCTCGATTTCTATAATTGACATTATGGATATTTCGATAAGAGTATTTTGATTTGGGTCTATATTGTCAATTTGACTGATAAGAAACACATAATCTTTACTCACATGTGTAAATCGATTTACATGATTTTTTTCCAAACCATATGGAGCATTAACATTGGTAATTTCCTTTGTTATAGAATTCTCCCTTTGCTTCATGTGATAGAATTCTGCCTCAATGTATTGAGACTCACATGTCTTGAACATGGCCTTATCACCATACAACATCCCATCATGACCATCGAAACAATATTTGAGACATTGATGTTATGAAGAAGGGGTAACTGCATGTTGATGTAACCAGGGTCTTCCAAGAAAAATGTTGAAGGCTGAGTCATGATCAACAACCATGAAATCTGAATTGGATACAAGACCTCCAAATTGAGTTCTGAGTGTAACATCACCCAGTGGTTCTTGTTCATTTTTATCATATACATGTAGCATCATGGTGGAGGGAGATAAATCAGATTCTGTGAGGCCCAATCGACGAAGTGTACAAATGCGCATGAGGTTGACTCCTGAACCATTGTCAATGAAAACTCTTCGAACATCCACGCCATGGACTTTTACAAACAAGTACAATGGTCTAATATGTCCATGCTCAACATCATCTTCATCTTCATCAGTAAAGAATATTATTTCATGGCATTTTGCGGGATTATTCTCTATGTGATAGACTTCAGCTACAACAATATCAGTTTTAAACTCCAGAGGACTTGAAAAAGCCTCGATGAGTGCTTCCTGAAGATCTTTTGATAGATTCAAAGCATCCAGAATTGATAACTTGGCTCGTACTTGGGCCAAGTGATTCAATATATCATACTTTTGATCCAAAGATATGTGTTTCCCAATAGGAATATGTGGTTTAGAAGGTACCTTGGAAGCAGATGCTTTGAAAGTTGATTCATCTTGTATGGGAGTTGGCAATATTCTTGGTTTTGGAAGATTAGACCGATTAGATCCATTTACCTATTGAGAGGAAGAAGATGGAACCTTCAACCGGTCTTCCAAAATAATTTTGCCAGGACTGAATTTACTATTGGTAGAAGAACTTTCTTCTTCTTACTGAGCTCGCTGAAGGGATCTACCACGAGTTTCTGCTGTGTACACAGTTCTAGCAGGGGTAGAATTGGAATAATGGATTATGAAAGATCCACGTCTTCCCCTGTATCATGAGCCCCTGGAACATCCTCTGATTTCTTTGTTTGATACAGGGAATTCAGGGTCATTGAAATTGAAACTACGACTGGCATATGGATCTGTTAATTGAATCATATTAACAGAATCAAAGATTAACTCTTCGTCTGATGAAGACTCTGCCTGATTAGCCTGTTTAGGCTGTGCCATTTGGTGGGGCGGTGCCTGTGGCTTTTAAGTAGATGGCATGAAGTCCACCAAAGTTAGAGTCAATTTACGCTTTGACACATACTCATCTTCTTCTGATTCTTTTTATTTCTATGAATCATGTCGTTTCTTTGAGGACTTTCTCTCTGAAGAAGAGGGTTTTGCCATGACATTCATGGAAGAAGACATAATTGGTTTCCTTAATTTTGATCTCAAAAAAGCATGAGTTCGATTGATTGCCTTTCTGACCATCCAATCATCATAATTTTGTTCATTTTTTCTTTTGAATTCCTTCCATTCATCTTACTCCTATGGAACTGTAGTAGTGACACATGCTACCTGGGCTGAGGAGCCTTTCAATATGACCTATCCCGAGTCGACCATCTTTTTCAGGAGGTCTTGGAAGGCAAAACACTCCTAGATGGGATGCCCCAACATTTGATGAAATGGGAAATAATTAGGATGATCTTCATCTCCTTTATTGTTTGGCCTCTTGGGTATTGGCAATTGAACCAAATTGTTTTCCAGAGCTGAAATGAAATAACCAAGAACTTGTTCATTTCGGAAAGAGTATGTTTTCCTCTTCAAATCCTCAAATTGTTTTTGTATTTGATCTTTTTGATCATCTGGATGAAAAGGCCTTTGTTTTTGGTACTCAGAAGGTGGAGCCCTTCGAGAAGATGAAGGTTTTGAGGAAGAAATAGGTACAAGTGCTTGTTTAAGCATAACTGTAGTAGTTCTTACTTTACCCATTCTCCTTCCTGGAGCTGATGGAATTACACGAGATTTAGCCTTAGCCTGTATAAGGGAATCTTCAATCTTCTGAGTGATTTAAGTTAGGTCTCGAAAGCCTCATATGTATTTCACAGGGATTAACGGCGTGCGTAATTCGTCATGCAGATTTTCTATACATATTGGCAAAAATTCTTCTTGACGGAGTGCTAAACTCATGGAATATGTTAATCCCTTCCATCGAGAAATGAAATCAAAGACCCTTTCATTCTCCCTTTTCTTACTGTTTGTACAATCGAAAACTATTGTCTTTGGAAAATTTGAGCTTAACTGAAGGAGGAATTTTTGGCAAATATCTTCCCATCCGGTAATTGACCGAGATTGCAAGCTTGTATACCAAACAAAAGCTGGTCCTTGCAAGGTTCGCACGAAGCATCTGAGTTTCACTACTTCTTGCTGCTTCGGAGTTCCCATCATAGGATCGCAACAAGACACGTAATGCATCAAATGTTGTTCTGGATCACCTGATCCATTGAAAATATGGAATAAAGGGTTCCCAAAACAGGATGGAGGTGAAATTGAATCTACCTATTTAGGGTAGACTTTCTTTTCCGGTTGAACATGCACACACTTCCCTTCCATAGATTCCCACTGAGCTGTTAATGACTCAATAGTAGTTATTAACTTTTTAGAAGCATCCGGTTGATCTTGGACTTGGGTTGGTGCAATGACTGGAGCATGGAGAGATGTGTTGATTGGCGCTGAAGCTGATGGTAGTAATGCCAACTGTTGTTGCACTTGACCCGTAGGATTAGACCTGTGAGGGTGTACTGATAGAGGAGGATATTCTTGATCCATCTCAGTAGCTGCAAAAAATTCCTTAGGCTGACTAACTCCAGTATGCTTAAGAAGAAAACTACTCTGAAATAGTTCTGCATTCAACTTTCTTAATTCCTTCATATATTCCTCCTGTTGTGCAACCATCTGCTCTAGTGAGAGTGATTGACCTTATCCAGAGGAAGGATATGTAACCTGGTTCTTTCCTTTCCCTTTGTTGGATCTTTTTTGGAGAGGGGAAAGTGGGTTACTCGAAGGATTACTTACGTTCTGAGTAATCCTTTGACTTCGTGTACGCACACCTTCTTCATTTGTGTCGGTACGTACAACTTCTTGAGTAGGAACCTCTTCATATGAGTCCCCTGAGTGAGCCTCATCTGGTGGATCAGCAACAAAGACATTGATGACATTAATCGATGCATAACTCATTATATCCCTTCTATCACCATTTCTGGGATACTGTCTTCTCCCATGTCTTTGATGAGACAATTCCTTTTGTTGATTCAATCCCTCAGGAACTTCTTGATGAACCATAATTTGGAGGAAACCTCCTAATAATTTGGATCTTCGTTCCTCTTGAGGTTTCCTCCCCAATCGAGAAAAGAACTACTTTCTCGGAGGAGGGGATTGATGATTTGAAAAATTCCCCAGTCTAGTGGACTGGGGATATTCCTACTATCCTCGCTCAACTCCCCGAATTCTTTTTGTTGATTCCG
Organism: Viscum album; assembly: GCA_963277665.1. NCBI lineage: Eukaryota > Viridiplantae > Streptophyta > Magnoliopsida > Santalales > Viscaceae > Viscum > Viscum album. The sequence continues at coordinate 1,276,792,511 of OY728141.1, read as the reverse complement.
AGGGTTGGTTTAAAAGAGTCCCCAGTCTGGCGAGCTAGGGTGGTTAATGACATGCTATGTCTGAGACTTTCTTGAAAGTCCTCCTGATATTGCGAACCTTAGTCCATAAATTAGCTGGATGCATTAACCTGTATCCTCTTTTATCACCCGGTTCAAAAAACTATTGGATGATTTCCGACACTTCTGTCACATGGTGACGTGCTTACTCTAAATGAGAGGCATGTTCAATATTATCATTTGCTTGATGAAAGAGTAATTCAGCAACTTGTTCTCTGTATTGTTGATTTTGAGAGGAACTAGTTGAAGCATGTCCCTGGGCAAGCTTTTGATTACAAACAATGCCCATTGACTGTGGTCGTCCATGGGCAATAACATTGCATGAGACCATTTTCGGCGGGCGTTGCTGACTGGAGAGCACTGTGAAATGTAGTGCTCCATGAACAACCCATCATCTGACACGAATACCATATGGGTAATTGGCAATTAACTGACACAATTTTCTTAGTGCGCCAAAGCATGAACATTGAAGTGCTCTCTGCTACTTTTCATCCTTCGAATACCGAGAGACTGATAGAGATGCGAAATCAATCTGATGTTGTAACCCTTCTATTATCTTAAGATTATTTTCATATTTATCATAAGATAATACTTTCTTTTTCAACTGACAAAGAGTTTTCCATATGTTGAGACAGATATCATGAATTTCATCTTCCATCAACATTTCTGGAATACTATACTGAGTGTCTGCCAGATGCCAAAACATAACTGGCACCTCACCTTTCTCCAGTTGTTTTCTCATGTTCATCCTTTCCTCTTTATCATTTGATGAATATTCTTCTACCTGATTTGACCAGAGTTGGTTTTTCCTTGTTGCTTCATTGGATTCAATAGGATTGGTAGAGAAATCATTGATCAAACTAGAAGATGCACGACTTAGGGGTGGTTCAGAGAATGACCTACACCCTAGGATATCTTCTGATTGAGAATGTATTTCACCTGTTAGAGATGAATATTCAGACATGACTGGTTTCACATTTGCAAGTGCCTCAAGATAATAGGGCTTTCTCAGCACTAAATTGTCCACTGGAGCATTTTCTGGGCAATGTGCATCACTCCTGCGGAGAGGACTTTCACAACGAAGTTCATCATCATGGGGAGGACCACCATAATGGGTTACAACAAAAGATGAGATCTCTTGCCCTTTGGCCTTCTGACCACACATAGGGTTCCTATGGCTCTCATCTGAAGATGAACCTTCAAGATCGACTGAATTCTCGTGAAGAAAGCTTTCATGAGGAAGTGTCTGTTAAAGACCTTCGGAATTAATGTTCCCACTATTGGGAACTGAGTGAGCAGAATCTTGAATTCCAACAGATAATTGTCTGAGGGCTTCAAGTACTCCAGCATCGAGCAAGGCCTTATTAAAGATTGGCACTAGATCTCCAGACTGTACTAGGTGGGTCTTTTTCTTAGACGCCTTCTTACTTGCCTTGGAAACGACTTGATGAAGAATGTGGCTACTCTGAGCAGGTGTATGTGCCTGATCAGGAATGATGGCCAGGTTATGCTGATGATCTCCTCTCAAATCAGGTGTATGTGCCTGACTTGGTCATCCATTTTATATGGGGGAGTATGCCCCATAACCCTCTTGGACTGGAACAGATGTGTGTGTCTGTTCTTGAGTGAATTGTAGATGTATCACTCCACTGATAGGGATAGATTTATGTGTATTTCCCTGAGATGCCACTGAAGTTGTTATAATATCCTGGAAGGCATCCAGAATATGAGCAGGGATTTTCTTCTGCTCTTTCACCATTGATAGAATATTCTTGGTGACTTCAGCTACCGGAACGGGAAAATATGTCCATTCCGGGCTTGGAGTAGGTGTATGTGCCTGCTCGTGTCCTCCTTTTCCTGTCAGTGAATCCTGACAGTACTCAAGTGTGGGGGCAGAGAGTTGTGTCTGCCTCCTATTTACTTTTGGGGCTTTCTGACTAACTTCTCTGAATGCTACCAAGCGAGACTGTTGGTATGCTTGATTAAAACTACCAGGTGTATGTGCCTGCTTATTGCACTTCACCATATGTGGTTGACGAGATCCATCATATGTAGTCAGACGAGCCTACTGACTAGCTGATGATATATAAACAAGTGTATGTTCTTGCCTATAGTACTCCGCCAGAATTTCTTGGTGGGATTGGCGTGATGCTGCCAGACGAGTCTGCTGAACATCGGAATTAAAACAGGCAGGTTTATGTGCCTGCTCATTGATTTCCACCATGTTAGGATGGTGGAATTGTCCGGAGATGGCAGAGATGAGAACCTGCACACTGTTGACCGGATTCCGCCTCTGGTGGTTCGTCATGCTTGCTCGGGTTCGAGGAACCTGAGCCGAACGCCTGGAGTTCGTACCTCATCATGTTGAGGGTGCACTGCCACACGAGTCTGGCGACGATTGTTGGTGGGATCCCATAGGAAGATCTCCTATCTGTTTGAATTAAGGTCCTGAGGGACCTGCTCATTCACCTCCCCAGAATAAGGGAGTGAATGATGATTGCGTTCCGGGAATAACGACCCAAAACGGTTGGAGATGGTAGTCAGCACCGCCTATTTCATGATCACTGGTCGTTGTTGTCCGGACGACTGATGTGAGTTATTTAATTGGAGGGCTTGTCGGGCAGCCTCCAGAGTTGGGATGGTACCATGTTGATGGTACTCCTTAACTAGTGCGTTTGATACCCAGCGTTGAAGACGCTGCGTAGGTGATATCCTCCTAGGATCGGACGATGATCTAGTAGGAGTAGTAGAATTGGCATTTGCAGCAGCAGTATTCACAGGTGTGAATTTGAGGGCGGCCATTATGGAAATGCAGAAGATCTTGGAAAAGAGTACCATTTTGATATAACAGATGTAATCAATATAAATTCAGCCACTACATCTTTTGGATGAGCACATATGTCAATGGTTGTTTTTTGGCCCTCTCATTGAGTTTAAATAGGGGCCTAAAAAATAGGTAAAAAATCATTTTTAATTTGGTTAAGGATTCATGTCAGGTTCACCATTTTTGTTTCCCTCGGAACCTGGGGATGACCGCCTTAATGGGAGGTTCAAACATTTCAATCAGTTTCTAATGGGTTTGTTCGTAGAACCGGAAACATCCAATTATTCCACATCCATTTGAACCTACATTCCAACGATAGGTGCTCATTAGTTTGTGGACTAATGAGGCTTAAGAATTTGCATTGGTTGAGAGGATGGGAGGTTGGACTCATCACACCTTTTTTAGGGGAATTAATGTCTACTCCGGGACTCTCTTTATAGATTTATGTTATGTTCGTGAATCTTTATAACATTACCAAGTATAAAATGTGCTTTCCTTAAGATCTAACAATCAATGATTAAATATGTAGGAAATTTAGAGAACCTATTGTATGAATTCTAGGTTCTTCATCAATAGAGAATCATCTGTATTTGTTAGAGATTCTTGGTCAATGGTACCCTTTGACACATTTATACAGAAGTCTCTTGGTCATTATGATGACCATGCTGGTTTTAAAGCCACTCAGTGGGGCATTTGAAGTTTATTGTCATTCAGAAGGAAATAGATTATTTTAGATATGGGATCGAACCCATAGACGGGATACCTACATATCCATTGTTTAGAAAAGGAATCAGAACCCACGTAGTTCGACTAAGGTAGTATGATGTTTATGATTGATGGCTCAAAGAATGATATCACAATTACTTTTACACTCTAAGCTTACATGAGTCATTGTCGGTGTAAGAAACAAGAGGTATTGTTAAAAATTATACAATTGTGCCATTAAAGATGCAATCATAAGAAATAATGTGGGGCTTATGTATGTATGACTGCCCAGATAAATGAAGGTTTAGGATTTACATTAGAGAAGAAATCCAGGAAGAGGGTCCAGAAAGATATATGTGCTTCATGGAGATTTTGAATACTCTAACTTGGGGATTACTCCTGAAAAGGAGGCCCAAATTAAGAGAATACTTAGGATTGGGTTTTACTCCTGAAAAGGAATCCCAGATCAAAGGTAAATTAGGATTGGTTAAGAGGATTATGACTGGGTCTTATTGCGGAAAAGGAGGCCCAGGTTTGAGACTGGGGCTTACTCCTAAAAAGGAGGCCCAAGTTAAGGATTAAGGATTGGGGATTACTCCAAAGGAGGATGCCCAAATTAAGAGTTTGGGGCTTACTCTGAAGAGGATGCCCAAGCTTGAGACTGGGGCTTACTCTTGAAAATGTAATCCCGTGTTAGGGGATCTGGGGCTTACTCCTAAGAGGATGCCCAAAAAATAAGGGACTTGGGGCTTACTCATAAAGAGGATTCCCATATTAGAGGACTTATGACATGGGATTATTCTTGAAAAGGTGACCCAGGTTAAGGATTATCTCATCTTAAAGGATGAGGTTGAATTAATGAAATCTCAATCTTTAGTGACATAAAGATGTGTAAATCACTAGGTTTTGAGAGATATTACACAAAATTCCTTTCAGATAAGGAAGTCAAATCAAGAAATCATGCCATAAAATGGCTTTGATGTGTGTCTTGAATACTGAATATTGAATAGGAAAGGTGTAATGGATTAAGAGGGGTGAAATGGGAGAGAAAAGTACACAAAAAGGTAGGGGCACGAAAGTCCTAGTAGGCGCACAGGTTGTAACAGCTCGAGATTTTATGAAAAATATTCTTTTTAATTTTATTAATGTCTTGTGTTGTACGCTACACCAAAAGGAGCTTGAACAACACGCATCTTTGACTTGCCTTTCATTACACGCAATCGCAACCTTCCTCGATAGCGTGTGTAGTACGCAATACTCAGTTTCATGAAACAACGATATGCTATTAAAATATTATTAAAACTAGCCGTTATGAATAGTAATAACCACTTTTTAAATTTTAGAAATTTTAGCTCTCAAAATGGACTTCATTTTTGGATTCGGAGTATCGAATTTAGCCTAAGGTGATATTTTGGTACTTTTCAGATAACTTTCATATTCTGATGAATAGTGAAAATTACTAAATTATAATTAAAAACAACTTTTTTAATCGAAATAATTAATAGTGATAAATTATTAATTTTAGTGGTTTTAAAGTATATTTAGAATATATTTTTACAATTTAATACAATATTGGTCATTGAATGTAATTTCACACTTAAACCAGACATAATCAAGTGTCAATGTTTTGATAGATATTGTTTCTTAAAAACACGCTATTTGTTTTAACAGCGGGATTTAATTATAAAATTCATTAATGAAACTTCTATGTTATGAATTTGGTAAAATAGACTTCATTTTTGAATTCGGAATATGAAATATAGCTTAGGATGAAATTTTGGTATTGTTCTGAAAAACATCAATTTTTGATGAATAGTGAAACTACTAAGTGGTAGTTAAAAAACTGAATTTTTCATAAAACTTAATTTTACCGCTTCTGTGAATGGAATTTCAAAAATCCGAGAGACACGGTTGATTTCAGTAAGTAAAATTTGGTTCAATGAGATGAAAATAATTTTTGGTGAATAGTAACTTTTTACTTTTATTTACCACGGTTAAAAGTAAATAGGGTAATTAAGGGTAACAATGATATTAATGTTACCCTAACACATGTCCTAATCCTATTGGACAAGTGTATCTCGACCAAAAACAACCTTAAGTGTAAAATATTATCATTTAGGCCCACTTGGATTAAATTAAGACATTAATTATTATTTAATTCAAAGAAGAGTTAAAAGAGTTAAAATCAATGTTTATTTACTAAAACATTTTTAATATAGGGTTATACATAAGATAAATTAGATTGTAAATATTAATTAGAAAGCTAAAACAATTTCATACATAATGGTATTTTATTTGTAATTTTTAGACCTCAAATAAGTTAATTTATTTATGACACAATGATGATGTAGTAATTATCTTATTAATGAAATATTGACATAATTGATATTATAAATACCAAAATAAATGCAATTTAAGACTTTTTCTGAATTAAACTAATTTTATAGGTTACTATGATATATTAGTGTTGATGTAATAAACATGGTTCGAACATATAATTCTGTTATGACTTTCACAAAAATCATATATCAAATAGTGTCAAAATTGACACAAAATAGTTTTTAAATAAACTATTATATTATTAATTGTTATTTTATTCCTAAAAATATAAGGTTCGTCCAAATGACTTAGATAAGGATATATATATTAATAATAAACAATTTGGGGTTCGTTTGGCATGTTATAGTAAGTTTATTGACCATATAGTGTAAGAAAACAAAAAGACACGGTAAAAGTTAAATTATTTAACTTAGAGTTAAATCTAATTGATAGGGTTAAAATAATAACCTAAACTTGTCTAAATCCTATTGGATGAAAGTATTTCGACTCATAGCCACTTTATCTTCGAAATAAGACCCTTTGGAACCATTATAAGCTGATTTTGACTTTAATATAAAATAATATTTTGAGATATTCCTAAGGTGCCCCTCTCCTCCCTTAAAAAAGGGCACCTCCTCCCCCTCCTTCTCACACCAATTTGAGCACTCAAGCTCGGCCAACCCCTGCCAAAATCCCTTCTCCACTTCCCTAGTATCATCATTGAGGTCCTGGTCTTCTTCAAAGACCATCCTTAGTTCTTTAAGTGGAGGCTAAGAAAAGTCACGTCAAAAAGAGGTAATATCCATTACCGATCTTTTTCAATTTCATTCTTCTTCAACTTCTTCTTCTTTAGTTGTTTCATGATAAAGTAATAACATAAGTATTTCTTATATACTGATATGTTATTATAAATATTAAAACAACTCTAATTAACCTTCTATCCATCCTACGGAAAAAGGAAATCACCGCGCGTGCGTACGTACGGAATACCGTCTCCACGTCGTGGTGTTATCTATTTTCCGCCACCACATTAATTGGATGGGTATAAAGGTGTAATGAGTAACTATATATGATTATTATAAAGTGATATTGATACTAAAATAGTATACATACACTTCAACACAATTCCACGACCATGGGAACGATATCATCGCTCTTGCGTACGTACGGACTACCGTCTCCACGACGCGATGAGATTCATTCTCAATAATTAACCATTCATGAATGATTATAAAGTATATATAATAAGTAATAATTCAATTTATGACCTAATAATGATACTGGAATTATTTATATTTATATGTATGTCATCTTCTTAATTCCATTCAATTCAATAAGGAAACGAAAACAGCGTTCATGCGTACGTACGGACTACCGTCTCCATGAACGGTGTATTTCATTCCATTTACTGATTTATTATATATGTGTATTATGAATATATATATATATATATAAATAATGTTTTATATTCTGGAATTAAGTAATCATGATCTAAGTAATCATATGAATAATTACAAGTTAAAAACACGAACGACAAATGAGACGATTTTACCCAAAACGCTACTTTAACATGAATTTACAAAAGAACGGGTAATATAAAGTCATAAGTAGACCATATATGATATAATAACAATGAATATGATTCTGGAATAAGTCAATAACATGATTTAAATCATATACAGGAGGTTTGGACACTCACAAAGCAAGTCGGACATAAGGTAAGGGAAATATCACAATCTCATTTTTATCCGAGATTGTTTATACTTTAGTATTTACTGGGGTGTATTTTATCATCCACATCCATATTTCCTCAATATTTAATGTTATTTCCATCCACCTACAATTGTTTAAATCCAAATTTACCCTTCAGCGAGTTTTTAGTAAAAGATATGAAAGGAATCTTTTGTCGTTTTTCGTACGAGGTACTTTTTGACTTTTCCGACAAAAGAACGAGAAGAATGTTTTCTTTTATCATATACGACATGAATGGATTTTTAAAACATTATTTCCAAGAAGATTACTTTACAAGTTTTCAAGTTTATTTTTAATGAACTTCTTTTAGTTTTAAATTGTAAGACATGTTAAGAAAGGAAAATGTTTTTGAAGTAGAAAGGATATTTTCCTCAAGAATGGATTTCAAGTGTTTTATCAAAATTATTTTTCATCTAAGATAATAAAGGGTTCTATTTATATCCCTATTATTACATGGATTTGATTATGTTGTGATGGAAATATTTTTATGAATTCATTTATCTTATATGAATTGTTTTATGAGGTTATGTTGTTTAAGAATCCCATTTTTATTACATGGGTTATGCAATGATGTATGATTTATGATTTTGTGTCACACATAAGAATGGTATCATTATGAGATGGGTGGGACCTATATCTCCCTCCAATGCATTGGGTAAAGATTTTATATCTAATGAGATAGACATGGTTGGAATGGTAGGTTATACCGGTTCAGTGAAACAGGACTGAAACGAGGGTGACTCAATTCAGAAAGGGACTTTGTCCACTAAGATAGTCTTGGAAATGAGTCATGACTAACAAGAAATGATTCTCTATGATTATGTGTGTATGCCACAGAGTTTCATGTTTTAAGGGATTTCATTTCACTGCTATGATTTATCCCATGTTATGAAATTATGCTCTCTTTTGCAGGTTAAGATTTTCAAAAGTTATGTTCTTATGAATATGATGTGATTGATTTTCTTTTGTTTACCCTTACTGAGAATTTGAGCTCACCCTTTTCTGTTTTCTTTTCCCCAGGATATAAAGAATGGTTTTAGGTAAAAAAAAAGAAGGGAAGATCTTTATGGGAGATATTGAGGATCTTTCACCACGATTAGAAGATTACATTCCGAGTTTCCAAAGACACTAAACTATTACGGTCCTTGTGTGTGTGTTTTTGTTATGTACTAAGTATTCCGAAAAAGTAATGTAATGTCCATGTACAATAAGCTTCGGGCTTCTACAGTTGGTATCAGAGGAAAGGTTTAGTCAACCTTTGGAAACTAGGACGCGAAAACATTAGTGAGATCCCTAGAGATATTTATAAGGTATGTCTAGGGATGTCCCTAAGGTTAAGTATACGTATAGGTTATAGTACTAGAATTACGCTAACGATCATAGAATTTAACCTAAGATGTTAGATATTGAGGGTACTCCCCCTTTACTATGTTGTTTTCCTTAGCATTATTTTGCCTCTCACGCTATTCTTTTTGGGTTTTAGAAAATGGCTGGAAACAAGATGATTCACGATAATGGAGGATATGATGGATAATGGAATGATATTCTTTATGAGCAACCAAATGAAATGGGATTTGGAAGTCCAAACATCATTATTATGCCGAATCAGAAATCTCATAATATGATCAATAAAGTAAAATTTGGTCAGTTTCCTGACTCAGCTAATAAGAGAAAGATGGAGTTTCATGATGATCATAGAGGAAAGAAAGTTCAATTTCCCCTATGTAAATAATGTGGGAAGAGGCATCAATGAGAATGTTTCAAGGGAACTGGAAGATGCTTTGGGTGTGGAAAATAAGGACACAAAGCAAGTAAGTGCAAAGGAAAAGGTTCAGTTAACACCATGGATGAGGATAATGGTATTGCTACGACATCAAAAATGGTTAAGTGTTTTAAATGTGCAATGTATGGGCATTATGCAAACCAATGCCCTAAGGGAAAGACTCATGAAGAGAATCAGTATGGTCGTATGGGTAGTATTTATGTGGATGATGATGAAGAGACTACAAATGATACGTGAGATGAAAGAATTGTTGAAGCTCGGTTAATGGTTTAAGAATGTAGTAAAATGATTACATGTTTATCATGTGTAATGTTGTATAAGAAATCTCATGGTACTATGGAATAAAGAGACATCTAAGGATTGTTACATTGTTGTCTTTCCTTGAGTTTTAAAAGTGTTTTATTAATGTTACCATTATCCATGAATGGTTATTCATATATTTTTGGAATGTAGATGATATGCGCATAATGAAGGGATAAAGAGAAAATTAAATGTTTAATAGTTTTCATGAGCTCATGATTGATATAAGGAATAAGTGATATCATGATTTGAGTATATAGAATTTTGAGGATTTTGGTATGTGGAAAGTGTTAACTTTTTACTGAATTCATGTTTTCACTAAGTTATTCAAGAGAATACATGATTAAGGACTTTGAATGTTTGGAATGTTACCAACAAAACATATCTTATGATATATGGGGATCGACGATGGTGTTAAATCTCTGGTAATCGTTTTCACTATGTTATGAGAGTGGACTGCAGTGTTATGGATAAGACTAAAGATTGGAATGGATTATGTTGGACATAAGTTAGTATTGTTTAAGGATAGAAGTTTTTTTTTGATGGGATGTTATAGTAATATAGTTTTAGAAAAAGGACAACCTGCAGAACGGGCGACAGCCCATCGCGTCGGACAAGGCTGTGGGAATCGAACCCACAACCGAAGTGCGAATGGCCTTTATTGCCTACCACTGGCCTACAGGAAGTCCCTATTTAGTAGAAACTAGTTATATTATATTAAGCAGTATGATATATAAAGTATAAGTCCATTTTAAGAACCATGTATGATTAATCTCACTATAGATCGACTTATGTATATAAATTTTGCTAACCTTTTGAGACAGATGGAATGACCCGTCATTCTATCACATGATCTGCTAACACTTCACGAATAACAAATTCAACTTCATTTATTTAAGAGATGAAGTGGAAATTGTTAAAGGCATGAACAACAGTGAGGTTGTACCAACATAAAGTAAGTATTTATTCTAATTCAAATTCTTTAACTTTAGGGAAATGATCTTGAAAACCAAAAATGTTGTCCTAGTGATCTTATATCTGATGAATCAGATGGTACCTTATATCGTCACAAATTTATGGCTTTTTGATTACTGGATTTTCCATAGCCATGTTCTCTACCACTCTCCATCAGAACATGATGGTTAGATTTCTCTTCCATATCCATATTTTCACCTATGTGGAAACCCAGTGATTAGTTTATTTGGGTAACCGTTACGTTTCATACTTTTGTTTTTAAAGATTGGTTTTGATATTCCTTTTTACGATTTGGGTTTCTATTAAATAAACTTTCGAATAGTAAACCATTTATAACCCCGACGAATTTCGAGGGTGAAATTCATTTTAAGGGGGGTAGAATGTAACAGCCCGAGATTTTATGAAAAATATTCTTTTTAATTTTATTAATGTCTTGTGTTGTACGCTACACCAAAAGGAGCTTGCACAACACGCATCTTTGACTTGCCTTGCATTACACGCAATCGCAACCTTCCTCGATAGCATGTGTAGTACGCAATACTCAGTTTCACGAAACAACGATATGCTATTAAAATATTATTAAAACTGTCCGTTATGAATAGTAATAACAACTTTTTAAATTTTAGAAATTTTAGCTCTCAAAATGGACTTCATTTTTGGATTCAGAGTATCAAATTTAGCCTAAGGTGAAATTTTGGTACTTTTCGGATAACTTTCATATTCTGATGAATAGTGAAAATTACTAAATTATAATTAAAAACAACTTTTTTAATCGAAATAATTAATAGTGATAAATTATTAATTTTAGTGGTTTTAAAGTATATTTAGAATATATTTTTACAATTTAATACAATATTGGTCATTGAATGTAATTTCACATTTAAACCAGACATAATCAAGTGTCAATCTTTTGATAGATATTGTTTCTTAAAAACACGCTATTTGTTTTAACAGCGGGATTTAATTATAAAATTAATTAATGAAACTTCTATGTTATGAATTTGGTAAAATAGACTTCATTTTTGAATTCGGAATATGAAATATAGCTTAGGATGAAATTTTGGCATTGTTCTGAAAAACATCAATTTTTGATGAATAGTGAAACTACTAAGTGGTAGTTAAAAAACTGAATTTTTCATAAAACATAATTTTACCGCTTCTATGAATGGAATTTCAAAAATCCGAGAGACACGATTGATTTCAGTAAGTAAAATGTGGTTCAATGAGATGAAAATAATTTTTGGTGAATAGTAACTTTTTACTTTTATTTACCACGGTTAAAAGTAAATAGGGTAATTAAGGGTAACAATGATATTAATATTACCCTAACACATTTCCTAATCCTATGGACACGTGTATATCGACCAAAAACATCCTTAAGTGTAAAATATTATCATTTAGGCCCACTTGGATTAAATTAAGAGATTTATTATTATTTAATTCAAAGAAGAGTTAAAAGAGTTAAAATCAAAGTTTATTTACTAAAACATTTTTAATATAGGGTTATACATAAGATAAATTAGATTGTAAATATTCATTAGAAAGATAAAAAGATTTCCTAAATAATGTTATTTTATTTGTAATTTTTAGACATCAAATAAGTTAATTTATTTATGACACAAAGATGATGCAGTAATTATCTTATTAATGAAATATTGACATAATTGATATTATAAATACCAAAATAAATGTAATTTAAGACTTTTTATGAATTACACTAATATTATATGTTACTATGATATATTATTGTTGATTTAATAAACTTGGTTCGAACATATAATTCTGTTATGACTTTCACAAAAATCATATATCAAATAGTGTCAAAATTGACACAAAATAGTTTTTAAATCAAATATTATATTATTAATTGTTATTTTATTCCTAAAAATCTAAGGTTCTGCCAAATGACTTAGATAAGGATATATATATTAGTAATAAACAATTTGGGGTTCGTTTGTCATGTTATAGTAAGTGTATTAACCATATAGTGTAAGAAAACAAAAAGACACAGTAAAAGTTAAATTATTTAACTTAGAGTTAAATCTAATTGATAAGGTTAAAATAATACCCTAAACTTGTCTAAATCCTATTGGATGATAGGATTTCGACCCATACCCACTTTAGCTTCGAAATAAGACCCTTTGGAACCATTATAAACCGATTTTAACTTTAATATAAAATAATATTTTGAGATATTCCTAAGGTACCCCTCTCCTCCCTTATAAAAGGGCACCTCCTCCCCCTCCTCCTCACACCAATTTGAGCACTCAAGCTCGGCCAACCCCTGACAAAATCACTTCTAAACTTCCCCAGTATCATCATAGAGGTCCTGGTCTTCTTCAAAGACCATCCTTGGTTCTTTAAGTGGAGGCTAAGAAAAGGCGCGTCAAAAAGAGGTAATATCCATTACCGATCTTTTTCAATTTCTTTCTTCATCAACTTCTTATTCTTTAGTTGTTTCATGATAAAGTAATAACATAAGTATTTATTATATACTTATATGTTATTATAAATATTAAAACAACTCTAATTAACCTTCTATCCATCCTACGGAAAAAGGAAATCACCGTGCGTGCGTACGTACGGAATACCGTCTCCATGCCGTGGTGTAATCTATTTTCCGTCACCACATTAATTGGATGGGTATAAAGGTGTAATGAGTAACTATAAATGATTATTATAAAGTGATATTGATAATGAAATATTATACATACACTTCAACACAATTCCACCACCATGGGAACGATATCATCGCTCGTGCGTACGTACGGACTACCGTCTCCACGACGCGATGAGATTAATTCTCAGTGATTAACCATTCATGAATGATTATAAAGTATATATAATAAGTAATAATTCAATATATGACCTAATAATTATACTTGAATTATTTATATTTATATGTATGTCATCTACTTAATTCCATTAAATTCAATAAGGAAACGAAAACAGCGTTCATGCGTACGTACGGACTACCGTCTCCATGAACGGTGTATTTCTTTCCATTTACTGATTTATTATATATGCGTATTATGAATATATATATATAAATCATGTTTTATATTCTGGAATTAAGTAATCATGATCTAAGTAATCATATGAAAAATTACAAGTTAAAAACACGAACGACAAATGAGACGATTTTACCCAAAACGCTACTTTAACATGAATTTACAAAAGAACGGGTAATATAAAGTCATAAGTGGACCATATATGATATAATAACAATGAATATGATTCTGGAATAAGTCAATAACATGATTTAAATCATATACAGGAGGTTTGGACACTCACAAAGCAAGTCGGACCTAAGGTAAGGGAAATATCACAATCTCATTTTTATCCGAGATTGTTTATACTTTAGTATTTACTGGGGTGTATTTTATCATCCACATCCATATTTCCTCAATATATAATGTTATTTCCATCCAACTACAATTTTGTAAATCCAAATTTACCCTTCAGCGAGTTTTTAGTAAAAGATATGAAAGGAATCTTTTGTCGTTTTTCGTACGAGGTACTTTTTGACTTTTCCGACAAAAGTACGAGAAGAATGTTTTCTTTTAACATATACGACATGAATGGATTTTTAAAACATTTTTTCCAAGAAGCTTCCTTTAAAAGTTTTCATGTTTATTTTTAATCAACTTCTTTTAGTTTTAAATTGTAAGACATGTTAAGAAAGGAAAATGTTTTTGAAGTAGAAAGGATATTTTCCTCAAGAATGGATTTCAAGTGTTTTATCAAAATTATTTTCCATATAAGATAATAAAGGGTTTTGTTTCTATCCCTATTATTACATAGATTTGATTATGTTGTGATGGAAATATTTTTATGAATTCATTTATCTTATATGATTTGTTTTATGAGGTCATGTTGTTTTAGAATCCCATTTTTATTACATGGGTTATGCAATGATTTATGATTTATGATTTTGTGGAACACATAAGAATGGTATCATTATGAGATGGGTGGGACCTATATCTCCCTCCAATGCATTGGGTAAAGATTTTATATCTCATGAGATAGACATGGCGGGAATGGTAGGTTATACCGGTTCAGTGAAACAGGACTGAAACGAGGGTGACTCGATTTAGAAAGGGACTCTGTCCACTAAGATAGTCTTTGAAATGAGTCATGACTAACAATAAATGATTATCTATGATTATGTGTGTATGCCACAAAGTTTCATGTTTTAAGGGATTTCATTTCATTGCTATGATTTATCCCATGTTATGAAATTATGCTCTCTTTTGCAGGTTAAGATTTCCAAAAGTTATGTTCTTATGAATATGATGTGATTGATTTTCTTTTGTTTACCCTTACTGAGCATTTGAGCTCACCCTTTTATGTTTTCTTTTCCCCAGGATATAAATAATGGTTTTAGGTAAAAAAGAAGGGAAGATCTTTATGGGAGATATTGAGGATCTTTCACCACGATTAGACGATTACGTTCCGAGTTTCCAAAGACACTAAACTATTATGGTCCTTGTGTGTGTGTTTTTGTTATGTACTAAGTATTCTGCAAAAGTAATGTAATGTACATGTATGATAAGCTTCGGGTCTCTACACAGGTACTGCGTGGGCGCGCAAGTCCTGGTGGCGCAGGTCCTGGTCGCGTAGGTATGCCTACACGACACATGGTGTACTTGCGCGATGGTTAACTATCAGGGTAATACATGAATGAATTTAGGTTAAGGCCTTTAGAATCCTCTTGAGGTTCTTCCAGGAGAGGGGAAAGCAGGTTCTATTGAAGGAGTAAGGCGGCGCGCAAGTGTGGCCATTTCCCTTAAGGGCTGGCCACCTAGGTGCGCAAGTGTTGATGAGTTTCAACACTTAGGCCTTCCTCCCCTCTTTAGATCTTCCGTTCTAGGAATGAAATTACCTTAGAAGTGTTCTGGAAGATTTGATAAGAGACTAGGGTGCCAGGAGCTGAAATCTGGGTTTCTGGAAAAAATCCTCCCTGAATGGGGGGCCCACAGGGTGTATTTATAGGCAGGAGAAGACCCCGGGCGGTTACTGGGCGGTTATCACTAAGGTCGCTCAAGTCACTTGCGCGACCATAAGGGGTCGTGCAAGTAGACTTGCACGACCACTAGGTGGTGCACAAGTGTACTTGCATGACCATGAGGGATCTTGCGCGACCGATGGGCAATGTTCTCCTTGTTCATCCCTTTGTCGATTTTTGATGTTTCTTCAAAGGATGAATCAATTTGGACTATGGTATTTCTCTTTTTCAGTTGTTTAGACTTTGTGACGGAAAAGAGCGTCAACAACCACATAGGATCGGACCCGGATAGGATCGGTAGCACTGATCCATGTAGGATCATTGAGTGTTGTTGTCGTCGCCGTCGAATCCACTAAGGATCTCTGTATAGTCGTCGTCGTCGTCGCAGTCGCAACACAACCAGCACTAGGGTTCCGGCACATATCAAGCTCGTTCGGGAGGGTCCACTCCACGAGCCGAGAGGCTGATACATCAACTGACACATAGTCTAGAGTTGATGTATCCAAAAGTTATGTATCGTCAAAAGGAACTCAACGTCGCAGACGGCGCGTCAATCGGACGCCCGGTATGAGAGTTATTGGCTTTTTCATCTCAGGGGCCCAGTTGGTTTTTATGTCAAAACCAACCCTACCGTACTCCACCTACGTCCAAACCTCAGGTAGAGTAAGCCATGAGATCCTTCTCACTAAGAGGAAAGCAAAAAAGTCGATGGCACGTCAATCGGACGTCTGGAGCTCATGTTTTGAGTGTTTCCGCTCTGAGGGCCCGGTTGGTTTCGTGTACGAACCAACTCGGCCGAAACTCAAAGTAATTTGAAATCATAAGTGAGATATACTAAAACGACCGTCTCGATCCAAGGATCGCATCGCAATTGACGGTGCGTCGATCGGAGGCCCGTAGCACAAGTTATGGGCGACCGACCGGAAGAGATTCGGTATTAAGGGGTTCGAGCCTGGTTTGACCCAGCCTGATACCCCCAGGGTCGGCCCGAACCGGGTCCAGGTCCGGCATGATTGGGTGCGGCCCGGCCCGGCCCAGCCGGTTCGGCCCGGCCGGGGCGCGCTGGCCAGGCGCTCGACCAAACGGTCAAGCCGTTGAGGTGGGGGACGCCTGCGCCCCTGGCTTTGAAACTGCGGCCCCCATTAATGGGGGCCGCATGAGCTGGCTGTCGGGGGTTCATAACCCCCGGCCTCCCCTTGTCCAGCCAGCCCACTTGGCTGACCAGCTTCCGTCGCCTCGGGACCGGCGACGGCCAGTCCCCCCCTGCTCCGACGCCGGGGCCCAGAACCGGGCACCGGTCTCCCTGCTCCACCACGGCCCGGAACCGACCGCCGGTCTCCCTACTCCACCGCGGCCTGGAACCGGCTGCGGCCTTGATTCATCCGGCGCGGCGCGACGGCACCGCGCCCCTCTGCTGCAGCCTCGCTCCGGCCATGGTGTCTTCGAGTTCTCTGATGTGGCGTGACGGCATCGAGTCCTTGTTCGGTTTCACGGCGCTGCGCGACGGCGCCACTCATTCCTTACCGCACGATTCTGCGCGATGCGACGGCACCACGCCATTCTCGTTCTAATCCACATTATAACAATCAACATAGATAAGGGAGGTGGGTCGGCTATGTTTGTGCGGTCCATCCCCCTCTCATTAATCGATAGTAAGTGGTCATATTACACGAAGAGCGTCAAAATAGAATTCACGAACAAAATAAAATAAACCCCTACCTCATCAAACAAGTTGGGTGGGGATTCATCGTGGAGATAACCGTCACGGGAGGAGGCATCGCGAAAGGAGACGTCATGGAAGGAGAGTTCGACCTCCGAGGAATCCCGTTTTTTCGCATTCTTTGCGTTTTTCGTGTTCTTCGACGAAGATGATGAAGAAACTCAAGACACCCTTAGCTTTTCTCCCAAAGCTCACAAGGCAACAAGACTCCAACAAAAATAAAATAAGCCGACACTTATTTTATTAACTCCACAAAGGTTTGAAAATCAAAAGATTGAATTAATCCACAATAATAAATTAACATGACATAAACTTTTGAAATTCAAACATTCACATTAAACTCACTTAATTAAATAACATAAGTTATCAAATTAATGGTGAGTTGAGGGATTTAGAGAATATGAAGGGGTGGGGTTCGTGTGGGCCCCACCACCTTCATAACCTCTAAATGAAAGTTGGGTGGTTTCCCCAACTTCCACCCAAATCTTAAATCACATAGAGTAAAATAAAAATTGATGCAATCTTTATTTTACCTTCCATAATTTTTATCATCTTCTCTCGTGAAAATGCAAATCCGGAAAAAGAGTTCCTAAGAAATTACCGGTGCTGCGAAACCATCGGTGCCTTCAGTATTCGATTCTAAGTACTGGTTCAAAAGTTAGAAATTCCCGCTCGTTCGTTCACTGAACGTACCCGAGCTAAACTTCGGATAGAAATTCCGGGCACACCGGGCCTCAGAATCAAGTGCTGTCAGAAACTGCATTCTTGTAAAATCCCAATGAAAATTAAGAAAAAAAATTCCTTGAATTTTACGGCTCTTTACATTACTCCCACCTCAGGGCTTTATGTCCCCGTAAAGGTTCATCGAAACTAGGGAAACAAAAGTGGGTACTGAGCACGCATCTGAGCCTCCCGCTCCCAAGTTCTCTCCTAGAGGTTCCCGTGCTTCCACCTGATGCACACTAGAGGAATCGACCATCCACATAGGACCCACTCTTGTCGATCCTCGATCTCCACTGGGACCTCCGTAAAAGTCAACCAATCATCAATGTCCAGCTCCCCATGGTCAATGATATGCATCGGGTCGTGCACGTATCTCCTCAGCTGGGATACGTGGAAGACGCCGTGCACCCGGTGCAACTGAGGTGGTAGAGCCAGGCGATAAGCTACCTCAGAAATCCTACCGAGGACCTGGGATGGTCCGATGAAGCATGGAGACAACTTTCCTCCTCATCCAAATCTCCGTAATCCACGTCGAGGTGAGACACGCAAGAGGAAGTGGTCGCCATCCTCGAACTCCAGTGGCATTTGCCTCCTATCAGCATAAGACTTTTTCCAGCTCCGAGCTGTCCTCATCCGCTCCTGGATGACCTGGACCTTCTTTGTCGTGTCCTAGACCATCTTCGGTCCCACAAATGCTGAATCCCTAGGGTCTGTCCAGCAAAGAGGAGATCTGCAAGGTTAGTCATATAACGCCTCGTATGGTGTCATCCCGATGGTGGAGTGGTAGATGTTGTTGTACGCAAACTCCACCAAGGGTAGGTGGACCTCCCAGTTGAGACCAAAGTCGAGAACACATGCGGGAAGCATGTCCTCGAGAGTTTGTATGGTCCTCTCCGTCTGACCATCCGTCTGAGGGTGAATGGCTGTGCTCAGACGTAGATGCGTCCCGAACGACTCCTGCAACCCCTTCAAATGTAGGGAAGTAAAGAGAGCACCTCGATCGGAGATGATAGATGATGGCACACCATGATGCCGTATAATCTCCTGAACGTAGAGAATTCCCATGATCTCCATTGAGCCTTGCTCTCTGATGGGTAAGAAGTGAGGCGACTTGGTGAGTTGGTCGACAATCACCCAAACAAAGTGGTGATCTCTGGAAGTGCCTGGAAATCCAGTCACAAAGTCCATAGATATGCCCTCTCATTTACACTCCAGGACCTCCAAGGGTTATACCAAGCCTGCTGGTACCTGATGCTCTACCTTCACATGCTTGCAGGTGAGACATCGAGAAACGATCTCCACCACAGCCTTCTTCATGCCCGACCACCAGTGCTGTCGTCGGATATCCTTGTACATCTTCCCCACTCCAGGATGTACTGCCAAAGGAGAAGTGTGAAACTCTCTCAGAACCTCCTCCCGTAAAGCAACTGGTACCAAGGTATGTCCTCTAAAAAGGATATTGTGCTCTCCTCTTACGGAGAAACCATCAGGTGCCTGTCCTGAGGATATCTGCGCATGCCCCGTCTCATAGTCAGCGTCCCCACGCTGTGCCTCTCTGACCCGCTGCAGTAGCGGAGGAGTGAGTATGAGCGACTGAAGGAAGGCTTCCCCATCCCTATCCATGAAGGATATCTGAAAAGTGGCTAGCTTTTATGTCGCCACCTCATGTACCTGAATGCCCATCCTCCTGCTGAGAGCATCGGCTAACACGTTCCCCTTCCCAGGAGTATAGACTATCTCAAAGTCATAGTCCTGGAGGAACTCAAGCCATCGCCGCTGTGTTAGATTAGGGTCCTTCTGATAGAAGATGTACCTTAGACTCTAATGGTCAGAAAAGAGTGTAAAGCGCTCACCAATCAGGTAGTGTCACCATGTCTTCAGAGTGAAGACCACTGCTGCTAACACCAGGTCATGGGTAGCGTAGTTCTCCTCATGCGGCCTCAATTGACGTGATTCATAGGTGATCACCACCCGCTCCTACATCAGGACACATCCGAGTCTGGTCCCTAATGCATCGCAGTAGACAACGTACCATACTCCCTCCTATGGCAACTTCAAGATAGGTGCGCTGGTCAATCTATGTCTTTGCTCTTGGAAGCTCTGTTGACATCTGTCTCACCACACAAAGGGTTTCTCTTTCTTTTTCAATGCTTAGAGTGGTGTCTCAACTCTGGAGAAGTCTGGGACAAATCTCTGATAGTACCCAGCTAGTCCCAAGAAACTCCACACCTTCGTCACGCTCCTGGGTGGCTCCCAAGCTAACACTTCCTCGATCTTCGTAGGATCCATTGCAACTCCCACCCTAGAGATGACATGCCCCACGAAGTGGACCTCACGTATCCAGAACTGAAACTTTGAGAGCTTACCATAACGATGGTGCTCTCAGAGTGTGTCTAGTATAACCCGCAAGTGGTAGGCGTGCTCCTCCTCAGTCGTCGAGTAAATCAAAATGTCGTCGATAAAGACCACACCAAATCGATCGAGGTATGGCTGAAAGATCCTGATCATGAGGGCTATGAACACTACTGGAGCATTGGTTAAGCCGAATGGCATAACCAAGAACTCATAGTGGCCATACCGACACCAGAAGGCCGTCTTCTGCACATCCTCGTCCCGAACACTGAGCTGATGAGAGCCTGACCTGAGGTCTATCTTTGAGAACCACCGTGCTCCCTTGAGCTGGTCGAAGAGGTCATCAATCCTACGTAGCAGATACTTGTTCCTCACTATCACCTGGTTCAGGTGATGATAGTTGACACAATGTCACAAGCTCCTGTCCGCCTTCTTGGCGAACAAAGTCGGGGAAGCCCAGGGTGAAACACTGGGTCGGATGAATCCCTTTCCATACAAGTCCTCCAACTGTACTCGTAGCTCTCGAAGCTCAGCGGGGGCCATCCAATATGCTGGAGTCGATATTGGGGTTGTCCCGGGGTACATGTCAATATAAAACTCTACCTCTCTGCGAGGAGGTAGTCCTGGAACGTCATCGGGGAAAACATCCGCATATTGATCCACCACTACAGGAAAACTAGGACTCCGCATGTCAACTGCTCCTAGAATGAGGCTGGCCAACTGATGAGTGATAGTCTGTCCTCTCCTCTGTGAGATTCCACACTATACTGCAAATGATCCCTTCTCTCCGGTGAAGGTGAACCTGCTCCCGTCGGTGCGTACACATCGCACATTGCGCCTAATACAGTCGATCTGAGCATGAACTGTAGATAACCAATCCACGCCCAAGATGACGTCGTAAGGCCTCGATGCAGCTACAAGAAGATCCCAGCCGAAGCTCTCACCTCTTAGAGTAAGCTCACACTACTGGCACCAGTTCATAATCGCCGAGTATGCTCCCATAGGAGTCTCTAGCCATAAAGATAGATACAACAGCTTTGTCAGAATCTCCGAGCTCCGAACAAGGGAAGCAGCTATGAAAGAGTGACTTGCTCCTATGTCTATAAGAACTGCAGCAAGGGTGTAATAGACACAGATAGTACCTCGAATCATCTCGGTCACACCGTGGTCGTAGGCCACCGCTTCCTGGAGCTGTGCCTTTCTCTTCCCGCCAGCTCCCTTTGGTCGGGGTGGACCTCCTAGTGGTGGTGGTGGTAGAGCCTCAAAGCGTCGCCCACCACCTGCTGCTCGGCCAACTCCTCTGCCTCATCCGCCTGCTCCCTGCGGACCACCACGGTCGACCCTCTTCCTTTGCCTGGGTGGCCCCTCAACTGTCAGCTGCTCCTCGGGACGGCAGGTCGGCCAGTCACGAGCCATGTGGCCCTGCCCGCCGCATGAGTAGCACTACATGCCTCTCGAAAGACTGGCTCTGTGCTGTGTGCCCCGAACTGCTGAGCCAGTGTCCTGAGGTTGTCCACCTAGGTGTCTGGTCTTCCTGGACCCACGAGTCATCCGCCGAATGCCTACTGCAGAAGACTCTGCTACGTGCCGCCCCGCGGTAGGTCTCGCTGCTGAAGAAGGCTCAGCAAGAAAACTCTTGATCAATAGGGGCTCTCCCCAGTAATCCTGCATGAGTTTGAATGCTGAGTGAGATCAGTGATGCCCTAATCTCATGCCTCAATCCCTACTCAATGGTCTGGGCCCGGAAGAATGGTTCCAGTACCATGTCGGTCGAGTAGCGCGAGAGATCGGTAAATCTCGCCGAGTACTGTGCGACTGTCAAGCTGCCCTGCCGAACCTGAAGAAGCTCCTGGATGCGCACCGCACGGAGGGTGGCTAGGACGATATTCGAGCAGAAGAGGCTCTCAATGTCCATCCAGAGGAGATATGCTTCATCGTGCACCTAGAGAATCAAGCTCCACCATCTGCCTGCTTCCGCGTATAGTAGGCTCGTTGCGAGGATCACCATGAGGTCTGCTGGCGTCCTCACTAACCGGAAAACTCGTACCACTGCCTCCAGCCAGTCCTCGGCTGACTGGGGGTCCATCTCCCCACAACACCTGGGTGGTCACTGGCGCTGGAACTCATGCAGTGCACTAAGGTGATGTGCATCGTCAGCGGCTGGGGCAAGTAGCATCGGTGGCTCGGCGGGTAGAGGTACCGTTGGAGCCTCTTCTGTCAAAGGGTCGTGCACCGAGGCCTCGTCGCTCAGCGGGCTGTCGTCATGCTCAACTCTCAGAACCCTAGCTTGCTGCCGTCATGGGTCTATCCTGAAAAGGAAACAGGTGCGCCATGGTCAGAACAGTATACCTGGTGAGCTGACGTGAAGTAATCACAAAAAAAAACTTGAAACACACATGAAATCAATGTTTTCGTGCATTAAGTCAGAAATCAGAAGTCAGGGTCCTGGTGTACGGATACGCCAGCTGCCACACCAACACTGGACTCCCTGGACTGATAACCACACCCAATATGCTTAACACTATTTCTTCTCATAGAAAAATATCAGAGTCCAAAGTTCTGTGGTAGAACCGAACTACTCTGATACAAATTTGTCACGACCCGTCCTCGGGGCCCATGTCGTGACTACCCCAAGCCCGCCTTCCATAGGACAGGGGCTAGAGACTAGCACCAAGGAATAAATCCTGGTAAAAAGGGAAGGCATTGCCTTTGTAACGTAAACAAACACCACAGAGCAAGCAAGCAGTAGAAGTAACCACTATGTTAAAACTGAGTACAACAGTAAGTGCGGAAAAGTAAGTGGGCCAATATACAAACCCAAACTGAAAGTAAAGTACAACATGAAGGGAAAACATTATCTAAAAAGTGATGTCGCAACGTCGAGCTATCCACTGGTAATCCCACCTGAAGAGTGGGGACAGATAGCCTCCTCTGCTCCTCGGGTCCAGCCGACCGCTCTGAGTACGTTCCACCCAGTGGTGCACCTCCAGGTACCATCCTGCTCCACAAGCCTCAACCATGATCAGTGCTGTCCGTCGTCTGCAACCAACACAATGTAGTGTGGGCATAGCCCGTGCAGGGTTGAGTATAAGCTACTCAGTAGGGACCCTGAGACCCTTGATGGTCTCCCAAAATCTACAAAGGATAATCCACAAAGGAAAGATACAATCACGAAGTAACATCCGACACTGCTTAGGTATATGCCCATACATATACCTAAGTCATCAATTCTCATTGGGCTCCAAAATCCGAACCCAAGTACAACCCAGTCCACACAGGAAAGAAAAACGTAAATCCACACAGGATAGCACAACACAATCTACATAGGAAGAAAAATAGGAATCAACTCACACAGGTATACTTCTTTAAAAGAAGATAGAGATGATCAGATATTGCCACCGATTGATCTAAGCCGTTGGACCCACAAAGGATCGAAAGGTACTAACCCCTGAAAAGGCCCACACAGGATCAGAACCACATAGGATCTGAAGGCGCTAGCTCACATAGAACCGTTGAGCGCTGACCCACACAGGATCGGACCCACACAGGATCGGTAGCAATGATCCATGTAAGATCGATGAGTGCTGTATTTATCTCCATCAAATCCACTAAGGATCTCGGTACAGTCGTCGTCGTCGTCGAAGTCGCAACGCAGCCAGCACTAGGGTTCTCGCACATAGCAAGCTCGTTCGGGAGGTTCCGCTCCACGATCTGAGAGGCTGATACATAAACTGACACATAGTCCAGATTTGATGTATCCAAAAGTTTTGTATCGTCAACAGGAACTCAACGTTGTAGACGGCGCATCAATCGGACGCCCAGTCTGAGAGTTATTGCCATTTTCGTCACAGGGGCCCATTTGGTTTTTAAGGAAATTCCAACTCGACCATACTCCACCTACGTCCAAACATCAGGAGGAGTATTACAAGAGATCTGTCTCACTAAGAGGAAACCAACAAAGTTGACAGCACATCAATCGGACGTATGGGGCTCATGTTATGAGTTTTTCCGCTCAGAGGGCCCAGTTGATTTCGTGTACGAACCAAATCGGTCGAACCCAAAGTATTCCAAAACCTTGAGTGCAATATACCGAAATGACCATCGTGATCCAAGGATCGCATTGCAATTGATGGTGCATCGATCGGAGGCCCGTATCACATGTTATGGGTGACCGACCGAAAGAGATTTGGTATTAAGGGGTTCGGGCCCGGTCCGACCTGGCCCGATACCCCCAGGGTCGGCCCGAACCGGGTCGACCCGAACCGGGTCCGGGTCCGGACCGCTTGGGAGCAGCCCGGCCTGGCTAGCGCGGCCCAGCTAGCACGGCGCGGCCCGGCCTAGCGGACCAGCCAGGCAGCCGGCCCGGCCTGGGCGGGGCACGCTGGCCAGGCACTTGGCCAAACGGCCGAGCCATTGAGGTTGGGGGGGGGGGGGGGCTGCCCCTGGCTTTGAAACCGCGACCCCCATTAAGGGGGGCCGCATGATCTGGCCGCCGGGGGTTCATAACACCCAGCCTCTCCTTGTCCGGCCAGCCCGCTTGGCCGGCCGGCTTCCGCCGCCTCGGGACCGGTGACGGCTGGTCCCCCCTACTCCGACGCCGGCCACCCAGAACCGGCCTCCCGTCTCCTAGCTACGCCGCGGCCCGGAACCGGCTGCGACCATGATTCATCCGGCATGGTGCGACGGCGTTGCACCCCTCCGCCGCAGCCCCGCTCTGGCCACAATGTTTTCAGGTTCTCCGACGCGGCGCGACGGCATCACATCCTTCTTCGATTTCATGGCGCAGCACGACGGCGCCGCGCATTCTGAACCGCACGATTCTGCGCGGTGCTACGACACTGCGCCATTCCCGTTCTAATCCACATTTGAACAATCAACATATATAAGGTAGGTGGGTCGGCCGTGTTTGTGCGGTCCGGCCCCCTCTCGTTAATCGATTGCAATTGGTCATATTACACGAAGTGCGTCAAGATAGAATTCACGAACAAAATAAAATAAACCCCCTACCTCGTCGAACAAGATGTGTAAGGATTCGTTGCGGAGATAACCGTCACGGGAAGAGGCGTCATGGAAGGAGACGTCACGGAAGGAGACGTCGACCTCCGAGGAATCCAGCGTTTTTCTCGTTCTTCATGCTCTTCGTGTTCTTCGACGAAGAGGATGAAGAAACTCAATACTCCCTTAGCTTTTCTCCGAAATCTCACAAGGCAACAAGACTCCAAAAAAAATAAAATAAGCCCACACATATTTTATTAACTCAACAAAGGTTTGAAAATCAAAAGTTTGAATTAATCCAAAATAATAAATTAACACTTCTTAAACTTTTGAAATTCAAACATTCACATTAAACTCGCTTAATTAAATTACTTAAGTGATCAAATTAATGGTGAGTTGAGGGAGTTAGAGAATATGAAGGGGTAGGGTTCGTGTGGGCCCCACCACCTTTATAACCTCCAAATGGATGTTGGGTGGTATCCTCAACTTCCACCCAATGCTTAAACAACTTAGAGTAAAATAAAAATTGATGCAATATTTATTTTACCTTCCAAAATTTTTATCAACTTCTCTCATGAAAACGCAACTCCGGAAAAGAAGTTCCTAAGAAATTACCGGTGTTGCGAATCCATCGGTGCCTTCAGAATTCGATTCCGAGCACCGGTTCAAAAGATAAAAATTCCCGCTCGTTCGTTCACTGAATGTACCCGAGCTAAACTTCGGATAGAAATTTCGGGCACACCGCGCCTCGGAATCTAGTTCCGTCAGAAACTGTGTTCTTGTAAAATCCCAAAGAAAATTAATAAAAAATATTTCTTGAATATTACGGGTCTTTACAAATTCCACCTATAATCATGTATTAATACCACACCACCCCACCCCATTTCAACCCACAATCATGTAAGATCCTCAAATATATATTAAAATATATCATCCACATTCTTAACACTTCTATGTTCTACTAGTCTCAAAAAAGACCAAATTCGTGGTCCTAAAGGGGTCCTCCTAGGAGTTGATTTTCAAGTGGCAATTTTCATAAAACACATCAATTAATTCCATTCCCTTTTCATCATTCTCCACACCTCCTAACCCTAAATTCATGATTAACACATAATCAAGTATATACATGAGTTTAATGTTACTAATAGGATATATGAAAACCATCCCTTTTATTTCCACCTCCTATTCCACAAAATTAAACCATTTTCTATGTTATGATGATTAACCATCTCTATGAATGTTGATTCCATTCGTTTTCCATTACCGAATTCATGGCTAGTCATAAAATATTTTTCTAGTAAAATTATATTTTAAACAGTCAATTATAACTTATTTACTAATATAGAAAAAATATATAGACATAATATTAAATAAAATAGAACGAGTTCGCGATGGTCTGAAAAATCTCCAAATTTAACTAAACATGTATCATTAATGTTCTATCAAATGAATCATCCTAAGGAGAGAATGATAAATGAAATATATGACCATTTTAAATTATATAATTTCATTAATACCATTTCATTGAACTTCTAGAGTTGTATTTATATTTTTCATGAAAATCAATAATTACAGACTAATGAACCATTGATGAATCCATAAAATGAACTCACCTAAAATAATGAAAATAATGAAATATTATCAATGAATTACTAGTAAATTTTTTTAAAAGTATATCATTGGGTAATATAAGTAGGATTATAATTCCTTAATTAATTATTAAAATCCATTAACCCTCTAAACAAGATTGTAAAGTACACAAACCTAAAGGGAACCATGAGGTAAGTGTTTCTCATCTCATTTTTTCTTTTGTGAGAGATGTGCCTTATTCACCACTTATTCCTTGTGTGCGGTTTATATAGTTACCTTTTATATATCATATCATTATAATAATTTTATTATTAGTATTTAATTTTTTACTTGGCAATTATAATATTTATGGTGCATAAAATTCTATTGATTACAATGTGGTTAGGGATTTCCTAACCCAATTTTGATTATTTGGGATAAAATTCTTCTACTAGTTTTTATCGTGATAAGTTTGTATGTGAAATGAATTTTTATTCTATATAGATTTTATTTCAAAATTTTATGTGAATTTATTTTAGATAATAATTTTCAATTTATTTTATTAATCGCCACTTCAATGATATGATATTTATAAAGGGATTTCTCCTAAAAAACTTTTTAAATGTTTCACTTCAAACTGTCTTTATTTATAATTAAAAAATATGTAACTATATCTTGGTCATTATTACATAATTACTTGTTGATTAATTTCCAATATAGAATGGTTATTTCATAACACATGAAGCTATTGTCGTACGCTTCACTTTTAATAATGCAAAATTTTGCATTGTACGAAAATTCATGTTCTAGCACACCAACACCAATCAAACAAGCCAGTATTAATAGTAATACACACTTTTTTAAATTTTATTAATATTATTTTTCTAAATAGTCATAAATTTTTTATTTGCAATATAAAATTAGCTAAGGTTGAATTTTTGGTATTTTTTTGAAAACATTCAATTTTTGATCAATCGAGAAAACACTGTGTTTTTATTTAAAACCCGCTATTATTTAAATAATTATTGTTTTTATTTAAATTAATTTTATTGTTAAAATAGATAAATAATACATATATTAGTTCAATTTAATTCATTGGTATCATTTTATAATAAAATTAGATCGATAAAATTTTATTGAAAATTTTGACATCTTTTTCCCACCTTCTAGGAACATTTGTAAATTTCCATAAAACATAATTTAACTGCTTCTTTGAATTGAATTTAAAAAATCTGGGAGACATAGTTGAAATTAGTAAGTAAAATTTGGTTCAATAGGTTAAAAATAATTTTATTAATAGTAAATTTTGAATTTTATTTACCACATGTCCCGAACCAGCCCGAGTCGACCATGAACCGGCCACGTTGCCCAGCCCGCGACAAGTCCCAAGATGTGTTACCGATCCTACTGGAATGGTGACAAGAACCAAGGGAATCAATTGATTACACAAGGGAACAATGTTTCCCATATATAAAAAATCAAACAAACTATGTAAATAAATGGACATCCCAAAATATATTTACAATAAAATTAAACTAATCATTTTTTCTACAAGAAACTGAATGTATAACTAACCAAACCACTCAACGGACCATACCTAATGACCAAATTACACCATGTGACCCCAATTTTCACTCTCCCACATAATTATCACACATCACCCAAGGTGATAGATCTTAAGCTGAAACCTGCACAGGGGAAAAAACAGAAGAAGACTATAGGTGTGAGTATTAAAACTCAGTAGGTTAACCCGATATTCTATTCACAATGCACATCCTTTAAAATAAAGGAAAGATAATTTTCATGTTTTAAATAAAAGATATAAATTTATGTTTTCAAAATGAGTTCCCATGCTATAAAAAATTTACCATACAAAAACATGCATGTTTTATAAACAAGAATGCTAGTAACAATTTTCAAAGAGGTGCAATTTCAAAATTATAATAGTTTTTGAGAAGGCTGCTTAAAAAATGTACACTTTTAAATAAATCCACCACAATACTATATTTACCAAAAAAACACAGTATGATGACAGTGAGTACAAAATATCCAATGAGCACATGTCACGGGAACACCCCTTGGCACTAATTAGTTTTGAGCCCCAGGTACCTCGTATATCTATGAATGTAACCATAATAAATATCTGTTCTCATGCAAAAGAGCTAATAGTAGAGAAAATACCCATAAACTAGTGATAAATAAAAAAATCATCCTCGTAGTTTAGTTAGTTTTTCCATTTTAAAACATGCTACATGAAACAGGGGCCAAACCCCATGGGATCACAAGCATACTAGTACACATCCGCCCACTTACATACCCAGGTTTTTCGTTTTGGTGCTGAAAAAAGTTACACATCTATAAAATAATATTTTATCCTGAATATTAAATTTAAAAATCATACACACATACAAAAATCCACACACATGTCTCACATTTCAGTCACAGATCAATAAACCACCGAAATTTTCATAAAATAATTTCATGATGTATAATGAGGCCTTGCAAATAAAATCCCTTCCAAAATAATATTTTAGGCCAAAAACCCATCAATACCATATCAAAACAAATTTTTCAGCCATAAAACCAATTAATAATTCATTTTCATGAACCATAAAATCTCCCCAAAATATAGAACACGAAATACACATGGAAACCATTTTTATAAGAAAAACAATGTCAAACAGCCCTTAAGCCTTTCTCAAAATTAACATTTGACAAAGGTATACATTTAACTTTTATTAGGGAGGTGTATAAAAACCATTTAAAGCTGAAAACAACTTTTATAAATACCTTAAAACACTTAGGTTACATATTCAAAACACATCCATTTTCATAAGGATGCGAAACGGTCCATTTTCTAGTAACTCGTGCCAACACATGTTTTAATCCAAAACCCATTTGTTTGTAAAACAAAATCAAAATTGTAATGCCATATAAAAACCCAAAAATACCATTTTTAATTCTTAATATTCATTTATATATGCAAAAAAAATTTAAATGAAACTTAACACATAAAATCCAATGGGAAAATTTACCGAACACATGACATGACCTTTTAAACAAAACAATTTATTTTAAGCACTTGAAAAGTAATAAAAAGCCAATTGAATGCCATAATTTATTGAAGATATTGTAACATATTAAAAATAACATAAAATAGGTTGTGTGTCTCACAAAATATTTGTGAATGACAGTGGATCATTTAACAAACACTTGGTGTGCAGTTTTATGACCAAACCAAACTTGCTTTCACAAAACTAGGATTAAACAACCATTTTTCACACTAAGAGAACAATAAAAAGTCAGAAAAATTATAATAATCATATATATCATATGAATAAAATTATATAATTATTAAACATAAATTATATTGGAATGTACAAGGGATATCCTACCTCAAATACTTGGCGTAATGGAAATGTACACCCAATATCACCATTTGAGGGTTTACAAACACTAAACCTCTGACGACCAGCCCCAAACGAACAAATTCACAATAAAAAATAACGGGATAACTTAAAACTATGTTGAACATGACTAGGGGATAATAGAAAACTAGGAAATAATGAAAGGAGGAGGAAGAGGGAGGAGAAATGAGAAGGAATCTTGCCTTGCCACCTAGAAAACTCTTCGTATTCAATTAGATCTGCACCCATAGAGAAAAGGGAATCACATGGAATATCATGTAGAGGCTCATATGGTATCTAAGAACTAGGGAAATAATATTTTTCTGAAATATAGTACAAATTGAATGATTTTGGGATGAAACAATTTACCTTCTCAATTCTAGATGTTTTGAGGAAACATGAGAACTTTCGCCATAATATGCAATGAAAATGATATCCAAAAAGGTAAAATCGATCAGGGGAGTGTGGTTAGGTATGTTGGATTCTTATGGAAGGTAGAATATCCAAAAACAATTAAAAATTCAAAAATATATAAAATAAACAAATTATTTTTTTTAAACTGAAAATTGGCCCACAGCCTTGCCCAATGCCTAAATAAGTAACCCAAATTCACCAAGCTATTGAATTTCAAAGAGGTCCCAAAGGATATGGTTGTTTTAATATGTTAGTGTAGGTCAATATTCCAGTGTAATTAAGGAAAAATGATAAAAAATGAAGGTGTTATAAAAGTAACATATTTGGTTTTTAAATTTGGAAATGGGATAACGGTTGACCAAAATCATAAAATTACAACCCATTCCCAAAGAACATCTAAAAAAGCAATGGGGAACCCAAATTAGGGTGATTAGACATATATGGTAGTTCAAAACTGAAAATTACTCTCACCAAACACCCAATAAAATGTACCGGGATTTTCAATGAACTAGATCAAAACCATAACAAGAATAGAAGAAAACTAGGTGTGACAATTCTCCCCACAATTAAAGCTTTCAGCCCTCTGGAAGCCACAATGCTTTTCAACTGACAGGAAAAAACCTAAGGATTATTTATCAACATAATCCATCCTATAAAGCTAAATAAATTTCATTCACTAAAATTTTAAATTAATACACTTTCACAAACAAAATACCAACTCACAACCACTTCCGTAAAATCAATGGAATGATCAAGCCACCACCTCCACAACCAAGCCAAGAACTAGATTGTAGGGTCTTCTCCCAATGGACCCTATGATCACCCAAACCTCATTTTAATCACAAAATACAATGACATGGGGTGGATTCCAGAATGTGCTCCACAATATTAAATCACAAATAACATCTGAAAATTCTAAAGGAAAGATCTTTGACACCCGGAGTGGGTCTCCCCCCCCCCCATTAGAGAACAACTAGAAATGAAAAAAAAAGAATTCAAAATGAACTTTAATTGGGACACACCTACACATGACCACCAGAAATCTACCAAAACAACCTAAAAACCCATGTTAATAGGGTTATTACATGAACATCTCAACCACCCACTCTCGAATAGAGCAAACAAGAATTGGGCCAACACTTTCAACACAGATCCGGACACCCACCACTCGGGAGAGGATGGAAGGGGACCCAATAATTAGGCCCCTGAAACCATAAAATAAACAAATGAACTACCCAACACTCTCCACCTACGAATAAGTAACACCAATACCACACCATATTTTCACATGCATTTCACATAGGAACATTGATCAATATCCCACATCCATGAAGGCATAACCATAGACATTATGTGAGGGGTAAGTCCACCATGATTATTGTGTCAAATGGAAATTCATAGTAATGAAGAACTAAAATAGATACATAGAGTCTACCATACCACAATAGTGGAGGTAGAAGCATAGTCAAGCTCCACACACATCTGGAGATACCCTAACTACATGAAAAGCTTCACTATGAGGCCGATGGTTGATGCCCTGATTCTTGAAGCCCATGCTGCACCGCAATTAGGTGATATGGATCAAAAAACTCCAAAAAAACACACATGGTCAACAAAACAACTTCATCTAAATAGGAACTGGTAGATACATATCATAATTCTGTCTCACTCTGAATGCGGAGCAGAATGGAAAACTAATACGGCAAAACACATCAACATCACCGAACACAACACCTATGACCAAATGAATTATCCTGACCTGGATACAATTTAAATTGATCCTAAATAGCTATATATTCCTACAAACGGGTTGTGGAATCATCTTAAGCGATGTATTTAACATGTTAAATGAATCCTTATGTTTTTTCAATAGGAATGATTTCCAACGGAGAACTCTCCATGGCCATATCACAGCATCCAACACATCTTTAGAAACCCAATGAACATTACTCCAAAACTGAGCCACCAACAATATATAATCTCATCATACAACAAGAGTATGGATTCTATATCACAATGATGTATACTGAATAAACATCTCCTCTATGGCATTGAACGAACTATCCAAATAACCATTGGTTTATAAACAATGACCAAATTTTTTTAGCTCAAAACACTTTTGGAAAACAAATTAATTTGGAGGGTTTCCACATTCACCTATGGTGTTTCATCCAATCTCACCCACATGAACATTTCCAAGACACCCAAGAACCCAACCACCATGCCATATAGGCCGTCATTCCAAATATCAGTAAAACCATGCATGTGAGCAAACATGAAAACAACAAAGGAAAAAATAAAATAACATCAATCCGAAAATTCATGTACCTTCCAAAAGTTCACTGACCATCAATTCAAAAACCCTTTTCAGATTTATCAAATTGAAACACACTTAATCAAGAAAAGTTTTCTAAAAAAACATACCCCACTTCATTTTGAAAAACTTTTAAAACAACCAATCTCCTCCAAACAATCGCTTCCCATTTTTGGAAATTCAACAAGGTATCTTTTCATAATCCGATGGCCATTGAGACCAATACCCTATCTAGGAAAACACCAACTACACATAACCAATTTCCACAAATAATTTATCAGATTCAAACACTTTTCAAAATCCCAAAACACCCTATTTAAATCAAATATTCAGAATCACCTTAAAATGATTCTCACTTTCAAAACATTTTATTCCAACAAACTACAAGTTTAGATTATGGATAATTTAATACAGTTAAATCATTTCCACATCCTCCTAATTTTTTTTTCTCAAAAATAAAACCTTCCAAGACCATTCTTGTGTTTAATGATTAAAAAACCCTTTTTTATTTTTTGAAAATCAAATACTTCCTTTAAAACCAATTTCCACCATTTTCACACAAGTATTTTCAAAACAAAAATTCAGATTTCAAGAATGGTCAAAGAGATCAAAAAAATGGAACTACTCTCAGTGGGTGGCATTACCATATGGATGGCGGCCATATGTCAAACACAACTCTAACATAGAGAGACTTATTAGGATCATTCTTGTGCTATAGATGGATTTCCAAGCCATATGAGATCACGAAGGCCATTAGTCAAACTCCCATTGTCATATCCCAACACCAAACAATTGACAATAAAAAAGGACACTAAAAACCGAACTTCATGTTGAATCCTGTGGATCAGAATGAGAAAGGGATCGCGACGCTCTTCCCACAATTTCTCCTCAATTCTCAAAAATCCTACCCCATCAATTAGACAACCCCCAAATAATAAGGTCACTCTAAGAAAAGGTAATCTAAGAGCTGACCTCCTGTGATACCATTTTGTCACGAAACATCCTAAGTCGACCCTGAATGGGTCACCTAGGCTAGCCCACGATAAGTCTCAAGAGGCATTCCCGACCCAATTTGGATTGTGACAAGCACTAAGGGAAATAATATAGTATACAATGGAATGATTCTTCCCATATATAAAAATTCATACAAATAGAGGAATGTCATAGAAATCCCAAAATACATTTACAAAAAATTAAACTAAAAATTATTTGTACAAGAAACTGAATGGATAACTAAACCAACAACTCAACGGACCAAAAATGATAACCAAATAACTCTATGTGACCCACATGGTCACTCTCTAATACAATGATCACAAGTCACCAAAGGTCGTCAAACTCACGCTGAAACCTGTACAAGGGATAAAAATATAAGAAGACTGTAGGCGTGAGTATTAAAACTCAGTAGGTTATCCCGTTATTCCATTACCTACGCACATCCTTTAAAATAAATGAATCATAAATTTCATGTTTTAAATAATATATATAAAGGTACGTTATCTAAATGATGTCCCATGAAATAAAAAAATTACTAGACAAAAA
Source organism: Viscum album (assembly GCA_963277665.1). NCBI lineage: Eukaryota > Viridiplantae > Streptophyta > Magnoliopsida > Santalales > Viscaceae > Viscum > Viscum album. Next base: position 1,276,757,752 of record OY728141.1, on the reverse strand, counting down.
CATGCCAGTTTTATAATCAAGAATTCTAGTAAAATATTTCAAAGTGGTGCAACTTCAAAATGATAATAGGTTTCAAGAATTCTTCATTAAAGAATTAAAAATTTTAAATAAATCACACACAGTACATGATTTACTGACCAAACAAGCCATATGCTGATAGTGAGTACAAAATATCCAATGAGCACAAGTCACAAGAATTCCCATAGGCACTAGTTAGTTGTGATTCCTCGGTACGTCATATCTATGTGATTGTAACCATAATAAATATCAGTTCTCATGCACACATGCCACTAGTAGGGAGAATACCCATAACATTGTGGTCCCCAAAAACATCATAATCACATTTTAATTAGTGTTTCCATCATCAAACTTGCTATGTGAAATATGGGACAAACCCCCTGGGATCAATAGCATACTAGTACACGTCCGCCCACCTAGATACTCAGGTTTTACTTTTTTGTGCTCAAACATGTTACACATAAATAAAATAACATTTTATCATGAAGATTTTATTTACAATTAATCCACACATCTAACAGGACTCACACCTATCTCACTTTTATTTCATGGATTAATAAACCACATAAATTTTCATAAAACAATTTCAAGATGTTTAACGAGGACGTACACATAAAATCCATTCCAAGATGATCTTTTAAGGTAAAAACCCAATCAATTCCATATCAAAACATATTTGCAAGCCCTATAACCAATTAATAATTCATTTTCAAGAACCATAAAATTTACACAAATGATAGAACATGAAATACATATGGAAATAATTTTTATAAGAAAAAACAAATGTCAAACATGCCTTTAAGAATTTCTCAAAACTAACATTTGAATAAAGAATGCATTTTAGTTTTATTAAGGTGGTGTATACACACCATTAAAAAAAAGAAAACCACTTTCATAAATCCCTTTAAACACTCAGGATACATATTCAAAACACAACCATTTTCATTGGGATGTCAAACGGTCTATTTTCCGGCAACTCGGGCCAAAACATGTTGTAAACTAAAACCCATTTGTTTGTAAAACCAAATAAAAATTGAAAATAAATATAAGGAAAAAATACCATTTTTCATTCTTCAAATGAATTTATAAATCCAAACAACTAATTTTTAAATCAATCCTAACATATAATAGCCAACTGGGAAATTTACCGAACACATGACATGCCATTTTGAACAAAACAATTTATTTTGAACACTTGACAAGGAATAAACCACCAATTTCCTAAAATATTTTATAAAGATACTGTAAAATATTCAAAATACCATAATCCATGTTCTAAAACTCACAAAATTGTTGGAAAAGAGAGTGTAACATTTAAAAAAACACTTGGTGTGCACTTTTATGACAAAACAATACTTCCTTTCACAAAACAAGTCTTAAACAACAATTATTTATACTAAGAAAACTATCTAAAGGCTGAAAAAAATAAACTTATATATCAATTGAAAGCAATAATAAAATAATGATACATAAATGATAAAGGCATGTTAAATGGATATCCTATCTCAAATCAATGGCGTAATGGAAACACACACCCAATATCCACATTTGAGGGTTTACAAACCCTAAACCCATGACGACCATACCCAAATGAACAAAAACCCAATAAAATATCTTGGGATAACAAAACCCTAGGATGGACATGACTAGGGGAGAATATAAAACCAAGAAATAAATAAAGGAGGAGGATGAAGGGGGAGAAAGGAGAAGGAATCTCACCTTTCCACCTAGAAAACTCTATGTATTCCATTAGATCTGCACACGTAGAGAAAATGGAGTTTTTTGGATCATCATGGAGAGGCTTCTATGGTCTAGAAGAACTTGGTAAAAATTATTTGGGGATGAACAAATTTACCTTCTTAATTCTGGAATTTTTTAGGAAACCTGATAACATTTACCCTAATATTCAATGAAAATGAGACCCAAAGAGGTAAAATCGATGATGGGGGTGAGGCTAGGTATGTTTTCTTCGAATGGAAGGTGGAATAACCAAAAAAATTTAAATAATTGAATGTTATATATAGGAAAAAACTATTTTATTAAAAATGGAAATGGGCCCACAGCCTGGCCCAATTTCCTAAATAAGTAACCCAAATTCACCGTGCTTATAAATTTATAAGAGGTCCAATAGGAATGGTAGTTTTAAAACGTAAGTGGAGGACAAGTGGGAAGTTGAATTAATAGAAAATGGAAAAAAATGAAGTAGTTATAAAAGAATCATATTTTGTTTATAAATTAGGAAACGGGCACACGGTGGGCCCAAATCATAAAATAAAAACCCTTTCTCCAAAAAAACCTAAATAAGAAATGGGGAAGCAAAATTAGGGTGATTATACGGATATGGTAGTTCTAAACTAAAAATTAATCTCACAAAAACCCATAAAAAGTTTTTGAATTTTCCATGAATCGGATCAAAACCATGACATGAAAAAAAACTAGGTTTCACACCATGGTTAATAGTAAACAAGGTAATTAAAGGTGAAAATTATATTATAATTACACTAACCTATGTCTTCATTCTATTGTATAAGTTTATTATGAATAAAATAATCCTTAAGAATATAATATGATCCTTTTGATCAACTTAGATTAGATTAGGACATATATTAATAATTTATTTAAAAAAATTTGAAAGTGTTAAATTTAATGTTTAATAACAAAACTATTTTTAATATTGGTTTATACCAAATGAAATTCGACTATAAATATTAATTTGAAAGATAAAAATATTTTTATACATCATGGTATTTTATTTATAATATTTAGACATTATATTGAGAAATTTTTTTATGACACATTAATGATGATATAATTACCTTATTAATGAATGATTAAAATAATTAATATTATAAATATCCAAATAAATAAAAATTGAGACTTTTGATGAATTCCAGGAATTTTCATGGTTAATATGAAATGTTAGGTCTAATTTAATGCAGTTTGTTTCTACGTAATCATGTTTTGGTGACATTCACAATATCCAAATGATAAATAGTGTCAAAATTGACATAAATGAATATTTAAAATGAATACTATATTATGAAATGGTATATAATTTATAAAAATATAACGTTCAAAAAAAACACATATATAATGATAGATATGTAATTAATGAACCACATCAATTTCACTTTCATTTTATAGTATTTTTTTAACCATGTAATATAAAAATAAAAAAGACATGGTCGAAGTAAAACTGTTTAACTAAGAATAAAATATAAAAGATAAGGTTATATGGTGACCTAAACATGTCAAAAACATACTGGTTTAGAGGATTGCGACCCATCCCCACCTTAGCCTCAATATAAATCCATTTGAAGCCATTAGAAAGTGAATATTATTTTATAATATAATAACATTTCATGCTTTTCCTAATGTGACCCTCACCTATCTTATAAATGGGCACCTCCCCTTATCTTACTTTCACACCTCCAAAGCCATTTGGATCAGCCAAAACATCCTCAAATATCCTCCCAACCACCTTTTACAAAACCTAAATGCCTTATTTTGATCATAAATCCAACATATGGTTCCCATTTGATCAAATCAAAAGGATGAACACGAAGAAGAGGTAATAATTTCGTCACCACTTTCAAAGTTCATTTCTTCATCCACCTCATCATTCTTTGTTATTTACAAACCAAAATAAAAACTCTAAAACCTTATACATACTATAAGGTTATTATAAATATAGTACAACAATATTCATTATTGAATCCATTCTATGAAAGAAATAATGACCATACGTGTGTACGTACAGCTTACTGTCTCTACATCATTGTGTTGTTTGTTATGTAACAATTCATTATTCAGATGGGTATAATAATGAGAATTATGGATCTATATAATTAATATAAAATGTTAATGATTTTTTATATATTATATAGAATTTAATTATTTACGATTTCTCCATCAATAAAATGATATTGTTGTTCGTCCGTACACACTGATTACATACTTTATAAACGTGATGAGATTAATTCCCCATCGAAACCATTCGAAAAATTATTTCCATTTTATGATTAGAAATAATTTTTAAAAACTTAATATCATTCTGGATATGTATCAAATACATCCTATCCATACCAAACATTATTTATGTAACAAAACATATAAATGAAGACGAATCAGTTAACACCTGAAACAATGATACTACTGAAATATCATTAACAACGAAATATTATAAGATCATATATAATATCATTTTTATATATATGGATCTTTTATTATTTAATAAAAATTATTTAACTATTTTATACGAGGTTAATATACCATCGAACAAGGAAAAGTACAAGGTAAGGGTTAATTTTATAATTTCGTAATTATCTGTGGTTGTTTATATGTGAGTAATGGGACCTCATTATCATAAACATCTGTGCTTCTAAAAAATATATTTCAATTTTTTTTGCAATTTCCATTAATATGGGGTAAATTCATTTAAACTTATGTTTTAATTTTTATAAAATGATTTTAATGGAATCTTTCCATCATTTTCCAAACAAGGTACTTTATGACCTTTTTCGAAATATTAAGGTAAGAATGTTTTTTTAATATATACAACATGTGAATCCATTTTCCACAGTTATAACACCTTCAAAGCTTCCCATAAAATCTTATAAGAATATTTTCAAAATAAATTTTTATTTTTAATTAACTAACTTTTAAATGATTACAAAATATAAAGAGATATTTCTCTCAAATAGTTTTTATTTCATCCATGTCAACATTATTTGATGGATTTTACACTTTTTTAAAGTTGATTTATTATGATACAATCTTAAAAATTGTATTGTAGTTTTTTGTGATATGTTTGACTATGGATGTGTTATTTTTATACCATTAATGGTTTATGAGTAATGTATTTATATTTCCTATGATAGTTTTAATACAAATGTTTATGTTATGTTTCATTCTTTTCATATTATGAATTGATTAGACTTAGTATGTGATGGGTGGAGGCCACTATAGCTCTTAAATGAAACATTATGTCTAATGAGACAAACTAGTGTCTTCGAACAAAACCTTGAAAAAATCATTATTTGTAGTATTGGCACGAGGCCTTGACTATGTGGTTGTGATGTCTGACATTTTTCATTCCATCGTTATAAAATTAGCTATTGATATTAAATGTGGTTATTAAACTAGTAAAATATTCGTGTGAATATATAAATTGAAATATTTGATTTATATTTTCCATATAATGCTATTATTTATGTTTAAAAGTCTTGTGTTTTAGTTTTATACATTTCCTGAAATGTTTATGTTTTCTTATGATAGTTCCCTATATATTTTTATCCTTACTAAGTATCTAAGATCACCCCATTCTTATGTTTTATTTTTCCCATGATGTAAATAATTAAATTATGATTGACCTTCAAGAATAGTCTAATATATATGTGTGTTTCAAAACGGGACAACATATTGTTGTTTTTTCATTTCATAATGTAATGAAAAACACTTGTATGTATCTAGTACATCCACAACAACTAAACTAATCGGTCTTTAGAGACATGATCTCTTGCGATCTTGGATATTTTATGTATTAATGCACCGACTCTGGGCAACTCGGGTCGGGGCGTTACAGTTTCTATCAGATGAAATTTAGTGCAATAAATGGAAACTAGATTTATAAAAACAATTATTAGAGAACATTAACCTAAGATATACTTTGAGGATTAGTATAGACGAACATCCTAGAGTTTTTGTAATGTAGATATTTTGTGAATTTTCCAAACAAATACATCAGTATCTGGATACAAATAGGTAGAGGTGTCTATGACTTAGATGTACCTAGGGGATAAAAATGCGATAAGGAGTTTCGAGCTTGACCGGGGGTATCCTGGTACACTACAATGGGTCTTACTGCACTCTCGTTATTAACACTCATAGGGGACATGCTTAAGATAATTGGCGTTTTCTTTATAAACCATTATGATGTATTTATGAGTTAATAAATTCTCAATGAAAACATTTTTTTATGATAATGGATAACATACAGAAAAACTTTAATTTATGCTTGGATTTATACTAATTTGGATTTTTTATTAATATACATAAACTAATCTAGTGTATAACATTGTTTTGAAATGGAGCCTATTGGAAGGAATAGAAACTATATCAATACACGTAATCCATATAGGGATTTCACTTCAACTAAAGGTAATTATAGTGGATCTGGTGATTCCATTTGTGCTAAATTTCTTATAACCACACTGGGACCACTCACACAAGTTATGAAAAATAAACTTACCCATATGGAGTATCCTGATCCACAATTTGGAGGATCCAAGCTATCAAAATTCATAAGTAAATAGACACCAACATTCAATGGGACTAAAAATACATTACCTATTGAACAATGGATATGTTCTTTAGTGAAAATATTTCATGGTTTGGGTAGTAGTGAAAGGCAAAAATTTGTGATGGTTGTTAATCGCCTCAGATGAGATAAAAATCAATGGTGGTAATTAATTTAAAAGACAATGGAGGATAAAGAAGTATTAAATATGTAATGGAGGTAGTTTAAATATATTTTCATCGAAAAATAATTTCTACTTGAACATCAAGCAGAAATGGAAGGAAAATTTCTGAGTCTAAGGAAAATGGAGGATGAGAATGTCGCAAAGTTTGAGCCTATATTTACAAGGTTAGTGAGTCATTCTGTAGATTATATAAAAAACCCAATGTGTATTACTGATCGATTACTTTATGGTTAAAACTATTTATCCATTGAGAATGAGTCTCACATTCCTTCTAATCATACGATGATATAGTCTCATGTGCTATCAAGAAAAAAAGGATTCTCCAAGTATTATGACTATGAAGCAAAAATGAAGAAGAAGAGATCTATTGAAGACCTTGGAAATGGAAATAAAAAAAAATAATAGAAAAGTTGAACTTTCATCCTGATGTAATTGTGGGAAGAAAATCTATATTACTTTCTTGAATGGAATGGGAGTCTATTACATGTGTGGTGAAAATGGCCACCAAGAATGTCATTGGAAGGGAAATAATGATGTTTTCAATGATAAATTATATAGTTGTAGAGATATGGGTCATTATATAAATTAATATCCTCAGAACCAAGGAATTTTAATTCAGAAAAGGCCAAGGGAGAAAGGCCATCCTTATGCGTTCACTACTGTTGAGAATGAAGCACCTAATGATGTGGTTGAAAGTACATTATTCAGTTCCTCAAATTTACCCAATGCGTTATTTGATTATGGATCTTCGCATTCTTTCATATCATCCTAGTTTTACACAAAAATTGGATATTTTCAATTTTATTTGGTAAGGGGGTCATTAGTCAAAACTCATAAGGGAAGTATCATTGTAACCATGTTTTGTCAATCAGTTACCATTAGGGAATATAATTGTGCTTCATATTTTGACCTTATTTTCATACCCTTTATTTAATTTGATATAATCCTACACAAGGATTGGATGTTGGTCAATGATGTGAAAATTTATCATAAAATGAATGAGGTTACAATTTTTGATGATGATAAGGAATCCCTTATCATTTGAAAAAAACATTACCATATGTTTTTTATCTAGACCCACCACTAGTAGCTCTACTATATTCAGTTATTAGGGAAACTGGGAGTGAAATAACTTTGGGTGTAGATAGGAATGTACGAATATAGGACGTACTTATTGTTCAAGAATATGTTGATGTATTTCCAGAGGATTTACCTGAACATCCTCTGGAAAGAGACGTTTAGTTTTCTAAGGACTCAATATCCGGTTCATTGCCTATATCAAATACCCATTATAAAATGGAAACTGTGGTATTAGTTGAACTAAAGAAACAACTAGAGTAATTGAGTAATATAAGATTTATTCACACTATTGTTTTTTTGTGGTGAGCCCATGTTCTTTTTGTTAATAAGTACGATGGATCTATGAGGTTGTGCATTGACTATAGAGAGATCAATGATATAAAATTAAAGAAAAAGTATCCCATACCTTGCATAGATGATTTATTCGATCAAAATCATAGAGCATAATATTTTTCAAATATTGATCTTTGCTCTAGATATCAACATTTGTTGACGATGAAATATGACACTCCAAAGATAGCATTTTGAACCAGGTATGTGAATTACAAGTTTACAGTAATGGATTTTGTACTGACTAATGCACCCTCTTTTTTATTGAATCTAATTAATAGAGTTTTCAAGGAATATCTTGATGACTTAATAGTTATATTTATTGACTATATTGTGTTATCCTCCAAAATCTTCTAAGATTAAAATATAAAATGCGCACTTTTCTAAAAACTCTAAGAAGAAATGAATTTTATGCGAAGTTTAGGATGTGTGAATTATAGATTTATGAGACTTCTTTTCTTGGCCATATTTTCTCTATAGAAAAAATAATTGTTGATCCTAATAATACAATAGAAATATAAGAATGGAGAACACTAATGAGTATAATTGAGTTATGTAGTTTTTTTGGTTTAGGAGGTTATTATCGGTGTTTCATCTAGAATTTTTCCTGATTGGCTAACCCATTAACCAAGATCACACGTAAAGGGGATAAATTTGTTTCAAAAAAATATTTTTAAGATTGTTTTGATGAACTTAAGATAGTATTATTCAATTCTCCAATCGTGAATCTACCATCAGGCAATGATGGGTTGGTTATTTCCTATGATGCTTCAAATAAAGCACTAGGTTGTGTCCTTATGCAGAATGATATGTTTATTTCATATGAATCACAGAAGTTAAATATTCATGAAAAAAACTATCCCACTCATTAACTTCAGTTAGTAGATGTAATGATTGCTCTGAAGATAGGGAGACACTATCTCTATGGTGAAAAATGTGAGATTTATACTGATCATAAGAGTCTAAAGTATATTTTCTCACAAAATAGAAATCAACATGAGATAAAGGTGATTGCTTTAACTACACAAGGATTAGGATTTCACAATACACTACCACATGGGGAAGGAAAATAAGGTTTTTGATGATTTGAAAAGTGTATATCATGAATTTATGAACATGATGATAGTTGAAAGGGATCTCATATTTATGGATCTAGTAGAGATGGATATGGGAATAGTCATTGAAGGTAAAACATCAATATGTTTTCAAATGGTTTCAAAACCATATTTACTATAAATGATAAAATGTTATCAGACTGATGATGAGGAGTTTCAAAAGAAAATTATAGCAATGGATGATTATTGATTGATCGACCTCGTATATGAAGATAGAATTTCGAAATTTGGGATGAGAATTTCTATTTTTGACATACATGGTCTAAATATACAATGGTTGGATGATGCTCATAGCTCCAATTCATCTATACACTCTGGTTTCATGAATATGTATGGAGATTAGAAGGAATATTTTTGGTTGTAAAGCATGAAAAGAGATATTGATGATTATTTGTCAAGATGTATGGTTTATCAATTGGTGAAGGCTGGAAGAAAAAATCCTAGAGGAGTTATGCAACCTCTTCCCATACTTGAGTGAAAATGGGATGGTATCATGATAGAATTTGTCATGGGGTGTCATTGTTGATCATCTTACCATGTCATCACATTTTCTTGCTATAAGAGAAGATTTACCCCAGGAAAATTTTTCAATAATATATATTAATGAAGTTTTAAGACATCATTGAGTACCCCTATCTATTGTTTTTCATCATGATCCCCATTTCACAACATTATTCTAGAAATGTATTCAGAAATCCCTAGACACTGGAATTCATTAGAGCACTTCTTACCACCCTCAAAATGAGGGACAATCAGAACATACAATTCAAACCTTAGAAGAATTGTTGAGATCTTGCTCAATTGACTTTTAAGTACGTGGGATCAATATTTACCTCGGGCAGAATTTCAATATCACATTAGCCTCCATTCAAGTATTCATATGGCACCATATGAAGAATTTTATGGAAAGATATGACGCACTCCAACTTGTTGGGAAGATGTTGGTGACAGAAAACTTGTAGGCCCAGAACATGTTGAGGAAACAATTGAAAATATGAGGATTATCCATTCCCACATCGAAGCAGATCAAAATTGAAAAAATAGCTAGGACGATAACTGAAGGAATGATTTAGAATTTGAAGGAGGAGATCATGTTTTCTTGAAGGTATCTCTAGTGATGGGTGTTATATGTTTTAGAATGAAGGGTAAATTAAGTCCCAAGGACATCATCTCTTTTGATATTTTAAAAAGACATAGAGATGTAGCTTATCGTTTGGAATTACCACCAAGTCTCTCCAAAATTCCTGATGTGTTCCACATATCACTATCAAGAAATTAAATGCCATACCCAACACATGTACTAACCTATGATGATATATAACTGAAACATGATATGTCTTATTTTGAAGAGCCTGTCAATATTCTTGACACTAAATAACAAGTGTTGAGAAACCGAACAACTCGTCTAGTAAATGTTCTACGGAGAACCCATAAAATGGAAGAGGTAACGTGGGAACCCGAGTAACTTATTATGAAGAAGCACCCGAATATTTTTATGCGGTAATATTCTAAAAATTTAGACGACATAATTATTTTAAGGGGGATGAATGTAATACCACAAGCTTTCACGATACGTTTCTCGTTGAATAATGTGTTAGCTTGTGTTGTATGCAACATCGAGTTCTTGCACACCACAGTTGATAAAACTAGCCATTATGAATAGTAATACCCAATATTTAAAACATTATATATTTTTTTGAAATGGACTTCATTTTTGGATTTGGAATATCAAAATTATCTTACGGTGAATTTTTTGTATTTTTCTGAAAACATTGAAATTTTGGTGAATATTTGAAAACATTTCAATATTGTTTAAATATGAATTTTATTTAAATATTTTTCAATTTTATTTTAATTTATTTTAATTTCATAATATATAAAAAATAACTATATTAGTTCAATTTAATTAATTGGAGTCATCTTATAATAATATTTGATTTATATAATTTTATTTAATTTTTTAACGTATATTACCCACCTTCGAGGCACGTTTTCAAATTTGAATAAAACGTAATTTTACCGCTTCAAAGAATTGATTTAAAAATATCCTAGATTCATGGTTGAAATCAGTAATTAAATTTTTTATCAATTGGATTAAAATTATTTTTTTTGTAAATAGTGCCTTTTCATTTTTATTTACCACAGTTAAAAGTAAATAGGGTAATTAAAGCTAAAAATGATATTATAATTACCCTATCCCATGTAATAATTATACTAGATAAGTTTATTACAAACAAATTAAAATATAGGAATACTATATGATCATTTTTATCCACTTGGATTAAATTGGGAAATTTATTAATATTTTATTTAAAGACGAGTTAAAAGTGTAAAATTTAATGTTTAATTAAAAAACCATTTTAATATATGGTTATACATAAGAAACATTAAACAATAAATAGTAATTATAAATATAAAAAGTATTCCTACATCATGGTATTTTGTTTATAAATTTAATACATTAAATTTTTAAATTTATTTATGACCCAATGACGATGCAGATATTAGGTTTTTAATGATCGATTAAAATAAATAATATCATAAATAACAAAATAAATAAAAATTGATACTTTTTATTCATTACACTAATTTTATGGATAAATATGAAATTTTAGGGTTGATTTAATTTATTTTGTTTAAAGTAATCATTTTTTGGTGAATTTCAAAAAAAACAAATACTAAATAGTTCCAAAATTGACATAAATGCGTATTTAAAACAAATACTATATTACTAAATGATAAAATATTAATAAAAATACAAATCTCTCATAAAAGAATTACATAATGATAGATAGGTAATTAATGAACCACTTGAGCTTCTATTTTAATTTTATTGTATGTTTATTAACAATGTAATATAAAAATACTAGAAGTCACAGTAAAAGATAAACTGTTTAACTAAGAATAATAACTAAAAGATAATATTAATATAGAGACATAAACATGTCAAAAACCTATTGGTGGAGATTTTATAGAACCATATCCACCTTATCATTGAAATAAATCCATTTATATCCATTAGAAACAGAATATGTTTATATAATAAAATAATATTTCAAGCTTTACCTTAAGTGATCCTCACCTCTCTTATAAATGGGTACTCCCCCTTTACTTAATTTATCACCTTCAAGTCCATTTTTCACATCCTAAACCTACTCGAATAAACTCCCAACAACCCTATCTTCAAACTAGAGGAATTGATATGATCATAAATCCAACCTATTGAGCCTTTTTTTATCAAATCAAAAGGAAACACCCGAAGAAGAGGTAATAATTTCATAACATATTTCAAAGTTCCATTCTTCTTCCACTTCCTATTAAATTATTGTTTCCATAACCAATTAATAACTCTAGTAACATCTATATACTATGATATTATTATAACTATGCTACAACTGTATTAATTATTCTATCCATCCCATGAATGAAAAACTCACTATACGTGCATACGTATGACTTACCATCTCCACGTCATGGTGTAGTTTGTTATTCAACACTTCAATACATGGATGAGAATAATAATGAGTATAATTGATGTAAATAATAAATATAACCTGTTAATGATTCTGTATATATGATATACCATCCAATTAAAAATTAATTCACCATTAATATAATGATATTGTTGCTCCTATGTACGTACGAATTACCATCACCACGAACACGATGAGATTCATTCCCCATCATAACCATTCAAGAATAATTTACATTTTATGATGAAAAATAATTTTTAAGAACGTAATATAATTCATTATATTAATCAAATACATCATATCCATATCAAACATGACTTACATATCAAAACATATAAACTAAAACGAATCAGTTAACACCGGAAACAATGATACTGCTGAAATATTATTATCAAATCTAAATTAGAATATCATATATAATAAAATATTTATATATGTGGTTCTTGCATAATTTGATAAAAATTATATAACTATTATATAGTAGGTTAGAGTACCCTCTACCAAGGAAAATTACATGGTAAGGGTTAATTTTATAATCTCTTCATTATCATAGGTTGTTTATATGTGAGTATTTTCTGGGAACTCTTTACCATCTACTTATGTGTTTCTCAAAAATATATTTCAACCCATTTTAAATATTTCATAGAATATTAGCTAATGTAATTTATAACCTTGTTTTAATTTTTTAAAAATGTTTTGGAATGAATCTTTCTGTCATTTTCCATATAAGGTCATTTTTGTCATTTTCAAAAAATTAATGTATGAATGTTTTTTTACTTATACGGCGGGTGAAGCTATTTTCCGCAGTTATTACACCTTCATATCTTCGCATAAAAGCATATAACAATATTTTCAGAAAAAAAATTTTCTTTTATAATTACATTAATTTTAAATTATTACAAAATAGAAAGTGATATTTCTCTCAAATAGTTTTGATTTCATTGATTTAAAAATTCATTGATTGATTTTACAATTATTTGAAGTTGATTTATTATGATACAATATTCCATATTGTATTGAAGCCTTTTATGATATGTTTGAAAATGGATCTGTTACTTTTATACCATTCATGGGTTATGGTTAAAGTATTAACATTTCATATGATAGTTTTTATATGAATTTTTATATTATGTTTTAACATTTTCATACGAGGAATGCATTGGACATAATAAGTGATGGATGGATCCCACTATAGATCCTCAATGAATCGACAGGTCTCATGAGAAAAACTAGTGTCTTGGACCAAGGCCTTGAAAAAATCTTTATTTTTAGTCTTGGCATGAGGCCTTGACAATTTGGTTTTGATGTCCGACATTATGTGTTCTATCACCATAAAATTAGCTATTGATATTATATTTGCTTATTCTACAAGTAGAATATCCATGTGAATATGTAAATGGAATTATTTAATTTCTCATTTCCATATTATGTTGAAGATTAAGTTTAAAAGGTATGTGTTTTATTATTATAAATTTCCTTAAATGTTTTTGTTTTCTTATGAGAGTTTCTGCTATATAGTTATACTTACTGAACATCTATGGTTGCCCCATTCTTATGTTTTTTTCTAGGATGTGAAGAAATATATTTTGATTGACCTGTAGGAATAGTCTAAAAGATATGGGTTTATCAAAAGGGGACACAATGTTGTTCTTTTTTCCATTTATTAATGTAATGTAAAACTTATTTATATATCTAGTACATCCAAAGATACTAAACTAATATGTTTTTCGAGACTTCATCTCTTGTTATCATTCAAAATGTTATGTATTAATGCACCGACTCTAGATATCTAGGGTGAGGGTGTTACATATTTTCAATTATATTTTTATTTTATATTTAAATGAAAATTTAATAAAAAATTAGTTTCAAAAAAGAAAAAATATTTTCATAATGAATTATTTCAAGTGATCTCTCAAAATATTCTCATCTACGAAAATTTTCAAGGAAATTAATCATATTTATTTATTATATGTATATGTTTATATATATGAAACCCATTTTTTCTATGGGATATGTTATAATGAAATGTTTATGTAACCAATTTCATTTTATAGTTTCTAATATGAAGAATGAGTTATGATCTAATAAAACATATATGTATTGGTTTCATTATGTTATTGGTGGTACATGTACCCCCTCCAATGAATAGGGTAATGATATTATATTTAGTTATATAAATAGTTATTGAATATGGATAAAAATAAGTTTTGATAGCACCCGAATAAGAAGTATAACCACTTCAGTAATAGATGTTGTACACCATGATAGTCATAGATGTTACCCTTAACTACTACGATGGTATGTGTAGTGAACCCAATACACAGTGATAGTCTTGGAAAATATCCTTAACTACTAATGAAATGATCACATGTTAATGTGTGTTTTCAACAATTCCCTGTTTTATTCCATTTTTTTCATTTATTATTCACATATTATGATTTTATATGATTTATACTATGTCTCTAGATTGTTTTATTTGATATGTACAATATAATTCTCAAATGTTATGTTAATAAAATTATACCATTACATTTATGTTATGATTCATATCCCCATTTTACCATTAACAAGCACATGATCTCACTCATCTCTTATTTTTCATCCCCTTCCATATTATATAATGTATGGTATTCAGTATTGCATGTCAAAACATTTTCTTGTTTTCAACAAATCTGCATGAGGCGATGTAGATGTTCAATAAACTATTTTTTATGTTTCAATGATTCCAAATAAAATTAACCCATATGACTATAGCATAGTTTATTATGTTATTTTATTAATATACTTATATTTAGAAGAAATATCTATACATGAAATGTGTGGTTTTATTTAGTTGGTATCAGAGATAAGGTTAGTCATTCTTTTGAAAAAATGATGAGAAAACCTTAGTTAGATACCCATGGATAAGTCTAATTATAGTTTTCAATACTAGAATATTGTAATCATTATGATTAATCAAGGATTAATCATATGATTAATATAATGAATTTAACTTCCAATAATTAATTTGTTATATTTGTATGATTAATGTTTCTCACAATATTTAATTTGAATTTTGATAATGTATTGAATTTGGAGGTGTCATGGTAATAGGGAATTTTATGATTAATGGAACAATATTACTTAAGAGTAACCAAATGTATTGGAATTTTGAATTCGAAACCATGTTATTATGCATAATTATGAATATCATAACATGATCAATAATCTCATTTTTGGAGAGTTTCTAAACCCATAAAATAAGAGAAATATAGATTTTCATGGTTACCACAAGGGAAAAATGAATATTTTTAGGCCTACATATAATTTGGGAAGAGGCTTTATGTAATGTTTTTAATTGTAAATGGAATATTATTGGGGTGTGGAATAGAATGAAACATGAAATTTAATTAAAACAAAAAAGTGAAAGGTTTAGTTAAATCATTGAATGAATATAATTGTATTCCTAAAGAATCATCAAATGTTAAATGTTTTAATGGGGGATGTATAGAAATTGTGTTAATCTATGCCCTATGGGGAAGGATCATGAAGAGAATTAGTAGGGTTATATGAGATATGGTTATATTAGTTATGACGAAGGGAATATGAATGTAATATGATATAAAATAAGTGTTATGTAATAATGGTTTAATAAAGAAGTTAAATGATTGAGTGTTTACAATATTATATAAGTTATTTTATGGTATTATGGAATAATGAATCATTTAAGGACTCATAAACTTTAGTTATACCATCAATATTTGAATTTATATGTGGAATGGTATTGGTATCCATGAACAATGTTAGAGGTGATATTTTTGGAGAAAAATAGATTAATGGAATGATAACCCTTAATTTTTTCATGATGAAGGGATAATAATTATTAAAAGAGATTCTTTTTTGTAATAAAATAAATTTTATAGTATTAATGTCCTTTGGAATGATTAGTAATATGGTGAAAATGTATTTTTTGGATTGAGTTTATAAAATTCTTGGATTTGTGGTATAAGGAAACAATAAATTTTTTACTGAATGAATGTTTTCATCAAGGTTTTATAGTAATTAATGTTATTAAAAAGTTTTAAAAGAAGATATTATAATTATGATTACAAGTTTGGTGTGTCACTATTAAGAGTTAAATCAATATTTTTGGTCGATTAATGATAATATCTATTTAAAAATTTAGTGACCTAAATTTGAATGTTTAATTTTATTTCATTCGGAATATTCATAGGGGTGACCATTTCTAAAAACATTTATATATAACTTGGATGAGATTTTCGTGTTTAATTTATTACTTAACCATATTAATATTTATTCAATATGAATAATCAATGAAAACAATTGTTTTGTGAAATAGAAAAATAAAAAATGATTTTTTGTCTCATTATAGATCAAATGATCCAATAGTTTTTCATGATCTATAATTTCAAAATCATTCCATGGACAAATAATTTAAGAAGAAATTGATAAAAGCACAACCAAAAAGTGAGATTATACTTTTAAGATGAAATCATGAAAATATATCATCCTAATTGAGTTTGATATAAAATTTTATCATATTATCATTATTTATGATGATATTAATGATGATTATGTAAACCCATTTGGTATATGGTTAGCTGGGCATTGACCTTCTAATGACCATGTTTTCTATTATTCTCAATAAAAACGTGAAATTTAGAATTCTATTCCATGTCCATATTATCACATTCAACTTATATACTCATAATCAGAATCTTACTTATGTGTTGATCTTCAACTTTAAATTTACCTCTTTTTAAGAGAAATTTTATTGACCCTTTTCTGATATTGGTTTCCAAAAAAGGTAGTTTTACATAAGTAATATTATATTTTCTAGTACAATTTCCGATTTGTGAGGTTGTATTTTTTGTGAAATTCATTATCATATCAGGATCGGTTCTTAATAATTGGATCTTACACTAAATCACGCCCATGTTCATGATGTATTCCATTTATCTATCCTAATAAATTACATAACTGATTCTTAACATATACTAAAATAATAGGTTATACCACTATAAATAGATATTTTTAAAAAGGAAAAATAACTAGATATTCTAGGTTGTAATGATTATGTTTTATGAAACAAGACCAATAACCTGGTTCATGTTTTGTAGGAAAACCACGAATATGATGAATCAACATGAGATCCTAAGGATGTGATGCGGAAGATGTATGATAATATATTTATGTCATAGTAAAAAATTTTAATGGAATAATTACTTTTTAGGAGGGTGGAATGTAACAACCCAATATCTTACAACATGAGATTTTTTAAAAGTAAATTTATTCTATTTGATAACATACATTGAACGAACACCGAACTTAAACAAACTCCAAAATATTATTATTTTAACTGAACTGTTATCAACAAGCCATTAGAATAGAGAGAATGATTGAGATTATCAATATAAAAAAATATAGTATACACAAGTTTATAATATGTATGTATTTGATAACAATTAATTATAAATGAAAATAAAATCAAAATGATCATAAATGAAGTGTTATTATTAAAAAATATTTTTACTCCAATAATGGAATTTTATCTTAATAAATTAAATTAATCACAATAAGTGAAATATAATAATTAAATTTACATATTTTATATAAAATCAGATTATTTTTAAATTTATATGTCATATTTCATGGGATTGTGATAAGGAAAAATCCAATTATAATCATTAAATATTATATATATTTCAAAAGACAAGTTTCCACCCTTTAATGGAGGACCTATTCTGATACAGAATATGGAAACATTTACCAATTATATTTGAAAAAAAAAATTCATTTTCAAAATTTATATATCAAAATTTTTATAAGGTTAAGTTTTTTATGTTATGTTTTATTTTTTTGATGAAAATGAAGTGCCCAGATCAGTGTGAATCACTAAGAGGGGGAGGGGGTGAATCAATGATCCTTTAAAACTTTTTACTAATTGATTCTTAATCAATTAAACCTCTATGGCTTGTTAAGGCCTCGATCCACTATTCTTATGTCTCTCAACCTTTCCTGGATAATGCAGTAATGAAAAGGCACAGGACACAAGGATTTACAAGGTTCGGCACCAAAGGCCTACATCCTTGCCATGCTCTCCCAGCATGGATTCTCCATTAAAACCTGTTAAAATTACAATGGTCGATACAGAGTCCCACTGTATCTCTCCTGAGTCCCACAGGAGGGTCTTTATACTGCGTCACACAGTGTTACCAGAGTCCCATTGGCCTGCTCCAGAATCCCACTGAAGGCTTCTTCTCCCTGAGTCCCACAGGGTCTTCTCTTGGCTCCTCGAGTCGCACGAGTAGCTCTTCTTCACTTTAAGCTTCTTCAAGTATCCTCAGCAGTCTGGGATAAAGACTACTGGCCTTGCTCTGTACCTCTGATCACTTGAGTTGATCAGGTCTTCTCGTCTTGCTCATGATTTATCTCCTTCTTCTAAGGATGACCTGGCCTCTCTCCAAATACTGAATACTCAGACAACTGATATCTTAAACTTCAGTCTGGTCCAGTCTCACTTCAAATCATCTTCATGCACTGAGTGCATGGAAACTCTGCTTCCTCATGCACTGACTGCATGGCCTTCTCAATTTCTTCAAGAACCTCCTGGTCTTGGACAACTCAGATGCACACAGCCTGCTTTAGCTCTGTTCACGTGTGCATGTGCATGCAGGCATGCATGAACTCCCCTTTCCTTCTCTTGGTGCAATAAACCCACAAAGGGTGTAGTATCTTTAAGCACACACCAGCTTCTCACTTCTTCACACACTTTATTCAATTTGCTTACACACTTGAATGTGTGTTATACTTTAGTGTGGATGTCCTCTTCCTTCAACTTCTAAATGCGTACACTTTGTACACACCTAGGTTCGGCCTTCTTTGTTACTTGTTCAAGTACACATAAATTCCTATGGCCTTCACTCCACTTCTTGCACACACACGGCCTCTTCTTCAATTACACACACAAATTGTGTCTTCACTTGGTGCACACACAAGGCATGCAATCCTCGGGTCCTCTTCTCCACTTGGCACTCACACGAGGCAAGGCCTCGGCCTTCTTTGGCACAGACACAATGTGTGTAAAACACAACCCGAACTCCACTTGTATGCAGGCGCGCAAGGGTTGCATCCAAACTTCTCAACACTACCGCGCAGGGTAGAGACACCACGGGCATTCAAGGTGTTACCACGGGCGCGCAGGTGCTACTGCCGCGGGTGTGCAAGGTGCAACACCTCGGGCGCGCAGAGTGTCAAGCACCTCGGCCACGCAAGCTCCTCCTGCTGCGCAAGTTTGCGGGCAGTGAGGGCTCCTTCTGCCGTGCGAGTACGCGGGCAGGGACCTCCTTCAGAGCCTCGAGTGGCTCTGGAACTTCAGCCGCGCAAATGGTATTTGCGCGGTGGCTTCAAAACTTCACGAGGCACATACGGCACTCACGGGACTTCGTGAATTCAGCGCATCAGCAAGCTTCTAAGAGGGCTCGGGCTCTCTTTTTATAGGCAAAGGAATTCCAAATCTTCCGCGGGATATATCTCTCAAATCCTCGAAGTTTTCGGGTATTTCAAGATTTTGAAAATCTTGATTTTCTCCTCGGTTCACCGCGGGTTCTCCATCTATATTTTTATTTTCCTCCTTCACGTGCATGCGACTACAAACGCATGCACGACCTTCATTTAGGCAAAAACCATGCACAGCAATAATCCTCATGGCCTCGGCACTTCCTTTGCCTTCGGCCAATACTCGAAATTCTCCATCCAACGTGTGCATGCATATTTTGTTGCATGTATATGTTCAGTGCGTCGAGACAATCTCAATGGAGCCTTCATCTTCGTCGGAGGTGGACGGAATCTCGAAATCATCCCTCGGATGGCGCCTGGTTTGAACGGAGCTCGCGGGTGGCTTCGGGGTTGCTCGACGAAGGAGACGAGCCAGGAGCCGTCGGATCAAGCGTTTGAGATACATCGGACGGCCGGATTAAATCGTGGCGCGTGGTAGATGAGATGAGCGGCTACGATCCAGCGCGCGATGAGACGGACGGCTCAGATCTGTCCCGGGTGAAATTTTCGCATCCCACATCGAATCGGCGCGCTGTTTTTCCGCGCTTTATCACCCTAGCGCCCCCTCAACCCCTCAGTTGAACTTCTACAACCACGGTGCCGCCCCGCACCCTGTTCTCCATGCGGGCGCGCTCTGCGCCCACTCTCTGCTCCCTGCAGGCGCGCTACTGGCGCCCACTATGCTTCCTCGGGTGTGCGGGCTTCACCACCGCGTGCCCTCGGGGTCTTATACACGGCCCATGCCGCGCTCCTCCGGGCGTTCCCCAGGCGCCCATGCGGTGTCCTACGGGTGCGCCCCTGCCTCAATGATGCTGCCCTGGCCTTGAGGGTTCCCCATGGGCGTGGTGACCATGAGTCCCACATGATCCTTGGGTGATGACCCTCGGCTGGCCTTCCTTGGTGGCTATTTTTTGCTAAGTAAAACACTTAGGACTTTGTATAAAAACAATGTAACCAAGTGAAAATGCCAAATGCCACAACTCTTCTTCTTCTCATCTCCTCTTCTTTATTTCTTCTTCTTCATTAGAATTCCTCCAATTCTCTTCAACATTTATTCAATACATAGAATGTGGAATTCCCGAAGGTTCTTCATCTTCAACCGAAGCTCCTGAATAAAATAATTCTTCAACATGCTTCTATGATCCAATAAGAGATCAAGTTGGATCTTCTTCAAATTCACATGAACTAAGTGATAGTGCATGGACTTCTTTAGCTCACTTCATCCACTTGGAAGTAGTGGATGGATCATCTTCATCTCCTCATGCATTGTCTTAACAATGCATGGTCTTCTAACATTGTTGTGACATTGTATCCACTTGATACAAGTTCTTTGAACTTAAAGAACAGTTCAACAATCGTCTGATGTTCATAGATAATGTTTCAACCACAACATCCTATGCCACTTAGTGAATCTCCTAAGTGACATGCATCTTAGTACCATGTACATTCTCCTTCACCACCTACACCATCACAACCATTGTCATTCACATCTTGACATTCCTTGACATCCATTCATTCTAAGACAATAACATGCCTTATTGACAACAAATGCAACACATTGCACTTCAATCTCCCCCTTTGTATTTGTTGTCAATACACAACTTCAGCACATATGAATGGGTCAATATGTGTGCCAATATTTCTCCCCCTTATTGGCAATCAAATGCAAAGGTGTGGTGTGGTTCTCTTCAAAAATCTCTTTCTCCCTTTGAAAAGTATTTTCTTGAAAAACACTGAGAGAGGGATGATGTCACATGTTCTCTTTAGAAAAGAACCTTTAGTAAATCAGATCTAAGTCTACTTGGGCTAACCCAGTGTAGAAAACAAGAGTGATATGACCAAGGAATTCAAAGCTGTCCATAATTCTCTACACATGTGAGATCATGCTTAGGGGTTTGAAATTTTTCAGATATAACAATGAATTTTCTAAATCCTGCACAACTTCACAAAACTCATTAGAAAGTTCAGTGCAAAGATAAAGCTCCCCCTTTCAACCATTTGCCTTCAATCAATACTCCCCCTTAATTGTCATGATGAATACAATTAAGAAACAAGGGATGAAAGTATGATTGGAATACCTTCACTTTTCTCAAGATGGTATTAAATCTTAGAATCCCATCTTCTCTAGATTGGCTCCCCCTCAAGGGGTGCACTCCATTCTTTCCAAACCATCCTCCAGCTGAGAATGATCATCATCTTCAATTCCCTGCAATGTTAGCACATGTAAATACAAGTGTATAAGGGAATAAGATGGAACCTCCTTGGTTCATCAATGTGAACAACAAGGTTGAGAAGATTCTCTCAACCGAGATGTCCCATTTTCACCATTCTTCACACTTGCACATTTGATCTTCAATGATGTTTGTGCTGGTGTGGATCTCAACACATCTTAATGTGAAATCTTCTTCTTCCCTTTTGCCTTAGCAATTTCCAGAACTTCATCTTCAGCTCTTTGCAGATCTTTGGCAAGTTGCAACTGATTTGGCCATATGGCTAACAAGTCATTTGGAAGTGGGGCCTCAGTTCTGGAAATTCCACATGGTTCTTTTGATGATGTCAAGCTACCTTTCTTAGGCAACTTGTTTTCAATCAATCCCTTCTGCTTCTTTTGGATTGATTGTCTGTTTGAGTCTAGTATGCCTCTATTGAATTTCATGGATTCTTTACAAAGATCCATGATATGTCCTTTCTTCCCACAGTAGAAGAATTTCTTGGTGGTCCTTCTGGATGCATCACCCTTCTTGGATTTGATTTCCAAGGACTTCTCTTTATTCTTCAGACTCTTCTTGGGAGAATCTTCCACTTTCTTTTGCTTGCTTCCCAAGGAATCTCTTTTAGCCAGGTTCAGTGATCTTCTCTTCATTCCAGCTTTGGATACAGTTGGAGATTGACATGTATCATTCTTTTGACCACTTTTGCAGCCATCCCAGATGTTGTCAAGCAATCCAAATCTGTTAGCAGTAAACAGATGTCTCTGGACCTGTGGATGTTTCTTCCTTCCTTCTGGCTTGCTCCCCCTTGGCATGGGCTTCCTCTGTGCTTTGGCATTCAGTAAATTGTACCAACAATCCTTTGCACAATGCCCATACTTGTTACAACACCAGCATTGACCAACAAATCTTGACCTCTTCAGTCCTTCTGATTGTAGGGTACTTTTCTTGACTTGCTGTGTTGTTTCAGGAGAGCGTTCTTTCTTCACTGTCTTCATCCATATTTGTTTGGAATTATTCTTCCATCCTGCACTTTTTGTGGAAACATAATTAGAAGCATCAGTACAAGATGGTATGGATGGTACCTTCTTTCTAGAAGATGTTGCACTTTTATTAGAGGATGTCTTTCTCTTAGAATCATCCTGCTCAAAGCATACTTGAGTAGCAACATGTCTTCTTTCAGCTGACTGGGAGGCTTCAGCTTTGGGTGATTGCAGATTTTTCAATATCACCTCTAGTTCTAAGCATTTCATATTGAGGGAGTTCTTCTCATCCTCAACAGTTCTTAGCTTTCCTTCCCAATTCTCCACAAGTTGTTTCATCTGGTCTTCATGCACCTTCTTCAATTCTTGCAATGAATTGTCCATCTCCTTTACCAATTTGACTTTTTCTTCGAGTTGAGAATCTCTGACAACCATTGATACTTTATGCCTCTTTTCCAGTGCATGGAAAACATCTTTGACCACAGTCTTAAAGAATTCTTTCTCAGAAAGGCTTCTTTGCAATTCTTCAGTAGTGTCTTCATATCTTTCATTGCAAAGCGATACTATTTCGTCTTTATCCTTCACCAGCTTTCTGAGAGTGTTGGTTATGCCAACCCTTTTTGCCAATTGGACTTCCATAGAATTGGATTCATCTTCTAGCTGTAATTTTTCTTCTTGATGATCAAGGAGGCCTGTAGCTATAAACATTGCCACTTCCTTGGGGACTGTCTTCTGAAGATATTTGATTGGATTTAGAAGATCATTGTTCCTTCCATCTTCATCACATCTAGAGCAGGCTTCATCAGAAGAATGATAAAAGTAATTGTCATCTGATGTGACTTTCACATTTCTTTCCATAGAAGGAGTTTCTCTGATTGCAACAACCTTCTTCTTCATCTTCTTTTCCTGTTTCTTCATTATGTTTTTCAGAGTCTTGGCAGATATTTCCATTTGAGGCTGTTCTTTTATTTCCTCAAATCTGCACTCCATATAGACTCCCTTGGATCTTTTAGAGGTAACCTCCCTCTGATACCAATTTAAGTGCCCAGATCAGTGTGAATCACTTAGCGGGGGAGGGGGTGAATCAGTGATCCCTTAAAACTTTTTACTAATTGATTCTTTATCAATTAAACCTCTATGGATGGTTAAAGCCTTAATCCACTCTTCTTATGTCTCTCAACCTTTCCCGGATAATGTAGTAATGAAAAGGCAAAGGACACAAGGATTTACAAGGTTCGACACCAAAGGCCTACATCCTTGCCATGCTCTCCCAGCATGGATTCTCCATTATAACCTGTTAAAATTACAATGGTCGATACAGAGTCCCACTGTATCTCTCCTGAGTCCCAAAGGAGGGTCTTTATACTGCGTCACACAGTGTTACCAGAGTCCCACTGGCCTGCTCCAGAATCCCACTGAAGACTTCTTCTCCCTGAGTCCCACAGGGTCTTCTCTTGGCTCCTCGAGTAGCACGAGTAGCTCTTCTTCACATTAAGCTTCTTCAAGTATCCTCAGCAGTATGGGATAAAGACTACTGGCCTTGCTCTGTACCTCTGATCACTTGAGTTGATCAGGTCTTCTCGTCTTGCTCAGGATTTATCTCCTTCTTCTAAGGATGACCTGGCCTCTCTCCAAATACTGAATACTCAGACAACTGATATCTTAAACTTCAGTCTGGTCCAGTCTCACTTCAAATCATCTTCATTCACTGAGTGCATGGAAACTCTACTTCCTCATGCACTGACTACATGGCCTTCTCAATTTCTTCAAGAACCTCCTGGTCTTGGACAACTCAGATGCACACAGCCTGCTTTAGCTCTGTTCACGTGTGCATGTGCATGCATGCATGCATGCACTCCCCTGTCCTTCTCTTGGTGCAATAAACCCACAAAGGGTGTAGTATCTTTAAGCACACACCAGCTTCTCATTTCATCACACACTTTATTCAATTTGCTTATACACTTGAATGTGTGTTATACTTTAGTGTGGATGTCCTCTTCCTTCAACTTCTAAATGCGTACACTTTGTACACACCTAGGTTCGGCCTTCTTTGTTACTTGTTCAAGTACACATAAATGCCTATGGCCTTCACTCCACTTCTTGCACACACATGGCCTCTTCTTCAATTTCACACACAAATTGTGTCTTCACTTGGTGCACACACAAGGCATGCAATCCTCGGGTCCTCTTCTCCACTTGGCACTCACACGAGGCAAGGCCTCGGCCTTCTTTGGCACACACACAATGTGTGTAAAACACAACCCGAACTCCACTTGTATGCAGGCGCGCAAGGGTTTCAGCCAAACTTCTCAACACTACCGCGCAGGGTAGAGACACCACGGGCATTCAAGGTGTTACCACGGGCGCGCAGGTGCTACTGCCGCGGGTGTGCAAGGTGCAACACCTCGGGGGCGCAAGGTGTCAAGCACCTCGGCCACGCAAGCTCCTCCTGCCGCGCAAGTTTGCGGGCAGTGAGGGCTCCTTCTGTCGTGCGAGTACGCGGGAAGGGACCTCCTTCAGAGCCTCGAGTGGCTCTGGAACTTCAGCCGCGCAAATGGTATTTGCGTGGAGGATTCAAAACTTCGCGAGGCACATACGACACTCACGGGACTTCGTGAATTCAGCGCATCAGCAAGCTTCTAAGAGGGCTCAGGCTCTATTTTTATAGGCAAAGGAATTCCAAATCATCTGCGGGATATATCTCTCAAATCCCCGAAGTTTTCGGGTATTTCAAGATTTTTCAAATCTTGATTTTCTCCTCGGTTCACCGCGGGTTCTCCTTCTATATTTTTATTTTCCTCCTTCACGTGCATGCGACTACAAACGCATGCACGGCCTTCATTTAGGCACAAACCATGCACAGCAATAATCCTCATGGCCTCGGCACTTCCTTTTCCTTCGGCCAATACTCGAAATTCTCCATCCAAAGTGTGCATGCATATTTTGTTGCATGTATATGTTCAGTGCGTCGAGACGATCTCAATGGAGCCTTCATCTTCTTCGGAGGTGGCCGGAATCTCGAAATCATCCCTCGGATGGCGCCTGGTTCGAACGGAGCTCGCGGGTGGCTTCGGGGTGGCTCGACGAAGGAGACGAGCCGGGAGCTGTCGGATCAAGCGTTTGAGATACATCAGATGGCTGGATTAAATCGCGGCGCGCGGCCGATGAGATGAGTGGCTGCGATCCAGCGCGCGATGAGACGGACGGCTCAGATCTGTCCCGGGTGAAATTTCCGCGTCCCACATCGAATCGGCGTGCTGTTTTTCCGCGCTTTATCACCCTAGCGCCGCCTCAACCCCTCAGTTGAACTTCTCCCTCCACGGTGCCCCCCCACACCGTGTTCTCCCTGCGGGCGCGCTCTGCGCCCACTCTCTGCTCCCTGCGGGCGCGCTACTGGCGCCCACTATGCTTCCTCGGGTGCGCGGGCTTCACCACCGCGTGCCCTCGGGGGCTTATACACGGCCCCTGCCGCGCTCCTCCGGGCGTGCCCCAGGCGCCCATGCAGTGTCCTACGGGTGCGCCCCTGCCTCAAGGATGCTGCCCTGGCCTTGAGGGTTCCCCATGGGCGTGGTGACCTTGAGTCCCACATGAGCCTTGGGTGATGACCCTCGGCTGGCCTTCCTTGGTGGCTATTTTTTGCTAAGTAAAACACTTAGGACCTTGTATAAAAACAAAGTAACCAAGTGAAAATTCCAAATGCCACAACTCTTCTTCTTCTCATCTCCTCTTCTTTATTTTTTCTTCTTCATTAGAATTCCTCCAATTCTCTTCAACATTTATTCAATACATAGAATGTGGAATTCCCGAAGGTTCTTCATCTTCAACCGAAGCTCCTGAATCAAATAATTCTTCAACGTGCTTCTATGATCCAATAAGAGATCAAGTTGGATCTTCTTCAAATTCACATGCACTAAGTGATAGTGCATGGACTTCTTTAGCTCACTTCATCCACTTGGAAGTAGTGGATGGATCATCTTCATCTCCTCATGCATTGTCTTAACAATGCATGGTCTTCTAACATTGTTGTGACATTGTATCCACTTGATACAAGTTCTTTGAACTTAAAGAACAGTTCAACAATCGTCTGATGTTCATAGAGAATGTTTCAACCACAACATCCTATGACACTTAGTGAATCTCCTAAGTGACATGCATCTTAGTACCATGGCCATTCTCCTTCACCACCTACACCATCACAACCTTTGTCATTCACATCTTGACATTCCTTGACATCCATTCATTCTAAGACAACAACATGCCTCATTGACAACAAATGCAACACATTGCACTTCATAAAATATAAAAAAAATGTAATTAAATTGAAAAATGACTTTGGATTTATATAATTTAGAATGTAAAAATATAATTTAAATTGCATATAGTGTAAAATTAGTTAAATTATATATATCAATCAATAAAAAAATTTTCATGGGATTCATTTTTAAAATCATGTTGGATATAAAAAAATCTCAATATTATGACTTCATCACATTAAAAACATGTTTTCCCCATTTCCTCTATAGGATTAAATCTTAAAATAACTTATCTAATTATATGATTTTAATTTAGAAAAATAGTTTAAATATTTGGAATTGTAATTTAAAAAACAGGGTTTATGTTCATGTTAATATTTTTATAGAAAAAAATTATCGTGGATAATAGAAACATTTATCGAGGAATATTTAAAATAATGAAACTATTTATATTATAATGTTAATGGATTTAAAAAACATAAAAATATATCACTAAATTGTTAATTGAGATATTTCTCGACCCCAAAAAACCATTAAATAATATTTTTCATCCATCTCATTAAAAATTAATGCCACCTCAATGAGGTTGTCATTAAACACAAAATAGAAATTATGAATCACATAAACCTACCTATCCTCAAGTATAAATACCAACACTCATCACTCAATTTGGACCCATGTTCCCTGAATCTCCAAAAATATATGAAAAAAAATTCGCTACTCACTCTGCACATGTCCAATTTCTATTGTAATCAATAAAATTAATTTTTTTTTGTCCTAGATGGGTCCTATAAGGAGGTGATATTCAATAGGAAATTTTTTAAAAAACCTCTCTTAATTTCATTTCTTTTCCATATTTTTCCTCACCTTCATCATCCATCATGGAATGATAAATACCAAAAAATTTATATAATGAAATTTTATGTTTTTAATGGATCATATTATACCCATACAATTTATTACCTTCGCTTATTCAATTAAAAGAAACCACTATCTATGTTATAATAATTAACCATCACCATGAATAATGATTTTTTTTTCTATTACCAACATAATGTAGGGACATAACACTATTAATCTTATTAAATATGATTTTGATAAGTATATTATATCATATATCATGTTCTTTAGCTAAAATATATATGTAATATTAAATAACTCAAAAATAGATCCTGATGGTCTGAAAACCCACCAAATTAAACTAAACATGTATCATTAATGTTTTATCAAGTGAATCATTATCTTGTAGAAAATTAAATTAATATATGATATAATATAAACATATTTATGTGAATAAATATAATTTTAGTTCTCATTATAAATTATATTTCAATTTTTAATGAAGGTCAATAATTATACATAAATGAACCAATGATGAAACCATGAGATGAACACACCAGAAGAAATATATGTAATGAAATAATATAAATTAATTGTAGGTAATATGTTATAAAATTAACAAATAAGGAACTCTATGTATGATTAATGCTATATATTAAATTAATATTATCATTTAACCAGTTACACATATGTTTTATGGAAGAAAAACTAAAGGGAAGTGTGAGTTAAGGGTTTCCCATCATAATTATTATTCTATGAGATGTGTGCATTATTCAAAAAATATTTCTTATGTGTGATGTATATAATTCCCTTTGATACATTATATCATGAATATTAATATATTCATGTTATTAAATTTTTTAAATTATAATTTTTAATATTATGGGGCATATGATTTGACTGATTATAATGTGGTTAGGGATTTCAAAACCCAATTTCCATTTTTTGTGATAAACTTATTATTATTTTTGATTTTTCATGATTAACATTGGAATGAAATTATTTTTTTATCAGATGAATATATTTAAAATTTATTTAATTGGGATTATATTAGATACCCATATCCAATATATTTTATTAATGCTCACTTGAATGATAAGATATATATAGGGGAATTTTGATTAATATTTTTTAAATGAATCACTTTAAACTCTCTTCTTCTTCCATGACCATGATTCACAAAATTATATTAAGGAATTAGTTTGAATATATTAATATTTTTTTATAAAATTTTTTTTACTCATTTTTAAATTTCTAAAGTATTATTTTGAAGGAACATTATTTTAATCTTATAAATGATGTTCTTTAAGACTTTTTATAACAAAATATTGAAGAAATTCTTATTAACATATACGACCTGATAATTTTTTATCTATGTCATGAAGAAATAATTATATGAATCAATTTTTTAAATCTTATAAGATTATTTAAAATGTTTTCTTATTTTATAATTGTGAATCATTTTAATTTATTTTTTCAAAATAGAGAATATATTTTCAACATGAATTGTTTCAAGGGATCTATCAAATTAATTTTCCATTAATGTTAACATTATTTGATATTACTTTTTTTTAATGTTTATATTATACATGGAAATTATCTCTATTGTTTTTATTGTTTCTATGTTTATATTTATGAAACACATTTCTTTTCCATGGGTAATTATAAAATGAAACATTTTTTTAACCTATTTATTTTTATAGGTTCTTATTGGATGAATGATATATTTTATTGAGGATCACATATTTATGGTTTCTGTTATGTGATTGTTGGGAACTATATATACCTATAATTAATTGGGTAATGATATTATATTTTATTATATATATAGCACTAGAATAAGGATTTAACTCTATTCATATAATACTAGAATAAGTAGTTGAACTAATTAATTGAATTTCATTGTCCCCCATGATAGTCTTCTATGTGATCCTTGAATAATACAATGGTTTGGGGAATGAATCCAGTCCATAATGATATTCATGGAAAAGATCATTGACTAATAATGTAATGATTCTCTATGCATTTGTGTCTCCTAGAATTCCATTTTTTTTGCAAAGTTATTCAATTATGATTCATCTATTATAATTTTTTTTGATTTTTTAGATGAATCAATATTTTGATCATTGATATGTAGGGTGTAATTTTAAAATTTTATGTTCATATTATAATACCCTTTTATCTTATGATTTATATCACCCTTGATTTTCTTATTGAGTAACTATGATCAAAATTTTATTATTCTTATTCTCCACTAGGATATGAACGAATGCATTAAATATAACTTGTCAAAAGGGTTCATGTTCTGATGAAATAGACAAGAGATGATTCAGATGTTATATGAAGTGGTAGTTTTTGATATCGTGTTTCCAAATACACTAAACCAATATGAATATAGCATGATTTTGTTGTGTTTTTAATGATTATTTATCTATTTAGATGCAATATCTTGGTATGAAAATCATGTATCATTATAGATAATGAAAACATGAAGGTATCGGGTGACCGAGCTGGACTTATTGCAAATTATAATAATATGGGAAAACTCTAGATATGCCCCATTTCATACCTTTCCACCAAAATTGATGTTGAATGGCATAGAAAATATTCAGGGTTCCTAGGTTCACTACCAATTAAGAATTATAGAAACTCCCCAAAACAAGTTTTCTACTGCTAACAACACACCAAAAATATTATGAATGCAGATTATACCCTCTATAGAGAATGTACACTATACATTTGTGTCCCCACTATAAATAGAGTCTCTAGTTATATAACAGTCATCATTAAGCTACTATTCAAGAAGAATCAACTCGAGAATAGTGGAGGTCAAATAAACATTGTCCAAGAAAATCTCGGTTCCCAATTCTGGAAATCCAATATGAAACTATGATAAATAACCATCATAATACACTAATCTAACGATTCATTCATTGCTAGGGAAAGAGGTTTATAGTTCAAAACAGTATTAATGAAATTACCTTTACCCTAGGTAAAAGTGATTTCAATTTCAAAAGACATCATGTATTCCACCAAAAACCATGAGAAAATATTCAAATCATTAATAGAGAATATATAACTCAAGAATTTCTAGTCAGGATATATAGTAAAACTTTATCCAAAAAGGAACAGCCACTAAGACATTGTTTTCTTTGAAATTTATCATCCCAATATATAATTACTCTATTCTGAGTTTGAGAACTCATCAGAAAATCCATCACTGAGATGTCCATTAAAAATAGTGAAAATATAAAGCAAAACATTTTTTTCATAGAATATCAAAAATATTCCATTGTTCTTCCCATGTCATAAAATCATTCACCTTAAAGAGATTAATATAAGCACCTTGAACAAAATAAAAATGAACTAATAAATTCACATACCAAATAAAGATATCATATTTAGAGATTTTGGCATCAAGTCAGTGATTTCCCAAGAATTTCATAATTACCCCCAGATAACTCACATGATCCTCATCAAACATTGAGTGATCTAGTATGTCATCAAAAAATAATACCATTGAATTATTAAGATAATTATGGAAAATAATGTACATAAAATCCATAAATACTGTAAGATAATTGGTTAGGAAAAATGTAATTACAAGGTACTCATAATGGCCATACCTACTATGAAATCCGGTTTCTATAATTTCAGATTCTATTATTCTCCACTGGTGATATCTTGATCAATGATCAATCTTTGATAACAACATCACCCCATTTAACTAGTCCAAAATATCATATGGGAATGGAATATTTTATTTACTGTGAATCAATTGAGTTTTTTGTAATATAAAAAGGTGATGCATCCCATAGTCATTCGTAGAAGAGAGAACTGGGTACACACCATGTTACACAGTTAGGCATATATATCCTTTCTCCAAAATATTGTCCACATAGTCTTAATCTCTAACATTTCAGCTGGTTCCTTTTTGTATGAAGTAAAAGAAATTGGTTGAGTACCACATTGAAAATTGATAAAATATTATCCCTCCCTAACTATGGGAAATTTAGAGATGACATAAATAAAATCATTAGGAAGTTCAACAAAAACTGGAGGGAGATAACCACTGGTAGATTATAACACA
Source organism: Viscum album (assembly GCA_963277665.1). Classification (NCBI taxonomy): domain Eukaryota; kingdom Viridiplantae; phylum Streptophyta; class Magnoliopsida; order Santalales; family Viscaceae; genus Viscum; species Viscum album. Next base: position 1,276,725,321 of record OY728141.1, on the reverse strand, counting down.
AAATAAAAATAAATCACTTATAATACATTAAATATATATATATATATATATATATATGAATGTTTTTATGTTCTCAACCTCAATTCTCATTCTCTATAAAAAAATACGTCACACTCTATCTGGCATAGTAATGGAGATATGGTGAATTAATCATTCAATGAATGTTTTACTATAAATGATCCAATATCTCAAATATATGATATCAAGGGTTTAAATGTATAGAACTAGATCTATCCAACTAAGATCAATCATTGATAGAGAGAAGACATAAGTAGTAAAAGAGACACCCTCCTCTCTCTTTGTTCCAAGGGGTGTAGTAATATATATTCCATAATACCAAAAACCCATAGGAAGATTTATTAAACTCACAATACAAGTTAAAATTAACAAATGAGATGAAAAATATCAACTAAAATTGTCACTAAATATGATGCAATGGTGATGATACATATCACAATCAGTGTACCAATATTTTCTTTCTCTATAGACTCTCTCAATGTGTGAAGAATATTTATTCATGATGTCTGTGGATAAAACCCTTTTTATTGTGGAGAATATATTTTCACCGAATTACTATTTTTAATATATGATCTAATATCATAATAGGGAGAAAAAAATAATTTATTAAAATCCTTCTTGTGACCTGATAATCTATAAGAACCACATACATTGGGTGCCTTAGTGAAAATACTTTTTAGCAGAAAAATATGTTCACATTGGTATAAAATTTTAGGGACTCTTCTAGGTACTATAGGAGGTCTAGAAGAACATTTCTATCATGAACTAGAATGTGAATCATCACGACTCCAATTTTTCTTGAGGGAACTCATAGAACTGCCACTATGAGATAAAGAAACACCCATCAACCCTAAATTACTAGGTAGGTCCATTTCATCCATCAATTACCTATCATGAATATTAGCATAAGAAGCTATAATCAACAAAAATATTGTTAAGAATATCATATAGATGTAGAATCTCAAACCATTGAGTATCCAACTATTCATTTTATGTTATCTTAGGGGTAAAATAAACAAGATCAACAAAATAGTTTTCATATTCAGTCACAGTCTTTTCAGCCTGCTCAAGATTGAAAATCTCGAAATCCTTGGAGAAAACTATAGAATATGCATAGAACATTCTATTGAATAGAGATTAATGTTCATTCCACTGTAATCCCTCATGATTCTTCAATGTTACCATCAAGTACCACCATACTATTCCGGATCCTTTCAATTCAAAGGTGGCACATTTCACCATGATTTCAACATGCATTTTATATAACTCAATAAAAAAATGATTCTCATCAACCAATCTTCATCTCGATGAATATCATTAATTCCATGGAATACTTGAAGCCTATAGAGAAGGAACTCATGAGAATTAATCCATAAAACATCCCTATATGTATTTAAAACTAGATAATGAATGCAATAAATAGCACATTCCTTCCCCAGAGCTTGGAATATGGGCACAATAACTTCAACTAGATTATAGTTCAAGAGTTTATTTTCTCTCATTAGTTATTCAAAATATTCATTCTGAATTCTATTCTCTCATATTCTCAAAAGAATGATGAAAAACTACACTAATAGACAACATTCAAGATGTCATAAAGGTTATTTAGGTCGACAATCCAATAAGTGATATAAGGAAATTTAATCCCTTTAGGTAGATAATCGTGTTTTGGATTTCAAATAACCAAATCCAATTCCAGAGGATGATAAGAACTAATTCTCAATATTCCGTTCCAAAACCACCAATGTAAACATAAGGATCATTACAGTGATATCTGAATAAGAAATCAATAATAAATAACTCTTATTTCATGAAAAGATTACATAAAATGTATACTAACATTAAGGATAGATGCGTAACCAACAACATTTATACCACTTTTTTAGAAACTATCACGGATAGCTTTACTTTGATACCCTAGATGGAACTGATATAGCCAAATAAGAATTCATAATCACTATGGGATGAAGACTAGAACAAGGAATAATACATGATAAATATGGAATGGGATTTCCATATAAACAACCTATGAATTAAAACAAGTTAGTGTTCTGAAATGAAACCTCTATAGGGGGAACCGTACAAGATGAAATATATGTATATAAACCCATTGTGAAATAAAAATGTATCAAAAAATGGAAAGACAAATAACGCATCTCCTATTGTACACAACTCCCCAAACCCAACTTTCTACAACCACCACCTTTATGTGTATTTTTTCTATTTCTCTAACATGGAAGAATAAAATCTAGAAACACCCAAAGGCAGATGTTGTGTGTGGTCTAAAATCCCTATTGGGTCTCACAAAATATTCCATAAGAATATTCTATAATAATTAACCCAATTATTCATTAAATTTTAAATAATATAGTAATGGTAGTGTATGAGAATATTTAAAACCTAACCTGGTTTTCATTTCCATTGTAAGGAATATTTCAAAATAATCGCTCCATAATATGTTTATGTAAAAACCATATCTACAGATTCTAAAGGAATATATAAAGAGGCTTTAATCTAATGGAATATATATCAATCCAATCACAAATGAGAAACCTGGTCATCTTCTAAGAGGCATGAAATTTCTAGGTTATGAGATCCTCATATGCTCGAATAAGTGATCATGGATATATGTGTACACATGTCCCTCAAACACAGGTCAAATAATAATTATCATAATCCCATAGGGATGTGAAATGTTGGAAAACATTTTATTGAGCTATAAATCATCAATAGAGTGTTTTCCTAAATATATCATTAAATAACTTGGATTTCATGTTCTCATATTAAAATCAACAATGGTAAAATTTATTCAAAACTATTAATAATAAAACATACCCTTTTTCTATATCAATAGCCTAGTTTTTATTTAAATACCAATACATGGGATTTCAATCAATTCATGACCATTTTTATGATAAATCCAATGGGTTCTTATCAAAAAAATTAACCAATTTTTATATAAATCAATTTCAAAATTCAATTTCAATTTTTTAATTCCACAATTATCCTTAAATCCAAAGATAGTAATTTGGGGTTTCTCCAATTTTCATGCCAATTAAAATGAAATTCCAAAATTCAAAAAGAATTGTACTTTAAGAATTTAATTGATGATATTAAAATAAATAACAATTATGGGTTCTATCAATTTCCAAAACATATAGGGAACCACCATCCTTGGGATTCTGATATCACATTTCACAAAACCTAGAATGTTAAACTCCAACAATTAATGTTGGTAATAAGGACCCTAGAATAAAACCTAAATTCAAGATTTAAAACAAAATATATTTGTCCTCAAACACCATATAAATCTATCAAACCCTATATAGGAGAGATGGATAGATTGATAGATAAATAACAGGAGAAGAACTCGTACAAGGGAGAGATCAAATGACATTATCATAGCTTAGATACCATGGAAGGGGTTTTGGGGTACCAATATTTTATATAGGAAGCTCCAAATACCTATGTTATAATCCAATCCTTAGTTTGGGTCAATAAGGGGTGTAAATGGGGGTTCTATATTTTTTATGAATTTTTTAAAATATAAAAGACAGTGTGCATGGTTAGTTGGGTAGGGTCGCATGAATTTCTAACCATGAACACTAAACATGCACCCATATATTAGAGTTAAATGTTTATAAAAGGTGTGTGAATAATTTTTCAATCCATGCACCAACTATAAATGAACTCATTTCTGGGGTTTTCACGGTTTTAACTAGTAGGGAATATTGTTTCAGAAAACTAGGTGTCCACTATTAAGATCTCATGAGCCTTCCATAATTTTTAAAATTTCTCCCAAACAACCACTAAAACATACCCAAACAATGAAAGTTCAAAAAAGGGGTTTAGAAGTACTAAAAAAATATTTAGTATGTCAAAAATATTTTAGCAGTATGAACACCACTACGACATTAAATTTTTTTTCCTGAAATTGTATGAAAACCATACGCCATTCATCGGAAGCCCAACCTAATCCACATAATTTTATTTTAGAATTACGTATTTTTCTAAAAACCAGAATCTAAAATTTGGCAAAAAATAGGTTCGATAAGAAAAGAACTATGAACCCCCTAATATTATGGGTGATACGTAGTTCCCATAAACTGTGAACCCCAATCCTTAATCTAATGGAAAAATCATCAAAAACATCTAAATCATTACCCTATGATCTTGAGGACCATTTAAGAACACAATAATCCTTTTAATAAATTTTACATGTATCAAGACATCACAATAATGTGTCCTATATTTTAATTCTACATTCTAAATCAGTAATCAAAATATCAACATTCTACTGATTCAATTTTTGATGCCCTCTTGAATTTCTATGGCTCGTACGGCCATGATATCTTAAAAATATCCCTACCATAAAACATATTGTCACCATAAAGTATTAGTGGTCAACCATATAAATATTCCTATACCTATCAAATGTCCATTGACAATAAAATAACAATTTTATAAATCATACCACTGAATTCTTTTAAAAACAAAAAACAAAAAACCCAAGGCAGTTAAGCCTCCAAACCGTAGAATGGTTCCAAAATAATTTCCGAAGTCTAGTATGATACATACTATACCCAATTAAACTCTAGAAACAAACATATCATTATAAATCTATCATATTTCCAGTGGTTATCCCCACTGTATTTATTTTAACACATCAAATTATTTTGAAATGTGAAATAACCCACTACCGGAATCAAAAATTGTAAAATATTTTAGGAATCCTCCTGACACACATGGCGTAGTTACAAGCTTCGTGCATTCGATTACACGAGAGACACTAGTCAAGCCACCCCTTGTGGATAATTCTCAGATCCAACATCTATACCACTAATGACTACAAAATAGCAATTCAGTTTTGTCCATAGAAGTCCCATGACAATAAAAGAACACTCACCCATGCATGTACCTAACTTTCGGTGATAATCTATAGTTCAAATAAATATACCAATTACCACAATCATTTGGTAAAATGATAATAGACATACCATTTAATCAAACATGTCTGGGATCCTAGAAACCATACCGACAATGAAACCCTTACATAAACTCAACCCAATAATGTATCCAAAACAATACTTTTCACTCATTGAGGAATTTTTTATTAGTAAAATTTATTTACAAATTGGTATGAAATAAAAAATAGAACATATAATTAATGGTCCCAGACTCCCACGACCTCTCTATCATGACTGTAATATTTCTATGACCACTATCAAACTCCCCACGACAGTATTTTACTTATAAATACCCAAACTTTTAAAAATACTATTCCATTTAAGATTGAACTAGACGACCTATTTTGGTAATATAAAATATAATACCTTATTTACTTTTATTATATCCAATAATATTTATTAGACAATAAATAATCATTACTATTGATAATATAGAGTTTTAATGGGGATCATTTGTTTTTAAAAAATATGTGTTTTTGAGAAATCATTTTGACAAGGAAAAGGAAGTGATAACATCAACTAGTAAGATCATACCATATAAATCTTATTTATATGAGATTCATATGGGTATAGAACCACTAGGCATTTACCTTAACCAATCCAAATTTGAGACCAAAAAATTAAGCCTTGAGAAAAAGTGTTTATGGGAGAAGTTTAATCTCACTGAGATCATGGTACAAATTATGTTCACTGAAGCACCCTATTAAAATATCCCATCATGCACCTTATCCTTATATAAGGCCCCAACCTTAAACCTTACTTAATCTTGAGTTATTACAAGATTACACATTGAGGATCTTTTTGGGTTTAGAGTTTTAGAGAATTAGATCATAAAACTTGCATTACATTCCACATATAAACAAAGTGGTTACATAATGATAGTATTCTTCATTCCCATCAATGGAAACATATTTAAAATAAAACATGGATTCTTTCTTGAAACTTCCTTGACACTATCATCATATAATGTACCCTTCCCTTGACCTGTAAAAATCATTTCAGAAAAAAACTTGGGATGATCATAAAAAGCACAGTAAGGGATATAAAAATAGGGAAAGGAAACATGGGTACATATATACCTAAGGATGAGATCATACTTTACCCATAAAACATAGGCACTTTAACATATCTCATAAAATCATGAACAAATAATAGAAATCATAAGACATAAAGGTAACTTGAGGCATTCATAACATTCTTACGTAGGGAGTAACCCTATTGGTTACATTTGGAATACCCTTCACAGTATATTCCCTAAATCTATTCGGAGAAACCATAACGTTTCACTCCTTCGTGTTACCCAATGCATTGGAGAGCTATATCAGGCTCACCCGCCCTTAGTTTATCATGGAACCACATTTTTTCATAACAATGACCAAGAACCATAACATAAGTGTATCACATAAAACATGCATAAAGGAAACATAACATTTCCACATTTCAATCACAATATAACATTTTAGTATATTGAAATAATGAATCCATTCAAAAAGAAACCATTTCCAAAACCATTTAAAACATTTAATAAAGATATTTTTGAATCAAAGTGTCCCATACCACCTTGAAGCCTAAAATTTTAATCCATTAATATCCATATAAATAAATCCTTAAAACCATTTTGAAAATATGGATATTAATAAGAACAAATAATTAAATCATTTAAAACGAAATTTTGGTTAAAGGGGTTTTACCAAAATTAGAGACACTTGAATACAATAATTGAGGAATAAAATTTAGTCAGAAAATTATAATATCATGAGAATAAATGTATTCATGATATAATACTCCAAAGGACAGTATATACACCATATAAGAGTGAATTGGTGCATAACAACAATGAACCCTCAATTGAAACGTCAAATGTGATGAAATCCCTTATAAAGAAGGTATCCTTAAATTAGGGACAAATAAATCTCAAAAATATGTGTGAAAAATATAAATACACCCAATATAAGTGGATATTAAGTGTAAAACAATAAAAGTTCATTCAAACATATTCAATGGATGACATATTCAATGACTATATGTTGAACCCAAAGAAATCGAAATTGGGTTAAAAAGTTCCCTTGACAGCCTAACGACATCACATCAAAATGAGTTGATGAGAGATAAAACGTGTATCTCATCACTTGGACATAAAATTTGCATCAATAAGTATATATTAGAACATATCCCAACATAACAATATGTAAATTAAAAGACCCAACAAAAGAAGTCTTCTAAAAAAGAGGAGGGTGAAAGGTTCCCTTACCGACTTGGGTATCTTTCAAAACATACACCCCATGAAAGAAGGACAATAGATCATTGATGTAAATACTCATAAACGAAAGTATATTACACAAAGAGTATAATAATGGGCAGTACATACACCACTCAATGGAATTTGTGGCAAATGTAGCATAAATCTCACGGGAATAAAAGTGAGATGAAAAATCCCTTACGAAAACTCAGTAGCCTAACGGCGCCACATAAAACTTCCGAATATGGATTGATGAGATAAAATAGGGTATCTCATCACATTACAATAAAATGTACATAAAGAGGAATATAAAATAACATCCCCCATAATTACAAAGAGTATCTTAAAATAAGTGACATAAAGGAGAGTACTTAAAAAGAAAGAGAGAGGTTAGATCTCTTACGAAAGTTCGGCAACCTAACGACACCACTCAAAACTTCCAAAATGGATTGATGAGAGAGAATAGGGTATCTAATCACATGAACATAAAAATTACAGTATGTTTAATATAAAAGATCATTTCAATAACAAGAAATATGAGCTTTAAAAGGAATGACATAAAAGAGTGTACTTAAAAAGAAAGAGAGTTGTAGGATCCCGTACCTCGGGTCCGACTTGACTCGATCATTCTTTAATCTCTTGAATAATAAACTTGAGTTAATTTCTACTTGATTAAGAACCATTTTCAAGCTTATTATTCATTTTATATCACTTATTTCCATGTTATAAACATTATGTAATCATTAAGTTAATAATGATTGTTTTGTCGATATTTGTTTCTTAAGTCGAAAGTGGACTTCATACAATTACATGTTGTTCGTGTGGTCAGAGGTTCTATATATCAAAAATGACATTCCTGATTTGGATATCATATATATCATATATATCCAGCATATACATGTATTTATAAAATCACATAATCATTTAGAGGAAAGAAATGAAATGCACCGTTCATGGAGACGGTAAGCCGTACGTACGCATGAACGCTACTTTCATTTCTATGTCGTATTAATGGAATTAAAACTATATGAGAGGTATGTATATTTTAATTCCAGAATTATATTAATCATTTAGATGTATCATACATAATATATATCCATTATATATATGTACTTATAATAGTACATTACATTTGGGGATAAGAAATGAAATGCACCATTCATGGAGACGGTAAGCCGTACCTACGCATGAACGCTACTTTCATTTCTATCTCATACTTTAATGGAATGAAATAATAATGATATAGAGGTATATAATGATTACAGTATAAAATCATATATAATAACATTAAATCCATCCTTTATACGTCCCACTTATGGCATTAACGAATCACATCACTTTGAGGGGGCGGTAGTCCGCACTTACTAAAATGAAGATATCGCGTATACCCATAATGGAAGCCATAAAGTTAAGACACAAGTTAAAAATATAGAAGCATAAGTAAAACATAAACATATTATATATCATATATGAATATAGTGACATCTTAATGGCCACCTTTGAAAGTGTTAAGAGAATGTTGAACAATCATCGTTTCGGGAGGCAGAAATTCACCATCCACGGAAACCATATGTTCATTAACCATTTGATGTATTTGTGTGACAGTGTAACTCGAATAAATATTATAAAAACATCCTAGTATATTGAAGATACTGGTGTTTTTACAAAATAAATAAATAAAAAGAGTTTAGGGGGTTGGAGAAGCAAAATAAAACAAATGAACAAGAGAGAATGAATTACCTTTAAAAGTTTAACTCCTTTTGATTTGAGTCTAAAGGCTTCCTTTGAATGGATTCTTCCCAAAGGTAATCCTCTAGGATGAGGATAGGTATGTGGAGAGAGTAAATGGGCAGGGGTTGGCCTAGCCAAGGTGTGTAAGGCGTTAGAGGTGGGGACCTTTTATAAGAGGAGAGGAGGGGCACTTTTGGAAATTAAAGAAATATTACTTTATTTGAAAATGGGGTTCGGTTTTAAAAGGTCCCACATTGATATAATTCGTGGATAAGGTGATAAGGGTTCTAAGTCCACTCATCCAATTGGTTTTGGACATGTGTAGGTTTTATATTTTAAATTATCTTTCCATTTTATTTAAATCGTTAAATAATGAGGTCATTGCTACATCATCATGCTGTCAAAAATAATTAATTTATATAAAGTATAAAAATAAAAAAAAAATACTATGATGTAGGAAATCTTGTTATATTTCCAATGACTATTTATAATCAAAAAACTGATCTTTATAACCCCATGTAAAAATTGTTTTCTTAAAACATATTGTGTTTGTGTAATTTTTTACATTAATATTAAATAAAAGGTATTTATGTCATTTTCCAACCAAAGTGGCTCTATGGGGTCCCCAAGTTGACCCATGGATTGTCTTGGTCGTCCATGAAACAACCAATGAGGGTAGGACATGTGTCAAGCTCATCTCATTTTATTAAAGCATTATTTTTACCTTAAACTACACTAATTACCTCTAATCGCGATTAAAAACTTAATAAGTTACTATTCACCAAAAAATTATTTTTATCCCATTGAACCACATTTTACTTCTTAATGACAACCATGTATGACAGATTTTTGAAATTCAAAACACAAAGATGGAAAAATTTCATTTAAACGGAAAAATCAGTTTTTATAAGTACAACTTAGTGGTTTCACTATTCATCAAAAATTGAAGTTTTTCAGAAAAATCCCAAAAAATCACCCTAAGATATATTTGATATTCTGAATTAAAAAATTAAGTCTATTTTAAAAAATTCAAAACATATAAGTCACATTAATTAATTTAATAATTAATTCCGCTGTCAGAGCAAATAGCGTGTTTTTATAAAACAATAAGTATCAAATGATTGACACTAGTTTAAGTCTGATTTCAAAGTGAAATTAATTCCAACGACCACTATTGGATTTAATGGTAAAAATATATTCTAATTTAACTTTAATTCAAATTCAAAAGATAATCTAATCATATAAATAAATTAGATTAAAAGAGGTTTTGAATTAAAATACAACATTTTACATTATTCATTAAAAAATGAACTTTATCAGAAAGATACCAAAAATTTACACAAAGTAAATTTTGATGTCCCAATTCTTAAGAAGAGTTTTATTTGGTCCAAAAGAGTATATTAGAGTGAACAAAAGTATATTTAATGACGGTTCGCCATCAAAAGGCGATAAGTGAACCGTTAGTGAAAACTTGGGCATATACGCCTAAAATTGAATTCTTTACGTATTTTAAGCCTTTATCTTTTATTGCATAAATGTAAAAACATTTAAAAACATGCATAATCATATTTTAGTTATTTCTATCCATTCCCACCAATAAAACGACTACATGTTAACTGCCATTTAAAATAATATTATTTTATTATTAGAGTGCAACGTAAGATTCCCAAGAAACTCATTGTTGCGTATTGGGTACGCCATCAAGCATTACATCTCCTTTAAAGTAGTATTAATATTTTATTCACAAATATGGATAAATATAATGATGTTAAATTCTTTATTTACCCGGGGTGTTACATCCTTCCCCCCTTTTGGTAATTGCGTCCTCGCAATTTTAAAATTGGGCTTGGAAACATCCTTGAAATTCCCACATCGGAACAAGAGTCGGTAAAACAATCACTTTAAAATAAAGAAAGATAAGTACAAAGGTCACCCGAGTTAACCCATACTAGGATTAAAAGTATGAAGATATGGACATTGAGGAAAAAACAAAGGGTCATGTTCTGATGGAGATTGATATAAAACATGTTTAGGAGAAAGTTAACCACGAGAAAATCAAAAACTTGTGATGGGTTAAACGGTATTCGATTCCTCAGTAGGAAAAGTTAATAGACAACATTTTTGTTTTAAGATACTTTTTATTGGGGAATTTATTCATAAGGAAACATAATCACTTATCATGTTGACTTTCAACTTTTTTTAGGTTCCTTACACAAACTCATATTTTCTCCAAAAGGCGAGTATTTAGGAAGACTTGTTCACATTAAGATTACTATAATCAACTTTTAGAAAATCACCTAATCCACAAAAGAGAACTATATAGTTCCCATGTATTTAGACTTTAACCAAAACCAAAACCAAAAAGGCTAGTACAAGATCAGATAATCTAGAAAAGGATAACCCTTTATAAAAAGAAAATCTATTCTTAACCCCCAAAATTTGCCCAAAAAAACCCAAAGTTCAACGAGGACCATTAGATAAAAATTTTGTCCATAAAATCCTTCAAAGTAAACCAAACTATGATTGAAACCCAAATATTTGAAGGATTTAGTCACATAGTCTTCCAAGTTAAATCGTAACATTTATCTCCAAACAACATCAGTCACTCCTAAAGTCTCGCATTGAAAAGTAGTTATCCTAATCACATATCCTCCATGATAGATTAATCATTTTTATAAATAACCCAAAATCAACTTACTCTTAATTCATAAAATCATATAACTAAAAAGAATCAGTCAAAATAACCAGGGACTTTACGTAGTCCAGTGGTAGGTGATAAATACCAGTCGCACTTTGGTTGTGGGTTCGATTCCCGCAGCTTTGTCCGACGCGATGAGTTGTCACATGGTCTGCGTGTTGTCGTTTTTCCAAAACTATATAATTCTTAAAACATTCCCCAAAATGAGATAAAACCTTAAAGAATAATCATAACAAATTTTAACCTCAAGTTTATCTCATTACTTTCATTTTCCATCATATCATAGAGTAACCCATAATTAACTAAAAACTAAGGATCATATAAACTCTAATGGTTACCCTTATAATTATTACCTGAACATCCATATCGATTTGTCATCTTGTACATGATGCATTAAAGATCATACCACGGTTCAAGTGGTTGATCATGACTCCTTGATAGTTGGTTTAGAACAACCACGAGTTTCCTCTTTGAATCCCCCATTTTATCTAGTATCTTAATCAGAGAACCACCACAGTTTCCTTCAAACCTGTTGTCTCTTTGGTTCCTGCTAGATCTGTCCATTCACTAAAACAGAAATGTCAATGTGAGTATATCAACAAAACCATCATGTACTAATGAGGAATGTAAACACTAAGATATACTTACTCATTCATTTTATCTAAAACTAGGACTCTTTCTGAAATCCTAACCTTTATGGTAATGTCACATATGCTTAGAGAATACCCTAACCTCTAAAGTTATCTAAACCTCCCTTTGATACCAACTATAAGGCCCCAGCCTTAAACCTTACTTAATCTTGAGTTATTACAAGATTACACATTGAGGATCTTTTCGTGTTTAGTGTTTTAAAGAATTAGATCATAAAACTTGCATTACATTCCACATATAAACAAAGTGGTTACATAAAGATATTATTCTTCATTCCCATCAATGGAAACATATTTAAAATAAAACATGGATTCTTTCTTGACACTTCCTTGACACTATCATCATATCATGTACCCTTCCCTTGACCTGTGAAAATCATTTCAAAAAAAAACTTGGGATGAGCATAAAAAGCTCAGTAAGGGATATAAAAATAAGGAAAGGAAGCATGGGTACATATATACATAAGGATGAGATCATACTTTACCCATAAAACATAGACACTTTAACATATCTAATAAAATCATGAACAAATCATAGAAATCATAAGACATAAAGGTAACATGAGGAATTCATAACATTCTTACGTAGAGAGTAACCCTCTTGGTTAGGTTTGGAATACCCTTCACAGTATATTCCCTAACTCTCTTCGGAGAAACCTTATCGTTTCACTCCTTCGCGTTACCCAATGCATTGGAGAGCTATATCTGGCTCACCCGCCCTTAGTTTATCACGGAACCACCCGTTTTCATAATAATTCCCAAGAACCATAACATAAATGTATCACATAAAACATGTATAAAGTAAACATAACATTTCCACATTTCAATCACAATATAACATTTTAGTATATTGAAATAATGAATCCATTAAAAAAGAAACCTTTTCCAAAACCATTTAAAACATTTAATAAAGATATTTTTGAATCAAAGTGTCCCATACCACCTTGAAGCTTAAAATATTAAACCATTAATATCCATATTAATAAATCCTTAAAACCATTTTTAAAATATGGATATTAATAATAAAAAATAATTAAAACATTTAAAACGATATTTTGGTTAAAGGGGTTTTACCAAAATTAGAGACACTTGAATACAATAATTGAGGAATAAAATTTATTCAGAACATTATAATATCATGAGAATAAATGGATTCATGATATAATACTTCAAAGGACAGTATATACACCATATAAGAGTGAATTGGTGCATATCAACAATGAACCCTCAATAGAAATGTCAAATGTGATGAAATCCCTTATAAAGAAGGTATCCTTAAATTAGGGACAAATAAATCTCAAAAATATGTGTGAAAAATATAAATACACCCAATATAAGTGGATATTAAGTGTAAAACAATAAAAGGTCATTCACACATATTCAATGGATGAAATATTCAATGACTACATGTTGAACCCAAAGAAATCGAAATTGGGTTAAAAAGTTCCCCTGACAGCCTAACGACATCACATCAAAATGAGTTGATGAGAGATAAAAAGTGTATCTCATCACTTGGACATAAAATTTACATCAATAAGGATATATGAGAACATATACCAACATAAAAATATGTAAATTAAAAGACCCAACAAAAGAAGTATTTTAAAAAAGAGGAGGGTGAAAGGTTCCCTTACCGACTTGGGTATCTTTCAAAACATACACCCCATGAAAGAAGGACAATAAATAATTGATGTAAATACTCATAAACGAAAGTATATTACACAAAGAGTAGAATAATGGGCATTAAATACACCACTCAATGGAATTTGAGGCAAATGTAGCATAAATCTCTCGGGAATAAAAGCGAGATGAAAAATCCCTTACGAAAACTCGGCAGCCTAACAGCGCCACATAAAACTTATGAATATGGATTGATGAGATCAAATAGGGTATCTCATCAAATTAAAATAAAATTTACAGAAAGAGGAATATAAAATAACATTCCCCATAATTACAAAGAGGAGCTTAAAAGAAGTGACACAAAGGAGAGTACTTAAAAGGAAAGAGAGAGGTTAGATCTCTTACGAAAGATCGGCAGCCTAACGGCGCCACTCAAAACTTCAAAAATGGATTGATGAGATAGAATAGGGTCTCTCATCACATGAACATAAATATTACAGTAAGTTTAATACAAAATATCATCCCAATAACAAGAAATATGATCTTTAAAAGGAATGACATAAATGAGTGTACTTAAAAAGAAAGAGAGTTGTAGGATCCCTTACCTCGGGTCCGACTTGACTCGATCGTTCTTTAATCTCCTGAATAATAAACATGAGTTAATTTAAACTTGATTAAGAACCCTTTTCAAGATTATTATTCTTTTTATATCACTTATTTCCATGTTATAAACATTATGTAATCATTAAGTTAATAATGATTGTTTTGCTGATATTTGGTTATTAAGTCGAAAGTGGACTTCATACAATTACATGTTGTTCATGTGGTCAAAGGTTATTTATATCCAAAATGAAATTCCTGATTTGGATATCATATATATAATATATATCCATAATATACATGTATTTATAAAATCACATAATCATTTAGAGTAAAGAAATGAAATGCACCGTTCATGGAGACGGTAATCCTTACGTACGCATGAACGCTACATTCATTTATATGTCGTATTAATGGAATTAAAACTATATGAGAGGTATGTATATTTTAAATCCAGAATTATATTAATCATTTAGATGTATCATACATCATATATATCCATTATATATATGTACTTATAATAGTACATTACATTTGGGGATACGAAATGAAATGCACCGTTCATGGAGACGGTAAGCCGTACGTACGCATGAACGCTACTTTCATTTCTATATCATACTTTAATGGAAATAAATAATAATGATATAGAGGTTTATAATAATTCCAGTATAACATCATATATAATAACATTAAATCCATCCTTTATACGTCCCACGTATGGCATTAACGAATCACATCACTTTGAGGGGGCGGTAGTCCGCACTTCCTAAAATGAAGATATCGCGTATACCCCTAATGGAAGCCATAAAGGTAAGACACAAATGAAAAATACAGAAGCATAAGTAAAACATAAACATATTATATATCATATATGAATATAGTGACATCTTAATGGCCACCTTTGAAGGTGTTAATAGAATGTTGAACAATCATCGTTTCGGGAGGCAGAAATTCGCCATCCACGGAAACCGTATGTTCTTTAACCATTTGATGTAGTTGTGTGAGAGTTTAGCTCGAATAAATCTTATAACCACATCCTAGTATATTTAAGATACTGTTTTTTGTTACAAAAGAAATAAATAAAAACAGTTTAGGGGGTCAGAGAAGCAAAATAAAACAAATGAACAAGAGAGAATGAATTACCTTTAAAAGTGTAACTCCTTTTGATTTGAGCCTAAAGGCTTCCTTTGAAAGGATTATGCCCAAAGGGAATCCTCTAGGATGAGGAGAGGAATGTAGACAGAGTAAATGGGCAGGGTTAGGCCGAGCCAAAGGCTTGAGGAGTGTGTGTAAGCTGGTAGAGGTGGGGGCCTTTTATAAGAGGAGAGGAGGGGCACTTTTGGAAAGTAAAAAAATATTACTTTATTTGAAACTGTGTTTCGGTTTTAAAAGGTCCCACATTGATATAATTCTTGGATAAGGTGATAAGGGTTCTAAATACACTCATACAATTGGTTTTGGCCATGTTTAGGTTTTAGATTTTACATTATCTTTCCATTTTATTTAAATCGTTAAATGATGAGGTCATCGCTGCATCATCATGATGTCATAAATAATTTAATTTATATAAAGTCTAAAAATTATAAAAAAAATACTATGATGTAGGAAATATTTTTATCTTTCCAATAAATATTTATAATCAAAAATATTATCTTTATAACCCCATGTAAAAATTATTTTTGTAAAACATATTATGTTTGTGTCATTTTTTACATTAATATTAAATAAATGGTATTTATGTCATTTTCCAACCATAGTGGCTCCATGGGGTCCCCAAGTTGACCCATGACTTTTCATGGTCGGCCATGACACAAACAATGAGGGTAGTACATGTGTCATGCTCATCTAATTTTATTAAAGCATTTTTTTTACCTTAAACTACACTAATTACCTCTAATCGCGATTAAAAACTTAATAAGTTACTATTCACGAAAAAAATTATTTTTATCCCATTGAACAACATTTTACTTCTTAATGAAAACCATGTATGTCAGATTTTTGAAATTAAAAACACAAAGATGGCAAAATTTCATCTAAACGGAAAAATCAGTTTTTATAAGTACCACTTAGTGGTTTCACTATTCATCAAAAATTGATGTTTTTCAGAAAAATCACAAAAATTCACCCTAAGCTATATTTGATATTCCGAATTCAAAAATGAAATCTATTTTACAAATTTCAAAACATATAATTCACATTAATTAATTTAATAATTAATTCCCACTGTCAGAGAAAATAGCGTTTTTTTATAAAACAATAAGTATCAAAAGATTGACACTAGTTTAAGTCTGATTTCAAAGTGAAATTAATTCCAACGACCACTATTGGATTTAATGGTAAAAATATATTCTAATTTCACTTTAAAACAAATTCAAAATTTAAACTAATAATATAAATAAATTAGATTAAAAAGAGGTTTTGAATTAAAATACAACATTTTACACTATTCATTAAAAAATGAACTTTATCAGAAAGATACCAAAAATTTACACAAAGTAAATTTTGATGTCCCAATTATTAAGAAGAATTTTATTTGGTCCAAAAAAATGTATAAGTGTGAAAAAAACTATATTTAATTACGGTTCGCCCTCAAAAGGCGATAAGTGAACCTTTAGTGAAAACTAGGACATATACGCCTAAAATTGAATTCTTTCCGTATTTTAAGACTTTATATTTTATTGGATAAATGTAAAAACATTTAAAAACATGAATAATCATATTTTAGTTATTTCCATCCATTCCCGCCAATACAACGGCTACATGTTAACTGCAATTTAAAATAATATTATTTTATTATTAGAGTGCAATGTAAGATTCCCAAGAAACTCGTTGTTGCATATTGGGTACGCCATCGAGCATTACATCCCCTTTAAAGTAATATTAATTTTTTATTCACAAATGTGGATAAATATAAAGATGTTATATTCTTTATTTAACCGGGGTGTTACACCTTAGGTGGATTTCTAGTATAATAATGTGATATATATTAGATTCCCAATAAAAGGAATAATTATATTGTGTTTATTAAATAATATAATTTATTCTTGTTATTGTTACTTTATAATTGTTTATTATTTTGATACAATAAAACATAAATGATATTTTCTTGTAATACATCTTTTCAATTATGATATTTATTTTGAATAATTAATGGATTTTTTAATAAAACATATTATAATAAAACATTATCAGTAGTTAATTTTTATTAAATATAAATTACCATATAATTATTATGAACTCAAATGTTATCTTTATAAGGATTTGAAAACAATTGTTGTTAAAAAACCAACCATTAATCATGAAATATAGACTCTATAGTTAAATTAATAATTTATATAATTATAAAATTATATTCCTAAAATAAATATTTTTTTGGAATCATCATTTCAAAAATTATCTAGTGGCGAATTTTACATAATTTTCTGTGATAGACAAATTTTTTAGTAACAATTAAATATGGTATACATATACATTTTGAATTATGACATCATAATGACACAAAAGTGGGGTAATAAAGGATATAAATGGTATCCCGAACCATATATATGTTTTTCCATTAAATTAAACTATTTTTATGTTATTTAATTATTTTTATAATTATATAATGAATCATCCAAAACTTATATTATATTTAATTGTTTTAAAATAACTTCTTTTATAACATGAATCACTTCTACAACACCGTGATAATATTTTAAAGTGTTCATTTCATGGACTTATAAAATAATTAAAAATACTTCTATTCAGAAGAAACCAGGGAAAACCACATGGTATTGTTTTTGATTTTGATCAATTTTTTTTATCAAGTTCAAAACCCATGTTTGTGAAATATAAAATAACTCCCCTATCTTTCCTTATATAAACCCACTCAATAACATATTCCTCTTCAATTAAAAATAATATAGAAAATCATTACTACTACCTAGCCTTAATATTGTACAACCATGGTTCTGCCTTGATCTCAAGAAGATCCTGCCATGATTTTGGAATCACCATCTCTAGGAAAGAGATCATTCAGAGTATTTTTATTCAGGAACCTCTTTTATATTGTGCCACTTAATGTAAATTTATTCTTAATTGGGAATGATGTTTTAAATCCATGTTAATTATGTTTTTATTTATATATTCTCAAACACCCATTTCACTCACATTAATTCTACCCATGAACTGTTATGTACACCTATTATTCTGTTAAAATTGCCCTGTGATTTTCTATACTAATAGTGAGGGACAACTCACACATTTTTTCAATTAAAGAAAATTAATTATATTTAAACTTTTTAATCTAATTTTTTTTGTTGTTATGAAATCAAAAAAATCCCTATACTATCATATTTATTCCTTTATATTGGGGGATCATTAATCCCCTATCATTATTTCATTTTACTAAGCTATTACTATTCCAAAATTTATTAAGGGATTATCTTTTTCTCCTCTTCATTCAAGAATCATCATTATCATATAGAATTTATCTATAATTTAAATTATTTTATATGTTCCTCTATATCAACCTCACATACCTTATGATATAGAAATTTCTAGAGACACCTTCAACTCCCATTAATCCCACCCATGATCAATTATGTTTTTCCATTACACTATCGAAATTTCAGTATGACATTCTATTCCAAACTGTTCTATAGTGACTACCACTACTCATTTTCTATCATGGTTGTTCAAATTTTTGAACATATGCACATTTTATTGGGAAATTATCTTTTTTAATCCACACTCCATCATCATGGGATTAAATTTGATGAAATAGTTTCTTATGTATATGATCTATGTGGCACAATTTTGCATATACATGATAAGATTATAATGGGTGTAGCTAGATAGATCTACAATGAATTGGGTAATATTTTTTTTCTCTCATTAGATACCACATATGGTTAATGGGATGTTTTACGAAGCACATATAGTTTTTTGTCTTGGTGTTTAACCATTACATATTCTTATTATTGCAGTATTAACGTAGTTTCCGCATTCCAATACTCCCAAAATTCCTTTATGTTTTTTAGAAGGTTTTAGTATGAGTCTCTTACCCAAACCACACCTCCCTGATGAATTTATGTCGTCATGTTGTATCATGACTCATTGTTCATGTTTATCTTTCTCAACACTTTTATGTCCCATTTTTATTTCTATTATATAACATGTAATACCATCTTCATGTTATGCTTTTCTGGTTCCATTAAAAGGATTTATAGATAACACCATTTCATATAATTCCCCAAGATATTCCATGATGTTTCTAGAATGATGGAATAATATGATCATGTTAACAAGTTCTCGATAATAATGATGTATACCATATTTTATGTTTTTATGTAACGATCCAACATCCCAAAGACAATAGACTCATTAGTCTTTTTTCTGGTATTATTTGTATTCTAATATAATAAGTCATAAATTAATGTGTAATAAATATGTGGGTTGTCATAGTTTGTATCAATAGGAATTTTACACATTTTTGGAATTATAATTATAAAAATCTAGATAACTCCACATGGATAATACTAAACATAAGAATACATCTCTAAATTTTAGTGATGTATATAGTAAATGGTTTCCATGCAAATATGTACCCAAATAGTTATTATAAGTGGATATGTATATAACACATATGTATCTAGAGTTATCTAACAAAAACATTGCATGCAACTAGACTCGATAGAGAACTAGTGCATGAAAATGGGATTTACCACATGACTATTTTGACAATCTTGGGGTATATGCTTCAGTAAATTCACAATCTCAATATCAATGATTATTAAGGGAGTAAAAATTATTATTCAGATTTTATGTTCATAAATATATCATGGATATCATATAACGAAGCCTGTAAATTCATAACTTTGTGAATAAAAGTCATTAATATATTCTCCTATTTATTTTAATAGATTCTGATTAAGGATTTTAATAGTATAAAAATAATAAACCCCAAAGATTCCTTTATTATAATCATTACATGAAAATAGGTTAACCGAATAATATCCAATGTGAAAGGAAATGTAATGAATATCCAAATGAGATACCCATCACGATTTGAACTAGAATCATGAACATTATGAAGAAACTCTCTAATTTGATATAGGATATAAATAAAAACTTGAATTAATAGAAAAAACCAAATCCCATAAGAAATAACAATATTCAATTGATACCTTTATGTAAAAAATGCCTCTAAATTTTATTGGATCATATAATCCCTTAGTCCATAAATATTAGATCAAATCTATTGAGAAAATACTACCAATCATTATATGTTTTGACCAAGAGATGATTATTCTAGATATTTATCATTTGGAGGGGGAATCTGATAAGTGGTGTACATTGATCAAGAATAAAAATCCTGAGGAATAGATCATATCGATGGGGGTTAAGGTGTTTTGAGGAATGTTTCTCAAAAAACAATTTCCTCACACATACCAATTTTAAATGGAAGGGGATTTCCTTTCCCACATTGAGAAAATGAAGAATCCATCAAGGTGTAAATGGAAAACAACCAAGGAATATAATGATACACCTTTGGATTTTTTTTTACCATTGAATGAAAAGTTGACCACTTCTTTATTGGACTAAAACCAAGTCTATGAATTGGCATAGTGATCTATGACCTTAATTGAAATGATGAAATTTTCTAGTTTATCTTCAATGTAGATATGGATATTGAAAAATATGAAGTTTTTCATAGGGATATGAATCATAAATTTGATTTTAATTATGGTGATGTGATAGATAAATATATTAGTAATAAAAAATTTCAACAACAAATTTTCCAAAACAGTGGATATAAGCCCACTAGAAGTTTCAGATGGGGGATGAGGAAAGTCATTACGTTCTTAAAGGATGGGAATATAGATATGAATTTGCAAATGGAGAATCCCACCATTTTAGTTGATGAAAGGAATTCTACAACCATTCCTCATCCTATATTCCAATGATTCAAATCCATGGAACTAGGAAAAATGAAAACCAGTTCCCTAAGGCTAGGGTTTACAAAGACAATCAATTCTAATAATCTTAAATGATGTAAGGGAAAGAATATTCCATCAAAAACACTACGATTGTTCCAGACAAATAAGGGGTGATAGGTACAACAATTATTCATTCGTGAATAAACAATTTACTTTTTGATTATTGTTCAATCAGTTCTTTTATATCATTAATTTTTAAATGAACTATTTAAACATCCCCCCAATGAATAGAAGTTGAGATGTTCTTAAAAATGAAAAATGGAGAAATTTTTACATATGAATTGTATAACACGTCCCATTTAAAAATCTTGGCCTGATATTCATTGGGAACACTATGATACAACATTTATTATAATTTTATGAAATTATATGTATGGATTGTATTTCCATATATATATCTATCATAATCTTTCACATGAATGAAATAAATCTTTATATGATGAATTATCCCACAATTTTCTACAGGTTCATAGAGTAAGATGAATATTTAATAGTAAAAACAACTCATGAATGGAGATTATTTCCTTATGAGAATGCGTACCATACAAAAATGATTGAGTATAATGAATATTTTATTGGTGAAGACATAAACATTCTAAAGGAATACACTGATTACTTTCTTGAAGAATTTATTGGACTTCCTCCTATCTAATAGTTGAATTTTTCAATAGAGACTATACCTAGGGCATTGAAATAATCCATGAATCCAATTTAAATGTATTAATTAGAACTTATGGATATGAATAAAAAACTATAGTAGAATCTTGATAAATGGTTAAAATTCCCAAGGGCTTCAACATAGTGTACACTAGTCCTCTTCATCAAGAAGAATGATGTGTCATTTTGTGTTTTCATTGATTGTCATCTTCTATACAATATTATGATATATAACAATTATTTTATTCAATTTATTGTTGAATTGTTCTATCAACTATGTGGAGAAAAATACTTCTCTAATGGGATGTATTGGATGGGGTGTTATGATGTAAGGGTGGAAAAAGAGGATATCCCGAAGATTACTACTCATAAAATGAAGGGGGAACTATGAGATCATAGTCATTACATATGATGTAAATAATTCTCCAAAAATATCATTGACATGATGAATAGAGTCATTAGAGATTACCATGAAAAATTTCCCTATTCTATATAAACTATATTCTAATATAATCTAAAATCAAGGAGGAGAACACAAAGCACTTAGTCACTATTTTGAAGACCTTACTAATGGATAATTATTATTCATAGTACATAAAATCCATGATCTAGTTGAAAGAAGTCTTATTATTAGGTCAAATAATCACATTAAATACTATATATATGGACCCTTCAAGGATAGAATAAATTAATGGATCAGAAAGTCCATCCAAAATGACGAAAATCGATATTTCTCATGGATTATCTGGTTACTAAAATTGATTTGTGAGAAATTTCTCATGAATATAATACACATTAAGCAAGAAAAAAAGGAAGGGAGTCAAGTTTATTTTATTAATGAATGCGAACAGATATTGAAGGTGTTAAAAAAGAGTATTATTATTACACCAATACCTACACAACCCACAAGTAGGGAAACATTCATTATATACATCATTGCTTTGAAGACGAGATGGGGATGTTGGTTAATGTAAAACGAAAATGTGATAGCCTACTCATCAGTGAAATAGATTTTTCAAGATTATAACTACCCAACACAAGATATAGAGTTTTATGTAGAGATATTTGTGTTTAAAATATGGAATCATTATCTATTTGGGGAGAGGTGTGCAATATATATGGATCATAAGAGCCTCAGTTGTATATTAACACAGAAAGAGTTGAATATGCACCGGTTAAGAGATATAGAGTTTAATTTTGGTCTATTAATGCTCAATACACTATTAGCATGGGAAGAAAATAACGTGTAAGATTTTCTTTATAAAAATGTTAAATAAATTTTATCATTGATGATTACTGAGAAGGATCCAATTTCTATTTACATGAAAAGGATGGAAATGGTAATAACAAATAATGTAACATCATCAATACTTTTAAAAATGATTTCTCAACTATCCATTCTAGAGAATAAAAAGGATTCTCAAAGAGACTATGTGTAAATTCTGAAGAAGGTTGAAGTTGTATGAAATGAAAAAAAAACAGATATAAAAATTAATAAAGAATGGGTTGTATTATTGGGATCATGAATATGTATACCATAAAATCATGTGTTAGATGACACGGTTGATGATTAAAAAATATCAACAATCTACAACAATCCATAGATAAAAAATATTTATTCAGATCATTGAGAGAACTATTGGTGGGACAATATGAATAATGAAGTTACATGATATAAATCAATGCGTCTTAAATATCAACTTGAGAAGGCTGAAAGGAATATATAAATGGTTTGGATGTATCCATTCCCTATAACTATATGGAAATGGGAAAACATAGGAATGGTTTTTTTCACTGGACTTCTAAATAAATCATGTGGAAATATGAAATACAGTCTTTGGTAGACTATCTTACAAAGTATGGTCACTTCATTACAATATCAGAGGATTTATCATTCGATAAATTTTCATGGATGTACATTAGAAAAGTGTAAAGGTTGCACAGAACATCAATTTCAATTGTATCTGATCAAGATCTATGTTTTACCACCATATTCTAGATGAGTATCATTTTTTTAAATTATGAGTTATTCCTAATCATGGATTATAACATACAAAATGATGGAACATCTATGTGGAAAATCCAAACACTTGAGGAGATGGTGAGAGAATGATCAATGGACATTAAAGTAGTTTGGGATCAATAAATTTCTCAAGAAAAGTTTTAAAATAGAAGTAGTTTCAAATAAATAATAAAAATGGATCTGTATGAAGCCCTTTATCAAAAGAGGTGCATAACACCTACATGATGAGATGAAGATGGAGAACGAAATATGAAAGGACCATAAATGGTCTAGGAAATGGTGGAAAGGTAAAGACCATTCAGTACCACATCATATCTAGATGGAGTTAATAGAATATATATGCAGATAATAATTTAAAATACTGAGAGATTGAAGTTAGAGATGTGGAATTCATGCACATATCTCCATTGATGAATATCATTATATTTAGGAATAAGGGAAAGCATATTCGAAGATACATAAACCCTTTTGATATCATTTATCACATAAGATTAGTGGCTTATCTACTAGATCATCCACCTAACATATACAAAGTACATGATGTGTTCCAAGTGTCCCTCTCGAGGATGTACATACCAGACCCCTCATATGTTCTTTATCGAGAGGAGTTACCATTAGAAAATGAACATTCATAAGAGAAACATCATGTGATGATTTTTTATCAAAAATAGAAGGTTCTATAAAATAAAATAATATACTAGTTAAATGTCATTTGGAGAAAAAAAATGTTTGAATACATGAAATTGGAACTAACGGTTGTGATGAATCAAAATTACTCAAATCTATTTTATTTCATGAAATGGAAATTTTGAAAGATAAATTTCTGGACAAGGGAATATTGTAACGAACCAAAAAATTATAAATAAAATTACAATTATGATTGAATAGCATTCCCTTTTATTGTTTCTGGAAAAAATGAAATTATTTGGTTTTATAATGACCTGTCAAATTTAAAAGAAAGTTAAGAATAATAATGGTTTATAATTTAAACAATAAATAGTGATCATATGATTAGTTTAAATATAGGGTTTTGAAAAATCATATTGACATATAAAAAGGATGCAATTGCCTTAACCTATAGGATCATACCCTATAAAGTACATTTATAACAACATCTGTGGGAGGTAGAAGTATTTGGATTTCCATTGATCAATCCCAATCTGAGATCCAATAACTAAAGAGTAAGAAACACCATTTTCACAAGAAGTTCAACCTTGTTGTGATCAGAACTAAAACCATGTATGTTGAACAACCCCATCAAATTATCACCCTCGCCAAACATATGTTTACATAATTTTTTGGTGTAATGGAGTTTTATCTATCAAGATGCTAAGAATATGAAGATGTATATTGAATATAATAATGAATATATTATTTTAATATTATTTTCATTACAAATGATTTTTATTAATCTATAATAAACTCAAAATTTATTTATGGGTAACATTAAATAGTCATTAAAGAATTTATTTGGATAAATTAAATAATTTTTTAGATAAATAAAATTTAATAAAATATTATTATTAAATAGTTTTTATTTGATAAAAATTATAATATTATTTTAATGAAGGAGAACCTTATTTTTATAATGGTTAAAAAGTATTATGAATAAAACACAACATTTCTCAAGAAATGTGGATTCTATTTCAAAATTAAAAAAAACATATAAATAGAAAATAATTTGGAAAAAATAAATATTATTTTTAGAATCATCGTATAATTTTTTTCAAATTCTTAGTTTTCCATATTTTTTTTATAAATCCAACATTATGGGTAAAAATTAAATATGGTATAAATATATGTTGTGTACTATGACGTCGTAATGATCAAAAAGTGATGTATTAACTAAAATAAAAGGAATCATTTTACATATATATTATTACCTTTAAATTAATGTGTTTAATCAGTTATTTTATTAATTATTTAAATCATTTTTCAATCCTTAAAAAGTATATTATATTTAATTGTTTTTAGAACATTTCTATAAGAACATGATTCACTATCTCATTACAAAGTGTAATATTTTAATAATTTTGACTTTTTACATTATATAATAATTAGATACACTTTATTTGAACAAAACCATTTTTATAAACCATGTTATATGGTTTTCATTACATTAGTATAGAGTGTCCAAAACATACGTTTGGGAAATAATAACGAACTTCCCTCTCTTTTCCCAAACAAACCCACTCCACCTCTCCTTCCACTTCACTCATAATCCATGGAGAACTTTCTTAGTTGTACCTCCTATATCTGGAGTCCTTCCAAGGTTCCTCCAATCTCTTAAGAATCTCCCCCAATATTTTAAAATTGCCCTTTAAATTTAAGGGATCACCCTCTCTTCCTTTTATTCAGGACCATCTTTTTTGTTGTGCCTCTTAATATCAATTTTTCTAGTTTTGGAATGTTATTATAAATACCTATTCCTTACATTTTTATGTAAATATGATGATATTCCCCTCTCAATATCGTTAACATATCCCATGAATCTTTACGTTCCACCTTTATTCAGCCAATATTAACTTGAGATTTAAGACCAATAGTGATGGTCCTAAGAAACTTATTTTCAATTATAGAACCATTATTATATTTAAAACTTTTAATCTCAATTTGTTATGTTATTTTGACTTTATAAATTTCTATCTACTATAATATTGAAATCTCTATAATGTAAGTTCATTTATCCCCTCTCATTAGATTGTTTACCAAAGAGGTTACAATGCTAAAATATATTAAGTGATCCTCTCATTCTTTTCATTACTCATGAATATTAATTATCTTATAAATAATTTCACCTACTAATATTGTTCAGATATGTTCTTCCATATCCCCCTCACATCCCTTATGTTTTATAAATTATGTGATACCCCATTAATTCTTATTAATACATCCCATGAACATTTGTGAACCACCGTTATGCTAATAAAATATCACAATTATTTTCCCTTCCTATCAATTGAGTTGTGAATACCCATACCCATTTCCTATCTATGTATTTAAAATTTATGTTATTACTGAAAACACTAATTCATATTAACATTTCGATGTTATTTTTTTAAGTATTTTCAATGATTTACAAGATAACATACCTGGTCTGTGTTGAATATTACCATAAATAGGCTTTCAACATTTCAAATGGAAAATTTAATAAAATGAAAAAATTTGGCTTTCTAAAGATTGTGAAACATAATTACATGATGTGTAATATCATTTTACCACATGCTATAATCGATGAAGCCATGTCACGATGAATTTCAAAGCTGTGACATGTTTTATGATGTGAATCATCATTATATGATGTGAACCATCCTTATATGAAGTGAATATATATTCCATGTCGTGTAACATTCAATACACATTTCCCTCTCAAAATGGACTATTTGGGGGATGCTACATGACATGACAACCAATTACATAATGTTATATGGTTCAAAATTCCAAATATTGAATGGGATTCATGTGAGATACACATAGATTCAATAACTGCAGAGAAAATCTATGATCAAAATTACAATAGGTGAATAATAATTACATGTTATGTATTTTACCATTTATATATATGTCTTAGATGAACATAATAATGGGGGAATGAAAAAATTATTCATTTTTTATATATTTCCTTCTACTCAATCTACCCAAACTCATGTTTATTCACTTATTTTAATTGTTTTACTTTAATAAATTCATCAATGATTAATTTCAATGATATTATTTATCCATTTTTGTTTCACGGACACCACTATTTTAACATTCATTGTTTTCTGGATAAATCATAAGTGGGTATTTTTTGTACTCATTTGAAATATTATTGCAAGTAGGTAATTAATGGAAATTTAATTTGATTCATGATTTATAATTCTTGGTGTTGATTTATTGTTTTTAAATTGGTTCAACATATTCATTTAATGTTTTAAATAATTTAATCTAAACCCTTGTATCCATGATAGTAATAATTTCAAATTTCGTATCAATTTGTAATGAATTCAATAAATTGTGACTATACAACCAATGGAAGGGGTCAAGTGTAAGGTTATATTAATTCAAGTAATCATAAATTATTTTCTAGGTAATCCTAAAAATAGTGAACAAGTTAAACAACAAATGATTATTCACTTTTTTTTGAGAAACCCTAACCACAAAAAGACTGGATGAATGAACCCAACACGATTGGGGCAGATTTGTCAATGAAAAATAACCTATGATACTTCTATCATTAGATTCCAAGATTAATGGACATAGGTTGGGATTAATTCTAGAATAAGGACTAGATATATCCTTAATAGAATGAGTTTGTTTGAGCATAGTCAACAATGAATCTCCTTTCGTACAACCTAGATATTAGAAACATATCAAGTTAATATAGAGATTATCTTTTACCTGAAACCCCAAAATTGAACATGATCCCATCCTTATCTCTATTCCAAATTCACAATTTTTATAGTAATATTTTCCCCATACTTGACCAAACCCATGTGGAATCCTAAACCATGTTTTCTAAGCCACAATTTCACATAAATAGGTCAATTTCATATGGGATCGACCCCATACTACCTTTATAATATGTCTCACTAGACAGTGTTGTTTAAACAAAATCTAACCTGACCCCATCCTGCGTGAATTAAATGATTCATTTAGGAACATTAAATTTTGGGGATGTTTCTTGGGAACATTATTGTGATTCGTGTGGTATCCTATGACCAATGGACCCAGAATTACCCATCCATTTCACTGTTTCCATTTTTTTGGACACCACTATTTCTTTATTATTCATACAGAATAGTGAATGCATTAGGGGACTTCGACACATTAATTGAGCCTTGAAACATGTGAATATCGTGACTTCAAACATGAAATAAAAATGCATCTCTCTAAGTGAAGCATTTTTTAGATGGAAGACCACGACAATCATGTTGGTAAAAATCTACTCAACCACCCAAAACATCCATATATGAAAATGATAATCCATATAGAGAATACGAAACATCAAGAATAAACCATCATGGATTATGTATTTCAATCAGTCTATAGTTCTCTATAATTTATTTCTCACCCTCTTACTGAAGAACACACCTTCAAGACCAAACATGGAATCATTCACAATATCCAAAACATGTTCCACTTTAGTGGGATTCAATGTGATGATTCCCTTGAACACATTTCAATATTCCTTGAAGTATGTAATACCTTTTGCAACCAGGGAGTGTCCTATGATGAAATAATATATCGATCCTTTCCATTCTCAATACAAGGAAGATTTATGATTGGATGAAAAGATAATCTCTTGAGACAATCATGACTTGGGATGATCTAGAAACAAAATTTTTAGACCAATACATCTAACCAATGTAACACCCTGACCCCAGCAACCCAGAGTCAGTGCATTACATCGTAACATTGGCATGATCACAAAAGATCAAGTCTCTAAAGACCGATTAGTTTAGTAGCCTTGGAAACACTAGATACAATCATAAATGCTACATTACATCATAAAGTGAAAAACTAATAACAAAGTCTTCATAGTCCACAATCATATCCTCTTCTGACTATCCCTGCAGGTAATTCCTAAAATACTTCTTCACATCCTGGAAAATATTAAAACATTGAAAGGGGTGAGCTCGGATGCTCAGTAAGGATAACAATATTGCGGAAGCTTTCATAAATAAACATTAACATTTAAGGCAATGTATAACTAAAACAAAAAAATTTTTAAACTTGAACTTCAACATAATATGGAAAAAATAAAATTAAATAATTCCATTTACTTACTCACATGGATATTCTACTGGTCGAATAATCACATGCAATATCAATAACCACTTTCATAATGATGGAATGCATAATTCCAGACTATCATAACCACGTATCCAATGCCTCGTGCCAAGACCACAAATAAGATTTTGTCAAGGCCTCGTCCCAAGACACTAGTTTGTCTCATTAGACATGTCGATGCATCGAGGAGCTATAACGGCCTCCACCCATCACTTACTAAGTCCAATGTATTTCTCATATGAATGGGTTTAAACATTTCATTAAACCATAACATAATCGTATCACATAAAACATGCATAAAGGAAACATAACATTCCCACATTTCAATCACAAGATTTCAATACAACACATTGATATAATAAAATCACTTTCAAACCCATTTTCAATACCAAAATAAAAGAATGTTAAAACTTTGTATTTATTTTTTCATTAAAAAAAGTGATGGCTTTTAGAGGAAGCCGAAACTCAAATAATGGTCACAGCGGCAGAGAAGTCATTGTCGCCACATATGTACGGAAAGAAAAACATTCCCTTTTGTCGTTTAGTAAAACGCTTCATATAAAAAAGATTTCTTTTGAATAAATGTAAAATTCAAAGGGGTTTATACACCGTATAAAAGAAAATTGTTTATAAAACCAAATATGCCTCAATGAAAGGAGATTGAGACGAAGTCCTTAAGAAGATCTTTTTTAAAATAAAATAGATCTATTATGTGTATTCACTATAGGTACACATAAAGAATGTAAAAATACAAAATAGGACATAATAATATCATGACATAATTTGAAAGTAGTAGATTAACCCAAATAATGGAAGTTGGGTTAAGAAATTCCCGTACCTCGTGTCTGACTTGACTCAACCGTTCTTTAACCTCCTTAAAATCGGGTAACTCTTTTTGATTTGAGCCAAAGGCTTCCTTGGGAAGAGTTCATCCCAAAGTGAGGATTCTATGAGTAAGAGGGGGATGTTGGGAGAGTATTTGGGAAGAGGTTGGCTGTGCCAAATGGCTTGAAAGTGTGAATGATGTGGTAGAGGTTGGGGCCTTTTATAAATGGAGAGGAGGGGCACTCTTGGAATGTAAGGAAATTTTACATTATTATACAATGATTTTCGGATTCTAAAGGTCCCAAACATATATAATTCGAGGCTAAGGTGATAATGGTTCGAAATCTACCCATCCAATAGTCTTTGGACAAGTGTAATCCTTGGATTGTACATTATCTATTCATTTTACTAAAATCGTTAAATAATGAGGTCATCGCTGCATCGTAATGATGTCATAAATAATTTAACTTATTTAATTTATAAAAATTATAAAAAAAATACTATGATGTAGGAAATATTTTTAAATTTCCAATGACTATTTATAGTAAAAAATATGTCTTTTATATCCCAATGTAAAAATCATTTTAGTAAAACATTTCATGTTTGTGTCATTTTTTACTTTAACATTAAATAAAAGGTATTTATGTCATTTTCCAACTAAAGTGGCTCCATGGGGTCCCCAAGTTGACCCATGTATTTCCTTGGTTGTCCAAGGAACATCCAATGAGGGTAGGACATGTGTCAAATTCATCTCATATTATTAAAACATTATTTTTACCTTAAATTACACTAATTACCTCTAATCGCAAATAAGAACTTAAAAGTTACTATTCACCAAAAATTATTTTAATCTCATTGAACAAAATTTTACTTCATAATTACAACCATGTATGTCATATTTTTGAAAATCAAATCACAGAAGTGGTAAAATTTCATTTAAACGAAAAATCAGTTATTTAACTACCACTTAGTGGTTTCACTATTCATAAAAAATTGAAGTTTTTCTGAACAATGCCTAAATTTCACCCTAAGATATAATTGATATTATGATTTCAAAAATGATGTATATTTTACAAAATTCAAAACATATAAGTTTAATTAATTAATTTTATAATTAATTCCCGCTGTCACAACAAATAGCGTGTTTTTAAGAAACAATTTATATCAAAAGATTGGCAATTGTTTATGTCCAATTTCAATGTTAAATTAATTCTAATGACCACCATTGGATAAAATGGTAAAAATATATTCTAATTATAATTTAAAACCACTAAATAGTATAATTTATCACTATAAATTATTTTTATTAAAAAAAGTTGTTTTTAAGTATTTTTCACTATTCATAAAAAATTAGAAGTTCTCAGAAAAATACCAAAAATTCAACATAGGCTAATTTCGATATTCCAAATCCAAAAATGAAGTCCATTTTGAAATATAAAATTTCTATAATTTTAAAAACTGGTTATTACTATTCATAATTACTACATTGATTAGTCGTGGTGTTTTAGAACTCGAAGTTGTGTACAATGCAAGCTATTGCATTATTGAATGAGAAGCGTATCGTGGAAGCTCGGGGTGTTACATTCTCCCCTCCTTCAATAAATTTCATCCTCGCAATTTGAAATATTTTCTTTGAAAATAAAAGGTTAAAAAGTGAAAATACCTTTGTGGAAAACCCACATCGGAAATAAGATTAATAAAATTTAGCCTTAATAAGAGGGAAAGGGAAATGAAAAAGTCACCACCCAATTATGATCTCGATTAGGAGAACATTGGTGGCAATTAGAGACATATAATTGGAAGAAAAATGTAAATATTTGTACGGATTGATTGAGGTCATCAATCAAAATCAACTGTCAAATTGAGGGCCTCAAAGCCTTCAGTCTATGTTGATTTAAAATATCATCATTCAATAAGACATAAGGTATTAGGATAACACATTTTTTTTGTTTTAAAATCCCTTTACTAAAGTTTAAGAATTAATTTATTCATTGAATAAGAGATAGGTATATATATATTTATGCTTGACAATTAGAGTTTCAACCTTCAACTCATCATTCACTCAAAAAGATAATAGAACTCAAAAATATTATACTTATCCTAATTGTATAAGGTTCCAAATGTTAACACATACAATTTAGATTAGTAAAATTATTTTTTAATAACCAGGGACTTCCTGTAGGATAGTGGTAGGAAATAAAGGCCTGCCGCACAATGGTTGTGGGTTTGATTCCTGCAGCTTTGTCCGACGCGACGGGTTATGCCCCACCCTGCAGGTTGTCCTTTTCCTAAAACAATTGTATTATAATATTCCAAAAATAATCTTCAGAAATGATTTAACCTTAAACAATACTATCCAAAGATCAACTTAATCCACTCCAACCTTTATAGCTATCCAATATACTTCTGTCCAACTCATAGTCTAGATTTTATGAGGAGTGTAAACATAATGAAGCTCCTTTTTTTTCTGCGTAACAACATGTGAACACCTTCATCATGAATTTTTTTAAAACACTGCAACATACTGAATTACCATAAATCCTTATTGATTACATTCATGATCCCTTATTCCATATAGAAAACTAGATATACTCCTTCTATCCAAAAATGTATGCAAATCATTAATCAGTTTCAAGGATGTTAAGAATATCCAACATAATTTATTCGAATCAATCATGTCTTATTCCAAAATCACTATCTCGGTATCAGAACCATATTATGGTTTATCTTTCTCTCAACCATATATTTTCCAAAAATTTAACCTACTGTGGAGTCACTTTTCTTGGTTCCGCACAATCTCATGTCCTAGATGAAATAGTACTACAGTACAATCCTTATATACTCCATAATTATTATAACCAGTACATCATTGATACAACACTCAAATTAAAAAATTCTTTAATAACAACATAAGAACACTAATCATTCCTCCTCATATGTGGTAGTATCATAACTTGATTATTATCCAATAACATCATTTGGGGCATACTCTGATGATTTGAATATTGGTTTGCGTAGTGTCCCCACTCCTTGCAGATGAAGCATTTTACATTTGAAACCTTTTTCTTATCGTTGCAGTCACGCACTTGGTGTCCTTTTTCTCCACCCTTATAACAAACTCCCATTCCTTTTAGGAAAATTCCAAGGTGTTTCTTCCCACAGTTATCACATATTGTAAAATTCTTCATTTCCCTCATCCCTTTATCCATCATTATCTCTTCCGTCCTTTTCCTCTCTTCTATCCCTTCAAATCCATAAGACTCAGAGAATTCCTTACTTATCATATTAACACATGATACTATTTCTTCATATGTTGATAACACAAGGGAGAATATTTCCCTTCTAAATGTTGGGTTAATACCACGAAAGATACGATCCTTCTTACTCTTTGGATCATACGTATTGATGGAGTTCACATTCCTTCTACTGGGAACCATTTCTATACAATGCCATGAACTAGGTTAGTTAATGAATCGAAATACATAATAACAAACTTGAAAACACATATAACAAATTGAACTATTTATGGATATAATCCATAATCATAAAAAATGTTTTCTTTTAGTAAGTATATACTCATAACCCGTCATAGTGGTTTGTAAAGAAAATGTGAATTATCCTAAGCATATCCCTCGAGAGTGTCATAAACAAGAGTGCAGCAAGGCCCATTGTCGTGCACCTATTCCCGTTTGAGTCCAGCTCAAAGCGGTGTTTTCGGGTTTTACCCCTAGGTACATTTGTGCCAGAGATGCCTCTACCTTCTCGTATCTAGACAGGGATGTATTGCTCGGAAAACTCACAAAATCTCTATAATACCAAAATTCTAGGAAGTTTTTCTATACTAATCCTCAAAGTCTATCTTCGGGCTATGTGCTCTAATCAGAGTTTATCTATATCTAGCTTCCAAGGTTAGTACTGAACTGCCTCTGATACCAACTGTAACGCCCCGACCCCAGCTACCCAGAGTCGGTGCATTACTTCGTAACATTGGCATGATCACAAAAGATCAAGTCTCTAAAGACCGATTAGTTTAGTAGCCTTGGAAACACTAGATACAATCATAAATGTTACATTACATCATAAAGTGAAAAACTAATAACAAATTCTTCATAGTCCACACTCATATCCTCTTCTGACTATCCCCGCAGGTCATTCCTAAAATACTTCTTCACATCCTGGTAAATATTAAATCATTGAAAGGGGTGAGCTCAGATTCTCAGTAAAGATAACAATATTGCGGAAGCTTTCATAAATAAACATTAACATTTATGGCAATGTATAACTAAAACAAAAGCCTTTTTAAACTTGAACTTCAGCATAATATGGCAAAAATAAAATTAAATAATGCCATTTACTTAATCACATGGATATTCTACTGGTCAAATAATCACATGAAATATCAATAACCACTTTCATAACGATGGAATGCATGATGCCAGACTATCATAACCACGTAGCCAAGGCCTCGTCCCAAGACCACAAGTAAGATTTTGTCAAGGCCTCGTGCCAAGACACTAGTTTGTCTCATGAGACCTGCTGATGCATCGAGGAGCTATAGCGGGCTCCACCAATCACATAATAAGTCCAATGCATTCCTCATATGAATGGGTTTAAACATATCATAAACCATAACATAATCGTATCACATAAAACATGCATAAAGGAAACATAACATTCTCACATTTCAATCACAAGATTTCAATACAACACATTGATATAATAAAAATGATTTCAAAACAATTTTAAATACCAAAATAAAAGAAAGTTAAAACTTTGTATTTATTTTTTCATTAAAAAAAACGGATGGCTTGTAGAGGAAACCAAAACTCAAATAATGGTCACGGCGGCGGAGAAGTCATTGTTGCCACATATGTACAGAAAGAAAAACATTCCCTTTTTGTCGTTTAGTAAAACACTTCATATAAAAAAGATTCCTTTTGAATAAACGTAAAAGTCAAAGGGGTTTATACACCGTATAAAAGAAAATTGTGTATAAAACCAAATATGCCTCAATGAAAGGAGATTGAGACGTAGTCCATAAAAAGAACATTTTTAAAATAAAATAGATCTATTATGTGTATTCACTATAGGTACAAATAAAGAATGTAAAAATAAAAAATAGGACATAATAATATCATGACATAATTTGAAAGAAGGAGATTAACCCAAAGAATGGAAGTTGGGTTATGAAATTCCCTTACCTCGTGTCCGACTTGACTCAACCGTTCTTTAACTTCCTTAAAATCGGGTAACTCTTTTTCATTTGAGCCAGAGGCTTCCATGGGAAGTGTTCTTCCCAATGTGAGGCATCTATGAGTAAGAGGGGGATGTTGGGAGAGTATTTGGGCAGAGTTTGGACGAGCCAAATGGCTTGAAAGTGTGAATGATTTGGTAGAGGTGGGGGCCTTTTATAAGTGGAGAGGAGGGGCACTCTTGGAAAGTAAGGAAATTTTACATTATTATACAATGATTTTCGGATTATAAAGGTACAAAACTTATATAATTCGTGGCTAAGGTGATAAGGGTTCGAAATCTACCCATCCAATAGTATTTGGACATGTGTAAGCCTTGGATTGTACATTATCTTTTGATTTTATTAAAATCGATAAATAATGAGGTCATCGCTGCATCGTAATGATGTCATAAATAATTTAATTTATTTAGTGTCTAAAAATTATAAAAAAATACTATGATGTAAGAAATATTTTTAGCTTTCCAATGACTTTTTATAGTTAAAAATATTACTTTTATTACCCCATGTAAAAATTGTTTTAGTAAAACATTTCATGTTTGTGTAATTTTTTACTTTAACATTAAATAAAAGGTATTTATGTCAATTTCCAACTAAAGTGGCTCCATGGGGTCCCCAAGTTGACCCATGGATTGTCTTTGTCAGCCATGGAACATCCAATGAGGGTAGGACATGTGTAAAGCTCATCTCATATTATTAAAACATTATTTTTACCTTAAACTACACTAATTACCTCTAATCGCGATTAAGAACTTAAAAGTTACTATTCACCAAATATTATTTTAATAACATTGAACCACATTTTACTTATTAATGAAAAACATGTATGTAGGATTTTTATAAATCAAAACACAGATATGGTAATATTTCATTTAAACAAAAAATCAGTTATTTAACTACCACTTAGTGGTTTCACTATTCATCAAAAATTGAAGTATTTCAGAACAATGCCTAAATTTCACCCTAAGCTATAATTGATATTCCGATTTCAAAAATGATGTCTATTTTAAAAAATTCCAAACATATAAGTTGCATTAATTAATTTTATAATTAATTCCCACTGTCACAACAAATAGCGTGTTTTTAAGAAACAATTTCTATCTAAAGATTGACAATTGTTTATATCCAATATCAATGTTAAATTAATTATAATGACCACCATTGGATAAAATTGTAAAAATATATTCTAATTATACATTAAAACCACTACATATTATAATTTATCACTATAAATTATATTGATTTAAAAACTTGTTTTTAAGTATTTTTCACTATTCAAAAAAAATTTGAAGTTCTCAGAAAAATACGAAAACTTCAACATTGGATAATTTCGATATTCCAAATCCAAAAATGAAGTCCATTTTGAAATATAAAATTTCTATAATTTTAAAAAGTGGTTATTACTATTCATAATGGATACTTTGATTAGTTGTGGTGTTTTAGAACTCGAAGTTGCGTACAATGCAAGCTATTGCATTATTGAATGAGAAGAGTATCGTGGAAGCTCGGGGTTTCACAACCAATATGGACTTGTTTACTTCATAATCATATATAAAATATATTTTCAATTGATGGAAAATCCAAATTAGAAGCATTGGAAATATTTAAGGAAATGATGAGAATGTTCCCACACCATGGACTATGCATGTGGATCAAGATCGAGTCATTTTATCATGGCCTCCTTCCAGCTGCACAAAAAGTTATCAATGCTTCCGTCAAAGGAGGGCTTATGTTCAAGACCCATGAAGCCGTAAGAGCTATTTTGGATGAATTATCACACAATTCCCACCTGTGCTAATGTGATTATTTTCCACCTCATCTTGGTATCCACCATGTAAAATAGAATACTCGACTAGCTATAGAAGTAGAAGCCTTAAACACAACGATTGAATCATTTTAGATACTTGCTACATCACCCAGATTCTACTCATATACTTGTAATCTGGTCATGAAATATGTGTGCTGTCATGCATATCAATGAAGACTTCACAAAAAATATACATCAAAAACCAAACCAAGATTGTAATTATGTTAATTACAATATGAAAAATCAATATTTCCAAAATAAACAATGATAATTTCAACTGAGTAACAAACAACTATAAGAGGAGAATAAACTAGGGTATTACCAAATAAAAAGAGGTCAGTCACCATTCAGTAGTCACACGACACTAGGATATCAACCAATGAATCATATTACCCAAATAGCTCAATAAGTAGCACAAAAAACTTTTCTTCAAAGAGAACAACAAAAATTCCAGCCAGCACCACCAAGCCCTAAAAAACCTACTATACATCATAAAAATAATCTATAATCCATAAAATATACAATTTTAATTTTAAAAAAATAAATTTATATTGAACCAAGAATCTAAAATTAAAAATCAGAGGGAATCTCATAAAATTATCGAGAAACAATTGGGATAGATCTCCAAGACATTTTCATATATATTACCATGTACTCTACCTGGTAATATAGATTCATGCCCAAGGGAAGAATGAAAGGAAATGGTTCTAAAGAGTGAGAAAGTGCATGATTTCCCATTACCATATAGAGGAGATAAAAGAAAAGGTGAGGTACTTAAGAGAAGTATAAAAATAATTAAATAAGATGTTTATGGAATCACTCATGAAATACCACAAGAAGAAACCGTAAAAACCAAAACACCTATATAACCCAAGGAAGAAGTTTTTTTCTCTACCACCAAATCAACTACCCCTTCATTTTCCTGAAATAACAATGAAAGGAGAATTTTATGATCTATAAAAGACGTTTTTGGAAATGATATTGAAATTTCACATCAATATTCTCTTTTCTATGGCAATATCTCAATTTCCGAGATATGTAAAATTTATCAAAGACCTCCTTTAAAAAATAGTAAAATAAATGAAATATTAGTCATCCCACTAAATGATGAGTTTTCTAATATTTATAATATAAAATCACACAAAAAATGATAGATCCTATGAAATTTTGAATTCCACACAGAATTATATAATGTATCATTAGAAGAGATTTGTATGATCCTGGAACCAACATCAACCTCATGTCATTGAATTTATTTTTAAAGATGTGGCTTTATGAATTCAAACCAACCAAATTTCCACCATAATTATCCATCCAATATGTCAAATGTCACTGAGGAATTAAAAAGAATGTATTAGTTAAAGTCGGTATGTTTATTTTTCTACCAGAATTTCATATTCTTTACCTGAAAGAAGAAGGGTATGTTCCAATCATTTTAGTTCAACCATTCATAGAAACTAGAAAGGAATCAATCAGTGTCTATAATGGAATATTAGTATTCTGAGTCTATGAAGAATATGTTCTGTTTGATCTAGCTAAATCTACACAACAAATAGATGACTATTTTTATTTCTGACCTATTAATCTCACTAAACATAGAGAATGATACATAAACATTGAAGATTAAATTGATGAAATACTACCTTATGTGGATTAGTATTATGATATCAAGGAAGTAATCTACTTAGAACCTATTATAAGAGAAATCATCCCACCTTTCTTATCTTCAATCTTTCTACCACCAAAATTGGAAATGAAAACCATCCCTAGACCAATCATGTAGTCCATTATAGAGATTATTGATTCACATATAGTTATAATTAACTCCAAAATATTACATTTATAGGATAAAAATTTTGGTGAAGCCTTGAAAAGGCATAAAAAAGAAATTTTATAGGGAGTGGTAGATATCAAAGTACTCAAACATGATTTAGGAACCCATAAAAGTTTACATTATGAAGGAGAAAAACCCAGACCCCATCCATATATGAGAATCACAGCACCAATGATAGTGTTTTTTAAGAAATATGGGTTGAAAATTCTAAATTATTGAATAATCTTCTAAATTTATAATAGATAGTGTGTGATCCCACTATAAAGAGTTCATAAGAAAGGTGTTCACACATTTTAAAAAATGATGAAGATAAATTGATATCAACTCAGACAATCAATGAATGGAAAGGATATTTGGACTATAGAAATATAAATAAAAAAATGAGAAAGATAATTTTACATTCCTTTATTGATCAAATATTGGAAATTCTATCATGAAATGAATTTTGGTGTGCATTCGATAATTTAAATAAAATCCCGATAGTTTTTTCTATATTTATTTCACCCTATTAACATAAGAATTTTGAATTGATTTTTGACACCATTGACTTCATTGTTGGAACTATTTTATGGCATTGAGATGGTCACATATTATGTCCTATATACCATTATAGTAACACACTAAATTAATATCATGTTTTGTACATGACTACAACGAATTTGATATTAGATATCACGTATGATTTCGAGAAATTCAATTCCCATCTGGTTTTATCCAAGGTGGTTGTGATCAATGATCATGCTACCTTAAGACATTAGATGAGTAATAAGAATGAAAATTCAAGAATTATAAGGTGGATACATTTTCTCCAAACGTTTCATATATTCATCAAGCATACCAAATGTCCAAAAAATGTGATCGATGATCATATGTCCCAACATCAACATCCACTCATAAAGGACAACGAAGAATTAAAAATAAAAGATGAATATCTGAATGAAACCATTTTAAACAAAATGGAAAAACCATAGTTTTAGATAAATCAATTTTTTCTCCATTTCATTTTTACAGTTTGATATCTCATACCAAAAAAGAATAATATTTGTATCTGAAGCATCACAGTATCACTGAGATGAGCCACTCTTGTTAAAGTGCTATATCATTGGATTATTGTGATGCTGCAATGCAGATGATGAAATCCCATATATATTAGACATGTTTCATACTTCTCAAATAGGTATACATCATGTAATTGAATGCATGGTATAAAATATCTGAGAAATTTTAATTTTCTATCACATTATACACCATGAAGAAAGGGATAATTATTAATGATTTGATATGAGAAAACGAACTAGAACCATTGGAAAAAAGAAGTGAAATGCCCCAAACACAAACAATGGTTGTCAAAATCATAGAAGTATCATAAATAAATTGTATGGGAACATTTACCAATTAACATGGCATGTAAAACATTCTTGTTAGTGTTGACTATGTCTCCAAATGAGTATAATATTAGGCTACTAAAAATGAAACAACCAAAGTGGTCGCAAACTTCCTGTTGAAAATTATTTTTTATAGATTTGGATTTATTATATTACTAAATACATATAGAGGATTTTTATAACAAATAATGATTTAAATGGAATGATGGAGAAATATATGAAGCAATTATAACATAAGTATTCCATACCACATGAAAATAAGTGGTAAAGTAGAATTGTCAAATAGATAAATCAAAAAAAATCCTTGAAAAGACCATGAACATAAGTTAAAGTGACTGGAGTCTGAAATTTGATGTTGAAATATGATAATAATACCCTGCAAACCAAACATAAATTCGTACCACACCATTTAGATTGGTTTATGAATAACCATTTCAAAATCCATTTGAATTAGATAATTGTTCATACTAGGAAATTAAGAAGCTCAATTTGGATTCTAAAAAGAAAAAGAAGATCAGATATTTTAATTGGATGAAATATAAAAAATTATTAATTAATATTATGAAAATTCCATTATCGAAAATGAAAAATCAATGAAATGGAATGGTCATCACATTAAAAGACACATCTTTATCGCAAGAAATAATGTTATATTATTCAACTTGAGATTCGAATATATACCAATGAAACTGAAATCTAGATGGTCATGGCCCTTTTTAGTCATTAATATTTAACAATATGGGACCATTAAAATTCATATGTAATGTAGGACGCCATTCAAAGTCACTGGTCAATGATAAAAAATATATCAAGAAAACTTCTGTGAAGGCTGTGTCATTATCCTAAAATTCATCTTAGTCTTAAAGAGTCAATATCTAAATGCTAATGCATGCATTGACTATGAGTAATAATTGATTAGGAAACTATATTATAGATTATATTATAATTAATCTTAACAATTCTTAGGTAATTTTGGGAGTAGCGTACTCGAGTTTAAACCAAAAATGATAAAAATGATCAATTACACATCTTGTAACCCTATTTCCAACTGTGTACTTTTTACAAAAATACATTAATAAAACAAAGATTAAAATGATGTGAAATATAATTACACATAGTGAAATTCATCAAATACATTTTTTATAAATAGTCAATGAACATATGGTTCACAAAACGAACCCCCCTCATCTCTCCGATGACACCCTCTCCTTCCCTCCCTCTTGTCTGAAGGACTACGACGACCCCTCCCCTTCCCTACCACTCATCCATATGACTCCCTAATATTACCTCTCTCAGATTAACCACTCCCTTCTCCATCCTTGGTGGACATGTAATCCACATCTCATTCCCACCATCTCGAGTGCACACCCCCATCCTCTCTTCCCTCTCTTCCATAACCGAAAACCCCTACCTCCAACCAACTCCCGTGATGGAACACACAAAATCAATGTTCCCTGTACTTATAGAATCCACATATGACCATGATGATCCACCTATAGAGATGCGTCAGTGAGGTGATGCACCTCTTTCTCCTGCACCACCTTAGGTAGCATCTAATCCACCTCATGTTGTAGCTCATGATGATCCTTCTCCTTAAGAAGACTCCCAGTACAGATCTCGTGAATCATTTGCAGAAGAACACCTAAATTTCAAACACATCCTGTATTTATTCACTACCAATAACAACTTCTCATTTAATAGGATGTAGGATAATCAA
Organism: Viscum album; assembly: GCA_963277665.1. NCBI lineage: Eukaryota > Viridiplantae > Streptophyta > Magnoliopsida > Santalales > Viscaceae > Viscum > Viscum album. The sequence goes on along the minus strand of OY728141.1, from coordinate 1,276,682,547 downwards.
TTGAAGACCAAAAAATCCATCGACATGGTCATCCTTGATCCTCTACATATTGTCCAAGAGGTCCTCCATATTTTGGAGATCCTATATATTTTATCCATTATTGAGGTGTGTGAGGAGACATATCAAGATCTATTACTATAGTTTCTATCCACAAATTTGGTCAATGCAAAAATTATCCTATTTATACTGTGTATAAGACCTCTTGATATTATATTTTAGGAATTTTGGATAGGCCAAAAAATTTAAAAATTTTACTTTGCTGCATATTCATTATTTCCAACACTACAACGTATGCCTTTGAAGACCCATTTGAGTTAGATTTGGTAGCTGATTACTCATGTATCTAAAATAGATTACGATACCTAGAATACCAAATCAACCCTTCTCTAAGGCCCACAACTCTATATCTTGAATAGATATATGAAACATGCCGAGTTCACTCGAGCAGAGTCCCATGACCATGTTAGTCATATTAATGTCATCATTCTAACTACATTCATGTGTGGACCTTCTATTAAATTGAGTAATAAGATCTCATATTATTACAGATCTCACACATAGAGGATGAGAGTAAAATTTATGGGAGGCTCCATCATCACTCACATCGACCATCAGCTCAGCATTTTTTATTTCTCCCTTCCACTCACCTCCCATGTTCTAATGGAATCCATCGATCTTATTTTTCTGTACAAGATAATTCTCATGATCAAGGATGATGATACCTATCGATGGACTCCTAGTTTTCATGAGGCAGCTAATGAGGATCTAGGAGATCTTATAGTAGACCATGCACGTGCTCAAACCACAACATCACCTCCAGCCTCTACCACCCATTCCCTAACACTACCACCACCACCACCACCACATACACTACTTCTCCACCAACCCATTCCTTTGTGACATATCATCAGGCCACACAACGTTGCATCCTAGAGAATCTGAGATAGATCTCCTATCACATGAACATTCATTTTGTGTTGCTATCCCATTTGATCACCCCTCGACCTCCTTCATCTCCAATAACATCTCATCAACCACTAGCCCCTACCAGCCCCTCCTCTAATATCACTCCATCCCCACCCACAACATTGGTTGACTTACCATCAGATCACCTATACCCAACTTCCCAGTAAGAGTACCTTAAAGAGAAGTCTAAATGGAGAAATCAACCAAACAATGACACATATAATGAGGATTAATTTGTTGATCTTGATACTAGATATAGTTCCCCACTAAGGATCGACACCTCCTCACCACCTAACCAAGAGCATCATTCCAGCACCACAATACCACCTTCAACAGCTAACCCAAAATCCACTTATAAAATCATTTCCATTGACAATGAATGCATGAAACTATGAACCTCTGATTGAGAGTTCACATTGAAGGAGTTTTTTTTTTAATTTTTGGGAATATCATATTTGACCACCATTTTAATATCTTTTTTTATTATATGTATCTGGATTTCTTCATTTTCATTTTCATATATGATTCAATTTATTTTGTTCTGTTACACTTTATATATATATAGTAAACTAATTTTTCTCCTTTATACGTGAATTTCTTTAAAATAATTTTAATTTTATAATAACCATGGTTAGATCATTTGTCTCATCAATGGTTGTCGATGCCCCTATTCTATAATATATCCTTGATCGATGAGTGAATCAGCACCTAACACGATTGGGAATCAGCCTCAGGAGAACTCATTGGAGATGCATGCTTTGAAACAAACACAATGAGTATATATAACATTACTTTCACATTAGATATAGGTTCAATATTCTTATGAAGTGTTCAATCCTCCCAAAATACCCTGAGAGCTAGAGGGACATCCACGAGTAGATACAGATAATTGATGATAGTATGATCTGATAGATAAAACTACCAGATACTTTTCTCCATCAGTCTGCATAGTGATGTTATTTGTTAGCTAGTTATAGGAGTAAACCGATATTTCATTTGTTTTCTCATATTTCTTGCTATTCTTTTGTCATAGTTTTTTTTATATTTTTTTCAATCATAATTTCAATTAAAAATTATTGTATAAACATGCATGTATATAAATAAATTGTGTTCATTAATCATAATACAATACACTTACCTGTTTTACTACATAAAAATGTTTCAAAAATTTTTACTAATGATTTATCTAGGGTATATTTTTTATTTTTAACATTATTTTCAAGTGGTCCAATGTAAAATCAAAATTACCCAATTTCCACCATGGTATGCCACATCTTATAGGGATATCTTAATTCCATAGAATTTATTTTTCCTATATCGATTTCAATTTCAAAAAATTTATCTACCACATCCCTCCAACCTTATATCAATTGAATTCGCGGACACTATCTCATTTTAAGGATGGGGGTTTTCAATATGTTTCACTTTTGATAATGTTGAATTTTTTCCTGATCTCATTTTTTATGAGACATTATTCATTTTGGAAGTAGGATTTAACCTTGAAACTCATTATAACCATTCAAATAAAATAATAATAATACTTTTAAATTAATGTAAATCTATGTTTCGTATCTATTTATACTTTTAGAATTATTAGTAATCCATGTAATTTATCTCAAAATTCAAAAAAAAATTACATTTATTTGAATTTTTACTTGGTTTTATTTCCTTTGTGACTCTCATTCCATTTCATAATCCCATTACCAAAAGAATTATATGAATAAAATTTTATATCCATTTCTGATCATATTTCATTATTTAAACATAGAACATTTAAACTAATCAAATCATGAATTGAAATCTTATAGAGGCTCTGACTAAACAAAATATTTTTTAAAATGATTAATGTATTTTTTTCTTGAGCTACTATTTCATAATACCCACCATACATCTATCCTTCATTAAGACAATAGTTACCACGAATGACCTTATAGGATACCAGGATTCCATTAAAATTATCCTTTTATAACCTACTATATGAATAAATCAAGAATGTAATTTGAATTACTGTGGGGGAAGTCTCCATCCATCACAAGATGATCGTAATATGAAGATGCATTATGTTTCTCAGAAGACTATTTTATTGAGATCCATGTTAACATTGTAGTATTTGGCATATATCATATTAATTTAAAAATTACAATAAAAAAGAATCAAATTTCAATTATATACTAATAAGTTAAGAAATCTCCATTTATAGTTCAAAGAATTTCTGAAGGATCATATGTGGTTAGGGGATGGGTGTCAGTTATGGCCTACCCACGACATTAGAAAAATAAAAATTTAATTGATAATGAAAGGAACATCATACCTTTTTACACTCACATGATATATATAAGTAGATCCAACATAATATTCTAGGATCATGTACATTGTTAGATATGGAGGAGTCATTTCATTACACATGTCATGAAATTCATGAATCATACTCCTGATCCTACCATCCTTTTTGAGAATAATTTTCAATTTTTACCCTCCTTCCCACATCCTCAGAGTCATTAGATCCTAAATTATGAATCCCTCATGATTGATTTTGTATTTATCATTAAGAAGATTAGATTATAGAACCAATGCAACCATATGATTTCGAACATTTAGTTAGGCTATTATAATAAATGGAGTTTCATTTCACCATGAGTGATGAGAGAAAATTCATTTGTGAGGTAAATTGAAAATAGGTATAGAGATTGTGTAATAATTAGGAAATTTTAATTAATGGATTTTGATTTCTTTAATGATCTAATCATAGAGGAATTACTAATTTAATATGCAGGTATGATTTGAGATACTAGATTTTGTTACATATATATAGATTTATTTTCATGGATATAATGAATATTTTTGGTTTTTATAAAATTATTACACTATGAAAATCATTGTTGAGAGATTTTTTCTTAATGATAATAAATTGTTTATAGTGGGGGGTATTTTATAAGACGAAACCACGTATAAATTTTGGTGTCATTTAATTATGTATTTTCAATGATTTACGTGAATGTGCACATGGTTTTTGTTGATTGTTGAAGGAAATAGGCATTCAAGGTCTCCAAAGGAAAAAATACAGAAAAAGAAAAAAATTGAATATTACACATCATGAATCATCATTACCTGAAATGTAATATCACTTCACTACATGATCCAAGCTATGAAGTAAAGTCATAAATAATTTCAATGTTGTGACATGTTTCACAAAATGAATCATCATTACATAATGTGTAACATCCTTACAAAATATGAATATCCAACCCATGACATGTATAATTCAAAACTCATTTCCCTCTCAAAATGATCCAGTCGAATGAAGATTCATGTTGTGACATCTAGTTACATGATGTGAGAAGGGTCAAAATTACAAATCACAGATTTGATTCTTGCGAGATATATGCATATTCAAAAACTATAGAGAAAATATGGTATTGGCATTACATGATGTGAATAAAATATAAACATCGTGTAATTTTCCATATATATATATATTGTAGGCACACATAGTAATGGGGTATATAGAATTTATTTTCTTTTATTTTCTTTGGGTTTCCTTCTACTCCCCCTACCAAAACATCGGTTTCATAAATTATTTGATTTTTTTACATAAATTAATTTACTATGGATATATTTCAGTGACATTATTCACCCCCTTTCGTGCACCTACAACATTTATCGCATGATATCCATTTCGACAATAAACCATTAAAGAACCTTTATTGTACTCTTTATCATTTTTTAAAGTAATTAGTTTATTGAAATTGTGTTTGATTTATGATATATATTTCTAATTATTTATTGATAGTTCATTAATTGGATAGAAAAAATAATTACATGTTTTGTGACCATTTAATCTGAAACCCCTATTTCTATGTAAGTTATAATTTCAATTTCATATCAATTTGTAATCAATTATACCAAGAGGTGATAAACCACCTAGGGTAGGTGTCAATTGTATGGGTTTATGAATTACACGAATCTGTAATTCCCCACTTGGAAATATTGATAATTTTAATCATGTTAAACAACAAATTATTCTCTATTTCATTCGATTGACCCTGACCACATGATGTTTAGATTAATTACCCCGACCTAATTGGAGTAGAATACACTATTAAAAATACCCAATTACTATTACTACCTAAAAAGATTATATTATTTAATATAGGATGGAATTACTTCTAGAACAAGGTGTATCCATCTCATAGTTAGAACTAGTTAGTTTTACCATATTCAAATTCCTACCTATGTTTTCTTCGCAACCAATATCTTAGGGCTATTTCAAGCTAGGATACATATTACATTTTACTTGCAAATCCAAATTTTACCCTAATCCCTTCTTTATCCATATAACAAATTCACAGTATATTTAGTAATAATTTTACCAAGCTTGACCAAACTCATGATGACTCCTACACAATGGGTTCTAATTCATGTGGTCATACTACTCAGTCAATTCCTTATGGGACCAACCCCATACTAGCACTATAATATGTCTCAGTAGAAAGTGTTTTTTTGGAAAAAATAAATATCTTCTGGTTGCATCCCATGCGAATTAAATGATGTGTGAGGGGATGTCACATATTATTGTTTGATTGGGGAATTATTTGATTTTAATAGGCACTTCATTATCGTGTGATTAAATATGATGTAAAATGTTACTATGTATTTTACTAACATGTCATGCTTATAAATTAACATTATATGATTATGATGGGTGCACCCAAATAGTGCTCTAATGCATTGGGTAAATATTTATTCTCATGAGATTCCATTTGTGTTGGGTGGGATGTTATACTATGAACATTAGTTCTTGTTTTCCTGGTTGTTACCATTGACATGTGATTATAATATCACATTTAAGGTTGATTCAACATTCTAATTTCTGATTTGTGTTATCATGCTATATCACGCCTCATTTCTCATGTGTATAATTCCCATCCACTTTATGTCTCATTGATATAACTATTGAATAACATGTAGTACCTTATTCATGTTATGATTTAATTATACCCTTAATGGGATTTATAGAACACCCATTTCTTATATATGTCACAAGGATATCCAATGTAGTTTTAAGAATGATGGAATAATATGATCATGATAAGGATGTATTCAATAACGATGATGTATCCCATGTTATATGTTGTCGTTTAATGTGTCTATCTCTCAAAGAAACTATACTTACCAGTCCTATATGCTTAATTATGTGTATTCCTTTGTAATAAATCATGAATTAATGTTTAATAAGGACATGGGTTGTCATAGGCCTTCTCGTCCCCTCATTAGATGTAAACCACATCCACCCCAATATAAAATCCTTCCATCCCCACACATTATTAATGGGTTGTGATCAAATAACACAAAATCAAACATCATCACTACACCTAGGTCACCTCCTACAGTGGATGTACATTCCTAATTTCTAAAAAAATATTTAGCAACCATGCCATTAGTGTCATATTAAAACACCTCAACCCTTAACTCATACAAAGTTTCTCCCTAATTAATTATATAAATAGATACTCCATATAGTGACACAAAATATTACCACCTTTTTTAGAATAGTGAGATAATTATAAGGCCCCAGCCTTAAACCTTTCTTAATCTTGAGTTATTACAAGATTACACGTTGAGGATCTTTTCAGGTTTAGAGTTTTAGAGAATTAGATCATAAAACTTGCATTACATTCCACATATAAACAAAGTGGTTACATAAAGATAGTATTCTTCATTCCCATCAATGGAAACACATTTAAAATAAAACATGGATTATTTCCTGACACATCCTTGACTCTATCATCTTATCATGTACCTTTCCCTTGACCTGTGAAAAACATTTCAAAAACATGGGATGAGCATAAAAACTCAGTATGGGTTATAAAAAAAACATGGAAAGGAAACATGAGTTCATATATACAGATGAATGAAATCATACTTTACCCATAAAACATAGGCACGTTAACATACCTCATAAAATCATGAAGAAATCATAGAAATCATAAGACATAAAGGTAACTTGAGGCATTCATAACATTCTTACGTAGGGAGTAACCCTCTTGGTTACGTTTGGAATACCCATCATAATATATTCCCTAAAATCTCTTCGGAGAAACCTTAACATTTCACTCCTTCACGTTACCCAATGCATTGGAGAGCTATAACGGGCTCACCCGCCCTTAGTTTATCACGGAACCACCCGTCTTCATAATAATGCCCAAGAACCATAACATAATCATATCACATAAAACATGCATAAAGGTAACATAAAATTTCCACATTTCAATCACGAGATATCAATACAACACATTGATATAAAAACATTATGAAAACCGTTTTCAATACTAAAATAAAAGAAAAGTAAAACATGGTATTTATTTTTCTTTTAAAAATATGGTATGGCTTGTAGAGGAAGCCGAAACTCAAATAACGGTCACGACGGCGGAGAAGTCATTGTCGCCGCATACGTACGACAAAAACATTCCCTTTTGTCGTTTAGTAAACGCTTCATATAAAAAAGATTCCTTTTGAATAAACGTGAAAGTCAAAGGGGTTTATACACCGTATAAAAGAAAGTTGTGTATAAAATAAAATATGCCTCAATGAAAGGAGATTGAGACGAAGTCCCATACCTCGTATCCGACTTGACCCGACCGTTCTTTAATCTCCTGAATGATAAACTTGAGTTAATCTCTACTTTCTTAAGAACCTTTTTCATGTTCATTATCCCTTTTATACCATGTTATGAACATCATGTAATCAGTTAAGTTAATAATGTTCATTTTGTCGGTATTTGGTTCTTAAGTCAAAAATAGACTTCTTACACTTACATGTTGTTAATTTGGTCAAAGGTTCATTATATCCAGAATGGTATTCATGATGTAGATATCATATATGTCATATATATCCAGTAAATACATGAATTTATAATATTACATTATCATTTAGAGGTAAGAAATGAAATGCTCCGTTCATGGAGACGATAAGCCGTACGTACGCATGAACGCTACTTTCATTTATATTTCGTATTTTATAGAATGGAATCATAATGATATAAAGGTATATTATAATTCCAGTATAATATCATATATAATATCATAGATCCATCCTTTATATGTCCCACATATGGTATTTAACGAATCAAATCACTTTGAGGGGGCGGTAGTCCGCACTTCCTAAAATGAAGATATCGTGTTTACCCATAATGGAAACCATAAAGGTATGCCCAAAATGAAAAAAACAGAAGATTAAGGAAAACATAAACATATTATATATCATATATAAAAATAGTGACATCATAATGGCCACCTTTGAAGGTGTTAAATGAGTATTGAACAATCATCGTTTCGGGAGGCAGAATTTCGCCATCCACAGAAACCGTATGTTCTTTAACCATTTGATGCAGTTGTGTGAGAGTGTAGCTCAATTAAATCTTATAACAACATCCTAGTATATTGAATATACTGGTTTTGTTACAAAATATGTAAATAAAAAGAGTTTACGGGGTTGGAGAAGAAAAATAAAACAAATGAACATGAGAGAATGAATTACCTTAAAAAGTGTAACTCCTTTTGATTTGAGCCTAAAGGCTTCCTTTGAAAGGATTCATCCCAAAGGTAATCCTCTAGGATGAGGATAGGGATGTGGAGAGAGTAAATGGGCAGGGGTTGGCCGAGCCAAAGGCTTGACGAGTGTGTGAAATGAGGTAGAGGTGGAGGCCTTTTATAAGAGGAGAGGAGGGGCACTTTTGTAAAGTAAAGAAATATTACTTTATTTGAAAATGTGTTTCGGTTTAAAAAGGTCCCACATTGATATAATTCGTGGCTAATGTGATAAGGCCTCTAAATACACTCATCCAATTGGTTTTGGACATGTGTAGTTCATAGATTTTACATTATCTTTCCATTTTATTTAAATCGTTAAATAATGAGGTCATCGCTGCATCATTACTATGTCATAAATAATTTAATTTATTTAATGTCTAAAAATCATAAAAAAAATACTATGATTTAGGAAATATATTTAGCTTTCCAATGACTATTTATAATCCAATATCGGATCTTTATAACCCCATATAAAATTTTTTTTCGTAAAACATATTATGTTTGTGTCATTTTTACTTTAACATTTAATAAAAAGTTATTTATGTCATTTCCCAACCAAAATGTCTCCATGGGGTCCCCAAGTTGACCCATGGCTTTTATTGGTCTGCCATGACACAACCAATAAGGTTGGGACATGTGTCTAGGTCATTTCATATTATTAAAGCATTATTTATACCTTAAACTACACTAATTACCACTAATCGCGATTAAAAACTTAATAAGTTACTATTCACCAAAAAAATTATTTTAATCTCATTGAACCACATTTTACATCTTAATGACAACCATGTATGTCGGATTTTCAAAATTCAATACAAATTAGTGGTAAACTTTCATTTAACTGAAAAATTAGTTTGCTTGATTACCACTTAGTGGTTTCACTATTCATCAAAAATTGAAGTTTTTCAGAAAATTACCAAAAATTCACCCTAATCTATATTTGATATTCCGAATTAAAAAATGAAGTCTATTTTACAAAATTCAAATCATATAAGTCAAATTAATTAATTTAATAATTATTTCCCGCTGCCAGAGCAAAAAGCTTGTTTTTACAAAACAATAAGTATCAAAAGATTGACACCAGTTTAAGTCTAATTTCAAAGTGAAATTGATTACAATGACCACCATTGGATAAAATAGTAAAAATATATTCTAATTTCACTTCAAAACCAATTAAAAACATAATCTAATCATATAAATAAATTAGGGTAAAAAGCAGTTTTGATGTAAAATGCAGTATTTTTTACTATTCATTAAAAAAATTAATATTGTCAGAAAAATACCAAAAATTCACACAAGGTAAATTTTGATGTCCCAGTCATAAATGATAAGTTTATTTTGTCAATCATAGTTTATAAAATTGTCAAAATATAGATTCAAAAATGGTTTGCCATCAAAAGGCAGTAAAACAATCTTTTAAGAATATTAGTGTATTCCATGCATAAGATTGTATTTATTTTCATTTTAAGCCTCTATAACACTATCTTAATCATTAATAAACATAGATAAAAATATATATTATTAATTACTTACTTGGGATGTTACATCCTTCCCCCCTTTAGAAAATTGCATCCCCGTAATTTATTTACTTATCAAATAAATGGGGGTACTTATCCCTCATTGCATTTTCAGATTCCCATGTTGCCTCTTCAATCATGTGGTTTTTCCACAAAACCTTTACCTGCTTGATCACCTTATTCCGTAACTCTTGCTCCATGTGGTTAAGAATCTGGACCGGTTGTTCCTCATAAGATAGGTTCTCTTCCAGCTGAACTACCTCTGGACTCAAAACATGAGATGGATCTGGCATATACTTTCTCAACAACGAAATGTGAAAAACATTGTGTACCTGAGATAAACTCGGAGGTAAAGCCACTAGGTATGCAACTGATCCAACTCTATCAAGAATTCCGTATGGTCCAATGAACCTTGGACTCAACTTTCCTTTCTTACCAAATCTCATCACACTTTTCCAAGGGGAAACCTTGAGAAAAACATGATCACCTACCTCGAAAGATAGATCCTTCCTCCGGTTATCCGCATAACTCTTCTGCCTGCTCTGAGCTGTTCTCATGTGTTTCTGAATCAACTGAACTTTTTCTGCCATCTCTTCTACCAATTCTGGTCCCATCAACTTCTTTTCACCCACTTCATCCCAGAAAGATGGAGTTCGACACCGCTTCCCATATAATGCCTGAAATGGTGCCATCTGTATACTGGAATGGAAACTGTTATTATATGAAAACTCAACCAAAGAAAGATGTTGGTACCAACTTCCCTGATAATCCATAGAACAAGCTCGTAGCATATCCTCCAATGTCTGAATTGTTCGTTCTGACTGCCCATCTGATTGAGGATGAAAAGCTGCACTAAAATTTAATTCAGTACCAAACGACTTCTGAAGGCCTTTCCAAAAGTTAGAAGTAATGATGGGATCACGATCCGATACAATGGAGAGAGGAAATCCATGTAACCTGACTATCTCTTTAAGATACAAACGGGAAAGTTGATCAAGAGAGAAAGTATCTCGTATAGCAAGGAAATGAGCAGATTTGGTCAAGCGATCAACAATAACCCAGATTGCATTATTACCTCGAGATGTCTTCGGTAATCCAACAAAAACGTCCATGGATATATTCTCCCATTTCCACTCTGGCACTGGTAAAGGCTGAAGCATCCCTTTCGGTAACTGCCGCTCTGCTTTAACCTGCTGACAAGTCAAACACTTCACATTAAAATCAGCAATATCTCTTTTCATTCCAACCCACCAGTAATACTCCCACAGATCTCTATACATCTTAGTACTGCCCGGATGAACTGAAAACGGAGAACTATGAGCTTCACATAACAACTCTCTCTTCAACTGTGAATCACAAGGCACACACAATCTCTTCCCAAATCTCAAAACGCAATCATTATCAAAGTTGATTTCAGGCAACTTACCTTTCTGAACCAGCTCTACCTTTTTCTGCAACTCACTGTCTTGCTTCTGTGCTTGCTTGATTCTATCTGATAGAGAAGATATCACTGATACCTGAAACAAAATAGAAGGACTTCCTGCACCAACAACTTCTATGCCAAATTTCATCAAATCCTTAACCAAAGGATCACGTTCCAAACGCAACATTATTAATGAAGCATTACTTTTTCGACTCAAATCATCATCCACTTTATTTGCTTTTCCCGGATGGTAATGAATTGTACAATCATAATCCTTTATTAATTCCTACCATCTCTTTTGTCTCATGTTTAACTCTTTCTGAGTGAATATATACTTTAAACTTTTGTGATCGGTATATATTTCACACTTTACTCCATACAAATGATGCCACCAAATTTTTAAAGCAAAAACAACAGCAGCTAATTCCAAATCATGTGTAGGGTAATTTACCTCATGAGTTTTCAACTGTCATGAAGCATAAGCAATTACCTGATCATTCTGCATTAGGACGCAACAAAGTCCTTTCAATGAAGCATCACTGTATATAACAAACTCACCATTCCTGGAAGGAAGTGCCAAAACTGGAGCATTCACCAATCTTCTATTCAATTCCTGAAAACAATAATCACATTCTTTTGTCCAGATAAACTTAACACCCTTCCGAGTTAGCTTATTAATTGGACTAGATAACCGTGAAAAATTTCTAACAAACCTTCGGTAATAGCCCGCCAAACCTAGGAAGCGACGAATCTCGGTTACATTTGTGGGTCTTGGCCATTCTTCCACAACTTTTGTTTTTGCAGGATCAACAGTTATTCCATCTTTAGAAACAATGTGACCAAGGAAAGAAATTTGTTGCAACCAAAACTCACACTTTCTCAATATCCCATACAGTTTCTTTTCTTTTAGGGTTTTCAAGATAACCCTTAAATGTCTTTCATGCTCTTATATACTTTTAGAAAACACCAAAATATCATCAATGAAAACCACCACAAACTTATCCAAGAACTCATGGAAAATTCTATTCATTAAGTCCATGAATGCAGAAGGTGCATTGGTTAGCCCAAAAGGCATTACTATAAATTCATAATGGCCATATCTCGTACGGAACGCGGTCTTCGGAATATCTGCCTCCTTTACCTTCAGCTGATGGTACCCCGATCTCAAGTCAATCTTTGAAAAAACTGAGCTCCCTGGAGCTGATACAACTTCATTTGATGGCCCGACATCTGCTGAAGTAGATGCAAAGGATTTCACCACCCCTTTCTGCTTTTAGTCTAACTGCTTCCCATCACTCAAGCTCCTTGTCGGACACTCGTTTGCATAGTGAACCATCTCATTTCACTTATAACATTTCACTAACTGCAAATCAAATTTGTTCTTACCTTCACCTTGATCCTTTTCAGTGCAATCATGAGCCTTATGTCCCATCTTACCACATCGGTAGCACTTTCTAGAATTCAGAAGACATTCCCCAGCATGCCTTTTGCCACATTTATCACAAACTGGAAACTTAGTTCTCTTACCATCAGACTTTTTTAAAGAATTCTTACCTTTCTCCTGCCACCTCGGTCTCTTCTTCTGCTGGTTGTTATAGAACACTTGGTCATCGGCAAACTCCATTTCCACCTTCTCAGCACATCGAACAAGCTTTTCATAACTTTTAAACTCACGAGAAGCTAATACCCTTCGATACTTTGGCTTTAATCCTGAGTAGAAACGATTGATTTTACTATCAAGGTCCTAGATAAATTTTGGAGCATACCTTGCCAATCGAGTGAACATTTCTTCATAGGAAGCCACTGAGTCTTCCTCTTGCCTCAATTCCAGGAATTTCTTTTCCATCCTAAGTCGAACAGCCTTAGGAAAATACTTCTCAAGAAACATACCTTTGAATTCATCCCAGTCAGGAGCATCAATCTCATCGGCGTCCCTGATATTTTTAACCATAGAGCACCACTGATCTGCTTCACCCTCCAAACGGTAAATAGAAAGACTAACCTTTTGAATGTCTGAACACCCCATGACATCAAAAATCTTCTCCAGTGCTTTAATCCACCCTTCAGCTAGCACAGGGTCAGATGATCCTCTGAATGATGGGGGGTGTTGCCTCATGAAATGTTCCACCACTGACATGTTCATCTGCGGTTGTTCTGGCTGATCTCGTGCATGGATACCACCGCTATTTATCTCTTGAGTCAACTGCGCCATTACTGCAACAAACTGTTCAGTTCCAATTCCGACCATCTCAGGATGCTGATTCGGAAGGTTATTTCCTTCTGTATGCCTTCCTAGCACTGCCTCCCTGTTTCCTCTGCGGAAAACCATTCTGAACAAACATGTCTTAGATGAAGAAACATGGTAATCTTTAAATTCTATATCATTTCGAAAAAAAATAAATATTTTTGGATAATCATTTAATAGAATTCTAACTCCTAAAGTTATCTAAACCGACCTCTAATACCAACTATAAGGCCCAGCCTTAAACCTTTCTTAATCTTGAGTTATTACAAGATTCCACGTTGAGGATCTTTTCAGGTTTAGAGGTCTAGAGAATTAGATCATAAAACATGCATTACATTCAACATATAAACAAAGTGGTTACATAAAGATAGTATTCTTCATACCCATCAATGGAAACACATTTAAAATAAAACATGGATTATTTCTTGACACATCCTTGACTCTATCATCTTATCATGTACCTTTCCCTTGACCTGTGAAAAAATTTCAAAAACATGGGATGACCATAAAAACTTAGTATGGGTTATAAAAAAACATGGAAAGGAAACATGAGTTCATATATACATAAGAATGAAATCATACTTTACCCATAAAACATAGGCACTTTAACATACCTCATAAAATCATGAATAAATCATAGAAATCATAAGACATAAAGGTAACTTGAGGCATTCATAACATTCTTACGTAGGGAGTAACCCTCTTGGTTACGTTTGGAATACCCATCACAGTATATTACCTAAAATCTCTTCGGAGAAACCTTAACGTTTCACTCCTTTGCGTTACCCAATGCATTGGAGAGCTATAACGGGCTCACCCGCCCTTAGTTTATCACGGAACCACCCGTCTTCATAATAATGCCCAAGAACCATAACATAATTATATCACATAAAACATGCATAAAGGTAACATAAAATTTCCACATTTCAATCACGAGATATCAATACAACACATTGATATAAAAACATTATGAAAACCATTTTCAATACTAAAATAAAAGAAAAGTAAAACATGGTATTTATTTTTCTTTTAAAAAGAAGGTATGGCTTGTAGAGGAAGCCGAAACTCAAATAACGGTCACGACGGCGGAGAAGTCGTTGTCGCCACATACGTACGACAAAAACATTCCCTTTTTTCGTTTAGTAAACGCTTCGTATAAAAAAGATTCCTTTTGAATAAACGTGAAAGTCAAAGGGGTTTATACACCGTATAAAAGAAAGTTGTGTATAAAATAAAATATGCCTCAATGAAAGGAGATTGAGACGAAGTCCCATACCTCGTATCTTACATGACCCGACCGTTCTTTAATCTCTTGAATAATAAACTTGAGTTAATCTATACTTTCTTAAGAACCTTTTTCAAGTTCATTATTCCTTTTTTACCATGTTATGAACATCATGTAATCAGTTAAGCTAATAATGTTCATTTTGTCGGTATTTGGTTCTTAAGTCAAAAATAGACTTCTTACACTTACATGTTGTTAATTTGGTCAAAGATTCATTATATCCAGAATGGTATTCATGATTTAGATATCATATATGTCATATATATCCAGTAAATACATGCATTTATAATATTACATAATCATTTAGAGGTAATAAATGAAATGCACCGTTCATGGAGACGGTAAGCCGTACGTACGCATGAACGCTACTTTCATTTCTATTTCGTATTTTATAGAATGGAATCATAATGATATAAAGGTATATTATAATTCCAGTATAATATCATATATAATATCATAGTTCCATCCTTTATATGTCCCACATATGGTATTTAACGAATCAAATCACTTTGAGGGGGCGGTAGTCCGCACTTCCTAAAATGAAGATATCGTGTTTACCCATAATGGAAACCATAAAGGTATGCCCAAAATGAAAAAAACATAAGCTTAAGGAAAACATAAACATATAATATATCATATATAAAAATAGTGACATCATAATGGCCACCTTTTAAGGTGTTAAATGAGTATTGAACAATCATCGTTTCAGGAGGCAGAATTTCGCCATCCACGGAAACCGTATGTTCTTTAACCATTTGATGCAGTTGTGTGAGAGTGTAGCTCAAATAAATCTTATAACAACATCCTAGTATATTGAAGATACCGGTGTTGTTACAAAATAAGTAAATAAAAAGAGTTTAGGGGGTTGGATAAGCAAAATAAAACAAATGAACATGAGAGAATGAATTACCTTAAAAAGTGTAACTCCTTTTGATTTGAGCCTAAAGGCTTCCTTTGAAACGATTCTGCCCAAAGGGAATACTCTAGGATGAGGAGAGGGATGTGGATAGAGTAAATGGGCAGGGGTTGGCCGAGCCAAAGGCTTGAGGAGTGTGTGAAATGAGGTAGAGGTGGGGGCCTTTTATAAGAGGAGAGGAGGGGCACTTTTGGAAAGTAAAGAAATATTACTTTATTTGAAAATGTGTTTCGGTTTCAAAAGGTCCCACATTGATTTAATTCTTGGATAAGGTGATAAGGCTTCGAAATCCACTCATCCAATTGGTTTTGGACATGTGTAGTTCATAGATTTTACATTATCTTTCCATTTTATTTAAATCGTTAAATAATGAGGTCATCGCAACATCATTACTATGTCATAAATAATTTAATTTATTTAATGTCTAAAAATCAAAAAAAAAATACTATGATTTAGGAAATATTTTTATATTTCCAAGGACTATTTATAATCAAAGATCTGATCTTTATTACCCCATGTAAAAATTGATTTCGTAAAACATATTATGTTTGTGTCATTTTTACTTTAACATTTAATAAAAAGTTATTTATGTCATTTCCCAACCAAAATGTCTTCATGGGGTCCCCAAGTTGACCCATGGATTGTCTTGGTCGGCCATGACACAACCAATAAGGTTGGGACATGTTTCTAGGTCATTTCATATTATTAAAGCATTATTTATACCTTAAACTACACTAATTACCACTAATCGCGATTAAAAACTTAATAAGTTACTATTCACCAAAAAAAAATCTTTTAATCTCATTGAACCACATTTTACTTCTTAATGACAACCATGTATGTCGGATTTTCAAAATTCAATACACATTAGTGGTAAACTTTCATTTAATTGAAAAATCAGTTTTCTTGATTACCACTTAGTGGTTTCACTATTCGTCAAAAATTGATGTTTTTCAGAAAATTACCAAAATTTCACCCTAAGATATATTTGATATTCTGAATTAAAAAATGAAGTATATTTTACAAAATTCAAATCATATAAGTCACATTAATTAATTTAATAATTAATTCCCGCTGCCATAGCAAAAAGCGTGTTTTTACAAAACAATATGTATCAAAAGATTGACACCAGTTTAAGTGTAATTTCAAAGTGAAATTGATTTCAATGACCACCATTGGATAAAATGGTAAAAATATATTCTAATTTCACTTTAAAACAAATTCAAAACATAATCTAATCATATAAATAAATTAGGTTAAAAAGCGGTTTTGATGTAAAATGCAGTATTTTTCACTATTCATTAAAAAAATGAATATTGTCAGAAAAATACCAAAAATTCACACAAGGTAAATTTTGATGTCCCAGTCATAAAGGATAAGTTTATTTTGACAGACATAGTTTATAAAATTGTCAAAATATAGATTCAAAAATGGTTTTCCATCAAAAGGCAGTAAAACAATCTTTTAAGAATATTAGTGTATTACATGCATAAGATTGTATTTATTTTCATTTTAAGCCTCTATAACACTATCTTAATCATTAATAAACATAGATAAAAATATATATTATTCATTACTTACTTGGGATGTTACAATAATAATATAATACAATCTGACATCATTAGTTGATTCATGATCTAAAGAGTTTTAAAACACAAAACTATGTTGAAAAAACTGGATGACATTTTAACGAACCATTATAGGATCACTCTTTAAACACCTCTCCAAATAGGTCACATCACATGACCGGTTATTTTTCTCATGACCACCCTACTTACATGAATCATACCAACACCATAGTTTCCCCCATTTTTATACAAAAATTTAAATTTTCCACATGCTTATACTTTTCTTGATGTCGTACCAAAGGCCCATATTTTCACATATACAACCATTAAATTAGAGGCACATCCAAAACACTATACATATACATTCATTCAAAAGGTAACCCAATGAATCATCATAAATATATATATTATTCTATTTCAAATCTTTGAACAGATAGAAATCCCAATCCACTCACATATTCATATAGACTTATAGGACCCCAAAATCATGGTCCAATCCCTCTCATGGGTTACCCCAATCATAGATGTCACCATCTCAATATGACATCAGTTATTTCTAAATATATCTTTGTCTCCCACCTAGCATATAAAAATATCAATAGGATCACAATAGATGGGACAATTCCTTTTCCACACTTTCTAAAAATATCATGACACCACCTGAGATATTACATCCCCAAAACGAGCTTGATTCTCAGGAACCATCCCCACATGAGAGTGCCCATAGAGAGTCATATATCACTATTAATTACCATTTGTATATAAATAAAACTATATAATTCATTGTGATCATTAACAATGGATCACAATTAATGGATCAGTTATATAAATTACTATTCCATGTAATAAGGAAAAAATACAAGTATTTTTTATTGAAACCTTAATTAATTGAATATAGATATTGAAAACCTACATGTGGTTTAATATGAAGGCATCAAATGCATTCAGGGACAAAATATGGTTAGTATAATTCCCATACACTAATTTATTACATCAGTATCATCAAGAGAACCCTGATGTAGATTCACAAGCCTACCATAAAAAACATATACAATTCTTCCCATTTAGGTATAGTTCCTCCATATAAATATAATACAAAAATGACATATGAGTAGTTGATCACACATTAAATATCTAACACTCATTACATAGTGAAAATAGTCAGCCTTTCTATCATATATCATGGTGATTCTATATTCATTATATGATTCATACAACACCTTTCCCCCATGTCATACAAGTTACTAAAACATAATAACTATCCTCTTTCCAATGGCCTAAGGGAAATATCTTATAATCCATAATTCAAATATTTCCAACATCATCTGTATAACACTTTGTAAAAATAAAATTAATCATAAATTCATATGCCAATTACATCAATCCCATTATCTTGATAATATGGACAACCATAGGGAATGTTTTTCATAGTGAACCAATGCAGATTACATGACATGCCCAAAAACATCCCAATGACTCATGTCTACTTAATCATGAAATAATAATATAACAAATAAAATAAAGTCCCAAAGAACACATTGTAATATATCATCGTCCTAAAAAACTATCAAATACCCAAACTGATGGTCCCCAGTGCACCTCAGGGAAACCTCTCTGAATTATAGTGGATACCAGAGACTTATTTTTGTATAGAGAGGCATTGTTGGGTAGACATAACCCTTATATGCAAATTTGAAATAAAAAATAATTATAAAAAAATCTCCCACATTTGATTACATAGAATATTAAATATTGAATGACATAATCAATAAACTTAACATGATGAATATTAGATGGAATATTGTGAGTCCTGAAATGCCATGATATATATACCAAAAATTGTATCATGCTCAACTGATTTCATATATGTACAGAAATAAAATAATGTAAAGATGTTTTCTATATGAATACAATGAGACTGAACTCATTCTAATATCCATCATCAGATAACACATCTCACTCTACCAAAATATCCTAGGACATAACTAAAACATACACCTACCATAACCATGTGATAGAAACATAGTCACCAAAGTGAAATGTTTGAGCTAGTAGGGTGTCAGTACATAACTCAGTAGAGAACCAGCAACTTGCTCTCATACTAATAATAAAATTCAATGATATGTATATTTGAGCTGATCTTAATAAATAAAAAATAAAATAAACAAACTAAATATTAATAAATAAATAAATAGAAATAACATATTCAAATTTATGTTAAAATATTTATTAGCATGTATCGGTGACCATAGCTCCATAATATTAAAACCACCCGTTGAAATACACATATAACATTTTTCATGCCCAAATACCTTTTGCAATCCATTGGTCTAGGACCCAGATAGACCATAACATCTATGTCCAGCACTGGGGTCTCCCTGAGCACATCGCGATACCATGCTATCCATATCAACCAAACCACCCTTCTGGTTCATTATTTATTGTATTATCACATACCTCCCATTATATGTGTTTCCCCATAAATTTAATAATACCAATAGTATCACATTAGTATTCAATGTGTGTTATCTCATCTAGTTATAAGTCTATAATAATTACAAACATAGGTACATGCTGACCCCAGGTATACATGACAAGCCACTCTTAAGAAGATAGTAGGCCCATGGAAGATCACATGCTATAATACCCCACCAAAACCCCCATTACAATAGAACCTAATGACCCACTCCAATCATACCTTCAATAAACCAAAAATAATCATCCAGGAATCATTCCAAACATCCCCCTTATGGGAGTTTTTATTATCCGCAACATAATCACTATTAACATCTTACATTAAGAAGAATCCTTTATGTACCACAAACCACCCCTTTCAGAGTTTCCAATCAAAATACAAAACTACCACCATGGCATATTAAATTTATAAAATAACCAAAACAAGGTAGTATTCTAATTTTATCAGTTCATTATCATGGGGTGTTTTCTATAATGTTGCAATATAGAAGATACATTGGTTGGTCAGACAGAAAACCATGCTTCACAATCCACCAACCCATGGGATCACATGTTTAGTATGGGTTCTTGGTGACACTCTATAGCATTTATACCCTTAAAAAAATAAAAAAAATCAGGTTCATATTAAAAGGGTCACCTATGAGGGTCCCATATGTAATTACTAATAATGAGGAATCCTTATAAATTTCCTCAATCAGAACTTGTATTTTATACCTACAACCAACACCTCAAGGAATCATTATCCAATTACATCCACAATTTCATCAAATTTCTATAAATTCCTTAGGGATTCAATAACCCTAGTATTACTATATTGTTGATTTTCATTACCATATCACTTTCCCCACCACCACTAGGTTAGTCGTTACACCCCACATAAACACTAAGCCAATATATAGTATAAATCGTTTTATAGTAATGACCCAAATAATGAAGAGTGATGACCCCTCCCATTTATCTATGGGTTTATCAGGTCTCCTACACTAGGTACACTAGTAAAAAGTCATCAACAAATCATCATCCATTAGTGATTAATAAAAACTACCCAATTCACAATGGTCTAATTCGTCCCTCTAATGTTTTACATAATATATGAATTTTCATTAATATAATTACATAATTTAAATAAAATTTCAGAATTAAATTAAAAATAAAATAATAATCACCCCATCACCCTACAAGAAAGGACACAAATTCACATTCATATAAACACCTAGTAAAAATTAAAAGGATAAAACTAATGTCTAACTTAATTTTTTCCAGTTCAATCCATTAATCTTCATTGGAAAACTCTAGGTTCCATGGCCCACTAAGGACTGACAATGCTCGATCATCAATCATATTATCCCAAAAGACCAAACTCATGCTAATAAGCTCATTTAAATTAATTATATAAAATATAATTAATTAATCAATATAAAAATAATTAGGTATATTTTTTGATTACTCACCTTGTTGTTGATCCACACCAGATTAATGTCCCCCACCATCAGTGGGCATGTGGGAACTCCCAACACCAATCCTTGGATAATCTCTAACCAATGACCTAAAAATAATTGGAAATTCAATTTAACATGCGAAAAAACATGAAATATAATTTATTAGAAATACATCATGTCAAAATATTTTCTTAATTGATATCCATGATATCTTATTATGACCTCATCATATGAAAATGAATTCCCCATTATTGGAATCTTATTATGCCGTGCTCTAGTGGACCAAGAATAGAAAAAACATAACATTTTAAATTATAATTAAAACCAATAGAGTGATTAAACAAGAATATCTCTTTTAAGATAATGATTCACCATATATTTTTTGGAAAAAGGATCTAAAAACCCTATAAAAGGGAATTGGAGCTAGCTCGAACGTGTAATGGATTGGTGAGAAGAGGGATTCTCACCTCTTAAAAATTACAAGTGGTGGGGGTGATGGTAAATTTAAAATTTTAATAGGTCACATCATTATATCATTATTGATCGAACCATGAATCCAAATACATTCAATTCAGCAAAAATAGAACTATTCTTCATCATGGTTTTTGCTAACAATGCACCGATTATGTGACTAACTCTCCAACATTGCACATAAGTTTACTAAAACAATAATAAAACCATGGGAAAATCCACCAAATCCCAACCAAAGGTAGATTTTATATTCGATGATCCACATTGTTTCTTCCTTAATATATTTTAATCACTCTAGACAACTGTAAAATATAAAAAATATAATAGGAATTCCTTAAATTTTAGTGTGGTGCATAGTTTCACCTAAACCTTGCACTAAAAGCATTTCTCTTGGTGGAAATTCCTATAAAATTTTTTATTCCATAATTATTTATTATTAAAGTCTATTATTTTTAGTATTTTTCTTAGTAAATATATAAATTACAATGTATGAGACTAAATAATAATTGTGAGGTATAATGCATGATTTTATTAAAAATCCATAATAAATGATAATAAATGATATTTTTACTGAATATTATTTTTAAAATGTAATGAATAATTAATTTTTAAATTATATATAAGGATTAAATTTAGTAATATGTTGATTGATACAATTTAATGTGAATTAAATTTAATAAATATAATATTTTAATTTCAAATTTAATTTTACTACTTATTTTTTTGATTTGAATTTAAAATATTTTGAAAAAATTTATAAATATAGGATAATTTTTAGAAATGTAATTTAATTATAATGTAACTCATATGTAAAATGAGAAAAGAAAAAAATGGTGGATGTTGTGTTATTTAATTTTAATTACGGTAGAATTAATGGGTTTTTAAAGTTTTATATATATTAGGAATGTGGAATCAACGAGGATTATGTAAAATCTTGTATTTTAATATGATAATTAAATAAATTATTATGAAATGAAAACACCATAATTTTTTGGAATAGGAAAATCATCAAATGGTGTCCTAGGTGTTCTGACGAGATAAGAGAAGGAAGGGTTAGTAATATAGGTAGTTTTTAGACACAATGATGGTGACTAATAATTGATGCAATTTATAAACCAATTGTTCAAAAATTTCCCTAATATTTATAAACACAAGATAAATGATTAACCTATAGAAAATAGATAAATATAGCATTTTATCAATATTATTAATCCTTTACCTTTATTCATGGATTTATCTCATTTATTATTTTCATATAATTTTCAATGATCCCTATTTTCATTTCCATCTCATTTCATTTAATTATTTCCAAATCTAATGACTAAATAAATATATTCATTTTAAAGGCTGACTGGAGAGTGGTTTCATTTGTTGAATAATATTACTCATTATATTATTATATTTTTATAATGATATAATAGATTAGAATCATAAATAATGTGATGAAATATGTTTAATTATTATTATTTTATCATTATAAGATAAAGTTAACAAAACAATATCTCAATTATAAAAAATGTTTAATTTTTTACATTTTAATTATATTTCTTCTTACCCTTATTTTTGATTTTTACAAGACACTAACACCAAGGTCATGCTTTTATGGATTAGGTATTAATATTCATTTACTAATTTATTTATATTTTTGTTCCTTACATTTTTAATTCCCAAAGGTGGTGAATCTATCTCCATTGTTAATTTTTATGTTTCTATATGTATATGTTCATCAAATGTTATAATTGTCACCACATGTGAGATGTATTTTTATGTACATGTTTAATAGTGTAAATATAAAATTTTATATTTGTTTATTTTATTATAAAGTAAATACTAGTAACTAACCCATCCATTTTCAGAACATAATCATTTAATTTTACATTAAAATATACACCCTCATAATTTTAACATTTCAATAAATTAAAATAGATAAAATATAAGAAGCATATGAAACATATGACTAAATAATAAATGATATATAAAGAAAACCAAATCAGAAATATATATTTTTATAATGTAGAATAATTTAAATAGAAGTAAAAATGTGATATCTCATAAAAAATGAAATAATTTAATATTGATTAAATGAGTCATTTCATTGAAATTGATGTGTCTATTGATAAATGTTGATTTAAGATTATATTTAATCCAAAAATAATATTATGACTAATACATTTATTTTCTTGTTATTACACAATAGTTTGGAATTTTTACTTATCCTTTCTAAAACTAAACTTTTATATGTGTAATTTGTAATATTATTAGAGAACTAATATAATTTTTTTCTATTTTTTAGGGAGGAAATTTTTTTATTTATAATAAATATATTGTTATCAAAATATATATTTATTCTATTAGAAAATAAATTGTAAATTTAATACATTAAATAGGGTTCAACATTCTATATAAAATTATACTCTTACAACCTATGGTTTAATATACTTTGTCTTCTTGTACAATAATTTTGAATTTATTGAATATCAGAATAAATAAATAAAAAATAATGTTGGTTACATTGAACAACACTAATATTTCATGGGGAGGGAACATCTCACAAAACAATAATAATAGATGACCAATAAAAATTGTTCACATATTAATGTGAATAAGAGTAACATAAGGTAAAATATAACTTATTTTGTATTTCCAAAATTATATGATAGGTGCTATAAATATAGGTAATGGAATATTATTAATTTTCTAATTGGGTAAGAATTGAATATTATAATAAAAATATTTATGTACGTAGATTGTATATTATAATATCATTGGAATAATTAACATATATTATGACATATATTTACCTTGATTAATGAAAAATATTCTTAAAACAATAGTTGTTGTAATGTTTTCCACTTTTACAGATCACTTTTACATATTTTCATGTAATATGAAGAAAAGTAAACTAAATTTATGACATACAAGGATGTATAATGAGATAAGGTTGATTCTAAAAAAATATACTGATGTCAGAATAATAAAATAAAACATTACTTCTATAGTGATTGAAATTTAAAAATGGTTATACAATAAATTTATATCTACCTCTCAACAGTGATTGAAATGGTACAGAAAACTAAAAAAATCCCTCATTTTTATGATAACAAATTATATATTGGACAAATACACATTCAAAAAAGTACAATTTTTTTCTTTCAAGTATTTGATTATTTCACAACTCCCCATATCAAAAAATCATCCCTAATTGTGAGTCCCCCATATATAACTTTAATGTAAATAACAGCCATCATCCATCAATTCTTCATATGAAGAGATTATGATGAAATTCCACTACTATCATATGTTGATAGATGTTTGATTTATATAATCGGTTGATTATAATTTAGAAAAAAAGTCAAAAATATCCTTAAAATGAATGAATAATTTATTCACATTAAAATACATGGTGAATTTGATTAGAGTAATAGATCACAATTGATTCACTCTGGTGGATTATATTCAGATTCATTAGCTCATTGATATCACATTATTTTCTTCTATAATGGTTCTATTTTGAAATATATGTCAAATGATGGTGTGAAGAATTTAAATAAGCCTTATGATGACAAATTATTACTTCAGGAACATAGATACATTAGTTTTTTTGGTAATAATGTAATGTATTAATTTAGTAAAATGTTTGATTTTATAAATGACCATAATATTAAAATTAATAATATATGAATATAGTAAAGAGTATTTTTAAACATAAATCAAATATTATAAAGAATTTGAATATATATAATAGAGTTTCACAACACATCATCAATTTTAATTCTTGCAATGACCATCAATGTTCAAATAAAAAATATATTGTCACAAAATAGGGACCCCAAAATTGCTTCAACCAAAAAGTATTCTACTAATAATGTATCGAACTAGTATTGATCAAAAATATCCTCCATTAAAATAGATTCAAAAACATTTAACATAGGTTTATTGGAAACCAATATATTTTTAAATGTCCTGTGATTCGATAGAAATTATTATAAATAATGAAAAACATCAGAACACAATACCAAATTAATATAGAATGCTTCAAATAAGATAAAAATTCATTGACATAAGACATATTGATAGAAAAATGTAACATGAAGACAAATAATAAAATTTAAAAAAATTATGTGTATAATTAAACTGATCATAAGAATTTTAATTTAGAGTCCCCTATGACGATGCTTAAATAGTTACAACATTTATCATAATTTTTTTAATAAGAACTACTAATATATGATCATTCAATTATAAAATACATATTTAATATATTTATTGATAACTATAAACTATATATTACTATAAATAATATTTCTAATGAAATATAAAAGTACAGATTAAATCATGTTAATATCTTAGTTTATAGAACATTATATACGAAATTTTTGTTCATAGTAAATCATTATATTTATAAAAATATAATTGGAAACAATAGTATTTTGTCAGTATTATTTACTCTGATTAAATATATATTATATAGTAATACATATAGTAGATAACCTATTTTTTATAGTAATCAATATTTTGTAAATTCTACCTACATATTCCACATTTATGACATAAAATGATGATATTACCCATATAACCAAAAAATATAAAAATAATTTATTCCATATTTGGAATGGAATGGGAATGTAAAAGAAATTATAAAATTTTATATTTTCTCATTATATTAATGAGTTTTAATTTCAAAACAATTCTTATAATTACCATATAACTTATTGTAATAGAAAAGATTCATGGATGATAGAGAATATCTATGTCAAATGAGAGAAGAAATATCATGAAAAAATTGAAATGAAGTAGAATAGTTAATCAAAAATTGAAAATCATGAGAGATTAGTATATTATTAATTAATATCATTTTAAAAATATTGATCCCAAAAGTATAAAACAATGTAAATGGTTATTATGATAACATACAATAAATAGAATTAAATATTACCAAAATTGTAACTATGGAACAACATGAATGTTCAGACTAAATAATCATATTCTAAAAGAATCAAGGAAATGTAATAAAATCAGTTCAGAACATGAGAGAATAAACTACGACGTTGGGGCTTGCATATATTAGAGTATTAGATATCATAGAAAATTTAATATATGAAGTATCATCCCTCAATAAATTTTTATTATAAAATCAATAATATATTCTCTATGTTTTAGTTAAATAATTCAACAAAATAATGTATATTATTAATTATATGAAATAAATGTTTCATTTTTGTTAACAAATGGAGAAATACTGCAATCATAGTGGCAAATAAATTATCAGAACCATGGATTTCAATTAAATATTTCATTAAACATTTTCTTCTGATTAATATTTCATTATTTTTATTTAATTTTTTAACCTAAATCCACGATACGTTGTTAAATTAATGTTAGTATATTTTCATTATATTATGTTATTTTTATATGTTTAATCACAAATTTAAATCAATGTTTACCATTAATTGAGATATCACAAAAAAATACAAATGATGAACCAAATTGTAATACAAGATATTATCTAAATTCAATGAAATATTATATAATTAATTTCCTATAGTAAATTAGATTCATATGAGTTATAAAACTATTTTTCAATTTATAATGAATCCACAAATTTTTTTTAATAGAAAAAAACATCAATATATTTAATGTTTCCACAATGGCCGAAAATTCCCTTAGAGACCAAGGAAACATCGATATTATGGGAAAACAAAACACGTGGATAATATTTAATAAAATCTTACTCATAAACATGAATAATAAATAATAAAAATATGGATAAAAAGGGTGGGGAGATGGGTAGTAGAGGAAATTTCCCCATGACATGATCCCTAAATTATAGAATAAATAATATATTTTTTAATTAAATTAATGAACTAAAAGACCGGGTGCATACAAAAGGGGTTAAATCCTAAATAACTAAACTTATTTATTTTAAACCTCCATTATTGTAACATTTTGTTAACATAATTACATTCAATTGATAATAATTGAATTATTGAAAAATACAAATTAATTTGGTCATATCTTGGAAAAATATATAATAACTAATTAATGTATATCTATATAGTTCGATTATAAAATAGTATCATACATATCATTTATTGTTGTGGTATAATTTTATATTACTAAAAATATAATACATATATTTCAGTAGAAAATAACACATATGAGGGACACATATGTTGTGATATTGAAATTTATAAATAGTTATATGTGATGAATATACATCTATTTTTAATTCCACGATAATATAAAAATATTATATTTTTATAGAATGTTATACTATAATTATAGATAAAAATCTAAATAAAACACCCATCCCACAAAAATATTATAATATAAAGAAACAATAACTCACTAGATATTGATAATTGATATTGATGGAAAAAGGAAAAAATTAAAAATTTCTGTTTTATTTTTGATAAAAAAACTCGAATTGGAATATCTGTCACAGAATAGTAGAATCCAAATCTTGTGAATCATAATTTTGAAAGGAAAAAATAACATATTTGTTTGAAAATTAATTACCTGTATGGTCATGGAATATATTAGATGATCCAATAATTTTGGTGAAATAAGAAAAAAGGGGGAAACTGAGGTTATCAAATCCAGCATAAATAATATGTTTAAAAACATGAAAAGGATACATAAACATTAATAAATAAGTCACATTAGATTAAAATAATTACATTGAAGGATGAATGTTTTTTAGGAGGAAATGGAGTTTCCAAAAATGCACTAGTGGAAATAAAATATGATCTATAGTTGAATGGGATGTTAGAAGTGAAATGACTGATATAGTACCATAAGAATTAGAAAGAATCAGGGGGGATAAAAAAATTATAAATAATTTTTATTTGATTTGGGATGCTTTAAAAGTACATAACTAAAAGTGGTTATATTTATTTCCTACAGAAAAGTTTTTTAAAAACATCAAAATTTTGGAGGTTTTATCTCCTCTCGAGTTATTTTTATTCAGTTTTATTTTTCAATCAAAAATAAATAATTGGAATTAAATCTTAATAATTCCATAAAATTTTATTTTTATTTCAGTAAGGCTAATATATAAATAATTTATAGAAAAACTATAAAACCAATAGAATTAGAGTATGTGTACCATCATAATTAATTATCATATGATGAATAGTGAAATAATTATTATAACTAAAAACCAACAATGGTGAAAAAAAGAGTAATTAT
Organism: Viscum album; assembly: GCA_963277665.1. Taxonomy (NCBI): domain Eukaryota; kingdom Viridiplantae; phylum Streptophyta; class Magnoliopsida; order Santalales; family Viscaceae; genus Viscum; species Viscum album. Next base: position 1,276,653,462 of record OY728141.1, on the reverse strand, counting down.
AATCATTTACCTCAAAAGAGTGACTTTTCATGTGTTTCATTAGATGCGCTTTCTTTCTAAAATTTATAGTACATCCTCTAATGTATTATATTTCTCATCATCATATTCTAGTGCTTTCAAATTGATGTCATCCTGAAGTTAAAACGGAATACCAAAATCACAATTTATATTATAAAAAACATGAGATGTGGTTAAGAGAAAAAATTGTGAAAAATCAAATAAATTTGTGAATAAGATATTCAATAGTAAAGCAATAAAATTGTGAAATGGATACTCCTAATAAAGAAAATAATGCAATTTTATAATGAGGAGATCACGGTGATTTTTAAATATGGATAGAGAAATCAAATAATTAAAATAAAAAAAACATTAAATTAATAAAATAAATACATCACAATGTCTCTATTTAATATAAATTAAAAAACATGTTTCATTGAGGCACTAATGGAAGCTTTTCTACAATTAAAAATTATAACAAGAAAGGACCCCTGACACCCACTACATATATGTAATGCTTTGGTAAATAATATATGGGTTTTTTATTCACAATAGTTGATACAATTACCTATCAATTTAAATTTATTTCAAAAAATATACACTCTATTCAAGGACATAGAAAGAAATCCATAAATAAATAGAAAAAATAGTCATAATCTAATTAAATGGAATAGAATTTGGTAATGATGATCAACCAAGTGACACAACATCCTTCATAGTAAGGGTACCATATCTATAGTCATCCCCAAGAATCCAAATGACTGAATGTGGGGGAACCTGAATAAATAATCCCCATTGACATTGAAGAGAGATATAATGGTATTATGGTTGAATTAAGAAAGATAAATAAATCTGGGATGTTCAAATAATTTAATTAATTTAAACAAATACTACATGTAGTCATGTTTTATTAATTTCAATAAATATATGCACGCAATAAAGAAGTTGAAAATCACTAATACAAGAAATATAACCATCCTATTGAAGATTTGAATAGTAAAAAATAGAAACAATGTTTCAAATGTAAGGTCAATAATATATATAGAAAACATGAAAAATATGGTATGTTTTATTATGTTCAATAAATGTTTAAAAATTTCAGTCATTTTCAGTTAATTTCCATAATGGATACCTCATCAATTATTCATCGATGAAAATGACAAATGAAATCCCTCTCTACTGTGATTGATTTGAAAATGAAAATAAGAGTGTAATGGGGAAATGATGATGAAAATTTATGTGGAGGTGGGATTTTCATACGCTAACTAGAAAAAAATAACAAAATAGGTTGGAAAATGTCATGATGAAACTAGATTTTGTTTTTAAAGTAGACAAAAATATGTCAGTACAATATTATATATATATATATGTTAAATAAAAATAGATAAGTTGTACCTCCACATGAAGTTGTTTTGCATTATCTATTTTTCATGAATAGTTTGACGATTTAAGGAACCGTATGTTGAGAATTCAAACATGGAACATCATATTATAATAATATTAAATTGTTATGTCACTCATTGAATTCTGAATGTATAAAAATGGATCAGATAAAAAAATGTAAGATAGAATAAAATCATTTAAAATTAATATTTAAGTATTCATACAAAATAAAAATAATGAAATGTTTTTAGAAAACTAAGCAACATGACACTTTTAACTTGTAATATTATTTAACCAATAATTATTTTTTAGATATAAATACATATCACATTCATCTATATATAAAGTAGATGAATATGGATGGTAATAAAAAGGTATAGATGTCACATGATGTTGGTAGAAAAAATTGCATTTAAAACATTAGTTCATATGTTTTTTGTATAAAATAATACATATTGAAATTGAGAAGGATGTACCATCACAATTCCATGATGCAGAGGTTTAGAACATATGGTGAGGGTGTCCAGTAATTGATACTACCAACAAACTTTTTCATTAATATGAAATAGAATACGATAATGCGATAATCAAAAACATTGAAAATTAGAATAAAAAAATAAAAGAAAATATACCAATTGAAATAATTAAAAATATATATACACTATTGATGTAAAATCTAACAATAAAAAAATAAGAAATAAAAACAAGAAAATATTACCCAATGAAATATGTAGTGTCTATGGATTTTAAAATAAACAAACCCTTCCCATTAGTATAAATTAGAGAGCGTGTAAAATGTTAGTTTAGATGTCACAGGGGTCAATATAATTATGTGGCTATGTACTGGAGAAAATAAAAATTAATTGATACACACCTGCAGAAATCTAACAGAAAATTGATGAATTAGTATAGTCATCATTAAATTAAACCCATCCATGTGTTAATTAGAAATACTATGTGTTATAGAATTGATAAATGAAATGAATAAGAGATTCTATATTGTGGTGATACTCCAGAGATATCATACAATGAGTTGAGGAGGTCGGTAGCCCGGAGACATAGGTGTTAGCAGACGATGGAATTATGAAGACGTGATGTGGAAGGTGGATGGGGTTAGAAGGAAGCTGAATGATGATATTTATATAGGTCGATATACATTTACATCTATCAAAATTTCCCAAATTATGATTGTGGAGGTATTTATCTGGAAGGATCATGTGAAGAAAGAGACGAAGTCTGAGGTGGGTAGGTGGAAGGTAGAGTCAGGTATCTAGAAGTTAGAGGCAAGGACTTACAATGAGTGATGGATATTTACACCGGTTAGAGGTTCTGAAATTAGGAGCTCAAGAATATAGAGTTGTGATCAGGAGGGAGATGATTTCGGGGAGATGTTGGTTATTTACGATGGGATTCATAGATTGTGGGAGATGTGCAGCCCTATAGAAATAGAAGGGAATAAGAAAATGGAAAACTGGAGGTGCTAAGGGATAATGTGGAGGCGAAATTTGGAGTAGATAAATCCATCATAGAATGCATAATACATATTAAAATTTTAATTATTATTATAATAAAAAAATAAAATAAAAACGGGTATTATATCATCCTGATATTATTTTTAAATTATAAAATTCATATTTTATACGATGATTGAACCAAATTCAATAATGACATAATTTTAAACAATTAGTACTAAAAAACATCAATAACATATAATCCCATTGATATTGAACATAAAATTTAGAATCATTTATGATTTTAAATCAATTATATAAAACTATATAAAAAAATAATTTTAATTTATATTAAAGTATAACTCATAATAATTAATTTTTATATATGTAAATTCAAATGAAAACTAAATATAAGTAAGGTGGTTCTTAATCATTTCAATTATTGGATTCTAATCATTTTCTTGAGTTTCTATTAACACTCTATAATGATATGTAATAATATTTTGTATTATACTATTATTGATATATTAACTTTTTTCATATTTATTATATGGTTATCTTTCACATTCATTTAAATGAGAAATTATTTAATCTATTTTGTTCCATTCATTTTCATTCTATGGGTTAAATATTATACTTGTTTTTATAGATTAAAATTTAATATTTTGGGGATTTTTTCATGATATAATCCTAAAACATTATTTCTAGTGATGCGTGGATTGAAGATATACACACAATGCATCAAGTAGGGATTTATTCTTCGAAAAAGTTATAATGGAATTAATTGTATGGGTTATTTCTTTAAAATTGATTGCATGTGATATGAATAATATTTTCCAAGAAACATTAAGGATTATTATATTATCTCTTTCTTTTGAACAAGTTTTCTTTATTATCCTATTTGGATTCTATTAATATAAGAAAAATATTTATCTTGATTATTTTATTTAATTCATGAATTAATATTAATTTTATTAAAATTTTATAAAAGTTATCAGTATCATCATATGACATTAATATAATCAATATTAAAATCCATGTTATTTACGTATTTCATAACCTAATGAATTTATTCAAAATTTCCCTCATAGTGATATTTATATTCATATCCTTAATATTCTTATGATATTAATATTGGTTATGAATGGTTTTTACTAAAACAATTAAAAATAGAAAGGTTTGTTTTTTAGTTTAGAATGAATAATGTGTATATTTAATAATCAATGATTTATTAAAAAATATGACTATTTTTGGGATAAGAAAGTATTTTTTATAATGGGTTATATATGTGATTTATTAATCCTTAAAAAATCAATATAAATTTATTTGTTATGTTAGTGTTAAAATTGTTTTAGAAAAATTGGAAATTTTATCATGTATTTTGTCATTTTATTTAGATTATATATTTAGATAGAGATTAATGGTAAACATTTATTATATGAGATTCAAATATGTATTTTGATAGAATGGTCTATGTATATGGTAGTGTTTGTGGGATTAATAATAATAAATTTTTTTATTTTGGATTTCCCTTTTCATCTAATAAGGGTGAAATAGTAATTTATTACCTTTGTATGAAAGTTGAACCATAAAATGTGAATGAAACAAAGAAAGAATGAATGTTGATGGTCTATGATTGACAATCATTACATAGACATCTAAAAGGATTGGAATTGGACATCTATGAATCATTATTACTTTTAATCATCAATCATTATGTATTAAATGTACACACAATCTATTGATAATTATTATATCATTATTTGAGAGAGACTCAATGATGGGGAGATACTTAATGGGTGGTCTCAATATCATGATTATATCCTTAATATAAATTGATGGATATTTGATTCCCATAATCTTTATAAAAAATTTGGGGGGAGAATTTCACTCATCCTAATAACCTACTAATACATGTTATTCCATGATATATCATAATATTCATGAAAAAATATTATTGAATTATACTATATGGGAGATAAACTAGTTAAAGTTGGTGTGCTCTTACAATAAAATAGTTGAAATTAGAATACAACCATCCTATTGGGGAATTTAAAAAAATCAATATACATGTATGAAAATGGTATGAAATCACAATAGATTCAGTGACCAATTTCCTTGCCCCTCAAAAATTTCAAATAAAATATGTTGAATCATGGAATTATTGAGTATGATAAATCAATTACATCCTATCTAAAAATCTTAAATTATTGATGAGAAAAGATAGTTACCTTTTTTGGAGAAAAGAATCATTATATAGTGAAAGGTAGTATTGTTTCTAATTAGAATCCCAAGTTCAATTATAAGTTTTGGAATGTTTCAAAACATACTCTTAGTACTCAACTAAAACTAAATATAGATTATCACGCTCATGAAAATTGATAGTTAGAGTAAACCATCTATATATTCGAGGATATTTATCCTGAATGGATTATTTATATTTTTATATAACAGTAAGATAATATATCAGTGATATATTATCTCTATACAAATAAATATTACTTTTCCATTGAGATAGTTCTGTTTGAGTGATATATAATAGGAATTTTCATTATCTATTGTATTTGACATAATTTTTTTTTACTTGATTAGCCATCTCATATTACAATAGTGGACAAAGAAATGGAATTGATTAAAAAATGATCAGTCTCTATTTAGGGAAACTAAATATCTTTTAGTGATGATAGAAATGAAATTTGTAATATTTTGTTGGTGTCCATGTTTTCAATTTTTTATCCCCCATTAGACCACTAATGATTTTAAACTAAAGGGAAACTAGCTTCGTTGATTATTCTTCTTATTGAAATCTTAGAGTGTGTTAGGGAAATATGAACTAGTTGTCCTTGCATCCTTTGGTTAGTTCCATGAACAATGTATCTCATATTTCTCAATTAAAAATACATGTGCTCAATCAATCTCATGTAATTTTGAACTATTTTATCATTTTTTATAATCATCAAAACATGTGGAAATTTGTGACATGGCTCAAGGGCATGATGAAAACATAAAATTTAATTTATATAAAATTAAATAATTTCTATAGATTTAAGTTGAGTTTAAGGGACATGGAAATATTATAAATAACATGAATATTCCAATAATTAAAAAATTTATTCATATATTATTAAATAAAATATATTATTTTTATATAAATTAACCAATACATATAAAGATGTTAATTTTTTTGAAATAATTTTTATTATTAAAATAATTTCAATTAGTACTAATGGATAAAATATAATAAGAATGAATAAATAAATTAAATAATTAATTAAATATAAAAATAAGATATTTCATGACTGAAAGATATGATAAAACATTTTAGAAATGGTTATATATGGGTATCAAAAGCTAAATATTACGTAGACCAAAAAACCATGATAGTAATTTCCACTCCAATTGTAAAATTCAATTATGAATAATGATATTTATATCCATTACATGAATATTATGGTCATTTAAGGGAAATTTATTCAACTATTTTGGGTATAGGGGCTTTATGGTGTTCTCTATGACGAGACAAGAAAACCCGAGCCTACGGTTCAAGATCAATCTCATGTGTTATACCATTTAAAATCTCTCTGATGGTTCTCATGGAAATGAAGTCTAATGGTGGTAATTTTATAATATACCATATAATTATAGGCTATTTTACACTGATATTATACTTTTTAATATTTTAAATAGATATGAGTGTGTTTAATATTGTTTACAAGAGGAATAAAAGGGATAAAAGTGTGATTAAATTGAAAATGTAGAGTTAATGTGGCACTAGGGACCCGATGGAATAGTATTGAGTTTTCAATGGTATTTATTAAGGATTACCTAAAAAATATTTTTGATAATGGGATCCCAATTACTTTACATCATGTACTATATTGATCACTATGAGGATTGTTTTTCCTCAATGGGTGCTCACTAGGAATCAAAAAATATTTTTTAGGTGTAACGTCTTAAATTAATTTATAAAACATATCTTCCAAAAACCCTCATTCAAGATTTCAAACCACTTTTTGACTGGATATATCCTAGAATAAATAAAATATATCTCCTCCCCTCTGATCTGATTTCCCTATATTATCTTGTTTAAATTACAGAATAAATTTTTTGGAGGGATATTATTTTATAAACTCGAAGGTTTGCATTCCTTTTAATCTCCTAATTTATTCTTTCACTTAAAGAAATAACATAAATCGCTAAATTCTTGTTTCCTAGGACACTTTAATCAATGTATTGGTGATATATTTTCATCCAATAGCTTCTAGATTTTGGTTTTTAAAGTCATTGACTGGGTGACTACATATCTTCTATAATATTATAATTATGGATATGATAGAATCAATGCAGAATAAATTGCAGAATATAGAGGACAAATATTTGTTAAAAAATTCATGAAATTGTTTCCTTTTCAAAATAAAATTTTTATAAATAATAATTCTTCTCACCTATATAGATTATCATGAATTTAAATTCTTATTCAATATATTTCATGCCTGTTATTGATATTTAATACATGTTTATATCCATCTATACGAGATATTGTATATGTGGTTTATTATAATTTTTGTATATTATGTATAAATTTTCTATTAATATTGATAGTGGATGTTACATTATGGTATGTATACACAAAATATATGTATAAACACTAACAAAAACAATAAAATCAAATGTAATTAATGAATATGGCATATTATATTTATTAATATTTGTGAATTAAATATTAATTTTACATAAATGGGGATGTTATTCTTAATAGCGTACTCAATATGAAATAATGGGTTTTTTGAAATCATATGTTGCACACAACATTGAGTTATACCAAAAAATAGAATAATTATTTTAAATTGTTGTTAGTCACTAGAAATTTGATTAGAGGGAAGAAAAAAACTAACTAAAATATGATTACACATGTTTTTTAATGTATTTTCTTTTATCCAATAATATTTATAGGGAGAAAATAAGAATGAATATTATTTTAAGCATGAAATACACTAATATTCATTAAAAGGATGATTTATTTCTTTGTGGTGGAGAAACCTTTTTAAATCTAGTTTTTTTAATTACTATATTTCCATTAAAAAAGTTATTTTTTAGAATAGGGACATCGGAATTTACTTTGGGTAATTTTTTGGTATTTTCTAGCAATGTTTATTTCTTTATAAATATTGAAAAATACTGCATTATAAGTCAAACATGTATTTTCATGTGACTTATTTATATGGTAAGATTCTATTTTTATATTGTTTTAAATTTTGATAAGATTATATTTTTACCATTCAATGTAATTTTGGTCATTGGATTTAATTTAACATTTTAATTAGACAAAAACAAATGTCAATCTTTTGATAGTTATTATTTTTTTTAATACACGGTTTTTGGTTTTGAAAACATGAATTAATTTTAAATTAATCTTTAAAACTTATGTTTTTTGAATTTGGAAAATTCTATTCCATAATTGGAATCAAGAGGTCTAAATTGTGTAAATTGGTATATATTTTTTCCATTATGAATAATAACTTCAGCAAATATTTTATTTACCATGGTTAAAGGATAAATCTGGTAAATAAGGTTAAAAAATAATATTATAATAATATGAAGTTACCCTAACACATGTAATAAAACTATATTATGATAAATGTTCTATAATTGGAATCTTTGGGTTGATTTTGGGACCCCATGGTGCCACTTGTAAGTGAAAATGACATTTTATAAAAATTAATTTAAAGTTATGGAAAATGTAACATAAACATATATTTGTTAGTAAAACAATTTTTATATGGGGTTATATAAGTGATATGTTCGACTATAAAAATTAATTAGAAATATAAAAATATTTACTAATTCATGGTATTTAATTTATAAATTTTATATATTAAATTAATAAATTTAAATATGGCATAATGATGATGTTCTGATTTCTGCATTAATAAAGGATTCAAATAAATTATATTATAAATGTTAAAATAAATAAAATTTTGTTTTATATGTAATAAAAAAATATTATGGATTATATTTACATGTTTTCATGGTATTAATAATTTTTTTCTAATCAATCATGTAAATATGGATTTAAAAAAAAATTCATTATATGAATAGTATCAAAATTAAAATGATTCATATTTTAAAATATAAAAAAATTTATTAAATATTATAAAACTATGAAAAACAGAAGATTCAAAAAATTAGTTATAATAGGTCAATAAGATTATTATTGAAACATTAATTGTATATTTTCATGTTTTGGTAAATATGTTCGTTTCTCAAAGTGTTAAATGATAGATAAAATAGGAAGAGTAATAAATTTAAAATAAAAAAATATTGATTAAAAATTATTCAAAACCTATCCAATTCTAATAAGATGATTTTATTTAGCAAAATAGTCATCTTATTATCGGATTTAATGAGTTCTGGACCTTTTGAAATAGAAAATAATTTTATAATAAAATATTACTTTCAAACATTCCTAATGAGACCCTCCTCCCTCTTATAAAAGGCCACCACCTCTAACCCATTACTCAATCCAATAGAGCCTCATGGATCATACTTCCTCTTCCATAATAAGATCCCAATATCCCTCTATTACACTTAGAATCATTACCACTGCAATAAGTTAATTCAAAAGATCCCTTTGGATCAAATCAAAAGAAGATACCCGATTTGAGGTAACATCTTATGTCATGTTTCTTTCAATTATTTTACCTTCTCCACTCCCAATGACCTTATTATTCAATGTTTACATAAGAAAAAAAAAATACTCAATATAATAGGTTATTTTTATGAGAATTATTATACCTTCAAAAACACAAACCTCCATTTAATGGATATGAACATACTGTTTCTATGTACGGTGAACTACTACCTAAAAAAATGATGATTGTTCTATTTTCACCTACCACCTAAAATAATGGCCATTATGATGGAACAATAATTATACAATATATATATATATGATATTTATTTTATCTCTATTGTTCTGAAATTACAATTTTTAACATTCCTTTATTCTTTTAATTTTCTATAAGTATGATAATTTCATTTGAGGAATTGCGGACTACCGCCCCCTCAAAATGATATAAATCATTCATGAAATACATGTAACATATAAGAGATGTAATTAATTAAATTATGGAACATATAAACATATATATTATAAATTAATTATAATATACCTATGTATCATTTAGTTTTCATTCCTTTAAATATGACCAAGAAATGCAAATAACATTCATACGTACGTATGGCTTACTGTCTCCATGAACGTTGCATTTAATTTATATATCCAAATTCTATAGACTATTATAAATACATATATAGAGGTTATTCATGATATATGTGATATATAAATTATCAATATAATTCTAGAGATAATGGACGTTTGACCACATGGACTATTTATTTTTATAATAAATTTATTTTTTACTCATGTTTTGAACATCGACAAAATGTCCGATATGAACTCAGAAACATAACTAATACTTCTCGAGAAGTTATAAGTGATATAAAATTAATAATAAACTAGAAAAAGTCTATGAATAAAATATAATTTTATTTTATTTTTTTATTCAGGATATTAAGGAATAAACGAGTCAAGTCGGACATGAGGTAAGGGAACTTCTGAACCAAATATACATTCCATTGGTTGATATTATACTTATTGTTTATTCCATGAAATGATTATTTGAGAAATGAATTTTGATATATTATCTTCTTTTTTATACTTGATTTATGTGTACTTATAGTTAATACATATAATTTATCTATTTTATTTACAAAATTGTCTTTTTAAGAGACTTCATCGCAATCTCCTTTCATTGAGCCATGTTTTGATAATTTACACCTCCTAGATTTACACGGTGTAAAATAAAACCTTTTTACCATAACATTTATTAAAATAGAATCTTCTATCAGTGAAACAGTTTACTAAACGAAAAAAGGAATGTTTTTAATGTATGTTACGTCAATGACCTCTCTTCCACCGTAATCATTATTTGGATTCCAATATAATTCTTAATGTTTTTAAAAGGAAAAGAACTCCCTTATTTCATTTTTGTGTTTTTTTATATTTAAAATTTTATTCAATGTGGATTCACTAATTCAATATGCATGAATGATTTATTTTTATTTCAAATGAAATGAAATTATTAAAATTATGGTATTTTAAATATTTTATGTGCTGTGATTATATAATGGTACTTAGATATTTGATGGGTGGTTTCATGGTTAACCAAATGGCAGGTGGTTCCGTGATAAACCAGGGACGAGTGGTTATATTATAACCTCCAATGCATTGGGTTTAGAATTGGGCATATAGTTATTCCATTTATGTTTGATTATGTACCAATATAACATTATATGATATACGTTTTTTTTCTATGTGATCTACTATACTATTTTGGTTACAAAAAGGCTAAGTAATGAGATTATATTTAGTGAAGTGATTTCGATACATATATAAGGTGAAAATTAGTACTTTATGATTATGTATACATAGTTTACATTCTATTTTGAAAATTAACGGCTTTCCTTTTTTTGTGTCCCATAATGAGCTTTTTATCTTCGTCCCATGTTTTTGAAAAAAATAATCATAGGACTAAAATATGAATAAGGTCATGAATGTGATCATAGAAAAGTCTTGTGGTTTATATCATATAAAAATAAACATTTCTATTTGTAATGAGTTTTTGTTTTACGAAAAAATGGATAATGAATATAGGTTTATACTTGAAGTTTTCAAGTTGTTATGTCTATGTTAGGACTTAATTCTCTAATGCTATAAACCTGAAAATATCCTCAATGTGAATTATTAACAAAATTCAAGTTTATGTTAGGATTAAGGTTGGGTCCTTATAGTTTGTATCAGAGATTGGATTATATAAAATTAGAGTTTAGGGTGTTATATAAGAATATGTTACATAACCATAATGGTTTCCATATTATAAATAGTCATAATTATTTTAAATAAATTGAATGAGTTTAGGATAACATGATTAAATAAATCTTAGTATTTACCCTCTTCATAAGATATTATATGATGATTTTACTGATATACTCACATTGTCCATTTTTTGATTTAGTAAATGGATAGTTTTAATAGGAACCTTAGTAACAATGGTTGTGAATAAAACTGTGACGATTTTTAGAATAATAAAATGAATGAAATGGGAGCTGTAATGAGAACTCTTGTGTTTATTCTCAAATAACTATATGGAGTCATTATTTACCAAATGAACCTTGATTACTTTTCTAATACATCATATATGTGAGAAACAAATCCCTATTTATGTTAATGTAATAATCATAAATGTATTTATATTCACAAACCTGTGTATCAAGGATGTGTAATGAAACACCGAGGAAAATGCATTAGAGGGATGTGAAGATGCTATAAATGTGGTATTGAATGTCATATTGAAAATTCATGCCATGGAAAAAGGAAGCATACAGTTGACACCAAGAAAGGGACGTAATTTCTTTCTGAGCAATCAACTGAATGTTTTAAATAAGGTGTGAATTGTCATTATAATAATATATTTCCTACGAAGAAGGTTCGAGAATGGGATCAGTAGGACAGTAGAAATATATGTTTACCAATACCCAATGACATACAAATTGAGGATGAGGAAACTAACAATGACCAATGAAAGGTATGGATTATTTATTATCTGATGTATTGAAATTCTTGAATCTTAGGAAATGATTCATGATTTTGTTTATAGGAAATAATTATTACAATATAAGTTAGATAAATGGATAATGGATCATGATGAATGTTTAATGAGTAGGAATTCTACTTATAAGAGATTCAAGAGTTATGCTATATTTTAGGATGATTAAATATTTAAAATATTAATTCTCCATTGATGATGGGATTACTTTTGAAGATATTTTTGTAGTATGTGAAACCCGAAAGTTTGATTTGTGAAAATGTTATTCAAAAACTAATTATCATTTCTTGTGTGGATAAAAGGGATAAACATAGGGGTTCATATGATCTTTTGTTTTTGAGGCAATAAATGGTTATTACATTTTGGGATGAAAAATGATAGTTATTAGATAACCTTTGAAGATAAATCAGGGTATGTAAATTTTTTAAGAAGTTATATTATTTTATATAATGTTATTAGAAAGACACAATTTTAGAAAAAGGAAAAATCGTCGGATGGGCGGTAACTCGTCGTGTTCGGCATAGCTATATGAATCCTACCCACAACTGAAGGGAGACAAGGTAGCATCACCAATCACTAGCCTACGTTAATTTCCTGGTTACTAAGAGTTATTCTTTTTAGTTAAACTATTTTATTGATCAACAATACAGTTTTTTTAGATCTTATGTTTTATCGAATGGATATCATAATTATATAATTTTTTTGGTGACTATGTGATAATGGTTATTTTGGAAGATGTTTTCTCTTTTGAGAACATTATATGCATTATGAAAAGATAATACTATAAGATTTTATTAGTGGATTAATGGATGAAATTTAAATTTTGAAGAGCCTATATTTTTATTATATACATATGGAGATTTGGGTTATTTATGGAAATGATTAACCTATCATAACAAATATACGAATATATTAATAAAACATCAGTATGAGACTTTACGAGTAGTCGATGTTATTTAGAGATAAAATTTAAGATTTACTATATAAGAATATTTGATTAAATTCTTCTATGTTTTGGGTTTGAATATCAATTTGGATTGTATATATGAATTTGACGGACAACTGTGTATTGAATGGTATTTGTTGAAATTTGGGTACTGTTTGCTGAATTTTGGATATTAAGAGTTGTATTTCTTTTTAAAAAGGATTATCCTTTTGGGGATTATCTGATGTCATACCAATCATTTTCATTTTTGTTAATGTCTAAAGATAAGGGGAATATGTAGTTCATATTTTTTGGATTATGTGATTCACTTGATGTTGATTATAGTAGTTTTTATGTTAAAAAAGTCATCTTGAATACTCATTAATTGTAGAAAAGATGGGGTTTTTGTTGAAACTAGTTAAAAGTGGAAACTCTACATGGAAAGTATCTATATTTATTGACATTCTTAGTCTATAACATAAATTAAATATCCAACATTATGAAAGGGAACCTAAAACAAAAAAATCATTTTCTATTTACTTATCCTACTGGGGAATCAAGGACCATTTGACCAATAACATGTTTGTGATATTATGGTGGTTATCTTTATCCCAATCATGTTTTCTTTCACTCTCTATCCGAACTTCACACATAGTTTCTATTATATATCCATATTTTCATGAAATCGTAGATCTGTAATCTGAAGTTACCTTTGTACTTATGTTTCTTTCTTTTATAGTGATTGTTTAATATATTCTTTTTCTGATGTGCGACATTCAATGATGTTTCTGATCCCAAATTTAAAATTATGAGAACATAATTCCCAAAAGGAGGGAAGGATGTAATATCCCAGGTAAATAAAGTATATGAAAATTTCATATATATTAATATTTGTGAATTAAATATTAATTTTACTTTAAATGTGATGATATGTTTGATCGTATACTCAACACACAACAATGCATTTCTTTGAAATCTTTGGTTGCCCACAACATTGAGTTATACCAAAAAAATAAAATAATTATATTTAATAGTATTTAATGGCTAACAGTTGTATTAGGGAGAATAGACAGAACTAACTAAAATAATATTACACTTCTTTTTTTAAATTTTTTAACTTTTATCCAATAAATTTTTTAGGCTCAAAATAAGAATGAATCTGATTTTTATCATGAAATACACTAATATTCTTCAAAGGTCGATTTACATCCATTTGATGGAGAAACCATTTAAAATATTGTTTTTTTTAATTTTATATGTTCCATTTGAAAAAATAATCTTTTTATTTAGATGTTGGACATCAAAATTTACCTTGGGTATATTTTTTTTCTATTTGACTGATAAAGTTCATTTATTAATGAATCGTGAAAAACTATGCATTTTATGTCCAAACTGCCTTTTCATAGGATTTATTTATATTGTTAGATTATCTATTTAATTGATTTTAAAGTGTAATTAGATGATTTTTTACCTTTTAACACAATGTTGTTCATTTAATGTAATTCAAATTTTTTATTAGACAAAAACACATGTTAATATTTTGGTAGTTATTATTTATTTAAAACATGGTTTTCGGTTTTGCCAACGGGAATTAATTTAACATTAATATATGAAAACTTTTTCTATTGAATTTGTAAAAATTGATTCCATATTTGTAATCATGTGGTACAAATTTTTTTAATAAGTATCTCATATTTTAATAAATTATTAATAATAACTTTAAAAAATATTTTATTTACCATGGATAAAGGGTAAATCATGTAAATAAGGTTAAAAAATAATATTATAATAATATTAAATTAACCTAACACATTTCATAAACCTATTTCATAATACATGTACGACCATGGGCATCCTTGGGTCGATTTCGGGCCCCCATGGAGCCACTCGTAAGTGAAAATGACTCTTTGTAAAAATTAATTTAATATTAAGGAAAATGTAACATAAACATATATCTTTTAGTAAAAAAGTTTTTATATAAGATTATATAAGTGATAAATTCTTCTATAAATATTCATTCTAAATATAAGAATATTTTCTAAATGATGGTATTTTATTTGTAGTTTAGATATTAAATTAATAAATTTAATTATGACACAATGATGATGCAGTGATTGCTTCATTAATAATGGATTCAAATTAATGATATTATAAATGATAAAATAAATATAATTTTGATGTCATCCACGAATTTTATGGGTTATAGTTACATGTTATCATTGTATTAATGTATTTTTTATGAATCAATCGTGTTATTATGGATTTATATAAATGTCACGATGTGAATACTATCAACATAAACATGATTCATATTTGAGAATATAAAATATTTTATTAAATATTATAAAATTATAAAAGATCCATGATCTAGAAAAATAATTAACATGTTTATAAACGTTTATTATTGAATCTTTAGTTGGATATTTTTCATGTTTTGGTAATTATTTGTTTTCTAAAAGTATTAACTACTGGATAAAATTGTAAGAGTAAAAAGGGTTAAATAAAAAAGATTGGGATAAAAAAATATAAAAAACCAGTACAATTCATATTTTATGATTTTATTTCTAACAATATTAATATTATCTTATAATTTAATGAGTTTTTAAGCTTTTGAAACCTAAAATACTTTTATAATAAAATAATACATTCATGTTTATCTAAAGATCCCCTCCTCCCCCATATAAATGGACATCACCTCTAACCCATTACTTACACCTCTCAAGCCCCTTAGATCATTCAGCCTCTTCCCAAATAAGCTCAAATATTATCTCAATTACTTCTATAAGAATTACCATTGGCTAATGGCAATTCAATATATCCCTTTGGCTCAAATTAAAATAAGATACCCAATTTGAGGTAACATCTTCTCTTAAGTTTCTTTCTATTATTTTCTATTATCCAATACCCATGCACTTGTTATTAATTGTTTATATAAAAAACCAGTATCCTAAATATAATAAATTTTTAATATGATATGGATTCAAACTATACTTACACACACCTCCATGTAATGGATACAAACATATTGTTTCTGTGTACATCGAACTGTTGCCTCACGAAACAATGATTGTTTAGTTTTCTCCAACCACCTCTCATGGTGGATATTATCATGGGAAAATATTTATATATTTATATATGATATTTAATTTTTCTATATTAATTTTTAATTCTAATTTATAACATGACTTAAGGATTTCCATGATGTATAAATAAAATAATTTCATTTGAGAAAGTGGGTCTACTACCCCCTCAGTATGATCTGACTAATTCATGATATACATGGAACATATAAAGAATGCAATTAATAAAATTATGTAACATATAAAACATATATATTATAATTGAATTATATTATACTTATTTATCATTTAGTTTTCATTAATTTATATATGACAAAGAAATGAAAGTAGTGTTCATGCATATGTACGACTTACAGTCTCCAGGAACATTGCATTTTATTTCATATATAAAAATTCTATGGACTATTATAAATACATATATACTAGATATATATGATATATATGATATCTAAATCATTAATATCAATTTGTAGATAATGTAATTTTTACCACATGAATAATTTGTAATTATAACAAGTTCATTTGTACTCAATTTCCGAACACGAACAAAATGTCCAATATGAACTCAAGTAGTTTCTGAATTGATATAGCAAGGTAATAAGTGATATAGAAGGAATAAAAAAAGTGGAAAGTGTTCTGAATAATGTTTAAATTATCATAAATTTCATATTTTTGAAATTAATGAATGAACGAGTCATGTCAGACACGGGTTAAAGGATCTTTTAATCCCAATTACCATTCATTGGGTTGATCTTATACATAATATTTATGTCCTGAATTGATTATGTGATAAATTAATTTTTATATCTTATATTGTCTTTATACATTATTTATTTTATCTTATATTTAATACACATAATTGATCTATTTTATTTGAAAAATTATATTTTTAGGGTACTTCATATAAATCTCCATTCATTGAGGAATGTTTTGATAATTTACACCTTCTTATTTTAAATAGTGTATAATAAACCACCTTGACTGTTACTTACATTCAATGGTAATATTTTATCTATGAACCCTTTTACTAAATAAAAATAGGAATTTTTTAACATATATAGTGACAATAACATCTCTATCGTCATAATCGTTATTTGGTATCCACTAGAAGCCTTAATGTTTTTAAAAGGAAAGTAAATCATGTATTTCTTTTTTGGTTGTAGTGGTATTGAATTTTTTATTCAAAGTGTATTCTCTATTTCAATATCATGAATTGATATATTTCGATTGAAAATAAAATGTTATTAGAGAAATGTTGATATTTGAAATATTTTATGTGTTATGATTATATAATGGTTCTTCGACACTTGACAGTTGGTTACTTGATAATCCAAATGAAGGGCGGTTACGTCATAAAATCAAATTCATTAGTTATGGAAGTCGCTCATATTGTTGTTACATTTATTTATGTTTATATCTGAAGTTACCTTTATATTATTTATGTTGTTTTCTATGGGCTTCATGGTAATCTTTTCATTACAAAAAGGGTAAGCAATGAGGTTATATTAAGTGAAGTGTTTTTTCTACATCTTTCATGTGAAATGTATTACTTTATGATTATATATGCATGGTTTAAATGTTGTTTTTAAAGCTAACATCTTTCATTATTTTTCTATACATTACTGAATGTTTTATACTCATACCACATTTTTTTAATTTTTTCTCAAGGACATAAAGATATATTGGGTCAAGGATGGGATCAAGGAAAAGTCTTGATATTTAAATCATGGAACAAAAATGTCTCTTTTTAAATAGTTATTGTTTAATGAAAAAAATGGATAATTAGTAGAAGTGTGTACATGTCATATTATAGTTGTTATGTATATGTTATGTCATAATTCTATAATGCTCTAAACCTAAAAGATGGTAAATTTTATTTTTTAAATAAATTCAAGATTATGTTATGTTTAAGTCTAGTTCATTGTATGAACACACACACACACATATATATATATGTATGTATGTATTTATATATTAATTTATGATTAATTTTTATTATTTGCCTCCAATAGATGATTTCAATATTTTACCATCATGTATTCATTGCTTTGTATGAAGCATGTAAAGACATTTTCATATGTTTATTTTGAAAAAATGGAATACAAAAAAATTATTTATTTTATTTTATTTTATCTGATATATTATAATTATTTTTTAATTTTTTTACTTTTAAATATACTATTTTCTCTTCTATACAATTAATATTTTAAAAGATAAATGTGGTTAAGGTGTTCAGTGAAAAATGGTTATGATGTACTCACACCTAATACATATCTTATTACGATTATTGTTAAAAATGTTTCCTAAATTTACATATAGTAAAATAACCTATTCATGAGGGTTTATTATTAATGGAAAAAATAGAATTTGAATTAGGAAGTGTGAGATAATAATTATTTATTGTGATTTAATATTATTGTGATTTTTTTTGATATAATGTCATGGGGTTACCATAAACATTATCTAGAGATACTTTTACATTATTTTATGAAAACATATATAGATATATGATGTTCTTTTTTCAGTTTTCTATTTAAAGATTCCATAAAATATATAATATTTATTAAATCATTTTGTAGGTTTCATATGTACCTTCTAATATATATATATATATATATCAATTTTGGAAAATATAATATATGTATTGATGAATTTTGTATTCTATATACATTTTTAAAAAATAGTAAATTTTTAAAAGAAAGAGATTTAATACCAAAATCATTCAATATTTCACTCAACATTTATGCTTTCTTTTAGCTACAAAGAAAAACAAATGAGGTCTTATAGAGGTTCCATTAAGATAAATAAAAACTAAACTATGTAGGTATATAAAATAACTCCAATGTGTTGTTATCTTTAACTTTTTAATCATTAAGTTTAAAATGATCTACTAATTTAATATAGTCTTCACAGTTGAAAAAATTATTATATAATTATTTTATCACATCTCCATGATATATTTTAAATATTCTTAGAATTTAAACTACTATGAAAAAGTGATTTACCTAGAGTTTTTCAAATGGTATAATGGTTTATTCAATATATATATACACAATTTGAACATATCTTTTATAAATTCATAATTGTTTTCACACAACCATTCTTAATTTATAATTTTTTAATTGAACCCAATTTTTACCTAACAATATTACGTTAATGTGGTACTTTAATATCAAGTCACATATTTTTGTTTTTAATTTTATATAAATATCATTTATTATGTCCTCTAATGGGTCATATATAGTAGAATATAATGATTTCATATACTCTGAATGAGGGAAAAAATCATTCCCTTCATTGATAACCATTCTATGAGTTTGTGTACATGTTTTTATTTGATAAAATGTTAGATTCATCAATTAAAACTCTTCCGTTATACTTTCCATATTGAACTATAATGATAGTAGAATCATATCTATATTATCCTTTTGATTCAACATGAAAACATTAATCATTATAAATATAGTAATGGTTCTCAACTATAGATTCATGAACTTATTATTATTTTAGTAATTATTTAATATATAACTTTGTTATGATATTTAATTATATTTATAATATTTCATCATAAAATAAGATAATTTCATTTCACCTTTAATTCAACCATATTTAATAATTAATTTTTTTATAAATAACTTATTAATATTCTGTTATCTGATATATCACTATATTTACTTTAATAAACCCACTATTTTTATTAAAATGGTCACTTCCAAAAAAATAATAAAAAATGTAATGTTTATTTTCTTCTAATCCATATTTTATATGGTGTTAAATTCTTTATTAAATGAATTAATGAATTAATTTATATTTAAATTCAACCATGAGATACATTCTCTAAATACACTCATAATAGTTTACTCATATTGGGAGATTTCATTTCTATATTACTATGTATAATGATCCTTCTAAAAAATATAACATTATTCATATTTTTATTGTGGAAAAAAAATTATACATTGATTTTCAAATTGTTTTCACTTAATAAGAGGTGTATTGTGTACCCTAAATATATTTTTTATATGCATTAGACATCCATTTTAAAAATTTCTACCATTTAACATTATTTATATCCTTATTTAATTGAATTAATTAACATGATTCATTATATTCTAAAGTTATAATCATTCAAAAAAATATATAATTTTGAATAACTTTAGGTTTATTTTATGTCCAAGGACTACTAAAATCCAAATAGATTAATTCTATAGTAATCCTTGGTAAATTTGTCTTTTCTATTTAAGGACTAATAATTATCTATGATTTCATGTAAGAATGAAAAAGATTTCCCCCTATCATAAAAAATAGTTTTTGTATTTAAAGTGTTAATCATATATATGATTTTTATTTTTCTTTTATGTGGATATATTTTTGATTCAACAATTTATCCTCTTCTTTTATAATAAGAAATCAAATATTACATATGTTATTAACATGATATGTAACTTTATATACCCTTGAATTTAAATTAAAAATCCCATTTTCTAAATGTTTATTAGAAATCCCTACTTGATGAGTGTAACCTCAATACCTGATATATATAATTTAATTACACTAAAATGATAATGTAAATGTAATATAACAAATAGTATTTTATTATTAAAATCTTCTTCATTATTTTTTATTTTTCAAATTATATATTATTTTAATTCTATATAATTCTTAAAATGAATAATACCATAATCAAGATCCTTTTTTAGAAATCTATTATTTCCTGTTATATGAGTATAATTTCCACAATTATGAATCCATGTTTTAATATATTATTTCCTTCAAAAAAACAATGACTTTATTTTTCTTATATAAATTCATTTTTTAATACCATGAGATATGTTCAATTATTGGAAATGTTAATAAAAAAAATTAATTATTTATTCTATAAAGATACAACCTTAATAATTTTGTAATCATGATTTTTATATCAAAAGTTAATTATATTAAATTTTAGGATGTATTTAGGTTTAGAGTTTTAGAGAATTAGTCTATAACTCATACATAACAAAACGTTAAAATTTAAAGCTGAAACATGTTATTAGTATCCATTTTCACCATAATATAATTAGTTTAAAATATATAATGATTTATTCATGGAAAATATCCTTGAAATTCCACTTTACTTATTTTTTTCCCTTTCACAGTGATAAAAAATAACAAAAAACATTATAAAATGTGGTATAAAGACCAATAGATCATTAAGGGACATAAAAAGATGGAAACAATTCCAATAGAAAAGAGGAAAACTCCAATACCATTCACCATTACATTAAATGTTTTTGAACTGTATAAATTATTAAAAGTTCACATAGAAAAATCCTATATGGTTTTCTCAAAGAAATCCATTAAAACCAATAGAATGTAATTGAAATCACATTTATGGTGTTATAAAGCATTTTATTCAAAAAAAAATTCAAAAACATTTTATTTACAAAAAAATACAAATAAGTACCAGTATAACAATTACCCAACTTCTTTGATTCATATATTGTGTTAAACCGTTTTATATAATCGGTAATAGGATGAATGATTTTTTTTATGATGTATAATGGGGACCTACCATTTTTGTAATGTATATTGGGCTCCCCCATGAGCTATTTTGGAACTCAACCATGTTTATAATCTATATAAGACTCACTAATTTCATATAATTCACAATTAAAATATGATTTATGAAACAATTTGATCATAAAACCCTTGGGAAAGAACATTTAAAACCATATGAATAAAACTTTCAAATAAAATAAAATTTTATTTTAAAAACCCATTATCAACAATGAAATCCCCCCAAAAATATAAAAAAAATTACTGCATGAAATATATAATCCTATAAAGTAGTCTTGAAATAAAATAAAGGCTAAATTGGTTGAAAATATATTTATTCCATGTATGATAAGAATAAAACAATCATTTTTTCACTTGTCAAATGGTTTCGTAAAAAACACGGAAAAAGATTCCTTTTGAAAAAAATTGAATATAAAGATAAAAAGAGGTATAGTAAAATTTATAACAATTTTATGTCCACATAATAGTTTACATAAAGTAATTTAAAGAAACATGGACATCGAATAGATGGATTTAGAAGGAAATTTTTTTTGAATTTGTATTTAAATGATAGTTCTGTTATCAATTTGGATTCATTTGAATAATAATACAATGAAATAATGTCATTAAAAAATCTATAAATACAATTAAAATAGATAAATTAGGGATATAACATATCAATTTGGATTTAGATAATCCTCCTAAAATAGTATTGGTTAATAATAAAAAAAATTATGCCTTGATGAATGGAAATTGAGATAAATTCTCATACCTTAAGTGAAACTTGTTATATGTTTTTATATCATCATGAATAATAAATTATTGATAAATAATTACATTACTCAGAAAAAAAATTCAAGTTAATTATTTATTTTATTTCTTAGATTACCTTTTGTATACACATACATAATCAATTATGTTTTCATGAAATGTTTTCACCGTATTTGGATTATGTGTCCAAATTGAATCTAGTATGTTTACTATAGTCAAATAAGTTATTATTTAAACTTATATAGAATATTTATCATGATATAAATATCATATTTATATATAAATTTAGTTTTTAATATTAATCATGATATTTGGGTTATATAAATGATGTACGATACGATCATGGAGATTTAAGGATGTCCGTAAGTATGTGTAACTTTTTCATTTTTCAACAGACCTTATGGAATGAAACTATGTAATATTTAAACTTTATAGAATGATCATAATACATTATAAACAATATTATTTGATTAAAAATACTTATATATATATAGATCATCCATGTGGTGTGGTGATGAAAATAGAGTCACATCACTTTATGAATGTGATTGTTCTCACATACATTAACTATGTTATCCCTATTTTAGTTATTTAAAATGAAAGAAATACAATGATATATTAAATTTTTTTATTGAAATATATTTCCTTAACATGAAAATTATTTCTTGTATATCACATATGTTCATAAAAGTTACCCGTATGAACTTATATGTAAACTGTTAGTGAAAATGAATATCATCGCTTCATGAGGTGGTTGTCAGCCTTACACATGAATGAGGTTATTGCTTCTCACAATGAATGGATATTTAAAAATTATATATGATATAATTAGATAATATCTATAATTATGTTATTAATATAATATATAAAATCTTTATCCATCATTATACCAAAGTGTGCAATGTGGTAATGGAAAAATGAACGACATCAGTTCATAGGGTGATAATCCAATTTTCATGAGAATGAGGATTTGATTAATCATTTTATGAAAGTGAATATTATTATATGAAATTGAAATATTATAAATAAATCCTATTGTATTTAATTCACTGAGGTTATTTTATCATCATGTGTTAATACTAATTCATGGTGGTGTAGAAAAAAATAAAATAATGACTCTTGTTGAATAACATCACCTATATTCAATTATCATTATTAGTCTTACACAAATTTCATCCTATGTAGTATTTCGTCCTAAAATATGGTGTCTAGGTTGATATTTGTTATTTTATAAATTTATTTGGGTATTATGTTTCTAAAAAAGTAGGTTGAAGTAGCGAATAAGAGGGGAGAGTTGGTGGCCTTTTACAAGTTAGGTGAGTGGCATACATGTAATTTATTTTTAAAAAATTTTCTATCATATGAACATTTATAAAATTCTATAAGCTTTTAAACATTTTCCATTATCCATCCTAGAATTGATTTGTAGTAAATTTTCTAATAAATTGATTTTAGGACAGGTTTTTAGGTTATTTTAACCCTTATTTTCTATGTTTAACCAATGAAAAACTCTACTTTTACCTTAATCATGATAAATACTTTTTACTATCTTTAATATTAACTTTGGTAATAAATTATGTTGGTATTATTTGAAAATATTGATTATGATGACTTTAAATCTACAATCCATTTTCTACCAAAATTCATAGAACTATATAAAATTAATATAAATGTTATCCCGCAATCATGATGAGATAGAATGTTATCAAAGAGAATATTTCAAAATACATACATTGTTTTTATATCCAAATTAAATATGAAAAAGAGTAAAATGAGCAAAATTTCATTAATATATATATTATTGAATTAATATTATTTTAAAAATAATACAAAATATAATTTAACTGTAATTATAAATTAATAAAAAATGATATTTTGAATTAAAATTGAGTATTTTCACTATTTATAGGAAATGAATCAATTAAAAAATTATTAAAGAACCCTATGATATTTTTAATATTTTTTTTAAAAAATTGAAATTTAATTTAAAAAAATATAATTTTTTGAAAATTAATTTTAATTTATGAGGAAAATGCATGACAAAAACCTTTAAAATAATAATAATTTCTGAAAACATTTCTTTTTCATTCAAATCATTCTAAACATATCTCTAATAAATAAATATCAAATGAATGTGTGTAAAATATAAATTTTTCTAATTTATTTAATCGTATTCATACATAGCATTGTGATGTCTAGTGGATAATTATCACATTAAATAATAATATTTTAAAAAATATTTCATGTTTCGTTTAAACTCAATTTTGGGTTTAATACATGATAAACATAGTGTTGTGTATAATATATGAAATTTAAGATATTCAATTTACATAAAAAATATATCATAAAATCCTTGGTTGTATAATTTTCCTCAAATCATGTCTTTGTGTGACTCATATTCTATAAAACATAATTTTATTCATTTAAAATCATTGAGTGTTACATCTACCACATTAATAATTTTAGACCTCATAATTTGAACAACATATAATTAATCAAAATATGAGAATTTTAAAATACTTATTTTTTAAATAGATACTTAAAAAATTTTAATAAAAAATATCCTAATAAGAGAGGAATAGAAGAACAAGGATCATTTATAATAACTCATCACTAGGTTTCTAAGTTGGAGAATATTGTGGGAAAGTGAATATTTTTAAATGGAAGGAAAAATTAAAAAAATTAATGAGTTTTATTGAGGTCATCGATGATAAGATATTTAATTTTCAATGGAATGTTTCGGGCCTAAAAAGTTAAATATGTAATGATTGAAAAGGGAATTTGATTCATTTTATATGAATGTAGTTGAATAACATTCTTGTTTCCATATCATTTTACCAATGTTGAGTAAATGTTTTCTTTTCTAATCATATATCTAAATATAATCACACGATAAATTTCTATTTCATATGAATAATATAATTTTTTTTCATTGATCAATTAACAATTCACCCCTTACTCAAATAAATAAATATTAGAAAATGAATTATTTCTGTCTGAATCCTAAAAATTAGCATTTAACGGATTATATGATCTATAAAATATCCCAATAAATTTTTTTTATCTGTAACTATTTTTCCAAAACAATACAATTAGATTATGTCAAACAATATAATAAATCAATATCTATACATAAAAAATAACACCAATGGTTCATTATTAATATTTAATTATCAAATCATTTAAAAAAACAATTTCATAAAAGTATTAAAGCCTAAGACATTAATTTTATGATCAACCTTCAAAAAATACTGATGTCCCTAGAGTTATTACCACTTCACCAAATAAATTTAACTCTAATGTAGAAGTATAAAATTATATTGTCACTGATTTTATTTTCTAATCATGATGATCTCCCCCAGATTATGTAAACTTTGAAACATGTAAGAATAATGTACCAATATATTTTAGCTAAAATAACTCACTATTTTCTGGATATATATTATATCATTCTTTGGTAGTTTAAGACACTTTTCATTACAGTCACAAACTATGTGACCAATCTGAACATACTAGTAACACTTTGAAATTCCTTATATACATTCCAGGAAATTTATTTTAGCATAAATGGAAAATGTTTTGGGATTATATATAGGATTCCTAGTTGTTTTCTTCATCATTTACTATCATGTTGACCATTTACTACTCTTTTCATCTCATGATACATAAGTATCATAAGTCTCCATCTCAAATTTCATAGCACAATGAAAAAAATTCTGATAAATTTCAAATTATTGTTTGTACTGAGATAATATAAATATTGGTTATAATATGGAGTAAAATTTATATATTTTACAATAAATTTTCCAAAAAGAATTTTGTATGTACCTAGAAAACATAGAAACATTTTATTACAACATAGAGACAAAATATTAATTCTTTTTTTCAAAATTACAAGAATTGTTCCTATATCTAATGCTAAAAATCCTTATGGAAATATTTCTAAAAAAAATAATGATAAATTTATCATATTTAATATAAAAATATATATTTCTCCCTAGTATTAAAAACCAAAAACCACCATCAATCAAATGCACCTTTAAAATAATAAATGGAAAGAGTTACCTTTTGTCATTCTAAATATCCCATGACATCAAATATTTTCTTAGAGGATTGATCAATTCTTTATCTACCACAATGTATGATTATCCATTGATTGATATATGTTGTATCCTTACGAAACACTCTACTACATACATGTTCTATTATGGTAGATTGAATTCTTCTCTATCATGGATACCAATACCACATATATATAATGAGAACAAATAAATCACTAAAATAATTTCTTCTATTCCAATTCCAACAATCTCGGAATGATAACCTGAAAGGTTATGTTCCTCCCTATTTAATACCAGTATGGAAAACCTATTTATATTGGGTAAAATCATTCTGAATAGACTTAGTTTAGATAATGAAACCTAGTAATATCAAAATTCAATATCATTTCAACTTAGCCATATGGTCGAATCATTATAGGGATTTCAACTAACATTATAATAGCACCTAATTTTATATAATCTTTTTATTTATACTGGATATATGTATCAAACCTTAGACATAAAATAATCTTGATTTTAAATTAAATAATTCAATCTCTTAAATTTTAGTAACATTTTTGGTTTAGTTTTTTAGCGAAATAAACCATACATTGTACATAAAAAACCATAAAATAAAAAATGAACACATTGAATTTGTATCAATTTTCGACATGGTATAACCCTTCATAAATAAATCATGATTTATTTTCATTGATAATTCCTACTATATTCAACATGATTGTTTCTATTCCCTTATTAATCCATAGAAACTATGAAAATTATTTTAAGACAAGAAATTTGAATAAAATGATTAGAATGGCATGAAAAATTATGAAAATAATTAGTCTCATGAAAAATAGTAAAACACATATAACATTTACCTTTAAATTAAATTCTATTCGAGGGTATAAAAAAACATTTCCACATGGAAAATAAAAAAAAATCACAAAGACAGCCTTTAAAACCAATTGTAAGAAACTAAAACCCCCTTATTTGTGACATATATAATCCTATTCACAAAACCAATTTAAATATCATCTTATTAGAATAACCATATATACAACATCGATTTTTATAATTAACAAAATCATTGGAGAGAAATAATTGAGATCACTCTTCATACAATCTATATCTAGATCAGCCATTTTTCATGAGAAATAATGCATTTCAGCCCTTCCTATAAGATATATCAAAATCATCCATGATCTAAAATGGCTCCCATCACATCATAAAAGATATTTTAGGATCATCCATTTCATATAATTCTCAATTATAATACCATGAATTAAAAAAAGTAATTATACAATTTTTTAAAAAATAATTTTTGAAACCTATGTAAAAAACACATTCAGATACAAATATGATATTACTTTAAAGAACCATTGTCAGTACTGAAATAAAAAAAATATGATAAATAAGGGGTTCAATAAAATAATACATTAAGTCTTTTAATGTAATATATAAATAAATTTTATTACATTGTGGTGGAAAATCCATTATTACCTTGTTTGGTAGGAAAAGAACATTCCTCTTGTAGGTTGTCAAAATGTTTTATAAAGAATCATGTAGAAACATTCCTTTGGGAAAACATTAATGATGATTTAAAAAAGATACATGAAATTTAATTTAAAAATCATTTATGATCTTATAAATTTTCTAATAAAATCATTTAAAACATGGACATGCAAGTGAAAGAGTTGGAAGGAAAAAATTAAATATATTGGTTTAAGGAAAATATTCTGTATCACTTTGTAAATATTTCCATCATAATCCCCACGAAATAAAAAAAATAATAAAAACTATACATGACATGATAATAATTAAATTTTTTCATATAACATGTCAAATGAGAAGCATATAAGCCTTGTATAAATTTTTTGTTGTATAATAAATAAATGTGCCTCATAAGAAGGAAATTGAGACGATGTCCCTTAACTTCAGTCTGACTTATCACATGTTCCATTATATTCTTAAATAATAAACTTATTTTAATTATTTATTTTATTTAGAACATTTTTAGGTATACTCATATGTTATTTTCAATTATTACCATGTTTTATACATTTTCATAATAAAAAAATTAATGGCTAATTTTTTGACCATATTCAAATTATGTGTATAAAATTACATTGGTAGGATGAATATGGTTAATGGGGTCATTATTTTAATATATATATATTTATAATTACATAAATATCATAGTTATTAAAAAATTATAATTTTATGACTAATAATTATGTTTCTTGTGAGAAATTATGTATGTTACGATCATGGAGATAGTATGTCAAATAAACAGATGAGAAGCATTTCAATTTTTCAAAAATAATTATGTGACAGATTTAAGTAATATTGTATATTTATAGTATGATCATAATTTTATACAAAAAATATTAATGTAGCATTACTGTAGCAGACTGTAGTAGTGGCAGCACTATTGCAACAGCAGGAATTGTAGTGGCGGCATGTCACTGTTGAGGAGGTAGGGTTATATAGTAATGGAGAGTACTTTGTGGTAATATAGAAGCGTGGGTACTATAGTAGAACTATTCACAGAATGGGCCTTGGGCTAACGAGTTAGGTATACGGGCCATGTAATGGGCTAAATTACCACTGGGCCTTCAAGCTATACAATGCGTCTCCCTCTACCCAGTTAAAGAGGGATTTTCTTTTCATTAATAACAACTGAGGGATCAAATCAAACCTTTAAATATATATATATATATAATCCATGTGGTGTGGTTTCTAAAAGAGAGTCACATCTCTTTGGGAATGATTTTGCCCACATGTACACAATGAACACTATCACTTTTTTAGTTGGTGAAAACATGAGAAATTAAATGATACATTATCTTTCTAGAATGATAAATATTTCATTGAATGCCTAATTATTTCATTTATATCACATTCATTTTTGATATTCACCCTTAATGCCTTCAATGGAATGTGTTTGTGAAAATGAATCACATCATTTCATGAGGCGGTAGTCCACCATACACACAAACAACATTATATTAACTCCTATAAAATTGAATGTGATGAGGTATACAAAACATAATGAATAAATAGGTATAATTATTTTATAATTATGATATATATACTTTATATCCATCATTATTCCCAATAGTTATTGATTGTAATAGAAATATGAATGGCATCAATTTATGACCCGTTAATCTGCCTTACACATGAATAATGATTTTGAAACCAATTTGATTGATGTTGAGATGGTGATAGGTCATTAAATTATTCTAAAAACAACAAAATATATGTAATAAATTGAGGTTTTAATATAATCATTGTTTACTAATAATTCAAAGAGGTCGAGATATAAAAAAATAATGTTTCTCTTTGAATAACATCACCACTTCTTCTGGTATCCTTATTATGTTTTAACACATACTTTACTATGGTGTAATTAGTACATGAATAATGAATCAAGGTTAATATAGGAGAATTTCATATTTTATTTTGGACTGTGTTATTTGAATCAAAATAGGTTTATTGTTTTATGACGAGACGAGAGGGGGTACCCTTTCACACGTGTGGTGAGGGATACACATGAGTTTGTTTGAAATGATTCAACCATAAATAGGATTTTAAAAATAAATATGATTTAAAAATGATCCATCATAAAACAATAAAACATAATATGTATATATGGCCTTCCAATGGGTGTTGACCTTTTTTTGAGTGATTTTATCCCATATAATCTCAGTTTAACGCCAAATTAATACATTTTCCTCCTAACCATGAAAAATATTTTTAATTTTATCACAACTCATTTTGAAAAACAATAATTTGAAATAATTATGAAATATATATTATTCAAATTCTAAATATATATACCGATCATTCAAATTAAATTCGCAAAATTGTGAAATTGCAATTTAAAAATAATCTTGCAGAGATGATAAGAATACATGTTTTCAAAGAGAAAATGATAAAAACAATTACAATGATTGTATATGAAATATAACATAAAAAATAATAAAATGACATAAATAGGTAGAATATAAATATTACTGAACTAATTTTACTTTAAAAATAATTCAAAATAAAATTTCCCATTTTAATTAATTTAAAAAGAAATAAATTATTTAATGAAAATTCAGTATTTTTCACAAATCATTATAAAATGAATATTTAAAAAAAAATAAAAAAACGCAAGGTTAGTTGGTATATTATAATTTAATAAATAATTTTAAATTTTTAAATAAATTTTCTAATTTTGGTAAAAATTAATTTTAAATTATTTGTTCAGTGAGTGATTATACCCTCTTTCTGTCAAAATATTGTTTTTCCGAAGGACTTTATTTCAATACCAAATGTTTCTAATATACTTATAAAAAATAAATAACTGATTAAAGAACATAAAATATATATTTTCATAATTTATTTAATAATATTCATACCCACCATTTTAATTTCAAGGTAATAACTATAACAATAAAAGAAAATATCATCATGATACATTGCGATTCTTTTAAACAAATTGATATGTGTATCAAAAGTTAAACCAATTGTTGTGTGTGATCAATGAAACTGAAGAGATTGAATTTATTTAAAAATAAATATTTTATTAAATATCTGGGTCTAATATTATCTTCAATGTTTGGTATTCTGTGTCACATATCTTATTGACCATAATTTTCATCTGTTAAAATCTCAGGGTGTTACATATAGAATGAAAAAATATGATCATCCTTCTTATTAAGAATATAGGATATTTTCTCTGTTTGAATGAAATCTATGATCTTTATTTCAAATATTCTTAAAGAAATTAAATTTTTATTATATAAAATCGAGATCTAAAAATAATTTCTTCAATTAAATATTTTATAAAACAAATAAAAGGGGGAGATAACCATATGGATCATTGATGGAGGATAATATCCTAACCAACCAAAATGATGCCACTTATCTAGCATTAACCCATATTTTGGAGTAATGAAAGTTGGTCTAAATTAATTTTTTAGTTGGTAATCCAAATATATTGTTATTATTATTCCTTTATATTGAATTATTTTCCTACTGGCATCTATTTATTTGAGTTACTTTCGATCAATACAATATATATTACAATGAAGTAATCGACTAAAATAAAAAATCGTTAAAGAAAAATCCATAATGTGGTCATGTTTGTGGCCACTACATGTCGGTCTAGGGAATTAAAATATATATGTCATATGATAATTGGTTAATATGATGGTTATTTTTATCTATGATATTATGTTTATTTTAATCGTAATTATATTATTATTATTGAATTTTTAACATCCATACTGACTGTTTAAATAAAAAATATCAATAAGATGAATTGAAATTTATGTTAAAAATAGATCTATAATTTAAAATATTTATATAATGAGAATCATAACTGGAGACCCGTGGATTAAAATGAAAAGCGGTTCTATTATTTTGTAATCCACATCATTATCCCCATATTAAATTTCTGTGTGACAAAATTGTGAACCTCCTCAATAAGAGGCTCTATCACTCCTTCATTATTTTTATTTTTAAGTAAAATCTTCTAGTAGAATGATAAGTAGAGTGGATCATTCCATAGCATTGGGATAATTATATAGACCATTTATACCATAAGAGAAATGTTGTTTTTTGATTCTTGTCAATGATTCCATGAAAGTTCAAGTGGAATGCATGAAAAAAAAGATACTCAGAGAAATTGGTATTCATTAATTTTCTATTTTAGTGAATATAAATTTATCAAATGGTCTAATGAATTAATTTGTTATACTTTATTATTTTTACTATATTTGGAAATAATTTATTATAAGGACCTAATTTTATTACATTACTTATTATTTATTTTTTGTATATAACTCAATTCCATCCACATTAAGGATCATTCCATGTATATAGTTTTAGAGAATTGGCATATAACACATACAAAAAATTACACATTTATACCGTGTGGATACCCTGAAAATAGTTCCATTTCCTCCAAAATATATTACCTTTAAAATAAAACATGGTTTCAATAATTAATATTCATAAAATTTAAATTTGCTTCAATCTTTGTCCTATACATCCTTATAACTATGAAAATAATCAAAAAAAATTGGGATTAGCAGACATATCTCCGTAAGGGATATAAAAAAGACAGAAAGAAAACATTATTCCATGAATACTTTTATTTTATGAAATAATTTTCAAAAGACTAAATTTCCACCCATATAAACCTAATTTCTGAAACATGATATTTCAATGAGATTTCCACAAAACATATAGAAAATAAATAGAACCATAAAGTTATATTAGGGAATTAATTACATAATCTAGTAGCCATCTCTAGTACCTTATAATTTTTAACTCTTCCAGCAACCTAACAATGTAACCCCCATGGCTGCCTTATCGTGTAACCATCGTTGTTAGAAATGAAGTAACCATACTGATGACCACCCAATTTCACATTCCCACTGAATAAGAGGGATATATAGGTCCGAACATTAATAATAAAAATATCCATATAAATAAATAATCACACCACATGAATAATTTCACAAAAACATTTCTTTTAAATTTCATAAAACTAGAATCTTGAAAGAGGATTTTAAAATAAAATCCACGTTCAAATATCGTATAATAGATTAGAGAGTTGATATAGTGTATAGAATATGTATATAAAATAAAAATAAAAATAATTAAACTTAATATAAATAAAATTCATTACAAAAAAAATCAAATCCCACATAAATAATGGCATAGAAGGTTAACCCCATGAATTGAAATCAGGTAATAATTCCCTTACCAGAGGTTTTTCTTACACAAAAAATATTTAATCCTCCTATATCACGATTAAAAAAGTGTAATTAATATCTCATAGAAACATTATCATGTTTATAACTCATTATGTGATCTTTTAATAACATCATTCCACCATTTATATATTAATATTTTGTTTTATCCATTGTTTCTGGTGTATTCTTTACATGATTTCCCGGGCTAGTTTGTTTCTGATTTTCATATCGTATAGAAACGTAATTAATGAATTTGAATGAAATGGTATTAATATGGTTTCATAATATATAATGAAATGATAAATAACTTTTTTATAATATAATATGATTAATCTATAGATAAATTATTAATGATATTTGTTTAGATCATTTATGACGGTTCCTCGATAATCATGAATTCGTTTCATTATATTTATTAATGTCATGCATAAAGGTTCATTACAAACCATATAACATGTTACATCATACATATTGAAATATTTTTCAACCATTAATTTTATTTTATGATCATCTTTGAAGGAAGTAATGGAAATGGAAAATATATCTTCCCTGATTTTGGTTAATCGACACATCCCAAACGGTGATATTATTTTCAGAACAGGATGGAGAGAAGGGGGAGAAATATGATTATTTTTAGATGAAATTGATATAAATAAGAACATATAATATTTTTTAAATTTTATACCTCCTATTTATGGTTATGGGAAGATATTATTAGAATATAAAAGATTTGAAAAGAAAACACATGAAAAAGGAATAGGATTATAACCTCTTGATCTCATCTCCTTGAGATCCTCTATAAAGCCTTTGGTTTTGTGATTTTGGTGATATTAGAAGGTATTGGGTAGGGGAATGATCCTTGGGGAGGTTATTTGGCAGCACATAGAAAATTCACAAGGCTTGAGAGGTGTACGAGGAAGAGGGGAATAATGGTGGTATTTCTAGTGGAGGTGGGGAAGGAATTTACATTATTTCGTTATTTTGTCTTAGGAAAATGTATAGTCTGGATTCATGTAACCCAAACTAGTAATAATTTCATTTTAGATAATACCATTTTGTCTTACATCATAATGGCATCACCTATGATTCTGTAATACAAGTATTTAGCATTTATCTTAATTTATCGTTTTTTACTATTCATCTAAAATTAAATAATTTAAGAATAATCCAAAATTCACCGTAACAATTTTTTTAAGTGTAGAATTAAAAAATGAACACCATTTTTTGAAAATAAATTTATAAATATAATTAATTTAATATTTGTATAAAATAATAATTTATTAAAAATTAAAAATCTAAAATCTAGAACTCGTGTTTTAAAACCATTGAAAACTAGTCAACATCTCAATATGATATAACATTAAAATAATAAAAAAATAGTATCATTAACTTTTCATAAGGGTCATATTATTATTCACATTACTATTTATAAGGGTATTATACTATTCACAAAAATTCAATTAGGTTCTATCTGACTCCATATAACTTACTTATCACAACCATAAATGACTGTTTTTTGAAATTTAAATCATAGAAGGGGAAAAATAATTTTTAAAGGATAGTTATACATATCTACATAATTTTTATTCATACATATCAATTTAGTTTTAAAAACTTTTGGTTTTACATTCTCATAGCTTCTTGAAAATTTTTTCCCACACTTTTATTTACATATTAACAAGTGAGGTTATCGTTCCCTCATAGCATTTTCAGATTCCCATGTTGCTTTTCAACTATGTGTTTCCCCAAAAAACCATTACCTAGTGGATTACCTTATTCCACAGTAATTATTCTATTTAAACAAGAATATGAACATGTTTATCTTCATAATGGAGGTTCTCTTCTAGATGAACTACTCTTATGTTCAAAACCAGATATGAATCTGACACATACTTTCTCAACATCGAAACAGGAAAAAAACATTGTGTATCTGTGATAAAATCGGTGGAAAAGCTACTAAATAGGTGACACATCCAACATTCTCCAGAATTTCACAAGATCAAATGAAAAATGGTATTAGAATTAAATAATTAAAAAATGCATAACACTTTTCCATGTTGAGATTGTTAGAAAAACATTATAACCTACCTAAAAAAAGTCAATCCTCATATTGTCTACATATATTTTCTTTCTACTCTGAGCTATCTTATGGTGTTCATGGATCAACACCAATTTTTCATCCACATACTCTACTAATTATTTACTCATCGATATCCTTTCCCTTACCTCATACCAAAAAAGATGGGGTTTGACACCGCATCCCATACAATATATCAAAAGGTTCCATCTGTATACTGGAATAAAAATAATTATAATACGAAAACTCAAATAAAAAAAGTTGATGTTACCAAATTCCCTAGTAGTCTATTGAACAAGATTGAAACATATCCTCCAATGTATAAACTATTCATTCTAACTGTCCATTTAATTAAGGATGGAAATATGAATTGAAATTTAATTTTATGTCGAATGTCTTCTAAAGGCCCTTCCAAAAAGTATAAGTGAGCCTACGATCCCATTAATATATGATAAAAAGATGCACTCCATGAAACCTGTATTTCTCTTTAAGGTACATTTGATAAAGATGATCCAAAGAAATTTTATCATGAACTGAAAGGAAATGTGAAGATTTAGTCACTCGATCAATGATAACCCATATTTCATTGTAACAATGAGAAGCCGTTGGAAGTTCTACAATGATGTTAAGGGATAGATTGTCCCATTTAGTCTCTGGCACTCATAATGTTTTATGTAGCCCCTTTAGTAACTATCACTCTATTATAACCTGCTGACATTTCCAACATTTCACAATAAAGTATACATTATCTATTTTCATTACATCCAACTATTAATAATCGTAATGGTTTCTATATATTTTAGAAATATCTGGATGAACTAAAAATATTTAACTAGGATGTTCACAGAATGATTCTTTCTTCAATTAGGAATCAAAAGGCTCACACATTATTTTTCCAAATATCAAAACCCAATATATATAAAGGTTAAATTCTGGAAACATGCCCATTTAAACCAATTATAACTTTTTATATAGCTCACAATCTTCCTTCTACACTTTCATTATTATGTATGATAATGTTGGTTGAACTAAAAAATGAAAAATAGATGTATTTACAACACTACTATATTCTAATACAATATTAATCAAATAATTATTCAAGGGATCAAGTTCCAAACATAAAATCATTAATTATGTATGATATTTATTACTCAAGTCATCTATCACATTGTTTTCTTTTCCTGGATGATAATTTATCATGAAATCACAATCTTTTATCAATTCAAGAAATCTTTTCTGCCTCATGATTAATTTTTCTGCGTGAATTTATACTTTATAATTTTATTGATAGTATATATTTGAACTTTTTATTCATATAAATGATTCTTACAAATTTTCAAAGAATATCCACATCATCCAATTACGAATCATGTGTGCGATAAATTAAGACACTATACTTCCGTTATATTGATGAATAAAATATTACATGATCATTATATATAAAAACAAAACTGATTCCCTTCATTGATGCATTATTGTAGTTAAAAAAAGTCAACAATTTCGGAAGGCATGTCCATAACTGGAGAATTCCCCAATATCATCATCAATTCATGAAAACAAACATTACATAATTCTATCCAAATATAATTTACCCCATTTCGTGTCAAAATAGTTAGCGAGCTAGTTAATCAATCAATGAATTTAACAAACCATGGGTAATAACCTGCTAATC
The DNA here is from genome assembly GCA_963277665.1 of Viscum album. Taxonomy (NCBI): domain Eukaryota; kingdom Viridiplantae; phylum Streptophyta; class Magnoliopsida; order Santalales; family Viscaceae; genus Viscum; species Viscum album. Next base: position 1,276,616,102 of record OY728141.1, on the reverse strand, counting down.
CAAGAAAACTACGAGTCCTTATAAAATCTGTAGGTCTTGTAAATTCATCATCCACATTGTTTTTGGAAAGATAAACTATTATTCTATCATTATTTACAATGTTCCCCAGAAAATAATTTTTTTTCAAATAAACTTCACACTTTCTAAATTTTCCATAAATATTTTTATCCATTAATGTTTTAAAAAAACCCTAAGATGTTTTTCATACTCATATTTATTGTTTGAAAATACAATAATGTCATCAATAAACACAATACAAAACATATCCTATAACTCATGAAATATTCTATTCATAATATACATGAACAAAATCGGTGAATTAGATAACCCAAATGCCATAACAAAAAATTCATAATTCACATATATATTATGAAAAGCTACTTTAAGGATGTCATCTACCTTCATCGTCATCTGATGGTACCCTGATATCTCATCAATCTTGGAAAAGTACTAATCATCCTAATGGTGATAGAAAAAATCATAAATATGATGACAATCATAAATTTTTAATAGTGAGGTTATTCAAGGCTCTATAATCAACAGAAATTCTCATGGCACAATCTTTCTTTTCAACAAGAAAAATAGAATCACCCCCTAGTGATGTTCTAGGATGATAAATGCCATCATCAAGAGACTCCTAAAACATATTATTTAATTCATGATATTCTATTTGTGACATTCAGTATGGGGTTTTTTTAATTGTATTAGAACAAAAAACTAAGTCAATTATGAATTCAACTTTCCAATAAGGTATGGAACCAAGTAACTCATTAGAAAAAAGGTAATCATTTACCACAGGAAAATCATAAATCTGAATAGTTCCCTTATTTTAAACAATATGAGATAGATAACATTCATTTCCCTTTTTTATTAGTTTCTCACCTTCCGGATTTGTTTTCAATTTAATGGTTTTGTTCTATTATGAAAACTAATACAATTTATTAAAAACAACTTCTTTAGCTCTATATTCAATCTTATCATGATAAATAAAAGTCAATCCATTCCCAGAATGAAATCAAACCCTACAAAGGAGAAAATAACATGTATTTCGTGTAATGTATTTCTGAATACCACAATAGAATAATAATTATTATTAATAATTTCTATAATATCCCCATTTAGTGTTTTAACATCAAATTCCAATATAATTTTTTGAGGTGATATTTTTTATTTATCAAAAAATTATTTAGAAATAAAGGAATTTTTAGACCCCATATCAAATAGAACATTAGTAAAAGTCCAGTAAATAAACATGGCACCACATAAAAATTTATTGGATGGCCTGACATAGCTTTAAATAGTCTCATATAACACCTTTCTACTCATATTCTAGCTTCTTTGAGTCATTCATATCATTCTTTGGGATTGAATTTGTATGATGACCAATCTCACCAAATTTAAAACACTCTATAGTTTTCTTATCTAGATTAGTCTTAGGATCATTTTCAGCATAATCTCTATCCATGTTTCCAAACAAACCACATCGAAACCACTTCCCAATGTTGGTAAATCATTCCACATAGTTCTATTTTCCACTATTTTCTGATCTTGGAAAATGGTCATTTTCATTATCAGATTTCTTTGATTGATTTGTACTGATCTCTTGACATATGACCTCTTCTTATCTTTAATTCCAAAATTCATATTATTATAAGAAAATAATATCTCTACCCTATTAGAACATCATAAAAGTTTCTCATTACATTTGAAATCAAAGGAAGAAAATTCCCTTTGAAACCTTGGCTTTAATCAACTGCAAAACGTAGTTGATTCTGATATCAAGATCCAAAATAAGATTTTGATCCTACCTCACCTTTTTTTGACATTTTCTTCATAAACATCCACATAATCTTCAAACCTTTTATTCAATTAATGGAATTTCATATCCATCCTAAATCACACCACTATAAGAAAATATTTATCATGGAAAATAATTTTAAATTCATCCCACTCTAAGGCATCAATAACCTCTATATCCCTGAAATTTTTAACCATTGACCACCACAAATTAGATTCACATTAGTAATGATAAATGTAAAGAGAAAACTTATTATTTTTAAAGAATCCCAAAAAATATAATATATTTTCAAGGGAATTAATCCATCCTTTAGCCACTACAAGGTCAGAAGATCCCTTGAAAGCAAGAGGGTGCTACCCCCCTAATATTTTTCACTATAATAATGTTCTTTTGTTGTAGCTAGTGTTTTTATCTTGTAGGGATGAAAAAACCATTTATTTAATTCATTATTTGATCTATTTATATATAAAACATTTCTGTTACAATCCTTACTATTACAGGATTCAGGTTCAGAAGGATATCATTTCGTTGATGCCTTTCCACATTATCTTCCGTGTTTCTTCTGTGGAAAACCATTCTAAAATAAATATCCATGTTGAAGAAACATGGTAATATTTAAATGCTATAAAATTTCAAATAAATATAGAGTAAAAATAATTTATGTTAATCTACTATCATCATCCTAACCCCAAAATTTATATAAACAATCCTATGATACAACCTATAATGACCCAACATTATTACATTACTTAATCATGAATTTTAGTGAGGAAATCACTTCCTTTCGCATTAAAGATCTTATCGTGTTTGTGGTTTTAGAGAATTGGTATATAACTCAAACATAACATTTTTCATTTATATAGTGAACATACCCCAAAAATCATATTCATTTAATAAAAAATATAAAACTTTTCAAATAAACATGTTTTCATTAAAGTGAATTCATAAAATTTAATTTGGAATCTTTATTTTTCATAAAACTCTTTATAAAATGTGAAAATTATTTAAAAACATGGGATGAGAACAGAAAAAATAGTAAGGGATAAAAAAATAAAGAAAAAAACATTATTTCCGGAATACTTGTAATGTATTAAATAATTTTTAAAAAGACATACTTTTCACCCATATAAAAATACTTTTTGAAACCTGAGATTTCAATGAGATTTAAAAAAAATTATATAACATAAATAAATCAATAATGATATATTGGGGCATTAATTACATAATCTTTTAACCCTCTATGTTACCTTTTGATTTGTATCCCTCAGGGATACCTTATAATGTCACCCTCACAACCGCCTAATTGTGTAACCATCACAGTTACACTTTGTGTAACCCTATAGGAGACCTACAACATACACATACCCAATGCATTCTAGGGATATATATGTCCCACCATTAATCATAATTAATTCCCATGAACCTGGACATAATCATTCAACATGGATAATTTTTAATTTTTTTTGAATTTTCTAAAACTAGTTGTTTAAAAGAAGAATTTAATAGAAAATCCCCATAGAAATATAATATAATTGAAGTGAGACATAATATAGATGATTTAATATGTATATACACTATAAATACACATAATTAAACCTAATATAAATGAATATTGTCCTAAAAAATACATAAATAACACATAAATAATGAAGTAGAAGGTTAACCCATAGAATGGAAATCGAGTAAAGAATTCCCTTACCAAAGTTTTTTCTCACTTAAAACATGTTTAAACCTATTTTCTAATGGATATATAGGTTTTATTAATATCTTGAAGAAGTTTTTTATAGATTATAACACCTTATGTTATCATTATATAACATGATTTTACCCTTTAGTTATTAGTCTTTTATCCTTCCATTGATTCATGTGCTTTCTTTAATTGAATTCCAAAGCCGGTGGGTATTTGATCTTATTATCATATAGAATTTAATTTCTAGAAGTGGAATGAAATGGATTTAATTTGTTTATAAATATATAATGATACAATAAATAAGATTTTTTTATCATATACAATGATGAATCTTTAGATAAAACATTAATGATAATTTTTAGATAATTTTTGAAGGTTCCTCGATAATCATGACCTTGTATCATTATATAATTTAATGTCATGTATATAAGTTCATTTATAACATAAAATTGGTTACATTATAGAATTAAAATTTTTTTTTAAACCATTATAACGGTATTATTATCATCATTAAATTATGTAATGTAAATTGAAAACACATCATCCATGATTTTGGTAATTCAGAAAATCGTGGACGGTGTTTTCATTTTTAGAATAAGAGGGAGGGGTGATACATTGGGGGGGGGATTTGATATAATTTAGTAAATTATTAAGGCTTCAGAGATGTATTATAATTAAGGGAATGAGGGTCGTATTTATTCTGATGGATAAGAGGGATTTTATATTAATGTAATCAGTATTTAAAATTTTTTGTCATGACTATGAATAGTCTTGATTCGTGTGAACCCAAATAGTAGTGATTGTATGTGTGTTTGAAAATAGTTGTATTATGTCATCTTTGAATCATCTATGATATATTAAAACAACTATTTAGCATTTAACGTAATTTACAATATTTTACTATTTATAAAAAACTCAATACTTTTCGAAAAATCCCAAAAAATCACCCAATCCATTTTTCAACTTGTATAATTTGAAAATGAACACCATTTTATGAAATTAATTTTTTAATTTTTTTTTAAATAAAATCATTGTTTATTGAAAACGAACAATTTTAAATCTATAACTAATTTTGTAAAAAAATGAAAAAATAATAAAAATCTCATTACGTTATAACCATAGGATAATAAAATAATTATTTGATTTAATATTAATAAGGGTCACCTTGCTATTCATATTACTATTCATAAGGGTATGTTACCATTCACCAAAAAATATGTCAGTTCAATCTGACTCAAAATAACTTACTGATCACAACCGAAGATGGCCGTTATTTGAAATTCAAATAATAGAAATAAAAAAAGTATGTTAAAAATATAGTTATAAATATCAACTTAAAACAATGTTTCTGGAATATAAATTTATTTTTATAAACATGTGGTGTTACATTAATCCTCTATATATCCCATTATTTTTATCCACTTCTATATTTTTAGATTATTTTTTTAATTGATGAAGAAACACTTCAAATGAGTTTTTAGAAAAGAATTATGCGTTTTATTATAAAAGGTCATGGTTCATGAAGTCCTAAAAACCATGACAGGATTAAATTTAAAAATAGGAATACATTTATAATATTTATAAAATGACATCATGGATTTACATAAATGGGTGTAAATTCTTAAAAAACATAGTAAAACAAATACGATAAGAATACATCTATTTTATTCTAGAAAAATTATTAAGGTTCACATTAAAATGTGATTTCCTAAATAAAATTTGGACATATCAACGATAAAACACATCATGGTTTTATAATTTTAACTATTAATAATTTTCATTGATAATGGTATCACTTATTGTAAATAGATATTTTCATTTCCTTGGATGAGGATTGTCACCTAGGATAAACCATAATATAATTTAAATAATAAAACTATTAATTTACTCTTATAATGTTTTTACTCTTGGGATATAGAACATCATGGGTTGTGAATAAATAATTTTTTCTAATATTATATAGAATAGTTTTTATTAATAGTATAAAAAATATATTCCACTATATGGCCCTAAAGGGTTACTTTAATCATAATAAAAACACATTAGTAGATATTATTTAGGAGTAATGTGGAATATTCTATTTAAAATTATGAACTATTTATGAATTATAAAATAATTAAGAATATAAAATAGGTTATGTATGATAATGAATTGTTCCAAAATAATATTATTATATGTTCACATTTAAAGGAATTTTTGAACTAAATTAAATCATTACCAAATGGGATTTAGTGGAATTTATAATGTTTCAAATAAAATAAAAAATATGACTTGTAGTTAATATTAAATTCATAGAAAAAATGAGAAATATTTATATGAATATAAATGTTCTCATAAATTATAACATATTTTAAGGATGAATGAATTAATATTAAATAAGATATAATTATTTAAATATTATGTGTTAATATTTGTGATATAAATAATAATGTTTTATATTTACTTGTTATAGAATATCCAAAAATTATTCGTATGTATTAAAAATTTATTTAATATTGTTATTAATGAAATGTTAATAAAATTGTATCTCATGTTTTATTTTAGGAATTGTTATTTTATTTAATTTTTACCCTAGTATATTATTCATTAATATAAGTTTTATATTATTAATAGGTTTATATTTTTTTTAATATTTATAATCATCTGTTATTAGATTCATATCATTCATATAATGAGTTAAATTCTTGGTATGATATATGATATGATTTCATTCAATCCTAACTTTTATTTTTATGGGGTTTATAAATTTTCGTGTTTTATTTAAACATATTATGTAATATTAATTGTGTGATCTCATGATTTGTTATCTATAGAAAATGGGAATTTGGGTTGATCTTCTCATATTCCATGTTTCTTAAGGTTTCTCTATAAAAGTGGGGACAAAATATCAATTTTTTAGTACTTTTTCAAATGGGCTTATTTTTTTGATATGATTCTATCTCATTACATGAAAGGGATTCATATGGCCTATGAGTGGGATTGATTTTAATCTGTTTCGATATAATTTAGTTTTATTTCTTTTCATTTTGTATATATAATGTATTGTATGAGGTGTTATAAATTGACATATATTGAACATATTAATTTTATTTTTGGAATGAGATACAAATGTAAATCATTAAAATAAGGAATATATAAAAGAAAAAAATTTGATAAGACGATGATATTTAAATAACCCTTAAAATAAAAAATTTTGTTACCTCCCAAAAAAACATGTATCATGAACACAATCAACTAAATAGATAGCTCATTTTAAAAATGGGTTCCCATTGATTTTGTTTTATAAGGAAATATAGATATAACATTAAATTTTAGGTGACTATTCCTAGTTTTCTATTTGGTTAATATTAGTTAATAAGACATAATTATTATGATAATACATCAATATAGGTGAAATGATCCATATTATCTATTATGTAGGTCATTATCCACACTACTATGCAAGTTACATATTTAATATGTTTGTTATCGTTATCTGATAAATAATATCATGGATTGTTTTATGAGCATATTTGGGATGAGTTATAATGAGATGAAGATCATTAATCAGTATGGAATTTGGTATAATTAAAGAGTTTTCATTATTTTACTGAAATATCATTTATGAAACATCATACATAAATTCTTATAAAACATGATCCTCGTTGGTTGAAAATACTATTATAAATAAAATTATTTATCATCATCAAACAAAAAAGTGAGCTTAGATCTGTAAAAGAAGATTTAATGATATAATTATAAATATATGTTATAGTTTAATCATTATGGGGATGAAAGAAGATCTATTCATAATCATTTATGACACATACTTTATAAATAGTTATTAAAATATGATTTATTATATATTTATTAATTGATTTTTTTTTTGAAATATCAATTTTAGAAATGATTGAATATCATATAAATAAAAATTAGTATGGTGGACATCTTGGGATATTTTATATCATGTGTTTGATTATATATTTATAGTATTTACAGTAAAAAATTTAACCCTAATGAAGGTTATTTTATGGTCTAATAATACATTTATGTTATTTAATCCTAAAGGATGTGTTAGGATAGCAGTGTTAAATTATTTATTAGAGATGGAATTATCTATAATACAGTAAGGGGTTTATGAAACTTCATGAAGTGTACAATTATATTATTATGTTTATATAATTAAATTCTATAATTTTAAAAGTTATATGAAATAAAATATATATTTTACCATTTTTCATATTATATAGGCCATAAAAATAAATATAAGGATTAATGGAGCTCATAGTTTTAATTCTTGTGATGAAATAAAGGTTTAATAAATCAAGGAGGTGTGTAAAATGGTCTTATTCAATGACAAGATGAATATAAAAAGAATGATTCATATTTCAATAACATTATTCTTATGTGATTGGAGAACTTGTTGATAAAATATGTGTTACTAGTAAAATATATTTACAAATATAGTTTCCCTAGACTAAAAACACAAACACAAAAATAATTCATATAATATATGTTTGTAAATCATCTATTTATTCGTTTTATTTATTAACACATATACATTTATGTCATATAAATATACTTTCGAGAAAAAATTGTTTGCAGGAGGCTAGTCGGATTATTTAATCACATAATAAAGACCAAAGAGGATCAAATAAATTATTAAAATATAAAATTAAATTTGAAATCCAATTTACCCTAAAGTAGTTCAGGATGTGTTTAAAAATAATAATATTTATCTAAAGAATATATAATGACCTCAATTAATTTTACTGATGGAAAAGATCACTAATTATAATTAAGATCTTATAAAGTAAATATGTTTTAATATTCATTTCAATAATTTTAAAATAATGATTAGAAATCATAATATTTCCATTATTCAAAAAATATTTCATTATAAATGTTACACATTAATGGAGTATAGTGGGAGGACATTTTATCTGGTCACATCGGATGGAAATTATAATGAAATTTCATGAGTTAAATAAAAACATAAAATGGAAACAACCATATGTCATCCCTAGTGTTTAAAATTAAATCAAGAATTAATATTATTTATTATGAAATATTTTCACCCAAGTTTCATATTTCATTTCGTCAAATTTCTAAATTTTTAGTGGTAATGGAATTTTCTTCAACCATATATTGATCTTTTATTATTATAACCACTATAGAATTAAAATTAAAAGTTTAATCCTTTAAAAATTCCCATCATTTTGTTTTTATAAAAATTTATAGCTCAAAAAGTGATCCATAATGATCTACTATATAATTAAAAACAATTTCTTCTTAAAATTTTATTATACATTTAATTCCAACATCTTAAATTGGTTTAATTAAAACATGTTACACATTAAATAGATATTCATACAGTAATCCTTATATGATAATTCTTGTTTTTGTTATCATTATGCAAATATAATCTCATATTAAATTTTATTATTTTATATTATCTATTAAAAGAAAATTTATTAGAAATCTATGTTATAAACTATTTTTTCTATATATGTAAAAAATAATATTTCAACATTTTTATCATTAAATCCTATTAGTTTCCTTTTTAACTATGTGAATGAGTTTTCATGTTCAGAATATGTTACAAGTATTTTTTGTTAAAACATTATTTTATTTATTTTGAATTTCCATATGTACATTAACAAGAATACTTCACTTATATCATCCTCATATTAATCATTATTCATTTCCAATTTTCTAGTACATTTAATCCCATTATTTTAAAAAGTGAAAATGAAGTTTCTTTTATAATTACACTCATCCCATATGACACTTGTATTCTTTAAAATTAATCAATTATATCTTCAAGTAAGTATTTTTATACAATGGATGAATACAATATTTTATTTAATTATTTTATTCATCTTAAGGTTTTATTTAAAATTTAAAAATCCGTCATCATTTTATTGATCGAATAATGCAAGTGGATCTCTTTAAAAATTAATAAACGACTTAATTTATAAACAATGTTCAGTCCTCAAACTTTTGATTTAATTACAATATTTTTGTCAAACTAAAATTGTTTTTGTATTGAAATTTTTTTTTGAATTTGTTTCCTCATTATCAAAGAATATGTGACATTATTTTAATATATATATATATATATATAATTTTAGAGAGGTAGAACTAATTTATTTTTTTCCTTTTCATATTAATTAAGAAACACAATGTCAATATTATTCAAATACATTTTTAATGTGTCATAAATTTAAATTCCATGAATGAATTAAAAAATTAGTTGAGTCTTGTTATCAATAATTTAATCTCATATATTCATCCCATGTAAAAAAGAAAAAGTTTATTATAAAATAAATAATCCTTTGAATTCAAAAAATTTTACATGTTAATGAAATTTCATATCATGATCTTTTAAGTATAATTTCCCAAATATTATTTTTTTCAGTCATGAATAAAAGTGTTAACAAGAGCTATAAATTTCCTTAGAGGGTTGAGAATAATAATACCAATTTTATATACCGAATTATTATTATTTAATTTCCTATCAATTTAAAAAGAAATCATGAATACATCCCATTAATAAAATAACCCAAAACTCCAAATTTTGGAAATAAAGTTCATGATCATGGAAATTTTACATGGTTCACCCATTTGAATATATCTAAGGGTCATACACATGTTTCCGTGTTGAATTAATAGTTATTCACTAATCAAATATTATGTGATCACAAAATTAGGGAATCATCAAATCTCAATTACTATAAACCCCACCCATTCACTTCTCTCTAATAAAAATTTTATATAAGTCATTAAAACACACCTCATTATGTATTCCATTGATGAAAAATACAAAGGTAAAAAATACATCAAAATTTTAATAGTGTTTCCCTTTACATTCATGAAATTACAATCATCATGTTCATATTATCTCAAAAATAGTGTAATATTTAATTTATAAATTTATAGTTATAAAACAAATTTATCGTCGTCATTATAGATTAATCTATCACACCATTACCCTATAGATTAATTTATCTCTTTCAATATTAACATTCCTAAAATTAATATTATGAAGGGATCATTTTTTAAATAATATCTAATGAATTTAATCAAGAATTAATATCAATTTTCTTCTCCACAATCACCATGTAAAAAAATATTCAGTATCATCTTTATCTATAAAAACATTACATCTTCATTTAAAATAATTTAAAATAACTCCATGAATTATAAATTTAATACTTATTTTTTCCAAAACTAACTATACAAGAACCACTAAATTGTTAAGAGTCTACTCATGGGTATCCAATGAATACCAAATCCTATATGAAATATTTGGAAAATGGTAGATTAGGATATATAATATGAAATATGGTAGTTATTTCCATTATAATCATAGGAATGTTAGAACAAATGTCAATAAATATAACTAACATAATATGTGATGTACCTGACATCCCAATAATAATGTAATCATGCATGAGATTTCTTATAATCTATGTGACCCTAAAAATTAATATCCAATGGAATCATCTTCTACAAAACATTGAAACCTCTACAACCCCCAATATCTATATGATGAGCTATTTCTCTATTTCTCATCCATAAACACCGTCATAAATATCAATAAATATAGAATATTGAATTGTGTGGTTGTGAATCATTTTTCATATATATGTTACATTAAAAAAATCTGCTAAAATTGAACAATACAATATATAAATAATATAATAAATGGTAATAAAAACTTGTTTCTCAACAAAAATAGGCTATAGATCCCATTTCCAACCCATAATCACACTCAAAATATTCCTGCAACATAATTAAAGTAAATATGTAAATAATGAAATGGATGTTATTTCCTAACAAAGATTCACTGTTTTATAGAGTTCGGGGGGTGAATATACATGTTTTGAAGATGTAATGAATTTATATTAGAGTTAACATATAATGTAAATCAGGTTCTTATTCTAGTTAAAAACTTAAATATAAACACTATGATTTTCATAGTAACATGTATCATAATAGATCATATGTCTATTCATTATTTCTCCATATCTATTAACTTAAATGGTATACACTGTAATACTATAATTTTTAAGTGTATTCACTTCCAAAAATCAATAATCTTTTTCTAGTATATGAATGACTATAGAATAACCCTATATTTTAATGGTGTGTCACAACACAATGAAAGAATGAAAATTTGAGGAATATTAGAAACCAATCATTACTTTTAAATGTTTATATTACCCAAAATTATTTTTCAATCATGGAATCATAAAGTAAAAAAGAAGAATCATTTTATAAGTGAAAATTATAATCCAAAATGATTCAAGTAAATGTAATGAAGAGATATATAATTAAACAGAAATCTAATGATAACAGTCGCTAGAAGAAGATGTTGAAATGTTGAAAAAAAATCTATTCTGGAGAAATGGACAACTCTTTCAATTCATGGAATTAGTGATTATGAATCTTTTAGTTCTTCATTGATATTCATCAAACTATTTTTATTTTTCTCAGATATGTTCACTAGTAAATATGTGATTGTTTTAAATTCATATCCACAATTTCAATATAGATTATCTAAACATATAATGAACCTTATGTTTCTATTTAAATAGAGTCTAAAATAATCTAATAAAAGTTATAAATGGTGATAATAATTCAAAAAAATAAAAATTAAGACTCTAGAAATATTACCACAATTTTCACTGTTTATAAAACTATAGTCGGCTTCTTTAATTATCCGTTTGATGATAGTGAGCTAATTTAGAGTTGTTCAATCCGTTCAAACGTAAAATCCATATAAATCAGTTATGCGTACAAGATAAAAATACACTGAATAATCTTATAAATCAGAAAATGTATTTTCCTTATGAAAAATGAGACTTATTTGATATCTTTCTGTAGATGATTATTAGTAACTTTTAGTAATTTTTAAAAAATTATTAATAAAAAAATAAAAATTATATGATAAAATATAGTATTTAATAGAGATTATTTAATATTTAATATTATTTGGAAAATTTAAATATTTTATGTTGCATGTTTTTCGTAAGGGTCGAGAAATTTTTTTGTTACTAGTTGTTCATAGTGAAAACGTTCGGCCAATGTTTCACATTCATTATAATGTACTAGTTTTTCAAAATTGTTAAAAGTTATAAAAAATTCTCATTAATATGGTACATACAAATAATTGTAATTCACAATGTAATGTTTATTATCTTTATATGTTTTTTGTAAAATCAATATGGTTAATTGTAATGCTTTTAAGTTTATTTTTAATTATTATATAAATCATTTAAACATCACATGGTCTATTCATCTATAAAAATTAAACATTATAATTTAATCAACTACAATAAATATTATATCATTATTAACTCTATAAGAGATACCAATTTTAATGTAATCTACAATAAATATATGATAACATTTATATTATAATATAACGAATTTATATATAGTATATAAGATTAATGTATTATATCTAAAACACTATGAGAACGTAAAATTTTTTATTTTGTTACAATAACTCATAAATAAAATTATTTAAAATAGGTTTAATAATATTTAAAATTGAAATATAAAAAGTGGATAATATATATTTTTCAAATATTTTTATTGGATAATGTCTCTAACATAACATAGTTTTACCCATTTCAATCCGGGATTGAATATTTCTTTCATTTTTGAAATGTTTTAAGAGCCATATTTTTTTTCAAATACCAATTCTCTGTATATAATATTATAAATTCTATGTTCTAAAAAACACTTCCTTTATCACTTCCACTAAATAATATAAGAAAACATCCCTCATTATTCCCCATGTAATAAAAACTAACAATTCTTGATTATGATTCATTTTTATAAATGGGAATGTATACCCATATAAATGTATTGTATTTATCTATGATAAACAACGTGTAACTATTTACATATAGACTAGTATTAGATGTAGGATAGAAAAAAATCAAAATGAACTACCGATAATAGTCCATAAGAGTATAAAATTTTAATTAGTTTGAATGATAATTTTTCTACATTCATTTCCAAAAGAATCAAAACTGTGAATAATTTATCTCTTCAATACTCTTAATAAGAGTTCATGTCACAGAATATAAATATTATGTAATAATATAAAATTAACAAGATAATCATTTAAGGCCAAAATATAATATCAGGCTACACAATATTTATATAATTAACTTATCAAATAGTTAGCTTAGAAGGGTTAATAGAATTTAGATTTTCCATGCATTAGTGAAAATAATAATGAATTATTCCAAAAAATTTAATATTGACCATTTTAAAATTTAATAGTAATTCAATCATAACATAAGGGACATATTATAATTATTTATTTTTTAATCCATCAATATATAAACATTATACATAATAGTGAAGTTGGAAATATAAATGTCAAGAAAACCACTTTCCTAACCTTTAGAATAATCCCAATTTGTCACAGAGCCTCTATTACATATTTGGTATGGAATAAATTTTGTGGTTATTTTCTAATATACATAGGGAATCAACATTTTATATACCATAGATATTTATTGAGTCTTATATGTCAATTTTTCGAAAAGATAATCAGTATAAATTTTTACTACCAATACTAACTGTGTTGAAAAAGGATTAGTAAAACTATTTTAAGGTTAACATATAGTATTTGACCATGTTTTAAATTGTAAATTTGAAGATAATTATTTTTATATATTAGTCAATGTATATCTACAATATTTTGAAAAATATAATTTAAATTTATAAGAAAAATATTCCCTCATTATACATCTTAGATAATAAAAAATGAAGAAAAATTAATTTTAACTTTTTTAAAATAATTTCAATTCTTATAGGGAAATTTCTTATTATATTGAATAATATCATTATTTATAATCATATAATATAGAGAATTAAATTAATCGGGAGTCTTTATTTTATGAATAAAATTAAAAACTGATTATTTCAAGAATTCAAGAGCATATTTCATCTTTTTATTCCTGCTTTGTACATTTCCTAAATATTTATTGACCTTATAACTAGATATATAATAATTATTTAGATTTTTTTATTTTCAATAAATGTAAAACAACCTTTTTTAAAAAAAATCTTTTTTTTGAGTTTTTCAATAAATTCTAATGATATAAAAATATCTATACTTTATTTAGAGAACATAATAATTTCACTGTTCAATATATGGTTTTTCAAAATGTTGAGTAAATTTTATAACATCCATATTAAAAATAAAACTTCTAATGTTGTTAAAATATTACACAAAAAATGATAGTTGATTATTTTTAATATCTAAATTCATTATTCAGATTAGATTCTGCCGTATAAGTCCCAAATAATTGAAGATAATTTTTCCATTTATTTGTTTTACTAATTATAACTCTTTAATGTTTCCAAAATTGAGAAGTTTATCTTTATATTTCATTTATTTAAGCATTAAAAATATTGGTATCTTATGTATTATTAATAAATTAAATATTTTGGTTATACACACTCTCATGATTATCCTTATGAGATTTATTTATACATCTATTTTTGAAACAATAATTTTTTATTTTTTTTGTAATAACCAATGAAATTATGAGTCATTAATTTATTATCACACTTTGAAATTTTATAATCATGAGATTCATAAGAAATAATATTAGTATATTTGAATTATACACCATTATGTTTTATAATTTCTCATTAATTTATGTTATTGGTTCTAGTCTATACTAATGTAGTAAAAAACTAATCTCTTGAAGTGTATATGCCATGAGGTTAATGAATCTGTTGTTGGTGGACTTTTAAGTATTACACATCTTTACTATTTCCCTCAAAATAATATTTGTAAGAACATGAATTTATAATGATTCTATTGGAGAACAAATTCCAATTAGAATTCTAGTAAATATATGGAACATATAAATGAAATTTCATCCTCTTTAATATTGAAATAATTATAAATTTCCAAAAAAAATACAGTATTTTTCATAATCAAATTATCTTATCCACGTTGAGTAATATTCAAAATTTTAAATTTTAAATATTTGTTTTTGAAATTTAATCATAGTCACAAATAATTCTATTAAAATCAAAATATATAACATTCATTACTCTTTAATTAAAATAATATTTAGCAACATCACATATTATTAGGGAATGAATGTAAAATCCATTAATTCATAAGGTTCTATGATAGTAGTCCAGTGATCAATGTATATTTTCTTATGAGAAGTATACATTTGATTTTTTTTAATGTACATAGCGTATATTATCAACGAGATGTGGTTTATTTTAAATCCATCCTTCATTTTGAACTAGTTTCGGCCATATAAAATATCATTTCCATATATGTTAATGTGAAGGAAATTGTTAACACATAAAATATAAAATAAAAGAAAATCATATCAAATTTTACTTTGATTGAAACAAATTTTGAATTCCCTACAAATATGGATGATGAAATATAAGATTTAGGGTGAATATACCATTATTAAAATTAAAAAAAAAATAATTTTCGCAAATATTTATCTCTTTTCAGTTTGAATTTGTAGGAAAAAAATAAAATATTTACAAAATGATTTTAATAGTTGTTCAAATAAAATGGGACCCATAATTTACTCGTATCTACTATATAAAAAATTAGTGAAAGGTTATTAAATATATGTTTTTACTTTTTATGTGTAATGAAAACCCTAATAAAATATAAATTTTCTAATTTAGGAATAAAGAAGAAAAAAAAGATAACATACAAATGTTATTGAAACCCAGATATAACACAAACTATTTATACTAAGGCACATATAAAATGTACATTTTAATAGTAGTATAATTGAACCATGAATTTATAAATAACGATTCATAAACGAAAAATAAAAATGATTTTGGAAAGGGAATTCATAATCTCACAATGTATTTGAAAAACTAATGTTTCTAGATTGAATTATTAATATACTCCATGAAATTTGTTAGTAATGGATGATATAGAATATTTGAATAATATATAATAGTTATTGAGAAATTTATGATCCCTTATCTTCAATAATGATGTGATTGGGAATGATTTGGTTCCTTCTTTAATTCCTTAATGTTGTTTTCAATTTTTTCCAATACGATCACCTATAAGAAACATTATTCTCACATAAACAATATTAGTATTTCTTTTTCTTTTTTTTCTTTTATAAATTTTTTCCTTTAAATAGAGTATTTAAAAACTAATCTATTTTATATACTAGTTAGGTTAATTGACCAAAATAATAATGATGATACCAAAAATCACACTATAATTGTTTCAAATTAACAAACTCCAATTTGATTCCACAATTATCATTCTAATGATATCAAACAAAATTATAATTTTTGATTCCTTTCAAAAAAACTCCATATAAATTTACTATAAATACTATTTAAAAGTACATTGAAAAATCCAATAATTTTACAATTTAGTATCCATTTATAAAATTATAAATTTTGACTGTCATTCTATGCACATAGATCAATAGTGAATATGTATTTAGATAAAAATACTAAAAATAAATGTAGAACATATACTAATATTAAAAAAACCATATGTTATAATAGTATCATAAAAAAGTTACTTTTTGAGCATTTATATTTTCATAAGGTTCAACATCGTACGTTATTATTTAATTTTACGGTTTGAGTTTTTGTAAGATAAATGTTATTAATAATTTTAAAGTACATCAAAAGGTACATGTTATTCATAAGGTTCCAAAATTATAAAATATCCCTTTTATAGGGTTATTGTTTATAATTATAATGTATAATATAAGGATCTTAAATTTTTTACGGTTTATTTAAAATATTAGGAAACCTGTTTTATGTTCTTACGATGGATTTTTCCTTCATAATCATATTTACATTGTCAAATTTTTTACTTCATTATGATAATAATTGTAAGGATAAAAAAATTACACACTGAATTTTTTCAAGGTGTAGTTTATAGTTAAAAATATAAAAATTAACTTATCATAATGTATAATAGAATAAAATAAATAAATTATAAATAATAAAGAATAAATAAAGAATATAAAAATACTTCGTCACTATTTTTTACTATAAATATTGAATCATTTGAAATAGAAAATATATCTTATTTATAATAATAATTTCATATTGGAAATATAATAATTTTGTAATTATCAAACACAAAAAATGTAGTGTTAGGAATATAATAAATATTATAGGTTCCTCAAACCCGTATACCGAGTAATTTTGTATCTGTTAGGTATATAAAACAGAATTTGTGGTTCTTTCATACTCTACCTAATCTATATAGAACATCGTGATATCATAATTTCATACCCCCAAACCATATCACAATCTGATACCATAACCACATACCAAAACCTCAAAACACAATCAAGTTCATCACATACCAAAATAATTTCTATTATCAAATAACTACTCTATGGATAGAAGTAATTATGCATGGGGTGAATATGAATCACTATGTTTTCATTATATCCATGATATTTGAGGGGTCACTGCACACGTAATACCACATGTGGGTATTAGTTTAGTTATCCAACTCTGGATTTGGTGTATAATATTTTAAAAATGATATAATAATAAATCACTTTGCATTCCTACAGTTCTCATTATAACAATAAACTACTATAAAAATAACCAATTTATCATAACAATATAATAATATTATCACCTATGAACAAATAACATGTTATCAAAAAATAAATTTTTTGAATTTTATCACATGTATAATGGTTTGGACCTTCTAGTTACATTACATCATGACTGTTTTGAGTAAAACGAGTCTTTGTGGGGGAGGGGGATTTAGGAAAATATGGTAAATACATTTTAGAGACTACATCATCCCAAAGGTTTCAAAATGTGATAATAGATTCACCATTTGATTGTGATCTAGGACATATGGGTGTAATTATTTTTTTTATGAATATTAAATTCAAGTTGGATATATATATATATATATATAATTTATTTTGGGGTTACAAGGTTCCTTGTGCCATGATTTCTTGAAGTGGATTTATTTGATGGATTCATAGAATGAATTCCCATGTCCAGTGAGGAATTATATTTTTTCCATAACTCGAATAAATCAGGGGTCCATACCAAATACACTTGTTTTAAATTCCCTTCCAACCAATTCTTGGAATCAATACAAATTTTTTGGTGGGAAATTTAGATTATTTTGGTTTTGATAATAACTTTTATCAAGATATGTATTCCTTGTGATGTAAGGTGGGTTCTTTTTTCCATTTGATTTCCTTATATTTCATCCACTAAATTCATTTTTCAATATATAGAGGCTATGGTGGAATCATATTGGGAGTGATTTGTGATAACATAGCCAATAAAACTATGGTATTTACTTAAATTATTTTTTTTCTTATTTTTATACAAAATAATATTATAATGGTTCTAGAAATGTGAAGAATATACAATTTACACATGTATAAAATAGATATAGGGTCATTTTTTCTATAGAGCCTTATTGAAGAATAATTCAATATTCACTAAATTGAATAGTTGACAGATGACGGAAAAGTAATCTTTTTTATAGGTTTATATAATATATATATTTTCCCAAGAAGGTTCCAACATGTGGGTACAATGGATTTGATTCTTATTTCACGAGCCTCAAATATAGTATAATTCATTCAAATCCATGTTTATATTTTATATGTTTTTATTTTAATGATTTTATAATTATTCATTTTTATGAGGATAAAATTTGGGTATCAAGAACCAACAATGATCAAGTAGAGGAGAAAAATTCCAAGATGGATTACGATTTTGACAGGAAGGACATTGAACCAAAAAATTATGATTCCTACGATATAATTTTACCAAGATAAATATACTCCATTAATTATTATATCCAAAAATATATTCTTTATGTAATTATTTAAATTATTGAAAATTAATGACAAAATATAATATCTACCAATCGTTAAACTGAATTCATGTTGTCCTTTATGATGTGTCCTTCCTGTGAATTAGATATTAAGAATATGTTTTGAGTACTATATGTATAATAAATTGGTATTATAATGTTCTATATAATATGTACAAGACGATTCATTGAACATGTATGGGAATAGTTATTCGATAAATATAGAATCTAGTATAGTTTAATTTTGACATAGTTAAAAGGACCCATAGATATATTATGGTGATCTCAGATGCTGGAATTATCTAGGGAGGATCAGATTACACACTCAGAGGCTTTGAATATTTTTATTTTATAGGTGATTCTTGATTAGAAGAGATCACCTAATAGTTATGTGTTTAAACTATTATAAGTATCTATGAGTTTGATTTCTATGTTAGAGTTAGTTGTATATTTTTTCAAGTTTATGGAATATTATATAGCAGAAACACCATTTTTAATATAGTTATTTGGATGAAAAGTATTTTAGAGGATATTAGTCATATAATAGAGATGATTTCAATATTTTTTTTATATGTTATTAACCTTAATCATTTATAGAAATCCAGATATTCATTATAGGTAAAATAAAATATGTGTGTAATAACAATTTTTTGAGATATATTGGAAAATGGAAGGGTGGTAATATTGAAATAATGATTAAAGAATATTTACATGAATAATCAATTAAAGTGATTAAATCTAATAAATTTAGATAGTATAGATCCTAGTGTTACTATATAGATACTTAATAACTATGGAATAGTATAATGAAATGATTTGGGGAGATATGATTTATTTATAATAAATTTCTATATGGGATACATTTTCATAGAGAGCTTTTACTCATGGCAAGTCGTTCCCCTATAAATTTTCACACATAGATGATAGTTTTATATCAGTGAGTGAAAAATGCCACAAAATAAACCTAATGTAAGATGATAAAATGTTTTTTGTATCCTATAAAGGAAGGGCCTCTACTATCCAGGACTTCATCACCATGAACCATATTTCGCTAGTATATTATTATTTTTCAAGTATTTTATTATGTGTATTTTTTATTATATCAGTGAGAGAAATAAAGAGAACATTTTCCATTAAATAGTGATAGTGTATGCACCTATATATTAATGTAGTTAGATCCCTATATTTAATATTTATTTTTCAACCATCTTCATTTTTATTTTTTTTCAAATTACATCATGTGTTCATTTGTCTGTTCATTTCTCTGAAATTTTTCTCTTGTATTTATATAACAATTAGTGTACCAATCATTTTTGGTCCCAACATAGCATATGATCCCCATAATTTTTATTTCAATATAAATTCAATATTTAACACTATAGAGACAATAAAACCAATAGATAATTGCCAATTATCATTGAATACTACACATAGAGGCACAAAAAAAGATCACCTCTCATTTCAGTTGATCAATTTCATGTCCAAATAAAAATAATAATACTCAGAAATTGCCCTAAATTTAAAGTTGGTCATTATAAAAAATGATCCAATAGTATTATTATAATATCTATTTCACCATAAACACCTCAAATTTATTGGAATTATGTCTACAAATAAAAATAAACTACAATTTTCAGTACCCCTATGACCTGATCACATACTTTTCTGGTAAAACATGAAGTCACATATAATGTCCTTGATCCAAATACCTATACAAATCATAAATAACTTGAGATACTACCCCATGTCACGAACCGAATCTGGTCACCATCAAAACTGGCACTCATCCAGGCCCGCAACATGGCCCTAAGGGTGTTCCCGATCCTCACGGGCCGACTCAAGTGACTGGGTATCATAAAATGAAAATTGGGAATGATTTATTCGAGTTTATAAACTTAAAACAAAAAAATTATCCAATAAAATGAATCTGGATTTTTCAATCCAAACATTCTTTTACCAAAAATCAGAATTGAATTACATATTTTAAAAAAACTCAACAAGACTATAACAAATGTACAAAACCAAAAGTGAACAGCCCAAGAACCCTCATGGCCATGGGCACTGCCCTCAAGCCATCTCCACTTGACTTCACCACCGAGGACCTCATAGAAACCCGAACCACTGGAACTAAAAACGGTACCCTACCTACAAAAACAAAAATAACCAAGTCCAATTACACCCAAGTGTGTAATTAAGGTGTGAGCCAAATCCCAATAGGATACCACAACTAATATACTCCATGTGATAATCATTTAAAGTCCAAAAGCATGCATGTTTTCAAAAACATGAAATGCTAGCTACATTTTCTGGAAGATGCAACATTATATAAAAATAGTTTTCAGGTGGGATAATTTAAAGAATAAACATTTTTAAAATTAATAACAAAGCTACTGAATTTTTCATCCACTCATACCGTATGCCGATGGTAAGCACAGATTATCTAGTGAGCATAAGGAATGGGAAATAACCCATAGGCACTAGCAAGCAGTGGGTCACAGGTACCTCATATCTCAGTGAGAGTACCCATCACAAATATATGTTCTCGTGCACGAGACACTAGTAGGTAACATACCCATAACCTAGTAGTCCACAATCATCATTATCATAGTTTATTTATAGTTTTATGGGTGACTCTTGCAATGTGAAACTGATTAAAAACCCCACAGATTCCCTTGTATACTAGTACACGTCCACCCACCTAGATACCCAGGTTTTCCCTTTGTGCTCAAACAAGTTCAACAAGTCAATGAATATAATTATCACATGAAAATATAATTTACATATCATAAATTCACCAAAAATTCCACATGTATACAACACTAGTCACAAAATTCTACTTTTCATTGAAATTGATTTTGAAATCTGACCCACACCAAAATAGCCCACAACACTTTTCACATTTCATTAACACTTCCACAAATCCATTAAATAATTTTATAGATACATTTAAATATATTACAACTCTTATAACATACCACTCACTTGTTACATATTAATCTATTTACCTTAAAAAAATTTATCATCCAACTTACATGAAACATCCCACAAACAAGTTTCGCTCCAACATCACAATTTAATAAAAAACATTACAGAAATTTTCCAAACTTTTTAAAAAAATTGACATCTTAAAGCATCACTTCACCTTTCCAAACCCCATAATATGTTAACACACATACCAAACAGTACATATGAACCATATTCCCACTTTGTTTAACCAACTAAAACATTTACAATTTTCTTAAAAATATCCCCAGTGGTGTAAATAGGTCTTGCACAAAAAACCCATTTCAAATCCCCCATTTAAGACCAAAAACCATACGAATTCCTATCCAAAACAGAATTGTTATCCCTAAAGGCATTTATAAAACTACTTTCATGTTTTGTAAAATCACTTTGAATAATGCTACAAAATATCCAAATGAATACAGACATTTTCATAAAATGCTCTCAAGAACTATAACAATATTTAACACATAAAACCAATTCCAAAACCTTCTTTTTAGTCACACATTACACAAATACCTTACCAAACAATAATTTTCAGTCCATATATTATTTATTAATCCAATTCCATATGTTATAAAAATACACCCAAATAATACCCCATGAGTAACACATGAAAACACCCAATTTCAAGTTAGAATGCAACTATAAAATTAAACACTTAACCAAATCAATCATAAAAAATTTTCTCAACACACCCAACATATAGGAAATTTGATAAATGAGTAAATATATCAAGCTAACACATCAATAATTGTTGACACATGGAACCATCTAACGAATGTGTCGAATCCCTCCAAACATGGTGTGAAACATCAACCACACCACTGCCGCATCACAAGGAAGATAAATCCAGACCTAGACAAAAATATTTAAACAAAAAGGCACCATATCAAACCATAGGTTTGAACCCTAACTTTTGGACATTTTACAACCTAATGAAAGAGGGAGGAAACCCTATGGTGATGGAAGAAATTGAAGAGAGAAACACTTACTCAAAACAATCTTGATTAAAACGACCAAAAATCCACAATTCTCTGAATTTAAAAACATCCAACCATTTCAGGGAGGTTCGAACAAGGATGAGGAGATCTTGTAGGAACTAGAATGGGTTAAAATAGTAAAAATAAATGTTATTAAAGGATCAATTTACCTCTCTAAATCTGGGTGATTTCTGAAATCTAGAAAAGAATCGACCAATTTCGTGATTCTATTGAGCTCCAAATTGTTGGATGAGAGAATGGGGGAGCGCCTTTGGTAAGTGGGCTCTAGTGAGAGTTGAAATAACCCAAACAACATAAAACATTAATGAGTTATAAAAAAATTAAAAAATATTTTTAATGCTGGAAATGGGCATTCGGGAAGGCCCAATCCCTTAAATAAAAACTCAAATCCACCATAATTATATATTAATAAATGGTCCAAATTAATGTTTTGGTGTTCATAGGTCAGATTATTCTAAGAATAATTTGGAATGGATGAAAAATGTTAAAAATTAAGTATTTATAAATGAATCAAAAATTATTTTTAAATCTGGAATTTGGCTCACAGTTTGGCCCAATTCAGGAAAACGCACCCATTCCTCCATAAATGCTCGGGAAACCCTCAAAACTAAGCATGAATGGAAATAAAATAAAACTTTCATTTATAATAAGTCACTTATATGAAAATTCTCCCAACCATGAATACTCTTCATCCCTAGAATGCCACAGTAAGTCCAAATACAAAAACCAAACCCTACCAATAAACCAAGATGTACTTTTATACCAAGATTCGCCCCAAAAGGCCAAAAAACCTGAGTGATAAATTAGGGAAGGATTACTCTCATACCAAAAACATACACCACTTTCCCGGAATGATATATCACATTCATAATTTATCCCCAAAAAAAAACTCATCAAACATTTATCCAAACAAGACTCAAGCAATTCGTCTAAATGAAAAACAACTTCAAACAAGGTTACACTTACCTTAATTTAACTAAACCATTGGTTTATCTCCAATACCAACGATTGATCAGGAAAAATGTTGGTTCCTAGATACTTCTGAATGATACTACCTACCAAGTATCCAATACCATGGATAAATCTGAGTTATTGTAGTGGGGGAACACAAATAGGCTCCCCATCAGAAGATACAACCTGTATTTTTTTTCTAAGACAGAATTAGGACACTAATAAGGGGAGTCCTGAATGTACTCCCTAGTACAAAGGGAAGACTTCCATTCAATATTTACATAGGAAAATACATGATAATCATAGTGGTTCTCCCCACCATAAGAACCAACCATCTTAACAGACCAGCATGGGCCGACACAGAAAGACCCCAAAAAAATTAATGATTTGGGAAGGGAGCATTGTTAGTCCACACGACTTGGGAAACAGTTCGCTAACTAGGTAGGTAAATATTTCCACATGCCATACTTGCACATTGTCACTAATAATTGAGTAAAAAATGCGTTCTCAAACTGTCAATCCAAATTTCCAACCATTCTCTAATGACTCAATGGAAAGCAAAGGTGAGGGAATAACATTAGTCAATGACATGGGTATAAGGACATCAACCTATTTCCATTGAACGGGAACAATAGAAGAAATATGATGAAATCATAGGTTTAAACTCTTCCTATCTTTCACACTGGGTAAATGACATTGTACAAGGGGTTAAATTACCTAGGGATTTCCCCTAACTATGATCCAGATTCTCTCCAGGACCTATGGCTGGAGCTCAAATGATCAAAGCATCTTTGTCCTAGAAGTTAGTCCATAGAAACCCCCTATATGAGAATTATTCTTTTGGTGCCACCAAAAACTACACTTCAATCCCCCGTAAGATTTCCAAGAAATAAAAAATTCCAAACTCACTTCACCTTAACCCAATATATCACTGAAACAAGGGCTTAGAAGATGAACACAGATCCCACCTTGTTTCTTCGAGTGAGAAACAATATAAGTAAATAACACCAATATACACCTTCCAAAAAAGATTTATGATTTTGAAGTTTTTCCAAGGGATACATTCTCCCAAAATAACAAGAACTCATAGAATTGTATGAATTTCACCTTTATAATAAATCGAGCACATGAAATCACAAGGAGTCACCGAACATGAACATTGAGACTAATATAAATAATGCATGTATATGGACCATATACAACATCCCCTAACAACACAAAATTCTAGAAAGTGGCCAAAATATCCACTCATGAAATCATTTCCCACACTAGTAGTTTAAAGTGAACTCTTTCTTCAAAGAGACTACATAGGACCGAGAGGACCTCTTAGACACAATCCAGATACTCATCCATACTAACAACCCTAGACAACATCCACCTTACGAAAATCAGGAAACATAAGAAGCTAATGTCCCTTAAGAACATCCATGATCACTCTACTGCTAAAAGAGGATATATAAAATCATGAATGGAATGGGTGTATACTCAATCTATAAACCTCCAGAAAAATATTCCTTATATTGATCCACTGGAGGGTCATCAAACGATGAAATAATCTGTGTTGAACTTCAGTTTTGCACTAACCCATAATGTGGCATACCTTATCCATAGATTGATCCCACGGACCCAACCAAGATGGTCCATTGGTCAAGATATACCACAAAACAGATCCAAAAAAATGAAGGGAACCACCGTAAAGGCATCCCAAAACATTTTTCAGAAGAGACCACTAACCGTCCCTACAATAAAGCTTTCCGACAAACACAAACCCAAATCATAGTTTAAACAGGAGGGGTTCTTGGACTCAAAACATCCCACAACATCAAAATTTATAAAAACACATAAGAAACACCATCCCAAACTATTCATCTAGAAATCATGTTTTTATTTAAAACCATTTCATTGAAAACAAACGGTTTAGTGGTAAGCGTATCCACCAATGGTACCCCATGGGCCTCACACATGACTGTTTTTTGTGCCACACCGGGAACCCTCCTCATATCTATAGTGAAACTCATTCAGTCATGCCATAATCCATCCATAATCCCATATAACACCATGATTTTGGTCACTAACATAAATACCAAAGGTTAAAAGAAGGATTCTTTCCATTTTTCAAAACCAAAACGGTCAACCAACACATCCATTTTCTCAAAACTGCTAACGAGGAGATCATAATCCCAATTCAAATCTTACTAAACTTTTGAGAAAGACACAACCATTTAGACAAGAACTCAGTTTAATGTTATTCACATCAATCTCATATCATCTCATCCCATTAAAACATAGTTGGATAGTTTAGAAAACTCTATTAGAATTTTTTTTTAAAAACCAACTTTAGTATAGTTTCTTCTTTCAAAAGAGGTGTAAGGACACCATTTCCCATTTCAAAATAATTTTTGAAGTGCCCAGATCAGTGTGAATCACTGAGAGGGGGAGGGGGTGAATCAGTGATCCCTTAAAAATTTTTACTAATTGATTATTATCAATTAAACCTCTATGGCTGGTTAAAGCCTCGATCCACTCTTCTTGTATCCCTCAACCTTTCCCGAATGATGCAGTAATGAAAAGGCACAGGACACAAGGATTTACAAGGTTCGGCACCAAAGGCCTACATCCTTGCCATGCTCTCCCAGCATGGATTCTACCATTATAATCTGTTAGTATTACAATGGTCGATACAGAGTCCCACTGTATCTCTCCTGAGTCCCACAGGAGGGTCTTTATACTGCGTCCCACAGTGTTACCAGAGTCCCACTGGCCTGCTCCAGAATCCCACTGAAGACTTCTTCCACCCTAAGTCTCACAGGGGGCTTCTCCTGGCTCCTCGAGTCACACGAGTAGCTCTTCTTCACTTTATGTTCTTCAAGTATCCTCAGCAGCCTGGGATAACGACTGCTGGCCTTGCTCTGTACCTATGATCACTTGAGTTGATCAGGTCTTCTCGTCTTGCTCAGGCTTTATCACCTTCTTCTAAGGATGACCTGGCTTCTCTCTTCAAGAATCTTCAACAGCCTCTGAAAAGGTCTGTTGGTCTTGCTCACAGCTTCTGATCACTTCTGTTGATCAGGGTCTTCTCGATTACTGAAAAACTCAGACAAACAATATCATTCACTTCAGTCTGGCTCAGTCTCACTCACTTCAACTTCATTCACTGAGTGCATGGCAGCTCTTCATCCTCATGTACTGATAGCATGGCCTTCTCAATTCTTCAAGAACATCCTGGTCTTGGACAACTCAAATGCACACCACTGATTTGGCTCTATTCACGTGTGCACGTGCATGCATTCATGCATGCACTCCCCTCTTTCTTGTCTTGGTGTGATAAACCCACAAAGGGTGTATTCTTATTAAGCACACACACCTTCTCAAACTTCACACACTTTATTCAATTTGGTTACACACTTAGAAGTGTGTTATACTCTAGTGTGAGTCCTCCCTTTTCTTCTTCTATGTGTATACACACTTCTTAGTGCACACACTAGGTTCGGCCTCTTCCCTCTTCTTGCACACAAATGGTTATGGCCTCTTTGGTCCTTTGTTTGCACACACACTTCCTTTGTTCAATTAGCAAACACAAGGCTTGGCCTTCCTCTTCCTCTTGCACACACAACTTTGATTTAGTTGTGGTCTTCCTCTCCTCCTTGCACACACACGGCTAGGGTGTAGTCTCTATTAAGCACACACACACAAGGTGTGTAATTCATACTACCCAAACCTCCTACCAATGTGAAGGGCGCGCAAGGGGTGCGGCCACTTCCACTTCATCTTCAAAGAGTGCAAGGTATGAGCCGCGCAAGGGTGTAGACACTTCTGTCGTGCAAGATCCAAGGGTGCAAGGAGTCTTCTTCCGCGCAAGCCTCAAAGAACACAAGGTGATGCAATGGGTAGCCGCGGGCACGCAGGGTATAACACCGCGGGTGCACAAGTGTGTCAAGGACACCTTGGCTGTGAAAGTGAAAACCGCGCAAGAAGCACGGTGCACAGAGCGGGCTCTTCCAGTCACGCAAGGAGTGCGCACAGGGGACTCCCTTCACCTCTTTCGCGCAAGGGATGCGCAAAAGGGACTTCACGAAGCCAAAAATGGCTCCGGGCTTCTCTGCCGCGCAGGGGACGCGCAGCTCAATTCTTCACGAGGAACAAGGGTGCTCTCACGGGACTCACGTTTCTCAAAGGATCAGCAAGCCACTTCAAGCGCCTCTGCCTCTCTTTTTATAGGCAGAGGTATGGCCAATCTTCCGCAGGATATACATCTTGAATCCCCGAATGTTTCGGGTTATCAAGATTTTCCAAATCTTGATTTCTTTCCTCTGTTTCACACGGGTTGCATTTTTATTTTCCTCCTTCACGTGCATGCATTTTCGAACGCATGCATGGCCTCTTTAATACTTGTCCATGCAAAGCACGAACACAAGAAGCCTCGGAAACTCCGTTTGCCTCGGCTGAAGTCCAAAATCCTCCATTAATCATGTGCTTGAATATTTTATTGCATGGTTGTATTCAGTAGGGCCATACGAGCCGAATGGAGGTCTCGGTTTCGGCAATGGTGGCCGGGAACTCGAAATAGGTCGTCGGGGAGGCCTCTGGTTCGAACGGAGCTTGCGGGTGGCAGTGGCTGAGCTCGAGGAAGAGGACGGTCTCTTAGCCGTCGGATTAGATGTTTGAAATACATCGGACGGCCGGATTAAATCGCGGCACACGGCAGATGAGATGAGCGGCTGCAATCCAGCGCGCGATGAGACGGACGACTCAGATCTGTCCCGGGTGAAATTTCCGCATCCCACATCGAATCGGCGCTCTGTTTTTCCGCGCTTTATCACCCTAGCGCCGCCTCAACCCCTCAGTTGAACTTCTCCCTCCACGGTGCCGCCCCGCACCGTGTTCTCCCTGCGGGCGCGCTCTGCGCCCAATCTCTGCTCCCTGCGGGCGCGCTACTGGCGCCCACTATGCTTCCTCAGGTGTGCGGGCTTCACCACCGCGTGCCCTCGGGGGCTTATACACGGCCCCTGCCGCGCTCCTCCGGGCGTGCCCCAGGCGCCCATGCGGTGTCCTACGGGTGCGCCCCATCCTCAAGGATACTGCCCTGGCCTTGAGGGTTCCCCATGGGCGTGGTGACCTTGAGTCCCACATGAGCATTGGGTGATGACCCTCGGCTGGCCTTCCTTGGTGGCTATTTTTTGCTATGTAAAACACTTAGGACTTTGTATAAAAACAAAGTAACCAAGTGAAAATGCCAAATGCCACAACTCTTCATCTTCTCATCTCCTCTTCTTTATTTCTTCTTCTTCATTAGAATTCCTCCAATTCTCTTCAACATTTATTCAATACATAGAATGTGGAATTCCCGAAGGTTCTTCATCTTCAACCGAAGCTCCTGAATCAAATAATTCTTCAACATGCTTCTATGATCCAATAAGAGATCAAGTTGGATCTTCTTCAAATTCACATGCACTAAGTGATAGTGCATGGACTTCTTTAGCTCACTTCATCCACTTGGAAGTAGTGGATGGATCATCTTCATCTCCTCATGCATTGTATTAACAATGCATGGTCTTCTAACATTGTTGTGACATTGTATCCACTTGATACGAGTTATTGGAACTTAAAGATCAGTTCAACAATCGTCTGATTTGCATGGAGAATGTTTCAACCACAATTTCCAATACCACTTAGTGAATCTCCTAAGTGACATGCATCTTAGTACCATGGACATTCTCCTTCACCACCAACACCATCACAACCTTTGTCATTCACATCTTGACATTCCTTGACATCCATTCATTCCATGACAACTTCATGCCTCATTGACAACAAATGCAACACAATGCACTTCAATCTCCCCCTTTGTATTTGTTGTCAATACACTCCTTCAGCACATATGAATGGGTCAATATGTGTGCCAATATTTTCTCCCCCTTATTGGAAATCAAATGCAAAGGTGTGGTGTGGTTCTCTTTCAAAAATCACTTCCTCCCTTTGAATAGCATATTCTTGAAAAACACTAGGAGAGGGATGATGTCACATGTACTACTTTAGCAAAGAACCTTTAGTTGATCAACTCTAAGTCTACTTGGGATAACCCGGTGTAGAAAACAAGAGTGATATAACCAAGGAATTCAAAGCTATCCATAATTCTCTACACATGTGAGATCATGCTTAGGGGTTTGAAAATATTTCAGATATAACAATGAATTGCTAAATCCTGCACATACTTCACAAAACTCATTAGAAAGTTCAGTGCAATGATAAAGCTCCCCCTTTCATCTACTTTCTCAAGATGATATTAATTTCAGAACATCATCTTCTCCAGATTGGCACCCCCTCAAGGGGTGCACTCCATTATGTCCAAACCATCCTTCAGTTGAGAATGATCATCATCTTCAATTCCCTACAATGTCAGCACATGTAAATACCAATAGTATAAGGGAATAAGATGGAACCTCCTTGGTTCATCAATGTGAACAACAAGGTTGAGAAGATTCTCTCAACCGAGATGTCCCATTTTCACCATTCTTCACACTTGCACATCTGATCTTCTTTGATGTTTGTGCTGGTGTGGATCTCAACACATCTTCATGTGAAATCTTCTTCTTCCCTTTTGCCTTAGCAATTGCCAGAACATTATCTTCAGCTTTTTGCAGATCTTTGGCAAGTTGCAACTGATTTGGCCCTATGACTAGTAAATCATTTGGAAGAGTGGCCTCAGTTTTGGAAGTTCCACATGGTTCTTTGGATGCTGCTAAGCTACCTCTCTTAGGCAACTTATTTTCAATCAATCCCTTCTACTTATTTTGGATTGATTGTCTGTTTGAGTCCATTCTGCCTCTATTGAATTTCATGGCTTCTTTACAAAGATCCATGATATGCCCTTTCTTTCCACAGTAGAAGCATTTCTTCTTGGTGGTCCTTCTGGATGAATCACCCTTCTTGGATTTAGACTCCAAGGTCTTCTCTTCCTTTTTCATAATCTTCTTGGGAGCATCTTACACTTTCTTATGCTTGCTTCCCAAGGATTCTTTCTGAGCCAGGTTCTGTGATCTTTTCTTCTTTTGAGATCTGGATACAGTTGGAGATTGACATGTATCGTTTTGACCACTTTTGCAATCATCCCAGATGTTGTCAAGTAATCCAAATCTATTTGCAGTAAACAGATGTCTCTGGACCTGTGGATGCTGCTTCTTTTCTTCTGGCTTGCTCCCCCTTGGCATGGGCTTCCTCTGTGCTTTGGCATTCAGTGGATTGTACCAACAATCCTTTGCACAATGCCCATACTTGTTACAACACCAGCATTGTCCCACGAATCTTGACCTCTTCAGTCCTTCTGATTGTAGGGTACTTTTCTTGACCTGTTGTGCTGTTTCAGGAGAGCTCTGCTTCTTTACTGTCTTCATCCATATTTGTTTGGAATTATTCTTCCATCCTGCACTTTTTGTGGAAACACAATTAGAAGCATCAATACAAGATGGTATGGATGGTACCTTCTTTCTAGAAGATGTTGCACTTTTATTAGAGGATGTCTTTCTCTTAGAATCATCCTGCTCAAAGCATACTTGAGTAGCAACATGTCTTCTTTCAGCTGACTGGGAGGCTTCAGCTTTGGGTGATTGCAGATTTTTCAATATCACCTCTAGTTCTAAGCATTTCATATTGAGGGAGTTCTTCTCATCCTCAACAGTTCTTAGCCTTCCTTCCCATTTTTCTTTCAGCTCTTTCATCTGGTCATCATGCACCTTTTTCAATTCTTGCAATGAGTTGTCAAGCTCCTTCACCCTGTTTACTTTGTCTTCTAGTTGAGCATCTTTGACAACCATTGAAACTTTGTGCCTCTTTTCTAGTGCATGGAAAACTTCTTTGACCATTGTCTTAAAGAATTCTTTCTCAGAAAGGCGTCTTTGCAATTCTTCAGCAGTGTCTTCATATCTTTCATTGCAAAGAGAAACGGTTTCATCTTTAGCCTTCACCAGCTTTCTGAGAGTGTTTGTTATGCCAACCCTTTTTGCCAATTGGACTTCCAGAGAATTGGCTTCATATTCTAGCTGTAATTTTTCTTCTTGAAGATCAAGGAGGCCTGTAGCTATACACATTGCCACTTCCTTGGGGACTGTCTTCTGAAGATATTTGATTGAATTTAGAAGATCATTGTTCCTTCCATCTTCATCACAGCTAGAGCAGGCTTCATCAGAAGAATGATAAAAGGAATTGTCATCTGATGTGACTTTCACATTTCTTCCCATAGAAGGAGTTTCTCTGATTGCAACAACCTTCTTCTTCATCTTCTTTGCCTGTTTCTTCATTCTGTTTTTCAGAGTCTTGGCAGATATCTCCATTTGAGGCTGTTCTTTCATTTCCTCAAATTTGCACTCCATATAGACTCCCTTGGATCTTTTAGAGGTAACCTCACTCTAATACCAATTGAAGTTCCCAGATCAGTGTGAATCACTGAGAGGGGGAGGGGGTGAATCAGTGATCCCTTAAAAATTTTTACTAATTGATTCTTATCAATTAAACCTCTATGGCTGGTTAAAGCCTCGATCCACTCTTCTTGTATCTCTCAACCTTTCCCGAATGATGCAGTAATGAAAAGGCACAGGACACAAGGATTTACAAGGTTCGGCACCAAAGGCCTACATCATTGCCATGCTCTCCCAGCATGGATTATCCCATTATAATCTGTTAGTATTACAATGGTCGATACAAAGTCCCACTGTATCTCTCCTGAGTCCCACAGGAGGGTCTCTATACTGCGTCCCACAGTGTTACCAGAGTCCCACTGGCCTGCTCCAGAATCCCACTGAAGACTTCTTCCACCCTGAGTCTCACAGGGGGCTTCTCCTGGCTCCTCGAGTCACACGAGTAGCTCTTCTTCACTTTATGATCTTCAAGTATCCTCATCAGCTTGGGATAAAGACTGCTGGCCTTGCTCTGTACCTCTGATCAACTGAGTTGATCAGGTCTTATCGTCTTGCTTAGGCTTTATCACCTTCTTCTAAGGATGACCTGGCTTCTCTCTTCAAGAATCTTCAACAGCCTCTGAAAAGGTCTGTTGGTCTTTCTCACAGCTTATGATCACTTCTGTTGATCAGGGTCTTCTCGATTACTGAAAAACTCAGACAAACAATATCATTCACTTCAGTCTGGCTTAGTCTCACTCACTTCAACTTCATGCACTGAGTGCATGGCAGCTCTTTATCCTCATGCACTGATAGCATGGCCTTCTTAATTATTCAAGAACCTCCTAGTCTTGGACAACTCAAATGCACACCACTGATTTGGCTCTGTTCACGTGTGCACGTGCATGCATGCATGCATGCACTCCCCTCTTTCTTGTCTTGGTGTGATAAACCCACAAAGGGTGTATTCTTATTAAGCACACACACCTTCTCAAACTTCACACACTTTATTCAATTTGGTTACACACTTAGAAGTGTGTTATACTCTAGTGTGAGTCCTCCCTTTTCTTCTTCTAAGTGTATACACACTTCTTAGTGCACACACTAGGTTCGGCCTCTTCCCTCTTCTTGAACACAATTGGCTACGGCCTCTTTGGTCCTTTGTTTGCACACACACTTCCTTTGTTCAATTAGCAAACACAAGGCTTGACCTTCCTCTTCCTCTTGCACACACAACTTGGATTTAGTTGTGGTCTTCCTCTCCTCCTTGCACACACACGGCTAGGGTGTAGTCCTTATTAAGCACACACACACAAGGTGTGTAATTCATACTACCCAAACCTCCTACCAATGTGAAGGGCGCGCAAGGGGTGCGGCCACTTCCACTTCTTCTTCAAAGAGTGCAAGGTATGAGCCGCGCAAGGGTGTAGACACTTATGTCGCGCAAGCTCCAAGGGTGCAAGGAGTCTTCTTCCGCGCAAGCCTCAAAGAACACAAGGTGATGCAATGGGTAGCCGCGGGCACGCATGGTATAACACCGCGGGTGCGCAAGTGTGTCAAGGACACCTTGGCTGTGCAAGTGCAAACTGCGCAGGAAGCACGGTGCACAGAGCGGGCTCTTCCTGTCGCGCAAGGAGTGCGCGAAGGGGACTCCCCATCACCTCTTTCGCGCAAGGGATGCGCAAAAGGGACTTCACGAAGCAAAAAATGGCTCCGGGCTTCTCTGTCGCGCAGGGGACGCGCAGCTCAATTCTTCGCGAGGCACAAGGGTGCTCTCACGGGACTCATGTTTCTCAAAGGATCAGCAAGCCACTTCAAGCGCCTCTGCCTCTCTTTTTATAGGCAGAGGTATGCCCAATCTTCCGCGGGATATAAATCTTGAATCCCCGAAAGTTTCGGGTTATCAAGATTTTCCAAATCTTGATTTCTTTCCTCTGTTTCATGCGGGTTGCATTTTTATTTTCCTCCTTCACGTGCATGCATTTTCGAACGCATGCATGGCCTCTTTAATACTTGTCCATGCAAAGCACGGACACAAGAAGCCTCGGCAACTCCGTTTTCCACGGCTGAAGTCCAAAATCCTCCATTAATCATGTGCATGCATATTTTATTGCATGGTTGTATTCAGTAGGGCCATACGAGCCGAATGGAGGTCTCGGTTTCGGCAATGGTGGCCGGGAACTCGAAATAGGTCGTCGTGGAGGCCTCTGGTTCGAACGGAGCTCGCGGGTGGCAGTGGCTGAGCTCGAGGAAGAGGACTGTCTCTTAGCCGTCAGATCAGATGTTTGAAATACATCGGACGGCCGGATTAAATCGCGGCGCGCGGCAGATGAGATGAGCGGCTGCAATCCAGCGCGCGATGAGACGGACGGCTCAGATCTGTCCCGGGTGAAATTTCCGCGTCCCACATCGAATCGACGCGCTGTTTTTCCGCGCTTTATCACCCTAGCGCTGCCTCAACCCCTCAGTTGAACTTCTCCCTCCACGGTGCCGCCCCGCACCGTGTTCTCCCTGCGGGCGCGCTCTGCGCCCACTCTCTGCTCCCTGTGGGCGCGCTACTGGCGCCCACTATGCTTCCTCGGGTGCGCGGGCTTCACCACCGCGTGCCCTCGGGGGCTTATACACGGCCCCTGTCGCGCTCCTCCGGGCGTGCCCCAGGCGCCCATGCGGTGTCCTACGGGTGCGACCCATCCTCAAGGATGCTGCCCTGGCCTTGAGGGTTCCCCATGGGCGTGGTGACCTTGAGTCCCACATGAGCCTTGGGTGATGACCGTCGGCTGGCCTTCCTTGGTGGCTATTTTTTGCTAAGTAAAACACTTAGGACATTGTATAAAAACAAAGTAACCAAGTGAAAATGCCAAATGCCACAACTCTTCTTCTTCTCATCTCCTCTTCTTTATTTCTTCTTCTTCATTAGAATTCCTCCAATTCTCTTCACCATTTATTCAATACATAGAATGTGGAATTCCCGAAGGTTCTTCATCTTCAACCGAAGCTCCTGAATCAAATAATTCTTCAACATGATTCTATGATCCAATAAGAGATCAAGTTGGATCTTCTTCAAATTCACATGCACTAAGTGATAATGCATGGACTTATTTAGCTCACTTCATCCACTTGGAAGTAGTGGATGGATCATCTTCATCTCCTCATGCATTGTCTTAACAATGCATGGTCTTATAACATTGTTGTGACATTGTATCCACTTGATACAAGTTCTTGGAACTTAAAGATCAGTTAAAAAATCGTCGGATTTGCATGGAGAATGTTTCAACCACAATTTCCAATACCACTTAGAGAATCTACTAAGTGACATGCATCTTAGTACCATGGCCATTCTCCTTCACCACCAACACCATCACAACCTTTGTCATTCACATCTTGATATTCCTTGCCATCCATTCATTCCATGACAACTTCATGCCTCATTGACAACAAATGCAACACAATGCACTTCAATTTTGAAAATTCAGCTCCCCAATTTCATAAATAAAACCATTCGATCATTTTTTTAAAATCATTTCACAAAAACGTTACACTTCTTACAACCATGTCACTTTAAAACCAAGGTTCCAAGATTTGAAAACTAAAGAACACAGGAAAATGCGAGAGGAAACATGTTTTAGTGGGTGACTTGGACATATGTTTGGCGGCCATATTCCAATCACTTCACTATCACAAATAGTGTTATTGGGAATATCCCCAACTCCACATGGAACGCTAGGCCCTGTGAGCTCACTAAGACAATTAACCCAACTCTCTTTTCATTTCCCCTAATCATCATCAAGCCAAGAAAACCAAAGGACTTAGATAAATCCTGACATCTCATGGAAACATGAATAACATCATGAGGTGTGGTGATCCGGAACACTACCCAAAACTGGAATTCCAAGTCTCAACAATCCTAACTCCAAACTATGCTAACTCTTTCCCAAATAACATGACCCAACGAGTTAACTTGAACCTCATCTAATGTCATTTTGTCATGAACCGAATATGGTCGCCATCAAAACCAGAACTCAACCCAGCCCGCAACATGTCCTGAAGGGCGTTCCTGATCCCCATGGGCTGGCTCAAGTGCCTTGGAATCATAAAATATAAATTGGGAGTGATTTACTGGAGTTTATAAGATTAAAACAACAAAAGAATCCAATAAAATTAATCTGAATTTTTCAATTCAAACAATCATTTACAAAAAATCAGAAATGAATTACAAATTTTGAAAAAACTAAAAAATACTATAACAAAGGTACAAAACCAAAAGCAAACTTCCCAAGAACCCTCATGGCCTGGGACACCGCCCTCATGCCATCTCCACAAGACTTCGCCACCAAGGACCAGCTAGAAACACGAATCACTTGAACTAAAAACTGTACCAAAACTGCGACAACAAAAATAACCATGTCTACTTACACCAAAGGGTGTAACTAGGGTGTGATCCAAAACCCAATAGGATAACACCAATAATATATTCCATGTGATAAACATTTAAATAGGAAAAGCATGCATGTTTTCAAAAACATCAAATGCTAGTTACAATTTCTATAAGATGCAACATTAAATAAAAAAAGTTTTCTGGTGGGATAATTTAAAGAATAAATACTTTTAAAATAAATACCAATGCTACTGAATTTTTCTTCCAGTCATGCCGTATGTCAAAGGAAAGCATAAAATATCTATTGAGCACAAGAAATGGGAAATAACCCCTAGGCACTACCTAGCTGGGGGTCCCAGGTACCTCGTATATCGGTGAGAGTAACCATCACAAATATTCATTCTCGTGCACGACCCACTAGTAGGGAATATACCCATAACATAGTGTTCCCCAATCATCATCATCATAGTGTATTTTTAGTTGTAAGCATCAATCGTGCTATGTGAAATTGAGGCCAAACCCCATGGATTCACTAGCATAATAGAACACGTCCACACACCAAGATTCTTGGGTTTTCCCTTTGTGCTCATACAATTTAAACAAGTCAATGAATATAATTTTCATAGGAAAATACCATTTACATATCATAAATTCACCAAAAAGCCCACATGTATACAACACAAGTCACAAAAATCCATTGTTCATTCTAATTGATTTTGAAATCCGACCCACACCAAAATAGCCCACAACACTTTTCACATTTCTTTAACACTTCCACAAATCCATTAAAAATTTTTATAAAACCATTACAATATATTAAAACTCTCTGTAAACACCACTCAATTTATATCTAATACCCTTTTTACCTTCAAAATCATTATATCATCAAACATACATGAAACAGACCACAAACAAGTTTCGTTCCAACATCACAATATAATAAAACATTTTAGAAATTTACAAAACTTTCTAAAATTTTTTTACATATTAAAACATCACTTAACCATGTAAAACCCCATAATAGGTGAACAAACATACCAAATGGTACATATTCACTCTTTTCCCACTTTGTTTAACCAACTAAAACATTTACAATTTTCTTAAAAGAACCCAAGTGGTGTAAATATATGTCTTGAACACAAAACTCATTTCAAAACCCCCATTTAAGACCAAAAACCATACCAATTCCTATCCTAAATATAATTGGTAGCCCTAGGGACATTTAAAAAACTAAATTCAAGTTTTATAAAATCACATTGAATAATAATACAATAGATCAATTTAAAACACACATTTTCATAAAATGATCTCAAGAAATATAAGAATATTTTACAAATAAAACCTATTCAAGACCCTCTCCTTAGGCCCACATGACACTAATCAATTACCAAACCATAATTTTTATTCTAAACAAGATTTAGTAAACCAATTACATATGTTTTAGAAATACACCCAAATAATACCCCACGAGAAACACATGAAAACCCTCAATTTCAAGTTAAAATGAAAGTGTAAAATTATACACTTAACCAAATCAATCATAAACAGTTTTATCACCACACCCAACATATGAGGAATATGAAAAATTAGTAAATACAGCAAGATAACTCATCAATAAAATTTTTCACATGGAACCACCTACTGAAAGTGTCAAATCCCTCAAAACATAGTGCGAAACATCAATTGCGCCACCGCCGAATCACGAGAAAGATAAATCCAAATAAGACCACAATATTTAACTAAAAAGACACAAGATAAAACCATAGGTTTAAACCCTAACTTCTAGAAATTTTAGAACATAATGATAGAGGGAGGAAACCCTAAGGAGAAGGAAGAAATTCAAGAGAGAAACACTTACTCAAAACAATCTTGAATAAAACAACCCAAAATCCACCAGTATCTAAACTAAAAAACATCCAACCATTCAAGGGAGATTATAACAAGGATAGGGAGATCATGTAGGAATAGTAATGGGTGAAAATGGGTAAAATAAAGGAGTTATGAAAGAATCAATTTACCTCTCCAAATCTGGGCGATTTCTGAAATCTAGAGAAATTTTAATAAATTTCATGATTCTATTGACCACCAAATTGTTGGTTGAGAGAATGGAGGCGCGCCTTAGGTAATTGGGCTCAAATGAGAGTTTAAATCACAAAAAAAGTAAAAATTGAATGAGTTATAAAAAAATTAATATATATTTTTAATCCATAAAATGGGCTTTTGGGCAGGCCCAGTCCCTTAAATAAAAACTCAAATCCACCATAATTATAGATTTATAAATGGTCCAAATTAATTTTGTGGTGTTAATAGGTCAGAGGATGCCCTGAGGAATTAGAATGGAATATGAATGTTCAAAAATTAAAGTGTTATAAAGGAATCAATAATTATTTTTAAATCTGGAACTGAGTTCACAGTTTGGCCCAATTCAAGAAAACCCACCCATTCATCCGTAAAAGCTTGGGAAACCCCCAAAACCAAGAATGAATGGAAATTAAATGAAATTTACCTTTATAATAACTCATTTATATGAAAAATCTCCCCACCATGAAAAAATTCCATCCCTGGAAAGCCACTGTAAGTCCAAATACAAAAACCAAACCCAACCAATAAACCAAGATGTACTTCTCTGCCAAGCTTCGCCCCCAAAGGCCAAAACACCTCCAGTGATCAATTAAGGAAGGATTACTCTCCAAACAAAAACTTACACCACTTTCCTAGAATGATAAATCACATTCATACTTTATCCAAAAATAAAACTCATCAAACACATATCTGAACACGACTCAACCAATTCACCTTAACGAAAAACATCATTAATGAAAGTTACACTTTCCTTAATTTAACTAAACTATTGGATTCTCTCAAATAACAACGATTACTGAAGGAATATGTCAGTTGATAAATATTTCCAAATTATACTACCTACCACCTATCCAATACCATGGATAAATATGAGTTATTGGTGTGGGGGACACAAATAGGCTCCCCACCAGAAGAGACAACCTATATTTTTTTCCATGATAGAATCAGGACACTAAAAAGGGGAGGCCTGAACGGACTCCCTAGTACATAGGGAAGTCTTCCATTCAAAATTTACAAATGAAAATACATGATAATCATAGTGGGTCTCCCCACCATAAGAACCAACCATCATAACCGACCAATATGGGACATCACAAAAATACCTGCAAAAATTTATTGATTTGGGAAGGGCACATGGTTAGTCCAAACAGTTTGGGAAACTATGCCCTAACTATGCAGATAAATCATTCCACAAGGCTTAATGGAATATTTTCCATACTAATCATGCACGAAATGTGTGGTCAAACTGTCTAGGAATATTTCCAACCATTCTCCAATGACTCAATGGAAACCAAAGGGGGAGGGAATGACCTTAGGTGATGAAATGGGTATATGTCCATCTATCTATTTCCACTGAATGAGAACAATAGAAGAAAGATGATGAAACCATAGGTTTAAACTCTTCTTATCATTCAATCTGAAGATATAAAATTTTACAAGGGTTTAAACGACCCTGGTATTTTCCATAACTATGCGCCAACTTCTCTCCAAGACCTATGGCTGGAGCTCTAATGATCAAAGCATCTTCAGCCACACAGTTAGTCCTTCAAAACCCCCTGATTGAGAATTATTCTATCGGTTCCACAAAAAACTATACTGCAATCCCAAATAATATTTCCAAGACATAACACATTCCAAACCCACTTTACCCTAACCCAATAATTCATAGAAACAAGGTCATAAAAGATGTACACAAATCACACCTTTTTTCTTCGGGTGAGAAACAATAGAAGTAAATAACACCTATACACACCTTCCCCAAAAAAATGGAACTTTTTGAAGTTTTTCCAAGGTATAAACTCTCCCAACATAATAGAGACTCTCAGAGTATTGTATGAATTTCACCTTTACAGTCAGTCGAGCACATGATATCACATGGAGTCACCGAACATGACCATTGAAACTAATATAAACATTTCATGAGGAGGGACCTTATACAACATTCCCAAACAACACAAAATTCTAGAAAGTGTCAACAATATCCTCTCATGACAACATTTCCCACACTGGTAGTTTAACAAGAACTCCTTCTTCAATGAGACTACATAGGACCGAGGACCTCTTAGACGCAATCCAGATACTCATCCATGATAACAACCCTAGACTACTTCCACCTTAGGCAAATCAGGAAATTTAATAATCTAAGGTCTATTTAAACCTTCCATGATCACTCTACTTCTACAAGAGGATACATAAAACCATGAAATAAAAGTGTGTATTCTAAATCTAATGAGCTAATGAAAAATATTCCTTATATTAATCAGTTGGAGGGTCTTCAAATGGCGAAACAATTCGGGTTGCACTTCAGTTGTGCACTAACCCTTAATGGGGCGTACCTTATCTAACGATTGAAACCTAGGACGCAACCATGATGGTCCATTGTTCAATATATACCACAAACTAGATCCAAACACATGAAGGTAACCACCGTAATGGTGTCCCATAACATTTTTCTGAAGAGACCACTAATCGTCCCTACGACACAGCTTACTGACCAAACAAAAACCCCAAAAACAGTTCAAACAGGAGGGGTTCTTGGACACAAAACATACTACCACATCAAAATTTTAAAAAAAACATAATAAAAACCATCCCACACTATTCTTCAATACATAATTTTTTTCCTTAAAACCATCTCTGTGAAAACAAATGGTCCATCAATAAGCATATCGACCAATGGTACCCCATGGGCCTCACACATGCATGTTTTTGTGCCACACCAGGCACCCTCCTCATATCTCTCCTTCCACTAATCCAGACATTCCATCAACCATCCATCATCCCATATAACCCCATGAATGTGGTCACTCATAGAAATACAAAATTTAAAAACAATGATTCTTTCCACTTTTCAAAACCAAAACGGTCAACCAAGACATCCTTTTTCTCAAAACCGCTAACCATGAGTTCAAAATCCCAATTCAAATCTTACTAAAAAAATTAGATAGACACAACCATTTAGACAATAACTCACATTCATGTTATTCACATCATTTTCATATCATCTCATCCCATTTAAACACCCTTGGAATGTTTAGAAAACTCTATTAGAAATGCTTTTTCAAAACCATCGTAAATATAGCTTCTTCTTTCAAAAGAGGTGTAAGAACACCATTTTCAATTTCAAAATAATTCTAAAAATTTATGTTCCTCCATTTCATAAATCAAACCATTCCATATTTATTTGATAATAATATCAGAAAAACATTACACTTCAAAAAACCATGTAACTTTAAAACAAAAGTTCCAATATTTCAAAAATAAAGAAGACAAGACAATTCGAGAGGAAACTAGTATCAGTGGGTGACATGGACATATGGTTGGCGGCCATTTTACAATCACTTCACTATCATAGAGAGTATTCTTGGGAATATCTCCAGCTCCACAAGGCTTTCCAGGCCGTGCGAGCTCACTAAGACCATTAACCAAACTCTCTATCCATTTACCCTAATCAACATCGAACCAAGAAAACCAAATGACTTAGATAAATACCGACTTTTCATGGAAACATGAATCCCATCATGAGGTGTGGTGATTAGGCACAGTAACCATAACTAGAATTACATGTCCAAACAATCCGAACTCCAGACTATTCTAACTCTTCACAAAATGACATTACCCAAAGAGTTAACTTGAACCTCCTCTGATACCATTTTGTCACAAATCGAATCTGGTCTCCATGAAAACTGGAAATCAACCATGCCCGCAATATGGCCGAAAGGGAGTTCCTAATCCCCACAGGCTGGAAAAAGTGCCTGCATATCATAAAATGAAAATTGGGAATGATTTAAAAGAGTTTATAAACTTAAAACAATAAAATAATCCAATAAAATGAATCTGGATTTTTCAATCTAACCGATCTTTTACAAAATATCATAAATGAAATACATATTTTAAAAAAACTCAACAAGGCTACAACAAAGGTACAAAACCGAAATGGAACAACCCAAGAACCCTCATGGCCAGGGGAACCACCCTCAAGCCATCTCCACAAGATGTCACCACCATGGACCTACTAGAAACCCGAACTACTTGAATTTAAAATTTTGCCCAACCAGCGACAAAAAAAATAACCAAGTCTACTTACACCCAAGGGTGAAAGTAGGGTGTGACCCAAATCCCAATATAAAACCACCACTAATAGATTCCATGTGATAAACATTTAAAAAAAAAGCATGCAAGTTTTCAAATACATGAAATTCTAGTTACAATTTCTAAAATATGCAACATGGAATAAAAACAGTTTTCAGGTGGGATAATTTAAAGAAGAAACACTTTTAAAATAAATAACAATGATATTGAATTATTCATCCACTCATACTGTATGCCTTCGGTAAGCACAAAATATCTAGTGAGTACAAGCAATGGGAAATAACCCCTAGGCAATAGCTAGCTGTGGGTGCCACGTACCTCATATCTCGGTGAAAGTAACCATCACAAATATATGTTCTCGTGCACGAGCCACTAGTAGGGAAAAAACCCATAACCTAGTGGTTCCCAATAATCATCATAATAGTTTAGTAATAGTTGTATGCACCAATCATGCTATGTGAAACAGAGGCCAAGCCCCACGGATTCACTAGCATACTCGTACACGTCCACCCACCTAGATACCCAGGTTTTCCCTTTGGGCTCATAAAAGTAAAATAAGTCAATGAAAATACTTTTCAAAAGAAAATGTCATTTCCATATCATAAATTCACCAAAAATCCTAAATGTATACAACATAAGCCACAAAAGTACTCTATTCATTCAAATTGATTTTGAAATCCGACCCAAATCAAAATAGCCCACAACACTTTTCACATTTATTTAACACTACCACAAATCAGTTCAACAATTTTATAATACAATTACAATATATTAACATTCTCATAAAAAACCATTCACTTGATACATAATACCCTTTTTACCTTTAAAATCATTTTATCATCAAACATAAATGAAAAATCCCACAAACAAGTTTCGCTCCAACATCACAATTTAATAAAACATTTCCGAAATTTAAAATAATTTCTAAAAATGTTTGACATAATCAAACATAACATCACCATTAAAACCCCATAATAGGTGAACACACATACCAAAAAGTACATATTCACCCTTTTCCAACTTTTTTTAACCAACTAAAACATATAAAATTTTCATAAAAAGAACTCAAGTGGTGTAAATATGTCTTGCACACAAACCCATTTCAGAACCCCCATATAAGACCGAAAACCATACCAATTCTTATCCAAAACCGAATTGGTATCCCAAGAGACATTTATAAAAATACTTTCATGTTTTATTAAATCACCTTGAATTATACTACAAAATATCCCAATGAAAACACACATTTTCATAAAATGCTCTCAAGAAGTATAACAATGTTTTACACATAATACCTATTCAAAACCCCTCTTTTTAGGCCCACATGACACTAATGCATTACCAAACCAGAATTGGCTTTCCAAACAATATTTAGTAAACCAATTCTATATGTTATAAAAATACAGACAAATAATACCCCACAAGTAACACATGAAAACAACCAATTTTAAGTGAAAACGCAACTATACAATTAAACACTTAACCAAATAAATCAAAAATAGTTTTATCACCACACCCAACATATGATGAATAAGAAAAATGAGTAAATACTGCAAGATAACTCATCAATAATTGTTTACACAAGGAACCACCTACGGAAAGTGTCGAATCCCTCAATACATGGTGCGAAACATCAACCACAC
Organism: Viscum album; assembly: GCA_963277665.1. NCBI lineage: Eukaryota > Viridiplantae > Streptophyta > Magnoliopsida > Santalales > Viscaceae > Viscum > Viscum album. Next base: position 1,276,571,215 of record OY728141.1, on the reverse strand, counting down.
AACTGTCACATCATAGGGAAGATAATTCCATCCCTAGATCACAATATTTTACCAAAAAGTAACCAAATCAAACCATAGGTTCGAACCGTTAATTCTGAAAATTTTATAACATAATGAAGGAGAGAGGAAACCCTAAGGAGAAGGATGAAATTGAAGAGAGGGACACTTACGCAATACAATATTGAATAAAACAACCCAAAATACACCAGTATATAAATTTTAAAACATACAAACATTAAATGGAGGTTCTTATAAGTATGAGGAGATCATGTAGGAACTAGAATGTGGGAAATAGAGTAAAAATATAAGTAGTTATGAAAGGATCAATTTACCTCTCAAAATGTGAGCGATATTTGAAATCCAGATAAGATTCGACCAATTTAGCGATTCTATTGAGCTCTAAATTGTTGTGTGAGATAATGGGGGCGCGCCATAGGAATGTGGTTATGGGTGAGAGTTGAAATCACTGAAACAACATAACAATTGAATGAGTTATAAAACAATTAATAAAAATTAATTCAAAAAATGGGCTTTGGTGCAGGCCGAATCCCTTAAATAGAACTCAAATCCACCATTATTATAGATTTAGAAATGGTCCAAATTAATTTTTTGGTTTTCATAGGTCAAGGGATTACAGGTTGGAAAAGAAATGGAGACAAAATTTTAAAAATGAAGGAGTTATAAAGGAATCAGATTGTATTTTTGAATCTGGAATTAGGCTCATAGTTTGGCCCAATTCAAGAAAACTGACCCATTCCTCCATAAAAGCTTGGGAAACCCTCAAAACAAAGCATGCAGAGTAATTATATGAAATTTACCTTTATAATAAGTCATTTATATGACACCCCAAGAGTGCTACTAGATATATATGGAATGTTGAAGAGTGTTATGTTTCTACCATACCCATTAGTGAATGATTTACCCACTTTAATTTTTACCAAAATTCATAATTGGATTATACTAAAAAATTGGAAAAACCCATCCATATAAGTTTCACTATAAAACATAACATGTATAAAAATAAAGGGAAAGATTAAAAAAATAAATTGTATCAGTATAAAATCCTCTAAATGGATGCATAAACCCAACTAATATGAATAATATCTTAAATAGAAAACCATTGGTAAATACATAATCTGAATTTTGAAGAAGATAATTCCATCATAAGAATAAGTAGATGATAAATGAAACTAAAACAATTTTGTTCTCAAATAGTTATAACCTTGTTGTAAAAAATGAACTCACACCCACCTCTGTATTTTATTTTTCATCAATATATGATAAAATGAGAACCATGAATGAAATATATAATGTTTTAATTAGGTCATGAAAACTAGGATAATAAAAGGAGGAATCCATTTCAATATACCAATTTAATGAAAAAACTAAATCACACTATTGTTATAATTTTCATAGAGGACTCATTATATCTCATAATTAAGTACCAATTAATTTTTCAATGATCAAATCCATATATAATATTTTGTAATAATTGTTTCTTTAGTAGATATATTTGATTAATTAAATTCCCATTTATTATAATACAATTTGTGTTTCATGATGTCTTATTTTATTCAAAATATATACACTAATTTCTATAAAATAATATGGTAAATCCATTTAGGATCACTCAACTCTATTTCATTAACTGACTTTCTTACACGTTATAATTTTTTCTAATGAGTTTCTATGAACTCACTTGTACACAAAAACATATTCATGAATGTTAACCAATTTTATTTATTCAAACAATTATCATGTAACATTTATCTTGAATGGAAATAAATTTTCATTAAACTTATGCTAATATAATTTTTATAACCTTTTTATACATAATTTTCACTGATTAGTAACGTCTTCATAAACTATTTATAAGTGGGACCAATTGGTTAAGAATCTTATCCATAAATATAAATTTATTCACCATGATTTACAATAACATCATGTATATCCACATTTTTCAAAAAACAGTTCAACGAGTCCACCAACCTTTTGTGAGAATACATACTTTTCTTTAATGTATAGATGTTTTCATTCACCATGCCAGTGTGAGTACATGATTCTATTAAAATACATCATTATGACCAATTATCATTGAAACATCCTAAACACTTCTAAACACTTCCAAAACTACTTAGTCATCAATGTATCATTTCATTTATTATCATTGATTTTTTAAAAAATTTATCTCAAAAAATAAAAAACAATGTTATTAATATCATTAAAAATTCCTGAAAAAATAGAAAAATTATTTATCGATTTTTTAAAAGAATTTTACCCTTTTTTTATTCACAACACATAAACCTCCTTTACCATCTTATTGAAAAATCATGCAGACCATCTTCTAACAATACTATTTAACCACTATATATCACGAAATAAATCCAATACATACCCGCCACATAATATAATTTAACATGAGTCATGATCCATGTAAGTTAAAACTGGAAGATGAAAAAATATTTAATGAATCACTTTTTTCCCAAAACTACTTTTTTTATTGAGTACAACCCTCACGAATAATTATTAAACCTTAATTTGTAATCTTATTACATCACAAACCCAAAAGGAATACTATCACGCTAATTAAACTAGGGTAGAACTCCGTCAACAAAACATGATTCTATTTCCCTTCAATGGGTGTCTATGCATATTATTCGTTAGAAAATTCAAAATGTATATTGTCTTATCATTGAGGGATGTTTGATTTTTTGAGTTACCACCCAAAGGAAGCAGATACCCATGATTATTGGGTAATGAAATTTCATCCCATGAATATGTAGTTATAAATTTATAAATGGTTTCATATATATCATATTGTTTTGAGATATTCCTAAGGTCAAATACCAGTGATGAAATTAGATAAGGACGATTTAAAATAGTTACAATTTATTTAGAGATATTGACCTTATATGGTTATAGAATCTATAGTTCATATCATGTAAAAATATTTTTAAAAGGTTTAATATAGGTTAAAATTATATAATGAATCCATCCTATATTATCGATAAATTATACTTGAGTGATATATTATGATGGTTATTAATATTTTTCATTTATATCTATTGGATAATGATTTATAATTTCTAAAACAAACCTATAACTTCAAATCTTGAGGTGTTTATGAAAATAATATTTCTAGAGTATTTATTATACTAGAATACAATGGAATAATCTATAATGGTTTTGTATTTTTCTAATAAATATCATAATTAATTATAGCTATTATAATGTGGTTTTATGTTAGTTGATGACTCTAAAAGATATTTGATGAAGCTCAGACTTCATTTGAAGATATATGGAATTTCTATATAGCAGAACGAATAATAACAAAGGAAAATATAATGTGATCTAAGAGTGCAAGTTTTTTTATGTGGAAAATTATCTCATATATAGAAATTTATTGGGGAATAATATTATCTTTCATGTTAGAATTTTTTGGAAAAACTTGTAGAGAAAATTTTCCTACCTTTAGGAGAATGCACATACATGTATGTGACTTGTCACATTATAGAAAAATTCAACAATAAAAGTGATATTTGGATACATAAATTACTATATATGATTAATATTTTTCATCCTCATATGATGTTGGGATACCATGTACAATATTCAAGTATATCTAATTTTCTATAGATTTTGTTCCAATAATATCATTGAATCCTATATGATATTACTACCTCATAAGATGTTTTACATAGTATAATTTCAAAAATATCCTTTGAAGAGTTGTTTTTGTGAATTTGAATTTCATGAATTTAATCATGAGAGAGAAATTAATTTTAGTTTATTTTTTAGAAAATCATTAAATGAAAAAAATCATAAAATATATTTTATACAAGATTTGACTGATTCAGGAACTGATATTCAAAAAAATAGTGGAGTGGATATAAGTAATATGGAATGACTTCAATATAAAATTTATTAAAATGAATTTATTTTATTTTAAAAAATTATTAATATTATGATGATTCAAATATCAAACTACTCATAATATTTTATTTCCATTTTGAAGGGTTCTATTTGAGAAGAATTAATAAAGAAGGATGTTGAGTTTCTATTATGTAGACTGTAAAGACCCATAGAAATCAAGGTAAATTTTTTTCATAATTTTCTTTGGGATTTTACAAGAACGCAGTTTCTGACGGCACTCGATTCCGAGGCCCGGTGTGCCCGGAATTTCAATCCAAAGTTTAGCTTGGGTAGGTTCAGTGAACGAACGAGCAGGAATTTCTAACTTTTGAACCGGCTATCGGAATCAAATTCTGACGGCACTGATGGAACCGTAGAGCTTGTAACTACTCAGGAACTCCATTTCTGGAGTTGCGTTTACCCTAGAGAGGATGATAAAAATTGTGGATGATTAATTTATAATTTAACAACAATTTTTATTTTCTCTTAGTTGTTTAAGGCTTTGGGTGGAAGTTGGGTAACTACCTAACTTCCCAAGAGAGGTTATGAGGGTGGTGGGGCCCACACGAACCCCACCCCTTCATATTCTTCAACCCCCCTCAACTCACCTTTATCATTTGATAACTTATACATTAATAACTTATGCTATTAATTAAGTGAGTTAAGTGTGGTTATTGTAATTTTAAACTCTTGAAATTCAAATGTTATGTTATGTAAATAAAATAAGAGGTAAACATATTTTATTTTGGGGTTAGAAGCATTGTTGCTTGAGAGGTTTGGGGAGAAAATATAAGGGGAGCTATAGTTCTTCATCTTCTTCATCGAAGAACACGAAGAATGCGAAGAACGCATCGAACTCCGTCGAAGAATGATGAGTCCTCGGAGACCGACTACGCGACGCCGTTTACCGTGACGGTTCTTCCGCGGCGTCTTCTTCCGCGACGTCTCCTTCCGTGACCTCTCTTCCCACGACGAATCCTCGTTTGACGAACCTTCGTTCAAGATCGCACGAGGTATGGGTTTTATTTATTTCATTTCGTTCGTGAATTATACTTTTCCATCCTTCGTGATTATATGACTAAATGTTTACGATTAACGAGAGGGGGCCGGACCACACAAACACGACCGACCCTCCTCCCTTATCCTTGTTATTGTTTCTAATGTGTTGGAACGGGAATAGCGCGGTGCCATCGCACCACACGGTAAGATGCATCAAGTGATACGCAGCGTCGTCACGCCGCACCGTGAAGTTGAACCAAGTCGCGGTGCTATCACGCCGCGTCGGAGAGAACCGAAGACACCGTGGCCAGAGCGGGGCCGCGACGTAGGGGCGCGGCGCCGTCGCGCCGTGCCGGACGAACCAAAACCACGGCCGGTTCTGGGCCTCCGGTGTCGGAGCAGGGAGGGGACCGGTCAACGCTGGTCCCACGGTGGCAGAAACCGGCCGGTCGGGGCGGGCCGGCCGGACAGGAGGATAGTCGGGGGTTCAAACCCCCGGCCGACCAACAAAACGACCCCCATTAATACCGAATATTTTCTGGTCAGATGCCCATAAATTGTATTACGGGCCTCCGATCGATGCACCTTTAGTTACTATATGATCCTTGAATCGAGACGGTCATTTCGGTATATCGCACTCAATGTTTCGGAAAACTTTGTGTTCGGCCGGGTTGGTTCGTACACGAAACCAACCGGGCCCTCGGAGCGGAAACACTAATATCTTAAGCTCCAGACGTCCGATTGATGTACCGTCGACTTTGTTGGATTCCTATAAGAGAGATAGATCTTTTGGATTACTCCGCCCGAGGTTTGGACGCATGTAGAGTACAGTCAGGTTGGTTTTGCCTTAAAAAGTAACCGGGCCCCTGAGACGGAAAAGCCAATAACTCTCAGACCGGGCGTCCGATTGGCGTGTCGTCTGCGACGTTGAGTTCCTGTTGACGATACAGAACTTTTGGATACATCAACTCTGGACTGTGTTTCAGTTGATGTATCAGCCCCTCCTCTTGTGGAGCGGACCATCCCGAGCGAGCTTGGTGTGTGCGGGAACCCTAGAGCTGGCTGCGAGTACTGCTACTACGACGACTGTACAGAGATCCTCAGTGGATTCGACGGTGACGACTACAGCAGTCAGCGATCCTATGTGGATCAGTGTTACCGATCCTGTGTGGTTCCGATCCAGTGTGGGTCAGCACTCAGCAGTTCTGTGTGAGCCAGCGCCTACAAATCCTGTGTGGGTCTGATCCTGTGTGGGTCTTTGCGGGGGTCAGTTAACTATTGATCCTTTGTGGGTCAGATCCTTTGTGGGTCATTGCGGGGGTTAGTACCTATCAATCCATTATGGGTCTGATGGCTTAGATGAATCAGTGGATATATATGATCATCTCTATCATCATACGAAGAAGTAAACCTGTGTGAGCTGAATCCTATTTTCTTTCCTTTGTGGATTCTGTTGTGCTATCATGTGTGGATTTACGTTTGCTTTCCTATGTGGACTGGTTTGTACTTGGGTTCGGATGTTGGAGCCGAACGAGAATTGATAACATAGGTATATGTATGGGCATATAACTAAGCAGTGTCGGATGTTACTTCGGGATTGTATCTTTCCTTTGTGGATTATCCTTTGTGGATTTTGGAGGCATTCGGGGGTCTCGGGGTCCCTACTGAGTAGCTTATACTCACCCCTGCACGGGCTTTTCCCGCACTACGTTGTGTTGGTTACAGACGACGGACAGTGCTGATCGTGGTTAAGTCTTGCGGAACAGGACGATGCCTGGAGTTGGACCACTGGACAGGATGTACTCGGAGCGGTCGGCTGGACCCGAGGAGCAGAATAGGCTATTTGTACTCACCCTTCAGGTGGGATTTCCAGTGGACAACTTGGTGTTGCGGTTTTACTTTTCAGTTGTTATTTTCCCTTTCCATTTGTACATTACGTTCAGTTTGGGTTTGTATAATGGCCCACTTACTTTCTGCACTTACTGTTGTACTCTATTTTTACATAGTGTAAACTTCTTCTTGCTTTCTCTGTGGTGTTTGTTTACTTTACAAAGGAAATTCCTTCCCTTTTTATTAGGAATTTATGCCTTGGTGCTAGTCCCCAGCCCCTGGCCTATGGAAGGCGGGCTTGGGGTAGTCACGACACGGGCCTCGAGGACGGGTCGTGACAAATTAGTATCAGAGGAGTTCGGTTATACCACAGAACATGGGACTCTGATGTTTTTTATGTGAAGCCATAGTGTTAAGCGTATAGAGTGTGGTTATCAGACCAGGGAGTCCAGTGTTGGTGCGGCGGCCGACGTATCCGTACAACAGGACCCTGACTTCGGATTTCCGACATAATGCACAAAAACATTGATTGCATTTGTGTTTTATGTTTTCTTTGTGATTACCTTGTGTCAGCTCACCAGGTATACTGTTTGACCGTGGCACACCTGTTTCATTTCAGGATGGACCCACGATGGAAACCAACTAGGGTTCCGAGAGTTGAGCGTGATGACAGCCCACTGAGCGATGAGGCCTCGGTGCAGGGCCCTTTGTCAGCAGTAGCACTGGAGGTGGCTCTACCCGCTGAGCCACCGATGCTTCCAGCCCCAGCCACTGACGATGCACGTCGCCATAGTGCCTTGCATGACATCCAGCGCCAGCGACCGCCCAAGTTCCGCAGGGAGACGGACACCCAGGCAGCCGAGGACTGGCTAGAGTCAGTGGTGAGAGTTTTTAGGTTAGTGTGGACACCAGCAGACCTCATGGTGATCCTCGCAGTGAGCCTACTACACACATCAGCAGGAAGATGGTGGAGCTTGATGATCCAGGTGCACGATGAGGCATCTCTTCTCTGGACAGACTCTGAGAGCCTCTTCCGCTCGGATTTTGTCCCAGCCACCCTCCGTGTGGTGCGCATCCAGGAGCTTCTTCAGCTGCGGCATGGTATCTTGACGGTCACCCAGTACTCGGTGAGATTTACCGATCTCTCGCACTACTCGACCGATATGGTACGGGACCCATTCTTCCGGGCCCGGACCATTGAGCAGGGATTGAGACATGAGATCAAGGCATCGCTGATCTCCCTCAGCATTCCGACTCAGACAGGAGTACTGGAGCGAGCCCTTTTGATCCAGAGATTTCTTGCCGAGTCTACACCAGCGCCGAGACCCACCGCAGGGCGGCACGTAGCAGAGTCTTCTGCAGCTGGCAGTCGACGGATGACTCATGGGTCCAGGCAGACCAGACCCTCAGGCATACGACCTAAAGACACTAGCTCAGCAGTGCGGGGAACATAGCGCAGAGCCAGTCGTTCGAGAGGCAGGCAGTGCTACTCATGCGGTGGGCAAGGCCACATGGCTCGTGATTGCCTGACCCGCCGTGCCGAGGAGAAGCAGACGGTTGAGGGACCACCCAGGCAGAGGTAGAGGGTCAACCATGGTGGTCCGCAGGGAGGAGGCATACAAGGCAGAGGAGTTTTCCGAGCAGTAGGTGGTGGGAAACGCTTTGAGGCTCTACCACCACCACCACCACCACCAGGAGGTCCACCCCGACCATAGGGAGCTGGCGGGAAGAGACAGGCACATATCCAGGAAGTAGAGGCCTATGACCACATCATGCCTAAGATGATTCAAGGTACTATCTGTGTCTATTCCACCCATGATACAGTACTTATAGAAACAGGAGCGAGTAATTCTTTCATAGCCGATGCCCTTGTTCGAAGCTCAGAGATTCTGACAGAGCCGTTGGCTTGATCATTATGGCTAGAGACTCTTACGGGAGCAGACTCAACAATTACGCACTGGTGCTAGTAGTGTGAGCTTACTCTAGGAGGTGAGAGCTTCGGCTGGGATCTTCTTGTAGCGGCGTCGAGGCCTTACGACGTCATCTTGGGCATGGATTGGTTGTCTACATTCCATGCACATATTGACTGTATTAGGCTCAAGGTGAGATGTGTACGCACTGACGGGAGCAGGTTCACCTTCACCGGCGAGAAGGGAGCCTTTGCAGCACAGGATGGACTTCCGCAGAGGATAGGACATCCCATCACTCATCAGTGGCTATCCTCATCCTAGGAGCAGTTGACGTGTAGAGTCCTAGTTTTCATGCAGTGGTGGATCAGTATGCGGACGTCTTTCCCGATGACGTTCCCGGGCTACCTCCTTGCAGAGAGGTAGACTTTTATATTGACATGTACCCCGTGACAGCCCCGATATCGACCCCAGCATATCGGATCTCCCCCACCGAGCTTCGAGAGCTACGGGTATAGTTGGAGGACTTGCAGGGCAAGGGGTTCATCTGACCCAGTGTTTCACCCTGGGCTTCCCCGATTTTGATTGCCAAAAAATGAGGACGGGAGCTTGCGACTTTGTGTTGATTATCATCACCTGAACCAGGTTATAGTGAGGAACAAGTATCTGCTACCAAGGATTGATGACCTCTTCGATCAGCTCAAGGGACCACGGTGTTTCTCGAAGATAGACCTCAGGTCAGGCTATCATCAACTCAGTGTTCGAGATGAGGACGTGCAGAAGACGACCTTCAGGTGTCGGTATGACCACTATGAGTTCTTGGTTATGCCATTATGCATAACCAATTCTCCAGCAGTGTTCATGGCCCTCATGAACAGGATCATTAAGCCATATCTCAATCTATTTTTCGTGGTCTTCATCGATGACATTTTTATTTACTCGACTACTGAGGAGGAGCATGCCTACCACTTGCAGGTTGTACTAGACACACTCTGAGAGCACCAGCTTTATGGTAAGCTCTCAAAGTGCCATTTTTGGATACGTGAGGTCCACTTCTTGGGACACGTCATCTCTGAGGTGGAAGTTGCAGTGGATCCTGCGAAGATCGAGGCAGTGCTAGCTTAGGAGCCACCCAAGAGAGTGACGGAGGTGCGGAGTTTCTTGGGACTAGCTGGATACTATCAGAAATTTGTGATAGACTTATCCAGAGTTGCGGCACCACTCTCAGCTTTCATGAAGAAGGGGAAACCCTTTGTGTGGTCAGACAGATGTCAGCAAAGCTTCCAGGAGCTGAGACAGAGATTGACCAGCACACCTATCTTGAGGTTGCTTGAGGAGGGAGTAGGGTACGTAGTCTACTACGATGCATCAAGGACCATACTCGGATGTGTCCTGGTGTAGGAGCGGGCCATGATCGCCTATGGATCACGTTAGTTGAGGCCACATGAGCAGAACTACTCTACCCACGACCTGGAGTTAGCAGCAGTAGTCTTCGCTCTGAAGACATGGCGACACTACCTGATGGGCAAGCGCTTTACAGTCTTTTCTGACCATCAGAGTCTCAGGTAAATCTTCACTCAAAAGGACCTGAACCAGAGGCAGCGATGATGGATTGAGGTCCTCCAGGACAATGACTTTGAGATAGTCTATACTCCTAGGAAGGGGAATGTGGTAGCCGATGCTCTTAGCCAGAGGATTGGCATTCAGCTAATCGAGGAGGCGACATAGCAGCTAGCCGCTTTGCGGATATCCATTGTGGATAGAGATGGAGAATCTTTCCTTCAGTCAGTCACAATATCTCCTCCACTACTACAGCGGGTCAGAGAGGCACAGCGTGGGGACGCTGACTGTGAGACACGGCATGCACAGATATCCTCAGGACAGGAACCTGATGGATTCAACTTTGGAGCAGAGCACGACATCCTTTTAATAGGATGTACCTTGGTACCAGTTGCATTAAGGGAGGATGTACTGAGAGAGTTTCACACTTCTCCCTTAGCGGTACATCCTGGAGTGGTGAAGATGTACCAGGATCTTTGACGACAGCACTAGTGGCCAGGCATGTAGAAGGATATGGAGGAGTTCGTTTCACGATGCCTCACCTTCCAGTAGGTGAAGGCAGAGCATCAGGTACCAGCAGGCTTGGTACAGCCCTTGGAGGCCCCAGAGTAGAAGTGTGACGGGATATATATGGACTTCATGACTGGAGTTCCATGCACTTCCAGAGGACACGACTCCATCTGGGTGATTGTCGACCGACTCACCAAGTCGGCTCACTTCTTACCAATCAGAGAGCAGGGCTAAGTGGGGAGCTCGGGATGTCTCTACGTTCAGGAGATTGTATGGCTTCACGGTGTGCCATCATCTATCGTCTCTGATCAAGATGCTCACTTTACTTCCCGGATTTGGAAGGGGTTGCAGGAGGTGTTCGGGACACAGCTACGTCTGGGCACTTCCTTTCACCTTCAGACAGATGGTCAGACGGAGAGGACCATTCAGACTCTCGAGGACATGCTCTGCGCATGTGTCCTCGACTTTGGTCGCAACTGGGAGGACCACCTACCCTTGGTGGAGTTTGCTTACAACAACAGTTACCACTCCACCATCGTAATGACACCATACGAGGTGTTTTACGGCCGACCTTTCAGATCTTATTTGTGCTGGACAGACCCTGGGGAGTCAGCACTTGTGGGACCAAAGATGGTCAAGGCCACGACAGAGAAGGTCTAGGTGATCCAGGAGCGGATGAGGACAACACAGAGCCGAAAGAAGTCATATGCTGACAGGTGGCGGAGGCCACTAGAGTTCGAGGATGACGACCACGTCTTCTTGCGTGTCTCACCTCGACGTGGATTACAGAGATTTGGCCAATGTGGAAAGTTGTCTAAATGCTTCATTGGACCATTCTAGGTCTTCAGCATGATTGGAGAGGTGGCTTATCGCCTGGCTCTACCACCTTAGTTGCACCAGGTGCACGACGTCTTCCACGTATCTCAGCTGAGGAGATATTTGCACCACCCAACACATATCATTGACCAAGGGGAGCTTAACGTTGATGATGGGGTGACTTTTGCGGAGGTTCCAGTGGAGATTGAGTATCGACAGGAGAGAGTCCTAGGAGTATGGTCGACTCCTCTAGTGCGCATCATATGAAAGCACGGGAACCTCCAGGAAAGCACTTGGGAGCGGGAGGCTCAGATGCGTGCTCAGTACCCACATTTTGTTCCCTAGTTTTTGATGTATCGTTACGGGGACATAAAGCCCTGAGGTGGGAGTAATTTAAAGACCTGTAAAAATCAAGGGGAATTTTTTTCCTAATTTTCTTTGGGATTTTTCAAGAATTCAGTTTCTAACGGCACTTGATTCAGAGGACCGGTGTGCCCGGAATTTCAATCCGAAGTTTAGCTCGGGTACGTTCAGTGAACGAATGAGCGGGAATTTTTATCATCTGAACCGGTGCTCGGAATCAAATTCCAAAGGTACCAATGGATCCGTAGAGCCGGTAATTGATTAGGAACGCCATTTCCATATTTGTGTTTACCCGAGAGAAGATGATACAAATTGTAGAAGTTTAATTTGTAATTTAACAACAATTTTTATTTTCTTTTAGTGGTTTAAGGCTTTGGGTGGAAGTTGGGTAACTACCCAACATCCCAAGAGAGGTTATGAGGGTGGTAGGGCCCACAAAAACCCCACCCCTTCATATTCTTCTACCCCCCTCAACTCACCTTTAAATTTTGATAACTTAAACATTAATAACTTATGTTATTAATTATGTGAGTTAAGTGTGGTTATATGAATTTTAAACTCTTGAAATTGAAATGTTATGTTATGCTAATAAAATAAGAGGTAAGATTATTTTATTTTGGGGTTGGAACCTTTGTTGGTTGAGCGGTTTGGGGAGAAAAGCTAAGTAAATCTAGAGTTCTTCATCTTCTTTGTCGAAGAACATGAAGAACGCGAAGAACGCATCGAACTCCATCGAAGAACGCTGTGTCCTTGGAGACCGACTACGCGACGCCATTTACCGCGACGGTTCTTCCGCGACGTCTTCCTCTGCGACGTCTTCTTCTGCGATGTCTCCTTCCGTGACTTCTCTTCCCGCGACGAATCATCATTCGACGAACTTCCGTTCAAGCTCGCACGAGGTAGGGGTTTTATTTATTTTATTTCGTTCGTGAATTATACTTTCTCGTCCTTCGTGATTGTATGACTAAATGTTTACGATTAACGAGAGGCGGCCAGACCGCACAAACACAGCCGAACCTCCTCCTTTATCCTTGTTATTGTTTCTAATGTGTTGGAATGGGAATGGCGCGGTGTCGTCGCACCGCGCGGTATGGAGCGACAAGTGATACGCGGCACCGTCGCGCCGCACCGTGAAGTTGAACCAAGTCGGGGCGCCATCACACCACGTCGGAGAGAACCGAAGACACTGCCGCCGGAGCGGGGACGCGGCAGAGGGGTGCGGCGCCGTCGCACCTTGCCAGTCGAACCAAAAGCGCGGCCGGTTCCGGGCCATGGCGGAACAGGGTGACCGGCGGCCGGTTCCGGGCCAACGGTGTTGGAGGAGGGAGGGGACCGGCCGTCTCCTGTCCCGTGGTGGCAGAAACCGGGCGGCTGGGGTGGGCCGGCTGGACAGGAGGACAGCCGGGGGTTCAAACCCTCGACCGTCCAACAAAACGGCTGCCATTAAAGGGGGGTCGTGGTTACAACCAGGGGAGAAAGTGCCCCCCCCCCCACGCCAAAATGGCTTGGCCGTTTGGCCGAGTGCCTGGCCAGCGCGCTGGGCACGCTGTGCCCAGGCCGGGCCGCGCTAGCCGGGTCTGGCTACGCCCCAGCAGGCTGGACCCAAACCCAGTTCGGGTCGACCCTGTTCGGGTCGACCCCGGGGGTATCGGGCTGGGTCGGACTGGGCCCGAACCCCTTAATACCGAATCGTTTCCAGTCGGACGCCCATAACTTGTGTTACGGTTCTCTGATCAATGCACCGCCAGTTGCGATGCGATCCTTGGATCGAGACGGGCGTTTCGGTATATTGCACTCAAGGTTTCAAAATACATTGGTTTCGACCGGGTTGGTTCGTACAGGAAACCAACCGGGCCCTCGGAGCGGAAACGCTCATATCTGAAGCTCCAGACGTCTGATTGACGTGTCGTCGACTTTGTTGGATTCCTCTAAGAGAGACGGATCTTTTGGCTTACTCCACCCGAGGGTTGGACGCAAGTGGATTATGGTCAGGTTGGTTTTTCCTTAAAAACCAACCGGGCCCCTAAGACGGAAAAGCCAATAAATCTCAGACCGTGCATCCGATTGATGTGTCGTCTACGAAGTTGAGTTCCTGTTGACGATACGGAACTTTTCGATAAATCAACTCTGGACTATGTGTCAGTTGATGTATCAGCCCCTCGGCTCATGGAGCGGTCCCTCCCGAGCGAGCTTGCTATGTGCGGGAACCCTAGAGATGGATGTGACTACTGCTACTACGACAACTGTACAGACATCATCAGTGGATTCGACGGTGACGACTGCAGCACTCAGCAAGTCTATGTGGATCAGGGCTACCTATCCTGTGTGGGTCCGATCCTGTTTGGGTCAGCTCTCAGTGGTTCTATGTGAGCTAGATCCTACAGATCCTGTGTGGGTCCGATCCTGTGTGGGTCTTTGCAGGGGTTAGTTACCTTTCGATCCTTTGTGGGTCATTGCGGGTGTTAATACCTATCGATCCTTTGTGGGTCCGACGGCTTAGATAAATTAGTGGATATATCTGATCATCTCTATCATCATACGAAGAAGTAAACATGTGTGAGCTGAATCCTGTTTGCTTTCCTTTGTGGATTGTGTTGTGCTATCCTGTGTGGATTTACGTTTGCTTTCCTATGTGGATTGGGTTCTACTTTGGTTCGGATGCTGGAGCCGAACGAGAATTGATAACTTAGGTATATGTATGGGCATATACCTAAGCAGTGTCAGATGTTACTTTGTGATTGTATCTTTCCTTTGTGGATTATCATTTGTGGATTTTGGGAGACCTTCGGGGGTCTCGGGATCCCTACTGAGTAGCTTATACTCACCCCTGCACGGGCTATGCCCGCACTATGTTGTGTTGGTTGCAGACGATGGACAAAGTTGATCGTGGTTAAGGATTACAGAACAGGACGGTGCCTGGAGGTAGACCACTGGACGGGACGTATTTGGAGCGGTTGGCTGGGCCCGAGGAGTAGAAGAGGCTATCTGTACTCACCCTTCAGGTGGGATTTCCAGTGGACAGCTCGACATTGTGGTTTTACTTTTCAGTTGCTGTTTTCCCTTTCCAATTGTACTTTACATTCAATTTGGGTTTGTATACTGGCCCACTTACTTTCCGCACTTACTGTTGTACTCTGTTTTTACTTAGTGTATACTTATGCTTGCTTGCTCTGTTGTGTTTGTTTACTTTACAAAGGCAACACCTTCCCTTTTTACCAGGAATTTACGACTTGGTGCTAGTCGCCAGCCCCTGGCCTATGGAAGGCGGGCATGGGGTAGTCACAGCACGGGCCCCGAGGACAGGTCGTGACATGGACATACTATAGCTATGTTATGTATAGTTTTTAATGTGAATCTATCACACTATATAGGATAGAGTCTATTCAACATGTTGTGTACTATATAAATTTTACGGATCCAATGATATTTATGCGTATATTTTTTTGAGATATTAATTGGAAGATTATTCTAATCGTGTGTAAAAAATCTATTCATCCTTATGAGAATAATTTAGTAATTGTATTTATAAAATATCATTTGAGTTGAAAAATTAGTGGAAGAAATATTTCATATACAATTTTTAAATTATATAACACTTATTTATTTTTGGAAAGTATGAAAACACATGATATTCCATTTTTGTAAGATTAATTTAATAGTATGAACATATTAGTCACTGATTGATCAACATGTTCAGGATAATATCATTGAATAAGAAATATGAATAAAATATTGATGTTCTCTTAAATTGTAATGGTGTACTTAAGAGAGCTATACAAATGATATTACCAAATAAGCTGAAACAATGCCTCTCAATGATAAAAAGGAAGAAGAATCTACATCATGATGAAAGGAATAAAAATAATATAATTGATTTTGTTAAATGTTTATGTTTTTGAAGAGAGTTAATATTAATAAAAAATTATAAAGAGATAATGAAATTTTATTTATGTTTTAGTTATTTTTATTTATCATTCCACTTATTGTCATTTGAGTTGATAAAGCTGGGTAAACGTATTCTGTTAAAGGGAAATGAAGCTATGTTTGAATAATGACTGAGATTCATTTTTAAATGTTTTAGAAACACTAGAATTGAAATATTAATTTAGGAGTTTAATGAGATCAATTATTTGAAATTATTAATATTCCTATACTATGAAGAGATTTAAATCAAGAAGTATATTGATGGAAAATAATTTCTTATATATTGTGGGAAAATATGGAACCTTTGTGACACATGATATGTAAGGAAACCAAATTTCTAAGCTTTGATTATAAATATAAGGTATCAAGGAATCCTAGTTAGATTCTTCAAATAGATTAATTTTTGGAACCAGACAGTTTTATTCATGGTAATATTCTTCTTTTTTTTTGGAAAGCACAAAAAATTTTAGTAAACATATTATTAAAGTGTAAATCATTCTATGGTGCATGTAACCAATAAAGGTCAAGAGATATAATAGTACTAAACCTTTTAAATAAATTTCTATCTTTTTATTTTCATTATGAGAGTTACATGTGGTCTAATTTATTAGAATAATATAAAATAACTATATATGTATATTAAGAAATATTTGTGGTTGAGAATGAAGGTGTTCTAAAGATTCCTAGAATATTTGTTAACTCGTAAAAATTAATCAACACATGATTAACCCCTATTAGGTGTTAGAAGATATCCTAGCTGTAATTTTTATTGGAACCAATGAAAACGTTCCGTATGGTTAGATTTAAGTCTAACTACATTGTTATTTATATTTAATACGATAATTTTTATATTTGAATAGTTTATTAAAGAAGAACATTAGATAATAAAAATTAGTTTTTGTTAAAATTATTACAAAATTGGATATATAATTTTTTTATGAAAAATATGGTAATTAAAGAGGGAATAATGAAGAGAAAAAAATAATAAATTTGTATTAATGAATCACCTATAGATTGAGGTATTTTTAATGGTGGTAATAGCTCAATATGTGTTGAAACTAATAGAGTAAACATTCCTAATAACTCATATTTCGAGGTTGAAAGTTATGTGAATAATTTTTTTCATGATATTTTTATTGTATATTGGAGAATATTTAGTTACCTAATGTTGAAAAATTTTAGTTCATTGATGATGATAAAACAATGAAAATATTTTGGGATAAATATTTGAAAATATGTATCTCTCTCAAAAAAGTACAAAAAGATAAGTCAAAATATCTATAAATTAGAAGTGGAAAATTTTAAATGGTTAAAGGCAACAAAAAATTATTCATTAATGAGAATTCTAATATTAAAAAACCACTGATGAGTGATTTCATGAACTTGTACCATTTAACAATATTACTCTTAGTGGTAAGAAATAATTGTTTTAAGTGAAAGATAAAAGTGTTAAATCCCTTGATAAGTTTCAAAATGACAAAAACCCTTGATCATAATGTTGAAAATATGATTTCTGATTACTAAGGAATAATAGAGTCAATTATGATTGAAAATTATAATCATAATTCATTATGTTTGTTTCTAGAAGTGAAATGTAGAACTGTGAAATCTACAAAAGTATTGTCTTCTTAGAAAATTGCATTTAGCATTTTCTCCATTCAATCATATATGTGGATTCGTACATTAAAAATGGAATTTTTATGGTGGAATAAGAAGTTTTAGATTTTTTAGAAAATATTTCACCTCCTGACAATTTAAAAAGGGGACCCTCTATCAAGTTAAATCTATTAGTGCTATATTTTTTTCTAAATGTGGTAGAAAATTATTTCATTAAATATTTGTAATGGAAATCCACATTAAAACAATAATAATATAAATAATGGTAAATTTGAGCATATACAATTATTATTTAACCCCAGTTGGAGCCTAAAAATGTAGTTTTTCCACCAAAAATAAGAAAGTTGTTAAATCTAGTAGTATTATTCCCAAATTGAAAAGAACATGGCTAATTGGACGATATTGGTGTTTTTAGATGTCTACAAATAATGAAGCTGACTGATGGTATGAAAGTTTAGTATTAAAATTTCATTAAATGCATAAATAAATTTGGGAGAAAATATATTCATAGAGGAAAAATATATTAAAGAAATAAATATCATATAATGAATGAAGTGTCTCTTAAAATAATAGATATGAAACACAAGGATCATTATATGTGTTGTATAATATAGGTGACAATGGATATGATGAATTGCAGTAAAACACTAATAGTTATCATTTATATAAATAATAGAAAAAATAGTGACCACCATGTGATAATAAAGTAATGAAGTAAATCAAGTCTACCTTGTGAGAAAAACCATTAAAGAAGAGAACCATATTATGTACCACTAAGAAGTCAGGGAAGATTTCTAGGAAGGGTATAAAACCTATATAGGGATGTTTATTATATTATATTATTATTATCTATTTTATGGACCATTTAAAGATGACCATGAAATTTAATAAATAAGGAAAAAAATACATTTAATTTATAAGAGGGATAATGGAATTGGATCTGTGGTTGAAATTGATAGGAGAGAGTTTGAGGAGATACATAGTTAAGGTTATTACATGGTTGATAATGTAGTGAATCGATTGTTAAATAAAAGAGGATAAGTGTGTATGAAATTGTTGACAACTCTACACATAAAATTTAATAACAAATTAAAAAAATAAATAAATTTATTTCCCCATAAATCAATTGTGATTGAGTCTACACACAATGAAAATGTAGAAAATGTATTAAAATAATGATTTAAAATATTCCCATACTTGATGGATAATATTTTTATGATGGATTATTCTGTAATGAATCCAAATAATCTACATATTAATTTTGAGAATCAATTTCCAACTACAATTAATGAGGAAATATTGATGGATTCTATATTGAAAAAAGGGAACTGGACTAGTAATGTAATGGTAGGTTGTAACACAAGAATTTATCATGTTTTTAGTGTTTTTAAGAAGATGTTTCAATTTCTTAGGAAAATATTTCTACCACACATATAACATTATAGATCCTAGGCTCCCAAATCCGGTGCTAAAATCAAAAATATTACAATTCTTGATTTGATACCGATGATGTTTAGAAATATTTCACCATAGAAAACAAACCACATAAAAAACAAGTGGATAACATAAAATTAACCAATTACATTTTAGGTTGATATATTAATATATTTAGTTTAATCACATATAGAAATGATTTCTAACAAATTAAATGCGAATTTCTCCCACTTAACCCCACACATTTTATTTCAAATTAACTTATAATAATCTGTATAAATCTTAAAAATATATTATTAATTCAACAACATTATTAATAACCAATGAAAATGGAATCATAATAAGGGTGAGGTAAAATTCATAGTACGGGTAAATATTTTCATTAAAAATTGAATATATTCAGTGAATATTCAATGTGAATAGGGGTATGACAACACAATCAATGTGCATGATAAAATTATAAAATAAATCATACCAATCAATACATAAATCATAAATATTGAAATATGGAATAGGTATTTAATACATTCAATGGTCAGAAAAATCATTAATCAAAAGACATGTGATATCAATCCTGAAAATATGATACAATTTGAACAGAAAAAAATCTTTTATAATATGTGTTGGTATGTTGTAAAATCATCATCATAAAACCTATACCAAAAATTTATAGTTAGAATAACTATAGGTATGAAATCTTATATAATTCTATGGAGAACAAAATAATTATCCAATGCATTGAAGCGCTATATGGTCACACCAATCATAAAAGCTATATCGTGATAAAATGGTGGTATCTAGTCGTACCGATCATACATGATACATTGGACTCACCTGATACTATCTGGGCACACCCATCATATAATATATAAAGGGTTCACTTGTCATTATCGAGGTGCACCCATGATCATCCACAATGTGGGTGTACCATTCAAGAAATAGAGAATTCATTTTATCATAAAATAATTGAAACATCTTTTATTATTTTCAAAAACTGATAAACCTATGGAAAAGAGATGGTTCCATAAAATCCTCTTTGAGATAATATTAACATGTTGAAATAAAATAGGGTCCATAAAAATCAACCTGAAACATGAATATCTAATTGAAAAGAAACATGTTTCATTATTATCTCATAAAAATGATCAACCCATAGAGAAGAGATGGCTTCTTAAAAATATAATTGAGACATGATTAACATGTAGAAAAGAAATTGGATCCATAATAATATCATTGAAACATGATTAACCAACGTTAAAGGATCAAGTTATATAATTATCCTTTTAGAACATGATCTTGCAAGGACATGAAACAAGATCCATATTAATATCTTTGATAAAATCTTAATCCATCTAAAGAAATAATAAGAATGGTATGATTATAAAATATTTCCACTAGAGAATAATTAAGAACATTTTTTTTTGAATTTAATTAATGGAAATAATATTAAAATATCATTAAAAATATTGCTTAGGAAATTATAAATTTAATTTTGAAAATAATTTTTATCAAATACAGATTCAATATATATTGGGAGAATAATTATTTTAAAAAACAATGTAATTATATAATAGAATATTCTAGAAAACCCTGAGACATGAATGTGGGATAATTATTTAATGTCATAAAAGTTATAAATAATCATTCTACTATAATTTTTTTAAATGTGTCTCAAAATAGAAGAATTTGGAAAATGTTATGAAATTTACATTGAATTTTTTTTCAAACAATGTAATAGATCTGGTAAAATATAATTCGTAAATAATTTATTTTTATTAACGAAATTTTTCATACTATTTTAGTATTTAGTCATATTGAAGAGATATATTCCTAATATATGAGAATATACATAACTTGTATCACTTACTAATGAAATTACAAATATTTATTAAATGATATATAGTTCAGTAAAATAATATCACATTATTTCCCCCAAATGAACATTGAACACTGTCAATCCCAAAATAATTTAGATTATATCAAAAAGCCTTAAACAGTTTTGAAACACTAAAATTTTATGCCATATGAAATAATATCAAGAAATTGTACATTTTATATCTTAAAAATAAAAAGATTCTTGTTGGAACTTGTTAAAGGTTATTAGATACTCTTAAAAAAATAATAAATATTTATATCATAATATATGCACCAATGATCAAAATATGAGATTAGAAGCCCTTACAATGATCATTCCATTGATTTTTAGTATTATAAACAAAATATATTTTCTGTTTAAAATGTAAATATAA
Source organism: Viscum album (assembly GCA_963277665.1). Classification (NCBI taxonomy): domain Eukaryota; kingdom Viridiplantae; phylum Streptophyta; class Magnoliopsida; order Santalales; family Viscaceae; genus Viscum; species Viscum album. The sequence continues at coordinate 1,276,550,094 of OY728141.1, read as the reverse complement.
ATAAAAGTAGGTTAATAATAAATATTACAATGAAAAATTAATAAAAAAAAACGTTTATATAATATCAAATACAATGATGATGTAATATAACAGAACAAAAATAAATTTAGTTATGAAATTCCTTACCATTTTCTAACTACCAATTAAAATATCCATGGATGAAATAATTAAAATCGAGACCTAAAATACAATGATTTATGATTTATTCATGATATTTAATTTTACATGGGAATATATATACACTAATATATGTATATATACAATTAATATGGCTAATGTCTCCTAGAAGTAAAAGAGATATAAGAAAATACATTACAAAGATTATATGATTGAATTTAGAGCTGATCAATTGATAATTATGTGTAACGAATTAATTTACACAAAACAACATGTGGAGATATAAAATAATAAATTTCTATATCAATTCACTCATAAAATTTTTAGAATAGAGCAAATGGAAAATCATTATAATCCTATAAAATAAAATTGAGGAAAGAAACCCTTTACAACTCAATAACATTCATTTCAAATCCCCGTGGATTAAATAAATCTAGTTGAAACTTTAAATACCATTAATTATGAAGGATTTATTATATGATATAAAAAATATGTTTTAAATATACACAAAATTAATTAAATTAGGTGTACAACATTACTGTATGCCTCAATGAAGGAAAATTGAGACATGATCCCTTAGATCATTAGTAATATCTGGATCAAAATACCATAAAAGGGATAACATCATATGTATGTTCAAATTGAAATATTCTATTATTAAAATAATATAAAACACATTTTATAGATTTATATACATCATAAAATTAGAATAAGTGGTGAATATGGAATTTTCCTCACAAAAAATAAATGTGAGAAGGGAAACCCTTAGCTCGACTCCACCCATTCCTAGTATTTCCTTTAACAAACATATAAAAATATTATAAAAATTATATTATTTATTATGAAACTTTTATAGATTTAACTCCCCATAAATAAATCTCTTATTTTAATTCATTATAATGAAAAATTTTAATACATAATCAATTATATCCACATTAGGTGGTTTGAGGACGTTTGGTTTACTATTTCAAAATAGATTCGAGTTGTTGATCATGGTAATATATGCCATTATTGTAAAATTTAAATAATAATAATAATGGAATAATTATTTCATTTTTTCATAAATTTGTATTATAAAACCAATACTGAATATTTTCATTTAAAATTGAACTATGTTTAGACCATAGAGATGGTAGGCTATACATATGCATGAGTAATGATTCAATTTTAAAATGAACATTAATAAACATGGGTGTAAATTATTTCATATTTCCATAATAATAATAATATCATACATTAAATTTTATTTAATTAAATATAGTCATATATATATCATTGTTTTGTTTTGGTGAAGATAAAATAATCACATCACTTCGTCGAGGAAATAGTCCATAATTACGCGTACAACACTATCATTATTTTGTGTGAGAATGAAAATGAAGATTTTATTTTAATAAAGATACATATATCCAGAGTTTCATAATTATTTAATTTAGATCACATATATCCATTTAAATTATACTTATTATCTTTAATGTAATGTTATAGTAAAAAAAACACATCACTTGGCGTGGTGGTTGTGCACTATACACACATGTGATGTTATCGTATCCCCTATAGAATGGAATTTTAGAAGGCACCTATAAAATCACAACTGAATAACTATAAATATGTTATAAATATCATATATATATATATATATATATATATAATCTATCCTTAAAAATATCATTTATTGGTGAAACTATAAAATTAATGACATTGGTTCACGAGGCGGTGGTCTGCTGTAGAGATGAATTACAATTTAATATTAGATTTGATAGAATAAATGTTGTATTTAGGTTATGGTGCTAATATGATAACATATTATTAAATAGGAAACATTTTTTACATTATATGATAATATATTAAGATTATTTTAAGTAGGTATAAGTATAAATTTAAAAAATGAATAGTTAGTAGTTTTACTTCTTCTCGGAAGACCACATTAGGATTATACAGAAAGAATTCCTATAATAGTTTTTTTGGAAAAAATGTTGTTTTAGTGGTAGGATATGTATGTTGTTAAATTACATGGTACATTAATGAAAAAAATAGAAGGGTTTTAAGGTGTAATATTGAGATTAAAGGGGGTGGCCTTTTATAAGTGATGTGAGTGGTGAGTTGATTATTTTTTAAAAGAAAAGGAGTTGGAAATTTTTTGACATTCCATAGGAATAAAACCTACTCCATTATCGATCCTTACAAATTTTAAGGACATTATTTTACATTTAGTTGTATTTTTGACATGTTCATATGTAATTTTTGAAAATATATTTTTATTCAAACCCTCATTCAAACCCATCTTTCCTTAACGACGATAAATAAATATTATTGTTTTCACTATTAATTATGGTAAAAAAGTATGTTTACATTATTAGATAATAAAATTTATTTCGATTTAAAATATATAATCCATTTTATCAAATTCAATTTATATAATTGGAAAATTTTATCTTAAAATTAATCCCACAACATGATGAAAAATCAGGTTTTCATGAACTGTATTTTGCAAGAAAATGATGGTTTTATATTAAATCTATGACTAATAACAGTAATTTTATGGATCCAAATAAATATTTATTGACATATATGTAAAAACCCATAAAATACAAGGGAAATGTTTTCTAAATTTTCTTTGAGATTTTACAAGAACGTAGTTTTTGACGGCGCCTGATTCTGAGGCCCGGTGTGCCCAGAATTAATTTCAAAAGTTTATCTCGGGTACGTTCAGTAAACGAACGAGCGGGTTTTTCTAACTTTTGAACCGGTTCTCGAAATCGAATTCTGAGGGTACCGATGTACTTTCAGCACCGGTAATTTCTTAAGAAGACCCCTTTCTGGAGTTTTGTTTTCTCGGGATGAGTTGTTTAAATAAAGTGAGGGATAATAATATAAATGTTTTAAAATTATATTTTCCTTCTTTTGTTAAGTGGATTAAGTGTTGTGTCACAACACTTTTCCACTCTCTTATGTGGTTATATCCTATGTAAGGGAGTTAGGGGTGAGACCCACTTGCTGATAACTACCTTTGAGAGGATTAAGGTGGGGTGGGTCCCACACGAGCCCAACCCCTCACCTTCCCCTAACTTCATAACTTTTCCCCTCTTAAATTTTGTAACTCTCAAAAACAAACCCCCCTTTATAAATAAAGGCAACTCCTTATTTGTGTAGGTTTTTCAAGTATTTAATTCTTGGATTCATTTTAATTTTAAATGAATTCCTTAGCGTGTGTGTTAATTAAATAAGACTAAGTCTTATTTCATGGGAGAATAGTTGATGGCGCGAAAGGATTTGAAGAGAAAGCTCTAAACTTTGAATAATTTCTTCCATCTTGAAGAACGCGACGAACACTCCTCTCTGATGAAGAACACCGACCCCGTAGAGCGTCGACGTACCCCTTTCTTCCTTCTCTGCGACAAGAGGGAATACGTCACATCTTGAGTACACTTGGGCGACATCGGGCCTTCCAAGACATTCGACGAAGAATGCTTCCCGGTCTCCGTCAAAGGAGGAGACACTACCGTGGGAAAATCGCAAACGACGACGTCACCTTCCGACTTCAACGAATGACGCTACCTCTCTGCAGATCCATCGAGGGATCACGTCACGAGGTAGGGGTTTTATGCGTTTCTATTTCATGATTACTTCCATCATTTTCTTCCTTTCAAATTGAATCGCCTGTTATCATAATAACGGGAGGATGTCGGACCGCACGAACACTACTGACACTCCTCCCCTTTTTGGTTGTTAATATTGTTATGGCACGAGCAAGGAAATGCGATGCCAAAGAACCACGCGGAAATTGTTAAAGGAATGGCGGAGAAGCGCGGAGCCGTAGAACTGCACCATAGAAGACGAACCAAAGACGCGGCGACGTCGCACCGCACCGGAGGACCACTAAAGCACCGCGGCCGGAGCTGGGCCGCGACAGAGGGGAGTGGCGCTGTCGCGCCGTGCCAGACAAACCAAGGCCATGGCCAGTTTCAGGCCACGATGGAGCAGGGGAACATGCTGCCGGTACCGGGCCGCCGACGTCGGAGCAGGGGGACCGGCCTGGCCGGTCCCGTGGCGGCAACAGCCGGCCGGCCGAGGCGGGCCGACCGGACAGGGGAAAATCCGGGGGTTACAAACCCCCGACCGGCTAGCTGAGCGGCCCCATAAAGGGGTCATGGTTTCTCCATGCAGGGGAAGTGCACCCCCTACCCACTTCGCTCGGCCATAACAGCTGAGCCGGCCGCCTGGCCACCCAGCCAGTGCCAGCGCGCCGGGCCAAGCCGCTAGGCCGGGCCGAGGTGCCCAGGCAGGGCCGGGCCGCGCCCAGGCTGGGCCGTGCCACGCCGACCGGGTCGGGCCGCGCCCAAGCGGGCTAGACCCGGACCCTGTTCAGGTCGACCCGGTTCGGGGTGACCCTGGGGGTATCGGGCCGGGTCGGACCGGGCCGGAACCCCTTAATAACGAACTTTGTTCGGTCCGTTGACCATAACATGAGATACGGACCACCTATTGACGCACCGTCAGTTGTGATGCGATCCTTGGATCTAGGTGGTCGTTTCAGTATATTACACTCAAGGTTTCGGAGAACATTGGGTTCCACCGGGTTGGTTCGGATACGAAACCAACCGGGCCCTCGGAGCAGAAACGCTTATATCTTGAGCTCCAGACGTCCGCTTGACGTGCTATTGTTTTTGATGGATTCCTCTTGATGAGATGGAAATTTTGACTTACTCCGCTCTAGGTTTGGACGCCGTCGGAGTGCGGTCAGGTTGGTTCACTCACGAATCCAACCGGGCCCCTGGAACGAAAAGGCCAATAACTCATAGACCGGGCATCTGATTGACGTGCCGTCTGTCTCGTTGAATTTCTCTTGATGAGACGGAACTTTTGGCTTACTCCGCTCGAGGTTTGGACATCGTTAGAGTGCGGTCAGGTTGGTTCGTTCATGAATCCATCCGGGCCTGTGGAATGAAAAATCCAATAACTTATAGATCGGGCGTCCGATTGACACACCATCTATCTCGTTGAATTCCTCTTGATGAGATAGAACTTTTGGCATACTTCTCCTGAGGTTTGGATGCAGTTGGATAGTGGCTGGGTTGGATTGCACATGAATCCAACCGGCCCCTGGAACGAAAAGGCTAGCAACTTTCAGACTGGATGTCCGTTTGACAAACTGTCAGCGTTGTTGTTGAAGACGTTGAGAAACAGTACCTATGAGCATACCCTATGAGAGTTTGGGGTACATTTGAGATACGACCGGGTTGGTTCGTACATGAAACCAACCAGGGCCCTGGGATGAAAAGGATAGTAACTCACAGACCGGGCGTCTGATTGGCGCGCCGTCTGTTGTGTTGAGACCCCTCTGACAAGGCGGTTTTTTTTTGAGATACTTCTTCGTGGAACTTTGAGATACTTGAAGTATCTACTTGTAGCTCATGGAGTGGACCCTCCCGAAGATGAGCGTGTAGAGTATGGAGACCATGTAGCCGACTGAGACCTGAAGACAGCTTGACCGACTCGACTTGGAGTGAGTCGACTAGCCCAGTGGACGGAGCACTACTTTGTTTGGGTCCAGACCCATGGAGGATGGAGCACTACCTATGTGACAGTGCAGACCCACAGTACTTGTCCGGAGAGTACCTCTGCAGGCTATTAAGGGGTATGCACTATTGTGTATGGGTGGCATACCCCGGTGGAGACCACTACTATGTTTGGCTGGATGACCCGCGGTACTCAACAGGAGGAGTACCTCAGCAGTCTTAGGTTATTGAATAGTATCTCAGAGTCGTGATAGGACCACTGTACACTCCAAAGACGGGGCTCTTCAGTAGTTATAGTTTTGATAATGAAAATCCTAGTTTGAGCTAAGTCTTTGATCTTCATGTATACCTCATGTTTGATATGGGTCACTTGATAACTTAGGTTTATGTATGGGCATATACCTAAGTAGAGGTTATCTGTTGAGATCTTCTGTGTGGTTATCCATGTTGGTTTTAGTGAGACCTTGAGGGTCTCGGGGTCCCTACTGAGTATCGTTATACTCACCCCTGCATGGTCTTTGACCGCACCTCATTGTGTTGGTTGCAGACGAGAGGCATTGCTGACGGAGGCTGTGTGTTAGAGGACTCGACGGTACCCAAAGGTGGACCACACGAGGAGTCAGTATCCGGAGGTGGACTTCATGACGAGATGATACTCGGAGGAGGTTGACGGGCGAGAGCGTTTTGGAGGCTATCTGTACCTACCCTTCAGGTAGGATCCGTGGTGGACGATCCAGGAGCTGCGCCATCTGTACCTACCCTTCAGGTTGGATCCGAGGAGGAAGACCCTGGAGCCGCTTCCATTCTTCCAGTTGTTGCCTTGTTCAGTTGTAGCCATAATTTTAGTTGGGTTTGTATTCTGGCCCATTTACTTTTCAGCACTTCTTTTTTCTTTCTTAGTGTTTTCTTCCGCTTGTACTCTGTGTTGTTTGTTTTCTTTTTTAAAGGCAATTCCTTCCCAGTTATCAGGATTTATGACTTTGGTGCTAGTTGCCAGCCCCTGGCATATGGAAGGAGGGCTTGGGGTAGTCACGGCATGGGCCCCGAGGACAGGTCGTGACAAATTGGTATTAGAGGAGTCAGTTCTACCGTATAAATTATAACTCTGATATTTTCTTTCTGTGAAGCAATAGTGTTAAGGGTACCAAGTGTGGTATTCAGTTCATGGAGTCCAGTATTAGTGCGGGCGACCGACGTATCCATACACCAGTACCCTGACAACTGATTTCCAACTTTGTGAACGAAAACACTGATTGCGTGTGTGTTTCTAGAAGTTTTTAAAAGTTAGCTCAAACCAGGTCAGCTCACCAGGTATAATCGTTTGACCATGTCACGTTGTTTCTTTCAGGATGACTTTTCATGGATAACCAGCTAGAGCCTAGAGGGATTGCGTACTGATATCCTGCCGAATGAAGAGGCTTTAGTACAGGGCCCTCTTGCAGTTGACGCGCCATCAGAGGCACCAACGGTACTACAATACGTTGGGCCACCAATGCCACTAGCCCCAGCAGTAGTCGATGCACACCAATTGAGCGCACGACACGAGTTCCAGCGCCAGAGGCCACCCAGGTTCTGTGGAGAGACGGACCCGCAGGCAGCTGAGGATTGGCTGGAGGCAGTGGTGAGAGTCTTCAAGGTAGTGGGGACTCCTGCAGACTTCATGGTGATCTTTGATGCCAGCATTCTTCAGGCAGTAGTAGGCAGGTGGTGGAGCCGCTTGTTCCTGTTTTGCGATGAGATGACATTCTCATGGGAATACATCGAGACCTTTTTCAGGGTGGAGTTTGTGCCAGTAGTTCTACACCCAGAGCGTGTACAGGAGTTGCTGCCTTTACCGCAAAATTTTCGATCAGTAGCCGAGTCATCTGTGGGAAGTAGACAGATGACGCAGAGGTCCAAGAGGACCCGAACCAGCTGCACGACGAGCAAGAACTGCTATGAATGCAGCAGGAAGGGTCACCTGGCACGTGACTGTCTGACCCCCCTCACGGTTGATCCACAGGCTTTAGAGGATCCATCGAGGCAGATGTAGCAGCGGGTGCTTGAGCAGCATCCGAGCAGTGGACAAGGCAGTAGAGCTCCGGGAGCAGGTGGACAAGAGAAAAACTAGTGGATACATCCCTTGTACTTCTAGTTCCATATTTCTGTGGTATTTGTGTCTTTGTACTATGAGCTGCACTAATAAAATGACACTTATCTTTATGATGTTTGCTTTCCTGTCCTTTTGTTCGGTTGAAACTGAGAGGATTGGGTTAAAACATTTGACTTGACCCTCACTTTCGATATTCCTAATGGAGGAGACCCAGTGACCTCACACCGATGCTGACAGTGTGACTCGACCCTTGGAGGCGAGAGTGACAGTTGGATCTCATGGTAGTTAAGTCAAGGCCTTACGACATCATCCATGGCATGAATTCATCATTCATGTAAGGATTGACTGTATTAGGAAATGGGTGTGGTTCATCCAGGGGATGACACCGAGTTTCTCTTTTCTGAAAAGGAGAAATTTTAACAGCTCATTCAAATCGTAGGCAAAGAAGGTGCAGATCATCCCGGAGCAGATGAAGACTGCACAGTCCAGTAAGAAATAGGAAATCGACGCCAGTCATAGAGACTCGGGCATGTTAAATGTTTCAAGAAGATGAAGCTTTAAGGAGAGATGAGTCTGCGAAGCATCAGACATGGAGGCAGAGCTAGGAGAGTAGCTTGAGGTGGTGTACATTTTAACATGATACAACCACCCGCCTTAGTTGTCCCCACCATGCTCAGGGAGATGGAGGGCGGAGGAAAAGTGCGGCTGCATGCGGTCATGGAGTGTGACCCAATGGCTCTAAAAATGATTAAAGGGACATCCTGTGTCCACTACTAGCTGCGGTAGTAACAGAAGTTGATATGAAACATTCCTTCCTTTCAAAAATCTTATCCCAGACCTAGAGTTTCCGGTAAGCCATAGAATTTACCCTTACATCTAGAGATACATTGGTAGAAGACTCGATAATCACACTTAAGCCGATGGTGTGGTCAGACCCTCGAGGCGAGAGTTTCAGTAAGAATATCTTGGTGTCAGCGTCGAGGCCTTATGATGTTGGTTTGAGTATGGAATGGGCAATCACAATTCATACACAAATTGACGATATTAGGCAAAAAGGTTGTGGTTTAACTATGACGTCAGGATAGGTTTTTCGTGGTCGGCTAAAAGGAAACCCCAGGCAGCACATGATAAACTCATGCACAGGAGGGTGTGACCGATCACTCTTGAGTCGGTCAACCTTACCCTCGTGGCAGCAGTCGTTTTGAGTTTCAGTTCTAACAGGAATTGGAGACCTCTAGAGTTCGAGGATAACGATCACGTCCTTATAAGGGTCTGACCTCGACGAGGTTTAGGGAGATGTGGCCAAGGCAACAAGTTATCTCTGAGGTTCAGTGGACCTTATTAGGTCCTCAGCTGGGTAGGTAAGGTGGTTTACCACTTGACCCATCCACCTCAGTTGCACCAGGTACACGATGACTTCCACGTATCTCAACTGAGGAGATATGTGCTCGACCCTTGGCATATCATCGACCATGGGGAGCTGGACGATGGTGATGTGGCGATATTCATGGAGGTTGCAGTGGGGATCAAGGATCGACATGAGAGGATCCTACGAGGATGGTCGATTCCTCGGGTTCACATTCTATGGCAGTACGGGCACCACTAGGTAAGCACATTGGAGCAGAAGGCTCAGATTTGTGCTCAATACCGCTTTTGTATCCCTAGTCTGTGTTAAATCATTATGAGGACGTAATGCCCTGGGGTGGGAGTAATTTAATGGCCCATAAAATTCATGGGAAATTTTTTCTTAATTTTCTTTGGGATTTTACAAGAACGCAGTTTCTGATGGCACCAGATTCCGCTGTCCGATGTGCCAGGAATTAATTTCTGAAGTTTAGCTCATCTACGTTTAGTGAACGAATGAGAGAGTTTCTCTAACTTTTGAACCGGTGCTCGGAATCGAATTCTGAGGGCACCGATGAACTCGCAGTGCCGGTAATTGCTTAAGAAGACCCCTTTCTAGAGTTTCTTTTTCTCGGGATGAGTTGTTTAAATAAAGTGAGGGATAATAATATAACTGTTTTACAATTATATTTTCTTTTCTTGTTAAGTGGATTAAGTGTTGTGTCGCAAAACTTTTCCTCTTTCTTATGTGGTTATAACCTATTTAAAGGAGTTAGAGGGGGGACCCAGGTGTTGATAACTAACTTTGAGAGGATTAAGGTGGGGTGGGGCTCATACAAGCCCAACCCCTCACCTTCCCCTAACTTCATAACTTTTCCCCTCTTAAATTTTGTAACTCTAAAAAATAAACCCCCCTTTTTAAATAATGTCAACTCTTTAAATGTGTAGGTTTTTAAAGTAATTAATTCTTGGATTCATTTGAATTTTAAATGAATTGACTGTCTTGTGTGTTAATTAAATAAGACTAAGTCTTATTTTGTGGGAAAATAGTTGATGGTGTGATAGGATTTGAAGAGAAAGCTCTAAGCTTTGAAGAACTTCTTCCTTCTTGAAGAACGCGAAGAACACAACCCTCCGACGAAGAACGCAGACAGCAAAGAGAGGTGACGTACCCCTTTCTTCCTTCTCTGTGACAAGAGGGGATACGTCACATCTTGAGTACACTTGGGCGATGTCGGGCCTTCCAAGACCTTCGACGAAGAACGCTTCCCAGTGTCCATCAATGGAAGAGACACCGCCGTGGGAAAATCAAAAACGATGACATCACCTTCCAACGTCAACGAACGACGCTACCTTTCCGCGGATCCATCGAGGGATCACGTCACAAGGTAAGGGTTTTATGCATTTCTATTTCGTAATTACATCCGTCATTTTCTTCCTTTCAAATTGAACCGCATGTTATCGTAATAACGAGAGGAGGTCGGACAACACGAACACGGCCAACACTCCTCACCTTTTTGGTTGTTGATATTGATACGGCACGACTAAGGCAACGCAGTGTCGAAGCACCACGTGGAAATTGTTAAAGGGCGGAGAAGCATGGCGCCGTCGCACCACGCAGGAGGACCACTAAAGCACTGCGGCTCGAGTGGGGCCGTGGCGGAGTAGGGGAACCGGTGGCCGGTACTGGGCCACCTGCGTCGGAGCAGGGGGACCGGCCTTGCCGGTCCCGTGGCGGCAACAGCCTGCCGGCCGGGGCAGGCTGGCCGGACAGGGGAAAAGCCAGGGGTTACAAACCCCCGGCCGGCCACTTGAGCGGCCCCATGGCGATGTGCTAGGTCGAATGAAACCTATATCTAATAACTCATTCAATTCCTTCTTTAACTCTAAAAGTTCAATTTTATCCAATCGATAAGGGGGTTTTGAAAGTGCCTTTGCATCAGGAACTAAGTCAACAGTAAATTCAACTTCTTGATCAGGTATTATACCAGGAAACTCATTAGGGAAAACATCAAGGTACTCATTTACCACTGGCACATCATTAATCTAAATAATCTCTTTTATTTCAACAATATGTGCAAGGTAACATTCATTTCCATCTTTTACCAGTTTTTCAACTTCCTAATATGTTATCAAAATCAGGGGTTAATTTTTGTGCACAAACTAAAAATCTTTCTGAAAAGAAACCTCTTTAGCTCTATAGTTAATCTTAGCATGATAAACCGAACACCAATCCATTCCCTAAATAACATGAAACTCTACTAGATGGAAAACAATAAGGTTTGTAGGTAGATTCTTTCTACACACATGGACAGAAATGTTCTTATGATTTATTTTTGTCTCTACATTTCCTCCATGTGTTTTTACCGTATGTTCTAAATTCATATCATGAGATGGAAATCCCAATTTACTAGAAAACATCTCCGAAATGAAAGAGTGTGTAGACCCTGAATCAAACAACACATTTTCATAATTTGAACATGTAAACAGTGTACCTAGTACTACTTCATTTGATAGCCCAACATCTGCTGAAGTAGTTGCAAAGGATTTCCCCAACCCGTTATGCTTTTTGTCTGGCTGCTTTCCCTCAGTTGAGTTCTTATCTGGACACTCATTTTCATAATGACCCATTTCATTACACATAAAACATCATACTGATGGATTTTCATTCCCTGCTTGATCATCTTCCTTACGGTTATGAGCAATATGACCAGACTTACCACACCAGAAGACCATTCCAAACCTTGATAATCATTCTCCAAGATACATTTTTACCACACTTCTCACAATATGGATATTTAGTTTTATTTCCTCCAGTCTTAATTGATGAATTCTTCCCCTTTTCCTGCCAGCTGGACCTCTTATTCTGTTGTTTGTCAAAGAATACTTGATCATCGGCAAACTCCATTTCCACCATCTCGGCACATTGAACATGTTTTTCATAAAATTTGAACTCAAAAGAGGCTAACACTCTTCGATATCGTGGCCTCAGTCCTGAGTAAACTCATTTTATCATACTATCAATATCTCGTATTAAATTTGGTGCATACCTTGCAAGTTGAGTGAACATTTCTTCAAAAAAATCCACTGAGTCATCCTACTACCTCAATTCTAGGAATTGTTTTTTCATCCTAATTGGAACCACCTTAGGAAAATATTTCTCAAGAAACATACCTTTGAATTCATCCCAATCATGTGCATCAATATCCTCACTATCCCTGATATTTTTCACAATAGACCACCACTAATCAGCTTCACCTTCAAAACGATAAACAGTGAGACTAACCTTTTAATGTTCTGAAAAACCCATAACATCGAAAATATTTTCAAGTGCTTTAATCCACCCTTCTAATAACACAGGTTCAGATGACCCTATGAATAATGGGGGATGGTGCCTCATGAAATGCTCCACTACTGGCATTTTTCTATATGGTTGATCTGGCTGATCTCATACATGGATACCACCACCTTTAATAGCCGGAGTCAACTGTGCCATCACTGCAAAAAACTATTCATTTTCGATTCCGACCATCTCAGGTTTCGGATTTGGAAGGTTATTTTCTTCCTGATGTTGTCCTAACATAGATTCCATGTTTCCTCTGCGGAAAACCATTCTGAACACAGAAATATCTTAGATAAATCGACATGGTAATCTGTAAATGCTATATGATTTCAATATTAACATAAATTACTTTATGGATATTAATTTTACAATACCCTAACTCCTAATGTTGTCTAAACCGACCTCTGATACCAACTATAAGGACCCAACCGTAAAACATTACATATCATTGAATTAAATGAATAATTCACATTGAGGATCTTTTCGGGTTTATAGTTTTAGAGAATTAGGACATAACTATCACATCTCAAATGATTACAAAGTAGACACTTCTACACAGTTTCCATTTTTTACAAAACATTAACTCTTGAAAAAAAGTGTCATGTCTTATTCCATGATTAAGATTGCAGGACTTTTTCTTGATCCCATCCGTGACCCTATTCCACATTATGTAATGAGAAAATCATTTCAAAAACTTGGGATGAGCATAAAAATCTCATTAAGGGATACTGAAAGAATAAAACTATTAGTTTTTTAGAACATCAAGTAAACCATGAATACTTTAACTTAAGTAATAAATTTCACCATTATGAAATAGTAAATACTCTTCACTGAATAAAAGATCATTACTTAACCTTTTCGAACAAAAATATTACCATAAAACCCATATAAAGGACACATAACATATAAAGGTAACTTTGGACATAAACATACATAAATGGAATAACCATACGTTCGACTTCCACACATATCACTAAATAGAATAGCCATACGCCCGACTTCAATACCCAATTCATTGGAGGTTATAACGTAACCACACATCCTAGTATTCACGACACCACCCTTAAATTGGTTTATCATGAAACCACCCGTCAAATGTCCAACTACCATTATAAAATCATAAGACATAAAAAAATCTAAAGGAATGAAAACATTTCCACAATTCAATGACAATATATAACATAAATACATTGACATAATAATTCCATTATCAAAACCATTTTCAATACCAAAATACATGAAAGAGTATATGGTATTTGTTTTCTTTTAAAAACATTACGGCTTGTTGAGAATGCCAAATATCAAATAATACTCACGGTGGAGAAAAAGGTCCTTGTCATCGCTCACTTTTAAAGAAACAGTATTTTTTTTCATTTAGTAAAATGCTTCGTAGAAAAATATTTTCTTTGAAAAATCAAGGTTGTTTATACAGCGTATAAAATAATGTCTTGTATTAAAATAAAATATTCCTCAATGAAAGGAGATTGTGGCGATGTCCCTTACGTCGTGTCTGACTTGACTCGACCGTTCTATAATCTCCTGAATAATAAAATAAATTTAATTTCTACTTTTTAATGAACTTTTTAATGTTTATTATTCCTTTTATATCACTTATTACCATGTTATAAACATTATGTAATCATTTATGTTAATAATGTTCGTTTTGTCGATATTTGGTACTTGAGTCAATGATGGACTTCTTATAATTACATGATGTTTATGTGGTCAAAGGTTCATTATATCAACAATTATATTAATGTTGTAGATATTATATATATCATATGTTTCCAACATATACAAGTATTTATAATAGTAGACAACATTTAGAGGTAAGAAATGAAATGCACCGTTCATGGAGACGGTAAGTCGTACGTACGTATGAACGCTACTTCCATTTCTATTTAATATTTAAGGGAATTAAAACATAATGATACATAGTAGTATTATAATTATAGAATTTTATCATATATAATAACATTAAATCTATCCATTATAAGTACCACATATTGTATGAATGAGTCATATCACTTTGTGGGGGTGGTAGTCCGCACTTCCTCTAATGAGATTATGGCGTTTACCCATAATGGAAACCATAAAGTCATGATTTAAATGAATAATATAGAAGCATAAATAACACATAAAAATAATATATATCATATATAAATATAGTACCATCATAATGGCCACCATTATAGGGGGTTGGAGATATATGAACATTAATCATTTCGTGAGACGTTAGTTTTCCATCCACAGAAACATTTTGTTCTACATCCATTAGATGGAGGTGCATGTAACTGTAATATAATCCTTCTCATAACAATATCCTAGTATATTGAGGATATTGGTTTTGTTACAAAACATAGGAATATAAAGAGTTTAGGGGTTGGGGAGGTAAAATAAAAGAAAACAATTTAAGAGAATCTGTTACCTTAAATTTGGGTAACTCCCTTTGGTTTGAACCAAAGGAAATATTGAAGTGCCTAATTCCTAAGGTAAGGCTTATATGAGTAGGAGATGTCTTTAGGGAGATTAATTGGACAGATTTTAGACATGCCAAAAGGCTTGAGTGGTGTGAGGAATTTGTTAGAAGTGGTCTTCTTTTATAAGCGAGAGGAGGGGCTCTTTAGAAAAGTTTAAAAACATTATTTTATTATAAACATATATTACATTTACAAAGGTCCAACAATCATTATAGTCAAATTTATGATGAGTCATATTCGAAATAAAATCATCCAATCAGAATTGGACATATTTTGGATAATATTTTAATCATTATAATCTTATTTATTTAAATCATTTATAAATGTGGTAAATACTGCATCATTAAATTTAATTTATATGTTTTCTAAAATTTATAAAACAAATAACATGATGTAGGAAATATTTATAACTTTATAGTGAATATTTATAGTCGAAAATATATCTTATATAACACCATGTAAAAAATAATTAAAAAGAGATATTTGTTAATATCATTTTTTTCTTTGCTTTTAATTAATTAATCTAAATTGTTATTATCACTCCCATGTAACTCAATGGGGTCCAAAATCGACAAAAACATGATAATGGCCGTAAATGACTCAACCAATAGGAGTTTTAAAAGTTTAAGGGTAATTTTATATTATTATAATATTAATTTTCACCTTTATTTACCTGATTTATCCTTTAACCACTGTAAATAAAATATTTACTGAAATATTATTTAAAATGTATAAAAATAAAAGTTACCTATTTACATAATTTGGACCTCCTGATTTCAAATATGGAATATCTTTTTTCAAATTAAAAACACATAAGTAGATGAAATTAATTCAAAAGTATTTCCCGCTATCAAAACAAAAAGCATGTTTTTACGAAATAATAACTATCAAAAGATTGGCACTTTTTATGTCCAATTTCAAAGTGAAATTAATTCCATTGACCAACATTAGATTTAATGGTAAAAATATATTTTAATTACACATTAAAACCTATTAATAAAATTTTATAACCATATACATAAATTCGATTAAAATGCAATTTTGAATTAAAATATAGTATTTTCACTATTCATTAAAAATGAATTTTATCAGAAAAATACCAAAAAAATACCCAAAGTAAAATTTGATGTCCCCATTCTAAATAAGGATTGTATTTGGTCATATATAATTTATTAAAGTTACCACAACTTTATTTAAAGAGGGTTCACCATTAAAAGGTGGTAAATCAACCTTTTAATGTAAATTATGCTTAAAATTTGATTCATTCGCATTTTAAGTCTCTATCTTTTATTGGATAAATGTAGATACATTAGAAAAACATGTATAATCATATTTTAGTTAGTTTTGTTCATTCCAATGAATACAAAGTCTATGAGTTAACTACCATTTAAAATAATAATATTATATTATTAGTGTGCAACGAAAGATTTCAAAGATACCCAATGTTGCGTATCGGGTACGCTATCGAACATAGAAACCCTTTTAAAGTTAAGTTAATATTTAATTCAAAAATATTAATAAATATAAAATATTTCTTATTCTTTTGTTACTTGGGATGTTACAAAAATAATCAGAGTGGATGAAAAAATCAAAATATTTACACAAACCCATCAAAACCTGAATCATTAATCCTGAAATACAGAATACAGATTTAATATAGGCAAGTATCATAAGAATAAATAATCCCAAGCCGTGTGATATAAATCATGATCAAAGGAAAAATTATAAACCCAAATAAATAAAATGTAAAACATGTTGGTATCTTGGAAAAATACTATCATTGATCCCTAAATGAACCCTTAAAATTGGAATTACCATATCCACAACATCAAATATAATTTTATATGGAACATATTCATTATCCATAACATTGGAGAGATATCATGGTGAACAAATATTATAATATATATTGGGAAACCATATGAAATTTGGGTGAACCCATCGTATAACCTATAATGGGGTCACCAAATTCTATTTGAGCATAAACATTGTAAAATCTATTACGGGCTCATATGATGTTATCTGCAAAGACCCATGTTCATCAATAATATTCCATGTAAAATTATATAAATTTTTCATTTATTTCATAAAATATTCATTGAGATAACTATAATTATTTTCATTACCTAACAAACCCATTGAAAAGAAACAAGTTCTATAACAGTTTCATTGAAACATTATTAACCTATCTAAAATAAATACGTTACAAAATTCTTATAAACATGGTTATCCCACAGAAAAAATGGTCCATAAAAATATTATTGAAACATGGATGAATGTTGGAATTGAAATGGGTTTCATGAAAATGTACATGAAACATCAGTAACTTATAAAAAACAATTGGTTCTATAAAAATCTTTTTGAAACCTGATTAACCAGAGAAAAAAACATAATCCAAAACAATCAATTTGAAAAATTATTAACCCATGGAAAGGAAATAGGCGGGAGGGAAATCTATTGGAAATGAACATAATCAATCAAAATAAATAATTAAGATAGAATAATTATATAATGTCATTATTGGATCAGAAATTACTACATGAGTTAGAGACATTGATGAATAGAAATACTATTTAAAGTTAAATAAATTCATTTTTAACTAATATGATGTTTTCATTTTGAAAATAAATATAATAAAATATTTATAAAACATTACAAATATAATTTTATTTAAAATCAATATCTATAAAATATAAAGGAGTATTGAAGGTTAATATTGGAGATTATGGGAGAAAAATATATTATTTTCGTAATTATTAGAAATAACAATCATTATTAAAACATTTTTAAAAAGGGATTATGAAGAGAACCACCATTAAAATGAAAAGAAAATATCATTCGAAATTTTCTAAAATAAGATTAATGATAATATAAAATAGTTTTATGAACTAATTTATTTTTATAAAAGAATAATTTATAACATATTTTAGAAAATATGGAAATGGAAGAGAAATATAACTGACCTTGAAAATGATACTAGATTTCAATCACCTACAAAGAAAAATAATTATAATTCATGAATAAATTATGGAATAAATATAAATTAATCACATGAAACACATTAATAAATACATAATAACTATATATATGTGCTTCATTATTTTATGTTCATATTATTTCCTTCAATGTATCCTTGAACATAAGAATCCTTGAATGAAAGGAGATTGTAACACAATTCTTTTCCCACATTGGTATATCCTCAATCACAATACCCATAAATGAATAAATTCATATAATTATTAAAATATCATGATCATGAGGATTTTATTTATATAACACATTATAGGTTAGTAAATACAGCACATCAAATAAGATAGGTGTATAACATAAAGTATTTTTCAAAGAAGAAAATTTGAGATGAGAATCCCATACAATGATCATGCCATTGATTTTGAGAGTTAATAAATTAATAAATTATGTGTATAAAATCTAAATAAAAATAAAATAAGTATAAAAAAATTGTAACACCCCAAGCTTCCACGGTACATTTGACATAGAATAATGCAATATCTTGCGTTGTACGCAACTTGGAGTTTTAGCACACCAAAACCAATCAAACAAGCTGTTATGAGAACTAATACCCACATTTTGAAATTTTATAAATTTTATTTTTCAAAATGGACTTCATTATCGGATTTATAATATCATAATTATCTTATGGTGATTTTTTTTATTTTTCTGAAAACATTCAATTTTTGATTAATAGTGAAAAACACCGTGTTGTTGTTTCAAAACGATTTTTTATTTAAATAATTATTTATTTTATATAAATTTAATGAATTTAATAATAGATACTTAATAACTATATAATTTAAATTAAATTTGTTGGTGTCATTTTATAATAAAATTACATGTATAAAATTTTATTGAATTTTTTAATGTATTTTACCCACCTTCTAGGCATGTTAGAAATTTTTCATAAAATGTAATTTTACCACTTATATGAATTTAATTTCAAAAAACCAAGATAGACGGTTAATATCTATATGTCAAATTTGGTTCAATAATATGAATTTTTTTTGTGATGAGTAACTTTTCAGTTTTATTTACCACAGTTAAAAGTAAATAGGGTAATTAATGGTAAAAATAATATTATTATTACAGTAAAACATGTACTAATTTTATTGTATAAATGTATTTCGACCAAAATAAACCTTATGAATATAATATGATCCTTTTTGATCACTTGGATAAGATTGAGACATTAATTATTATTTTATTTAAAGGAGAGTTAAAAATTAAAAATTCAAATTTTCATTACTGAATCAAATTTTAATGTAGGGTTACACATAAGATAAATTCGACTATAAATATAAATCATAAAGGTATAAATATTTACTACATTATTGTATTTTATTTATAATTTTTAGACTTTATAAAATTTAATTTATTTATCACACTATTATGATGCATTAATTACCTTATTAATTAATGATTAAAATAATTGATATTATAAATATCCAAATAAATGTAAATTGAGGATTTTGATTAATTCCAAGAATTTTATATGTTAATATGACATGTTATGTTTTATAAATTGATTTTTTTTTGAAGTAATCACGTATTTAGGACTTTACAAAAATCATATACAAAATAGTTTCAAAATTGACATAAATGAGTGTATAAAACAAATACGTTATTAATAAATGATATATTAGTCCTAAAAATAAATGGTTCATTAAAAAAATTATATAATAGTATATATGAAATTAATGGACCCATCGGTGTTTTATTGGAATTTTATATTATCTTTATTAAACATATAATATAAAGATACAAAGATACATATTAAATTTTAAACTATTTAACCAAGACTTAAATCTAAAAGATAAGGTTAATGCGGTGACCTAAACCTATCTAAAACATATTGGTTGAGAGGTTATCAAACCATACACACATTATCCTATAAATAAATCTTTTTGGATACATTATAATCTGATTATGATTGTGTAATATGAAAATATTTCAAGCTCTCCCTAAAGTAACCTTCACCTCTCATACAAAATGGTAATTACCCTTCTCTCTAAATGACACCTCCAATGCCATTTTTCTAGGCCAAAACCTACTCAAATATCCTTCAAACTATAATAAATTTGATCTAGAGGCCTTACATTGACCAAAAACCAAACCTATGGATCCCTTATGATTAACTCAAAAGGAAACGCGCGAAGAAGATGAAATAATTTCACCACCTCTTTCAATGTTTTTTTCTTCTTCCACTTCCACTTTCTTTGTATTTTCCATACCTAAAAAATAACTCCAATACCTTATATATATTGTCGTACAACCATGTTCAATATTTTATCATTCCAATGAATGACGTGTCACCATACATGCGTACACACGACTTACCGTCTCCAGGTCGTGTTGTAGTTTGTTATTCAAAAACATCATTATTTGGAGGGGTATAATAATGAGTATAACTGATGTAAATAATAAATTTTACATGTTAAGGATTATTTATATATAATATACCATCCAATTACATACTATTTCACCATCAACATAATGATTTTTTCCCTCGTGCATAAAAATGGATCACCCTCTCCACAAACGCGCTGAAATTCATTCCCCATCGTAAACATTCAAGAATAATTTTAATTTTATCATTAAAAATAATGTTTAAAAACTTAATATCATTCTGTATATGAATTATATACATCCCATCCATAAAAAAAATTCATTATGTAACAAAACATATAATGTAAAATGAATCAGTTAATACCTGAAATGATGATACTACTGAAATATTATTAACAATGCAATATTATAAGATCATATATGATATCATATTAATGTATGTGGTTCTTGAATAATTTAATATCCATGATTTAACTATCATAAAATAGGTTAACATACTCTAAATAAAGGAAAATTTCATGTTAAGGTTTAATTATACAATATCGTTATTATTTAAGGTTGTTTATACGTGGGTATCTACTGGGACCTCTTTATAATCCCCTTCCGTGATTCATATAAATGTATTTCAAAACATTTTTACTAATTTCATAGATTATGTTTTAAATTCATTTATACCATTTTGTTACTTTAGATAATTTTTTTATAAATCTATATTTCCATCATTTTCCAAACAAGGTACTTTATGACCTCTTCGAAAAATTAAGGTACAATTGTCTTTTTTAACTTATATAGAAGGTGCAGATATTTTAAGCCATTACAACATCTTTAAATCTTCCCTTATAAGCTAATAAAAATATTTTCAAAATAAATTGTTTCTTTTATAATTTTGTGACTTTTAAATAATTGTAAAATAGAGATTGATATTTCTATCCAATAGTTTTCATTTCATCTATGTCAATATACTTTGATGGATTTTACACATTTTTTAATTTGATTTTTTAAGATACAATTCTTCTATATTGTATTGTTGGTTTTGTGATATTTTTTACTGTGGATGTGTTTTTTTATACCATTCATTGTTTATGGTTAATGTATTAACATTTTTTATGCTAGTTTTAATACAAATTTTTATATTATGTTTCAAATTTATCATATGGGGAATAAATTGGTCTTAGTAAGTGACCAGTGGAACCCATTATAGCTCCTCGATGCATCGGTAGGTCTCATGAGAAAAACTAGTTTCCTGGAACAAAGCCTTGAAAAAATAATATTTCTATTCTTGGCACGGGGCCATGAATATGTGGTTATGATGCCAGACAGTATGCATTCTATCATTTTGAAATTGGCTATTGATATTGAATGTGATTATTCGACTAGTATAATAATCATGTGAATACGTAAATGGAATTATTTGATTTATATTTCTGATATTATTCTGATTTTATGTTTAAAAGACATAGGTTTTAGAATTATGCATTTCCGTAAATGTTTATTCTTATTTATGAATGTTTCATCTATATATTTATTCGAACTGAGAACCTGAGCTCACCCCATTCTTTGTTTTCATTTTTTCAGGATGTGAAGAAATGAATTATGACTGGACTGCAGGGATATTATAATCGATATGAATGTGTTCAATAGAGACAATGTCGTTTTTGTTTTTCATTTTATAATATTGTGTAAAACTTATGATTGTATCTCGTACTTCCAAGGGTACTGAATTGATCAGTCTATCGGGACATGATTCCATGTATCATGAAAATGTTGTCTAATAACACACTGACTTTTGGTAACTAGTTTTTGGGTTTCATATTTGTTATCATAGAATTTTTAGTATATTCCTTGGAAGCTAGATTTAGAAAAATCGTGATTAGAGAACATTACCCTACAATAAATGTTGAGGATTAATATAGAATAACTTCATGGATTTTTTTAATGTGGTGATTTTATGAGTTTTTTAAGAAATATATCATTGTCTGGATACGAGCAGGTAGAGGCGGCTCTAGAACAGATGTACCTTGGAGTGAAAACTCTAGCAAGGAGTTCCTGGCTTGACCTAGGTAATCCTAGTACACTACAATGGGCCTTGTTTCCTTTTAGGTTATGACACTCTTGGGGGATATGCATACGATAATTCATATTTTCTTTACAAACCATTATGAATTATTTATGAGTATATAACTCCTCAAAGAAGTCATTTTTATGAATTCGGATTATATCTATAAACTGTTCAGTTTATGTTAAGTGTTTTAGATGTTTGGAACTATGTATTGCGATTCATAAACTAATCTATTGTATTCAATTATTTTGAAATGGCACCCAGTGGATGGAATACAAACCGTATCAACACACGTAATCCATGTTGGGATTTCCCACCTACTCAAGATAATTATAGTTGTTCTAGTGATGCAACTGGTGCAGATCACCATATAACAATACTTGTACAACTCACGGAGAATATGAATTATAACCTTACCTGTATGGAGCACCTTGATCCACAACGCGTATGACCAATGTTAAAATGCTTTAGGAGGAAACAAACAACAACATAAAATGGGACTAAAAATACATTTTTAGCTGGAAATGGATAAGTTCCTTAGAGAAAATATATCATTATTTGGGAAGTAGATAACGGAAAAATGTTATCATGGTAGTTTATCACCTCACGGGAGATGCAGATCATTGTTTGTCATTAATTCAAAACAAAAAGGAGGATGATGAAGTTTTAAATTTGGAATGGTGGGTGTTTAAATATATTTTCCTAGAGATATAATTTTCTACTAAACATTGAGTGGATATAGAGTGTCAATTTATGAGTCTAAGTCAAAGGAGGATGATAATGTCACAATATTTGAGGCTAACATTACAGGATTATCAAGGCAAGCAGCACATTATATACATGACCCAAGGAGTATGATTGATCTATTCTTTGATGTGTTAATATCATTTCTCATCTGATCATTATTCTCACATTCTTTTTCATCATACGAAGATATTGTCTCATGAGCTATCAAAACAGAAAAGCAATTCTCTAAGTCCTATGACTTTAAAGAAAAGAAAGAGAATAATAAATCTTCTAAATACTCATGAAATTGAAATATGGGGAAGAAGAGAAAATATGAATATCCATCCTACAGTAAATGTGGGAATAAACACCCCGGTATATGCTTGAAGGGAATGGGAGTCTATTACAAAGGTGGTGTAAAGGCAACAAAGCTCACGATTGAAAGAGAAAGAAAGAAGCTGTCAATGATGAATTCTAAAATTATAGTGAAAAAAGGTATTATGAAAATAAAAATCATATTAACCATGGAATCATACCTTATAAAATGACAAGGGAGGAAATCGAAGCTTTTGATATCACTACTACTGAGGTTGAACCTCTGAAAGACATACTGGTAGGTAATTTATTGGTTTCCTCATGTTTAGACAATACATTATTTGATTCTGGATCATTGCATTGTTTCATATCATCCATGTTTTCTTTGAAAAATAGATATTTCCAATTTAATTTAACAGGGTAGTTATCAGTCATAACTCATAAGGGAAGTATCATTGCAACAAATTTTTTTGAATCAGTCCTCGTCAGAGCGCATAAATGTTCTTTATCCGTTGATCTTATCATGATACCCATGATTTTATTTGATATAATCAATGGTATGGATTGGATTTAAAAGCATGATGGTAAAATTTATTGTAAGAAGAAGTAGGTTATAATTTTTTATTATGATAAAGAGTACCTCATCTAAAGAGTAGAAATGTCACCACCTAATTCTTATCTAGATCTGTATCCAGTGGATAAACTAAATTCAAAAATTGGGGAGGAAGACAATGAAATAACAATGTTTGAGGAAAAAAAATTCAACTAGTGGATATACCTATTTGTGCAAGAATATGTTGATTTTTTCCATTGGATTTTCCTATACATCCTCTAGAATGAGAAATTGGGTTTTCCATTGATTTAATTCCTGGTTCAAGGACCATTTCGATGAAACCTTATAGAATGGCCACTAAAAAATTAACTGAACTAAACAAGAAACTAGGGGAATTGAGTAATAAAGGATTTATTCACCCTAGTGTTTCTCTATGGGGAGACACAACTAATTTTGTTTATAAGAATGATCGATCAAGGAGTTTTTTCATTGATTATATGGAGATCAATGTTATAAAAATAATGAAAAAGTATCCCCTACCTCACATCGATGATTTATTCAACCAACTTCATGGATCTCAATAGTTTTCAATGATTGTCCATCGATCTGGGTATCATCAGATGTGTGTGAAAAAGAAGAGATTCTGAAAACAACATTTCGAACAAGGTATGAGCATTACGAGTTTTTAGTAATATCTTTTGGACTGAGTAAAGCAACCTCTATTTTTATGGAACTAATCATTAGTGTTATCATGGATTATCATGATAAATTTTTTATAATATTTATTTATGATAAATTGGTATACTCAATATTCTAGGAAGATTATGAAAATAACATACACACTATTATAAAAAGCCTCCTAAGAAATGAATTTTATGGGATGTTTAGAAAATGTGAATTCTGGTTTCAAGAAATTTTATTTCATGGCGATATTGTCTTTAAGGATGGAATATTTTTTGATCCTTCTACGATAAGAGAAAAACAAGAATGTCCAGCATCGAAGAGTATAACGTAGGTACACATATTTATTGGTTTAGAAGGTTATTATCGGCGTTTCATCTAGAATTTTCCCAATTGGAAAACCCATTAACCAAGCTCACACATAAAAGGGATAAATTAGTTTGGAAAAAATATGGTGAAGAATGGTTTAAAGAAATGAAGGGAAGATTATTAAATGCCCTTATCTTGACTCTAACACCAGGGAATGATGGGTTTGTTATTTATAGTGGTTCATAAATGAAAGGAAATGGTTGGGACTTTATGAATAATGATATAGTTATTTCATATACATCACGACAGATAAAAATTCAGGAAAAAAACTATCACACTCATGATCTTGAGTTAGCCGCATCAATCTTTTATTTAAGGATATGGAGGCACTATCTCTATGGTGAAAATTTTGAGATATATACCGATCAAGTGATCTTGAAGTATATTTTCTCACAAAAAAACTCAATATGTGGCAATGGAGATGGATCTAACTACTCTAGGATTAATATTTCATTATAAATTACCACCTGGGGATGGTGAATAAGATGGAAGATGCATTGAGCAGAAAGGATCATGGTGTTTTGAAAAAGATGACGGTTTAAAGGGATCTTATAGTCATGGATATAGTAATAATGGATATGAGAGAATTCATGGAAGTTAAAAAATCAATACATTTTCAAATGGTTCCAAACCATCTTTAATAGAAAAGATTAAATGTTCTCAGACTGTTGATGAAGAGTTTCAGAAAAAATTAATGTTGTAAAAGATTAGATATTGGTTGAATTCCTATATGAAGATATAATTTTGAAATTTTAAAAGAGGCAATGTGTTCCTGATATACTTGATCTAAAAAGGGAATTGTTAGTTGATGCACATAGCTCCAATTTATCTATACACCGTAGTATCAATAAGATGTATAGGGATTTGAAGGAACATTTTTGTTGGGACAACATGAAAAGGGATATTGATAATTATGTGTCAAGATGTAAGGTTTTTCAACTAGTGAAGGCTGGAAGACAAAATCCCAGTGGATTAATGAAAACTCTTCCCTTAACTAAGTGGAAATAGGATGATATTTTGATGGAATTTTCCATGGGGCTACCAAATAATCTGAGAAGGGATGATGAAATATGGGTTATTTAATTATCGTCTTACTAAGTCAGCACATTTTCTTACTATAGGAGAATATTTACAACTTGATCATTTATCATGAAAATATATTAATGAAGGTTTAAGACATCATGGAGTGCCCCTAATGATTGTTTCTGATTGTGATCCCCATTTTACATCAAGATTCTGGAAAAGACATCAAAAGGTCTTGGATATTGAACATCGTTTGAGAATTGTCTACCACACTCAAACTGATGGACAATCAGAATAAACTATTAAAATCATAGAATAAATGTTAAATATTTATCACGTGACATTAACGGTACGTGTGTTCAGTATTTAGCTCTGGTAGAAATTTCCTATAACAATATCTAACATTAATATATTCAGATGGTGTCGTATGAAGCGTTATATGGAATGAGATTTTACACATGAAATTTCATGGATGATGCGGGTGCATGAAAACTTGTAGGCTCAGAACATGTTGAGGAAATAATAGAAAATGTAATTATTATCCATACCCCCATCAATAAAGCTCAAAGCAGGAAAAAGGGCTATGCTTATAACTATAGAATGATTTGGAATTTCAAGAAGGTAATCATGTTGTCCTAATGTTATCTCCATGGAAGGGTGTTATATGATTCAGTAAAGAGGATAAATTAATTCCTAGGTACATCAGTCCTTTCGATATTCTTGAATGAATTGGAGTTGTAGATTATAATTTGGAAATGCCGCCAAATCTCTCCAAATTTCATTATATGTTCCATGAATCACTGTGGAGAAAATAAATGCATGACCCAACACATGTACTCACATATGAATAAATATAACTGGAACATGGTATATCATATTGTGAATAGAATTTCAAGATTCTTGATACCAGAGAATAGGTGTTAAGAAACCAGATGACTTGTTTGTTAAAAGTTAAATGAAGAAACCATAAAATAGAGGAGGAAATGTGGGATCCTGAGGAACATAAGATGAAGAATAACCCAAATATTTTTATAGAATTATAATCTAGAAATTTCGAGGATGAAATTATTTTAAGCAGGGAAGAATGTAACACCCAATGCTGCCATGATGCATTTCCTTTGTATAATGCAATAGCATGTGTTGCACGCAACATGGAGTTTTAATACACCACGACAAATTTAACTAGTTTTTATTAATATTAATACCCACATTTTGAAATTTTATAAATTTTATTTTTCAAAATGGACGTCCTTTTTGGATTTGTAATATAAAATTTATCTTATCGTGAATTTTTGGTATTTTTCAAAAAAAACGTTCAATTTCTTATGAATAGTTGAAAAAACTGTGTTATTATTTAAAACCAAATTTTTATTTAAATAATTATTTAAATTAATCAAATGTACTCAATGTAAAAATAGAAACATTATACCTAAATTAGTTCAATACATTTAATTGGAGTCATTTTATAATTAAATAACATCTAAAAAATTTATTGAATTTTTTACGTCTTTTACTCACCTTTTAGGAACATTTGAAAATTTTCATAAAACAAATTTTTACCGCTTCTGTGAATTGAATTTAAAATACATGTGACACATGGTTGATATCATTATGTAATATGTGGATCAATAATATGAATATAATTTTTGGTGAAGAGTAAATTTTGACTTTTATTTCCTACGATTAAAAGTAAATCGGGTAATTAAAGGTAAAAATGATATTATTATTACCCTAACACATATCCTAAATATATTGGATAAGTTTATTTCGACCAAAATCAACCTTAGAAATAATATATTATCCTTTTGGACAATTGGATTATAATAAGACATTTATTATTATTATATTTAAAATAGAGTTAACTGTGATAAATTCTATTTTTCATAAATAAATAATTTTTAATATAAGGTTACACATAAGATGAATTCAGGTATAAATATTAATTTTAATGATAAAACGATTTACTACATAATGGTATTTTATTTATTATTTTTTGACATTAAATAATTGAATTTATTAATGACACAATGATAATGTTGTAATTACCTTATTAATAAATGATTCAAATAATTGATATTATAAATATTTAGATAAATGTAAAATTAAAATTTTGAGGAATTAAAAGACTTTTATAGGTTAATATGACATGTTTAGGTTGGTAAAATTAATTTGGTTCGATGTGATCAATATGTTAGTACATTGAAAAAAATAAAATACTAAATAGTGTCAAAATTGACATAAATGAGTTCTTAAAGAAAATTCTATATTATTAAATGATATAATAGTCCTAAAAACATAATGTTCTGAAAAAGTACATATTTAATATTATATATGTAATTAAAGAACCACTTAGGGTTCTTTTATCATTTTATAATATTTTTCATACCATATAATATAAAGACACAAGGAGACATGGTAAATGTTAAACTATTTAACCAAGAGTTAAATCTAAAAACATAGGTTAATAAGGTGACCTAAACCTATCTAAAACCTATTGGTTGAGAGTTTTTTAAACCATACCCACATTATCCTCTAGATAAATTATTTTTGAGCCATTATAAACTGAATATGATTGAATGATAAAATTATATTTCATGCTTTTCCTAAAGTAACCCTCATTTCTCTTATAAAAGGGTACTTCACCTTCTCTCAAAATTACATCTCCAAATCATTTTGGATCAGCCATCCTCTGATCAAATATTCTCCCAACTACCCTCAAATTTACCTATAGGCCTTACTTTGATCATAAAGACAACCTAAGGATCCCTTTTTATCAACTCAAAAGGAAACACATGAAGAACAGGTAATAATTTCACCAACTCTATCAATGTTATTTTCTTCTTCCATTACATTTTTATTTTCTATTCCCATAACAAAATAAATACTCCAATACCTTATACATAATGTGATGAAACCATATTATTTATTTTATGCGTCCTATGAATGATAAGTCAGCATACATTCGTACGTACGACTTACTATCTCCTCGTTGTGGTGTAGTATGTTATTCAAACAATTCGTTATTTGGATGGGTATAATAATGAGTATAACGAGGGTAAATAATAAATATAACATGTTATGGATTATTTATATATGATACACCATACAATTACCTATTATTTCACCATCAATTGAATGATATTGTCGCCCAAGCATATGTACGGATTACCATCACCATGAACACTATGAAATTCATTCCCCATCATAATCATTCAAGAATAATTTTCATTTTATGATTGAAAATAATGTTTAAGAAATTAATATCATGTCGAATATAAAATCAAAATAAATTTTATCAAATACAAACATCACTTACGTAACAAAACATATAACGGAAAATAGATCAGTTAACCCCTGAAATGACGATACTACTGAAATATTATTATCAAATCAATATTAGAATATCATATATGATATCATATTTATGTATATGTTTATTGTATCATTTTATAATAATTATTTAACAGTCATACAAGATGTTAACGTACCCTCAATCAAGGGAAAATACATGGTAAATTTTAATTTTACAATCTATATATTATCTGAGGTTGCTTATACTTGAGTATCTACTGGGACCTCTTTATCATCCACATTTTTGTTTCAGAAAAATGTATTTGAAAACAATTTGACTATTTCCTAGACTACATGTTAAATTCATTTATACCTTGGTTTCAATTTTTATATAATTTTTGTTAAGCAATATTTCCCTCATTTTATAAACAAGGTACTTTATGACGTCTTCAACAATTTAAGGTAATAATAACTTTTTTAACTTATATGGTTGGTGCAGCTATTTCTTGCCATTATAAAATCATCAATGATTCCCATTCATGATAATTCAAATAGTTTCAAACTAAATTTTTTCTTTTATAATTATGTTACTTTAAAGAGATTTTAAAATAGAAAGAGATATTTCTCTCAAATAGTTTTGATTTCATCTATGTCAACATCCTATAGTGTATTTTACACATGTTTGAAGTTGATTTATTAAGATACAAATCTTCCATATTGAATTGAATGTCCTCTGATATTTTTGACTGTAGATGTGTTTTTTTTATAACATTCATTGTTTATAATTAATGTATTAACATTTAGTATGCTCGTTTTAATATGAATGTTTATGTTATATTTCAACCTTTTCATATGAGGAATGCATTGTATTTACTATGTGGCAGGTGGATACCTCTATATCTCCTCGATGCATCAGTAAGTCTCATGAGAAAAACTACTGTTCTAGAACGAGGCCGTGAGAAAATTATATTTGTAGTCATGGCATGAGAATTTGACTATGTGGTTATTATGTTTGTCATTATGCATTCCAACATTTTGAAATTGGCTATTGATATTACATGTGATTTTTTAACTAGTTGAATATCCAACTGAATATGTAAATCGAATTATTTGATTTATATTTTATAAATTATGCTGATTTTTATGTTTAAAATGATGGTGTTTTAGTCTTGTACATTTCTATAAATGTTTATGCTTATTTATTAAAGTTTCCTTTCTATTCCTGTTCTTACTAAGCCCCTGAGCTCACCCCTTTCTATGTTTTATTTTTCCTAGGATTAAAAGAAGTATATTATGAATAACCATTAGGTATATTCTAAGTTATAATAATGCATTCAAAGGATACAATTTTTTGTTGTTTTTTATTTTATAATGTAATGTAAACATTATGTTTATATCTAGTACTTCAATGGATATGAAACTTAGCAGTCTTTCGGGACATGATTCCTTGTATCATGACAATGTTATGTAAAAATTCACCAACTCCGGGTAACTGGGTTTAGGGAGTAACAAAAATAATATAATAAAATATCAGTACACACATAATAATATATTTTCAAATACTAAAAATAATTAATATAACCTATTGAAAGGGAATTCAATTATGAAATTCATTACTACTAGTTAACATTCATGTCAAACTCTTTTGGACGAAAAAATTTCAATTGAATCATTATATAAAATTACATATGATTTATTTTTGATATTTTGTAGAAATATTCTAGAATATACACTACAAAATATAAATAAGTGATGAATATAGAGTTTGTCTCACAATAGTAAAAGTGAGAAGAGAAAACCCCTCAAAAATATCATATTATTGATTTGAGAGTCAGTCAATGGAGAGATTTTCTATAAAAAACTTAAAACCTCCCAAAATATGTTTAATGATAGAATAAAATAATTTTTTATCAATTCTTACCTAATCATTTAAAAGTGGAGATAATTAAAAAGCGTTTTATCCCAATAAAAGAATATTTAGTTAATAAACACTTTACATCTCAATAACATTCATGTTAAATAAACATTGAAGAAATAATTAAATATAAAAAATTAAAAAATTTGATGTATCAATTATTAATGATATAAAATATAATAGGCTATTTATATATACAATAAATATAATAAATTATGTGTATAAAATTTTAATATTTCACTATGATGGGAAACAGAGAAAAAATCATATACTGCTTTTGTAATCTCTGGATCAAAATGCCATGAATGGTAGAACATCATATGGAATATTAAATAAAAATAAGTATTGTTAAAATTAAGATAAAATAAAATCATGTTCATTACATATTCTAAAAAAATTATTTTCTTAATATGGAATGTTATTCAAAAAAATTAGAAGAGAAAACAGTATATCCTATCTATAATTTCCTTTTATGTCATTTAACTCATGGCTAATATGATTAAATAGATTATATAGTTTATTAAAAAAAATTTCATGTAATAAATCATATAATTAAATTAGATCTTTTATTTCTCTATAATGACTTATTTTAATTCGTAATAAGTTAGGTATGTGTCATGTGTTTTCAGATCATTTGATTTATTATATCAAAATGCCTTTAGTGTGTTTACCATAGTGAAAGGGGTCCTTATTTAAAAATTAGAAGAGTAATACTCATTGAGTAATTGATTAATTTATTCATAAATTATTCTTTTAAATCTAATCATGAATAAAATATATAAAAAACAAACTATGTTACAATTATGGAGATAGTTGGCCATACATACGCATGAGTAATGATTTTTATTCTTCATCGATAATTATAGATAGAAGTTATGTATTATATTAAGATTATAGAATTATAAAAATATTATAACTAAAATACTATTTCTTTAAATATATGTATATATATAATTCTTGTGATGTGTTAATGAAGCAATAATCACATCTCTTCGTGTAGAAGGTTGTCCACATGTACATAAGCAACATTAACATTTTTTAGTGCAAGAAATAATAAGATATATTATATTTAAATAATGATAAATATTTCATGAGTGTAATTAATATTAAATTTATATAATATTTATTTATTAAAATTATCCATATTATCACCTATGTGATGCATTATTGAAAAAAATAACATCGCTTCACGAGTCAGTAGTTCGTTATACACACACGGGACATTTTCATATCCCCAATAGAATTTCAAGTTATAAGATATATAATATAATAACTTAATATGAATAAATAAGTATAAATATTATATATAAACTATTAATTAATCATTGAAACATGATTTGGGAGGTGATAATTGAGAAATAATTACATCAGTTCGTGAGGTGGTAGTGCACCATACACACGAATTCTGATTTCATATAACATTTCAAGTAAGAACATATAGATTTATGCTGGGATATTAAAATAATAACATATAATTATATATAGTTTACTATTTATATCATATGATAATATTTGACTAATATTTTAAGGATGTGGAAGAATAAATAATAAAAACCACATTGTAAAGAATATTACCTCTTATTGGACCACCTCATTAGGATTATACATAAAAAATTCCAAGAATACATTTGTAAAAGAATATATGAATCTAGTACAAGATGGTGGAATATAAATGTAATTTACTCTTTTAATTGAGGATACAAATTTGTTTTAATGTGTTAATAATTTAGGATAGTGGTGGCCTTTTATATGTGAGGTCTGTGACACGCTTATAACTTTTAAAAGGAAAAAGGTGTACCCGAATTTTTACAAGAAAAAATGACCCATGATAGACCATTTTAGATCCTTATACATTATAATTAATAAATATTTACATAAAATATATTTTATATTTGTTTTATTTCATTTTACACAAATCCTTTTAGTTTAACACTAGTTTGTCCCATTTTTATATTGACTGTGATAAATAATTTTAGCAGTTTTCCCTGTTAATTATGGTAAAAACATATGTTAAACATACTAGATAGAAAAATTATTCTTATTAAAAATATTGAATCTATTTTTTTGAATTAAATTTAAATAAATTGGAAGCATTAATTTCAAAATAAAACCACATTCGTGATGAAAAATTGGGTTTTCAAGAACTCTATTTCGAAAAAGTAGGTGACTTTATATTAAATATATGGATAATAGTAATAATTTTTTCAATATAAATTAATATTTATTGAAAAATAAAATATAAATATAATTTCAATAAATATTCAATATTGGTTTTTAAATTATTTAAAAGGGATAAAAATTATACACTTCATAAAGGCAGTGTTTTTAAAACAAAAAACATCCTTGTACTAAATTAAAATTAGAAATTAATTAAAAAATAATTAGGTGTATTAAATATATATAAATATTTCTTATTATACTTTAAATCATATTCAAAAATATTATTAATATTATATTTTTAAATTTATTGAAAATTAATTTCATTTCTAGATAAATCAGTATTTTTCAATCTTCGTTAAAAATTAAATTTTTTCTGAGTAATATATAAATTTTACCTAAAGTAAATTTTGATATTATGATTTAAAAAATTATGTTAATTTCATCAAGAAAATTTATAAAATTTTTAAAATTTTATAAAATTATTTTTCCCATGAAAAGTAAAAAATAATATAAAGGAAAAATATTTTTGAAGAATAAAATATTATTCATAAAATTGAATGATTATTTCAAAAAAATACTAGTACTTTATGTTGTTCATTAAATTATTATAGATATATATATTTATTACATAAATTAGGAAATACTATTCATAGCCATCAATTTAATGTCTGGGTTATAACAGTTATACTTTTTTGTTCGTTTAAGCTCGATGTTGCGTTTCAATTATGCTACTAGACATTATTTTATTTTCTAAAATACAGGGGAGAGTCTTCCCTTTTAATGAATTATTTCATATATGTTTGAAATTTATCTTGTAAATAATTGGTTGGATAGTTTAAAATACATTTTTTTGTAAACCAACATCGTAAAATGGATTAATATGATAACATATTGATAAAAGAGAAGGGTAAGTACATAGGTCATCTAGAATAACACAAACTAAGATTCCAAAAATGATAATATAGGAGGAAGTGAATATTTAGAAATGAAGTAAAATAATTATTCCAAAATAATGATATTCAGTGATATATATCATTTAAAAAAAATAAATGATCAAGTGAAAATTAAGAATCACAATTCCATAAAATAAAAAGATATGAAAAAGTCTGTGATACTATAAGATGCCATTGTTATAAGAAAAATTTTTGTGGTTCATAATTTTCACTAGATCATTAATCTATTCCAATATATTTATACACTAACCAAAACCAAATTTCTAAAAAATGTAATGATTTTTAAAAAAATTATTAAACCGTCCATTGATGAAATTATATACTAATCACTAAAAACCAATAGAAATTCCCAATGATAAATCTAAATAATTCTTATATAACATTAAAATTAATTATCCTTTTAACCATAAAAGTTATATAATAACTTTTATATTTCATTATAAATAATATATTAATATTTTTTTGATATATCATTTATCACATAATCACTAAATACCTTTTAAAAAACATGGTTATCTCTATTATAAAATATGTGTTACTAAAATTTCCTGAATTTCAATGAGAAAATAAAACCCAAAGGCTATAAATACCATAAACAATATGTCGTAAAAATTAAATGAATTATATGTATATAATTATAATATATACATATAATTAGGCACAAAAAACGTCTCTAAAAGTGGAACTAGTACATATAAGATGTCATCACTGAAAATACAAAAATGCTTTTTGAAGAATTTAAAAATATTATTAATCATAATATTATATTCTAATTAATTCATCCATAACTATTAATTTAGCATCACATGAAAACATCCTAATATCAAATTTTATCTAACCCATCCCCAGAAACTATCTATAATATCTGATAACCTACATTCAAATATTTGAACATAAAATCATTATCTTTACATATATAATCATGATCCTGATTAAGGTATCCCAAAATTCTCCATAAAAACAACATCAAAATTAAAATTCATTCACTCACATTTCCATGGACAACATAGGATTAGAGTTTTCTGGAATTATTAATAATGTTTAGAAAAATATAAACCATGGTTTTAAATCACCATATGTCTCACATAACCATGATTTAATTTTTTCACATTATGTTATCATTGTCATTCATATGAAATACTTCATAAAAATAATTCATTCAACTACATCGTGGACAATATATTGAAAAGTGACCATAAATTTGGTGTGTCCAAATGCTCCATAAGAGAAACCATATGAATTAAAAACAGATATCATCAGTGAGCATAAGAGGTGCATAAGGGTATGAGAAAACAATTTGGGTGCATGATAAAATCAATAAAAAACTCATACCCATCAATAAATGAAAATGGGTCATGAAATAAGGAATAAGGATTTGATAAAGAAAGATATCATATGAATCAATAATCTTGAGCCTTTGGATATATATCTTCATCCAAAGGAATATTATAAATCCATAACAATTATCTAAGAACTATGTTTGTATAATTAAATAAAATTATCATATAACCATTACATCACCATTAGAATTGTAATTACCATATAGCCATCATAAAATATAAATCTAAAGAGAAAATAATAATACCCCAATGAATTAGATCATTATATTGGTGTCCCTATTGTATATGTAATATCAGGATCACCTTCTGCAATCTTGGTGAACCAATCATATAAGATATAATAGTCTCACCTATTTATATCTGGATAAACCCATAATATAATCTATAATTTGATCAGGCGATGCTTTATGTGTGCACCCATGATCATAAATAATGTCCAAGTACTATTAATCGAATTGATTATTCATTTCATCATAAAATCATAGAAACAACGTTATTTATTTTTAAAATATGATCAATATATGGAAGTTAAATAAGTTCGATATGAAACACATTGAAATAATTTTAACCCATTGAAAAGAAATAGGTTCCATAAAAATATCTTTAAAACAAGATTAACTTATGCAATAGAAGTGTGATTCATTAAAATATATATGAAATTTTTTTAACCCATTCAAAATAAATGGGATCTATAAAAATATATTTGAAAAATGATTAACCCATTTAAAAAAATGGGTTCCATAATAATATCTTTGAAGTATGATTAACCCGTGGAAAATAAATGGGTTCCATAAAAATATCATTGAAACATGATTATCATATAGAAAATAAATTATATCCTTGTAAATGTATTTAAAAAATATTAATCTATCCAAATAAACAATGATTAACGTCTTATTTTAATATATTCCCATTTGAGAATAAGAAATAAAAAGGGTTCTTGATTTTGAATAATGTATATATCTTTAAAATATAATTAAAATTAATTTTTCTAAAAATAATCATTTCCTTTTTCAAATCATGATTTGAAACTACAAATTTGATAAATATTGTGAAAATATTATTCATTGAACACAAAGTTGGATAAATATAAAGAAGCAATTTGAAAAATATTACACTTTATTTTAGAAAAATCTATTAGTTCCATTAGGTTTACAAATAAATGTTCCATTCGAATTGTTTTGAAAAGGGGATTCAAAAGAGATCAATTTGGAAAATGATAAAAAATTTCCTTTAATAAAAATTTATATGGATATAAAATACCATATAAGATTTCATTATGAAATAAATTATTTTTATAAAATAAATATTTTTAATGTATTTTAGGAAAAATTGATAATGAAAAGAATGATTTCTTCTCTGGAAGAATATATAATATAAAAATCACATAAAAATAATTTTGATTATATTTCTTAAGAAAATAAGGAATGAAATGAAAACGAATCAAGTGAAACTAATTCATAAGTATCATATAAAATAATGTATTTTTATAATGAAAATAATATAATTTTATTTCGTCAAACGGATCCTTGAACATAAATAGTTTTGAAGGAATGTTGATTGTATAATAATGTATTTTCCACTTTGGGAACTCCTTAATAATAACACCATTGAGTGAATAAAATCTAATTAAAATTTTAATATCATGAACATAAGTATTTTCATAATCTAAATTTTCAAATGGAAGTAGACACACTTAATAAATTAGAAAATGTCTATAGAATAAAATATGTGACAAAGATGAAAATTTTATATTCGAGACCCTTAGAATGATCATACCATGGAATTTTAGAATTCAAAAATTATTTTTTATAAAATATAAATACCCATAAATAATTTGTAAATAAACATAAAATTATCATAATTAATTACACACTTAATCGTAGAAAATAAAATATAGTGAAGCAGTAATATTATAAAATGAAATGAAATTGAGTTATGAAATTATTTTCAACATGGAATCATTCTAGTCAAATCCTATGGGATAATATAATACAAATTGAAACATAAAATAACATTTTTATGATTTAATCATGATATTACATCTAATGGGGTCATTATATAACCCAAACAATATAAATAAGTGTTGAATTGATAAAATTTCTCATCTAAGTAAATGTTAGATGAGGTAATCTTTTTCAAAGATAGAATCATTGAATTGAATGTTTATCAATAGATAGATTATATGTAACAAATTTAGATTAAAAAACAATTACAAATATATAATGAACCAATTATAGATCAATTAACATAACATTATGTCATAAAAATTCAACAAAAATAATTTAAACCTTAATGAAATAATATTGAGTTCATACACCCTATACAACTCGATAAGATTTATGTAAATTCCACATGGATTTAATAATTTAGGATAAAAAATTAAATAAAAATAATTATGAAGGAAAAATTGTATAACATAAATAATTATAATCATATACAAATCACCAAAAATGATGTAGTTACATTGAATTACAATTAACATCACATATGGGAAATTGAGACAAAATCCATTACTTATTTCGTAATATTTTGATGAATAAAAAATTAAAGAGAGAAAATTATATTAATTTTTTAATAAAATAAATTTTCATAAAATGAAAAATAATAGTGATTAATGAAAATAATATTCACCATAAAACAAAAATATGTGGTGATGAATGTATATGTCTCACTTAAATAAATGTTAGACAAAAAACCCTTACCTAGAGTCTATAATTTCCTTGTATGTCTATTAAATCAGTTAAATTAACATTACATAAATTATTTTATATATGAATAAAATGTTTCAGGTCAAAAAACTTATACATAAATCATTTATTTTATTTCATTATAAACATTATTTCAATAGTTAATTAGTTAAGACTTTATAGGGTGTTATAAAGATGTTATGTTCAGTGTTTCATAACAGATTATGTGTGTTTCCCATCATCAAATATTAATTATTTAAAAATATCATGAGTAATATGAATGAAATAATTATAATATTTATTCATCAATTATAATTACAAAAATAATAATGAAAATTGTTATGAAAATTGAATTATTTTATTATCATAGAGACAATATGTCCTACGTATGAATGCGTAATGCTTCAATTTTTTAATGATCATTATTGAAAAAATTAATGTATTATATTATATCTCCATAATGAAATTAATATCATAAATAAAATTTTATTTCCTTAAATAAAATTTAATATATCATTCTTAGGATGTGGTGATGTAAAATGATTTTATCAATTTGTGGAGGTTCTAAAACACACATACACAAATTACGTTGCAATTTTATAGTGTAAGAAATAAAATGATATATTATAACTTCTTATTAATAAATTTTTATTTATAATAATTATGATATAATTAATATTACATATACTCATTAATATTATCTACAATACGTTCCTTGTAAAGAATTAGTAGAAATCAAACCACATCACATCAAGAGGCGGTAGTCTGCCATACAGAGAAGCGACATTATCGTATCACCCTTGGAATTGAATGTAATAAGGTATATGTGATATCATAAAGCCATAATTATAATATTTTTTCAAATATGATATATATACATTAAATACATCAATATAACAATCATTAAGAGGGTAAGATGGGAAAAAAATTACTTCAGTTCCCAAGGTGGTAGTCATTTGTATTCGTGAATAATTATTTCATATCCAATTTGATAGTAGAGGAAATAGATTTAGGTTATTAGATTAATATAATTACATAATATTATATAGTAGATATTTTTATATCATATTAGATTTTTTAAGAAGATATAATGGATTTGGAAGAGTAAATAAATCATAAAACACATAGTATTCAATATTATCTCTTCTCAGACCACATATTCAGGATTATATATAATATATTATATAATGGAGAAATAACCAAATAAAATATTCAAGGAATACTATATGTATGTTTGAATGTTATTTTTTGGGATTGGATGAGTTGAATTTTTGTGTGTGAAGAATACATGATAATTGACATCCTTTTATAAGTGACATAACCGGCACACTTGTAATTTTTTAACAGAAAATGGCCTCTCCATGTTTTTCAAATTTTAGAAGTCTTCATTAAGGGTCATTATCGACATATAGACCTGATATTTCCAAAATGAAGCTATTAATATATCTTATTCATTTTTAAGATCATTTTTACCATTATTATTTTAGTTTAACACCCGATAAACCCATTTTAACCCATACTATAATAATAAAATTTTGTTCATTTAAGTATTAATTATTATCCAAAATTAAGTTAAAATTATTATATAAACAAATTATTTTACTTAAAATATTGAATAAATTTTAGTGAGATCAATTTAATTAATTGGATTAACTTAATATAAAATAAAACGTATAAAGGCGATGAAAATAGTGTTCTCAAGAATTGTGTTTTGTAAAAAAGAGATGATTTTACACTAACTATCACTACAAAATATTTCACCTTTCCCAACAAGATCATATCTGTCGGTATAAGTGCATTATTTTTTGTAAAACTTTTTACCATCATATATGTCCATGTCACAAAACTGTTGGTAAAAACACTGCCGCTAAATGCTTTTGTGATAGATAAAATCCTTCTGTTGCTAATATAATAATACCAGTACATACTATATATGTTTT
Organism: Viscum album; assembly: GCA_963277665.1. Classification (NCBI taxonomy): domain Eukaryota; kingdom Viridiplantae; phylum Streptophyta; class Magnoliopsida; order Santalales; family Viscaceae; genus Viscum; species Viscum album. The sequence continues at coordinate 1,276,509,823 of OY728141.1, read as the reverse complement.
TTAAAATGTTTAGAAACATGTTATAATGACAAATTTTTCTATTGGTAATAATATTACCAATATATTATATATATGTTGGTTTAAGTGTTTAGCAATAGGTTTTGATGACAAATTTATCTATTGGTAATAATATTACCATCATAGAATATATATTTATTTGTATATTACATTTGAATAAAATTAATAAAATTTTATTTCTCGGTAAATTGAATATCATATTTATTATTTTATCATATATAATACATCAGTTTTATTTAATAAACCGAATACGAATTTAACACATGTTCAAAGACGTTTCATAATATAAATATTAATTAATTTATCATATATAATACATCTACATTAATTATTATACTAAAGAATATTTTACCAAATGATCAATCTTAAAAAAATTAATTATTTTAATAATGAAATTTAATACAAAAGGATCCATCACACCCCACCCACACAACGTCGAGACCACCCCCACCCTATTTATGCCTCCATAAGAGCATCCCATCCATGTGAGCAAACATCCATGCCAGCGAACCAACTCCCACACCAGAAACTAGTGAGTACCACAAACAAACCATCCATGGCATGCAAGCGAGCAATCCATGCCAACGAATCGTATCCAGCAACAGTCAATCCATATCTCCAGAACCATCTCATCCATGATGGCGGGCACTAGCGACCCATCCATGCTGGCAAGTTAGGGCTCCAGCAACATTCTATCCACACTAGTTCCATGTAATGAGTTATAGAACAAATCCCATAAAAGGGGAAGCCTCCATCCATGTGATAAGTATGAGAAAAACATTGGTGAATAGAAAAAAATGAATAAATCATTCCCTTTTAAATTAACATGTGTTAAGTGATGACGAAAGTTACCACAATCAAGATCTTTGTAAGTCAGCCCAATGTAGGAGTAGAATGACTAAACATCCAATTCTTCACATGTTAGACTGCTAACATGAGAAGTAACAATTTCGTAATTTGAAGAGATCTCTGTGAACATATGAAAATAATATGATGTGAATACACTACAAAAAATCATTAATTTTTAGAGAAAGCGGCAATATGAATTGGTTTCCCAATTCATGCCCCAATGGAATTTATTAAAAGTAATTATAATAGTACATAAACGAGGTGGAAGGAGCATACACCAGCCGAGAAAAATATGGGGGAAAGAAAAGCAGAAATAATACAGTCCACATAAAAATGGAATACTGACTAAGAGAGGAAGCAGCATCACATTTAATGTTTTTAATAATTCCAGCCAATTCAAACCATTAAATCCGGAACTATAATCCGATGACATCCTATGAGATCTTGAAAAAAGTTTTCAATGCATGTAGATCATCAAGAGGCATCCTTATCTTCACCTCATAACTGATAAAGAAAACCAAAATATCTTCAAAGAATTCCAACAAAGAAGCGATGTGAACAATGCACAGAAGAACCAGATTACACTATCCATATAACGTAGGCATAAAAGGCTCAAATTTAGGATTAAAAATCAGCTCCAAACCAGTAGTAAGTAAACAATGCAGTTGAGTAGACATGCCAAAAGTAGAATAAAATCCATGCTCATCTATACTGGTCAGATGTGTATGGTCCTTAGAAAAATCATACCATCTCCTTAATAACATTCTATCTTGTCCAGGTTTAAAGGGAAACAAGCAAGACAATGAACATTAATGAGCCCGATAACACAAAATCATGTATACTAATGCATGAAACATGTGTAAAAAGGGAATAATGATTCCCCATAAAATAAGAAAACAACAAATTATGGGTAAAGAACAACCCAACATGCCCATTAATCCAACTCAATGAGAAAAAAACAACCCAGTATGCCAATATCAGCATAACATGTCCATTAATCCACCTTAAACACAGTACCACTAACCCAACTTAATCACATGCCAATTTCAGGTTATCATTAAATATACTTAACAATACATTTTTAACCAAAACTCTTGTGAGTTGTTTTCAAGAAATTTCATCACATAATCCACCATAGTGAGGAAAACAGCAACCCAAAATGCCAATTTCATCATAAAATGACAATTTATCCATCTAAAACACATTACCATAAATCCATCTTAAACACATACCCATTTCATCTTAACATTGAAAAAACCAAACACTCTAATTTTTTAACCAAATGACCCCTTCTGGTAGTTTTTAGAAATTCCAGCACATATTACAACCAATTATTTGTTTATAATAGTTTAAAAATCAATATGATCCTCAATAAAAATTTACAAAGGCTTTGAAATACTCTATCATAATATTTAAACACAAATGAAAGTTTAAATACGTATCAGTTTTCAAGTTATGCATAATAGGAAACATGTTACTTTCGAAAACAAATAACCACCCATTCTGAAGAGTATTTAGATATTACATCACTTATTACAACATATTATCTGTTTAAAATCGTTTAATATTCAATATGATCATGAAGAAAACATTACCAAAGGCTTTGAACAAATCTAACATAGTATTTAAACACATATTAATGAACAAATACATAGAAGTTTTCATTTTTTGCATAACGATAATCATGTTATTTTTGGTAACAAATAACTACACCTTCTGACTAGTTTTTAGAAATTCTAGCACTTATTACAGCGAATTATTTGTATAAAATAGTTTAATATTCAATATGATCATCAAGAGAACATTATCGAGGCTTTAAACAAAGTCTAACATAGTATTTAAACACGTATCAGAGATTCAAGATAAAAAAGTTTTCATGTTATTCATTACAGGAATCTTGTGACTTTCAATAACAAATAACCACCTATATAGAGACAGAAGGATAATTCTTCTATTTAAATACATCTGAATTGAAACCCCAAAATTCAAATGTAATCCCTGATGGGGATGTCGCTATTACTAAAATGCTTATATAATGAAATGCTTCCCATGCACCCCTATTTTAATTGAATAATTAATATGCTAAATAGAATAACATTTCTTTTTTTTGGTGTCATCTGGAGGATACTGTAGGTAGAGTGGGAGGTATTTGAACTTAGATATCAGTTTATAGAGTTATGTTACGACAGTTCTATAATTTGGAATCTCATTATGGGTTTCTTTGAGTTTCATTGGTTGGTGGATGGCTGGTGTTGGAATGGTGGTGTATTGATGAGGAAACACATTGTTATTGGGTGTGTCATAGTGTGTGGGGTTCAAAGTGAGTATTTTTTTAATAGGGATACTCATATGTCTTGTTTATAACCCATAAATAAATAATATTTAAACACTTGTTTCTTCCATTACTGATTTAATGGTTATGGAATGATTTATTATGATCATGGTATATAAGAGGTTGTGAGAAATATGTATATTTTCAAGTATTTGTAAGCCAAAGTGTTGGGGTTGGTTCAGGGGGAAAGGGTTACCTAGGGATTTTGGGTGTATTTTCTTAATTTGTCTTCACTGCATGGTCAGCGATGGCGTTCCATAGAGACCTGATTTTAGATTCTAGATTCTATCCACCTATATGTTATCACACAATCATAATTTGGTTGTGAAAAGTTACTCTCTTTTATATTCAAATTATTTTTATTACTTTTTTGGTAACAATACAACTATGACCATTACAACATGAGCCCTGGGTGGTCTGTTCTAGGAGATCCCAAACTTAGTTTTATGGTCATCTTATTATACATTATCTAACACAATGAACATTGAAGAACTTGTTTTAAAATAAGATCCAAGAGCTCTCCCTTCTTTATTTACATAAAGTATTGATGTTTTGTTCCTACATTTTCATTTGAAAAATGTTGAGGGTCAAAATGTTATGAATAGTTTGAATGTAATTTTCATATTGTTTTAAATAATATACACAGATTGGATAAAAATAGTTTAAACTAACTGTACTACAATGCATTGATATTACATGTACCAAAATAATTATATAGTTAAGGGAGTCTATGTAAATGTGTTTTTAATATAAAGTAAAAGATACAGAAATAAATTGTGACATACCATTGGCTGTGAAAATGGCATTGCTGTAGAACATGATACAGTTCAATGAGAGGTTGCATCATAAGGAACAACCTGCAAGGAAATGAACAGTAATAAATTTTGATTGATAACTAATTATATATTTTACATGAAATAGGTATCAAGGATGTACCATGGATTCATTTGCAGAGTTATCAAAATGTATTGATTGTTTCACATTATCTGTTATCAAGACAACTATGGAAGAATTAAGTAATAATGGTGAGTTGGCCTTGTGCTCATGTGCACTAATGGCATGTGAAACTATGTTGCCTCCCTTTATTACAAGATCAAACCTCAAGTAGCACTCAAGTAGTACATCTCCCATGCTTGAATAGATGGTCATTGGGCATAGGACAACATCTCAACAATAGAACTGGGAAGTAATCTAGCCACAAAAACAGAATTACTTACAATACAGTAGTGCCATGGACAACATAAACTATAGTGAACCAACCTGGTTTTCATTGATCCCCATGGTAGCGTCAACTAGCCTACTTGTAAATGCATATGACCAATGTGATGAACCAAATAAACACCAATCTAAATCCACCGACTTTGAAGGAATCTATAGTGAATAGACTATCCATATAGTAATGAAAATAAAGGATCCCTTTCAATCTATAACACCACAAACCTACTTTGTATAGCCCTGATCTAGACCATCTGTGGTAGTAGCGTGACCCTCAGTGATCTCCCACCATCATGTAGTCAAGTACCTTTGGATTCAGACAACATTTAATCCCCAACATCAATGGCACCCTGGACCTCTATAAAAAATCACCCAATCCATAAGGTAGTAGTGGGGACCAAATCTTGGTAGCCCTGTAGTGCGAACAATAGTGCCCATGTTGTAGCTTCTCTTTGTAATTTCAGAAGAAAATAGGAAACAATGATAATCAATAATTAACATCCAACTAAGCCTAATTCTAGAAAAATGTCTCCTAAACATGAAACTCAGTCCTGAAATTTCATCGACCTAGCATAGTGTTGTCACGGCTCCTTCCAGGTTGCAACAGACAACACCTAAACCCACTGTTAGTTGTTATAGTGATGCCCAACTCCCACAGCAGTGGTACATATTTAGGCATCCTCCATGTATAAGAAAGATCTCCTCTATGAGCCGACCACCTATAGACCCACACAGTCCCTCAAATCCATAAGCCATGGACCAACCAGCTGTGATTGACCCACCTCATCACGCGAGGATGCCGAATGGGGATTGGGAGGGGGTGGGGGTTCGTATGATGATGTCTAAGGGGGAAACTGGCCGAAAAATGGAGGAGGTTCAAGAGATGATTTCAGAGGTAGGCGACGGCCGGGAATGGGATGGGTCTGGTGAGGTACATGGTGGTAGGGTGTAGGGATAGGGGTCGTGGGGAACGAGGGTAGGGTTTGGCGGAGGAGTCGCGAGGAATCCCTGGGGTGGTTAGGGGTGAATGTTTGGATTTTTATTGTGTATATATATAAAGATATGAATTTATATAAAAAATATATTGTATAATGATTATGTTTATATATATATATTATCAATAAAGATTACTAAATTATGGATATTTTAATTAAGAATATATAACATATCAATTTCAGGTAAAATGATTAATATTATTTAATAATTTATTACTATCAGGTATTTCTAATTGTAAAAGATTTTATTGATAATAATAATTAATTACATATTCATTTATCAGTAAATAAATTATTTGTATTATTATGTTAAGGTGAAAAAATAAAATTATAGAAAAAAAATTGTGGGTATTAATCTACTAATATAAACAGACATATCTGTTGGTAAAAATAATTTTTGGTACCTATAGTTAAAATCAGCAGAATTTATTATCAGTTGGAATTAATCGTTTTTACCAATAGATATATTATCTATGGATAATTTTCAGTTGGTAAAGGTCACTTTTTTTGTAGTGTATATGAATAATAGAAAAAAAATATTTATATAAAATAATATTTATTGGTATTTATTCTAAAAATATAATATAAATCCCTCATCTATAATATGTTTAATTAATGAAAAAAGAGAATCATTATGCACTTCAAAACAGTTTTTAGAAAAATATAATTTTTGTACCCAATGAGAACCTTAAATGAAAATCCAATCTGAATTTTATTAAAAATAAATTATATAGATTTAATATACCAATATAATAAATATTTTAGTTGAAAGAGAATTTAAAACAAAATGGGACTTCAAAATTTGTAAATTTTTGGAAAATAAATGGAATTTTTATAAAAAAAATAGATTTTTTCCTCAATTCAACAAAAACTCAATATTTTCCAACAAAACCCGTGATTTAAAACATAGTAAATTTCAATATTATAATTTAATTTTTTTATAATTTATCAACTATATTTTCTAAAGTGTCCAAAAATTGATATTTTACTTTTTGATAGAAAATAAATAAAAAACATTTTTGAATATAACATATTAATAAAGAATAAAATTACATTACTAAAAACTATTGAACTATTTACTAATCATTATCAATAATTTATTTTTTTAGTATATATATATATATATATATATATATATTCCATAAATTCGTCAATAATATTCATAACATCCACTTTAAGGTCTTGGTTATAAGTTTTATAAACTTCATGATTTGTATATGATTCAAATTATGTGTTGAATATTCTATCCAACATATTTATCATTTCTAAATTATAGATTTATTATATAATCACTCCAACTAAGAATATGGATATGATCTAACCAATTCCCAAATCAGTTTTCTTGTAGTTAAATGGTGGTTGAATAAAGTGAATGTGTAAGGAAATACCCCATGGTGGGGATCCCTAAAAAATGTGTAATGATTATAGTGAGTTATGTGTTTATATTGAATCTAAAATTATAGAAATACCTTCAATTTTTTAGTGAAGTGGTATGATTTTAATTCTCCCTTAATGGTTTCAACATACATTCATTTTTTCAATGGGGTGATTTTTTATAATAGAATATGGAAAAATAAATTTCACAAGAATGTTTTTAATGTGTTTTTTGAATTTGGGTTCATGATACTAAATATTCTTAAAAATATGATAATAGAACTAAAATAGGGTATTTTTTGGGAATCCACTGTATTTAGAAATGTAAAACTAAAACATTGGTTATTTGGTAAGCCCACTCTACATTTCTAAATTGGGCTTCCCTACGATGACATAGAGTTTAGTTTCGTAAGGCTATTTGATACGAATTAATTGGTCCCATCCCCCTCACCAAAATGGAAATTAATATAAATTAGAGATGTTTTTTTGAAGATTGTGTAATTTTTAACTAGGATATGACCCTACTTTGGAGCAATGGTATGATGATGTGGGGGGGGGGGATATCCACCTATTATTCTATAAATATTTTAATTTTGGGGAGCGAATAAGATTTATTCTTATTGTATAAAAAAGAATCTCATAGAGTTGGATGTTCATTAAATTTCCACAAAATAAAAAGGTTCATGTTAATGTTAAATTTTTTATATAATTTTTTTACCTTCAATAGAGCCTTTAAATATGAATGATTTCCCTAGCATGAAGGAATGAGTGATTGATTGATTATCTACCTAAAAAATAATTTCCCCTTGTTTATTATGTAATTAATATTATACTATATAATACATGGTCTAATATAATAAAAGTACATATTATACTTCAAATGATTTTTTTACTTCTATTCATCATATCAATGGCACGTTCCAAAAATTTATAATTATCATCAACAACATTTTGAAGTTATGTGTAGAAGAAAAAATAACTGACTACCAAATCTATACAAGATATCATAAAAAATATGTCAAAATAGAGAAAATTATGTTCAAATTTTGGTATACTAATCCATAAATTTTGTAGAATTCCTCATTGAGTGATCGATCTAGATTTCTATTAATAATAGTGATTTATATCTCTTAGATTTTTATTTATGTAGGTTTAAATGATGATAAAATTGAAAATTAATGTGTGGTTATGAAAATAATCTTTCTTGAGTATATATTATACTAGAATAACATTAGAACATGTTATAATGAGTTTTATATTATTTTATCAATTTAAAAATAATATAGATATTTTCTACAGTGATATTAAGTTAATTGAAGAGTCTGTAGTTAAGTTAAAAAATCTCATACTATATTTAGAGAAATATTGAATTTCAATAATATACCATGATAAAAGATACAAGAATATAACATATGAGTCCAGGGAATAGAAAATATTAATTTAAAAACCATCCAGTGAAGAGTAGAAGAATAATATAATGTAGGAATATCTTATGTGTTTGAATTTTTGAAAAATGTTAACGGGAATGTAAAGACCATGACCCCATTATCTCAAATATGCTGCTTACATTACTTATTTATAAAAATATTCAAGTTCTCACATAACTGTGAGTAGAATAAATTTACATTTTTGGTATTCTAGATAAATAATTAATTATTTCCTTAAATTAGAGAACATAAATTACAACATAGTGAAAGTATGTATTCTACAAACATATATATATTCAAGGATTCATCCCTCATTTCATGGTGAATGAAAACAAAATAATGGTTAGATCAAATTGACAATAAGCATTATGTTTAACCTATTAATTTATGAATCAATATGGGATAATCAATAGGGAATTTTAAATATCTAAAAACATATGTATTTAATAAAATACATGATTATGAAGAATAATATGGAAGGAATGAATTATGATCATTTAATTCCATATAAATATTAAAATTATATTAAAGATACTCCATGAATGATTTTAATGAATCAATATCATGGATAATAGGATATACATTATTAATTATATAAGTGGTTAATATTTGATTACATGATCTCATTAAAACATGATATCTACAATATAATGAACCTTTTTCCTAGAATGTTTAATATTGTAGTTGAAGATCCATTTTATGGTTGCATAAGGATTTGTATCTTGAGACCTATCAATTCATTGATGACCTATATAATTTTTGTCCCCAACCATCACTACATATCCAAAGTATTCTTCATATATGGAATTATATATTTAATTCATAAATTATATCCTTATCAATAGATATTCGTAATGAGTAAAGAATTAGATTCAAAAAATATTCCTAGTTAATGAAATAACACTCAAAATAAAACACCATATCTAAAAATGGATAAGAAAAAATTATTTCCCTGATCTGATGAATATTGATATTTTATGGTAACTTAATTTGCAATGATCTCATGAAAGTGACTATTTCAAGAAAATGATGTTAAAAAAATTAATCTAGATATTGAATGTCAATTATTTCTCTAGTCAAAATCATCATAAACAATACAGTGAAACTATAAAGTGGTAATAGTTACATAATATACCCAATACAATAAAATTATGTTATTTTTTATGTAATAATATAATCACCAAAAAATATCACTAAAATCCCATTATGGAAATTTCAATTTTCGCATTGAAAATTAAATTTTTTTTAAATAATTCTATAAAAAATAAATTTTTCTTGGTAGAATAGAATAATTGAAATATTTAAATGATTCTTCAAATATATAATTAGTAATTATACTTGTAAACCTCAATTAATGATGACTGAATTAAAACGATTTTTTTTCTCATTTTCTGTAAAAACAAAAAAATTACCATATATGGAAAATGATAATAGGATTCCTTTTTAACCATTTTTTCAAAAATTTAATCATTTATAAAAGTGCATATAATTAAACATTGGATACAAATAAAAATTTTCAATAAAAAGTTTTATGGAATATATGGATAGGTTACAAAAAAATTGACTTAAAATAATAATAATGAACGATTTGGATAATAACATTTTCTTTAATGTTTCTAGAAGAAGATAGGGGTTAATGGTTCTATTAAATTATCATTTCATGAATAACTAGATGAGATAAAAATTAAAAGGGTTATATTAGGCAATGATAAATAATCTATATCATTTAACATTCAATAAAAAATATTCTTTATTAAAATTATATTGAAACATAAATGTCCTTCAACAATGACAACTTTTGAATCTTAATCGTCGTGAAGGAAAAAACAAATGAAATTTTAAATACCAGGAATTTAAATATATTCATGATATTACATTTCAATGGGGTATTAGATAAACATGATATTTAGAGATATGTGTAAAGTATAACATTATCTCCAAAGATGGATAATAGAGATGAGGAGCCCTTGAAATGATCATAACATTGAATTTAGAAAATATTATCGGTATGGAATTTAAATCCACATAAAAAATTTAAATAAAACATAATAAATTAATAATTAATTATGCATATATTCACTGAATAACAACAATAATATATTATTAATATAAACCAATAAAAATGAATTGAGTTATGAATCACATATATAATGGACCAGGCTTTCAAAAATAGATATTACATCTTATTGGATTAATATTCAATACATTTCACTAATTAATGACAATGGTCCGTAAATGTTTAATTTCATTTGATACAAGATACACGGTATTCTTATTTCATTAATGATCTTCAACATCTACCATAAATATCAATCCTTTTGGACTCCTCTTGTTTTAATGCTCACAAATCATGTTTTACATCATAAAAATATTGTATAGTCATTATAAAATCTGGATTATCTTGTTCTATTATGTTTTGTTATACTAATGATTATATCTAATAAATTCGGTGAGTATTACATCTTGAAACAATTTTTAGGCACTTTCCTATGTATGATACACTGATTCTATTATCATTGTCTCACCATTGGAGTGAAAATTTGTCATGTCCCTAAAACTATAACCCAAACATTGTAACCATGACATTTTATCCCTGAAACTATAACATAGACTCTGTAACCTAGACACCATAATCTGGACATTGTACCCCAGATACCATAACCCATACACTGTTCTACCAGTTCCTTATTTATCAAATGAGTTTTTACCATAACCCTTGCTACCCTGACCATGATACCGGTTTCAAAAAAAATATTCTGTTACCGTGAACCTATTACCATCACAACGTGCTACGAGATCCAAAATTGAAAAAATATATGACACTATTTCCCGTGAAACCGTTTCAATAAAAACTATGACACAGTTCATTAATAAACCATTTTCTTCTCCTTTTTGACTTTACCAATTAAATTAAAATTTTATTTTTAATGGTAATATTTGAGTTATTTAATTACACAAACATAATTAATGTTTTTTGTTAGACATGTTACCTTACAGTATGAGGTATGAGGATTTTAAATCATGCTTCCAATCTGCTCCAACACATGCACTCGAAATAATAAAAAAAAGTGGATTTAGAGAAATAGTTTTAAAAAATGTTGAATCATGCAAAAAGAAGAAAACACATATACTAAATAACATATGAATAACTGTCAACTCATGGTGGATGAACTATTGTACTGTAGAATCTCGAACATTATCACAACAACAACTCTAAGAAGAACAGAAGATAAAATACACATCTCATCAATCTGGTTACCAGAACACGAGATCCATGAAACCCATTATTCAAAAGGGGACTAAAAATTCACATCTCATACATCCTAAATGTGCATATCTTCAATGAACATCACTCAAGGATTTTATCATCCATACTCATTATCATTTCTCAAGTGTGTACTATTTTTACTAATTTTCAAGCTTTGTGTGTATCTGTATTAAAATACAAACTATATCATGAATTTACATATAATATATAACATATCCTCACTCAAATTCCCTTTTACACTTTATTTTACTCACATATAATTAAGGAAGAGGTCCTAGGTGACCTGGTTGTCTGTTTTACCATGTATAATAGTGGAAGGGTTCTTGTGACCTTGAAATCCCTATGTACTTTTCTTAACCCAATTTTATGGCATGGATCAATGATTTATATATATATCGCTTGGTAGAATGTGATCAAAAAGTGAATCTTATTAGGCATCATCTGGAGACTCAAGCACTTGTTTTATTTATCGTATCTTTCAATTTTGTTTTTCTCTGATCTGCCGTTTATTTTATAAAACTAAAATTTATATTGATAGTTAGTCTTGGATAGTCTTTATATATATTTTTCCATATTAATGTTGATCCAAAAGTTTTATCAGTATCTCATATTTTTATAACTCAGAATTAATCAATATTTTTAGAAATTATTTGAAAAGTAAAACTATTTTATTTTTATTACCTTGATTAACTAGCCTATTTTGTTTTAAAATGTGGAATATTTTAAAAAATATTAACATAATGTTTAATAAGACTCAATGAAACCCCCATATTGAGTGTCCTACTCCGATTAAAACATAGCATCAAAGGAATTTCTAATACCCATGTTCTCAAAATTTTATGTTATAAATATATTTTATATATTTTTCAACTGTGGTTGTAGTTGGGTTTTAATGTTATTTAAATTTCTCTTAGTTATACATTTCTCGTTCATTAAAAAAATTAATTTTCATTGATAATTGATTGTATGTTGATGCTACCAATAGAACTATATTAATTAATGGAACAAATTATGAATAATGGAAAATTGAAATGAAAATGGACTCAGAATGTATGTGCCTTGAGATTTGGTCTTCCATTATAGATGAATATAAGATTACTTCCACTAAAATGCATGCTTGGAATGAACCACCAAAGACATCATATAAAAATTACTACAAATCCATGAATTCCCAATACAGTTATTTATCAGATGACGAGTTTAATAGAATTTATGCATGTAAAAAAACCAATGAAATTTGTGATACTTTGTCTGTTTCACATGAAGGTGCCTATTTTGTTAAGGAAATGAGAATTTATACATAACATATTAAATAATATTACATTAAAATGAATCCTGATGAGCCTGGTATGACATGTAACTTAGGTTTACCAAAATTATAAATACAATGGTCTCTCTGGAAGGAGATGTCATAGAATAGTAGAAAATTATGAGAACACTCAGATGCTCACCATATAGATGGAGAGGGACCTATATCTCAATTGGAGAGTCCTGTGATATTTTCCAAATTCAATTCAAGGAGCTAATAGGCAAGTGGCTGATGTGTGATGAAGAAATAAAAGTCATCAAAGAAGAGGAGTGTGATCCCAAAAGTAAAATTGTGCATTCGAGACTACTACCTTTAAACAAATGGTTCAAGACCTAAAACATTTTCTAGAAGAGAACTATCACCACCCGATAGTGATGATAAAATGGATTAATAAAAAATATTATTTAAAAGAAATTATATAGGAATGAAAATTTTCAAAAATCCTAACATGAAAGGATAATATGATCTCAAGGGAAACTAGAATAAGGATTCGAAAAGAAGTAACAAATCTGGATAAATAATATGTTATGAATACAGGATAAAAGGACATGTAAAATCTGGTTTTCCCAAGAAAAAATATAAGGAGAGGTATGAGCACAAAAATAGAATGTATAAAAATCCAAAGATGATAACATGGAGTGATTCTGAGGAAAGGTCACGTGACTCAGAGTATTCACCTGATGAAATCATGGAAAAGGCCCATATGTGTTTTATGAAAATCACATTTCAGGTAACTATTGAGTCTCTTGTAAAAAATTCATTATATTCTAGAGATGAAAGTGACTCTAAAAATATGGAAACTTATGAAATTTTTTAATACTTCAAAACTCTAGAAGAAACATCTAATGGGATTAAATATAAATCAAATATTTAAAGAACCATCATTCCTTGATGAATGCTATTAAATCTGAGCTAGTTGTATAGAAGCTAAAAAATGTTCAATTACTCAATGAGAAAATTGAAAATGATTTATCTAATGAAAAACTTTAAAATGACCTAAGTAAATTTAAAATTGGAAAAAATAATCTTACATATATTCTTGGTAAAAAAAGATTCCCTCTAGATACACTAATTGTATAGGATTCCAACCTTGGAATATAAATCTCACCCAAAAAAACATTGTAACTATATATAGAAAATATGTGTTTCTACCTAAAAGTGAAAATTCTGATGCTAGTTCAAATTCTATTAATTTTTTTACTAACTTTAGTTTTTCTAGACCATGTAGTGTCTATTTTTCAAATATGTTACATAATTCATATATCAAACCCGTCAAGCATATGTGTATACCTAAAGCGTCGATTACTAATGTTACTAAAACCAACCAAATATGGGTACCAAATTCTGTTTTTCTTTGATTATATTTCTAGAAATCTGTTTGAAGTTATACTGTAAAAGCTTAAACTATTAAGACAGTGGGTGTTAAAAACACATGATATAATATTAATCAGGCTTCAAGAATTTAATAAATATTGATGGTGGGAATGCCACCTTTGGTGCCAATTCTAAAGGAAAAATAATTGCTACATGCAAGATCGATAACTCTAACTCAGTTTTAATTTTCAAAGTACTATTTGTAGAGGGACTAATATATAATCTTCTTAGTTTTTTAACAACCATTTGATTATTGATTACATTATAAATTAAAAAATGATTCTAGTAATGTTTTTATCTCCAAAAATGAACTAAAATTTTATGCTTTTAGAAATGAAAATGTTTATGCTATTAACATAGATTCTTTTGTTTCTAAAAATGTTTCATGATTAAGTGGATTTTGCAATGAATCAAGGATTGTTCATAGATGACTAGAAACGTTCAATATACACTCCCTTAGAAATCAGACAAGAAAAGGATTAGTCAAGGACATACTAAGGTTAGAGTTCCCAAATAACAAAGCCTGAAATCTATGAAAAAAGTGTAAACATCACTAAATATATTTAAATCTAATGAAATAAGTCTAAACATCTCAGCCATGTGAGTTGGTTGACATGGATTTGTTTGGACAATCAAGAGTTTCTATTTTTACTAGGAAGCACTATGTTTATTTTCTTATATATGACTACTCTAGGTATAATTGGACCTTCTTATTTTTTCAGAAAAGTAATTCTTCACCTAATTTTTCAAATTACGCTTGGACTGTAGAAAATTTTTGTGTACATAGGATTAAATATCTACGATGTTATCATAGTCGTGAGTTTGAAAAAAATGAGTTTGAATATTTTTTCTCAAAAAGATTATATAGTAATAACATCTCTGACCCTATGAAACCTTGACAAAATAGAGTTGTAGAAATAATAAATAGAACCATACACGAATTATTAAAGAACAATGTATAGTGAGTGTGGCATACCTATCTATTTTTGGGTTAATTATTTCAATACAACATGCTATATTATGAATAGAATAATAGTTAGACCGATTCTTAAAGGATCTCATTATGTGTTGTGGAACAATATGAACCCCATGGTTAATTAAAAAAATGTTTTTGGTTTCAAAGTCTATATTATTAATAATATGGATAATCTTGATAAATTTGAAACCAAGAGTGACAATGGAATTTTTATAGGATAGTCAGTCACTAGTAAATCCTAAAAAGTCTTTAACAAAAGATATAAATGTGTGGAAGAATATAAACATGTAAATTTTGATGAAATAGATCCCCATGAACCTAAGACCACCGTATAAAATATTTAGGATGATATGTCCAATCTGAACATCAATGAAAAATCTTATAAACCATCTTATGATTGAATCTTCCAAAATATCCAATTCGGGTAATTCTCGAAACTCAAATCATAATGAACCCAATCCTGTTGATGAACCTAAAATTTCCAGTAATGCATTTTCAAGAGCAGTTAGAACCCTTATGAAGAATCCTTTAGATGTTGTTTTGGATATTTTGAAAAAGGAACCCAGACTAGCGCTTCTCTTAGAAATCATGTTGAACATCATAGTTTCTTATTATAGCTTGAACCTAAAAACAACATTGATGATCTCAAAGTAGAATTTTGGGTGATGGCCATGAAATTGGAGCTAAATTAGTTTGAATGGATTAATGTTTTGAAATAAGTGGATTAATCTAAAGACATTTTTACCATAATCACTCTATGGGAATTTAAGAAAAATGTAGATGATGATGGAAACATAAAGAGAAATAATGATAGATTGGTTGCCGACGGTTATAGTCAAGATGAAGGAATTGACTACGAACAAACCATTTGACAAGAAGATAGACTTGAAGCCATTATTATCTAACATGCATATGAAAAACATCTACAATTTGAAATATATCAAATAGATATCAAGGGTGAATTCCTAAATGGTTATATGGTAGAGGATGTGTTTGAAGAACAACCCCATGGTTTTACATACCCTCACATTCCAAATACTGTTTTAAAATTAACAAAACCATTATATGGTTTTATGAATCCTCCAAGTGCTTGGTATGATAGATTATAGAGTTTTATTATTTCCAATGGGTTAACAAAAGATATAGCTGATCATGCAATTTTTATAAAAACGATTTTCTAATGATGTCTTAGTTTTTCTAATCTATATTGATGATATTACTTTTGGATCCTCAAAAAATTATTTATGAATTATTTTTTTAATGATGATCCAAAATGAATTTTATTTTTTTTAATGGGTGAAAAAAAATTCTTTATTGGATTTCAAATCATTCAAAATACGGAGTGTATTATATTAAATCAAATAAAATATAATAATGATAT
The DNA here is from genome assembly GCA_963277665.1 of Viscum album. Taxonomy (NCBI): domain Eukaryota; kingdom Viridiplantae; phylum Streptophyta; class Magnoliopsida; order Santalales; family Viscaceae; genus Viscum; species Viscum album. The sequence continues at coordinate 1,276,493,305 of OY728141.1, read as the reverse complement.
TCTAAAGAGTTTTGGCTTGGAAAGAACTAAATATAGTGATACTCTATTGGGCACTACCTGAAAGATAGATCTTGATAAAAATGGTAGATTTGTTGATAAAAACAAATATATTGGAATTATTTGATGTTTACTCTACTTAACTACAAGTCATCCTAATATTATGTTTAGTATCATCATGTGTGACATTTTCAGGAAAACCCCAAGATGTCTCATTTAAAATCTAGTAAAAGGATTTTCAAATACCTCAAACATACAACCAATTTAAGACTATATGAACCTATAGAAGATTCATTTGACTTAGTTATCTATTCAAATGCTAATTTTGGTGGTTTTATGTTTGATAGAAAAATCAACTCTGGAACATGTCACCTTTTAGGAAAGTCTCTAGTATCAAGATGTATTAAGAAATGATATTTTGTTGCATTATCTACTAATTAAGCTAAATAAAAAGCTACTTTTAGTTTTTTTACTCAATATCTTTTATGAAACACACATTACTATACTAAAAATATCAATTTTGACTTGCACCTATAAATTGTGACAATAAAAGTGCTATTAAAATTTAAAGAAATCATGTTTCACATACCAGGACAAAACATATTGATTTAAGGCATCACATTTTTAGAGATTATTATAAAAAATGAGATATCACTTTGTGAGTCATTTTAACTGAACATCATCTTGCTAATATATTCACTAAACCATTAAATTATGAAATTATAAATTACAGCATACATGAATTAGGGATGATAAGTCTTGAGTGAAAAGTTTATTATCTCACTGTTTATAGTCTCACTTTTACTGTCACACAGATAATTTCCCAGTATTTACATTCTCACTTTTATAGCCACATAGTTATTGTCACACTGTTTACAATATCACTCTTATGGTCTCGTAGTTATTGTCTTATATCAGATGTCTCAATGACACGGTCACACATTCTCACTGTTTTGATGTCACCGTAACTCCCTCTTCTATTCTCACTATAATTACCGAGATAAATGTTTTTAATTATTTTCTAATCATGAAGTTGATTATATTATTAATTTTATACCATGTTTTTTTGTAATGACTAAAGTCTCTAAATGATATAAACGGACACTTCACTCTTTACTTCACTCAAGCCATCAACCAAGGAAATCAAAATATATTTCTCTCAAACCGAATTCACTCCATCACATCTTTCTCTTTCTCGAAACTACAATCGATGCCTATAATGAAGGGTGTGTCTTATTCAACTCATGAAAATAGATTTTCACCGAAGAATGTGAAAACTGCTATGAAAATAATGCCTAATGGATCACTAAATCAAGGCCTTTCTGATCGAACACATGTACCAGAGAAAGGACTTTTTCCAAAGTGGATGCTGAGAATTAAGTCAGTGATTGTGAAAGATCTAGATGAAAAAAGATGGCATAAATGATACCCTACATAAAATTAACCCATCTATCCAACTATTGTATACTATTTTTAACAGTATATTTAGTTCTCCAATGACTTCATAGATAATTTCTTTTTTAAAAGTGGGATAAATGGATAATGGTGGACATTTTCATCAAGGCACAGGGATTAAATACTGCATGAGGGAATTTATGAGGATCATTAGTGAGGACGTCCTCCTTCTAGTGATTTTTTACATTGAAGAGGCATTGGGATGGAAAACTAGAAATTAGAAGATAAGAAGGCTGATTGCAGCAAAATAAGATAGAGAAAAAAGGTTGGTGTTCAAATTTATTCAACATTTCATTTTCCCAAGGAAGGGAAATTTTTTTACCTGGAAGCATCAACATGTAATTTGTATACAACTTATAAAAATTGGAATCAATATCAAATTATGTATGTACATCATTCATCACATCAGTGATATGATCAAGACCACTTAAAACCTAGGAACATATTTCACCCTTGTTAGGAACTATATGAATTAGTTGAATAATCAAATGAGGATACTGAGGGTGCAGTTTTTTCTCCTGAGGAAGGACATATTTTAGTATAAGAAGAAATTATCCTACCTAACCCATAGGTTGACGATGTTGCTGATGTTGCTGACGTTGCTGATGAAGTTGTCATTGATGATTTCTATGCAGATATATTTGAGGAACATGTTGTTCATAAGGAACATTTAGAATAATAAATGGAGATTGAAGTCGTTATATAATCTGAGGAAAGGATGGATCAGTATTTTTAGTTAGATAAAGATATGGATGAATCTACCAGAACGAAAGAGATGTAATTATACCAACAAAATGAGTATATTAGTCCCAATAGAGAGGCACATGTTGAGGAGGACGAAATATATCATTTTTTAAAGTAATAAAGTGTTGTTCATGTTGATACTAGTCCTACGAACACCTTGTATAAATTACCCATCAACATTGATGTGTGTGATTCTAAGTTAGCTTCAGTGAGAGGAATTGATTTCACAACCATTTTTCAATTGAAAACCATTTCTATAACAGATGTCATGCCTCTTATGGAAATAGAGGTTGTTTCAGTTTCTGCACTCAATGCTTCACAAGAAGCTCTTATATTTGTAATCCATGATGATTTAAAAGTATTTGGTGAAATTATGATTGCTGGAATTGGAAATAACATGAAATCTCAACCTACTATTGATACTCATCTGAGTGAATCTGATAATGGAATACTCTTGGAGAAGCTTATATTGAAGATCCAACAAAAGATACTACAATAAATTGATGATTTGATGATTTATAATCAGAAATTAAGTGAGGAAGTGAAATAATTAAAAGCACTGATTGAGCAAATGAAGAGGTATTTTCAAACTACAGAACCTCCCATTTCTTGTTTCCTCAAATAAGAAGATGAAAAAATTTCATAAAAGTTTTTGAATCTAATCAATAATAATTATGTTACTGTTGTTATTAAGATAGTTGAAAATAATTCTATGTTGTAACATGTTGTTCGGGGATTGGTATCCTCAATAATTGAATTTCCTGGTGATGTTGTGAACACATTAAAAATTATTCTCAGTATCCTTATTGAACTATATATAATCATCTTAGATCTTTAATGCGATGATAAACCTAGTGAAAAATATCTACTATCAAAAAGTGTGGAACCTAGAAAAGTGATTTAAATAGAGATTCAGTTTTAAAAGGTCAGTCTATTCAGTAAATCATATGCGTAATTGTACAAAATAGTGACCATGTCCATGACATAGTTCGAATGTATTATATATAATCCTCTATGGCCTAATATGAAATTACTAAAAAGGTTTATTTCTACATCAAGAGGAAATATTAAAAGTATCAACTTACAATCCATTTCATGTATATTATAGATATTCTCATAATTCCCCATATAAATCAAGATTTTAAGGATCAAGTGTTGAAAAGGAAAGAGTTCACACCAACATTGGTTATGTTTATTAAAAATACTAATGATTTTTAAAGGGCTATGAAATGTTAAGGTGACGTCATCACTGATTTTGTAAAGTTATTGAAGCCTTATATCGATGTGAAAAGCACTGCGATAATGGATCTTGTAGCTGCCCCTTTCAAGCCTGCTCTTATTCCTTATACTACTCCTTCCTCATCCACATCCTTTTCTCCTTCTTCCATGTATGTATCTCTGGATTTGAGCCATATCGAACATGTCATTGATGAGTAATCCTTAACTACATTATCCACTAGACCATCTCTTTCCCCTTTTATTCTTGATTGAGTGCCTATTTTTTCTCTCACTATTGGACATATCACATCACCAACCACTTCATCTACTTCTGGTCATATGTCTACAAAGGGAAAATAGAATACTGATGGTGCGTCAAAGAATTGGCAGGTGTATCTTGAAAGGGATTTATACTATTTTTCCTCATGCATGTAATGAAATATATCTTTCTATCTAATATAATGTGCAGTGTGGTTGTTTATTTTCATAATTACTGTCATTTAGTGGTTATTTTTTCTCTTCTTATTTTATTCTTTATTCTATAATTACAAAAGGGGGAGAGATAAGAAATGAAATTTATAAAAAAAGAATATTCTTGGTAGAATAATTTTTTTTACAACTTATCACATATATGGTCAATATATTTTAATTATTAATATATAATGAATTAAAATTCCATTATTTATGATCATTAAAGATGGGGGGAGATTGTTTTACTCCTCATGTTCCAATACTCACAAATCATGTTTAACATATTAAACATAATTAATAGAAATTCTAAAATATTCATTATGTTGTTTTATTATGATTTATTATTCGAATTCATAATTCTAATCTATTTTGTGATTAATATTTCTTCAAACAATTTACAGATAATTACCTAAGCAATAGACACCACTTCATTGATCACTGTCTCACCATTGCTGTGAAAACTTGAATTAGCCCTTGAAATTTTAACCCAAACACCATTAAAGTAACACCGTAATGGAGACAACGTTACTCTGACACCATAACCCATACACTATAACCCTGACACCATAACCCATACATTATAACCCAGACATTGTAACCTAGACACTGTAATATGGACACTATAACCAAGATACTATAACCCTAACACTGATCCCGTAGTTCATGATTTAGCAAATGGAATTCCACTGTAACACATACAATCTGGACTATGCTACTGATTTCTAACTTCAAAAAGGATCGTATACACTGAACCTTCTACTGTTACACCATATGATTGGTTCCAAAATTGGAAAAGGAGATGCCACTGTTTTCAGTGACACTGATTCAAGACACATTGTGACACTGTTCATTAAATAACCATTTTGGTAACATCTCATGTAAATAAAGAATATGAAATTTTCATATTTATAAAAAAATCAAATTAAATATTAATTTTACTTTAAAGAGGACACTATTTCTGATAGCGTACTCAACACACAATAAGGAGTTTCTTTCTAATCTTACGATGCACACAACATTGAGTTATACCAAAAAAAATATAATTATTTTAAATGGTAGTTAACGCCTAGACATTGTATTGGCCGGAATGAACAGAACAAACTACATTATGATTTCACATTTTTTTTAATTATTTTAAATTTATCCAATAAATTTTAGAGGCTTAAAATAATAATAATTCAAATTTTAATAATGAAATACTCTAATATTTTATAAATAGTAGATTTTTCACCTTTTGATGGATAAAACTTTTTAAATATAGTTTTAACACATTTATATGTTTCATTTAAAAATATAATCTTGTAATTTATAATAGGGACATAAATATATACTTTGGTTAATATTTTGGTTTTTTATTATAATGTTCATTTTTAATGAAATTTAAAAATATTGTTGTTCTAAATTTAAATTGTATTTTAATATAATATATTTATATAGTTATATATTATTTTTGATTGGTTTCAATGGGTAATTGATTTATATTTTAATAATTTAATTCAATTTTGGTCATTGGATGTAATTTCACATTGAAATTGGACATAAACAAATGTCAATATTTTGATAGTTATTATTTCTTAGAAACATGCTTTTTAGTTTTGACAACATGAAATAATATTATATTAATTTATAACACTTATGTGTTTCAAATTTGGAAAATTTGATTCCATATTTTGAATCTGAATATCCAAATGTTCTATATAGGTAACCTTTATTTTTAGACATTATTAATATTAACTTCAATAACTGTTTTATTTACCTTAGTTAAAGGGTAAATCTCGTAAGAAAGGGTACAAATTAATATTATAATAATATTAAATTACCCTAAAATGTGTCATATCCTACTTGGATATTAAATTTATTAACGTGGAAATCCATGGGTTGATTTTGGGACCCCATGAAGCCACTAGTAATTGAAAATGACATTTTTCAAAAATAAATTTTATGTTAATGAAAATGTTACATTATCATATATCGTTTAGTAAAAAAAATTATATGGGGTTATATATATTATCGTTTTGACTATAAATTTTATCTGGAATGATAAAATTACTTCCTACATCATGGTATTTTATTTATAATTTTTAAATATCATATAAATAAAATTATTTACCTCACAATGGTGATGTAGTGGTTACCTTATTAATGAAACATTTAAATAACTGAGATTATAAATATTAAAATAATTTTATTTTGAAACTTTTTATTGCATCAACTAATTTAATGGATTATTATTACTTGTTATATTTGAACTAATTTAGGTTTTTAGAAATAATCGATTTGTTATATATTATTTAAATGTACTGATATGAATAGTTTATAAATTTTCATAAATGATTTTCTAAAACAAATAATATTTTATTAAATGATAAAATAATCCTAAATATCTAAGATTAATCTTACCAACATATATGATGTTTCAAATGTCATTAATGATCCACTTTTTGGTCTCATTTAATTTTCTGGTAAATATATTAACCATATAGTATGAATATAAAAGTGGACATGGTAAAAGATAAATTAGTTAACTAAAGGTTAAAACTAAAAGTCAAGGTTCGTTTTATGACCTAAGATTATCTAAAACCCATTTTGTGATAGTATTTCGAAAAATAGTCACCCTATGTTAAAATTTAATTAGTTGGGGACCTTTTGAAATCGATATTCAGTTTATAATAAATATATTCAATCAAACATTCCTCAAGAACCCCTCCTCCCTCTTATAAAAGTCCGTCACCTCTAAAGGATTAATCACACCGATCATTCCATTTTGTCTCACCCAAACTCTAACAAAATAGTATTCCAACATCCCTATATACCTCCTATAATCCTTCCACTAGGAAAAAGACAATTCCAATGAGCCCTTCTGCTAAAATAAAAAGAAGTTACGCAATTTGAGGTAATGTCTTCTCTCAAGTTTCATTCCATTATTTTTCCTTATACACTCCCTATGCGCTTCATCTTCATTTTTTACATAAAAAAATTATCCTAGTTATTGAATGTTTTTTTATTATATGTATTCAAACAACACTTACATACACCTCCTCTAATGTTTATAAAACATACTGTTTTTGTGGAAGGCGAACAACTGGCTCACGAAACGATGATTTTTCAATTATCTCCTACCGACTCTCATGGTGGCCATTATAATGGAAAATTAATTACATATGATATTTATTATATTTATTTTAACTAATTTAATTATAATTTTTAACATATATTTATTCTTTTGATGTTTTATAAATACAATAATTCTATTAGAGGAAGTGCGGGCTACCACTCCCACAAAGTTATATAACTCATTCACAATATTCCTAAAATGTATAAAGTATGGAATTTATGAAATTTTATAACTAATATAACATATATATTATACATTAATTATAATATACCGTTTTATCTTTTATTTTCCTATTTTAAAATATGAAAAAGAAAATAAAGTAGCATCCATGCGTATGTACGACTTAACGTCTCCATGAACGGTGCATTTCATTAATTATATCCAAATTCTATGGACTATTATAAATTCATATATAATAGATATATAAGATATATAAGATATCTAAATCATGAATATAATTATGGAGATAATGTAATTTTGATCATATGGGAAATTATTATTATAAAAAGTTCATTTTTTACTCAAGTTCTAAACATCGACAAAATGTCCGATATGAACTCAAATAATTAACTAATTTCTATAGCAAGATAATAATTGATATAAATTTAATATTAAACTTGAAAAAATGTTATTAATTATTTAGGAATTTACATATTTATATTATTTAGGAAATTAAATAATGAACTTGTCTTGTTGGACCAGAGGTAAGGGAACCATTCATCCCCCTCTTTTAGTGAAAGACTTATTTATGTTATGATTTTTAATTCCAAGATTATTATGTTTGGATATTTTCATCTATATACTTATTGTTTTAAATTATACTTCCAAGTGATGAGAGGCCCTTTTTTATCCCATAAAATCATTTTCTTAATTTTAATGTGACGTTGTTAGGCCGTAGAATTTTCAAAAGTGAATATGTCTCAAAATCCTTTCATTGAGGCATATCTTGATATTGTGAAACTTCATTATCCTCTAAATTGTATATAATACCATTTTGAATTTTTTTATCATGAATTTTTATATTCTCATGATATGTAATGTTTTATAGATTTAATTCTTTAATTATTTATATTTAAGTGTTTCCCCAATGATTCAAGACCGTTTAACTGAAACATCATTTTAAAAGTTTTAAATATTTATTTTTTATAAATATTTCTTATTAATTTCATTTTTTTCAAAATGGTTTGGAGGATTTATTTATTTTGAAATTAATATTTTAAAATGGAATTCCATAAAAGGTTCAATGTTGTATAGGACACTTTGATTCTAAAATCTTCTTTTTAAATGTTTTTAATGTGTTTTTTAAATGATTTGAATAATTAAATATTTTGAACTGATATATTGTTATTGTAATGTTTAAATGTCATCATTACATTATTCTTGTTTTATATGTTATTATTATGTTATGGTTCATGGGTAGCTTTTACATATAAGGGTTGCTCCATGATAAAACTAGGGCAGGTGAACCAGATATAGCTCTCCAATGCATTGTGTTATGTGATGGGGGTAAATGTTAACTTTTCTCCTAAGATATTAAGGGAATATAATATTATGGATATTCCAAATGTAACTATCTATATAGCTGTGAAATGTACAATGTATGTATGATATGGATGCCACAAGTTACCTTTATGATTTATTATTTCTATCTCTTATTCGTATATTTTATGATTTCATGAGGTATGTTAAAGAGATTGTGATTTGAATGTATATATGGACTAATGTTTTCTTCATTTATTTTATAACCCCTACTAGGATTTTTGTGCTCATCCCATGTATTTTTAAAGGTTTTTCATGGGGTACAAGGAAGGGTATGAGAAATGAATAATTAGAGAATATTTATATCATGAAAATAATTCTTGTTTTATTATGATTTTTTATTTTATGAAAATATGGAAATTCAGTATAAGTGATTGATTTGTAATATTTGAGATATAATGTAATATTTATGGCCTAATTCCCTGAAAACCTAATCCTAATAATATACTCACTATTAATTTGTGATGTAACTAAATATTTCTTAATGTTTTAGGGTGCGGCTTTACTGTTTGTATGATAGGTCTTTTTAGATATCTTTATTGGTTTAGGAGTTATTTATGTATAAGTGACACAACTAAAATGGTTAGAATATAAGAAATATTAATAGTAATTTTAGATAAATTGAATGTGTGTAAGATAACATTAATAATTATATATTATTATTTACCCTCCACATAAGATTTTATATTATGATTTTATGGATATACTCACATGGACCATTTTGGTTTTAGTAAATGTTTGGATCTAGAATGCACCAAATTAACAATGGATGTGTGAATGAAAAAATGGTAGTTTTCTTAATGAGAAAACGAATGAAATGAGGGATGCAATGAGAACTCATATGTTTATTCTTAGACAACTATATAGAGTCAAGATTGAGCACTTGAACCTTGTTGATTTTTCTTAGGCATCATATATGTGTGATACGAATCCCAATAGATGTTAAGGTAATAATAATAAAGGTATGTATATTCAAAAACCTATGTGTCATGAATATAGAAATAAACACCTAGGAAAATTATTCCAAGGAATGGGAAGATGCTATGGATATGGAAATGAATGTCAAAAAGAAATAACTTTCCATGGAAAAAGAAAGCATCCACTTGACTCCATGAAAGGGAAAGAAGATCTTTCTGAGGGATCAATTTAATGTTTTAAATATGGTGTGCAAGGTCATTATAAAAATTGATTTCTTATAAAGAATATTTGGGAATGGGATCAGTGGGATCATAAAAGTATAAGTTTACAATTTCCTAATTCCATTCCAATATAATATTAACAAAATGAAAATGATTGAAAGATATAGATTATTTATTAGCTCGTGTTTTGACATTACTAAATTAATAGAAAATTATTCATGATTATGTTTGGGGTAACTAAATATTACAGTATATGTTAAAAAATAATGGTAAATGGATCATGATGAATGTTGAATGAGTAAGAAGTATACATATAAAGGATTCATGAGTTATGGAAGAATTTAGGAGGGTGAAATGCTTAAAAGTATTAAAGTTCTTTTGACAATGAGATTACTTTAGATGACATTTTATAGTTTGTGTAACTCTGCTATTTGATTTGTGAAAATGTTATTTGGGGAAGAATTATCTTTTATTTTGTGTATATAGTTATAAATAACCATTTGGGTTTATACGATTCTTGAATTTGAGGCAATTACCGATTTCTAATATTTGGGATGAAAATGCATGGTACGAGAGAGCATTTGAGGTTGAAATATGTTCTGGTTATTTTTGATTAATTTATCTCATTGTTGGGAATTTTATAAAATTAAATTGTTTTAAAAAAAACATCACACAGACCTTGTGACCATCTATCACATCAGACAAGGCTATGGGAATGGAACCCATAACCAAAGTGTGATTGGGATTTATCACCGACCACTAGACTATATAAAGTCCATGGTTAGTATGACTATTTTAATTTTAGTTGAATTATTTTATAGATCAATAATATAAGTATATTGTGAAATAATGTTTTATCGCATGGATATCATTAGTAAGGGAAAATGATGTGGTGATTAAGTGATAAAGGTTATTTTAGAAGACATTCTATGTATTAAGAAAACACTAAATCCCTATCAAAAATAGAATACTATGGGGTATCCTTTGTGGGGTTGTGGTTGAAATTTTATTTTGGAAGAATATATGTTTTTATTTTGCACTTATTGCGATTTTGTTTATTTATGGAAATGATTAACCTATCATATAGAATATGTGATTAGGTTAGTTAGTTTTTTATGTATGTGACTTTAAGAGTAGTCGATGTTATTTTGAGATAAATGTTAAGATTTATTGTGGAAGACTATGTGAACAAGTCTATCTGAATTTTGGGTATCAAGCATAGTTTGGTTTATTTTGATGAGTTTTTAAGATAATTGTGTATTGAATGGTCTTTGTTGTACATTGTGTACTATTTTTTGAATTTTGGATATTTAGAGTAGTACTTATTTTTATAAAGGATTATCCTTTTTGGGGATTATATGATATCTTACTTACCATTTTGGTTATGTTTAATTTATAGTGAAAGAGGAAATAAATAGTTCATCTTTTTTTTGATTATGTGATTCTATAAATGTAGATTCTATCACTTTTTATGTGACCAAGTCATCATAAATACTAATCATTGGGAGAAAATAATGGTTTTTTGTAGATACATATTAAAGGATGAAACTCTAATTGAAAAGAATGTATAATTCCTTATGTTCTTAATCAATCTCGTAAATAAATTCCTCAACTTTAGGAAATAGATATTAAAAAAATGTTGTTTTCTTATTTTCCTACTGTGAAATAAATGAACATTTAACCGATCACAATTTTGTGGTTTTATAGAGGTTTAATTACTTCTAATCATGTTTTCTACCACACTACATTTGAAAATGACAACCTGTTTATCCTCCATATCAATGTATCCATACATGGAGTTCTAGTAGTTGTTATCTTGGGGAACCGTTTTTACATATTTTTAATTATATTAAAGTGATAGTTTTATTGAATCTTATTCTGATGTGGGACATTCAATGATGTTATTTATCCCAATGTTATATTTGTGAGGGTGAAATTCCAAGCAGGGGAAATATGTAACATCCTAGGTAAATGAAGAATATTACCTTTTCATATTTATTAAAAAAAATTAATTAAATACTAATTTTTCTTTAAATGGGATTCTATATCTGATAGTGTACTCAACACGAAAAAATATGTTTCTATGAAATAATATGTTGAACGGAACTTTGAGTTATATAAAAAAATTATATAATCATTTCAAATGGTAGTTAACGCCTAGCGATTGTATTGGAAATAATGAAGGAAACTAACTACAATAGAATGATACATGTTTTCTAATTTTTGTTTTACTTTTATCCAATAAATTTTAGAGTCTTAAAATATGAATGATTCCCATTTTAATCATGGAATACTCTAATATTCATTAAAAGTTTGATTTACAACCTTTTGATGATGAACCCTTTTAAACATAGTTATTTAAACTCTTATATGTTTATTTTGAAAAAATAATCTTCCTTCTTAGAATAGGGACATCAATATTAACTTTAGGTAATATTTTTGAATTTTTCTGATAATGATCATTTTTAATTAATAGTGAAAAATAATTTGTTTTAAGTCAAATTTGTCATTTAATCTAATTTAATTATATAGTCATATTTTCCTTCAATTTGAATTTAAAGTTTAATTAGATTATATATTTATCATTTAATCCAATTTTTGTCATTTGATATATTTTCACTTTGAAATTGGACATAAAACATGTAAATCTTTTGATAGTTATTATTTCTTAAAAACACTCTTTTTTTAACAACGATAATTAATTTCTAATTAATTTCTAAAACTTCATTGTTTTGAATATGAAAAAATTGATTCCATATTTTCAATCAGGTGGTATATATAGAGTAAATAAGTAACTTTTATTTTTTTACATTATGAATATTAATTTCATTAATAATTTATTTACAATGGTTAAAGGATAAATATGTTAATAAGGGTATACAATAATATTTTAATAATATTAAATTACCTTAACAAATGTCTTAACCCTATTGGTTGATAAAGTTTAGACCATGGGCATCCTTGGTAGATTTTGGGACCCCATTGATCCACTATTAACTGAAAATGACATTTTATACAAATTATATTAATGTGAAACATAAGATTTCAAAGAAACTCATTGTTGCATATCATACACGCCATCGAACATAGCATCCTATTTAAAGTAAAATTAATATTTAATTAAAAAATATTAATAAATATGAAAATTTAATATTTCGTTATTTACTTGGGATGATAAATCCTTCCCCATTTTGGAAATTCTATCCTCACAGTTTTATTCACTTACCAAATAAATGGGGGTATTAATCCTTCATAGCATTTTCAGATTCTCAATTATGTCTCTTCATCCAAATTATTTTTCCACAAAACCATTAACTAATGAATTACCTTTTTCGGCAACACTTCTTTTCTTCATTCAAGAATCTGGACAGTTTGTTCCTCTTAAGAGAGACTCTCTTCCAACTGAACTACCTCTGGGCTTAAAACATGAGATGGATCTGGCATATACTTTCTCAACATTGAAATAAGAATAACATTGTGTATCGAGGATAATCATCGAGTTAAATCCACACTGTATTCAACTAGTCCGACTTTTTCTAGGATTTCATAAGGTCCAATGATCGTCAGACTCATCTATCCCTTCTTACCAAAACACAACACACTTTTCCATGGATAAACATTGAGAAATACATGATCACCTACCATGAAAGAGAGATCCTTCCTTCGATTATCCACATAAATTTTCTACCTTCTCTGAGCTGTTCACATGTTCTTCTAAATCATCTAAACCTTTTCTGCTATCTCTTCTACCAGTTACGGTCCCATCAGCTTCCTTTCACCTAATTCATCCCAAAAATGTGGTGATCGACAATGATTTTAATATAATGACTCAAATGACGCCATCTGTATACTAGAATGAAAAGTGTTATTATAAGAAAATTCAACCAAAGAAATATATTGGTCCCAAATTCCTTGGTAATCCTGTGAACAAACACGTATCATATCTTCTAAGGTCCAAATTGTTCATTCTTACTATACATCTGATTGAGGATGAAATGTTTTACTAAAATTTAATTGATTACCCAACTACTTATGAAGGCCTTTCCAAATGATATAAGTAAACTTGTGATCATGGTCAGATACAATGGAGTGTGGAAAAATATGAAACCATACAATACCTTCATCATACAATTGAGAAATTTGATCTAGAGATGAAGTCTCTCGAATAGGATGGAAATGATAAGATTTATTCAATTGATCAACAATAACCAAAATTTCATTATTACCTCGAGATTCCTTCGGTAATCCCACAATTATGTCCATTGATATATTTTCTCATTTCCACTTTGGAACTGGGATAGGCTGAAGTATCCCTTTCAGTAAATGTTTTCATGCTTTAACTTGATGACAAGTCAAACACTTCATTGTAAAATCAACAATATCTCTTTATTCTATCTGATAGAGCTGATTTAACTGACACATGAAACAAAAAAGTTGAATTTATTTCACCAAAAACGTTTATTCCATAGTTCATCAAATCAAAAACCAATGGACTAGATCCAAACGTTGTATGGTTAATAAAGAATTACTTTTTTGACTCAATGAATCAACCATATTATTTGCCTTTCATAGATGATAAATAATTGGTAAATCCTAATCCTTGAATAATTCCAACCATCTCCTTTGTCTCATGTTTAATTATTTCTAAATGAATATATACATAAATCTTTTGCAGTCAGTATATATTTCACATTTTACTCTATACAGATGATGCCTCCAAATTTTTAAAGAAAAAACTAAAGCAGAATATTCCTAATCATGTGTAGATTAATTAAACTAATGAGGTTTCAACTGAAGTGAATCATAAGAAATTACCTGATCATTCTGCATAAGGACACAACCATGTTCTTTCAACGAAGCATCACTATAGACAATAAACTCACCATTTCTAGAAAGTTGGGTCAAATCATGGAGCATTCACCATTCTTATTTTCAATTCCTAAAAACAATCATCACATTCTTTTTTCATAATAAACATTAGACCGTTTCGAGTTTACATAGTTATTGGACTATATATAAATTAATAGTTCTCAATAAAACACTAGTAATAACCATATAATCCTAGAAAAATAAGGATCTCTACTATATTATTGGGTTTTGTCCATTCATCACTAACAGTTGATTTAGTAGGATCTACAATTATACATTTTCTTGAAACAATGTTACCATGTAAAGGAATTTTTTGTAACCAAAACTCAAAATTTTTGAATTTCCCAAATAGTTTCATAACTTATAAGGTTTTTAAGACAACCCTTAAGTGACTATCATGTTCATCATTAATTTTGGAATTAATCGAAATATTATCAATGAACACAACCACAAACATATCCAATAACTCACAGAAAAATCTATTCATAATATCCATTAATACAACATGTGCATTTGATAAACCAAAAGTCATAACTAAAAATTCATAATGGCCATATCTAGTACGAAATGCGGTCTTTTGAGTGTATTATTCCTCTACTTTCAACTAATGGTACCCCGAACTCAAGTCATTCTTCGAAAAATACTGAGCTCCTTGGAGCAGATCAAACAAATCATTGATATGAGGTAATGGATACTTTTTCGTAACAATGATGTTATTCAATTCAATATAATAAAGGCAATATCTCTTTGGACCATCTTTCTGTTTGAAAAGTATGATAGGATCACACCATGGTGATGTTCAATGTCGAATGAAACCATTATCTAATAACTCTTATAATTACTTCTTTAACTATAAATGTTCAATTTGAGCCATTCGATAAGTGGGTTTTGAAATTGGCTTAGCATCAGGAAATAAGTCAACAGTAAATTCAACTTATCGATCAGGTATTATACCAAGAAAATTATTAGAAAAAACAACAAGGTACTCATTTACCACTACCCCATAATTAATCTAAATAGTACTTTTGTTTTCAAAAATATTTGCAAGGTAACATTTGTTTCCACCTTTTACTAGTTTCTCAGCTTTATGATATGTTATCAAAATTATGGGTTCATTCATGTACACAAACTAAAAATATTTCTGGATGGAAACCTCATTAGCTCTACAGTGAATCATTGCATGATAAACAGAATGCCAATCCATACCCAAAATGACATCAACCTTTTCTAAAGGAAAAACAAAAAGTTTTTCAGGTAGATTCTTTCCACAAACAAGGATATAAATGTTCTTATAATTACTTTTTGTCTCAACATTTCCTATATGTGTTTTTACCATATGTTTAGGATTCAAATCTTCATTTGGAATTGTGAATTTACTAGAAATCTTCTCAGAAATGAACGAATGTGTAGACCCCCAATCAAAAAACACAGTGGCATAATCTGAACAAACAAATAGTGTACCTGATACTACTTCATTTGATGTACCAACATCTACTAAATTAATTGAAAATGATTTTAGCACCCTTTCTTCTTGTAGTATGGATACTTTCCCTCTGTTGAGTTCTTTATTGAAACTAATTTGCATAATGACCCACTTCATTGCACTTAAAACATTTTATGGACTTTAAATCAGATTTTGTATTACCATTAACCTGATTATTTTCAGCTCAATTACGATATTTATGTCCCATTTGACCACATCTGAATCACTTACCATAATTCAAATGACATTCCCCAGCATCCTTTTTACCAAATTTTCACAAATTGTAAACTTAAGTTTCATACCATCAGAATTTTTTGAAGATTTATTCCCTTTCGTCTGCCACCACAACGTTTTATTCTGTTGTTTGTCAAAGAACAGCTGATCATCGACAAACTCCATTTCCACCTTCTCCGCACATCAAACTAGTTTTTCATAAATTTTTAACTCATGAGAATCTAAATCCCTTTGATACTTTGGCTTTAATCCTGAGTAAAATGGTTGATTTTACTATCAAGGTATCTTATGAGATTTGGAGCATAACATGCTCGTCGAGTGAATTTTACATCATAAGCAGCCACTCAGTCACCCTCCTACCTCAATTCTAGGAATTTATTTTCAATACTAAGAAGAATTACCTTATAGAAATATTTCTCAGGAAACATACCTTTGAATTCATCCCAATCAAGATCATCAATATCATCGCGATCCCTAATATTTTTCACCATCGACCACCACTGATCAAATTCACCTTCAAAACTGTAAACAACAAGACTAACCATTAGATGTTCTCAACACCTCATAACATCAAAAATCTTCTATAATACTTTAATCCACCCTTCTTCTAGCATAGTGTTAGATTATCCTCTAAATGATGGGGGATGTTGCCTCTTGAAATGCTCCAATACTTCAATGTTCCTCTATGGTGGATCTTCCTGATCTCATGCATGGATACCACCACCATTTATAACCTGGGTCAAATATTCTATCACTGTAAAAAATTTCTTAGTTCTAATTCCAACCATCTCAGGTTGCTAATTTGGAAGTTTTCCTTCCTCCTAATGTGGTCCCACCACAACTTCAATATTTCCACTCCAGAACACCATTCTAAAAATAAAAATATCTTAGGCGAAGCAACACGCTAATCTGTAAATTCTATATCACTTCTATCATACCAAAAATTAATTTATAGACATTAATTTTACAATATCCTAGCATCTAATGTTATCTAAACCAACCATTGATATCAAATATAAGGACCCGGCCTTGAAACATTACATAATCATGAATTAAATGAATAAATCACATTGAGGATCTTTTTAGGTTTTGGGATTTAAAGAGTTATTCCATAACTATTACATTACATCTCAAAAATTACAAAGTAGACACCTCTACTCAGTTTCTTTTTTTTTCATAAAATATAAAATGTTTAAAATAAGGGTCATATCTAGTTCTATGATTCAGATAGCATGGCATTCCCTTTATCCCATCCTTGACCCTATTCATCATTAGGTTCTATGAAAAACATTTCCAAACTTGGTATCAACATAAAAAGATCAGTAAGGGTTATAAAACAAATAAATAAAACATTAGTTCAGCAACACATAAATAATATATGCTGTTTAACATACCTCATGAAATCATAAGATTTATGAATAACACATTGAAATCATAAATTACACAGGTTACTTGTTTCATCCATATCATATATACATTTTTGTTATCAAATCTACATAGGGAGTAACATAGGAATACCCATCAAAGTATATTCCCTAAATCTCTTAGGATAAACATTCTCATTTACCTCTGTCACATTACCCAATGAATTGGAGAGCTATCTCGGGCTCTCCCACCTTAGGTTTATCATGGAACAACCTGTACATGTAAAAATGCCGAAGAACCATATCATATTCCTAACACATAAAACAAATATAAAGGAAATATTACATTTCCACATTTCAATCACAATATATCATTCAAATATATTAACATAACAAATCCACTATAAAAATCATTGTCAATACCAAAATACGTAAAATAGTATATGGTATTTATTTTCTTTATAAAATCATTACAACTTTTTAAGTAAGAAAAAAGATGAAATAATACTCATTGATGTGGAGAAGCTAATTCTCACCACTTACATTAAAGGGAACATTATTTTTTTCATTTATTAAAACACCTCATAGAAAGAATTCCTATTGAATGGAATGAAATGTCAAATGTATTTATATAGTGTAAAAATAATTTTTGTGTATAAAACAAAAAATGCTTCAATGAATGGAGATTGAGATGAAGTCCATATCCTCGTGTCCGAATTGGCCCTTTCTTTCATTCATCTACTAAATAATAAAATAAAGTTAATTTTGACTTGATTAAGAAACTTTTTCATCTTCAATATTATTTTTATATTACGTATTACCATTTTATATACATTATGTAATCATTTTTGTTAATAATGGTCATTTTGTTGATATTTGGTACTTGAGTCAAAAATGATCTTCTTATAATTACAGGATATTCATGTTGTAAAAATATCATTATATACAGAATTATATTAATGATTTAGATATCATACATATCATATATATCCACTATATAAATGCATTTATAATAGTACATAACATTTGGAGGTAATAAAAGAAATGCACCATTCATGGAGACGGTAAGCTGTACATACGCATGAATGCTACTTTCATTTCTATTTCATGTTTAATGGTATGAAAAAATAATGATACATAGTAATATTATAATTAGAGTATAATATCATATATAAAATCATTAAATCTATCCTTTATATGTCCCAAATATGGAATTAATGAGTAATATCACATTGATTGGGCGGTAGTCCGCACTTCCTAAAATGAAATTACTGCATTTAACCAAAATGGAATCCAAAAAGGTAAGATATAAATGAAAACTATATAATATTAATACATATTCCTAATATGTATCCTATATTAATATAGTTCAATCTTAATGGAAACCATGAGATGTGGTAGGAGATAATTTAACAATCAATGTTTCGTGAGGCGTCATTTTGCCATCCACAGAAGTTGTATGTTCTATACCAATTTGATAGTGGTGTGTGTAAATATTTTTTTTAATACTTATCATAAAAACATACTATTATATTAATAGTACTGGTTTTGTTATAAAAAATGTAGTGAAATTAGTATACGTGTTGGAGAAGTAAAATAAAAAAAAGAATTTAAGAGAAACTGTTACCTTTAATTTGGGTAACTCCCTTTGGTTTGAACCAAAAAGACTTCATGAACTGACTTATGCCTAAGTAAAGGCTTATATGTGGAATAAATGTATTTTGAGAGATTATTTGGTCAGGTTTTGGATGATCCAAGGGGATTTACAAGTGTGAGGAATGAGTTAGAGGTGATGGATTTTTATAATGGGGATAGTGGGCTCTTTAGGAAAGTGTAAAAATAGTATATTATTATATAATTATTGTCAATTTCCAAGGGTCTAAATCCAATTAAAGGTGAAAAAAATGATGAATTATGGTCTAAATAAATCATCTAATTAAAATTGGAAAGGTTTTGGATATTTTTTAGTCTTTTTAATATTATTTATTTAAATCATTTGTTAATGAGGTAAACTCTACATCATTATTATGTCATAAATAACATAATTGATTTGATCTCTAAAAATATAAAAGAATACTATGATGTAGGAAACATTTTTATATTTCAAAAAAATATTTATAGTCCACAATATAACTTATATAACCCCATGTAAAAATTAATTTGCAAAAAATATCTGTTTATGTCAATTTTACAATTATTTTAAGTAAATTAAAATAATGTGTCATTATCACTCCCAAGTGGCCCCATGGGGTTACAAAATCTACCCAAGGAAAACCATGGTCAGATATATATCAAAAAATACGATTAGGACACATGTTAGGGTAATTTAATATTATTATAATATTAATTTTTACCCTTAACTACAAGATTTATATTTTAACCATTGTAATGAAAATATTAAATGAAGTAAATAATCATAATATATAGTAATAAAAGTTAGATATTTAAAAAAATAGGACATTTTTATTCAAAATATTGTATCAAAGTTTAAAAATTTATAACACAAATGTGGCAGTAATTAATTTAAAATTAATTCCCGTTGTCAAAACAAAAAAATGGTGTTCTTAAGAAATAACTATCAAAATATTGGCACTTGTTAATGTCCAATTTCAATGTGAAATTATTTCCAATAACCACAATAGGATTAAATGGTAAAATTATATTCTAATTACACATAAAAAACAATTAAAAAGATAATTTATCCATATAAATAAATAATATTAAAATGTAGTTTTGAATTAAAATACAGTATTTTTCACTATTCGTTAAAAATGAACTTCATCAGAAAAACACCAAAATTTCATCCAAATAATATTTTGATGTCACAATTAGAAAAAATAATTTTTTTTGTCTAATAGAACATATAAAAGTTACAAAACTAGATTTAAAAAAGGGATCTCCATCAAAAGGTGGTAAATCGACCTTTTAAAGAATATTATAGTATTTGTGCTTAAAATTTTATTCATTTACATTTTAAACCTCTAATAGTTATTGGATAAATGTAAAAAAATTTAATAAAAACATATAATAATATGGTAGTTAGTTATATTCATTCTTTCCAATAGAATATCTAGGTGTTAACGACCATTCAAAATAATAATATTATATTATTAATGTGAAACATATGATTTCAAAGAAACTCATTGTTGCGTATCATACACGCCATCGAACATAGCATCCTATTTAAAGTAAAATTAATATTTAATTCAAAAATATTAATAAATATGAAAATTTCATATTTCTTTATTTACCCGGGATGTTAAATCCTTCCCAATTTTGGAAATTGTGTCCTCACAATTTTATTCACTTATCAAATAAATGGGGGTAATAATCCTTCATAGCATTTTCAGATTCTCAATTATGTCTCTTCATCCATATTATTTTTCCACAAAACCATTACCTGATGAATTACCTTTTTCCGCAACACTTTTTCTCTTCATTCAAGAATCTGGACTGGTTGTTCCTCTAAAGAGAGATTCTATTCCAACTAAACTACCTTTGGACTTAAAACATGAGATGGATCTGGCATATACTTTCTCAACATTGAAACAAGAAGAACATTTTGTATCGAGGATAATCATGGAGGTAAAGCCACACTGTATTAAACTAGTCCAACTTTTTCTAGGATTTCATAAGGTCCAATGATCGTCAGACTCATATTTCCCTTCTTACCAAAACACTACACACTTTTCCATAGATAAACTTTGAGAAATACATGATCACCTACCACAAAAGAGAGATCCTTCCTCTGATTATCCACATAAATTTTCTACCTGCTCCGAGTTGTTCACATGTTCTTCTAAATTATCTAAACCTTTTCTGCTATCTCTTCTGCCAATTCCGGTCCCATCAGCTTCCTTTCACCTAATTCATCCAAAAAAGGTGGTGATCGACAACGATTTCGATATAATGCCTCAAATGAAGCCATCTGTATACTAGAATGAAAAGTGTTATTATAAGAAAATTGAACCAATGAAATATATTGGTCCCAACTTCCTTGGTAATCCTGTGAATAAACACGTATCATATCTTCTATGGTTCAAATTTTTCATTCTTACTATCCATATGATTGAGGATGAAATGTTGTACTAAAATTTAATTGAGTACCCAACTACTTATGAAGTCCTTTCCAAATGATATAAGTAAACCTGTGATCATGATCAGATACAATGGAGTGGGGAAAACTATGAAACCATACAATACCATTAACATACTATCGATAAATTTGATCTAGAGATGAAGTCTCTCGAATAGGATGGAAATGATAAGATTTAGTCAATCGATCAACAATAACCAAAATTTCATTATTACCTCGAGATGCCTTCGGTAATCCCACAATGATGTCCATTGATATATTTTCTCATTTCCACTCTAGCACCGGGACAAGCTGAAGTATCCCTTTCAGTAAATGTTTCCATGCTTTAACTTGATGACAAGTCAAAAAATTCATTGTACAATCAACAATATCTCTTTTCATTCTATCCTACCAGTAATACTCCAGAATATCTATGTACATATTACTATTTTCAGGATGAACTAAATACTGGGAACTACGAGCTACACATAAAAACTTATTCTTCAACTGTGAATCAAAAGGCACACATAATCTCTTTCCATATCTGAAAATGCAATAATTAAAAATGTTAAATTAAGGCAACATACCCTTATGAACCAACTCTACCTTTTTCTGCATCTCACTGTCTTCCTTTTGCGCTTTCTTTATTCGATCTGATAGAGATGATTTAACTGAGACATGAAACAAAAAAAATGAATTTATTGCACCAACAACTTCTATGCCATAGTTCATCAAATCAAAAACCAATGGACTTGTTCCAAACGTTGTATGGTTAATATAGAATTACTTTTTTGACTCAATGATTCAACCACATTATTGCCTTTCCTAGATGATAAATAATTGTTCAATCCTAATCACTGAATAATTCCAACAATCTCCTTTGTCTCATGTTTAATTATTTCAGAATGAATATATACATGAATCTTTTGCAGTCAGTATATATTTCACATTTTGCTCTATACAGATGATGCCTCAAAATTTATAAAGAAAAAACTAATGAAGAAAATTCTTAATCATGTGTAGATTAATTTAACTAATGAGGTTTCAACTGATGTGAAGCATAAGAAATTACCTGATCATTCTACATAAGGACACAACCATGTTCTTTCAACGAAGCATCACTATAGACAACAAACTCACCATTTCTGGAAGGTTGGGTCAAATCATGGATCATTCAACATTCTTCTTTTCAATTCCTAAAAACACTCATCACATTCTTTTTTCATAATAAACATTAGACCGTTTCTAGTTTACATAGTTATTAGACTATATATAAATGAAAAGTTATCATCAAAACACTAGTAATAACCATATAATCCTAGAAAACTATGGATCTCTACTATATTTTTGGGTTTGGTCCATTCATCAGTAACATTTGTTTTAGTAGGATCTACAATTATGCATTTTGTTGAAACAATGTTATCATGTAAAGGAATTTTTTTGTAACCAAAACTCAAACTTTTTGAATTTTCCATACAGTTTCTTTACATATAAGGTTTTTCAGACAACCCTTAAGTGACTATCATGTTTATCATTAATTTTGGAATTAATCGAAATATTATCAATGAACACAACCACAAACATATCCAATAATTCATAGAAAAAATCTATTCATAATATCCATTAATACAACATGTGCATTTGTTAAACCAAAAGACATAACTAAAAATTCATAATGGCCATATCTAGTACAAAATTCGGTCTTTTGAGTGTATTATTCCTCTACTTTCAACTGATGGTACTCCGACCTCATGTCACTCTTCTAAAAATACTGATCTCCATGGAGCAGATCAAACAAATCATTGATATGAGGTAATGGATACTTTTTCGTAACAATGATGTTATTCAATTCAATATAATCAAGGCAATGTCTCTTTGGACCATCTTTCTATTTGAAATTTATGATAGGATCACCCCATGGTGATGTTCAATGTCGAATGAAACCATTATCTAATAACTCTTATAATTACTTCTTTAACTATAAATGTTCAATTTGAGCCATTTGATAAGTGGGTTTTGAAATTGTATTAGCATCAAGAAATAAGTCAACAGTAAATTCAACTTATCGATCAGGTATTATACCAAGAAAAGTATCAGAAAAAACGTCAAGGTACTCATTTACCACTGCCCCGTCATTAATATAAATAGTTCTTTTGTTTTCAAAAATATTTGTAAGGTAACATTTGTTTCCACCTTTTACTAGTTTCTCAGCTTTCTCATATGTTTTCAAAAGTATGGGTTCATTCATGTACACAAACTATAAATATTTCTAGAAGGAAACCTCATTAGCTCTACAGTCAATCATTGCATGATAGACAGAATTCCAATCCATACCCAAAATGACATCAAACTTTTCTAAAGGCAAAAAATTATGGTTTTCAGGTATATTCTTTCCACAAACGAGGATATAAATGTTCTTATAATTACTTTTTGTCTCAACATTTCCTATATGTGTTTTTACCATAATTTTAGGATTCAAATCTTGATTTGGAATTTCCAATTTACTAGAAATCTTCTCAGAAATGAACGAATGTGTAGACCCCCAATCAAAAAACACATTGGCATAATCTGAACAAACAAATAGTGTACCTGATACTACTTCATTTGATGTCCCAACATCTACTAAATTAATTGAAAATGATTTTACCACCCCTTTCTTCTTTTAGTCTAGATACTTTCCCTTTTTTGAGTTCTTTATTGAAACTAATTTGCATAATGACCCATTTCATTGCACTTAAAACATTTTATAGACTGTAAATAAGATTTTTTATTACCATTACCCTGATTATTTTCAGCTCAATTACGATATTTATGTCCCAATTGACCACATCTGAAGCACTTACCATAATTCAAAAGATATTCCCGAGCATCCTTTTTACCAAAATTTTCACAAACTGTAAACTTAAGTTTCATACCATCAGAATTTTTTGAAGAGTTATTCCCTTTCGTCTGCCACCACCACGTTTTATTCTGTTGTTTGTCAAAGAACAGCTGATCATCGACAAACTCAATTTCCACCTTCTCCACACATCAAACTAGTTATTCTTAAATTTTTAACTCATGAGAATCTAAATACCTTTGATACTTTGGCTTTAATCCTGAGTAAAATGGTTTATTTTACTATCAAGGTATCTTATGAGATTTGGAGCATAACATGCTAGTCGAGTGAATTTTACTTCATAAGCAGCCACTCAGTCATCCTCCTACCTCAATTCTAGGAATTTATTTTCAATACTATGAAAAATTACCTTATATAAATATTTCTCAGGAAACATACCTTTGAATTCATCCCAATCAAGATCATCAATATCATCGCTATCCCTAATATTTTTCAACATCGACCACCACTGATCTTCTTCACCTTTAAAACTGTAAACAACAAGACTAACCATTAAACGTTCTCAACACCTCATAACATCGAAAATATTCTATAATACTTTAATCCACCCTTCTTCTAGCATAGTGTTAGATTATCCTATGAATGATGGGGGATGCTGCCTCTTGAAATTCTCCAATACTTACATGTTCCTCTATGGTGGATCTTCCGGATCTCATGCATGGATACCACCACAATTTATAATCTGATTCAACTATTCTATCACTGTAAAATATTGTTTAGTTCTGATTCCAACCATCTCAGGTTGCTAATTTGGATGTTTTCCTTCCTCCTGATGTGGTCCCACCACAACTTCAATACTTCCACTCCAGAACACCATTCTAAAAATACAAATATATTAGGCGAAGAAACATGGTAATCTGTAAATTCTATATTACTTCTATCATACCAAAAATTAATTTATAGACATTAATTTAACAATATCCTAGAATCTATTGTTATTTAAACCAACCATTGATACCAACTATAAGGACAAGGCCTTGAAACATTACATAATCATGAATTAAATGAATAAATCACATTGGGGATCTGTTCAGGTTTTGGGATTTAAAGAGTTATTCCATAACTATTACATTACATCTCAAAAATTACAAAGTAGACACCTCTACTATGTTTCCATTTTTCTCATAAAATATAAAATGTTTAAAACAAGAGTCATTTCTAGTTCTATGTTTCAGATAGCATGACATTCCCTTTATCCCATCCTTGACCCTATTCATCATTAGGTCCTATAAAAAACATTTCCAAACTTGGTATCAACATAAAAATCTCAGTAAGGGTTATAAAACAAAGAAATAAAACATTAGTTCAGCAACACATAAATAATATATGCTGTTTAACATACCTCATGAAATCATAAGATTTATGAATAACACATTGAAATCAAAAAATCACACAGGTTACTTGTTGCATCCATATCATACTTACATTGTTGTTATCATATGTACATAGGGAGTAACGTAGGAATACCCATCACAGTATATTCCCTAAATCTCTTAGGAGAAACATTCACATTTACCTCCGTCACATTACCCAATGAATTGGAGAGCTATCTCGGGCTCTCCCACCTTAGGTTTATCATGGAACAACCTGTACATGTAAAAATTCCAAGGAACCATAACATATTCCTAACACATAAAACAAATATAAAGGAAATATTACATTTCCATATTTCAATCACAATATATCATTCAAATATATTAACATAACAAATCCACTATAAAAATTAATGTCAATACCAAAATACATAAAATATTATATGGTATTTATTTTCTTTTTAAAATCATTACAACTTTTTAAGTAAGAAAAAAGATGAAATAATACTCATGGATGTGGAGAAGCTAATTCTCACCACTTACATTAAAGGGAACTTTATTTTTTCATTTATTAAAACACCTCATAGAAAGAATTCCTATTGAATGGAATGAAATGTCAAATGTTTTTATATAGTGTAAAAAATATTGTCGTGTATAAAACAAAATATGCATCAATGAATGGAGATTGAGATGAAGTCCATATCCTCATGTATGAATTGGCCCGTTCTTTCTTTCATCTACTAAATAATAAACTAAAGTTAATTTTGACTTGATTAAGAACATTTTTAATGTTCATTATTATTTTTATATTACTTATTACCATTTTATATACATTATGTAATCATTTAAGTTAATAATGGTCATTTTGTTGATATTTGGTACCTGAGTCAAAAATGATTTTCTTATAATTACAGGTTATTCATGTTGTAAAAAAATCATTATATATAGATTTATATTAATGATTTAGATATCATAAATATCTTATATATCCACTATATACATTCATTTATAATAGTACATAACATTAAGAGGTAATAAAATTAAGGCACCATTCATGGAGACGGTAAGCTGTACGTACGCATGAATGCTACTTTCATTTCTAGTTCATGTTTAATGGTATGAAAACATAATGATACATAGTAATATTATAATTAGAGCATAATATCATATATAAAATCATTATCTCCATCCTTTATATGTTCCACATATGGAATTAATGACAAATATCACATTGATTGGGCGGTAGTCCGCACTTCCTAAAATGAAATTACTGCATTTAACCAAAATGGAATCAAAAAAGGTATGATATAAATGAAAAATATAGAATCTTAATACATATACCTAATATGTATCCTATATTAATATAGTTCAATCTTAATGGAAACCATGAGATGTGGTAGGAGATAATTGAACAATCAATGTTTCGTGAGGTGTCACTTTTCCATCCATAGAAGTGGTATGTTCTTTACCTATTAGATAGTGGTGTGTGTAAATATTGTTTTAATACTTATCATAAAAAAATACTATTATATTAATAATACTGGTGTTTTTATAAAAAAATGTAATTAAATGAGTATACTTGTTGGAGAAGTAAAATTTAAAAAGAATTTAAGAGAAACCGTTATCTTTAATTTGGGTAACTCCCTTTGGTTTGAACCAAAAAGACTTCATGAACTGACTTATGCCTAAGTTAAGGCTTATATGTGGAAGAAATGTATCTTGAGAGATTATTTGGTCAGGGTTTGGATGATCCAAGGGGCTTTACAAGTGTGAGGAATGAGTTAGAGGTGATGGATTTTTATAATGGGGATGGTGGGCTCTTTAGGAAAGTGTGAAAATAGTATATTATTATATAATTAGATTCTGTTTCTAAAAGTCCAAAACCAATTAAAGTAGAATATAATATTAATAATGGTCAAAATAAAATCATACAATAATAATTTGACTGGTTTTGGATATTTTTTTTAATCATTATAATATTATTTATTTAAATCATTTATTAATGAGGTAAACACTGCAACATTATTGTGTCATAAATAATATTATATATATGATGTCTAAAAATTATAAAAAGATAACATGTTGTAGGAAATATTTTTAGCTTTCAAAATAAAATATATATTTGAAATGATAAATTATATTAACACATGTATAAATTAATTTACTAAAACATATTTTTTTATATCATTTCTGCCATTACATTATGTTAATAAAAAAAGTGTCATTATAACTCCCATGTGGCCCCAGGGGTTCCCAAAATGGACCCAAGGATTTCCATGGTCAGATATGTATCAATAAATAGGATTAGAAAACATTTTAGGGTGATTTAATATTTTTATAATAATATTTTTTGCCCTTAATTACCATATTTACCTTTTTACCATGGTAAATAAAATATTTACTGATGTAAATATTCATAATGTCTGAAAATAAAAGTTACCTATATACAAAATTTGGACCTCCTGAATCTAAATATAAAATCCATTTATCCAAATGCAAAACAAATATGTTGCAGAAATTAATTCAAAATTAATTCTCACTATCAAAACAAAAAACGTGTTTTTAACAAATAACTATCAAAAGATAAACACTTGTTTATGTCCAATTTCAATGTTAAATTACTTTCAATGACAAAAAATAGATTAAATGATAAAAATATATTCTAATTAAACATAAAAAACTATTAAAAAGATAATATTTACATATAAATGATATATATTAAATGACAGTTTTGAATTAAAATACAGTATTTTTCACAATTCGTTTTGAAATGAACTTTATCAAAAAAATACTTCAATTTAATCCAAATTTTATTTTGACGTCTCGATTCTATATAATAATAATTTTTAATCAAATAGAACTTAGAAAAGTGTCAAAAAATATATTTAAAAAGTGTTCACCATCAAAATGTGGAAAATCGTCCTTTAAAATAATATTATAATACTTGATCTTAAAATTTTATTCATTCACAATTTATGCCTCTAAATTTTATTGGATAAATGTAAAAACATTTGACAAACATGTATAATCATATTTTAGTTAGTTCTATTAATTACCGCAAATAAAATGGCTAGGAGTCAACTACCATTTAAAATAATAATATTATATTATGAGTGTGCAACGTAAGATTTCAAAGAATCTCAATGTTATGTATTAGGCATGCCATTGAACCTATAATCCCCTTTAATGTAAAATTAATATTTAATTCAAAAATATTAATAAATATGATAATTTATTATTTCATTATTTTCCTAGGATGTTATAATGTAACTATAATTATATATGATATTTATGATATTTATTTTATCTTATGTAATCCAAATTTAGAACATACCTTTATGCACATCATGTTGTATAAATACGATAATTTCATTTGATGAAGTGCAGACTACCACCCCCTTAAAGTGATATGACTATTTCATTCTATACATGGAACATATAAAGGATGAAATTAATGAAATTATGTAAGATATATAACATATATTTTAATTTTTAATTTTAATATAACTATTTATAATATTTATTTCCACTAAATATGAAAAATAAATGGTTGTGGAGTTCTTGTGTGCGTAAAGCATACCGTCTCCAGGAAGGGTACATTTTATTTCTTATATCCAAATGTAATGGAATATTATAAATACAAATATATTTGAAATATTTGATATATATGATATCTAAACCATGAAAATAATTATTGAGATAATGGAATTTTGACCACATTAAAAATTTATAATTATAACAAGTTCATTTTTTACTCATGTTCCGAACATCGAACAAATGTCCAATATGAACTCAAATAATTAACTAACTATTAGATCAAGGTAATAAGTTATATAAATCTAAAAATAACCTTATAAAATGTTCTAAAGAAATTATAAATTAAATTAAGTGTGTTATTGAGTAAAATAAACAAACAACGTGTCAAGTGAGAAACGAGGTAAGGAAACCTTTCACCCTCAACTTTTAGTCAAAGGCCATTTTATGATACCTCTATTTATTTTCATTTTTTATTTATGGATGTGTTGTTATATATCCCAATTTCTGAGAATTTTTTCCCAAGTGATGAGTGATCCTTTTCTCTCCCATCAACTCATTTTCTGAATTTTAACGTGAAACTGTTAGGCTACTGAATTTTCGTTAGGGACTATGTCTCAATCTCCTTTCATTAAGGCATATCTTGTTATTATGAACCATAATTATCCTATAAAGTTTATATACAACCACATTGACTTTTTATATAATGAATTTCTATATTCTCATGATGTTTATTGTTTTTTTGATTTCATTCATTAATTAATATGTTTATGTGTTTCTCAAATGTTACATGACTCATTAACTAAAACATCGTTTTAAAAGATTTAGGGATATATTTTTATATTTCATTCTTATTAATTAACTTGTTTTCAAAATGGTTTTGAGAATTTATTTATATTGATATTTAGGTTTTAAAATGGCATTCCATAAAAGGTTCAAAGTGGTATGGGGCCCTTTGATTCAAATAGTCTCTTTTTAAATGTTTTAAATATTTTTTTAAGTGATTTGATTTTGTATATATGTTTAACTGATATATAGCTATTATAATGTGGAAAAGTTATCTTAACCATATTTGTGTATTATTTGTTATGATTATGTTATGGCTCATGGGTATTGTTTATGTATACAGGTGGTTCCATGATAAACCAAGGGCAGGTGAGCCTGATATAGCTCTTCAATGCATTGGGTTACATGACAAAGGTAAATGTTAATGATTCTCCAATAAGATTTGGGTAATATGATATGATTGGTATTCCAAACGTATATCACTATAAATTTGTGATGGCTAAAATGTATATATGATATGGATGCCCCAAGACACCTCTATGATTTATGATTTCAATGTTTTATTCATAAATATTATGATTTCATGAGGTATATTAAAGAGCTTATGTTTTTTATGTATTGATGGACTAATGTGTTCTTACTTTATTTTATAACGCTTACTATGATTGTTATGCTTATCCCAAATTTTTTGAAATATTTATTCATTGTGTATAAGGAAGGGTAAGAGAAAGGAAGAAATAATGAAGATTTATATCATGAAAATAATTATAGTATTTTTAAAGAGATATTTTGTTATGGCAAAAATTTATACTGAGTAGATGTTTTTACTTCGTAATATTTGAGATGTAATGTAATAGTTATGGCCAAATTTTCTAAAAATCGAAACCTAGAAATATCCTCAATGTTAATTCTTTATTTAACTCATGATTAAGTAATGTTTTCAGCAGAGGGACTTACAATTTTTTTTTGCTTTATGTATTTTTATTAAATTAAATTCCAAAGATATTTTTAACCATCATATTTGAGTATATTAATGACACTAACATAATTAGTTTTTTTAGGACATGTCACCTGACAGTACGTGGTACGTGGAGTAGAAATTTTGCTTCATGTCAGCTCCAACAAATGCAACCAAAATAAAAAGTAATGTGTCTCAGTGGAGCATCAAATTTCAAACAAGTTTAATGCTTGAAAAAGGAGGAGAACACATATACGGAAGAACCCACAGTGAACTCTTGACTCTTAGTGGTTGAACTACTGTTCTTCAGAATCACATTATTTTTCACAAGGGAAACTATAAGAATAACAAGAGCTACAATACCCATCTCATCGAACAGGAGATGAGAACACGAGACCCACGATACTAT
This sequence comes from Viscum album, assembly GCA_963277665.1. NCBI lineage: Eukaryota > Viridiplantae > Streptophyta > Magnoliopsida > Santalales > Viscaceae > Viscum > Viscum album. The sequence goes on along the minus strand of OY728141.1, from coordinate 1,276,461,703 downwards.
GTCGTCATAAGATGACTCAGAAATCACATATTCTACATCCTACAAGTCCATAGATGCATAATACAACACTCATTGCTTTTCAAATATTTTATCATTATCTATTTTCTATTATGTACTATTTTTATTACTTTTTGAGTAGTGTGTTTATCTGTATAAAAACAAAATGTGTATACTAAATTAAACTAAATGATATATGATATCCTCACTCAATTATCTTTTTACACCATGTTTCACCCATGTTAACTACAGAAGAAGTCCTTTGTGACCTGGTTTTCAATTTTCCCATAGAGAATAGTGTAAGAGGTCTTGTGACCTGGAAAGTCCCATGTAATGATGTTAACCATGACTTTGGGTGTGGATAAAAGCTTTAATTATATTTCTTGGTGTAATATGATCACCAAGTGGAGGGTATTAGGTCTTAGCTTTAGACTGAACCAAATTTTTTATCTTCCGTGTCAATCAATTTAGATTATCTATGAATTATATTTTTTTAGAAAACTAAACATTACATTGATAGTTAGTATTCGATAGTATTTATACAAGTTTTTTAAGATTATTTTAGTTTCAAATGTTATATCAGTATCACATATTGTTATAACTATTAATTAATCAGTCTTATAAGAACCAATTATAACAATCAAAATATTATAATTTTATTACCATGATTAACTAGCATGTTTTGTTTTAAATTGTGGAATCTATTAAATACTAATTTTGACAGAAAATTATTTAAGAACTCAATGAACCCCCCCCCCCCACTTGAGTGATGTAATCTGAACAACAATTCCATATTTTAAACATCGTATATATTCTTTATATAAGACATTTATTCATAACTAGAAAATGTAAAAATAAAAAAGGGTAGGCTTAAATTATTAGAAATGGTTAAAAGGATATATATAAAAAAACAAGATAACGTTGTTATGTAACCATGTGAATAAAATATAAAAATAATACACCCTTATCATATATCATAAATTTGAGTCATGTAATAAATAATGTCAGTTCAAAATACTTGATTCATAAGGGAACAAAATTATGTAAGACATGATAGTATAACATTTTTGTGAGAAATAGATTAATGGAATATCTATATGAATGGAATTTAGTATACTTAGTTGAAAAATAGTGATTCCAAAATTATTATAGTGTAATGATTTCATAGCCCAAATGATCATTTTAGTTAAGGTTCACCCTAAATTATATCATTATAGATTTTGTACCTTACTGAACCAAGTGAAATCCACATTACATTCTTGTTTATCACATGATATTTTAATATTTACCTAATATAATGGATGAAGATATAGATTGTTCTCATTATATAAAGAAAATCATGCATAATGGTTTCAAAAGATCATAAGTTATTCACCATTTCAAAATTGATGAAGATTGATGGATTTGATATATATTTTATAATTTCATAATATAACAAATAGTGGAATAGGAAATATATTCATAAAAATATTTATTCCATAATAATAATACATTATAGGAAATAAAAAACATTTTATCATTGGATCATATCCCACAAAAATCTTATCTAAAAGCAGATGATGTCGTCTTAGATAGAAAATTATTTTTAATGATCACAAGAAACAATTTTGTGGAACATATTCTTTCTATTTTGAAATTAATTCATTAAAATATAAAAAATTAAAAATAATATTAAGTCAAAATTATCTCTTAAAATAATGTGGAAAACATTAAAATGAATATTCATAAACTGTTGTGTTCATTGTAGTGTAAAATAATGTTCCTGATGTTCACGTTGAAAAAAATATTCCTTCTATACTTTTGATAAAAATTCAAAACTAACATAAAAAGAAAATGAATTGATTATTCATTTAAAAATTTATGGAAAAATTAAAATTTGGGTTAAATATTCATTAAAACACAGTGGGGAATAATAAAAACATTCTTTAATCTTTTTTTATAAAACATGGACATGGGAGAAAAAGGATTTTCAACTGAAGAGAGAAATAATATTGGTTTTTATAAAATAAATTATTTTTAAATTTTGAGTACATAAAGAGAGGAATATAAATGGAAAATTTAATTTTTATTTTATAAACACATTAAAATAATTTTCATGAAATTATTGAGAGATACCTAATTATAGATCAAAATAATAAAATAAATCGTTAACAATCTTTACAAACAAAGACATTGTAGCACAAAAATTTTATCGCATTCCAATCTTTTGATTCATGGGACCAATTAAATGACTAAAATTATAACATAATTAGATCTTATAATTTGACTAGATGAATCAGAAAATATATTCTTTGGATGTTTATACACCACAAATAAATTAATGTTGAATATTCCATGTGTCCCATGGAATTAAAAGTAAGATGAGAAATCCATACCTTATGTCATTTATTCCTTTGTACTCATTAAAAATAAATTATAATTAATATAAGATTATTATTAAAATATTATAAAACGTTAATAATAAAAATAATTCTATATATTATTTACTTATAACCTTATATTTCCATTTTATATCCATTTCCTTGTAAAAATCACATTTTGGGAAAAATATTTATTTAGTTTGTAGGTTTTTGTTTGGTATTTTTGTTCCCTTAACAACAATAATGGTTCCATCATCTCAATAATATTATCCAAGATCAAATATATATATATATATATATTCATTATATATTTATTTATATTAATCCATCTAGGATACAGATATAAAATGAGTTACAACATTTATGGGGATGATAGAACATACATATGCTTGAATGTTGTTCCCATTTTATAGATGCATAGAAAGAAATGTAGTGAAATAATATATAAAATCTTTAAATTTATTATTATTTAATATAAATCCCATATATTTATTAAATTTACCCAATATACATTCAATTTATAGTGTATGCGATGAATGAATCACATCGCTCTATGAGGCGATTATCAGCCATACACACGAGCTATGTTATCTTATTCCAATGGAATGGAAATTAAGACGGTATATTTGATAATATAATTAAAAAAATACAATGATGTCATAAATATCCTGTAACATTGTTAAATCTATCATCATTTCTAGCCATGATTGGTAGTTATGGAAATTGAATTACATTAGTTCACAAACCGTCAATCCACCGTACAAATGATCAATGGTTCAATTTCACAAATTACTAAAGAGGATGTCAATATTTGTTATGAAATTAACATAATTAAATAAAAATTATTATTTAATTCTATTTATTATAAATCATCACATTTTAAAAAGATTTATAAGAGGTATAGGAATAAATAAAAATGAAACTCATTATTCATAACAATAACTTTTCATCAGATAACCTCATGAGTGTTGCCCCAAAATCCTCCCTATGAGGAATTTATGATTTTACAATACATCTAGGATTTTTAAAGGGAATTAAATAAAGGATTGTGTTAGGTATTATACAAGATAATAGGATTTAGATCTAGTGTCCCATCCTAGAAGCCACTATATCGTGCCCTATGATGGTGAAACATGTGACTTCAATCATGCATCCTCGTATTCCCGTGGCTACTGAATACCATCTAGGTTATAGGTTGTATCCATGAGGACACTATTTCCTCATTGAGAAGAGTGTAACACAACTATGTATAATATTGGTAAGAATCATTATTGTAATAAGAAATCATCCAAGATAAATAAATTGGCAGAATCAAAATACTAAGTTGATATAAAAAGATGTTTATCATCATTTAGCTATACAAAATATAATTAAATGGAGAAAAAGGGATGAAATAACATGCCACATGCTATAAAAATTAAAAAAATGAATGAGTGTACCTAAAACTAGAATTATAATCACAGGCTCAGTACCTTGTTCATATACTTCATCAGAGTATTGGTAATCAAATATTTGAAGTCAGATGCTTCCCTTGATCTATAACATTAAAAATAAAGTGCTCATAGGTACTAGTGGTGGCCCAAAACGTGTTATAGAAATACCGAGTAGGCCCCCACCATGGATTTATACATAAATTCATTTCATTCATAATAAATTATATGACTTCCAATACAATTTAATACCTCTAAACAAAAAGATAAAACACATTAGATTATCCTCCTCTTGGGATACCCATCAAACTCAACAAGCTTCTGACTAATTTGTATACCTCTTTACCATGGTATCCTATATAATTAATTTTAATTGTATAGTTTATAATGGTATATATTGTATAAGGTATCAAAATGTTTTCCATCCCCGAGCATCTGATTTTTCTTGGTATACATGTCCTTGGAAGTTCAGTAACACATTTACTTGCTTTATTTTCAAGTCATATTTGGAGTTTAAAAAGATGAAACCTAATCCCCTACAAAGAAATATAAATGAGATACTAATTATCACTCGAGTAAAACCATATATGTATCTCATTCTATGGGTGTCCATCTAAGGTTACCCATAATGATAACCCATGTATAAATCCTGATATAGTGTGAAGACCACAATACACACCTATGAGTCCATCCATCGTATCTCATGTAGGGGCCTAAATTTGACTCATGTCAGGGTAAAACCATCTCATAACTAAGATCATCCATGGGGTCTCCCCGTGTGAACTGGTATAACTCATTTGGACGTAATGTAAAACTCATGGTGATTCCATTTAGGTTCTAGGTATTATCACCCTAGGGAAATTTACAATTCTCAAACAAATTTTATCTATAATGCATGAAATACCATTCAGAAGCCTCATTATTTTGATACCATGGTATAGAATTTGTAATAAGGTTGGGTAATTATTTTACTAATATCATTTAATTTAATTTGTAAAAAAACTATAAGTTGTTAAAAAAATTAAATTCCATTTCATTCCACAATTCCAATTACATCATGAAGTGTAACAGAGTAACTCTTGTCCTACCATTCTATCCAATTTTATTCATATTTTAAAAAATTAATTATATGAAGAAACACCCCTCAAGGGAGGTTTATCAATTTAATGTATATGTATTTATGTTTATTCATTTAATTAACACCCATTAGGTTTCTCGAGAAATTGAGATCATCCAATGTTTAATTAACAACTAGTTAGGATCATAAAACGATTAGAAACCATTTAATATAATTAATGAATTATTTTCGAGGAATCACCAGAAATGTTTGGTTTCTATAAAAACGAAATAGATAATATAATGTGTTTAATAATAGGGAATGAAACTAGGCCTCCTACCTTCAGTTCATAGTTCACTCCTCATCCAGTGTTGACCCTTAAATCGATCATGCATGGGAGATATTAGATTAATCCTAAAATGACCTGAAATGGGGAAAATTAACATTAAAAATTTAATTTTAATAAATTTTAAGAGAATATAGAAGTAGGAGAAATAGGATATAATATATCACATTATGCTATCCAATACATCTGACAACAATCGGTATGAAGTTTGGAATTTGCAGCTGCTTAAGATCGTAGAAGAGGTGGGGGATGAACCCACATGAAATGAGAAGAATAACACATCCTATATAAAGGAATAGAGCATGGGAGTTATTAGTTTAAAAAATTAGGATTAATTTTATTATCCCGTTAAAATATGGGTCTCAAAGTTTTTCCACAATGTTGGCCAAATCATTCACTAACCATGTGGCATCCACTGCCTATTGAATCCCATCACACGGGCTGTCCACACAGATTGAATAACTATATGAAGACCATAAAAAACAGATCCATGAATTCCCTGAGATAGATTTGATAGTCGTGTGCCCCAATCCATTCAATTTTAGAGTGTACATGCTCCCTCCATCAATCCACTAAGTTCCCTCATATTTACATAACTCGGTTAGGGCTAATTATTCACTAACCCCATAGATCACCCAACCGTATAAATTCCAGGAGATCTGGTTTCTGAATAGGCCCTAGAGTCGTTTTAACAACTCCTTGTCCACTAGAGCCCATGATTAACACAAAATGAAATATTTCAAATAGTAATAAAAAGAGATTGTTCCTCTTAGGAATGTTTAGATACAATATACTCCACTACCAAAGAAAACTTGTCCCCCGTGTTTCCCTTCAATGGGTATTAAAGATTCATTTGAGAAAAAATTTGGCCACTACACAAGTATCTCAGCTTCCAAATCCTAGGTTTCATCCCTTACAAAGTTGTTATTCCATATCACCTAGAAATTTTTAACAACAAAAAATCAAATAAACAGCATTCTCCAATAAATTATGTGCCTAAGATTCTCCTCTATGGACACATCTGCCTCCATATATATATTCTCTGATATAAATTAATGAGATGGGTTGGCATGACACTTGGGAAGCTGTAGTTCATGGAATAATTAATGCTTGAAATTCAACCTCTATGTTAATTGAAATTGATAGGATACTAGATCAAATATATCCACTATCTCAAAACAACTGACATATTTATGTGATAGCTTTCCCTATCTCCAGATCATTCTATGAACCCGTATAGGAAATACAGGCTGAAACAAATGCTATCCCACGTCAAACACTAGAGGTTAAAAATAAAAAATAGTGTAATAATTATTCCTATACTGATCTATAATCATATTCTTCTTAATTGGACGAAATATCTCTAATGCATCTTTAATGAGACAAGGACATAGTAGTGCTTCCTAACCCACCTCTAATAAGTATATGGGTGAATAACATGACCTACAATAAAGGGACACTTATGCATCCATCATATTAATTTCGTAAATGATTTTATTGGAAGTATCCACCATAGGTTAATTTTTCTCCCCAGAACCTCAAAAATCAAGGACATGTTCCCGAAACATGTCCTCTCACACCCATACCACCAACTTAGACTGATCATTGATCAGATAGTGATAAGAAATACTAAAGAGAACCAATGATCCTAGTTCCTTATTTATTCCCTTTATGAACAATAATATAAATAGTGCATCATGGGCCAACATGATAGATTGGGGAAATCCAATATAGAGGAAATTCGCCTTGATATATAACCTCCAAATCTTATCAAGTGAGAAGGTCTCTTGGAATGGGTGGATTTGTAAACCCATGGTCACCATTTCAAAGATCACCCACACTCTATAAATTCCCCATTTGGATATCAGTAATCCATTAAAAAAAAAATCAGAGATATGTCATTCAATTTGCACATTGAAATGGATAGATGCTTTAGAAGTCTGTCATATCCTTGGTTCTCTCTATTCACCTATAGATAATAGGATTGAGAAGTGATAAAACCTGCAATATAACTCATCATACCCAAAAAAATACTATCCTCATACATCATTGTACATATTAGTAATATTAGGGTGAACTGCCCAAATAGAGGCATCATATTCTTTCATCAAATATTATAACATATCTGAATGAAACTAAACATGCTCATTTAGTAGTAGTGTAACATCCTGGTTTCAGGTGCCGCCCGGAGGTTCCCCATACCCAGTTAGTCATATGAACATAATTGCATTCCCAAAATTCCAGAGGCATATGAAAATAAGTGAGGGCCAAGGTCTGATAATTGGGACATTACACCCTCATTGGCAGAGTAACCAAGTGGAAACAAATAGTAAACAATAGAAAAAGTTGAAATACCATACAACAGAAGTAAACAACAGAAGACTGATAGTATAAATTACTACATCATATATATATATATATATAAATCATGCATTCCATTTGTATCACAGAAAAGAAACAAACAAGTCACAACATAGGAAATAAAATACAGTAACCAATGTACAAAAAATAGTAAACTCCCAAAAAACGCAAACCTCAACTTTGTCCCATGCTCCCCATATCGTACAAAAATCAAATTACTAATGATGAAGGGTTGTTTACCTTCTCTATGCCTGCTACCATAAAATATTTTTGGGTCAAAATTCATGATCCAAACATGGTGCGAGAAAAATCCCAGTAGGCAACCACTAAAAGATCTGTACCTAATAGATATGGGATATATATAGGATGCACAATGAAAAAAATGAAGCAATAAATGAGGATATATTCAAAAGAAAACAAATATAAAGTTTTCAATTACATTTATTTTAATTTATTAATATTTTGATTCATTGAATAATGTATCCTTGGGATCTGGCCTAAACTCTATATACCATTTTATAAAAATAGCAAACCAACATATCCAAATAACACTTGTAAAATCTTGTAAGACTGAGTCCGAGATTATTATTTGTCTTGGAAAACTCGTCAAAATCAATCAATCATTCCTAAGAAACCTTCATGGAACATTCTCATATTTTAACACCTCTATTATCACATATCATCAATTCAATAAAAGATGACTCTCTCGGAAAGCGCGATCAGTCTAATGCCTTGGTATTAAATTGAAAAAATCTTTTAAAAACAACCACCTTGGTAGATCTCATGGTTAACACCCCCTTGGTCGGCATTGCAATAATTATATATAATGAATTTATGGAAGATCACACAGTCAATGCACTATGGTCCAACATTCATTTAATAATGACCCTATGGGTAGCTCTCAAGGTCTGACCCCTCTGGTATTTAACCACCTGAAAGCCCTCACAGTCAATACCTATGGCCAACCATAACAACAATTCATAATAAAAGGACACTACCTCATGTGTATATCAATGTAAAATTCTCCTTATTCATACATTCACAATGTGAAACACAAGAATCTCAAAAAAAGTAACTCCATCATAATAACAAGAGGCATGGAACAGAAAGATAGACTAACATGAATTTTATACCATATGACCATAAACAAAAAATCATGGGAAACAAACCAATAATCAAGGTAATAAACCTTGTGCACAATCAATAACCCCTTTAAAATCAATCACACCATAACTGTTCTTAAACACAGTAAAATTCGATAACACACAATACCCAAAATGTGTGCATTCTACACTATTATCATATATAATCCAATAAAACCCAATGAAAGGCACAAAACACATACTTTGATGTTTAATGTTGCACATTCTTGAACATCATCCCTTGAATCAGACTGGAATGATATATCTGCACATAAAGGATAAAATAATTCAACATTGGATAACTCAAGAGATTGGAAAATTTAAGAATATAGTGTCAAAGGGAAGAGAGAACTCACTAGTGGGAATCCAACACACCAGAAGACATCTCAATCTGAGATAGAATAGAGGAACAATAGTCATTCATTGTTCTGGTTCGTCTCAATAGTCTCCTAAATGAAATAGGGGAAGAAGAAGACAGTTCTAGAGATAAGACATGACCCCAATCTAATTAATTAATTAAAAATAAAAGTAGATGTTGTGTTCATAAAATGTACACACTATGTACAATCCTTAACTAGCCCCTAATCTAGGTGGACTTCCAGGTCACCTACATATCCATTTAATCGGCTGTTATAGGGTGAGTACATGACTACACGCAGAAATCAGATACACAACATGTACTGCAGTGTACATGACGTGTACATATAAAATATCCCATTTCATGATTTTTCCTAATAAATTGATTAAAATATCAATACCTAAAATGAAGCTTCATGTTCTTACAAACATCCCCCATTAAAGCTATTTTTCCCTGAATTTCCCTTCCAAGGGTGGAGAAGAAGAAACTTAAAAAAAATACTACATTGATCAAATGTCAGCCACCCTCTCCCAAGTCTTGCCTTATACTCACATGTGCTTCCACATCACCAGTAATAGAGGAACACATCATCCATAGTTAACCTTCTTGTTGTGATCCACAATCGAAATTGGGTGCTCCTAAAAGGATGAAACCACTTTAAATCAACCTCCTCAGTTTGGAAAACATGAGCTGAATCTGAAATGTAACCTTGTAGCTGAGAAACTTGAATGATGTCATGAATTTCCCAATACATCTGAGGTAACTGCAACCGATTGGAAACTGGGTTGAGTCTATCCAAAACATAAAATAGATCAACATATCATGGTGAAAGATTCACCTTTCTCCTGATCCTCTTGTCTTCCAACCTCGCTGTGACACTTAAGAAAACCAGATCTCCACCTCGAACTCCAGAGGTCATCTCCGTCGATCAGAATACGATTTATCCGATATTGTGCAGTATCCATACAATTCCAAATCACCTCCACCTTCTATGTGGTCTCCTAGACATGCCCATATCCCAGCATGTCAGCCTCTACTTCCTCCAACCAACATAGGGGTGATAGCCACTGCCTACCGAAAAAATCCTCATATTGTTCCATTGAAACATTGCCTGAAAACTATTATTGTATAAAACTCTACTAGGGGTATGTGTCTCTCCAATGAACCCCCTAAAACCTGGGAACATGATCGAAGCATTTCCTCTAAAACCAAAATCGTTCTCTTGTGGTAGACTTCTTTCTTTCTATGGTAAGATGTATGTAGAAGTACCTATGTACAAAAAGACCTATGTAATCACTACCAAACACGAGAAGCTAACCATAAATCCCATTCTAAAACAATAGAGTGTGGAACCCCATTCATACATACTATCTCTCAGATGTACAACCTTCTATGTTCATCAACATTGAGGGTTTACTTGATCGTCATAAAATGTGCAACCATCATGAGTCTATCAACCACAATGAAAACCACATAGTACCCTCAAGGCGACCTCAGTATGAATTTCATGAAATCCATCACAACATCATTCCACTTCTACTTGGGAATGAGTAACTGATGCAAAATCCATGTCGGTCACTGATGCCCCGCCTTCACCTACTGACAGGTGGATCATCACATAAGAAAACCAGAAAAAACCCTCTTTATACATTGACGCCAATACAGATGGTGATGATTTCTATACATTTTGTTGATAGTAGGACAAACTTCCCAAACAGATAAAGGAAAATCTCACATGAACTCCTCTCATGTTTCTTTGGACACCCACACGTGTGCATGGAAACACAAGATCGCATCATCACCTATGGACCACCTAGGATTAGCGTCCTCACCTAACACACTCTGCCATAGGACTAAGTATTTGGAATCTGATATCTTACTCATTTGATAATTATCCAGTAGAGTAGAGGTAGCAACTATAGAAAAATGAAATGCCTTCTCCTATATAGTGTGCACCTTCAAATGCATCTAAAATAATAGATCCATAAGAATCCACTCACTACTAGCATCCAAAACTGCCTGAATCATAGTTCCCATACTAAACAAATCGTCCAGTACATTTCCTTTCCTAGGTGTGTAGGTAAACTCCATGTCAAAAGACTAATGGTACTCAAACCACCTTCATTGTCTCAAAATCAGATCATGTTGAGTAAAGATATAATTGTGACTTTTTGGTAATTTTATAGAACAATATTACATCCCAAAATATAATGTATCCAACAACATAAATCATGAACAAGTGCATCTAACTCAAGATCGTGCATTGGGTAATTCATCTCATGTGGCTCCACTATCGAGAATCATATGTAACGAATCTTTATCCATGAATAAGCACTTATCTAATCCCGATACCGGATGCATGCTAGTAATTGTGGTATTAGTTCCCTGGATATGTAAAAATCCATATCGATGAAGAATTATATCTCTATTTCATCTCCTGAAAGGATGAATCATATAAATCAGTCCACAAATACTTCTCACTGTACCCGGTCAAGCATTTCATTTGAACTGCTAAGCATGAAAATTTCTAAATAAAATGTATGTATTAAGTAGCTAACCCCCATAAACTCCATACCTCTAATACGTTATTTGGAATATCCTAGGAAACTATTTCTCTAAATTTGTCTATGTCAATTGACATTCCACTTTCTGAGATAACATGTCCCAAGAACATGAACCGGTTCATCCAAAAGTCGCTTTTTGAGAGCACAGAATATAACTACTGACCACTCAGTTTAATCAAAATGATCTCATGGTGGGTACCATGGTGGTGCCGAGTGTGATAGTACACCAAGTTATTTTTCATGAAGACTACATCCAAAGAATCCAATTAAATATGGAACACACAATTCATCAGTGCCTTAATGAAAATATGGTGTGTTCAATAGACCGAATGACAAAACATAATAATCATATATACCATACCTTCTATGAAAGTATGTAAGAGTAATACTTGATGAACTAACATGAAACTCATGATAACTAGATCTCATGTAAATATTCTAGAACACCCGGGATCCTCGAACCTAATCAAAGAGATCATCAATCCTCAGAAATGTATGTTATTTCTTAACTATCAACCAGTTCAGCTTCCGATAATACACACAATTTCTGACAGTACCATCTTTGTTCATCACAAATAGGACAGGAAAATCCCAATTATAAGTACTGGTTCAGAAGTGACCATTTACCTAAAACTCCCCCATCTATATATTGAGATCATGTAACACTATTGTATCCATCATATAATGAGTAATGGACATCTATGTCACTCATGGAACAAGATCAACAGATAAATATACCTCTCTCTCCTGAGTTAAACCTGAAAAGTAATTTAGAAAGACATCTACAAAATAAACCTGCACTACTGTGATGTCCATATGTGATGTTCTTTGGTCATCTAGATATAAACGAGAAATTTGGGCTATGATTCCTCCAAACCCATGATGCTCCGGTCTAGTTCTACTCTCCTGGACATACCATTAACTCTTGTGTAAGAAAGATCTGCCCTCTGGTGACCTGAATCTCACCCTACCACAATACATTTCAACAAATTATTTAAATGAGACTATCCACTCCATTTTGAGAATGAAATTAAAGAATTTCATCTCTAAGAAAAATATGTCCCATAAAAATTGACATCCACCATCTTTAAGAGGATACTCCTTGCACCGACATACACTAGCCACCCAAATCCACAATAGAGTTTAATGGATCATAAAATCCTCAGAAGTGCATATATAGATCTTATGGATATCTACAATAGAAACGTATATAAAACTATGTGAAGACCCTATATCAAAAAGAGAAGAAGATAAAAGTGAGGCAACTAGAATCGTACATCTAACTATTAAAGGTATATGATACTGCTCATGCTGGGTATACTCTACTACAAAAGTATGACATGAATAGCAGCCTTATCACCCTATCTGATTACCATGAGATAATCCACTCTACATTCCCTGCAAACCTACTAACTGGATACCATGGCCATGACCTCCTCCTTGACCTGAATAGCCTGACAAACTCCAGTTTCCTTACTGATGAAAATCTGATGATCCTGCTTCTGAAGGTGGAGACATAATAAAATGCCTATCACCCATTATTAGTGAGAAATGTCAATAAAAATTATAATGTTCCCCCATCTTGCCACAAGATCAACACTCATCTAGGTCCTTATATCAATGTGGCCTCATATGACCACTCTTCATGCACCGGTAGCATACCACCATGCTATTTGAAGAATCATAATGGCAATGTTCCCTATGGTTCTTTTTATTTCTCGAAGGAGTACTATCCCTAGATGCTGGATCATTGGGGATCATTGATCCCAACATCATCATATTGTGATATGAAATCAGCACATATTTCACTGTTACAGTCACTAAAGTTAGACTGAACAAATTCACCTACGATCAGATGTCATTATTGAGACAATCCTAAAATCTCATATCCAAAGATAACAAGCCACCTCCCAGAACATGTACACAGTTCTAAATCGCAGTAAAACAATATGAGTAATCCATCAAGGAAAGAGATCCCTGCTCAAAATGAATGATCTCTCAAGATCGATCGCCCCTCAAAGTCTGGAGGTATTAGTTCACATATAAGGTCCTCCGAAACACATTCAAATCCATATCCAGATGATGTCTCAGATGTGAGATAACATCCCACCATCTCATTGAGGAATCACATATCGTGTATATAGAGACCTTCACCCTCCACTCTGTAAAAATATCTTGATTCTCAAAGATACCGTGCATGGATTCCAACCATGACTCTACAGCCCGTGGTCCTCTATCCCCAAAAAGCGGGAGGATAATGCTACTATAACACACATGTCAACACTAACATATACGGGGTAGGATGCAGTTATTCCATAAAAATCAATAACATCCTTAAAAACCCTTCACAGAACTGTTCATCTGATCCTACATCCAGTATTACATCTTTTTCAAAGATGGGCACAATGGGAGAATCATCTAGTAGTCCCTAAACTACAATTTCATGTGTCTGAGTGTATCCCTGTATCTAGCATACAACCAGAGGATGTCTAGGTGGCATAAATCCGTAATGTCAACCACACACCATAGTTAACTATTATCATGGAGAGAAACATAAATGTTCATTAATGGAACACGAGAAGAAACATTCCTGTTTTTTTAAAACAGGGTTACATAACATGTATAACCCCTACACTACATGATCCCTTATGATTTTAACTTGGTGTGTACCTCTTACAAAACGTTTCTTGTAACACCCATACAAATGGCGTTTTCTTGTTAAGAAACTACATGTACATGAATTTCCAATCCTACACAAGTACATCAACCTGTTTGGAACCACATTGTTTCCTTCTATGTAACACCACATGGCGCGTTATCCCAATACATGATGTGTACTACATATGTTCTAATTAACCATGTCGTTAGTCACATAGTCAGATACACAGTAGACTCTACATGGTGTGACTAAATTCAACATAGAGTATTCTACAAAAAGTTTCATCAACCAGTGTCATTTGTCCCATGACCAGATACACGGTTGATAACTACATGGAGTGTAGAAGAAAGACATTGACTGTAAAATATATGGTTTCCCAACCTCGTGTATCTGCTCACACAGTTAGTCACACGGTCAACCACTACATGGCGTGTACTCACAGTACATTGTGTGTACTTCAAAAAAGTTATTTCTTCTCGAACAGAAGAACACATGGCATGAGGTAATGACACCACAAGCATTGTTGTCTAGGTATTCGGAAATTATGCCTCAGAAACTTCTCTTCAACCCTGAGAAACATAATCTTTTGTCCAATTCATGAATATTTCTTACCCATGAGAGCCCATACTCCCAAAAATCAATGTTTGGCCTCCTTATTCTTATCATAACATGATAAAATTCAATTGAAGTTCAAACATGATCCAATAAAATTTCAATCCAAGAAATCCCATAACACCTCATAGACCAATTTTTGGCATCGATCCAAATGAAACTAAATGTGCCCATATAATAATAGTGTAACATCCCAGTTTTGGGTGCCTCCTATAGGTACCCCGTATCTAGTCAGTCACATGAAATGAAGTGAATTTCCCCAAATTCTAGAGGCTGTTGACTAGAAGTGAAGTCCATGTTCTGATAATAGGGACACTATACCCTCATTGGTAGAGTAACACAACAGAAACAAATAGTAATCAATATTGGAAGTAGTAATACCATACATCAAATGTAAACAATGGAATGATGAATGAATAAATGAATACAACAAATATATATATATATATATATATATATATTTGATGTATTCTACATGTATCTTGGAAATGAGACAGACAAGTCACAATACTGGAAATAAAATACTAAAACATAAGTATTAAAAAAAGTAAACTCCAACAACATCGGAAGCCTCATCTTTGTCCCATTCTCTCCAAGTCCAACAACAATCAAGTACCTGATGATGAAGGGTGATTTAGATTATCCATACCTATAAACATATAATATGTTTGGGTCCAAAATCATGTCCCAAATATGGTGAGAGATGAATCCCAATATGCAACCACCAAAATATTTGTGCCTAATAGTCAGTGAATATATATATCAGGAAATATGCATAAATAAAGAAATAAACTAGGACATATTCAAAAGTAAACAGATATACAGTTTTCAATTACATTAATTTTCATTTATTAATTTATTGACAAATTGAATAATGTATCCTGAGGATCTAGCCTAGGCTCTATATACCATTTTATAATAATAACAATTTGACATATAAACAAAATTCAAGAAACTCATGTATGACTGAGTCCACGATTATGATTTGGGGAGGCAAACATGTCACAATCAATCAATCATTCATAAGAAACCATCTGGGATAGTTCTCATAGTCTAGCCCTCTAGTCCTATATATCATCAATTCAATAAAAATTTACTCTATAGGAATGCTTTCTCAGTCTAACGCCTTGGTCTTACATATCACTAGCCATTTAAAAATAAACTCATAGGTAGCTCCCATGGTTAATACCCCCTTGGTCTGCATTGCAACAATGATATATAATGAATTTATATCTGATTGCACAGTCAATTCCATGTGGTCCAACATTCATTTAAAAATGACCCTTTGGGTAGCTTTCACGATCTAACCCCTCTAGTATTGGACCACATGAAGCTATCACAGTCAATACCTCTGCTCAACCATAACAATAATTCATTATCAAATGACCCTACCTCAGGATGCTCTCACATAAAAATTCCCCTTAGTCGTACATTCAAAATGTGAAAAACAATCATATCAAATAATCATAACTCCATCTTAACAACATGAATCATGGAAAAACAAGCTAGCCAAACATTAATTTTAGACCAAACGACCATAAACAAACAAACATGGTAAAAACACCCATAATCATGTTAATAAACCTTATGCATAATCAATAACCCATTTCTCAATAAAATACACCATAATAGGTCTTAAACACAGTATAATTCCAAAACACTAAATACCCTAAACATTGGTATTCATCACTTTTATCATATATAATCCAATGATAATAAAATAAAAGAACAAACCACCTACCTCAATGTTGTATGATTTACACTCCTTAATGTCATCCCTTGAATCGGAAAAGAACAGTGTAGATCTACAAAAAGGATAAAATCATTCCAAATTGGATAAATTAAGGGATATAATATTTGAGGAAGAGAGGGTCTAAGGGAAGAGAGAACTCACCAGTGGGAATTCAATGCACTAGGGGGAGTCTCAATCAGAGCTCGAACAGAGGAACGATATGGGTCCATTGTTTTGGGTCATCTCAACACCCTATTGTATGAAACATGGGAATAATAAGATAGTTCAAGAGATGAGATGAGATATAAGGCCCCGACCTGAAACCTTACTTAATATTGAATTAAATCAATATTTTACATTGAGGATATTTTCAGGTTTAGATATTTAGGGAATTAGGACATAACTATTACATCTCAAAAGATTACAATGCAGACACTTCTACTAAGTTTCCATAAAATAAAAAACCCTTAAAAAGAAACATGTCTAGTTCCATGTTTTAGACAGCCTGACAATTCATTGATCCCATCCTTGACCCTATTCAACATTATGTCCCATGAAAAACATTTCAAAAAAATGTGGGATGGGCATAAAAAGCTCAGTAAGGGATACACAAAGAAGGAAAACTGTTAGTTTTTCAAAACAACCAGTAAACCAAGAATACTATATCAATGTAATAATTTTCACCTTTATGAAGAAGAAAATACTCTTCAATGAATAAAAGATAATTACTTATGCTTTTGTAACCAAAAGATTACCATAAAACCCATATAAAGATCACATAACAGATAAAGGTAACTTGGGACATAAACATACTTAAGTGGAATAACCATCTGGTCGACTTCCACACATATCACTTAATGGAATAGCCATACGGATGACTTCCATACCCAATGCATTGGAGGTTATAACGTAACCACTTGTCCTGGTATTCACGGCACCACCCGTGATATGGTTTATCACGTAACCACCCATAAAATTTCCATGTACCATTATAAAAGCATAAGACATAAAACAAATATAATGGAAAGAAAACATTTCAACACATTGATCACAATATATCACTTAAATATATTGAAATAAAAAATCCATTATAAAAACCATTTTAAATTCCAAAATACATAAAAGAGTATATGGTATTTATTTCATTTTAAAAAACATTACGACTTGTTGAGGAAGCCAAATACCAAATAATACTCGCGGCGGCGGAAAAGGTCGTTGTCACCGTGTACGTTAAAAGAAACATTCCTTTTTGTTGTTTAGTAAAACACTTCATATAAAAATATTCATTTTGAATAAAATTAAAATTCAAAGAGTTTTATACACCATATAAAATAAAGTTGTGTATAAAACAAAATATGCCTCAAAGAAAGGAGATTGAGACGAAGTCCCTTACAAAGTCGGTATCCTTAGATTATGGATAAATCAATTACAAAATTATGTATGAAAAAATAATACATCAAATATAAGTGGATATTAAGTGTAAAAAAATAAGATGTTATTCACAAATATTCATAGAATGACATATTCAAGGAGTATAAGTTTATCACAATGAATCAAAATTGGGTTAAGAAGTTCCCTTGCAAAAATTTGACAGCCAAACGACGTCACTTCAAAATTGATAAAATGAGTTGATGAGAGATAAAAGGGGTATATCATCACTTTTAAATTAAATTTACCACAATAAGGATATAAAAGATCAATTACCAACATAATAAAATTTAATTTAACAGACATAACAAAAGAAGTCTTTTTAAAGAAGAGGAGGGTGAAAGGTTCCTTTACGGAATTGGGTAACTTCTGAAACGTACATCCCATTAAAGAAGGACTATAGAACGTTGATTTAAATACCCATAAATGAATTTATATTACACAGAGTATAATAATGGTATGTAACTACACCACTTAAAGGAAATGGTGGAAAATGTAGAATAAATCTCACTGGATGAAAAGTGAGATGAAAAATCCATTACGAAAACTCTCCACCCTGACGGCACCACTCAAAACATCCAAAATGGATTGATGAGAGAAAATAGGGTCTATCATAAAATTAACATAAAATTTAAAGTAAGAGTAATATAAATGAACATCCCAATCGTAAGAATGATGAGCTTAAAAGGAATGTCATAAAAGAGTGTACTTAAAAAGAATCAGAGAGGTAGGATCCCTTACCTCAAGTTTGACTTGTCTTGTTCATTTCTTTATATTCCGGAATAATAATCTTTGGTCAATTTATAATTTCTTAAGGTCCTAATTTAAATATTATTATTCAGTTCATATCACATATTATATTGTTATAAGAATAATTGGTTAATAATGTGAGTTCATATCAGACGTTTTTGTCGATTTTTGGTACATGAGACAAAAATGAACTTTTTTGAAAATGATTGTCCATGTAGTTATAATTAAATCATCTCCTGAATAGTATTAATGATTTAAATATCTTATATATACAGTAAATATTGATATTATACTATTCCGTAACATTTGGAGATAAAAAGAAATGAAATGCATCGTTCATGGAGACGGTAGGCCGTACGTACGCATGAACACTAATTTCATTTCTTTGTCATATTTATGGAATTAAAAATAATTGAGAGATATATATATTATAATTCCAGTATAATATATATGTTATATAGGTCACATATTTTTATTAATTTCATTCTTTATACACTCCATGTATTGCATGAACGAGTCACATCACTTGAGGGGTTAGTAGTCCACGCTTCCTCGTATGAAATTATCGCATTTTCACAACATGAAATATATAAAGTCATGTTTTAAATATAAAATTCAGAAGCATATATAAAACATAAATACCATATATATCATATATAAAATATAGTGGCATCATAATGGCCACCATGAAAGGTGTTAAGAGAATATAGAACAATCATCGTTTTGTGAGGCAGAAATTCGCCATCCATAGAAACAGTATGTTCTTTAACCATTAGACGAAGGTGTGCGTAAGTGTACCTCGAATCATACACATAACAAAATCCTAGTATATTGAAGATACTGGTGTTGTTACAAAATAAAGGAATAAAAATAGTTTAGAGGGTTGGATAAGCAAAAATAAAACAAAAGTACTTAAGGGAAGACATTATCATTAAATCGGGTAACTCTTTTTGATTTGAGATCAAAGGATTCCTTGGAAAGGATTATTACCAAAGGTGATGCTTCAATGATGAAGATAAGGATGTGGAGAGATGAAATGGGCAGGGTTTGTCCGAGCCAAAAGCATGAGAGGTGTGGGTATGGTGGTATAGGTGGGGGCCTTTTATAAGAGGAGAGGTGGGGCACTCTTGGAATGTTATTGAATATTACATAATTTTAAAATGTTGTTCGGATTTTAAAGGTCCCAAAAGGATATATTTATAGGGTAAGGTGATAAGGTTTCGAAGTCCACCCATCCAATAGGTTTGTGACACGTGTAAGACTCATATTTCACCCTATCTTCTCATTTTATATAAATTGTTCATTTATGGGGTAATCACTCCATCATCACGGTGTCATAAATAAATTAATTTATTTAATGTATAAAAATTATAAAAAACTATCATGATGTAGTAAATGTATTTATATTTCTAATGAATATTTACAGTAAAAAATATGACTCTTATAACCCCATATAAAGATTGTTTTAGTAAAACAACACATGTTTGTGACATTTTAATTTTTACTTTAAATAAAAAGGTATTAATGTGACTTTTTAACAAAAGTGGCTCCATGGGGTCCCCAAGTTGACCCATGGATTGTCTTGGTCGGCCATGACTCATCCAATATGGGTAGGACATGTTTCAAGGTCATTTCATATTATAAAAACATTATTTTTACCTTAAATTACATTAATTACCTTTAATCGCGATTAATAAAAATTAAATGTTACTATTGACCAAAAAATTATTTTAATCTCATTGAACCAAATTTCAATTCCTAATGAAAACCATGTATGTTGTATTTTTGAAAATCAAATCATAGAAGTGGTAATGTTTCATTTAAACGAAAAATCAGTTTCTTTAACTACCACTTAGTGGTTTCACTATTCATAAAAAATTGCAGTTTTTCAGAAAATTACCAAAAAATCACCCTAAGATATATTTGATATTCTGAATTAAAAAATGATGTCTATTTTACCAAATTCAAAAATTATAAGTGTCATTAGATAATTTAATAATTAATTCCCGCTGTCAAAACAAATAGTGTGTTTTTAAGAAACAATATCTAATAAAAGATTGACACTAGTTTAAGTCCAATTTCAAAGTGAAATTAATTCCATTGACCACTATTGGATTAAATGGTAAAAATATATTCTAATTTAAATTTAAAAACAATTTAAAATATAATATAATAATATAAATAAATTAGATTAAAAAGAGGTATTTAATTAAAATACAACATTTTTCACTATTCGTTAAAAAATGAACTTTATCGGAAATATACCCAAAATTTACGCAAAGTAAATTTTGATGCCCCGATTCTAAAGAAGAATTTTATTATAATTACAGTATAATATATATGTTTTATAGGTCACATAAGTTCATTAATTTCATTATTTATACATTCAATGTATTGCATGAATGAGTCACATCACTTGAGGGGAAGGTAGTCCACACTTCCTCTTATGAAATTATCACATTTTAACAACATGAAAAGTATAAAGGCATGTTTTAAATATAAAATTCAGAAGCATATAGAAAACATAAATACCATATATATCATATATAAAATATAGTGGCATCATAATGGCCACCATGAAACGTGTTAAGAGAAGATTGAACAATCATCGTTTCATGAGGCAGAAATTCACCATCCAAACAAACAGTATGTTTTTAACCATTAGACGAAGGTGTGTGTAATTGTAGCTCGAATCCTTCACATAAAAACATCCTAGTATATTGAATATACTGGGTTTTTTACAAAATAAAAGAATAAAAAGAGTTTAGAGGGTTGGAGAAGAAAAATAAAACAAAAGAACACAAGGGAAGACATTACCTTTAAATCAGGTAACTCTTTTTGATTTGGGCTCAAAGGACTCCTGGGAAAGGATTCTTCCCAATGGTGAGGCTTAAATGATGAAGAGAGAAATTTGTAGAGATGAAATGGGATGGGGTTGGCTGAGCCAAAGGCTTGAGAGGTGTGGGAAAGTTGGTAGAGGTTGGGGCCTTTTATAAGAGGACAGGAGGGGCACTCTTGGAAAGTTATAGAATATTACTCTATTATAAAATGATTTTCAGAATTAAAGGTCCCAAAAGGATATGTTTTGAGGATAAGGTGATAAGGATCCTAAATACACCAATAAAATAGGTTTTTGACAAGTGTAAGACTTATATTTCACCCTATCTTCTCATTTTATTTAAATCGTTCATTTATGAGGTAATCACTTCTTCATCATGGTGTCATTAATAAATTAATATATTTAATGTCTAAAAATTATTAAAAAAATATCATGATGTAGGAAATATTTTTATATATCTAATGAATATTTATAGTCATAAATATGACTTGTATAACCCCATTTAAATATTGTTTTAGTAAAAAAACACATGTTTGTGACATTTTAATTTTAATTTTAAATAAAAAGGTATTAATGTGATTTTCCAACCAATGTGGCTCCATGGGGTCCCCAAGTTGACCCATTGATTTTCGTTGTCGTCCATGACTCATCCAATAAGGGTAGGACATGTGTCAAGGTCATTTCATATTATTAAAACATTATTTTTACCTTAAATTACACTAGTTACCTTTAATCGCGATTAATAAAACTTAATAGTTACTATTCAACAAAAAATTATTTTAATCTCATTGAACCAAATTTTATTTCTTAATGACAACCATTTATGTCGGATTTTTGAAAATCAAATCATAGAAGTGGTAAAGTATCATTTAAACGAAAAATCAGTTTCCTTAACTACCACTGAGTGGTTTCACTATTCATCAAAAATTGATGTTTTTTAGATAATTACCAAAACTTAACCCTAAGCTATATTTGATATTCCGAATTCAAAAATGATATCTATTTTAAAAAATTAAAAACATATAAGTTTCATTAATTAATTTAATAATTAATTCCCGTTGTCAAAACAAATAGCATTTTTTTAAGAAACAATATCTATTAAATGATTGAAACAAGTTTAATTCCAATTTCTATGTGAAATAAATTCAAATGACATCTATTGGAATAAATGGTAAAAATATATTATAATTTCAATTTACTACCAATTCAAAAGATAATATAATCATATAAATAAATTATATTAAAAATAGGTTTTGAATTAAAATACAACATTTTTCACTATTCATTAAAAAATGAACTTTATCGGAAAAATACCAAAAATTTACGCAAAGTAAATTTTGATGTCCTGATTCTAAGGAAGAATTTTATTTTGCCAAATATAACACATAAAATTGTCAAAAAGTCAATTTAAAAGAGGTTCGCATCAAAAGGTGGTTAATCGACCTTTTAACGAATATTATAACTTTTACACTTAAAATTGGAATCATTCTCATTTTAAGCCTATAACATTAATTGGATAATAGTAAAAATATTTGACAAAAATATATAATCATTTTTTTGTTAGTTCCGTTCATTCCTGCCATTATAATGGCTAGGCGTTTACTACCATTTAAATTAATATTATTTTATTATTAGAGTGCAATGTATGATTTCAAAGAAACTCCTTGCTACGTATTGGGTACGCCATCGAGCATAGCATCCCCTTTAAAGTAATATTAATATTTTATTCACAAATATGGATAAATATGAAAATTTCCTATTTTTATTTACCTGGGGTGTTACCCATGACCCCACTCTGATTAATCAATTAAAAAGAAGAGTACATGGTGTGTTCATTTAATGTACAAACTATCTTCCATCCCCAGTCATCCCTCACTCTAGGTAGTCTTCCTTGTCACCAGAATATCCATTTATACGGCCATTACCTTGCCAGTACATGGAAACATGCGGAAATAAGTTATACAGCATGTACACCAATGTACACGATGTGTACTTATAAAATATCCCATTTCTTGCTTTTTCCTCAAAAAAAATCTGACAAAAATAACCAGACCTAAAATGAAGATCCAGGTTCTTACAAACATTCCCCATTAAAGCAATATGTCCTATAATTTCCATTCCATGGGTGGAGAAGAAGAAACATCAAAATAATCTTACTACTATGATCCAACGTCAGCCTCCCTCTCACAAGTCATGTCAGGTACTCACATGTGCTTCCATAACAACTGTAATAGTGTAACAAATTGTCCATAGGGAAATTTTAGGAAGTGATCCCCAATCGGAATTGGGATTTCTTCAAAAGAATCATTCACATCCAACTCAACGTCCTCGAGTTGGAAAACAGGATATTGGTCTGAAAAGAAACTTTGTAGCTAGAAAACATGAAAGATGTCACGCATTGCCTAGTACCTCAGAGGTAACTACAACCTATAGGGTACTTGACCAAGTCTCTCTAAAACCAAAAACCGGATGACATATCTTGGTGAATTATTCCCTGTTCTCTTAATCCTCCTGTTTCCCAACCTCAATGTGACATGTAAGAAAACCAGATCTCCAACCTCGAACTCTAGAGGTCATCCCTGTCGATCTACAAAGGTTTTCTTCCAAGAGTGTGTTGTATCCATCCACATCCAAATCAACTCCACCCGTTTAGTGGTATATTAGATGAGAAGATATCCTATCATAGTTGCATCTCCTTCCTCTAACAAATAAAGGGGGGATCATCATTGCCTATCAAAAAAATCCTAATATGGTTCCATCTGAATCGTCACCTGAAAACTGTTATTATAGGAAAAATATACTAGGTTTATGTGTGTCTCTAAATATCCCCCTATAACTAGTAATCATGATCAAAGAATGTCCTATAAAACTAGAATCATACTCTTTTACTATACATCTTTCTTTGGAATGTATGAGGTTCTTAGAAGTACCTATGTATAAAAGGGCATATGTAGTCCCTACCAGACTCGAGATGTAAACCAAGAATCCCTGTACAAAACGATAGAGTGTGGAACCTCATTCAAATATATGATTTATAAAATGTACAACCTTCTAAGCTTACAAACAACAAAGGTTTACAAGATCATCATAAAATGTGACACCTCTATTAGTCTATCAACCACAACCAAATAACATCATTCCCTCAAGGTGACCTCAGTTAAACTATCCTTAAATCCATCCCAACATCATTCTAATTACACATGGGATTTGGTAACTAATGTGAAATACATGTTGTTCAATGATGATCCGCCTTCACCTACTGACAGGTGGAACATCATATAAGAAAACCAAAAACATCCCTCTTCATTCACGGCCACCAATATGGATGGTGTAGTTTTTAATACATCTCGGTGACATAAGGATGAACTTCCAAAACTGAGGAATGCAAATCTCAAATCAAATCCTCATATGTGTCTGTTGACATACAAATGTGTCCATAAAAATGCATGATCTCATCATCATTTATTATCCACTAAGGAGCATGTTCCTCTCCTAACACACTCTCTCGTAGGACTAGCCCTTTGTAATCTGATAGCTACCTCATTAAAATATTATCCAATAGAGTAGAGGTAAAAACAATAGAATAATGAAACAACTCACCCTGTATTTCATGCACCTCCAAATGAATTTCACATAAAAAAGCCATAAGAGTCCACTTAATGTTGTCATCCTAATATTCTTGCATCATAGTCCTTCTGCTCAACACATTAACCACATCAATTAATTTTGTATGTGTGTTGGAATGCTCAAAGTCAAAAGTCTGAAGGTACACAAACAACCATTATAGTTTCAAATACAGATCACACTGATTAATGATATACATGATACTTTTTTGGTCATTGAATACCAAAAAATTCTCTCCTAAAAGATATTATATCCAAAAATGTAAATCATGAGAAAATATAGCTAACTCAAGATCGTGTGTTGGCTAATTCCTCTCATTTGGCCTCTACTGACGAGACCCATTCGTAATGAATCCCCCCCCCCCTTGAATAAGATCTTCTCTAAGCCTGATACCTAATGCATCACAATAAATGGTGTATTCATTCCACGGATATGTAAAAATCAATAACGGTGTGGAATTCTGTTATCTTTAATCTCCTGAAAGGATATATCATAGGAATCTGTCCATAAGTACTTCTCACCATACCCGGTAAGGCCTTTCGTTGGAACTACTATGTGTTAAATGTCCTGAATAAAACGCATGTATTAACTAGTTATCCCCTAATAACTCTGTACCTCAAATATATCCTTTATTATCTCCTAGGAAACTACTGCTCTCAATTTGTCTCTATCCATTGGAAGACCACTCTCCGAGATAACACGACCCAAGAATAGGATATGGGCCATCCAAAAGTGGCCTTTTGAGAGAATAGAATATAACTGATGATCACTTAGTTTTATCAAAATTATCTCATGGGGGGTACCATGTACATGTCGAGTGTGACAGTTCACCAAGAAATCATCCATGAAGACTACCTTAAAAATCCAAGTAAGGATGGAACACTCAATTCATTAGTTCCTTAAAATGTTCTGGCATGTTCCTGAGACCGAATGACATAGCTTAATACTCGTATAGACCATACATGCTATTAAAGGCTATAAGAGTTATATATGATGGTCTAACATGAAACTCATGATAACTGGATCCCAATTATATCACCATGAGCACTCGAGCACCTTGAACCTAATCAAAGGGATCATCATTCCTCATAAATGGATATTAGTTCATAATCGTCAACTGGTTCAGCTTCCGATAATCCACATAATAACTGATAGTACCACCTTCCTTTTCCACAAAAGGACATGGGAACTACAATTATAATTATTGGGTCGGAAGGGACATTTTACCTGAAACTCCTCCATTTATATATTGAGCTCATGTAACATTGTTGTATCCATCATATAATGAGGAATGGATACCGATGTCGCTCCTGGAACAAGATCAAAAAATAAATCTACATATCGTTCTAGAGGTAATCCTAAAATCTAATCTAGAAAGACATCTGTGAAATGATCCAACACTACTATAATGTCCATATGTGATGTTCCCTAGTCATCCAGATATAAAACTGAATATTGGGCTATGATTCCTCCAATCCAATGATGCTCAGGTATAGTTCTACTCACATGGACATCCCATTCACCCTTGTGTAGAAAATACCGAAAATTTGGTGACATGAAACCCACCATGCTGAAATGGATATTATCAAAAGCCTGGAAGGAGACTATCTAGTCTATACTGGGAATAAAATTGAAGCATTTAATCACAATTACATAGAGGTCCTATAAGAAGTGACATCCACCACCCTCAAGAGAAAACTCCTTGAACTAATGTACAAAATCCATCCAAATCTACAATAGAGTGATAAAAATCATAAAATCCATAGAAGTAAAGATATTTATTTTAAGGATCTCCACAAAAGCAACAGATATAAATCTATGGGAAGACCCTATATCAAAAAGAGAGAAGATAAAACTGTGGCAACTAGAATCCTACATCAAACTATAGAAGGTCAAGGATCTAGCTCATGTTGGGCCTGCTCCACTGAAAAAGTATGACATGTAGAACATCTATCTGACACTACTTGACTATACTGAGCTAATCCACCTAGAATTACCTACATGCATGATGACTAGCTACCACAACCATAACCTCCTCTTCAACCTGATCACCCTGACAAACTCTTGTTTGTTTACTTATAAGAAAATGGTGATCCAAATCCTGAACACTGAGTCATAATAGAACCCCTATCACCCACTATTTGTTAGAAAACTCTAAAAAACTCTAAACGTCCACCATATTTCCATTCGATTGGCACTAAACTGGGTCCGTCTAGTAATCTGGCCGTATATTTCCACTCTTCCTGCACTGGTATCATACAGCCAGGCTACCTGAATAAATATAATGTGAATGTACCCTATGATGCTTCCTTCTATCTATAGAAGGAGTAGACACCCTGGATACTGATTCGTCAAGGATTTTAGATCCCAAATTCCTTAGATTGCACTATGAAATCAGTGAATAATTTAATATAGCAGTCACTAAAGTTAGCCTGAAGACATTCAGTAGTGATCATATGCCATTCCTGAGACAATCCTCAAATTACAAATCCAATTATTACATGTCACCTCCCAGAATAGGTGAGAAGTGGTAAATTTCTATAAAAAAGATGAGTAATACATCACCGAAAGAGATCCCTACTCAAAATGCATGAACTCTCAGGCTTGATAATCCCTCTATGTATTGGGAAGAAGTAGTCATATAAGGCCCTCCAAAACTCTTTCCAATCTATATCCTAATGACATCTCACATGTGACCTAAAATCCCACCATCAATTGGAGGTATCACGTTGCATGTACATAGTGACCTTCAATCTCCACTCTGTAGGCATCTATAGATGCTCAAAGATACCATGCATGGCCGCCAACAATGACTCTCTTGCCAATAGTCCTCTATCCACTAAAAATATGGAGGATATTTCTAATGAAACACCCAAATAAACTCTTCCATAGACGATGTAGGTTGTAGTGATCCCATAATGGTCTATAACATACATTAAAAGCTTTCACGGAATGGTTCATCAACACCTACATCCGGTATAAAAGCTTTTTCCAAGACATGCACAATAGGAGGATCTTCAGGTACACCCTAATCTTCAATTTCTGGTGTTTGAGGGTTTCCCAGTATCTGGTATAGAACAGGGGAACATCATGGTTGCATGAATCCTCTAGGTAAAGCACACACCACAGTTCATGCTTATCAAGGAGAGAAACTGAAATGATAAAGAAAGGAACATGAGAAGAATGATTCTTGTTATTCAAAATTGGGTTACATATCATGTATAACCCCTCCAATGCATGTTCCCATTTTATTTTTACATGAAGTGTACCTCTGCCAACCTAGTCATGTAACACCCATACACCCAGCAAGTTACTGTTAATAAACTTCATGTACATGAATTTCCAAACCTACCCAGGTACTTCTACCTGGGTAGAACCGCACAATTTTCTCATGGGTAACACAACATGGTGCGTTATCCCTCGACATGGTGTGTACTATGTACATTCTAACTGACCATGTAGTTCTTCACATAGTCAGATACATAGTCAGCTTTAAATGGGGCGAATAAACGTGACACAAAAAATTCTACCAAAAGTTCCATCCACCCGTGTCAGTGGTCCCACGGTCGAATACACGGTTGATAACATAATGGTGTTTAGGAACAAGACATGGCCTATACAATATAAGTCTTCCCAACCCCATGTCTCTGCTCACACAACCATTCACACGGTCAACCACTACATGGTGTGTACTCCCAACAGATCGTGGGTAATTAAGAAATGTTTTTTCTTCCAGAACAGAAGAATACATGGTGTGTGGTCATGAATCCAGACACCATGTTGTCTGGGTTTTTGGAAAGTAAGCCTCTAAATCGTCTCTTGACCTTTGAAATACATAAAATTTTGTCCAATTCATAAACAATTATGACCCATGAAAGCCCATACCCCCACAAATCAATGTCTCACATCCTAATTCATATCATAACATGATTAAATTCAATTGAAGTACAAACATGATCCACCAAAAGTCTGATTCATGAAATCCTATAACACCTCATAGATCAAAGTTTGGCATCGATCCCAATGAATATTTACACATTCCATAGATTATCAAAATAGAAATTATTATATCATTGAATCTATCACAAAATCATGAATATATAGTACATCATTTATCCCAACATCATGCAATCAGTAATGTAACCTAAATTTAATGACAAGTTTGCATCACATGTGATATCTATGAAGTGCTTATATGATTCATGAGATGGAATACCCTCATCACATTGAGTTGAAATATAAATTGATCCTCAATAATCTTAATGATTAAAACAAAAAACAATGGAATCACCCAACAGTGAAATCAAATCAATTGTAACATTTGAAAACTATAAAATTTCAATATTTTATATGACTTGTATTTTATCTAAACAAGGGTTAGCTACTCCCATATAGAGTTTATTGCAACAGCCAAATCCTTCCTATAAGAATCTATAAGCTCTATAATGTAAGAAAATTTAGAAAAAAAACACATTTGATACCACTTTGTAACGTATGGGTAGCAGGTGATGCCTAGAGGTGCCCAGTACCAGGTTGGTCACATGACCTCAAGAGAATTTACCAAATAAAAATAGTTGAAAAAATATTAAATAGTAGGAGAACCAGTTATACTATACAATATAAGTAAACAACGAAAGACTGATTGTATAAAAAAATTAAGCACACATATATATATATATAACTAAATGATGCATGATAGATGTATCTAGGAAAATATTAAAACAAGTCATAATTATTGAAATAATATATGGAAAAAAAGTACAAAAAATAGTAAACTCCACCAACATCGCATGTCTCATCTTCATACAACGCTCTCCAACTCCAACAACAATCATGTACCAGATGAAGAAAGGTACATTAACATATCTATACCAAAAACCTTACAATCAGTTGGAATCCAAAAGCATGGACCAAATAGTGTTTGAGACAAATTCTAGAATGAAACCACCAAAAGATATGTGTCTCCCCTTCAGTGAATATATATAGCAGGTAATATGCATACATGAAGCTATAAACTAGGAAGTGCTCAAAAGTAAACAATCCTAAAATTTCAATTACATTCAATTTCAATTTTTTTTCAATTAATTGAATAATGTATCTTCATGATCTAACATAATCTCTTTATTCCATTGTATAATAATACAGACAAAACATCTCAAAATACCATCTAAACAATCATGTAAGACAGACTAAAAGCATGTGCTTCGGCTTGGAATAATTGTCACTATCATTCATACAATATTAAGAAACTCTATGAGAATGTTCTCACAATAAAAACCCTCTAGTTTAGAATATCATAAATTAAATAATCAATTACCCTATGTGGAATATCAAAAATTCTATCCCCCTTGGTCCCACATAGCAGTAATCTTTTAAAAAAGACCACCTGTGTAGCTCTCATGGTCAATACCCATTGGTCTGCATAGAAGATGTGATATATAATGACATCATGGAAGCTCACATATTCAATGACTTATGGTCCAACATTCATTTAATAACAACCATCCGGGTATCTCTCACTATATAACCCCTCTGTTCTATGACCATCCAACAGCTTTCATAGTCAATACCTCTGGTTATCTATAAGAACAATTCAAAATTAAATGAACTACCTTGGGATGATCTCATAGTTAAATTCCCCATTGTCATACTTTCAAATTGTGAAACACGTGAATCTCAAATAACAGTAACTCCATCCTAACAACATGTGGCATGGAAAGCCAATCAAGGGTAACTGGAATTCTTGACCAAATGGATATATACAAACAAAAATTAGAAACCCACCCATAATAAATGTATTAACCTGGTACATATTCAATAACCCATTTCCCAATCAAACACACCATATCAGGTCTTAATCAGGTTTAAATTCCATAACATGCAATACCCTAAATATCAGTATTCTACATTTTTAGCATATATAATCCAAATATAACCCATATATGGCACAAAATACCATCCTTTCCATTGTACGATGAACACTCTTGATCGTCACCTCTTGAATTATCCTATAATGTCTTAGATCTACAAAAAGGATAAAATCATTCAACATTGGATAACTAAAGAGACATAAAAAATCAGGAAGAGGGGCTCTATGAGAAGGGAGAACACATCAGTGGGAATACAATTCACCCAGAGGTGTCTCAATAAGAGCTCAGACGGAGGAATGATAGGGCTTCGATGTTATCTGTTGTCTCTTCAAACTCCTATATGAAACACGAGAAGAATAATAATGTTCTGGATATGAGATGCGACCCCGCTCCATTTAATAAATTATAAAGAAAAGTACATAGTGTGTTTATTTAATTTAAAATCTTTGTACTAGCCACAACCGGCCCCTCTTTAGGTAGTCCACCATGTCACCTACACGGCCATGTACTCAACTATTACACAGCTAGTACACAGCTACATGCCGAAACCGGGTACACAATGTGTACTCAAAAGTACATGGTGTGTACTTAGAAAATTTCATATTTTTTCCTTTTTCCTGAAAAATAACTGAAAACAATGTTCCATTCCTAAAAAAATGATTCACATTCATACAATAAGGATCAAATTCTTTCCAACAAATGTAACTAGTATATTGGTTCTTACCTTAGACACCCTCCCTCGGTATTAGGACATCAAAATATGATTCCTGTCTCCGCCAAACCCACTCCATAAGACTGGATTTCATGGCTAGATCTTCTAAAACAATCTTCTTGCACTGTTCTTGAATCTCTAGGTGCATCTTGGAAAATTAAACCATCAAATTTCACTCATTGTTTGTCTGTTGGATAACATTTGTATGAGTATTACTACTTGTGTAATTAGCTACTGTATTCCCCTTTCTAGGTAAATATGAAAGAACATAATCGATTGACTATATGTAATAACCAACATGTGCTTCCAAAAATAATCAAGTATCACCATGTGTAGATGTATTAGGGAATTTTTTTATCCATGTAAAGACCAAATGGTCACAAAATATTTAATTCCACCAACAATGTAACTAAATAACCTTGACCGCTTGCTCATGGTCATGTGTGGGGTAGTTCCACTAATGAGGCATTTTTTGGTGGGAACTGTGTCATAAAACCTAATCACCCTAAAAATGTACTTCTCCTAGCTCAATTCTTGAAGTATAATAGTTAATTTTATATATTATTCATGGATATGGAAGATTCCAATTTGATTCTAAAGTCATTTTCCCATTCAACACCTGAAAAAATGCCTCAAATGCATTTTTCCATATTAACAGCAAACTCTTTTTAATGAAGCTCTTATTATGCACTTATAGGAGTGAAAAGTAATGTATGAAATTACAATAATATCCATCCACCCCCATGAAACTATTTATATCAAATACATTATTGGGATGTTCTTAGGGACTATAGTACCAGTCTTCTCTAGTTCAATAGATTTCCCTACCTATGAGATTATATTCCAAATAAGTGAACCTTATGAATTAAGAAATGTATAATTTTAGGATCTTTTCACTTATATGGTTTTTTATTAGTTTATATATCATAATATCAAGATTGGTATCATGGTTATATCTAGTGTGAGAATAAATTTGGATGTGTTCTATGGAGACCACCATAAATAAATCCAGATGTAGGTGGAAAACATGATTCCTTAGAGACATACTGTCTTCAAGTAAATTTGTGAGGCTGAAGAACATGAATAAATAATTTAGAATCCTTACAATCATTTGAATGTTTTTCATGGAATGTCTAATGACCACACATCACTTGATGGTAGCCCAACCTCAAATCATCTGTAAAGGTAACCATTCCTCCTTGGATATGGTTTGATAGGTCATATATATAAGGGAGCGGATACTAGTTCTTTTCTATATGATGGTTCAAATTATATAATCCACCACTATATGAGGGTAACATATATCTTCTTTGTGAAAATGATTAATGAAACCCAAGGATAAGTTCTGAGTAGGATAACACCATTTTCCACTAGATTATATAAATACTTCCAGAGTTTCTGTAGTTCTACAGATTTCATTATTTAGGGTGGAATGAACATTGGTTCCACACCTGGAATAAGCTTGATTGTGAACTGGTCCACTCTCACATTAGGTATACCATAGATATTTTCAAATAAGACATCCTCTAAATGATCCAAAATCAAAGAGATGTCCACAAACTAAATTTCCTAATTTCTTATAATGTGGCTTTTCTTCTAGTCTATTACCATACACATCCTCGAATGCTTTGGGCCATATCGACTAGCCTAGATATCGAATTATTCCTTATTAATATGCATTATTCCCTCAAGTGAGGAAGGAAAAACCCTTTGATAATAGAAGTCAACATGGGAATGATAAAGAACTAGGTCATCCATACCAAGAATGATGTTGAGGCTAGTCATCTTGAGGAAAAATAAATTTAAAAAAAATAGTACCCACATATCTAAATGGGGAACAATTTATATTGGTATATTCCCTTTTATTGAAACCCTAGTGATGTATCATGACTAATAATGTCAATAAAGTATTGTATTTCATGTCCCATATATTCCATAACTGAAGAAGATATAAAATAATTTGTCGAAACTATATACAATAGGTAATAAACAAATGTTGATGCTACTGAAATTGTACCTTGTTATTTAGATGTCCTTTATCTATTATACATATTCATATTATGTGATGATAATATATATCCTGAACCACAACCCTTAAGTGAAACACGACTATCCTATACTGGCGCACACAACATGTGCTGAGCCTGATTGATCTGACATCCTTTGTCATAACCACCCCCATGGCTTGAACATCCAGTAAAACACCATCTTCCATACTAGAATAGAGTCAATAATCATTTACCTGAAATCAATGAATGTAAATATCCCCTATCACATGAAATGAGAGGAAAATATCATAAAAATTTCTATAGGTGACCCGTCCTTTTGCAATCTTGGTACTTGATTTGGTTCATTGTTCATTAAATATCTTTTTGGATTATACCATCACTATGGTGACACACCACATTTTTGTTAGCTCATGCCATATAGCTAATATGACCACTATGTGTGCCCTCAATATTAGGTTTCTTACCACTAGATAAACCACTCCCTTTTTTAGAAGCTGAACTTCCCTAGCTCACATTGCCGGATTATCTCAGGTTCTACCCAGTGATGACTGAATGGTTAACTATCTATGATATAGTGTCTATCTATAATGAATTTACCTACAATTAGATGGTTTATTCTATCAAATCATCAAACTGTGCCACAATCATCAACTAATCACCATTCAAGGCCTATGAAAAACTCTATAATTCAGTGAAATGAGATGATTACTCTATCATTGACATGTCACCCTACAATAGGTGAATAAACACTCAGGTGTGGTCCAATATCTATGTTTGTGGAATGAACTAGTCAAAAAATGATATCTAGATGTTCATCCAAACCATACACTTATGTCAATTATTCAGAGTTAGTACATCCCACAAACCCTTGGAGGAGTCACACAACTTGTAGGTGATTAGATTGAAACTCCATTATTCAAGCATCTCTACATGACCAAATTTAGTATACATGGCCTCTAACCAGGACTTAGTAGCCTAAGGACTTCCACCCCCTAATAACGTAGGATTCTTCCACATCTGGAAATATGAAATCAATTACTCCATGGTAATGATTGGTCGTAGATCACCTAGTACATGCTTCATGATGAAAATCAAAATTACCTTATAAATAAACATTTGGGGCCAGTGGAATATTAATATATTGGGCCTTAGGATTCACTATAGGAGGTGTGATGGGTGGTTCCATTCCGACCACCACCATATATTTTGGGTTTCTACTTTCTTTGCACACTATGTGTGGATATAGTGGGACCATAAGTCTATAATTTCAATGTTCTCTCTTCAAATAATATTTAACAACATAGAGGAAAAGCGATAAGAATGAAGTTAAATTAAAAGACCACCTATAATGAGCCAACAAAATAAACCTATTACCAATTCTATGTTTAGGTGGTATGAAAGGACACAACAGAACACATGAGACAGAACCTACTACCCAATATGATGATCAGGATAGGGACATGGTATCATATAACATAAAAGATGTTCTAGTATATCGTGTTTCTAATTCAAGGTATAGAAACAATATATAATGACATAGGTTTAACATACATTGATATTACCTCATTTTTTGATTAATATTAATATCATTATATTGTATATACACGATGACTATAATAGTTCTAGTTTCTTTGGAATATTTGATCACATTTTTATAGATTATTGAATTATCTTCAATATCTTCCTTAAATATAATTCACATTAGTACTCCTACATAAAACAACTCTTCATAAACATGGGAAATGAAACATAATAAAGGGTTGAGATAATATTAATAGTAAGGATAAATAAAGGAAAAATATAGGTAGAACATGAACATAAGGGTATGGGAACATGAGATTAACATTTCAAGATCATAACCTCCATATCAAAGATCAAATACTTGAGACATGGAATAATGATTGGATTTTTATATGTCATTAATAATAACATAATAATGACCATAGATAATGTGATCATATGATAGAAAAAATACATTGAATTTTTAGAAATCATATAATTATGAAAATTATTATATCAAGTCTACTTACGAGGACCTTGATAAGTTTTTAGTATTGAGCTAGTCACCCCTGTAAGTATTTAGATATTGTGGTAAAAACCCACATATCTTATTTGGCATTGGGATAAAAACCCATATATTTTTTTATTTTAAGGCATAGTATACATGTTGTGTACTATCATTCATTCAGGCTTGGGCTACAACCTGTGTACTTTCCTTTTTTTAGTCATGGTCTATAACTAGTGTAACTTATTTTTTTGGGCATAAGCTACAACCTGTGTACCTTATTGTTTTCCTTTTTATACAACATCATTTTTAACATTTGATCTCATATACAATTTTTAATTACCCATGCATTGGAAGAGGCTACAGGTCCCTCCTTGGAAATAATAAAAACATGAAAAAATGTGAGACATGATAACAAAAGGTGCATCATATAATGACCCAAATAATGATATGGGTCTCATTAAAATCATATCATATCACATGAAATAAAATGGGTATCATTAAAATTTCATCATATAATCATAATGGGTAAAAATTATAATCTCACAATCATTTAATCAATGCATAACCTGTGTGAAGTAGTGGGTTTCACGGGCATATAACCCATGGAAGAGAAATATTTCACATAAATATTATTCCATAAAAAATGCACAATTATAGAATGAATATTAATGGTGTTCTAGAAAAATATCCCATGTAATGAATACCCTAAAAATAGTATGGAAAATTTGATAGAAAATAATTTTCAAACATCTCACAAAAAATTTCCTAATGAAAAATTCATTAACGTTTTGTAAAATATTTTTTGAAGCATCAGAAAATTTCTAGACAATTTCTCTTGAAACATGTAAAAAAATCTTGAAAACTTTTTGAAAACCATATTCCATGATAAATAATTACGAAAATATAAATTAAACCTGAATACAATATAAATCTATTTCTATGAAAACACATTTTTAAAAACATATAATGGGGTCATTATAAATCATTAAAACAACACTTTTAAACATAAAACTATTTAATAAAAAAAATCACTTTTAAGATATTTTTAAAATGAAAAAAATTATATTATAATATGAAAATATTTTCCTTAAAAAATATCCATTAAAACATACAATTAATGATTCAAGGATAAGACAGTAATTCTTGTGGGTATGTCTTTACATGTCATTCATTCCTTTTTCACCTCAAACTGTTAGAAAAGTGCCCAAATCGTTAAATTATAATAATATTACAATTTTAAAATTTTTTTGAAACATAAATAAATCGGTAAAATTTTATTTTAAAATCATTATATAATAGTAAATAATATTGGTAAAATATTTTAGAAAACATAGTTTTAAATGAACATATATATCTGATCGAAAGGGTGAATAAATTAGGTTTTACGAAAAAACATATTCTTAATTTTATTAATTAGAAAAGAGTGGAATGCAGTACTTAATTTATGAATATGGACTGTATAAACATTGTATAATATTATTGATGAGTTTTCTTGAGAGATGGATCATATTATTTCCTCAATGGAAACATAATCTTGAACAATATCTATAATAATGAGATTGTAGAAATAAACTGTTACCACTTTATTTACATTGATGCATAATCCCCACGAAAGAATAAAATTACATAAAGATTAACATATAATTAAAATTAGTATATTAATTATATGAAATTCTATTAGGCAGTATGTAATCCACATATAAATATGTATGTTCATAACTTGTTATTTATCTCAATGATAGAAAATTGAGAAAAATTTACTTTACCGATTTGGTAAAATTTTAACCATAAAAACAATTAATGAATGACCATTAAATGGATATGAAAAAACACAAAAATTTAAGGATCAGAGTCATAGAATATGTTAATGTATATAATTTATACAACATATAATAAATATGTTGGGAAAATGGCTTCTGTCTCATGGAAATTAAATGTGAGATATAGAAACCCTTACCTTTTGTGTTGATTTTTTTATACACAATAAAGATACATGTATAATAAACATATGTTAATTAAAAATATACTATAAAAACATATTATTATAAAAATAACACATATTATTTTATAATTAATTAATATTTCATGTTTATTCTGATATCTTTTTTAATGATACATTTCATGTATAGTCCATGTTGTTTTTTATATATGTTTTTTTGTTATTATTATTTATAAAATTAATTATATAATTATTAACTTATTTATAGAATATATAATAGGTTATAAATATATTATATCTTAATTACATATATATTTAAAAAAATAAATGAAACATTTGAATATGAAATGGAATACAATATTCATGGAGATGATAGGTCATTCTACATATAAACATTTTTTCCATTTTATTAAAATATTCAAAGAATTAAATAAAATGAAACATATTTATATATATTATATATAATTATATGCTAATTTTTATGTCATATATATATCATATAATTTTACTAAACTATCCATTATATATTCAATTTAGAGTGTGAACGAAATCTAATCCCTATGAGGAGGCGATAGTCCAGATTTCCGCAAAAGAAATTATCATATATATATATATATAATTTAGAGAATGATAGAATATGTCATAAAATAATTAAAATAGAATAAATATATATTAAATATCACATATATATATATATTATGAAAATATATTTTCCATCATAATTCGGAACCATGATATGTGGTAAATGAAAAACGAACAACGTTGTTTCATGGGGAGGTAGTTCCCCATATAAAAGAAATTTTTGTTCATTACACATTGTATGGAATTCTGTAATTTTAGGTATAACCGTTTGAATAAATATATATTAGTATATTTAGTGTGTTTATGATATTATATAATCATGTAATAATAAATTTTTGTGGTGGGTAATGAAAATAAAACAAATGTGCTTGACGAAGGATGTTACATCTTTTTTGGGTAACTCATATTGTGTTCCACCAAGGAACATGGTAGGATTTCATCCAAATGGGAGTATTATAGGATGAAGTTAGGTGTTTTAGGAACTTAATTTATAAAATTTTGGTTGAGAAGAATCACTAGATATGTGTTAATAAGGGGAAGTGGTTATTACATTTTTAGAGTAGAGGAGGAGTGCTGTTTTTGTAAATTTTGGAAAATGGAATTACAGTCAAATTTTTCCTATTCCATGTGGCTAAAATAATTTAAAAATCATATAAGATAGTATATGTTATAAATAATAATAAAAAAATATTTTGGAAAAGTGTATATCTCTTTATGGTGATTAAGTTTACCATTTAATCCCTTGTTAAGCTAATTTTCCTCAAAATCAGTGCAATTAATTTTAATTACTATCACTAAATTTTTTCATAAAATTTATTGAAATTATTAAATATAATATAATATTTTTTCAAAATTTGAAATCCAATTTTTCTAAATTCAATTCACATAATTGGATCAAATTAATTTGAAATTAATCACACAGGCAGGATGATTATGATCATTTTTAAAAATAAAATATTTACAAGTAATGTGTGTTTTTATATCTAATTTCACAGTGAAATTAATCCCAATGATATAAATTTTATTAAATTACATATAGTTGATATTTTTATACTTTTAAAATATTTATAAATATAATTTAACAATATTAAAAAATTGAATGAAAAAATAAGTTTTGAATTTTAATTTAGTATTTTCACCATTCTTTAAAAAAATAGAGCTACATTGAAAAATACCGTAAATTCACCCTAACCTAATTTTTATGTTTATATATAAAAAATATTTTCATTTCAACACATGTAATTTATAAAATTTTCCAAATATATATTTAAATTAGGTTTTCCTTTAAAAGGCGGTTATACGATTTTTTTGAAAATTGCATGTTTTTAGGTAATATTCGATTTGTTCCCATCATATGCATATCTGATATATTAGATTGCTGAAATGAATAGTTTACTCAATATATTACATAAATATTTAAATATTATCATTAATTAATATTTATTAATTTAATTTAGTAGGATAAAAATTCATTTTGACCTTAAAATTAGCTTCCATGAAAATATTCCATTTATATTAATTTGGTTATTATATTAAACATTAATTAATTTGTAACCATTAATCTAAAACATATATTTTATTGTTATTAAATCCTATTCATAACCTTCAACATAAAGGCAACGTTATATCTTATTATATTAAATAATAATATTTTTAATAATATGTTGTTATTTGGTAAAACTTGGTATTGCGTGTTACGAAAGCCATTGGGGAAATTCAGTATTGTGTGTAATGTAAAATAGCCTAATTTTTCCATGTAGATAAATAAAATTATTTTTTTGTGTGTAGTTCATAATTTCATATAATGAAATCCAAAAAACAATTCATTAATATAAAAAAATATTTTCAAGGTTTTGTGAAAAATATAACAACAAAAAGATTAATTTAATGTGAAAAACTATGTTTCATAAAATGTAGGGTTGCAACATTATACCTCTATACGTTAATATTCTACCTCAAAATTAATTTGGGTTATCAATGTTGTAACTCTATAATGTTACTTTCATAGAAAACCCACATCAAAAAAATGAATATTGTATGTTTCTTTAATAATGGAATGTTGGAAATAGAATGGTTACCCAAATTAACATATACCTAGGTTTCCATATATGAGAACATAGGTGGGGAGTTAAAACATAAGAATGAAAGAGAAATATAACTATCATGTTTAGATATATAGGTATTGAAAATAAGGTAATGATAAATATAACAATCATAACCCCATAAATCTGAAATGATCGAAGGAAACTTTTGATTCATTAGAAATGAAGATACTAGGATAAATTGTTTGGTTTTAAGATTTATTTTCCTAATGATGAATAATTTTCATGAGAGGATATACATACATTCTTCAGTAACATCACACCCTTTGTTGCATCTTGATAAATTTCTATCTAATCCCATTATCAAAAATGGAAATTTAATTATTCATTCCTTCAATATTAACAGATCATAATATCCATGAGAATCCATCCCATCTCTCATCAATTACAATTTACACAATGTTTGCAGAATAGTTTACCCAATATGCATAAATAAACATGTGGTGAGATAGTAATTTAATATCATATATATTATCCAAATTTTTCCTTCGAATTTCTACAAATGTAAAACCTTATAACACTTCCTAAAGATAAAAATCGACAACTTTAGATAGACAATCACAAAATAATATTACCATTGATCCCCCATATATCATTATACTGATCTTATTTTTCACATAGCAAACATGTGAATATTTTAAACCTGTAATATTTTGAAAATTTTAATCACCAAAGATAACAAAAATCATTTTTGGAAAACATTCATGAATTTTTATTCCAAATTTTATTAGATGTATTCATTGAATACCAAAACACATAAACTCCATCCATTATAGAATAAATACTTTTTCAACAAATATATTATTAGTTATGTGGTAAAAATTAATTTCTATTTTACTAATTCACATAAAAAACATATTTATCCCAAAAAAATTATCTTATCATAAGAAACATATTTTGGTTTATATTTTCCATAGTCGTGGGTTTTCCATGGACATAACATTGGTATTAACACTATTTTCCTGTCCACAAGAAGCATTAAACGTATCCCTTTAAATACTTTGTGAAAAAAATATAAATTTTACCATACTTATATATATCACCATTCGTATAACATAATTCATGAATCCAAATAAAAAAATCTCAATTATTCAAATACATCCTTATGCCCCATGAAGGATACCACACCCTATTTATTAATACGTCACTTGATTCACATATCGTCTGTATTCTCATCATCTATAGTAATATATCCTTTACTTGTACCACCATTTTGAGTCACTTCAGGACTATTAAAATTAAGAAATCAATTTTTATAATGATCATCCATTAAAAAAAGTCATATAATCAATAATATAATAGGGAGTCCAATATTCCAATACACTGCATAAACTGAAATGTTAATTTTTTCCGTTCCAATTAATTTGTGTCCTTCTTTTCAAGAGTCAAAACTTCTTTCTGTTCCTCTAATACATGAACTTAGGATATTCT
Source organism: Viscum album (assembly GCA_963277665.1). Classification (NCBI taxonomy): domain Eukaryota; kingdom Viridiplantae; phylum Streptophyta; class Magnoliopsida; order Santalales; family Viscaceae; genus Viscum; species Viscum album. The sequence goes on along the minus strand of OY728141.1, from coordinate 1,276,419,791 downwards.
TTCCACAGTCTTAACATATAGTAAACTAAACCTTCTTTCCTCCATGGTCTCCATCACAAGAACACTCATCGAAATCCATCCTTCTCGTCCGTGGAGTCTATGATATTGATTTAAGGTAAAAATAAATAAATTTCCTTGAAAAGTAATTATCCAAGATCACAATGTCACTTTCTCAATTGATCATCCCATTTGAAAACTCATCAGGAATGTTTTGGCCAAATTTAATGTTATCCCAGTTCCTATTTCTTACAATCAATTAACTAGAACTATAAATCATATTTTGAAAAATATATATCATAGTAGAAACCCACATTATCATGAAAAAAACATTTATGTTGTCTAAATCACGACAATCATGGAACATAGTTTTTTAATCTATGACACTAAAGGTTTATACTAGGTTATAAATTTTAATATTTTCTTTAAATACTTCATGTAGGTTAATATAGTGTTTATGAATTCCCAAATCATATCCATAGGGAGTGTAAAACTAGATGTGCAGTACTGCATATTTTCATCTACTAGGTTACGAAAGAGTTAGGCCCTAACAGACCTTATCAGAGTTGTTACTCCTAAGTATATCTATGCCAAATACATTTCCACATGTAGTATCAAGACATGTATGTATTTATAAAAAACCTATCACTCTATATTTTAAAACTATTCAAGGTAATTTTATATATGTCTTTAAATACATCCCAAGAGAAGTCTGTAAAAATATACCAATGGATATCACTAAGGATTTTGATCCATGTTTCCAAAGGTCGACTAATCCTTTAATTTTTTACCAAATATAAAAAAAAGTATTAACATACATGTAATTACATCATTTTATTTGTATATTCGGAAAACTATGAATTAAAATTCGCAAGGATCATAATACTTTAGTATATTTGTAAATGTGTATTACATTATTCTAGTTTGGAAAAATTACATTAACAACTCCCTTAAAATCATCACCTTTAGTACTCCAAAATTAAACTACTATTCATAACCTAGGGAAAGGTAAAATAATAAAGGGGTGAGATGAAATGACCAGAAATGGAAAATAATGGAAATATTCATGCATAACATGAACATAAGGCTACAATAACATGATGATAACATTTGAAGATCAGACCCTACATATCAATGATCATATACATAATACACAGAATAATGATTGGATGTTCATAATACATGAATCATAAGATTATTAATAGCATGAAAAATTTTCTAATATCATAGGCACAATACTTATAATTTCTGGAAAACACATAAACATAGAAATAATTTTGTCTGTACTACCTGTTGTGAACTTCCTTACATGCTTGTCTTGGGTTAATCACCCGTGTACCTACATCATTATTGGGAAAAACCCCCATGTAACTACTTTTATATTTGACTAGGAACACATGAAACATTTTATTTATGTTTTGGGGTATAATACATGTACCCTCTAACTTTCATAATTGGGCTATAACATGTGTACTTGCTTATTTTCAGGCCTAGGCTATAACCAGAGAAACTTCTTATTTTATGACATCGTTTATAACATGTGTACCATATTAATTTTTGGAATGGGATGAATAATTATTACACATTGATCTCATATTATATTTATCATTACCCAATTCATTGAAGGGATATATATGTCCCACCCTAAAATATTATAATCATTCATAATAATACCACAATACAATAAAACATGCATTACATCTTGAATTCCAAAATGATATGGGTTTCATAAACATCATATCATAACCCATTAAATGAAATAGTTATCATAAAAACATTATTATATCATTATATGTGGAAAAAAATATATATATCATATTCAATTCATCAAAGCATAACCCATGAAAATAAGCGGGTTTCAAGAGAATATAACCCATGGAAGACAAACATATGTCATAAAATTTGTTCTATAAAAACTGAAATCATTTATGAAAAAATATGAATGGTGTGCATGGATAATATCCCTAGTAACTCATAAAATATTTCAAAGTACATCATCTTAGAACAAAATTAATTTTTGAAATATTTTTTAAAAACGTTTCCTTTAAAAAAATATAGGCTTTGAAAAATATTTTTATAACATAAAATATTTTGAAGACCATTTTCCTTGAAAAATAAAAAAATAATCATGAAAATATTTTCAATACCACATTCATTGAAAAAAATTATAAAATTGAAAAACGATTCTTCTAGATCATTGGATTATATTTATTCCACAAAAACCTTTAGAAAAAATATAAAGGATGCATTGAAAATCATTTAAATTACTTTTTAAGCATTATAATTTTTATTGGAAACATAATGTCTTTTATATGCATATTAAATTCATCAAATTTACAAAATATTTGGGTAATATGTTAAAAACAATATAACCTCATAATGTTATAATGTATTCCTCATGGAAATAATTATTAGGACTTGTGATAATCATGTACATGTTGAACAATAATTTTAGACATTACAAGTAAGAAAAGTTACTTGATAAAAAATGGCCTGAATAGTAATTTTAAAAAAAAATCATTAAAATATAATAAATGGTTATAAATTTAATTTAACATTATGGGATAACATTAAATGTTTTTGAAATATTCATTATAAATCACGGTTTTGAAAAAACACATATTTCCATCAAAAACGATAAGTAATGTCTTATTTTTATAAACACACCTTCTTAATTATATTTTTAAAAAAAGTTTGAAAAATTGTAATAATATATGAAAATATCATGAGTGACTGGTGTTGAATAAATTTAATAGCTGTTATAAATAGATGGAACATAATTTTTCACCAAGGAAAACATAATGATAATTAATCCCGATAAAGATGAGATTGTTGCAATAAAATATTTCCACAATCATAAATTTGAATCATAATCCCCATGAATAAATAAAAATAAATGAATCTCAAAATAACATTAAATTAAGTATATTAATAATATTACATGTCAAAGAGATATATATACACCCCATATAAAAATATAGGTGCATACCATGAAAAATATCTCTAAAAAGGTTTATTGAGACAAAATTATTTTCTGATATGGTATCAATTGAACCATAAACCCAATGAATGAAATATAATAAAATTTAAATTTAAATACCAATATATTTAATTATATTAATCATATGATATGTTCCTTGGAATTATATTCTATACGTATAATAAATATTTTGTGAACATGGACTCATTCTCAGGGAAACTAAATGTGATAAAAGAAAACCATTTCCATAAGTATTGAATCATTTCTAACATGTTCAAGAATAATGTATTGAAAATATATGTTTATTATAAATGAACTACAAAATAAAAATAATATATCTAATAACATATATGATTTTATTAAGACATTTTGTTATCTATTTATTAAAATTTGTATGTTAATGTTATATTTTGGGTAATATCTGTGTTGTATTTCAGATAATTTTCTACTTGTTATTATTTATATCCATTCTTGGATCATGATTTAATTATTTAAATAAGATAAAAAATTATTTATATATATATATTATTCATTATATTTTTATTTATAAAAATTTATAAAAAATATAAATATGATATGAAATACATCGATAACAATGATGGTAGACCGTATCCAGGCATGAATGCTATTTTAGTTTTATTGTAATATTGGAATAATTATTTGGAATTAAAGGTATGTATATATATATATATCATTAATGTATAATAATTATGTCATATATATCATATAACATCACTAAACCATCCTTTATACATTCAATATATAGTGTGAACGAATCACATTGATTTGAAGAGGTGGTAGTCCTAATTTCCCCAAATGAAAATATCATAAGTATAAGTAATGAAAATAATGAAAATTTGTGTTATAAAATAACGAAACAATAATAAATATATATTATGTATAATATATGAAATATTATAATTATGTTTCTATCATAATTCCCAAAAATTTCATCGTACACGTGAACAATATTTTCATTACCAATTATATGGAAGTGTGTGTATGTTTAGGTAGAAAGTTTTGATAAATAACATATTATAATATTGATTATACTAGGGTGATTATATAAACATCAAATAAGAAAATTTTATGGGTTATAGACAAAAAATAAAATAATGGATCTTGAGAAAGGATGAAACCTCTCCTCTAGGTAACTCTTCAGGGTTTCCACCAAAGAGATTCCTTGGTTAGATTTCTAACCTAAGGTTAGATTCTTGGATGGAGGAAATGTTTATGGGGATTATTTGTGAATATTTTTTATGATCCAAATTTCATGAGATGCGTGAATAAGATTGTATGGTTAGTGCGTTTTTATAGTTGAGGAAGAGTGGAATTGTTGTATATTTTGGAAAACATAATTCCACCCATGGCTATACCATGTCAAGTGTATCCAATATTAGACCAAATTAAAAAAAATTGTTGGTGGGGTTGGTATATGAACATCCAATGTATTTTGGGAATTTTTATATGTCATATTTACCCTTATGATTATGTTTTAGTCGAATGTTAAGATAACTTTCATCTTAATTGTTGTAATTAAATTTATTTACAATCACTAATATTTTATTTTCAAAAACTAATTTAAATTATTAAACATATAAAATTATTCTCACATAAAATATTGAATCCATTTTTCCAAATTCCAATCAAAATAGTGGTTGAAATTAATTTAAAATTAATCTCAAATGGGGGATGATAATGATGGGTTTTAACGTAAAAACAATCAAAACTACTCTATGTTTTTATATCTAATTTAAATGTGAAATTTATCCCAATAACAAAAATTCGATTAATTGATGAATAATTGATATAGTTATACATCAAACCCAAATATAAATATAATCTAACTATATTAATAATTTATAAAAGTTAAAAGTTTTGAATTTAAATTCCCTATTTCTAACACTTCATCAAAAAAAAAACTTCATAAAAAATACCATGAAATCACTTTATCCTAATTTTTAGGATTCTGTTTATAATTTTATTTCTATTTTGAAATATTAAAATTTTGAATTTTTGAAAATTTTTATTTGAAATTGGGTCACCATTATAAAGAAGTAATAATACTCTTATAAAAATATAGGTTTATTATGTGTAATAATAGCTTCGTTTCTGCCTTATGCCTATCAAATATATTTGATGAATATAAAAAATTAATTATTAACTATATAAGATATATATTTATTTAAAATTATTATACAATAGTAATTCATTTAATTTGTTGTGGTAAAATACCATGGTGACCATAAAAGAAATTTTTATAAAAACATTCTCTTTATATTCAAGTGGTTCTTATATTCATTTTTAATTTGTTTTTATCCAATGAAACAAAAATATTATTTTCAAGCTATATAATATTATCCATAACATTGAACTTAAATTCTAGGTTATATATTATAATATTAAATAATAATAAAATAATGTTTGATAAAACTAAGTTTTATATGTTACATAAACCATCATAGAATGCTAGTCTTGTGTGTAACATAAACTATCCTTGTAGTTTTTTGTATAGGAATATAGAATTTATGATGATTTTTGTTCATGATTAAATTGGTATTGTTTATAATGTAATCAAAACATAGTGCTTTGGTATAGATAACTATTTTCAGTCTTTTGTGAAATACAATATGTCAAAAAGATTAAACTGATTTGGAAATAATATTCCCCAAAATCTCATGGTGATAAAAATCACCATTCACTTTTTAATTGACATCCAATTTAATAGTAGCCTGTTTTTTTAAACAATAATATATTTATTTTAATTTTCAGTTATGTTGTTTTTGATATCTCAATTCAATTAATTATTCCCCAAATTATTTATTTATAAATTCCTATAAGCATTATAAATTGAAATTAGTATATCATGTAACTGTAATGTAACCCGTTCGTTTGGTCTCTAAACATGAATGTGCATGAATAATTATTTTATTGATTGAATTACATTCCAAATTTATAGAATTATGCACCTCTTAAATTTTAATTTTCATTTATCAATGAAGCCAACTAAAATAGATTAATTGGATAATTAAAATGTTTTCATCAGTTAATGCAAGATAGATCCATTTAGTTTGATGTTGGTATATAAATTATCTCAATTGTATCTTTCATGATAGAAACACAAGAACATTGGAATATGTAAAAATAAGGTACTCATAATTAGAAGATGAAATACATTCAATGAATTAAAAATACTGATATGGAATGAAACAATTCATGAAATTTAGGTCATACGGTGCATGGAATGTTTCATGAATTAATACGACCTCATATCCCTAGGATATGGTACAATAAATCCCCTCATTATAATATAAATAGTAATAAAATCCCAAAACAAGTATTCCACACAACATAAAAATCTGTAAAATTGTACGATGCTCAACCAATGGTAGTATTTACCCCTCCAATGTAAGTTTTGTCCGATAATTATGTGGGTTAGAAAATTTCAAGGACAATAACATTATAATATTAAAATACACCTATTATCCAAAAAAATTTCCAAACACTAAGTTCAAAGGAAATGAACAATGATACCATGTTGTAGCAACCTGCCCTACAATCCACTAAGGGTGCCCCATGTTGGTCGACCACATGACTCTAAGTTTCCATTCTTGCACTCTAGAAGATGTTGACTTTCTAGTAGAGTATATGGTGGTTCCATGGGGAGAGTATTCCCAAATTTATCTGTGTTCAAAAAAAATGGCGTATATTAGTGGTATAAAGTGAAATCATAATAATAAATCACTAATGATAAATAAGCTGGTGGAAGAAGAATAATCAATATATAAAACTTTATGGTGATGATCATGTATCTATAATAAATGAGAACATGAAAAAATATCGGATACGTTAATATAACACATTCTATCAAAATGAAAAATGAAAAATAGTACATGGTTTTAGAATCCTGATTTTAGGGCTGATCCCTTGCTTCCGTACTCTATCCTAGTCCTGGTAATTAAGATATGAAGATGAATCCTACCCTTTATTGTAACGCCCCGACCCTAGTTACCCAGAGTCGGTGCATTATTACATAACATTGGCATGATCATGAGAAAGATCAAGTCTCGAAAGACCGATTAGTTTAGTAGCCTTGGAATAACTAGATACATCCACAAATTTTTACATTACATCATAAAAAAAACATCTTGTCTTCATATCCCCTCATACTATCCCTGCAGGTCATTCATAAATTACTTCTTCATAATCCTGGGAAAAATAAAACATTGAAAGGGGTGAGCTCGGATGCTCAGTAAGGATAACATTATAGCAGAAGCTTTCATAAATAAGCATAAACACTTAAGGCAATTTATAACTAAAACAAAAGCCTTTTAAAATTGAACTTCAACATAGTATGGCAAAAGTAAAATGAAATAATGCCATTTACTTACTCACATGGATATTCTACTAGTCGAATGATCACATGAAATATCAATAACCACTTTCATAATGATGGAATGCATAATGCCAGACTATCATAACCACATAGCCAAGGCCTCGTGCCAAGACTACAAATAAGATTTTGCCAAGGCCTTGTGCCAAGACACTAGTTTGTCTCATGAGACCTACCGATGCATCGAGGAGCTATAGCGGGCTCCACCCGTCACTTATTAAGTCCAATGCATTCCTCATATGAACATGTTTAAGCATAAAATAAACATTCGTATTAAAACTAGCATACGAAATGTCAATACTTTAACCACAAACCATGAATGGTATAAAAATAGAACATCCACAGTCAAACATAACTCATTTGATACAATATGGAAGATTGTATTGTATCACATTAACCTCAATCATGAATAATGAAGGATGTTGACATAGATGAAAATAATCATCAAAACTATTTGAGAGAAATATCCCCCTTTTCTTGAAAACATTTAAAAGTCACACTATTTGTCAAGAAGCCATTTAAAAATAGATTTTTGAATCAAAGTGTCCCATACCACTTTGAAACTTTTAAAAGGATTTTTAAATTTAAAACTTTAATGTCCATAAAAATAAATCCTTAAAACCATTTTTAAAATATGGACATTAATGAGCATGATTTAGAAGAATAATTCTTTAAAACATTTTAAAATGGTATTTTGGTTAGAGTTTCTAACCAAAAGAGAGACACTTGAATACAAATAATTGAGGTAATAAAAACATTGTAATATCATGAGAATAATGGAATTCATGATATACTATGTCAAAGTACATTATATACACCACATAAAAATGATTCGGTGTATATCATCAAAGAAGTCTCAATGGAATGTAAATTGAGATGAAATCTCTCATAAAGGTTGTATCCTTAGGTTAAAGATAAATCAACGACATAATTATGTGTGACAAATATAAATACACTAAATATGATTGGATATTCAGTGTAAATCAATCAAAGGATATTCACACATATTCTTGTAAAAACAATACCAACGAATTGGATGTTTAACTCAACAAATGGAGAATGAGTTAAAATTACTCTTATCAAATTCATATCAATGAATTGAGAATTATCAATGGAGTGATTTTGTGTATCAAACTTATATCCACAGGAAGGGGAGTGGAAATTATGACATAATCAAATGAATAGTGATTCCACACATAATCTTGGGGTAATATAATCAATAAAATATGCGTAAAGCCAAATGAGTGGAAATTGAAATCTCAAATTCCCTTACCGATTAGGTAACATACGAAACATACACCCATGAAAGAAGTATCATACCATGATGATGTAAATACCCATAAATTAAAGTATATTACACAATGAATACAATCATGGGCAGTACACATACACCACATGCAATAATTAAGTGGTGATCAATGGAAATCTCACGAAATTAAAAGTGAGATAAGAAAATCCCTTACTTTGTACTTTTTCCTTGGTCGATGGTAGGTTTACCTCCTGTATAATGGTGAAATAATTATTATTGAATAATAAAAGAATCATTTACTTTAATATGATATCATATATGATCTTTTAATATTGATTTGTTAATAATATCTTAGAATTATCGTCATTTCGGGTGTTAACGGGTTCATTATACTTTATATTCTTTGTTATGTGAGCCATATTCGTTATTAATGGGATGTATATTATTCATATCCAGAATGGTATCAAGTTCTTAAACATCATTTTTAAATCCTCAAATGATAATTATACTTGAATGGATACGATGGAGAATGAATCTCATCGCGTTCGTGGAGATGGTAGTCCGTACGTACGCACGAACGCTACTTCCATTTAATTTTTATTTTAAAAGAATCGAATCCAAATTATACATAGGTATATTACTATTCCAGTATAATATAATATTTTATATATGTTACTTAAGTTCATTAACACCATCCTTTATACGTTCCATATGTGGTATGAACGAGTCATATCATTTTAAGGGGGCGGTAGTCAGCACTTCCTCAAATGAAATTATCGTATGTATATATGACATGAAACGAATAATGGTATGAAATAAAATTGAATTACAGAAGCTTATATAAAATATATATCATTAATATCATATTTAATTACAGTGCCATCATAATGGCCACCATGAGAGGCGGTAAGATGTTTTTGAACAATCATCGTTTCGTGAGGCGTTAGTTTGCCATCCACAGAAACATTATGTTCATCATCCATTAGATGGAGTTGTGTGTATGTGTAGTTTGAATACTTCTTATAACAACATCCTAGTATATTGAGAATACTGGTGTTGTTACAAAATAAGGGAAATAAAAAGAGTTTGGGGGTTGAAGAAGCAAAATAAATGAAAATAATTTAAGAGAAATCATTACCTTTAATTTAGGTAACTCACTTTGGTTGGAACCAAAGGACTTGTTGAAATGCTTTCAGCCTAAGGGGAAGATTCAAGGAGGAGGAGAGGGATGTGGGGAGATTATTTGGGCAGAGTTTGGACGAGCCAAGTGGCTTGAGAGGTGTGAGGAAATGAGAAGGAGGAGTGCCCTTTTATAAGAGGGGTGAGGGGCACCTTTGGAAAAGCTAGAAATATTAATTTATAATAAATTCATATTCGGTTTCCAATGGCTCCAAAGTTGACTATTAAAAGGTTGAGGTGGGGATAGGTCGAAAACAACTCATCCAATAGAATTTAGACAGGTTTGGGTACTTATATTAACCTTATCTTTAAGTATTAACTCTAAGTTAATTAGTTTCACTTTTACAATGTCTCTTTGTTTTTTTATATAATATGGTTAATAAACTAACTATATACATCCAAAAGACCCCCATGTGGTCCATTAATGATTAACCTATCATAATATAAGTCTCTTGGCCGAACCTTAGATTTTTAGGAATTTAATATCAATTAATAATATAATATTTGTTTTAAGAACTCTTTTATGTCAATTTTGACACTATTCACTAGTTGATTTTTGTGAAACTCATAACAGATTGATTACTTCGAAAAAAGTGAAATAAATCAATCCTAATATATCATATTATCCTATAAAATTTGTTTAATTCATTAAAAGTTTAATATTATAATTATTTGGGTATTTATAATATCAATTATGTTAATTTTTTACTATTTTAGTAATTACTGCATCATCATTGTGTCATAAATAAAATAAATTATTTAATGTCAAAAAATTATAAATAAAATATAATTATGTAGGAAATATTTTTAGCTTTCTAATTAATATTTATAATCTAAAATCCAGCATATATAACCCTATGTAACAATTTTTTTTCTAAAAGATATATGCTTGTGTCATTTTGTATTCATTTTAACTTAATTAATATAAAGTGTCATTATCACTTACAAGTGGATCCATGGGGTCCCAAAATTGACCCAAAGATGCCCATGGTCGACCATGTATCAACCAATAGGGTTAAGACACATTTTAGGGTAATTTAGTATTATTATAATATTATTTTTTAACCCTTATTTACCGGATTTACCCTTAACCATGGTAAATAAAATATTTACCGCAGTAATTATTCAAAATGTCTAAAAATAAAAGTTACCTATTTACACAATTTGGACATACTGATTCCAAATATGGAATCCATTTTTCTAAATTCAAAACACAGAAGTGGCAGAAATTAATTTAAAATTAATTCCCGCTGTCAAAACAAAAAGCGTGTTTTTAAGAGATAATAACTATCAAAAGATTGACACTTGTTTATGTTCGGTTTAATTGTAAAATTATGTACAATGACCAACATTATATTAAATGGTAAAAATATATTCTAAATATACTTTAAAACCACTCAAATTCACAATTTATCACTATTAATTATTTTGATTAAAAAAGTTGTTTTTAATTAAAATTTAGTAATTTTCACTATTCATCAAAATATGAAAGTTATCCGAAAAGTACCAAAATTTCACCTTAGGCTAAATTCGATATTCCGAATCCAAAAATGAAGTCCATTTTGAAATATAAAATATATATAATTTCTAAAAGTAGGTATTACTATTTATAACGGCTAGTTTGATTGGTTGTGGTGTGTTAAAATCTCGAAGTTGCGTACAATGCACGTCATTGCATTATTCGAAAGAAAACATACCGAGGAAGCTTGGGGTGTTACATTCTCCCCTCCTTCAATAAATTGCGTCCTCGCAATTTTTAAAATTTTGCTTGGGAATATAATGGAAATTCCCACATCGGAAAAAGAGTCAATAAAACTGTCACTTTAAAAGAAAGAAAGAGAGGTATAAGGGTCATCCAAGATAACCCATACTAGGATTCCATGTAAGAAAACATGGATATGGATGATAAACTAAGTGTCAAGTTCTGATGGAGAGGGATAGAAATCATGATCAGGAGAAAGTTAACAATGAGAAAACCACAAACTTGTGTTGGGACAAACGACCATTAGTCTCCTAGTAGGAAAGTAAACGGACAACATTTTTTTTTAAGTTACATTACATAAGGAAGAGGAATTCATTTATGATATTGACTAAGAACATTATGAGATATACTTACATTTTAAGTATATTTTCATTCTTTAATAAATTTCCACCACTAACTCATATTTTTTTAAAACGATGAGTATTCAAGAAGACTTGGTCACATTGGAAGAGATAGAATAAACTTCTATAGAATCACATGATCCATGAAGGATAAACCATATATTTACATTGTCTTTGAAGATTAATCAAAACCAAAATGGTCAGTGAATGATCTAATGATCCCCCAAAAGGATATTCATTGAGATAAATATGCACTAATCTTAATTTCTAAAATTAAACCAACAATACCCCAAAGTTAAATAGATACCATTCAATAACCAATTGTCCTTAAAATCCTTTAATATAATCCAAACTAATATTGAAACCCAAAACATAGAAGAATTTGATTATGTAGTCTCCCATGTTAAATTGTATCTCCAAATGACATCAGATACTCTTAAAGTCACATACTCAAAAGTAATTAACCTAATCACATATTCTCTATTATAGGTTAATCATTTCCATAAATAACCCAAATCACTATAAATCCACAATAAAAACGTAGATAAAAATCTATCATTACTCCACAAATTAAACCCCATAGTATTCTATTTTCCTTGGACATATAGTGTTTCCAACAAAGCGAACATCTTCCAAAATAACATTTATCACTTAATCACCAAATCATTTTCCTATACCAAGGGTATTCTTTTGATATGAAATAAGAACCCAAATCAACTTATTATTGATCAATAAAATTATTTAACAAAAAAAAAGTCACACTAACCAGGGACTTCACGTAGTCCAGTGGTAGGCGATAAATCCCAATCGCACTTTGGTTGTGGGTTCGATTCTCATAGCTTTGTCCGACGCGACGGGTTGTCACACGGTCTACGTGTTGTCCTTTTTCAAAAACTATATTTTATAATATTTCCAAAATGAGATAAATTCCTCAAAATACTATATCATAAATTTAACCACAAATGTTATATCATACCTTGAATCTTCATCCCAAATTAGAATAACTTATAATTCTCTCAAACCCCAATGATCATATAAATCCAAATGGTTATTTATACCCAAATCCACAAGAGAAGAGACAATTCTTCCTCAAATATCATTCTCACATGGCAAACTGCGGGGTTACAAATACAAGAGAAAATTATTCCATAGTAAACCCATCAACAAGGAGTGCTAATACTTTTTAAACATTTCTCCAACCATTTATTCCCACATAGCTTCTTCTTTGACCAAGAAAATATCCTATAGAATAGGACATTCACTCGGGTAATGGCCAGGTCCCCTACATTTACGGCAAATGACTGTAAATGGACTCTTGGGACCATTTTTATCTTCTTCCATAGTACTCTTCATTTTTCTTCGGCAATTATTTACTTTATGTCCTTCCTTCCCGCACGTAAAACATTTCGTTGTCCCATTGAGACACTTTCCTGGGTGTCTCTTTCCACATTTCCTGCATGATGAAAATTGAGGGTTCTTTTCTCCATGGTCTCCATTGCTGGAGCTCTTATCATTTATCACCTTTCTCTTCCTTGTTGAGTCTGGGAGTTGGTTAATATATATGTTGTTGATCATATTTTTGGAAAACTGATTTGGCATAAAGACGATATCTTTTACGCCTATCAACATTCCATTTTGTTGCTCATTGCCACCACCGTTCCCATCTTGTACATCATTCTCAAAGTCACTATGACTTCCTTGGAATCCAGCCATTGACTAAAACCATAAAGCATTGTGTGAGTAATAGTAGTCGTAAAATCATTTAGAGATTAAAATGTCACCATATTCTCAATTTGAAACATATTAGGATTAACCAAGGTCATTTACTCTCATCTTATATATATATTACTTAAATTGGTTTGTAAAGAAAATGTAAATTATCCTAAGCATATCCCCCGGGAGTGTCGTAACCAAGAGTGCAGCAAGGCCCGTTGTCGTGCACCAGTTCCCGTTCGAGTCTAGCTCAAAGCGGTGTTTTCGGGTTTTACCCCTAGGTACATATGTGCCAGAGCCGCCTCTACCTGCTCGTATCCAGACAGGGATGTATTGCTCGGAAAACTCACAAAATCTCTACAATACCAAAATTCTAGGAAGTTCTTTTATACTAATCCTCAAAGTTCATCTTAGGTCTACGTGCTCTAATCAGAGTTTATCTAAATCTAGCTACCAAGGTTTGTACTAAACTTCCTCTGATACCAACTGTAACGCCCCGACCCTAGTTACCCAGAGTCGGTGCATTATTACATAACATTGGCATGATCATGAGAAAGATCAAGTCTCGAAAGACCGATTAGTTTAGTAGCCTTGGAATAACTAGATACATCCATAAATTTTTACATTACATCATAAAAAAAACATCTTGTCTTCATATCCCCTCATACTATCCCTGCAGGTCATTCATAAATTACTTCTTCATAATCCTGGGAAAAATAAAACATTGAAAGGGGTGAGCTCGGATGCTCAGTAAGGATAACATTATAGCAGAAGCTTTCATAAATAAGCATAAACACTTAAGGCAATTTATAACTAAAACAAAAGCCTTTTAAAATTGAACTTCAACATAGTATGGCAAAAGTAAAATGAAATAATGCCATTTACTTACTCACATGGATATTCTACTAGTCGAATGATCACATGCAATATCAATAACCACTTTCATAATGATGGAATGCATAATGCCAGACTATCATAACCACATAGCCAAGGCCTCGTGCCAAGACTACAAATAAGATTTTGCCAAGGCCTTGTGCCAAGACACTAGTTTGTCTCATGAGACCTACCGATGCATCGAGGAGCTATAGCGGGCTCCACCCGTCACTTATTAAGTCCAATGCATTCCTCATATGAACATGTTTAAGCATAAAATAAACATTCGTATTAAAACTAGCATACGAAATGTCAATACTTTAACCACAAACCATGAATGGTATAAAAATAGAACATCCACAGTCAAACATAACTCATTTGATACAATATGGAAGATTGTATTGTATCACATTAACCTCAATCATGAATAATGAAGGATGTTGACATAGATGAAAATAATCATCAAAACTATTTGAGAGAAATATCCCCCTTTTCTTGAAAACATTTAAAAGTCACACTATTTGTCAAGAAGCCATTTAAAAATAGATTTTTGAATCAAAGTGTCCCATACCACTTTGAAACTTTTAAAAGGATTTTTAAATTTAAAACTTTAATGTCCATAAAAATAAATCCTTAAAACCATTTTTAAAATATGGACATTAATGAGCATGATTTAGAAGAATAATTCTTTAAAACATTTTAAAATGGTATTTTGGTTAGAGTTTCTAACCAAAAGAGAGACACTTGAATACAAATAATTGAGGTAATCAAAACATTGTAATATCATGAGAATAAAGGAATTCATGATATACTATGTCAAAGTACATTATATACACCACATAAAAATGATTCGGTGTATATCATCAAAGAAGTCTCAATGGAATGTAAATTGAGATGAAATCTCTCATAAAGGTTGTATCCTTAGGTTAAAGATAAATCAACGACATAATTATGTGTGACAAATATAAATACACTAAATATGATTGGATATTCAGTGTAAATCAATCAAAGGATATTCACACATATTCTTGTAAAAACAATACCAACGAATTGGATGTTTAACTCAACAAATGGAGAATGAGTTAAAATTACTCTTATCAAATTCATATCAATGAATTGAGAATTATCAATGGAGTGATTATGTGTATCAAACTTATATCCACAGGAAGGGGAGTGGAAATTATGACATAATCAAATGAATAGTGATTCCATACATAATCTTGGGGTAATATAATCAATAAAATATGCGTAAAGCCAAATGAGTGGAAATTGAAATCTCAAATTCCCTTACCGATTAGGTAACATACGAAACATACACCCATGAAAGAAGTATCATACCATGATGATGTAAATACCCATAAATTAAAGTATATTACACAATGAATACAATCATGGGCAGTACACATACACCACATGCAATAATTAAGTGGTGATCAATGGAAATCTCACGAAATTAAAAGTGAGATAAGAAAATCCCTTACTTTGTACTTTTTCCTTGGTCGATGGTAGGTTTACCTCCTGTATAATGGTGAAATAATTATTATTGAATAATAAAAGAATCATTTACTTTAATATGATATCATATATGATCTTTTAATATTGATTTGTTAATAATATCTTAGAATTATCGTCATTTCGGGTGTTAACGGGTTCATTTTACTTTATATTCTTTGTTATGTGAGCCATATTCGTTATTAATGGGATGTATATTATTCATATCCAGAATGGTATCAAGTTCTTAAACATCATTTTTAAATCCTCAAATGATAATTATACTTGAATGGATACGATGGAGAATGAATCTCATCGCGTTCGTGGAGATGGTAGTCTGTACGTACGCACGAACGCTACTTCCATTTAATTTTTATTTTAAAAGAATCGAATCCAAATTATACATAGGTATATTACTATTCCAGTATAATATAATATTTTATATATGTTACTTAAGTTCATTAACACCATCCTTTATACGTTCCATATGTGGTATGAACGAGTCATATCATTTTAAGGGGGCGGTAGTCCGCACTTCCTCAAATGAAATTATCGTATGTATATATGACATGAAACGAATAATGGTATGAAATAAAATGGAATTACAGAAGCTTATATAAAATATATATCATTAATATCATATTTAATTACAGTGCCATCATAATGGCCACCATGAGAGGCGGTAAGATGTTTTTGAACAATCATCATTTCGTGAGGCGTTAGTTTGCCATCCACAGAAACATTATGTTCATCATCCATTAGATGGAGTTGTGTGTATGTGTAGTTTGAATACTTCTTATAAAAACATCCTAGTATATTGAGAATACTGTTGTTGTTACAAAAGAAGGGAAATAAAAAGAGTTTGGGGGTTGAAGAAGCAAAATAAATGAAAATAATTTAAGAGAAATCATTACCTTTAATTTAGGTAACTCACTTTGGTTGGAACCAAAGGACTTGTTGAAATGCTTTCAGCCTAAGGGGAAACTTCAAGGAGGAGGAGAGGGATGTGGGGAGCTTAGTTGGGCAGAGTTTGGACGAGCCAAGTGGCTTGAGAGGTGTGAGGAAATGAGAAGGAGGAGTGCCCTTTTATAAGAGGGGTGAGGGGCACCTTTGGAAAAGCTAGAAATATTAATTTATAATAAATTCATATTCGGTTTCCAATGGCTCCAAAGTTGACTATTAAAAGTTTGAGGTGGGGATAGGTCGAAAACAACTCATACAATAGAATTTAGACAGGTTTGGGTACTTATATTAACCTTATCTTTAAGTATTAACTCTAAGTTAATTAGTTTCACTTTTACAATGTCTCTTTGTTTTTTTATATAATATGGTTAATAAACTTACTATATACATCCAAAATACCCCCAAGTGGTCCATTAATGATTAACCTATCATAATATAAGTCTCTTGGCCGAACCTTAGATTTTTAGGAATTTAATATCAATTAATAATATAATATTTTTTTTAAGAACTCTTTTATGTCAATTTTGACACTATTCACTAGTTGATTTTTGTGAAACTCATAACAGATTGATTACTTCGAACAAAGTGAAATAAATCAATCCTAATATATCATATTATCCTAGAAAATTTGTTTAATTCATTAAAAGTTTAATATTATAATTATTTGGGTATTTATAATATCAATTATGTTAATTTTTTACTATTTTAGTAATTACTGCATCATCATTGTGTCATAAATAAAATAAATTATTTAATGTCAAAAAATTATAAATAAAATATAATTATGTAGGAAATCTTTTTAGCTTTCTAATTAATATTTATAATCTAAAATCAAGCATATATAACCCTATGTAACAATTGTTTTTCTAAAAGATATATGCTTGTGTCATTTTGTATTCATTTTAACTTAATTAATATAAAGTGTCATTATCACTTACAAGTGGATCCATGGGGTCCCAAAATTGACCCAAAGATGCCCATGGTCGACCATGTATCAACCAATAGGATTAAGACACATTTTAGGGTAATTTAGTATTATTATAATATTATTTTTTTAACCCTTATTTACCGGATTTACCCTTAACCATGGTAAATAAAATATTTACCGCAGTAATTATTCAAAATGTCTAAAAATAAAAGTTACCTATTTACACAATTTGGACATCCTGATTCCAAATATGGAATCCATTTTTCTAAATTCAAAACACAGAAGTGGCAGAAATTAATTTAAAATTAATTCCCGCTGTCAAAACAAAAAGCGTGTTTTTAAGAGATAATAACTATCAAAAGATTGACACTTGTTTATGTTCGGTTTAATTGTAAAATTATGTCCAATGACCAACATTATATTAAATGGTAAAAATATATTCTAAATATACTTTAAAACCACTCAAATTCACAATTTATCACTATTAATTATTTTGATTAAAAAAGTTGTTTTTAATTAAAATTTAGTAATTTTCACTATTCATCAAAATATGAAAGTTATCCGAAAAGTACCAAAATTTCACCTTAGGCTAAATTCGATATTCCGAATCCAAAAATGAAGTCCATTTTGAAATATAAAATATATATAATTTCTAAAAGTAGGTATTACTATTTATAACGGCTAGTTAGATTGGTTGTGGTGTGTTAAAATCTCGAAGTTGCGTACAATGCACGTCATTGCATTATTCGAAAGGAAACATACCGAGGAAGCTTGGGGTGTTACATTTATCCATACTAAAAATCATGAATCATAATGGGGTACAAGGGACATCCCAAGAAGGTTGTGAAATATACATAGTAGACCCCCACATACAATGTCATGAATTTAGATGTTCTTGAATAATAAATTAGCAGTGATCCAATAATAACAAATCAGGGAGGAAAACATATAAAATACATCATATTTGGTTCTTCAAGGTATACAAATCCAACTATACCTACTTTAGATTAAAAATTATGTCTCTGAACCATGGTATATTGAATAATTAATGTGACTCGTATGGTGAATAATGTTTTTTCTTATGTAAGGTATCAAAAGGTGGACCCTCACCAAACATGTGATTTGGATTAGTGGAAATTTATTTGTTTTTTTACTACACATTTATATCCTTTATTTTTATGTCAACATTAGAATTCATGCAGATCACCCTATTCCCATCCACGGAGATCTATAATGGATCCAATGTATTGTACCATGGTCAATGTATTTGTATCCAACTCCATATGAGTCTATCCAAGGTGGCCCATAGTGAGACTTAATGTATCATTACGATATGGTGTGAAAACAACTGGAAAAACCTTAATGTTTGTCTTGGGTATATAATGTAGTGTTCCATGTCACACACATGGAATTATTAAACCATTTCACCACCAAGCCAGTGAATGAGTTATCCCATAGGAAACTGGTATCACTCATCTATTGGTAATGAAAACCAAATGGTGATCCCCAACCAAACAATCTAGTATTATCCCCGGCATATTTAAAATTTGTTAACAAATTCTAACTATAATGCATGATTAACACGTCTAAGGATTCCTTATATAGAGACCCTTGCATCACCCTTGACAAAAGTCAAGGTTATGATTTAACTAATATTATAATATTTACCAATGTAAGAAATTTATAACATGTTATACAAATTATCCACTTCATTTAATGTGATAATTTCAATTATGGAATAATTTGTAGTTCCCTTACTCATGTCCTACCACTAAATTCAATTTTATTCATACATTATTAATTATATTATATGATCAAAAACCCCTAAAGGATGGTTGATCAAATTGAGTAAATTATATTTATGGATCTTGAACGAAGGAGAACCCATTTGGGTGGCATGAGATGAATTGGTAAACCAATGGTTGATTCATTGCTATTAATGATCATACTAAGCATATAAAACCATTAAATTTAATAAATTAATATTTTTGAAAGTTTCATTAGAGAAGTTTTGTGCATTTAAAAAAAGTTCCCAATATTTATGGAAATTAAACATAGGGAATTAAGATATACCAACAACCATTGTTTCATTTATCTATCCCCATCTATTGTCAACCCCAAAATTATGATAGAATATGTGTAATCATATGAATCATAAACTTCTCTAAAAATGGGGAACATGATCTTTTACCAAAAAAGTGAAAAAATAGAATAGAGACTAGAAATGGAAGCAATAGAATATAACATATCATATTATTCTTTCCAAAAAATTCAATGGAAATAATTTTGTAGTTTGGATGAGAGGGATAGAAATGAAACAAGAAGAGGTGGAGGGGTAACCCATGGGAGAGAAGGACGAGTTCACGTTCAGTGGAAAATGACGGTGGTATGAGGGATTTAGATTAAAAACATTGAGGGAAAAGTTCATTTTCGAATAATAATTTGGTTCCATGGTTTGGCCACGCATTTTTCAAAACCTTGCGCCATCTGTGTTCCATTTACTTCCCACGGAACCCCCACACATAGGATCTCCACATCGATCGACAAATTATATGAAACCCATGTTAAAACAATAGGATGCATGTCTGAAAAAATTATCATAGTCCTACTCCCCAATATTCATGGTTACAAACTGACATTGTGTATTTTGTGAACCCACTTTGTTTCTGAATAGTTAAGTCAAACTATTAGCACAATCCTTTTGATGTTTGTGATGGACACCATATCCTACAAATTCCTAATGCTTCATGATACAAACAAGACCTAAACTCACTTGAATCACTCATTATCCCCTATATCCCATTATTATCATAAATATAATGGTTTCAAATTGTAAAAACAAGTATTTACATCTACAGAAATCATTTTCATTACATTACAAGTGTCATGATGATATTATATGTGGTTTCCATTTATAATCGGGGAGAGGATACGTATGTAATATTTGAAAAGAATAAAGTTTACAAATGTTTTTACTGGAATAAATGATCCAAAATGGTTTATTATATAAAATTGAATAGATAATTTAAAAATTAGGCCATAAATTCAATTTGGATAAATCTATTAGTCATTTTCTCCTCAACCTTTTATTTTTACCCCTGGTAAAACTGTTTTAACTTTAACCAAAGTAATTGATATTCCCTACATTCACTAATTAGTTTGAATAAAATATATTATGAACTTATTATAAAATATTATTTATTTGTATTCAAAATATTCAATCCATTTTACTATATTCAACTATCATTAGTGGCATAATAGAATTTAAAACTAAACCGGAAGATGCAAGGAAGATGCAATTTCCCATAGAAAAAATTTTCATAAGCATAAAAATGATGATTTTTAATTTTAAATATGATATTGATTCCAATGATATATAATTAATCACTAATAATATAATTTATTTAATGATACTTTGATAAAAATCATAAAAAATGGAGCATGTAAGGCCTTTAAATGAAAAGGTAATTTTTAATAAAATTAATATATTCATTACTTTTAATAAAAAATATTATATTTTCATGAATTTATATAAAAATATTTCAATGTTAACTTTGACATTTGTATTCCAAAAATGAGGTTAATTTTTACATATAATATTTTAATTGTTTTAGGAATTAAATTTTTTATTACAATTGGGAATACGAATCATTATTTGTGGAAAAAATATGGTCGATGCTTGCAAAGGATTTCCTAAAAAATAATTACATAATTATAAATATAATTTCATTATCTAAAACCATTATAATTAAATTTATAATTTTGGTTATTACTATTCATTATGAAAAATTCAATGTATAGGTTCTAATGTCTATGTTTTAAAAAATTAATACTTCGATTCTATCACGATTTACTAAAACTTGTTGTTGTGTGTATGCAAATCTATTGAAGTGATTGAATTCTTGAAGAAACAATATTTAATAAGACTTGTGTCATTACCGTATTCCCTTATTAAGATGAATTTATCCCTTGAACGTCCATCACAATAGTATACTCAACTAAGTAAACTTATTCCTCATTATAGCCCCAGGTTCTCATGTAGCTTATTCAATGTGGTGGATTGAATACCAATACAAGTTGAGTGGTTTCATTTTGTATAAATTTATGTGTATAATATATAATCCCCACAAATGTTTCCTCTTAATAATGATCACAATCCTTTTTAAAAAACTATTAGTTCTGTAAATGAGTAGGATCATGTGTATACTTACATAAGATCGATACATGGAACACATCCGAGACATGTGAGAGATCTTGTGGAAGCACCAATTGATAATCTATGACCCCAATATGATCAAGAATTTTAAACAGATGGAAATACATATGGATTTTTTTCCCTTATTTCCATGTCTTATTACGTTCTTCCATGGATATTTTCTTTAAAAATATTTGACTCTGACTTCAAATTCCAGATCAAGCTAGTGATAGGAATGATAACAGTTTTGACAAATTGGAGTTGACCTTATGTGTTGTTTTGTGACTTTATCCTTGCATTCCATTTCATCATCTAGCTCAAGTCCCAATAGAATTATATCTCCAAAATCATCCATGTACATTGTATTTCAACACTTTATTCCATATAGGGCTCCATAAAAATCCATTTGAATTCTCAAGTGAAATCTACTTTTGTAATAGAACTCAACTAGAGTAAGGTATTAATCCAAACCAATTTTACAATCCAGAGAACTATATATTAAAATACACATTACGGTTTTTATAATTATATCATACTTCCATCTATCTAATAATGATATGTAGTGTTTAAAATCAACTCCATACCAAGTGACTTAAAAAGAATTTTCCAAAATAAAAATGCTAGCCTCATATCTTGGGCAGATTCAGTGGAATGTTTTACTCCATGTAACATTACCACTTATATTTTGTGTAATATGGATAGATGATCCATAAGGACATATTATCTTATTGAAATTAATTTTGATGAATTTTCATGGTGATAGACTACAAAAAATAATGAATTATTCTCTTTATATATTTTCTGATGTCCATGGATAAAATTCATGGTTATGTTGGTATTTTTCCAATATGTAATAGAGAAATGGTTGTCAAACCCCCATATAATAGCAGCTCCCATCGATTAACTACTGAAATACCAAGCACTGAGATATAATCTATACAATATATCTCTTAATTACATCCCACTATAAAAAAATATTTATAATCTATATACATATTTATACATCATGGATGAATAGAGAATGAAAAACATTGATATTATTATAAGAAACATTGCTTCAAGTTTAGTTTGGTTGAAAATAAGTGGTTTATAAAGGTCGTAATTTGATCATGAACATGGATAAAATAATGGACATTTATCACCTTCTTCTATATCTCGACTTTTATCTTTTATACTTCTTTAATCATCACATGAATAGATATTTGAACAATAAGTTGAAAAAGTTATGATTACCAATATTTCAATAGGATTTAATGATACATCATTTTAGTATCCATAAATATTGGATCTTTGGTGATCCTTAACATAGATAATCTAGAATGATCCATTAAAATGAAAACATCATCCACCTTATTTTATATCCAAGGGTGGTAATGTATTGAGTAGTCATAACCACTTTTTAGTTCTAACCATATTATCCAGAGCATGTTCAACTCCTTCTGTGTGAAAATATTCAGTAAAATTTTATGATCATAATATTTATCACACATTTATCTGTAATGAAAATGCATCTACATAATTAATGAAAAATTTATAGGATCTTCCACAAAATCTTGTGTTGGGTAATTTTTCTCCTAAAAATTCATTTATAATGTTGCCTAAGTGATAACAAATTCATTATCCATGTGAACACATCCCATACCCTTTTCAGGGAAATAACTACAGGTTATAAACCATTTACCATTATAGGGTAATGTAAGAATTTAATAATTGAATAATCATTACTCATGTTCTATGAATTTCTCCTCACATTCATCCATCAAGAGGAACATGGTTCCCTTTTGAGAAAAATTGGTTATTCGATTCGATAGGCCTGATAACTTATCTAAAACAATTTATAATATCCTGAAAAAATAAGAAAACGCATATCTCAATTACCATTGTTGGTCTATGGTAATGTATAACAACCCCTATCTATAATGGATCCACTCATATACCCTCTCTTGACATTATATAAACTAAATGGAATTTTCTTCATCCAAATTTAATATTTAGTAAATGTTTAGTACACTTTATCCATTGTTAGGGTCTTTTGTAAAATATGTAGGTGATAATCATAATCATCCTAACTCATTGAATGCATTAGAATATAATCTTTGAATACTACCAATAATTAATTGAGGATCCATCTAAATACTATTTTATGAAACCCCAATAGATAGTGTAACATCCCAGATTTGGGTGCCACCCCAAAGTTCCTCGTAACCGATTGGTCACATGAACTCAAGAAAATTTCCCAAAATGTGAGAGGATACTGACTAGAAATGAAGTCCAATGTATAATAATGGGGAAACTATTCCCTCATTAAAAAAGTATACACAATGAAAAACATAGATTAACATTAGCTGAATAAGTAATATCATACAATAGTAGTAAACAACAGAAGATTAATTGTAATATAACTACTAGATAATATAAAAATTATCATATCAAATATTTCTACGAAAACATCCCAACAATTCACAATGCATGAAATATAGTACAGGAACCACAGTACAAAAAAATATTAAAATCAAACAGAATCAGAAGCCCCAGCTTCGTCCACCTCTTTCTAGCTCCATCAAAAATCAAGTACTTGATGAAAACGGGCACATTCTCTTATCTATATCGGCAACCATATAATCTGTTTTGGTCCAAAACCATGACCGAAATAGGGTGTGAGAAAAATCTCAAAAGTTAACCACCAACATATTTGTGTGTAATAGTCAGTGAATATGTATAGTATGTAATAAGCATAAATGAAGAAATTAACTAAAGAGTATTCCTAATTAAACATGTAAGAACGAGTCCAAACGTGTTCTTTTTCTTGGTAGGCTAATCACATTAATAAAAAACTCAATCGAACCCATCTTGGAATGTTCTCACTATCTTACACTTCTGTTTTAACATATCATCAATTCACTATATCATATAATGACCCTCTATGAAAGGTCACACAGTCTAGCCCCTTTGGTCCCACATAACACTAAACATTTACAAATGACCTACTCAGCAGCTCTCATGATCAATACCTCTTTGGTCTAAATTACAACAAATAACTATAATGACCACCTGGGACCTCTCATAGTCATTACCCCTGGGTCGACATTCATTTAATAATGATACAATTTGTAGCTCACAATGACAATACACCATTGGTCTTTGACCACTAGATAGAACTCAGAGTGAACACCTCTTGGTCAACATGAAAATAAATTATTTCTCAATGACCCTACCTCGTGAATATATCATAAAAAATTAAAATTGGGCATGCTTTCAAAATGAGAATAACAAGCATCTCAAAAAATAATAACTCAATCCTAGCAACAATAGGCATAAAAAACAACGAAATCCTTACATGCATTCTAGGCCAAATGACCATAATCAATAAAACATGGGAAACACACTAATACTCATAGAAATGAACCTTATACATAATCAACAACCCTTTCTTAGAAAAACATGCCATAATAGGTCATAGACATGGTTAAATTCAAACATACGCAATACTCAAAACATAGATATTTGGCATGTTTAGCATATATAATCCAAAGAAAATCAAATTAAGTCACAAACCACCTTCCATTATTTTTTTAGGCTGAACACTCTTCAACATAGGCCTTTGAATTAGCCTTGAAAAAAACAGATCTACAAAAAGGATAAAATTGTTCAACATTGGGTAACTCATGAGAGAGAGGAAATCAAGAAGAGGTTCTCTAGGGGTAGATATAACTCGCCGGTGGGAATCCAAATCACCCAGTGACTTCTCAATCAGTGCTTGGAAAGATGAATAGAACTATCCTGAATATATATTCCATACACCACAATCTTATATGAAACACAGGAAAAAAATGGTTCTAAAGATGAGATATGATCCCACTCCAACTGAGAAATTATTAAGAAAACTACAATGCTTGTTCATATAACATACATGCTGTTTACTGGCCTCAACAAGCCCATGATTTAGGTGGTCAGCTAGGCCACCCACATAGCCATGTACTCTTCTGTTACACGACCAGTACACAGCATCACGCATAAACCGAGTACACAAAGTGTACTCAAAAGTACACTCTACCTACATAAGAAATTTTCCATTTCATTATTTTCCCTAAAAAAGCACAACAAAATATTCGTACCTAAAATGATGATCTGGGTTCTTACAAACTTTTCCCTTTGTGAAATTATTCATCTAATTTATCTTCCGAGGGTCGTGAAGAAGAAACTTCAAACAACTCAGGGCATAGTGACCAATTTCCATCCTCTCTCTCCCATGTCTCATTTTGTAAATTCCCTTGCTGCCATAACACTCATACCAGAGGAACATACTGGCCATAAAGAACATTTATGATGTAATCCCCAATTCAAATAGGGTGCTACTAGAAGAATTCATCCACCTCTAACTCAACCTCCTCGGGGTAAAAAATGTTAGATGTGTCTGAAAAGTAACATCGTAGATGAGAAACATGAATTTCAGCATGCATATCCTGGTACCTCTAATGTAACTACCTGTGATAGGAAACCATACTGACATTCTAAAAAAGTACAACTGGTCTATCTTATCTCGGTGAATGATTCCTCTGTCTCCTAATCCTCCTGTGTTCCAACCTCTGCGTGACATGTATAAAAACTTGATCTCCGAAATCTAACTTCGTAGGTCATCTCTATTGATCATCATACAATTTTTATTGAGACTATGTAGTAGCCATATACTTCTGAATCAACTCCCCCTTCTTAGTGGTGTCCTTTACATGACGAAGTCCACACATATATTCATATCTTTCCTCCTACGAACATAGTAGTGATTGGAATGGCCTACCATATAATGCCTCTTTAGGAACCATCATAATTGTCTCATAAAAACTATTAGTGTAGGAAATATCCACTGGGGGGTATGTGTATCTCCCATAATCCCATGAAATATAGCACGCATGATCAAAGCATGTCATCCCAACACTTGAATTGTCTGCTCGGAATGGACATCTATCTAGGAATGTTAAGCTATACTCAGATGTACATGTGTACCAAAATCCCTCGGGGGTCCCTTCAAGAAATTATAAGTAATCTAGGTTTCCCTATATAAAATAATATATTGTGTAAACCTATAAAAAAACGATCTCTTAGATGTACAACCATCCATGATCAACAACACTGTAGGTTTCCTTGATTGGAATAAAATGAACCACTTTTTTGATTTTATCAACAACAACCCAAAACTCATCATTTCCTTGAGGCGTCCTTTAGAAACCAAAAATATAATCTATTATTAAATCATACTACTTCCAAAGGGTAATGGGTAACTATTGTAAAATCTCTATCGGTTGCTGCAGCTTGGCCTTCTCCATGGGACATGTGGAACATCTCATAAAAAGTAGCTATATCCCCCTTCATACATGGCCCCTAATACTTATGGTGTAGATCTCATTACGTCCTGATGACACGAAGATGAAAAGCCCAAACTCAGGAATGAAAATCGTGAATCAACTCCTCAAGTATATATTTTTACACCCATACACGTCCATGGAAAGGAAATATCTCATCTTCACCTACAGTCGACCCCAGAGTAGGGTCCTCTCTTGACACACTCTCCCATAGGACTAGTTCTTCAAAATATGATTTCTACATCAGTCTCACTGTATCTAGTAGAGTATAGGAAACATCTATAGAAGAAATAAATGTCTTCCCCTATCTGTTGTGAACCCTTAAATGAATCTCAGTGAATAGTGCCATAAGATGCCACTCAATGTTGGCCCACTAAACTGCCTGTATATGGTGTGTCATTTCCCACATATATCTATCGTTATTCCTCACTCGTACTAGATCATTGATAAAGGTGGCGTTTCCTTCTGGAATTATAACTGGGTCAGGAGAGTCCTCAACTTCTCAAGTTTTCCCTCCACCTCATTCTCTTTCATGGTTGTAATATCATATTTGGTCCAAATCACAGCAGTGTTGAATGAGAGCCAAAAATAAATCATTCAATTCATTTATCAATGTTTGGATCCTAACTGATGTGGTTTCACCCCCTCTTCCTCTGGCGTTTTCACCTCAGGATACTTCTGGTTCATTATTGAGGTTCATGTCCATGCCAAAAGTTGGAACAATATACATTGTTTCATGATAATTCCCAAGAAATTCATTTTTCTTATGTGGAAGATAAAGATCAAAGCTATACCCACGGATTAGAACATCAAGAGGTGTGGCATCCCACTTTATTCCAGTTTCCCCTGCTGTAGTAACCACCAGGAGGAAAGTGCTGGCCATCTCTTCTTTGAGGAGGAATAGGAGAGAATTGTTTGGGGTTACATGGGGGATTCAACTGCATTTTGTGATCCAAATATAGCAGAATGGTCGTTCCTAGACTGGTGGTTTCATGGTGTGAGTGAGTGGGGTCAATGAAAGCTATCACACTCCTCTTTTATCCATGTAGGTTGCAGGAGTATCTGGTAGACCCGTAATATTTACATGTATGAAGGGTTTATTACCACATGCCATTCTCTATTTTTGAGAATGAAGAATCTTCATATCGATCTGGTCAGGATCATCGAAAAGTACTGGTTGTCTCCCACAATCCACCTACTATAGAATAACTATCAAGATGTAAATCCTATTATGAGTAGCGCCCTGGGGAATTAAGTATGTTAGAACACCCTTCAAGGTGATGATACCCAATATAGATGGGTATTTCTTTATGGGGGGCCTCTAAGGTGGTGGGGTTGCCCATGAACACTCTAGATCTATCATTTTGGCATTCTCATCCTACCTAGGCCAAGGATCCCAACTTCAGGCTGATTCAAAATAAAATTTTTCAGTTTTAACATTGTTTCATCAGAGGACAATTTATCTCTTCAAGGAAGTAATAGATTCATAGATCCTTCGCAACACATTCATTGTTTGGGGCCATGTTACATTGTCAATCAACTACATCATCAGGAAGTGTAGAGGCTTGGTCAAAAACAACTTCAACATTGTTCACACTTAGAATGGAGGAACCAAGTTGTGGATCACCATGACTCACATGATGTACCCATATCGAAGATTGTCTATCTTCACAAAGGGAATAAATTGAAACCCTAGTGGGTCAATCAGATTAGAGGGGGTTCCATAGGGCTTCACTATGTTAGGCCCCCATAGGCCTTCTAGTTGTATGCTCCATGGCTTCTGAGCCTTTTTGGATAAATAAAATAAATAAATGATGATGATTGAGGGAATACCAAAAAATTATCTCCCAAAACATAATGATTCCAACAACGTAAATCATATACAACTATATCCTACTCAAGATCGTGTGTCATGTAATTCCTCTCATGTGGCCTCAACTGTTGAGGTCCATATAGAATGACTCCTTCCCACTGTATAAGAACTTCTCCCAGCACGCTAAATGATGCATCATAGTACTTTTTGTAACTCTGTCATAGATCCAAGAATATAAATATCAGTGCTAAATTTAATCTCACTTTGTTCTCCTAAATGGTAGAATCACAAGAATATGTCCACAAGTATTTCACACCCTTCTAATCCAGGCTCTTCAATGGAACTGCTAAGGGAGAAAAGTGATGTATCATCTCATGTAGTAACTAGCCAGCTCAAGAAAACATCATACCTTAAAGATGTTCTTTGAATTCTACCATGAAATTACTACTCTCACCTTCTCTGGGTCAACTTATACTATAGTTTCTGAGATAACATGACCGATGAAGTGAATCGGGTCCATCAAAAAATTTCATTTTGAGAGTTTAGAATAAAAATAATTCTCTCTCAGTGTACTCAGTAAGATCTCAATGTTGGTGGCATGGTCATGTTGAGTGTGATAGTACACCAAGATAAATTCCACAAAAACTACCAGAAAATAATCCATGTAATGATGGAACACTCGGTTCATTAGTTACATGAAAACATTAAATGTGTTCGTTAAACCAAAAAACACCCCCAAATACTCATATAGACCATACTAACACTAAAATACATTAATAAGTACATATGATGGTCTAACGAACAACTTATGATTATTGGATCTCAAGACATTCTTTGAGAACTCATGGGCTCCTCGAAACTGACCAAATAGATCATCTATCCCTACAATGGATATTGTTTCATAATGGTAAAATGGTTCAACATCTGATAATACAAACAACTTATAAGGGTACCATCCTCTTTATTCTAAAAAATAATATGCTAACCCCAAGGAGAAGTGATGGGTTTGATGAAACCAATTTCATGTAACTCCTCCAACTACTTCTTGAGGTCTTGTAACTTTGGTGTATTCAAACTATAATGAGGAACAAACACTCATCCCACTCCTAGAACAATCTCAATAGAGAAATATACCTATCTCCTTGTTAGTAAACATGAAAATACATCTGGAAAAAAATCCCTAAAATAAACCACCAATGGAGGAAATTCTATCTGTGAAGTCCCCTGGTCATCCAGATAAAACTAGAAATCTGGGTTATAATTCTTCCCGACACCTGATTCTCAGTTACTGTTCTGCTCTCCTAGACAACCCATTTACACTTGTGTAGAAACAACCCACCCTATCGAGATATGAAACTCACTTTTTTGTGATTTAAATCCACAAAAAACGGGAAAGAGACCAACCATTCCATTTCGATAATGACATTGAATCCTGTCATCTCTATGACATAGAGGTCCGATAAGAAGTGACACATACCGATCTCAAGAGGGAACTCCGTTCATAGACGTACACTACCCTTCCTAATCCCCAACAGAGTTTCTAGCTTCATAATGCCTTTTGATCTAATGTTACATTGACTAAGGATCTCCACAATAGTAATAAATAGAAAACTATAGGAATCCCCTATATCAAAAGAGGAGATGGTATATGTGAGGAAACTAGAATCATACCTCTAACAATGGAGAGTCCAAGGTATTCTTCTATTAGGTCTTCTGCAGTTCTAAATTCGACCATGTACCATGGCCCTGTAATCCTACATGACTACCCTGAGTTGATCCTCCTAGTTGTCGCTGAAACCCTGTAGCCTAGCTACCATGACCACAACCACCCCTTAGCCCGAATGGCCTGATGAACTCCAGTACCCTAACTGATTAGATAATGGTGGTCCTTCTCTTGAATTTTTATTCATAACTAATCCCTTATCACTGACTTCTGGTAAGGGAATCCTAGAAAAACACTAAAGATGGTCCATCTTGCTGGAAAATCGGAAATCTAATAGCTTTTTTAGAAAATGTGGTCTCATATATCCACTCTCCCCGCACTGGTTGAATACCACTTGGATACCTGATGAAACATCATGTGAAGGCACCCTAAGATGCTTCCTTTTATTTATCGAAGGAGTTCCATCCCTTGATTCTACACCGCCCTGGCTCATATCTCCTAACACCCTCAGATTGTGCTCGTTAATCCGCGCCTGGTTCACTATAGCATTCAATGAAGATAACTTCAAGGCATTCACATGTGATTAGATGTCATACCTGATTCCATCCCCCACTAGCCTTGAAAAATATAAATTTCCCCTCCAATAATAGGTGAGAAGCACCAAAGCTCTATAAAACGAGAGGCACAATCCATTACTAAAAGAGTTCCATTATCCAAATGCATGAAATCTTGGGCTTGAATGACCCTAAACATCTCGAGGTAGAAGTAATCATAAAAGATACTCTAAAACTCCTCCCAAGACATATCCCGTTGAATTACCACCTTTATGATAAAATCCCACAATATCATGGTAGAATCACATAGCATGCACATCATGATCTTCACCCTTCTCTTATGAGGCATCAACAGATGCTTGATGATAGCCAGATTGGCATCTAACCAAGAGTTGAAACATATGGTCCTCCATCCCTAGAAAATGTGGGAGGATGAAGCTGCTAGAAAACCTATGGAAACACCACCATAGATGTGGTAGGATGTAGTGCTCCGTAAAAGGTATGTAACATTCTCAAGAAGCCTTCACGTAAATTTGCATCAGCACCTGCATCCGGTATAATAGATGTTCCCAAAATGAGCACGATGGGAGGATTTTCTGGTAGTACTTGATCAAACATTTATGGTGTCTGATAGTTTCTTTATATTTTCCATTCCATAAAATGATGTCTTTGAGGCATAAATTCTCAAGGTAAAAAACACACCTCGGTTCAAGGAAAAAAATTTAGAAACAAAATAACGGAACATGAGAAGGAAAATAGTCTAGTTTTACAAAACTGGGTTACACAATGTTTATAACAACCACATGACGTGTTACCTTTAAGACATAATATGGGAATTTACCTCTGCAAATACTGGTCTTGTTACACCCCTACACATGGCATGTTCCTCTAGAGACATGGTGAGTAATTGAATTTTCCCTCATGCCCAGGTCCTATTACATGGCTAGAACTATATGGTTCTCTCTTGGTGTAACAAATCATAGAGTGTTCACCCAACACGCAATATGTATCACTTAGGTATCATCTAGAAGTATCGTTTGTCACATGAATAGATACACAGTTGATAACTGCACGGTGTGTACAATCTTGTCACAGTGTGTTCACCCTAGGTTTCATCCACCAGTGTTGTTGGTCACATGGACAGATACATGGTTCTTTACAACTCGGAATGTACAATCTAGACATGTAATGTTTTGACCAATATTGCCCAACAATGTGTCTCTACTAACACAACCAGTCAAAAAATTAACGACTACATGGCGTAAACTTGAGAAAAGTCAGTTCTTCCCGAACAAAAGATCACATGTCTTGTGTTTATAAAACCACATGCCGTTTTTTCCGGCCTTCTGGACAATAAACCTCTAAAACTTCTTAGTAACCCTTATGGACTTAAATTTTTTTCAAAGGTATGAAAAATTCCGGCCCGTGAGAGCCCATACTCCGGCGAATCAATTTTTAGCATCCTTATTCATCTCATAACTTTCCCAAATTTAATTAATTCTCAAACATGATCCACAAAATTCCAATACAAGAGGGTCCATAACACCTCAGAGACAAGATTTTGGTGTCTATCAAAATGAATGCTTATAATTTTTAGTACCGTAACAAAATTAAAGGGATTCTATAATGACATCTATCGCAAGAACATTCATATCTATGTCCACATCTATCACAAAAACATTCAATCAGTAATTCACCCTAAAGAGAATGATAAAATGTGTGAAATGTGATCTATTTCAAGTGTAGATTTGATTTTTGAGATGCCATACCCTCTTCTAATCAGGTTGGAATAGAAATTGAAACATAATTAAAAAAATTATCACTACAAAAAATGAGGGTGACACCAAACAGTGAAATGAATTCAAATGTAACAATTGAAAATCCAGAAAATTTTCCATATTCACGATAATATTGATTTTCCCTATACATGGGTTAGCTACTCTGAGGATAAACATATTACCAACTACCTATTCCATCATATCCACATATACATTTTCTAAATAGTATGACAAAGTAGAAAAAACCCTCTGACATCACTTTGTAATATCCCCGATCCAGGTGCCACCATACAGTGCCCCGAAAATGGTTGGTCACCTTACCTCAAGATAATTTTCCCAATTGCCCAAGGCTTCAGACTAGAAGAAAGTGAAAAGGTATTATAATGGGTAAACCATTCCCCCATTGTCAAAGTATAAACAGTGCAAAACTATGAGTAAAGAGTATCTGAAGTTGTAATACCAAACAACAGAAGTAACCAACCAAAGACTGAATGTAATATAACAACTGGAGGATATATAAAGGAAGCAAGTCACATGTGTCTAAGAAAATAGCTGAACAAGTACAAACCGTGTAAATAAAATAATGAAACCAAGGTATAGAAAATATGTAATCTTCAACAGCATCATAAGCCTTTGTTTTGTCCCACACTCTCCACCTCCAACAACAGTCATGTACCTGATGAAGAGGGGTGATTTCCCTTATCTATACCTACAAAGCTTATAAACTATTTGGGTCCAAAAGCATGGCTCAAATAGGGTGTGAGACGAATCCCATTAGGAAACCACCAAAATATTTGTGCCTAATAGTTAGTAAATATATATAGTAGGCAGTAAGCAGAAATTAAGCAATAAATTAATAATTTCTGAAAAGTAAACAATAAAATAGTTTTAAATTAAATTCATTTACATTTATTAATAATTCAATCATTGAATACCGTAATATGGGGATCCATATTATGTTCTGTATCCCCTATGTAATGGGAAACAATAGTATCAAAATAACATTTAATAAAAACCTATGTCCAAGTCGAATCTTGTTCCTTGGATTGGTAGACTCCTCTCATTCATGAAACATTCAAAAGAAACCCTCAAAGAATGTTCTCATAGTCTAACCCATCTGGTTTAACATATCATTAATTCACTAATTAATATAATGACCCTCTGGGAAATCTCACACAGTCTATCCCCATTGGTCCCAAATGTCACTAAACATTTACAAATGACCACCTCGGGAGCACTCATGGTCAATACCCCTTTGGTTTTCATAAGAAAAAATAACTCTAATGACCACAAGGTACCTCCCACAGTCAATTACAATGGATGAATGTTCATTTAATAATATCCCTATGGGTAGCTCTCACGATCAACACCCCTCTGGTCAATGACCACATGGTATCTCTCATAGTCAATACCTCTTGGCCAATATAACAATAAATTAAATGTTCATGAACCAATCTCAAGAAGATATCATTGTCATTTCCACATGATCATTCTTTCATAATGAGAATCACATGCATCTCAATAAATAGTAACTCCATCCCAATAACACGTGGCATGGAAAACAATGCAACCCTAACATGATTTCTCGACCCAACATCTATAATCAATCAAACACGGGAAACACACCCATAATACAGGAACAATCCATATGCATAATAAATAAACCTTTCTAAAAAACAAACCATAATAGGTTTTAAATAAGTTTAAATTCTGAAACATGAAATACTCTAAACATGGTTATTCTGAAATTTTATCATATGTCATCTATAGAAAATCAATGAAAGCCACAAACCACCACCATTGATGTTATATGATAAACACACTTGATCATAGGACCTTGAATCGACATAGAATGATGTCCATATACAAAAATATTAAAATCATTCAATATTTGATTACTCAATAGATAGGAAAAGTCATGAAGATAGGATCTAAGGGAAGAGATAACTCAGATGAGGGAATCTAAAGCACCCAGTGGAATCTCAATTAGGGCATGGATGGATAAACGGTAGGATCTTGAAGTTCTTTGTTGTATGTTTCTCTCATGTACGAAACATAGTGACAATATAACTGTTATAGATATGATATGTGAGCCCACCTTTATTAAAAATGAAAAATATAATACACGGCGTGTTAATTTAATGTATATGCAATGTACTAGCCTCAACCATCCCCTATATTAGGTGGTCTTCCAGGTCACCCACATGGCTATGTACTCGGTGGTTACACGACTAGAAGATGGATACACGCAGAAACTAGATACATGTCTTGTAATCAAAATTAAATTTTCTTTACAAAGTAAATATCCCCTTTCTGACTTTTTCTTAAAAATCCATGAAACAAATATCCATACATAACCTGAGGAATTCGGTTTTTACAGATAGTGTTGGAATTTGTAATACAAATTGTTTTAACTATTTTCTCTTAGTTTTCATACCTTTTATGAATAGATTTATTAGGTATATCATTCTTCTTAGACCTCAATTGATGGTATCTATAATGATGGTCAATATTTGAAAATTATTGATCTCTAAAAAGATGGTCAAAAAATACCTATATATAGGGTTGGGATACATGTTCATAATTATGATCTTGGTTAGTTATTGAGAACAAATAAAATATTATATTGATTCATATCTCTTAATGATATAGTGAACTAGTACACCCTATGGTGACACACTAGATTAAATGATTTCCCAATCTGGATTATCTCTGAGTTTCATCGTCAATTCTTTCTACTGATCCAAGTCCATTCCATTAATATTCCATGAAATATTAAAATCTCTATGTATGAGTTTTATTTTAAATTAAAATTACTTATTTGGTGGAATTATAGGTTCTACTCTATAATGATATCAAAAAAAATCAACTACAATAGGTATATGATCAATAATGAGTTTTCCCCCAAAAATCTAAGATAGAAAATGCATTTGACTATGAATCAAGACCCACAACATGGATGAGATATATATATATATATATATATATATATATATAATGTTCATATTAATCATCATAATAATATGGGATCATAATTTGATTTTTAATAAAATATGGGACTTCCCTTCTGCCAAAATTAATTTTGGATTTATTTAGATAAATCTACTCTATGGCTATGATATCATTAAATTTAAATAGATGTAAAATAACAGGGTTCACTGAATGCACAATCCCCAAAAAATCAACAAGAGAATAATAAGAGGTGCAAGATCCAATACTAATCCTATTGTGGGTTCTCACGTCTAATTTAACATCTAATCCTTCATGTGGTATTTTGATACCCATATGTAACTATTCAAATAAAAATGAGTGGGTTGGTCTAAAATCTAACATGACATTATGGATTGTTGAGTGCATGGTAAATAGAGGGTTTACCAAGTAATTTTCATAAACAACATTTGAAATATTGATAACATGATATTCTGTTTTATCCCTCATTTTAAGAGTAATTTTTCATTGGTCAGAATCATTAACCATTTTATTTTAGCACTAGTTATCCTAAATCCTAGACTTATTTCATTTAAAATAGGGAAGTGTTGGAGGAGAATTATGTGAATATTTCCCTATATTTACATCATTATATATCTTTTTCCAATCACTATGGCACTCTATTTCTCAATGACCTTCCATTCCACACTAAAAACATTTATAAGTCACATTAAAATAATTTACTCAAGGTTTCATTTAACACTTTTAAAATGAATTAAATCTCATTTAATTCACCCTAGATATATTATAGTTTTAATTTAATTTAATATTTCATTATTTTTTTGAACACCAGGATAGATAATGTGGAAAATAATATTCATTTCCACTATTAGAACACATAAAAGGTTTTATTAATAGCTACTGAATTCCCTTTTGTAAAACATCATTTGGAGACTTATTTTTATGCAACAAAATAATCAATCCACAAAACATTTAGGTTTAGATAATAATATAAGAATTTTACATAAAAAGTCTTGTAAAATATTCATTATAGGTACTATGACATTAATCATCATTATACTTAAGATCGTGGATTTGATTAAACAATTTTTATGAATAATATGAGTAAAGTAATTATTGAAAATATGTTTTTATAATCATCCCATTCAAATGATTGTATTTTTTATTTTTTCTTGTATTCTTGAAAGGATCTGAAAATTGATATTATTTTACTTCTAGAATATATATTAAAAATTAATTTTTAATGTTCTAAGCACTATATAATGATAATTTTTATTTCAGTTGTACTGATCAATTGTTTGAAATATAGTGGATTAATAGGACCACTAAAACAAGGTAGATATTAAATTATGAAAGACTCAATGAAATTTTGTTCCAAAATTTTCTCATTTATAAGTTCAACATGATTTATATCATGATTAACTTTTGTGAGAATATAAATGAATGTTTATATTCCATCTCTTATAACATTAGGTTTGTTAGGGGAGACACCATTTAATTTCCTATCCCACTCAATATTAACATGGGTTCTTTTGGTCCATCAATTGAATAAAAAATAAAAAATGAATAATATATGTGACAATAATCACTATTTATAAATACATAATAATGAAGAAAGAGATATAATATATATAAAGTATGACATATTCTCCTCAATAAATGAATACTAAGGTTTTATATAGTTCATTCATGGACTTCATATTTTACAATCCATAACAGTATTTCAAGAAGAGTGTATTATGTTCCAAATCATATCCCCAAGGGTGTCAAATTAGTTGTTCAATAAATAACCTTGTCATTTACATGGTGATGATCGAGTCTGTCTCAATGAATTCTTTTCAAGGTTATTGTTAGTATAAAAAACATTTCAAAACGCAAACACCCTTGTATTAACAAGATAGGGATGTAATTTCTCAAAAACCAATATTATCAATTTGAATCAGAACACCAGGATATTTTACCATAAATAAAATTATCCCTATGGTTATCACTAATGTAACCTCAAACAACTATCAAATGGTTTAACTAAACCATTTATTTAATACTAAATATATTGACCTAGGCTGTCAAACATCAATATTACATAATAAAATTTGAACTATTCCACACAATTCACAAATACATGCTTGATGACCGTAATGGCTTAGTGTTTATATTGACATGATACACGGTCTTATAATTTTATAAAAGATATTCATGATTATCCATAAATATCATTCCACATAGTACTCTTCTTACACGTACCCCACATAAGGCAATTCTTCATAACTAGGGGAATGCGAACATAAGAAACGGTGATCTCAGATGCTCAGTAAGGGTTAAAATGGGTGATATAAATACAACATGAGGGAAATTATATGAGAAAATGAGAATAAAATGTCAAATCATACCCTAAAAATCATATAAAATAAACCTATGTAATTGAATAAATCATGGAAGTTCATAAGAAATGAATCAAAGTAGAATAAATTTAAATAATCCATGATAGTATAACATTTTCACAACACATTGATTTAAAGACTAAAAATAAGCATAAAAAGTCATTTCCATAGTTTTTTAGGATCATTTAAAATATTCAAATAGTTTAACTGAATAACACTATAAAAATAATTATTGATGAGGTTCACTCTGAAGACATTCATATAGAACAATGTCCCTTGATAAACTAGGTCATCTCTCTATTTTATCCCAATTTATATCTTAATATATAATTAATTTTCTAATTAAATAAAGTGATATATAGCCCCCACTCATCACATAATTATTAATATACATATGTATTCCATGATATCATAAATTCTTAAACATTTCAAAACCCATGGATGTAAATGGGCTTGATAAACATTTCATCTCCTCTTCATAGAATTCCCATGGAAACGGAACGAGTTTCATGATCATGTTGATATCAATAAATAAAAATATTAAAAACACAAATAAATAATAAAAACTGTATCATTGGATCATATCCCCAAAAACTCTAAAATTTCAGCAATGAATATAATAATAGATGGAAATTATTTTGAATGATCACTTGGATGATTTCTTTAGGAAAATATCATTTATGTTTTGAAATCACTTTTGTAATATATAAAATATATATATATAATATTATGGAATAAAATTTCATTGAATTTTTTTAGAAATATTTTAAATTAATATTCCAATAATTTTAAGTTCATGATGGTGGAAAATACTAATCATGTGTTAAATGTTAAAATTAATTATTCATCACACATTTTAGTAAAAAAATAAACATCCTCATTTAAAAAACTAAAAGTATATTTGTTTAAACAGAATTTGTAAAAAATAAAAAAAATAACAATGTATTTCAACATTAATTTTATAATTTTAATAACATTATTTAAATAATATGTAGAAAACATCAACATGAATAAAATGAATTTTCAACCAAGATATAAATAATGTAGGTTTTTATTAAAAACCATTTTTTGATCAATTAAGCACTTAAAGAGATTAAAATTAATGGAATACTGGTATTTTTAATTAATAGATATTTGAGAAAAAAAATCATCTATTTCTTGAAAGTTGGGACATAATACATGATAATCAAAAACATAATCATAATCAATTCCTACTAATAATTGGATTCCAATAGAAATATTTTACAACATTGAAATATTTTTTATCATAATAACCATGAGATAGAAAAATTATATATATATGTAGATCCCAAAATTTCATGATAATAATAAAAAAAATTAAGAATTGGCTAGTGTATACAACACAAAATATAAATTAGTGGAGAATATGGCATGTGTCCCATTGAAATAAATGTGTGATGAAAAATTCATTACCCAAAGTCTCAACATCCATCATAATCATTAGAAAATCACATATAATAAATATATGATTATTATACATCTATTATAGAACATTAATAATTTTTACCATACTATATATGATTTACCCATAACCTTTTATTACTATTTTATTAACTATTCCATTAAAAAATCATGTTTCTTGTAAAATCTTCTTTTTTTTAATGTATGTTTAGGTTTAATAATTTCAGTCATTTAACATTGATCATTATTCCCTAATATCCATATTTTTAAGGATGATAAAATTTTCATGTATATTATTTAAATATGAATTAATAGTATTCTATAAAATTTTTAGACAAAAAATGAAATTCACCATTCCTAGAGACATTGCTCATCCGTACGCATGAACGATGATCCAATTTTCCAAATGGGTGAAAGAATGAAAGGTAAATAATGAATAACTATTCTAAAGTTGTTATTATTTTATATATACCAAATGTGTTAATTAAATATACCCTTATCACCTTCCATGAAATTTGTATGTTAATAACCATTCATCTCACTTTATGAAGTGGTAGTCCACCATAGACATGAGAGGCATTAAAGAAATACCACATATTGGAAATTAATAAGGTAAATGTGATGTTATAATTAAATAGGTATAATAACGTCATAATTATCATATAAATATGATAGAAAAAAATATATCTCACTATGAGAGTTGGTGATGGTCAATAAATCACATCACATTGCGAGGCGGTAGTCCGCCATACACACAATTGGCAATTTCATTTATGATTTTATGGTGGACATGGTGAATTATGGATATACTATTAACATAACAAAATAATTGTTTATGGTAGATAATATTTATATTATATCAACATAATTGAATAATATTTTTTGGATGTAGAAGTATGAATAAGACATAAATGATCTCGTGAGAATGGTACCCCTACTTCAAATAACCAATTTAGGGTTAAAGAAAAATCATTTGTATGATAGATTCTAAATCAGAATTAGTAATTTTTGTTGTGATATGTTTTTTAACTAAAGTATATATGTAGTTATTTGATGAAATTATATGTTTAATAATGGTTAATATTAGAGGATAGTGGATTCCCTTTCATAATTGTTGGCTTGCATACAAATTGAATTTTTGAGAAAAATATTATATATCCATATTTTTATCATTACAGAGGGATTCAAAATGGAGTATTCTCAATATTTATAAGCTTAATGGATGAAATATTTCTTCTAAATACAATTTTTACAATATTATAGATAATTTTAACATTTAATAATTTTTCTAATCTCCCTAGTAAATCCATTTTATGCTTAGTAGTGAATATTAATTATTAATATTTTCCATATTTATTATTCAAAAAAATTAATTTAAATATATTATGTAATATTTATTATTATTACAAAAAAATAAATATATAATTTTCTTCAAATTCCATTAATGGAATTAGAAAATTTTATCTTAAAATTAAACTCACAAATGAAACGTAAAAACATTTTTATAAAGTGATAATTTTCGTATGTATATAACTTTTAATTTCAAAATTCAATATTAAATTCCTTCAAATAAACTAAATGGAAGTTATAAAAATATAGTTGATCTAATTTAATGTATGAAAAATATAAAACAGAATGGATAATATAAAATCTTAAATAAATAGAAATATTTAATAAAAAACATTATATTTTTATTTATCATAAAAAAGAAATCTTTTTTGATTAATCTAAAAAATTAACAATAAGAAACTTTTAAATATTAAATACTAAAATTAATTAAAATTGTTGAAATAAATATTCTTAATGTGTGAAATATTAATTTTATTATTGTTTTCATAAAAAACAATTAAAATAAATTATATGTGGTAAAATTACTTTCAGAGCATATAAATAATTTATGAAAAATCACATACATATTTAAAAATTTAAATTAATTATTATAAACCCATTATAATAAATTTTTAAAATGTTTTTATGCATATTTTAGCACAAAATTTATTGTTTAGGTTATTAAAGTCAATTTTAATAAATAAATTTAATTTTACATTACTTTTCTTTAAAACTCTATCTTGAGTTCAATGAAAGCTGATGAAGAAATTAAATTATTCAAGAAAATATATTCCATAAAAACATTTTTTTCTTACAAAATAACACAAGGTAACATTCAAATAAAATCACTATGCCTGAAATAATCAAAATTGAATCATAAAATACAATGAATTTTGTAGTATTCAAGGTATATTATGTGAAAGGGTTAGTATATACACTATAAAAAATAAATCATGTTCATACCAATTAAATACTCCTCAATGAAAGAAAATTGAGATGTAATCCTATACCTCACATTTTTCTTTATTTTATTGTGATTCAATAACCTTTCTAATGGGCTTTTAGAATTTTATTTTATTATAATATATTCTTATTAATTTTTATAATATCAAATATGATCTTTTTATTACATATTATCATCTATTTATTAATATACATCATTAATAAAATAAATTTGAGATTTAACTGGTTCATTTTCTCAGGCATGTTTTGTCTGATAAATTTCTGTTCATATGTATAAGATATCTGTAAATAATATATATAATGATATTATAGTATGAAAAATATTATTTAATCACATAATACATTTTTAAAAACAATATTGAATGTTATAATTTCAAAAGTAATCTCATCTCTTCCTGAAGACGACATGAGGTACATAGGCATGAGAAACAATATCATTCCATTAATAAGAGAAAGGGAATGTAATTATATTATATGTTGATTTTACATAAAAAATATCTTTTCAAATGTGTCGGGTATATTAATTATTTCAATTAATATTTCTATCAATGTGATTCAGTGATGGAAAATATATTACGTCAATTCGTGAGGCTATAGGTCCACCATACACAAGAGTAGTGGACTTATTTCGCATGTGATAGAGGTGAACATGGATAATTGTTATGACATAAGGATAATCAAATATCCTTATATAGTTGATACTTGT
The DNA here is from genome assembly GCA_963277665.1 of Viscum album. Lineage (NCBI taxonomy): Eukaryota > Viridiplantae > Streptophyta > Magnoliopsida > Santalales > Viscaceae > Viscum > Viscum album. The sequence goes on along the minus strand of OY728141.1, from coordinate 1,276,376,812 downwards.
GTTATTATATTGTTACCATAAAGACACAATTTAAGGTGATAAAAGAACAAATAATAATAACGTGGTTAGATAATACAAATAGTTTCATTTAAAAACCATCATTTAGATATATAATTTGGAATATAATTATTGTTATTTATGGAAGATAAAGAAATCTATAATGTTATTGATGATTCTAAAGAGATATTTTCATAGGGTTTGGTCATAAAAATGTTCTGGAGAGGTTTAATTAAGTTAGGGGAGGTGATTTATTTTTTATAATTTAGGAGTAGTATTTTTTTGTAAAATCCAAAACTATTCAATATTGTGAAGTAAATATCACCCTCAAGATCCAAAAATGTTCATAAATATTGGATTATAGAGGATATATGGGGGATATAGAACGTAATTAATAAAAAAACTTTTATTAAACATGTTATTCCAATATTAACTATGTTTACACATATTAACCATTTTAATTCCCACAATGTTAAATTATTTCATTAAATAAGTAATTTATCCATTAATACTAATATAAATTGAAAACTATTAATTATTGAGACAGACACCTTATTCATTTGTTTTGAGGGTTCCATGACCACAATTTATAAGTATGATGGGTGGGGAAATCACTAATAGGTAACTAATAGACCTTAAACATGGACATGGGAATGAATTTTTTTATAATATATGTGACTTGAAATTTGATAGGTGCATACACTAATTTCTCTAAAGCAGGATAATATTTCTTCTTGATAAAGTGATAATTGATTTCTTTTTTAATATTAATGATGCTTTTTATATTTATTATATTAGAAACACTTTAATTATCATAATTTATTTTGTTTAGAATATTTACTTTAACTCTTATATCATCAAGTTATTGTTTTGAAAGAGAACAACCTTGGTTAACCATCATAGTCACCTATGTCATCCCATTATTGGGTGAGGAACAAAAAATGTTAAAAAAGAATAAAATATAATCAAAATAAGAAATAAAACCAGATTAAAAAGTGTGAATAAATTAGATACAACTAAGAAAAATTGGCTAAACCAAAAGTTATGGAATATTTAGTCTAACAAATCCCTTTGTGACAATCTGCAACGTATATTCTATCCCAAAACAAAACAGTAATGCAAAAAAGTTGACATTAAGCTATTTAATTATATTACATTTACTTGTTGTAACACCCCAATCCTAGAAGCCTGGAACCATTTCATAATATTAATGCATTGGCAAGATTACAAGGAATTAATTCCCTAAGGACAAATCAGTTTATTATTATTGAAAAATAGTTTACATACATGAACATTACATTACACATTCCAACATAAAATATGACATAAATAATCTGTTGATAATTCCATTATTCTCTTAGCTTAAACATAAAATTTAAACATAATGAACATGTTAGAATCCTCTGAAAATAAAATATAAAAAATGGGTGATCTCAGATGCTCAATAAGGGTAAATAATTTAGTGGAAGATATAATCATTTAAGGCAAGATGTGTAATAAAAATAACTTCCTTTTAACTATAAACATGAACATAATATGAATATAATAAATAAAACATTACCATATAAACATTCACATGGGTATTATACTAGTCGAATAATCACAAGTAATAATTAATTTCATAATGAGGGAATGCCTAACGACGGACATCATTACCACATAGTCAAGGCATCATTCCAAGTCTAAAAATATTTTTTTTTTCAAGGACCTGTGCCAAGACACGATTTTGTATCATGAGACCTACCAATGCATCGATGAGCTATAGTGGGCACCACCCATCACTTACTAAATCTACTGCATTCCTCATATGAATTTCACAAAACATTTCCTAAACATTTGTATTAAAACCAGCATAAGAAATGTCAATACTTCATCCATAAACAATGAATGGTATACAAATAGAAAATCCATAGTTAAACATATTATATGTCATTCAATACAATATGGAAAATTTTATTATAATAAATCAACGTCAATCAATAATAATATCCAGTAAAGGATGATGATGTTTTTGTAAATGATCAGTAAAACTCTTTGAGTGAAATACCCCTTTTTCATGAAATCATTTAAAAGTAACATAATTTATAAATGATGAAATTTAAAAAATATTTTTTAATAGAAGTGTCCCATACCACTTTGAAACTTTTTAATGGAATTAACATTTTAAAACATTCATGTCTATATAAATAAATCATTAAAACCATTTTTAAAATATTGACATTAATGAGAAATATTTATAAAAATAAATATTTAAATCATATAAAATAATGTTTTAGTTAAATATTACCATAAAATAATAACATTGAAAAATTATTTGTCAAAAATGGACATGGATAATAATTATTTCCCCGAAAATTATTACACATAAAGAATCTCGGATAATAAGAACTTATGGAATTAAACCTTACCTTGCACATTCCTTTGGTCAAGAGTATGTTTATCCTCATATATAATGACCATAGTAAGTTATTAAATAAAACCAGAACAATATTCATATTTTTTATATCGTACATGATTCAATTATGACCTTATATTACCAATTTAATAATGATTACCATGTTAAATTAACATTTCAGGTTATAATCACTTTCGTTATCGTATGTGTTTTAACTTGTTATTCTTGAACATATCATTTAGATCATGATTTAAATACTTCTAGAATATAAAACCTTATTTATATATCATATATATATATAATATAAATATGTTTAATAGATAAATATATGAAATTGAAAACACTGTTTATGGAGACAGTATGTCGTACGTACGCATAAACGTTGTTTCTATTTTTATATCGTATTGAACAAAAATAAGTGAATAAGATATTTGTAAGTATATATATACATACATAAATACATACATACATACATACATACATATATATATATATAGTAGAACTATTATGTCATATATTAAATACTTATTTATAATATTTTTTTTACAATCATCGTTGAATTGTGAACGTGGAAATGAATCACATCGCGTCGTGGAGATGGTATGTCGTACGTACACACAAGCGATGATATCATTTAATTAATGTTTTAAAGTTGTGGAATTGAATGGTATAGTAATTATAATGAGAAATTAGAATTTTAGTTTCATTATTTATAAAAATATTATTCATCTGTATATCCATCTAAATAACATAGTGTTGAATAACAAATTACACCACGGCGTGGACACAGTAAGCCGTACGTACGCATGCATGGTGAAATTATCATTCATAGGATGGATAGAATAATGATTATAATTGTACCATATTTATAATAAAATCAATGTATATAGAAGGTAATGGAGTTATTATTTTTTTATGGAAATAACAATGGAAGAGAATGTGGAAGAAGAAAAAACAATGAAAGGGGTGATAAAATAAATACCTCTTAATTGGGTGTTTCATTTTTATTTGAACAAAATGGATTCATAGGTTGTATTTATAATCAAGGTAATGATTTTAGGATAAATTTAGGGATGTATGGAGGAGAAATGGGTAGGGTTAGGCCGACCCAGATGGATTTGGAGGTTTGATTTTTAGAGAATGGAAAGTACCCTTTTATAAGAGAGGTGAGGGTCACATTAGGAAAAGATTGATATTTTATTATATTATAAAATCATATTCTATTTCAAATGGATTCAAATTGATTTATTTATATGATAAGGTTGTTCTGTGTCTTATTACTTTCAACCAATATGTTTTAGAATGTTTAGGTCACCATATTAACCATATATTTTAAATTTACCTCTTAGTTAAATAGTTTTACTTTTACCATGTCCTCTTGTATTATTATAATATATTGTTAATAAACTTAATTTAAAAATCAAAGAGGACCACAAGTTGTTAATAAATGTCATATGTATCATTATATAAGTCTTTTAGCCTATCCTTAGATTTTTAGGAATATTATATCATTTAATAATATAGTATTTATTTTAAAAACTCATTTATGTCCATTTTAAAACTATTTAGAATTTGGTTTTTGTGAAAGTAAAAATAGAATGATTAATTAAAAAAACCAAATTAATCAACCCTAACATGACATATTAATCTTTAAAGTTAGTTTATAGAATCAAAAGCATCAATTAACATTTATATTTATTAATATAATATCGATTATTTTAATCAATCATTGATAATGTAATTACTACATCATCATTGTGTCATAAATAAATTTAATTATATAATATATACAAATTATAAATAAAATCCAATTATGTAGGATTTATTTTTAGAATTATAATAAAAATTTATAGTTGAACGTTTTTATGTAGTAACCATATATTAAAAATGGTTTTGTTATTAAAAGTTGAATTTATCACTTTTAACACTTCTTTAAATAAATTAAAAATAAATGTCCTAATCAAATACAACTGGACCAAAAGGATCATATTTTATTTTGAGTGATTTTTTTGGTTGAAATACACTTGTCCAATATAATTAGGACATGTTTTGGGGTAATTATAATATCTTTTTAACCTTTAATTACATTATTTAATGTTAAACATGGAAAATAAAAGTAAAAAGTTACTATTCACCAAGAATTACTTTCATCTTGTGGAACAAAAATTTACATACTGATGTCAAACTTGTCACTCTGATTTTTGAAATTCATTTCACAGAATTGTTATAACATCGTTTTATTCAAATTTGAAAATTTGCCTAGAAGGTGCGTAAAAGACGTTAAAATTTTCAATAAAATTTTATAAAAATAATATTATTATAAAATGACTCCAATAAATTACATTGAACTTATATATGTATTATATATCTATTTTTACTTAAAATAAATCCATTTAAAATAAATAATTATTTAAATAAAATGTCAGTTTTAAACAATAACGTAGTGTTTTTCATTATTCATCAGAAATTGAATGTTTTCATAAAAATACCTAAAATTCGGCCTAAAATATTTTTGATATTTCAAATTCAAAAAATGAATTATATTTTACGAAATTAAAAACATATAAGTTGCATTAATTAATATAATATTAATTCCAGTTGTCAAAACCAAAAAGTGGGGTTTTCAAAAATAAAAAACTATCAAAACATTGACATATGTTTATGTCAAATTTTCTGTGGAATTACTTATAATGACCTAAAATGTATCAAATGGTAAAATTATAATCTAATTATACATCCAAAACCTTCAAATGTATATATTAACACTTTAAATTATTTCGATTAAAAAAGTTTTTTTCAATTAAATTTTTTTATTTTTTTCACTATTCATCAAAATATAAAAGTTATCAAAAAAGTACCAAATATTTTTCTAAACTAAATATTTATATCCCTATTCTAGAAAATAATTTAATTTCATTAAATTGAATATGTAAAAGTGTTAAATATTTTTTTTAAAAAGGGTTCTCCATTTAAAGGCTGTAAAATAGCATTTTTTAAAAAACACTTCATTTATCTGAAAAAATGAATTTGTCTTTATATTATAACTAAGAAACACAAAATATGGATTTTAGTATTATATAGAATATATTAAATTCAAAATTCAAATAATACTATTCGTAACTACATTTGAATAGCTAGTTTGGTAAGTCATGGGGTGCTCGAACTCGGTGTTGCATGTAGCGCAAGTTATAAAATTACTTTGAATATATAACATACTATGAAATATTGGGTTGTAACATTATCCCCTCATTCAATAAATTAAATCCTCTCAATTTGAAATTGTTCTTTGAAATAATAGGTTAAAAATAGAAAAATACTTTTATGGAAAATCCTCATAAAAAATTGGGTTAATAAAATTTAGTTATAATAAGGGGGAAAGTGAAATGAAAAAGTCACCACGAAATTATGATCTCGATTAGACGAACATTTGAAGAATTTAAAGAGAAATAATTGTAGGAAATATGTAAATATTTATAAGTATTTATTGGGGGCATCAATTAAAAAGAAGTGTAATATTGAGGCCATAAATCGATCAATCTATGATGATTTAAAATATCATCAGTTCAACAAAACATAAGGTATCATGATAACATAATTTTCATTTTAAGATCCCTTCTACAAAGATTAAAAATAAATTTATTCATATAATAACTGAAAAAATATACTTGACAAATAGAGTTTCGTCCTTTAACTAATTTGTTCCACAAACTCATCATTAACTACAACATATTATAGAACTAAAAAATATTCTATTTGTCCTAATCGTATAGGGTTTTAGAAATAATGAATGTATAAATCATTCGCTATAATATTAAAAAAACTACATTATAGAAACCAAGACATCACATAGGCCAGTGGTAGGTGATGCACCCTTCTCATCATTCGGCTGCATGTTTAAGTCTCGCAGCATTGTCGAACCGGATGGGTTATCGCATGACCACTAGGTTGTCCTTTTTATAAGAATCCAAAAATAATCTTAAAAATTGTATAACCTTAACAATAGTAACTGATGTCAAACATAATCAATTCCTACCTTTAGACTTTTACAAAATACTTCTGTCCAAACTAACAGTCCAAAATTTATAAGGACGGTAAACACATTGAAGATCTTTATTTCCACGTAATAAAATGTGAATACATTAATCATGTTTTATTTTAAAACATGATAACACCCTAAATTATCATAAAACCTTATTGATTACATTCATGCTCCCTTACTCCATATTGAAATCTAGATATACTCCTAATATCCAAAAAAATTTGTAAACTCCAACAATAATGGAATACAAGAAACAATTAATTAGTTTCCAAGTAGTCAAGAATATTGAATATAATTTATCCAAATAAATCATATCTTATTCTAAAATAACTACATAAAAATAAGAACCATATTAATTTTTATCATTCCTTCGATAATTTAGTTTCCAAAAAATTTAAATTTCTATTGAGTCACTTTTATTTGAACCATATAATCTCAAATCCTCAAAGACATAGTACTGCAATACAATCCTTATTTATTTCCATAATTCATATAACTCGTACAATTTTGATACAACACTAAAATAATTCATTAATAAAAACTTAAGAACACTAGTCATTTCTCTTCCTATATGGTTGAATAATAAATTGATTATTATCCAATAGCATCATTTGGGGCACACTATGATAATTTGTACATTTATTCACATAGTGACCCAACTCCTTGAAGATGAAGCATTGTACATTTGAAACTTTTTTCATACACTTTCAATAATGTAGTTGGTTTCCTTTTAATCGACACATATAACAAACTCTTATTCCCTTCAAGAACATACAAAGGTGATTCATTCCATAGTTATCACAAATGGGAAAATCCATCTTTCCCCTATTATCTTTTTCTATATTTCTCTCGACCATCCTTTTCTTCTCTTTCTACCCTTCAAAGCCATATGACTCAGAGAATTATTTATATATCTTATTAACTAAAGATATTATTTATTCATATGATGATGATATGTGGGATATTTTTTACCTTCTAAATGTTAGCATACTACCATTAAAGATATGATCCTTCTTACTCTTTGGATCATGCGTATTGCTGGAGTTCTCATTCCTTCTACAGGGAACCATTTCTAGACAATGACATACACTAGGTTAGTTTATGAATCACAATGAATAATTCCAAACATGTGAAATACCTTATGTAAATTGAAATAATTATGCATATAATCGATAATCAGAAAAAATGTTTTCTTTGACAAAATATTTATTCTGAAATCCTTAATAATGGATTATAAATAAAATGTGATTTATCCTAAGCATATCCCCTAGGAGTGTCAAAACCAAGAATGAAGCAAGGCCCGTTGTCATGCACCAGGATACACCAGGTTAAGCCTGAAACTCTTTGTCAGAGATTTCACTCCTGAGTAAATATGTTCATGATCCGCCTCTACTTTATCATTTATAGATAGGGATTTATTTCATTGAAAATAAACAAAATCTCTACATTAACAATATTTTAGGAAGTTATTCTATACTAATAATAAAATATATATATATGTGTAATGTTCTATAATCATATTTTTTCTAAATCTATTTTCCATGGTTTGTACTAAACTTTATCTGATACCAACTGTAATGTCCAGACACCAATAGCCCGGAGGTGGTGCATTATTTTAATACATTGGCATGACTAAAAGCAATCACGTTCTGAAGGACCGATCAATTTAGTATTATTGGAAAATAGATTACATTAATGAACATTACATTAAACATTCAAAAATAAAAAAGTACATAAATAATTTGTTGAGAATTCCATTATTCATAAAGCATAACCCCACATGTCAAACATAATACACTTCTTGGAATCCTGGGAAAACAATACATTAGAAAGGGTTGTGCTCAAGTGCTCATTAAGGGTATATAATTTAGTGGAAGCTATATGCTTTTAAGGGAAGAAGTTTAATTATAACAAAATTCTATTAAACAAATACTTGAACATAATACAGAGAAAATAAATCTAACATTACTCTATAAACATTTAAATGGTATTCTACTAGTCGAATAATCACATGTAATAATTAATTTCTTAATGAGGGAATTCCAAATGCCATACATCATTACTACATTGTAAAGCCCTCGTTCCAAGACTACAAATAAATTTTTTGTTAGGGCCTTGTGCCCAGACAGTATATTGTCTCATGAGACCTACTGATGAATCAAAAAGATATAGCGGGCTCCACCCGTTACTTACTAAGTCTACTGCATTCCTCATATGAAATTGTTGAAACATAATGTAAACATTAGTATTAAAACTAGAATATGAAATGTCAATACTTTATCCACAAACCATGAATGGTATAAAACTAGCACATCATTAGAAAAACATATCCTAACTCATTCAATACCATATGGAAAATAGTATTATAATAAATCAACATCAATCGATAATAATATCTAGTAAAAGATGATGTTATAGTTGAAAAAGATCAGTAAAACTCCTTGAGTGAAATACCCCTTTTTTATGAAGACTTTTAAAAGTCGCACAATTTACAGAGGTTGAAATTTAAAATATATTTTTGAATCAATGTTTCCCATACCCCTTTAAATATTTTTAAAGGAATTACCATCTTAAATCATTCATCTCAGAATAAATAAATCCTTAAAACCATTTTGAAAACATGGAAATTAATGAAAAAGATTTATAAGAATAAATATTTAAAAATTCTAAAATGATGTTTTAGTTAAAGAGTAACATAAAAGAATAATTTTGAAAAAATATTTAATGAACCATGGAAATGGATAATAAATATTTCCTAGAAAATAATTACACATAAACAATATCGGATAATAATGAGATTGAAGAATTAATCCTTACCTTGCACTTTCCTTTGGTCGAGGGTATGTTTAACCTTATATATAATAACCATTGTATCTTATTAAATTATAATAGAACCATATTCATATTTATTATAACATACATGATTCATTTATGACTTTATCCTACCCATGTAATAATGATTTCTATGTTAAATTAACTTTTTGGGTACTAATCGCATTATTTATCGTACACGTTTTAACTTTTTATGATTGATTGTATCGTTTAAATAATCATTTAAACACATACAGAATATAAAACTTGATTTATATATCATATATATTTATAATATAAATATGTATAATATATAGATATTAAATGGAAACCATAGTTTTTGGAGACGGTAGCCCGTACGTACGCATAAACATTGTTTCTGTTTTCATATCATATTGAACGGAAGTAAGTGAATAATATATATATAAGATAATACATACATACATATATATATATATATCTATTGTAGAATTATTATTTCTAATATTACATACTTATTAATAATATATATTTTTATAATCGTCGTTGAATGGTAAATGTTGAAATGAATCTCATCACGTCATGGAGACGGTAAGGTGTACCTAAACACGAGTGACGATATCATTTCCATAATGATTAAAAGGTGTGGAATTGGAGGGTATAGTAATTGTATAGAAAAATTATCATGTTAGTTTCATTATTTATACACATATTACTAATCATTATATATATCTTAATAACATATTCTGAAATAAAAAATTACACCATGACGTGGAGAGGGAAAACCATATGTACACAAGCATAGTGAAATTATAATTCATAAGATAGATATCATAATGAGTATTGTTGGACCATATTTATAATAACATCATAGTCTATAGGCAAAAATGGAGTTATTATTTTGGTTGGGAAATAATAATTTAAGTGAATGTGGAAGAAGAAAAGAACATTGAAAGGGATGATAAAATAATTACCTCATCTTTAGGAGTTTCCTTTTGATTTGAACAAAAGGGATCAATAGGTTTGTTTTCTTATCAAGTTAAGGAATTTATGATGAAGTTAGGGAAGTTGGGAGTAGAATACGGTAGGGGTTTGAGGAGCCAAATGAATTTGGAGGTGAAATTTTAAGAGAAGGGGAAGTACCCTTTTATAAGAGAGGTGAGGGTCACTTTAGGAAATGTTTGAAATATTATTTTATTATAAAAACATATTTGGTTTATAATGAATCAAAATAGATTTATTTCGAATCTATTGTAGGTATGGGTAGAAAAAATCTCAACCAATAGATTTTAGGGAGTTTATGTCACCATATTAACACTATCTTTTTGATGTAACTCATAGTTAAATAGTTTAACTTTTACCATGTGCTCATGTATTATTATAAAAAATGGTTAATAAACCTACTATAAAAAGCCATGTGAACCCGAAGTGGTTCATTGTTGACATATTTATCATCATATAAGTCATTTGGATGAACAATACATTTTTATGAATATTTTATATTTTAATAATATAGTATTGGTTTTGAAATCCCATTTTTGTCAATTTTGACACTATTTAGTATTTGATTTTTGTGATAGTCATAACGGCCTGATTACATCGAAAAAAATCCATTTAATCAAACCTATCTTGTCATATTAATCTAAAAAATTCGTGTATGGAATGAAATTCCTCATATTAAATTTATGTTTATATTTATAATATCGATTATTTTAATATTTCATTGATTATATAATTACAGCATAATCATTGTGTCATAAATAAATTTAATTATATAATATATAAAAATTATTAATAAAATACCATTATATAGGAAGTATTTTTTTATTTATAATTAATATTTATAGTTGAATTTATCCTATGAGTATCCCAATAATAAAAATGTTTTTGTTTTAAAATTTGATTTTAAAACATTTAACACTTCATTAAATAAAATAATAATAAATTTTCTAATCTATTAAAAGTGGAACAGAAGGATAATATTTTATTCATATGGTTGTTTTTGATCAAAATAATCTTATCCTATAGAATTAGGACATGTTTTGGGGAAATTATATTATCTTTTTTACCTTTAATTACCATATTTACTTTTAACTGTGGAAAATACAAGTCAAAAGTTACTATTTAAAAAAAATATCATCTTATTGTACGAATTATTACTTAATAATTCCAACTATATCACACAGAATTTTGAAATTCAATTCAATTAAACAATAAAAAATGTTTTTTGCAAATTTTCAAAATTGCCTAAAAGGTGGGTAAATGACATTAAATTTTTCAAAAAAAATTATACATTTAATTTTATTATAAAAATAACTCCATTGAATTTAATTGAACTTATATAGTTATTATATATCAATTTAGACTTAAAATAAATTTAAATAAAATTTATAATTATATAAATTAGCAGTCAGTTTTAAACAATAACGTAGTGCTATTCAATATTAATCAAAATTTGAATGTTATAATAAAAATACAAAATAAATCAACCTAATTTAATTTTGATATTCCAAATTCAATAATGAATTGTATTTTTCATAATTAAAATCATATAACATTTATTAATTAATTTAAAATTAATTCTCTTTTTCAAAACCAAAAAGAGGGTTTTAAAAAAGTAAAAACATCAAAATATTGTCATATGTTTATGTCAGATTTAAAAGTGAAATTATATAAAATAACCAAAAATGTATTAAATGGTAAATATATAATCTAATGACACTTCCAAACCTTTAAAATTCATAATTTAACAATATAAATTATTTCAATTTAAAAAGTTTTTTTCAATTAAAATTTTGAATTTTTCATTATTCATCAAAATATGAAAGTTATTAGAAATGTACCAAAAATTTAGCCAAAATAAATTTTCATGTCTTAATTCTAAATAAGAATTTAATTTCATTAAATTTAATATATCAAAGTCTCATATATTGGATATAAAAAGAGTTCGCAATTAAAAGGTGGTAAAATTGCATTATTTTAAAAATACTTCTTTTATCTGAAAAAAATGAATTTGTTCTTATATTATGTCTAATAAACACATGATATGGATTCTAAAATTATATGGAATATTTAAAATTAAAAATTCTGTTATTTATATTCATAATCTCTTTGAAATGCCTAGTTTGGTAAGTTGGGGTGTGCACGAACTCGGTGTTGTGTATAACACTGGTTATTAAATTACTTTGAAGAGATAACGTACTATGAAATCATGGGGTGTTACACTTGTGTTCTATAATATAAGATCTAAAAAACCCAATGGTATAATCAGGTTGTGAGAAAAAAATCCAAGAAGAAGATCACCATGGAATATATCTAATTTATAATATAAAAAATTAACATGTTTCAACTTTGGAAAATATTTTTATAATATTTTATAAAAAAATTTATTTGAAAAAATTTCCCAAATATTCCATTAATTCTTTTATAAATTTTATTTTATATTTTTGAAAGCTAAAAATTGTCAGTTATAAAACAAAGCTATTAAAAATACCAAAATATAAATATATGTCTCATCCAGTAACAATGAAATAATATATTTTAAGATAAACAAAAAATGATCCATCAGGTCAAATAATATCCAAATGTAAATTACCTAATAGAAACTCATGGGCCTAATAATGCATAAGGTTGGATCCAACTAATATAAAGTCTTTCCATTTTCTATTGATATACAATATCTTACCTCTTTGTGGTGTCAAACACCCTAAGGCTACTCATCTCTCATTCTCGATGAACACAAAGATACTATAGTAAAATTATTGTCAATTTATTTTTAAAAACCCATAACCATAATTTTATCATACCATTTAAATTCAATGATAATCTTCTTCGGGGTTTGAAAATCCATTTTTTTCCAAATCCATGAAATATTGATTTTGTGGTTCTAACCACTTTTAACATGAACCCACAAAATTTTCAATTTCCAAATAATCAATTCTATTTAAGATATAAATGAATAAATGATAAAAATATAAAATTATATAATTTATAATTATTGGATAGACACACATTCCTCACGGACATAGGAATCTTATACACCTTTGATAAATATGAATGGAGACCATAAGGTCTACCTTCAGAGGACCAGGCATGATAATAAACTGAAAAGGGTTGATATGAAAGCCAATATGAATACAAATCCAAAGAAAACATGAATATGAAACAACAATAAAATAATAACATTACATAAGGGTTATGCACAAAGGATAATTCCATCCACAATAGTGATCAATCGTGATTAAAAAAATACAAATAGAAAGGAGTCACCCCAATTTCCTAGTTTCAGATATCAAGACATTGAAGGAGGATAAAAATGATATGCTGAGTCAAAAAACAATTCAATTACAAAAAGTTAAATATCAATGAATTACAGTGTCATTAATTCTATACACATCATGAAATTAATTACTTTAAGTTACACTAAAAAATATAATTTTTAATTAAAATTTGATTTTTCACATTGGAAAATGTGTAAAAAATTACAAACATGGAACATTCTCTTGATGTATATTCTATTCATTTGATATTTACTAATGGAAGTCAACATAATAATATATTATCACATGTTAGGTAACTACATAGTGAATCATTGAAGCACTAGCTTTATGATAAAAATTCCAAAAAAACCAACTGCCACCATTACACGTATCCCCACAATTTCATTGTCAGAAATACTCTCCCAATAAAAAAGGAACAAAAAATAAAATATTATACTAAAACATTATTTAATATTAATGGGGTGTTATAATAACACCACCATATAGATTTATGTATCCCTAAATAGGTCATTATATTATAAGTATAAAAGAGAATGCCACTACTTCCCCATTAACGAATCTTGCTCCCATATCTATTGTTGATCCTACATACACAGGAATTATACCCAAACTATGGGGGTTTTTATTGTAAAATACTTTATCCAAGTGATCATTAATATGAAGTCCATCATAAAATAATGTGGTATTGATTTTGAGATCCACAACATTCCACCCAATCACATGGTAATGATCTGGTACATACCTCCTCAACTGGGCAACATTAAACAAATCATGTTTAGATGTCTAACATGAAGGAAATTCCTACTGATAGTCTACACACCCCAGTTTCTCAATAATCTCTAATGCTCCCACAAACCATAATGCCAACATGTCCTACTTACCTAACTGATTATGTCCCTAGAATGGTGAAACATTATGAAAGACATAATCACTATAAAAAACACCATATGAAAATGATGATTGTTAATAGTTTATTTTTGTGAAATATTTGATGTGGTTAATTACCTCTAGACCCACTACATCATATCTATATTCACCTAAAAATGCCTCATCTAAACTACGGATTTTAATACCAACCCTTTCCACAATAGTAAAGATCAACATGGCGACAATAACAAATTCTAACATGGTGAAAACCTGAAAAATGATTGATAACTATTGTTAATGTATTACTCAACAAATGAAAAATTTATATCCAAAGATCCACCATAGTCATGTAAAGAAAAATGAAGAATATCCTCAAGAGCCTAGATATCCCTCTCTATATTTCTATCCATATATGGATGAAAATATATGCTCAATTTAAATAAGGAACCCATGACACATTGAAAACCATTACATAATATATTTGTAAAACTGTATTCCCTATCATAAACAACAGTGGATGGGACACCATGAAGTATAAATATATTGAGAACATATAATCCCCAAAATATATTCAATTTTTTTAGTTTCATTTACTAGTATGAAAACGTTTTATTCATTCATTATGTCAATAATCACCTAAATAGGTTCCTGCACATTTGGAGTATACGACATAACATTGAAAAAATCCATGGAAATTTCATCACACATCCATACTAGAATGGGTAAATGATCTAACAAATAAATAGGTCACTAGTGTTCTACCATAACACTTTGGAATGTGAGACATCGTGATACAAAATCCAAAGTTTAACGCCTCATCTTCAACCACAAATTCTTCCATCTCAAATTTTGGTACATATTTGTAGGCCCAACGTACATGTACACACATGAAAAGTGACCACTATCTATAAACAACTATATAACTGAAAAATGATCAATCAACCTTCTATAAAAGAACAAAGCATGAAAGAGAGACCAAGACCACAAACATAAGGTCTCCCCACTATATATGATTTTTTCTAAGCATCATCTCTATATTCCATTCATATTATAGAGTTGAACACATTCATAAAAAATGAGTCAACCATTTTAAATTCTACGAACACCTATCCACCATCCACCTTCACCCAAAGATCATATTAGAATAAAAAATAATCTGAAATTACTCTTCAATTGATTGTATCACTACCTAGATTGGTACATTTCTATGCTGTCCATTGGTAGATATGCTTCATCATATTGTTGTATATATGAAATGGAAATAAAGTAATGATGATACTAACCCAATATTCTCTATAAAAAGGACAAATATGTCATTGTAAAACTATAATTCATTATTTTTTATTATAATACTCTATAAATCACTACACAAAAATCTAGTGTCCCCATATCTTGATTTAATTTATAACCAAATCCAAATAAAAAACATTGTAAGGGAAGTTATTATCCCGCTGGAATAACTATCATGGGCCATAGGCGACCACTAATTTCTATTGAATCATGATACAACAAAAAATGAATTCCTGATTGGAAAAACTGAAGAAAACTTACCACAATTTCTCTTCATTTTTGACCAAAAGTATCACCTTTCATAACATATTCAATAACTAAAGCTCCAACAAAACGTTTCCTACTATTAATGTCTCCCTTAGCCAAATTTTATTTATCCTCTACCTCCACAAATGTCAATAGGCACAAAACATCTACAATTGACTGAATATTATCCCTCAGTCGCATATCATTCTTCAAGGACATCATATAATTTTTTAAGAAAAGATATGGTACTAGATGCACCATCTAAAAAAATTTCGATGTATTAATCAATAACAGTAGGATCCACTTTCTCCATGGTCAAAAAATACCAGGTATTTTCTTGACATAATATCTCAGGATAAGAATATTGATTAACTATTTTACTTAATGAAACCCAATTATGACCATTATGAAACTTAGCTTTCACTATAATGTCCCACCATATTCATCCTAGACCATCAATCATATACATGGGAAAAAATCCTAACAATAATCAAGAGTCATAAAAATGATGATGATATTATAAATCTTTTTTAGATGTTGTGCTGATTCTTGGCTTCCTTTTCCACAACATAAAATAGGTAGATATTGGTTGGTAAATTCAAAGCAATGATCCACTACTCATCTCAGGTACAAGTATCACATTGAACCCAATGTCTAAATGGTACATATATCTTCTTCATCCAATGAAGTTTCAAGTAGAGGATCTTTCAGTAAAATCTATCTTATGGATTCCCATCTCATATTTAGAAGAGATCATATCAGGGGAATTACCCATTAAACACAATACGATAACCTTTCATTCATTAAAACACTATAAAATCATTGAACCATAATCTAGAATAGAAAAAAAGGATTTTAAAAGATAAAAAATTAAAAAAATTATGAATTCTAACACAAATTCAAAACTGTATTAAGGAATCATGTCCGTCTAAATAAACTCCCCACTTTTTTAAATGAACATACACAAAACATATTCCAAAACATTATAGATAGTTCAATTTAAATATATTTCCAACATAATTCATTCAAATGGAACTAAAAACCATGTCTCAAGTATAATAAATATTTTCTTACCACAAATGAAAAATCAGATTTAGTAATGAGGGTGAGCTGGAAAAGAAGATTTTTTGTGCCTATAATCATAATTTCAATGATCCTACTCTTATATATCCAAGTCACCAAACCAACAAAGGATACATTACCAAACTTCATCTGAAGTAAATTATCTAATCCAAATTATAATAGACCAAATTGGGAAAAGCAAAATGCTCACCTAGGTCATCCCATTATGGTGTGAGGTATGACAATGATAACAAAAATTCATGATTATAAAAAAAAGACATAATAATAGAGTAAAAAAGAATAACCATGGGGATATACAAAAAATACAAATCTGGTAAAATATGATGTTTGAAAATTCTAGTCTAACATGTCTTTATATGAAGAACCACCACATGTAAACTATACCAATCCTAAAAAATGTTGTAAAGAGAGTCCCTTATGCAATATAAAGACCTTACATTTTCCATTGTCCAACAAAATGGTCTACAAGAACTCAAACGAAGTAGTAGGGTATGAGAAATATATTATAGTAGAAAGATGATATCGAATATATATAATTTGTAATTTCAATAATTCCAATGTTCTACATTTAAAAAAAATTAATTTAAAAGAAATTATAAATAATGAAATTGATATATGTTCTCAAATAGTCTAGGGGATTTCAAAAAATTTCATGTATTACTTTTAAAGAAAAAAAAAGTTATAAAAAAAGCACGGAAACATACTAAAATGTGAATATACATGTGATTTTACATCGATGAACTAATGTTTCATTCAATAATCAATAGAAAACTAAAATACACCAAGAAATTGGGCTCTTGCCTATGGGAAAATATATAGTAGACACTAACAAGTCTAAACAAGAATATGGCTGAATCCAACTAGTATCAATTATAGACACAACCAATCGATAAACAAGATATTACCTTATATTGCGGTTATACACACTAAGGCTACCCTTGTCTATTTCACTACGGACCCATTTTCCATGTTGTGATATTTTTCCCAATTTCTAAAAAAATGTGATAACATTTTTATAAAACCATATAAAATCCATGACAATCTACATTAGTGTATGAAAATCCATTTTTCTCAAAATCATGGTAATTTTTCTATTAATGAAAAAACCCACATGAAACAAAAACCCATGACTATTTCAATTTCGACACTTGACATTCCATTTCAAATATTAATGAATAAAGTAGAAAAATTGTGAATTTATAAAATAAAAATGTTTGGATAGATCTAACTGCCAACATTATGTAAAAAATATAAATACCTTACTAATAGTGATTAAAAACCCTATGATCTTACCTCAGTTGAAAATTCCTCGTAATATAAAAAAAATTATTGGAAAAAACTCGATCCAATTAAAAATACATAGCCAAACCATATATATTACAAAACCAATGAAGAACTAAAATTAACACTATTCCATATAGGAATAATCCAACCACAATTGTGATCAATCTATAAATGAATGGATCCATATGAAATAGTGTCAACCAAAACTGCGTAGGGTATGATCAATGGATGAGAGGAGAAGGCTGAGAAAGATAATGAATCCTCAAATACTATTATGTCACCCTAAAAGAAGCAACTCAGGGAATTAAACAGTATGTAATTCATTTAATATTACATTGAAAAACTCAACTTCCTTTTAATTAAAAATTATTTTCCCATTAAATGACGTATATCATTATCTCATGGTATATTAAGTTCATAAGATCATCCAACTTTCCATTAAACATATTGAAATCCACTTAAACATCATATAATTGCCTATTTAATAGAAGAAACTCTTAGTTTAGGATGAAAATTTCTACATACCCCTAGATTCTCCATTATAATTATCCTCCAAATTTCATGTTTGGAAATAATAACCTATCTAATTAGAAAACCAAAAGAAAATATTAGAAAAAATCTGAAGGAAATTAAATGGGGAGTTAAATGAATCATCCATAATATCTGTATTCATTCTTAAGTGGACACTATATATAGATATCAATAATTTTTTAGTGAGGTTTAATATTTTTTTTGTACTAAGATACTAAATTGGAAAAACTCCATGAAAACATTCTCCATCTGATGTCAACATTCTATCATCCACTCGACAAATCAATAAGTAACTTTGTATGCCCAAAGATCATGTTATGATGTTTATTTATAATTAAAAAAAAATTATAATGTTTTTATTATATATCTAAATATCCAATTCACCTTTATCAACTATCATTCCTTGGTATGACAATGATATATTTCATTTAGAATGTTAAAAACACTATATAAGGTCATATAAATATTATGTATAACAATATACCAATGATATTCCACTATTAAATGACATTATCTACTACCCCAAAACAATACCTTTAATATATCACATGGTTAGTTTTTGGTGGTGTCATTGGATTTGAATAATCTATTAAAAAAATCTTTAGGGCTTATTTGGCATTATTATTTTAGGGAAATTAATTTTATAATCCCATATTTTAGATACCTGTAGACCAAGGAAGATCATAAAATCCCCAATCATTGACATTGGAAAATTACAACTTTTTAATTCTAAAAACATATTACAATATACTTAATTCACAACACCAAATATTATAAGACCTGTAAACACTAAGATATTAAAATTTTAATTACTCTCATTATTGACATAAATATTGTATTAAAATACCCCATCCTATAAAACAATAATTTTCAAGTATTTATCTAATCATTAATGAAAAATTCATGGTGCATGCTACTATTTTTCAATATCAATTCTCAATAAAAATTTCAATCCTCATCTATACAAACATAAAAACAATCCATCTACTTCATATACATGTCAATATTAACAACTAATTTTAATGTTTTGGACTTTATGTAAATAAAAAATAACACGAATTTTCTTGGAAATTAGTTTCTTATGAATAGGTGGATTTTCTATAGCTTATACACATGTGAAAATAATTTACCTATATTTATTATGTGAATCAACATCTGTCATTTTAAACTATTCATGCTGTATTTTATGCCATACTTATTTTTTCATTTAGTTTTGTATAGAGAACCAACATAGTCTAAATGATATTATTACTCATCATCCTAAATAAAATATACCATTTTTATTTATTTTAAATTTGGATAATAAAATAATTTGAGTCTTGAAAAAAATTCATATCAATATTAGAATCTTTAAAAAATTAAATTGGTTAGAATATTAAGTTGTGTTGATGAGACTTAATTGTTTTCATTTTCATAGGTCACAGCAACCAATGATTATATCATAACCCAATTCATATTTTCACTATAAATTCTATTAAAAACAATCCTATTTCAATTATTTAAAAAAACAATGGCATCTCTTGAATTACCCTCTTCCCCTTGTATATCCTTATAGCTGATCACATCATAATCGCAATAAATTAAAAACTACTCCAGATTTATCTATGAATTATTTATATTATGTAATATAGTGACACCACATATTTTAAGAAAATTTCATGTCCTATAAATTAATAAATTTAATTTTTTTCTATTACATGATTCCCCGTGTAAAATCCCATCATTTCCATGAGACTCAATATTTTTGTGTTTTTTCTTAATTGATAATGAATCAACTACTTTTTAAAATTCAAATATAATTCTCCATTGAATTATTTCTATACCACATCTCATAATTCTAAATTTATTCTTCCTAACACAACAAATATATTCTAATGACATATTTATATTTCATGATTTAATTCTTCCAAAAAATCCATAGTAAGTATTTCCCAATTAGGATCAATCTTCCTAGTTTGATCATGATACGATTTCTCCTCAAAATTACTCTATTTTTTAGATGTTCCAAATATTATTAATTGGGTCCATATACCATAATTCATGAGATAATATTTCAAAAAAATATTTTAAAACATAATTCCATTATTGGTCTAGAAATTGATTATTTTTTATCATAGATTATTTTCAAACGTTCTATAATATTGATTATTATAAAAGTATACTATAGTCTTGTGGGTGAATACCATCAACCATTCTATCATAAATAATCATAAATTAAGAGTACATAGTATCTATTTCCATAAATAGGTCTTGGAGATATTAGTACACACACATCAACATGATCCACCTTTTACACTACTGTTAATATTTGGTCTTTTTCCCTCTATGTCGTTCAAATAATATCCCATTTTTAGAATCATATCATGTGTCTATATGATCATATTGATGTTTTGGGAGATCTCAAGCTCTATCATATTGAACTAGACCACACAAGGATTCATGACTCATATGAAAAGTCCATTTACACCATAATATATTTTCATATTCTATAGAAAGAAAGAACATATCTTCTTCTCTAATAAAAATATAATATTTCTCTATAATCAAATATAATTAATTATAAATAAACAATACATTCTATAAATAATATAATTATTAATAGTAAATTTTATTCCATTCCCAATGTCACAAAAATTATTGAAATATAGCATGTCATCATAGTTATATTCAAAAACCAATACATATAATTGTTTCACATATTTCCCCAAAACATGGATTTCCCAATGACAGTTATATTTATACAATTATAGTTAACTAATTTTACCACACAAACCATTTTAAACATGATTCTTGTGATGTGATTGTTATTTCCCATTATATAAGCAATTTTTCCAATATAAATAATCAATATACCATTATGTTTTGAATATTTTATGTAAATCACTATAATTACTACTTTTAATGCTCTTTTATTCTAGACCTATACATTTAATTACACGTCATATGATGATATAAATGATTGATCATCTATGGAATATGGAGAACAAAATCATCATGAATTTCTTTAGACATGATTCCACTAATTTTTGGCTCTATGGATATTTTTTGAGTTACTTTGTATGTCCTATTTGGGTCTTCATAGGCACATTCATTTTCATCATCTATTATTAACACTACTAAAATTCTATGTATTTGCGATGGGTTATTTGTGAAGAAATCCCGTCACAAATAAGTTTAGCGTTGGGGTTCCATCGTAAATAGGCCATTCTAGAAAACAACGTCACAAAAAAATTATTTGTGACGGGCCCGTCGCAAATAATATATTTTACGATGGTCAACTTCACCGTCTCAAATAATTCTCTGATTATATACTTTATATATATAATCTTATTTGCGATGGGCACAGAATACCGTCACAAATAATGTTTACAAAAAATTTACACTATTTTCCACGGGCCCGTCACAACTACTTTTTGCGACGGCTCCCTAATCCCGTCGCAAATACTTTTAAAAAAAATTATTTAGACAATTTGTGATGGGAACTCGTCGCAACAGATCTCGTCACAAATAATATATAAATTTTTAAAAATTAAAAATAATAAAATTGTGATTATTGAAAAATTAAATTTAATATTATTAAAATAATTAAAATAATAATATAATAAAATTCCCAATTTTCAAATAAAAATATAAAAAAAATCATAAAATATTATTATTATTGTTATTATTAGTAAAATAAAATAACATTAAAAAAAATAATACTAAAAAAATATTTTTAATAATATTATTATTAATGAAAAAATAATATTTATATTAATAAAAATAAAATTATTAATGTTATTAAAATTCTCAGTATTCACAAAAAAAATCATAAAATATTAAAAATTAAATTATCTAATATTCGCACCAATATTAAAGACAGAAATTATAAATAGTTCATATTACAACAAATGTGAAATTCAAATGTTTTTTACATACAAAATTCCATGGGGGGGGGTTGTCTTCTATAAGAGCACAAGGAGATGGTGGAAGAAACTCAATCCCCATACAACAAGTCATACGGTGCATGTACTCTATCAACTCTTAATGCTGCTGCTGCCATCGATGCATATCCTCCTCGTGCTGTTGCTGCTGCTGACGCATCTCTTCTTGCTGCTTCTGCAAACTCTTTATAAGGTCATTCTGAGCTCGTAACTGCTTCTGATACTGTGAGGCAGAAGATGATGCCACTACACGAGCTCCTCTCGAGATGGACACTGACAAAAAAAGCAATACCATAATAAGTACCATGAGCCACATGAGAGCTGATACCAACTACTCGACTTGTCTCAAAGACATACTGGTCACTAGTAACCAAGCCGCCTCACCGAAATTGTGTGCATTGGTCTGATCAGTCGTCTCTTCCTGACCCTCAACCTGTATCTGAGAGGTTTCAGTCTCATATGACTCCTTCAATTCAAATTTAAAATTAAAATTGTGAATATATTATATATAGTGAAGTGTCCAACTGAAAAAAATAATATTAACCACAATTTGACGCTGGTGATCTCCTCTAATCTCTCTAGTGGTTGGATCACTATACATCCTCCGATAAACATCGAACTCCGTAAAATTGGGTTTCTCGACTAGCTACAGAAATATAAAATTAAATATTTATATTTAAAGTTATATAATTTTTTTAAAAAATATACTTACCAGATTCTCTCTATGCGTACTGAATGTACAACTACCAGCTCAATGCGTCACCTCCTGTCTACCCCGGTTCTTCCGACCCAATGTAGACCTCCTGTGAAATCAACCACCCAACCAGTGTGCACATGATCCATCCCAAACCTGAGAAGAAATGTACTCTGGTTGGTGGGCTTTACATGACTCATCAAATATTGTCGCTCCTACTTTCTTAATGGTCTTCTTTCTCAATATGTGAAACAACAGATGCAAACGCTCATACATAACCACCTCACATGATTCATGGATAGAATCATGCATGCTATCATTGATGGGATACCATAAACCCTCAATATAATTTATAATATCTGGTTATTAATAAAATTAATTTCAAAATAAATAATATTTTATACATACCAGCCAATGATTATACATGGAAAGCTGCATATCAACGTAAATCTGTTCCAATGTGATCCATTGCTGAGAAAAATAATTGCGCATGATAGTGGTCCCATGTCCATCAACTACATGCGCAAAAAAATGAAAAAAGAGTAAATAATCAAACAATTAGTTTATATATATATAAATTAATGAAAAACATAACAAAAATATACAGTTTATCATACCTCTGTGTGTGTGGATCGAAGCCCAGACATGGACGTGGCTCGGGGATAGGGTTTGGAATCATCTGTTGCGCAAGACTGTGCCCCCTCTGCATACCTCCTGAACCACCAGTTGGCTGAGGGTCATATGATCCCACCTCCCCGCATCTAAAGGTAGATCAGCCTCCTTCAACTCAGGAAATAGATCTGGATCCATCTAAAACAAAAAATTATTATTGTTAGCAGATAGTTGAAAATGACTATCATATATAGATATATTTTAGTTATGATCATAACCAGCATTTAACTGTGTCAATTTTCAACTTCATCATCATCTCCATATCTGGCGATGTCAACGTCTTCATGTTCCTCCTCAGCATCATCAATATCAATATGAGTTTCACTTCCACCATCCCTTGTCATTTCAAATTCATTTACAACATCATTAACATATTCATCACCATCGACCATTAATTGTGGGGTGTCATCATTGATATTCACGTTTCGTTGTGAAAAAAATGTATTTTGAGTAGTCTCTTTAAAATTTAAATTCCTTCCACTTCTGCAGAACCACATTCAGTTTGCGTAAGTTGATTTTCTAGAGATTTTATTTTTATTATGCTCCACCAACTACTCAGGTCTCTTGAAGTAGCACAGTTATTTGTATAATAAATTTGATCTGCCTACTGATCCAATAAAAATGGTTTATTTACAGCAAGAAGACTTTTATATTTAATATTGACGATACCATGATTTGGATGAACACAGAAGCCTCCCTCAGTATCCAACCAAAAATATTTAAACATCATTAGGTAATTTTCTACAAGATAACAAAGCTCAATAATTTTCTCCGGAATGCCATTAAATTCATCATCAGTTTCTCTATGATGCAATCCTCTCAGACAAACTTCACTATTCATTGTTTTCATTGATTCCCTATATACACATGTATGAAATCAAAAACCATTCCCCACATATGAATTATAAGATTTAACCACATTGTATGGTGGGTTACTCAATATAAACAGTCGCTTATCAATTTTATAAGCATGATGAGACACCTAAATTTTTTTTAAACAATTATCAATATAATAAATAGTAATCTGAATTGATATTAAACCATAAGTAAATTATATTACCAGTTATTGAAACCATTGAGATATTTTGTTTTGTCTGCATTCTTCAAGAGAACATAATATAATTTTTGGATGTTGTTTCTGATATGATTTTCATATATCCTAAAAATAAAATAATTTTATATACTGTAAAAAAAATTATAATATAAATGATAGAATCACTCATAGTAAAAATGTTTTCATTTCTTCACAACTGAACAGAACATATGTACGAGCTCTGTGATGTTTATCGTCTGAAAGCCATCATTCTTGAACTCCACCAAACCCATGATTTGGCTTATTAAAAATTGACAATTGACTTCCCATTTCATCAATAAAATTTCCCATGTTGCATCCCATTCGCTCATGTTTTGAGGGATATTTATATTCAAAATATTGAGAGCAGAAAAAAATCAATTTCCTCTTGAAAATAAGATTTAGCAATTGAGTCTTCCACCGATACATTTTTATGTACTTTTTTCTTCAATTTCTGCATGCATATGTCGAATGGGTACATATATCGAAATTGTACTGGACCTCCACCTTTAGATTCATGTGGAAAATGTAATATCAGATGTTCTATTGAGTCAAATAATGCAGGAGGAACGATTTTTTCCAGTTTACATATAATTACAACAACATCTTCTTCTAGTATTCATAGTGCATCATATTCTACTTTCATTGCACAAATATCTAGAAAAGAATATGATATATCTATTATCGAATCCCAAATCATAGAATTCAACAAACCTCTAAATCCAATAGGCATAAGTCATTCCATTATAACATGACAATCATGACTTTTTAATCAAGTAATATTAACATTCTTAACACATCTGCCCAAATTAGAAGCATAGTCATCTGGAAGTCTCAAATATATAATCCACTGACAAAATAACAAGCCACTCTTTTTGAACACTGTATATGCAGCTTTTGTCTTCATTAGCCACTATGATCTGACATTTTCAAATAGTTCATTTTCTGGTCACCTGCATATTTTGGCTAGATCTAATCGTGCTTTTATAGCATCTTTGGTCTTACCTGGTGTATCCAAAACTGTATGAAATAAAGTATCAAAATAGTTCTTCTCAATATGCATGAAATCCAACATGTTGTGGACCAAAAAATCAGGCCAATATGGGAGATCCCAAAAAATGCTTCATTTTGTCCAATTATGTTCATTCCCATAGCCATGAATTTTCTATTGGTTTACTGTTGGCCCAAATGTGATGGAAGGTAATGAAAATACAAAAATTTTTTAATCTGTACCTGAGATCATTTTTGGAGAGTCATCTCTTTCAATTGTGCCTTTTCGGAAATGAGATTTGTTTCTTCTAAAAGGATGATCGGTTGGAAGAAATCATCGATGATAGTTAAAATAGCATGGTTTTTTTCCATTGAAGATCATAAATGATTTTTTGTCTTTCATACAGTAAGGTCATCATTTTGGACCATGTGTGATTGAGCTAGATAACATTCCATATGCTGGAAAGTCACTAATCGTTCACATCAATGCAGCTTTTAATGTGAAATTTTGTTTAGAAGCAACATCATATGTACTAACATCATTACTCCACAATGCATTTAACTCATCAATAAATGGATTCAAATAAAAATCAATATTCTTTTTTAGATTTCCTGGGATTAATAAGGTCAAAAAGATATAGGTATCCTTCATCAACATCTATAGAGGTAGATTGTACGGAGTTATAAAGACATGCCAACATGAATACTAATTACCATAAGAACAAAACGGTCTGAAACCGTCAGTAGAAAGACCTAATCGCACGTTTCGAGATTCTAAAGCAAACGACGGATTCCGATGATCAAAATCATTCCATGAATCACCCTCAGATGGATTATTCAAGCTTTTACATGTTGAAATATTGGTTTTGTGCCATGACATCATTGACGCTGTGTTATGAGACATAAATAAACGTTGAAAACTGGGTGTAAGGGGGAAATATCTCAAATGTTTTACAGGAATCGATCCAGACTTTCCTGGTTGAGTTTTTTAATACCTTGATTTTCCACATGTGGGACAAATTTTCAATGACTCATTTTCACCAGAATATAAGATGCAATCATTTTCACATGCATTAATCTTCCGATAACTATGTCCTAGATTAAAAACCAGCCTCTTGGTCTCATAGTAATTCGAAGGCAACACATTTCCATTACGTAACAGTTTTTTAACGAAATAAAATATCTTATCAAAACAGTTGTATGACATTGAATTAACTGATTTAATAGCCATAATTTTTTCATCCTCTTCTAATTTTCATATCTTGTAACCAGGATAAAATGCATCCTCAGCAGACCTCAACAACTCATAAAATTCAGATGGTGCCAACTCAGAAGTAAAATCGATATCATCGTGAGTTTCAGTTTGTTGAATAGATGGACCTACAACATCATGTACTAAATGATGGAACCATGATGGATATGGAATCAAGTTATTAATATCTTCTCTATAAATTCTTTCACCGTGTTGATACAGAAAAACTAAATTAGGTTGAAAACCAAACCGAAATAGATGTCCCCCAACCTTGTCAAATGTTTCAAACGCTCTTAGAGAAAATTATTTATAAGGACACTTAATTGTGCCTTCTGAAACATATTCTAATTTTGATGATACAAATGCTAAGAAAGCTTCAACACCCTCAATATATATAGGATTTAAACCCGAAACAATTGGATTTCTGCACTGATTTATCAAAGAGCGATCATCTAATAATGACTGATGTCGACTTCTTTGTTCCATATTTTTCTACAAAATATAAAATCATCGCTGTTTTTGAATTATTTAAAATTATAAATACACTATCTAAAAAAATATAACAAATTACTACTACTTCTTAATAAATACCATTAATTAAGGGTGACACAATTTCCAGTTGATTGACGGTTACTCTTTTATTCGACAGCTCAATGACTTGCATCTTTCTCACACTGAAATAAAAATGAAGAATCTGGCGGGAGGTACTCATATTCATTCTTGAATGCATGAGAATGAATATGTGTAGCTCCGCCCAGATTCTTCATTGTGATTTCTAAGTGAGAAAGATGCATATGAATGAGCCATCGGACAAAAGAGCCACCCTTTCGTCGATGAATCATCTTCTTCCAACTGTCACCACCTAAAAACATTATAAAAAATGTGATCATAAAAATGCATATCCAATGTCATGCATACGAGATTGAATATGCCTATGTTGCATTACATTTTTCATAATGTTTTGAGTCAACGAGTGTTGAAAATAGAAAAGTCATCGAGCAAAAGGAGTGTTGTCAATGCACTAGAAATTGTGCCAAGTTCTTAAAATTTATTAAATATTAATAATTTTTTTCTAACTATTCATATCTGTTACTTACTAACTATTCCTATTTATTACTAATTATTCTTATTTATTAGTAACTATTCCTATTAATTACTAACTATTCTTATTTATTACTAACTATTCCAATTTATTACTAACTATTAATCTTTATTAATATCTATTACTATTTAATACTAACTATTACAATTTATTACTAACTACTACCATTTATTTAAAACTATTACTATTTGTTACTAACTATTACTATTTATTACTAAATATTACTATTTATTAGTAACTATTACTATTTATTCGTAATTGTTCTAAATTATTACTAATTATTACTAAATATTACTAATTGTTACTAATTATAAATAATTATTACTAATTATTCCAAATTATTTCTAATTATACTTATTTATTACAAATTATTCCTATTTATTTCTAATTATTGCTAATTATTTCTAATTATTGCTATATATTACTAATTATTTGTATTTGTTCGTAATTATTAGTAATTATTAGTATTTATTACTAATTATTACAATTTATTACTATAATTAAAAGTTATTACTAATTAATAACAATTATTCATAAGTATTATCAATTATTCCTATTTATTACTATTTGTTTATGTTTTTTACTAATTATTCCCATTTCATACTAATTATATCTCTTTATTACTAATTATTTCTAATTATTGCTATTTATTTCTTTCTATTTTTAATTATTTCTATTTATTACTAATTATTTATAATTATTAGTAATTATTCCTATTTATTAGTATTTATTCCTAATTATTAGTATTTATTCCTAATTATCACTATTTATTTCTATTTACTACTATTTATTGATAATTATTCCTATTTATTTCTAATTATTCATATTTATTGCTAATTATTCCTATTGATAATTATTCTTATTTATTATAAATTATTATTATTTATTCCTAATTATTCCTATTTATTGCTAATTATTCCAATTTATTACTAATTATTCATATTTATATCTAGTTATTGCAAATTATTCCTAATTAGTACAATTTATTAATAATTATTACTTATTATTACTAATTATTACTAATTATTACTAATTATTAATAATTATTAGTATTTATAAAAAAATATTACTAATTATTACAATTAATAACTAATTATTACATTTTATTAGTAATTATTAATGTTTATTAATAATAATTATTCTTTATTATTGATTATTACAATTTATTACTAATTATTACAAATTATTACTAATTATTAAAATTTATTACTAATTATTAAAATTTATTACTAATTATTACAATTTATTACTAATTATTACAATTTATTACTAATTATTACAATTGATTACTAATTATTACAATTTATTACTAATTAATACAATTTATTACTAATTAATACAATTTATTACTAATTAATACAATTTATTACTAATTAATACAATGTATTACAATTTATTACAGATTATTACAATTTATTACTAATTATTACAATTTATTAGGAATTATCACAATTTATTACTAATTATTACAATTTATTACTAATTATTAAAATTTATTAATAATTATTACAATTTATTACTAATTATTACAATTTATTACTAATTATTACAACTTATTACTAATTATTACAATTTATTACTAATTATTACAATTTATTACTAATTATGACAATTTATTAAAAATTATTACAATTTATTACTAATTATTACATTTTATTAATAATTATTACAATTTATTGCTAATTAATACAATTTATTACTATTTATTACTATTTTTTACAATTTATTACTAATTATTACAATTTATTACTAATTATTGCAATTTATTACTAATTATTACAATTTATTAATAATTATTACAATTTATTACTAATTATTAAAATTTATTACTAATTATTAAAATTTATTACTAATAATTACAATTTATTACAAATTATAACAAATTATCACTATTTAATACTCATTATTACTATTTATTACTATTTATTAATAATTAATAATTATTAGTATTAATTATTTTTTATTAACAATTATTATTAATTACTAACAACTAATTATATACATTACTAATTATCGTTACTAATTACTAATTACAACTAATTATTAAAAATGAATAATGAAAATTTCAATTTATTAGTGCAAGTAAATAGTCATGACAAAACAATATTAATTCAATTTAATTACAACTAATCAACAATAATAAAAATTACCATAAAAAATTGAAATATATAATAAATGAAATAAAACATAAATACCTTTAAACTTAATTTGATATTGATGTAGTTGGCTTAACAACATATTCGTGACCAAAAGAATTAGCTAAGAAAAAAATTTTCTCTGAAATTAGAGATTAGAGAGAAACAAGATCTAGAAATTGAGATGAATGAAATGAAATCCGGATGGGGGTATATATAGGTTAGATTATTTGTGACGAGACTATTTGCGACGGGTAACCCATCACAAATAGTATCATTTGCGATAGTACCCATCGCAAATAACTACTCATGCATTATTTACAGTCGGCGGTTAAACAGTTGTTTGGAACGGGTCCCATCGCAAATAGTTCCCGCCGACACAACTTTTATGACGGGAGGACATCCCGTCGCAAAAAACTACTAACTGTCGTCAGGTATTTGCGACTGGCCCCATCATAAATACTTTACTATTTGCGATGGGGTGATCCCCCCGTCCAAAATAACCTTCGCGCGGTTTGGTGCGCTACTCAGGCCAAAACTTTTGTGATGGGGCACGAAATCCCATCGCAAATAATCAGTTATTTGCGATGGGTTATTACCCTCATCGCAAAAAGTCCTTTTTCTCGTAGTGTAATTACTTTCAATATATCCAAAACTATCCTATAAAAAATAATGTCAAAAAAATTATTTCTAAATATACTATACCCTGATGGGATGCATTCTTTTCCCTTACGACATATGGTACCTTTTGACTATGTAATTGAAATTCTGGGAATGTATTATCCTTTATTTACAAAAACACCTAATATGTGGTGATGTCTAGTGATTTTTTTTCTACATCCCCAGTTATCTGTTGGGTTATCTATTTATTTTAATTTTGACTAATACCCTAACCAAAAATAAATTGTTGAGTGGGTTATTGTGTCTTGATATAATTTAATACTTCTTTTTTTCTTTTGATTATGACCCATACCAGCCTTCTCACCATAAATTGGTATTTTTTATATATATAATCTAATAATTTCCATACATTACCTTCAAGTGTCACATTTTCATTATTTATTTCCAATTTTTTGTGTTTTTTATGATTCCGTGCATAGAGTCCATAATATTTCTATTTCTCATATTTATCATCCCAAGATGAAAACGTCTACTGCCACATCTCTGATACATTTATCTTTGTATTTCATTGTTTTTTTTTTCAAATCCTCTATAAACATGGTATGCTTGTGAATCTTGAGTGTAAAATCAAAATCATCCTTTGAGTATTTCACATTTTCTTATTTGAGTATTTCAATATCTTATTTCAACTTATATTTACCATATTATTTATATTCTATAGTTATCAATGATTATCATACAATTATATTATGTAATTTTTTAAAAAATTTATTACATTACACAAACACACTCTTTAGGATTGTGTAGTTATAATGCCTTTGAGAACATATAAACAAAAAAAACTTGTTCTTTGTTAAACTACAGAATCTCTTATTATCTGCTTCATTACTAGAACCCTTACATTAAATATAATTAATAATAAATTTCTTCATAACCTATGGAAGGATACATATGAAAGGGTGAGCACAGATACTCATTAAGGGTAAAGAGGGGAGATTTTTAAGCACAATGTGAAGACAAGTGAATTAGAACATGATGATAACATTTTATGACCATACCATTTATATCGAGGTTCATAATATTTATTCATGTAATAATGATTGTATGTACTTATGACATGAGGAATTAGAAAACCATACTACCTGAGCAATGAGACCATAACATTTCCTGGAGACATGAATTTGAGGAACGCATATAAAAATATAAAAATAATTCATAGTAGTGAAGTCACATAGGTAACGATATCAATATGGAATACTATCAGTCACAAATCTAGAATAGTAATCAAGGATCACCCCAAATACCATCATAGTGTAAAAATATCCCTACTATATTAGGATCCCTCCCAGTTCTATTCATGTCAATCTAATGACATATAAATAATTACTCAATCAGTTTGAGGCTTATATAGGTCCAAAAAATAGATAAAAACCCATATTTATGTGTTATACTAGATCATAAATCATTTTTCATATCACAATCGAAGAAAAGAAAGGTGTTTCATAAAAATTTCATCATATCATAACTTCTGGAAATAGAATATGTTTTATAACCATTTCACAATTTAATCATAGCGTAATATGTAGAAAATAAGCAGGTTTTATAATAATTTTATCATAATATAACAAATGGATGATAAATAGGTTGTGTAAAAATATTTTATTAATAATCCATTTAGAGAATAATTAATAATGAAATCCATATTTTATGTCCCTAGTATAGCATAGGGAATATCAACCGATGACGTCATAGATTTAAAATTATTTTTAAATATCATATAAAACATTTCATGAGTAAAATAAACAATCCTATTAAAAATTTAAATTAAAAATTAAATTATTTTTAAAATTCTGAATTTTTAAAATAAACTCGAAAACATATGAAGGTATATTTAAATAAAATAATTTTAATGGTTTTGGGATGTTTCGTTCATGCTGTACAAATTGAAACATATATTCCTTTAACATTTATTATAAAATTCATATTAAAATTGTTTGGAAAATGATATGAATATTAATTTCTAATGAATATTTTAAAACAGTAATTATGGGTGAAAATTTATCATAAAAATAGTTTTTCAATAATAAATTATTATTTGTTTTTTAGAAATCAATATTTTTGAATAAAACGAATAACTTACCGAAGAGAGATATAATGTCATATTTTCATAATACTAGTTGTGAATTATTTTAGGTATAGAAGAGATGAAAAATTTACTACAAATATAATGAATTTATGGAGTAGAATAGAGGTAATTAGGGTATCTAAAGATGGATCATAAGATTTTATCTTCATAAACATAATCCTAAACAATCCTGATAAATGATGAGATGGAAACACGAAACATTTGTCCATTTTGTAACATTTAAATGTATTCCCAAAGAAAAAATATAATTAAATTTAATTTAAAATTTCATTCGAATTAATAAATTAAATATATAACATGAGAATGGTTATTTTTATACACCTCAAAACGGATGATAGTTTCATAAAAAAATATATCCCTCGTAGAAAGAAAATTGAAACAAAAATTAGATTCTCCATTGGTAAATTTTGAAAAGTAAACCCCATGAAATATATATTGTAAAATATATTATTAAATCGACATAAATTTATGGAAAATAGTAATAAAATATATTCATGGGTAGTATATACCCAACAAAATATAAATATATAGTGAATTTGAGATGTGTCTCACAGAAATAAAATGGTAGAATGAAATCCATTACTGATTTAATAATAATTTTAGTCATATTTACCAAAAAGGAATAACAAAATATGAACCATTATATATCATTAAAAGAAGGTTATTCATGATAGAAAATAGAAAATGGGATTTAGATACACCTCCCAAATAAAATGAGTGTTGAATATTCATATGTCTCCCCAAAATAAAAGAGACACTTGAAATCCATTACCTTATGTATCAAATTACTTCATACATGTTCAAAAATAATATATAAAAATATATGATTGTTATAAATCTATTTATAAAACGTATAATTATATATCATATCATATATGATTTTCTTATGACCTTTTATTACCCATTTACTAACAAGTCGAGGTTAATGTCTTATTTTAGCTCATAACTGTTTTGTTTTTCTTCTATGTTTTTTTTATTTTATGAGATTATATATTTTTCCGAGTAGAATAATTTATTGAATTTTATAAATAATATACATATCATATATATTTAGTATATGTTTATTTACCAAGATCCATCAAAGATAGAGATATAAATGGAATTACATTGTCCTTTGAGACGGTACGTCGAACGTACGCATGAAAGTTGATTCCAATTTCATGATGAAAATTAAGGAATGATCGTAAAAAACCATATTTTCATTAAAGAATCATGTTTTCTTCATAATAATAAATCATTTTTAAAAACCATTCTTTTTTACTATCCATCTACAGCGGGAATTAATTGCATCTCTTTGCGTGTTGGTAGTCTACCATACGCATCAGTGTCGTCATCACATTCCCATTGAATGGAAAGTAATGAAAATAATATAGTGATATTATCATTTTATTATAATAATAATACAAAAAATAAATTATTTTAACATTAAATCTATCATTATAACAATCTATTAGATATGGTAATGGAAAAATGTATCACATCGGTTCACGAGGCAATTGTTTGCCATAAACATGAATAATGATATAATAACTCATTTAATGGAAGAGGATATGGTTTTTGGTCATTACCATAATAATAAAATGTATCCATATATGTAATATATTGATGTCATTATATAAATTTTTTTTAATTCTATGATGAGATTGCGCATGAAGAAATGAAAAAAATTGTCATGGAAGACGTTAGCTCTCCATTGGGTATCCCCATTAGGTATTCACAAATATCCATCCAATGATGGATTATTAACAAAAATAAGGACTATAGGATGAGATAAGGTATATTATTGTGTAATTTTGGAGTTTAATTGTAAAACCAAAGTTGTTTTAATATGTGAATAAGTCAGTAAACAGTGTGTCCTATTATAAGTGAGGTGACTCCCACACAGGTATTTTTTTGAAATGAAAAATGGTTTATCAACATTTTTCTCAAACCACAAGGATCCAAAATCTAGTTTAATAGATAATTATAAATATTAGAATCTAAATATCGCAATAATTTATATTTTATACATGTTTTAGGTAATTTTCACCCATATATTTTTTAATAGTTTGATAAAAAAAATTTACATTAACCAATGTAATTAATTATTATATTTTTTACTATTCATTTTCAGAAAAAAGTATGTCTAACATGATATATATTATAATATATGATCATTATATATATGGAATAATTTTTTACAAAATTTATTCACATAAGTAGAAAAATTTACTTTTAAATTAATCCCTCATCGGTGATGAGTTGCAGGTATTAAAAGAACAAATGCTAAAAATGTATAAATTGGATTTATATCAAAATTCAATATAAAATGATTCAAATGAGATAAATTGGATAAATAGATATATAATTAGATTAATTATATTTTAATTAATTTATTAAATACAATTTATCGTTATAAGATTTTTTTTTCAAATTTCAATTGTCAATTGATGTTCAAAATTTTGTAGTATTAAAAAAACATTATATTTTCAGAAAATTCTTAATAAATTAATCTAATAAAAAATTAATATTATTATTCATAGAAAAAAAATATATGAATTAACATTTCTTAATTTTTATAAATTTAATAGTATTATCTTTCAAAGAAAAATAAGTGATTTTTTAGAAAATATTATTTTCAAATCATTTAATGATTGTATCAAAACATTAAGTACATTTTATCAATATGGGTTATTTATATACAAATATTATACAAATATTTATATCTATTAATAAATTTTTTTAAATGGAAATTTAATAAGAGTCATTTTAAATAATAATATTAATAGTTTTGTGTGGTTCGTTATAAGATTCTGTCATTTTAAAGGAAATCTATGAAATAAATTTAATTTACTCAAAAATAAATAATAAAAAACAAGGGTGTGAAATAATAAACCCTTTGAAATAAATTTCACCCACTAAATTCATCATTCAGATATAAAAAATGAGTAATCTACGACCTTGAGATTCTTAAAATAGGTGGAATCATGAAAAATCATTGTCTTAGTAAGTGGTCTTGTTTAATAGAACATTATTTATACGATCTATAATAACAATTGGGTGTTCCTTCTATGAATAGTCTTGATCAAGTAATATGTCCTCTTTGTTAAAAATATTTGAAGGATCGAGTATGTACTTAACAATTAGAGATAAATAGAACACACTAAGAACATGTGATAGTTTTGGTGTAACCAACAGTCAATTTTCTACCATCCTAATATGATCAGTAATTTCAAAGGGACTAATATAAATCTGTATTAGTTTCCCTTTCTTCTAAATCTTATAACCATCATCCATGGAGTAGTTTTTGAAAACACATAGTCCCCAATTTAAAATTCTATATCATTCCAAATTTTTAAATCATAACATTTCAATTGAACCTAAGATGCCTTGGTGTATTGAAGAAAGGATCTAAACATCCCTTCAATTTATATTGATATCACAGGTCCCAATATATTTCATACCCCAACCAAAATCATTACATTGGTGCTATATACTCATTTCAATAGACGCATTCTTAGGTATCCATATGAATTCTTCACTAAAAGATATAATTCTATCTAAATTAAACTAGAAGAAGGTGTTGATCCCAACAACCTTTTAAATAAAACGAAAAAATATCTCAAAATACCCCATTGGTTTTTAATTTATATCTTATATTGATCGTTTGTATTAGGATGCTATGTATTGTTGAAACTCAACTCTATATGAAGATATTCCAAAAGAATTCACCTGAATAATTAGGTAAGCCTTGTATCCTGATAAACCATAGTGTAGTGAAGAACTCAATCCATCCATTCCACTCCCTTAATAAATATAATTAATAGTTGATTGATGGATATTCCCTCTCTACTAACAATTAACTATGATGACCTTATATGTTAATCACCAAAAATCCATATATAATTATGCATATAAAACGTTTTGGGGATTCCAATGAAAAAAATACATGGTTACATTTTCCCATTTACTTTTTGTTAATCCGTAATGGCTGTTAAATCAACTTATATATTTACTCTCAACTATAAAATGTTGTCATACCAAGCACCAAGATACAAACTCTATGATGACTATCTTCATGCCCTCCAACAATATGTATGAGTTCAAATATCTATAAATTATCATGCTTACATGATAAATAACTAATGAAGATCAATGTGCTTACTCTAAAAAACTACTTCTTCAAATATTGTATTGATAGAATGTATACACATATCATGGACTATAGCATTCCATCACTATCATGGTTAAATTCGGGATCCTTTGTATCTTTTTTTAGATCAATATCTTCAATATTTATCTCCTAAATATTCACTTGGATAGATGGTCAGGCAATAAATTATGTAAGATAAGATGGATCAACTTAATTACGTATATCCATATTCATCCTTTTAAAATAAATCTATATTGAAAATTTTTAATCCTTATCTGGTATAAACTAGAATGATACTTTCTAATCAATGCATCGCTAACCATGTTTTCTTACCAATGATGGTAATGTATTGAGAGATCATATCCAAAATAAACTATAACCATCTTCTCTCTATGAAATTATACTCCTTCTGTGGAAATATATCCTTGAAAATATTCTGATCGGTATATATATATCTCAATTTCGATTTCAATGATATTTCTTCTATATCATTAATGAGAAACTTTCCCCAGAAAACTCTATATCATGATTTGGTCAATTTTTCCCATGAATAAAAAATATTCATGATTCATAGGATATTATTTTGTCATTATTCATAAGAAAAAAATCCTAATCCCTTACTAGAAGCATCACTATAGATTATAATCATATCTCCCTTATAGGGTAATGTAATTATAGGTTTACTGGCTAATATTCTATTTATTTCTATGATATTTTCCTCACATTAATCTATCTAAAAAAATTCCACCCTTCATAGTTAATATTGTGATTGGATTAGGTATTAATGAGAAATTATCTATTCACAATTCATAATATATAGTTAATCCAATATAACTACAGATATTAGTCACCATGGATTGTTTGGTCTAATAATAAATAGCCTCTTACATTGATGGATCTACAGATATACTCTATTTATATATTATATGACACAAAAGATGAGTCATATTGAATCCAAAATTCACAAATTTTAAAATTCACATATATTTTCCCCTTACTTTGTGTCTTTAGTACAATTCACAAGTGATATTTGTGTTCTTACATTGTCTATGAATTTATAATAATATCATTATAAATACTCTCCCAAACTGATCAAGATAATATATAATTCCACTATTCAATAAATAAATGATGATTCTGAGGGGGAATTAAAATACCAGAAGTTATAAATACAAATTCATAGTATCCACACATTTTCTATAATGTTGTGTTCGATACCTCCTTATTCTAAAACCATAATTCATGATATCCATGAAAATGTAAATATTTGAATGGCCTTTTTCTCCAAAAAAATATCAATCAAGTCCAAATTACATGGATGAGGATACATATTATTAATTACAAACATCATATTCTATTGGTAATTAACCAATATTCATATAAGTCAATAATTATTTAACAAAAAGTGTAGGTTCACCCTAAGGTGACACACTTTAATGAATAAAGAAATTTATGGGGTTCTCCTATAGTTTCATCATCAATTCGAGTTTCTTAATTGATGTTATTATATATAGATTCTTTTAAATTAGAGTTTCCCTAGGTATGAGTTCTAATGAGAACTCAACTTCGCATTATGGTGTAAGAAAATGGAACTATTACTTAAATATATCACCAAATTCTCATATAGTAGGAATATTATGGATGTTATCTTTTTCCCCAACCCTCTATGATAAATACCCCATCTAAATGGTAATTAAAACCCATAAAATGAATGTGAACCCCATCCAATATTCATACTTATCATCACATTGATAGACGATCATAGTTTGGTTGGTAATATCAAATATGATATCAATTCATTGATAATTGATGTATTACTTAGGTAGAGAAATCCAATTCATTACAAAGACAACACCAGATAATACCATATGAAGAATGAAAATATTTTCATGAAGCACATTACTACAATCATCAACCAGAGAGGTATAATATACATGTGAAGTTATTATCATACAATTAGATGTTTCCAATTATAATTATAGATCTAATAAAATGGGTAGAATAATTATAACCTTGTAAAATTTTTCCGTAATTAAATAATGTGTAGATCCACTATCAAAAAAGCTATTAGTAGTTTATTAGTGGATGGTATGTGTAACATTCAACGTGTTGTTATACCACCAATCTTATGAAATGGTGATTGCATGAAAATTCCATTTTTCCTATCAGCTTAAGGATTTTATAACATCAATCATCAAAATTATCCTTCATATTTGGTCACTGGTTAGCATAGTTCGCATAATCCCCTAATTGGAACCATTACTGGGTGGGTGGTGCATTCTCTTCACAAGTCTCTCTATTTCCATATTTATCTAACTTCTTCCCATAACATTTTGAATCAATTTATAGATGATCATCCCTTATAAACATAAAATATTTACTAATTCCATTATAATTTTTTTCTTTTCTTCATACCAAATATTTTTCATAAAATATAATATAATCTTCTTGTCTATATAGTTCTTTGACACTTCATTGAATTCCATTTTCTTCTACTTATGAAATCCCTGGTATTGAAAAATAAAATTTTCCACTATTTCAACCTTGATATCACTTGAAAAACTATTTTCATAACTACAGAAGTCTCTTGTACATAAAACAAATTTGAGACATGGTTTTGGGAATTAAATAATCGATCTACCAAATTGTTAGGTGGAATGATAATAAAATAAGAGTATATTACAGGTCTTCGAAAATATTTCATGATGGAACAAATAGATTCATCATCTATTTGATTTATCACACATAACTCCTTTTACATAATCATACAAGGAATATAAATAGAGTAAAGATTGAAAAATAATCTCTTGATTTTTTCCAAATCCATGGTTTCAATTTCAACCCATTTCCCCATATTTATGGATAATTTTAAACTATTTATCCTCCTAAATTATAAGTTGTAGTCAACCAAAATGGCTATTTAATTTTTATAAAACTATAAAACAAAACATATCTTTTAAGTGGTTATGATCGATCACATGGAAATGTTTTTATTAGAATTCCCACTAAGTGAATGTGGGTGTTTCCTGATAAAATACTCTACATAATGTTATTAACTTATGTTTCATTTGTAATTACATAATGGTTCCTATATTGAGAAAATCATATTAGAGTAAAAAATATATCATTCATTCCAACTCCCCTAAATGTTTGATACTCAGGAGTAAAATCATCACATATTCCATCTCACTCAACATTAACACATTTACTTTGAGTTACACACATTGAATAAATGAAAAATCTATAGTGTATGAAATAATAATCAGAGTAGGTAACTCCATAATCAAGAAAACTAACTTATATGATGTCTAAATCATGACACCTTCTTATTAATATATGTAACAATAGGTTTATCCATTTTTATTCATAGTCATCTTCTATTTTAATCCTTAATTATGGTTCATAAATAATTTTTAAATTTCCAAAAAATTTACACTGGGATAGTCAAACTATGTGTATAGATCGGCCCATTGTTATACACCATGAGACGATCGACTGCATCTAAATATTCCCTTTACAGAGTTATTACACCAAGGAACCTCTGTGCTAGATTCATATCCACTTTTATTATCAATGTAGGGACATAACATATTGGAAACCACTATCTATATAATTTACCTAAATTCCATGATATATTTCCTATTCTTGAAATCGACCTTATTCATAACATTAAAAATTTCCATAAGGATATCAATAATATTTTATCATCACAATTTATAATGGTTCAATAAAACTATCCTATGATACGAACTATTTGGACCTATTTTTGTGATAAATAGATGTTAATTTTTTTTATTAAGATTTATTACATTACAAAAACACATTCTTAAGGATCGTTGTTGTATAGTGTCCTTAGAAACATGGAAACACAAAAAAAATAGTTAATAGAGAAAACAATAACCACCCATTACATTCATTATATCTAAAATCATACTCAGTAAAATAATACATTATACATTTTCTCATATCCCATGTAAGAAAAACATAGTAATAGGTGATAACAAATACTTACTATTGGGAAACAACATATTTTTTAAGAATAATGTGAACATAAGGGTTTGAGAACACGATCATAACATTTATAGACAATAAATTTAATATAATAGATAAAAATATTATATAACAGAATATTGGAAGTTCATAAGACATGAATTATAATATAATAAATTAACGTAATCCATTAGATAATAATATTTTCATAAGATAAAGATTTATTTCATACATATATGAATATTAAATCATTTATTTAGTAGTTAAGTCACACTAAATAGGTTATCATAGTGGAATGTGATCTTATTAAAAATGATCATAAAAGTCAAGGATCACCACC
The DNA here is from genome assembly GCA_963277665.1 of Viscum album. Classification (NCBI taxonomy): domain Eukaryota; kingdom Viridiplantae; phylum Streptophyta; class Magnoliopsida; order Santalales; family Viscaceae; genus Viscum; species Viscum album. The sequence continues at coordinate 1,276,334,941 of OY728141.1, read as the reverse complement.
AATACCATCATAGTGTAAAATGAACCATATTGAAAATGGTTCACTCCATATTCAAATCATGTCAACCTCATGAAATATTAATATTTATCAAATTCATTGAATGGAGATATTTGTCCCACCCATCTCGAAATTAAAACTGTAGTTATGTGTAAAAAAAGATCATAATATGTTCATTATATCATAACCAAAGATGTCAATTTGGTTTCATAGAAATCTCATCATATCATATAATATGGAAAAGAGATGGGTTTCATAATCATTTCATCATTTCATTAATGAAATACCCCTAAGAAAGATGTGTGTCTAAAAATAATATTATTGTGATGTGACCCATAAATGAAAAATAAGCTTAATAAATATCTATTCATAATAATCTATTCCTAGAAATAATTATATTTGTATCATTTAATCATATCCCCAATAAATCATAGAGAATATAAATGGATTTCATCATTGTTGGAAAATTATATTGGAAGATCTTTTAGAAAAATCATGAAAATATCATTTCTACTTTGAAAAAACAATTTTCAAAACCTAGAATTGATTGAAATTTATTTTTAAATAAACATGAAAGAATACAATGGAATCATAAAAAATAATTATCATGTTGATGTAAAGCTTTTTTTGTTTCATACACATTAAAAACAATATTTGTTTCACATTTTTGTTAAAAGTAATATGGAAAATATTTAGAAAATTATAGGAATATTCCAGTAAATGTTTTTTTTAAAACATGTATCATTACTAAAGATTTATTTTACAATTCAGAGGAAAATATTAATTTAGTTTTCAAAAATATTAAAAAACATGGTTTTGGAAAAAAAACTGATTTCTCACCCAAGAGGGATATAAATTATGATTTTATTTAAAAAAATTACCTAATTAATTTAACATGAAAAGAGAATTAAAATGTTACTATTAATATCCTGAATAAATAAAATAGAATAAAATTCATTATTACATTATGATTTTTCTCCTAGTTTTTTGTCTTCAGAATCATATTCATAAATAATCATGATAAAATATGATATTGTAATATAAAATATTTATCCCTTTGGTAATATTCAAACATAGTCCCCTTAAAGAATATAAATAAATGAATTTATAAATTTATATTGATAAATAAATAAATTATATTAAAATAAATATGTGCTGAATGTACTCCCCACAATGGAAGATATGATCATAACAGAGAATATGTTTTATTTAATGAAAATTATGACAAAAACCCCTTACCACATTGGTTTCTTTTAAACCATAGACCCCATGAAAGGGATATACATTAATTTATATTTAAATTCCCATAATATTGATAGTAATAATAATAATAAAATATATTCATTGGATCTATATACTCTATATAAGTTAAATAGGTCATGAGTATAATATTTGTCTCACAAATGTAAAAAGTGATATAGAAACCCCAAACCGCTTTAATAATCATTTGAATCATAAGACCCAATTAATAACAAAAAATATGAAACATTAAATATCATTAAATTAAATATATTAATGATATAACTTGTCAAATGGGAATTATATATATCACACAAAATAGAGATTGGTGAATTTTTTTTCAATCCCAGAAAGAAAGAATAGAATTAAATTCCATTACCTTTTGTCTCAACTTCCATTACACATGTTACAAACACCTATATAGTAAATATAAATATATAATAAATCAATTGAATAAACCTAATTATATATATATAATACAATATATTAATTAATTATGACCTTTTACTACTCGTTAAATAATAATTTATATAAAAGTCATGTTTTGATTAATAACAACTATGTTTTTCATATATGTTTTAAACTATTATTTTCAGACCTATTATTTATATAATGGTTACATAATATCCAAATAATTAATAATTAAATAAATAACATATTTTTGAATTGTATATGTATTTGGAGCGATCCAGAAATTTTATACATCAGAAATGGAAAACACCATTCAAAGAGATGACGTGTCTTACAAACACGTGAACATTGTTTCCATTTTCCTGATGGAATTAAATAAAAAAATGTATATAATATATTTACATTATTGAATAATTATATGTCATATATATTACATATTTTCATTAATGAACAACCCCATTACCATCCTTGTAAATTGTGAACAAATCACGTCGCTTCACAGGGGGTTGTATTTTGTACACCCAAACGATGTTATTGTACTCCAAGAAAATAGAAATTTTAAAAAGTAACTTTTTATATTGTGACTAGAAAAAAAAATATTTATATAATAAATATCATATATAGAAATTTAATACATAATTATTATCATCTATGAGATGTGTTAATAGAAAAGGGAGTGATATCATTTCACGAGATGGTAGTCCATCGTACACATGAATAGTGATTTCATTGAAATTTTGATGGAAGATGATATTTTTGTAGGCCAAGAACATAATATGAAAACAAATTATTATAGGGAATATAAAAATTCTGTTAAATAAACATGATATAAAAAATATTTTAGTGGAATATAATTAAATAATATAAAATTATTGTTGAATAATCTTACGACTTTTTCATGCACGTTATTACGTTTTCAACTAAAACCTTCTTTGGAATCTTTTCATCACAAAATAATAATTCTATGATGAGAGGAGGTAGTTTATTATTATTTTGGAAAATTATTTTCTAAACAATAATGGTTTTAGTTGTGATTAATATAGCATATTTTGACCTTTTATAAATCTGGTGAGTGTCACACTAGCAATGTTTTGAAATGAAAAAGGGGTTCCTATATTTTATTCCGTGATAAAAGGATAAAAAATGGAGTATTTAGGATACATGTACATTATATGATCAAAATAATTACATAAAGTATATTTTAGTCAGGTTTTAGGAAATTCTAACCCATATATTTTTATTTTAACCCTTCATAAATCCATTTTACCTTATACGCAGTAGCAAATTTTTTATTCTCACTATTAATTGGGGAAAAGTTTTCATTAAACATTTTCAATAATATAAATTATTACTATTACAAATATTTAACATATTTTTTCATATTCATATTTAATAATAGAAAATATTAATTTAAATTTAATCTCAGAGACCTGATGAGTATGTAGATTTTCAAGAAAATAATTTACAAAAGTTTAAAATGTTTTTATATCAAAATTCATTATAAATATTCTTATGATGACCACAATTGGACTAATATATATCTTTATATATCTATATATATAATTTAACTAATATTAATTTAAAATATATTTATAATATATTGTATATTTAAAAATAATTTACATAAAAAGAATGTTTAAAATTTAAATTTAATATTTTTCAATATTCATAAAATTTAAAACATTTCTCAGAATTAAAAAAAATAATCATGAAATAATTTTTATATGATAATGTCAAAAATTAATTTTATTTTAAAAAATAAATTCTATATAGTTTTAAAAATTAATTATGTGATTCTTCCAAAAAATTAATAAATATGTTTTTCAGAAAAAAGTAATTTGGAAATCGAAAATTTATTTATCGAAAAATTATGTACATTTATATTGATATGTTATATTTATAGAAAAAAACATTCTACATAATACTTAATAATTATTTATTATTATTAATATATCTATTTTTAATATCTATTTAATAGAGATATCATTTAAATAATAATATTTATAGTCTGTCATGGTCCGTTGAAACCCTATATTGCAGGTAACTCAAGAAATCATAGAAATTGAATTTATTAGAAAAAAATAATATCATGGAATCACATATTTTTAAATGCTACATATTTATTTTCAAATTATGAACCACTATAGTGGATTAATTATATTTTATCTACAAAAATATATATCATCAATAGAAACATCAAATTATTTTTGAGATAAAATCTCTATTATATTTATTTTTCATTATTATCATTATTTTATTTTATTTGAGAGGACTCTATAATGACTTTTTGAAACTTTTTTTAGGTATATTTAATGATAAATTTTCAACACTTATATTTATTTTTATATATTTTTATCTTGTGAGATGTGATCTAATTCTTTATGATGATTTTCATAGTAATTGTATTGTCTTCCATGTTAATTGAATATGTTTTCATGGGACACACATTATACACATCAATGTGTGGATACATAATGGGACTCTTTTTTTTGTATTTTTCACAATATTTTTATAATTTAAATCACATAACATGAATCATCCCTTTGAAATTTTATTTCCCAATTTTTATATTTCAAGAAATTAATGGAATAAAATCATCAAAATAGTTGTCCTTAGGGTTATATTCACTGCATATGTTCATCATATCCTCAAATTCCTCCACCACAACGCCCTAATGTCCATAAGATATTAATGGTCATTCCTTATTTCATATATGAAAAAATCAGTTCATTTAATATCTTATATCAACCCCTTTAGATAGTTATCATCAATCATAGAGACCTTTTGAATAAACATTAGAAGAAATATTGTCAATGTGTTCTTGATAAAATTATAATCAATGTTTGTTTCATTAAAATTGTAAATATCCTTCACTATAACACTAAATAGATCTATAAATGTAAAAAAATGTTCATTCAATTTCATTTTAAATTCCTTGATACATTTATATATAACATGAAAATTTACATATCTTCCATTTGTCTCTCCATTGTAGATAATTAATCACTTTTCCATTCAAAAAAGGGAGTATTTATATGAAATAACATTCATGAATATAGTGATGGATCGATATACAACTAAATTATTGATACATTTTTCAATAGAATTATAATTCCCTTATAATAAATATTCATTTTCCATGCTCACTGAAATAGCCTCGATATATGTTTTATACGCATCATTTCACAACAATCAGATGTAGTGTTGCACATTATTCATAGACAATTGAAAATAATTTTGATAAGTGATAGTAATATAATTATGATTAAAATATTCCCTGAATTTTACTAATAGGTAATTCACTTATTTTAACCACTGTATCTAACACGAATTAATGATCACACTAGTTAAAATACCAAAGATGTGGGGGAAGGGGTTATATTAGGGAGTAAATGATTAAAATAATCATATTCAATGATTTCGTTTTACTATTGAAAAAAATAAAAATATATTTGTTTATCAAAATACAATGTATGATAATTTAAAAAACATGAGAAGACATAAAAATTATTATATGGTTCACCCAAACAATGTTAATACATGGATAATAAAAATTAAATGTGCCAATGATATCAAATTTATAAGGAGATTTTTTTTAATAATGCTTGTATTGTAATCACTGCCTGTTCTGGTAAAGTAACAATCACTTGTTGAATGCTAACTCCTTCAAATATTTAAGTTCCCTAATTATTCCTTCAATAGATAGATATAATGAATTAATTTACATTTGGTTAAACAAGTATATTTCCCATAATTCCCATTATTAATCTAAATGACGTGATCCAATTTAATGTAGAAATTTTTGAAAACCCATTATATTTCACTCAACTCACATTCATGCAACATAATTTTGAACAACATACTTTCACACTACTTACAATGGGATCCAATGATATTTTTGGAATTCACATTCGCATAGACACATTATTCAGAAAAAAAAAATATATTTTATTTAAGAAAATTAAGTTCATATGAATAATTATCTACAAATAATAGATTAACAAAATTAATACAGGATGTCAAGACCTGTCCTCGGGGCCCATGTCGTGACTACCCCAAGCCCGCCTTCCATAGGCCAGGGGCTGGAGACTAGCACCAAAGGTGTAAATCCCGATAACTAGGAAGGTATTGCCTTTATAAAAGTAAACAAACACCACAGAGTACAAGCGGAAAAAAACACTAAGTACAAAGGAAAGTGTTGAAGGTAAAAGGGCCAGAATACAAACCCTACTGAAAAGTACATCTACAACTGAAAGAAAGTACAATAAAAAAGTCAAACAGCTGGAAGAATGGAAGCAGCTCTTGGGTCATCCTCCTCGGATCCTACTTGAAGGGTAGAAACCATTAGCGTAGCTCCTGGATTGTCCACCACGGATCCTACCAGAAGGGTAGGTATAGATAATGCAGTTCCTGCCCATCATCCTCCTCCTCCGAGTATCGTCTCACCATGAAGTCCACCTCCTAATACTAAATTTTCATGAGGTCTACCTCCAAGTATCATCCTGTCATCGAACACTTGGCCTCTGTCAGCACTGCCCGTCGTCTGCAACCAACACAACAAGGTGCGGGCATACCCTGTGTAGGGGTGAGTATAACGATACTCAGTAGGGATCCCGAGACCCTCAAGGTCTCACTAAAACCAACAAGGATAGCCACAAGAAGATCTCAACAGATAACCTCTACTTAGGTATATTCCCATACATATACCTAATTTATCAAGTAACCCATCTCAATCATGAAGAAACACAAAGATTATGAAATCAACGGATAACCACTACCCAGGTATATGCCCAAACATATACCTAAGTTATCAAGTGACCCATTTCAAACATTAGGTAAACAAAAAGATAATAGACTCATCTCAATCCAGGATTTTCATTATCAAAACCGTAACTGTAACACCCCAAGCTTCCACGGTACGTTTCCCTTCGAATAATGCGATAGCGTGTGTTGTACGCAACCTCGAGTTCTAACACACACCACAACTAATTAAACTAGCCGTTGTGAATAGTAATACCTACTTTTTGAAATAATATATATTTTATATTTTAAAATGGACTTAATTTTTGGATTTGGAATATTGAAATTAGCGTAGGGTGAAATTTTGGTACCTTTCGGATGACTTTTATATTTTGATGAATAGTGAAAATTACTAAATTTTAATTAAAATCATCTTTTTTAATCAAAATAATTAATATTGATAAATTATTAATTTGAGTGGTTTTAAAGTATATTTAGAATATATTTTTACCATTTAATTTAATGTTTGTCATTGGACATAATTTCACAATTAAACCAGACATGAACAAGTGTCAATCTTTTGATAGTTATTATTTCTTAAAAACACGCTTTTTATTTTAACAACGGAAATTAATTTTAAATTAATTTCTACCACTTCTGTGTTTTGAATTTGGAAAAATGGATTTCATATTTGGAATCAGGATGTCCAAATTATGTAAATAGGTAACTTTTAATTTTATACATTTTGAATAATTACTGCGGTAAATATTTTATTTACCATGGTTAAAGGTTAAATCCGGTAAATAAGGGTTAAAAATAATATTATAATAATACAAAATTACCCTAAAACGTGTCCTAACCTTATTGGTGGACACATACCCGACCATGGGCATACTTGGGTCGATTTGGGGACCCCTTAGAGCCACTTGTATGTGGTAGGGACACATTATATTAATAAAGTTAAAATAAAAATAAAAATGGCATAAGCTTACATCTTTTTGAAAAACAATTTTTACATAGGGTTATACATGTTGGATTTTCGATTATAAATATTCATTAGAAAGCTAATAATATTTCCTACATATTTATATTTTATTTATAATTTTTAGACATCAAATAATTTAAATTATTAATGACACAATAATGATTCAATGTTTACCTTATTAATAAATCATTTAAATAAATAAGATTATAATGATTAAAATATTATCTAAAACCTTTCCAATTCTTATTGGTTGATGTTATTTAGAATATGAGTCATCTTATCATCGACCTAAATTATTTTTGGACCATTATAAACCGAATATAATTATATTATAAAGTAATACCTTCACTCTTTCCTAAAGAGCCCCTCCTCTCCCTTATAAAAGGAGACCACTCCTTCTCATTTCATCACACCTTCAAAGCCTTTTTGTTTGGCCAAACTCTGCCCAAATACTCTCCCAACTTCCCTCACTACAACCTAGAGTCCTTAGTTTGATCATAAAGCCAACCTAAGGAGCCCTTTTGATCAAATCAAAACGAAGAGCCCAAAGAAGAGGTAATGATTTCACCCCCCTTTTCCAAGTTCATTTCTTCTTCCACTTATTATTTCTTTGTTGTTACCATTCTAAAATAATAACTCCAGTATCTCACATATACTGTGATGTTATTATAAATATGGTACAACCATATTCAGTATTCTATCCACCCTTTGAATAACATGTCACCATACGTGCGTACGTACTGCTTACCGTCTCCACATCGTGCTGTAATTGTTATTCAATATATTATTATTTGGATGGGTATAATAATGATGCGAATATCATGTAAATAATAAATATAACATGTTAATTATTCTGTATATATGATATAACATCCATTTATATATTATTTTAATATCAAAAGAATGATATTGTCGCTCGTGCGTACGTACGGACTACCGTCTCCACGAATGCGATGAGATTCATTCTCCATCATATCCATTTAAGTATAATTATCATTTGATTATTTAAAAATGATGTTTAAAGACTTCATATCATTCTGTATATGAATAATATACAACCTATCCTTTACAAACATGTCTTACGTAACAAAACATACAAAAGAAAACAAGTAAGTTCACACCCGAAACAAGGATAATACTAAGATATTATTATCAAATCAATATTAAAAGATCATATATGATATCATAATAATGTATATGATTATTTTATAATTTAATAAAAATTATTTCACCATTATACCGGAGGTTAACCTACCCCAACCAAGGAAAATTACAAGGTAAGGGATTTTCTTATCTCACATTCAATTCCGTGAGATTTCCATTGTTCGCCACCAAATTATTGAAAGTGGTGTATTGTGTACTGCCATTTGATATATATTATCATGATTCTCTTTATATTCATGTTATTCTGTAAATCATTTGGTGGTTATTATCTTTTGGCCATACGACTCAGTTGATTAACATGGTAAGGGGTTTTCATCTCACTCCTTATTCCCGTGAGATTCATGTCATATTGCCACCATCACCTTTTGTGTGGTGTATGTACTTCCCATAATTATATTCTTTGTGTAATACACTCTAATTTATGTGTATTTACATATTCATTGTATGATACCTCTTTCATGGGTTGTATGTTTCATAAGTTACCTAATTGGTAAGGGTTATTTCACAATATCTTCATTATCCGAGGTTGTTTATACGTAATAATCTACTGGGATCTCATTATCATCCACATCCATGATTCTTCAAAATGTATTTCAAAAAAAATTTAATATTTAAAAGAATATGGGTTAAAGTCATTTATACCCTTGTTTGACTTTTTATAAGAGGTTTATAAGGGAATCTTTCTGTCGTTTTCCAAACAAGGTGCTTTTTAACCTTTTCGACAGAATTAAGATAAGAATGTTTTTTTTAAACTTATACGGCGGGTGCGGTTATTTTCCGCCGTTATAAAATCGTCAAAGATTCCCTTACAAGATTATAAGAATATTTTCAAAGAAAATGTTTTATTTTATATGGATCTTAAATGATTTCAAATTAAAAGGAGATATTTCATTAAAAAGAATATTGATTTCATCTATGTCAACATCCTTTGATGGATTTTAAGATTATTTGAAGTTGATTTATTATTATACAAAACTTATATATTGTATTGAAGGTTTTGTGATATGTTTGACTGTGGATGTGCTATTTTAATACCATTCATAGTTTATGGTGAAATTATTTACATTTCGTATGCTAGTTTTAATACGAATGTTTATGTTATGTTTAAACCTTTTCATATGGGAATGCATTGGACTTAGTAAGTGACGGGTGGAGCCCGCTATAGCTCCTCGATGCATCAGTAGGTCTAATGAGACAAACTAGTGTCTTGGAAAAAGGCCTTGACAAAATCTTATTTGTAGTCTTGGCACGAGGCCTTGACAATGTGGTTATGATAGTCTGGCATTATGCATTCCAACATTATGAAAGTGGTTATTGATTTTTGAATGTGAGTATTCGATTAGTAGAATATCCATGTGAATAAGTAAATGACATTATTTCATTTTATTTATGTCGTACCATGTTGAAAGTTCATGTTTGAAAAGCTTTTGTTTTATTTATACATTGCCTTAAATGTTTACTCTTATTTATGAAAGTTTGCGCTATATTGTTATCCTTACTGGGCATTTGAGCTCACCCCTTTTCTATGTTTTATTTTTCCCAGGAAGTGAAGAAGAAAATTATGAATGACCTGCAGGTATATTATGTGGGGATATGAGTGTGGATTATGGAGACATTATGTTTTTGTAGTAGTTTTTCATTTTATGATGTAATGTAAAACTTATGAATATATCTAGTGTTTCCAAGGCTACTAAATCAATCCGTCTTTCGAGATTTGATCATTCTTGTGGTCATGCCAATGTTATGTAGTAATGCACCGACTCTGGGTAACTAGGGTCGGGGCGTTACAGTTGGTATCAGAGGAAGTTTAGTACAAACTTTGGAAGCTAGATTTAGATAAACTCTGATTAGAGCATGCAGACCTAAGATGAACATTGAGGATTAGTATAGAAGAACTTCCTAGAATTTTGGTATTGTAGAGATTTTGTGAGTTTTCCGAGCAATACATCCCTTTTTGGATACGAGCAGGTAGAGGCAGCTCTGGCACAGATGTACCTAGGTGTAAAACCCGAAAACACCGCTTTGAGCTAGACTCGAACGGGAACTGGTGCATGACAACGGGCCTTGCTGCACTCTTGGTTACGACACTCCCGGGGGATATGCTTAGGATAACTCTCATTTTCTTTACAAATCATTATGAAGGGTTTATGAGTATATAATTCTTCAAAGAAAACATTTTTATTATTATGGATTATATCCATAAATAGTTCAATTTATGTTAAGTGTTTTATAAGTATGGGATTATGTATTTCGATTCATAAACTGATCTAGTTTTTGAAATTGTTTAGAAATGGCGCCCAGTGGAAGAAATAGAAACTGTATCAATGCACGCACTCCATTTAGGGATTTCCCTCCTGCTCAAGATAATTATAGTGGGGCTGGTGATGCAACTGGTGCCGATCAGCTAATCACCATACTGGGACAACTTACTCAGGTTATGAATAATACCTTACCCGTATAGAGCACCCTGATCCGTAGCGTGGAGGATCAATGTTAGATAGATTCATGAGGAAACAACCACCAACGTTCAATGGGAGTACAAATCCCTTAGTAACTAAGCAATGGATAAATTCCCTAGAGAAAATATTTCAAGTTTTGGGGAGCAGTGAAATGGAAAATGTTATCATGGTAGTTTACCGCCTCACTGGAGATGCTGATCAATGGTGGTCATTGATTCAAAACATGAAGGAAGATGATGAAGTATCAAATATGGAATGGAGGGAGTTCAAAGATCTGTTTTTATAAAAATACTTCCTTCGCGACCATCGAGCAGATATGGAAAGGCAATTTCTAAGTCTGAGACAAAAGGAGGATGAGAATGTCACAAAGTATGAGGCTAATTTTAAAAGGTTATCAAGGTACGCTGGTGATTATATACGTAACCAAAGAAGTAATATTGATCGTTTCTTTGATGGGTTAAAACCATTTCTCCGTCGAGCATTAGTCTCACAATCCTTTTCGTCGTACAAAGACATTATCTCATGTGCTATCAAGACCGAAAAGGAATTCTCTAAGTCTTATGACTTTAAAGCAAAGCAAGAGAAGAAGAGGCCTTCTGATCAATCTGGGAATGGAAATAAGGGGAAGAAAGGAAAGGTTGAATATCCATCCTGTGGTAAATGCGGGAAGAAACACCCTGGTACTTTCTTGAAGGGAATGGGAGTCTGTTACAAGTGTGGTGAAAAAGGCCACCAAGCACGTGATTGCAAGGGGAAGAAGGAAGCTACCAACGTTCAGTGATACAATTGCAGGGTGATGGGGCATTATGCAAATGAATGTCCTAAGCATCAGGAGAACTTACCTCAGAAAAGGCCAAGGGATCAAGGCCAGGATTATGCTATCACTACTGCTGAGGTAGAAGCTCCGAAAGACGTGGTGGTAGGTAATTTAATGGTTTCCTCAAGTTTAGAAAATGCAATATTTGATTCTGGATCATCGCATTGTTTCATATCTTCCCAGTTTGCTAAGAAAATTAGATATTTCCAATTTTATTTAATAAGGGAGTTGTCAGTTAAAACTCCTAAGGGAAGTATCATTGCAACAAAGTTTTGTGAATCAGTCCCCATTAGAGCACATAAATTTTCTTTATCTGCTAATCTCATCGTCATACCTATGATTGAGTTTGATATAATCCTCGGTATGGACTGGATTTCGGACTATGATGTGAAGATTTATTGTAAGAAGAAAGGGGTTACGATTCTTGATGATAATGATAAGGAACACCTTATTTTTAGAGCAGAATCGTCACCACCTAATTCTTATTTAGATCCACCCCCAGTAGCTCAACTTAATTCAATTATTGGGGAGTAAGAGAATGAAATAACTGTCGGTGAGGAAAGGAATGTTCAAATAGAGGATGTACCTGTTGTGAAAGAATTTGTAGATGTATTTCCGGAATATTTACCTGGACATCCTCCAGAACGAGAAGTTGAGTTTTCCATTGATTTGATTCCTGGATCAAGGCCTATATCGAAGACCCCTTATAGAATGGCCACTGTAGAATTAGTCGAACTAAAGAAACAACTAGAGGAATTGAGTAATAAGGGATTTATTCACCCTAGTGTTTCTCCATGGGGAGCCCCTGTTCTTTTTGTTAAAAAGAAAGATGGATCTATGAGGTTATGTATCGACTACAGGGAGATCAATGCTATAACGATAAAGAACAAGTATCCCCTGCCTCGTATTGATGATTTATTTGACCAACTACATGGAGCTCAATACTTTTCAAAGATAGACCTTCGATCTGGATACCATCAGTTGTGTGTGAAGAAGGAAGACATTCCGAAGACAGGATTTCGAACCACGTACAGGCATTACGAGTTTACTGTAATGCCGTTTGGATTGACTAATGCACCATCTGTATTCATGGATCTGATGAATAGAGTTTTCAAGGAGTATCTCGATGAATTTGTGGTGGTATTTATTGATGATATCTTGGTATACTGCAAAACCTACGAAGATCATGAAAATCACTTTCGCATTATCTTGAAGACTCTGAGGAGGCATGAATTATATGGGATGTTTAGCAAGTGTGAATTCTGGCTTCAGGATATTTTTTTTCTTGGCCATATTATCTCTAAAGATGGAATCTCTGTTGATCCTTCTAAGACCAAGGCAATCCAAGAATGGCCAGCACCCACGAGTATAACTGAGGTACGTAGTTTTATTGGTTTGGCAGGTTATTGTCGACGTTTCGTCCAGAATTTTGCCCGATTGGCTAACCCATTAATGAAGCTCACACGTAAAGGGGTTAAATTTGTTTGGACAAAAGAGTGTGAAGAATGTTTCGAAGAACTGAAGAGAAGATTATTCAATTCTCCTATATTGACTCTACCATCGGGGAATGATGGGTTCATAGTGATGCATCAATGAAAGGACTTGGTTGTGTCCTTATGCAGAATGATAGAGTTATTGCCTATGCATCACGACAGTTGAAAATTCATGAACAAAACTATCCTACTCATGATCTTGATTTAGCAGTTGTGATCTTTGCTTTGAAGATATGGAGACACTACCTCTATGGTGAAAAATGTGAGATTTATACTGATCACAAGAGTTTGAAGTATATTTTTTCACAAAAAGAACTCAACATGAGGCAAAGGAGATGGCTTGAATTACTCAAGGATTATGATTGCACGATACACTACCACCCAGGGAAAGCAAACAAGGTGGCATATGCTTTGAGCAGAAAAGACCATGGAGTTTTGAACATGATGAGAATTGAAAGGGATCCAATTATCATGGATCTAGTAAAGATGGACATGGGAATAACCAGGGAAGGTGAAACATCAGTTCTTTTTCAAATGGTTGCCAAACCATCTTTACTAGAATGGATTAAGATTTCTCAGACCAATGATGAAGAATTTCAGAAGAAGATTAAAGCTGTGAATGATGGGAGATTGAGAGACTTTGTGTATGAAGATGGAATTTTGAAATTCGGGAAGAGACTTTGTGTTCTCGATTTACCTGATCTGAAAAGGGAATTGCTGGATGATGCTCATAGTTCCAATTTCTCTATACACCCTGGGAGCACCAAAATGTATAGAGATTTGAAGGAAAATTTTTGGTGGGACAACATGAAGAGAGAGATTGCTGATTTTGTGTCAAGATTTATGGTTTGTCAACAAGTGAAAGCTGGAAGGCAACAGCCTGGAGGAGTCATGCAACCTCTTCCCATACCGGAGTGTAAATGGGACAATATTATGATGGACTTTGTCATGGGGCTACCAAAGACTCCTAGAAGGAACGATGCAATATGGGTTATTGTTGATCGTCTTACCAAGTCAGCACATTTTCTTGGTATAAGAGAAGGTCTACCCCTGGAACGTCTAGAAAGACTATACATTAATGAAGTTGTGAGACTTCATGGAGTACCCCTATCGATTGTTTCTGATCGTGATCCCCGTTTTACTTCAAGATTTTGGAAAAGTCTTCAGAAATCCCTGGATACTGAACTTCATTTGAGCACTGCTTACCACCCTCAGACAGATGGACAATCAAAACGGACTATTCAAACCCTAGAAGACATGTTGAGATCTTGTTCACTTGACTTTCAGGGTATGTGGGATCAATATTTACCACTGGTAGAATTTTCCTATAACAATAGCTTCCATTCGAGTATTCAGATGACACCATATGAAGCATTATACGGAAAGAGATGTCGTACACCAACATGTTGGGATGAGGTTGGTGAAAGAAAACTTGTAGGACCAGAACTGGTGGAGGAAACGGTGGAAAAGGTGAAGGTAATCCAAAATCACATCAAAGCTGCTCAATGTAGGCAAAAGAGCTATGCCGATAATCGAAGGAAGGATTTGGAATTTCAAGTCTGTGATCACGTTTTCCTGAAGGTATCTCCATGGAAGGGAGTCATACGTTTTGGTAAGAAAGGTAAATTGATTCCCAGGTACATCGGACCTTTCGAAATTCTAGAACAAATTGGGGATGTAGCTTACCGATTGGCAATGCCGCCAAGTCTTTCCAAAGTTCACGATGTGTTCCACGTATCTCTGTTGAGAAAATACATGTCTGACCCAACGCATGTACTCACCTATGAGGAATTAGAACTGGAACCCGATCTGTCTTATTGTGAAGATTCTGTCAGGATTCTTGATACAAGAGAACAAGTACTGAGAAACCGGATGACGCGTCTGGTAAAAGTTTTGTGGAGAAATCATAAGATGGAAGAGGCAATGTGGGAACCCGAGGAACTTATGAGGAAGAATCACCCGATTCTATTTATGCAGTAATACCCTAGAAATTGCGAGGATGCAATTATTTGAAGTAGGGGAGAATGTAACACCCCAAGCTTCCACGGTACGTTTCCCTTCGAATAATGCGATAGCGTGTGTTGTACGCAACCTCGAGTTCTAACACACACCACAACTAATTAAACAAGCCGTTGTGAATAGTAATACCTACTTTTTGAAATCATATATATTTTATATTTCAAAATGGAATTCATTTTTGGATTCGGAATATTGAAATTAGCCTAGGGTGAAATTTTGGTACTTTTCGGATAACTTTTATATTTTGATGAATAGTGAAAATTACTAAATTTTAATTAAAATCAAATTTTTTAATCAAAATAATTAATATTGATAAATTATGAATTTTAGTGGTTTCTAAAGTATATTTAGAATATATGTTTACCATTTAATTTAATGTTTGTCATTGGACATAATTTCACAATTAAACCAGACATGAACAAGTGTCAATCTTTTGATAGTTATTATCTCTTAAAAACACGTTTTTTATTTTAACAACGGGAATTAATTTTAAATTAATTTCTTACACTTGTGTGTTTTGAATTTGAAAAAATGGATTACATATTTGGAATCAGGATGTCCAAATTATGTAAATAGGTAACTTTTATTTTTACACATTTTGAATAATTACTGCGGTAAATATTTTATTTACCATGGTTAAAGGGTAAATCCGGTAAATAAGGGTTAAAAATAATATTATAATAATACAAAATTACCCTAAAACGTGTCCTAACCTTATTGGTGGACACATACCCGACCATGGGAATCCTTGGGATGATTTGGGGACCCCTTAGAGCCACTTGTATGTGGTAGGGACACATTATATTAATAAAGTTAAAATAAAAATAAAAATGGCATAAGCTTACATATTTTAGAAGAACAATTTTTACATAGGGTTATACATGTTTTATTTTCGATTATAAATATTCATTAGAAAGTTAAAAAGATTTCCTACATAATTATATTTTATTTATAATTTTTAGACATAAAATAATTTAAATTATTAATGACACAATAATGATGCAATGTTTACCTCATTAATAAATCATTTAAATAAATAAGATTATAATGATTAAAATATTATCTAAAACCTGTCCAATTATTATTGGTTGATGTTATTTAGAATATTAGTCATCTTATCTTAGACCTCAATGATTTTTGGACCATTATAAACCGAATATAATTATATTATAAAGTAATACTTTCACTCTTTCTTAAAGAGCCCCTCCTCTCACTTATAAAAGGAGACCACTCCTTCTCATTTCTTCACACCTTCAATGCCTTTTGGATCGGCCAAACTCTGCCCAAATACTCTCCCAAATTCCCTCACTACAACCTAGAGGCCTTAGTTTGATCAGAAAGACAACCTATGGAGCTATTTTGATCAAATCAAAAGGAAGAGCCCGAAGAAGAGGTAATGATTTCACCACCCTTTTCCAAGTTCATTTCTTCTTCCACTTCTTCTTCCTTTGTTGTTACCATTCTAAAATAATAACTCCAGTATCTCACATATACTGTGATGTTATTATAAATATGGTACAACCATATTCAGTATTCTATCCACCCTTTGAATAACATGTCACCATACGTGCGTGCGTACGACTTACCGTCTCCACGTCGTGGTGTAATTGTTATTCAATATATTATTATTTGGATGGGTATAATAATGATGTGAAACTCATGTAAATAATAAATATAACATTTTAATTATTCTGTATATATGATATAACATCCACTTATATATTATTTTAATATCAAAAGAATGATATTGTCGCTCGTGCGTACGTACGGACTACCGTCTCCACGAATGCGATGAGATTCATTCTCCATCATATCCATTCAAGTATAATTATCATTTGATGATTTAAAAATGATGTTTAAAGACTTGATATCATTCTGGATATGAATAATATACAACCTATCCTTTACAAACATGTCTTGCGTAACAAAACATACAAAAGAAAACAAGTAAGTTCACACCCGAAACAACGATAATACTAAGATATTATTATCAAATCAATATTAAAAGATCATATATGATATCATAATAATGTATATGATTATTTTATAATTTAATAACAATTATTTCACCATTATACAGGAGGTTAACCTACCCCAACCAAGGAAAAGTACAAGGTAAGGTATTTTCTTATCTCACATTCAATTCCGTGAGTTTCCATTGTTCGCCACTAAATTATTGAAAGTGGTGTATTGTGTACTGCTATTTGATATATAATATCATTATTCTCTTTATATTCATGTTATTATGTAAATAATTTGGTGGTTATTAACTTTTGGCCATACGACTCAGTTGATTAACGTGGTAAGGGGTTTCCATCTCACTCCTTATTCCCGTGAGATTCATGTCATATTGCCACCATCACCTTTTGTGTGGTGTATGTACTGCCCATAATTAAATTCTTTGTGTAATACACTCTAATTTATGTGTATTTACATATTCATTGTATGATACCTCTTTCATGGGTTGTATGTTTCATAAGTTACCAAATTGGTAAGGGTTATTTCACAATCTCTTCATTATCCGAGGTTGTTTATACGTAATAATCTACTGGGAACTCGTTATCATCCACATCCATGTTTCTTCAAAATGTATTTCAAAACATTTTTAATATTTAAAATAATATGGGTTAAAGTCATTTATACCCTTGTTTGACTTTTTATAAGAGGTTTATAAGGGAATCTTTCCGTCGTTTTCCAAACAAGGTGCTTTTTAACCTTTTCGACAGAATTAAGATAAGAATGTTTTTTTAAAACTTATACGGCTGGTGCCGTTATTTTCTGCCGTTATAAAATCGTCAAAGCTTCCCTTACAAGCTTATAAGAATATTTTCAAAGAAAATGTTTTATTTTATATGCATCTTAAATTATTTCAAATTAAAAGGAAATATTTCTTTAAAAATAATATTGATTTCATCTATGTCAACATCCTTTGATGGATTTTAAGATTATTTGAAGTTGATTTATTATGATACAAAACTTCTATATTTTATTGAAGGTTTTGTGATATGTTTGACTGTGGATGTTCTATTTTTATACCATTCATAGTTTATGGTGAAATTATTTACATTTCGTATGCTAGTTTTAATATGAATGTCTATGTTATGTTTAAACCTTTTCATATGGGAATGCATTGGACTTAGTAAGTGACGGGTGGAGCCCGCTATAGCTCCTCGATGCATCGGTAGGTCTCATGAGACAAACTAGTGTCTTGGCACAACGCCTTGACAAAATCTTATTTGTAGTCTTGGCACGAGGCCTTGACTATGTGGTTATGATAGTCTGGCATTATGCATTCCAACATTATGAAAGTGGTTATTGATTTTTTCATGTGATTATTCGATTAGTAGAATATGCATGTGAATAAGTAAATGGCATTATTTCATTTTATTTATGCCGTACCATGTTGAAAGTTCATGTTTGAAAGGCTTTTGTTTTATTTAAACATTGCCTTAAATGTTTATTCTTACTTATGAAAGTTTCCACTATATTGTTATCCTTACTGGGCATTTGAGCTCACCCCTTTTCTATGTTTTATTTTTCCCAGGAAGTGAATAAGTAAATTATGAATGACCTGCAGGGATATTATGTGGGGATATGAGTGTGGATTATGGGGACATTATGTTGTTGTAGTAGTTTTTCATTTTATGATGTAATGTAAAACTTATGAATATATCTAGTGTTTCCAAGGCTACTAAACCAATCGGTCTTTCGAGATTTGATCTTTCTTGTGATCATGCCAATGTTATGTAATAATGCACCGACTCTGGGTAACTAGGGTCGGGGCGTTATAGTAACTGCTAAAGAGCCCCGTCTCTGGAGTGTACAGTGGTCCAGTCATGACTTTGAGGTACTACTCACTAACCTAGGACTGCTGAGGCACTCCTCCTGTCGAGTACCGCAGGTCAACCACCCAAACATAGTAGTTCTCCCCGCCGGGGTATGCCACCCAAACATAGTAGTGCACACCCCCTAATAGCCAGCAGAGTTACTCTTCAGATGAGTACCGTGGGTCTGCACTATCACGGAGGTAGTTCTCTGTCCGCCATGGGTCTGCACCCAAACAAAGTATTGCTCTGTCCACTAGGCTAGTTGACTCACTCCAAGTCGATTCGGTCAAGCAGTCGTCAGGTCTCAGTCGGCTACACGGTCTCAATACTCCGCACAATCGTCTCTGGGAGGGTCTGCTCCACGAGATACAGGTTGATAATCCAAATATCTCAAAGTCCCACGAAGAAGTATATCAATGGACTGCCTCGTCATAGGGGTCTCAATGCAGCAGATGGCGCGTCAATCGGACGCTCGGTCTGTGAGTTATTAACTTTTTCGTCCCAGGGGCCCGGTTGGTTTCGTGAGCGATCGAACCCGGTTGTATCTCATCTATACCCTGAACTCTCATAGGTTATACTCATAGGGACCATTTCTCAACAAGATCACTGACGCCGCTGACGGTTCGTCAAACGGACGTCCGGTCTGAAAGTTATCAGCTTTTCCGTCCCAGGGGCCCAATTGGATTTCAGGTACAATCCAACCCGGTCACTTTACAACAGCAAACAAAACTCAAGAGAAGTATGCCAAAAGTTCTGTCTCATCAAGAGTAATCCAAAAATGTTGACGACATGCCAATCGGACATCCGAAGCTCAAGATATAAGCGTTTTTGCTCTGAGGGCCCGGTTGGTTTCGTATTCGAACCAACCCGGCCGAACAAAAAGTTCTCTGAAACCTTCAGTGTAATATACCGAAACAAACGTCTCAATAAAAGTATCACTATGAAACTGACGTTGCGTCTATTGGGTGTCTATAGCTCATGTTATGGGCAACAGACTAGAAGAGGTTCAGTATTAGGGGGTTCGGGCCCAGTACGACCCGGCCCGATACCCTCTAGGTCGGCCCGAACCGGGTCGACCCATCCCGGGTCTGGGTCCGGTCCGCTTGGTCATGGCTCAGCCCTGCTGGCGCAGTCCGGCCTGACCTGGGCACGGCCCGGTCTGGCGGACCGGCCCGCGCGCTGGCGCCAGCAGGTGGATCGGCCGTTTGGCCGAGCGGATGAGGGGGGGGGGGGGTTCCCCTGTTCTGTAACCGCGGCAACCTTAATGGGGCCGCTCAAGATGGCCAGACGGGGGTTGTAACCCCCGGCTCATCCCCTATCCGGTCGGCCCGCCCTGGCCAGCTGGTTGTGGCCGCCACGAGACCGGCAAGGCCGGTCCCCCTACACCGACGCCGGAGGCCCGGTAACGGCCGTTGGTTCACTTGCTTTATCGTGGCCCAGAACCGGTCGCGGCCTTGGTTCGTCCAGCACGGTGCGACGACGCCGCATCCCTCCGCAACGGCACCGCTCCGGCCGCAGTGTTATTTGGGGTTCTCTGGCGCGGGGTGATGCCATCGTGTTCTTGTTCAACTTCGTCGGTGCGGTGCGACGACACTGCGGATCCTTGCCACACAATCCCGCACGATGCTTCATCACCACATCCTTTTCCGTCGAACCACAACAATACAAGAATAAGGTAGGAGGGTCGGCCGTGTTTTTGTGGTCCTTCCACCTTCCGTTAATCGATAGCAGGCGGTAATGTTTCACGAAGTACGACAATAGAATTAATCATGAACAACAATTTAAATAAACCCCAACAATCTCTTAAATAAAAATAATCATACCATTATTTCGAACCCGCAAAATAAAACATTCACGGATCAATTTAATGATGAGTTGATCCACGTTTCTTGTTTTAGAAGGAACAACGATGGAAATAATACCATTCTCAAATTAATTCCCCTGCGTCGAGCGTAGCTTGAATGGAAGTTTGTCGCGGAAATAACTGTCGTGGAAGGAGGTGTCGCGAAAGGAGAATCGTCATGGAAGAAGGCGTCGTTGGCGTCGCTGTACACAGAGTCGAGTAGTCGATCTCCGAGGATCTGGCGTTCTTTGTCGGAGATCGATTCGTTCTTCGCGTTCTTCGCGTTCTTCGTGTTCTTCGATGAAGAAGATGAAGATTATCAAGACACCCTTAGCTTTTCACCCAAATCCTGTCAAGCAACAAGACTTCCAACCAAAAATAAAATAATTTCAACACTTATTTAATTAACATAACATAAGAATTTGAATTTCAAACATTCAAATTAAACTCACCAATTAATTAACTTAAGTTATCAAAATAAATGGTGAGTTGAAGGAGTTAGAGATTATGAAGGGGTGGGGTTCGTGAGGGCCCCACCACCCTTATAACCTCCCATGGGATTTTGGGTGGTTTTCCCCAACTTCCACCCAAAGGTTTTAACCACTTAGAAAATAAAAATTGTAGTTAAATTTTTATTTTAACTTCTATAATTTTTATCAACTTCTCTCATGAAAATGAAACTCTGGAAAAAGTGTTCCTAAGCAATTACTGGAACTGCAAATCCATCTGTGCCCTCGGAATTTGATTCCGAGGACGGTTCAAAAGTTAGAAAAAACCCGCTCATTCGTTTACTGAACATACCCGAGATAAACATCGGAAATTGATTCCGGACACACCAGGCCTTGGAATCAGGTGCTGTTAGAAACTGTGTTCTTGTAAAATCCCAAATAATATTTAAAAAATATTACTTGAAATTTACGGGTGTTTACATTACTCCCACCATAGGGCTTTATGTCCTCGTAATACTTTAACACAAACTAGGGTTACAAAAACGGTACTGAGAATACATATGAGCCTTCTGCTCCCATGTGCTTACCTGGAGGTTCCCGTACTGCAAAAGAAAGCGCACCCGAGGAATCGACCATCCTCGTAGGATCCGCTCCTGTCGATCCTCAATCCCCACTGGAACCTCCATGAGAGTCACCCCATTGCCATCGTCCATCTCCCCATGGTCGATGATATGCGATGGGTTGAGCACATATCTCCTCAGATGAAAGACGTGGAAATCATCGTGCACCTGGTGAAACTGAGGTGGATGGGTCAAACGGTAGGCCACCTCACCTACCATACTGAGGACCTGAAAATTTCCACTTATCCTCGGAGATAACTTGCCACCTTGGCCACATCTCTGTAAGCCTCTTCGAGGTGATACCCGTATAAGGACGTGATCTTCATCCTAGAACTCAAGAGGTCTCCCTTTCCTAATTAGAACATAAACTCCAAACTCTTGCTGCCATGAGGGTAAGGTTGACCGACTCAAGAGTGATCAGTCGCACCCTTATGTGCATGAGTTTATCCGATGCTGCCTAGGGTTTCCATTTCATCGACCAAAGAAAACCCATCCCGACGTCGTAGATAACCCACATCCTTTTTGCCTAACACCATTAATTTGTGCATGAACTGTGATTTCCTAGTCCATACTCAAACCAACGTCATAAGGCCTCGATGCTGCCACCAAGAGATTCCAACCGAAACTCTCACCTCGAGGGTCTAACCACATCGTCGGTGTAAGTGTGATTATCGAGTCTTCTCCCAAGGTATCTCCAGACGTGAGGGTCAAGTCTACGGCTTACCGGAAACTCTAGGTTCGGGAAAAGATTTCTCAAAGGAATTAATGATTCATATCAATTTCTTTTACTACGGCATCTTTTAGTGGACACAGACCGTTCCTTGAATCATTTTTAGAGCTATTGGGTCACACTCCTTGACCGCATGCAGCCGCACTCTTCCTTCGCCCTCCAGCTCCTTGAGATTGGCGGGGACAACTAAGGCGGTTGGTTGTAGCATGTTAAAATGTACACCACCTCATGCTACTCTCCTAACTCTGCCTCCACGTCTGCTACTTCGCAGACTCATATATCCTTAAAGCATCCTCTTCTTGAAACATTTAACACGCCTGAGTCTCTAAGACTGGTGCCAGTTTACTATTTATACTGCACTGTGCAGTCTTCATCCGCTCCTAGATGATCTACACCTTCTTTGCCTACGATCTGTATGAGCTGCTAAGATTTCTCCTTTGCTGAAAAGAGAAACTCGGTCCCATCCCTTGGATGAACCACTCCAATTACCTAATACAGTCAATCCTGACATGAATGATATATTCATTCCATGGATGACATCGTAAGGCCTCGATGTTACTACCAAGAGATCCAACATTCACTCTCGCCTCCAAGGGTTGAGTCACATTGTCGGAATCAGTGTGAGGTCACTGCGTCTCCTCCAGTAGAAATATTGAAAGTGAGGGTGAAGTCAACAGTTTTAACCGGGACCACTCAGTATCAACCAAAAAAAAGGACAGGAAAGAAAACATCATAAAGATAAGTGTCTTTTTATTATTGCATCTCAATGCACAAAGACACGAATACAACAACAACAACATGGAACTATATGTACCACGAAGAAAAAGGTATCAACTAGTTTTGCTCCTTTCCACCTGCTCCTAGAGCTCTACTGCCGTGTCCACTGCTCGGCTATTACTCAAGCACCCGCCGCTACTTCTGTATCGATGGATCCACCAATTCCTATGGAGAAATTGTGCGAGGAGTCAGATAGTCACATGCCAGGTGACCCTTCCTGCCGCAGGAGAAACACTATCTGTTTCTGGCATGCCTGGCTCTGACCCCACCCCGGGTGCCCCGCACCACCGATCCTAAAACCCTAGATCACCCAACTGCTGGTCTGGTCATCCTAGACCTCTGCATCATCTGTCTACTTCCTACATATGTCTCGGGTACTGATGGAAGAACATGCGGAAAAGGCATCAGCTCCTGAACATGCTCTGGGTGCAGAGATACTGGCACAAACTCCATCCTGAAAAATGTCTCACAGTCTTTCCATGTGAAGTTCATCCCGTCGCAAAACTGTAACAAGTGGCACCACCACCAGCCTGCTGCTACCTGAAGAAGGCTGGCAGCGAAGATCACCATGAAGTCTGCAGGCGTCCCCACTAGCCATAAGACTCTCTCCACTGCCTCCATCCAATCCTCAGCTGCCTGCGGGTCTGTCTCTCCCAGGAACTTGGGTGGCCTCTAGTGCTGGAACTCGTGCAGCGTGGTCAAGTGGCGTGCATCACCTACTACTGGGGCTGGTGTCATCGGTGGCCCAACGTATGGTAGTACCGCTGGTGCCTCCGTTGGTGCTTCAACTGCAAGAGGGCCCTGTACCGAATCATCATCGATCGGCAGGATGTCAGTACGCACATCCCTCTAGGCTCTAGCTGGTTATCCGTGGAAAGGAATCATGAATGAAACAACGTGACACAGTCAAATGATTTATACATGGTGAGCTGACCTCATTTGAGCTGACTTTTAAAAACATCTGGAAACACACACGCAATCAGTGTTTTCATGCACAAACTCAGAAATCAGTTGTCAAGGTCCTGATGTATGGATACGTCGGCCGCCCGCACCAATAGTGGACTCCCTGAACTGAAAACCACACTCGGTACTCTTAACACTATTTCTTAACAGAATGGAAATAACAGAGTTATATGTTCTGTGGTAGAACCGACTCCTATGATACAAATTTGTCACGACCCGTCCTCGGGGTCTATTCTGTGACTACCCCAAGACCGCCTTCCATAGGCCAGGGGCTGGCGACTAGCACCAAAGGCGTAAATAATGATAACTGGGAAGTAATTGCCTTTATAAAAGTAAAAAAAACACCATAGAGTACAAGCGGAATAAAAACAATACGTAAAAAAGAAGGTGCTGAAGGTAATAGGGTCAGTATACAAACCCATCTAAAAATTATAGCTACAACTGAAAGGATGTACAACGGAATAGTCAAACAGCTGGTAGAATGGAAGCAGCTCCTGGGTCATCCTCCTCGGATCCTATCTGAAGGGTAGGTACAGTTAGTGTAGCTCCTGGATCATCCACCATGGATCATATCTGAAGAGTAGGTATAGATAGCGCAGTTCCTACCCGTCAACCTCATCGGAGTATCGTCTCACCATGAATTACACCTCCTGATACTGACTTATTGTGATGTCTACTTCCGGGTATCGTCCAGTCTTCGAACACCCGGCCTCCGTCAGCACTGCCCGTCGTCTGCAACCAACATAACAAGGTGCAGGCATAGCCCGTGTAGGGGTGAGTATAATGATACTCAGTAGGGACCCCGAGACCCTCAAGGTCTCTCTAAAACTAACAAGGATAACCACAAGAAGATCTCAACAGATAACCCCTACTTAGTTATATTCCCATACATATACCTAAGTTATCAAATAACCCATCTCAATCATGAAGAAACACATAAATTATGAAATCAACGGATAACACTACCCAGGTCTATGCCCATTAATATACCTAAGTTATCAAGTCACCCATCTCAAACATGAGGTAAACACAAAGATCATAGACTCATCTCAAACCATGATTTTCATTATTGAAACTGTAACTGCTGAAGAGCCCCGTCTCTGGAGTATACAGTTGTCCTGTCACGACTGCAATGTACTGCTCACTAACCTAGGACTGCTGAGGTACTCCTCCTATCGAGTACCACGGGTCAGTCACCCAAACACTGTAGTGCATCCCGCCGGGGTATGCCACCCAAACACAATAGTGCACAGACCAAATTGCCTGCAGAGGTACTCTCCGGATGAGTACCACGGGTCTGCACTGTCACACAGGTAGTGCTCCGTCCGCCATGGGTCTTCACCCAAACAATGTAGTGCTCCGTCCACTGGGCTTGTCGAATCACAACAAGTTGAGTCGGTCAAGCAGTCGTCAGGTCTCAATCGGCTACACGGTCTCCATACTCCGCATGCTCGTCTCTGATAGGGTCCGCTCCACGAGCTTCTGGTCGATACTCCAAGTATCTCAAAGTCCCACGAAGAAGTATCTCAAAGTCCCACGAAGAAGTATCTCAAAGGACCTCCTCGTCATAGGGGTCTCAACGCAATAGACGGCACGTCAATCGGACGCCCGATCTGTGAGTTATTAACCTTTTCGTCCCAAGGGCCCGGTTGATTTCTTGAGCAAACCAACCTGGCCTTATCTCAACTATACCCTGAACACTCATAGGGTATACTCATAGGAACCATTTCTCAACAAGATCATCAACGCCGCTGACGGTTCGTCATACAGACGTCCGGTCTGAAAGTTATCAGCTTTTCCATCCTAGGGGCCCGATTGGATTTCAAGTACTATCCAACATGGACAATATCCAAATGCAAACAAAACTCGGGAAATGTATGCCAAAAGTTATGTCTCATCATGAGGAATCCAACAATGTGGACGGCACGCCAATCGGACGTCCGGAGCTCATGATATAAGTGTTTCCGCTCCGAGGGCCCTGTTGGTTTCGTATCCGAACCAACACGGCCGAACCAAAATTTTGCCAAAACCTTGACTGTAATATACCAAAAGGACCACCTCGATCAAAGGATCGCTATGAAACTGACGGTTCATCGATCGAGGGTCCGTAGCTCATGTTATGGGCAACAGACCAGAAGATGTTCAGTATTAGGGGGTTCAGGCTCGGTTCGACCCGGCCCGATACCCTCTAGGTCGGCCCGAACCGGGTCAACCCGTCCTAGGTCCGGGTCCAGCCCGCTTGGGCGCGGCGTGGCCCAGCTGGCGCAGCCCGGTCTGGCGGACCGGCCAGAGCAGCCGACCGGCACGCTGGCACGCTGGCGCCAGCAGGTGCCTCGGCCGTTTGGCCGAGAGGATGAGGGGGGGGGGGTGCCCCGTTTTGTAACTGCGGCACCCATAATGCGGCCGTTCAAGATGGCCAGCCAGGGGTTGTAACCCCTAGATCATCCCCGGTCCGGTCGGCCCACCCTGGCCAGCCAGCTTTTGCCGCCACGGGACCGGCAAGGCCGGTCCCCCTGCTCCGACGCCGACGGCCCGGTACCGGCCGCTGGTTCCCTTGCTCTTCCGCGGCCCGGAACCGGTTGCGGCATTGGTTCATCCAGCGTGGCACGATGGCACCGTGCCCATCCTCCGTGGCCCCGCTTCGGCCGAAGTGTTTTTCAGGGTTCTTCGGCGCGGTGCGACGACGCCGTGTTGTTGTTCAACTTCATCAGCATGGCGCGACGGCGCCACACATCCTTGCCACATGATCCCTCGCGGTGCGTCGACACTGCATCATTTTCCATCAAACCACAACAATACAGGAATATGGGAGGAGGGTCGGCCATGTTTGTGCGGTCGGCCCCCCTCCCATTAATCGATATCAAGGGTAAAGGTTTCATGAAGTACGACAATAGAAGTAATCAAGAACAACAATTTAAATATACCCCAACAACCTCTTAAATAAAAAGAATCATACCAATATTTCCAACCCGCAAAATAAAACATTCGTGGATCAATTTAATGATGAGATGATATGGGTTTCTTGTTTTAGATGGAACAACCAAGGAAATAATACAATTCTCAAATTAATTCTCCTACCTCGAGTGTAGCTTGAACGGAGGTTCGTCGCGGAAATAACCGTCGCAGAAGGAGGCGTCACGAACGGAGAACCGTCACAGATGAATGCATTGTTTTCATCACGGTACACGGCGTCGTGTAGTCTATCTCCGAGGATCTGAAGTTCTCCATCAGAGATCAATGCGTCCTTTGCATTCTTCACTTTCTTCGTGTTCTTCGACGAAGAATATGAAGATCTTCAAGCCCCCCTTAGGTTTTCTCCCAAAACCTCTCATGAAACAAGACTTCCAACCAAAAATAAAATAAGTTCAACTCTTATTTAATTAACATAACTTAAGCATTTGAATTTAAAACATTCAAATTAAACTCACCAATTAATTAACTTATGTTATCAAAATTAATGGTGAGTTGAAGGAGTTAGAGAATATGAAGGGGTGGGGTTGGTGTGTGCTCCACCACCCTCATAACCTCCCATGGGATGTTGGGTGGTTTTCCCCAACTTCCACCCAAAGGTTTTAACCACTTAGAAAATAAAATTTGTAGTTCAATTTTCATTTTACCTTCTATAATTTTTATCAAATTCTCTCATGAAAACACAACTCCGGAAAAGGTGTTCCTAAGTAATTACCGGTTCTGGGAATCATCGATTCCCTCAGAATTCGATTCCGATCACCTGTTCAAAAGTTATAAAAACCCACTCGTTCGTTTACTGAACGTACCCGAACTAAACTTCCGAAATTTATTCTAGGCACACCGGGCCTCGGAAATAGGTGCCGTCAGAAACTGCGTTCTTGTGAAATCCCAAAGAAAATTAAGAAAAAAATTCCCTTGAAATTTAAGGGGCTTTACACATGAACAGATTCTTAGAGTATTTTTCCAAGTCTCACATATTTATTAAATAATTATTATATTACTATTTAATGTTTTGAAAAATAATTTTTGAATCATCTATGCGCACACAAATGAATCAACTCTAATCATGAAAAATTTATAAAATTCTAGGTTCATGTAACTCCCCTTTAATGAGTATTCCATTATTTTAAATGAATCTTCATATAGCATTAAAACGTGGTAGATCCATCTTTCCATGTTCCTAAAGTTCCATGTTTTCAGAAAAATTATTCCTTACTTCCAATTTCTTACACAACATCCTGAATACCCTAAAATAGTAATAGAATAACTCCATCGTTAATTTTTCAATTTCATAAGTATCCTATAACCTTGTTAACATTATTATTTTAAAAATATTTACTATTATAATCAAAAATCATTTTCAAAACCTAAATAACTTAACAATCATGAAATAGACCTATGAGGGGTATCATAAATGAGCAAATAACAACTAATATATGAAAATACATAAATAAACATACATGTATTTGACATCCATTTGATGCAACAATGTCATTTTTATAATATATATAGATAAATATTATATTTAACCCCATTTAGTCTAGGGGATAGTCAATCCTACAACCCTTCCCAACTAGGTGAACTTCTTGAGTAATGTCATAAGACCATATCATGGAAAGGTAACAGTAAAATAAAATTAGGATCCATTTTGATAATCCAAGTAATCCAATAAATTTACGTTTATAATTTACATGTAACAAATATATGTATTCATATTCATCATAGATTTATAATTTATTTATTTTTATTTATCAGTTGAAAATAGAATAATTTTTTACCAAGTCATTTTTCATAGATTACATGGGTTTATATTAATGTAAACCTTAATGGTACATAAATTTTAATATAAAAAATTGGACTCTTTTATCATTATATAAATATTATCATATGTTGATTTTTTTATTTTTCTGATAGAATTTATATATGGATGAATTATAAATTTTTGATTTTTATTAAAACAATCATTTATTTAAATGTATTTATGAATTAATATTTTATTTTATATTATTTTTAAATGGAAATTAATCACCTAGAATACAAATAATCCATTTTTTTCATATTAATGAGAATAATATATTTTTTCGTATAAAATAATATTATGCAGAAATGGGAATTTTTGGAAAATTATTTTTCATTGTTGTTTGGGTTGTTATAATAAATTTACTATTTCACTTATATAAATTTTATATTAAAATTTTATTTTATATCTAGATTATAATTTTTCATATTTTTTAAGAATTTCAATTTCTTCATTATAAATAACTTCATGGGTAATACTTTATCACCCAGATAATTTTTAAAAGTGTAAAATTGTTTAATTGTTATAAAACAAAATGACAAGTCCAAATGAAATTATTTAAAAATTTTTGATGATCCTATTTATTCCATTATCACCTATATAAAAAATTATATTTTTTTTCTATAAGGATGTGGCCTTGAACATTACATAATCTCGAGTTGTGTCATGAATTTACATTGAAGATCTTTTTAGGTTAAGTGTTTTAGAGAATTTGGCCATATCTATTACATTACATTTAAAAAATTAAAAATTAGGCACTTCTACTTAGTATGAATTTTTACATAAAATAACAAAAATAAAAAAACATGTATACTTCCATGTTTTAGACATCATGAATTTTCTTTGATCCCATCCTTGACCCTATTCATCTTTAATTCCCGTGAAAAACATTTCAAAACACAGGGTGATCATAAAAAGCTTAGTAAGGGTTATAAAATAAGGAAAGGAAACATTAAACCATCAATAAATAAAAATCAATGAAACCAAACTTCTCAATCACAACTTACCACATGAAATTGTAAGATTAATGAATGTAACATATACATCATAAATCCTAAAGGTAACTTGTGAAATCCATATCATACTTACATTATAGTTATCACAACTATGTATATAGTTACATTGTATTACCCATATAAGTATATTCAAAAAATATATTATAAGAAACATCAATGTTTACCTGCATCACGTTACCCATTGCAATGGAGAGCTATCTTAAGATCAACTGCCCTAGGTTTATCACATAACCACACATATACGTAAACAATTCCCAAGAACCATAACATATTCATAACCCATAAATCAATCATAAATTAAAGTTAACATTTCCACATTGTAGTCACAATATATCATTTCATGATATTGACATAAGCAATGCTTTAACAAACCATTTTTATAATCATATATATTATTTAATAAAGGAATTTTTGAATCAGTGTGTCCTATTCCACGTTGAAGAATTTGAAAAAAAATTTAATTTCAAAAAATTCATGTCTATATAAATAAATCCTTAAAAACATATTAAAAACATGGGATTTAATGAGGATGATTTATAATAATAAATATTTAAATCATTTAAAACGATATTTTTTCCAATGATAATGTACCCTAGTGGTATAGGCTCTTTCTTGGAATCCAAAAGACCCAAGATAAAATCCAAGAAGGGGTGAATTTTAGGTGTACTACAAGAGTGATGTAGTGGTGGCATTGTAGTAGTAATGTATCGGCGGCGTCACTGAAGCGGCGGTTGTTCTGTAGCAGTTACTATAGCAGCGCTGTACTGTAGCTGTACTATTCATTGAGGGGTCCTTTGGGCCAAAAATGGGCTTTCAAGCCATGTATTCACGCCAGTTGGCATTGGGCCTTCAGGCTGTGTAATGGGTCACCCTCCACCCAATTTAAAGATGTCGTTGCTTTTATAATAATAAATTGAGGTTTCGGCCCCATCATTTAAAAAAAAATTAAACGATATTTTAGTTAAAGAGTTCATAACCAAATGAGAGACACTTGAATACAAATAAGTAAGGGATTATATTAATCAATACTTTATAATATCATGAGAATAAAGGTATTCATGATATAATGTGCCATAGGAAAATATATACACCATATAAAATATAATTCATGGATAAAAACAATGAAGGCTTAATAGAATGTAAATTAAGATGAAATCCATTATAAAGACAGTATCTATATACTAATGATTAATCAATAACATATGTATGTATGAAAAATATAAATACACTAAATATAATAGGATATTCATTGTGAAAAAATTATTGGTCATTCAGACATATTCATATCAGGACATAATCAACAAGTACAAGTTTAACCGAAAGAATTGAAATTGGGTTATGAAGTTCTTTTACCGAAATTCGACAGC
This sequence comes from Viscum album, assembly GCA_963277665.1. Classification (NCBI taxonomy): domain Eukaryota; kingdom Viridiplantae; phylum Streptophyta; class Magnoliopsida; order Santalales; family Viscaceae; genus Viscum; species Viscum album. The sequence goes on along the minus strand of OY728141.1, from coordinate 1,276,303,257 downwards.
CTAACGACGTCACATTAAAATTCAGTAAATGAGTTGATGAGAAGGAAAATAGTATCTCATCACTTGGGCATAAAATTTACAGCAATAAAGATATATAAGAACAAATCCCCACATAAGAATTAGTCAATTAAAATAAATAACAAAAGGAAGTCTTTTAAAAAGAGGAGGGTGAAACGTTACATTACCGATTTGGTAACATACGAAACATACACTCTATTAATGGAGGATCATAAAATGAATATGTAAATACCCATAAATTAATTTATATTACATAATGAACAAATTCAATTGAAGTACATACAACCCACAAAAGGAAATAGTGGCAATATAGCATGGATCTAATCGGAAAAAGAAGTGAGATAAAACCTCTTACCACATTATAATCAATCGAGTCATAAGAACAAAAGTTAATAACCACCAAATGAATCATAGAATACAGTGAATATAAATATAATCATCATAATATATATCAAATGGTAGAACACAATATAGAACATGCAATAAATTAGTGGGGAACAGTGGATGTCTCAATGAATTAAAATTGAGATAAGAAACCCCTTAACACGTGTCCGACATGACCCGTTCATTATTTAATCTCTTGAATAATAAATTGAAGATAATTTATAGTTTCTTAAGAACCTATTTGAAATTTATTTTACCTTCTATATCACTTATTACCATGTTATAAACATTATGAAAACATTTATGTTAAAAATGGTCATTGTGTCGATATTTGGTACATCAGTCCAAAATGAACTTATAATATTCACAAGTTGTCCATGTGGTCAAATTTTCATTATCTCTAGAATTATATTCATGATTTAGATATCATATATATCATATATTTCCATTATATATATATATATATTTATATATATATTTATAATAGTACATAACATTTGGAGATAAGAAATAAAATGAATCGTTCATGGAGACGGTAAGCCATATGTATGAATGCACACCACTTTTATTTCTATTTTATCTTTAGCATAATGAAAAGGTAATTATAAATAGGTATATTTTTATTTTATTATAATTTGATATTTTATTTAAATAACTCTATTCTTTATACGTTCCACATATGGAATGAATGTGTCATATCACTTTGATGGGGTGGTAGTCCGTAATTCTTCAAATGAAATTATCGTATTTATCCACTATTTAAACCATAAAGGTATTCTATAAAGAAAAAATATAGTACAATAGAAAAAATATAAATATAATATATATCATATATAAATACTGTTACATCTTAATTGAAACCATAAGATGTTGTTTTAGAAGATTTAACAATCCTCATTTCTTGAGATAGTAGTTCGCCGTCCACAACAACATTATATTCTTTTGCCATTAGATCGAGGTATGTGTAAGTGTAGTTAAAATATTTCTGAAAAAAACATAGTATATTGAGGATACTATTATTTTCATAAAATAAAGGAATTAAAATAGTTTAGGGGGTTTAAGAAATAAAATAAAATAAAAAAACAAAAGACTGGATGTCACCTTTGAATCGGGTATCTCTCTTTGGTTTGAATCTAAAGGTTTAATTAAACTGACTTTTTCCTATGGGAAGGATTATAGGAGGAGTAGAGGGATGTATGGAGCTTAATTTGTAAGTGGTTAGATGATATATGGGTCTTGAGAAGTGTGAGGAATGAGTTATATCCGAGGGACCTTTATAAGTTGGAGGATGGGCTCTTTAGGAATGTTTAAAAATATTATTTTATTATATAATGATATTCAGTTTCTGAATGTCCAAAACATTTTAATGTTGAATATAAAATTCTTATTGTTCAAAATAAAATCATACAATATGAATTTTATAGGTTTTTTATATTTTTTAATATTTATAATCGTATTTATTTAACTCATTAATTAATGTGGTAAATACTGCATCATTATTTTGTCAGAAATAATTTTATTTATTTGATGTCTAAAAATTATAAAAAAAAATTATGATGTAAGAATTTTTTTTATTTAAAATTAATTTTTATAGTAAATGAGATAACTTCTATAACCATATGTAATAATATATTTACTTAATGATATATGTTTGTGTCATTTTTGTCTTTATATTAAATTAATTAATATAAAGTGTCATTATCACTCTCATGTGGCTTTATAGGGTCCCAAACTGTACCGATGGATGCCCATGGTCAGAAATGTATCCTACCATAGAAGAAAGAAATATTTTTTCTTAATTTATTATTATTATAATATTATTTGATTACCCTTATTTACCATATTTACCCTTTAACCATGGTAAATTAAATTTTTACTAAAGTAAATATTCAAACTGTCTAAAAATAAAAGTGACCTATTTACCCAATTTCGACTTCCAGATTCCAAATTTGGAATCAATTTATCCATATTCAAAACACATAAGTGGCAGAAATTAATTTAAAAATAATTTTTGCTATCAAGATGAAAATGAAGTTTTTAAGAAATAATAACTAACTAAAGATTGAAACTTATTTATATCTAATTTCAATGTGAAATTACATCCAATGACAAAAAATGGATTAAATGGTAAAAATATAATGTAATTACACATTAAAACCAATTAATAATATAATATAACCCTATAAATAAATTAGATTAAAATGTAGTTTTGAATTAAAATATAGTATTTTTGACTATTCATTAGAAAATGAATTTTATCAGAAAAAAACCAAATAATTACCCAAAGTATATTTTGATGTCCCTATTCTAAATAAGCATTTTAATTTTTTTCAAATAGAACCTATAAATGTTACCAACACTTGATTTAATGAGGGTTCTCCATTAAAAAGCGATAAAATAACCTTTTAATGAATATTAGAGTATTTATGCTTAAGATTAGATTCATTTACATTTTAAGACTCTACCATTTATTAGATAAATGTAAAAACATATAAGAAACATATTTAATTATAATATGGTTATTTTTTTCATTACCTTCAATAAAATGAAAATTTTTTAACTAGTATTTATAATAATAAAATTATATAAATTTTTTTTAGTATAACTCTATGTTGTGTGGAACATATGTTCTCAACGAAACCCGTTGTTGCATATCAGGTACGCCATCAAACATATTATCCCCATTATAGTAAAATTAATATTTAATTCACAAACCTTAATAAATATGAAAATTCCATATTCCTTTTTTCCTGGGATGTCACATTTTGAGCCACATTCCGTTGATAATGACGTTTTATAATATTAGAACTTTTTAAAAATACAAGAGTTTCAGTCTCCCTACATATAAATGTTCATCTTTAATACTCTTTTATTCACATAACTGGAGCCTTTTACATTATTTCAGAGCTACCAAATACAATATAGAAATTCCACCGCATATGTTTGTGTTATTATTCCTCTCAAAAAACCAATGCTGCAAGGATTAAGGAGAAAACAACATATAGATATCCAAGGATGAGATATATATCCTTATTGAACCCTTCAATTTTTTTAAAGTAGGGGGCCAAAGCCTATGTTTATTATTTAAAGAAAATGCCTCTTTAAGAATGGGAAATGGGAGACCCATTACATAGCATAAAGTCCCAAGGCCAGGTGGCCTAATTACATGTCATGAAAGCCCATTTTTTGGCCCAAAGGACCCCTCAGAGAACAGTACAACTACAGTACACGCGCCGCTACATTGCCTCCACCACTACAGTTTTGTCACTACTATATTTCATTCTATGCTACAATACTCCTTCAAGAACCCTGGAAATTCATCCCTACCCGGATTTGATCCTGGGTCTTTTGGATGCCAATTAGGAGCCAATACCACTTGGGTACAGCCTCGTTGGCATTATTTACCCATTCCATGATTATTTATACTTCCACATGAATCAAAAATATTATACCAAAAATAACATACCAACATCAAAATTAATATCCTTATTTAAATGTTTTTATATTTATCGAACAAATATTATAGTTCTCATTTTCATTCTATGGTAAATTAAATCATCACACATGTGTTTGTCAGAACTGCCACCTCAATGTAGCGATGTGTTTTTTTCTCCATTGCCACCTCACATGAATGGTTACAAGGATGTAATTAACTAATATATAAGATATATATTCAATTATAATTAATATTTAAGGAAATATATTACTTACCTTGAAACCCCTTCCATCCATTTCGAATTGATAACATCGCTCATGTCAATGTGTGGAATACTACCTCCACAAAGAGTTGTGGTTCATTTTTCATTGACACTTAATTGAAATTGTCATAGGAGTGTAAATAATAAATATATAAGAAAATTTTGAAATATTTATTATTATTTTGAAGTAAAGTATCATTTAATTTATTTATTTTCCACCCAGCAGAATAATTAATAAAACATACAATCATTCCTATAGACTATGATCTCCAATAAAGGGAGTGATTAAATTTTAATTACCCCAACCAATGGTTTATCATAAAAGTCTATTTAATATATATATCTAATAATTAAAATAGTTTGATGAATTTTGCAGTAATTTAAACATAATTATTCTGAAAATAGGGAACACGTCAATGTTTTTTTGGGGTTATAAATTGATCATCTCCAAAACATCCAACATAAAGCTAACCATTTCTATAGGAAAATAAGTAATGGTAATGAATTAAATAAATGTTACAATAAAAATACAATTAATATGAAAAAATTTAGTAGTAGTTTATAAGAATTATATAATTTTTCATCTAATTGTTGGGGAACATATGAATCCTTAAAAGAGTTAATGAAAGTGATCTTCCATTAAAACCATGTTTCAAAGTATTCCAATAAATTATTTTTTGTCCATATACATGTCCATAAAAATATTAAATTAATATTAAATTTATAATTTAAATATTGATAAAACCAATATTCATCATCCTTTTTCTATCATTTAAAAGGGTTTTAATTGAATCTTTTAAATGTTTACCGAACACATGATTTTGATGATTTTTTCCAATGTGGAAAATTTTATGTTTAACATATACAGATTGAATGTATTTCTTACCATCATATACATTAGTAATTATAAAATTACATATAACATTTTCCATAATTATTTTAGAAGAAAATATTCCTATCAATATGTTTCAATTTTCAATTTTTAAAATTATTTTCGGGGGAAATATAAACATTTTTTGTTAATTATTTTGTAATAGAATGTGTTAGTGATTATAAAATAGAATTAAAATTTAAATGGATTTCATGATTAAATATCATGATTTATGTGTTTTATTAATTCTATGGTTCTATTGAATATTATATAAATATACAGTGGACTCGATATATCTCTCTAATGCATTAGGAAAAGTCACAGTCTTTTCTGGTGATAGGTTACTTCAACGATATATTAGATTTATCTGATTAAGTGATTCTATTATATGAGTTATTATAATGGTTAATGTTATGATAATATCCCATGGATTCTACATGAAATACATACGTTGGTTTACAGTTGAAATATTTGGAGTAAAAAATATAATAAATAATCTTATTATTTTATGTCATGTTTAAGACATTTTTTAAAATAAAGGTGAATTGATTATTTTCAAGGAACAATATTCTTGATTTTTTATTTTTCTCGTGAAACACTTATAATTATTATTTTTCATTTTTTATTTCATTTAATATGTTTCTAGAAATCTAGTAATAAATAATGCGGGTTTTATGGAAATGTAAATGTATATTTCAAATCAAATTTATTTTCAGAAAAATTATAACTTTTCATGGATTATTGATGATTATAAATAGACTAAAAAGATTATTTTTATTTATTTTTTAAAATGTGTAATTTTTATCTTTTAAATTTTTCAAATGATTTTTCAAAGGACTTATGAATGAATTAAACATTAATAAAGTCAAGGATCTATTATATGAGTACCATTAATAAATCTAGCTTGCCTTTATAAAAACATGTTTTATAGAAAAATGGACACAATATAGAAATATAAACATGTTTATGTAATGTTTTACATTACTTTATAAACATATAAATTGTAATGTTCATTGAAATTTAGGATGGTAAAACCGTTTTTATAATTCATGAAATTATGGATTAAATATATTACATGTCTTATAAATTTTTATCACATGATGTGTAAAATATAATTAAGAGGTAATGTGAATGTTAAAATATACTCTTAAATGAATCTAATTTATTTTTATATTATCATGAAATAAATTTTATTTAGTTACATGTTTTATCATATATTACATGGTTGTTATAAATGGATATATATATATAAAACATTGAATTTATGGAATAAATATTTAAGATGGAAAATATAATTCTGAACCGTCAACATAGAATATGTCCAATTTTAATAGAGTATATTGTGAATATGTAAGGTTATTTGATGTGGTATATTAATTGTGGAACCAATAGAGGGTGGTAACAATATTCTCTATAGTGCAACAAGTTATATTAAAATATTTCATAAAACCCTCCCATTAACATTATATGAGATCCTCGGATATAGTAAAATATGACTGATGGACTAATGCTTTAGAGAAGATATTTAATACTCTTTTTTTAGAACATTACAAGGTATCCATTTCTATTTATCAGTTTTAAGGATACACCAATAAGTATTTTTATTTCATTATGAACACTATAGAATAAGAAGAATTTGATTCCAGGGAATGCAGGATATTTTAATATATATTCTTTGAATGAATTCCATTAATGTAACTCAACATAGAATTTAATATAAATTCAAATAGTTGAATTAATATTTGTGGGTCTTTATTTCCATGTATGAATGTTTACTTGATTGGACAATAATGCACTAAATTTCATTATATACCATGATAGTAAATTCTATTGATTTTAATTTATGTTGAGTACATATTAATGAGGGTCTCTTATTACTTGTGAGTTACGAAATTATGTAAATGGTTTTTGTGTGTTGTGGTGGTCAATATAGAGTTTATGTACTTTTAAAAAAATAATGATATAATTTTATCCTTGTGTAAGGAAATGGAGAATAATTAATGAAAGAAACCATGTGGTAAGAACATTAAATTATCCTCTAGTGATATGCATGGAATAAAGAATTTTGGAGAATTTATTATGAAATATGAGAAGTGTTATCTATTTTTATTTCAAATAAACAAGGATCATAAATATTATGAAAATAATAATATTAATTTGTTTGAAAAAATATGATGTTTTTAAGTGAAATATTTTAATTATAATGTCTTGCAGATTTATGAAAATGCATTTCTAAATTTAGTTACAAAAGTTGAGAATTATCAATATATGAAAAATAAAAGTTAATAAAATAATTTTTATAATAAAATTGTAGATGAAGGTCCTTTAAATTATGTTTTCATAGATTAATTATTACATTATTCATATTATTCAATGTATTGTTTCATTTTTAATCTTCAAAATATTTTTTATCATAGAAATTGACAGGAAGAGAAAAATTACCAGACCAATAAATGATGTTAAAACTCTCAGTAAAAGCTATTGGGGATATTATATATAATTTAATAAAATATATAATTATTCATATATCATATATGGAATGTTTATTAATAAATACCTTATTTTATGGAAAAATTTAGAGTTTTATGTAATTCTTTGTATGGACTAACTTTCTATATATCTGGATAAAAAATAATGTATAGATAACAAAGATATTTCTTATAATTAGTTTTTCATTTTATATAAGAATGAATTCATACATCATATAATATATTAAGAATCTGTTAGAATGATTAAATACATAAATGAAAGATTTCATTCACATATTGTTGAAATTAATGAAACTATTTTAATTAGTGATGCCTCAATAGTGATGAAATATATGGTTGAATTTCATAATTATTTTTATAGTGTTATTCATGATTGGGTATTTAGTATACAATTGAGACTATTCAAATTTATATGGAATTTTTTGAAACTCTTTATTTAATGGATTCATTTCAGCAATTATATTTGAAAATTAAATTACATAAGTTGCATGTTTATGGTTTTAGCGACACATTCACTTATCCTTATGGTGCCCCTATTCTATTTTCTGAAAACAAGGAGGGTTCTGTAAGGCATTGAATTGATTATATAGCACTGAATAGAATAATTTTAAATAAAAAGTATCTATTCCCTCGAATTAGTGACTTGTTTGATCATCTACAGGGTGCTCTGAAATTTTTCAAGGTTGATATCAAGTCTAGATATCACCAGATGATTTTCAAGAGGTAATACATTCCAAAATGAAATTCAATTAATGGTATTGTCATTATGTGTTTATGTTTATTCCCTTATGGATAAAATATTCACCCACTATATTTATCTGTTTTAATAATATACTCTTCCTTTAGTGTTTGGATAAAATTTTGTTGGGTTTCATTGAGGAAATTCTAATTTTTTCTAAATTTTATGGGGAGCGTGAGAAACAATAGTGTATTTTTCTGTATAGTTTAAATGGAAATTTGTTTAATGTAAAATGATGTTATTGTGAATTTTTTTTAAGAATATTTATTTTAAAGAGAATATGGTTTTTAAATATGTAAAAATAGTTGTGCAATCTATTCCCAAAGTAGTGGATGAATGTCCAAGTCCCATAGTTGTAACTAATATTTGAAGATTTCCATTATTAACATGTTACTCTGGATTGTTTATTCATAAAAATTTTACAACTTCTAACTTACTAACTAGGTTGTTTGGAAAAGGAGTTTAATTCAAGTTGAAATGGATAACAATGAATTTTTTGAGTAATTGAAAAGAATATTGGTTATTCTAGTGTTAGGAATTCCAATAAAAATATTTATTATTTTTATTTTTAGGGGTGCTTATGTATAGGGAATTTTTTGCGTATTAATAAAATATAATCTGATTACTATACAATATTCATTTCAATTTATATCTGATGAGATAAATTATATTACACCTAATCTTGAGAAAATAATAGTTGTTTTGTATATAATAATTTTTCGGTACCTTTTATATTGGGATAAATGTGGAATATATAAAGAGTATAAATATTAAATATTATATTTATTGAGAAAGAGATGAACCCGAAGTAGATAATGTAGTTTCAATTGAAAAACGATTAAAATTTCATGATCTAATTTTCTTAATGGGAATGATGAAAATCAAATTAATGCCTTGAGTCGAAATGATAATGAATAATTAAACATAATATGTTGGGAACATGATCTATTGGTTAATGATTTATTGAATGATATCCTAAAAGCTTTTCATCTATGAATTCACTGTAATTTGGTTAATGTTTCGGTACAATCATCCTTGGATGAAATAATTACAAAGGATCATATAGATGATCAAAGATAAAAAGAAAAAATAATAATTGGTAATTAAAGATAAATTGACTGACATTAATATAGAAACAGAGTGTATTTAATGTCTGAATAGAGCTTGTGTGTGTGATGTGATGATATTTTGAAGAAGGAACAGTTTAATGAAGCTTATATTTTTTAATATATATTCATATCGATAGTAGAATATGTTTATAAAATTTCAGAATACTATTCATGGGAGTGTATGTAGAAATATATTTTTGATTATATAATCTGTTCTTTGACATTTCAATAGGTTAACCCTGAATGATATAATAGTGTAGGAGTAATTTAAAATTTTTTAGTACATAAATGGATATGGGAGAATATATTCTTAGATATTGTTGTGGGATAAAAAAATACTTCTTGATGTGATAATATGATTTTGTATATTTTTTATCCTATGAATTAATATGTTAATTATATAATAATTCAAGATATTATTCCTTTAGATCACATATCATGAAATTATCTAAAGGTGATAGTTTAAGATACCTATTTGTTACCTTATAATACTTTTAAATATTTATAAATATATCTACAGAGCTAGGTGCCAAGGAAGACTGAGATTTTGTGGAATGATGTTCTAAGAATAAATTTTATAAAAATGATGAATATATATTTTATTATGGGCACATGAATCATAAAATAAAACATGATGAATATTAAATAGTTGTTTCGATAATAAATCTAAGAACACTATTTAGTCTAGATTGTGATTCTTACCCTAGCTAGGACATAAAATCTGGTAGAATATGATGTTCAAACCCCTCGCTTATTGGAATTTCATTTTAGTGAATTAATTAATTTATTGAATAAAATAATTTATTATTTTAACCAAAAGTGTTGAGTATAAATATATCTTTAAAGGAAATTTATTTCGATGAATCATTTTATTCTTTAATTCATAGGAAAAAGAGACCTCCCCTCCCTTCGAAAAATAAGGACAAATCTCTAGATCAAGGAGAATCGAAATAGAATGAACACATAAACTTCTTCCAATCATTACATGAGAGTGTTCATCACCATTTTTTGATCCAAAAAAAAATTGGCTCTAATATTGGAGATGTTTTCCCTCTGTATTATGTGGTTGAGTAAATTTGTAATCATTTTTCGATCTCTACCTCTCCATGAAGCCTTTTCATGTTCCAATGTACTAATATTGAATTATTATTATTTTTTGTTTATCTAATACTGGATCAAATTATTGATCAATTACCAAGAAAACATGGCCAATGACCATTTTAATCATTTTTTATTTTTTTCCTTTGATTCTTTGAATTATTCAATTGTCAGATCCCCACGGTCCTGGATCAACTTTTCTAGTATGTATTGAGCCCAATAAGAACACCTGATTCATGAGAAAATCATGTTGAAAGCATAGATCGACAATGTATTGGTAAATATGCAATGTTAAATAGTGATTGAAAATTTATTTGAAACATTAGTTTCTATCAAATCATTGAATGAAGCATGAAAAAACAATTTTTGAATGACATACCACCACTGATGAAAATTTTCGGCAAACAATAGCCAGGATCAATGTGTTATAGCAAGATCCAAAGTTTTTGGGTCTATTCACAGAGTGATCTTAGGAGGGTGGAGAATATTTTTAATGAAAAGATCAAATTTGTGACTCTATTGATAACCTGAATATACGCTGTGTTCAATGAAGACTACATGGCACATATCACCTATTATCAATGGTGCATGGGTTTTGGAAACACATAAGGATAGACCTAAGTGTACGTCCCTTGACATGGAGTATACTTCATTTTGATATGAGCAAGTCATGGGATGGCTCACACGGCTGATAAAACACCATGTGCTGATTACACAACCATGAACAGACCACATGAGTGGCATCCCACATGTCCCAACACACAATGTAATATTGAACACCAGTATTGGGGCCAAATACACGGAAATTATTTGTAGTACACAAACATATCATTGGATAGGATGGAAATGTAGAGTACTCTACCTACATGGTGTGTATCCCTAAATGGCTGGGATTTATGTGCCTAATAGAGACACAACCATGATTTTTAGTGGTGACACATGCCTTGTGGGTCCCCTCACATGTTGTGTCCTTCTTAATTTCCTATAAGGAATTTTTAATGTAATGTATCTATTTCATTTGTATTGGGATTTTAGATAGTGATAGGGATATCCTGAATGTTATTTCATATAGAATATTATGTGTCCATTTGATCAATCTTTTGAGATATTATGCAAAATTTTGTGGGTTTAGAATGTATTGGGCGATATCTGATGACGTTTCTGGGCATAACCCTCGAGCAGGGATGGGTAGTGGTGTTCACTAAGGATGCCCTTTTTAGGATTACCCTTCAGCTGAGCTGGGTAGTGGAGTTCCCTAATGGAATCTTTCCATGCCTACCCTTCAGCTAGGCTAGGTAGTGGTTTTCGTTGATGGATTACTACTATGCATTACACTGTAGCCGAGCAAGGCAATGGAGTTCCCTGATGGATTCTTACAGGTTGTTACCCTCTAGATGGGCTTGGAAGTAGAGTTACCTGATAGATTATTACTTGGATTTACCCGCCAAAAGGGCTGGGTAGTTGAGTTCCCTAATGAAATTCTCAGGAATTACCATCTAGAAGGGCGAGGATATGGAGTTCCCTAATGAAATTCTCAAGCATTACACTCCATTAGTTCTTAGCAGTGTAGTTCCTCAGTGACTAGCAGTGTAGGAACCTCCTATCATATCAGGGAGCATGATATTTACCAAGTGAATGTGTCCAGTTGAATATGAGATATATTGATGATATGTGGTATGATGTGGCTTTACACTCATGGGGAAGAGCGATGATTTCCCCATCGTGACACGTTTTTTGGACGTGACCTAAACCCGTGCGGGTAAGAGAGTGGTGCCAAATGTGAATATTATCAAGGTGTTGTTATTTAGTTACCTAGACTTGGGTGATGAGGGAAGGCATGTGAGACGATGGACATCATTGATGGACTTCATTTCGAAATCTAGACTACTGTTTTTTGGGACGACTTGTGTTATGGAGATCCCGTTACACCCTCATTTGAGATTATTTGACTATGAATATATATATTATTTCTTCAATAAACACATGTTGGATTTTGATTCTCTCCTTATATCATAAGAAAAGTCATGTGGGGTTTGACACATTCTTTTAATTTTTAGATTATCATGGTTGGATGAGTCTACTCTCATGGTATAGGTGGCAAAGGATCGATGGTTAGTTAATATACTCATCTTCTTTACCCATTGTTCTTTAATGACCTTTCCTTCACTCTAAGAATTTGTTGATCTATACACTTTTCATTGTACCTTGTTCTATCATCTATTTTCATATTCATTTTCATCTCTTACTTCTCCCCTTTCACCCAGTCATAATGTTCGAAGGGGTATGTATATATACACCCTTGCATGGGATTTTCCAACACTTGTTGTTAATTTGAATACAACGAACCAATCGACCATGAATTCCAAGGAGCTTATAGTTTCTCGGTTCATGGACTTGTATGATGGTCACAGATTGGGATACATGACCAGTGATCTCTCATTTGTTGACTCATTTCTAGTTTTTCTTAGGATGAGACACATTTCATGTTGGGTGTATATTTTTCCCTATTACATTCAGTTTATACTACTAAAATTTTATACTATCTGGAGCTTCTTACATGATTATTATACATTATGATAGTGTTTATTCCCTTCTTCTTTACCTATAAACTTTTAATTTGTGATGTTCTTGTGTGTACGCGTTTGTAGGAAAAGGCCTCCATGAGTTAGTTGTTCCATTTACACTTGTCTCCACCCCTTTCCTATAGTCCAACGATTTGGGTATCTGTGGCTCGTGTCCCACCATGGGTCGGTTCATGAAATGTTGGTATCAGAGGAAGTTCATTAATGGGAGATTTTTTGGATGTTTCCCTTTACCACGACTATTTTGTTTTAGGGTTTCATATTTAGAGTGTCTTGAGTGTGGCCCTTAGGTTAGCGAGTCATGTGATAGTATTAGCAACCAGCATATACATTCTTCTGGACCATGATTACCTTTTTTGACTCAGCATGTCGAGACATTTTCTAAATGGATAAATGTTATGTGAATCATAATGGATTGAGTCTTTGAAGTTCCTTCATGAGTCCACCCCCTATGTTGTTGATATATATATATGTGTGTCTGTGTGTGTTCTCATCTTACCACTATACTCCATGATAATGTTTAGGATTCCTCTATGATGCCATTTAGCCAGTATAAAAGCATTCTTTCATGATGAAATCTCAATGAGAGGAAATTACTTAGTTCTTGGATCATCCCACAATATCCTACCTTAATGTGGTGAGGTATAATCACATCCACATGTTGTGCAGTTGATCATCCTAGTAGAGTAGGACGATGATGTATGCAGGCATAGCACGCTCTGGGAGTTCCATCATCAGATACCATTGAGGTGTCACATCGATATAGATCCTTAGGATGTAGAGGATTTTCTAGAGTCAATGGTCCAAATATTTAGACTCATCCTTACACTGATGGAACTAATGGTGGTATTGTAAGCTAGTATTTTACATGATGATGACAGGCGGTGGTGGATACTCATTACATATATGTTTGTTGAGTTGACACACTAATGTGATGACATCCAACATAAACATAATGAGGAGTAATAACCGTATTTCTTATGATCAGTTATAATCCATGATCATCTAGAACTTCAATAGATAGGGATGAAAGTGGATAAGTATGTGACATGGTTCACAAATAGCATGCATTGCTCACATGATAAGATTAGAGATGGATACTTATGAGAATGAAAATGTGGGTAGATAATCTATATGGAGATTTGATATAGAGTTGTGACCTTACAAATCCCAACATATAAATGGGTACTAGAGAGGGGAATTGTTACATAGATATTTTTAGAGGGATTTCGGGTATATGGAGATGGTAGTGGGTGTTGTAGAGCTTGGTCATGTACTGTAGCCACCACGTGCTAGAGTTCACGAAGAAGGGGACTGTTTCACGAGCAGGCTCAAGCCCATGGTCATATGGGGATGAGGCATCGTAGATTACCATAGTAGACTAGATGGGGAATTTATTTACCTATTATCGGATAGGTCATAAGGATTGGACTACCGGAACAGAAATGTTGCACAACCCAAGAAGATAGCTGATGGACTTCCACAGTAGAGACAACATAATGATCAGGGATCCACTGGTCATGTACAGGATGGTACCTAGAAAGGTGGAGTACAATGATGACCAGAAGGATCTATGGTTAGTGTAATCAATTATGAGTTCCTTCCACCACCACCATTAGGCAACCCACATTAGGCACAATGATCTGGGAACCATGGTCATAGATAACTATAGGATTTGGAGGTCTATGATGTTGCGTTACATGATATGATTTGATGGTTGATCAATATTTGTTATACTCTTTCCTCAATACTAGTATAAAAAGGTACCATATATTATTTTACCTTCATACTCCTGTTGTGGGAGCTATATATCCTATTTGAGGGGCTAGCACAACAACTTCATCATAAGGTTCCTTCGGGGAACAATTATTTTGTACCATTCATCTTTTAGCATTGTGAGATATTTTCTTTAAGAGATAGGTTTGCATGGTATAATTTTGTAATCACAATAGAACCCTATTCCATTATTATGTGTATCAATTACATTTCCATGGTTCTAGACAAGATCTATTGTAACTATATATGAGTCAGATTCCTATACACTTATGAGATGAGATTATCCTTTTCTGGAGTGGGAGAACTCATGGAAGAAAAAAATGATAATGTGAGAAGGATATTGCATCCCATAACCCTTCACTTGGTGAGTGTAGACCTTAGTTAAGTAGGATCTTTAGGAAACTAGGATCATTTAGTTGTGGGGATTATATGGATGTTTACCCCAAGGACATTCTGAGACTTCCTATGAGACGGGAGATGCATTTTTATATTAACATAAATCTAGTAACATCCCGATATCTTATGTGTTATATATGATGGAACATATGGAGATATAGGAGGTACAATTGTAGTTGGAGGAATTTATAGAAATTTTTAGTTAGACCCAGTGTCTCACACTGGGAATCTATATTTTTGTTTGTAAAAAAAGTGCAAGCGATATTACAACTTTCCAAGAAATATTGTCACCTAAAAAAGGCCATGATAAATAAATAAAAACACTCTTTTAGGGTTGATGATTGATTTGAATATTTGAGATATGTGATATGTTTCTTGAAGATAAATCTATGGTCTACCTACCACGCATTTTGGTTTTCCATGACTGATATTCCAAAGTGGGATTTATGATGGTACTATGGACACTATGAGTTCATAGTTATGCACATTGGTGTGCCGAATTCCCCCAATGTGTTTAATTATTTAATTTACTAGGTATTCCACGGGTACTTGTAGTAGTTTTTTTGTTGACTTTATCTTTGAAATAGTTTTCTGATTTTCACAAGAGGAGGAGCATGTAGTGTATATGAAAATGGTACTAGATTTTCTTCGAGAGAAATTTTTTATGAAAAATATACCAATGATCCAGTTCTGGATACTCGAGGATCACTTCCTAGGGAATGTCATTTATGAAAACAAGCTTACCCATAGATACATCAAATACCCAAAAGTGTTTTCATGGGATCCACGTAAGAACGTTTCAGAGGTGCTGTGTTTTCTTATCTTGGTAGTATACTACATGACGTATGTTGAAAAAAACAATAGAATCCCAACCCCATTGACTACCCTACTAGATAAAGGGTATCCTTTTATCTGGTATACCTAGTTCCATTGTGACTTTGAGGAGATAAGTTATAATCTAATTAGTTCTCTTGTGTTGAGACAACCAGAGGAATTCATTGAGTTCCTGGTATATTGTGAGGCCTTAGGAGATAGTCTCACTTGTGTGTTGATGTTACATTAAAGAGCCATCACATATAGATCATGGATGATGATACCCCATCAGAAAAATAATGCACCTTAATAAGTGTATTTAGAAGTTCCAGACTTAACCTCTAGGATTTGGATGCACTACCACCAGGGATAGAACTTCTTGGTTTTTAAAGACGACCATAGTATGAGGTTCATAATAATACCGAGAGACCTGAGCCATAGGTAGCGCCACTGGTTTTAGTTCCAAAAGTTCCTTGACATAGATATAGTCTATATATAAGGGAAGGGAAACAATACAGTATATTCCATTAGTATCAGTATTAGGATCAACTTGTGAGGGTTGTTTTAGAGAAATTATCTTCCCATTAGATGACCCTGGTATAATAGGAGGGTGTGACTTTTCATCAATCTATGGTGTTTACTCATTCACACATTGAGCATGTCGGAGAGTCCCGACATGGAGTTGAAGACTGTCAGATCTTACATGATCATATATCCATAGGTGAAACAACATATTTTTGTACTCGATTAGGGAGTATTGACATCTTGTTCTAGGGGATAATAGTGGTTCCAGTCATGTATCAAGAGGAGCTGATGCAATATTTCAAGACTTCTACCATGGTAGTACGTAACAGAATAGGGAATTAGTATATATACATTATGAAAAAGTTTTTGTGGAGTAGTATGTGATAAATAATATAAGGGTTTTTCTATCGTCGCCTCACATATTAGTAAATTAAGGCTGAGTACCACGTCCCAACATATCAGTTACATCCTCTTGAGAGCATGGAGTATACATGGGATGAAATATTCATGGACTTTATATTAGGGATTCTACACACACAAAATGATCCAATATTCTAGTGACGTGATAGTTGACTGAATGACACATTCAACACACATGAAATCTGGGAGAAGATTTTGGTGGGGAGGTTGGGTTAGTTTTACATAAGGGATTTTATTGACCTCCATGGGTTTCCGTGGACAATTTTCTCCGATGGTGACACAAGGTTTACTTCACAATTATGGATAGTCCAATGGGGGTCAATTGAGACCATGATATAAATGAGAATATCCATTAACACCCAAATCAAGGGGTAAGAAAAGCACACTATCCATGTGATGGAGGATATACTAAGGGCTTGAATGATGGACTTCGGTAGGATATAGGAGAGTCACATTGCCTTGGTATAGTTAGTATAAAACAATAGATTCCACTATACCATCATAATGAAAACTTTTGAGTCCCCCTATGGGATTCCTTACAGTTCACCCTTGTTAAAGATGGAGATTGGAGTGAAATATCTTGTGGGACCAGAGATGGTTTAGGAAAAAATGGGTACAACGCTGGTCATCATTGAGTGGATAAAGATGGCACATAGAACCCATAAATCATATCTAGGTTGCTATCATATTCCATTGTAGATCAAGAATAGTGAACATGATTTTTTTCGATTCTCCCAATGTTAAGGAATGTAGAGGGTTTCCATGCAATCTAATCTATCCCTGAGGTTCCTTGGACAATTTGAGATCATGTATATGGTTGGAGAGGTTGTTTAACATGGCTCCCATCTCCCGCATTCAGAGATAGTTCATGAAGACATCCATGTTTCACAAGTGAGGAAATGCAAGAATGATCATACACAAAAAATCAATATGGATGAGCTCGATAGTGACGATAGAGTGGCCATTGTGGATAACCTAGTGGTGATCGATTGACAAAATATCCATACATTGCATGGATATACCATCCTTCCAGTTCAAGTGTTGTAGCAGCACAAAAATTTGATGGAGTGTTAATGTGAGTGGGAGAGCCAGATACCGGCTCAGTATTTAGAGTTCTTCTCATAGATTTTATTTTTGAGAATGAATATCAAGAATGAGTGAATATTGTAGATTAATGGTTATTCCATTTTAAGGATTTGAATGTTTATATATATATATATATATTATTTGTTTTTCACTAAGACAATGTGTGATTCTAATCCTCAGTGTGCTCGAAATTAATGTTCTAAAAATATTGAATATATTTTATATTTCACACACATGAAACCTCATAAAAAAGGATAAATCTAAAATAGTTGGTTTGATTAGAAATCCAACACCACGATAGAGTCTGGAATGTTGTTTTTACAATATTTAGGACATAAAATGAATTGGCGCAAGATGTTCTATCCCATCAATCATTGGATGTGAATTAAAGTGAATGAATTTATTAATTTAATCAATTGAATATTTATTTTTAACTAAAATGTTGTCAATAAATATATAATTAAAGGAAATTTTCTAGGGCAGGATCATTTCTTTTGGTAATTCACTGGATAGAGGGTTCCCACCTCCTCTATTAGACAAATGATACACATCACAGGATCAAATAAAATTGAATCACAATGAACACATCTACATCATCCAATTGTTTTGGGTGCACGTTTTTCACAAACTATCGATCCAAAATCTAATTGAGAAATGTATTTTGGTTATTTAACCTCTAAATTAAATTGTTCAGTATATTGATAATAATTCTTCAATCTTCTCCCCTCCCAATAGCTTGCTGAGTTGACAACATACTCAAATTGATTGATTAATTTTTTAATATAACCATGGATCATGTTCCTGATAATTTTTCTAATAATTTTTGTCTAATAATTGTTTAAATCATTTTTTTGGTTCTTTTCTCTCGTGATTGTTTGCATTTTTCATTGGTCGTATCCTCGCTTTCCTGGATCGACATTTCTTGGAGGTACCGAGCCTGATCAGACCCCTAGATTCACAATGAAGACATGAGATATGAATAGATCGCTGAAGTGTTGATATATATAGAATGTATACAAGTGATATAAGTTAATTTGGTTGATTTTTTTATTGAATCATTAGCATAAATAGGGAAACACATGGGTTGAATGAAATACCACCACTGAAGACAACTTCTGATGAATGACGATAATGATCTATATGTTAAAACAAAATTATATTTTTTGGGTTCAATTTACGATGGGATATAATGCAGTTTGGGAATATTCATGAAGAACAAATCAGATCTAGGATTCTATATAATAACTAACTACACACCATGTTCAATGAAGAACACATGGAATGTATCCCCTTCCAGTGGAAACACATGGTTTTGGGAATCCAATAATGATGGTATGGTGTATAATTCCAATGGCATGTGTGTACCTCATTTACATGTGTCTGATCCCTATGACAGATCACATGATGGGTAAAATGTCATGTGTCGAGTACATAGACACGACTGGACCAGATGAGATTCATCATAGGTTTCAAAACACACCGCTAACTGTAGTACATGAAATGAGGTCTGAATACACAGACACATCTAGAAGGACATGGCACAATCCTTGGATAAGATGGAAATTGTCTATAGTCAACATAACAGCATGTGAAAATAAATGGTTGGGAGTGGTGTACTTTCCAGAACCACTACTAGATTATGAAGTGGTTCCACACACTCTATGGTTCCCCTCACACACCATGTTTTATAAGTGCTCCACTGATCAAATTTCAATGTTTCATATATCCCTTGTCTAAACACTTATTTTATCCATATAGTGGCCTATACAGAGTTTTTTTTTCATGTTGAATTCAATGGTTCATTTAGAAATAGATTTAGATTTTTTATGTGAAATTTTATAGGTTTGTAATGCACTAAGAAAACACCCAATAACATTTCAATGTGTAACCATCCTGTAGGGCTGGGCAGTGGAGTTCTCAGTGGATCCACTTTTTGGATATACCCATCACTTGAGTGTGGTAGTATATTTCCCTGATGGATTCATTTTGATCTTACCATCTAGATAGTCTAGGCATTGGATTTTATTGATGGATTATTACCAATAATTACCCTTGAGTTAGGATGGGCGGTAGAGTTACATGATGGATTAATAATGGGTGTTATCCTCCGTCTAGAATTGGAAGTGGAGGTCCCTAATGGATTATTACCATGTGTTAACCACTATCAGAACTTGTAAGTGGAGTTCCATGATGATATTCCTACCTGTTACCCACCAGCAAGGTAGGGTAGTAGAGTTCCCTAAGGTCAATCCTGAGCGTTACCCTCCAGCAGGGCTAAGCTGTGGAGTTCGTTGATGAATGGAAGTGTAGGACCCTCATTTCATAATGTGGAAAAATATTCTTACCTTGAATTTGTGACATCTTCACTCTGAGGTAATGCGAAAATACATGGTTTTATATCGATTTATTTTCATGTGTAATAGGGATTCTTTTATCACCGAGATGATTTTTTGTGACGTGTCCAAAAATCGTGTGGGAGATTTTGTGTCACACAATACAGATAATATCAGGGTGTGGTTTTTGATTCCCATGGGAATTTATGTTATGGGTAGGCACTTGAGCTGATGGTCATCATTGATAGACTTATGTTGGAATTGTTGGCTACACTTTTTTTGGATGAGATTTGAGATGTACATCCCCTTAATCCATTTTATAGGATAGGTATACAGTGCATATATATATTTATATATATATATTCCTTTTTCTGGATTCACACAGTGGATTTAGATACAATAATTATATGAGAGGCAATGATGTGTTGGGTATTCCTTATTCATTCATTACTAGCTTCTCCTTGTTGGATGAGTTTATTATCCTTTTATAGGTGGAAATGGCACAATGGTGAGTTCACCCACTCACTGCGTTTACCCCCATTTAATTGTAGGTGCATAATTCCAATATCTTGTTGGGTTGAGCTATACTCTTTTCACTATACATTGTATTATCATCTATTTTCTCTTCAGTTGTATCTTATAATGGCCCCATTCAGCCATTTGGATAGTTGTAATTGTTATCTATATACTCACCCATGTATGGGATTTCCCCAAACATGTTGTTTATTTTGAAAAAATGAACTAGTTTGCCATGAAATCATAGGATAGTAGAGATACTGGGTCATTGGTCTCTTTAATGTGGGTGTAACATTAGTAGTCAGAGTGGGGTTCTATCGTCTATTTACTCTTTTATTTTTTATTAGGTTTGGATGGATTTATTATAATGTTTTAATTATTTCCCGTAACATTTTTTTTAAACTACCATAATTTGGTACTATGTAGAGGTTCATGCATATTTGGTATACATCATATGATTGTTACATCCTTTCATATATCACTCTACAGTTTTCATCCATTTTTCTATGTGTGCGTGTAATGGTTCATAGGAAAAGGCCTCATAAAGTTAGTTGTTATTTCAAGGCTTGTCCCCACCCGTGGACTATAGAGATGGCTTGGGGTTGTTATGGCTCTATCCTCTCCATGGTTCAGTCATGACAATAGTTATGTTTCATAGTGTTCTTGGATGCTTTATATCTGATCACAACCACATGTAAACATTGTAATTTTAAAAAATAATTTATATTTTGATGGATAAGGAAATAAATTTCATTAAAACTTTTCAACCTCAATTTCGTGGATTTTATGGTCTCACAATCCAATCTATAGATGATATTCATCTTGATTTATCATTATATTTATAAGGATTTTTAGATCATCTTCTATCATTATTTTAATTACATATTATAATATTTTTCATTCATATATATAGAATTCTCCTTTTTATACATTATATTAAAAATAATGTAAACCTCCAACATGTTGGGGTGAACAAAGTGAGATGAAATAGATAAGACGTAAACATGTATGTGGTATGGTTGAAAAACAAAATAATTTTCTGTACCATGTGAGGGAATCACAAATGAGACCAAATAGTTATGAAAATTATAAAGGGAGTTACCTTCCATTTATGGTTTTTGATTATGTATTTCATTAAACAATACAATATAAATGTGGGATGTGAGATACTGGAAAATAATTTTGATCCTATGATCCATTGGGAAATATAAAATTCTTTATAAATTTATAGGGGATTGTTTGTAAGTATAATTACATATATGTTTGTCATATATACATGTTGTTTTGCACATATCATTCGCCAGGTTATACGTACCTTATGTGTTTCATGTTTTGATCCTGAAAGTGATATAGTAAGAGGAGTGTCTCACTTATAAAGAAAAGCTAATATAAATTTTAGATCAAAGAATATCGGTACTTTGATATATAGTGATTCACCAGGTGATGGTTATTTTGAAATATTATATAATTGTGGAAGAAACATGGGAGTCATAAAAATCTATGAGGTAAAATACCTTCGAATATTTAAATTTTCAATAAAATTCAGAGGAAATTATTTCTTTAGTAGGATATTAGTTGACAGAATACGTAATACAATATTTAAATAATTATTATTCACTATAATTATTCTTTTTTATGTTTTATATTTATATTTATTTTATAAAATAAAACATATAAATTATCAACTAGATAATATATATTTTTATTTAACTAAATTATATTTCCATGTATTAAATGGTTTTATTAAAAATATAAATTTCATTTTCTCATTAATTTAATTTCATGAAATGGAAATAATTTTTGATAACAAATTATTAAATTTAAAATTGGGATATTTTGCTTTACATTATTTAAAAGAATGATATTTTTCTGAATTGTGAAAAAATGTAACGTCCTAGGTTTGGGTGATGCCCAAAGGTGCCACGAACTTGGTTGGTCACATGACACAAACTGCATTTCCCCAAATGCCAGAGGCTGACGACTAGCAGTGGGGGCCATAGTGTGATAATGGGGAAACTATTCCCCCATTGGAAGAGTAAAACACCAGAAACAATCAATAAACAATACAGGAATCTATAATATCAACATAATAAGTAAACAACAGATGACTGATATGAATATAAAAATAGATAATATATAAATGTTGCATGTAACGCATGTCTAGGAAAGAAGCCAAACATGTCACAATGCTGTAAAAAGGTACAAAAACCAAGGTATGACATAAAATAAGAAAACTCCAATATCATCACAATCCTCAACTTAGTCCTATTCTCTACAGCTCTAATAGAAATTAGAGACCTGATAAAGAAGGGAATTTTCCATTATCAATATCTACAACCATATAATTAGTTTGGGTCGAAATTCATGACCCAAATAGTGTGTGAGATGAATAGCAGTGGGAAAACACCAAATATATGTTCTTAACAGTTAGTGAATATATATAGTAGGTAATATGGAAAAAAGAAGCAACATAATATGATGTACTCGAAAGTAAACAAACTAAAGTTTTCAACAACATTCATTTACATTTATGTATTATAAAATCCATCGAATAATGAAATATATTCATCTAGACTATGCTTCGTATCTCCCATTGTAATAGTAAACAAACAGATGTATCAGAATACAATCTCAACAATCAAGTGAGGCCGAGTCCAAGATTGTGCATGGGCTTGGAAGACTCATTACAATATTTCATTTATTCACAAAGATCATCTGGGAAGATCTCATGGCTTAACCCCTATGGTATGACATAATAAAGATAAATTACAAATGACCTCCAGGGTAGCTCACATTGTCTATACACATAGTCAACATAGCATAGATTAATCATAAAGGACCTCCTTGATAGCTCTCAAGTTCAAAACCCCTTTTTCTAAATACCATCAATAATTTACGAACTACATCCATGTATCTCTAATGGTCAGTACCCTTGGGTCATCATATCAAAAATAATTTATATATGAACTCTAGGTTGATCTCACGATGAATACCCCCTAGGTAAAAATATCTAAAATAATTTATATATGACCTTTAGGTAGCTCTCACGATCAATACCCCCTATGTCAACATATCATAAATAACTTTTAATGACCTCTAGGTTGCTCTCACGATCAATACCCCTGAGTTCAAAGCCATCAACAAGGCACTCATTGACGTGTGTAAATAAAAATGGAAAACAACCCACAATTTTCTTGGTCCAAAGCTCTCATGGTCCATTTGAAAAATAGTGTGCGTATCATAACATGACTACACATAATATAGATAACTACTACATTGATAACATTTAGAAGAAAAAAACATGAAATTCATATAATCAATCAAACTCCATCCTGATCATTATAAAGCATGTAAATAAGGTACACCTCATTGGAAACCTAGGTCAAATGACCATAATAGTCAAAATAGGGAGAACACACCCATTTGATGACCCTTAAACAAGGCATGTAACCATACACATATGCAGAAACCCCACTTTAATTAACTAAACTACAGAAGGAAAATAATATGGTAAATTTCCCAATCATGAAATACCCCAAAAGTGGGTATGTAGAACTTCTAGAATATATAATCCCAGATGAACAATGGAAGGAACAAACCACCTACCATGATGTTGTATGATCAACACTCTTGAACTTCAGCTCTTTAATCGGCCTAAAATGACATAGTTATACAAATAGTTTAATTTTGATAATCCTATGATAACACATGAGAGTTAAAGAATTAGAAAGAATCGATCTAGGGGAAAAGAGAACTCACCAGTGGGAATACAACACAACCAACGACGTGTAAATCAGATCCCTGATGGAGAACTGATGGAGATTGAAGGTTGTAGTCATTCTGTAACTCTCTAGTATAAACTGATGGGAGAATAAGTCATTTATGAGGATGAGATGCAACCTGCAACAATTTATCAAATAAAAATAAATATACATGGTGTGTACATTTAATGCACAAACTGTGTATTAGCCTCAACAACATCAATTGTATGCACTCTATCAAGTAACCTACATGGCCATGTACCCGGCCATTAAATGAACATTACGAGGCTCTAATTGGTACCCAAGTACACGACATGTACTCATATTTACATGAAATATATTTAGATAATTTCCAGATTCTTCATTTTTCCTAAAAAACTACCTTAATTCAAGATCAATACCTAAAATGAAGAGCCCAGTTCTTATAGAATTCCCCCATTAAATCAATTCTTACCCGAATTCCCTTCCACGGGAGGAGAATATAATATTTATAAAAACTCTATCCAATTGGATTGCTCTTTGATTTTCCTCTACCATGTCTCGTCCTTTATTCACTCGTGCTTCCATAGAACCCATAACAGAGGAACAGACCGGTCATAGAGAACCATTATGATGCAATCCAAAATATGAATAGGGTTATCCTTGAAGGATATATCAACCACTAACTAAACCTCCTTGGGATAAAAAAGATGATATGAGTTTGAATATTACCAATGTACCTACGAAATATGGAAGATGTCGTGCATAGCCTGGTACCTCTAAGATAACAAAAAATGATAGGCAACTGGCCCGGCTTTGTCTAAATCCTCAAACGGCCCGACATATCTCAGTGAAAGATTTTCATATCTTTGTATCCTCCTGTGTCTCATCCTTGTTGTGATGTGTAAGAATACTTGATCTTCGAACTCAATCTCCTGAGTTCGTCTTCATCGATCCACATAATATTTCTAGCGTGACTATATAAAAGCCATCTTCTTCTGAAACTCAAACAGCAATGTGGTCTCATGGACAAGACTAGGTCCTAGCATAGCAGCCTCTCTAGCCTCCATCCAACATTGTGGTGATCGGCATGGCCTTCTATTCAACGCCTAATAATGTGACATTAGAAAAATTTCATAAAAATTATTGTTGTAGGAAAAATCTAATTAGGGTATGTGTCTCTCCCAAGAGACCCTGAAATCAGTGACACATGCATGAATCATTCCCTCCAAAACATGAATCGTGCGCTCAGATGATAAATCTATCTGGGGATGGTAATCTATACTCAGAAGTACATTTGAAACCAGAACACTCTGAAGTCATTTCTAGAGATGAGAAGTAAACAAGGCATCCTAATATCAAATAATAACGTGTGAAACCCCTTGAAAGTATAAAATCTATTCGATTTACAAAATTCAAATATCATCAACTCTAAAGAACTTCTTGATAGTTAGGAAATGTTAAACCTTCATGATTGTATCATCAATAACCTATTAACCATAATTTCCTCATACTGACTTTGGTAAACCTATCCTGAAATCCATCACCACATCATCCACTTCACCTCAGGAATGGGTAACAGCTGTAAAATCCCTTCAAGTCACTAGTGTTATTCATTCACATATTGATAGGTGGAACATCTCATAACAAAAGTAGAAACATCCCTCTTCCTACCTAGAAACCAAAACAGATGGTGTAGTTATTCACACATCTTGGTGACACAATGATGAACTGCCCATGCTAAGGCTAGATATCTCACAAAAGCTCCTCCCATATTTCTACGGACACACATACATGCCCATGAAAATGAAAAATATCATCCTAATCGATAGTCCTCCCTAGAGTAGGGACCCTCGTGACAGAATCTGTTTTAGTACTAGACCTTTAAAATCTGATAGTTGCCTCATTCGCACTAGATCCAGTTGAGTTGAGGTAACAAATATACTATAAAGAAACGTCTTCCCCTCTCTATCATGATTATTCAAATGCATCTCAAAAAACAGATCCAAAAACAAA
This sequence comes from Viscum album, assembly GCA_963277665.1. Lineage (NCBI taxonomy): Eukaryota > Viridiplantae > Streptophyta > Magnoliopsida > Santalales > Viscaceae > Viscum > Viscum album. The sequence goes on along the minus strand of OY728141.1, from coordinate 1,276,276,648 downwards.
CACTCACTGTTGGTCTTCTGAACTTCCTATATTTTAGCCCTCCTAATCAATGCATCATCCACTATGTTGACATTCCAAGGCGTGTAGGCAATCTCAATGTCAAAAGACTGAAGGAATTCCACCCACTGTTGTGGCATCAAATTCAAATTACGCTGATTAAAGATATACATGAGGATTTTGTGGTCAGTGTATACCAAAAAAATCTATCCCAAAAAATAATGTATCCAACTAGAAAAATCATGGACAACTACAACCAACCCGAGATCATGTGTTATGTAATTCCTCTCATGTGGCATGAGCTTCCTATACCTATATGAAATGACTCCCCCCACTTACATAAGAACTAATCACATACCAATACCTAATGCATCACATTAAATGTGGTAACACTTTCCTAGATCTAGGAAAACTTGTATCAGTCAAAAAGTCAATATCTCTATCATCTAATGAAAGTATGAATCACATGAATCTGTCCATAGGTCCTTTTCACCATTCTTGGTCAAACATGTTAATCACACTGCTATGTTTATAGAGTACTATATAAAGTGATTCTAGTAACCGGACATCCCTAGACGACTCTGTAACTCAAAGACATTCTTAGGCTGATCCTAGGAAACTACTACTCTCCCTTTCTCTGGGTCTACTGATACTCATGACTAGGAGATGAAATGACCCAAGAAGTGAATCATGTTCATCCAAATGTTTCATTTTGAGATATTAGAATATATCTGATGCTCAATTAGTGAACTCAATATGATATCATGATGGATATCATAGTCATGTTGATTTAGAGATTACACCAAGATATCTTCCGTGAGGACTACACAAAAAAATCCAAGTATGTATGGAACAATAGGTTCATCAGTTCCATTAAAAATGTCAGTGCATTTGTAAGACAAAAAAGAAAAAAAAAATACTCATATTGACAATACCTTCTTTGAAAGGGTGTAAAAGTTATATCAGATGGTCTAACACACAAATTATGATAACTGGATATCATGCCAATCATCGAGAACACTTGGGCACCTCAAAGCTAATCAAAGAGATCATCAATACTCATAAAAGGATACCGGTTCATAAATTTCAACTGGTTCATCTTCTAATAATCCACAAAATGATTGAGGGTACCGTCTCCCTTTTTCCCAAAAAGGATAGTTGATCCGCAAGGGGATGTACTATATCGGATGAAACCCTCCACTTATAACTCCTATAACTACATATAGAGATCTTGAATCTCTTGTGTATCCATTCTATATGGAGGAATGGACACTAGTGCTTTTCTTGGATCAAACTCAATAGAGAAATCTACCTCTCTCGGGAGGTGAACCAAAAATTACCTCTGGGATGAAATAGCTGAAATGATCCACTATTGGAGGATTTTATATCTGATAAGTTCCCTGGTCATCCAGATATAAACATCCAATATGGGATGTAATTCCTCCTAACCGATAAACCTCAGGTCTATCTCTTCTCACCTGGACCTCACATTCACCCTTGTGTAGATAATACCATACCTCTGGTGATGTTAAGAAAACCCTACAGAGATAGAAGTCAAAAAATTCATAAAAGTGGACCAACCAATCTATTCCAAGAATGATATCAAATCCTGTCATCTCTAATACATAGTTGTACCACATGAAGTGACACCCACCAAACTCAAGAGGACACTCTTTGAACTGATGTTCACTAGCCATCATATTCTCTAACAGAGTTTCTAACATCATAAAGTCTTTAGAAGTGTAGATATAAAGACTGAGCGTATCCATAATAAAAAAATTATTAATATACGAGAATACCCTATATCTAATAATTAGACAATAAAATAGAGGAAACATGAATTGTACCTCTAACCATAGAGGGTCTGGGAACCAGTTCTTTCTGGGTTTGCTCCATCAAAAAAGTTTCACATGTACTGCGGTCGTGCGACACTGATCTGATCCGACCTACTATCACTGAAAACATACCATCTGGCTACCTCGGCCATGACCACCTCCTCGTCTTTAACGTCTTCATGAACTCCAGTTCCCAGAATGATGAGAAATTTGTGGTCCTGATCTTGAATATGGATTCAAAATTGATCACCACACACTAACTGTTGGTGAAAAAACCAGAAAGAACACTGATGATAAACCATATTTCCACAAGATCATACTCAAATGGCTCTCTTAGGAACTCTGGTCTCGTGTGCCCCCTCTTCCTGCACTAGTAGCACCTCCCCTAGATACATGAAGATACATACTTGCTATTAGAATCACTATGTTATGTCTCCCTACAACACATAATACAGTCAAACAAAAGAGTAACAACCCTAGATGTTGAACCACCCTTGCTCGTAGCTCCCAACTCGCCCAGATTTCGCTCAGTTATCATCTATTGATTTACTATTTAAATCACCATAATTATCCATAAAATATTGACGTGGGATCATAAATCATACATGAGACCGTATTTAAATCTCTTGGAAATGGATATCTCATCACCTCCTGAAACATGTGCAAAGCACTGAAGCTCTATAAAGACAGATGAATAGTATATCAATGAAGAAGATACCTTTTCTAAATTCAGTAAATCTCACCCTTGATCGACCCTAAATGTCTTGGGTTAGATGTTGTCATATAAGTTCCTTTGAAACTCTTCCCAAGCCATATCCCGATAACGTTTCACCTATGAGATTACATCCCACCATCTCATGTAGGAATCACATATCATGTACATCGCAAGTTTCAACCTCCTATAAAGAGGCATCTCTAGATGCTCAATGATTGTATGAGTGGCCTCCAACCATGTCTGTACATCCTGTTGTCCTCTATCCCATGAAATAGTGGGGAGATGTTGCGGATAGAACACCCACGTCAACACTTCCATTGTCAGGGAAGAATGTGGTGCTCTTTGGAAAGTTTGTTTCATCCTAAAAAAGCCTTCATGTAATTGTATATCATCACCTACATCTGTTATAACAGTTGGTGCCATGACAGGAATGACAGGAGGAACTGATGGTAGTCCCACATATACTATTTCTTGTGTATGATCATTTCATGTACCTAACATGCAATTAGAGGATGTATTTGTGTCCTGACTCCTAAAGGTCAAGTGCAGACCTCAGTTCATGATTATCAAGGAAACAACTTAACAGTTTGATAATATTATCAGTGAAGGAGAGCATTCATGTTTTAAAAAATAGGGTTACATGACATGTGTAAACACTACAGAGAGTGTTGCCATAATCTTTTAACATAGAATGTACCTCTACCAGTCATGGTCGTGTAACACCCATTACACATGACATGTTCCTCTTGATACATGATGTGTACTTGAATTTTACCTTTTTCCCAAGTACATCTACATATCTCAGACCACACAGTTTTGCTGGTGTAACACTACATGACATGTTCACCCTAGACAGGGTGTGAACCGGTTATGTTTCATCCTCCTGTGGCATTAGTCACACAGATTGATACATTGTTTATAACTACATGGTGTACCTAATGAGACATAGAATGTACAACGTATGTTTCATCCACTAGTTTCATTGGTCACATGGCTGGATACAAGATTCATTACAACATGACGTGTGCAATCTAGACACAACATGTTCTACCAAAATTTTCTCAACCTCGTGTCTCTACATACATAGTCAGTCAAACGATCAATCACTTCACAGTGTGTACTATAACAACCTAATCTTCCATGGTACACTTCACTTTGAATAATACAATAGCTTGTGATGCACGCCACATCAAGTTGTGGCACACCAAGACCAGTCAAACTAGCTGTTTAAAAACTAGTTATGAATTGTAATACCCACATCATAAAATTTTATAAATTTAAATTTTCAAAATGAAATTCATTTTTTCATTCAGAATATCAAAATTATCCTTGGGTGAATTTTTGGTAATTTTCAGAAAACATTGAATTTTTGAAGAATACTGAAAAACACTACGTTATTTATTATAATCGAGTTTTATTAAAAAATAACAATTTTAATTTTAATTTATTTTAAATTAAAAATATATACATCATACCTATATTTGATCAAGTTATTTCATTGAAGACATTGTATAATTAGATTATGTAAATAAAATATTATAGATCTTTTTACCATCTTTTAAAGACCTTCTAGACAAATTTGCAAATTAGCATAAAACGTAATTTTGATAAAACTGTGAATTGAGTTTCAGAAATCCAAGAGACACAGTTGACACAAGTAATTATAATGGGGTTTAATAGGATCAAAATAATTTTTTGTGAATAGTTACTTTTAGATTTATATTTTCCATGGCTGCAATTTAATAGGGTAATTAAAGGTAAATGCTAATGTAATTACCATAAAAATTTCCTAATTCTATTGGATAAGTGTATTTCAACCAAAATCAACCATAGGAATTAAATATTATCCTTTTGATCCACATGGATTTGATTCAGACATTTATTATTATTTTATTTAAAGAAGTGTTAAAAGTGTTAAATTCAATGTTTAATAACTAAACCATTTTCAATATATGGTATAGATAAGATAAATTATACTGTAAATATTAATTATAAAGAAAAAAATATATCCTACATCATGGTATTTTATTAATAATTTTTAGAAATTAAATAACTAAATTTATATATGACACAGTCATGATCGATAAATTTCCTTATTAACAAAATATTAAAATAATTGATATTATAAATATAAAAATAAATGTAAATTGAAACTTTTGATGCATTCCAAGACTTTTATAGGTAAATATTACATGTTAGGGTTTATTTAATGTATTTTTTGTGATTTGATAATGTTTCTATGAATATTAATATACCAAATTCTAAATAATGTTAAAATTGACATAATGAGTTTTTAAAAAAAATACTATTTTATTAAATGATATAATATTACTAAAAATAATAATTATAAACCAAAGGAAATAGATAAGGTTATACATGTAAATAATTAACATCATGGGGTTCTCTTGGAATTTTATTGTTTGTTTATTAACCATTTATTACAATAATACAAGAATACATGGTAAAAGTTCAACTATTTAAGTAAGAGTTAAATCTAAATGATAAGGTTAATATAGTGACCTAAAAATGTCTAAAACATATTGGTAAAGAGTTATTTGAACAAAAATTACCTAATCCTAGAAATAAATCCATTTTTAGCAATTAAAATAACATTATGATTGTATAATAAATTAATATTTGAATTTTTTATGAAAGTGACTGTCACCTCTGTTAAAAAAGGGTACAAACCCTTCCCTCAAAATCACAAATCCAAATCCATTTATCTCTACCAACCCATACTCAAATATCCTCCCAACTACTCTCACAACATTTTAGAGCCCATACTTTGATCATATATCCAACCTAAAGATCCAATTTGATCAAATAAAAAGGAAGCACATGAAGAAGAGGTAATAATTTCATCACCTCTTTCAATGTTCATTTCTTATTCCACATCCTCTTTATATGTTTTATCCATGCCAAAATAATAATTTTAGAAACTTCTATATAATTTGATTTTATTATAAATATAGTACACCAATATTCATTATTCTATCCATCCTATGAATGACTAAGTCACCATACGTGTGTACATACGACGTAACGTCTCCATGTCATTGTGTAGTTCGTTATTCAACACTTCATTATTTGGATGGGTATAATAATGAATATATTTGATGTAAATAATAATTATAACATGTTAATGATTTTGTATATATTATATTCCATCCAATTACATATGATTTCACCATCAATAGAATGATATTTTCAGTCATGCACACGTACAGATTACCGTCTACACGAACGAGATGAGATTCATTCCAAATTGTAACCATTAAAGAATAATTTTAATGTGAGGATATAAATACAATGGTTATGAGCTTAATATAATTCAGGATATGAATCAAATATGTCTTATCTATAAAAACATAACTTACATAACAAAACATATACATGAAAATGAATCAGTTACCACTCGAAACAATGATACTGTAGATATATTATTATCAAATAAATATTTTAAGATCAGATATGATATCATATTTATGTATGTGGTTCTTGTATTATTTCATAAAAACGAGTGAATGATTTTACTGAGGGGTTAACTCACCCTGAAACAAGTAATATTACATGCTAAGGTATAATTTTTCAATCTCTTTTTTATTTGATATTGTTTATATGTATGTATCTACTAGGACCTATTTTTTACAACATTTGTGTTTCTAAAAATGTATTTAAACATTTTATTATTATTTACTAGATTATGGGTTGAAGTAATATATAAAATTTATTTACATTATATAATTTTTTTAATTATTCATTTCGTCATTTTCCAAACAAGGTACTTTTTGAGCTTTTGGAAAAATTATGTTAAGAATCTTTTTTGAACTTATACGGAAGTTGCGGATATTTTCCGCGGTTATAACACCTTAAAAGCTTCCCAGTCAATCTTATAAAAATAATTTTAAATTAAATGTTATCTTTTATAATTATGTGACTTTTAAATGATATAAAAATAGAAATATATATTTCAATCAAATATTTTTGACTTCATATATGTCAACATACTTTGTTGGATTTTACATTTGTTTGAAGTTGATTTATTGTATTGAAGGTTCTGTGATATGTTTGACCGTGGATATGCTACTATTATACCATTCATGGTTTAGGGTTAATGTATTAATATTTTGTATTCGACTTTTAATATGAATTTTTAGGTTATGTTTCAACCTCTTCATATGAGGAATGCATTCGACTTAGTATGTGACGGGTAGAGCCTGTTATAGATCCTTGATGCATTGGTAGGTCTCATGAGACAAACTAGTGTCTTGTCATAGGGCTTTGATAAAATCTTATTTGTAGTCTTAACTCAAGGCCTTGACTATGTGGTTATGATGTCCAACATCTTGCATTCCATCATTATGTACTTGTATATTGATATTACTTATGATTAATTGACTTGTAGAATATCCATGTGAATAAGTAAATCGAATTATTTGAATTATCTTGGCCATATTATGCTAAAGATTATGTGTAAAAGTCCTGTGTTTTAATCTTATACATTGGCATAAATTTTTATGCTTATTTATGATAGTTTTTGCTATACTTTTATCCTTATTGGGCATCTGAGATCACCTCTTTCTTAAGTTTTATTTTCCCCAGGATGCGAAGCTGTATATTACGATTAACCTATAGGAGGAGGATAAGGGATATAAGTGTGTTCAATGGTGGCATAATGTTTTTTTTATTTCATGATGTAATGTAAAACTTATTTATGTATCTTCTACTTTCCAGAATACTAACCTAATTGGTCTTTCGGGACATGATCTCTTGTGATCATGCCAATGTTATGTAATAAAGAACTAACTCTGGGTTATTGGGGTCAGGTCCTTACAATTGGTATCAGATAAAGTTTAGTACAAACATTGGAATCTAGATTTAGATAAAATATGATTAGAGAACATTATCTTAAGATAGACTATGAGGATTAGTATAGAATAATTTCATAGATTTTTGGTAATGTACATATTTTTTAGAATTTTCAAAGAAATACATCCATATCTGGATACAAGAAGGTAGAGGAGGCTCTGAAACAGATGTATCTAAAAGTGAAAAATGTGAAAAGGAGTTTCATCCATGACCCGGGGTATCCTGGTACACGAAAACCAACCTTGCTGTACTCTTAGTTACGACACTCCTGGGGGATATGCTTAGGATAATTCAAATTTTCTTTACAAACCATAATGGCATATTTATGTGTAAATACCTCCTCGAAGAAATCATTTTTTTATGATTATAGATTATATGCATAAAATTTTCAATTTATAATTATGTATTTTATGTGTTTGGAATTATATATTGTGATTTATAAACTAATCTAGTGTATTCCATTATTTAAAAATGTCTCATAGTGGAAGGAATGGAACCCGTATCAATTCACATAATACATGTAGGGATTTACATTATACTCAGGATAATTATATTGGAGCTGGTGATGCAACTGGTGCTGAACATCTAATAACCTTACTGGGATAACTCACTCAAGTTGTAAATAATAACCTTACCTGTATAGATCACCATGATCCCTAACGCGGAGGATTAATGTTAGAACGATTCATGAGTCCACAACCACCAACATTTAATGGGACAACAAATCCATTGTGGTTGAAAAACGGATAGGTTGTTTAGAAAAAATATTTCATTCTTTGGCGAGTAGCGAAAAGAAATAGTTGTCATTGAAGTTTATCACCTCACAAGAGATGCAGATCAATGGTGGTCATTGATTCAAACACAAAGAATGATTATGAAGTATAATATCTGGAATGGAAGGAGTTTAAAAAGAATTTTGTAAAAAAATACATTCCCCGTGAACATCAAGGGGATATGGAACGAAAATTACTGTGTCTACGGAAAAATAATGATAAGAATGTTGCAAAGTATGAGGCAAACATTACAAGGTTTGCAAGGAATGCAACAGATTATATACATATCCCAAGAAGTAAGATTTATCGATTATTTTATGGGTTAAAACCATTTAAACATGACGAATTAGTCTCAAAATACATTTCATAATATGAAGATATTGTCTCAAGTGTTGTTAGGATAGAAAAGGTATTATCTATGTGTTACAACATTAATGGAAATCAAGAGAAGAAGAGTTCTGCAGAATACATTGGAAATCAAAATATGGGCAAGAAAGGAAAAGTTGAATATCCATCCTATAGTAAATGTCAGATGAATCACCTCAGTACATGTTGGAAGTGGATGGGAGTTTGTTACAAGTGTGGACAGAATGGGCACCAAGCTCATGATATCAAGGTAATGAAAGATGATGTCAATGTTGAATGGAACAATTGTAGATAAATAAGTAATTATGTAAAGGAATGCCTGAATCATCAAGGAACCCTACCTCATAAATTGTATAGAGAGTAAGGACAAGATTATACGATCACTACAGCAGAGGTTGAAGCTCCGAATGATGTGGTGGCATGCCATTTTACAATTTCCTCATATTTAGCCAATGTTAAATTTGATTCTGGATCATCTCATTGATTCATATCTTCGTAGTTTTCTCTGAAAATTAGATATTTACAAGATGATTTAACAAGGGATTTTTCAATAAAAACACATAAAGAAAGTATCATTGCATCAATGTTTTGTGAATAAGTTCCCATTAAGGTATATACATATTCATTATCTATTAATCTCTTCCTCATACCCTTGATTTAATTTGATATAATCCTCAGGTTGGATTGGCATTCGAACCATGATGTGAAAATTTATTGGAAAAAGAAGGAGGTTAAAATTTTTGATTATGAAAAGAAATACCTTATCTTTAGAGCATAAACTTCACCATCTAATTCTTAAATAGATCCACCCACAATAGCTCTACTAAATTATATTATTGGGGAGTAAGGGATTGAGATAACTATGGTTGAGTAAAATAATGTCAAATATAGAATGAACCTATTGTGAAAGAATATGTTGATGTATTTCTAGAGGATTTACATGGACATCCTAAAGAATATAAATTTGAGTTTTCCATTGACTTAATTATTGGTTTAAGGACCATATCGAAGACCCCTTATTGAATGGCTACTGTGGAATTAGAGGAACTAAAGGAACAACCAGAATAATTTTGTAATAAATTATGTATTCTCCATAGTGTTTATCCATGGGGATCCCTTATTCTTTTAGTTAAGAAGGAATATGGATCAAGGAGGATGTGCATTGACTACTGATATATCAATTCTATAACAATAATGGTCAAGTATCCCCTACCTCTCATTGATGATTTATTCGATATACATCATAGTGCACAATATTTTTCAAAGATTTATCTTCGATCTATATATCTTTAGTTGTGCATGAAGAAAGAATACATTACAAAGAAAGTATTTCGAACCATGTATGGGCATTACGAGTTTATAGTAATGCCTTTTGGACTGACTAATGCACCATTTGTTTTCGTAAATCTAATAAATAGTGTATTCAAAGAATATCTTGATGGATTTTTAGTGGTATTTATTGATAATATCTTGGAATACTCTAAATGCTACAATGATCATGAAAACCACCTTTTCACTTTTCTAAAAACTCATAGAAGCAATGAATTATATGTGATGTTTAGAAAGTGTCAATTCTAGATTTAGGAGATTTCATTTCATAACTATATTTTCACTAATGATTGAATATCTATTGATCTTTCAAATAAAAAGGAAATCAAAGAATGGCTAGCACCGAGGAGTATAATTGAGGTATATAGTTTTATTAGTTTAGCAGATTTTTATAAGTGTTTCGTCCAGGATTTTTGTCGATTGGAAAACCCTTTAACCAATCTCACACATAAAGGGGTTAAATTTGTTAGGATAAATGAGTTTGAAAAATGTTTTGGATAACTGAAGAGAATATTAGTCAATGATACTATCCTGACTCTACCACTGGGTAATGATGTGTTTCTTATTTATGGTGATACTTTATAGAAAGTACTGGGTTGTGTCTTTATGCATAATGATTGGGTTGTTTACTATGTATAATGACAACTAAAAATTCAGGAACAAAACTATCCTACTCACGAAATTGAATTATCTAATGTAATATTTCCTTTGATGATATAGAGAAACTATATCTATGACAAAAATATTGAGATATATACTGATCAAAATAGTTAGAAGTATATTTTCTCAGAGAAAGAACTCAATATAAGGAAAAGATAATGGATTAAACTACTAAAAGATTATTATTGCATTATACACTACCACATGGAAAAGGAAAATAATTTGGATGATGCTATGAGAAGAATGGATCACGGTGTTTTGAACTAGAAGAGAGTTTAAAGGGATCCTATGTTCATAGATCTACTAATTATGAATCAAGGAATAATCATTGATGGTGAAAAATCAATACTCATTGAAATGGATTTCAAACCATCATTAGTAGAAATGATAAAAATTTCTCAGATTGATGATGAGGGGTTTCAAAATTAAATTAATAATGTGAATGATGAGAGATTGATTGACATTGTATATTATGATGGAATTTGGAAATTTTATAGGAGGCTTTTTGTTCCCGATATAACTGATCTAAAAGGGAATTGTTGGATGATGATCATTGCTCTAATTTTTCTATACACCCTGGTAGAACTTTGATGTTTAGTAATTTGGAGGAACATTTTTGGTGAGACAAAATGAAATGGGAGATTTATTATTATGTGTCATGATATATGGTTTGTCAATAGGTTAAGAATGGACGACAACATCAGAGATGGGACATTCCACCTCTTCACATACCTAAGTGGAAATGAGATGATATAACAATGGAATTTTTCATGTGGCTTCCTAAGTCTCCTAGAATGAATAATGAAATATGGGTCATTGTTGATCATCATATCATGTTAAGAGATTTTTTTTTCTATAAGAGAATATTTACCACTTGAACATTTAGCAAGAATATATATTAATGCAGTTATAAGACTTCATGGAGTACCACTATTGATTGTTTCTGATCGTGTTCCCCATTTACATCCATATTCGTGAGAAGTCTTCAGGAATCCCTAGATACAAAACATCAATTTAGCACTTCCTACCACCCTCAAAATGACGGACAATCAAAAGAGACTATTCAATATTTAGAAGAAATGTTGAGATCTTTCTCACTTGACATTCAAGGTCTGTGGGATCAGTATTTACCTTTAGTAGAATTTTCATATAACAATAGCATCCATTCATATATTCAGATAGCAGCTTATGAAGTGTTATATGGAAAGAGATGTCTCATGCCATCCTTGTGAAGACCCAGATATTACATATCTTTTTTTAATTATATGGATTTATTACAAGTCTATGAAAATTGACGGTGCGTGATTCTGAGGCCCGGTGTGCCCAGAATGAATTTCTGATCTTTTTTAGGTACGTTCATTTAACGTGTGAGTGGAGTTTTCTTAAATTTGAACAGTTGCTCGGATTAAAAATCTGAAGGCACCGTTTAATCCATAGTGCTAAGAATCTCATTAAGGATTCTTCACATCGACCGTAATAGGTCCAGAGGAAAAGTTGTTTTCTGGAACATTTAATAAAATAAATATAACAACATTATTATCTTATTTTTATAATATTCCTCCAATAGACAAGCGGTAGGTGGGACCGGTGATGTGTCAAGACAATAAATGGCACGATCCTCGAATCTATGTAATAAAAACATTGCGGGAAATTAGTAAGCTTCCTATTAATGATCCCCATTAACTCCCGACATCGTTAGGTACTCCCCCCCTCTCCTTTAAATATAGAGATTGGGGGAGGGTTATTGGAAAAGCTTCACCAAGGAATGAAGTTCTATTGGAGTTCCATAATGATGAGCCCTTAGAGGACATAGCTAAACCCAACAAGAGGTGACATATGACACCGGATCTACGAACTAGAGTATGACGTTCCTACGGCGACGAGGATAACTTGTTGCAGGGACGTCAAACAATGAGACTCCCTCAACCGCGAGAGCCCTCTAATCATTCATGGTATGGTGATATTTTTTGTTTCTATGTTCTTGATTCCCTCTTCCCCATTCTTGAAAAAATATGAAAAAAGTTGGTCAACTGATTAACGGGTTGACCCATGAATCATTCATCTTTGTGGGAGGTTATTGTGGGGAATCTTCCGCAGTTAATCATGTAGTTTAATTCAATTGATTATTCAATACCTTAAAATACTCTATAATATGACCTAATGCGGAGGGTGTAAGTGTAATAAATGCAGCCAGAACCCTCTTTTATTTTTAAATCCTTGCACCACCATGGAAGACTATGATCATGTCATCGCCTGCCTAAAGAGGAAGGTCGCGGCTCATAAATTGCGGTGAACAGAGGAGGTGGCTGACACGACGGTTGACCGCAGGAAGGAAGGAAATGGGACCGCCGAGCTGTCGGCGAACAGAATCCATGACCGAAGACGCGGTAGAGGCTGAACATGCCTCTGGTGTGTTCTGAGGCCACCGAGAGGTGCCCACACGACGTTGCTGTCTCTCCAACCTAACGACATCTGGGAAATTCGGGTGTCCAGGAGACTGGGGGTTGTTACAACCCCTGCGTCAGACCAAAATAGGTCGTTGCCCTCACACCATGGCGCCTCCCTCGGTGCATGACACCGACGATGGGAGTCGGGCAGCTGCCCTCACGTTGGGCTGCCTTCCTCAGAGAAAGCCACCACCCTTAGAGCCAGGCCACCGCCCTCGAAGTGGGCCGCTGGCCTCGTATCCCGGCCCCCACCCTAATGTATGGCCGTAGCCCTCAGAGCTGGTAGCCACCCTCGGAGTCAGGCATCCACCCTCAAATCGGCTGGTGGCCCTCATGCTGGGCTGCCACCCTCAGACCAGGATGCTTCCCTCGGACAGATTCGCTGCCCAAGCAGTTCGCCGCCCTAAGACCGTGCTGCCACCCTAGCAGGTCGCCGCTCTAGTAGGTTGCCGCCCCTCACGGGTTGGGCCACCCCATTGCGGGCCACCCTATTTGGGCCAGGCCGCCCCACTAGTGGGTCAGACCAGACATCGGCCCAGAAGGCCGAGTCCACCTCCCCCCAGCTAGCTGAGTCCCCCTCGGCCCAGCCCAGACCAGGTCAGGCTGGGTTTGACTGGACCAGGGCCCCACAGGGCCCACAACAACTCTAAGGACCTTATCTTGAGAAATGAACACTCCTTTGACAAACCTTCTACGGTGTTGGGTCCCTTGTAGTGAGACGGTCCTTTTGACTTACTCCATTAGAGTTTAATAGAAACAGAGAGTTCATCTGGGTTGGATCACACATGAATCCAACCAGGCCCTCGGCACTGAAATACCAATGACGCACATACTAGGGGACTGACTGATGCATTGTCTATTGAGTTGGAACCCTTATGCCATGGAGGATCATCGGGTTAATTATTTTTAAGACTTCGTTCTTGTTGAGATGTGACTGACGTCTTGGGGAGCGGTTCTCTCAAGCGCACTACGTATGGAACCTTGTGATTGGTTGTGACCTGATGACTGAAGACTTTTCAATGTGGAACGACTCAAAGTCCAAAATATGCATTGGGGAAGAGTACCATCATGGAAAAAAATAGGGGTGGGTGGTTTTTTGTGACTTTGTGGGCCACGGTGGGGAGCATCCGCGGTACGTGATGGGGAGGAGTACCATAGCATACCGTGTTTGGGGGATAGCTCTGTGTGACCCAGCAGACCCACAATACACAATGTGGAGAAGTACTTCAGTAGTTTAAGGATATTAGGAAGTGCCTCTATGTCACATCGCATGCCAACTGTACTCGATAGAGGAGGATTTATCCGTAGGTCGAGGTGTTCGACGATGTGACAGTGGTTGTTACTTGTTACAACCCCTAGAATAAATCTTGCTATGATATGTATTTAATTTGTGCTTGTGATTGAGGTTATTCTATGTGGTATTCTACCTGTTTGGTACATTAACTTTGTGGTATTACCCTTTGGGTTTTCATTGTGTAATTCTTTGAGACCTTCAGGGTCTCGGGGTCCCTACTGAGTATCGTTATACTCACCCCTACACAAGCTTTGTCGGAACCTTGTTGTGTCTTGTGTTGATGATATACATCATTGACCAAGGTTGAGGGAGCCAGTACTAGACGGTGCATGGAGGTGGACCATTCTGCGTGACGTGACATAGAGGAGACGACCAGACACATAGTGCAGTGGAGGCGATCTGTACCCACCTTTCTGGTAGGAAAATCAGTGGACAACAATGTAGATATTTACCATTTTCTTTCATTTTTACTATACTACCAGTCGTATTTGTAATTTTATATTTTATCTTGTATTCAGGACCTTTTTACTTTCAGCACTCTTTACTACAATAGTTTACTTCATAGTTGCTTATTTTTGTATTCTCAGACCATGAGTTTGTATTGGTTTAAATACAATGCCTTCCCATTTTAGGGAATATACATTTTGGTGCTAGTCGCGAACACCTGTCCTATGGAAGGCGGGCATGGAGTAATCACAGAATGGTCCTCGAGGGACTGGTTGTGAAAACGTGGTATCAAAGGAGTTAGTTTCTACTGAATAAGTGAGTCTCTGATATTTTCAATGTGGTAATAGTTTTATGTGTTTTTAGTGTGGTGTTCAGTTCGGGGAGTCCAGTGTTCGTGCGATGGCCAACGTATCCGTACCCGAGGACCCTAAATTCTGATTTTCAAATCAGCGCATGAAATCACTGATTGTGTGGAATTTGAAAAGTATTTCTTATGTTTTCTTGAGTCCGCTCACCAAATATAACATTAAATTGTGGCACACCTATTTCAATTCAGGATTATTCCATGATGAAAGCCACCCAAGATTCTTGAGATAATACGCAATGATGGCTCATTGAGTGATGTGGCCTAACTGTAGGGTCCTCTCATTGTGTTAGCACCTTCGGGTGGTGTACCAGCATCACCACATATAATTGGGAAGCCCCTACCACCAGCCCCACCAGCAAAGGATGCACACTGTCTGGGCATGTCTCATGAGTTCCAACGACAGAGGCCTCCTAGGATCCGAGGTGTGCTGGACCCGTAGGTGTCTAAGGACTGGATGGAGGTTGTGGACATTGTTTTTCACTTAGTTGGGACACCATATTATTTTATGGGGATCCTGGAATCCATCTTTCTGCAGGAAGTAGTTGGGAGATGGTGGAGCTTGATTCATCAGATACACGATGAGGAGTCTCTCATCTGGGCAGTCTTCGAGGGCCTTTTCAAGTCTGATTTCATCCTAGTGACCTTAAGCTCCATGTGTATACAAGAGATTCATCACTTAATGTAGGGAAGCATGATAGTGGACTTGTACTCAGTGAGGTTCACTGATCCATCCCGATACTCCACTAACATTGTAGAAGACCCTTTCATTAGGGCCCAGACCTTTGACCGGGGTCTCCGATTGGAGATCACATCATCAATGGTATCCCTCAGCATTCCGACTCAGTCTGGGTGCTTTAGTAAGAACATTTGGTGAGGAGATTCCTAGCTGAGCAGACAATGACAGTGAGAGCTACCACCGGATAATAGGTAGTTGAGTCGTCTGTAGGAGGAAGTAGGAAGATGATAAAAAATTCCAAGGAGACCAAACCATATGGTGGATGACCCTGGGATGTAGGGTCGGTGGTTAGAGGTGCACAAGGAATAGGGAGATAGGGGAGGGGCACACAGTGTTACTCAGGCAGCGGGCATTTTCATATGGATCCCGACTACCCGAACCACCATACTGACTAGATGTAGACTGTCAAAGGACAGTAAATTCAGAGGCTGAGGTTCGACTGAGGAGTTCCGTAGGGTGGCGAGCATGGTAGAGGAGTTGTCCATGCTACAGGTGGTGGGTGACGTTTCGAGATTCTACCACCACCACTGCTAGGTGGTCCAACCCATCCACAGGATGCAGGAGGACATGGACGAGATCAGTTCTAGCCAGCTGAGGCCTATGACCACAACACTCTAAATATAATTATTGGTATGATCTGTGTCTAATCCACCTTAGCTTCAGAACATAGAGACACATGTGCCAGTCACTCTTTTATTTCCCCGACCCTCATTCAGAGCTCTGAAATTCAGGTGGATTCATTTGCTCGATCCTTACGGCTAGATATTCCTATGGTTGCATATTTGATGATTAATGACTAGTTCCGGCAGTACGAGATTACTCTAGGATGAGAGAGCTTCGGCTGGGATCTCCGAGTAGTGGCATCGTGGCCTTATGACGCCATCTTGGATATGGACCGGTTATCCACAGTCCATGCTCAAATTGACTATATTAGGCACAAAGTGAACTATGTCCGCTTGGATGGGACTAGGTTTTCCCTCACTAATGAGATTGGAACATTTTCATCATATGATGGACATACCCAGAAGAGGATGAAACCAATTACACCCTAGTTGGATATCTTTACCCTCAGAGAAATTGATGTTGAGAGTTTGAGGTATCCTATAGTGGTGGACCAGTATGCCGATGTCCTCCCTAATAATGTTCTAGGAATACCTCCACATAGAGATGTAGACATTTATATCGACCGGTACCCCAGGACGGCATCATTATCTACACTAGCATATTGGATGGCTCCCGCGGAGCATCATGAGTTACGTGTACATTTGTAGGATTTTTAGGGAAAGGGGTTCATAGGACCTAATGTTTCTCCATGGGAAGCTCTGATTTGGTTCTCCAAGAAAGAAAATCAGAGTCTGATGCTCTCTGTAGACTATCAGTGTATAAAGTAGGTGTCTATTAAGAAAACGTATCCACATCCGAGGATTGATGATATTTTCTATCAGTTGAAGGGAGCTCACTAGTTTTCGAAGATATAACATCGATCAGGCTATCATCTTCTCAGGATATGTGATGAGGATGTGTAGAAGGACACCTTCAGATATCGGTATGGCCATTATGAGTTCATTTGTATTCCCATCGCACGTAACCAATGCCCTAGTAATGTTCATGGGACTCATGAACATGATCTTTCATCCATTCCTTGATCTATTTCTAGTGGGGTTTATAGATAAAATCTTTATATACTCAGTAGCGAAGGTGGAGCGTGCCTATCATCTATTGATGGTGCTGGATATACTCTGAGAGTAGCAGGTTTATTGTAAACTCTTGAAGTTCTTGTTCACTATATGAGAGGTCCACTGTATGGGACACATTTTCTCATTGGATGGAGTTGCAGTGGATCCAATGAAGATAGATGCTATTCTAGCGTGGGAGCCAATAATGAGTGTGAAAGAGGTGTAGAGTTTTCAGGGGTAGGCTGGATACTACTAGAGATCCATGCCTGGCGTTTCTAGAGATACATCACCATTTTCATCCTTGAAAAAGAAGGGGAAAAATTTCCAATGGATGTAGAGATAACAAAAAAGATTCCAGGTGCTGAGGAAGTGACTGACGAGTGTCCCCATCTTGAGGCTGCTAGAAGAGGGTGTTGGGTATGTAGTCTACTACGATGCATCAGGGATTAGGAGTGGATGTGTCCTGATGCAGGAGTGAGCAGTGATCAATAATGGTTCATGATATCTGAGGTAGAATGGGCATTACTACGCTACCCATGACCTGGAGTTATCACTATTGGTCTTTTCCTTGAAGATGTGGCAGCATTACTTGATGGGCAGACATTTTACAGTCACACCCCCACTCCTTTAGCGAGGCAAGGAGGTGCACCCTGGGGACACTGACTATGAGGCTCGACGTTCTCATATATCTTCATAGTAGGCTAAAGATTAATTTCCTGAAGGTGGGGAGCACGTCATCCACTTTAGAGGACATATCATCGTACTAGTGGCACAATAAGAGGAAATGTTGAGGGAGTTCTATACGAGAGCATGGATCAGTAGAGGGCTTGGGAACCCTATACATACAAGAGATCGTGCAACCTCATGTGGTTCCATCGATGATCGTCTCTAACCATGATGCACATTTTACATCTCGGTTGAGGAAGGAATTCTTGGAGGCATTTGGGACTCAGCTACATTTGAGAACCACCTTTCATCATCAGATATATGGTCAGACGGAGCAGACTATTCAGACAGTTGAGGAGATATTTCATGCATGGATCATAGATTTTGGCTTCAGTTGGGAGGATCAATTTCCCTTGGTGGAGTTTACATAACACAACAGTTATCACTCCACCATCGGTATGGAACCATTAGAGGGCCTATACGGGTGACCCTTCCAATCACCTCTATGCTGGACAGACCCAGGGGAGTCAGTGCTTATGGGTCAAGAGTTGGTACGGGATACCAATAACAAGGTGAAGATCATCCAGTTGTAGATTAAGACTGCATAGAGCTGACAGATTCCATATGAAGACAAAAGACATAGTCCTTTAGAGTTCCAGGGGGACAATGTTTTCTTGTGAGTTTCTCCTAAATGGGGATTGCAGGGATTTGGCTGTGGCGGTAAGTTATCACCAATGTTTATCAGGACATTTTTGTTATTTCAGAGGGCATGTGAGGTGGAATATCACTTGGAACCTCCTCCTCAGTTGGAGGAGGTGCATTCCGTCTTCCACGTATATCAGCTAGTGAGATACGTGCATGACCCATCTAACATTATCGACCACGACGAGCTAGACTTAGAATATGGGGCGACGTTTTCAAAGGATCAAATACAGATTGAGGATCGACGGGAGAAGGTCCTTCGTGGGTGGTTGAAACCACTGATGTATGTTCACTGGCAGCACAAGAACATCCAGGAGAGAACATGGGAGAAGGAGGATCAAATTCCTGCTCAATACCCCCGTTTGATTCCTTAGTCTATGTTGTGGCATTCCGGGACGTAAAACCCTAATGTGGGGAGATTGTAAAGACCCAGATTTTCCATGTAATTTTTTTAATTATATAGAATTATTATGAGTATACAGAAATTGATGGTGCATTATTCTGAGGCCCGGTGTGCCTGGAATGAATTTCTGAACTTTTTTTCTTAAACGTTTAGTAAACATGTGAGTGCTGTTTTCTGGCATTTTAAAAGTTGGATGGATTAAAAATCCAAATGCACCACTGAAACCATAGTGCAGAGATTCTCTTATGAGAGGTTTCACATTCACTGTAGTGGGTCTCGAGAAAAAGATAGTTTTTTTAAATTTTAATAGACAAATTCAAATATATTTATTAATATATTTTTATTATATTCCTCAGATAGAGAAGTGGTAGGTGGTACTAGAAATGTTTCAAGCCAATAAATTTCTTGACCCAACAATCTAAGAAAAAATAATGTTGGGGGAAATTAGGAAGCTTCCTATTAATGAGCACCATTATCTCCCCGCGTCATTACTGACTCTCCTGCTCTCATATTTATACAGAGCATGGGGGAGGGGTATTGGACAAGAATCTACTAGAAATAATGTTTTGTTGGAGTGTTATAACACCGAGCCCTTAGAGGATAGATCCGACCCTAGTAGGAGGTGACGTGTGACACCAAAACTCTGAACCATAGTTCGACGTTCGAGTGGCGACGAGGAGAACTTGTTGCGGGGACAACGAACAACGATACTACCTCAACCACGAGTGCTGTCCAAAGTTTTAGGGTAGGGGGTTTATTTTCATTTTTGCGTCCTTGATTCATTCTTCTCCGTTATTGAAATTATATGATGAATGTGGGTCATCCGACTAATGGGTTTACCTGTGGTTCATTCATCTTTGCGGGAAGTAATTGCAAGGAATCTTGTGGGGTTAATCATGTTGTTTAATTCAATTGATTATTAAAACCATAAATATACACCATAATATTAGCTAAGGGAGAGGGTGTGTGCCTAACGATCATGTCCTAAACCCTCTGCTATTTTTCTATCCTTGTGCCATCTTAGAAGACCGCGAGCATGTCAAAGCACACCGCAAGAGAAAGGCAGCAGATCGTCAGCCGTGGCGAGAGGGGGCATCCGGCATGACGTTCGGTCACGTGAAGGATGGTGGAATGACCGTTGTGCCAAAGGTGAATGGAAGCCGCTATCAAATCCATGATGGAGGGCAAACCTACATCTGTCGGGTTCCGCAACGACTGAGAGGTTCCCACACGGCGCCGTCGCCTCGCCAACCGAATGACCTATTGTCCGTTTGGGAATATGGGATACCACGGGGGTTACACCCCCCACGCCAGACCAAACCGGGCCACAACCCTCACGTTGGGCCTCTTGCCTTAGATCATGCCACCGTTCTCAGAGCTGGGCCTCTGCCCTCACGTCGGGCCACCACCCTCAGAATCGGCCTCCACCCTCAGAGATGGGCCTCATCCCTCATGTAGGTCGCCGAACTCTGATCAGGCCACCTCCCTTAGAGCCGGGTCGCTACCCTCAGAGTGGGCCGCCACACTCGGAGGCAGGCCACCACACTCATTCTGGGATTCTGCCTTTGGAGCCGGGCCACCACCCTCCGACTAGGCTGCCACCATCAAATCGTGCCACTTCCCTTGTAGGCCACAACCCTAGTAGGGTTCCACCCCATGCGGTAGGGCCACCCCTTTGCAGGACTCCCTATACTGGTCGGGTCGACTTTGCAGGCCGCCCCATAAGCGGGCCGGACTGGACCTCGGCCAAGAAGGCCGAGTCCACCTTGGCCCACCCCAAATGAGGTCAGGCCTAGTCGGTCTGACCAGTTCAGATCAAACCCAGGCCCAACTGGGCCCAAAAACACTTAACGGACTTTATATTGAGAACCAGAAGACCGTATGACAAACCGTCTATAGTGTTGCGACCTTTGGAGGGAGACGATCTATTGGACATAATCCATTAGTGTTTCAGAGAATCATGGAGTACTGTAGGGTTGGATCTCACCTGAATGGAACTGCGACCTCAATACTGAAATGCCAATAACGCACAGAATAGGTGTATGGCTGCCATGCCGTCTATTTCTTTGGAACCCTTATGACTTTTTGGGTTATCAGTTTACTTATTTTTGAGACTTCTATTTGGTTGAGATGTGACTAATTATTTGGGGAGCGGTTCTCCCAAGCGCACAATGTAAAAAACCTTACGACTGGCTGAGACATTACGACTACTGACGTTTCGACTCAGAGTGACTTGACGGCCACAGTTTCTGTTGGGGAGGACTACCTACGCAGACCATGATGGCAGTGGGTTTTTGTGTGTGACCTAGCAGGCCATGACAAGGAGCAACCACGGTATGCGATTTAGAGGAGTACCTTAGCAGACCGGATTGGTGGAGGGGACGACTCTGTGTGACCTGATAGACCGATAATACGTGATGTGAAGAAGTACTTCAACAGTTCAAGGTTAGTGGGAAGCATATCTATGTGATGCAGCAGGCCCACTGTACTCAATAGAAGAGGAGTTATCTAGAATCTGATGCATTTGATGATGTGACTGGGGTGGTTACTTGTAACTACCCCTAAATTAAATCCTCGAGTGAGCTGTCTTTACGTTGTTCATGTGATGGTGGTTATGATATGTGGTACTCTACCTGTGTGGTACATTAACTTAGTGGTATTACCCTATTGTTTTTCATTGTGGAATTCCTGGATACCTTCAGGGTCTTGGGGTCCTTACTGAGTATCGTTATACTCACCCTTTCATGGGCTTCAACCACACCATCTTGTGTCTTGTGCAGTCGACCTAAAACAATGATTGAGGTTGTGGGAGCCCGAACTAGATGTTCCTCAGAGGTGGATCATTCGGGGTGACGTGACACAGAAGAGACGAGCAGACATAGAGCATAGTGGAGGCGATCTGTACCTACCCATCATGTAAGAACCTCAGAGGATGACCCACTAGCTATTTCACTTTTTCTTTCAGTTGTGCTGTACTTTTAGTGGTACTTGTACTTTTATAGTTGGGCTTGTATTCCGGCCCCTTTTTACTTTCTTCTCTCTTTAATACAGCAGTTTTCTACACAGTTGCTTCTCGTTGTGTTCTTGGACAATGTGTTTGTGCTGTTATAAAGGCAATGCCATCCCATTTTAGGGAATATTCCTTTCAGTGCTAGTCGACATACCCAGGCCTATGGAAGGTAGGCTTGGGGTAGTCAGAGAATGGGCCCTTGGGGACGTGTTATGACAAACTTGTTGGGATGATGTAGGTGAATGAAAACTCGTAGGCCCAGAAATTGTCAATGAAACATCGGAAAGGGTTAAGATTATCCAATCCCACATCAATGATGACTAATGTAGGCAAAGGTATATAATGATATCCAAAGGAATGATTTGGAATTTCAACTAGAGAAAATGTTTTCATGAGGGTATCTCCATGGAAGGGTGTTATACGATTCAGTAGAAAAGTGAAATTAAGTCCCAGGAACATTTGACATTTTGAAATTATTGAAAACAATTTGAGTTGTATCTTACCATTTGGAAATGCCTTCAAGTCTCTCAAAAGTTCATGATTTCCACATATCTCTATTGAAAAAATGCATGCCTGACCCAACACATGTACTCACCAAGGAAGAAATAAAAATGGAACCCGATCTATCCTATTGTGGAGAGCCTGATAATATTTTTGATAATAAAGAACAAGTTTTCAAAAATTGGACGTCTCATATGGTAAAAATTCAATGGGGAAACCATAAGATGGAATATGCAATGTTGGAACCCGAGGAACATATGATGAAGAACCACCTGAATATTTTTAATTAGTAATATTCTAGAAATTTTGAGGATTAAATTTTTTGATGGAGGGAAGAACGTAGCACCCTAATATTCCATGATATGCTTATCGTTGAATAATATAATAGCTTGTGATATATGAAAATTTGAGTTTAAGCACACCACCAACAATCAAATTTGCCATTTAAAAAATTACTATGAATAGTAATACCCACTTTTAGAAATTTTTTGATTTTTTTTCCAATGGACTTCATTTTTGGATTCTGATTACCAAAATTTTCTTAGAGTGAATTTTTGGTATTTTTTTGAAAACATTCAAATTTTGATGAATAGAGACAAACCCTGCGTTATTGTTTAAAATTAACATTTATTTAAATAATTATTATTATTATTTAAATTTATTTTAATTTTAAAATAGGTACACATTACCTATATTAGTCCAATTTAATTAATTGATGTCATTTTATAATAATATTAGGTATATAATATTTAATTGATCTTTTTATAATATTTTCCCACCTTCTAAACTAATTTACAAATTTGCATACAATGTAATATTACAACTTATGTGAATTTAATTTAAAAAATATAAGAGACATGGTTGACCATAATAAGTAAAATGTGGTCCAATAAGATGATAATAATTTTTTGTTAATAGTAGCATTTGAATTTTATTTACCACTGTTAAAAATAAATAGGGCAATTAAAGGTAAAAATGATACTATAATTACCCTTAAACATGTCAACATTCTATTGGATATAATATTCGACTAAAATCAACTTTATGAATAATAAAGAATCATTTTTATCCACTTAGATTAGATTAGGACACTTATTATTATTTTATTTAAAGAAGGGATAAAAGTGTTAAATTCTATGTTTAATAACAAACCAATTTTTAATATTGGGTCGTACATAATATAAATTCTATTATAAATATTTATTTGAAGGATAAAATGATGTATGAAATAATGGTATTTTATTTATAATTTTTAGGCATTAAATAATTAAATTTCTATATGACACAATGATGATGCAGTAATTTACTTTTTAACAAAAGATTAAAATTATTTATATTATAATTATCAAAATAAATGTAAATTGAGAATTTGGTTGCATTAAAAGATTTATATATGTTAATATGTCTTTTTAAGGATGATTAAATTTATTTTTTTGATGTAATAATGTTGTTACAACTTTAAAAAAAACCAAATACAATATAGTTTTAAAATTTACATTAATGTGTTTTAAAAAAAATACCATTTTATTAAATGAAATAATATTCATACAAATCTTAGGATCACCCTAAGATCATAGATAATGTTATATATATCAATAATGAACCACTTGGGGTTCTACTTTCTTTTTAATGTAATATTATTAACAATGTATTATAATAATACATGAAGAAATGGTTAATGTTAAACTATTTAACTAAAAATTAAAACTAAATAATAAGTTTTATATGGTGACCTAAAATATTCTAAAACCATATGTTAGAGAGGTTTTATAAACCTCCATACCATATCCCCAAAATAGGACCATTTAGATCCATTATAAACCATATATTATTGTATAATAAATTAATATATCATCCTTTTCCTAATGTGACCCTCACCTCACTTATAAAAGGGTATTTAACCTTCTCTCAAAATCACACCTCCAAAGCCATTTGGATCAAACAAAACCTATTGAAATATATTCCCAAATACCCTCAAATCAACCTAAAGGCCATAATTTGATCATAATTCCACCTTATAGAGCCCTTTTGATCAAATCAATAGGAATCACCCGAAGAAGAGGTAATAATTTTATCACCTCTTTCAAAGTTATTTTCTTCTTAAACATCCTCTTTATTTGTTGTATCTATACGAAAATAATAACTAAAGTACCTTATAGATATTGTGATGTTATAATAAAATTGGAACAACCATATTCATTATTCTATAAATTGCATGAATGACCATGTCACCATACATGCGTACGCACATCTTACTATCTCCACGTCGTGGTGTAGTTCGTTATTCAACACAGCATTATTTGTATGGGTATAATAATGTGTATAATTGATGTAAATAATAAATATAACATGGTAATTGATATTTATATATGATATAACATCCAATAAGTTTTTATTTCACCATCAATAGAATGATATTGTCACTTGTGTGTATGTACAGGTTACCCTCTCCACGAACTCGATGAGATTCAGTCCCAATCGTAACCATTAAGGAATAATTTTAATTTTATGATTCAAAAAAAAATTAGGAACACAATATCGTTCTAGATATGAATCAAATATATCATAGCCCTATTAAACTGACTTATATATCAAAAAATATAAAGGAAAACAAATCAGTTATCACCCGAAACAATGATAATACTGAAATATTATTAACAAATAAATATTAGAAGATCTTATATGATATCACATTAATGTATATGGTTCTTTTATAATTTAATAAAAATGGTATAAATATCATATAAGAGTTTAACATACCCTCTTCCAAGGAAAAGTACAAGGTAAGGGTTAATTTTTCAATCTATTTACTATTCGAGTTGTTTATATGTAATTATTTAATAGGACCAGTTTATCATCCACATCCATGTTTTTTAAAATGATTTTGAAAATAATTTTTACAATTTAATAGATTATGGTTTAATGTCATTTATACACTTGTTTGTATTTAAATAAAATTTAATTAATGTAATTTTTCCATCGATTTACAAACATCGCACTGTGTGAACTTTTTGACAAATTAAGGGAAGAATATTTTTTATCTTATACCGCAGGTGCGACTATTTTTCACCATTATAAAACGTTTGAATTTTACCTTACAAGATTATAAGAGTATTTTTAAAATAAATGTTATGATTTATACTTATGTGAATTTTAAATGATTTAAAAATAAAAAGTGGTATTTCTCTCCAATAGTTTTGATTTCATCCATGACAACATATTTTTTTGGATTTTACGTTTCATTGATGTAGATTTTTTTTATTAAATGTATTTTGATATGTTTGACTTTGGATGTTATATTTTTATTATATTCATGGATTATAGTTAATGTATTAACATTTAATATTCTATTTTTAATACGAATGTTTATATTATGTTTGATCCTTATAATATGAGGAATGCATTGGACTTAGTAACTGAAGGGTGTAGCCCGTTATTGATTCTCGATGCATCAATAGGTATCATAAGACAAACCAGTGTCTTGGAATAAGGCTTGGACAAGATAGTATTTGTATTATTTTCTAAAGGCCTATAATATGTGGTTTTTCTATCCAAAATTATGCATTCCATCCTTATAAAATTGGTTATTGATATTACATGTGATTATTCGGCTAGTAGAATATCCATGTGAATAAGTAAATGAAATTATTTGATTTATGTTTTACATATTATGCTGAATTTTATGTTTAAAAGGCTTGAGTTTTAGTCTTATACATTGTCTTATATGTTTATTATTACTTATGGTAGTTTCCACTCTATTGTTATTCTTATTGAGAATCTGATATTACCCCTTTCTATTGTTTTATTTTTCCCTAGATGTAATGAAGTATATTAAGATTAACCTGCAAGAATAGGTTGAGTGATATAAGTGTGTTCAAAGCAGAGACAATGTTTTTGTTTTTATTTCAAGATGTATTGTTAAACATTTGTATGTATCTGTTACTTTAAATGCTATTAAACTAATCGGTCTATTAAGACATGATCTCTTGGGATCATGATAATGTTATGTAATAATGCACTGAATTTAGGTTACTGGGGTTGGGGCGTTACATGTAATCCCAATACATGACACATACAAAAGAAAAGTCATTTTTCCCAAAGAGAAGAACACATGGAAAATGTTCATAACATCACATGCCATGTTGTTTGGGTTTCAAGACAGTAAGCCTCCGAAATATCTCTGAAACTATTATAAACATAAAATTTTGTATATGTTATGAAATTTTATGATATTTGAGAGCTCATACTCCATATGAATCAATATTTCAAGTCCTATTTTATGTTATCCCTTAGTACAATTATTTTAATTTTAAATCATGGTCCTCCAAATTCTGATCGAAGAATGCCCGTAACACTTTCGTGACGGACATTTAGTATCCATCCAAATGAAACATCACATATAACAATACACCATACAAATAGAAGGTCTTTATATCAAAAATTTTATCAAATCAATATACATATCCAGAAAAATATCTATCGCAACAACATGAAATATCTAACTCACCCAAAATAGTATGACAAGAATGAATGATGTGTGATCTCTAGAAAGTTTCTATATTATGAATGAGAAGGCATACCCTCATCTCATCAAGTATAAATAGAAATAGAACCACAATGATATCAATAATAATAGCATAAAACAAGTGTGTCATCAAATGGTGAAATCAACTCAACTGTAACAATTACAAAAACATAAAAATTGTAATAATCGAGTTAAATATACATTTCCCTATACATGGGTTAGATACTCATTGGAATTGTTTATTATCGTATTATTATTATTTCTAATCCATATTTATAGGCCCCAAATAATACGACAAATTAGAAAAGAAACTCTTTTAATACCACTTTGTAACGTCCTGGATCTGGGTGCCTCCCAAAGGTTCCCCAATCCAAGTTCATCACATGACCTCAATAACATTTCTCAAAACCTCAGAGGCTGCTGACTAGTATGGAGGGCCATGGTGAGACCATGGGGTAACTATTCCTTCATCGGTATAGTAACAGATCAGAAACAAATATTGAATTGTACCCAAAGTAGTAATACCAACAAAATAGGTTAACAACAGATGACTGAATTTAATATAGTAACTATAGCATATATGAATGATACATGTCACACCGGTCTTGGAAAGTTTGGAAACAAGTCACAATTCTAGAAAATAATATAGATACAAAATTTCAATTGATAAAATCTAAATTCCAGCAGTATCTCAAGCCTCATCTTGTTTACATGCTCTCCAGATCCAACAACAATCAGGTACCTAAGGATGAAGGGTGGATTACCTTATCTATACTAGAAAACATATAATATTTTTTCTTATAATAGAATGATCCAAATAGAGATGCAGATGAATTCAAGTGGGAACCCACCAATAGATCTATACAAATCTGGCAGTGAATATATATAGCATGTATTATGCAGAATTGAAGAAACAAAATAGAAAGTATTAAAAAGTAAACAATCCTACATTTTCCAATTACATTTATTTGCATTTATTTATTATAAATTACAATTAATAATGGAATCCTAGGATCTAGCCTATGATCTTTATCCCACTGTCTAATAGTATCTAAACAGATATCTCAGAAGACCATCTCAACAATCATGTGAGACAGAGTCCAAGCTTGTGCTTTGGCTTGGCAGAGTCATCAAAATCATTCCATTATTCACAAACGACCCTCTCAAAATCTGTCACGGTCTAACCCCTATGGTTACTAATATTAAAGATGATTTAAAAATGACCTCCTGGGTTGTTCTCTTGATCAATACCTGTACTCAACATAACATTTAGTAATCATAAAGGACATACTGGGTAGTTCTCATGGTCAATACCCCCGGGTCTACATAGAATCAATAATTTTTAAATGATATCTGGGATACTGTCACGGTTAATAAACTGTTGGTCAATATATCATAAATAATTTATAAATTACCTCCATGTTTCTCTCATGGTCCATACCACATAGGTCAACATATCATTCAAAATTTATAAATTACCTCTATGTACCAATCACGTTCAATACCTCTTATTTCAATATGTCCTAAATAACTTATAAATGAAATGTTGGTATATCCCATGGTCAATAAACCTAGGGTTAATGTCTACACCAATGTTCTCATGGTCCTCTATAAATAAAAATATGACCCACATAGTATTCTTGGTCCAAGACTCTCACAATCCATTAGAAAAATATTGTGCATATTCTAACAAGACCCCACATGTAATTTATAACATTAACATGGCTAACATTCATAGGAATAACACATGAATTTTATATAATAAATCAAATTACTAAAAAAATAAAACAAGGCATAGAAACAATGTTTTCCTTATAGGAAACCATTTCTAATTGACCATAAACCATCATATATGGGAAAACACGGCCATGGGGTGTCACGTTAATAAGTCATGTAACCTTACACATATGAAACAACCCCTTTTAATTCAATTAAACCATAGAAGAAAATAATAAGGTATATTTCCAACTGATGCAATACCAAAAATGCGGTTCTATGAAACTTTTAGATTATATAAACCAAATACAAAAAATGAAAAACACGAACCACCTATCTTTATTTTCTACGGTCAACACTCTATAATTTCGGCCCTTGAATCATCTTAAATTGACGTAGAACTACGAAATGGGTAAAGTTGATCATTGAAATATAACTAACAATAGAGGAATTACCCAGAAGAAATGATCTAAAGGAAAATATAACATTATGGTAGGAATAAAATGCTACTGATGACTTTCAATCGGAGCTCAGACGGAGAACCGATAGGAGCTCGACATTCGCGGTCGTTCCGTCACTCTACTATATGAAAAAATCAGATAAGAAGTTGTCTAAAAGGATGAGATTCTACTAAACACTAATTTATAAAATATAAATAAAACTATAGGGTGTGTTTTTTTAATACACACGCTATGTATTATCCTATACCGACCCCCGCATTAAGCGGTCTACTAGGTCTCCTACACGGCCATGAACTCATCCATTACATGGCCAGAACATGGCTATACATAGTACCCAAGTACACCCGTGTACTCATAAGTAAACAACGTGTAATTAAAAAAATTCACATTTATTCCTTTTTCATAAAAAACTACCCGAATTCAAGATCTATATATGAAGTGAAAATACTAGTTCATACAAAAATATATGTTTTTATAATAAATTTCCTTTCATTTCAAGTATTTAAGATGTAAACTTTTATTTTAGATTTTAATTAATGTGAAATTAGAAAAATTTTCAAAAAAATATCCCAATTAATTCCAAACTAATCAACATTATCATTTCTTTTTTTGTTAATCATTATTTATGAAATAAAATTATATTTTTAATTTTTTTCTGGAAGTTTCCACATTTAAATTAAAATAAGTAAGATTCTATTTTAAAAAATGAAATCTGAAAAATGTATTTCATATTATGAAGTATAAGTTTAATTTTTTTAATGTCTTAGTTTACGTATTTTCATTAATATTTATGTCCTTGTAATAACTTTATCTCCTCGATAAAGGATAAATGTGAAATTAAATATAATTAATGTAAAAACTAAGTGACATGTATGAAAATAAACATATCTTAGTTTTAATTTATTATATAAATTTTATACTCATCGCCTTATCAACAAAACATGATTTTTTTTAATCCACATTAAAATGATTTAGAATTTATATTATTTTGAAACATTGAAAATTAATAATTGTATCACCCCTTCACTTATAAATGGGAACAAAATATCATCTATCTAAAATAATATTTATTATATTTTACTTTAAACAATAAATTCTCAAATATATACCTAATATAAAAATCCAAATTCTAGTTGTAAATTTCAACACCATAGATCAATGAATGAATAATTATGTTGAAATTCAGTTTGGGAAATTAGTGGTGGATTTATGTATCCTAATTTATATATTACATATATATTTCTTTATCTACATTATTCATGTCTATTACAAAAATATAAAAAAATTAAATTAGTATGCTATATACATTTAAATTTAATTAAATATATTCAAAAAAATATATTAATTATATCTTCCATCCAATGGTAAATGAAGATATTTTATATGTGAACATGTGGACTACAACCTACATGAAGTGATGTGTTTTTTTTCCATAACTACATCACCGAGCTGGTCATAAAGATGAAATTAATTAATGCATCTTTTCTTAATAAATATTGATGAATATGAAAATATAATATATTAGTTTTCTTTAATTCTTACCATCTATTGTAAATTGATTATGTCGCTAATGCGTAGATTTGGAATACCACATCCACGAACTGATGTGAGTCATTTTTCATGACCACCTAACATCATTAGTTCATTAGGATGGATGTAATGAATTAATATTCAATTTATAACATATTTATGATTATATTAATGTTTAATAAATTATATTGTTTTGTTCCACTAATTCAAAAAAATTAAAAAACATTCAGGCATGAATACGAACTACCGTCTCTATGAATTAATGTGATTCATTTTTTATGATCACCTTACAAGATTGGTTTTAAAAGTGTACTTAATGTATAAATATGAGAATTTTAACATTTTTTTGATTCTAGATGTAATTATCCATAATAAATTTTACTATATTCAACACAAGACTGTTGTTTTAATTTTATTAATTGATCAACCACAAAACATGAAATGTGGACTTAAAATTTATAGTATCAAAATATGTTATAGTAATAAATGAAATAAAAATAATAAAATAATAATTAAACAAACCATTTGTTTTTAATAATTAATTTAAAACTAATATAATTTTATTATTAAGTTTTTAGGGAATCTAAGGAGCTATATGTCATAAAGGTAAATGATTTCTCATTGAACCATGTGTTAAAGTATAACTTTTAATTATTTCTCCTCTATATAGTCTATTTTGATGTTTTTTTTTTCAATGTACAAAAAATTGTTTTTACACGTATATAGATTGACAACATTTCCCGCCATCATATTTTTTATTTTTAATCCTGATTCCTATCGAAGATTACATAGTTATTTTTAACAAATATTTTTCATGGAACATTCTTAGAATAATTATTTTCAAAATGATTTTGTAAGGAAATAGATGCATTTTTCATCATTATGAGACAATTGAATGATTTATTAATTATGGCCTTGAATGCCAATTGAAATGGTTTTGATTGTTAAATTGAATACTACAAGTATTTTATTAATTCTATGGTTTTTAAATTTTTTTTATATGAATGACTAGTGGGCCTATAATGGCTCTGAGGATGGGATAGACATATATAAATATCAATTTCTTTGGGTAATGTGAAGTAGTTTACTAGTGATTTCTTTTCCATAAGAGATATGTAAATTATCATATTAGGTGATTATATTCAATGTGAATTTTAAGGGTGAAGGTGAGGATTATTTCAAACGGTACCTATATTATAAATATTTAATTTTTTACCTAGATAATACTTATATTCTCAAATATAGTAAAATGAGCTCATAATTTTAAGGAATGTCTAGGACTGCTTAAAAAAAACATGAAATTGGTAATTTTTCCTGAATGTTTTTCATGTTTTCAAGAGAATCTTATGTTAATTATATTTTATTTATTATTTTCAATGAAATTACATTTTGGAGTATAATATCAAATTATGATATTTTTATGGAATGTTAAATGGGGATAAATATCTAATTATTTATGTGGGAAAAAGAAAAGTTTCGTATGGATTATTCTATTATATAAATACACTAATAGTAATCCTAAATATTGATCCCATATTGAGATAGTTTTTGTTTATCACACATTTTATATTAATTTTTCATAGGCAATAAGGATGATTTGAACAATGAAAATGTCACAGTTTATGTTATGGTATTTACCATTCATGATTAATGTGTTTCATTATATAAAACATGTTTTTTGTGGAAATAATTCAAATTATATAAAATATAAACTTTATATATCTCTATAAATATACAAATAAAAATATCCCAGAAATAAAATAAGGGTGAAAATTATTATAAATCATGTAATTAATTATATCAGGAATATAATAAATGACATCAATCTTTATCTCATCCAATGGAATATGGTTATATTCAGCGAGTGATCAAAACCCCATCACATAAGATGCAATATTTTAAATAATTTAAAAAAATCCTAAAATATTGTTTCATCCATATGTTATAACATTCATGAAATAGTGATTTTAATCCAAAATTTTACGTGATTTAAAATTTATAAATTAACTAATCAACCAATATATAATGTTCAATAAACATAAAGTAGTAACCATACCCAAATACATATCTAGTTTCATCTTCTACCAAGATTTTTATATCATGTAAATTACATTATTGATATAACAAAAAATTATTTTAATGTATAAGGAACTAAATAATGAGATCATTGTTACAATTGAACAATTAATATCGATTACAATGACTGTATAATTAAACATGTAATACCACAATTTTAGATTAATATAGAAATTACAAAAAAGAATTTTATCGATCCTACAAATCCAAATTATTGTAATAAAGTAAATTTCCATTTCATAAAAGAAGAATGATATAAGAGGAAAATGGTAAATCACTTCAATGTATAGGATAAAATTTACATTAACTGACTATAAATATTATGTAATGCATTATAGTCTTGGTTATCATGTTAACCCGATTTTGTTTTTCAAAACTATGGGTTAGAGTTTAAAACAAATAACCTATCACATATTTTTTCGTCCAATATTATAACTCAACCCACAAAAAATGATTTTACACTTACACTTATGATAGTTGTATTTGAATTAAATAACCATGTTTAATGAGTAAAACGAGGGAATCCATGAAAAACATCATTTATAAATACATTTTAATGAATTTGGGGTTGAATAAAACAAGGGATTTAGATCAAAATCTTATCTATTAGAGGAATCATTTTCAGTATTTTTTTTATAAATCATCTTGTGATTTATAAATATTGATAAAACCAAATATTATTTCTTTTACCATGATTAGATAATTATTAACCCATTAGGTCTGTTATATTATGTCACCTCCTTTATCGTTGAAATCCCAACTTCCATAATTCATCTAAAGCCTTTTTTAACAATAGGTTAAGCATGGTTTATTGACTTATATCTCAAGAATGATTAAATAGAGATACATGTTTTCATTATGTTAAATTTTTGGGACACATGGAAGAGAAGTTTAGATTTATTTTAACCAAAAAAGATGGTTTAGGAAGTTTAATAATCATATCTCACATGTATTCCATTTTATTTTGAATCCAAATATATTTGGAATGTTTCCATTTGAAACAATGTTTAACATCAAAATAACGGTTTATCACTTTGATAATAGGGCATGATAAATATTCCAATGCATGTTTCAACCAATTCAAATATCAAAGGTGATTAAATAAATGTACATAATAATTCAATGGGATATCCAAGTATATATGGTTTTCATTAAAATAATACAAATACTAAAAAGAAAAAATGATATCATTATAATGTTAAAATAAATCCACAAACCATACATTTCTTATTTTATAAAATAAAGGTTTAAAAAAATACATTTATATTTTTAGTAATATGTTTCCTATTATTAATTTGGAACATTAATTTCATGCATGTTAAATGTACAACCTGAGAATTTCATTTTGATCTGAGGTTAAATGACATAAATATTGCTGAGATTTATTAACTCCACTTGATCACTAATATCCCATATTATCATTTAATAAAAAATATATAGTCCAAGGAACTGACTAAAATTTTCCCTATAAATATAAAAAAAAAGTTAGAAATGAATTCCTAAAATCCACCCAAAATGATGTTATTTCAATCCATTAATACCAGCTCAAGAACAAACCAACACATCTACCATATATAAAAAAATATTTCAAAGTAAACTAACCTTACTCTTATTCAACGATAACAATGATGAAGTAAAAGAAATTAACCAAAATTGACCATCTTGAAGTAATATTATAGGAATTCCCATGTTTTTTGATGAATACCACCCCGAGTTAATGTATTATAAAAAATTAACCTTTTACTGAAGGAAATTATAAGTTATGGGGATAAGAGGGAAGAGGATATAAATGGAGAGAGTCACCATTGATTTTATTATGAAAAACATGAATGAATATTCATTTTATGAATTTATAAGGAGGGGAGAAATAAGTTCAAGGTAACTTCCAAATGATTATAAATTCCACTAGGGAGGTGAATTTTATAGATATAAAAAGTGGGACTTAAAATAGATGAGAAAAAGACTAATATTCCCCCATTCTAAATGAAATTATTGACCATGCCACTGAGTACCCATTATAGGGCCACAGGTACTCGATAGGCACCCTACATATTCCTAGGGTATTGAATATGGTTATCAAGAACTGAATACCCATGAACTAGGTACCAATTACCACATTTTGTGGTTGGATTATTGGTGGTGACAAAAGATGAACACCCAAACACTAGAACCACCTTCCCATCTTTAAACAGTTTTTAAATTCCATTAAAAATAGTTGAAAAACCAAATATGATCAAAATCATTGAATGATGTTTTACCCCTTAAAAATACTAAAAATTTAAAAAAATTATGTTAACAAAGAATATAAAATTCTTATCTTATAGAAGACACATTTGTTAATTTAAAATATTGGGATAGAATCCATTATATCATGAACCATATGACGTCTCATCTATCGGAAATATCGATAGATTTTTACCCTAAGACCCAATACTTCAATGATTTTAAGACATGTAACATGAAATGTTCTTAATACATGATTCATATATTCTAATTCATATTATGTACCATACAAATTTAAACATGGAATCTATAAAATTGAACAAAAATCAAATAATAAATGTCCAAAAAAATTACCTCTAATCATGTCATAATCATCAATTCATTTTATAAGGGAAAAGTCTAATATTGGACCAATGTATTATAAAAACATAAAATTATATAAAAATAACCATAAAATCCATCTATAATATCAAATTCCATAAGATAATATTATTAAAAACAAATACATGAACATAATCCTTAATATGAATGATATCACCAATTACTTAAATGATAAAAATATTCATAATGATTATACTGATACAAAACCAAATTACACATCACATTTGAAATTACTCAATCCTAGACCCATAAAAAAGATGATTAATTAACATAGACAATTAATATTCGGATGCTTTTATCGAAGAAATCTCATCAATTATAAAGGTAGAGGCATCATATGGCCTCAAATAGACCTCCTCATATTCCAGAGCCTTTGGACATGTGGTGAGGTCCTAAACCATATATTAGGGAGACTATACCATCAATATAATAATAATAAATTACAATATTAGTGCTTAAAAATAATACATAGTAAATAATTATATTAATTAGAATAAAAAAATATAATGTTATTTGGAAGGTATCATACATATAAATGTAGTAATATAAAAAATAAATGACTAGTGAGATAATAAAATATAAACAAAATCTTGTAGAGGTTCTAATTCAATTAGAAAGCCTTTCTAGGAGTACATACCCCCAATCCCTATCGAGATACCCCAACCAGATTCATGAAACAACATGTAAATGGGCATGTAATGTATAAATATTTCCTACATGTGTAATAGAGTTCCAATGCATGGTGTGGTAAACTAATATTAGCTAGATCGCATAGTGTATCCATAATATTAACCATTATATTTGTCTTTATTCATGAGTAATATACTTGATATCAAAATAACTATTCATTTCTAGTCATCAAGTGCTAACAAGGCCACCAAGATACAAGAAAATACCATCATTGGAACATAATAGTATGCAATAAAATTGGGATGTACCAAAAAATAACATTGGGTCTTCATGATATAAAAATACACCATAAAAATCAAACATACATAATTTATCCATTATCAGAATCGTATTATCTCATTCCATATGTCCCAATCTAAACCTAAGCACTCGTAATAAGCTTCAACACGTCATCAACACTACCAAAAGATGTCAGATAGGGTCTGTCATCCATTTTATGGATCTATATTATCACTCAATGAAATTCATTTAGCACATTCTCACTCATGAGGAGCCCAATGTACATATTCGGATTACTACATTATCACTAATGGCAGGGTCCAAAATCATATTGCAACCCAATACATTATTAATCAATGTATGGTGAGACTTTATGTATCGTATCATATTACTACATGGGACAAAGGTTTCATTCGATTTCCTTCATTCCAATATAATCACTAATTAGATGATGTCATTATGCAGACTATTAATTAATTATTCAATATTGGGATTGATATCCCATATCAACTACTACATTATCACTAAATGAATGGTTCTGAAAGAAATATCACTCTATTTAATTCAAATCCAAGTGGTTAACCATTATTCACATCAACATCTATCACAAATTTGTTTCACATTGTTAACTTAGGAATAGTAAAACTAATAGTGAATACACATAATCCCATATGCTCTCTAAGTCATCACAAGGAGACTGTACATTAAAATATATACCCACATCTTATAACACATCTATGAATCCAACTAGTTTCATAAGATAATATCATCAACATTGTTCCAATAATTCAATAACATCCCATTGAATCATTCTAAAGACTCATATTTTCTATCAAGGTATTGAAATCAGTCCATTAGACCCATATCCTTATTTTATTTATCACCAAGATGTAATAAATAACCCACATTTTTCTCAGAGGACACAATATCTTCTGAAAATGTTACAGAAGGACCAGTCCTCATACCATTCAAATTCCCACATATGAAATTGGAAAATCTATTAGAGGAACATCTCAAGGAAACCATCCCTAATTGCCTTCTAAACCCCACTCTAATCCATCAAATAGTTCTGTTGAACCATGCTTGATTACTCCCCAAACATCCTTCAAGGTAGTAAAGAATTCATCATAGTTGGTAGACCCACAACATCACACCTAATCTATCCAAATATGGATTATACTACCCAATGAACTAGGTAATTCTCCAATAAACCCTCAAACATGTCTTTTTTATCATCTGTTAGATGTAGGACTATCCCACCTATCATCCCAAGAACTAACACTATTATAGGTGAAAAAATAATCATAAAATGTCCAAGATATCTACACACAACTTTTATCCATACTCAATACCTACCCAGGGTCACACATTATCTCAAAACAATCCTTCCCCAAAAAGAGATATAGATACCCTATAACAAAAAATTAGAAATATTTCAAAGATTATCTTTTTCAAACATGATGAGGCTCAATTACACCGTCTCTCTTTCTTTAATGAAATTTGAGTCCAAACACCACTACCCAATCCCATGTAATCTTAAAATCATGAAAACTCATGAATACTAGTTCTGATGGATGTTTATTGATGGGAACATGTATGTCAGGTATATATTTAAAAACCTCACAATTCTTACCTTGACCATATCTAGGACTATACACACCTGATCCAGGTTTTTTTCACCACAAAATCTACTTCATCATTCCAAAACCAAAAAATAATTATAACATATAATAATTAATTTATAAAATTAATCATGAATCTTATATATGATAAAAAAATTAATAGGGTTTTTTAGACACTATATGAAAAATAAACATTCCAATTATTTCGCTATTTTATAGAATATATTAGAAAAATCCTCATAATTACCTCTATATACTATTATGATCGGATTGAGACTGTATTAAAACACTACCCAACATCACCCCAAATGAATGGTGATGAAATTGAAATGAAATGGAAGGAAGAAAACCTTAATAAAATTACATTAACCAACCATGAGATTAAAAAATAAAATTCACTTCTTTATGAGAGAACATTAGGATGATGAAGGAGGAGGGATGTGGCTAAAATTTATCTTCCCATGAAGCTATTAGACAAAAAACCTAAAGGTATTTATATGTAAATTACATGTATTTCCCTACTAACAACATAGGAAATAGTCCAGGTCAGGACATGACCCTCTTTGGTCATGGTGTATCCAGTGTCAATAGTACTTCTTGACAGCAATACCTATTGTCACCACCACAAGACCCTAATAGGTCATGGTTTGACTTCCCCATGATTAATTATTTCCCAATGATCAGTACAAAAATAATCTTGAACCCACTAGGTCTCCAGTCAATATGGATTTATAATGAATGGAATATGCCCATAAGCCACAAACTCCCTTCCTTATGCATATTATTTCTATTATTTATTCCATGAAATTACTCATGGAAGGTTATCTTGGTTTTCCCACACATATTGATTTATGATAAACCAATTTATTATAAAAAACAAATGAGGGACCCATTTACCCCACTATTACATTCAATCAAGCTCATGAAAAACAAAAAATACTTTGATCCAAAAATTCTACTATTATTTAAAATACAACTATAATGGGCCCAAAATTATAATTTCTTCAACAAATAACATCCCTAAAATTCATAGGATATTAGAATCCACTACCATATTGATTCTCATCCCCTGAGAAGTTGTTATGGTACACATACAATATTTATGAACTCCTACAACAACCTTTTCTCAATGAATCCACAATATAATATCCTAGAACCACTAGGAAGCTTCGATTGTGAATCTCCAAATTAGAAATGGAATAATTCATTAAAAAATTGAGCTACCCATTTATCATCATTACCAATATTGACATGATTTTCAACAACATTCATATGTTATAGTGAATAAATATTTCATGAATCGATTCATCTCCATAATTATAGTGTTTAACACCATAAAACTATTCTCACATGGGATGATTTTGGTTAAGGGTTCCACCCAAATTCGAATATACAATTAAAAAACACACTTATAATGGTCAATTGACAAGATCAATTTTGTTTCCAATGATAATCCCCCAATATCCTAAAATAAAAACATTTAATCATCATATGGAATTCTTGCCTAAATAGATGAACTGCCTCACCCACCAACACATCATCAAATATCAGATAATGTTGTTGTAATTCCTAGAGGAATCACAATATCATCAAAAAGAAAAAAATGAAGTCTAAAAGTGACGCTCAGTGTAAATCCATTGTCGAAACCACAACCACCCACACCATGATTCTTTATATAATCAAATGAAAAAAAAACATTGATCTAAAAAAATTTAAGATCCAACCAAATTCCATCCTCAGCTCCATGCCAATACATGGAATATGATGTACACCACATTTGAATCCCGGATATAATTTTCTACAGATAATTTTGTCAAAATAATATGTAACTAACATCTAGTATCATAGATTAACCATTATTATCCACTAAACAGTCTCACTCCATTAATGATCGTACTCACAAAAGGTCCATTATTCCATAATTGATTTTGTTTTTCAGTAATGTGATGAGCCAAAACACATAATATTAATATTCAGTGTTCTACTAATTATTATAAAATATGCATCCACATGATCATCCCAATGATATTTGACCATCCACAAAACACACCAATTGCTTCCCATTCCCATCCCACTGAGAATGTCATCCTCAACATCCTCCAGATTTTTATTTTTAACGGGGTAAGTCCATAAAATATCCAATGTTATACTGCACACAATATGTCTTACCTTACATAATTTCATAACCAAAACACTTACTGGATTACGTCCTAGAATATATGACACTCAGCTTAGTCAATGCTTACATATCATGAAAAACTCCATCAAAGATAAAGATAAGAAAGGAAACCCAAAAAAACGTGATTCATAAAAAATGTGTCCATATGTTATGTAGGAAACACATACCATTCGAAATGAAACTCTAGGATAATGTTACTATATTATTTTCACCAAATAAATAATATATTGACTAACACATGATCACTCACATATCTTTAATCCATACCAGCACCATGTAAAAGTAGAAAAATGTTTCTTTCAAACACATATACCATTCCATGAAAATACTTACAAAATATTACACTCTTCTTTTAATGAAATGTGAACCTATAATAATAAAATCTATGTTTAATATCCAATATTAATATTATTACCATCAAAATCCATTATGTTTTTTATCATGTATCACCCAATTGAACAATCAAGCTCGACCATTACTCGGTCACACATAATTAAAGGTAGGGTCACATGAATTAACTATAGACTAAAATCTTATTCATGTAAATATATTTTTGAAGAAATAATCACTATATAATCCCTTGTATAACATGACTTTAATTTCAAACATTTACATTATTTAAAACATTACATTTTATGTATAATAATATCACTATGATTGTTAATTTGGATATAATTGGAGATTATATGGACAATAATCTTATTTTATAATACTAATGATCATTTATCCTTAAGATAACCATACTAGACCATAATATAAGCATATAAATTTTAAAACATAGCCTCAACCCCTAGGAATTAAAATTGAATAAATGACTCAGTATGAATTACTTATAACGATTGTATAAACATTTCATCAAGGCTGAGTTCATATGAAAAAACATAAGTTTATAAGAAATATAATAACATCATGAGTGGTTTCCAAAGAAACATATGTGAGACTCAAATTATATGAAATAATAATTTCATGCAAAAATTAAATTATCATGGAAACAGAATAACTAAAATACGTATTACAAGAATTTATCATAAACAAATATCTTACGAGCATATAGTCATAATGAATAAAAATCACCTAACCGTGGAAAAAGTATTAACAAAATAAAATATTACTCACTTGATCCACAACTCAATTTAATATGCTTACAAGAAAATATAATGTACACTTTGATAAAAATACCATGAATTATAAAATATTAACTGATTCTATGATGGCTTAGATAAGATCCCATTTAAAAGTCATCCGTATATTCATTTACAACATAATAATAATTGAAATTTTATATAATAAATAACACAAGGAAATAAAATGGGCAACATTAAACATCAAAATGGAAATAATTTAATTATAATAATGAACAAAAAGATATAATATTGGTTTTATTAATCATCTAAATAAAAACAATTCATCTTCTATAAAAAAACCCATGTAACTAAATTGGGTTGTGTAAAATATGCAAATGATAGAAAATAAAAACATAACTTAAATAATCTCATATTGAAAAAACTATCCACAAAATATCATCACATAATTAATTAAAATATATGGAGGAACATGATATAAAATTCCACTATTGATAATTCATTTGATGTTAGTAAAAACTGAATCCTGAGAAGATATTTAAAAAAATTAATCCCCATTATAAAAATAATATTTACATGCATATTTTCAAAAATTATTCTTTTATTTCATGAAAAATGAAAAAAGAACCTTTTATTGAAATTAATATGGATAAAAACACTTTTTTTGTAGAAATAAATAGAGTATTTTATACAAAATGAAATTTCATTAAAAAAATGATGTTCAATAAGAAATTGTATCACATAAGGATATGTGTTTGAGTTACCAAGTCCCTTACGTTTTTCATTGAATCACGTGAATATTCTTAAAACTCATATATAATAAATACAAGTATCTTAATTATATCTATAATAATATTTTTCACAATAATTTATATTTACAATTTTCATTAATAAATATACTCTTCACACATTGTATTTTGGTAATCTATTTTCTATATTATGTTTAAATAATCTTTACCATTTTGAATTGGGCTCTTAAATTAAGTGTACATCATCCATTTTATCCCAAATATTGTAATTTATAAACCATCAATTGAACTAAAATTCAATATTTATAAATACCTATAATGTTAAAAATACATTGGAGGGTTGTTTTAATCTGGTTTCATAAATAATAAAATGGCGAGGAACTACTTTTTAGTTATTCACTAATATCAATGGATTTGCTTATAAAAATAATTTATTTTTTCGTTATCTAAATGAACCAATATTATTGATATATATAAATTATATAATTCATATATAACAATCCAATATAAACTAAATCCATCCATGATGTTTGTAGTGAATAATATATACATCTCTATGTGGAGGCCGTAGTTTGGAAAGGGAACTAACAACACATTTTTTATCCTTGGTGGGTTGTGAGGAATATAAAATGGTTATTACATTCAGATAATTAAATATAAGTATAAAAATGAAACATAAGTAATAATATTGTTTTCGAAAAAAAATTAGATAAATGATAACGATTAAGGACTATGATAAAGTTTATACTCACAATAGAGACTTGATTTTATCCTAGAGATATGCATAGAAGAGATGGACATTAAAAAAATTATAAAGATAATGGGGTATTAGATGAGAAAATTAACAATAGGAGATGTATTTTGGGATGTTTTTAAATTTTTATTCCAATCAGATGTATACCCATTGCGGGGTGGAAGTGTAAACCTTTTATAATTGAAGAAATATTAATTTTTTGGAATACACATTACAATTCCCTGATATCATTACACTGTTTACTATTTAATGAATCCAAAATTTGTAATTAATTAATATTAACGTGTGATTTTATTGAAAAATACTCAACCAATACTTTCTAGACATGTTATAAATATGTCTCAAGTCATTAACCATATGTTTTACCATTTTTAGATTTCGATTTTTACCTTGGTAACTAGTTTTATATATATAAAGTTTTATTATAATTAAAAAAGTTCTGTACACGCAATGAGAATTTTTTTTTCAAAAATTATTTATATATATATATATATATATTATAAATCAATTTTTAAAGATGATAGAATCAACATTTAAAATATATTATTTAAAACAATCTTAGAAATATGAATTTAAAAAATTATGTGTTCTTAATCATATTTGGTATTTATTACCAATGGATTGACTCTAAATATATTTATATATTGGTTAATAAATTAATATTATTTTTTTCATTTTAATTATATATTTTTAATTTATTAAATATGAAATATAATAAATTAATAAAATACTCTAAAAAATAATTTTTTCACCATTTTGATGTAATTAACATTAATATTAGAAATATAATTGTATTCCAAATAATAAATATCCAAATTATAAATAATAATTAAATATTAACATAATATATTTA
Source organism: Viscum album (assembly GCA_963277665.1). Lineage (NCBI taxonomy): Eukaryota > Viridiplantae > Streptophyta > Magnoliopsida > Santalales > Viscaceae > Viscum > Viscum album. The sequence continues at coordinate 1,276,232,795 of OY728141.1, read as the reverse complement.
ATAAAATTTTCATATTAATTTTTCAAATGTTATTATCTCTTGTTTTTAATATATCCATGTAGAGAAAGGCGTTTGTAGTAGAATATTACATAAGATTAAAAAATTCTAAGCATGTTTTATGTAAATTCGATATAGTTTTTTAAATGATATATTAATCATTAAAAATATATGATTTGTATCTTTAATGGTTTTCTTAATATTTTGACCCAAACATGTATTATAAAAGGAATATTATTTGTGAAACATTTTTATCTTTTAGTATTCACCAATTAAAAATATTTTAAAATGTCCAGAATAATCATTTATTGCTAATGTGGCCATTAAAAATTCAAAAAATGAGTAAATTTTTTCAAATTTGTATTCTAAAAATTCATTATAATATTTTAATTTAAATGATATAATATTTAAGAAAGCCATTTTAATAGAAAAATAACATTGGGTATATTTGTAACGCCCTAACCCCAGCTACCCAGTGTCGGTGCATTACTTCGTAACATTGGCATGATCACAAAAGATCAAGTCTCGAAAGACTGATTAGTTTAGTAGCCTTGGAAATAATAGATACATTCATAAACTTTGCATTACATCATAAAGTGAAAAACTACAATAACAAAGTCTCCATAGCCCACACTCATATCCCCTTCTGACTATCCCTACAGGTCATTCATAAAAGAATTCTTCACATCCTGTAAAATATTAAAACATTGAAAGGGGTGAGATCAGATGCTCAGTAAGGATAACAATATTGCGGAAGCTTTCACACATAAACATTAACATTTAAGTCAATGTATAACAAAGACAAAAGCCTTTTAAACTTGATCTTTAGCATAATATGGCAAAAGTAAAATGAAATAATGACATTTACTTACTTACATGGATATTCTACTAGTCGTATAATCACATGAAATATCAATAACAACTTTCATAATGATAGAATGCATAATGCCAGACTATCATAACCACGTAGCCAAGGCCTCGTGGCAAGACCAAAAATAAGATTTTGTCAAGGCCTCATGCCAAGACACTGGTTTGTCTCATTAGACCTACCGATTCATTGAGGATCAATAGTGGGCTCAACCCATCACTTATTAAGTCCAATTCATTCCTCATATGAACAGGTTTAAACATATCATAAACCATAACATAATCATATCACATAAAATATTCATAAAGGAAACATAACATTTTCACATTTCAATCATAAGATATCAATACAACACATTGATATAATAAAAACAATTTCAAAACCATTTTAAATAACTAAATAAAATAAAATTAAAACATGGAATTTATTTTTCATTTGAAAAAATGTTATGGCTTGTAGAGGAAGCCGAAACTCAAATAATGTTCACGGTAGTGGAGAAGTCGTTGTCGCCGAATATGTAAGACAAAACATTCCTTTTGTCGTTTAGTAAAAACACATCGTATAAATAGATTCCATTTTGAATAAAAATAAAAGTTAAAGGGTTTTATACACCGTATAAAGGAACATTGTGTATAAAACAAAATATGCCTCACTGAAAGGAGATTTAGACAAAGACCCTTACAAAGATAATTTTTTTTTGAATAAAAGAGATCTATTATGTGTATTAACTATAATTACACATTAATAAAGTACAAATAAAAGATTGGACATAATAATATAATGACATAATTTGAAAGTAGGAGATTAACCCAATGAAAAGAAATTGGGTTAAGAAGTTCTCTTACCTCGTGTCCGACTTGACTCGACCGTTCTTTAACCTCCAGAATAATAAACTAGAGTTAATTTCCATTTTCTTAAGATCATTTTTCATGTTCATTATGCCTTTTATATCACTTATTACCATGTTATGAACATTATGTAATTATTTAAGTTAGTAACGCTCATTTTGTCGATCTTTAGTACTTGAGTCAAAAATAAACTTCTTATAATTACAAGTTGTTCATGTGGTGAAATGTCCATTATATCCAGAATTATATTCATGTTGTAGATATCATATATATCATATATATCCATTAAATACATTCATTCATAATATTACATAACATTTACAGGTATGAATTGAAATGCACCGTTCATGGTGACGGTAATCCGTACGTACGCATGAACGCTACTTTCATTTCTATTTCATATTTAATGGAATGAAATCATAATGATATAAAGGTATATTATAATTACAGTATAATATAATATATAATATCATTTACTCCATCCTTTATACATCCCACATATGGCATTAACGATTCAAATCACTTTGAGGGGGCGATAGTCCGCACTTCCTAAAATGAAAATATCACGTTTACCCATAAGTAAACAAGAAAGGTATGCCATAAATGAAACTTAAAGAACCTTAAGTAAAAAATAAACATATTATGTATCATATATAAATATAGTGACATATTAATGGCCACATTTTAAGGTGTTATATGAGTGTTGAACAATCATCGTTTCGTGAGGCAGAAATTCGCCATCCACAGAAACAGTATGTTCTTTAACCATTATATGTAGGTGTGTGTAAATGTAGCTTGAATAATTCTCATAAAAACATCCTAGTATATTGATGATACTGGTGTTGTTACAAAAGAAATGAATAAAAAGAGTTTATTGGGTTGGATAATCAAAATAAAACAAAATAACATAAGAGAAGACATTACCTTAAAATTGGGTAACTCTTTTGATTTGAGCCAAAGGATTCCTTGGGATGAATTATGCCCAAATTGAGGCTTCTAGGAGTAAGGGAGTGAATTTGGGAGAGTATTTTGGTAGAGGTTGGCCGAGCCAAAATGCTTTGAAAGTGTGAGTAAGGTGGTAGTGGTGGGGGCCTTTTATAAGAGGAGAGGTGGGGCACTTTTGGAATGTAATGAAATGTTACTTTATTATATAATGCGTTTCGGATTTTAAGGTCCCAAACTTATATAATTCGAGTATAAGGTGATAAGGCTTAGAAATATACTCATCCAATGGGTTTTTGACGAGTTTATTCCTTGGATTTTACATTATCTTTTCATTTTATTTAAATCGTTAATTAATGAGGTAATCACTGCATCATCATGGTGTCATATATAATATAATTTATTAAATGTCTAAAAATTATAAAAAAAATATCATGATGTAGGAAATCTTCTTATATTTCTAATAAATATTTTTAGTCAAAAATATGACTTGTATAACCCCATTTAAAAATTGTTTTAGTAAAACAACTTATGTTTGTGACATTTTAATTTTATCTTTAAATAAAAGTTATTTATGTCATTTTCCTACCAAACTATCTCCATGGGGTCCCCAAGTCGAACCATGTATTGTCTTGGTCATACATGACTCATATAATAGGTTTAGGAAAAGTTTCAAGGTCATTTCATATTTTTATAATATCATTTTTACGTTAAATTTCACTAATTAACTTTAATCACGATTAATTAATCTTAAAAGTTACTATTCACCAAAAAAATATTTTAATCCCATTGAACCACATTTTACTTCATAATGACAACCATGTATGTCGGATTTTTGAAAATAAAATCACAGAAGTGGTAATATTTCATTTAAACGAAAAATCAGTTATTTAACTACCACTTAGTGGATTCACTATTCATCAAAAATTGATGTTTTTCAGAACAATGCGAAAATTTCACCCATAGCTATAATTGATATTCTGAATTCATAAATGATGTCTATTTTATGATATTTAAAACATATAAGTTTCATTAATTAATTTTATAATTAATTCCCGATGTCACAACAAATAGCGTGTTTTTAAGAAACAATATATATCAAAAGGTTGACAATTGTTTATTGCCAATTTCAATGTGAAATTAATTCCAATGAACACCATTGGATAAAATGGTAAAAATATATTCTAATTATACTTTAAAACCACTCAACAGTATAATTTATCACTATAAATTATTTTTATTAAAAATGTTGTTTTAAGTATTTCTCACTATTCATAAAAATTTTGAAGTTCTCAGAAAATTACAAAAAATACAACATAGGCTAATTTCAACATTTTGAATACAAAAATGAAGTCCATTTTGAATTATAAAATATATATAATTTCAAAACGTGGGTATTACAATTCATAATAGCTATTTTGATTAGTCGTGGTGTGTTAGAATCTTGAACTTGCGTACAATGCAAGCTATTGCATTATTGAATGAGAAGCGTATCGTGGAAGATCGAGGTGTTACATTCTCCCCTCCGTCAATAAATTGAATCCTCGCAATTTGAAAATTTTCTTTGAAAGTAAAAGGTTGAAAATAGAAAATACCTTTGTGGAAAACCCACATCGGAAACAAGGCTAATAAAATTTTGCCTTAATAAGAGGGAAAGGGAAATGAAAAAGTCACCACCCAATTATGATCTCGATTAGGAGAACATTGTTGGAAATTAGAGACATATAATTGGAGGAAATACCTAAATATTTTTAGGGGGTGATTGAGGTCATCAATCAGAAACAAGTGTCAAATTGAGGCCCTCAAAGCCCTCAATCTATGTTGATTTAAAATATAATCAGTTCAAAAATACATAAGGTATTAGGATAAAACATTTTTTTGTTTTAATATCCCTTTACTAAAGTTTAAGAATTAATTTATTCTTAGAATAAGATATAGGTATATATATATATTTATGCTTAACAAGTATATTTTTAACCTTCAACTAATTTCTACCACAAACTCATCTTTCAATCAAAAAGATAATAGAACTCAAAAATATTCTATTTATCCTGATTGTATAAGGTTATAAATATTAACACATACCATTTAGATTATGAAAACTATTTTTTAATAACCAGGGACTTCCTGTATGCTAGTGGTAGGTCATAAAGGCCTGTCGCAATATGGTTGTGGGTTCGATTCCTGTAGCTTTGTATGAAGCGACAAGTTCTCACCCAACCTAAAGGTTGTCCTTTTTATAAAACTATTATAATATTCCCAAAATAATATTCAGAAATGTTTTAACCTTAAACATTACTATCCAAGGTTCAACTTAATCCATTCCAACTTTTATAGTTATCCAAAATACTTCTGTCCAACTCACAGTCCAAGTTTTATGAGGAATGTAACCATAATGAAGATCCCCTTTTTTCCATGTAACAACATGTGAACACCTTCATCATGTATTCTTTTAAAACACTGCAACATCCTAAATTACCATGATCCCTTATTCCTTATAGAATACTAGATATACTCCTTCTGTCCAAAAAATGTATACAAATCATCAATCAGTTTCAAGGAAGTTAAGAATATCCAATATAATTTATCCAAATCAATCATGTCTTATTTCAAAATCACTATCTCAGTATCAGAACCATATTATGGTTTATCTTTGTCTCAACCATATATTTTCCAATAATTTTACCTACTGTGGAGTCACTTTTCTTGGTTCCACACAATCTCAAGTCTATGATGAAATAGTACTACAATACAATCCTTATATACTCCATAATTATTATAACCAGTACATCATTGATACAACACTCAAATTACAAAATTATTTAATAACAACATAAGAACCCTAATCATTCCTCCTCATCTGTGGTAGTATCATAACTTGATTATTATCAAATAAGATCATTTGGGGAACACTCTGATGATTTGGACATTGGTTTGTGTAGTGTCCCCAATCCTTGCAAATGAAGCACTGTACATTTGAAACCTTTTTCTTACCCTTGCATTCACAAACTTGATGTCCTTTTTCTATACACTTATAACAAAATCACATTACTTTAAAGCAAGTTCCAAGGTGTTTCTTCCCATAGTTATCACATATTGGAAAATTCTTCTTTTCCCACGTCCCTTTTTCCTTCATTCTCTCTTCCATCCTTTTCTTTTCTTTCTTCCCTTCAAATCCATAAGACTCAGATAATTATTTACTTATCTTATTAACACATTATACTATTTCATCATATGTTGAGACATGTGGGAGATTATTTCCCTTCTAAATTTTGGCTTAATACCATGAAATTTATGATCCTATTTATGCTTTGGATCTTACGTATTGCTGGAGTTCACATTCCTTCCACTGGGCACCATTTCTATACCATGGCATAAACTAGGTTAGTTTATGAATCAAAATATATAATTCCATACTTGTAAAATACTTAACATAAATTGAACTATTTATGGATATAATCCATAATCATAAAAATGTTTTCTTTGAGGATGTATATACTCATAACCCATCATAGTGGTTTGTAATGAAAATGTGAATTATCCTAAGCATATCCCCTAGGAGTGTTGTAACCAAGAGTGCACCAAGGCCCGTTATTGTGCACCAGTTCCCGTTCGAGTCTAGATCAAAGATGTGTTTTTGGGTTTTAGGCTTAGGTACATCTGTGCCATAGCCGCCTCTACTTGCTCGTATCCAGACATGGATTTATTTCTCAGAAAACTCAGAAAATCTCTATAATACCAAAATTCTAGGAAGTTGTTCTATACTAATCTTCAAAGTCTATCTTTGGGATATGTGCTCTAATCAGAGTTTATCTAAATCTAGTTTCCAAGGTTAGTACTAAACTGCCTCTGATACCAACTGTAACGCCCCGAACCCAGTTACCCAGAGTCAGTTCATTATTGCGTAACATTGGTATGATCACAAAAGATCAAGTCTCGAAAGACCGATTAGTTTAGTAGCCTTAGAAACACTAGATACATTCATAAACGTTACATTACATCATAAAGTGAAAAACTACAATAACAAAGTCTCCATATTCCACACTCATATCCTCTTCTGACTATCACTGCAGGTCATTCATAGAATACCTCTTCACATCCTGTAAAATATTAAAACATTGAATGGGGTGAGCTCAGATGCTCAGTAAGGATAACAATATTGAAGAAGCTTTCATACATAATCATTAACATTTAAGGAAATGTATAACTAAAACAAAATCCTTTTAAACTTGAACATTAGCATAATATGGCAAAAGTAAAATGAAATAATGCCATTTACTTACGGACATGGATATTCTACTAGTCGAATAATCACATGAAATATCAATAACCACTTTTATAATGATGGAATGCATAATGCCAGACTATCATAACCACGTAGCAAAGGCCTCGTGCCAAGACCACAAATAAGATTTTGTCAAGGCCTCGTTCCAAGACATTGGTTTGTCTCATGAGACCTGCCGATACATCAAGGAGCTATAGCGGGCTCCACCCGTCGCATATTAAGTCCAATGCATTCCTCATATGAACAGGTTTAAACATATCATAAACCATAACATAATCATATCACATAAAATATGCATAAAGGAATCATAACATTTCCACATTTCGATAACAAGATATCAATACAAAACATTTATATAATAAAAAAACTTTCAAAACCATTTTCAATACCAAAATAAAAGAAAATTAAAACATGGAATTTATTTTTCATTTTAAAAAATGTTATGGCTTGTAGAGGAAGCCGAAACTCAAATAATGGTCACGACAGCGGAGAAGTCATTGTCACCGCATATGTAAGACAAAACATTCCTTTTATTGTTTAGTAAAAATGTTTCGTATAAAAAGATTCCTTTTTTTAATAAAAATAAAAGTTAAAGGGTTTTATACACCGTATAAAGGAGCATTGTGTATAAAACAAAATATGCCTCAATGAAAAGAGATTGAGACAAAGTCCCTTACAAAGATCATTTTTTTGAATAAAATTGATCTATTATGTGTATTCACTATATGTACACATAAATAATATACGAATACAAGATTGGTCATAATAATATAATGACATAATTTGAAAGTAGGAGATTAACCCAAAGAATAGAAATTGGGTTAAGAAGTTCCCTTACCTCGTGTCCGACTTGACTCAGCCATTCTTTAACCTCCTGAATAATAAACTAGAGTTAATTTACATTTTCTTAAGAAAATTTTTCATTTTCATTATTCCTTTTATATCACTTATTACCATGTTAGGAACATTATGTAATTATTTAAGTTAATAACGGTCATTTTGTCGATCTTTGGTACTTGAGTCAAAAATAAACTTCTTATAATTACAAGTTGTTCATGTGGTGAAATGTCCATTATATATAGAATTATATTCATGTTTTATATATCATATATATCATATATATACATTATATACATTCATTCATAATATTACATAACATTTAGAGGTAAGAAATGAAATGCACCGTTCATGGAGACGGTAAGCCGTACGTACGGATGAACGCTACTTTCATTTCTATTTCATATTTAATGGAATTAAATCGTAATGATATAAAGTTATATCATAATTCCAATATAATATCATATATAATATCATTTACTCCATCCTTTATACATCCCACATATGGCATTAACAATTCAAATCACTTTGAGGGGGCGGTAGTCCGCACCTCCTAAAATGAAAATATCGCATTTACCCATAATGGAAACAAGAAAGGTATGCCATAAATGAAAAATAAAGAACCTTATGTTAGACATAAACATATTATATAAAATATATAAATATAGTGACATCTTAATTTCCACATTTTAAGGTGTTATATGAGTGTTGAACAATCAGCGTTTCGTGAGGCAGAAATTCGCCATCCACAGAAACATTATATTCTTTAACCATTAAATGTAGGTGTGTGTAAGTGTAGCTCGAATACATCTCATAACAACATCCTATTATATTGAGGATACTGTTTTTGTTGCAAAAGAAATGAATTAAAAGAGTTTAGGGGGTTGGATAAGCAAAATAAAACAAAATAACATAAGAGAAGACATTACCTTAAAATTGGGTAACTCTTTTGATTTGAGCCAAATACTTCATTGGGAAGAATTTTGCCCAATTTGAGGCTTCTAGGAGTAAGGGAGGGAAGTTGGGAGAGTATTTGGGCAGAGTTTGGCCGAGAAAAAAGGCTTTGAATGTGTGAGTAAGGTGGTAGTGCTGGGGGCCTTTTATAAGTGGAGAGGAGGGGCACTTTTGGAAAGTAATGAAATGTTACTTTATTATATAATGAGTTTCGGATTTTAAAGGTCCAAAACTTATATAATTTGGGGATTCGGTGTTAAGGGTTAGAAATATAATCATCCAATAGGTTTTTGATAAGTTTAAGCCTTGTATTTTACATTATCTTTCCATTTTATTTAAATTGTTAATTAATGAGGTAATCGCTGCATTATCATGGTATCATAAATAATATAATTTAGATAATGTATAAAAATTATTAAAAAAATATCATGATGTAGAAAATAGTTTTATCTTTCTAATGAATATTTATAGTCAAGAAGATGACTTGTATAACCCCATCTAAAAATTGTTTTTGTAAAACAGCGTATGTTTGTGACATTTTTATTTTAACTTTAAATAAAAGTTATTTATGTCATTTTCCTACCAAAGTGGCTCCATGGGGTACCCAAGTTGACCCATGTGTTTTATTGGTTGGCCATGACTCATACAATTGGTTTTGGACAAGTTTGAAGGTCATTTCATATTTTTATAATATCAATTTTACGTTAAATTTCACTAATTACCTTTAATCGCGATTAATTAAACTAAAATGTTACTATTCACCAAAAAAATATTTTAATCCCATTGAACCACATGTTACTTCCTAATGACAACCATGTATGTCGGATTTTTGAAAATCAAATCACAGAAGTGGTAATATTTCATTTAAACGAAAAATCCGTTATTTAACTACCACTTAGTGGTTACACTATTCATAAAAAATTGATGTTTTTCAGAACAATGCCAAAATTTCACCCTAAGCTATAATTGATATTCCGAATTCAAAAATGATGTCTATTTTATGAAATTACAAAAATATAAGTTGCATTAATTAATTTTATAATTAATTTATGTTGTCACAACAAATAACGTGTTATTAAGAAACAATATATAACAAAAGATTGACAATTGTTTATGTCCAATTTCAAAGTGAAATTAATTATATTGAACCACGTTTGATAAAATGGTAAAAAAATATTCTAATTATACTTTAAAACCACTCAATAGTATAATTTATCACTATAAATTATTTTGATTAAAAAAGTTGATTTAAGTATTTTTCACTATTCATAAAAATTTGGAAGTTCTCAGAAAATTACAAAAAATTCAACATAGGCTAATTTCAACATGCTGAATCCAAATGAAGTCCATTTTGAAATATAAAATATATATAATTTCAAAAAGTGGGTATTACTATTCATAATGGCTATTTTTCTTAGTCACGGTGTGTTAGAATCTCGAACTTGCGTACAATGCAAGTTATTGCATTATTGAATGAGAAGTGTATCATGGAAGCTCGGGGTGTTACAATATTTACTATTAATTTTTAGTAAAATAAAAATTTATCTATTGTTAATTTTGTTTCGTATAAAAATATATTAAACTTTGAAAGAATGTATTTATAAAACATTTTTTTATTTTCATATATGAAATAATTCAGTTGATATTTATTATTTATTATATTTTTTATTTTTTATTATATTTTTTATACATTTATTCATATTTCATATTTTAGCATCCAATATTTACACCTTCTATTTTTATAGCATGCATACATAGGTCTATATTATGTTTGGCTTCGATGTTTTAGGGGGAGTAAGCTATCAATATTGGTTTTAGGAGTAAAATATTAGGTTCTAACATTCCTCCCCAATTAAAAATAATTTCTTCCATGTATATTTAATTTATGGATGAAAATAAGTGAGGGTGATTTCCCATCCTGACAACATTATGTTCCCAAAAAGTTTCCTCAAACATAAGAATTCTCCATAGAATTTTGACAATATGGGTGCTAATTTTTGGTATAATATTTTTTCATCTATGAAAAATTTCGATTGGTTACACTTAAATTAATGAGTCACCATCCTATTGTGCGGCTTCCAATAAAAATAGATGTTATGGATATGAAATGTACTTCATCGAGAGTGATACATGGAGCACATCATTAAATTGTTATTGTGGAATATGGGCTGCTAAGGGATAAATGATGACCCCTAAATGAACACATATCGTGAAGTGACTGATGTATCTAGGGATCATCATCCATTTATTCTCTTACCTCATAACAGAATTCTATTAAGATAATAACAGGGACACCATTCCCCTTAAAACTCTTGATCTCATTGATGAATATCTACATAACACTTCTTTCAAATTAGGTCCTCTTTTATATGAAACTGAATGGTTCGAACATTCTCAATCCTTTCTTGGACAAGGTTATGTCCTATCAACTTTTGTTATCCAACATCATCCTAGAATTTTGGAGTCCAACATCTCTTCCATTAAATATCCCCATATTGTTCTATAAAAATTCTATAATGGTAACTAGTGTTATGTGAGAAACATAATATCGGGTTTCTTTATCCCAACATCATTGGATATCCATTGAAAAAGATCTCAATAAATCCTACAATTTTTGAATTGTCCTCTCTCTATAACCATCTATATGGGAATGATAAGAATTGATAAAATCTACCACTATCTAAAATTATTTTTGAATACTTCTCTTGAAGATTGGGTTAAATAATAGATACAAATAATAAAAAATGGATTTTGGTACTCCCTGCATCCCACAACAACCAATATGTTTATCTTGGGGATTTGGTCAAGGATGAAATATTTTTTCATGGAAATATTATATTGTAACTTTTTTAGGCTCGTGAATAAAATACAAATAGAATAATGAACAAAATGTATTCTAGAGATTACTCTGAATAAAAAAATATTGATGTTTTTTTCATTTCCAAAATTGAATGGTTAATGGTTGCAGCACACCCATACACATTTATTATTTATCCTCAACATTCTTGTATACCTAGAATCATGATATCCATTAAATAATTTTAATATTAAAATTATCCAACAATATTTTTTCACTTTAATCTCTGTACATATTTTTTCTTCAATAATTAATTTAGAAGGAAGAACTATGTGCACCATCCAGAGGTTCCCTCTTCGATTATAGTTATTATTAGAAACATATCGAGGTTCCAATTCAATAACACGATTTTTTCATGTGTAACCATGGGAAATTCAACTCCTATTTCTATATCTCTACATATTCATTTTAGGATTATTTAATCCTTATGTGAATGGTAGTTTGATCAATGAATTAGGAAAGAAAATATATCTCTTTTCACATTATGACTTCAATAATCATCATATAAAAATCCATGTGTATTTGTTGTTTTCAATCATCATAATAAGTAGATTAGCATGTTCTTTTCTACCCAAGATACCTACAAACTTATTCTCCATCCCAATATGGTAATTTATTTAGCAGTTGTGGTCTTTGATCTATTCCAACCATATCAATTATGACATATTTTACTCATTTATTGTGAATATATATTTTCAATTCTTCTAGTTTTTATAAATATTCTACTTCTCTCTATTGAGATATGATGACTACATATTTAATTTAAATATCACTTCTCCTAGCTCCAATTCATTCATTAGGTAATTATTATCATGTGTTTTTAATTTTAATGATGTATAACACGATACCATTAATATTTCATGATGTCACATCACAAGAATTTATTTAATCCATGAATATACACATAAAAACATTAACCACTAAAGTGTAGTGTATGTATCAGTGCTAAATATTCACTTATTCAGTCCAATGAAACATTGTTCACATATATCCATTAGAAATAACGATCACTCCCTTTGTGGTAAATTGGATGATGGATTTTTTATTAAAAATAAATTTCTCTAATTTCATTGATAAAATCTTATTAACCAAATTAAATTATAGATATTGGTTATAGTTATCCGTCATGGATTTTTTTGGAAAATATATTATTTTAGGACATATAACCTCACCATTGTTGTTGATTACATGTCCCATGAATGAAAATTCTTCTTTCTAGAATTATCATGTGTAAAATTCTGTATATAAATTATCCATTCTAAATTCCATAAAAAATCTACAAATGATAATTATGATCTACCTTAAACATTGATTATATAATAATATCATCTATAAATATGACACACACTAATACATGTATTATTTAAAGAATAAATTATAGATATCTATAATGATGGTTTGGAAGTTAGTAAACTCGAATATAATTACTACATACTCATATTTTCATTACCTTGATCAGGAAGTAGTAATTGAAATATATAACAATTTGACCCATAACTGATGATATTTAGATCAGTGGTCAATCATCATGAATTACTGAGATTCTTTTAGTTGATTGAACATGTCATTGATATGGTTAATGGATATTTATTCCTCAATTTAATAATATTAATCAAGTGATAATCAAGTATAAATCACATTGATCCATATGTATACTTATCCAAGAGGATCAAAGATCCTGGTAGTGAAGAATTGACGTGGATAAAACCCTTTTCCTAATATTAATTTTGTTTCTCATTTAATTCCTCCAAATTAATGAAATCCATTGTATATAGACAGACTAAGATGAAAATATATCATCATATCTGTTTGATAATTAAATTATCATCACACTCAATGGTAATACATAATGGTTCAACAATAAATACATGAGTATATTCCCAAACAATAGGAATGTCTGTGAGGATTTTTACCACCTTCATTATTTTACTCTATATTACATTATCTTTTGATATAAGAACCCATGTTATTGAAATTTCGTTAAAGGTGATATCTAGAATACATTGATACATTTCAATAGGGTCAATTTTATGACGAAATGAGATTCCATTATGCTAAAAATTGGGATGGGATCTATTTAGGGACAACCAATACACACTGAAAATCAGGTAATGTTCAACCAAATTGAAGATGAGTTTGAACTATAAGATGTACCCTCCAACTATTCTCTATGGAAGAATAGTCTTATATCATGGATGTGATCTTTGTTCTATATGGGATTCTAACTAGTAATATGATATCCATCAAATGAGGCTGTGATTCCAAATTCTTTGAAAACATATTTTATTTGAATAAACTCAAGGAACCGAAATCAAATAATGAACATCCAGATCTTGAATAAAGACAATGTGAACATCAAATGACATTTTTATTATGGTCTACATAATAGAAAGTGATAAGGAATTCCATTCCTTATTACCTATATTTGGGAGACTTATAAAGAATATTGTATTTATTTACCTACGGTTTGATGCATTGATTTACATAGTTTCCAAACTCGTATCACATAAATTATTAAATTGTAGATAGATAATTATCTAGGAAATTATTCTATTACGTTGTGTAAATTATCATCCATGAATTAGATCAATAATAATGGTACTTGTTTCCTACATTACTAAACATAAAAGGCATAGTTTCTCATATTTGATAATTACATGGGTTCATCCTTTAAGACATTTTGATAATAGATGGTTAAAATTTCATCTCACCATATGACTTAACATCACATATCCCTTTGTCTTATGTATTTATTTTTTCTATATTTGTAGTAATGGGAGTCCCTATATTATCTATCAAGAATTAACTCCCATAGAAAAATCTATTCATATCTTATAAACTCATTAAAGAGAAATTCATTCAATAAATTGGTTTTAATTCACTAAATAAAAAATCTATTTTACTTTTTGGTTTAGAGATAAAACCAAAGTCATATCTGTAATGTATCATTAAGTTTTCATCAAATTATCTATTATACTCATTTACCATTTTTATCAACCCCATGAATTCTCCCATTATCTGAATGATAATATTTAATTTATAATACATTATAAATAACAAATTATAAATATATTCCAATTCAATTGAGAATATTTCTTATTTGGTTTTTATATTTTTTATAAGAGATCTCAATTGGTCTTCCTAAACATCCAAATAGAAAATATCCATATCAAACATATAATGTTCTATGAAATTGATAATGTAAAATATATTTTGTATCATGTTGATCAAATTTTAATCTATATGTGGACTTGGGGAGATACTGAAAGAGATTCAGTATTTCCATATGAAATACTCAATTGAAAATTTTCCACTCCTTTGTTTTTTCAAGACACCAAACTAGATTGTATTATTATTAATATATTGAAACAGTTTGGTGATTATTAAAATGTGTCATGGTAATCCGAATCTCAATCAATTGGGTTATTAATTTTGGGAACCATTGAATTTTTCTCATGAACAAACTGATAACTCAATTCATTTTGATTCCAAACCATATGAAACCACAAAATTTGTTACCATGAGTGATAAATAGTAAAAATCACATGGTAAAAATGACATAAATGAATTCAACCCTCAAACATTTTTTTAGATGACACTATCCTATTAGTATAAAGTTCATTAAGTTCAAGAGACAACTTTTTTAGTTAATATTTTGGTTGTGTTTTTTATACATCATAACCTAATCTGTCTAGTTATCCATGAAATTTTTCTACAAATATGGTTCATAAAGAGAACAATATCAATCATTTAATATATCATTGGAGTTTCTATCTACGTGTTCAATTACTAATCCTTATCATTCACCAGATCATGCTCTATTTAATAACCAACACACCATATTTGGGGTTATTACACTTTATATAACTATGTTAGATCTTGCATCAACATTTAATTATCCATTAATGGAAGAACACTATAGGAAATCTACCATAAAAAAATTACCAATATTTCAGGATGTCACCATATATGTAGAATATTGTATAATGTTGTCCACTTAGGATCCTTAACCGTAATTCACAAAAAAAATCTCTAATCTAAAAAAATAGCTATACCATATCTCTAATACATATATCTAGAAATTCTAATGTTGACATTATTTTACATTCTATATAGTATTTTAAACATTAAAATTATTAAATAATAATATATCAATTTATGATGCATTCTATTTCCTTGGCTAAAAGCTATATAATTAGATAATATTACAAATCATGTGAGAATTTATACCTAATGGAACCATAGAAGACTATATTATATACATCACATTAGTAATACTCATCCTCAAATCATGGATAATGAATGAATATGAAAGGGGTAATAAAAAATTCATTAAGTGGTCAATATTTTTTTATGAATTATTAATTCCTATGAATAAATGAAAACAAAATCATAAGAGAAACATCATTACATTATGGGTGATAACTATTAATGAAAAACAATCCCCAAATATCATTAAATAAAAACAAAAATCCAAAATATATAAAAAATGAACTATATTAGATATCACATGGATTAAAATAATTTAAAATAAACCATTAATGATGTGTGCATAAGATCATAAAGAAAAAAACCCTCTATGGTGACATAATCATTAGCATATTGAAATAATAACTTCACAAGCCACACCATCAATGATGATTCCAATAAAAAATGAAAATTTTGTCTGAATTAGTTCCCTCAGTAGATATAAAATCTAAACTATTGTACTATAGAGAAATATAGTACCCGACATGTCTTTCATCAATACTTATATATTCCACATAAAAGAACTCATCATTCACGTAATAAACAACCCAGGAAAATAAAATGATTTTTATAGATTATATAAATAGAAATAACTCAATTTTCATAGAGAAACCATGAAAATTAAATGGTTTCTATAAAACATCCATATATAAATAATTCAACATTCATTAAGAACCATTACAAATACAATTTTTTCTAAAATACATTCAAATGATATAAAATAACATCATCAATTAAATAATTTCATATAAAAACATTATCACCCAAAATAATATAATAATTAAATAAAATATAGGTTATAAATTGAAAAATTAATCCATTATATATGATTCAGTTTAATATAACGAATAAAAAACATGTGGAAATATTTTTGAAATCATTTAATTTTCATTATTGTAAATGATATAGTTATGAGTCATATCTAAAAAATTATCATTTAAATTTAAAAAAAAATGAAACGAAAACATTTAAAAAATATATAATTACTTACACAAATATTGTCCCCATGAAATAGATAGAAAAATTTATTCAAAATGGAATTTAATGAAAAAAACTCCAACAAGAAAATGAATTACTCATGGAAAATAAATTGTGTTATGATGTACCATACCATTACCCTTGATTTATATTAATGTTCCTTTAGATATTGTATCATAATGTTAAAAATCAAAATCACCTATTTCAGAACGATAGTTATATACATTTACATTTAGAATATTAATTAATCACATTTCTAATTATATATTAGTCTTTTATAATCTCATATTAATAATTTTTATTAATAATTATCACTATTTCGAATTATGTTTGTTATATAGGTCTCAGTCACCCTTTTTCTCTTAAAGGACAAGATTTTAAAACCATTAATGATACATGGATTGATGATTTATAAACCCATATAATGTACAACTCCATTACATTGGAGTTTTATTTGGGTTTTGTGTAGATTAAAATGACGATGAAATAGTTTTTGGTTATCTACAAATATCGATAGATTACAATATAATTATCATTAATATTTGTGTTATCTATAAATAACCATATTAATTATATCTCTAAATCATGTATACGCAACAGATGTAACATGAAACATTCGATGATAGTGATAGTAAAAAAAATGAGAAGTCTTGTGATTGGGGATGTAGTCATCGAAAAAACTAATGATGTAATGAACAAATATTTTATAAATGCAATTTTTCCTATAATAATATATTTGTTTCATAAATTATTTTATCGAATTATATATATCACATGCACCCAATAAGAATATAATCATCATTTATTTATAAAAAATCAATCATATCATTTAGATAATTCACATGGCTATATAAATTGAAAATATTACAATAGGAAAAAATATAGGAAATGAGATAACTAAAATATGAACATTTGATATGCTCGATCCACCAAAGTACCCACACTCAGAAATATCATTGTAAAAATCGAAATCTACTAATAATACAATATAAATATATGAAATTATAATATATATATATATATATATATAACATTGATTAAAAATAAAATTGAATGAAAGATAAATGAAAAATTACGTATTTATATTAAGGGAAGAACACATATGGCATTTACAAATCAAACAATTATAATAGTAATGTGATGGTTAGTAACAGTAACATAACAATTTGAATATTATCCTCACTTATGGATGTTTAAAATAATACTTATAAATCATAAATAATAAAAATATGACATATTTATATCAGTATACTAGTAAATAAATGATTAAAAATGGATAAAATATGATCATGTATTTTTGAAAACCACATATTTTTTATTTTGATTGTTATTAAAAATAAAAAAATCTAAATGAAATATCACTTCCACAAATTGTGTTTATAAATTAATATTATGATTTATTATAATTATAATATAATTTTATAAGACAATAATTAAATTTTGAAGGGGTTTAAAAATTGTTCAAAATAATAAAACCTGAATTTCTTAAAATAAATAATGATTTAATTAAAAAAATTTATTTTTGACAACTAAAAAATAATTTTTAAATATTTATTTGACTTTTGGAATATACACATCAAAAACTGGTTATCGGGATTTTTTTATATTTTCCTAATGTTGTTTAATGTGAGGTGAATAGTTAAATAGAATAAAATATGGTATTTATTTATATAAGATAAATACGTGAACAATTGCATATTGGAATTCATAAGGTCCCATTAGTTAGAAAACACATGACCAATATACTATATATTGTCACAATAATAACCAATATTTTTAGTTTTGACCCAATATAAGAATCTTATGAATCTAATAAAAATACCCCTATATTCCCCTTATAAATACCACCTTCTCTTACCCTTCTACTCATAGATTCTATGTCATGATGCATGATAAATTTCATAAAAACTGGTTATCCTGAAAATATCCGCCATGTAATAGTACATATGGTCTCACAAAAAGGCCAATTCCATGTTCCTTATAGTGTTTCTTGAGGGGATGACATTCATGAGGTAATATTATAAAACTAACTCTTTTGAATCCTTTTCTCCATCTATCTTATCCTCCTCACCTACCTCATTAAAAATTCAGTTAGAAATATTGTATCATATATATATATATATGTATTTGTATTTTTATAGTTATAATTGAATATATATCATCCATACTCTTCTAATACCATCTTATTAAAAAAATGAAACTTGTGTCCATGTGAAATCGATTCACAAACACTATGTATAATGAGAATTCAATTTTGATTATCAAATTCATGAAAAGATAAAATTATTTTATAATGGGGTAAAATTAAATTACTCTATATATTGAAATAATTTACCATTATGTACTGACTATATAGTTATAATATTAAATAAAATTAAAGTATTTCAAGAATGTAGGTAAAATATCATAAATGAACTTAGCATAAATGCTTAATAATTTTAATAAATGATTCATAATTATGTTAGAAAAATATGTATATTTTCAAACATTTAAATTTATCTAAATACATGTGTATCATTTTGTTTCATTAATTTAGTTTTATTACCATTAAACAAGAAACTCCATAATTATTTTATTGTCATATGACCTTTCTACTAAGGATTGATGTCCCTCGGAACCATAATATTAATCCTCTCATGTTATAGAAATTTATATAAATAGACAACATATAATTATTGTAACTAAAATTTAGATTTCAAAGTTACTCAATTTAGTAAATAATGATGATAATTTTAGTATTTAGGATGTTATTTTTAAGGGTATAATAGATTAAGAAATAATGTAAGAGATCTCTCCAAACCACCCTATTTTTAGGTTATTCATTCTCAATAAATACCTTACATTATCTATATATATTTATTAATTAATTATTAAATATATATATCTTTCCAATTTATCTATACCTATTTACATTCACCTTTAATTGATTGGTATATAACTTATTTAAAGGCCCCCTCTCAATTTACTTTATTATTAAAACCTGATTATTTATAACATCCATGTATCATACTCTATTAGATGTACCACTCCATAATATTTTTAATTGGATTTTATTTTTAAAATATCTAATTATATTATAGAAAATTATATTTAGTTAATTTCTTGATTTATGGAAATAAATATTCCTTTTATCATTTAAAATTTCATTTACCAATTTTCTATACTACCCTTCATAATATATACATTTAAAATGTTTTATACACACTGTATTTTCATATTTACATCACATATTCATCCTTTTTTCATAAAAAATGTATATTTTCATATTCTAATGTTCATTAATGTGTTAATACATGATTTTTAGAAAACATTATGATGTTCCATCTAGTTATTATATAAGATATACTTATTCATGCCACATCATTCCACATGAAATCATTATATTTATGATCTATGGTTGATTCCTTATGTATCACACATATACTTGTATATATTATGATGGTCTACTATAGCTTGAGCACCAATAAATAGGATAAAGACCATGCATCATCAAAAAATAATTATTTATTTAGGAGAAAACAAAATATGGGATGGACTATGACCACCATGTGAGGTTGTCTTAGATGATAGAGTTATATTTTGTTGATGAGATGTTTTTTGTTTATTTAGAATTACCATGATTCTTGGATATTTCGAGACAATGTTCTCTCTATTATTATACACTATGAATATTCACGATACAAGTCCTTTACAATACCATTCTATTAATTGTGACTCATATGTTAGGCTTCATTATTATTTTTTCTCCCATTCGAGTTGTTATAGATCACCAAATTTTTAGGCATTCCCCATGTTATCCAATGTATTTTTTAGTGATTATATATATTTATTGACATTTTATGGAGATTAAAATAATGAAATGTTATTTAAATTTTATAATATTTATGTTTCTAGTCTCTAAAAGTGTCTAACACTATCACTCGTTGGATTTATATTTATAGTATATTATTGGTAAAAATTTTATAATAAAATGTGTTAAATCCATTTTTAGATATTGTCAGCATTAGAGGTTGGTATAATTTGTTTGGGGGATGGAATTAAATAGATTAGTGTGACCCCATGGGATATGTATATGTATACGATAATTTCATGGAATTTTTGTAAAGTATAGAGAGTGTTATTTCAATAAAATTACCTCACTTTCTGTATATTACATGTAAATGTTGTTATTAAATTGTAGAACCTAGAGGTAATAATGCTACAAAGATTATCTATGTTATTAAATTGATATTTAGTTGGTGCGCAGCAATGATGACTTTTTACGACCTGGTTTAATACTCTCATAATGTCCACATTATAAAATATATGGACTCTATATAAAGAATTATATATTATTTTAATAGAATATTAGGATAAAAACAAATAGTAAATTTATGATGGATAACCTAGATTTAAACATATAAAATCAAAAGATAGTATTCATTGGTCATTTAAAATTTATTATTTATTTCTTCATTGTTTCCCTTTTGAAATGTTTTCTATATCTTAATTATTATCAACATTAATATTTATTTATTTATTTTTTGTTAATTATATGAAATAGGGGGAACTCTTACCACAAAAATTGTGAAAATAATTAGATTATTTTCCTATTTATTGATGTACCCATATGGTAGAAGGATCAAATAACATCATTGAATTACATGGTCAACATAAAAATATTGTGAATAATTATATGAACTAGGTGGATCATCCGCCTTATCCAAATATGGAGAAAGTTGCGGTAAATTACATTATTGAAAATGACCTCCATAATTTGGTTGATCCTATAATACCCAAATAATGGAAAACTATTTTAAATATATTGATAATATATTTTATATCCTCTAATATAACGAATATGAAAAATCCGTACAAGGTGTTTTTTATGGAGGTGGAAACTGATATGTGGTCGAAACATCAAGAAGACAAAGTATAAGGGGAAAATTTATTTCCAGGATATAGAAGGATTGAAGAAAATATTGTTCAATAATTATTTTCCTCAATGTAACTATCATTAATTTCATATGTAGTTCCTTATATTTAATAAAAATAATTTTTTATCGAGTTATATGTGGAAAACATCACAGGGATATTATGGTATGCCTCTGGATTTTTTAGTGTCATCTAATGTAATGTGTACTCCATATTTATCTGATTAAACGAAATTCTTTGAAAATATTTTTCCGTTAGAGGATTTTAAACCTATAAAGATATATATTTCATTGTTTCCTTTATGTTGATATGGACAAAAGTGACTCTTAATGGTTTTATATGGGTTATGATAAAAAAATTATTTAATTTAGGAGGAATAATGTATAAATCCCATAGAGGAATGAAATACTAACTAACCATGTCTTAATAATATAGGAAGAATCATCATGTGAACTTGAATAAGGGAACTATGTAATTTGTAAATTGAACAAAAGAGGGGCATTAGGATATTCAATTATAGACAGAGATAATGAAACCCATTAATGAAATGGAAGAAAAGAAGGATAAAATCAAGAAAAATCCTAACATACAATTTTAAAACAACAATTAACATGTGGATTATCCCATAAAATTCACTAACCAAGGGATTTTTTGGAAAATACATCAAAAAAATACACAACCAAAAGAGAAAGGAATTTTTCGTTTGATCTCTGCAACTGAGGTGGATCCTATAAACGATGTGTTATAAGTACACTAGTTAATCATTTAAGAATAGAAAAAATAATTTCTGTTTCAAGTTCTATATATTATATCTTATATTTCATGTACAGTAGGGCTATTAAAACACTACCGAAAATGGGGGTTGATATATTCTTGATAATAGAAAAATAAAGAAATTTTCTCAACCAAAGTATATAATCACCCCCAATAAATGATTATGGATTGAACCACCATTAATATAATTTCAAATTCTACTATATTTTGATTTTATAATAGACATATATTGAATGTACTTATATAAATCCAACATATACTCTTATGAATAAGAGATCAATCTTCACATCTCGAGTCATCCTCCATTATTCTTCACGTGAATGGAGGTGGATTAACCCCATTTTTAATTTTCATCTTATACATCGATATTATTTCCATTAATGTTATAAAATATAACTAATATTATTGAAAAAAATGAGAGATTAATTCATGATGGAATTACATTTCTGAATGAATTTACTAATTCATTCTTGAAGAGTTGTCTAGACTTCCTCCAGATAGAGATAACAACTTCTCAACATAACATATACATGGTTCTATAACCATATCTATGAATTATTATAAAATAAATATTATGGAGATGAACGAGATGAAGAGGAAATTATATGAGAATTTGGAAAAGGAATCTATTCACTCAATTACATCACCATGAAATTTTTTAGTTCTATACATCAATAAAAAGCATGGTCCAATGAACATCTACAATTATTATTGTGAACATAGGACAATAATGATAATGGAAAATTATGCCCAACAATATATTTCTTACTAGTTCAATCTACTACTTTTTTCCCATCAAATATCTTATATGGACCATTAGCTATGATATAAAAAACAATGTTGAAGAAGGATGACCTTATGAAGACTATCTTTTGAAAAGGGTAAGGATACTATGTGTTCATAATTACTCCCATCCAACACATTAATTCTAAAAAATTCATATCATTTAATAAATGTAGAGCATTTAGATATTACCATGACATATTTATGGTATTATATATAGATGATAGACTAAAATACTATAAATGAAATGAGGAGAGAGAGTAAAATTTTAACACTATAATAATGAGCATGTAAACTGAGAAGTTATATGTAACGTACAATGATTATTAATTCATGATGAGAAAGTATCATTCAT
This sequence comes from Viscum album, assembly GCA_963277665.1. NCBI lineage: Eukaryota > Viridiplantae > Streptophyta > Magnoliopsida > Santalales > Viscaceae > Viscum > Viscum album. The sequence continues at coordinate 1,276,209,155 of OY728141.1, read as the reverse complement.
GAGGAATTTTATCACTAATAAATGGATATATGTGGCCCATCATAAGAGAAATGGAATTGAGAAGTATCCACAACTTGTATGTTTCATTGAGAATCAATGTTTCCTTGGACTATATTGGTACTAGATATTTGTTTTGAGAATATTCACATGACAGTCAAACCATCTAGCCATGCTAACTTAGAAGGGCATAAAATTTATTTAGACTGTTGAATGTAAAGTGTTCCTAATTAAATCAAAAAATATGCTTATCACTACCCTAGTACTAAAACTATGTACAATAGGAGAACTCATAAGGGTCTACAATAATGTTTTAAATATCAATCATGATTGTGTAATGATGTCTAAATCTAATTTGAGAGTCTATTTATCAATGTACGGGAAATTTTATTAGATGAACTATCGAATTCATGATCTTGTGTTGTCTAAGAAAATATTATTATTGTAGAATATGTGGTATTATAAATATGGATATAGGTGTGAAATATATGTCCATAATAAGATCCTAAAATATATATTCACACACATGGTGATTAATATTCACTAATAAATATGGTTAGTGCTTGTCATGTACCATGACTTCTCAGTCCACTACTATCTTTGGATGGAAAATACAATGAAATGTTTTGTATGTAAAAATGATCCTTCTAAATATCCAATGATGATTATTGAGATGTATATAATCATCATATACATTAATAATTAAGACATTGGAATCATAATGGAAGGAACACCATAATTCCATTCACAATTTGTTACTCAACCATCCATCAATGAGATGATAAAGGATTCTCAAATATTAGTTTCTAGAATTTTGAAGAAAACGAAATCATTAAGAAATAGATATCCTATTTTTTTTAAAATTTATAATGAATAAGATATAATATTTTTTCAGGATTATTTATACCTTCATACATTGAGATAAATGAGGTTTTTTTGTGTAATGAACACAGGTCGACCTTCTCCCTCAACCTAAGGATCAACAATATGTATTGATATTTTCAAGAGAACTATTAGTTGTAACATATAATGAAGGAGAACATAAAATATACATAAATGTACCTGTTATGTCAATAGGTGAATGTTGAGAGAATATATTCAATGGTTATGATGCGACCATTTCCCCTACCCACAAGGAAATGAGATAACATCACATTGGATTTTTTACAAGTCTTCTAAATAAATCAGAAAACATAATGCTATATTGATTATGGTGAATCTTCTAACAAATAATTGTCTCTCAATTTTAATTTTGGAATAATTCTCACTCAATTTACATATACGGATACACATCGATGAATTTTTTAAGCCATAGGAAACACCACCCTCCATTTTATGCAATAGAGATCTTATATTTACCTTCATGTTGTTGAAGAGTCTCCAACATGATATTAACACTAATTTTAGATTTTGTATGACTTATCACACTCAAGATAAATCTTAATATTATTCAATTATCCCAAAACATGAGTAAATGCTAAGATTATACTTGAGTGATTTCATTTAAGTATGGGATAAATATCTACTTATGGACTGCTAATATAAAAATAACATTCACTCAGGTTTCTAAATGGCTATATAGGCATCCCATTATTCGAAGAGATATATAACATCAATATTATGGGATTCTATTAGAGAAGATGGCTTCTAGGACTAGAAATTTACTAGTAAATGATCGAGAGGTCAAGTCTATTTAGAAACACATTATGGAATCTTTGAGTCAATAAAATATCAATGATTACAATCATAGAAAATAGCATGTGTTTATAGTTGAAGAAAATTTTTTCATCTATATAACAAAGGCGAGTCGTGTTTTACCAACTAGAACTCCCACCATTAATGTCTCAAGTATAGGATGTATTTCACATATACTTATTCATAATAAATTATTAAATCCCTCATAGGTAATAAATTTTGAGGTGGGGTAACTCGAAATTATATAGTTATAAGGAGAAGTGACTGAAGCTTTTGGCTGTTGTTATAATGATCTATGAAATAATACAACTCACAATGTCAATGTATAATATTGGACCCATTAGTATAAGGTGGGATAATAGTAACTGAAATAAGAAAGAAAATAATAAGTACTCTCACCTATTTTTATCATTGTATGTAAAAACATTTATTTTGATAATTCATTATTTTGTAAAAATCTAATGATATTGTATTTAAAAAATTGAATTTCCCTTTTAGTTATTTAATATCGTCACACATGGTGATATAGTATTATATAATTTACATGAACTAAATGACAGAACTAACCGAATTTTATTATAATTAATTGAACATATAATTTAGTGAATAAACATTCCCATTAGAATTTTATATATTTCAATTGGATGAAAAAATAATATAACAAATATATGAAAATTATGATTTGTGCGATCAACCGTAATAAGTTCACTCATGAGAAACAACATAAAAATTAAATAAAATATTAATCATACAATTTTCATCTTGAAATTAATATATATATGATCCTAAGAGAAATATTAAATTTAATATATAATTAATCAAATGAGAGGTATTTATAAAATGTGGTTAACCAATATGATAGTTACAAATCTAGATTTTCCAATTGAAATTTAATCATTGGAATCTAACTATTGGAATATAAATCTATTCATTAAGAATAGTAACCTAACCATTAAAATATTTTCATCACTTAAGGATGTGTAAAATTATATTTAGGGTTATTATAATATGAAAATAAGAAATATTAATGACATAATACCAGAAAATAAATATTTTAATATTGATAAAATATGAATTTTATTATTGAAAACCATTTTTTTTGTTTTGAATTATTTAAATAAATATTTTTGAACAATGTTCATTTTCAAAAAAAAAATATATAAAATAATAATATTACTTATTAAAATTTAATACAATTTTTTTAACACCCCGAGCTTCCATGATACGCTTCTCATTCAATAATGCAATAGCTTGCATTGTACGCAACTTCATGTTCTAACACACCGCAACTAATCAAAGTAGCTGTTATGAATAGTAATAACCACTTTTTAAATTTATAGAAATTTTATATTTCATATTGGACTTCATTTTTGTGTTCTTAATATTGAAATTAGCCTATGTTGAATTTTTGGTATTTTTCTGAGAACTTCTAATTTTTTATGAATAGTGAAAAATACTTAAAAACAACTTTTTAAATCAAAATAATTTATAGTGATAAATTATAATATTTAGTGGTTTTAAGGTATAATTATAATATATTTTTAACATTTTATCCAATGGTGGTCATTAGAATTAATTTAACATTGAAATTGTACATAAACAATTGCCAATCTTTTGATATAAATTGTTTCTTAAAAACACGCTATTTGTTGTGACAGCGGGAATTATTTATAAAATTAATTAATGAAACTTATATGTTTGGAATTTTGTAAAAAATACATCAATTTTGAATTCGGAATATCTATTATTTCTTAGGGTGAAATTTTGGCATTGTTATGAAAAACTTCAATTTTTGATGAATAGTGAAACCACTAAGTGGTAGTTAAATAACTGATTTTTCGTTTAAATGAAATATTACCACTTCTGTGATTTGATTTTCAAAAATCAGACATACATGGTTGTCATTAAGAAGTAAAATGTGGTTCAATGAGATTAAAATAATTTATGGTGAATAGTAAATTTTAAGTTCTTTATAGCGATTAGAGGTAATTAGTGTAGTTTAAGGTAAAAATAATGTTTTAATAATACGCGATGAGCATGAAACATGTCCTACCCTCATTGGATGTTCCATGGCCGACCATGAAAATCCATGGGTCAACTTGGGGACCCCATGGAGCCACTTATTTGGAAAATGATATAAATACCTTTTATTAAATGTTAAAGTAAAAAATGACACAAACATGATATGTTTTACTAAAAAAAATTTTAAATGGGGTTATACAAGTCATATTTTTGATAATAAATTTAATTGGAAAGTTAAAAATATTTCCTATATCATAGTAGTTTTTTTATAATTTTTAGACATTAAATAAATTAAATTATTAATGACATCATTATGATGCGGTGATGACCTCATTATTTAAAAATTTTAATAAAATGAAAAGATAATGTAAATTCCAAGGAATAAACTTGTCCAAATACTATTGGATGGGTATATTTCGAACCCTTATCACCTTATCCACGAATTACTTAAGTGTGGGACCTTTATAATCCAAAAAGCATTGTATAATAATGTAAACTTTCCTTACTTTCCATGAGTGCCCCTCCTCTCCTCTTATAAAAGGCCCCCACCTCTACCACCTCATTCACACTTTAAAACAATTTGGCTCGTCCAAACTCTGCCCAAATACTCCCCCAAAATCCTCCTATTACTACTAGAAGCCTCACTTTGGGCAGAACTCTTCCAAAGGAAGCCTTTGGCTCAAATCCAAAGAGTTACCCGATTTTAAGGTAAGGTCTTCTCTTATGTTATTTTGTTTTATTTTTCTTCTCCAACCCCATAAACACTTTTTATTAATTTATTTTGTATCAACACCAGTATCCTAAATATACTAGGATTTTTTTAAAGAATGATTCGAGCTACAATTACACACACCTACATCTAATGTTTAAAGAACATACAGTTTCTGTGGGTGACGAATTTCTGCCTCACGAAATGATGATTGTTCAACACTCATAAAACACCTTCAATGGTGGCCATTAAGATGTCACTCTATATATAAATTATATATAATATGTTTGTGTTTTACTTAAGGTTCTGTATTTTTCATTTATTGCATACCTTTATTAGTTCCATTATGGGTAAACGTGATATTTTCATTTTAGGAAGTGCGGATTACCACCCCCTCAAAGTGATTTGAATCATTAATACCATATGTGGGATGTTTAAAGGATGGAGTAAATGATATTATATATGATGTTATACTGGAATTATAATATACCTTTATATCATTATGATTTCATTAAATATGAAATATAATTGAAAGTAGCGTTCATGCGTATGTACGGCTTACCGTCTCCATGAATGGTGCATTTCATTTCTTACCTTTAAACGTTATGGAATATTAAAAATGCATGTATATACTGGATATATATGAGATATATGATATCTATATCATGAATATAATTCTGGATATAATGGATATATCACCACATGAACAACTTGTAATTATAAGAATTTTATTTTTGACTCAAGTACCTAAGATTAACAAAATGACCGTTATAAACATTAATAATTACATAATGTTAATAACATGGTAGTAGGGGATATAAAAGGAATAATGAACATGAAAAAGGTTCTTAAGTAAATAGAAATTAACTCTAGTTTATTATTCAGGAGGTTAAAGAACGGTCGAGTCAGGACAACACGCAAGGTAAGAGAATTTCTTAACCCAACTTCTATTCTTTGGGTTAATCTCTTACTTTCAAATTATGTCATGATATTATTATGTCTTATTTTGTATTTTTACTTTCTTTATGTGTACCTATGGTGAATACACATAATAGATCTATTTTATTTTAAAAAATGATCTTTTTAAGGACTTCGTCTCAATATCCATTCATTGAGGCATATTTGGTATTATACGCTACTTTCTTTTATACGGTGTATAAACCCCTTTGACTTTTACGTTTATTCAAAAGGAATTATTTTTATATGAAGCGTTTTACTAAAAGACAAAAAGGGAATGTTTTTCTTTCCGTACATATGCGGCGACAATGACTTCTTCGCCGCCGTGACCATTATTTGAGTTTCGGCTTCCTCTACAAGCCATTATTTGTTTAATGAAAAATAAATACAAAGTTTTTAATTTCATTTATTTTGGTATTGAAAATGGTTTTGAAAACGTTTTTATTATATCAATGTGTTGTATTGATATCTTGTGATTGAAATTTGGAAATGTTATGTTCCCTTTATGCATTTTTTATGTGATATGATTATGTTATGGTTAATGATATGTTTATACATATTCATATGAGGAATGCATTGGACTTAATAAGTGACGGGTGGAGCCCACTATAGCTCCTCGATGCATCGGTAGGTCTCATTAGACAAACTAGTGTCTGGGCACAAGGCCTTGATAAAATATTATTTTTGGTCATGGCACGAGGCCTTGGCTACGTGGTTATGATAGTCTAACATTACGCATTCCATCATTATGAAAGTGGTTATTGATATTGCATGTGATTATTTGACCAGTAGAATATCCATGTGAAGATGTGAATGGAATTATCTCATTTTACTTTTTCCATCTTATGTTGAAGTTCATGTTTAAAAGGCTTTTGTTTTAGTTATAAATTGCCTTAAATGTTTATGTCTATTGATGAAAGCTTCCGCTATGTTGTTATCCTTACTGAGAATCTGAGCTCACCCCTTTCAATGTTTTAACATTTTCCAGGATGTGAAGAAGTATTTTATGAATAACCTGCATGGATAGTCAGAAGGGGATATGTGTGTGGACTATGAAGACTTTTTTATTAGTTTTTCACTTTATGATGTAATGTAACATTTATGAATGTATCTAGTGTTTCCAAGGCTACTAAACTAATCGGCCTTTCAAGAATTGATCTTTTATGATCATGCCAATGTTATGAAGTAAGGCACCGACTATAGGTAGCTGGGGTCGGGGCGTTACATTTGGTATCAGAGGCAGTTTAGTACTAACCTTGGAGGCTAGATTTAGATAAACTTTGATTAGAGAACATACCCCAAAGATAGACTTTGAGGATTAGTATAGAAGAACTTCCTAGAATTTTGTTATTATAGAGATTTTGTGAGTTTCTCGAGCAATACATCCATGTCTGGATACGAGCAGGTAGATGCGGCTTTGGCACAGATGTACCTAGAGGTAAAACCTGAAAACAACGCTTTGAGCTAGACTCGAACGAGAACTGGTGTACGACAACGGGCCTTGCTGCACTCTTGGTTACGACACTCCCGGGGGATATGCTTAGGATAATTCTCGTTTTATTTACAAACCACTATGAACGTTTATGAGTATATACTTTCTCAATGAAAACATTTTTATGATTATGGATTATATCCATAAATATTTCAATTTATGCTAAGTATCTTACAAGTATGAAATTATGTATTTTGATTCATAAGCTAATATAGTTTATGACATTGTTTAGAAATGGCGCCTAGTGGAAGGAATGGAAACCATATAAATGCACGCACTCCATGTAGGGATTGCCCTCCTGCTCAAGATAATTATTGTGGAGCTACAGATACAACTGGTGCTGATCAACTTATTACCATACTGGGACAACTCACTTAGGTTATGAATAATAACCTTACTCGTATGGAGCACCCTGATCCGCAATGTGGAGGATCAATGTTAGACCGATTCATGAGGCAACAACCACCAACATTTAATGGGGGTACAAATCCATTAGTAGCTGAGCAATGGATAAACTCCTTAGAGAAAATATTCAACGCCTTGGGGAGTAGTGAAAAGGAAATGGTTATCATGGCAGTTTACCGCCTCACTAGAGATGCCGATCAATGGTGGTCGCTGATTCAAAATACAATGTAAGATGATGACGTATCGAATATTGAATGGAGGTAGTTCAAAGAGCTTTTCTTAGAAAAATACTTTCCTCGTGACCATAGAGTAGATATGGAAAGGAAATTTCTGAGTATGAGACAAAAGGAGGATGAGAATGTTGCAAAGTATGAGGCCAACTTTACAAGGTTAGCAAGGTATGATGCAGATTATATATGTAACCCAAGAGGTAAGATTGATCGTTTCTTTGATGGGTTAAAACCATTTCTCCGTCGAGCTTTAGTATCACAATCATTCTCAACATACGAAGATATTTTCTCATGTGCTATCAAGATAGAAAAGGAGTTCTCTAAGTCTAATGAAAAAAAGTAAAGCAATAGAAGAAGAGAAAAGTGGAACAAGAGACAGATAAAGGGAAAAGGGAAAGAAGTATTTTCCATTATGTGATAATTGTGGGAAGAATCTCCCTGGTACTTGCCTAAAAGGAATGGGAGTTTGTTACAAATGTGGAGAAAAAGGTCACCAGGCTCGTGATTGTAAAGGAAAGAAAGAGGCTATCAATGTTGAATGCTACAATTGTAGAGAAATGGGTCATTATGCAAATGAATGTCCTAAGCGTCAGGGAAACTTACCTCAGAAAAGGCCAAGGGATCAAGGCCAATCTTATGCTGTGACTACAGTTGAAGAGGAATAATTAATGTATTGGTGCTTTTGAACTCATGGATTATATTCTGGTTATTAGAATAATGTGATATATATATAAGGATTGTACTGCAGTACTAGTTGATTTCAGTAATGTTTTAATATGATTAAGGTAATCATATTTTTAGTATGTGACAAAAAGAGAAACATTAATTTGTTTGGGGAATCTGATGTTAAAATTGATTTTGGAATTTAGAGACCTTTTAGAGAAAGTCTGGACAGAGGTATTTTGGATAACTATAAAGGTTGGAATGGATTAAGTTGAACTTTGGATAGTATTGTTTAAGGTTAAAACATTTATGAAGATTATTTTTGGAATATTATAATACTATAGTTTTAGGAAAAGGACAACCTGCAGGGTGGGGCCTAACCCGTTGCGTCTGACAAAGCTACAGGAATCGAACCCACAACCATAGTGCGACAGGCCTTTATTTCCTACCACTAGCATACAGGAAGTCCCTGGTTATTACAAAATAATTTTACTAATCTAAATGGTATGTGTTAACATTTGGAACCTTATACAATTAGGCTAAGTATAATTATTTTGAGTTCTATTATCTTTTTGAGTGAAAGATGAGTTGAAGGTTGAAACTCTATTTGTCAAGCAAAAATATATATATACCTATCTCTTATTCAATGAATAAATTAATTCCTAATCTTTAGTAAAAAATATTTAAACAAAAAATGTGTCATCCTAATACCTTATGTCTTGTTGAACTGATGATATTTTAAATCAACATAGATTGAAGGCTTTGAGGACCTCAATTTGACAGTTGATTGTGATTGATGACCTCAATCACTCCCTACAAATATTTTCGTTTTTCCTCCAATTATATGTCTCTAATTTCCACCAATGTTCTCCTTATCTAGATCATAATTTGGTGGTGACTTTCTTATTTCCATTTCCCTCTTATTAAGACTAAATTTTATTAACCTTATTTCCGATGTGGGTTTTCCACAATGGTATTTTCTATTTTCAACCTTTTATTTTCCAAGAAAAATTTCAAATTTCATGGACGAAATTTATTGAAGGAGGGGAGAATGTAACACCCCAAGCTTCAATGATACGCTTCTCATTCAATAATGCAATAGCTTGCATTGTACGCAACTTCGAGTTCTAACACACCGCAACTAATCAATGTAGACGTTATGAATAGTAATAACCACTTTTTAAATTTATAGAAATTTTATATTTCAAAATGGACTTCATTTTTGTATTCCTAATATTGAAATTAGACTATGTTGAATTTTTGGTATTTTTCTGAGAACTAATTTTTTTTGAATTGTGAAAAATACTTAAAAACAACTTTTTAAATCAAAATAATTTATAGTAATAAATTATACTATTTAGTGTTTCTAAGGTATAATTAGAATATTTTTTTACGTTTTTATCCAATGGTGGTCATTAGAATTAATTTAACATTGAAATTGGACATAAACAATTGCCAATCTTTTGATATAAATTGTTTCTTAAAAACATGATATTTGTTGTGACAGCGGGAATTAATTATAAAATTAATTAATGCAACTTATATGTATGGAATTTTGTAAAATAGACATAATTTTTTAATTCGGAATATCAATTATATCTTAGGGTGAAATTTTGGCATTGTTTTGAAAAACATCAATTTTTGATGAATAGTGAAACCACTAAGTGGTAGTTAAATAACTGATTTTTTGTTTAAATGAAAAATTACCACTTCTGTGATTTGATTTTCAAAAATCCGACATACATGGTTGTCATTAAGAAGTAAAATGTGGTTCAATGAGATAAAATAATTTTTGGTGAATAGTAACTTTTAAGTTCTTAATCGCGATTAGAGGTAATTAGTGTAGTTTAAGGTAAACATAATGTTTTAATAATATGAGTTGAGCTTGACACATGTCCTACCCTCATTGGATGTTCCATGGAAGACCAAGACAATCCATGGGTCAACATGGGGACCCCATGGAGCCACATTAGTTGGAAAATGACATAAATACCATTTATTTAATGTTAAAGTAAAAAATGACACAAACATGAAATGTTTTACTAAAACAATTTTTACATGTGGTTATAGAAGTCATATTTTTTACTATAAATAGTATTTGTAAATATAAAAAGATTTCCTACATCATAGTATTTTTTTTATAATTTTTAGACATTATATAAATTAAATTATTTATGACATCATTATGATGCGGTGATGACCTCATTATTTTACAATTTTAATAAAATGAAAAGATAATGTAAAATACAAGGCATACACTTGTCCAATGACTATTGGATGGGTAGATTTAGAACCCTTGTCACCTTATCAACGAATTATATAAGTCTGGGACCTTTAGAATCTGAAAATCATTGTATAATAATGTAAACATTCCTTACTTTCCAAGAGTGCCCCTCCTCTCCTCTTATAAAAGGCCCCCACCTCTACCACCTCATTCACAGTTTAAAAACATTTGGCTCTGCCAACCTCTACCCAAATACACTCCCAACATCCTACTATTACTCCTAGAAGCCTCAGTTTGGGCAGAACTCTTCCCAAGGAAGCCTTTGGATCAAATCAAAAGAGTTACCCGATTTTAAGGTAATGTCTTCTCTTATGTTATTTTGTTTTATTTTTATTCTCCAACCCCATAAACTCTTTTTATTAATTTCTTTTGTAACAACACCAATATCCCCAATATACTAGGATGTTTTTATGAGAATTATTAGAGATGAAATTACACACACCTACATCTAATGGTTAAAGAACATACAGTTTCGGTGGATGGCGAATTTCTGCCTCACGAAACGATGATTGCTCAACACTCATAAAACAACTTCAAAGGTGGCCATTAAGATTTCACTATATTTATAAATGATATATAATATTTTTATGTTTTACTTAAGTTTCTGTATTTTTCATTTATTGCATACCTTTATTATTTCCATTATGGGTAAACGTGATATTTTCATTTTAGGAACTGCGGACTACCGCCCCCTCAAAGTGATTTGAATCGTTAACACCATATGTGGGATGTATAAAGGATGGAGTAAATGATATTATATATGATTTTATACTAGAATTTTAATATAAATTTATATAATTATGATTTCATTAAATGCGAAATAGAAATGAAAGTAGCGTTCATGCGTACGTAATGCTTACCGTCTCCATTAATGGTGCATTTCATTTCTTACCTCTAAACGTTATGGAATATTATAAATGCATGTATATACTTGATATATATGAGATATATGATATCTATATCATGAATATAATTCTGGATATAATGGATATATCACCACTTGACCAACTTGTAATTATAAGAATTTTATTTTTGACTCAAGTACCTAAGATCAACAAAATGACCGTTATAAACTTTAATAATTACATATTGTTCATAGCATGGTAGTAGGGGATATAAAAGGAATAATGAAGATGAAAAAGGTTCTTAAGTAAATATAAATTAACTCTAGTTTATTATTCTAGAGGTTAAATAATGGTCGAGTCAGGACAAGACGCAAGGTAAGGAAATTTCTTAACCCAACTTCCATTCTTTGGGTTAATCTCCTACTTTCAAATTATGTCATGATATTATTATGTCTTAATTTGTATTTTTACTTTATTTATGTGTACCTATGGTGAATACACATAATAGATCTATTTTATTTTAAAAAATGATCTTTTTAAGGAATTCGTCTCAATCTCCTTTCATTGAGGCATATTTGGTTTTATACGCAACATTCTTTTATACGGTGTATAAACTCCTTTCACTTTTACGTTTATTCAAAAGGAATCTTTTTTATACGAAGCGTTTTACTAAACAACAAAAAGGGAATGTTTTTCTTTCCGTACATATGCGGCGACAATGACTTTTCTGCCGCCGTGACCATTATTTGAGTTTCGGCTTCCTCTACAGGCCATCATTTTTTAATGAAAAATAAATACAAAGTTTTAACTTTCTTTTATTTTGGTATTGAAAATGGTTTTGAAATCGTTTTTATTACATCAATGTGTTGTATTGATATCTTGTGATTGAAATGTGGAAATGTAATGTTTCCTTTATGCATGTTTTATGTGATATGATTATGTTATGTTTTATGATATGTTTAAACCTATTCATATGAGGAATGCATTGGACTTAATAAGTGACGGGTGGAGCCCGCTATAGCTCCTCGATGCATCGATAGGTCTCATGAGACAAACTAGTGTCTTGGCATGAGGCCTTGACAAAATCTTATTTGTGGTCTTGGCACGAGGCCTTGGCTACATGGTTATGATAGTCTGGCATTATGCATTCCATCATTATGAAAGTGGTTATTGATATTGCATGTGATTATTCGACCAGTAGAATATCAATGTGATGAAGTGAATGGCATTATCTCATTTTACTTTTTCCATATTATGTTGATGTTCATGTTTAAAAGGCTTTTGATTTAGTTATACATTGCCTTAAATGTTTATGTTTATTGATGAAAGCTTCTGCTATGTTGTTATCCTTACTGAGCATATGAGCTCACCCCTTTCAATGTTTTAATATTTATTAGGATGTGAAGAAGTATTTTATGAATGACCTGTAGGGATAGTCAGAAGAGGATATGAGTGTGGACTATGAAGACTTTGTTATTAGTTTTTCACATTATGATGTAATCTAACATTTATGAATGTATCTAGTGTTTCCAAGGCTACTAAACTAATCGGTCTTTCGAGACTTGATCTTTTGTGATCATGCCAATGTTAAGAAGTAATGAACCGACTCTAGGTAGCTGGGGTCGGGGCGTTACAATTTTTTATAAATAGTAGTAAAATATTAATGGTTCCAAAAAGTGAAGACAATATTAAAATTGGTATTTTTTTTCAAATATATATTCATCTAAATCTAAAAAAAAATTAATTTTGAAAATTTTGGTTTGATTTTGTTATATTTATCATAATTCTTATCAATAAATGATTATATTACCTTTTTAATATTATTTCAAAAATAGTTAATTTTTGGTGAAAAGTGAAATGCGACAAAATAAAATGTTTTACATTACATGTTATGAAAAATATTAATTGTACCTTGGATGATGTAACAACCCATTATTTGTAACTCATATTTTCTATTTAATTTATATTGTCAAATGAATCGACATTATTGGTAGTCTTTAGTGAAATTAACAAAATAATGAATATAATATTTAAAAATCCATCTCCTCCGTTATAAATTAAAAACATTAACAACCACACTACACACATTTTATATGAATTTTACGATTAAAAATATCATCCAATTATCTTCTTTATCATCTCCCCCACATCCTAGATCATTTGGTCCCCCTAAAAACAGAGTTCCAATTTCTTTAGGATTTTTTTTCAAAGAGATGACATTCATCAGGTAATATTCTCAACCTATTACTTTTAAATAATTTTCATCTTATGTATTTGACTTACCGAACTTGTAAAAATTTGATTAATAACTCATGTTCCCTATATATTGTAATTTTTAGTGATAATAGAACATATACCACCCATTATATTTTCCTGTCCATATACATTAAAATTTAATCCATTTTCAATGTTTTATTTTTTCAACACCTTCATGGATGATGAGTTTTCAATTTACATAACAACCATCTTGGAAAATATAAATTTATTATATTGGATTAAAATGATATAAATATATCATTTATTTTTTATGGAAATTTTTGAATTAATAGATATTCATAACATTAAATAAAATGAAACTGAATCATAACGAACTGTAAAACTGCCTTTATGAACTAACAGTATAATGATAATATTTTTACTAAATTATTAACATTAATGTTGGAATAAATATGTATATTTTTGGATATTTAAATTTATTTATGTATATTAATATCAATTAATTTCACCTCTGTGATTTTAGTCCAAGATTCCTAGAATACATATAATTATCCTCAAGTGATCGGACCCTCAAACCATTAAATGAATTCCTCTTGAGAAATTTAATTAAAAAAATTTTCTAATTGAAATTGTTGTAAATGAAAAATATGATTATATTAATTCAAATATATGTGTAAAAAGTAAATAAATAATTATTTAATTAAGTTAATTTTATTATTTAGTATGTTATATTCAAGTGATTATTGGATCTATACATAATGAAAGCGATCTATCCAAACCAACGTAATTTCCTTAGGTTATGATTTATCTCTCTTTACATAACAATCCATGAATAATTTTATCATTCTATAATTCTATATATAATATATATATACTACTCCAATATATACAACTCATCTATATAGAATATTAAATTCACATTAATTTGATGGGGATATACATGTTTTAATTGTTCCCTTCTCAAATTCATTTGTTAGGAATGCCCAATGAAAGGAAACTTCTCTATTTCTTACCCCATTTTATATACCACTCCATAAGTTTTTTAAACCATCCCTAGATTCTAATATTGATCATTTTATTATGGATTAGCAAAATTAAATTAATTTTTTGTTTTATGAAAACTAATATTCTATTTACCTTTTTAAATAATCATTACCCATTTAATTAAAACCAAGCATAAGAGGTATATTTCCAAGGTTACCCAGAAATTTTTTTTCACATCTTACCATTACATAGACATCCATTGTCATGAACAAATCTTGTGTTTCATATATCATCATCCAATATGTTCTTAATCAATGATTTCATTGAATCTATTATAATATATCATCTATTTATTCTATAAGATTTGATTACTCAACTCTTTTCTTCCAATGGGTAATCAAAAGGTTTATGCCTTTTGTATGATTCCTAATATTGAAAAAATATACCTCAACATGTTATGATTGGTAATCCCAGAAATAGATCCAATTTAACTTATAAAATTTAAGTCTCATTAGATGATATGTATATGAATAGGGAGAATACCTAATCTAGGGTGGGACTTTGCCTATCATGTGATGTTGTTTAGGATTTTAAATGTGACATATTAGTATGTCATGTTTTTTGCAATTTTAGTGTTCCTATGTTTATTTGATATTATCAGTTAATTTTCATTGTGATATTATCCAATGTGATTATTCATTATCATTTTAATTTATGATATCTTCTTATTCCTTTTAACCCATATTCTATGCTTCGTTAGAAGATTTATTCCTTAATGAGGTTTTGCAGCTCACCCCTTTAGATTTCGAATTCTCCATGTTATCCATTGAAATTTTAAGAGCATTATTTGATTTAGGATCTAATTGTGAAAATTAAATTAAATAAATGGTATTTCAATTTTATGTTTTTTTATTTACATATTCTCCCAAATATAGTAGGCCTCTCGAACATTAGTTCTTATGTGATGGAAATTTAGGATAAATATAATTTTATAATATCTGTAAAAGGATTGGGTCTCTAAAAAAATTCATTTATTTTTCTTACTAGATATAAAAGAATTAATAATAATTATTAAATTAATATAATAACATCAATATATAATAATTATAATAATTCCATTATAATTTTAATGATATAATATATTTGAAAGAGAATATTATGGATAAATGATTATGAAGAAGGAAATTCTTACATTTTTATCTAGTTCTTCTCTTACAGATCTCATTATAAGTGAATTCATTAAGATATCATATGTAAATAATGGGAATAAGGGTGGAAAAATTATTTATAGGAATGTGATTTTGGGAAAGTTTTCATAGTAAATTTTACTAGGATGTGTGACCATAGTTGGGTGGAAGTGATCCCCATTTATAACTAAAGAAATAGTATCCTTTATGAATACTATTTAAATTCCTTGCCATCGTTAAACTATTTCTTGGTTAATGGAAAATATTTTCATAATTACAGAATTTATAGTGGTATTAAGACTATAAATATTCAAAATATAATTTTCAAACTTTTTTTAAACATGATTAAATTATTTTATAACAGGATTTTACGTTTTGAAATTTTGATTTTTACCATGGTAAATAAAATTAACTATGTATCTATAAATTTTTTTAAATAATTATAAGGTAGTAGTTATAAATAAATGTTTTTGAATTCAACCTAAATTTAATATCCAATTACACTATTTAAATTTAATAACATTACAAAATCTACTTTTGTATTAAAATATTTAAGAAAATTTGTTGAAAAACAACTCTTAACAATTACGTGTGTCTAATATTATTTAATATTGATTTTAAATTAAATTGGTGTCAATGAACATAAATATATGTTTAAAAATAATAATATAGACATAATATGAAGTAATATAATTTGTCTTATTTAAAAGATAACACATGATCTTAAGAAAATAGTTCATAAAATGGTGTTACAATAATTATCATAGCAATTAAATTTAATCTTAATATTATTATTTATGTATTGAAATGAAATTAGACATAATAACTAATATATAAATTTTGAACTCAAATAGGAAGTAAATATTTTTATATTAAATTTCTAAAAGTGATTATTTATATTTTTAATATAAGCATGTAAAAAAGTTTTATAATTTGACATATCAGTTGAGTATATATAAATTAAAACTTTTTTTATAAATTACCTTTTTAAAATTATTTATAATAATTATTAAATATATATTTTTAAATAATATTGGATTCATAAAATTTTATTTTATTTTTGAATAATAAAATTGATAGTTTTTTCAAAATATGTATTTTAACACTTTTCCTAATAACGTATTTTTTTTAAACACAGCAAAAAATTTAATATTGAAACTATTTTAATGACAAATAAAAAAAAGTTAATTTTTTTAAATGGATTTTATAATTATTATAAACATTACATTAAATTAATACCATAAAATACAATGATAATATATTTTTATCTGAAATTTTATTTTGGTTTAAAAACATTTTATTTAATAATAAATTAATAATTAATCTATTATTAATAATTTTTAATAAAAAATTATTTAAATTTTGAGTGAAATTATTTTTTTGCAAATTTTTAATTTTTTATTAACTATACTAATTGAGTCGATATTTATAAGGGAATTTTGTTTTTTATTATTGATATATATATATATATATATTAATTTTAAATCCACATTTTTTATTAGATATTCTTATAGATTCCTTACCATTGACTTTACTGGTTTCTTTTTTTTGTGTGTTTCATGTGAAACAAGCTATTGATAATTATTTATATTTATGATTAATGTTTTAATCCATAAATGACCTTGAAAAAATATATTTATGGTGGATAAAATTGTGTAATTATAATATCAATTATTTAATTTACATCAACTTGATGAATCTGACTTATTTTAATGCTGATGGAATGAATGTCCTCCACCGAAGCATCATTCCAAAACAATAACTATATACCCATTCTTTATTACATTAAATAAAAAGAAACCCTAGAATTAGTATGGCTACATCTTTTAGTATTCCAACCATATAACCCAATTTCAAAATAATAAGAACTATAATTTCTTAATAACCCTAAAACCCAAGGAATTACAATATCCCATTCGTCCCCCACACATAGGTATTCACATCCTTAAGGAATCAAGTTCCAATTATTAGATAATATCTCAAACATACATAGTATAAATAGAGTCTATGAGGGTAACTATAGATCCCTTAAAAGGGTGATTTAATATGCATCAATAAATAATATGTCTCTCTAGATCCACATGACCATTCCCCAGAGAGAAAATACCATGGTTCATAAGAGTCGAATTCCCCCATCAAGTAATATTAAAAAATACAACATAATATTTTCATGAAACTTTAAAAAATTTAACAGATAGTCTTTAGTGAAATCAATCACATTAAATCACACATATGTAATTTAAACCCTATGGTCCCGATATTATTCAAGAACAAAATCCACATTATAAAATTATCCAACAACAAAATACATAAATAAAAAATCAACTAAAAATATCATTCATGATTATATATTACACAAATAACTGGAAAAAACAATACCATAACCCAAGTAATATGAATATCACACCAAAAAGGTGTTCTTGACTCATAATTAATAAGTCTAAAGAATACAACACTTCCATATTCACCATCTTCTCTATTCGAAATAGAAACAATTCACATTGATACCATTTTCTCTCATCCCAATAGAAGACCACTCATAAATATACCATCAAGAGGATCCACTTGGCCTTATGAATGCCTCTCTATATCGAAAGGATTATGATAAACGATGTGCTCATAAATCATACATTGGGGAGACTATGACCTAAATATGAAAATTATCAAATAATGAGAGAAACAAAAAAACATCATCCTAAAAAATACCTCAGAGTATACCAAATTAAATAGGAAATAATAACATAACAAATAGACTATATTAAATTATACATTCCTACATGAACTGATTACTTACATTGATGATAAATTTTTTAAATTAATAAAAGAAACAAGCCACACATGAATTTTTTACCACATCCCCATGACTCAAACAATATTAGCACCATAAATCCCCATCGATCTACCATTGATTGATCCACTACCCAACACATCCTCAAACCATTAAAAATATCATAAAATTTATTTTCACACCCAATATCATATTTTAAGTGTTAGAAATGGTTCTCTTATGGCCACAAAAACATCCCCCAAAATACTATATTATAAGCATGTGTGTTCAAGAGGGGAAAATGGTTTTAAAAATCATTTACACAAGGTCATTATGTTCTAACCAATCCACCTTGATACCCAAACACACCCGCTTTAGCCAATTATAGAATCTAGTGGCACAATTCCATTTCATTAAAATACATATTGGGTTATCATGTGATATATGAACAACGTTTACAAAATATCTACCTGAATAATCTATTTATCGAATCATGCCACTTATTGTTGTATAAACCATCTCCATACCCAAATACACAGGGTATCAAATAATCCTATCCTGGACACTATACAAATATTTAGGGTAGGTTCCAATATCCATTTACTCATATAAACATATCAATCAATGCAGCCTACCAGCACCAACCCATGTTAGGTTACACCAACGTGCACATTATATTCACTAAATTTTCACTCAAGGTAGAGAATAATATTTTCATAAAGAAGAAACTTGTTAGTCAATGTTTGGTCTCGTACCATGTTTCAGATCACATTACAACCTATAATAAACATCTATCTTAATCCATTACATTACATCATCTAGTAAATCATGATGAGGCCGTTATCTATAGTACTACATTATGACTCAATATAAAGGACTTATATCACTTGATAATAACTAAATTATTTCCTAAGGAAGGTTTATAATAGCACAAAAATTAATAATGTGAGTCCAAGAATCTTTATCCCGCATCCAACAATAAATATATAATAAACTAGCATCGAGTACCATTTGAATCGGTATCAAAACCAATTTACTACTATCATGAAGGAAGTAGATGCACCACAAATGATCATACATTAGAAATCTTTCTTTACGAATGATTTACCAAAAAATATAAATCAATGAACATTATGGAAACATAAATATAAAAAATATTACAAAACCAACTAAATAGATAGAGAATTAAAAATTGAAAAATGTAAAAAACTACCAAAACCCATATCATGGTTTTCCAAGACCACTAACAGTGTCCCATGACACTCAACCTAGACCAATTTATCATGAACCCACATAAAAAGTTTAATCGAACAACAAAAATATCTTATGTAATATCATGGAAACAACCACCAAATAGTATAAGTAGGGTGTGAACTGATAAATACTTATTTGATTCCACCAAAGTGTTTATGTAGTTAATTAATTAGGTAATACAAATATTCAAAAAGTGAGTGTGGAGAATTAAAATTTATTATGGAACCTTGTTTTTATTAAGAATGTGATTCCTTGATGAATGAAAACTTAATAATGCTCTCGTTTCTTCATAATGGCGATTAGGGATTCTCATCCACTTTTCCCTTGTAATCGATGGCAGATTTCTTTCCTAATGGCCGCTTTGATTCTCATAAGCACCAGGATCCAGTGCTTGTTAATTGAATTCATTTGGATTCTATCCAGTGCTAGGTCTGTTTTGAAAATCCTGATTTTAATCTGGAATTGGAACACGATCGAGGATCCCAATGGAACTCGATTAAAATTCAGGATCCACAAGAACCCTTGGTTTGGAAGAAGAATGGTTTATCATTTTTGGAGGCCCTCTCGGGTATCAGGGAGCCTTCTAAGGATGACTCGCATAAACCATTTAACGTAACAAGATTAGCGAATGTAGGCTTCTCTGTCGAGGCTGATCCAGAGGCTCTCCAATATAGGATTGACTTATGCATGTTCTCAATTTTAGGTCACGTGATCTATTCAAAGGGTGATAGACCCTTTTCGTATGCTAAACTCAAGAATAAAATCTCACATTGCTGGGGAAATAGGGAATGGAGGTTAATCCCCATTGGGAGGGGATTTTTTTCATATCATCCTGCAATCTAGGGAGGCTCTAAACTCGGCCTGGAGCATTGAAAACTTGCAGCTGAAGCCTGGAATTCTAAGGCTATCAGAATGGGATGTAAACTTTAATCACTTCAATCTTAAGCAATCCAATGCCCAAATTTGGATAAGGTTTCATGGTCTAAACTGGGTGTATTGGCACCCAAAGATTCTGAATGATATAGCTTCTTGTATTGGAACACCTATTCGAATGGATAAAAGGACCATTTATGGGGAGCTTGTTTTCTTCGATCGCATGCTGATAGATGTAAACATGGAATTGAAACGGCCTAATAGTATAGCCTTTATGGCTAAAGGTAACAGATCAGAAGTGAGAGTGGAGTATGAAAATGTCCCTCCTTTCTGTGAGGTATGCAAGATGTTGGGGCATTTGGTGGCCAATTGCAGAGTCCTACGGTAGAAGCTAAATGCGCTAATTAAACCAGAATGTCATGCTTTCAATAAAAACAAAAAGCATAAAAATATCCCTCCTGAAAATATTGGAGGCCCCGGGAAGGCTGATCCTTTACAGGGTTCCCAAAAAATTCAGGCAGTAATTCTTACTGATATTCAAAAACAAAGTCATCCCTCTGTTCCAAATAAGCACAGGCCTGGCTCTAGCAAGAAGGATACATGGGCCGATATAGTGGAGGAAGAGGAATCTAAAGAGTTTGAAGAAGCATTGATGTGTTCTATTCTTGCGATTGACACTAAGATAATTCATGAACTTGAATCTGAAATCTCAAAAGATATTTACAACCTAGTTTTACTCTGTCAGCAATAATTGGAGGAGGAACTCATTTCCCTTGAATTGTATAATGACATTCTCAATCTAGTATGCTCCTCAAGGTAGGGATTAAATGATAAGGAGGTTAAAATGGACCCCTCTAAGCTGAAAGACACTGAAAAGAATGCTGTGGTAGATTGCCAAATCAACTATGGGAAAATTATGAATGGGAAGAACACTGGGCATGATGGACAGAAAAGTTAGGGCTCTGAAATCTCAATCAAAAAGGGTTCTGCTGATACATAGGTCATTCCTATGGATGAAGATGATCAAAACAGAACCAGAAATGCTTGTAATGTCCCAATTACTATAGAGAATCGGGAAACCAGACCATAAATGGGGAATGAAACCAAGGATGAAAGCGTCATAAATACCAATATGGATGCATCTAACCTTCTTCAGGGTTCCACAGTTCCTAATAAAAAGGTTGGTCGACCTTCAAAAAAACCAGCGGGAAAAAATATGAGGGGCTCCACCCCCGGAACCACTTCCAAATGAAAATTCTATTCTGGAATTGTCAGGGCATAGCTATTCTAGAAACCACCATGTCAATCCAGATGATCATCCAAAGGCATAAACCCTCTCTTATAGGCCTCTATGAGCCTAATAAAATCTTCCTTCCTATTCTCGCTAACTTTCAGAAGTTGGGCTTTTCATTAATTGAAACCAATAGGTTCTCAACAGATGTCAAAAGGCTATGGGTTCTGGCTCACTCTTCTCTCGCCAGTACCTCCATGGAAATCTCTAGTGACTAGTAGGTCACATATTCCTTCAACTATGTTTGTTCTGACTTTGCTTGTACTTTCATTTATGCCAATAACAGGTACCAGGATCGCAGGAATCTTTGTGTTTAATTGGGATCTCTAAACTCTAGCATCATGAGCTCTTGGATCATTTTGGGGGACTTCAATGCTATTTTAAACCCGGATGAGAAAATGGGTGCTCCTAGCTATTCCATCTCCTCTGGAGAATTCCGTGCCTGCATAGATCAATATTATTTTGTTGAGATCAATTTTGTTTTCTCCAGATACACATGGTATAAAAGGCATCTCATCACCTTCGTTTCCAGTAAAATTGACAAGGCCTTCATCAATGGAGTTTCTCTGGACACATGGGGATCTATCTCATGTTCAACCCTAGAAATAATCAACTCTGATCATCATCCAATTCATGTCGATCTTTCTGAAAATGAAATTAAGTAGCCACATCCCTTTAGGTTCAACAAAGCCTGGACGACTCATCTGGAGTGTAGAGTCATGGTGCAGAGCACCCAGAATTGTTTTAAATGCAGGGATGATGCCTTTTAATGTATCACAAAGCTAATACTCCTAAAGTGAAATCTAAATCATTCAAGCAAGGACAGATTCAGTTCCATTGATTCGGATATTTCCTCCCTTGCTAATTCTTTTCTAATTGTTCAAGAGATCACCACTTCCAGTGATTTTTAAAATGGGTGCCTGGATGATGCTGAGATAACCAGTAAGCTTAACAAACATCTCAATCTTAAGGATTCTTTTCAAAGAGACTCCTTCAAGACCTAATGGTTAAAGGATGGCGATAGAATTAGAAATTCTGTAACAACCTCCCGAAAATTCAAAATATGTCTAAACCACTTTCCCTAATAAAAAATGGGGATACCCTCATTGATAAGAGGAAAGACCTTGTAGATCACATCATCCCTTACTACAAGAATCCCTTCAATTGACCAAATACCACCACTCCTCCTATGGATGGTGTGATTCCAAGACATTTAATCATGAGCAGAAATCTATTATCACCGCTATCCCTCTTGATCCAGAAATAAAGGAGGCTATTTCTAGTCTAAAACCTGAAAGCTCTCCGGGCCTAGATGGCTTTGGTAACTTCTTCTTTTAGTATTTTTAGAATATTATTTATGTTGTTGTGTGTAGGCTTGTTACTCATTTTTTAAAAGGAGGGCCACCACCTTGGGGTTTGAATGCTCAGTTTCTTTCCCTCATCGTGAAAGTGGAGAATAAAAATGAAATTCACTTATTTAGGCCTGTTTCTTTGGTAAAAACTGTATACAAGATAATTTGGAAAATCCTTGATAGTAGACATTCATGCATTGCTTGCAAGATTGTGTCTGTAATCAGTTTAGCTTCTTCAAAGAGAGATCGATCCAAGATTTCCTTATTACTGCTTTAGAATGTGTGAACCTTCTCAAAAGTCCTACCAGAGGTGGAAACATTACTATCATGCTGGACATCAAGAAGGCTTTTGACATAAAGGATTGGAGCTTTATATGCATGATTATTTCCATATATGGGTTTGATGATGTCTTTATCAAATGGGTCAAGTCTATTTTCTGCTCAGCTAACATTCCTATCCTAATTAATGGAGATCCTGAAGGTTACATTGATTGTTCAAGGGGTGTCATGCAGGGTGACCCACATTAAGCGATCATTTTCTATATTACAGAGGATTATTTTAGTAGATTCATCTCTATCATGGCTGGAAATGGGAAGCTAAAGACTATTCATTCTAGAAGAGGGATGGTTTCCCCATCTCACCTTCTTGTACGCTGATGACATCATTCTCTTCCCTCAAGGAGACAAGGAAAATATTAAGAACAATAAGAGAGTCCATTTTCACAATGAGATGGTTTCATGTCAGGTGATTAGCTGGAGAAAGTCCATTGTTTACATTGGAAGAAACTTCTCTTCTACCAGGATGAATGATGTTATCAGAGAGCTGGGCTTTCGCGAAGGATATCTCCAATTAATTTATTTGGGGGTTCCTATGTTTTGGGGGAGAGCAAAAGAATGTTATTTCTCTAGAATTGTTGGCAAGATTTGTTGAAAACTCTCCTCATGGAAGGGGAAGTCTCTCTCTATGGATGGAAGAGTATGTATTTTGAAGTCCGTCATCATTTCAAAATGTGTATATTCTTTCGGGGTCTACAAGTGGCCTCTTTCTATACTCAAGAACAAAAACACCTCCATCAGAAACTTCATTTGGAGCAGAAGCATCTCTGAAACAAATCTTACCACAATTTCTTGGAGCTCAGTTTGTAACCCTTATAAAGATTGGGGTCTGAGAATTAAAAACATGACATGATTCAATGATTCCCTACAAGCTGGTTTTATTTTGAAGCATGTTAACACTCAATATGAGGCCTTAGCATTATGTAGGGCCAGATTCATTCATAATTAAAATATGGAATGATTAATTATCTCAATTCATATGTCTGGCCTCCATTTAAGGACATTTTTCTAGAATTGATGTTGATTCCCAGTGGCTTATTTCAAAAGACTCCTCTTTAACTTTCTGGAAATGAAACTTGACTGGAAGACACCTAGAAGACTTGTTTATTGACAATAATTACAATTTGA
This sequence comes from Viscum album, assembly GCA_963277665.1. Taxonomy (NCBI): domain Eukaryota; kingdom Viridiplantae; phylum Streptophyta; class Magnoliopsida; order Santalales; family Viscaceae; genus Viscum; species Viscum album. The sequence goes on along the minus strand of OY728141.1, from coordinate 1,276,184,467 downwards.
ATTTGGATCTGTCAATCAAGGAGCAATTGGGCTGTATGGAGGGTATTCTAAACCATATTATTTCAACTATGGGGAAGTATTCATTCTCCACCAAGGGGTGGATTCTTGGCTTGGGAGGCCACACCAAATGGAATAATCTCCTCAAAGTATTTTTACAAGCCTACTATTTGAAATGTTTCAGACTCTCAGTGGATGGGTAAGTTGAGTAAGGGATTTTGGAAACAATCACGTGCCACTTTTTCTTGGAGACTACCACACAAGAAACTTCCCCTTGATGAAATTCTTCAAAGGTGTAGAATATCTATCTGCTCTAGATGTTCTTTATGTCATCGACACAAAGAGTACATAGATCACCTCTTCCTCAGTTGTGTGGTTACTGCAGCAATGTGGCAGGCCATCTTCAGTTTATTTGAAGTGTCACTGCCTCATGGCAACTCAATGATGGACTTCATGCTAACCTGGCCTTTGATTAATTTAAATCCACAACTCAGGTATCTATTATAATCTACTGTGGAATAATTACTTAGTATTATATGGAAATCCAGAAACAAGGCCATTCATGAGCATCAGAAATTCAGCACTGGTACTGCAATTTATGGGTTCCTCGGTGCTGTCTGTGAGGTTGTTCTGCCGAGAACCTTCTATAGTGATAATTAATTTCATGATATCTCTATTCTGAAAAGGCTGGGAGTCCGGGGCAACTTCCCTCCACCTCATGGAACAATTTAAGTGCTTTTGAAACCTCCCTTCCAAGGCTGGATCAAGATCAACATGGATGGAGCCTTGTGAGTTATCCCAGGTAACTCTGACTTTAGGGAGGTTTTCGAGATCATACAGGGCGTGTTGTTGGTTGTCATTATGGCTCGTGTGGCTTCGTCACTACACTTGATATAGAGATGACATCTGTTATTGATGTGGTTGAGCAATCTAGGAGAAGGGGTTGGGAAAAACTATGGGTTGAATGTGATTCCACACAAGTGGTGATTGCTATTTGGACAGGTGCCCTTCATCTTTCTTGGAAGATGACCAATAAGTGGTCAAGATGCTTGGTTCTTCTCTACTCTAAGTAGAACATTGATAGACTTGTCTATTGAGAAGAAAATGCGTTGGCTGATGGTCTTGCGAACAGAGGTGGTAATAGCTCTGGTTTTCATTAGGAGGATCAAGCTCTGGGTGATCACCTTTCTTTTCTAAGGAAGTATTAATTTAAGGAACAAACTTTTAGACTGCTGTAAGTTCTTTTTTCTGATCAATAAAGGGATCATGCTTTTCTAGACAGGATCTCAGTCTTTATAAAAAATTAAAATTTATTATAGTTATTTAACTCCTTCAACATCATATTATAAAAATGAATAGTGTGAAACCAAATTTCAAACAATTCAACAGTATTTTGGATGAAAAAAAGAAATAATTCCATTAAGGACTAATAAAAACATTTTCATAGAAATATTAAAACATTTCTGAAAATATAAGGTGAACCAAACAAAGAGATATGTCCATGAATAAAATATAAATGTTCTATACTATAATAATTATAATATAATCAATGTGACTCATATTAATAATTAGATCCATTAATAAAGCAAATCTATCTCATTAATCATACCCTAGTTCTAATTAGTGACAATGAACAATATCATATATTGAATAGAAGGTAATAGGATATCATAGTTATGTACTACAAACACTATTTATTCCACAATAGTATAGCTAATAAAAAAATTGTGGTTAACAACTAAGAATAGATGTTCTCTAAGGTGGTCAAATGATAACCTAATCCACACAAACAACCCTTAATTTTATTATTTTCACTACCTAAAACATTAATATTATTCGTGGACCCACCATTAAGGGTGTGAGTCTTGTTGAGAAGAATAAATTTAGGTCATCTCATCTAGCTAACCGGGTTGCCTTGAAAAGTTGAAGAATGTGAGTAAGGAAATCCAGTAACATGGATAATAATAGAAATCATCTTTATTATCAACATGGGATCATGAAATCACCACATCATCCAATCATGATTTCACATATTGATCTAGAATATGAAAGAATTAATTTAATTAATCCCATTATCAATAATCATCATTAGGAATTATATGATTCATGAATGTTGTGTGAAGGGATTATCACAATATAGGATAATCAAAATGTTCTAATCCAAAAAACAAGCATAAATAATTTCATATCAAACGAATTATATCAAATAATAATTCAAAAGTGTAATAATACCCACTTACACTCACAATACATCAACAAAATACCATATTTTCCTTTGAATAATAAATTAAATTCTAGATACCCATAAGTCATTCATGGAATAATTTTCACAATTAAAAAGTATTGATTTCAAATTGAAACTTGCTATTATAACCTTGTCAAAGTAAAAAATCACTCATTTTAACACTCATAACAAAAATCCATTTATAAACAATGATAAAATTATTAAAAATTTCATCTTGGTCATTTCAAAAATCATGTTGTCATATCCATGTGTAAAAAATTAAATGAATTAAATAATTTCATTCAAATCATGCAATTTCACTATGAAAATATAAAAAAGGAGTAATCTCAAACATTCAGAAAAAAACATTAAAACAAATATTTTATATCAATATAAACATGGAATTCAATGAATAAAAAAGAGAGAAATGTTTTATGGTAAATTCAAATTTTTAAATCAAATACTCCAATCATATAAAAGTGGATTATAAAAAAATTCAATAGCTAATATGATGACACACTTTTTAGAACATATACAAAAAAGAAGAAATAAATGTCTAGAAATTACCAATAAATAACGGATCACGTAATTATGGAATTTAATAAGTACACATACTAGTATATTCCAGGATCAATCCAAAATGAATTGGAGATGAGTCACCTCTAACAGAGAACATCAAATCAAGGAAGATGGATATCTACATAAAAGTGATGAGATCCTATAAATATAATTTCACATTATCTATTCCATATAATAAAATTCCTATTAATTCCATGGACTCTAGGAATAATGGATCAAGAGTATAAGGGGGTTGAGAGACCAAGAAGGGAATGACATATTAGAATATGATTGTTTCTTCAAATGGGATGTCGATCCAACAAGATATGTTTTTGGTATTATTAAAATATCCTAATAGGACCCCATGAATTATGTGACTCAAATAGAGTTTAAGGAAGATATAAAATAACATAAATGATGGTTTTTTAGTGTGTTTCAAAATTTTCCCGGATGATTCCCATGTCCATTGAGACCACCAGCTTGCTGGTGGCATAATGTTCTATATTTTGGTTACATTAGAAATGATATGGCCCATGGAATGCCCATTTCCTAGGAGGTGACCCTCACTAATGAGACAAAAGACCACTTATTGAATGACTAAATTTAGTTTTAGGCCTAATATTTACTTTATTATTTAGGTCTATATTCATCACCATAATAATCGTATGAAACAAATATAATAGGAGTCCCTCGATGAAAGAGAAAGGGATTCCATTATTATATATTTAACGACCCAATGTTTTTAATTGGAAATTACCTTCTCATAAGTATGTCATAAAATCACATGAAAACACTAAAATATTAACTTCTATGTTCTAAGTGACATTTAAACATATGTTTGTCATTTCTGTGTTTGTAATTTCGATAATCTGGCATAGACGGTTGTAATCAGAAAGTTATTTTTTTTATAAGGAAAACATAATTTTTGATGAATAGTAACCTAGCCTAATGAATAGTAACATACCCTTATGAATAGTGATATAACCTAATGAATAGTATTCTCACCAATGGTGGTATAAAAATAATTTTCAAGTGGGAAGTATGATATACCTATATTCTAGAATATGTTAATGAATGTTTTAAAACTGGTTTTCATAATAAATTATTTTTTAATTAAATATTAAAATAATCATATTTGGAAAAATATTTCTAAAAAATGGACTTCTTTTTTGGATTCTACACGTTGAAAAATTGTTCGGGTGAATTTTGGTGAATTTTTTGAAATACTTGTCTTTTTATGAATAGTAGAATTCGATAATTCACAATAATTGCAAAATAATGGATTAATTGAGTAATCGATGATGTTATGCTGATCTAAGCCCTCTTGGTTTGCGATAAAATGATAAAATCACTATTATTAGTCATGTAGTACTTACTATTCTTGTTTTGTGAAGAAATAATAAAATAATGATTATAATATTATGAAATACCTCCTCTCCTCCACTATAAAAAACCCCCTTCACTCCCTCTTTCCTTCACTCCTCTCAAGCCTAGTGCCTTTCCAATATTCTTCCAAATCTCTCCCCAAGCTCCTCTCTCACTTCCAAATGCTCTCAGCCTCCTCAAAATACCAAAACCTCTCCTATTAAGAGGTTCTCAAAAGATGAAGTCTCAAGCGGTAAATTCTCTTTCCTATTCCATCATTTCTTTTCAGATCTCTTTCTATTTGTTTCTTTCCTCATGTCCCTTCACCATAATAGTAATAGAAATCTAGTAACATAAATGTACTGGAATTTATTCATACTAATGGTATATTTCATTATCTTTTCTCCTTTCCCCATAATTTTATTTAAATGATATGAAAGCACCGTTGGAGATATGCTAATTTAGCACATTCAAGGACAACTGTTCATTAATGTCTATTGTTATCATTAATTATAGTCATTAAACCATTTGTGTTATGGTTGAACCAGATTATTATATATGTATTATAACAAATTTTTGGTTCTGTAATTCATTTCTACAAATGTAATTATATTATAAAAACAAAACATGTTCTTTGTAATAAAACCCACCGATTAACAAAAATGGTTTTCACTAAGGTTTTAAATAATCAATCAACTTCACTATAAGTAAGCTAATTAAAATTAAAACCAAGTAATCTCCTAGATGTGAACTAAATAATATAACCTCAATTTTGGGAAACCACTTTGATCTTACATATAATCCATACATTAGTATAAGTGAACTGATCTTTTAAAGTCAAGTAAACAAATGAGTTCGAACAATGGAATTGAACCATATAACTAATCAGAAAAGGATATGAATGACTAAAAAGTGTTATAATAAATAAATTACATATATAAGACGTTATGGACTTATTAAATAATAATATTAAATTTTTTTATTCAGTTATTTAATAACAAGTGGAGAACATTAACAGATTTAAAGTAATGGATCCCCTCCTTTTCGCTCTTAATCAAGATTGTTATCTATGCTCTGCCTTTTTGTGTAATATCAAGTAATGGGGTCTATTTTCTCAACTACCCCATACATCCCTAATGTTTTTTATGGGATGAGAAACCCTTTGTCTCTATCATCAATCCCTCTTAGTTACACCTGATACCATGCCGATGAACCATAAAGGATTCAACCCGAACTTCCTTTATTCATTTGGGTAGCTCTATCATTTTTTTAACCAAACCGTAGTGGTTTTTTCATTTTATGGTGAAGATAAAAATTCTTTATATATTCTCTAAACTCATGTTCCAATATCCATCTCTCATTCTCTTTCACGGATATACATTTATTTAAGTGAATCTCACCTCAATACGTCCCAATAAGCACATTCATTTTAAAGAAACTTACCAAACTAATACTGAATTTCATGTTCACTCTATATTCGGTTTTAAGACCCCAATGTCTTTGTGAATTTATTATTTGTACTATGAAAGACTTATTTTTTCAATTACGGTTTTATATAAAAGAATGTCTTTCTTACTAATTTAAAAGCTCTATAGTATTGTCCATAAAATCGCACAAAGATGTGTTAATGTTAATGTCTCTCAAAAACATTTCTTATGTGATGTCACATTTAATTGTTACCACCTTCTATGATATATTCCTATATTATTTTATGAGAATCTATGTATGTTCAAATCCCTTTCCTTCATGGACACTTTCATGATACACTCATTGGTTATGCTTTATGTCATGATTGTGGTACCCAATTCTCTCCATGGGTAACCATATGTTTATGAACAATTGATAATGTATAATTAATCATGTGGAAAGAATATTTATGTGTTAAGAATATTTATGTGGCATGAATATTCATTAAAATGTTGAGATGGGTGCACCTAGATAGCACTCCAATGCATTGGGTAATGTTGAGTCTCATGTGATGCTATGCGAAATGGGACTCATGGTTATCCTTGACCCATGCTAAAATGGGAAACAGGATTGGAGGTTAGCCTTGACCTCTACTAAAGAAATGTTTTATGATTCTGCAAAATTTATTGAATTCCATGTTTATTTGATCACATGCTTATATTAAATGATTGTATAAGTTTCATGCTTTGGATATCATTATGTCATGCCTCCTAACTCATGTGCTCAAGATGTATACGTATGTTCATTCCCTTACTATGTTTTTTAGCTCATCCCTTTTTTATGTGTTCCCCAGGGTACCCTATATAGATGTAAGGGCCCAAAGGAAGTAAGTTGCTCTTTATGGAGATTAAACAAATAAGTGTTTCTTTTTAGCCCCATGTTTTGTGTTATATGTACCAAGTCTTCCAGGACACTATACATAAAGATTCTTGGCTGGTACTCTGATGATTAATTATTCTTGAAATCATGAAATGTTATATTGAAAATGATCGGGTCACTATATTTGGTATCAGATGATGGTCTAGTTATTTTAAGATATTAGGAATAGATCTCCTTAGTGAGAACCTTAAGGATGAGCCTAGTGTATGAAAACAGTCGAAAATTTTGGTGGGTATTGAGTAATTGGTTTATCAAACAAATACATCCCAGTATAGATACGAGCAGGTAGATGCGGCTCTGGCAAAGATGTATCATGGGGTAAAACCTGAAAAACCCGCTTTGAGCTAGACTCGAATGGGAACTGGTGCTAAATAACAGACCCTACTGTGGTTTTGGTTACGACACTCTTGGGGGATATGATTCGGTAGATTCAAGGGCTTATTAAAAACCATTTTTTTGGGACAAAAAGAAGCCCATAAGAATATAAGTTATGAAATAGAGTGTGGATAACCTTGATATAAACATAAGGAATCACAAGATAAAATGTACTTCTTCATTACAAGTTTATAATTTTATGTTCAAATTTTCCTTTTTTATGCACAATAGATTTGTAATCAAGTCCTCTAATTATACGTTATTTTTCTTATTTGATAGCGGAAAATAGAAGAACACATTCTAACAACCAATGTGAAAGGAAATATGATGATTTAACTAATGATATGCTTGATGTGACAGAAGCGGGTGCTCAAAACATCATGGCAGTACTTGCTCAACTGGCTTGAGTTATGAATAATAACTTGAATTAGGTGGAACATCCACCTCCTCCATGAAAGTAGCATGTTTCCATAGAACCCACATGTAGAAAAGGCATCCCATGTTTAGTGGGCCTTCTGATCCCCTCCTTGCAGAACAATGGATTAACTCCATTGAAAATATTTTCTCCTTCCTCCAGTGCTCGGAAGAAGAGAAAGTTGTACTGGCGGTCTATCCGTTTGATGGGGAAGCTGATCAGTGTTGGAAAATGATCAAGAATACAATGTCCCATAAGTAAATGTATTCCATAGATTGGGAGGAATTCAAGAGGATGTTTTCAGCTAATATTTTCCTCAAACTCTCCGTATTAAGATGGAAAGAGAGTTCCTCGGACTCAAGCAGAAGGAAGATGAGTCCATTGGGGCGTATGAAGTGAACATTATAAGGCTTGCAAGGTACACCTCTGGATTTTTCAAGAACACTGATGGAAAGGTGGATCTATTCTTTAGCAGACTGAAACCGAGTCTATAAAAAGCGTTGTTGATTCAAGAGTTTGACAGTTATTAAGAGATTGTCTGTTGTGCCCTCAAGGTGTAAATAGAGATTGGAGACTCTCCGTGCTCTCATCGGCCCACTGACAAGAATAAATAAATGGAGAAAAATATGGGTGGTTCATCAAACAAATCCCATGATGGAAAGAATCCTAACATTCCCCATTACAAATAATTATGGGAAGAAGAATATTGGTGACTATCTCAAGGGAACCATGAATTGTGTCAAATGATAAAAGTTTGGTCATCTGGCCAAGAATTGCTGAAGGGATATGAAAAATCCCACTAATGTTGAAGAAGAAAGGAATGTTCCGACCAACACTCATCCTGTAGTGATGTGATACAACTGCAAGGAGCTTTGGCATTATGAAAACAATTACCCTTAGCCGAGGGTTGATGGAGGCAATCAGCAACAACCTCCAAAGCAATAAGGAAGGGCTTATGCTATCACTACCACTGAGGTGGAGCCGAAAAACAATGTGGTGATAGGTAAACCTGTTATTCATTCAAGAATAGATAATGTAGTATTTGATTATGCTTCTACGCATTTGTTCATATCTTTCATGTATAGTATAACTATTCAAACACCACCACAAAATTTGGAGGAAAATTTATCTGCGAGAACAGTGAATGGGGAAATTATTGCATCCATGGTTTATAACTCTTGTTGGTTAACTTTTGTGGACTGAACCTCCCAGAAAATCTCGTTATACTTCCTTTAGTGGATTTCGACGCTATATTGGCCATAGATTGACTATCTTTGTACAAGGCCAACATCAATTAATGGGAAAAGGAGATCACTTTTCACATACTGAAGCATCCTCTGATTCATTACAAGTGTAAAGAGGAAGATGAGTCTCCTTTAGAATCACCGTCTCATGTTTGGATATTTCTTCCTGGTGATAAATCATATCCAGTTTAAATTATTGCGAAAAAGGATAGAATCATTCTTGAAGACATGCCCATCACGAGGGATTAAACTAATTTATTTCCTAAAGAGTTTCCTGGTCTTCCTCCTGACCAAGAGGTTGAGTTCTCAATTGAACTTATCCATGGATCTCTTCTAATCTCGAAGACACCTTACTGAATGGACACTGTGGTGATGAAAGAGTGGAAGAAGGAGTTACAAGAGAACATAGAGAAGGGTTTTATATTCCGGAGTGCTTCATTGTGGGGTGATCCAAACCTCCTCATCAAGAAGAAGGATGGATCAATGAGCCTTTGTATTGATTATCATGAGAATAATAAAATAATGATAAAGAACAAGTATCCCATTCCACGGATACATGACTTATTTGATCATGTTCATGGGGCCAATTATTTCTCTAAAGATGACCTTTTTTAAGGATATCACCAACTAAAGGTGAGGTAGGATGAAATTCACTAGACTGCCTTTCGAACGAGGTATGGACACTATGAGTTCATTGTAATCCCCTTCGGGCTTAGTAATTCTACAACAATATTCATGGATTTAATGAATAGTGTCTTTAGAGATTACCTAAATAAATCTGTGGTGGTCTTTATTGATGATATTCTGATATACTCCAAGAGAAAGGAGGAACATGAGGAGTATTTGAAAATCATGTTAAAGACATTGTGAAGGGAGAATTTGTACTAAATGTACCGTAAATGTGAGTTATGGATGGAGGATGTATCATTCTTGTGGAATGTTATCTCTATGAAATGGAATTCTATGGACCCTTCCATGAAAAGGGAAATTGAAGAGTGGCCGAGGCCAAATTCTGTAATGGAGATCCATATATTTTTGGGACAAGCTGGGTATTATCGAATATTTGTGAAGAACAATTCACGATTGTCAAACCAAATGACCAAGCTAACATGGAAAGGAGTTGTGTTTGTCTGGAAAAAGAAATGTGAAGACTATTTCAAGGAGTTGAAAAAGAGGCTTATCACCGTTCCTGTAATCACACTCCATTTAGGTGGACACTCTTTGTGGTGTATAGTGATGCTTCTAAGAAAGGACTAGGATATGTGATAATGAAAAAAGATAAAGTGATAGCCTATTCTTCAAGGCTGCTAAAAATCCATGAGCAAAACTATCCTACGCATGATCTGGATTTAGCATCTGTGAACATTGTGTTGAAAATCTGGAAGCATTATCTCTATGGGAAAAATGTGAGATATTTACTGACCAAAAAAGCCTCAAATATATATTCACAATGAAAGAGAATAATATGATCCAGTAAAGGTGGATATAGTTCATCAAGTATTATGACTTCTCAATCCACTACCATCCCAGTAAGGCAAACAAAGTAGCAAATGCTCTAATTAGAAAGGATCATGTATCTTTATCAATGATGAGAATTTAAAAGGATCTGATCTTCTTTGATCTGAAAATGATTGAAATGGGAATCATTAAGGGAGGAACATCATCAATCCGTTCTCAAATTATTGCTCAAACATCCCTCATGGAGAAAATAATGGATGCTCAAGGAAAGGATGTGGAAATTCAGAAAAGGTCGAAAGCTGTTAAAATGAGAAATCCCCCGCTTTCAAAATTGATGAGGAAGGATTTGTAAGATTTGGGACATGATTATTAGTACCACTTGATCCAGAGATAAAGAAGGGGCTATTGAATGATGTATATAGCTCTACCTTATCAATCCTCCCAGAGAGCACACAAATGTATCTAGATCTCCGAGAAAACTTTTGGTGGGACAATACAAAAAGGGAGATTGCCGAATTTACATCAACGTGCCTCATATAAAAACAAGTGAAGGCTCGAGAGACAAAAGTCTACGGGGATGATGCAACCGCTACCCATACCATCATGGAAGTGTGAAAACATTACCTTAGATTTATCACTAGACATCCAAATACATATAGAGCAAAAAATACAATATGGTTCATTGTGGATCGTCTAACAAAGACATCACACATTATCGCAGTTCAAGAGGACTTCTCATTGGATCAACTAGCACGGATTTAACTCAAAGTGGTGGTAAGGTAGCATGTAGTACTACTATATATGGTATCCAATCGTGATCTGAGGTTCATCTTGAAGTTCTAGAAAAATCACCAAAATTATATAAGCACCAAACTAAACCTAAGTACGGCATATCAGCCTAAAACTAATGGCTAGTCTGAGAAAACTATTCAGACAGTGGAAGACATGTTGAGAACATGTTTTATGGAATGAAAAATAGGATTGGACCAACATATTTTAACGTTTGAATTCTTCTACAACAATATTTTCCACTAGAGAATCTGAATGGCACCATATGATGCCCTTTATGGGAAACGGTGCAGAACAACGATGTTTTGGGATGAATTCGGTGAGCGTAAGCTGCTAGGACCTGAAATGGTCGATAAAATGGTGAAGATGGTGAAAACCATTCAGCATCATAACAAGGCATCCCAAAGTCGATAGAAGAGTTATGATGATAACCATCGTTGAGACCTTATGTTCAAAATTCCATGATGACTTTCATGTATCCCTCTTAAGGATGTACATAATAGACACTTCACATGTACTCTTTTCAGAGGTGGTACAGTTGGAGGATGATCTCTCATACGAGGAGTAGCCAGTGAAGAGCATGGATCATAGAGACAAAGTTCTACGCAACAAGACTACTCATCTGGTCAGAGAAATATGATAAAACCTTAAGTACGAGGAGGCAACATGGGAACAGGAGGAGGCAATAAAGGAAAATTGCCCACAACTATTTTTTTCATAGAATTTAAAACAGAATTTTGAGGGAGAAATTTCATAAGGGGGGAAGAATGTAACGAACGAATGTTTTTCAATGGAAATTCCCTTCTCATAATTATGTCATAAAATCACATAAAAACACAACACAATGAATTAATAAGTGCTAAGTGACCTTTAAACATATGTTTTTCACTTATGTCTGTTGAATTTCGAAAATATGGCATACACTGTTTTAATCAGTAGGTTATTTGGAGTCTGACAAGGAAAACATAATTTTTGGTGAATAGTAACCTACCATAAATAATATTAACATACCCATATGAATAGTGATATACCCTAATGGATAGTAACCTCACAAATGGTGGTATAAAAATAATATTGAAGTTGGAAGTACGATATACCTATATTTTAGAATAAGTTAATGAATGTTTTAAAACTGGTTTGGATAATAAAATATTATTTGAATTAAATATTAAAATAATAATATTCAGAATAAAATTTTTAATAAATGGACTTAATTTTGGGATTCTACATGTCGAAAAATGTTTAGGGTGGGTATTTTGGATTTTTTTCATACATGATTTATTTATTAATAGTAGAATCTGATAATTCACAATAAATTCTAAATAATGGATTAATTTAGTCATCGATGATGTTTTGTTGATGTATGCCCACATGGTTCCAGATCACATGATAAAATCACTATTATTGTTCATGAAATACTTACTATTCCTTTTCTTGTGAAGAATTAATAAAATAATGATTATTATATTATGAAATCCCTCCTCTCCACCACTATAAAAACCCCCATTCACCCCCTCTTCTCTTCACTCCTCTCATCCATAGATTCTTTCCAATATTATTCACAAATCTCTTCCCAAGATCCTCTACCAAGTCCAAAAGCTCTCAACATCCTCAAAATACCAAAACCTCTCCCTTTAAGAGGTTCTCAAAGGAGGAAGTCTGAAGAGGTAAATTCCTCTTTCCAATTCCTTCATTTCTTTTAAGTTGTCTTCCTTTTTGTTTCTTTACTCACCTACCTTCACCATAATAGTATGCTAAAACCAGTAACATACATGCACTAGAATGTATTTATGCTAATATTATATTTATTTATCTTGTCACCTTTACCCACCCTTTTATTTTAAAAAAATGAAAGTACCGATTGAGATGTACTAATTTAGCACATTCAAGGACAACAGTTTATCAATTTCTTTTATTATCATTAAGTATGGTCATGAAACCATTTGTGATATGGTTGAAACAGATTATAATATATGTATTATACCCTATTTTTGGTTATGTAATTATTTTTCACAAATGGAATTATGTTATATAATCAAAACATGTTCTTTGCAATCTAACCCACTGATTAACAGTAATGGTTGTCACTATGGTTTTAAATAATAAATCATCATCACTCTAAGTAACATAATTAAAATTAAAACCATGTAATCTCCTTGATGTTCGCTGAATAATATAACCTCAATTCTACAGAACCACATTGATCTAACATATAATCCAAACATGAATATAAGTGAACCGATATTTTAAGGTCAGGTAAACAAACGACCCAAAACAATGAAATTAATCCTTATAACTAATCAAAAAAAAATTAAATGAACTTAAATGGGTTATAATAAATAAATTACATATAGAATAAATTTTGGGATTATTAATTAATAAGGATAAATTTTTTTATTTAGGTATTTAATAAAAAGTGGAAAACACTAACAGATTTAAGGTAAGGGATCCTCTTTTTTTCGCTTTTAATCACGATTGTTCCTATGCTATGCTTTATTGTGTAATATCAAGTAATGGGGTGTGTTTTTCACTTCCCCCCATACAACTGCAATTTTTTATAAGTGATTATAAACATTATATCTCTCTTATAAAGCCCTATTAGTTACACCCGATACCATGCTGATAAACCATACAAGATTCTACCCGAACTTCCTTTATTATTTTGTGTTGCTCTATCATTCTTTTTACCAAAATGTAGTTGCTTTTTATTTTTTATGTAATACTTCATCATTATATTTATATTCTCCAAACTCATGTTCGATGATTCTTCCCTCATTATCTTTCTGGGATATACATGCTTTTAAGTGAATCTCTTCTTGATACTTCCCAATAAGCACACTCATTTCAAAGGAACTTCCCGAACTATTACCCAATTTCAAGTGCACTCTTTATTATGTTTTAAGACCCCATTATATTTCAAAATTCAGTATTTTTATTATGAAATACTTCTTGGTTCAATTCTGGTTTTATATATAATGATATCTTCTTTACTATTTTAAAATATTTATAGTATTTTCCTTAAAACCACACAAAAATGATTTGATGTTAATGTCTCTCAAATACAGTTCATATGTGATGTCACTTCTATTTGTTTCTACCTAGCATGTTGTATGCCCATATTAGCAGGTGAATGTCCATGTATGGTCTAATACCTTTCTTATATGGACACTATCATGATACACTCATTGGTTATGTCTTTTGTCAATATTGTGGTACCAAACTCTCTCCATGGATAACCTTATGTTTATGAAAAATTGATTATGTATGATTACTCATGTGGAAAGAATATTTCTGTGGTATTAATATTAATTTGGAAAGAATATTCTTGAAAATTATGAGATGGGTGTGCCTAGATAGCTGTCTAATGCATTGGGGAAAGTTGAGTCTCAGGAGATGCGATGTGAAACGAGATTGGTGGTTAGCCGTGACCCATACTAAAATGTGAAATGGGATTTGTGGTTAGCCTTGACCCGTACTAAAGAAATGTTTTATGATTATACCACATTTATATGATTCCATGTTTATATGTTCCCATTCTTATATTAAATGTTTTAATAAGATTCATTTTTTTGATATCATTATGTCAAGCCTCCTAACACATGTGCTTTTGTTGTATCCTTGTGTTCATTACCTTACTTGGCTTTTTAGCTCATCCCATTGTCCATGTGTTCCCTAGGGTACCCTATGCAGATAGATGGGCTCAAAGAAAGTTAAGATATATTTATGGAGATTAAATAATGAAGTCTTTCTTTTTATCTCATGTTATATGTTATATATACATAGTCTTCCAAGACAATAGAGTTACCGATCCTTGGCTTGTACTATGATGATTAATAATGCTTAAAATCATGAAATGTTATATGTAAAAGGCTTGGGACTCTATAATTTACACCACATATCATTTTATTCCTAGAAATATTACATTTTATTAGATAGAAAACAATGATACAATATAAGTTCTACAGTCAAACTATGAGGTTTATTATTGATGAAATATAGAAAGAATCATCTTAGTATAATACATTTCACATGAACACAAAAAGAATGTATAAAAAAATTACAAATAACCCATTAAGACAAAATTTCTTGACCATTATTTTTTGTTAAATGAAATAAAAAATGTATAAAAAGTAGTAAAATAGTGACCTAAATTATGTCTCCACACCATTAATGGCTCACCACAATGGAAGATACTGAAATGCGAAACCTCTAAGAATACACCAATGAAACCAAAGATGACATCTCAATTACTCCATATAAAGAACCATTAAGAGTTAAAACTGAATCATAAAATAAAAGGAACACCAAAAATATCTCAATGTTTTAGAAAAATAAAATATGATCAAGATCTATAAATGAACCCAGCACCAACATTAATTTAATGGAACTAATAATTATTTCTATATTAGGAATGTACTCGATGATAACCTTGGATTTCCATCACAAAGGCTCACCCCACTATGATATTAATTAAATAACCAACAAACCTCTGTGTTACTGGTCAAAAAAATCAACACCATCAAGCATACATGAGTAAAAAATATTTTTGTATCAATGTAAAACTAAAATGAGTTTAAAACTGTCAGGAAATTGTATAATAGAGAACAAAAATAAATCAAAAAGATAGATCACCGATCACATCAGGATTTAGATCTAACCAAAAAAAATTAGGAGGCGATACAGAGAAACAATATATGACAATAATTTTATAAAAAAATGTCTCTATTAATAACTCCCAGGATTGAAGAATAATGGATTTTGAAATATAATAATCCAGACAACCCATGGTTTGGACACAACATAAAATATAATCCTCAATCATGCAAGGAAACTCCATGGATTAAGAGGCATAAACGTGTTCAAAAAATCACCCGGGAAAAATGAATAGATCTAATGGATATAGTCACATAATTCAACATTATATAATGTTACAAAACAATAAATATTACAACCATATAACAAGATGAATATGTATGAAAACTTAAACTGTTTTCACGACTTCATCGGAACTAGAAGCTAGACTAGTATTAACTACCACCATAACACCACTATTATATGAAAAAATGTATATGTAAGGACTCTTAGAAAGGACATATTATATGGAATAATTTATTATGTTTTAGTTAGTGGTTGATAATATTAAAATGAAAATCCCCCTTTTGGAAATCCATCCTACAAAACCTCTTACAGTGACAAAATAACTACAACGATAACAAACTATTTGATATTTCAAACAAGATATATTAGAATAACCTCTTTCTCTACACCGTATGAACACATGATGGATATTGTTTATAGAAATATATTCCCTTATCATCCAAACTCAATGATCTATTGTATGGTTCATCTTCACCTAATCTAACCTTGAATTATGCATTAATTTACTTCAGTTCAATTTTCTAACTCCGGTTCAACAAAAAAAAATCAATCAAGAACCAGTAGATATGTGTTCTGATAGACTACTAGTATAATAGTTATAGGTTATGGGTATATAACTCCTTTAAAATGGAGAGCCTTAATGGGGTCATCACTAATATGGTAAATTGAGAAATAATGTAAATATGAAAACTAATTGGCATAATCCACAACAGAATTCTCACCTTATCTAAGACCCAGGAGCATGGAACCATTCTCTTCTTCCACATTCTCATGATATTTATATTGAATGAACTATGAAATTCTTACTTACAAAGTCACAATTCAATAAATATGGGGAGGAACTATAACATTCCACCACTCCCAATCATGTAACTAAAAAAATCAAATAATAGACATTACATATATTGATTTTAGGGTCTTAAGTGTATTGAAGAATCATTAAACTTATTAAATAATCATCATAATTTTAGTATAACCCCACTCACCCATGTATGATTTTGGATAATAATTAAATCTTACATGGATGGGATCAAATGATAGGATATGATCATGATACATGACAAGATTCAGGTTCTGGTTAATGTTTTTAACTAGGTACACCACTAAGGAAGTAATGACCCAAAATTTTACAAATTGAAATTCCATTATAATAAGTATTCCATATAGTATAGTCAGATAATATAACATTAAGAACATGATAAAAATTATAAATGATGAATTAATGAAATATGCGGCTCTACTAGACGATAAATAACTCATAATTAAATAATAACATGACAATTATAATTGTAATATGACTCTTGGAAATAGTAATTCATCCCATATAATTGTATCCTCTCCAATTAAAGTATAAATAAAATTTAGGTATCTAATGAATGAAAATATGATGTTTTTATTTCTTGGAATATGTAAAAAATGATTTAAAAATGAAAAATATGTATATGTATTTTGGTAATTCATAAATATTAAACTACAATTTAATGATTAATTTAATAATTTAAAAAAAAATTTGAAAATTAAAGAAATAATTATATTTTTTTCATCTTAATATAATATAATTTTATGTGACTTTAATTTATATTTCAAAGTGTTATATAATCAGTTATAATTTCAAAATTAATAATTTCCATGAAAATGATATATTTAAGTTAAAATTATATTTCTAAAATTTATAATATTATTTTCATAAAATTTAGTTCATTTTCTAATTCTATTCATTGATAAATGGTTACACAGAATTTTGGGGAATTTTCCAAAATAAGTTATATTTTTTGTGGCTAATGAAATAATGTAATTTATTATATTGAAAAATACATAAATTATTGAGTCATAGATTTTTTATGGATGATTTATCAAACAATCCTTCATTAATATAATATATTCAGTGATATATGAAAAAAAAATTGAGCCAAAAAATTGAATCAAATGATCAAAATAACTTGAAACCACCCTTCTCTTCCACTATAAATACCTTCAATCACCACCACATTTACTCACAAATTTGAAGTTTGGATCCTTGACTAAATATTGTATGATACTCTTCCCAAACCCCTCCCGGACATCGAAGTGCCATTATTATCAAAAACAATAACACTAACCTTTGACCTAAGGAGGTTCTCAAGGAGGAAAAAGTCAAGAGAAAAAACCCTCTTTATTATTTTGTTTGTTTCATTTCAAATTATTTTAAATTTATTCTTATATCTACACCCCTACATTTAAGTGGGATTTTTAATTCAATATCTTATATATAAAATAATTTTGTGTGGATAATATAATATCCTTCATCAAATCCCTCCCCCTCTCCCTTTTATATAAAAAATTAAAATGTCGTCTGTGAGGTGTTAATTTATCACCTTCATGGAATAAATTTTTTCATTTTTCATTACCTCCATCAATTATTTTTTTATATCAATTATAATCGATAAATATACATTATTATTCATTTGAAACTTATTTTGTTCTAGAACTACCATATACACATAACATTAAATAATAAAAAAACATGTCTATTTTGAGATAAACCCACCCAAAATAATCCATATAGTTATCACTAGCTTCATATCTAATTATTCATCCTCAACAAAAATATTAAGACAAATTGTATAACCATTTAATCATCAATAATTTCATTCATAACATATATCTCAATTTTGGATATCTATTCTCATTTTACATGAACATCCAATACCTTAAACAAGTGAACTGATGATGAAATACAAGGAAATTAACACACCCAAATGATTAAATTGAACACTATAACCCTTAAAAAGTTCTATATAAATGCATAATAAACATTAATAAATAAATAATATGTATATTAATTTTTTAATTTATTAAATAATGATACTAATTTTAATATCTAGAATACTATGATCAAGTGAATAACACATTAAGACATAAGTTAAGAGCTTCTACCCAATTATTCATTTGTTTCCATTGGGTTATGATTTCTCTCTTTTTACCCTGATGTAATGATTTATTTGTCTAAAAATTTTAGATTGTTTTCATTTATTCTAAAATAAAATACCCATATCAAGTCATCCTTATTTTTGTGGGGAAATACCAGTTTTAAAATTGTTCCCCTTTTGTTTAGCATGATTAAATAGATCATCCGGTTTTCATACCCATTTTAGGTGCCTACATAATCTGGTATAATATTACAATATATTTATAAAATTACTAACTTAATCATGAAATGATGTCTTGTTTTATACTTTATTTTAATAAAGAAAATATTCATTCTCAACATTAAATTAAATTTAATATTTTCTTTAACCTACAATAAACTTTATCATTTATAATGTATCATAAAAACTATTATTAAATCTATTGATGTCAATATCCTATAAATTATCCTCATCAATATCTATTTTTTATTATTAATGTCTATTTATTATTAAAAATCCAATTATTCATGGAAACCATTCTGATATTCATTTTTATTATGTCGTATGACATGATTCTGATACCCCATTATATCCATGGGTAACTCTTATGCTTGATTATTTATGTGACACACATATTCTTGAAAATGTTATTATGGGAGCACCCAAACAGTTGTCCAATTCATTGGCTTATGGTTAGTCAAATGAGACATGATGTTGGGATAGGTATTAAACCCAATTCCATTATGGGAACTTTTTTACCATGTGATATTTTTTAGGTAGTTACCCTTGACTCGTGTTTATGTCATGATATATGTTCTTTCCAAATTCCTATAATTCCATGATTATATGTTCCCATGATATGCATGTTATAATTAATTAGATTTATTAATGTCCCATTCTTATTATTTAATCATGTAATTCCTTTATCATATATTCAATGATTATTTCAATTCTTATTTCTTTACCAAGATTTTTATCTCATCCCGTAGATCATGTATTCCTTGGGTTATCCTATAAAGTTGTAAGGGCTCAAAAGGTGTTATTATTTCACTATGAATATTATATAAAAGTTGTTTTTATTTGGGTTTCATGATGATTATTTACGTTCCTAATATTTTAACGACACTAGACATCATGGTCCTTGGTTTGTTTTATAAGTCTAATTTTGTTTAAATCATGCAACAATATGATTAAAAGGATATATAAATTAAAGTGGGGAATAGATAAAGGTCATGTTTTTTTGGATATTAAGACTATATAACTTTAGTAAGAACCCATGAGATAATTAAATCACCACTGATAAACATGATTAAAATATAAGGTATCACATGTTAGGATATACATATCAATTACATGTTTATCTTTATATGTTCAATGTTTTCATTTTTTATTATTATTAGAAATGTATTGAAACACATTAATTGTATTTTTTTATAAATTAATGTATTTAAATATAATAAAATATTCGAACAATCAATGTAATAAGAAATGTGATGGTTTACCTAATGGTATTATAAATATTATTGGAATAGGTTCTCAAAACAGCATGACAATACTTGCTCAACATTCTCATGTAATGAATGATAATATGAATTTTGTGGAAGAACCTCATTCTATAAATAGGGATAAATATATTTTTGAATACTTCATGTGAAAAAGGCCTCACATATTTACCAGTTCTACTGGTACCTTCAATGGGAAAAAATGGATTATATCTATTGAGAAGAAATTTTCTCACTTATAGTGATCATAAAAATATAAATTGGGGAATTTTGTATTTCATTTTGATGGGGATGATGATTATTGGTGGACATTGATAAAAAATATAAATCAAAAAGAGGAAAGGGATTCCATGGAATTAGAATCCTTTCATGGAAATATTTTTCAATATATATTTTCCCTGAACACACCATATTAAGATGGAAAGGGAGTTCCTCAACCAATAGAAAAAGGAATATGATTCTATAGAAGCATACAATGAATAATTCACATGGAATTCATGATACACCATTGGTTTTATCAAGATAAATTCATGAAAGGTGGATCGCTTCTATAGTTGACTAATGTCAGGTCTATGCAATATTTTTGTGATTTGAGACATTGATAATTATAAAGAAACTGTATGTTGTTCCCTTATGGATAAATTAGAGACAAGAGTGTATCAGTGGTCTCATGGACGTGGGGTCATATATAAGAAACATGAATTTAATATGGTTGTATTGACAGATAAATCCCATCATTTAATGATGACCCAACATCCCACGTGTTGAATGTGTGAGAAAAAGCATACTAGAATATACTTAATGGGAACCAAGAGATCTTTCAAATGTGTAAGACAGGGGCATATAGCTAATAATTGCCATTGGGATATGAAGAATCCCTCTTATGTAGAATAAGAAAAGAATGTTAAAATTAACACTCATCCTATAGTCTAGTTTTTCAACTTGAAGAAACATGGAAATTATGAAATATATTTCCCTAAGAGAAGATTTGTTATAGGAAATCAGTGACAACAACCTATAAGGAAGCATAGAAGGGAATATAATATCACTACTGCTAAGGTGGATCCCAATAATGATTTTTTAAAAATTAATTTTTTTATTCATTAAATAATATTTAACATACCGTTTGATTATATTTATACACATTCATTAATATATTTCATTTTTAGTAGATTTATTCCAACACAACTTCGAAATTTAGAGGTCAAGTTATCGTGGGAACAAAAAATAGGGAAATTATTGCATACATACTATATCACCCATACCTAGTTAATTTTTGTGGAGTTATGCACCCAATAAATATTTTATTACTTCATTTGGTTGAGTTTAATGTTATATTGGGCATGAATTTGATATATTTATACAAATCCAACATCAACTATTGATAATGGGAGATCACCATTCAAATCCCAAAGCATCCCCATGTTTTGTACATGAGTAAAGATGAAGATGAATCTAATTTAGAATAATTATTTTAATTATTTATATATATACATTTTGGGGAAGATTTTCTACATCATATTTGTTTATAATATGAGAGAATCATTCTCAAAGATGTTCACATCGCAAGGGACTATACTAACGTATTCACCGATTAGTTTCATGGTATTCCTCCTGACATCGAGGTCCAGTTCTCAATTGAAAATTTTCATTTCCCTCTAAATATATAAAAAAAACCTTATAGAATGGCCACCCTTGAGTTGGAGGATCTTAAGAAGCAGTTACAATAACATCTGGATGATGGTTCAACATGCCTATGTGCTTGACCAAGGGGTGTACCGGTCCTCTTTGTCAAAATAGACATATTAATGAACCTCTACATTGATTATTGTTAGCTCAAAAAAAGTAATAACAATGATCTTGTATCCCCTTCCATAGATTTATTACTTGTTTCATCTCCTAACTAGATCCATTTATATCCCTAATATGGATCTTTGGTGAGGATAACACCAATTAAAGGGAATGAAGGAAGATAATCCTATGACTGCCTTTTGAAAGAAGTATGAAAACTATGAGTTCATATTAATTCCCTTAAGACTCACTAATTATCCATGAATTTTCATGTACTTATTGAATATTTTCATTATTTCGTACCAAGAATAATTCATGGAAATCATTACTAATTTTATTCCCATATACTCCAAATGAAAGGAGGAGAAAGAGGATCATCAGAATATTATTCCAATGAATTTGAGAAGGGAGAAACTATATTCAAAGTACACAAGTTGGACTTATGTATGGGTGATGAATCATTCTTCTAGAATTTAATCACATGTAGAAGAATATATGTGGACGTATCTAAGGAAATGACAATTTAAGAGTGGACCAAAACAAAATCGATAATGGAGAGCCATAGTTTTTAAATAGTAGCTTGGTATTACAAAATATTTTTTAATAAATTCTTAGGACTATCAAACCCACTTACCAAGATAACCTATAAATGAGTGATGTTTTTATAGAAAAATTAATTTTAAGGCTACTTAAGATATATGAAATAAAGGGTTTTCACTGCAACAATAAATTCTCTTCCAACAAATAGAGAGCTATTTGTTCTGTACAATGAATCATGAATAAATTTAATAGGATATTTAATAATGAGAAATTAAAATGTATTATGTTATGCCTCATGGTAGTTAAAAATTAAATAATCAATATTATCCCAGGAACGATTTGGGGAAGGAAGTTGTGATCCTTGCACCAATAATATGGAAGAATTATCTTTTTAGGGGGAAGTATGTGATAAATATTGATCATAAGAGCCTAAGATATATATTCACATAGAACGATCTACAAATGAACTGGTTGTGATAGTTATAAATCATCAATAATTATTACTACTCAATTCACTACAACCATAGTAAAGAAATTTTGGTAACATGTGCTCAATGTAGAAAAGAACATGCAACATCATCAAAATGGAAATTGAGAGGGATCCAATCTTCTTAAATTTTAAATGTATATACATGGTAATAATTAAGGAAATAACATCCAAAATATTTTATCAAATTATTTCTTCTACCACCCTCACGAAACAAATAATGGATTTTCAATGATATGATGTGGAAATTAGGAAAAATATAGAAGCCATGAGAATGGGGAAATCCTCATTGTCCAAAATAGATGGGGATGGAGCCACGAGATTTGGGTCATGACTGTGTACCATCCTATCCAAAGATAAATAATGAAATTATTAATGATGCACAAATCTCAAACTTCTCTTTTCACCTATGGACAACAAAGATGTATTGTGATATTAGATCACACTATTTGTGGGAAAATATTAATAATAATATCATTGAATATACATTAATGTGCCTAATATTCCTATAAGTGAATGATAAGAGGAAATAGTATGAGGATATTATTTATCCCGTATCCATACCTACATATAAATGGGAAAAGATCACTATGGACATTGTCATGATACATCAAAATATATCCAGATGAAATAATTCTATATGGGTAGTTTTTGAATTTCATATAATGATAGTTCACATTATCTCAATTCCATAGTGATTCTAATTAGATAAAATGTCATGTATATATATCCAATAAGTTTTAAGTCTGTATGGAGTACCACTATCAATTATATCCCATCGAGATCCATGATTCACCACCAATTTATGGAAAACTCTAACATGCTCTAAACACTAATATGACCAAAATCTATCTTTGGTTGACATCTATTAAAAATTTTTCCACTTACTAATAAAAATTGATACACATGTTGAATGTTATGGGAAGAGATATAGAACAACAACAAACACGAATGAAGATGGTGAACATGAGATGATAAAAAATTAAATGTTGGATGAAATGGTAGGAAAAGGGAGAATCATTAATAATCATATCAAGGAATCATTATGTCGATAAATGATATATTTAAACAATATCCAATGAGATATAAAGATTATTTTTGGAGACATGGTACGCCACTACATATCATTATTGAAGTGTATCATTACATTTGGGAAGAAATGAAAGTTGATTATTTGGTACATCGACCCATTTGAGATCCTTCATAATGTACGAGATGTTTCATATCAACTACCACTTATATATACCAAGTCATAAGTACACGATTTATTCCATGTATCCCTAATGAGGAAGTACATAGAAGATCCTTCACATGTACTAAATTTTGAGGTGGTACAATTATAAATTGATCTCTCATTTGAGGACCATACAATCATGATCTTGGATCGTGGAGATAATTATCTATGGAAGAAAAGATAACTAACACGGTCAAAAAACCAATGGGGTAACCATACATATGAAAAGGAAACAAATGAAATCAAGGAAATGATGATGGAGAAGTATTGTCAACTATTTTCATCATTGAATACAAAATGAGATTTCGATGAAAAATTATCATAAGGGGAAGATGTAATTACCCAAAATTTTATCAATGAAAATTACATTATTATAATTATTTCATATAGTGTAATAACATAAAATCACATTAAGAATGCGATAAAAAAATTATAAATTAATGATGATTGAAATAAGAGGTATTTCTAGAAGTTAATGAACCTCTACCAATGAAATAGTAGCATGACATTAGGAATAACAATATGACCCTTATGAATATTAATTCAAACAATGAAATAGTAACCAAACCTATGAAACTATAAATAAATTTTTTTTCCCTTATGTACGAAATTATGATGTTTTTAATTAATGGAATATGTTAATAATTTTTTAAAAAATAAAAAATTAACTATTGGTATTTTTTTAATTCATAAATATTTAATTATAAATTTATGAAAAATTAAAAAAATTTAATTATATATATATTTTTTAAAATGTATTCATAAATTAATATTTATTTTCTTATGATCATGAGATAATATTATAATAATTTAATTAAAATTTCAATTTTTTATAAAATCGGTTATAATTTTTAAATTTTTATTTTTCTTTGTAAATTATTTTTAATTAAAAATAATGTTTTTCATGTTTAAATAATTCTTTCTAAAAAATTGTTTTCATTATTTTATTATATACATTGATAAATGGTTAGGGTTAATTTTTTTAATTTCTCTAAAATAGTGGAATTTTTTGTGAATAATGAAATAAGATAAATAAAATTATTTAACAAATACAAGAATTATTCAGTCATAGATGAAATACAGATGATGTACGAAAACAATGTTAAATAGCCCATTAATATTTTTTTGTTATTTAGATATAATTATAATATAAATCATTGTTTTGAGCCAAATTAATAATCAAATGAATAAAATATTTATAAAACACCACTCTCATCTGCTATAAATACCTCCACTCACAACCTCTTTTCATCATACATTTCATGCTTTGAGACTTGTCCTAATTCTACACAATCATATTCCCATGACTATGTACCACATATAAGAGCCATTGTTCTCAATAAAATACCAATCCATTTTCCCTATGGATGTTCTCAATGTGGATAAATTCAATAGTTAAAACCCTCTTTTATTTTCTTTTAATTTTTTTCAAATCCCCTTTAATTTGTTATTCTCTCCTCACCTCCACGCATCAAAGTGAATCAATAAATCTACAATATATTATAAATTTTAATTTTATTATGTCAATGGAAAATCGTTAAAACTATTAATTCTCCTATCTATTTTATAATAGAAATGAAAAAGTCATCAGTGAGGTGTTAAATTATTGCATTTAAGGACAAACAATTTTAATTTTACTTTACCACAATAAATGAGGTTTTTTTAACCATTATAATTGATTAAAAATATGTTAAAAAAAATTTATAACCATTTGTATGTTATGTCACTAACATATAAACATAATATTAAATAATGAAATAATAAAATCCATTGTGAGCGAAAACCACCTAAAATAATCCAAACGATTGTCACTATCATAATTGATTATGGTTTATCCTCGCCCTGAATGATAAAATTAATTATATAGACCTTTATTCTTTTGTATGTTCATTAATAATATTATATTTATATTTTGGATATCTATTCCAATTTTACATGAACATCCAAAATCATATACAAGTGAACTGATTGCAAAAAACAAGAAAACAAACACTCCCGAACGATGAAATTGAGGACAATAAACCATCAAAAGACCATTAGATAACTTAATAAACTTTAGTAAAAAAAATTAAATGTATAATAGTTTCTATAGTTATTGATTTATAAATCTAATTTTATTATATTTTATATGAATATTGATTACAGAACACATTCGGACATAGGTTATGGGATTCTACCTGAACATACATTTTTCCCATTGGGTTAATCTTTATGTCGCTTTGCCCCAATGTAATTCTTCTCTATAATTTTTACAGTTTCTAATTTTTTTTATATGTCCCAATCCCATTCATGAAGATCATGTCATCCTTCTTTATGGGAGAAATACATGTTTTAAATAGGTTCCCTTATCAATTGTTCTTGAAAAGAAAGATCAATTAAATGGAGGTTCTTGTTTTCATACCTATATTCTGTTTACTCAATAATCTATTTTAATTCAAAATTATATTCCTAAAATCAGTCATTTCATCTTGAAAAATATCATTGGTTCATTTTTGGTTTTTATGATTAAAATTGTGTTTCGAAGTTATACACTCTTTAATATTTTCCTTAAACCACAATAAGATGTTTCATTTAAAATATTTATTAACCACACTTTTTTACTTGAATTCAAATAATTTTTATATAAATTATTATGATATATTTCTATTTTCCCTTGTTAATTTCCATGTATGATTTAAATCAATTCTTTCATGGACACCAATTTGATATTTCATTTTGATATACCTTATGAAATTATTATGATACCCAATTAATTCCATAGGTTACCTATAGTATTGATTATTTATATGTAACAAATATGTAGGAAGATGTTATGATGGGTTCACATATATATATCTCAAATGAATTGGGTAATTTTTAGTCTCATGAGACATCATGATGGGACCTAGAGTGACCCAGATTTCTTTATGGGACATTGTCCATCAGGTGATATAGTCGTGGTATATTACCGTGAATTATATTTATATCGTGTTATGTGTTGATTCCCAATTCCTATAATGGAATGAGTACGTGTTTCAATGATCTAAATACTATTCGAACTTTTTTTTATTCTTTTCCATGCATTTTGTGTCATCATTATGCCATCTAACCCATGATTTATATTTATTCTTATGTTGATTCCTTTACGAGTATTTTTAGCTCATACTATATTATTGATGTATTCCCATTGTTATCATATGCTGATTTTAGGGATCAATGGGTTTTAAAAGATCATTAAAAATATCAAATATATGATTATTTTTATTTTAGTCTCATATTGTTTAATTATGTGCCTAATCGTCCAACTATACTAGAAATTATGATCCTTGGTTTGTTTCGGAAGACAATTATGCTAAAAATCATGTAATTATATTTGTAAAAGGATAGGGTTTTTTATATATGAAAAATAAAAAGGATACATCAACAACCGAACCCGTGATGTATCTTTCTATAAATAATAGAAACATTTCTCCGAAAAATTTCTAGACATCAGAAAACAAATGTCCATCAACACATGAATAAGAAAAAATTGAAACATAGAGAAAAAATATATTAGAAACTAATCTGAAAAAATATTTATAAAAGAGTCAATATTTTAAAAATATCACTTCCCAATATATAAGGCATTTAACTTTACATTGAAAATTTGAAATACTGATTTATATATTTCAAAAGTATAAAATCCTTTAAACCCTATTGGAAATTTTTTCATGGTCAAAAAAATATTAATTCATTTTTTTATTTAAAACCATTTAAATTTATAATATTTTAGAAGAATGGATTTATTCATAAAACATTAATTCTAAAACACGATATTTGAGCATTCATAAATAATTTTATCAAACTAAACATCCAAAAAACACATTTCTTTTTAATGAAAATAATTTTCAATAAACTCAAAAAATATATTTTATATTAATCATTTTGTGTTGACAATGGATATAAATAGGCAGAAGAGGGATTAAATTGGGAAACCAAAAAATAAAATGAATAAATAATGATCTTCATTATATTCAAAAACAATAACTATCAAGTATAAAATCAAATAGGTGAAGTCATATTGGAATATAATAGAGAAGACGAATCATTAAAAATTATAGTGAAAATATAAATGGATTTTTTTTCATGTGATGGTAAACCAAACACCAACATTATGAATGTTCATTGATTTACTCATATATCAACCAGACCATCTCCTCACAGTTTATCGAATAGTGAAAGAAAAAAGATTTCTTGGACATCATTCCCTACTCTCCCAAACACATAAGAGATTTCCATAAATCCATGATATACTCATAATGTTTCCAAAGGTATAATAAATTAAGAAAAATATAACCAATATAAAGACTCAAATTCCCAATTCCCATTATAAATCTATTCAAATAAAAAAATGCATGATTATAACCTATTTAGGAACTACCCCTGATATCCCAACATATTCCTAATATAATTTTTACCATGGATTAGCCTATGAAATTTAATGACTTTAAAAATGTTATTTATTTTAGAGAATTTCATCCATTGATATAAATTTTAACTTAATATCCTAGAGTTCGATCTAGGCCTGTATCTGAACATTTCTACCAATATAATAAAGGGAATTTTCAACCCCCAGGGGATGGTGAAAGAATCCTAAACATTATGAATAAGTCATTGGGAATTATTTTATAGGACAAATGAAAAAATAAATAATATAATATAAATGAATTATTAATTGATAATAAAATTATCCAAAACCAACTCGATACAAGGAGAATATTTAAAAAATACAAGAACAAAAAGATAAATAAATGCTGATATAACCTATAACCTGGTGGTCCTTAAACACCCACCATATCCAAATTCACCCTCCCTTGGCCACCAAAGTCGGAAACAAAACAATTAGGTGAAGGGAACATGGGATATAGCTATATTAATATGATCTCTATAAAAAATTGTTTAAATTTAGTGTAAGGTAATACATACAAGTTGAATTCCACCATATAATCTATATAATTACCTTATATGGAAATCCAATCAAGATAAAATGGATTAATATGATTTTAATTACATTTAATTGAACTATTTCCATAAAAATAATATTATAATAGGGATTACTTTAAATCAAAATTAGAAAAATTTCAGAATGATTTGTCATTACAAAGCGGAAAGAAAAAAATTATTTAATTCAGAAAACAATTATTTTTTGGAAAATATTCAAAAAATATATATTCATATAATATTTGTCAAATAAATATAGTTTTCCGTGAACAAAAAAATTTCACTGATCTATACAATATTCCATATAACAGTATCATTTTGAATCTTATCAATTAGTATATCGATCTGAATAGTTAATCAATAATGTAAGGAATATCTTGTGCCATGTAGTGGCCATGATTTCATACATCCAGTATCACTTATAAAGATGTCATGGGTAAGACCTATATATGATAGTCAGTTCATAATATTATATCAAATCCAAAAACCATTATATATCATTGGGATTACATAATTACTCAATATGTCTCAGTAAAAACAAGTCTACACAAAACCACTTTTCCAAGATACATGTCGATATCATTATCCTTTAATGTTCACTATAGATCACATAGTACTTGTGTGTTTCCACTTTTGAATAATTAATCCAAGTTATCTAATATAAATTCCAATCATCAGAAAACAATTCAAAAGAGGTGAGTGAGGAAATAATTTAACATGAATAAAAAATTGGATCCTCATTATTTTTAACATGTGATATTTCCTTCATCATTTTATTTCACACTTAGTTCACAACTAATTCTCACCCCCAACTCGACTGATGGGAATAATACCTTTATCAAATATAATCATTGAGACGAATAACTTTCATGTATGTCTTATTAGGTGATTATCATAATGATAGTATCACCACAATGTTCCAACCAATCCATTGAGAATAACCAATTTAAAATCACAACATTTATTTCTAATTAACATTCCTATGTGTGATCATAACAACTTCTTTTCACAAGTCATCCTCAAAATTACTAATTTTCATTTAAAAATAGAATTCAATTTATAATATTCCTAAGTGGATCAGTAATAAAATATAACAATAAAAAATCATGAAGTATCTTCAAAACGCGGTTCTACAACATTATTATATGTGAAAATCACACATTTTAAATCATCTAGGAACACTAATTTATAAAAATGGAGAAAATTGTTCAAAAATAGTTATTGGTAATTACATAAATCATGTTATAAAGACCATTTTTAAAAAATTGAATTATTGTAACCATTTCATTCGAATATTCTAATTTCAAATTCAAAATCAATAGTAGTCTTAAAACCAAACATTCCCTAAAAATCCTTTAGAAAAATCATTTAAATGAAAGAAAAACATACATGTAATCTAAAAATTATTTTTTTAAAGAAAAATCAACATAAAAATAAACTCTATACATGGTATGTTAAAATAATAGAAAGAGGATACCTGAATATTATTAGGGGTAATTAAAAGTAATAATTCAGATAAAAAATATAACAATGAATAAAATCATGTATATGAATTGTTAAGATTTTTTTTCCCTAAGATGAAGGAATATCATAACATCCATTACATAGAAATTTTGAGATGAAGCTACTATAAATCCTAGATGAGTTACCTTTGATAGAACATATCAAATAATGGAATAAAAATATCTATATATGTTACATGTGATCCTAGACCAACAATTCCACATAAAATGTTCTAGTTCCAAAAATTCCCAAGGCCTTCATAGCCCATATGAAAAAACGGTCAAGAGAAGAAGGGAGATAAAAGTCCATAATTAGAAAAGACACTAATAAATGACCACCTAATCAAATGAAAATTCATCCAATAAGTGCTGACTTTATGTGATAAAATATTTAGAGTGTTTATCTAATGGATTGATTTGGTTGAATTTGGTTTGAGAGTGTAGAAAAAATAAAATAAATAGTTGTTATGGGGTATATTTACAATGATACTATGATGCTAAAGAAAGTGCACACACACCACTAGTAGAGTGGTGGACCTCATAATGTACTGGGTGTTATAGTTGATATTTTAGAACATAATTTTTTTCTCATGGTGCCCCAAAATGGCTAGACGGTGGAACACCTAAATTATTACAAATGGATGGTATATTTCTACATTTACATAAAGGATTCATGTCAATATTAGACCCCTCAATAAACATGAAAATAAATTAAACATTATTCAAAGAGTATCCTATTTATGAAATAAAAATTATGATGTTACATGATATTTATCACCAACCACATGAACATGGTTAGATCACTCATAGAATGATAATCAAGATATACACTATATCTTTTTATCTAGCCAAATTATCATAGGGTATATGTCCATAAAAACCTATCCCAATTACCCGTATAATTCCCCAATATCTATTTTTCATGACTTTATAATATTATTAATATTTTTCCAATAGCATAATAATAACAAGAAAAATCAATCAGTCTTCATATCTCACTCATAAGAGAATAAACTATGGTATTTCAAAATTATAAATTTATTTCCCCTGACATAAATCCATTCTAGACACCACATGGTGTAATTTTGGATTATAGGTTCTTCATGAACCAAACCACATGGGATGGTCCACATTTTCCTATATTTAATGAATGTAAAATACCTCCATCTAGCTAATGACCATCTAAAGCTTACATATCACAATGTCCTAGTCAATCCCATTCCATGTAATCCAATAATTCTCGTGATGAATTCTAGTGTCCATTTGATAGAACCTAGGTTAGATTTATCATGTTATATTATGTCATAAAACCATTACCTGAAAAATAATCAAGTCCTAAGTTATTATTTCCCTTAGTTAACTCATTAGGGCTCCCAACCACTCTCAATAGGTTTATCTTAATTACACATGGGATATACCACCATAACCCTTAATATCACATGGAAAAATCCTCTCATTCCTTCCCAACAATCCATAAGAATTCCAACCATAGTGGGAACATGAAATCTTGCATCTTGAGGGGAAAATGGCCTTGTATTTACTCATTAAACATGTTATTTTTTTGAGATACAATTATTGGTTGATCACCAAATACCTAATGTTCAAGGGTGTATAATTTCAAACCCTAGTATTCTAAAAGAAACCCTCTCACTTTCTCTAAGAGACTCTAAATACATATCCATTTACATAGTGCTATGAAAATATATAGTCATGAAAAACCAAAAATAAACATTAAAATGGTTTGGTATTATAGGGACCACCTCTCACAATCAGGAGGTTTCTTTACTTATGATTATCCTCTTTTCCATTATTAAGCCCATATATTCCTTATACAATTTCATAAAACGTATAGTACCCCTATCAGTATCAGTATAAATGGAAAAAATTAATTTAAAACATTTATAAATAATTAATAAATTTAAGACAAAGTGGTATATAAAACAAAATAAATTCTCCTGGATTCAGAAACTCTACATGTAGCATTGTGAGTTCCTCCAATATAGGTCTACCGAGGTTATTTAGAGTAAATTACCATAACTAAAATTTGATTCCACCATGTTATGGGGGATTCATTAATAAATATATACCAAATATTTTCTCAATTTTGATTAAATATCATTGAATCCATATAATGTTAAAGGATGCATAAAATTTCATCTTAAGACACTCTGATATCTAAAAAAATACACCATCCTAAAGGGGGATCGATAGGAGGGAGTTATTGGTGGAGTGTAATAAAAAATATCTCTCCAAAATTGTAAATTTGACTAAAATCAATATGGGGATGAATAAGAAATTACATGTCAACCCCTCTAAAAAAATAATGAATAGGTCAAGCCATGGTGTGACCCACCAAGGATATGGTGAGACTTTACATTGATAGAGGTCTTGACACAAACACATATATTCATCACAATGAAACTCCTATGGGTTGTGGCATTAATTCCCAGGGTACAGAGTTCGACATTTAGAAGACCATTGTCCTGACTTGACCCATTTGTGTTATAATATTACACAAAATTTAATGGGGTGGCTCAAGGGCCAAGGTATGAAATCCCTATATCATAGTATTATTCTTGTATTCTCATGGTAAGGATATCCCCCATTGTTGGTTATCACAACCAGACCCCTAAAAATGGTTGCATTGTGATCTATATACAACCATAACTAGTAAAATGCACCATATTGACCACGTTTTGGTGTTCACATAAGCACCATGAACATCTATTAGATATTTTTTTATCCATTTTACTTTTTAGCAAATGAAAAACTCATATAAAATCATCTCTTTTTGGATAAAAAACTACAAATTCCAAAAAACAAAAGACAAAGTAATCCATATTTCATTATAATAAGTTTTTATTACCACCATTATATTCCCTTAAAGCCCCTTGAACATCCAATGAAAAATATATAGTATTCTATAATATATAATTACACTTTTTCTTTTTATTATACACACACCAACAAATATACATCTTAGGAAAGAGAGGTCTAGATAAAACATATTATAACTTCTCACTTTATATCATAAAATGACACCATACTCATATGTGAAAATCCACTATTTTATTAAATGGAGTCAATGTAAAATTATAATTTATTTAAATATTGTACCCGACATTTATTTTTGAATGGTTACCCTAATTTATTTGAGAATTAATATTATAAAAAAATAGAGATTTATTTCCCTTTCATTTTAATAGAACAATTGATTTATATTGAAAAATAAATTTTCAATTCTATTTCTAATAATGTAATTATCATATTTAAAACATAGTTAAATGAAATCTAGTTATCAAATATCTTCACTCCATTTATAAATTCTCAAAAATATGTTTTTTAATAAAATATAAAAAAAATTCAATAGTAAATGAAAGGGAAAACATGATTTAATGAAAAAAAACACTTTTCAATGTATATTTTTATTTAAAATATATTTTGAATAAATCTCATATTCTATTTCATAATAGATAATAATATAAATTTTTTCTTCACCTAATGGATCTATAATAATTTTTATATTTAATCATACATGTTGACATGGGTTCCCCTTGTACATTACTAAAAGGAAAGGACTAGATTTATTGACTACATATTTTCAATAAATATTTCATATATAATTTCAGGGATCAAAACCTTACTAACAAATGACATGATAATTAATAGGATATCACAGTATGTGATATATAATGATTTTTTAAATAGAACATAAAATAAAAAATATAATGATGTCTAATAAATATTGTTCTCAACATTAATTTAATGAAACGAGGGAATCATGTATTAAGATTAACGTAGAAATATACATGTGAAGAAAATATTTAGACACCCTATTTTTTATTATTTCATATAGATATATAAATTTATATAAATACAATTTGTATATAACTGCTAAGATAGAGTGTGATTTTGTGGCCCTCTGTTCGAAAAATCAATTTTATAAAAATATTAAAAATATTTTATATTATACATAAATAAATTTCATTAAAAATGTGATAACTCTTTAAAATAGTCACTAATATAAAATAAAAAACATTGTTCAATCCAAAATTTGTGTATTACCATATGTGAGACCAACTGTTGGGTGGTGTGTGGTGCTCAGATAGATTGACCATTGGGGGCCATATAAATTTAATGAAATAAAAATTTAATTTTTTAATGTAATATCTTAAATATAAATCCACTATAATTATTCTATTATTTAAAATATATATATTTATCCACATTCCCCTAGGGCCATTTTTATTATTTTTCTTCCAAACATCATTGGAAAGCTGATATCAATCGATGATACAGCTATGGATCATGTAAAATCGAGACACAAAAAACACAATGGATTTTCCTTCTTCATTTGATTGAACGCTCTTCATCAGCGATCAATCCATTATTGAGGTAAGACTCATCATATGTGTATTTCTACCCATAGTATTAAATTATTGAATATGACCAATCATTATTACTTGATCTGCGTTAAATATGAAACATTGCTTGTGACCTTGTCCAATTTTAATAGATATTTGTTTTGTTTATCCACAATCTGCCATGTTACACAACCAATCTTCCCTAATGTGGATTTTCGGGACACGATTTCATTTACAATGAATATTTCACTCATTTCTTATTATTTTACCCCAACTTATCTTTGTGTTCATTATAATTGAACCATGAGGTCATGATTTGACTATTTTTGGTGAGATCAAAATGATCAGAATCCCCCGATTCACATCATATTCAGATGAGATGAAAAAATATAGGATAAAAGTATTTATTTTTATGATTTGTATGTATTGAAGAACCTAAACGGATTTTGTTGTGGTAGAAGTGGCATTGGAGGCACATAATAGTATTCAACATACTGATGAGAATCCAATTTTTAGCCACCAGATAATTAGAAATGATCAACAGATCCCTAACCCTCTTATATCTTGTTGCATATTTGTGTGATTAAAAAATTTAGGATGAAGAACAACATGAATGTGTAGTTGATCTAGGATTGTATAACCATCTCTACTACATGTTGTGTAGTTCAAAAGAAAACATGACATGTTATTTAGAAATCGGTGGTTCGTGGATTTCTAGAAGATTATAAATATCACACACAGTGTGGGACCCCAAATTCCATCTGATAAGATTATAGAGAACTAAAATGTAGTCCAGGATTATATTGTCATCAGAACATCTGATGACATTCTATGTACTAGCATAGAGCTTGGGTATACGTACAAGGCCCGAAGGACTTTGGGAGGACCCCATATGGGAGGACATTCCATGTATCGTAGTACATGGTCATATATATGATTAAATAGACACAATAAAGTGAATATGAAGGACCCCTAATGGCTGTGTAATGCTATGTAGTACCATTAAATGTTGTGTGGGGATACATGGTTGGTTATTCATTTACTGGAAGGGAAACCTCTAGAATTATGGGAAGGAGCCAAGACATGTTATTACCCTTACAAACCATGTTCCATTCATTTTAAGGGAACATATAACACTCATATCTCTATTGTTCGGAGACATATTGTGGCCCATGATTATATTAATTAGAGTGTTCTTAATCATACAATGTGATTGTGTCCATAGTAGATCATTTTTAGATATTATGTAATATGTTCAAAGTGAGATTATTTTTAGGTGATTCTCAAAGCTAAAAATGATAAGGCATGATCTTCAAAGGCTTTAGAGTGTCACCCTCATATTTGGGACATGTCATGGGTCCTCTTAAAATTACTAGAGTGGAACCGTCTTATTGGGACAAGGAATGTGTCATTTGTTGAGTACTAGAGTGTCATCCTCCCACAATATCAGAGCATGGGTCCTTGACCCTTAGAGTGGAACCATCATACTGGGTTTGGGAAAGGTCCCCTAATGACAAAAATAATGAAATACTCATAGTGGGTCAAGAAATGGGTACAATTTTAACTACTAGAGTGAAACCATCATGCGAAATCGGGACATTAGACCTCAACAACTCGATTTAAACCCTCCCACTAGGATATGTCATGATTCCTCTATCAACCATATTAATGGAACCCTATTACAGTATCCGAGCATGGGACCTCAACAACTATAGTGTTACCCTTCTACTAGGATTGATACTGGTAACTCTATTGAGTTCTTGAGTGGAAACTTCCCGTTTTACTTAGAAATTGATCTTATATAATAGGATTCGAACCCTCCTCTTTTACAATAGAATGTGTACTCTACATAGGCATTATGGGACCCCAACTATTTAGAATAGTGGTGATAATTGGAGATAAATGATAGATTCTTTTATGTAGAAGCATGAGATGATGGGCATCATCAATGAACCACTTTGATATAATAGATGCATTCATAATAATATTTATACACATACATAAATATTCTATTATAAATTTAAGGATTAATAAAAAATATATAGTAAAAAAAAATTGTTTTAAATCAAGATTCAATAAATTCTTACACTAGTAACTCCTAGTACTCAAAGGATGCATACCTAGACATCCAATGATTTGCCTACAATAAGTGGTTGAAATTGATTTTTAAATTGATGTATGGAAATACATTAGCACATTAAATATAGGCTAGGGGTAGGGAAATTTTTAGGAATATCCCACCCAGTCAAACAGCTAGAGTTATATCCTCATCCAATTCTATAGAATGGGGATATTGTTTATAATTTCGTGGCCCCAACCCATTTAATGGGATTGGGGAATGAGTAAAATCAATACAGAAAGAAACACCCATCCAATGGAATGGAACTTCCTATGAAATATATAGAGATAAAAAAACAGAATAGAATAGTACTAATATGTTATTTAATGAATATACATGTTCTAATCCCAAAATTATCATGATATTTTGCTTATAAAGTATAAAATTACTTATTCAATCATGATGACTAACATTCATGTTGTATTTCCAAATAAAGATAATAATATTTTTTCTATATCATAAAATTAAATTTAATCTTGTTATTATCAACTATGAGATCAGATAAACATGGATTCAACCAATATGGATTAAATTTCTATGAAAAATTATCTAGTTATAAAAAACTGATCACATATCACTAAAATAGATTAAAATATAGATTAATTTCTAATGAAAACACGTATATGATAAAATTAAGTTCCAATGAACACTTTGGGAATAACTCATTGGATAAATGTAAATGAGTTACAAAATCCATTACTGAGGTTTAAATGAAATAAATATGTTTCTAATCTTAAAAATACTATCATTGGTTCTTTGGTGGACATGAATATTCATAGTTTACAACTTAGGGTTGGATTTTAAATGAAATCACCCATCATTACTATTTGGGTACAATTTTATAATATAAACAGCAACAATGATATTAAAACAATGCATTATATAGTTAGATATATCAAATTTATCCCTGTTCAAGAAATAACGGATGTTGTAAATGAAAATATTCTATGATAAAATGATTTTAAACAATTAGAGGGTGATTAAATTGAGGAATTTAGTATTAGGGAGAATTAATAAAACGAACCATTTAATTATTTTTGTATAAAACTGCATTAACATTAAAAATACCAATAAAAACATATAGTTTGAACTTGTAAATGTTAAATAATTATTAATCATTTTAAATTTTCATGTTTATGCACCAATTTTTACATTAAAACCCAAACCACTACATCACCACTAAATAACATTATATGGCCATTTGATACATGTGGTATTTAGTCTTATGGCTTGTTAATGTTTACGAATAAATAAGAATTATAGATTGTAGTATCTGGTTGGGTCACAAGGATATGAAATTTTGTTAGAAAAGATCCATCCAAGATGGTTAATGCAACACTGGACTCTTAGTTTTCAATATGACCATATGTTGGACTGAGTCTATTATCTTTCTATGGGTATCAATATAAACCATCCTTTTACATCAAAGTAATAGTCCAACAAAATTATTTGATGGATTAGAAAAATATTATCACTATGTGACCTCAATTGGACCTATCTATTGTGAAACAAAAACATGATTTAGTACTTGTAAGGGATCATAACATGAAACCATTTTTCTATTAATCATGACACATACAAAAATGGGATTATTTAAAGACCCAAAATTATTTTACCCATATATTTCATATTAATAAATAAATATTCGATATCCTTCAAATATATATCACAGAGGAACATAAATGTTCAGTATCTTACAAGACTAGAGATAGAATCAGATAATTTTATTAAATATCATAAATATCTCCAACAAGGCTCTCCAAACATAGAAAAACTCAAAGACATTCCCCAATTAAAACTATTTTTCATTGCCTGGGGAAATGTAACAAATAAATTGTGAGATCAGATGATCAATATGGGTAAACAAGATGTATATCAACAGAAAGTGATTATAAGGGTATGTGAACATGATTATATTATTTTAAAACCATTACCTATATATCATATATCATAAATGTGAGTCAGGTAATAAATCACAGAAATTAATAGGACATGAAATATAATACAATCATGGAACATGATCCATGAGATCATATCATTGAAATAAGATATTGAAAATTGTAATAAAAAAATTTATATAATTATGTTAGGGAAACCCAACAAGACATTCATAAAATGTTAGTATTGGGATAACTAAATGTGTAAGTTTTTTAGGCATGCAAAAGCCTCTAATGTTTCCTATTTTAGGATTGGGATAACCTCACTTTGGTCGTGGGATGACCTATCACGTACCCTTTCAAATCATATTGAGATAATCGTTACATAATTAATTGGTGGGAGATATAGGTTCCAACAATCACATAATTGAAATCATAAATTCATGCACCACAAGATCATAATGAAATATTTTCATAACTAAACACAAGAATAAAAATGTGTATAATAAACATTTCACCATATCCAAACATGATGTAAATGAATGGATTTATTAAATGTTCCACCATAATAATCATAAAAATTTTAATAAATAATAATGATTTTATTGTTACATCTGAATCCCAGTAAATATTATGTAATATCAATGGATGTCATCATGAATGAAAAAATTATTTTGAAATATCACTTGGATCATTTCTGGATTAAAATATCTTTTCCACATTGAAAGTCACATTTTAAAACTCAAATTCTATATCACATTTTAAAAATTAATTTTGATGAAAATATTATTTAGAATATATAAATTAATATTATAAAAATGATTGATCTTGATTGTATAATAACATGTTCATGTCCCACATGTTGAAAAAAATATTCCTTATACATTTTTTGTAAAACTAAAAATGTCATTCATTAGAAAATGATATGAATATTTAATTATAAATGAATTTCCAAAAAAGAAAAAAATTGTGAAAATTTATATGAAAAATAATTTAATAATATATTAATACATTATTTTAAAAATTATAGAAAATTTGTAAATAGAATAAAAAACAATTTCAAATAAATAGTGAAATAATGTCAATTTATTCGTAAAAACATATTTTCGATACATAGATTACATAAGGAGGGGAAGATGAAAAAAAATACCAAGAAATAGCTAGAGGAAAGTAAAACTTATAACATTCATTAAGGGTAGACAATAAAAAGTTATTATCATAAACATAAAAAAACAAGCATTATTGACTTTTAGATTGTAACAGAAAATGGTTACCAATTAGGTAACATTTGAATAAAAATCACCATGAAAAATAAAATGGAAAAAACATTAGTTATAATGAGAATAGTGAAATTAAAGATATTTTAAAAAAGGATTAGTGTTTACTCTTCATAAGAGAAGACAAGTGATTAACATAACATGTGTCCCAAAGAAATAAATATGAGGAAAACAATTACCTTAATTATCGAATTCATTCACAGTCATTAAAACATGGATTATAATATATATAGGGTTATTATTAATATATTACATAATCAAATCCATATGAATCATTTGATATTTGATTTTATTGTGACCTACTGTTACATATTCATTATTAATTTAATGTTAAAATAACATTTCTGGTCCTAACACCTCCGTTTTTTGTGTATATTCAAAAAAAAGTTTGGCCATTTTATTTTGATCTCAGTTATATAATCTATAGAATGTTAAAAATGATATAAATAATATATATATTTATCATATATTTATTTTGTGTCATTAATAATATTTAGTGATATAAAATTGGTTACAGTATTCATATACAAGGTAGGTTGTATGTACACGTGAATGTTATTTTCATCTTCATGATGGAAGGAATAAATAATGAAAAATGATGTAACAGGTTTATAGAGTCATTATTATTTCACATATAGAACATTTATTCATTAAAGTTACCCATATTAGATTCTAGGAAATGAATAAGGGAAAAAATAACCACATCATTTTGTGGGGCAGTACTCAACCGTAGAGACGAGTGACATTATTGTATTCTCATAAAATTGAAATTAGAAATGTATATATTATATTAAATTTATAGAGGTATATTTTTTTATTAATATAATATAAATATATTATAACCATCATTATATCAACTAATTACAGGTTGTTATGGATAAAAATTAAATCCGTTCACCATGTGGTAGTCCTCCAAACACATGATCAATAGTTTCACATATCATATGATTGATGAATATGTATGTATAGGTAAACAATTAACGTAATAATAACTCATAAATTAGTATATACTATTGTTTTTGTATAAAAATATTTAATGAATTTTTTAAGGATGTTGAAGAAGAAATAAAATAGAATTTCTTATTTGAGAATGATATATCTTCTTCATAAAACCTCTTAAGGTTTGTTACTAAATCTTTATTAAGAGGGATTGATAATAATGATAAGTAGTATAGGATATTAGTATTTATTTATTGAGGATATATGGATAGTGATTTTAAAATCCAATTGGTTTTGGATGTTTTAATAGTAGGGGAGATCAAGATTCATTTTAAAAGTGGGGTTGAAGACAAATGATTATTTTTTAAAATGAATAATGTGCATCCATATTTTTCTAATTAAAATGTCACCAAAATTTGTCACTATATAACCTTAGTGGTGATAAATTCATTATATCAATATAAAATGACTATTTTCATATATCAAATTCATTTTACACCTTCTGTCTTTAGTTTAACACCCTGATAATCTTGTTTTAACCAATAAAATGGAAATTAATGTTTTCTATTTGAACTATTCTGTTTGACCCAAAAGTAAAACGAAAATATTATATATTATTTAATATGATGATTACAATAATGTAACAAATTTTTCATATTATATTCACATATGTGGAAAATATAGTTCAAAAATGAACTCATAGCCAAGATGAAAAATTAGTTTTTCAATGGTATATTTTTTAAAGATTAAATTTTTTTGTATCAATATTAAATAGTAAATTGATTAAAATTAAAAATATTTGACTAATTATAATAAAATTGATCAAATATATCTTTTAAAACATTTTTTTAAAAAAATTATCCGTACTAAATTTTTAAATGAAAAGGGTGCTTCCAATAATAACTAGTATTTTCCACTAAGAATGAAAAATTATATTTTAATAAATTATCAAAAAATAACAAAAATATCGTTGTGATATTTGGAATTCAAAAATTTTGGGTTCTATTTTTTATGTTTTAAATTATCTAATATTTTTACATCTATAATCATAACCATAACAAACCCCTTGATTGTACAAAAAATCATTCATAACCAATGAATCAGTTAGACACTAAAAATCATATCACAAAACAAAACATGGAATAATATTAAAAGAAAAATGAAATCATTTAATATAATATATTAAAATAATTAAACTCAATCAAAAGAATAATATATAAGGTAAACCATAAATTTGTAATTATATAATTCAAATGTGTTATAAGAAAATTATACAATAAAAAAATAATATATGAGAAAAAAATGATTCTTATGATATTTGATAACTATAACATTATTTTGGAAACTGATCCCAAACCCATGACCACACGTAAAATCCATCCAAAATGAAAAACATCTACCGGTGTACCAATGAAATCCTAATACATTGTATGTATAATTTAATGTTCATTGAGGTGACTATGTAGTGTGTGGAAATATAATACTTTATAGGCAACCACGAATAGAATATAAGATCATCAGTGATATAAAATATGAATTATTAATCATATTTAAAAACATCAAAATATATACTATAATCAATTTATGGTGTAAACAACAATATATATATATATATATATATATATATATATATAATTTTTTTATTTAAATAAATAATAAATAATTTTCTACAGTAATCACTACCAGTATTTGAAGGATTAAAACCTAAACATCCATGGATTTACCTACAATGAGAGAGGTTGAAATTAGTTTTAGAATAGTGGTATTAAAATCCTTTAGGTCATTAAATCTTGGAAATTGTTAGGGAAATATTTTACCATATCCCACTAGGTGAACATGTAGAGTTATATCTACAACTGGTCCTATGGAATGGGGAAGTTTTATATAAGGTCAGGGACCTAGGTCGTCTCATAGTATTGGGTAATAGGTAAACTCAATAATAACTATAACAACCATCCGATGGGAAGTACCATTTTAATTATTTTAGATAAATAAACAACCACGATATAATAGACTAGATATGTCATTTATGGAGTATACATATTCTATTACAAAACATTAACAACATTTTCTATTGAAAATGTAACAAAGAAACTATTCTACCATGGAAACTAAAATTCAAGCAATATTTTCAAATAAATAAAATAAAATGTTTCTCACAACATAACAATTATAGTTATTCATGATTTTATCAACTAGGTGATGCGATTAATATGGTTTCAACCAATATGTAAAAAATTCTTATGATATATATAGAAGTAATTATAAATTGATCACATATAAAAAAAGTTAAAAATATAGTCTCATTCCTAATGGACACATATGATGTATAAACTAGGCATTCAATTGACACATAGAGAATGAAATATAGGTTAAATAGAAAATAATTGAAAATAATTTAATGCGGTTTAGATGAAATAACTATAGTTCTAATCTTTAAAATTCTTTCATTGGAGCTCTGGTTCACATGAAAAGTAACAACTAATAAGTAAGGGTTTCCAATTACAAGAAATCACCAATCATAACTACTTGGGTACCATTTTATAACTCAACCTACACCATATTACATTAATTCAACAGTTGATATAGTTAGATATATCAAATATATTCATGTTTCATGAAATAATGGGTGTTGTTAATGAAAATAAGTTATGATAAAATTAATTTTTACCAATAAGATGATAATAAATTTAGGGAATTTAGAATTAAGAAGAATCTACAAAAGGAACCATTTTTTTGTTTAAAACATTTATAACATTAAAATATAAAAAATTGATAGTATTATCTTGTAAATTTTACATAATTATAAATGATTTAATATTTTTTTAATCATTTCAAAAAAAATTCCTTGAAAACCAAACCACCACATCATCAAAAAATACCTTATATCACAATAGGTTACATGTGGTATTCATTCTTAAAGGTTGTAAATATTTAAGAATAAATAATAATTTCATATTGTAGAAAATGGTTGGGTCACAAGGATGTTAAATTTAGTTTGAAATTAACTATTAATGAAGGCTTATGAAATATTCTACTCTTAGCATTCATGATGACAATATGTTGGACTGAGTATATTATCTTTTTAAGGGTATCCATATAAACCCATTTATTACTTCAAAGTAATGGTCCTAAAATATTATTTTAGGGATTAGTAAATATTCAACAGCATGGGCCCAAAATCAAACATATAAACTGTGAAATGAAAACATGAATTAATACATTTAAGGGATATATATGTGAGACCATTTTCTATAAAACATGTCACATACCAAAAGAG
Source organism: Viscum album (assembly GCA_963277665.1). Classification (NCBI taxonomy): domain Eukaryota; kingdom Viridiplantae; phylum Streptophyta; class Magnoliopsida; order Santalales; family Viscaceae; genus Viscum; species Viscum album. The sequence continues at coordinate 1,276,140,059 of OY728141.1, read as the reverse complement.
TACTACACAATGAACTAAAAATATTTTACATATATATTACAAATTTATTAATTATTACTCAATATATTACCAAAATATATGCATGAGGAACAAAAATGTTTGGTGTCTTGAGAGACTAGATGAAAACCATTTTAATTTTATTAAAGATAATCAATATCTCCCCAAATGATCTTCACACCTAGTATAATTCAAAGACATACCGACTTAAAATATTTACTCTTAACCAAGTGAAATGAAACACAATAATGGGTAAAATTAGATTTTGAATAATTGTAAATATGATGGATATCAAAATAAAGTGATTATAAGGGTATGAGAACATGATAATATTTTCTGAAAACCATTCCATATATATCATAGATCATAAATGTGAGTCATTGAATATATCATGGAAGGTCATAGAACATGAAACATAATAGAATCATTGAACATGATCCATGTGTTCATAACATTAAAATAAATTAGAGTTTTTTGGAATGAAAATATACATTTAAAATCCTATATTAGGGAAACAAACTAATACATTAATTATATGATAGTCTTGGGCTAACTACATGTGTACCTTCTTTAGGCATGGGACAACCTCCCATGTTTCCTATTTCAGGATTGGGATAGCCTCCCTTTGGGGTTGGGATAACCTATCACATTAACTTTTAAATCATATAGAAATAATCTTTACATAATGAATTAGGGGGATATATAGGTCCCACTAATAACATAATGAAAATCATACATATTTTTTTTCACAGATCATAATTTTTTTTAATCATAACAAAACATATAAATAGAAATGTGTATCTTAATCATATCACCATATTAGAACCTCTACTAAACAATTGGATTCATAAATATTCCACCAATATATTTGTAATCCATTCAAAAAATTAAAAAGTATTTTAGTTTTTAATCCAATCCCTAGTAAATATTTTTTAATATTATGGATGAATTATTTAATGATTAATTGTTTTGAAATATCACATGGAACATTTATTGAATAATAATCCATTAGAAATTGAAGTCAGATTTTAAAACTCAAAATTAATAAAAATTTTAAGAATACTTTTCATTAAAAATATTATTTGGAACATATATATTAATTATAAAACAAATTATTGTTCATGGTAGTAGAAAAACATGTTTATGTCATACATGTTGAAACAAATATTCCTTCATAAAATATTCATTAAAGTAAAAAATTCCTTGATAATATAATGATATGATGAATCATTTATAATTCATTGTTTAAAATTAAATCATTTTCTAAAATATTTATAAATAATAATCCACAGATAATAAAAACATTATTTAAAAAATTTATAGAAAACATGAATTTTTAAGAAAAGTTATTTTCAACCAAAGAGAGAAATAATGTCCATTAATTCCTTGAAAACATATTTTCGATACATAGTGTACATAAAGAGATGAAAAATACATGAAAAAAGGTTTTCCAAATAAATAAAAACTGGAGATAAAAATTTATTAGTATCTTGAGTGGTAGATAATATAATATCATAATTTGAAAAACAATAAAAAATAATCATTACAAATTATGAGAATGTAACATAAAATGGATTACACTTGTGTCTACTTTTTAATAATAATCTCTAAAAAAGAATATTTAGAAAAAATTAGATATAGTGAGAGTAGAGAAATTAATGATATTAAAAATAAAAGGGCTGGTGTATTCTCATTATGAGAGAAGATAAGTTCATAACATAACTTGTGTCCCAAAGAAGGAAATCAGAGAAAAATGCCTTACATTATGTATCAAATTCACTCATATCATTAAAACCTACATTATAATAAATATATGTTTATTATTCATATATTACCTAAACATACACATATGAATCATATGATATATGATTTTTGTATGAAATTTTATTACAAATTCATTATCAATTCCTTATAAAATCATGTATCAAGTCATAAAAAATCAATTATTTGTGCATGTTCGCGTTTTATAATATTTTTCATGTTATTTATATCATGGTTACAAAAAATATTGAATGTTATAAATGATATAAATATTATATGTATTAATTATATATTAATTTAGTGTAATTATTAAATGTTAGAGATAAGAAATTTGTTACACCATTCTGGAGAATGTAGGTTGTATGCACATATAAATGATATTTCCATTTCCAAGATAGAAGGGATAAAATAATGGTAAATATTATACGCAATTTATATAGTCATTATGATTTCTTACTTATCACATATATTATTTAAATTTACCCATTTTACCATCCATGAAAATCATTACTTGAAAAAGAGTCACATTATTTGGCGAGACTGTAGTTCAACGTACACACATGTTACATTGCCATATTCTCATGAAATTAAAATTAAAAGGTATTTGTCATATTAAATTATAATGTTATAATAATGTTATTAATATCCTATAAATATGTAAAAACCATCCTTATATCCACCAATTAGATGAAGTGATGGAGAATAAATAACATCTGTTCGCCAAGTACTAGTCCTCTAAACACAAGATCAACATTCTCATTACAATTTAATTGAATAATATATATGTGAAGGGAAAAAATTAGAAAAATAATATATACTTAAATAAAAGATTATAGTATTTTTATATCATAATAATAATGAAATATATTAAGTATGTATATGTTTAAATAAAATTATAATGATCGATTGAGAATGATACAACTTCTTCTTAGAACGTCATTAGATTTATAACTGAATCCTTATTAGGAGGGTTTAATAATAATTATAAGTTCTTTAGGATATTAGAATGGATTTATGGAAGACATATTTGTAGTTATTATCCAAGACAAAATTTTTTGAATGTGTGAATAGTAGATGAGAGCTGGCATCATTTTATAAGCATGGTAAATGAAAAAAATAGAATTTTCAAATAGAATAAAGTACACCCACATTTTTCAAATTAAAATATCTCCAAAATTGGTGACTATATAAATATAGTGCGGATAAGGTCATTCTATGTATATAAAATGTGTTTTTTACATATTTCTAGGTCATCCTAAACCTTGTGACTATATTTTAACACTTTGATAATGTGGTTTGAACCTTAGTAAAGGCAATTAATGTTTACTATTTTTACTATTCACATTGAAAAACAATTTAATAGAAAATATTATATATTTTTTATTATAATGATTACAAGAAAATTAATTTTGGACTCCCCATGTTTTAATAATGTTTTTACAATCACGAATCTTGTTAATCATGTTTTATCTATGTCAAATAATTTATAGAAATGGCTGGTTTCAATATGATTCAAATAGACTTCCACAAGATCATGAATCATATAAATAATGTTCGATTATTGTAAAGTATATTTAATTTTACTCTATAATGATTTATTATATCAATTATTATGTACAGTTAAATCAGTTAATATTTCTCTTTATGGATATTTACATATATTTGGCTATGTCTGAGAAACCATGATTATTCCAACAGTTCTGCTTTTTAGGAAATGGACCCAGACACCGTAACCCAGACACCGTGACCCGGACACCATGACCCAAACACCATAATCTAGACACCGTAATCCATACACCATGGTCCAGACACCATGATCTAGATATTGTGACCCAGACACCATGACCTAGTCACTATGATTCAGATACTGTAACCAGTTTCAGATTTCATGAAGTCCGTGACACCAGTTCCTTGCTACCACTAACAAGACCCCATTCAAATATTGGTGAAAGACAAGACACTGTGATCCTAACACCACATTTTTTCTACCAGTTCCTGATCTCAATGAAACTATAAATTCACGATTGTTTCACTGCTCAAAGGAAAAGAAGAAGACAATGTTTCGTGGTGACATCGTTTAAAAGTGATTAAATTTCAAGACAGACTATCACAACATTATTTAATCTGATTTTTTTGTTTTCAATTTTATTTCTAACTGTTTTATTTGAGTCATGTAATGGAACAAAGATAATTACTGTTTCTTTGTTGACATGTCAACTGATAGTACGGGGGAGAAGGTGTAGAATACATTCATCCCATCAACTCCACACATGTAAACTGAAATAAAAAGAATATATTTCCACTGGAACAAGCAGAGAAGATGCACCAGAATTTGGAAATTTCACTGATACATGCAACAAGAAAATACTTTTGAAACCATAACGCACTATTGATTGCATGAACCTAGACGACTGTAGATCAGATCCAAAAACCTCTTCATAGTACAACATTTGAGAATAACATGTGTGATTAAAATTACGCAATCGAACTAGAAACCATATCACTAGGCTTGCGATACTCAGTTGTTCACTAGAAAACTCGATACCTACATCTACTTCATCCTATAAGTCTAGAGCTGCATAGAATAAAACTCCATGAACTTCTAACAGTTTCTCACCATTTTTTCTTTGTTGTATACTATTTTTAGATTTTGAGTAGTCTGTGTGTCTTTATTAAAACACACACTGTATCCTATAATAAACTGAATGATACAAGATATCCTTCCTATCATATCATCATACTTTGGTTTACTCTAATAGATATCTATGGATGAGATCCCTATGTAACTAGGTATATTATAAAATGAAGAACAGTGGAAGAGGTAATGTTACTTGGACAGTCCTTTGCACTATTATTTACCCTTATCCAAGGTCTGGATCATGTTTTTTAATATAAACTACTTTGTGGCTGGTGATCATGAAGTGGATTTGTTTGGGGCTTGGCTTGAGACAGAAACACTTGTTTTATCCACTGTGTTATTTAATTTATTTTTTAACTATTCTATTATATATTTCAGGAAACAATATATTTTACATTGATAGTTAGTATTTGATGGATGTTATAAATATTTTTCGTTATTATAATAGCTTCTAAAGTATCATCAATGACATATATTTATATTACTGATAATTAATTAATCTTCTGAGAGGTTATTTGAACAGTCAAAATATTATAACCATATTACATTGATTAATCGGGATGCATTAATTTTTATTGGGGAATATTTTTAGTTAATAAATTTTAACTAAAATTTTAATAGATACTCAATTCACCCCCCTCTAGAGTACTATACTCTAACCAATATTTGGTTACATAGAATTATTAAGACCCTTTTTTTAATTCAGTTCAACTATGATTTATGTTGTACTTTAAAGATTTGAATTTTTTTGTTAATTCTAAATTTCAGTCTCTTTAATAGAATTTAATTTTTATGGATGATAGACTTGATGGGGTTATAATAATCATACCTGTAATCATTAATGGAACTAATTATTCCCAATGGAATATTAAAATGAAAATAAATTTATAATGTATGGGATTTTAAATTTTCCATTAAATTATAGATGAGTATAAGATTCCTACTACTCAATGAATTACAGTGGATGACCAAGATAAGATTGCATACAATAAAAATTGAAAATCCATGAATGCCTTATATTTATCTTTAGGAAATGATAAATTTAACAGAATTAAACTTGTAAAATAGCCCATGAAACTTGGGACACTTTTTCAATTTCACATTAAGGAACTTCTAGTGTGAAAGAAATGAGACACAATCCTTATTATATTAAATATGATAACATTAAAATGAAGCATTATCAACCTATTATTGACATGTATCCCTTGTTCAAAAACATTGTCAACATAGTGATCTCTCATGGAATAGAAGTCACATCAAATGAACAAATTATGAGGAATCTCAAATGACGACACGATAGCTGGAGAGGAACTTCTGTCTCAATTAGAGAGTCATGCTACATCATCAAATTAATTATATAATAAAATATTGGGAAAATAATGTTGTTTGAAGAAGAGATAAAAGAGAACAAGGAATAAGAGGATGAACCCAAAATGAAATATGTGGTGTTCAATACCCCCAAATCTAAACATAATGAAAATGAGAAACTGTAATTCTTTGTAGAATGATATAGTAGTGAAAAATCCCCACCTGATAGTGATGAAGAGATGGCGCAATTAGCCAGTTGGTTTAAAATTTTTTACAAAAGGGATAAAATTTTCAGAATTCAAAACTTTAGAGGAAAATATGATCAAAAGGGATGCTATAAAATATAATTGAAATGAAATGAAATCTTTGATGAGATAATATGTAATGAATGTAATTTAAAGGGACATGTAAAGGATGTGTTACCAAAGATCATGTATAAAAATAAATACAATGACAAAGATACAATTTATAAAATGATAAGGAGAGAAACTTGGAGTGATTCTAAGGAGAATTCATGTGACTCAGAGTCTTCACATGATGAATAGGATAACAATGACAATATGTTCTTTGTGACAAACACAGTTGAGGTTACCCTAGAATCTCTTTTACAAAATTCCTATTTTTGTAGATGATGAATGTGTCTTTAAAATTATTAATATTGAAGAAATGATTGACAATTTAAATATTATTCAAGAGACATGTAATGAAATAAATGAAAAATACATGTGTTTAAAGAAACAATATGCTCTTACCTCAACTGTTAAATCTGAACTTTATATAGAAAGCGAGAAAAATGTTCAATTAATCAAAGAAAACAATAAATTAAAGCAATAAAATTAGTAATTGAAAAAGGACTATGAAAGTTTAACTAATGGTAAATAAAGCTTGGAAAAAATTATAGGTAAACAAAAATCCCCTAAATACACTACTGGTATTTAATATCAACCAATTAAAAGTTTTTTTTTTGAGAAACCAATATTCTGTCTAAATCTAGAACATAGAACATCACTCCTAGTTCAGGAAAACATTCTCCTATTTAAAATTATTATACAATCTATACTATTTCAAAATTTTCTGGACAAAATTGAGTTTATTTTTCAAATAAATTACAAAATTGTAATAAGAAAACTATACGTAAAATATGGGTTCCTAAATCCCTATTTACTAAAATTGCTGGATCCAAACACATATGGGTTCCAACATCTGTTATTATTTGACTATTTTTTAAGAAAAATTGTTTAATAACCTCCTATAAAAGGTTAGGTACTTGGACAGTGAGTGTTCAAGTCACATTATAGGAGACTATTCATGTTTTAAGAAAATAATAAATATTGATGGTGGAAACTTCACAATTGATTACAGTTCAAAAGGAAAAATCACTAACCTTGTCTAAATATGTTACTCTAACTCAGTTTCAATTTCCAATGTACTTTCTTGTTGATTGACAAAAATATAATCTGTATAGAATTTCAAAACTATATGATGATTTATTTCATGTTAAAATTTAAAATAATTCATGAAATGTTTTTAATTCTAAAAATAAATTATTATTTTCTGCATTAAGAAATGAGAATGTATATTCTGTTAACATATATTCTTTAGTTTCTCAAAATGATTCATGTTTAAGTGTATTTCACAAAGTGTAATGTGGTTTTTCATAGAATACTAGGACACTGCAATATTCACTCCCTTATGATGTTAAAAAGAAATCCATTAGTCAATGACCTTCCAAAACATGAGTTTCCTAATGATAACGTGTGTAATCCATGTCAAATGGGAAAGAATCAAAAAATTTCATTCAAACGAATGAAAGAAGTTTCCACTTCTCAACATCTAATGTTGGTTCACATAAATATGTTTAGACCATCTAGATTTTGTAATTTAAATACGAAGCACTATGTTTACATTCTTTTAGACGAATTTTATTTATATACATGGACCTTTTTTTGGCTAACAAAATTAAATCCTCCTATCATTTCACCAAATATTATAAAACTGTAGAAAGCCACAGTGCACTTAGAATTATATCTCTGAAAAGTGATCATGGCCATGAGATTGATAATTAATAGTTTGAATCCTTTTTATCACAAAGTGGATATAATCATAACATCTAATCCCCTAAAACCCCTCAATAAATGGATTTATAGAAAGATGAAATATGACAATGCAAGAGATCTCTAGAACAATGCTTAGTGAATATGTCCTTATTTTTAATTTTTGGGCTGATGCAGTAAATACAACACGCTATATTTTTAATAGAGTGTTTATAAGACCTATTCATAAAATAACTCAATATGAGTGATGGAAATACTGAAAACACAAGGTATGTTATTTCAATGTCATTGGTTTCAATGTCAGTATCCTTAATACTAAAGAAAATATTGGCTTGTTTTCATTAAATATTGATGAATGTAACCTTATAGGTTATTAAATCTCTAGTAAATTTTATAGAGTTTATAACAAAAGAACTAAATGTGTGGAGGAATATGTCAATGTCATGTTTGATGATACAGATCCACATGAGCATAAGACCTCTCTAGAGAATCTTGTGGATGATATTTCATATATAGAAATCTATGCTATAACCTCCAGCCATCCTCTAAAGGAATTAGTGAAAACTTCTAGTTTTTGATATTCCCCAGATTCAATTCTTAATGAATCCAAACCTATTGATGAACTTGAAATCACTTGCCCTTGTTTCCCAGATCAGTTATAACACTTAAGAACCATCCTTTAGATATTATCATAGGATATTTATATAATGGAACTCAAACTAGATCTTCTCATAGAAATGAGGTTTGACATCAAGTATTCTTGTCACAACCTGAACCTAAAATCATTAATGATGCTATCAATGGTTAATTTTTAGTGGCAACTATGGACAAAGAAATAAATCGGTTTTAAATGAAATTTGTTTTGAAACTTTTTTACAAATCCAAAGTCATATTTACCTTAGGCACTAAGTGGGTGGTTAAAAATAATGTAGAGGAAAATTGTAAAATAGTTAGAATCAAGGCTTGATTAGTTAGACAAGGCAATATTCAAGTTGTAGTAATTGACTATGAGTAAAAATTTACTGGACTAGCCAGACATGAAACAATTAAAATCCATCTTTCATATTATAAAAATCTGAATTTCTAACTATATAAAATGGATGTCAAGTGTTCATTCCAAAATGGGTATATATGTTATGATGTATTTGGTTAAACAACCCCCTAGTTTCACAGATCCTCACTTTGAAAATCGTGTTTTCAAATTAGCAAAAGAATTGTACAGTTTAAAACAAGCTCCAAGAGATTTGTTTGATTGATTATGTTCTTTTATTATTTCAAAAGATTATTCAAAAGGTATATATGATCATAAAATTATTATAAATTGAATTTTTAATAATGTTTTAGTAGTTCAAATTTATTGAGAAGAAATTTTTTTGGATGTTCAAAAAATTTATTATGTATTTAATTTTCTAAAATTATGAAAAATGAATTTGAAATTAGGTTAATGGTTAAACTAAAATTTATTCATGTATTTAAATTCATTAAAATGAAATATCATATTATTTTAAATCATGTAAAAATATACTAAAGATCATCAAAAAAGTTTTGTATTGGATAGATCTAAAAGTCGTGATACTTCAATGAGTATCACTTTTATGTTTCATCTTAATGAAGATGGAAAATATTTTGATCAAACAACATACAGAGGTATAATTGGAATCTTAGTAAACTTATCTTATAGCCAACATGATATTATGTTTAGTGTATGTTTTTGTGATTTTTTATCAAGAAAACCCTTGGGAATCTCATTTAAAGAATGTTAAAATGATTTTCAAATACCTAAAACATACACCCATTCTATGAATGTTTTATCCTTGAAGAAAAATATTTTAGATAGTTAGATATTCTGATGATGATTTTAGTGGTTTTATGTTTGACAAAAAATACCTATGTAACATGTCACCTATTAGTGATGTATCTAGTATCATGGTGTAGTATGAAAAAAAATTCGATGCATTATCTACTACTAATGTTGAGTATATAGCTACTGGTATTTTTTGGGAAAAAATTGTTTGGATGAATCACATAGTAATAGACTATTGATATCAATTGGGGCATGAACCTGTAAATTGTAACAATACATGTGATATTAACATTTCAAAAATCTTGTTTCACACTTTAGGACAAAAAATATTGATGTAAGACATCACTTTTTGAGATACCATTATCAAAATAGTGATATCACTTTGGAATTCAATGGAACGAAATATCAACATGTTTATATATTCACAAAACAATTAATTTATAAAATGAATTATTACTTTATACATGAATTAGGAATGATAATATTCAGGTAAGAAATGTAATGTTTTAAAATTTAATATCTCACAGCTTATTGTTACACAGTTTATGTTTTCATGATTTAGCGTTTCACAAGCCATTATCTTATTCTTTCGGCTATCTCTCATAGATCTATTGATTGATGTCTTCATATTAATGTTTCATGATTATGGTCTCACGGTTACTATCTCTTGGGTACTGTCTTGTTCTTAATGTCTAACATGATACAATTTCACGGTTTGGAGTCACACCATAATGGTCTCAATGTGAATATATTTTCGAGTCTCATAATGAATATATATTCCAATCTCACCATGAAAACCTTTTCAAGCCTCACTCTGAATACACTTTTCTGTATTCTATTACCCATATCATTGTGATTGATTATTTTATTATTGTTATCCCACATTTTTGAATTTGTGACAATTGAAATCAATAAATTATAAAAAATAAATGTCTTTCACACTTTTCATCACTCAAGATCTCTGCTCGAGAAACCAAAACCCTTCATATCACTCTCTCTCTCTCGAACCGTCATTGAATTCCTAGAATGAAGCACACATCATCATTGACTCTTGAAAATCTTAGAAATAATAAGAATGAGAAAAGATCACCAAATCTATCACCCAAAGAACCATTGAACCATAATCTTATTGATAGAATAATAATAATGGAAAATTAAATCTGTCCTAAGTGGTTTCTGAAAAATAAGTTGTTAGTTTTGAAAATTATGGAAGAGAAGGGATGGTTACATTAGTTCACAAAAGAGAAAAGGTTGATTTATCCAAAACTTCTTTCTTATTTATATCTGTTTGTTTAATTTTCATTCAATGTTGAAGATGGTTTTGTTGTAAGGAGATGGATTAATGTCCAAATATGCGCATTTTCTCCGAGGTTATGGGTTTCTCGCCTAGGGATACCCCATGATGGAATTTTTTTGGATTAAAAGTGTGGTAAACCTCCTCCTAGTGCTGTTTTTCTTTTGGAAGAATCCAATGGAAGAATGGACACAAGGAAAGGAGATTTGGCTACTAACATATACGAAAATGTATTATTGATATAGATTATGAAAAATGGTCACAAGATTAACCTCTGTATGTATATTATAAATCACATTTGAGAGTTTATTAGGAAAACATCAAAAGTATACCTCTTTGTTCTATTAAAAGCTAATCTAATCTCTAATATATGATAAAGAAATGGTTTTAATAAAAGAAGATGTCATCAAAGACTATGAATTCAGTATCTCAAATGTTACATTCAGAATGATTAAAAGAAGTTGGAATCCATGGAAAAATTCATGGCTGGATGATAATTTAAGGTCCTATGAAAATTTTAATCCAGTTGAGCATCCATTAAGACCAAATAACCAATATGATCCTAGTTTAGAACCTGATGAAATTTTTGACTATCTTACTGAATAGGTAGAAGAGGACATTTTCAAACCTATGGAAAAACACCTTATTGGATAAGGAAGTGAGTGGCCTACCTATTCTACAATATATAGTTGATAAGTAATAACTTGTTACTGAAGAAAATGTTGAGTTATAAGGAGAATATTCTTCTAAAAAGGAATCTGTTATTAATGAAAAAGAAAATGTTGTTCCTAATGAGATACTAAATGAATAACTTTCTATTTAGAAACAGGAGGATGTTGAAGAACATTTAATGGAAAAAATGATCCTGAAACTATCCTATATGTTTTGGATATAATGGTACAAGCCTTCCATTTGACAAGAAAATAAATGGGTGAGGCTATCGGAGAAGAAATTTTAGAAACATTTAAAGAAACTGTATCTCATAGACCTAAAAGAGATGCAATTGTTGAGGGGGATCAATTCTGTAGTTTAGAAATAATTAAATTTCCTAATCCTATTAATAAATGAACTTTGTATATCAGGAATATGTTTCCATGCTACTTTGATGTAGATAATTCCATGGGAGCCTCAGTTAAAAGAATAAACATTTGTACTCTATTTAATTAAAACATGTTTCCACACTGAAAGTAATATATACAACAGAATATGATCCTATCATAGCTCTTATTGATGATCCTTCAAAATAACCATCTACTTATTTGAGTCCCAACAATTTGAATGCCTTTGGATGTACTTTATTTTCTAGAATTGAAATTCTATTGAACACACAACACGCTCCTCTAAAAAATTTTAGTGATAGAGATGCTTACCTTCTTTTATAAAATATCATATAACGGATACAACCAAATATTCATCATGAAATACAAGAGGTTATAGTTGAGAATAAGCAACTGAATGATGAGGTGAAGTCTCCAATAGATGCAGTTGAAGATATTGAAAAAGTTTGGAAATCAAGACATGCTCCTTCTACTCATTCTGTTGGGGATGTGAGTGGTAATATTCTATGTAATGTTTCCTCTCTCATTCAATCAATTTTTACATAGATAGTTGACAATTATGATTAGGGAAACATTAATACATTAAATGAGATGCGTGAGATTGATGTTTTCCTTATAAAATTGACTAATGTGTACCACTGATGTCTACAGAAAATTCTCAATAAGCTCATGTCCCTCACTGCAGCTATTAAAACTTCTAATGCATCTGTATAGTCATCTCAACACGTTGATAGTGATATGCTCAAAACTGTAGTTTGGGATGAACATAATTTAGTGTTTAGTGGTATTGACATGTAATGTTTATCTACAATTGTAGAGAATAATGAAAAAGTTTATGATTTAGTATGTATTCATTCAAATATTGCAAATGATGCTCCGAAAATAAATTACTATGAAAAATTATTTATACTTTAACACGTTCTTCTATAAGCATGATATGAAAAATTATTTCAAATATCATGTAGAGAATCTAAAAATACATCATGTCACTCATGCCTTCAAGACAAAAGTTCAAAAGATAAATGATTTCACTCCTCCATTGGAAATGTTCGTGGAGAACAAAAATGATTTCAAGAAAGCAACGAATTATGGTAGTCAAATCATTTTTAACTTCATTTAGTTGATGAAGGCATACCTTCATATGCAGAGCACAATTATTGTGGATCCTACACCTGCACCTTTTTGGGCTGGTTAACCTCCCTCCTCAACCACTGACATTGCATATACCACAATGACTGTATCTCAGGCCCTGAGCCATATCAGACATGTTATCCTTGATCCAAACATGACATGGTCATCCCACAAACCCACATTGGAACCCTTTGTTTTTGAAGGACTCTTTCTCCCATATCTGACAATTGGATCACTCCCTTCTTCATCTTATACTTCTGCTCATGTGGCTCCGTCTGATGATGTCACCAAGGGAAAAGAGAAGATAACTAGTGTTGTAGAAAACTGAAAACTATATCATTACTGGGATGTTTTGTTAATTTTTTATACAACATTAAATGACACATAGTTTTCCATATAATTCAGTGTGAACTATTATTGTTTATTCTCTTATTTAATTTTATTATTTCATTTTCCTGTCCTCTTTCTGATAATCCCAAAATGTGGAGAATATCACAACACCGTAATGCACTAAGGGGAGAAAGTACACTAAGTAGCTAAAAATTAATTCTTATTAATTTTTATTATTAAAAAGGGCAAGATTATTGGATTCCTCATGTTTTAATCATGTTTTGACAGTCAAAAATCCTATTTATCTTGTTTGATCTATCTCAAATTATATATAAAAATGTTTAGTTTCTATATGATTTCAATAAACTTCTTTCAGATATAGATTCCAATAAATTATATTTGATTATTGTAAACTATATTTAACTTTTTTGTATCATTATTTATTATACTATTGATTAAATATAATTCAATTTGTGAATATTATTACTTTTGATGGTTTACAGATATTTGGCTATGTCTGAGAAACTGTGAGTATGCAACCGATTATGGTTTTCTAGAAAAGGACCCAGACACCGTGACCCATACACAGTGACCTAGACACCATGACCCAGACACCATAATTCTAACACCATAATCCAGATACCATGATCCAAACACTGTTGCCAAGACACTATGTCCAGAAAATTATGACACAAACACCCTGATTCAAGCATCATAACCAGTTTCAGATCCCATGATGTCTGTGACACCAATTCCTTGCTACCATCCCCAAGACATCATTCAATGTTTCAGAAAGGTCCAATAACTGTGATCCAAACACTGAATCTATGCTACTGGTTTTTGATCTCATGAAAATTGTAGCATCGAAAATATCTCACTATAGAAAGGAAATGAAGAAGACATCATTTTGGGGGGAAATAGTTTCCATGTGAAACCATTTCAAGAAAAAATGTGACACCATACTTTAATTAGTTTTTTCATTTTCCATTTAATTTATATCGGTCATATTAGAGTCTTTTAAAGACAGTGAAATAATTAATGTTTCTTTATAGAAATGTCCATAACAGTTCAAGGTACGCATTGTAGAATACATGCATCATGTCATCTCCAAAACATGCACTCTGAAATAAAAATAAAATCTTCACACTAGAACAAGAAGAGGTGAAATAAAATAATTGGAAAACTAAACTGATACATGAAACAATTATCTACTGAAGAACACATGAAGCACTCCTGATTCCTTGAAGCTGGACTACCATAGGCCAGAGAGAAAAACATGTTCGTAGTGCCACCTTCAAGAAGAACATGATCTATATAGCTTACACTATCAAATTGGAAACTAGATCACCATACTTTCAATAATATATTTTTTACAAGAAGACTCGAACCTACATCTACATCATCCTAGAATTCCAGAGCTACATAGAATAACACTCAAAGAACTTGTAATCTATTCTCATCATCTTTTGCTTGTTGTGTACTGTTTTTAGATTTAGAGTAGTGTGTGTGTCTGTATTAAAACACACAATTTATCCTGTATTAAACTAAAGGAATTAATATATACATCCTCTCATATCATTGTACATCTGTTTACTCCAAATGATAATTGTGAAAGTGTTCTTTGAGTGACCTGGTATTTTATACCCATGAAGAACAGTGGATGAGGTCGTGTGACCAGGACAGTTCTGTGCACTATTGTTTACCCCGATCAAGGGAGTGGAAAAAGTTTATTTATTTAAACTGCATGGTGGCATGTGATCACCATGTGGTGTGGATTAGGTCTGGTCTTGGGACTATACCACCTGTTTTATCCATTGTGTTATTTAATGTAGTTTTTCTCCCCTTAATTTTATATTTCAGAAAACACTAGATTTTACTTTTGTAATTAGTCTTTGATAGAAGTTATAACTGCTTTTCCTTATTAGAATTGCTTCAAAAGTTTTGTCAATAACTCATATTTATATTACCAAGAATTAATAAATCTTCATAGACAATATATGAATAGTCAAACTATTTAAACCATATTACCTTGATTAAGTGGGTTGTATTCGTTTTTATTCAAGATGCTTTTTATGAGAATTTTTTCATAGAAATTTTAATAGATACTCAATTCACCCCTTCTTGAGTACTCTACTCCAACCAAGAATAACCAATTTTTGAAATTAAATTCCTAAATTAAGAGAAATATAATTTAAAAGTAAATCTATATCCACGATGAAAAGTCAGTTTTTGAAATTGAAAATTTTAAAAGATAAAAATGTTATTGTATAAAAAATAAATAATAATTGGTTTTAAAAAATATTGGAATAATTATAATATAATCTCTATAATTAAACATTGTAACCCCTTTATTTTAAAAATGGATCACTATCGATTTTTTAAAAGAAAATGCAGTTTTCCATAAAACAAGTATTTGTCACTATGAAACAAGATATTATATTTTCCTAAAGTTTTAATAAAATAACCCAAAGATAATTTTGATATGTGGAATCCTTAATTTTTTTTGAAATAATTTTTTTAAAAGTTAAAAAAATTATTTTTATTGTTTAATAAACCAATACCAATAATTTTTATAGAATTTTTTACTAAATAATATAAATAATTTATTAAACTTAAATATCTTTTTTATCAATATTATTTTTTACTAAAAATTAATATAAAGAATTTTAAAAACATGTTTATGTATATTAATCTCTCTAGGATTAATGTCTTTGTAAAAACCATGATGTATAAATAATAACATTGATAATATATCCCATATCATTAACATAGGGTGTTATGTACAACCCAATACATTAATGAAATTAAATTTATTAAAAAATAATTATAAAATTATATGTGTTATATATTATAATCCCATTAAAATTAATTTCTCTTTTAAAATTATTCACATTGATATAAAAAATTTGGATACATAATTATATCACCATGTTCACAAGAAGATTCATCTAATTGGTTGTTTTCCCAAAAAATAGTGAACATGTGAGTGATATTATTTTACATAACATTCCCTCTATGATACATAATTTCATGTTAATTTTCCTCATATTAAATATTATACAAACTATAATATATCTCCACTCAATCCATCCCACCATTAATACTATATTATATCACTATACATAATAGAAAATCAAAGATGAATATTGAATGAATAACTACAAGTTTCTTTAATATCTATTTATTTAAAACTAATATTTATGAAAATAATTCATTGTTCATGAACATTATTATTCCATCAAAATCAGGGATGAACATAATATAACATCTTACCTACTTTTGATTCTCCACATCATTTTTTTGTTCCCCTTTTATAATCACATAGATAGATGGCTAAACAATCATTTGGGAATAATAGGATTTATCCCTTACAATTACAATTTTCAAATCCATAAATTGAGTATCCTTAAATAAAGTATCGTTTACATTTATAATCACATATTAGATAACATGATAATTTTTAATCTAATCATTGACTTCCTTTTTATCATTCATTGGGTGGTAATTTATTGAAAATTTATAATATTTAATCAATTCATTCCATCTTCCCTCATTCATGATCAACTCATACGTGAATATATTCTTTAATATTTTTTATATGAATTTATATCATAGTTTTTAATTTTATGATAATTCCACCATATCAAAAATAAAAAAATTATAGTATCTAACACCAAATAATGAGTTGGGTAATTTATCTCATTAAACATCAATTATTGTGATACATAAGATATAATAGGGTCATAATACATGTGAATGTGACACAATATATTATTTGATGCATCAATAAAAATTAAACACCCTTATCCGATGAATAGAAATGTAAACACAGGTGTCAGGAATAATACTCCCTCCAGTTCCTTGATATTTTATTCACATTCATCGATCTTGATGATCATGTATCCCTTTCATGTAAACTATTCTGTTTATTATCTAATCATTATAAATTAAATAATATCATCAATAATATCCATCAAACATAAGATAATATCAAATATCAGTTATCATTGTTGGTATAGGCCAATTATTAGTAGCATTAACCTTGATGGATCCTGTGATATACCCTCACTTGAGATTGTATGTCCCATAAATGAAACATTCTTCATCAAAAATTAAACATTCTAAATATTACATTCTTTTATTCCGTAGTTTCTTATTTATAATAATTATATATCTTCATGTCATTATTTCACCTTGAATATATAAGAATGTCATCAATGAAGACAACCATGAATGGATTAAAGAACATTATAAAGACACTATAAATTAAATACAAGAAGATAGTGTGGGTTGGAGAAGAGCTAAATGTAATAAATATATATTCATTGTGTATATTCCATGTATGATATTCTGTCATGGGTATTATCTCCTTCCATACACTCAATTAATGATATTCAAAATTAATGAAAACCATGGAAATAATTGAGCTCTATATATTTTATGAAACAAGTCCCCAATATGAGATATGTGATATGTTTTCTTTATTTTTATCTTGTTCAGCTGCTGTAATTCATTGAAAATTATCATTGATCCATATTTCTTCTTGAAATGATTAATTTACAATACTGGAAAAATACCCAATACCAACGGTTTGGAACCGTTGGTAGAGGCCCTCAAACCGTTGGTATAGGCTATACCAACGGTTTGGAGGACTGTTGGCAAGTAAGCCGTGACAATAGGTCTATACCAATGGTTTTGGTATAACCGTTGGTATAGACCTATACCAACGGTTTTGAAAAACAGTTGGTATATGTAATATGAAAACCTATACCAACAGTTCTCAAAACCGTTGGTATATATATTTCAAAAAAAACATTCGGTGGGATTTGATCCTAG
Source organism: Viscum album (assembly GCA_963277665.1). Classification (NCBI taxonomy): domain Eukaryota; kingdom Viridiplantae; phylum Streptophyta; class Magnoliopsida; order Santalales; family Viscaceae; genus Viscum; species Viscum album. The sequence goes on along the minus strand of OY728141.1, from coordinate 1,276,121,848 downwards.
GACCTCTAGTTTATAATTGGATGACTTAACCACTAACCTAACATGAATTATGTGAACATAATTTCATAAATATATATATGTATTGTTATAATAATTTTAAATTTTGATTTATATAATGTTCTCGGTAAGAAGATTCGATTAAAAATTGGAGGACATATACCAACGGTTCTCAAAACCATTTGTATTGACCTATACCAACAGTTTTGAGAACCGTTGGTATATGACCTTGGATTTTAGGACCTATAACAATGGTATTGGACAAAATGTTGGTATATTGTCTCTATAATGGACCTATACCAATGGTTTGGCCAAAACCATTGGTATAGGTCCTTCAGGTCCCCCCCCCTATACCAATGGTTTGGCCAAACCGTTGGTATAGGGTCTCTATAATGGACCTATACCAACGGTTTGGCAAAAACCGTTGGTAAAAGACATATTTCTAGTAGTGTTATTTGAAACATGGTCACAAAAATGGAAAAATTAATCCCTTATAAATATTATATTAGAGTTAGTACTTTACTTCCAATAATTGCAACGAAAAAATTATATATGGATTGTTTAATATATTTATAGATCCTGGATTGAGTTCTATTGAAAACACAACATCATAATTCAGTGGAAGTCTAAGAAACTATTCTGGCATGACATTTTTAATCTATATTAAATTAATATATCATTTATTTTGAGTCTCTCTGCAACCATCTAAAATAAAAAACTTGTTTTGATTAGAATTCATGACCTATAAAATTAACATGATCTCTATTAGAAGCTCATATTTATAACCACGCTGAATAAAGAAAATAGGATGGATGGGAATGTCAAATTTTAGAATCTATACATGGTAATTAAGGTGGCATTAATTTTGATAATTCTAATCTATTAGTACGATAACATTAGTAGAAACTCGAGAGAGAATAAATAGATATTTATAAAAACCATTCCCACAAAATTTGACTGGGGAATAATCATAGAAAGATATGTGATCAACATTCCATTAGATGGTTTTAAATATAATAGACCATACAGTAATTTAAGATAACATTTTAAATACCTGGATTATTTTTATAAATACATGAACTCATATAACATAACTCATATAGGATGCCTCAATATTTAACAATACATTTTATCAACTTGACAATATTTAGGAATCTTCAATCCCATTACATAATGGAACTAGTTAACATTATCATCATGCATCATTAATAAAATTAATCCTTCATGAAATATCCTTTATATGATTTCTAAATCCTTATAGCTTTTATGAAACATTATCCTTATTAAATTTTATTATTAAAATACGTCAAGATTGATTATAAAGCGATTATGAATTCCCAAATCATACCATTTGGTGTGTCAGAAAAGGTATGAACTAGGATAATCATCATGCATTAAATGATGATTAAGACCATATCAATGGAAAATTTTCAGGGTTATTAAAACTAGGTACAACCATGCTAGATACACATAAACATATTGTGTTCAAAATGATATTTAAAACCCTAAAACCACTCGATCTAACATCAAAATAATTTTATGATATTAATACACACACATATTTATTATTATAAATATCTTAATGAATGTCTCTAAGGATTTATCATTCCTATTTCTAAATTTTACTGAATACATTCCTCTGATAAAAACTCTAAAAGACCAAATTTATCAGACAAATATATGACATCAAAATAGATGAATAATCAATACACTTAAAAAATAAACACTCGAGGACCATAAATGGTTTGTGCCTTTTGATACTTGATACAAATTCATTATAATTCATGAAAAGTTTTCCATATATCCAATAATGGTATTCCAATATAGTACACCTCATAATAAATCATACTTAAATCAATTCTTAATAACCATGGTAATGGAAACATAATATATGGTGAGACCATATCCACTATAAGGGTAGACATGGGGGTATCAAAATAACATTATACAGAGCATATAATGACATGATTATAATATATTTTATCCCTACCGTGCATATAATAGATCATAAAATTGTTTTATTTCATAAATAATGGACCTTTAAAAGAAATTATTGATCATGTAATTAAAGAACCATTACCATGATATCATAAAATTAGAATAATGAATATATATATATATATGAAATAAAGATAATAATAGGAATACTTATCATTTTTCTACCCATAAGGAGATTCATAAAATGATATTATTGGGAAAAACACCCATGTATCGACGTTGGGATTGGGATATCCTTCCAATTTCCCTTTATTGGGGTTGGAAGAACCTTCGTTGTACCCTATTTCTGGCTTTATAAAACCATTCATTAACATTCCGAGCCTATAAGAAATTAATCATCACCCATTTCAATGGATAGAGGTATATGTCCAACAAAACACTTAATCAAAATTATACATACGTATACCAATTTATCATAAAACATTAGTCATACCAAAACTCATAAAAATAACAAATGTTTTAGACACTTTTCATCAGGACATAACCCATGGAAATATAATACCTTTCATAATAATTTTATGAAAACAATCATAATCTTTTAAAATAAGGAAATATAATTTTACAATGTATTATATTCTTACTAAATCACAATTAATATCAAATGATATAATTTTAGTTGGAAATAGAATTTGAATGATCACTTTAATAATCTCATGGGAAAAATAGACTTTGCACACGGAAAATCTCTTTTGGGAAGAGAAAATTTCTAAAAATATTTATTTTATAATAACCATGGAAAAATATATAATTTAATCTTCAAATAAATGTTTAGTCATGAGGGTGGAAATTTATGTTCAAACTATACAAGTTAAAAAAATATTTATTTTATGTTTTTAGAAAAAGGAAACATGGACTTGCTTGTAAAATCAAAATAATATTCCTTTTGGACACATTTTTTTTAAAAATAATCAGTAAAATACCATTTAAAATATTTTTTCTGATAGTAAAATATTTTTATAATATATTTATATAAAACATATTTATGTATGAAATTTCATTTTTTATAGAGGAGGGAAATAAAGATTATATTTCAATAAAGATATTTTTTTTTGAGTTATGAGTAAATATGTAGAGAAAAATGTAATGGTAAAATGAATTATAAAAAATAACTATAAGGGAAGTATATAAAAGTTTTTAATTAGAGGTATGTCATAATATATCACCATCAAAATAAAAATCATAAACAATCCTGATAGACAATGAAATTTGAACACAATATTATTACAACATTTTTAACATTTGAATTTTAAGACACAAAAAATAATAACATGAAGAAACCATAAAATATAGTGATAAAAAATAAAATCATGATTAAAATATCAATATGGTTCTGTATACACATCATAAAAATATATGTTAGAAACAAAACGTCTCTACCAAAGAATGCAATTTTAGACAAAAATCATTTGCATTATCTCTCAATATCACTTATAATCATTCACACATAAAGTATAATACATATTTATTTATTGTAAATTTATTATTGAAATGAAATCAAATTTATCATACCATATATTATTTACATATGTATTTTTATTAGTTATTTAGTAACCATTCTCAGTAAAAATCGTGTTTCATTTGTCATGTACTTCGTTTTTGGGGAATGTTTTGGAATGATATTTTGGGAACATTTTTTTTATCATGGATACATGATATCCATAATTCAATATGTCATATAAATATAATATATATTAATTATATATTATTTTATAGTTATCCATAAAATTTAGTAATATAAAATGATTTACACCCTTCCTGGAGATGGTATCTCATGTGTACTCTTGAATACAGTTTCCATATTTTCAGTGGAAGGAATGAAATAATGTTAAATAATAAATCACCATTAAATATTGATTATTACCTCATATAAATCACATATATTTAGTAAATATTATAACATTATAGTTCATATATATCTTAGGCGATGGAAAAATAACATCACATCATGTGGAAGTTGTTCATCGTATACACGAGCATCGTTATCATATTCTCAAATAATGGAAACCTAGAATGTATATATTTTATTATAATTAATGAGTTAAGAATATTTTATAAATCTATTATATGATGTTTAATCATTAATTATATCTATCAGTGATAGGTAGTGATGGAAAACAAATTACATCAGTTCGTGAGGCGATAGTTCATCGTACACATGATCGACTGGTTTGCTTTCCATTTTATAGAAGAGTATATATATGAAGGTCCTAAAATTAACATTATAAAATATAATTATAAGGGATCTAATTTATTTTTTATATAATAACAATTTTAAAAAATATGAACGATTTTAAAGAATAAATAATATAGAAATGATCGATTAAGAACAATACCTCCATTTTAGAGATCCTCTTTAGGTTTATACCGAAACCCTTATTTGGAGAATTTGATAACAAAAATAATAACTATATGATTTGTGGAAGGAATTTAAAAATATATATGGAATTTATTGTCTAAAAAAATGTTCTTTGGAAGTGTATATATTAGAGGATAGGGGTTTCCTTTTATAAGTAGGGGAGATTATAAACATTAAATTTTTGTAATGTTATATTTGTACCAATTTTTTTTGAATAATAAAGGATAAAAATGGGGGATTATCAATCCCCATTGGTTATATGTTTTAAATAAGTCCATAAAATTTGTTTTGGAAATTTATATAGATAATTTTATATCCTATGTTTTTATTTTATTCACATTGTAATCTCATTTTATCCTTAACTGTGGTAATGGGTTTTTACTATTTTTACTATTCAGTTTGACCAAATGGTAATTTGATGTTATTATAAAATATTAATTATATTTTCACTAATATGTATTACATATTTTCAAACTAAATTCATATAATTGAAAAAAAAATCATTAAAATTAAATGTAAAGAAAAAAATTAAAATGGAGTTTCAATATATAAGCATTTAAAATTTTCAAAATATATTATATGAAAGAATAAATTAAAATTTATTAAAATTACATAAATTTGATTACTCATTATATAAATAATCTAAATTTAATTTTAAAAACATTTTTAAAAAAATTAATTTTACGAATTATTTATTTGAAAATACAAATTTTAATAATAACATGTATTTTTTCTATTCATGGAAAATTTTGTATTTTCCAATAAATATAAAAAATATACTTTTATGTAATTTTTTAACATTGATTTAATAAATAATATTCATTATTTAAAATAAATTTTATAATATTGAAAAATGTCAATTTTATTATTTGTTAATAAAAATCAATTAACATAAATTTTTTAGAAATTAATATTTATCAATGCAGATAATGACGTTTCAAAAAAGTATGTAATTTTTTTCACAATATCTTTCATTATATAAAACCATTTTACATGTCCTTTAAATTTTTTATTCATACTCATTCTGCCAAGTTAAATATCTAGTTAATAATGGTATGTTTATATAATATAACCAATAGTATATCGGGATTCATTAAAACACATTGTTTTGTGCCATATAAGCTAAAAAGAAATTAAATTTATTTGAAAAACAATTAAACTCTTGGGCTGTTATATAAATATTAACATTAAAGTGTTTCATGAATTATTGTTAAATTTAGTTAGCACTTATATAATGATAAATTTGAAAAGAAATTCAATCATATCATTAAAATATAAATAGGATTAATTATTTATATAAATCAACCAAAGGAAGTTATGTTGTATAAAAAATATTTGAATCACTCATCGAGTCATGAGAACCAACCATAAACACATGTTAGACTTATCAGATGAATAAAAAACTAAAAACCCAAAAGAATTGTGGTTCAAAATTTCATAACCTAAGAAAAAATAACCAAACCCAAAATTGGACTTTGGTAAAAATTTCCTACAATACTTCCATAAATAGTTTAACTTAATGAAGTTCATATATATATAAGAGAATAAGACTAAACACGACACTAAATTTGGAAATACATAAACAAAATTTATGTTAAAGTTAACCAATAACGAAAAAAATAATAGATGATAATTAACCTATCTTTTTCACCATAAATTTATAGAATGTGAAGCCCTATGTTTTTTATTAATTCCCCCATTATATTTGTGAATTCCTCAGGCATTAATTATTTAAACCAAGATATTAGAAATAATATTAATGTCATGGAATGAAATAATTATTATGGACATATAACTTGTACATTAAAATGATAACATGCTATGAATTGTTCTTGAATTATGTTGAATGCGGGGGGAAGTGGAATTTATTGTATCTTCAAAGGGAAGAACCATGTGGCATAAAATGAGTTAATTATAAGGATTCCTTAACAAAAGTATAAAATAATAGGTTTGAAATCAATTCCATAATAATATAAAATTAAAACTAATCTGATCTATTGGGTGCACATCTTGGGCTCACTGAGAACTCATTTAGCACACCTAGAATTCATGGTGATCTATCCAGGATACTGGGTACCGGGTACCACACAATTTGAAACCCGATAAATCCTAGAATTGTTTTCAAACACGTGTTTCCACCATTTGGAAACTGAAAATTCTTATCATACTTCTTAATTGTAATACCCTAATATTTAAAATGAATATAATTACATTTCATAGCATATAAGATACACATTGCGGAGCATAAATTAACGTAATATATTATTATGACATGTAAATCAAAATGATGATGTTAGAAATTATGAATATAAATTAAAAAATTATGGAATTTATAAAAATTTCATACTTAATAACAAGTTATTTATTAATGATAAGTAAATAAACATTCAATTTTGAATAATATTTTATTATAAATTAAAAAATCTTTCATTCAAAAATGGTTTTTATTTTGTTTAAACATAATATTTAATTGATTTTCTAATTATAATAAATTTATTTAAAATATTATTGATAATATTTTAAATTAGTATATCATAATTATTTTTGGGTGAATTTTTAGAATATTCTGAAATTATTGATTCTTTAATGAATAGTGAAAATAATTTATTTTATTGGGAACATTATTTTTATCATGAAATTTTCAGGTTACATTTTTTTTAAAATATATTTAAAATAAATACTAGTTCTATTATATAATTTACTGTCCAATTATTTTCATAGATTCAATATTAATTTTGAATTTATTATAACCATTATATATATATATATATAATGTCATTTTTATGAAAAAATTCTTTTATTCTTACAGTGTGTTTTTAGAATAATACAAAAAATTGATCACAATTTGAGAATGTTTTTTGAAACATTTATATAATATAAACTCTATAAAATTTTTTAACATTCATTTATCATTATTTATGTGTTGTATAAGATTAAATCCATATTTATTCTTAAACATGTAATTTTCTAAAAAAAATTCATTCATTGAAATAGTATTTTAAAATTAATTTCTCTCACATATTAAAATTGGGTGATGAAAAATTAAATTAACAAATGTATTCAACATGTTATGATTTGTTACATAGGTACCATTTATTTTCTCAATATGAATTTTATCCTTTGTAAATTTATTTACTGTATTTAAGGATATATCTAGTCAATCAAGAATAATATATAGTGATATGGTAATCATTCATTATATTAATTCTTGGTTGAAGAATTTAGTTCGATCCTTATCACCATAGAATCTATATATTATTATTTAAGGGATATTTGACCATGTAAATGACCTATATATAATTTAAATCAAATAATGTTACCAAATGTCACTCCCTTAGTTTTAAATATCTCTTATATGTCCACATAAAGAAAAAATATCATAGGGAAATTATATTATTATTGTTAATTTTGTGAATAATAACATTATGTATATTTTGGTAATTTATTGTTATGTTTATATTTATTAAATACAAATATTAAATTATATGTGTAACACTTTTACAATATGTATTCTTTTAATAGAAAAATTATGAAATTATATTAAAACTATTATAATTAATATAATTTAATTGATTATTCATGTTTAATGAGTTTATTGAAAAAATATAATGTACTAGTGATATGTATGTGGAATGTTTTTAAATTTAATCATTTTTTGGTTCTATTGGTGTAAAAAAATATATTTACAATATTGAAATTAATGATATTTTTTTGAAATAATAATTTATTAAATTATATAAAAATAATAAAAAACTAAATAGAACAACATGGATAAAATAAAGTCTAAAATTTAATCAAATTTCAATTTATTATCCAATATTTTAAATAACTCGAGCATTATAATCCATTATTTGAGATAATATAATTATAATGGTTATTGATTAAACAAGTTAATTGAGGGTTTAATGAAATATAAGGTTCAATACTCTATGAAACCCTATAGAAACTATATTGTTTGATGGGAACACAAAAATGATACCATATAATCGAATATATATCAAATTTTATATACTTTTCATGATAATTTATTTATTATACATTAAAAAAATAAAACACCGAAAGTGCCCTTCGCCTCATTTATAAAAGGATTCCTCTTACCCAAAAATATTCACACATTTTTAATCATAAATAATTTCCAAAACCTATGAAAATCCATCCCCAAGATCTTCAAACACATTCTATAGGTTATTTTATTCCCCAAATTCCAACCATAGGATCTTTAAAAGGATATCTAATTAAGTAATTGTCATAAAGAGATAATCATTATAACCAATTGCATTATTTTTTGACATATTACGCTTCCTTCAATAAGTATATGAAATTTATAGTAAATTAGTATATTATATATCCTAAATGAATTTAAATTTTATAATTATTATTTACCCACCATTATTCCTTATCTTTACCATCAAATGCGAATGGAATGTGTCACTCATTATAATGTGAATGATTCCATTTCCATGTAATGATACAATCCTTTTCCCATCACCATATTTAATATAAGGGTATTATTAATGATTTAATTTTTTTTATTATATTTATGTAATACTTATAATTTTCAAACGACAATATCATATATATCATCTTACCATAAAGGCCTTTTGAAAATGATATGGTTCTGCATGTGTACGTGTTGAAAACCACCTCCATGAAACGAAGTGATTCATTTTTCATTTCTATTTAACAAGGATGGTAGTAGTATTATATTTAACAAATATATATTATATAAATTATATATTTGTGATTTAGTATTTTTACACTATTAGTTCACTTAATGTTTTTCAATCTATCAGAATTGTAGAACAACATACATGAATATGTTCGACCCACCATCTACAGGAATGGTGTAATTAATTTTTCAATATATATATTTTTTTGGATGAGTATAAATATATAAATATACATATATATAATTATTATATTTTATATTTATATAATTATTACAACTATTGTGATTATTTTACCAAGATAAATGCATAAGGAATATAATTGGTGATCTAAAATACTCATAAAAAATGAATCTGTTAACACAATATCATTGGTAAATGGGTGCTGAAATTTATAAAAAAGATCATATTTGATATTACATGTATGTAAATTAATCTCATTTATAATTATAAGAAAAATATATTTAATTAATGAGTGGATGGTGTTTTTTTAAGTAAGTGAAACTTGAGGAAATGATTTATTATCTAAAATTATATTCTTTAAGACATATGTGTTGTTATGAACCTATCTTTTTAATGAGATGCATATAATTCCAATTGAAATATTATATAATCATTTTCATTATTCCCATTATATTTAATTAATCAATTGATATTATTATTACATGGGGATTATGATTCATATATTACCATCTTGATATGTGTTTTAATGTAGAATATCATTTTTTAACAAAGTTGTTTATGATTATGTTTCATATGATGAAATGTACTAATAAACCGTTTAATATGAACATGAATTTTTCAACCATTATTTAATTATAGAAATTAAATTTTCTTCTTTCCATCATCCTCAATTTATGTACTTAAGAGATCTTATTTTTTTAAATGAAAATCATAATATCATTTAACTATTTGGTTAATGATCCATTTTTATCTATACATATGTATTATAATTTTCAAAAATATTTCTTATATTATAACAATTTTAAATAATTTATACTCATGTTTTAATTTTTAATAATTTATTTAAATGCAATATTAATGAGATTATTTTAAATATGTACCATTTTTTATTTTCTACAGAAGTGTGGAATGGGTTTTTTATTTTTAACGTACATAACATGACCCAAATTTCACATCATCATGAATGCTCAATAACATGAAGCTTCCTTTATATGTTTTTAATATCTTTTTCAAGGAAACTTTTTCCATTAAAATTTAGGAAATTTTATAAATTAAAATAACCAATTTCAAAGCAATAAGGTTATTTTCTTTAATAAGTGATAGATGTGATATTGAATAGGGTTTTATGATTAAGAAAAAATCATATGATTTATATTATCCATTACTAGGGGTATCATCCTTTTATAGGGTACTTGTTATTTATTAGATTATTAATTATTATAATTACAGAATATTTTTGAAACCCATACCATTTCCATGTGTGACTATATTAGGAAATAATAATATATTTATGTGTGCTTTTTTTGTGTGTGTTATGTTTTAAAAAACATTTAATGAAACCCATTATTTTAATGTATTATTCTAAGATGGATATTTAAAAATAATGTGGAAGAAATTTTAATGACCTAAATTATATGATAGGTTGTCCTAAAATAATATATCCCTCCACTACACTTGGTAATGAATGATATCTCATGATATTTATGGGACCAGAATGGGGAGTGAATTATATTCAGTGAGAGACTATATCAACAATGATAGTCGTGGTAGTAAAACATGAAAACTATGATAGATTTGGAGGAGAACCCATTCCACGATGCTTGTATAGGAATAAATCCATGAGAAAAAGACATCTTTCTAAATTTTTATCCATATTCCACGAACATATGAATTATTCCATTGGTATTCCATAATGAATCATAATGAATAATTCCATTACAAATCTTATATCATAAACGTAAATTCATTATTCTATGACTCATGATTATAATCGAAGATATGAGTGGTATTCTTTTAAAATTTTACCCTCATATTCTCCTACCATTTTCTCATGTTATGATTTTTCGATCATTGATATCTCACTTATTTAGACATAGTAAGTATTTTAATTATCGATTTATTTGGTTATCATTTCCCTAGGATATAAAGAATTATTTTTACGAATGATGTGTATAATAAATGTTATACTTATTAAGAAAATAGTGGGATATGATGTAGATAAATTATGATCCATTTTTTTTTGTATTTCAGTTTTCGATATAACATGAACTTTTTTGTCGAATGGATTATAATGTCAAACATTGAATATTATTCTAAAAGATGTTATGCTATTGTTTCAATGATTAGGATAACTATAGTTGGAATCAAAATCTTGTTTAGTTAATATATATTTATTGTTAATAAATAAATATATTTAAATAAATGGGGATAACTATAATTATAGGATAACATACTAATGTTTTGTAAAATAATTATGAAGTACCATAATGATAAATTGTTTTAACAATGTATTCGTATTTATTTCAACTAAAATTATTATAAATAATATTTTTGTTGTTTTTCATGGAAAAATGATATTTTTTGTGTTAGAAGAAAAAGATGTTGTTGAGACAGATTTTGATGATTGATAAAATCTTTTGGATTGCTACAATGTTTTGAAAGAAGGTGTATATGAATATTGAGAAGTCAGTGGATGGAATGTTTTTCAAACATTTAATAAAAAATCCAATGATTATTTTATGATCATGATTTTCTAAAAAAGTATGAGGAAATTCATGATAAATAAATTTTATGAAATTGTTGGGATCATTGATTAAATTAAAATTATAAAAAAAATAAAAAAATTGGACCCAAATGTTATCTAATAATATCAAAAGCATAATTTTAAACAAAATCAGAACTATAATTCTACAGAAAATCAGAACAATGTTTCTAATGAAATTCGATCCTCTTTTTCGAGCTAAACTGGAACAAGGATTTTGAGAAAATCAATTCATATTTTCTGATCAATATCAAAACCATGATTTTAATCAAAAAATGAACTGGGATTCTGAGTTAATCCGAACTAGTTTTCTATGAAAAATATGAACCAGAATTATGAGTAAATCAGAACTAGTTTTCTGAGTTGAATCAAAACCATGATTCTCAAACAGTCGGAACCTGTTTTCATAGAAAAATCAGAAGAAATATTATTAGTTAATCAGAACCAATTTTCAAAGAAAAATAGAAGTAGTTTTTATGAAAAATATGAAACATGATTCTATGAATATCAAAACATGTTTTATGATAAAAATCGAAACAAATATTATAAGAATATCAGAAAAACTTTTCTAAAAAAATTCGAACAATGATTCTACATAAATTGGAACCATTGTTCTGTGAAAATAGAAACCTACAGTCAATAGAAATCAGAACCAACATTCATCAGAAATCGGAACCAACATTATGTGAAAATTGAATACATGGTATATAATTATAATTATGAGAATGTTAATAAGTGTTGAAGATGCCAAACATAAATTCCAAATTTTCATAAATCATAGATAAATTTATTAAGGTTTCAATAAGTAAAATATTAAATATTAAATTCATGAGATTTGGTGAGTTTTCGTAATTTAAGGTAGGGGTAATGATTTCTTATTTCCCATATTTTGTTTTTGAGAATAATATATATATACATTATTATATTATTCATTCATTGAAAACATTTATATAAGCACAAAATAAGGAATGATGAATAATTAAAAATAAAAATGCTCCCACTGAATTAGACAATATTTATATTATTTTTTTAGCAGAGATAAATCAAGAACATCATTACCATACATAGGAGATGGTACTCATCCAAATTAGACAGAGGATTTGGAATGACCATTTTGGGGTGATGATTCCAAAAAGATTTTAATATTTTGGATCAATTGTCTTATAATATATTAATGTTAACTGATGGGAGTTTTTAAAATCATCCATGTCTTGATATTTAAGGTGTCTAATTGGACTTGTCATAAGATAAATTCACTTATTAATTATAGTGAATTTATATAGTATAATGAGAGTGGATATATAAATGACATAGGTTCTCATCCTGAGGTCTAACCATATAAATGTTTTATACTTTTCCTGCTTCCCTACATTTTCAATCATTGCTATTTAATAATTTTTGTTAAGGATATAGATCATATTAAATTATAGGGGTTAATTTTATAAAAGTTTGGAAACCTAGAAAACGTGAACAACTGATTCAACCCACCTTCTAAGTTGTTATTTGATCTACATAACATAAATTCATCTCAGAAAGAAGGTTCCCTAGTTGAATCATTATTATGTATAATATAAATTCTTTCAATAGTAGAGGAATTCCAACATTCGATGGAAAACATTATTATGGATGTGAAAATAGGATGACCCCCAATCTCATTTTCATTTCCCTGGAAGTTGTGATGTTGCTAATATTGGTATTCCACCTATTGGGAAAGAATCCACTTAGATGTTTTTTCATAAGATAAATAAATAAGTTGATGGAATGGACAGAAATTAAATACATATGTGTTTATCTGAAAATGTTTATCAGAAGGTGATGGCTCTAAAATAATCAAAAAATATACGAGACATACTATAATGTGTTTTCAATGGAAATATCATGGAATAAATGATAAAATCAAACATATTAAGTATGAAGATGTAAAAAATGATTAATACATCACTGGAGTAAATGATATTGTCTACAACATTTGTGGTTTCAATGATATACAAGAAGATTATAAAAATGTGATGAAAATGATGAGAAACATTCCATACAGGATTAATTCCAAAATTTATTTTTTAGAATACATGGATGATTTTTCACTTGATGAATTGTAGAACATTGTTATTTATAATGACATGTGGAATTTTTGATAAACCAACCCGAGTCAACACTAAACCGGTCACTCAAGCCGATCCGTAGAATCACCCGAGAGGAATTATTGATTCTCTCGGGCTTGAGACAAATGCCAGGGCATCAATAGGGATAAGGTTAGAAATCCGACCAATGAAAATAAATAAAGATGTAGGAAAAGTTGATCAACACAAATTAAATAAACAACGCATAAAACAATAATCAATCAACAAGACACAATAATCTGACCTCGAACAAAACTCTTTTTGACCCAGATATTTACTCTCCAAAGACAACGCAAACTCCTCCATGATGAAGAAGAAACATTCAAACCTACAAAAAAATATAAAACTAGAAAACATTATAGGCGTTTGTTTTAAAACTCATTAGGTTGGACTGACCAATTCTATTCCTAGTGCACATTCATTATATAAAGAAACATTTTTTCCGGATTGAAATTCAAACAAAAAATATAGAATTTTTTAAACTTATGATTCTACGGAAAAAATTCACAATAATAATACATTAGCCTCATTTTAAATTAATGTTCAAGATAATGAAATAAAATAATTCCAAATATAAATCAATCTTTTTTCATAAAAGTTCTAATGGAAATAGTGATGGTTCATTAAAAACATTTTTCGTGAAAACCTTTTCAGCAAACCATACATTTTCAAATTTACAAGAGAACACAAAAACTATGTACAAGCGATATCACATCATATAGAGAGGGAAATGATACAAACTGTACTTATGTCAATGGATCCTGATAAATCCTATGAACTCAGAGGAAAACAAGAATGTAGAAATACATGCGACCCATCTTGAACACATGGATACACTCGATGACATCATAACTCCCTAATACCTGATCATCTCCCTACCTATCCCAGTCTAGGGGCCCGATCCCATAACAATAATAATAATAAAACAACTCTATGATATGGTCCACTATCCACGGAGTAATATAAACAAGTATGACAATCATTCATAAAAAATTCACTTACCATGATGGGATCCAATTACAACATGTGTAATAAAAATGTGTCGACTCATCAATGTAAATCATGTAACCAATAATAATGCACGATCGTCACACATAACAACTGACACAACTAATGTACCCAAAAAGACATCCCATGAGTCACCCCAAAGTGTGTTTTAAAATTAATTCATTTTATTAATGTGTCAAAAAAAGCCTTAATCTAATTTATTGAAAAAAATCAATTCTCAAGAGAAACTAAAACATTTTATCACATCTCTGAAGAAAGCATTTACCATCAAACAAGAACCACAATTGGAAATCTGTGAATTAGTTTCAAAGGCCAAATGTGTATTTTTCACTTTTGTGTGACAATTCATCTACAAAATAAGTTCTGTGGGATGAATGAATATAAACTGTCTCATTTACAGAAAATCATTATTCTAAAAATAATTATTTTATATTAATTCACATTTAACACGAAACAATAAAATAAGATGTAATTAATAAATTTTATATTCATAGGTGAGTGTAGTTGGGAACCTACCTTGACTTGCAGCTCGATTATGAGGATGTGACTCGTCCCACACTAGCGCACAACTACGCACATCCTAATGATCAAAGTATCATGGAAATTATCTACCAACATGCTGCATAAATCACAAAAAAACTAAAAACATATAAGCACAACCATAAAATAATCCGAATAAACAAAAGAACAAAACATACATAAACCCCAATAATGGGGAAACAACGTGTTTGATGGAGGTAGGGGTCACTATGGGGTTGTTCTCATTCAATAGGAACACGCAAAAGAAAAAACTGTTGGAGAGGATGATAGATTACAGAATGATATAATCAGAAGGGTGCCCAATGGATGAATTTGAAGGGCATCGGCTAGAAGCACGCACGTCGCACTGGTGTGGCTGGATGGATGGTTCGTGATGGGTCGGAAGGCGCATGACCACCTGGGTGTGTGCAAGGGGGGGTGGGGGCATTGTCACAGGTCACCAGTGATGGTGGATAGGAGGAGCCACAGTTCATCCAGTGCATGCCAAAACTTCTGTCAGTAAGGGTGGCATGAACCAGGAAGAGCGTGACTATGGGTGCCATGCGGTCAGGCTATGCCAGCAACATGGGGGTTGTCTAGGTTTTGGGGGAATCTCTAGTCTGATAGTGGGATGGTGATGCTAATGGAGGAGGGTTGGCCGATGATGGTGGTGTGCTGGGTAGGTTCACCTAGTGAGGGTGAGAGTTGTAGGAGGGGGGGATATATTTGGAGGGAATGAAACACTATCCAAAAATACTAATAACCTCCTAATAATAACATAGATAATAATAATTATAATAATATAACAATAATAATTATACAATTTAAAAATAATAAAAATATACTTTTTTATTTTTAATAATAATAATAATAATAAATCTATGATACATAATAATTCTAATAATAATTTAAAAGATAATAATAATAACAATAGAAAAATTCAATAATAATAATATTAGTATAATATTTATATTAATTTAATCTCATTTCTATTTCTTTATTTATTTTTATTGGAATAGTGAAATGGCTCTGTCTGTGCACGCCACACATAGCCACATACAAACTGTGTAGTTGCTTCCATCAACTTTAGAAGCTATCGCACGGGTCCTCTGGCTAACCCCATGGTCTCAACTAACCATGTGGTGGCCACACAATGGTCTAAAACCCATCACAACTGCCAATAGAAATAAAAATAATAATAAATAACATATTTATTAATATCACTAATAATAATAATAATAATAATCCTAATAAAATCAATAATAGTAATAATATTAGTATTAAAGTGACAGTTTTCAATTTTATTAAACGTTATTCTAATTTTATTTTCTAATATTCATTTCATTATTCATTTAAATTGTTATCTTATTTTTAATATCAGGTTGGCCTAATGATTATCAGGGTATATCCTTGTAGTGACCTTACCATATCTTCACAGTCTTCACACCACATTCTACCTAAACACCGAAGCCCGACAACCCCCCAAAACCCATTTTTTTGATAAAAATTTTAAAATTTAAACAGGGATACATCTGAACCTGAATAGGGCTAAAACAAAGGAATAAATGAGAACCCGAATCTGAAAAAATTCCCTATTGTTAAAAACAATATGAATGATGAAATGTCATATGAAGATCTAAAAAAGATGAAATTCGTGATTCTAAATAATCATATCATTGTGATGCCGAAGATAAAGTGGGTGATAAGATGAATGAAAAACAATGTCTATTATATCCATGAATAATCAAAGTGGAAGAGGAATGTTTATAGTTAACCTTAATCTCAAATGTTTTTATTGTGGTGGAATCATATTCTTTGATATGAATTGACTAAAGAATAATATTGGAGAATATCATGATGATTCCAATGAAAACCCTCAATAGAACAATTGAAACGAAAAAGAAAATGAAAAAAAAGTATTCCAACAGATAGATGGAAAACTTTACTAAAAAAAGATGTTTTATGATTATGATAGTTTAATTTGAATCAAATGAAAACAATTCATATGATAATGAATTTTTAGAAAATTTCATAACATTTATTGAAAATTATGAGAAAACAAAAGATTCCTCACAATGTAATGAAGGTGTTGAATAATCGTACTACGAGTATGAGCTTGGAATAAAACTTGTTGAATGTCATGAGAGAAACAAAACTCTCATGAAATAAATTATATTAATGAGGTAATATCATGAAGAATTTGGTAACGTTAGAAAAGTTGTCATCATATAGGATGGTGAATACATTTAGTAGATTTTATGTTATTAGAATTGAATTGATAAACATGGATAGATGATTGGAGATCATAGTAAGAAGATAGAATATAAAGAAGAATATTTTAAAATGTTGAAATAAAAACGTCATGATTCCATGTTTACCATGATGAGGATGAATAAAAACAACAAAATAGCTTTATATGTAACAGTGGATTAATACCAAAAACCCTTCATTTTGATCGTTGGACATCTAGAATTAGTGAACTTTTTATTTCAATGTTTACAAAATTGGTCGCATAGCCAAGGTGAGAGTGGCTGTGGATTCTACCATTTTGGATTTTTTCATAGATAAATGAAATGTAAAACATAAGGATTCTAATGTTTCTTAAAAGGCACAATACGAGAATCAGGTGAAATATTCTCTTACTGAAAAAAACATATAATCTCATAATTATAAAATAAATGTTTCTTAAGAAGTATTAGGAAATCATGGGTGGATAAAGGAAGTGAGAAACATATAAATTATAAAAATATAAAAAATTCACTAAAAAGGGTCCATGTCTTGAGAATTTCGTAGATGAAATATGTTACCAACCTCAACAAAGTGTATATATAGGATTCTCATTCATGAATAGAAAATCTAGATATTATTTCTATTGCTGGTTTTTGGAAATTTTTGGGAATATATCTTATAATTTTTCGCACAAAATATCTTTACATGGGAGAAGGTTTGAGAAAAAAAAGGAAGAAATAGGGAAAGAAGAATGAGTGACATTCCTAACGTAGAAGAAGAAAAAAAGGAGAATTCTCTATAAGTTATAATCATTCCAAAAAAGAATGAATTTGAATTTCTGGAAGATGTTTTTAGATGTTTTGATCAACCTGGTTATTATACTAAACGATATATGACACTCCTTGAAAATAATGTTTCTTATCATATAAAATAAAATAAATATGAATAGTTTAAGGTCATGGAATGTTCATTTTTTAGTCACCTTTGAAAGAATGTAAGATGAACAAACCATGGATATTTGATAGTGGTTGTTCATTATATATGACAAGTGATATAAAATTCCAAAAACAGTTTGAAAGTCATGAATGAGGTGGAGTAAATTTGGTAATGATTGTTCCATAAAAATCATAGGAATTAGAATGGTAGAGATTAAAGCAATTAAATTAAAAATTAGGATGATTTACATGATGATGGGATAAAACATAACATATGGAGTGTATGTCAACTTTTTTGATTATAGAAGATAAGTAATCTTAGAAAGGATTCTTGTATAATGAAAAGTATAAAATATGGAAAATCATTCTCAAGGATGCATAACTAATGGGAATATCATTCAAATTGTAGAATTTAATAATTCATTTTATTTTATTTCTAAAGAATAAAACAAGTTGTGGCATCGAAAACTTTTCCACATTGGGTAGAAAAAGATGAATAAACCTTCTAAAGTTGATACTGTCCATAATTTTCATGGATAGAAAAAATGAGTTAATTATTTTTGAATAACTTGAAGAAAAGGAAAGATGACTAACAAAAATCATAATAGATATGGGATTCAATTTACCACACCATTTTCCCTTATTCATTCTGATTTAAGTGGATGGATTTGACATCATTCAACAAAAGGATACTTATACTTTATCATTTTATAGATGATTTTACTCAAATGAAAAACATCATGTGCATGAAGCACACGTCCAAATCTATTGAAATGTTTGAATTCTTCAATAATAATGTTGAGAATGAATTGATGTATTCCATAAAGAAGTTGAGAACATATAATTGTACTAAAATTCAACACCACTATTTTGATGCATATCTAATAAAACATGGAATCCAACATCATAATAGTTCTCTCAGTACTTCAAAAAAATGGATTAGGGGAAATAAATAATAGAATCTTGGTGGAATGTGGATGTACTATGTTAGTAGAATACAAAAATTAAATATTATTTTTCAGAGAAGTTTTTGTTAAGGTTGTACATGTTCAAAATTAATTTTTGTTGATACCGAAAACCAACATTACTTATCATGAAATGAAGAATAACATAATTCCTTCAATTAAATAATTCAATTTATTTGGAAGATCATATTTTATAATGGTCAAAATTCTGGATTTGTGAATGTTTGATGGGAATGGTTAGAAAGGATCTTTCATGGGTAACTGACCATATGAGAGAAGTTAAAAATGTTGGAACAAATTTTTACAAAAGATCATTGACTCATATGATTTTACGGTAATTGAATATCAAGGTTTTATAAAAAAAATATTATTGAGAATGATTAGGAGGTTAAATTGGAGATTTTTAATAATAGTGAATGTAAAACAAATCATTGTATTAATGATTTAGAAGAATCATGTGAAGAAAAAATACCAGTTGTGAAAGACAATATGAACTTCTCTACCATACAAAATCATGTTGAATCCAAAAAAATTATTGGGATATAAAAGAATCTAAATTAGACCACATGGAAGTTGAAATTAGAAAATCAAACATCAATTATCTCAAATTTTGAACCATAATCTATTCCAAGGATATTCAACATAATGAATGGGTGGATTTTATGAATGAAGTGTTGGATTATATTGACAAAAATAAAATACTAGATCTTTTTCAATGGCCATTAAATTTAAATATTATCGGAACCAATAGAGTTCATAGAAAACAATTAAACGAGCATAAATATGTTTTAGGAAATATAGCAAGAATATTTTGTAAATAATATTCATAGGTGGAAGGTGTGTATATTGATAATAAAATTTACATATTCAACATCTAGCATTTTTTTATTGTTTCTTGTAGTGGATACTCATCATAATTAAAAAGTTTATATGATGGAGGTAAATTCAGCTTTCTTAAATGATAATATTGAAGAATTTTTTACATTGAGCATACATTTGGGTTTCTACATGACGTGGATGAAAACAATGTGTGTAAATTAAAGAAGGATTTTTATGGGCGGAAACAAGCTCCATATTTATGGTATATGAATCTATAGTTTTTTTGAGAATGATGAACTTTTCAAAAGTAATAGTTTATAGAAACATCTATGTGAAATATGTAGACTTCGGAACATTAATTGTAATTGTTTATGTGGATGATATAATTTTTTTCTGGGGATGAAGAAAATGTTGGTGAAGAGATTTTTGAAGAAAAATGATGATGAATTTTTAAATTTCAATGTAGGGAGAAATAACATTATTCCTCAGATTAAAAAAAAGGAAATTATCTTCTCATATATCAAGAAAAGTATTCCAGTGAATTGTTAATGATATATGAGATTGCTAAGTAAAAGGATGATTCATCTCCTATTTCAGTGAGAACAAATTTGAGTAATGATGAACCTAGAAAAAGTATAAATCAGAAATAATTTTGGAAGAAAATAATTAGTCTTCATTAACTTATAGCTTCAAGTATTGATATTGTTTACGGTGTGACATTATATCCAGGTTATCAATGTAATCTGAAAGAATCAAATATGTTGGTTGCAAAAAAGATTCTGCGATATGCCAATGGAATAACTTTACATGGGCTGTTATATAAAAGATATCTTGAGAAGATGTTTCTTGGTTATATTTTTGAGGATTGGGATAGAGTATGTAATGATAGAAATTAAACCTCGAGAGGAATAGTGTTTCTTGGGGAGTATTGTGCGAGTGTTTTTAGTAAGAAATAGTGTTTAGTAACATTGATAAGAACTAAATTTGAATAAGTTGTAGCCACTCAGGCATAAACTAAACTGTTATGGATAACGGTTCAGTTTGAGAATTTAAATGTAAAAGTTTCTAATATATTATATATACTTTTTGATATTAATAGTACAATTGATAATTCTATGAATATTTCCTAACATTCAATATCAAAACACATT
Source organism: Viscum album (assembly GCA_963277665.1). Lineage (NCBI taxonomy): Eukaryota > Viridiplantae > Streptophyta > Magnoliopsida > Santalales > Viscaceae > Viscum > Viscum album. The sequence goes on along the minus strand of OY728141.1, from coordinate 1,276,100,359 downwards.
GATATAAATTATCACTTTATAAAAGAGAATGTTTTTGTTGGATATATTTTTATAGAATACAGCTCAACCAACTATCATATTGCTAATATCATCATAAAAGAAATTTAAAACGAAAGTATTATTGAATTGAGGCTTCTACATTTTGTTCATCCTCCTCTAATTTCCATCTATTCCTCATTCGGAATAATTCCCCAATATTATTTGGATTATTTTAACAAAGGTGTGAGGAAGTAAAAAACTATATATTCTTTTTGTTTTTCATATTAATCTGAAGCACTGGTTAGCATATAATGTGGGAGAGAAGAAGAAAATGAAGGGAAAATAAGTATGAATGGAAAAGATATGATTGAAAGAAAAAAAATCATTGGGGAGTTATCTTGAAACATCTGCAAAAATTTCATGTCACCCAGGGATGGAATTCCACCAAAAAATAATACATTACCTAGTAGTGTGGTTTTAGGAAACACATTTTTGAGAAAGGATATATTTTTATAAAAATCCAAAAATTTGATTTTTAGAAATGTTGTATTGTGAAAAAAATTCTGAGATTTGGAAAAGATGTAATCTGGGTTTGTAAATAAATCCAAAGGGGGAGATTGAATTACGTTTGTGATAAATTTTATAACAACTTTTCATGTATTTGTTGACAACTAAAGATTTTATATATAAGAATACATTTTTTGTCCATGAATAATGTTGTAGCTGAGTTAGAATGAAATATTTTATTGAGACTGATGTTGCTGAATGGAGAAGTATTTTGGATTATTGAATAGTTTAGAAAGCCTATAATGATAAATATTGTGATGTCATAAGTTAAAACATTTTTCAATCATTCTAAACCATATCATACAAATTCATTATTGATCAAGGAGTTCTAAAAATTCACAAAAACGATCATGATAAAATAGTTTGTGGAAATGATGGACATCTTTGAATAAAAAAGATTCACTAATGAGAATCAATACATAAGATCAAACTTTATTATGAGAAAATAAAAACCAGCAATCTCCATATAATCGGAAGCAGCACACTACACCAAATCAACATCATGATTTTGTACAAATGAGGACCAATTTTTAAAGAAAAATTGGAACAATGATTCAGAGAAAATCAGAACCACTTTTCTGAGAAAAATCAAAACTATGATTTAAAAAAAAATCAGAACTAGTATTTTGCGCAAATCTAAACCAATTTTCTTACAAAAATTGGAGACATTATTCTGTGTAAATCACAATCAGTTTTCTATGAAAAATCAGAACCATTATTCTCAAAAAATTAAAACCAATTATTTAAGAATAATTGGAACCATGATTTTGATCAAATAAGTAATTATTTGATGAGTATAATAAGTACCATGATTTTGATAAAATCAGAACAATATTTTGACCTATAATAGATCAATGATTCAGAGAAAAATGGAAATAGTTGTCTATGAAAATTAGTAACCAAGATTTTGATAAAATAAAAACTAATGTTATGAAAAAAATTAAAATGATAATTCAATTGAAATTGGAAACAATATTCTTTGAAAATTTGAACCAACATTCTGTAGAAATCTCAACAAACATTCTACAGAAATCATAACCAAGATTCTGCAAAAATTGAAACTACCAATATGAAAAAATTGGAACCATGGTCCAATATTATCACATGAAGAACGATATGAAGAGTCTAAGAAGTCATAATTGAATTTAAATATTGTGTAAATCTCAAATAAATTTTAATAGCTTTGATGAAGTCATTGATTTATGATTAAATGTGTGAGATTCGTAGTGTTTTTATGATTTAAGGAAGCATGAATGATTTCATGTTTCCCAATATTGGTTTTCGAGTATCCTATAAACACGTACCCATTACATTCATTAATTTTTAACTATTAAATACCCTTAAAAAGTTGATAATTTATGATATTAATGTGAAAATGTTTCCACCAGTTTGACAAACATTTTTATTGAGTTTTTGAGCAGTGAAAAAATTGAAACAATAATTAATGTACTGAGAAGATCTGAATCTACCAAATCGAACAGAGGATTTGGAATGATCATTTTGGGGGGAATATTCTTCAATGTTTTTATTCATTTATTTTTCTATATTTTTGTAATAAATAATTGTAAATAGGTGAGATTCAGTATAATCTTTTCTATCAAGAGATGTAAGGTGTCTAGTGAGAGTTGGAAGAGGTAGTATTAAATTTATCATAATAGATAATTTCTATAAACCAATAAGTGTGGCTCTAGTATGGACATAGGTTCTCACAATGAGGATGATACTTATAAATCTTGTGTTCTTTTTATTCATTCATACCATTTCATTCATTAGTATTTATTAACAGTTGATAATGATAGTAATCATAATAGGTTGCAGGGGTTAACATTCTAAAAGATTGGATACTTTCAAAAAGTGAAAAACTAATCGACCCCCCTCTCAGTTGTTATTCAATATTTGGATCTTCAAAGAGATTATGTTTTTTTTCTCAAGAAATACATCCCATGTACGAGAATACTACTGTAAATGGTTTTAAATTGATGAATCTATGGGAAATAATCAACTAAAGTGTTTGTCAGGTATATCTTGGATATCATTTAGGAGAACGATGAGTGTGACCGTATTTTATAACTTTTTTTATACATTAGAGGGAAAATCTTTGGTTAATTAACTTTTTTACATTAGACTATAATAAACAATTTTAATATATTATTTCCATGAATGATCTAGGATAAACCAATTGTGTATTATATTTAAATGATTTTTCCAAATTTATACATCTTATGAGTACTTTTTCATTATTCTTCACTATGAATATTTTTTGTCACAAATTAATTTTTTCATTTTTTTAATTGCATTAACTAGGATAATTCTCTTTAACAATGGAATAGAATAGAATGATTTTCATAATGAGAAGATAATTAAAACAAGTGATGGAATGTTAAACGTTGGTATTATTACCAATCAATTATTCTGTTAAAATATTTGGAACCTTAATATAAGTGAGTTTTATAACACACATAATAAGAGGAAGATGGAGTTTCATGATGAACATAGAGAATATAAGATTCATCTCCCTACATATTAATAATTTCAAAATAAGTAATCATGGGAATATATCAAAAGAATGAGAAAAGGATTTGTATGTAGAAATTAAAGGCATCGATCTAGTAATTTATATAGAAAAATAAAGAGTAAGATGGTGTAAAATGAATTCTGTCATAAGTTACCATTTATAATTCAATCTCTCACGTGTTTAGAATATAAGCATCATCTGGCCCCATGACCAAATCAAATAGATAACTCCATGTCCAATTAATTATTGATTCTATTCCATTCTTTGATGATGAATAATTGATGTGTCTACATTTAAGACTCAATCATTATGTCAATAATATTTAAGTTACATTAATAATGAATCATCTATTGTTTTTTCAGAGTAGTTTCCTTTAGATACATTAAAACATATTATGTATAGTATAAATAAATATGAAACCAAAAAAATGATTATTTGGAATAATGAAATGTTTCAAATTGAATGAATAATATTTGATAATATTGGTGATCTTGAAATTGGTCAGTGGTTTTATGATAATGTGATGAGGTCATTGTTAACGAATATTATTTAATTTTTGTACTTATATTTTATATTTTTTAGTCTGAGATTTTATTTGAGGATTACATTAGTTCTTAATTTTTATATTCTTCTATTTATTAATGATATGTTAGAATATTATCTATTGATACCATCATTGTTTTATAGGTTTAGGGTTGATCTTATATTAAAAGGATTTGACACCCATCTCGATATATTATGTGATTGGATTATGAGGTGATTTGAGTATTTAATTGGTTTTAGGAGGAGTAATGTAGTGGTGGTCAAATGAACATTTTGGTTGGTCTATTATTTAATAAATAGTTAATTAAATTCTATTGGACTGTGGGATATTAACAATATTAGTTTTGAAAAGTGATAAATTAATAAGGTTATATTCTCAAGGATATTTATTATTATGTCATTGAATTCCATAAAAATTATTATCTAAACTTGATTAATAATAATTTACTTAAGATTACAAAATTTCATGATTATATAGTAATTAATTATTGTGATTAATGATATTATAAGTGATATTTCATTAGATCAATGAACATGTAACCCTTATGATGGAATTTTTATTAGTTTAGAAGCGTGAAATTAAATTTTAGTTTCTATTATTCGAATGGTATGAGATCATCTTTTCAGATATCACACACCAAAATATTGAGGTTATTGTGGTTATTTGGGATATAGGGATATTTATGAATTGATCTATGTGGAAACATTGTTATTATTCTAAAACTATCTAATTGAATGTATTATTCAATTGTTTATTAATTTTTAGAATTATCATACATTATACTAACCATTTTTTGTTTTGGATAATTACTAAATAAACTAGGAATAACATGATATTATTTTTCAACACGATAGATGTTTTTTTGGTGCTTCTGGAAAATAAAATTCATTTCATTGAATTTTAGATTAGGATAAATAGATTAGATTTTGTGAGAATTTATTAATGGATCTAATTATAATTGTAATGTTGGTATATTTCTTTATGTTATTATTCTAGATGGTAAATTAATATCCTAAAACTATAAAAATGATATTAAAACAATAAATTTACCATATTACTTTCAATTTTGATAAATTGATTGAACATATCAGAACTCATAGATTTTTAGTTCTATGTTCATTACCATTGTCATGATCGTTCAGATTAGTGTGATCAAGATAATATATCAATCTCTACTATTATATGGAAAATATGATTCTCTTCTAGGTATACATTTTCACTTCCTGTTAATGATCTTCTATCGGGAATCAATGTTATGTGTTATCTCAGTTGAAAAATTTATTTTCCTTTCCCTATTTTCAAGATGAAGTTTAAATAAACATTTCTATTATGTGGTTTTCCAAAATTTTATTCTTAAAATACCATTCCGTTTATTATTTATAAATAATTACAGATTATAAGGATATTATTTATTATTTGGTGGGATGTAACACTGAAGGGAAGTTAGTTCGATAGCATATATGACACATAGTAAAGAGAATAAACAACCATGAAATATTATAATGAATATTAAATCCATGTAGTGGGATATTATTGTAAAATAATTCTATTAAAATTATAAAATTTATATAAATTTCATACTTAATACAATTAATTTCAATATTAATTAACAAATACTCAAACAATTTTTAGAAACTTTATAACATACCTCAAAAATATGTATCCCGAAAACTGATTTTTAATATTAAATATATTAACATGTTTATATTTTGTTCCACCTTTTTTAAATGTATTTTAGAAAATGAATTTTATTTTCAAAATCAACTTTACAAATGTGGCATATGTTTATTTTTAATGAATTTTATGAAATCATTGATTTTCAATGAATAGTAAAAAAATATGAAATTTATTGGATACTTTAATCTTGCAAGCATGATAAAAGATAAAAAAATTAGATTTAATTTAAAATAACATGATTTCATTTATATTTTTAATAATAAAATTATGTTGGTGAAAATTAATTTTATTATGGAATTTTTTATATAATTTTTTTTACAAAAAAGTCATTTTTATGATAAACTATTTTTATGTGCACAAAGTTTTTTTATCTACATAAAATTAATTTATCAATTTTAATGAATTATTTTATGTATATATAGATAATATAATAAAAAAAATATTTAACACTCAAATAACATTTTTTAAAACATGGAATATGAATAAATCTTTTATTATACTTCAAAATGATGTTTTCTAAATAATTTTTTGTTTTGTTTTTATTTGTGAATTATTTTAATTAATTTCTATAACTAATCAAGATTAAATATTGAAAAATTTATTACAGTTTTTTAGTAATTAGTATAGAATTCGGTAATTTGGACCCTTTTTGTAAATATTCATAATAAGTGTAGTAAAACATACCCCCTTAGTAAAGGGAATCAGGTTAATTTAAGTAAAAGATAATTAATAAGTAAAACATTATTCAAATTATTTCATATTGGATGAGGATAAATAAATACTTAACACATTAGTGGATAAAATTTTTTATTTAATGAAAATATTCCAATAAAAATTCCCAATTTAATATTAAAGTCAATGAATCTTAAAATATTTCACACTCGTAGTTAAAATTTTTTATTCTGTGTTCACATTGTGAAAGAAAAAGTGTCAAATTAATTCTAATTTTCATATTAGAAATAATTACAATATATTAATTATGGAAATTTATTTATATTTTTAATTGATTAAATTATTTACATAAATTAATTTTCAACAATAATTTTTTATTTCTTTCGATTAATATAATAATAAAATTAATGTTTTGAAAATTAAAAACTGTAAGATAATGTTATATTTTTATAGTATTACATAAACGTTTTAGATAAATAAAACTAATTAGTGACAAATAAAATGATTATATTCTAATTTAAAATTTTCCATCCTGTATTTAATGTAAAAACGAATGGTTCAAAAATTAACATTAATGTAAATTTTTTGAAATAACATTCTTGTCAATTATTTAAGAATTATAAAAATCCTGATATTTTATAATTATGGTAAGATATTGGCTATAATTTCAGCCATTTTATATTTATTATTTAAATTTTATTTTTGTTATAATTATAAACCATAATGAGTGAAAAAGTTGTTAATGTGGTTAGGGTTAAAATGGTTGAAGTAATGGGTTTAACTAATAAATTATCATTAAAACAGATGTTAAACCCCAAAAAATTCATTGGATGACTATATTATAACCAAATACTACCTTATCATAGAATCTCTCTCTGTTTTGAATTATTAATATTTTGAATGACTTTATTGTAATTTAATAATTAAAAACATTACAAAAATTCCCCAAACATCAATTATACATGTGAAACTTCTCCCCTCACTTATTAAAAAATTTTAAGATATATAACCTATCTAAAAATGAAAAATATACCTATGATATAACATTAACCACATTATCATTGTGATTGTATTACCAAAATATCATCCATGGGATCCTGTAGTATAGATCCAAGGGAGTTCTTTCAAATAAGAGGTAGGTAACCTAACCAATCACTATCTTTTTCTATACGTTCTTTTATATCCACAAAATCTATGAAAATCATTATTAATTATTTTATTATTTATCAAATATAAAATAAAATTTTATTATTTTTATAAAAACACCATTTCAACCCTTATTCCCATCAAATGGAAATTGAAATTGAATCTCATTCTCACATATGACTTACCATAACCGGAAAACGATAAAATTAATTTTCACTCAAAATATTTTATTGATGGGTATTATAATGAAATTAATTTTTATATATAAAATATTTAAATCATAATTATCATTATAAAATTATTATATAATATCAATCTTTTGTTTCCATTTTTTTTTGTAAAATGATCATGTCACTCATGTGTTTGTGAGGACTACCACCTCCATAGAGTGACATGATTTAATTTTCATTTCTTTTTTACTTGTAAAAAATGATAGATTTAATGTATATATTTGATACATACAATACATTTATAATTAAGGAATAATGTTTTTTTATTTTTCTTTCTTTTATTTTTTCTTTCAGAATGTGTAAACAACATTAATCCATACGTCCAACCTACAATTTCCATAAACAGTGTAACTGCGTTTCTTCTATATAACACTTATTGATAATTATAAATATATATATATATATATATATAATAAAATATAATATATTTATATAATTGTAGACATCCATGATATATTTAAAATGTCATCGATGTACATGGAATATAATAACATAACTAAAATACTAATGATAAAAGGAACATTTATTACATGAAAATAATGATTTTAATAATGAATTTTTGATATATGGTTTTTTATGAAATACCTGAAGGATTTTATATTTTTTATTATTTTTTTAATACCCTTTTCAAGTTTAGGGGTAACTGTTACATGGTCTACAAAATAAGAGGCACTAATCATTAATACATTGCCATTTTTTCCCAATATCCAAATGCACAACCCCAATCCCCAACCTAGATTTTTAAAATAGTAGGGGCGGAAGCCTCATTTATTATTTGATGTAAAGAAAATACCTCTTCTAACTGAGTAGAGGGAGACTCATTACATAGCCCGAAGGCCCAATGGGAATTTTAGCCCATTAAATTCCATCCTAGATGATAATAAATACTTTTCAACCAAAAATTTTGACCTATAAAGTTGCTCGACTAAGAATTCTAATGAAATAATTCATGGAGCTGGTAATGATGTTAATGTTATACCCTCTCAATCATAAAAATTTGATAACATTGAAGGTTATTGATCATTTATCTGACCTTATATGAGGCTAAAAATAGGATCTGATCTGAATTAATTTTTTTAAATATATTTCGCATCGACTTACCATGTAACTGAGAATCCCACCACCAATCTAAGATAGACCCCTAATAACATCTCCACATTATCAGTGTCATCACATGACCCGACCACAGTCCTCCCTGATGATATTAGGGAATATGCATGAAGTATGCCACATATATGGATGAAAATACAAAATGGCATCTGATTTAAATAATAATAATTATTATTATGCTCATGATATTCAATGTGTCATTTGATGTTATTCCTTTACGAGGAGTATGATTCAAATGTTACAAAATAATTAATGTTATGTGGTTATAATCATATTTCTTTTTCATGATTATTTGTGATTATGTTCTTGAAGAGGAAATTTTGTTATCCACCTCTCAAAAAATACATTAATTTTCATCTCATAAGTTTTTTTTATTTAAATTACATGTTTTATTTTCATCGTCATCTCTCTATATACTCAAGTGTCCAAAATAATATTTTCATATAGAAGATGACATTATTACATTCCTTGGCCTATAAAAATTGATCCTATATATACATATTTTTTAAAAATGAATCAATGTTTTTGAAGTTTATTAATGTCATTTTTTCCAAAGATTGAATTTTTGGAAAAAGGTTTAAATTGAATCATCATGACTTTTTCTGAATGAATTTATTTTTTTACTTTTTAAAAAAGTGTTAGTTTAATGTTATATTTATAACTTATATAAAATGAATAGAATTTACAACAAACATCACCTCTTAATTCATCTACACTTCCTTTATATTTTTTTGAATTTTATTTAATGTTTTTTAAGGTATTGAGAATTTATTTATTCTAAACATGTGACTTCAATGTAAAAAATATTTATTTCTCAAGATATGTTTAAAATAATCATCAAAATAAGTTTTATTCCAAGATTATTCACATTTATGTTTTCAAAACATTAATGGGGATATGATACATTGACACAATAAATATTATATCTTAGAATAGTTTATTTTTATTATGAAAAAATGTAAAATATACCCATTTCATTTTCATGGGTTACGCTATGATGTAATGATGGAATTTTTATAAAACCCATAACATTTCCATGGTTTATTATATGACAAAATGTTGTTAAAATCTATTTATTTTAATTTTTATTTTGTATAATTTATTTTTATGGTGTTACGGATTATAGATTTATTATCCTCATTATGTGATTGGTGGATGAAAATAACATATTCCACTAATGTTTTGGGTAATAATAGATATATGATGAGATTAACATGACTAAAATATGGAATAACCCAAATTTTTTATGGGACTCTATCCACTATGGTATTCTTGGTAGTGAACCTTAACAACTACAAATGATAAGAAATTTATTCCATCCCACTATGATAGTTATAGAAGTGATTCTTTATTACTAATGAAATGATTATCTATAGTTACATGTATAGAAAAAACATATTTTTTATCCTAATGTTATGGTCTCATGGTTCTTGTTAATTTATTTTATTTTGATTCATTCCATATGAAAAACCAAACCTTATGCCAAAAAGCATGATTATGATCCATGGTAAGATGGTTATGATTTTCTAAGGATAAAATCATGTTATCATATCCTTTTTCACATTTTATTTTTGTATGATCCTTGATATCAACGTTATTTACCCTTACCATGTATATATGCACACCCATTTTTTTGTTTTCCCCATGATATGAATAAATATTTTTAGTGAGACTTCATGAACAATGGGGAAATTTATAAATAACTACAAGGGAGACAATTTAGATATTTTATAAACCAAATGTTTTTTATTCCAATTTTTTAAAAACACTAATTCCTTATGATTCTATCATGGAATGTATTGTTATGTATTAAATATTCATATAATAATAGGTGATTTTTATTTATAAAAATTTTATTTTTCTTGTACTAACCATAAAACATATAGAAAATATCCCATGAATACGTCCTCAAAGAGAAAATATTATAGCAATGTATTTGAAGAGAAATCATACCTAGAATTAAACTTCAACATTTAACCATGAATGTTTTATTAATCGTCCTCATTTCCCATATAGGGATTAGTAGTTCATTATTCACTATTGTAGATATATCACCCTTTATATGTAATTAGTTATTTATTCCCTTTTACACATAGTGCCTACCTAGAGCCCCGCCATTAATAAGAAAAGTAACCAAGATAAAACATAATATAGAATACTATATTCTTGATTCTAGAATTAGAAATATTAACTTAATTAAATCACTATTTATCACTTTGAAACACACAAAAACTAAAAATTACAAATATCCCAAAATATAGGCCTCCATAATGAAATGAGAATCTAATTCCATTCTTCATTGGGGAAGCTACCATATCCGAAATATGATGCTACACAAAAGAAGTTTTTAGAAATGATTGAATTAGTGAAATAGACTAACCACATTTTTAATAAGAATGAAGAAAAAATATTATATTTTAACAAAATAATATACAAAACACATTAGTGATATGTATTAATAATAATCCATTGCAATTACTATAGAACCATCTTTATTCTATATTAATTTAGTATATATAAAATCCATCCTAATGTTTATATATTTATTATGGCCTATTATATAATTGATTTTTAAAAAAAACTCTAACACATTTTAGAATCTATTTTATATAAAGAAGAAGGAGACACCTAGATAACAAAGTAGATGAATATGTATAAATGAGAAGATACAACGTTATAGTGAATTTTTATAACCATTGAATGTGTGATAGATTATAATGAACTAAGATTGTGAAATTTGGAAATGATATTGATTTAATGATGTAGTAAATGAATATATTTTTATATTTCTTAGGTTTTTTATTTATTTAATATAACAAAAAAATGAGAAAAAATGTTATATTGAAAAGATGATTACATTATACAGTAAGGAAGCAGGGAGTTTAGTATTTATATACTGGAGTGGTTATCTAAAGTTCATGAAATGATTGATTACTTGATCTCTTCACTATTTTTTGCTTTATAATTTTATTTTGACTTTATGTTCTATTAATATTAATATTAATTTCATAGGTCTTAAATATTGCTATTAGATAAAAATCAATAAGGGAATAAGGTTTGTAGTGGGATGTTAATACTTTTTTACAATTTATTCACTTTATATGTTTGTTTCAACAATTATTATTCTACTCCATGATTTTATCAATGTATTAAAATATATTTATGGAATAACACGTATGTGTGTTTTCTTTGATATGTATTTTCATTATATTTATATATTTTCATAATGTGAAATTTATAGAAAACATGAACATTATGAAATTGGAAGATTAAATTAACAAATTTTCATGAAAATATCAATTAATAATGTCAATTATTCCCCTAGGATATATTTCTGTCCCATGGAATGGTTTCAATGATTCTAAATTATAAAAATGGATTATAATTACTAAAACCACAAAATGTAGTAAAAATATCGACATTAAGGATTTCAATCCCTTGGGAATGATAGGTGTATCCTTAAATAGTCAATATATTGTAATTTGTATTATGATGAATTTAAGTATAAAACAAAAAACAAATTATTGAATAATAAGAGTGTTGAAATAGAAATAAATGAACTAAAAATGTGGTGAAACATAATAAAATAAATTATAATATCCATTATAATGGATCCATTTAATAGTATTTGGTTTATAGGCATTTTTCTCTCATTATATTGTGGAATATATTTGTATATTTGTTTTGAGACTCTCCTAGGATTAGTGATTATACATATTTAGTCTCAATTACTAAAACCTAAATATTTTCAATTAATTATGTTACATAAATTCCAATTAGAATTAGGTTCATTTTAATTTTCTTTTAAAATAATATTTTGTTAGTTTTCTCTATAAATATAATATTTCCCCTCAATAGTGGTTTTAATTCCATATATATAACTCTATTGAAATGAAACAAAGAGATTTTAGGTGGATTTATTATCAATATGATGAATTTTTGACATATTTAATCCAAAATAGTCATCTAAATTACACTACCATCTTTATAATATTGATTCTTAATCCCTTATATGGGTAATAACTCATGATTTGATGGTACTCCATCACGAGTGACGTGTTATGCCTATAATATTGAAGGAATGTAAAACCCAAACTACTATGTGGTATGATTGTAATTTTTTTTAAAATTTAGTATATTTTAACCATTTATGGGAATTGGAGGGGTAAATAAGGGTTTGGTGTCATGTGTTGAAGAAACAGGTCAATCGTGTAGGAATTTTCCTTTGAGGAGATTCTATTTTGGAACCCTGATGGTTAATTTCTATAGTTTTGGAGGCCCTTCCAGTTTCCATATATTGCTTAATTTCCCTCCACACATATAGTGGGCTTCCAATGGTGTTCTAATCAGTGAATTTGTTTTTTAATAAATAAATAAATTTTTTAATATTAATGAACAGATTTCTGAAAATTTTTTTGATCACATTTATCCCAAATATATCGACTGTGTACCTCTTCCTCAAATTATTTCTTAGTTCCTCTCTCTTCTAAGGAAAGATCTATCTTATATGGGATTGGATCGATGTATTGTCCATTATATTGGGTTACACCAATAATGGGTACCAATCATCATGACCCAGTTAATTTTATTTTTCTTTTTTTAATCATTTTATAATGTTCTACACTTATTTAGATATTTTGTCATATTTTATAAATTACTAAATTTGAGGAAAAATCCACTGAGGAACTTCCTTAATAAAGACCATTCTAGTCCTAGATACGGGTTCTCCTAATTTATTTAGGTTTTATATTGAATTGATATTTTCATTATTAATTTATAGAAATATATATATATTGTGTACTCCCTACAACATATTTATTTTTTACCTTAGTTTCAATGGTTCCTTTAGATCTTAGAAATCCATCAGTGGCCCATGTGAGGTTTTTGTTTACACCATTCGTGATCAATGTACAATTCCCATACAAATATTTGTTATCAAATTTTAATTTAGATAATGGATGGGTTCATAATATTAATCATATACTATTCAATTATATGGTTGTTCCATAGTACATAACTTTGTGTGATTTTTTTTTGTGTGATATAGGATAGTTTTCAGATTTCTTATAAATGATCCACTAAGACATGTGAATTGTTAAATGCATTATCAATGGGTTTATATTATTATGACTTAATATATAATGTTAAAATGATATATAATTTTCTTTGGTTATCTCCATCCATGCAGTGTCAAATCATCTCCATGAATTATTTGTATATTTACCATATCATATTGATTGGTTATGACTCGTACAACAAAAAATGGGCCTGATGATCCATCATTCCTTGGGTGTCGCACTAATTGGAGGAAACACAAAAACATATAATTCAATGTAATTTGTATAAACTCTACTTTGTGCTTTGTATTAATGGTGGAAAACATACAAATGAGAGTTGAAAAATGGTACCTCATTGCCTTGAATAGCTTTTCAATTTTAATACAGTTCACATATGATTTTGTGTATGTGGTGTATCAACCAAATTTTCGACAATATAATTAGTTAAATTTTTATATAGAGGATGTCATTATTGTGGAATCATCCACCAATGAATATTTCCCCAATATATAATCATCATGATAGAGACTTCAGATGGTAGTATGTCACCCCCTAATCTGTGATGTCGATGGTTTAAAATCCATTTAGATGAGATGATTGTGGTATCTCATAAAACTAATCTATGTAATAGTGGGCTACAATCTCGAAATTCATGGTTTGAGGTATTCCTCCATCCACAAAAGATTCAAACTTCATCTCTTATATGGTGATGAATCATTCACTATTAGTCATGTGTTACTGGTGGATACATCACCAACATGTATTCTCATGATGATATATCATTCTCATAGTGATAGTTGATAATGATATATAATTATCCTATTGATGATTGATGATGATAACTTATTCAACTTTATTGTTATATGGGGAGTGATATATCATTCATTATATTACTGTGTGTTTAGACTATTTTTATATCATCCTAATACGACACAAGTTGAAATTGGTAGGGAAACATGTGGCTAGGCATGATGACTTCATATGTTGAGAGGTAATTTATACATAATTCATTAATTTAATATAATTTTATATCAAATCTGAATCAGTATTTATTGTATAATTTTAGGGTCACTGTTTATACAATGCTATTGAGTTTCACTCACACATTAATCAAGAATATTGATCCCCAAGAATACTACAAATTTTAAACCCATTTATTCACGATCTACCCACAAGTTATCCAACATAAGATTGTGTGAATAAATTTACATATAAAATTGATCATTATGATATATAATGATGTTTATTTTGATTATTAGTTGGATTTAATATGTTGTATCTATTTTTAAGAAAATGTTATATTTTAATGGGGATGTTTTAATTTCATGCAATAAGTTTACAATAAACTAAAAATTATATTATTGTCTCCCAACCTACAATTAGAATCCTCGATGATTGTAATCATCATTTTGGGTATCATGAGGTACATATGATTTTTATGGAACCTTGCAGGGTAGCACTTCATGTGATCAAGATTAGTGATGAGAAGATGTTGTATGAGAGACTAGTTTCAATTCTATATAACTGTTAGGGATATATTTGACATGAGATAATATTTTTTCATGGCTTGGTATGGATCATATTTCTTTAAGTATTTATGATACATATGAAGTTTGTATATGTTACCATGAATGAGACAATTATAATTTATTTTTTATTTTTTTATTGGATTTTTTTTCAAATATGATTCTTTCATATAGTGATTTATTTTTTATGAAATATACTCTAAACATAGGATATGAAGATGGATGTATTAATGCATCATTTTTTATATATAGGGATCAAATTACATTGATCTGTTCTATGTGATTGGAATTCTACATATCATATAACAATTGATCGATTTAATGTGTAAATAATTAATTGTATTAAATTTTCCAATATAAATAATTTAGTAATAATTAATTGAACTACATATCATTTCTAATTTCAACTAAGATACATAATGAAAATTAATGTTCTCTTTAGGAGATTACACCAAACCTAATAATTTAATGGTTAAAATGTAATCATTATTATATCTGTAATACTCATGTATCATAGGTTGTTTGTGTAAGATATATAGGTGTAAGCATATTATTTATTACCTTAATATGAGATTGCATTCACAGGATAGAAATGTGATGCGAGTCATGTATGTAGAATTATAGTTTTATTCTACAATGATGATTCTTATTTGTTCACTGAGAGGGAGAATATGTGAATTAAAACATATGTAGTTGAGTTTGATATGCTAGTTTCAACTATAATCTTAATCGATCTATAACATTAATAGTTCAAAATTAAGCTTTGATTTCCTATGGTACATAGGGTGTAACACCCCGATCTTCCACGAAACACTTCTCATTCAATAATGCAATAGCTTGCATTGTACGAAACTTCATGTTCTAACACACCACGACTAATCAAAGTAGCCGTTATGAATAGTAAAACCCACTTTTTAAAATTATATAAATTTAATATTTCAAATTGTACTTCATTTTTGTATTCGTAATATCGAAATTATCCTATGTTAAATTTTTTGTAATTTTCTGAGAACTTCCATTTTTATGAATAGTGAAAAATACTTAAAAACAACTTTTTTTAATCAAAATAATTTATAGTGATAAATTATACTATTGAGTTGTCTTAGAGTATAATTAGAATATATTTTTACCATTTTATCCAATTTTGGTCATTATAATTAATTTCACTTTGAGATTGGACATAAAAAATTGTCAATCTTTTGATATAAATTGTTTCTTAAAAACACGCTATTTTTTGTGACAATGGGAATTAATTATAATATTAATTAATGAAACTTATATGTTTGGAATTTTGTAAAATATAAATCATTTTTGAATTCGGAATATCAATTATATCATAGGGTGAAAGTTTGGCATTGTTCTGAAAAACATCAATTTTTGATGAATAGTGAAACCACTAAGTGGTACTTATAAAAACTGATTTTTCGTTTAAATGAAATTTTACCACTTCTGTGTTTTGAATTTCAAAAATCCGACAAACATGGTTGTCATTAAGAAGTAAAATGTGGTTCAATGAGATTAAAATAATTTTTGATGAATAGTAACTTTTAAGTTCTTAATCGCGATTAGAGGTAATTAGTGTAGTTTAAGGTAAAAATAATGTTTTAATAATATGAGATGAGCTTGACACATGTCCTAACCTCATTGGATGTGTCATGACCGACCCATACAATCCATGGGTCAACTTGGGGACCCCATAGAGCCACTTTAGTTGGAAAATTACATAAACACCTTTTATTTAATCTTAAAGTAAAAAATGACACAAAATGAAATGTTTTACTAAAACAATTTTTACATGGGGTTATAAAAGTCATATTTTTTACTATAAATAGTCATTGGAAATATAAAAAGATTTCCGAAATTATAGTATTTTTTTATAATTTTTAGAAATTAAATAAGTTAAATTATTTATGACATTATGATGATGCAGCGATGACCACATTATTTAACGATTTAAATAAAATGAGACGATAATGTAAAATCCAAAGCATACACTTGTCCAAAGCCTATTTTATGAAGATATTTCGAACCCTTATCACCTTAGCATCGAATTATACAAGTGTGGGACCATTAGAATCCGAACACCATTGTATAATAGAATAAAATTTCATTACTTTCCAAAAGTGCCCCCCCTTTCCACTTATAAAAGGCCCCCACCACTCCCACCTTATTCAAACCTTCAAGCCATTTGGCTCGGCAAAACTCCACCCAAATACTCTCTTAACATCCCTCACTTACTCCTAGAGGCCTCACATTGGGAATAATTCTTCCAAAGGAAGCCTTTGTCTCAAATCAAAAAGAGTTACCCGATTTTTAGGTAATGTCTTCTCTAATGTTGTTTTGTTTTATTTAGCTTCTCCAACACCTTAAACTCTTTTTATTACTTTATTTTGTAACAAAAACAGTATCTAAAATCTACTAGGACGTTGTTATGATATGTATTTTGTTTACACTTACACACACCTACATCTAATTGTTAAAGAACATACTGTTTCTGTGGATGGCGAATTTTTGCCTCACAAAACGATGATTGTTCAACACTCATATAACACCTATAATGGTGGCCATTATGGTGACACTATTTTTATATATGATATATATTATGTTTTTGTTTTCCTTGTGATTTTTTATTTTTCATTTACGGCATACCTTTATGGTTTCCATTATGGGTAAACACGATATTTCCATTTTAGGAAGTGCGGACTACCGCCCCCTCAAAGTGATTTGAATCGTTAATACCATATGTGGGATGTTTAAAGGATTGAGTAAATGGTATTATACACTATATTATACTGCAATCATATTATACCTTTATATAATTATGATTTCATTCCATTAAATAAAAAATAGAAATGAATGTAGTGTTAATGCGTACGTGCGGCTTACCGTCTCCATGAACGGTGCATTTCACTTCTTACCTCTAAATGTTAAGTAATATTATGAATGAATGTATTTAATGGATATATATGTTATATATGATATCTACATCATGAATATTATTCTAGATATTATGGATATTTCACCACATGAACAACTTGTAATTATAAGAAGTTTATTGTTGCCTCAAGTACCAATGATCGACAAAACGACCATTATTAACATAAATAATTACATAACATTCATAACATTGTAATAAGTGATATAAAAAGGATAATGAAATTGAAAATGGTTCTTAATAAGGTAGATATTAACTCTAGTTTATTATTCAGGAGGTTAATGAACGGTTGAGTCAAGTCGGACACAAGGTAAGGGAATTTCTTAACCCTATTTCTATTCTTTGGGTTAATC
Source organism: Viscum album (assembly GCA_963277665.1). Lineage (NCBI taxonomy): Eukaryota > Viridiplantae > Streptophyta > Magnoliopsida > Santalales > Viscaceae > Viscum > Viscum album. Next base: position 1,276,082,048 of record OY728141.1, on the reverse strand, counting down.
TCATATTTTCAAATTATGTCATGATATTATTATGTACTATCTTGTATTTGTACTTTATTTATGTGTACATATAGTAAATACACATAATATATCTATTTTATTTAAAAAATGATCTTTTAAAGGCACTTCTTCTCAATCTCCTTTCATTGAGGCATATTTGGTTTTATACACAACTCTTTTTTATAGGGTGTATAAACCCCTTTGACTTTTACGTTTATTCAAAAGGAATCTTTTTTATACAAAGCGTTTTACTAAACAATAAAAAGGGAATGTTTTTCTTTCCGTACATATGCGGCAATAATGACTTCTTCGCCGCCGTGACCATTATTTGACTTTCGACTTCCTCTACAAGCCATCAATTTTTTTAATGAAAAATAAATACAATGTTTTAACTTTATTTTATTTTGGTATTGAGAATGGTTTCGAAAGTTTTTTTATTATATCAACGTGTTGTATTGAAATCTTGTGATTGAAATGTGGAAATGTTATGTTTCTTTTATGCATGTTTTATGTGATACGATTATGTTATGGTTTATGATATGTTTAAACCCATTCATATGAGGAATGCATTGGACTTAGTAAATGACAGGTGGAGCCCGCTATAGCTCCTCGATGCATTGGCAGGTCTAATGAGACAAACTAGTGTCTTGGAACGAGGCCTTGACAAAATCTTATTTGTGGTCTTGGCACGAGGCCTTGGCTACGTGGTTATGATAGTCTGGAATTATGCATTCCATCATTATGAAAGTGGTTATTGATATTGCATGTGATTATTCGACCAGTAGAATATCCATGTGAAGAGGTGAATGGCATTATCTCATTTTGCGTTTGCCATATTATGTTGAAGTTCATGTTTAAAAGGCTTTTGTTTTAGTTATACATTGCCTTAAATGATTATTTTTATTGATAAAAGCTTCTGCTATATTGTTATCCATACTGAGCATCTGAGCTCACCCCTTTCAATGTTTTAATATTTTCCAAGATATGAAGAAGTATTTTAGGAATGACCTGCAAGGATGGTCAGAAGAGGATATGAGTGTGGACTATGAAGAATTTTTTATTAGTTTTTCACTTTATAATGTAATGTATCATTTATTAATGCATCTAGTGTTTCCAAGGCTACTAAACTAATCGGTCTTTCGAGACTTGATCTTTTGTGATCATGCCAATGTTACGATGTAATGCACCGACATTGGGTAGCTGGGGTTGGGGCGTTACAGTTGGTATCAGAGGCAGTTTAGTACTAACCTTGGAAGCTAGATTTAGATAAACTCTGATTAGAGCACATAGCCCGAAGATAGACTTTGAGGATTAGTATAGAAAAACTTCCTAGAATTTTGGTATTATAGAGATTTTATGAGTTTTCCGAGAAATACATCCCTGTCTGGATACGAGTAGGTAGAGGTGGCTCTGGCACAGATGTACCTAGGGGTAAAACCTGAAAACACCGCCATGAGCTAGACTCGAATGGGAACTGGTGGACGACAACGGGCCTTTCTGCACTCTTGGTTACGACACTCCTGGGGGATATGCTTAGGATAATTCACATTTTCATTACAAACCAATATAAAGGGTTATTAGTATATACTTCCTAAAATAAAACATTTTTTATGATTATGGATTATATCCATAAATAGTTCAATTTATTATAAGTGTTTTCAAGTTTGTTGTTATTTATTTCGATTCATAAACTAACCTAGTTTATGGCATTGTATAGAAATGGTGCCCAGTAGAAGGAATGTGAACTCCATCAATACGTATGATCCAAAGAGTAAGAAGGTTCATATCTTTCATAGAATTAAGCCAACATTTAGAAGGGAAATATTCTCCCATGTGTTATCAACATATGAAGAAATAGTATCATTTGTTAATAAGATAAGTAGATAATTCTCTGAGTCTTATGGATTTGAAGGGATGGAATAGAAGAAAAGGATGGAAGAGAGAATGATGGATAAAGGGATGAGGGAAAAGACGAATTTTCCAATATGTATAACTGTGAGAAAAAACACCTTGGAATTTTCCTGAAGGGAATGGGAGTTTGTTATAAGTGTGGAGAAAAAGGACACCATGTGCGTGACTGCAAAGGTAAGAAAAAGGTTTCAAATGTACAATGCTTCATCTGCAAGGAGTGGGGACACTACGCAATCCAATGTTCAAATCATCAGAGTATGCCCCAAATGATTTTATTGGATAATAATCAAGTTATGATACTACCACATATGAGGAGGAATGATTGGAGTTCTTTTGTTGTTATTAAAGAATTTTGTAATTTGAGTGTTGTATCAATGATGTACTGGTTATAATAATTATGGAGTATATAAGGATTGAACTGCAGTACTATTTCATCTAGGACTTGAGATTGTGTGGAACCAAGAAAAGTGACTCCACAGTAGGTTAAATTTCTGGAAAATATATGGTTGAGAGAATGATAAACCATAATATGGTTCTGATACCGAGATAGTGATTTTGGAATAAGACATGATTGATTCAGATAAATTATGTTGGATATTCCTTGAAACTGATTAATGATTTGTATAATTTTTTGGATAGAAGGAGTATATCTAGTTTTCTATAAGGAATAAGGGATCATGAATGTAATGAATAAGGATTTATGGTAATTCAGTATGTTGTAGTGTTTTAAAAGAATACATGATGAAGGTGTTCACATGTTGTTACTCAGAAAAAAAGGAGCTCCATTATGTTTACCTTCCTCATAAAATCTGGACTGTGAGTTGGACATAAGTATTTTGGATAACTATAAAGGTTTGAATGAATTATATTTTACATTGGATACTATTGTTAAGGTTATTTTGGATATTTATAAAAATGACAGCACACAGACCGAGTGACAACCCATCGCGTCGGACAAAGCTGTGGGAATCTTACCCACAACCATAGTGCGATTGGGATTAATCACCTACCACTGGACTACGTTAAGTCCCTGGTTATTACAAAATAGTTTTTCTAATCTAAATGGTATGTGTTAATATTTGGAACCTTATACAATTAGGATAAATAGAATATTTTTGATTTCTATTACCTTTTAGAGTGAAAGATGGGTTTTGGTAAAATATATTAAAGAATGAAAGTCTACATGACAAGTATGTATATTCCCTTACGTTCTTAGTAAATCTCCTAAATAAATTCTTTAACATTATAAAAGGCAACTTAAAACAAAAACGTTGCCGGTTGACTTTTCCAACTGGGGATTCAATGACTGTTTAACCAATCACAAGTTTGTGATTTTCTTATTGTTAACTTTCTCCCAATCCAGTTTTCTACAACTCTCCATCAGACCTTGATGGTTTGTTTTTCTTCCATATCCATATTTTCATAGAATCATAGTATGAGCTATCTAGGGTGACCTTTGTACTTATCTTTCTTTCTTTTAATGTTATATTTTTTTAACCTTATTTCCGATGTGGGTTTTCTACAAAGGTATTTTCTTTTTTCAACCATTTATTTTCCAAGAAAAATTTCAAATTGCGAGGACGCAATTTATTGAAGGAGGCGAGAATGTAACACCCCGATATTCCACGATACACTTCTCATTCAATAATGCAATAGCTTGCATTGTACGAAACATCGAGTTCTAACACACCACGACTAATCAAAGTAGCCGTTATGAATTGTAATACCCACTTTTTAAAATTATAGAAATTTTATATTTCAAAATGTACTTCATTTTTGTATTCGTAATATCGAAATTATCCTATGTTAAATTTTTTGTAATTTTCTGAGAACTTCCATTTTTAATGAATAGTGAAAAATACTTAAAAACAACTTTTTTTAATCTAAATAATTTATAGTGATAAATTATACTATTGAGTTGTTTTATAGTATAATTAGAATATATTTTTACCATTTTATCCAATGGTGGTCATTAGAATTAATTTCACTTTGAAATTGGACATAAACAATTGTCAATCTTTTGATATAAATTGTTTCTTAAAAACACGCTATGTGTTGTGACAGCGGGAATTAATTATAAAATTAATTAATGCAACTTATATGTTTGGAATTTTTTAAAATAGGAATCATTATTGAATTCGGAATATAAATTATAGCTTAGGGTAAAATTTTCGCATTATTCTGAAAAACTTCAATTTTTTATGAATAGTGAAACCACTAAGTTGTAATTATAAAAACTGATTTTTCGTTTAAATGAAATTTTACCACCTCTGTGTTTTGAATTTCAAAATTCCGACATACATGGTTTTCATTAAGAAGTAAAATGTAGTTCAATGAGATTAATATAATTTTTGGTGAATAGTAACTTTCAAGTTCTTAATCACGATTAGAGGTAATTAGTGTAGTTTCAGGTAAAAATAATTTTTTAATAATATGAGATGAGCTTGACACATGTCCTAACCTCATTGGATGTGTCATGGCCGACCATGAAAATACATGGGTCAACTTGGGGACTCCATGGAGCCACTTTAGTTGGAAAATGACATAAATACCTTTTATTTAATGTTAATGTAAAAAATGACACAAACATGAAATGTTTTACTAAAACAGTATTTATATGGGGTTATACAAGTCATATTTTTGACTATAAATAGTCATTGTAAAGATAAAAAGATTTATTACAATATAGTATTTTGTTTATAATTGTTAGATATTAAATAAATTAAATTATTTATGACATCATGATGATGAAGCGATGACATCGTTATTTAATGATTTCAATAAAATGAGAAGATAATGTAAAATCCAAGGGTTACACTTGTCCAAATACTATTTGATGAGGATATTTCGAACCCTTATCACCTTATACTTGGATTATACAAGTTTGGGACCTTTAGAATCCGAGAATCATTGTATAATAGAATAACATTTCATTACTTTCCAAAAGTGCCACTCCTCTCCACTTATAAAAGGCCCCCACCACTCCCACCTTATTCACACCTTCAAGCCATTTGGATCGGCCAAACTCTGCCCAATTACTCTCCCAACATCCCTAAATTACTCCTAGAAGCCTCACATCGGGAAGAATTCTACCCACGGAAGCCTTTGTCTAAAATCAAAAAGAGTTACCCGATTTTTAGGTAATGCCTTCTCGATTGTTGTTTTGTTTTATTTAGCTTATCCAACCCCTTAAACTGTTTTTATTCCGTTATTTTGTAAAAACACCAGTATCTAAAGTATACTAGGATGTTGTTATGATAAGTATTTGGTTTACACTTACACACACCTACATCCAATGGTTAAAGAACATACTGTTTCTGTGGATGGCGAATTTTTGCCTCACGAAACGATGATTGTTCAACACTCATATAACACCTCTAATGGTGGCCATTATGATGACACTATTTATATATATGATACATATTATGTTTTCGTTTTCTTTATGATTTTTTATTTTTCATTTATGGCATACCTTTATGGTTTCAATTATGGGTAAACGCGGTATTTTCATTTTAGGAAGTGCGGACTACCGCCCCCTCAAAGTGATTTGAATCGTTAATACCATATGTTGGATGTATAAAGGATGGAGTAAATGGTATTATACACTATATTATACTGGAATTATATTATACCTTTATATAGTTATGATTTCATTCCATTAAATACGAAATAGAAATTAAAGTAGCGTTCATGCGTACGTACGGCTTACCGTCTCCATGAACGGTGCATTTCATTTCTTATCTCTAAATGTTAAGTAATATTATGAATGAATGTATATACTGGATATATATGATATATATGATATCTACATCATGAATATAATTCTAGATATAATGGATATTTCACCACATGAACAACTTGTAATTATAAGAAGTTTATTGTTGACTCAATTACCAAAGATCGACAAAACGACCATTATTAACATAAATAATTACAGAACGTTCATAACATTGTAATAAGTGATATTAAAAGGATAATTAAATTTAAAATGGTTCTTAATAAGGTAGATATTAACTCTAGTTTATTATTCAGGAGGTTAAAGAACGGTTGGGTCAAGTTGGACACGAGGTAAGGGAATTTCTTAACCCAATTTCCATTCTTTGGGTTAATCTCCTATTTTCAAATTATGTCATGATATTATTATGTACTATCTTGTATTTGTACTTTTTTTATATGTACTTATAGTAAATACAAATAATATATCTATTTTATTTAAAAAATGATCTTTTAAAGGGACTTCGTCTCAATCTCCTTTCATTGAGGCATATTTGGTTTTATACACAACTCTCTTTTATATGGTGTATAAACCCCTTTGACTTTTACGTTTATTCAAAAGAAATCATTTATATATGAAGTGTTTTACTAAAAAATAAAATGGGAATGTTTTTCTTTCCATACATATGCGGCGACAATAACTTCTCTGCCGCCGTGACCATTATTTGAGTTTCGGCTTCCTCTACAAGACATCGCTTTTTTTAATGAAAAATAAATACAATGTTTTAACTTTCTTTTATTTTGGTATTGAAAATGGTTTTGAAAGTGTTTTTATTATATCAATGTGTTGTATTGAAATATTATGATTGAAATGTGGAAATTTTATGTTTCCTTTATGCATGTTTTATGTGATACCATTATGTTATGATTTATGATATGTTTAAACCCATTCATATGAGGAATACATTGGACTTAGTAAGTGACGGGTGGTGCCCACTATAGCTACTCGATGAATCAGAAAGTCTCATGAGACAAACTAGTGTCTTGGCATGAGGCCTTGAAAAAATATTATTTGTGGTCTTGGCACGAGGCCTTGGCTACGTGGTTATGATAGTCTGGCATTATGCATTCCATTATTATGAAAGTGGTTATTGATATTGCATGTGACTATTCGACCAGTAGAATATCCATGTGAAGAAGTGAATGGAATTATCTCATTTTACGTTTTCCATATTATGTTGAAGTTCATGTTTAAAAGGCTTTTGTTTTAGTTATACATTGCCTTAAATGTTTATGTTTATTGATGAAAGCTTCTGCTATATTGTTATCCTTACTGATAATTTGAGCTCACCCCTTTCAATGTTTTAATATTTTCCAGGATGTGAAGAAGTATTTTAGGAATGACCTGCAGGGATGTTCAGAAGAGGATATGAGTGTGGACTATGAAGACTTTGTTATTAGTTTTTCACATTATGATGTAATGTAAGATTTATGAATTTATCTAGTGTTACCAAGGCTACTAAACTAATCGGTCTTTCGAGACTTCATCTTTTGTGATCAAGCCAATGTTACGAAGTAATGCACCGACTCTGGGTAGCTGGGGTCGGGGCGTTACATAGGGCATTATGGTATGGTATGAACAAGTTCTATTTGACTCACCATTCTAATTTCAGCATCCAATAAATTTTTTGTGCTAGAGTGGATCATAGGATGATTATTTATCTATTACATTCATAAAGGCAATATTTTAGTATATTAAGAAAATCATTCACTGTATTTTGAATCATTCAACTAACACTATTTATAGAATAAGGAATAGAAAGTTCAAAAATTTGGTATTTGAAATAGAATATGTTGGGAATTCCAAGAAGGGATTTTAGACACACATATTGAAGAAGATCTACAAAAAGAATCTTAGGGATGACAGATACAAGGAGTTCATGAATATGGTGAGGGGGGATGTCTTCTAGGGGTTATTTTACCTTCTTCACCATTTTATTAAAATTCACAAATTTATTGGAGGATTATTATATTTTTAGAATTCGATCTTTTGAGGATGGCCTATAGCACTCAATTCTATTTTATTTTAAAAAATGTTCATTTAAATACTTTTTTAATGTTTTGAGTAAGTCCATTATTACTAAACAGAATGTGAAAAAGATTATTTCAAATGGTAATCATGATTCTTTAGTTTTCGATTAGAAATACACATCATGAAATATATAGTGGAGTGTTGAGGTGTTTTCCCTAGTTAGAAAATTTCATAGTTGATAGGGTATGTGTTCTTCATATTTTTTGATAAGAGGTGCCCTGATTGAGAGATAATAGTAAATACAATAGGTCCATGTCAAGAATAATTTAAATAGAACACCAAATTTATTTTAATATACTAGGGAGTTATTCCATCAATATATATATTGTGGAATCAAACCATAGAAGCCATGTGATAATGGATATATTTAGGAAAATTTGTCAAATATTAGAAATGGAGAAAATTATAGTGTGGTATTTGAGGGTATTATATAAATTGATGTCATGTATGAGATCATGGTATCTAGGTTGATTGTTAGTACCACCATAATAGAGATGTTTTTGAAGTTAGTCAGCTAATGAGAGTTCATGAAAGAGGATTAATCCAATTTCATCATATCAAGTAAAATCATATTGTGCATGATGAGAAACCTTCTTCAGTTTAATGTTTTATTCTTGTTGAACTGAAATTAGATTATGTTATATTTTTTATAAGGATGTCGTTTTCACTCATATATACAATGATATTTAGTTAATCTAGTTTTTATAGAGTATATCATTTGAATATTGTATAATGATGTTACCTTAAGTGTGTGATGCAATGGTATTTTGATATTTTCATTGTTCAATATTGTGTTAATTAGATACATGTTTTATATGGATATCACCATATTAGATATTCATATTTTCACTATGATCCATGAATATGACTGGTCAAATCATTACAGATCCCACATCAACTATTTTCACAACTGGGTATTGATTTTATCTTTAGCTTGTCACAAAAACAAAAACAATAGTTATTTGGATTTATAGGAAAATAGTTGGGGATATAGAAAAACGTTTTTGGGGGAGAGAACTACCAATTTCTATATCTTATTTAAATTAATATTATATTTTAAATACGATTTGTTTCTTTCTATCATTTATTTGTTATAAGATACTTTTTCTAATAATTTTTAATGATTTCCCCCTAGAATATGATCATGTTCATGAATGAGATTATTCCTATCACATAACCCATTCCAATTCCACCTCATAAGATAAATCATTCAATATATTGAGAGATGGAAGATAAACATGAGGATTTGGAGGCGAATGGATTTATTAACCAAAGAACACACCCTTGTGGTGTTTTGATATTATTTACTTAATGTATGAGAAATCATAAAATTAATGTGTCTACTACTAAAGGTATTACTATGTGAAAGATAAATACAAAAATCCCCTTGCAAATATTGATAAACTATTAAATTAGTTGGGAGGATCTATGTGTTTCAAAAATATTGGTATGAAGTCAGTACAAGACTTGAAGTGGGTGATTCCATTTGATATTTTACATTAAGGAGAAGGTAATACCTATTTTTGTATCTAGTGATACTATTATTTATGAAAATCACATTGGGTGTTTTTATATCTAGATTAATAGGGTTTTCCATCCTTATGGTGATGTTTTCTTATTCATTTTCATCAATTATATTTTTTTACTCTCAAATGATATAGTATAAATCAATCCAATTGTTAATTTTTTTGAGTGCATAGTGAAATCATCATTTATTCAGGATTTTCTCAAAGATTATATTTTATATTTATGAGGTCCTCTTCTTGGAGATGGTGAGAGAAGATATTGTTATATAAGTGAAATATAAAATAGTTTAGGATATCTTTTATTGTAAATTTATTACATAAATAACTGAGGTAAATATATTCCATGGATTAGAATATTACAATAACTAGGACTTACCAGATATTTTAGTACCAAAGATAGACATAACCATAATGTGGGTAAAGATCCAATTATTCATTTCATGTCAGTCATACTTTAAGGAGATAAGTGAGAGGTTAATGTATTTATTGGTCATGAAATATGTTAATTTTGGTAATGAGTATATGTTCTATTAGTAAATTTTAAGAGTTAGGAATGGGAATGTTTTAATTCTCTCCATGTGAGTGGTTTATTATCATCCCATGATCCTATGAATGCATAAGAATATCAACCTAATTCATAATTTATAGCATGATGTGGTGGGTTATGAAATGTTAGGGTAGTGTTACAAGCCTCTAGGATACATAATTATGATGTATAACTATAATATCTTGATTTATATCTTTTTATAGAGAGAACTGAACCATTGGTAAAGGATATGGATTGAGAAACAAATTTCCATTAAATTTAACATAGGAAATAACACTTTTAATGGGAATTTAATGGTTTATGAACAATTTTATATGACTCATTAAATGGTGTACCATATAGTTAGTGGAATTTAGAATACTATGGACCTCTTCATGAAGATAAGAAATTACATATATGTTTTTGAAGTAAGAATGGCCTTAATGACATTACGTATTTCATACTCACTCCCTGAGAGAGTGATTTGATAACTAAGAATCTTCGTAATTTTTCATGATCATTAAGAATAATATATATGATTGAGTTTATCAACTAGGTTAGTCCCTTTATAAGTATGAAATCGTTTTTTATTATATGGTCATGTGGTAGTCCCTATATTAATTCATAAAGAGTTGGTGATATATTTAGACACATATAGATGGTTTGTTCACTATGGGATTTCCATGATGTATCATGATATTCGTAGAGAGTAAAACTATCCAAAGATGAATAAGTATATTGTTTGGAATGTATTATGAAGGAATACCTATCACTAGATATGAGGTTAGAGTTTTCTGTTCCATTTATCATCTTCATTCATTTCAAATTCTTGAGTGGTAATTAGATTATGTGGAAAATGATTTTATAATGGTATTGTTGAGGTCATATAATTTAAGTGAGAAATTAAACATTTTTTGGATTGTTTCCTTAAATTAATACATCTTGTCATAATCAAGGAGACATTAAATTTATGAGAATGGATGGATATAAAATTGATATATATTTCATCTACACTATACTCTATAGTTAATTAATTATGATATTGATTCCTATTTTAAATCATTCTTCGTGAGTGGTTTGTAGAAGGATTTTCCGACATAGGCAAAATTGATCACTTATTACTATACTCAGGACAATGGATAGAATTATAATAATATCTAGGTATTGGAGGACATTTTGTAATAATGAGAATTTATTTTTAGGGTATTCAAGAGATAATTATTAGGATCATATATATTTCTATATAATAATTTTTATTGGGAATAAATTCATATGTGGAATTTTGTGGCACTATATAGAATTACATAAAAACCATATAAATGTTTTCAAGTGGTCACGGATTCATTGGTAGTTAGGTTTAGTGTCTAATAAGAGATGTTAAAACACAATAGGATGATCAGGATGAGGTTTTCAAGTACTCAATGATTGTAAATTTTTTATTCCTTTAGAGAAATGATCCTCAAAATTTTGAGATGGGATACGATGTTCTTATCGGACTATTTCCTCCCTTAGTTAACATGTTTATTTAAATGTGGGGGATGTTAGAAAAATGGTTCATGTGAAAAATTTCATTTTAATGAAGGATTCGTAATATGGGGAATCAATACATGTTTTTAGTGATTAAATTATGTTAAGTATGTATTCAATTTATCTAAAATTTATAAGAAATATCACATTATTTCTCACATGATCAATGTAAATAAGGTTGAAATTGATCTAGATTCACCTTTAAATGAGTGAAATGTTTAGATATTAGATAAGAATGAGAAGAATAAATATTGTATGAAAATTATTATGGTGTTGGTGGAGTGGTATCATAATCATATCATGGATGATATATGAGTGTGGGAGTATAATATCTGTGAATATAAACCAGTTACATTCCCTGATATTATTCCCCATCAGAACCATTAATCGTAGAAAAAAAAAAATTGGTTTTCCGTTTTAGTGGACCTATGATATTGGATAACCAACCTAATGGAATTTTAAGTAGTGTCGTGGGTGAGTTTTTGAATTTTTTTTTAAAAATTAATTAAAATAGGTTTCAATGGGGTTTTCAATATTTTATTCTATGAAAAAAAATCAATCCCTGTATATAATTTGCTACGTGATTAACCATGTGGCAAGGATATATCCCTAATCATTAATAATGTGTTAGTGTTCCATCTATTGTGTTTGTTCACCATTGGAAATGTTACTTGTTCTCTAAGCTTCATTATTGGGATTCTTAATTGTTTCAACTTATGGAACATGTTAATCTCTAGTTTTCGTATTTTTTACGTTTTAGGATTTCATATGTTTTATGATCAATTATTAATATATATTAAATATATAGGAAATTTCAAGTCCTCGGTAAGAGTTCCCTTTCATTCTTGATAGTTTGTAAATTGTATTTATACACCCAATAAAATTCACGATTCCCCATATTGTCCTATAAACCCCAAAACATATTTAAATTTCATTACTTAGTTTGTTTATAGTATAAAAGTTTACTAATACATTAGTTCCTTATTTGAGATGAGCATGGACACTATTTATCACAGCTGACCCGTTTACATCTGCGAAATATTAGGGAATATATTATTTTTTCCTTATATGTGATTCTATGAATGAGAGTCATCTATAAGAGCCTTTTGTAGTTATCTTATGTATTATATTGTGAGGTTTTTTGATAATGAATTCTAGGATTGTGAGGTGAGGCTAAAAAATGGGATCTTATGATTCTTACATCGATTAAATGAAAAACACAGGATATATTTGATTGTTAAAAAATCTCATATTGTGTTCAAAATAAATATGGATTATTTTTTATATATGTGGGTATGTTGTAGAATCACACCCACTATTGGGGCATTAGTGGTACGTTAACCACATCATGTAGATTGGTGGAATATATTACAACCAAAATGTGGTTGGTGCCCATTTTTTGAGAGCCTATAAATATATAATGTCATGTTTATTATATACCATCCACTTGGTGTTTTTTATTAGTAAATCATCATCCAGTTATGATATATTTCTATGTAATGAGTAATCCATTTGGGAACCTATTTTGCAGTATATTATTTAATAATGATTTTATGTTGATGGTGTGTCAACATATTGAGGTTTGTTACTAGTGGTATAAAATCTAAAAAGAGGTTTTTTATATGGTGCATATTTTCACATTGGATGTTTTCTCATCAGATCATCATATGGATAGATAATTGGGAAGGTTTTATGACTTCCATATCAAGAGAGATATTAATGTCAGACCATCCATTATGTTGATATTTTTTGTGTTATATTATGCACATATGCTATGAAACCTTGTTGAATCATCCAATTAAGCATGGATAGTGGTGGTTTATGATCCACCAAATATTGTTGATGAATTATTCACCAGGAAATATATCCTTCAAGATTAGTATTAACTTTGGGGTGGATAATTAACATTTAAATACAATGAGGGTGATAACTCATTCATCTAGAGAATAATGAGGGTGTTAGATCAATAATTTCGTGATATATTATGAATGTTTATAATTAAAATTTATTATTATATGATGACTATTATATTATTTTTTTACAGGAGTGAAATATGACCATGTGTGTATAATTGTATTTAAACAGTAGATAAAATACTAATAGTCCCCCATGGATTATTATTGATCACTTCATGAGGTGATAGTTTATTTATTAATTATATTTTAGTAGAGTTCACCTTTATCTTGGATATTTATATATAATTATTCGATATGCTCAGAGAAATCATTGGTGGTGGACTCCTATGTTATACTCAAACCATTATTGTGTTCTTTGGTACCCATGAAGGATTTTCAATTTTTTATCATTTATAAATTTAACAACCATAGGGGACCCTTACAATGTATATATAACAAATATTATATGTATAAAAAACAAATTTTTATTTATAGCGTGGTTGATATTTACTGTTAACATGATTTTATCTAAGGTGTATATTGTTATAATAATTTTATGTTGTGATTTTTATTTTTTGTTATTTTATTTTGTTTTTTATTATCTGAACACAAGGATATTTTCTCACAAAATGTTATGTAGATACTTTTTATTTATTTAAAGAAACTACTGTACTGGGAGGTATTTTGATGTCAGTGGTACCCGATTCAATCGTGGGGGATGAGAAAAATAGGATATGGTACAAAAAACATTCATGTGGGTCAAATAACTAAAACAAATATAAAAAAATTTAAAATAACATAATTATCATTAAATATACCATCAATAAAATTCAAAAGAACAAATCCACATATTTATGTCTTCATAAATGTGTGTAACATCACCTATAAAAGAACTTATCTCTAGTGGTTCTCCCTATAAATTCAATATATCCGCTTTTTAAAAAAACCAAGAATTATAAAATATTTATATAAATTTGAATCATTTAGTAATAATTAATCGATTATGGAATTTTTTTTAAATAATTCCAAATTTTCCTCTCCACATTTACAATTCTGAGGATGTATTTTTTAGGTTTTAGTGTTCTTTCATAATATTTTTTTTATGAATCTCAGGAATCCTAAAAACCACAATACTACCTCCATAATATTCCATTATTGTTTAAATAACATCATATCTCCCATTAATCACATTATTCTATAGTGTAAGTGTTTTGGTGTGAATTTCATTTAGGCAGGATCTAAACCAATTGTTAATTTGTGACCCTCTATGGAATAGTGATGTAACCATGATGTGATTTCTTCACCTCCAAAAATTATTCTTATATATGGATTAAATTTCATGATGTATAAGGGTTATAATATAACAAATCCTATAATTGTTTCTTCAATTTACACTCACAAATCACTTATTATCCATGTGTGATGTATAATCAGAACATGGTTGGCATTGGAAGGAGTTCTCATGGTGATATTTTACTCATGTATATTCTTCTTTAAATTAGTTTCACACATATATCATTATTATAGTGACTCTGATGTGATATGTTTTAGACCTTTTTCATGAATAAATCTTCTCATCAAAAATCACGTTTTACAGGGGTTGATAACAACATAAAATATCAAATATTCTATTAATTATTTATTACATATTAAAAATCATTCATTTTTTTCATACCAAATATATGAAAAATATAAAATTATTTAGTATTTAACATACATATTCAGTGAAGTCATAGTAAGATTATATGTATATTTTGGATCATAAAATTCACATACAAAAGAAAATTTTCTTATACCCATAACAAACATGAAACAAATACAAAATATTAAAATAAAAATGTATGACATCCAATAAAAAATTATCCTAAAATTTATTTTAAAGTTTATTATCTTTCAATATCACACTATCAATAAAATAAAACATCCTCTAATCATAAAACTGTTAATAATTATATTCTTGACCCATCATCCAGTCCACTCACTACATTAAACTCCTAAAAAATGCCCTTTCCACATATGATCTACCTCACATGAAGAACATGTTTATCATCAGTATAGATAATGGAAACAGAGTTATATTGTATCACATTTATATGAACTATGTCTATAATCTAACTGTTAATGTAAATCACCACATTATATGTCAAATAAAAAAATCAATATTACATTATAATAAACTTTTAATGTCATTTTAATTATCCAATATATTATTAGTTGAAATTATCTTCATAAAAAAAGGTCATATATTTTAAATGATGTAAAATAAAATTTATAATACCATAAAAGCATTATAAATGTCCAATGAATGAAATATGAGGTATTTTTAGAAATTAGGGGAACCTTCCCCAATGGAATAATAACCTTACCATAAGAATAGTCACGTAGCCATTAAGAATTGTAATTAAGCCAATAGAATAGTAACCTAGGCAATGAATTTATAGATAAAATTTATACATCTCATAAATGATCATATGATATAATTATATCATATTAGAAATTTTTATTTAATTTTGAAAAATATTAATTAAGAGTTTATTTTTATGAAATATATATGTTAATTTTTTATTTTATAATATTTATTAGTATTTAAATTTTAATTCATTTTACTAAAAATAGACTCATAAATTACATTTTGTGTCTAATTATTATAATATATTTTGTGATACCTTAGTTAATATTTTGGACTTATATATAAAATCATTTATAATATTAAAATTGGTATTTACCATGAAAAATAAAATTTTATTTAAAAATTAAATTTATCATATACAGATAATTATTTTCAAAAAAATTAATCCATTTTTAACATAATATCATAAAAAAAATTCATGGGGTATTTTTTTTAAAATTTATGAAATACATCATTTTTATGACAAATAGTAAGAATACAGTTTTCACATACCTGGTGTAAATAAAATAACATCATTCTGGATGTAATAGTGGGATAATGACTTATAGAAGATCATTTCCTATTATTGTAACAATAATTTTAAATATTATTCATTAAAATATAATAATATAAATTTTCCAGAAAAAGGAACTTTACAAAACCTAAAGTCAAAAGTGATTCCTTAAATTATCAATTTTTTTCATTCAAAGTTCTATTATAATAAATTAATGGATTCAGATTTTAAATGTATTTAAAACTATAGAAAGAATTATGTTATATTATTATATTATTTATATTTTCATGAAGACAATATTACATGTTTATCATCTGATTCGATTTATTATTTAGTATTCTATTCATAAAATAACAATCTACTAAATTATAAATAACCCCTCTCCCTCACCATCGAAAAACACCCATCCCACTAATTAAAATGTGCAATATATACCCTAATTTTCCAAATAATTCCTATTATAACACATAGGTACTTTTTAATGAAATCCACATAGATCACCAAGGGAGTTATTGTATAGTGCTAGATGAGCCTCACTAAGGAAATAGTCAATCCTCTTACTCTTCCCTAATTTATTCTTACACCTATTATTTTACCAATTAATTTATAAAAAAAATATATTAAAATTAATTATGATGTATTTTGTCATTAAATTAATGATTTTTAGCTAATTCATGCATCAAATATATGACACATAATAATTTTTTACTCCCTTTTCATGCTCTTTTGGAAACATCTTTTTCATGTTCAGGTAACCACCTACAGAGACATTGGAAAAATTATTCTCATAAAATATTTCATGGATTGATAGTATGGATTATATATAATTTATAAATATTAAAATTCTTTTATTCAAATCTTATATAATTAATAATACTAATGTGTAATTTACATTTTAAGAAATATGTTAATCAAGGCAAAGTGAAATTTATTTAAGTAAAACATGAATTATAATTTATAAATTTCATCAAATAAATTAAAAAAATATTATACATTAAATATAATTGATAAATATTTCTATCAAATTAATATAGGTTACTTTTTGATAAGTTATATATATATATATTTTTTATATTGATGAGGCAAAGAAGAGATGCAATTAAGCAGAAATTAAGGTAATGGGATTCAAAAACCCAACAATCTTGTTTTAGGATTCCCCTATATATTAATATTATTATTATAAAGGATTCATTAATGGAGCATAAATATCAATTATATTTTTTTTTCCAATTAATTTTTGGATATACATGTTTCTAATCTAGTTTTATGACAAATGAAATGATTTTTTCAAAATAACTCTATTGAAAAAATACATCTTTTTTTCTAATGAGATAGTTTATCCTTCACTAAAAACTGAAAATTCTTATATAATTTATGTTATAACCTCTCCCATTTGGGAAACCCAAATTTTATTAATGTATGATTTTTTAAATGAAACACATTTATTTACAATGGTTATTTTATTTCCAAAAATGATATATGTTCTTTGTGGCATGTATGATAATGTAAATGGTATGATGTGATGGGTGCGCCCAGAATTATATATCAATCCAATGAAGTGGTTAATCTAATTATCTAATGATATAAAGAGAAATATGTTTGAACATGATTCTATCATTCTTCACAATAATATGTGGTATTTTATAACTATGTCATGATGTTTCATTTCCATTCATTTCCACATTTCATGCCTTTAATTATTAGTTCATTTGATGATTATGATGGAGATAGTTTTATTATATTGTGATGATTATTATTATTCACACCCATGATTCAGGTCTGGTATATATCCCCTATATAGGATTTCATCTCACACCTTCCTTTGGTGTTTATCCTCAAGTGAATCCATTCACTCAGTAGACCACAAGGGCCATTATGAAGTTATTGAATATGAAAATAAAAAAATATTTATGTTTTACTATATCAATGTTTAGCATGGTCCTAATATACCCATGATACTAAACATTTATATCCTGATTTCTTAAATCATTTATTTTATTTATCTTTAAAAATATGTAACAATCACATAATAAAAGTAGGGTCACTATACTTGGTAGTAAGGCATAGTTTAGTTAATTTTAGAATTAAAATTAGAGAACCTTAGTAAAATCCCATAATAAGAGACTATGTATAAGTAAGTACCCAAGAATATTATTTTTTTCAGTAAGATGATAATAATAGTTATCCCAAATGATGTTCCATTAATGTAAATTTCACATATGAACAAATTAATTATTCATGATCTATTTATTTATTTTTGGTTTTAAACTTTTCTATTTTTGAAAATGGTGGGAACCAAGTGAAACCAGGCCATCAAACTGTGTGATGGATGATGAAGTGAATGAATGAATAAAATCACCAATTCCTTAGTTGGTGGAGTAATAATTTTCATGGAAATACTAACCATGCTATGTCATACTATGAATAATCACCTGAAAAATGTGGAATTTTCACCTACACAAAATATGGAGAAACATTCAATCAAATCATTTATGTTGTAACAACCACCTACATTTAGTAGTTAGTTTGATCCACTAGTAACATAACATTCATTCATCACATTGAGAAAATATTTTTTGTGATCCTCTATTATAAGATGGTAAAGGTGAATTTGGCCATTTATCATCTAGAAGTATTCGTTGATCAATGTTTGGAGTTGATTAATAACACCTATGTGAATGAATGAATTGAATAAATTAACTGTGAATACCCTATGATATTATTTCATAATAATTATTTCCATCAAACTGTTCATACAAATATAGAAAGATAATTTATTAATAAACAAATTGGTGAATCTTTCCTGGAATATGAATCAAATTTCACAATGCTCCCAATGTATGATTCAGGTTTTGTTATCAACAAAGATAGAAATCCTGATGGATTATTTAGTGGTTTAAAACCACACCATATAATGGATCTCGAAATCCAAGACATTAAGGGTAATAGGAATTTTTTTATGTGATCTCAACATGAATATGGAGTTTTGAGAATGGTCCCACAGTTATGGTACTATGAAAATGATGATTGATTTCCAGTATGAGGGATATAATGAAAAGGGTGGAAATAAAACTCAACAACTCATATGTAAATATTTTTGGAATAATTATCATGGGAACATCATAAAAGGGACTGTGAAATTATATAAGTTTGGGAGATATGTCCACTATGATCATGAGTTTCATAGATACATGAGGATGTTGGACAATGTGGTGGTGGAAAGGAGACACCACCAATGGTCCATTGTTTCAACTATAGGGAGTAGGGAAACATTGAAAGTTTGTGTACTAAACCTTAACCCCTTGAGGGAAATCACAGCCATCATCCACCAATGTGAATATGAATATAAATTATTATGCAACCACTAGTAATAAGGTGGAGACTAAAAAATATGAGATGAACTATTTTCTGGTTATTCATTCTATAATATAAAACATACTATTTGATAATGGTTCTATACATTCTTTCATATCGTGAAAATTTATTATAAATATTAAAAAACCACCAAAAATATAAAGGTTGAGTAATATATGAAAATAGAAAATGGGTAAATTATTGCATCTAATGTTAATAACTCCTCCCCAGTTAATTTTTTTTGAATAAACCACCCAGAAAATTTAGTATTACTTCATTTTTTGGAGTTTGATGATATATTGCGCATGTATTGACTAACATTATATAAACCCAACATCAACTTTAATGAAAGGGATATTTCTCTTCATTTCCAAAGGCAAACATAGATTCGGTAAAAGTGTATGTATGATGATGAATCAACTTTTGAGAAATTATCTTATGGTTGTATATTATTTCCTTATGAGAAATCATATCTAGCTTAAATGACCAAGACCATGAAGAGAATCATTCTTGAAGACATAACCATTATCAGGGACAGAATTAATTTGTTCCTTTATTAATTTCATGGTATTCCATTTGATAGAGATTTTGATTTCTAAATTCAATGTATTCATCAATTTTTTCTTATATCATATAAAAATTATAAAATGGCCACTAATGAGTTGAAAGAACTAAATAAATAGTTATAATTGAATCTGGACTAGTGTTTTATACACCTGAGTGCATCAACTTGGGGAGAACCGATCATCATCACCAAGAATAAGTATGGATAAATCCAACTCTATAATGATTATCATGATCTTAAAAAATAGTGAAAAATATATATTATACGCTTCCACAAATATATGACATGTTTTATTATCTTCATGGTGAAAAATATTTCTGTAAGGAGGACGTTTGGCAGGGATGTCACCAATTAATTGTAAAGAATGTGATATTCCCAAGACTGAAATTTGAACGATGTATGTGAATTATTTGTTCATAGTGATGACTTTAGGACTCAGTAATTCTCATGAAATATTAATGGATTTAATGAATAGTATCATTAATGACTACTTTTACAAATTTATGGTAGTTTTTATGAATGATATTCTGATATAATTTGCGAGCAAGGAACAACATGTGCAGAAATTTAATATTGTGCTAGATAAATTTTCTAGGGATTAAATTTATGCCGATCATACTAACTGTTTGTTATGGGTTGATGAAGTATCATTATTGGGGCATGTTATCACCCGAAAATGAATATATGTAAATCCTTCCAAGGAAATGGTAATCAACGAGTGGACCAGGATAATGTATTTATATGAGATTCGTAGTTTCCATGGCCTATCTATGTATTAAATATAATTTTTGATTAAAATATCACAATTTCCAAACTCACATACATTGATGACATAGAGCAGAGAAAATTATTTCAATGATAGTTAATGTGAATATTACTTGAAAGTGTTAAACAATATTCATAACACTATGCCAGTACTCCCACATCCAATAAGTGGAGAACAATTTATGAAATACAATAATTTATAAAATAATGGATTGGGTTTATTCTAATAAAAATTGATAATTTGTTAACCTACACATCATGGAAGATGAAAAGTCATTGATAAAACAATCCCACGCCAAATCTGGTGTTGGAATATTTGATCCTTGAATTGAAAATATGAATGCATTCTATCTATAGAGAGAGGTGTGAAATATCTTCTTATTATAGGAGTCTAAAATATATATTCAAAATGAAGGATCTTAATATGCCCCACTAATGAAGGTTAGACATCATCATAAATTACTATTGATCAATCCACTACCATACTAGAATAGAGAATAATGTTGTAGATTCTCTAAGTAGAATATATATTGCAACATTATGAATAATGAGAATTGAGAAGGAAGCATTAATTTTAGAATTAAAGTGGATGGATACATTAATAAATAAAGAACGCTATCCATCCTTTATTAGTTGATTTATCAGCTATAACTTATATGGAAAATAAAGGATGCTATAAGAAATGATGTATAAATTCAAAATATGGTAGAAACTATGAGAAAGGGGAAACCTATAGAGTTTAAAATTAATGAGGAAGGAGTTGTAATATTTTGGCCACAACTATGTGTACCATAAGATCTAGAGATAACGAAGGATCATTAGAATGATGTGCACAACTCAACCTTATCTATTCCCACTGGAAGCACAATTATTTATCAAGATCTCCATGAGAAATATTGGTGGGGACATATAATGAAAGAGATCATAAAATATACAACATGGTGAATTTTATAAAATAATGTGAAGTTTGAAAGTCATAATTCTAAGGGGATGGTGAAACTATTACCCATACCATAATGAAAATTGGAAAATATCTTCTAAGATTTTTTTACCGCTCTTCTGAATTCATCTACTGGAAACAATGATATATGGGTTATTTTGGATAGTCATTCAATGAAATCAAACATTATTTCAATTTTATAGGAATTCTCACTAGATCACCATATTATCCACTAATAGATGGTCAATCTGAATAGACTATCCAGAAACTAAAATATATTTTTAGGGAATATTCTATAGACTTTAAAAGAGGATGGGACTGAAATATTTCTCATGATGAGTTATCTGCCCACATTAGATTTCACTTGAGTATCCAAAAGTCTCCGTATAAATAACTATGTGGGAAAAAATGTGGATCACCTGTGTCATGAGATAAATATGGTGATTGTTAGCTACTATGACATATGTTTTCATGGAAATGGTGGAGAAGATGAATACCATTCAGCAACACATCCATGAATCCCAAATTTGATAGAATATCTATGTAGAAAAACATCTACGAGTACTATAGTTTATAGACAGAACCATAGTATTATTCTACACATATCCATGAATGAGGATCATGATATTTTGGAAGAAAGAAGAGATGAATCCTAGGTACATTGGCCCCTTCAAGATCTTTGATCGTGTTTGATCTACGTCTTGTTGACTAGAACATCGAACTATAAATTCTCATGTACTTAATATATTCCATGCGTCCCAATTGAGGATGGACAAACCATATCCCCAACATATAATAAATCCAAATGTGGTACAAAAAAATTATCTATCTTAAGAGGAGAAGTTTGTGAAGATCATGGAATATACAGAAAAAGTTATACACAATAAGATTATTCACCCAGTCAATGTACTATGGTTGAACAATAAGTACAATGTGAAAAACAAGAAACCAAATGAAGTGGTGAATGATATGTTCCATCTCTTTTTTCCCAATATTATGTAATATTCCATTCGAAGGGATAAATCTCCTAAGGGTGATATTGTATTGAACCAAAACATTATTAAAGGAACCTGTTCAAATTAAGGAACCTGTTCAAATTAAATAAGATATATTTCTTTATATTAAGGAACCTGTTCAAATTAAATGAAAACCAATCCCTTATAATTGTAACATATCAATTAGGAATTTTAATTCATCCAATAACATAATAAACTCATATATGAATGTATGAATACAATATAGACATTTTATAAATGAAATTTTGATATAATTATATCATAGTCCAAGTAACATTATATTTTAAAAAAGTATTAATTAAATGTTGTTATTTTTATAAAACATAAAAAATTATTTATATTTTTATAATTAATAATTATTTTATAAGGAAAAATTATTTTCACAAAGATATATATAGAAATTATCATTTAGTTTTTTTATGGTTATAATAATATT
Source organism: Viscum album (assembly GCA_963277665.1). NCBI lineage: Eukaryota > Viridiplantae > Streptophyta > Magnoliopsida > Santalales > Viscaceae > Viscum > Viscum album. The sequence continues at coordinate 1,276,058,878 of OY728141.1, read as the reverse complement.
ATATTAGACCTCAATTTAATTTTCAAAGTCTTATAAAATAAGTTATAATTTAAAAATTGGTATTTTCAGACTAAAAGATGATTTTAATTAAAACATAAATTTAATTTATATAGGAGATAAATTTTATACAATGGTGTCCATTTTTGAAATAAGAAAGAAATTATTTTCCAAGTATATGGTTTTTGTGATTTAATGAAATTCATCATTTTTTTATGAAAAGTAATACATAATGATTTCAGGAAACTGTTGTAACTTGAACAACATCATTTAGAATTTAATATTGAAATAATGATTTATAGAACATCAAGTTATGAAATTTTATATTTAGTTTTAAAAATTTTCTATTAATAAACCATATACTTAATTTTCAAATGATGATATAACCTTCCAATATCAAAATTCGAAAGTAGTTCCCTAAATATCGATTCCTCTATCATTCGAGTTTCCTTTTTAATAAATAAATCAATTATAATTAAAAATGAGTTTTAATGTGTAAAATGAATTATTCTATATTAATTTATTATTTATATTTTCATAAAAAAGTATTCTAAGTATACACTTATATATATATATATATTTGATATTCTATTCTAAAAATACTTATCTCCTTATGTAAAAAACCCCCTCTGTATCCCCAAAGAATGAAAATCCTTCCTCACATTCCAAAGAAAACGATAAATTCAAATATCGCTATAAATACCTCTAAAAACTTATGATTTGTATGGATAAGTCCCCTATAATCACCAAGGGATTCATTGTACTGTGCAAGGGAAGCTACACTGAGGAATGAGTAAGTCATCGTCAACTCTTCTAAAGTTTCTCCTTCTGCTTCTTCTTTTACAATCTCCATTCAATACTATAGAATATAAAATTAATTATTCAACATGTTAACATTAGAATAATTATTATAAAAAATCATGTATCATATATATGAAACAAGTAACATTCTTATAATATTTTTCTACTCTATTAGCTACATCTCGTTGAGGTCAGTTAGCAACCTTTATAGATATTTCAATAATGATTCATATAACAACATTCATGGAAACATTTTAGGGAATTTATATAATATTTAATTATTTAATTACCTGTATTATATTATTTTATAAATAATTAAACTAATTTATAAGTTAAGTTTATTAAAATAGATAAATCGAGGAAAAATGAGTCTTTTTGTAAAGAAAACATGATATCAAAATGCTTCAATTTCATCAATATAAATTATTAAATAAAACAAAATTTTTATAAATGAATAATATTATGATATATGTAATATACATAAATTATGTACTAGTTTTTTAGTAAACATATATTTTTTATTCATAAGGTGTAAAATCAATGCAATTATGCAGTAATAAAGGTAATTGACATTTTGAACCCAACTCTCTTCCTTTTGTTTTCCCACCTTCACTCCATATTTAGTATGGATGGTCTATTAATTTTAGTTCAATATAATTTCATTACCCTTTGCACATATTTTTGGGATAAAAATGTTTCCAATCTAGTTTTATGAAAAATACAATTATTTTTCCAAAAAAAACTATTCCTTCCAAAAATATATTTTTTAAATCAAGTGAAATTATTTATTATTCAGTAAATATGGTTTATTTTAAAACTATGTATGTTATTATGTATTCTATTTGGGAATCCCAATGTTTAAGAATGTTTGATTTTTGAAATGTAACACATTTCTTTCCATGGGATATTTTATGACCAAAATTGATATACATTCAATGTGTCGTACTAAAAAATGAAATTGATATAATTTGGTGGAGAGCTCATAGAATTATATAGCATGTGAATATTTTATGACGTGATGTGTGTGTCAGAAATGATATATATCTCCTAATGAATTTCTTATTGTGATGAATTTCATAAAGTGAAATATTTCTGATCATGATGCAAGATTTGATCAAAACATTGTGTGGTAGTTGACCACTAATACATGATGTTTCATTTCATTACGTTTCCACATTCCATTTTTTCATTAAATGATTCCTTTCATGATTATTATAATAATCCTTTTTCAACATTTTGGTGATGATAATTATGATCACCAGTATTTCATGTATCTTAATTGTGCTCTATCATTTATTTTATCTCACACCTTTTTTTGATGTATATCTTATTTTGAATACTTATACTAAGGAGAACATGATGGAAAATATAAATCATTAAAAGAAGGAATTAATTAAATGTTTTCTATTTATTCTTTAATTGGTTTGTATGGTCCTAATTTTCCAATGGTATAAAACCATTGGATCTAGGTTTTGTAACAATGTTATGTTTTTTAAATTTATAATTATGTAATAATCATGTAAGAAAAGTAGGGTATCTTTAATCATTGATGCACTAGGTGGGAAATTCACAATATGAAAAAATGGAATTTTGATGAATAAGCAATGTTTTAATGTAAATTATAATGTATTATATTTAATTTAATTCAATAAATAATTTCTTCCCCTACACCTGTACTATTATAAATCACCCCCACTTATCAATATCCCTTATTTAAGATTATATCACAACTCCATATTTCAAAACAATGTTGAATTCCACTTTTTCATAATTGTTTCTTCATCCATTTTCATTCATTGTAATTTAATTTATAAAATTATGAATAAAATATCCATAAATTTAAAACCAATCCAATGCATGTATCTACAATATGAACGTTATACCACTATTATGTGAATTTTTGGTCAATAATAGAAAATATTCCTTGTCAAGGGTAATTATTTTGCATCCTATTTTCAAACATTTACATTTTTTTAATTAATTATATTTAATGGTTGAAATTAAAAAATAATAATTAATTATATCCTTCTAAAAATAAATATATGAGACTAAATTTGTTTAGTTCATTATAGGTATTACAAGTACCTCCATTAAATAAATAAACATATATTTTTATTCTTAATTGATGTCATGTAAATAAAATAAATATTTATGTTAGTAAAAGAAGAGTAGAATTTTGAGGATTCCATAACAACGAAATATATTGAAATGAAAAGTTTTTAAAAGGATAAAATATATAGTATATCATGTGATCGAGTGGCGAAAAACATTCAATTAATTACCCAAATCATTTTAATGTAATTTAAAATGATAATTCCTTGAAAATATTAACTAGGATGATATAATAGTCTGGAATATCATTAGAATCTATCAAGAATGTGTGTATAAAAAATATTTCATAATATTTTATAGTACCAATCTAGATTTTGAATCAAGATATATATAAAAATATCATCTCCGAATAAATTAAAATTATATTTCAACTAAATTTAAAATAACCATGAATTTTAATATAAAATTAGAATTATATAATATACTATTTTAATAATAGCTTCAAAATGGATTGGAAATATAACTTTCAACACTTATTAGTGTTGATTTCTTCATATGTGAGTATAATCAATCAAATATTTTCAACATGTATAATTTTATTATAATAATTTTTTGGTTACATAGAATTTCTAAGGGTAAAAAATTAATGTTGGACAAAATATTATTACCCTATAATTAAACAAATAATTTTCCAACTACCAGGTCATGGAAAGGGAGATGAATGATAAAAATAAAAAAATCGATAAAGGGATGTAAAAAATATGAAAATGTTTTATTCTTTAATTATTATTTCTTATTTTCATTTAACCATTGAGTGTAATGAAGTAATTGATGTATTTTTTCAGATAGTTAGTGTCAACTACTACACATGAAAATCTTGTTCATAAACTACTATTATAATAATACTGAAAATTTGAATGAAATTACAGTATAAAAATATACCAAAAACATATTCCATGTATATTATCTAATCACCCAAATAACTATAATGAATGACTTCAAAAATAAATGAGATGTATGAAAATTTAATAACATGAAAAAATGTGTAAAACGAATAGTGTGACCACAATAAATGGTTTGTATGTCATAAGACTTCCATTCTCACTACCTAAACACCCATGTATCCTAATTTTAACCCATGAAACCCTAGGTTCAATTAGGGTGTTTGAATAAATAATTTTCTTCTCTTCTAATCGTTTTATAGGGATTATGTTCCCTTTTTTTAAAAGAATGATTCCACCTATAACATCCATAGAAGAGTTAATACTAAAAATCATGCACATGTAAGAATATAATATTATGAAGAAAAAAGATTTTACATGATTATATTGAATTTGGATATATACATGGATCCTACACATAGTATTTTTTAAATGTACCAATAATCAACTATTAAATATTTTTTGGTTGATATAATTCATTTTTAAGGGTACACCTCACCAAGGATCAATACATACAACGTTTTCGAGATAATCACACTACGTAAAATGAACCACTTACTATAGAAGGTTTAGGTAATATAACATCTCAGTAGGGGTCAATATGTCTACTTCATAATTATGCACTATATTTTTTAATGTTTCAATTTATATACAAATTTCTATTTTATTAGTTAAATAAAATAAATTTTATAAACTTTATGTAATTTAATTCTTTACACAAAATTATATATGTGATGATTATGGAAAATTAGGTGAACCCCCCAATTACACTGCCTAATGTAAATTAATCATGGTGATATGTTTTCTATCATTAATCACCATTCTAAATGGTCACAAAAACAATATTCAATATATTATAATTCTATAATGATAATTTTTATAAAATATATTCTATCATATATATATCAATGAACATTATGTTTCCATTAAATCCCATAAACCTAATATTCAATGATATAATCATCACCTCTTCTTCTCCGACCATGAATATTTAAAATAAATCTTATTCTAAATCTGAATATAAATAATGTGAACATAATTTTTAAAATTTGGTTGTTAGTATGTTATTATTTTCCAATAAAACATTTCCTATAATTATGATATGTCTTAAATCACATGTTTTTAAATATATTTCATCAATCTAGAAATATATTTGTCACATTCCATTATTCATTCACGGGGTTTTAAATTTTTTAAAAAAAAATTAGAATAGTCGTTGTTATAAAAATTAGAAATAATATCATTTTAAATTTCAAATAAATATATATATCATATTTAAATACTATAATTATGATTAATTTTTTTCTATAATCTTCTAACATATCCCAATAATTTGATTCCCTCTGGGTAAATGAAGCCCCATCCATAAGTACAAAATGGATTAATGTGATCAAAAATATCATTTCTGAATGTAACTTCTAAATTTATCAGAAACCAACATCAATTCATTGAAAAATATTTCAATATAAGGAATAATTCACATAACTTTAATTATCCCCATTATTAGAAACCTATTTTAATTATTTTCTCCTAAATCAGGATACAAATAACACAATCTAAAATAACATGGTGACATATAGTTTCCTTTTCTTCATAGGTAATATGTATTCCCAATAAGACATACACTACACCTATTGTGGAGTTTTCTATGTTCTATATGTACATTATCCACACAACACATCTTCTTCAATATCCTAGAATAATTAAACCCACTATTTCGTAGTTTCCATGGTTTGTACTAATTTACAACGACTAATAAAAATTATATGTTTCTTATCCCAATTATTTTAAAGGAACGTTAATCACAAAATGATAACATCCGATTTTTTATTACCATCACATTAATTTTTCACATTACACATCATCCACCATGACGTTTAGTACACTGATCAAAACAAATATTTTTTTATATAGATCTATCTCATATGTTTTTTTATATAATTCCATTTAAATAAAAAATATGAAAGTTTGTGTAACCGTTCCATTTAACATAAGAATACTTCTCAACATGAAGTTGAAAATAAAATTACTATATATTTCCCACACAAGTTATTACATGATCCATTTTGGTGTATCTAGATTCACCATGACATGGTAAATTTAATGAATGTGGTTTCTTTTAAAAAATAACTTCTATTAAACTCTGGATACATAATTTATTGTTTTTCTCCAAAAAAACCAGCTATAATATGGCTTGATTTTAATATTTTCATACTAAGAATACTATTACATAAATATCATCTGAACATCAATAAAAATACCAACTTCTAGATGATATAAAATTCATAACGTTTTAATTATTCATTTGATACATAATACTAATAAAAACTATTAAAATTCTATGCATGACATATTAACATTGTTTTTTAATTTTCCAATCCTATTTGGGAATATCATTCACCTATATAGGTAATAATCAACATCCTTCCAAACTTATTGACACATTAAATATTATAAAACATTATAAAAAATTCTATATAATGATTCTATGTAAAATTACACCTAATGGATTATTAAACCTTCCATAAATTAATTTCAATGATTTTACTTGAACATCCATTAATTATTGTAAAAATGTAACATGTATCCCTTTTTTTATCAATATCCCATATAGAATTTTATTTAAAGATTTTATGTCCATAAATACCAAAAACAACTTTTTTGTTAATAATTTTTCTCTTGAATTATGAATTTTATGTGATTCGTTTCTATCTACATTTCTCTCCCCATTTTAACAATATTAAAATGGATATTTTCCACATATGTAAAGTTATTTTTTGAACAAATACCTTCTCCACCCCCTTTCCCTAATACAACATTAAAAAAATTTAGAATAGAATTCATTATCTTATCATAAGATCTATAAATTCAGAATAAGACAGACAAATCTCAATATTTATTTTAACCTTGAAATATATTTTTACACATGAATCCTTTGACCGTAATATATTAATCCCATAATATAACATGTATTTATCTTATTTCACTAGAATATACATTCCACTAATAAATTTCTCATGAGTGACTTTAACATAATGAAATTAGCTACCAAAAAATCCTCCAATTCAATTGAGTTGGAAGTAGATGGTTTAAACATGAGTAATATATAAAAAAATCAATTTTTTGTATATCACTCCAAAATTTCCCGCAACCACATAAATCTTGACAAATTTAATTCCATTTATAAAAAATACCATTGATCTAAATTATATTTACAGAAAAATGCCACTTCATTAGTAGTTAATCATAAAAATGCGAGACATACACCATGATGAATCAAATGTACAATCATTAAATTATATAGTAGTGATTCACTTTAAAATATATGACCATTCATTCATTTTCATAATTTTCTAATCTCATTTGGTTATAAACACTTATATTATACAAAAAAATTTGGGATCATTATAGATCTCTAGTTATTTATTTTTTCATACTTAAAATAATATAATTGAGGGGATATTGATAGTTAATAATAAAATATAACAAGTATTATTCCATGATATTATCTACTACTTCATCATGTTTTCCATTTATATCATAATAATTAAACCCCATGGTAAGGCCAGATACCATAAATTAGTATTCAAATACTTTTTTAAAAACACTTGGAAATCTACTATTTTTCATCGACAAATGTTATACTATAAATTGAGATTACTAATATCATTAATTAAACATCTACCATTGTGTAACCATATTCAACATTAATTTTATTTTGGTAACTACACAATTCAACTACTAATTCAACTTATAGATCTTTTTTGGCCTTCAACTAATTAAATTTATTCATAACTTTATGTATCTCTTTGTTTTGTAGAATTACTCATTCAATATCTCTCAAACCCAGTTATTTTCCAAATCATTATAAAATGTCATAGTAGTGATACTAATTATATATAAATTGAATTATATTTAATTTTCTTTTTTTTCATTCATTAATTGTATTATTTTAATAGAAACACATGTATATTGCAACTATATAAAATTATAGTCACATTCACAATGTTTCAATATCATTTCATTGAATATACCCCATGTATCATTTCTCACACATAATTAATGTGAATATGGGTATATCCAAACATACACAAGTTGGGGAATGATGATTGTGAGGAAAAATAAAAATTTTCATCTAATATATTTATATATCATTTAACAAAAAATCCCAATTGTGAAAATATATAATCTAGTGTTCAGATATGAATTTATCATCTTCAGTAACATTATATTCACCTTCATCATGAGTGTAATTTCACCATTACGGGTTTCCTTCATCAATTAATAATTTGTGCCTTCATTAATTTGATTACCTATTAAGGGTCTAATCCACATGTTTTTTTTCATTATTAATCTATTTATGGCATAGAGGTTTCTTTGTATACATCCTTTAGTGCATAATTCACTATTGACAATCATTTTTTTATATTATATTCTTAGACAATAATTTTTTATGTAGTTATATAAATTACATTTAAACATGTTTTCTTCATCATGTTTGCATATTTTTTTCATTCAATGATTGATGATGTAAATAAAAAATTAATTACACATATGGAAACATCATTTTTCATCTCAATTCATAACACCTACTATTGATATATTTCTACTATAAAATAATCTTATATTGATTTATTTATTTTCTAAGTATTTTTTAATCGTATATCATAAATTTTAATTTTTCTCACATCCAAATGGTGTAAAATGATTCACCAAATATTATTATTCTGCAATATTATTATTTTATTGACTTTTAATATAAATATTTCATTATGTTGCTTCATCAATAATAAATCTATATTTTTATTCTTACTTCAAATGATTTAATTCCCCTTGTGAGGATATTTTGTATTTAATACCTTTTTTCAAACTAATATTTCCATATTCTATATTCTCAAAAATTTAATTCATATTCCTGTTTATTTAATCTTCTAGATACTGAAAGTTTCAATTCTTCTTATAATATACAAAATTACATTTTCCTTGAAAACACTATCTTAGTTAGATATTGACGATCTATAGTGTTTTCATTTTAAATTATTAGATCCCCCAAATGAAAATTATTATCAATTATATTACCTATATCCTTTTTTCTATTAATTATTTTAATGGGATCTGATGAATCCATTCTATCCACCATAAACTACGTATTTAATACTTATAAATATCTTATATAAGTGGATTTATATTCTTCTTCATCCTCTAAGAATAATAAATAAGTTATCAAATCACTATAGTTTATTACCTATACAAAAATTCGATAGAATGACCTCATGATGTGGCTACATCAATTATTCCATCAAAATCCGTCATCATATAAGATATGTAAAAAAATTATTTAAATGTTTTCTATATTTTTGTATTAAATTTTATACAAGGAATCAACATCATGAAAATAATTTGAAATAATAAATATCTAGAATTTCTCTTTATTATTATATTTTTTCTTCCACTCCAATATAAGTTAATAGTATTCCAGTTCCCCAAAATCCATATCACTTATTTTAAATGGTATATAATCAATATAAGAATATGTATTCAAATAGTCTCCTTTGAATATAAATTATTCTCCAAAAAAAATCCAATATCAACCTCACATCATCTGAATAAATTATATGTGATCTATGATTTTAATATGTATTCATTTATAGAATCCATTGATGCCTCCTTAGTATAATATCAAATTTTTAAACTTCCTAAATACATATAATATAATACTCTAAATTTACATCCCCAAAAAATCTAATCAATAAGAAATTTTAATTTTTTCTTACATCTACATTGAAATATTTTATATGACACCCTTCATCCAATTAGAAAAGTAAATTTTATCATATAATGGAATTATAATTTTAGAATGCTTATAAATGTTAAAAAAAATATTTCAACATGTGTGTGTAATTATGAATCTACAATAGAACCTTTTTTTCATTGATATTAGTTATGGTAACCTCAGAAACAAGATTTGGGGTGGGGGTTAATCATGTTCTTATAAGAATTATTTTTTTAATCTACTTCATTCCATTCCATCATGATACTATATTTAATGTAAAGAGTTTCATAGTCACACAAACAATAATTAATTAAAATTTGAGGTCATGAACATTGAAATAATATAAAATTTAAGACAACATAGATTTTATTAGGCTCACCAGCTCATAGATACATCCCAGGATTATATACTCAACAAAATATTGATGTGACAATAAACCTCTATAACTATATTTTTTAATTAAAAAGATATACTTACATTCTCTCAAAATAAGGATCATTACTACTAATATATTATGGATAATATCACTAACTCTCAAGGCTCAATCCCTGCATATTATTTAGGAAATTTCACATATCACTAAGGTTTACTCCCACTTTTTCTAATCTATACAGTATTTTTGTGAATGTGTTTTTATAGGCATATATGGATTTCTCATTTCAATGAAATTAACGTATCTAAAAGAAGAATAATTGAAATATAATTAATAAAGATTATGTATGATGTTCTATGAACACCAACTGAAAATCCCCATTAAATTGAAGGGTATAAAAAACTTTTTTTATTAAAAAGATTTTTTTATTTAATATTCAATATGAAATGTTATAACCAAAATGTTATAAATAAGTAATTCTATAAATATAATTATTATCCAAAATAAAGTATTTTGTTTAATTCAACATATGATATATTTCCATAAAATTCCACAAACCCTATATTTAATAAAATTATCAGCTCCATTTCTCCTGTAATCATGATAAAAAATTATCACCGGTTATAACTATTTTCATTAATGATGTGCGTCATAATTTTTAAATCTTATATTTATTAAGATACTAGTATGAAAAAATAATTCCTTAAATTTTATATATAAAATAATTTCCTTGTGGTCGATCCTACATTTCTAATACCGAATAAAACTATTCCTATTTTGATATTATTTATTTTCATTTCATTTATATTATTTCAATAGAGCATTGTGACTATAGTATATCATATAAATAATTATATATTAATTTAAAAATGAAATTTAAACCATATTTGATAATTTTATAATTCTAAATTAATTGTAGGATTATATTTCAAAAAATATAAAATGTTAGATCCCAATAGATTCATTAAAACTCGATCCATAACATCTAAACCACTAAATGAGAACCAAATTATATGTTCTAAATGTAAATTCATGATTTATCAAACATCATGAGATGTTCTGAATTAAAAAATATTTAATATGTTAAAAATACATTCACATGGGTGGTTAATATTCCTAGAAACTCATTTTTCTCTTCGTCTCTAGAAACCTGATACATAACATGTGTGTCTATGAAACATAGGGGTCCATATTTTTCTCATTTTTCATATTAATTGTGTATTCTATATATTCCATCAACTATGCTTCTTTTTTTACTTCATATGTTTCATATTATTGTGAAAAATCCATCGAGGATTCGTCTTAGTGTTTTTGGTGTGATTATGTTTGTTGACAATACTAGATGAATGTGAATTTGTGTGGTTGTTGGTGTCTATGTAGAGGTTTAAGGTGGTATAGTTTTCCAGTGTTTTCCAAATTTTTGGTCCTCAAAATTGGGAGTTTTTTAGGAAAAGGAAGGTTATTGTAAATTAATTTCCTCATTCATGGACTACATAACATAGTTTATATAATGCCAAGGTGGTTTACTGAATAATGAAAGAAATAATTATAGTGTAATTAATGAAAATAGGTGTTATGCAGACTGTGAAGTGCTCTACAAAAAATCATGTATGGAAAAATTGTCTATCAGAGGCTTCTAGTTCATAGGAAGCTCATATGTTTTATGTCAGAGAATTTATTTGAGGTTTCAAAATGCGTTTTCATTCATATAAGAAATTAGCTAATATAGGTGAATAATTTTCTATATGGACAACATACTATTTTTCATTGTGATGGATGTACCACATTGATATTTTTGGGAATTTAGATTAGTTGTTATTGAAAATCAATTTTTTTATATAAAGATCACTAATTAGAACATTATATAGAGTTATTTTCATTATTAAACATCATTTCTATGTGTATAATTCATTGATGTACTGAATAGTTTATGAGAAAGGATTCCAAGATTGCTAATGTAGTTTGTGGTAAAAATACATGAATGGAGTTTTTTGAGACACTATATCCTATAAAGGAATATGTTTCCATGAAGTAGAAATAGTTTTTAGAAGAAGTAGGTATTGTCCATAAAAGTAGGGGTGTACCATAGAAGATGAGACGTTCTGTAGAAGAAGGGATAATCCATGGAATATGTGGAATTTTGTTGATGTATGGGACAATCTAAGGATGAAGATGTTGTCCGCAAAGTACCAATTCCATGTGGTGCAACAGAGTTCAAAAAGGACTCAACATTGTTTTCAAATGAATTATAGATGTTAAAAAATTATCTAAAATAGTTCACGAAATTAATTTCTTCAAACTATCAGTAAACATAATTATGAATTTAATTTATATGTGAAAGTAGGACTTCAATATAGAATATATCTAAAATTGTGTGTGGATCCCGTCATGATCTGGGAGAAAGGAAGAGGAAGAAATTGATCCATTAAAATGATAGTGAAATGGAGAATGAGTCATAAGAAGTAACATGTAGGAATGAAGTGAAGTGACCCTAAACATTGTATTAGAAATGAGCCTGGGCATAGATGTAATCTAGCCCAAACCATGTATTTTGAAAGTTTCCCTTATTGGAATTGGTATATTATTATATATTCATTAAATTCTCCTTAAATGTTTTAGAGTTTTGGAGAATCAAGTAAAATTATTTTGTCTAATTAATTATTTAAATTATACTCATACATTTCTAGGGGAAAAGGGAGATAAGATTGTTTTGTTTTATAATGAAACTAGATCCGAAGGGGTAATTATTTTGATCTGTAATACCCTGATTCACCCCCCTTTCAGGTTATTTAACATAGTCATGAAAATAATTGGTATCAATGAGAATGTTGGAATTTCATTGGTTCTATCTCAGTAGAATTAATGGAGTTTTTAAATCATGATCTTCGATGGAAAAAATTTTCAGTTATGAAATATTTAGATGAAGAACTAGAACAGATCAATTGGAATGGATGTCTTTATAGTATAAATACATGGAATTTTGGAAGATATATATAGTGGTGGATTATCTGAAGCAGACTAAATATAATTGGATGTAGAATATTTAGGAATTAATGTACCATGGAGATCTATATCTAATGGAATATAAATAAATGTGATTTAATGTAAGTTATCACATGATTTGTGGAAAAAGGTTCTGAACATTTATGACGGAGGATAAATATTAGAGAAGAAAAAAATGTTTGTTCTACAGAATAAGTTTTAGGATCATAAAAGGCACAAAAATTAGCATGTAGATACATTATTTGGGGTTGTAAATTCTATTGTTGATGAAATTCATGGTCTTAGGCAAATTTTTGAAGATATAATTTTATTTGTTTTTCGTGAGAAAACATCCACCTAAGAGAAATCTGAATGTTTCTTCATTAAAGATAAAATCCAAAGGAGCTAAAATTTTATATATTTTATTGTATTCTTATAGAATATGGAATTAGAAATAATGATAACAGTGTTTTGGAAAATGGTAATTTTAAATAAGTGGAATTTACATCCATGAAGAAGCTTACCATTGAATACAAATAAAACGATGAAGAGATCGATGAGGTGATGCAATTTCTTTCCTCAAACCATCAACGAAAAACATGAATGATCAAATTGAAACTCCCACTTATATACATTTGATGTGAAAATGAGCGAAATCATTCCAAAATGTTCCCTATGAAGATTAAAGTAGATGATGAGGATGATGTGGAAATTGACATTGTAAAGTCTATATGCTATTTGAAAGGAAATAAAAAGATTAAAAGATAATTATATAAAAATATTACATTATTTCAACAAAAATAAAATTTTAAGACAATCCATGGATGAAAAATTAGAGGATTTCAGGGATCATGAAGTGGATTATATGGTGAGAGTGGACATAAATCCCATAAAATGAGATGAATGAATAAATGACAAAGAAAAAGATGAAGTAATAGTTTTATATTGGGTTGAATTAGAAGCTTCTCATGGGTAGAGAGCATATTAGAGAGAGAAAATAATGAAACATAATTATACGGTTCATGATTACAAACTGTATGTGTATTATAATGAAGAAGAGAAGTCTTATCTAAAAAAGGAAATTGAAAAACTAATGTCTTCAATACCAAAGAGATAAAATAAGATTTTTGAGTACAAGCTCAATATCTAAAGAACAGAGAAGATAAAATTATACATAGAATAAGAATGATGGAGTTGAGTAGAGTGGTCAAATAAATTATAATCAATATTCAAATAAAAATGATAATTTTAGTATGGGGCTTGATAAAAAATAGATATCTATAATGGTTGAACTCATTCCCTAGGCACCCACGCAAATTTTATGGATTAAATTCGGTATGAATCAAAATAGGGATTTTTTAGATAACATAATTAATAATCAATATTGTACTATTTCCTCACATGTATTCATATTTTATGATATGTTCTTATTGTGGAACGATAGAAAACTCATGAAATTTATATTCCACAACTATGATGTATCAAAGGGAACAATACCAATAGATACACTCGTAACAGACCCAATATTATAGTATATGATTTATTAGTACCTATGTTTAGTGTGGATGAATCAGAAACATGGAATGAAATTATACATCAACAATACAAATAAATGTGTCGATATGGACTGAATATATTCAAAATAGGTAGCTATATTTATCATCTAATGAACTGAAAATGAAAAGTATATTTGAATTTTTATTGGATAAATTTGTTACATCATTATCAAAGGAATATCAATCTAATCATTCCATACCAGGTACGAGGTCAAAAACATGAAACAAGAATAAGAAATTTTAGTATTTGGTGGTGAGAGAGATTTGTATTAAAGCCTCATATTTCCCAAGAATATGGAACATTTATTTTGGGTAATCCACATATTTGAAAAAAATATGGTTATGTTAACGAGAATCAGGTACAATAAGTAAGACATCATAATATTTTATAATGATGAAGGAATAAAAACTTTTTCCTCTGGATATGTAAATTCTGGGGGGAAAGACATGAGACCTATAGATGTTAATGTTGTTGAAGTAGTTAGTCAAAATATATAATGAATCGTTCAATTATGTTACTTAGGAAACTCCATGGTCATTTCCATGAAATTATTTTTGATCAATGAAAAATGTGGTAAAGTGGTTTTTTAGGGAAAACATATTGAAGGGAATATCTAACATGAATGTGGATAAAGAGATATATTATTTTTTTCTTTGTAAGAAGAAAACAAGTTATAGAATTTACACCTTGGTCATTTGATCCGAATGTTGTTGGATGATCTGGAAAATTATGATGCTACATGAGACCTCCCACGATTATCTTGTGATCATTCAAATACATTCAATTCTTTTCAACAAGTGAATATAATTCGAAATATATATATATGAATAAATAAGAAAATGGCCTAAAATTTATTGAGTTGGTGAATATTGATGTGTTTGGAAATATTTCACATAATTATATTTATGGGAGGGGATCTGATGTTCTCTTAATTAAAGAATTTTTCATAAATGAGTGGGTTCCAACCATTACCCTAAAAAATGAGGTGTTCAGTTGAAAAAAACATGTCGAAGGGATGTTTCAAATATGATAGGTTAAATAATTCGGAATATCCCAACAGATAATGGAATAGAGATTCCAAGTATCCAAGTGGTGGATTATATCAAGGAACATTAGATAAAGAGCCACTTATTAGTAGTGATATCTCCACAAAAAATTAAGTACTTGAGAGAAGAAATAGAATTATAAATAACATTTCTAGAATAATTATCATTCGGAAAGACCTTCCAATGATTTTTTAGAAAGATGTAATGATGAAATCAATCTAAAAATAAAATAGAGATTAATTATTTATAAAATAATAGAATAATACATATGAGTTATGGTATAGAAATAATCCAACACTGAATTACATTCGAGTCATCAGATATAAGTGTTTAATTCTCAATATATAGAAACATATGAAGTTTAAATCTCACAGATATGAAGGGATATTTCATGGATACTCTAAGACAGAAAAATATTATAAAATATTTAATGTGTGCCTGTGAAATTTAAATAAATGAAATTATGTAACTATAGAATAAATGAAAAGAATCATTATAAAATACATTAAGTATCTCAAGATTATAGACAATAGGAGGAATGTAGATTATTGATGTTATTAATCCAAATGATGATTCAAAAGATGATTCATAAAATGAGAAGGTAGATAATAAACCACTATCAGTACAATTATCAATGGGAATTGATGAATTTGATAGATAGAACATAATTACTGATCATACAACACTAATGTAGACATGAAGGAATAAAAATCTACAACAATATTATTTCTTATAATAGGTGGAGACTAAATGTTTTATGGAATAATCTAGAGATGAAAATTTAGTCAAGGGTGTGAATAATGAGCTTAACCAAATTGATAATAATAATAATACATGGGAGATTTTTTGGAGTCCAATAGATAAGAGTGTCATTGGGAATAAATGGGTATTTTGAAATAAAATGAATAAATATGATTCAATGATTTTAAAAAAATCATAGCTACTCTTGAATTGGTACTCAAAAATAGATGGTATTGATTTTCTTGAAACATTTTCACCTATGTCGAGGCTATAGTCAACAAGATTATTCTTTGGAAAAGATGTGAAAAGAAAAATAAAATCATTCCAAATAAATGTCACATCAACATTTTTTATTGGAATTCTAGAAGAAGAATATTATATTGATAGTTTATATGTTATTCTCATTCAATAATATGAGAATAGTGTTTCTTGGAAAGAGAAAAATTCATAAAGATTTTAGAATATATCAAGAGTATGGTTTCCATGGATAGATCGATTTCTGAAGAAGATCTGTTTCCAGGATGGTGGAGTTGATTTCAATTTGTATGACAAAAATGAATGTAATCAAAGAATGATACTTCTTGTATAAATTGATGAAATAATATTTGGAAAATTAGATGAAGAAAAGTGAACTCAATTAACCACATTTATGAAAAGTGAATTTAAAATGTCAAGGATTTGTGAATTGAATTTTTCCCTTATTTTACATGAGACAAAATGAAAGAGTGGAGAAATTATTTCTCAATGTAAATATACTAAGTGGGTTTTTAAAGGATATAGAATATTTAATTCCAATTATATTAAGACTCTATTAGCTACCTAGGTGAAACTATCATGATATGAGGAAATAAATAAAGACAATGTTATAAAATTTAATAAATACATTGGATATATATTGTACTTAAAATAGACAAGAACTAAATTTTTTCCCCAAGCCCAACATCATTATATCAAATCAATCTAATGGAACCCCACTTTGTTATAGAGAAAATAATACTTTGTAATATCAATGGTATAATAGAGTACGTTTTAATTTATAATGACAAATATCAAAAGAGTTATTGGGCTATAATGATGTAGATTGGGCCAGTTCATAAGATTATAGAAAATAGACACTATGTGTATCTTTATATCTGGGTGGATTGTTTATTATTTGGATAATTATGATAGAAGATATCATTTCATGGATCACTAGGAAAAATGAATATATTGTGTCTACTTAAGCTGGAAATTTGTTATTGCGAATAAAGTAGAAGCGTGATGATGTGGGTGTTGAAGTAAAACCTCTAATAAGAATATATTATGGTAATTCAAGTTATATATTTATTAGAAAAAAACATTCCCATAACTAAATGGAATAATAACATTGAAATAATGTATCATTTTATTAGTGATAAGGAATATAATGGGATTACATTATTAGAGTTTGTGCCTGTAGACCAATATGTTGTAGTCATTTTCACCAATTCCTTACCCAAAGAATAATTTTAATGGAATAATTTGATCTAGGAGTTCAGTCAAATCCCCCCTAATAAAAAACAATGGTTGTGGGACCACCTCTCCATTAGGTTTGTTGTGTTTTTTCAAATTGTTTGATATGTGTTCTTTATACAGTTATAGACCTCAATAAATTTCCCTTAAGGTTTGTTTAAAATTCTGAAAAAATTATAGATATTAAAGGGGATAAAATGTCCCTTTACTGACATGGGGAGAAGATTATTGGTTGAGTAATGAAGTACAGCGATGATTAAATCATCGAATGTTAATCATGATCCATCAAAGGATATATATCACAAATTATGATGTTAATGATGAAAATAGTTTTTTTGGATGATTCCATTCATTGGTGAAATTGTTATGATACTAGTGTTTCTCACATGAAGCATGGCACTTGTGGGTATAGAGTGTCTATATGGTAAATCATTTATTTAAATTTGAATTGAAATAAGTGAATAATAGAAGAAGTTGGAAGATGATTTAATGATGTATCAAAACGTCAAGATTTGTCAACAAACTCAATCGGCGAATGTTTTGTGCCCAAACCTGTCAAGGTGTCCTCCTAATGTTTTTTGGGTGATTGTGTTTGTTGAACAATATAAATTACCATTAATAAATGTGGTTTTTACTTCTAAATTATGATATTAAGTTAACATATTTTCCCATTGTTTTCCAATTTTTTTTTGCCTCAGAATTTGGGGATTTTATTTGTAAAAGGTAGGTTTTCCACAATGGGGTTCACAGTTCATAGATCATGAAGCATAGTTCATGGACAAAAAAGGAGGTACAAAAAATAATGATGGAAATAAAAATGTTATATATCCACATATCATCGATTGGTGGAACACTATCTGTACTACACAGACCAATAGGGGAAAACATTTATAAGCAGCATGTAGTTTTGGGAGGCATGTTGTTCTTAATTGAGAGGTAGTGATTCAAGGAGTGGTAAAGGGTTTTCTATCATTGATAAAATCAATTTCTATAGATAATTAAGGTTTTATATAGAAAAATTAAAATAATTCATGGTGAATGATTTACCACATTAATGTTTTAGGTAATTCTGATTAATATGATCTGGAGATATATTTTCACATATAAGGACCAGTGATCAGATCATTAGGTAGTCTGATTTTCATTAGAAAAAAACATTTCTTTGAGAAGAATTTGGTGATGTCTGAAAAATTTAATTTTGAAGGATTCCTCTTAGGTATAATTATTTCATGGGAACAATTTGGAAGAGGGATTTTTCTAGGAATTGTATCCAGAATAGGAAATTGAATCCATGAAGAATAGGTGGTGTGTGCAAGAAGTAGGTATTTTTCATGGAAGCATGACCAGTTTACGGAATAATATATGGTCCATGTAAAATATAGATGGACCATATATTATGAGGTAGTCCATGAATTTTGGAGATTTATATTGATAAAGAGGTGGTCCATGAAGCACAATTGCCACACGGTGCAACACAGTTCATAGAGGACTCAAGGTTGTTTTTGGATGATTAATGTAAGTTTACAGAGGAACTAAATCAGTTCTCAAATGTATTTTTACACAATATACAAATAAAAAAAAGTATTTCATCGATATGTGAAAATGGGACATCAACAGAAAATCTATCTATAACTAAGGATGTGTTAATTCTTAAAGATTAAGATACTATGAGTCCATAAACATTGTGTTGATCTATTCCAGATAAATAACCAAAGGAAGATGAAGACAATGATCCATTATGGAAAAAGTGATCCAAATAATGAGACATTGAATGTGACTCTTGGTAATGTAGTGATCTGACCCTAATCATTCTAAAGGTAGTGATCCTAGGAAAAGAAGTTTTCTATCCCATACAATGTATTTTGGTAGTGATCCATAATAGATTTGGTACATCATCACATTGTCTGGTCTAGAAAACATATTTTCCTAGGCTCACTACCTTTTGAATGATTAGGGTCAGATCACTACATTACCAAGAGTCACATTCATTGTCTCCATAATGGATTTGGTAGATCATCACATTTCTATTGTATTCTCCTTGGACATAGCATAGTTAAGGTGAACAATGTAATATTTATGTCTCTCATTCATTAATTTAATTCTATTTATACGTTTATATGGTAATGGGAGATAGGGGTGTCTTTTTAAAGTGAAACAATATAACATGGGGACCATTTTTTAATATTTCATGCCCTGAATTACACCCTCAATGGGTATTTAAACTTGTTTTTATAACACATAGGTATTCTATCAAATCAATATTCATAAATCAATGTCAGGGAACATATGTTCTCCTCATTTAATTTGATACCACATTTTTTCTATGATTACCTACCCAAAAATAAATACATTGTTGAGAATCACTTTATTTCAAAAAACAATTAACCCAAAATGATGAACTATATGTTATTACCTCTAAAAATATAATGATCTATAATTAATATTATATAATATTTTATATAAAACAATAAATAACATGGTATTTTTTGAATTAATCAAATCCATGTATTTTTGGAAAAATTTCTTTAATTCCATTAAAAGTGTTACTAATAAGGAGTGGTTATCTTATCTTTCTAACATAGTTAATCATATAAATTCGAAATGTAAAGAACCATATTATTCTCACAATATAAATTTCACAATCCACTGTTCCTTATCCAAATTTACCATGGAATGGTGAATAGATAAGTGAAGATTTCATTCCCCAATCCCATTCCATTAAAGTAAAAATATTTCCTTTAATATTTTGAACCCTTAAATTTATCTATATGTTAGAAAACTATATATTTCTCATAGAGAAAATTCCACTAAAAAGTGTTTGAACTTATGGAAGAATACAATCTTTGAGAAGATAAAAAATCTCAATTTTATACTTTTCTATTTATTTCAAATATTCGTCACACAATTGTTATTTTAGGTGTACTCTATAAAGAATCATAACTTATTATCAATACAACATTGTGAGTATCATTCCTGAAAAATATTCTTCATCATCAACTTTCTATGAATGTAGATAAATAATCCATTTTTAACATTGTGAAAAATTATAGTAATGTTTGTTCATCATCTTTATCCTCAATAGTTATCAATCCTTCCATAAATATCCATATGTGATTTAACTTAAAACCATCAAATATTCTACAAAATTCCAATATAAAACATATTTTTCATATCAATCTATCATTACCGTGATCAAAATGACTTCCATTAGCGATGGAATGGAAATCATGAAAGATATTGGAAACTATTGCAGAATATTATCAATTATGGAAATAATATTTGTGTAATGGGTCAAATGTTCTCACAAGGAACACTAAATATGTTGGGTATACTAAATCATGTATTCATTATTACTGAGAAACATAATATAAAAAAAAATTTCTGTGGAAGTTATTGCTTTTTAGGGAGGGTTAGAAATGGTATTCATTCTAATTGGATTGGGAGAAATTTCAATGAACATGCCAATATAATCATCAATACTCACATTGGTTTTTAGTTTCACAATAGTGATAACATCTGAAGTGGATAAATATCTTTTATATTCACGATTATTCATAAATATCGGTTCTATATAAATCAACCTAATAAAATAATATTCTATATAAAGGACTACCTTGTATATAAATGGGACATGAATAGGGGAATAATCCAGAACCCCTTTTCCTTTAGTTATGTTTCCAATAGTATATATCATCAGGTGTCATGATCTCTTGAGGAATATTGGTGATCATGAGGTGTAATATATAATGAGGTTATTATTTAATATATTCTAGAGAAAAAATAGAGGTAGTATCCTCAATGAATTAGATGTTCTGTTATAAGAAGGGACATAAATAGTTGTAGGTATGCAACGGGATAATGTACAAGGAGATAAAACATACAAGGGTGTTATTCATTATAATGACTATCGCGAAATTGAGTAAGGATCATAGGATATCTAACTTCCTTCACATATTATTTAATTTATCACACGTAGATACAAATAATATTGTATATGTACAAATTCATCTCATAACATGTAACAGATAGTGGTTTTAGCATATATAGTTCTCTAACAGATCTATCTCTCAATAAATGAGGTTCTTTTTGGTTGTAAGTATCTTTTAAAAAAATTATCATCCATATCCTCATCCATGATGTAGAAATAATACTCATAAATCTCATATATGTTTGCTTTAAAACAATGTAGTCCAAATCACTTTAATATTTATAGATTATATATAACAATTTTTCAATTTAATTGAGGTGATAAAGATGACAAATATACTACAAAATTCAATCAATATTGGTGATTAAATTTACACTAATAAATATTTCTTTTTTCATTATTTCCATACCATTTAAAATAAATAACAAAACCATTCATTTTGTTTAACATTATTTAGTTGTATATTGAAAGTGGGATGATTATATTCAATAGGGTCACTGATCCACATGATTTGAAACTTTTCCATATAGGCATGGGTGATGGCTTGATGAGTGATCTGTAAACTATCTTTCAAGTGTTGTGAACATTTTGTCATTGTTGGATAATACCAAACTATATAGACGACAATGAAGTACTTATGATTCTTATTTCAATCATCCCATGAAGTCTCTAGATAAATATAATGATATATAAATTTATATAATAACATATCATTATAGATGTTGATACCATTTCCAAATTAATCACAAAAACCAATAATTTTTTATGGCCAATTTATATTGAACATCCACCAAAGTATGTTCTAGAATTATTAAGAAATATCTAAATATCAATTTGAATTCCATTTCATGTTAATTCATGATGTGTTATAAATTTATCTTATGGTGGGCTTCCATTATGTCTTCACCAGTTGAATTCTACATTTTTATTTCATGGTTCAACATCTTATTTATCATAATGTTCGTCATTATCAATTTCTATGAACTTAGATGCTATGTGGGTTTCTTAAAAGAAGTTGGTGATTGTTGTGGTATTTTGATTATTGGTTATGATAGGTAAGGCAAGGTTTGTTATAAAATCCCATATTTTTTTTTCATTAATATTACATCTAAATAGAAAAATATTCAATATTTATTCCAAATACCTAAATATGGATCATAAAGTATTAAAATACATGGATAGAAGATACACAATCTTCATAGTTCATGTATTATATGAACTATTTCCATAATTCAATCATGAAAATTTCATATGTCATGGTTAAAAAACAAAACCATAAAATTTTAATTCCCAATCCCTCAACACACATTTCCCATATCATAACATATCACATATCATTATATCCACCACATAGTAGATACATCATGTTGAATTATTTCCCACAGATATCTCCAGAGGTATAAAGAACTACCTCATCCGTTATAGGGATATATAATATTGATCCCACAAATCAAATAATAAAAAAGACACCTATATGTTTAATAAGATCATAAAAAATCATCATATCATTTTATCATATCCAGTAGAAAATAAATGGGTTTCATATACATTTTATTATTTTATCATATAATAACCCCTGGAAATTAAATGGGTTTAATAATCAAATCATCTCTATAATATTATACAAATATGTTAAAGAAAAAATATTTTATCATTGTATTATATCACGAGAAAAGAATAATTATCATCATGGTATTCACTCACATTTTAAAATACCATTAAAAGATCTCTGTAATATTTCATGGATAAAATATATTTCTAAAAAAATGACAGGCATAAAATATTAAGAAAATTCAGTAAATTATAGAAAAAAACATTATTTTAAATTAACCATATAATATTATATAGTGTACATCAATTAATTGAGAGTTTATGATGGTGAGATATTGGGTTCCTATCATATAAGATAAATTTAAAATATTCCTCTCAAACTTTGTAAGAATTTAAAGGAACATCATTCATAAAATCATTTTAATTTTCCATTGAAATGCTGTTATAAAAATGAAAAAATGGGTAAAAATTATTTTGAAAAAATCATTAGAATGTAGTGAAATTTTCATGAAATTATTTTTTAGAAAATATGCACATGGAATAAAAAGAATCTCTACCATTTATGAAAATAATTTAAATTTTTCATAATAATATTACAATATAGTTTTTGTACCATAAAAATTAAAATGGTACCATAACATGAAAAATAATCAAATTAACATAATATATGTAATTTAATTTGATTTATCAGATAAAGTTCACATAATTTCCTCAATTCAAAATAAATCCTAAATAATCCCAATTAAAATTATACAGAATCATAAATTGGTTCTCGATATGTTCATCATGGAATCATATCCACATGGAAGATATAACCTTATATTTATTTTTAAATAATTTTTATTTATATTTTTATTTTCATAAAACACATCCACTAAAATTATATAAACTAAAAAAAATAAACTAGTGCTGAATATTGAATATATTTCCCAGAAAAAAAAGTGAGATGAGAAATCCCATACATGAAGTCTCATCTATCTTCAATAAAATTATAATTAAACTTTTTTTAAAGATAAATTTCTTATTAACTGATAATAGAATAATAATAATATATTTCGTCAATATATGATATACTTTTAACATCTTATCATTTTTTATTAATATTTTTTTATTATAATGATATCTCATGGTGACAACTGCATCATTTTTCATACATGTTTTGGTTTGGTAGTACTGACCCTTTTATTTTGTTAATAGTACAAAAATATCCCTAATTTTACTAATGAAAGTTATATTTTACACATTTAATATATATATATATTTATTGAGTTATCCATAATGGTTATAGTGAGAAAAAATGAATTACGCTGTTTATGGAGATGGTATATCATAAGTACTCATGATTGTTATTTTTCCTTTTTTATAGGTAGAATGAATGAATGTAAAATAATAATTTGGAGACCCCAACCATTGTATCCCTAAGATAGTTTAAAATTTATTAAATTGGTATATGAATAAAAAAATTTCATCCCAATAAACCTAATAGTGTAGTAATATTGGAATATTATATATATACTTGAGTCCTGATTTACTTTAGGAAACAAAAATTATAGTATAATATTTATCATGAATAGCCTTATTCCATATATAATATACCTGCACATAAATCATAATACACTTTGTGGAATCCTATATAATGTAATCAAATAATAGTGAACATAAATGCTCAGTATCTTTTTTGTAGATTGGAAGAAATCATAAATAATTAAGAATAATCAATATAACAAGGAAAATAAATGAACACACAATATATATAATAAAAAATTATGAAGTAGATGGTTTAAGTTATAATATCAATGTGAATATAATATTGATTATAATATATATGGAATGGTTAATAAGTAACGGTGTATTCCATTTTAATCAACAACAAGATTATCATTATTAGATAAGGCATAATCATTATGAAAATTGAAATAAAATTAAACAAATTATATTGAAACAGTATCATGAATATCATAACTATATAAGAAAAAATCATCAAAAAAATGAAAATATATGAAAACACATTCAATATAGTCAGTAAATAGAGATATTAATTCAACCGTAAAAAATTCCATTCTAAAAGCACATACATAAAAACAATTGAATACTCAGGGAAGGAAATTAATAACTATTTTACTCCAGGAACTCATGATCATGATAAAAAAACTATCATGACCTTTTAAATGACAATTTAAAACTATTTGGTACAAAATCATCTTAGTTGGAAGATTTATTTTATATTATCTTACAAATTCTCCGTAGAATACTACCAATGCATAGATAGTCTATCTATAGAATGTGCCAACCTTATCAATATATATACAGAATTCCTCATATATAAAATTAATTTTTTAATTCACGAATATCATGCCTTATCATCAAATATCTATATTGAGTAAGGAATTCAAATTCCTCAATCTTTCAAAATATATACAAATTACGTTAAATGTAGAGCACCAGATCATGAATAAAAATACTATGTATTAAATAAACATATCCATGAAAAATAATATAAATATTTATTGTATGATTAATTTCCACAAGAATGTTAATAAATCAAGGTAATGTTAATGACTAATTTTTTTTCAAGAAACTGAATGTCAATGCATTACTTTTTCAAAATGATCAGAAACTATATAAATAAAACAAATATTTGTATAAATACAATATATAAAAATTAAAATATAATTAAATAATAGTTTTTAACAATAAAATACCAAAATAAGATATTTATATTCATTTTTGTAGAAAAAATAAATTTCATTTTGAAAATCACATTTTCTAAAAAATCACAACAAATATATAAAAAATTCTTTCAAAATAATATTTTAAAATTATAATGGATTATTTAAAGCATTTTAATTTCATTTAATAAGGTAATCATCTTTAATCTCATACACATTAAAATAATTATCCCTTTTACTTTTTTAATAAAAGCAAATGATGTATTGTTTTGAAATCCATTTTATTTTACATTTTATTTTTTATTGAAATAATAAAAAAGTTAAATTATAAATAATAAATAATATTTATAGTTTTGAAAAAATGTTTTAAAAATGTTTTTTAAATTGATATTTTGAAATGAAAATATATTTACGACCGGAGAGGAAATTGTGTCAATATTCCATAAAAATATTTTTTCATTTTTTATCATCAAAATATTGGAAAACTATAGTATTATATAAAATTATACTGAATAATCATAGGAGAATAATGTGAAATATCGTTATTATATGTTTTCAAATAATTTTATATGACTAATATTTATGAAAGAAAATCTTGATTATAATGGGATTTTGAATCAAACACTTGAAAAGATCATTATGTTGAAGTAATAATTAATAAGTCAATCAATTATCTGTTTTAAATATAAATAAATACAAAAAGAGATTAACTATACCATATGATAATAAAAATTAAATAAAAAAATAATATTGTAATATCAAAGATGATGAATAAGTGATATAGAACAATGAAAAGAAATTGAGTTGTGAGTTTCATTTTCAATTAGTTAAATTTATTTTAAATCGGCTTGGTTAAAATAATCCATATTGAAAATGAAAATAACTTTATCTATTATTTACTGATGATATTTATTATGTAATGTTAATTTTATAAAACATATAATATATATTAGTTCCTAGAAAAAAAAATTGCCTCAAATGAAATTAAAATGAAACAAAATCCCTCACTTCACTCTTCCTTTTCTTTTTCCCATATTAACATTCCAAATAGTTGTTTTAAACTTTTTTTTAAAATATAACTAAACCGTATTAATATTTCTAATATTATATTTCATACTTTTATTAGATTTTATCTCCCTTTTTTAATATATAGTCATTCTTCTGATTGTTTTGGTTTTTAATTTCTTTATCGTCTCATGTGTGCATCTTCATGAATGATTTGGTTCTTGAAAATATTATATAGTTATATGAAATTAATAAAAATAATCCTTGAATAATTTTCATATTTTATTATCAATAATAATTTTGAAACTAATAAAGAAATATGGTTAAAATTGGATATATTGCAATCCTGGTGATGGTAGGTTGTACATACGAATGAGTAACATTCCAAATTTTATAGTCACCAGGTGTTGTGGTGATGAAAATATTGTCACACTACTTTGTGAAGGCGGTAGTCCAAAATGTACATGAATGATGTAATCATTATCATTGTAACAATGTAAAATAATATATAATAATTTAATAATTAAAAATATGTACTGAATACAATTATTAATTAATGTATATAAAATACATTAATAAATATTATCATTATTACATTCCTTGTAATGTGTTAGAGAAAGATGAATTAAATCACTTTGCATTGTGGGAGTCGGTCGTACGCATGATAAAAAATATTGTATCCCCTATAAAACGTAATTTAAAATTTATATAGGATATAATTAATCAATATGTATAATTATATTATAAATATCATTTATATACTCTATATCAATCATAATACCCACCCATGAGAGGTATTAATTGAAAACTTAATGTCATCCGTTTATGATGTGGTAGTCCGACATAAAAAAGAAGGTTGAATTTCTAACACACTTGATGGGAGTGGGGATGGAAATAAGACATTACGTAAACATGAAATCATATATTTATATATAAATATTGAGGTTATTATTTCATCATGGTTTAGTTGTAATTTATTGAGGAAGAGTAATAAATAAAATTAAAATGCTTGTTGAAGAATGTTACCTATTCGTTGGGTATCTACCTTATCATTGAACCAAATGGAATAATAGGATGGAATTATGATCAAAATAATAATTCTAGGATGATATTATGGAATTTGGGAAGTTATTTTTCCATTTCTTGTCAGAACCAAAAGTTTTTGAAGATATGAAGAAGAGAGGAGTGATTGTGGCCTTTTATAAGTAAGGAAAGAGGCACAAATGTAATTATTGAAATGAAAAATGTTTACCCTCATTTTTCAAATTCAATAAGATAAAAATGGACTATTATTGAGAAATATACATTATATGGTACATATATTTGAATAAAAAATTAGATTGTTCTTTAGGTCATTTATACCATTATATTGGTTTTGTTTAACCTCTCATTATTCCATTTTTCCCTCAAACACAGTAAATAATTTTTAAATCATTTCAATATTAATTTTGGATCAATATTAATTAAAAATGATTAGTAAATATAAATTATTAAAATTAAAAAAAATTATTATTTTTTTCTTAATTACATTCATAAAAGTTGAAAAAGATAATTTAAAAATTAATTTCTCACACATTATTAGAAAACATGTTTTCATAGAGAAAAAGATCACGTATTTAATAATTATACACATATAAATAAAATATGATAAAGATTAAAATCAAATAAATTTTATTAGTATAAATTTAAATCTAAAAATTTAACATTATAACCAATAAAAAAAATATTTTAGATTTATAAATAATTTTAAATAAATGATTGTTATCAATTATAAGTCAGTAATTATATCTATTCATCAAAAAAACTATATCATAAAATTATTATAAATTCAACCATGGTTATTTTTGATATTAAAATTTAAATATTGAAGTTCATTTTTCCAAATAATGTATCCTAAAAATATAATGAATATAATTTCAAATTACATGGGAAATATCGACTACATTACCTTTTAGAAAATAGATTTAAAAAAAATTATTTTAATTTATTCTAATTTTTTATAATAAATAGATTAATAATAATTATAAAAATTATTGTTTAAAATTCATATCCAATAAAATAAATTCTAGGTATATTGTGTTATAGTTCCCTTAGACTTGTGTTGTTTTGTTCCACATGTAAGAGAATAAATTGAACTAAATATATTTCATCGGCTTTGTAAGGTTTGGGTTTCATGTTTCATATATTATAAAACAATTTCATATTGTATCATTTCCTAGTGTTAAATTATACAAAACTAAAATACATTTTTCTTTAAATTTTATCTAAATATAGGTTATAATGTGCTCTAGATTGGGAAATATATTTATTGAAAAAACTATATCCTAAAAACTTCAAATTCAATATCTTATTAATGAGAGGGAAAGGGTAGTAAAAAGTTCATATGTGATAACACATAACTGGGTCTCCACATGGGGGATGATATATATGTAATAAAATTATGGACATAGAATGAATCTAAAATAATTATAGAGAGAGATTATGATCATTGATCACAAGAAAATTAATGTTCAATAAATTTTTAAGGGACTCAAAACCATAAATCTATGATTATTTTGAATAATATATTATTTATCCAATATTAATTTTATAGGATAAATGTTTTTTATAGTTTTTATAAGTTGAGGAATTATTTATATATATAAGAATATTAGGAATTATACTATCTAGATATGATTCTATTTCAAAATCATAATTCCACGTTTTTATGTTCATTGATACACTTCCAATTCATCCCTCACTCCATAAAATGAATATCCACACATGTTTTTCTCAAATCCCTAATACTAACATATAATGGATCATAAGATCCATAAAATATTGAATATTTATTCTGTCTATTTATAACTATTTTCCAAAAACAACATTGCTAGAAAATTTATTAGAAATAGTAGATTTATCTATAAATCTCAAAATCAACACGACTGGTTCATCATTTATATTTTTTTTCCACAATTTACAACTAAAACCATTGACATATTAACTAGGACATCGCATAGGGCGCGATTAATTTCTAAAATCGTATCATCATTTAACCATGGGTTCATGCCCCACAACTTTTTGGATATGACGGGTTGTCACCCAGAGTGTGAGTTTTTTTATTAGAAAATATATTTATAAAATTTCAATAACAATATGAAAAAATATAATAGATATCATTGAAATAAATTTAGATTTTAAATAACACATTTAATATGGCTTTCAATATATCCATGTTTTACAATGTCTAATAATCATATTTGATGATTATTATAGTGCCATTAATGATCATATTAACCAAAATAGTTATCAATAACTTTAATACTATTTCTATAAAATTTAAAGGAATTATACTAAATATATCATTTCCTATATAACAAATTGTTGCATTAATGTTCCCAAAATGTAATTAATCATTGGGGAAAACCATCATATAAAATAAAAAAAATTGGGTTTAAGAATTTTAACATATTATCAATATTATACTCAGAAAACCATTT
Source organism: Viscum album (assembly GCA_963277665.1). Taxonomy (NCBI): domain Eukaryota; kingdom Viridiplantae; phylum Streptophyta; class Magnoliopsida; order Santalales; family Viscaceae; genus Viscum; species Viscum album. Next base: position 1,276,028,492 of record OY728141.1, on the reverse strand, counting down.
GAATATCCATAAATCATAAGTTATTGTAGACATATATGATTTTTAATATTAAAAGAATCCATATATAATTCAAAAATTATATCACTAATATACCATTGGTAAAAAAAATTATCATCTCTTTAATTATTGAACACAACTAAATAAATACTTCTTTTAATTTATTTCCACATAAAACCATCCTTGTATATGGTTTAACCTCTAGAAGAGGTAATTAACCAGGATAATTACTATTTTCTCTATATTTCTGACATAAAACAATAAATGAATCTCTAGAATGAGTTTAATTTCCTTCCATCAAACTCTTCATTTTTTTCGTATCAATTATTTTAATCATGACCCACCATTACACACAGAAAAAAAAATTTCATCCTATTAATATTCATTTATTTTCAATCTAATAAACATTAATTTTTACCACAGTCATTCATTTTCACCATCTACTAGCATAATTCATAATATTATAATGGTAAATCTTATTTATCATAATCATATCCCTAAAGAGTATCAAAATAGGTATGTTGTTATGACCATTTTTTGACTAAGTTATGGCTGAGTCGTACCCAATTCACTATTTGGTTGTGTTATTACTCCAAAATAATTTTTTCCAAAAACATTACAACATAGTTTTCAAATCGGGATTTTTATAAACGAAATACCATATAATATCTAAAATACCAAAACATTAGTATGGTTTTAAATTCCTATCTTCAATGCCTATCATAGGGTTATGATCCCATGTCTACGATTCACTAAATCTTGTACACGAGGATTCAACAGATCTTTATTTGATTCTGAATATATTAACTATGACCCCAACATCCCAAAGATGGTGTATGATTTATTAAATTCTCAAAATATACAAGTAAAAATGTACCAATGTACCAAATAGTTTGATATGCATGGTAACTAGTTATATATGTGATTTTTTCATTACATTTTAATCTAGAAACTAAATCTTATTTTTTTAGAATAACATCATTTTTCTATCATATACTCACTGACCAATAAAATTACAATTTATGGAATCCTAGGAAAGGACACCAAATATAGTAGATCTCAAATGATATGTATGGATTATTTATTGTGGAAGATATCATGAATTATATATTATAAATAAATTAGAAAGGTAAATAAATAAAAATATATTTCATTAAAAAAAATGTTCTTCAATAGAAAATATCAATGCAAAAATTCATGTGGATGATAATCAATATAACAAGTTAAATAAACATACAACACATTAAATTTATTAAATAACATGGATATCATAAAATTATAATGCATAATAAATATGGAAAGTGAACTTATACGAAAAACATTCCCTTCAAATAATATCACGACTATCATAACTGGAAAAGAAAAAATCAATATGTTGAGATAAATATTTAAAAACAAATGAAATTTAATCAATAAACATACAATGAAATTAATCTAGTGATAATATAGTTGTAAAAATCTCATTGATAATAATAACTGAATTATGAATGAAAGAAATTAATATTTATAGGATTTCAGGAACTCATGTTTATGTTACTAATGCTATCAACATATTTTATAAGGATGATTTAAACAACTCAGTACTATCTCTTATGGTTTTCCAATTTAAATTTTGATATCTTTCTGATTTTCCTCATTATGATACTGATGCATCGAGGGGATATCTTTATTGGTCCCCACTCATGTCTGCATTCCCAAATCATTCTTCTTATATACGATAATTGATTTAATTAATAATCAATGTTCCTTATCATTAAATATCCAAAATGAGTAAATAATATATTTTAATCTATAATTTCATAGATAAATAAATAACATTTAATAAATAAATATATATATACTTTATATATATTTTTTGAAATAAACATGAACATGATAATTTATATAGCCATATTGGAGAAATTTGATGTCTATATGTGGGTGACTGATTCAGGGGATAGTTAATGATGACAATAATTAACAATGAAATTGAATTTAAACAATTTTATAGGTAAAAAATATCATAAATCATCCTTATAAATAATAATGATCGTATCAATACAACATATACCATTATAGTATGACTAAATATTTATTTGTTATGATTAATAAAAATTAAGTACTATGATATTGAAAAACATTCTTGAGGATAAAATCCATTTCATTTTGATAGCAATTAATTGAAACTATAAGAACAAAATGGTTTTTGAAAATATTATTCCTAGAAACTAATATTTTAATTTTTTTAATAATTCTTTAAAATATTTGGTTAATTATGAAAAAATTAAATTACATTCATTCCAAACACATTTAAATGACGATTCCTTTAAATTTTTTAATAAATTCCAAACCAGTATTTTTTTTAAAACAAATTCAATATTCTGTCCAATACAATATGTAGAAAGTAAAAATGGGTAAATTATATCTCATATATCATGTGTAAAATATTAAAAACATTTTTCTATATAATAAAATTTATTTTCATGGAAAAATATTTTGGACCAAAGAATGAAATTACAAAGTTATCATATTTTTAAATTAATTATACTTTTAAAAGAAATACTGAAATATTGTTAAGAAAAATGGAGTACGTTATAATCATAGATATTATAGTTCATATGTATTCATTAGTAACATTTCTATTTTTCAATGATCATCATGGAAAGGATGTAAGTAATATTTAACCATCTTTGGATGATAATAATATGTTATACACCATTATATCTTTAAAACACAATTATATATTTCATCCATTTGGTTTTGTGATGAAAGAATTGTTACTTCATTTTGTGAAAGTGGTTTTCCACACGTATACAAATTATGTTATCATTTTATAGTGTAAAAATAAAAATGATATATTTTATATTAATAATGATAAAAAGTCAGGAATATAATTTTTTTTATATATATTACATATATTAATTATATATAACATCATTACATTATATTCTATGTGTTATAAAATAACGAATCACATCGCTTTGTGACCGAGTAGTCCGACATATAAGGGAGAGATGTTATTGAATCACCAACATTATGGAAAGGAAAAATATGAATATACATGATATTTTACTGAAAATGTATAATTATTTTTTTAAATATCATATGTATTGATAAATCATATCCATCTTCATATCCAACATTGAGATATTGTAATAGAAAAATGAATGAAATAAATTTGTGAGGACATAGTCTTCCATACAAATGAATAATCATTTTGTGACCCATTTGATCAATGTCATGATGGTAGATGTCCATTTAAATAAACATAAAACACCTACATGTATGTATGATAATTATTAAGATATATCATAATTTATTAATAATAAATTATAGAGGTAGAGGAATAAATAAAAGAAAAACACAAGTTGATTTACATTACCTCTTCATTAGGTATAATCAGTAGGTTTTCATGAGGAGACACATGTGGATGGATTTTTTCAAAAATATAGAATATAATATTATTTGAGAGTGGTATCTATGTTACATGATAATTTATCTTCTAATCCAATATGGATTTATGGTGTCAATGCCGGAGGATAGGGTGTTTCTTTTTACATGTGTGTTGAGTTGCACGGTTGTAATTTTCTTAATGAAAATGTCGTTCCCCCATTTTGTATATTCTACAGGGGTAAGAAATGGATTATTATAAATCCTACTTTATTATTAGGTCAAAATATATCCATTAAATATGTTTTATAATTTTTTTATATCATTTTAACCCTTATCATTTTCGTTTAACCCCCAATAAATCAATTTTCACCTTAATCGTGTTAATTAATTTATTTACTATTTTCACAATAGTTTTTGATGGAAAATTAATTTCAAAAAATTAGAAACAATAAATTATTATCATTAAAATATTGAATCCATTTTTCAAAATTACATTAATATAATATAAGTACAATATTTTAATATTAATCAACCAAACCAGGCGAGAAGATGGTTTTAAAAGAGGAAATGGTCAAAATATTACAATGTTTTTATTTTTAAAATAAATATAAAAATTAAAATATAATTAACCAAATTTTAAATTTAATAAAATTTAAAAATATAATTTTCCTTTAAAGATAAATTAAAATAAAATTTTTCCTTTAGTTAAATATTGTTGTTTTTCATTATTCATCAAACAATATAATATTTTAGAAAAAAACATTCAACGTAATATTATTTGGATATTATGATTTTTAAAGGAACATTAATTATAAAAAAAATAATTTTTAAAATGAAACAAATTTATTTTAATCAATGTTCTCCAAGAGTGACTAAACCATCTTTTAGTAAAAGAATTTTTATTCAAAATTCAATTTCTTTTCATTAAAATGAAACATATTTAAATTCAAATGAATAAATGAAAATAATTTTCATGTTTTAGGTATTGATAATGATACCCATAAATTTAACTATTAGTAATAAGATACTATAGTTCACATTGACATGGGGTTTCATATTCCGTGAGCTATCGAAGGGATAAAATTTAATGAAATATATTGTGCTGGTTGTTTAAGATCGTTGTTGCATGTCAAATACTCTTCCATATAAAATTATATTATTTTTTAATCTGGGGATATAATGTAATTAACCATTACATAATTTTATTTCATACATATCTTATAAATTTATTTAATCTACCCTTATTATCATCTATGTAAAACGAAAAACAAAAAAAAATTACATCACTTTATGTTGTGGTATCCCACATATACACACATGAAAATTTATTATTTTCTAATGAATTTAATGTTATGAAGATATATGTGGAATTATAAATTAATAATAATTAACATCAAATAAATATAATGTATAAATTATAAACTGACCGTAGTAGACAGGCATTAATGATGGAGATGAAAAAAACTACACCTCTGTGTGGATATAGTAATCTATAAACATGCTTGAGTGATGGCATCATTTTTTATTATATGGAAAAGTGGTAGAAAATTTTTTACTATAAAAATAATTAAATTTGATTATATTTATGATACATTACATATAATTTCTGTATTTCTAAAAATAATTTATTGGAATTATTAGAAGAAATAAATTTGGAAGAGTAGGTAAAGATAATTACAACTTCGTCATTAGATATTCATTACATCTAATAATAATAGTACTTGGGTTAGTATTCCTGGAATAAAAACTACTACATAACATAGAGAAATATGATTATAAGATAAATTTGAATAGTTGGGATGAGTTATAAGAATCAATTTGGGGAAACTAAAAGAGATATGGGGTGTCATTTTTGAGGAAGAGAAAGGATACACATGGAATTACTATAATAATCATAATATAATTAAGTGATTATAAAATAAAATTTATGAAACTGTATATTTATTTAATTATAGAACATCATATATTTGCAATATCATAATTAAATGAAAACTAAATAGGATTTTTGGTAATTCAAAGCCATATATTTCGGTTTAACCACACACTTAACCAATTATAATCATAACTGTGATACTAAATTATTTAACATAAAAGGTTATAATTATACTTATAAGATTACAATTGAATCATTAATGTCCATGTGATGAAATGTTAGACCAATTAACATCCTATTTTTACCCTTTCATGATATTCAGAATTTTTAAATAATTAAATAAAATATATTTTTAATATATATCATTAATGTTTTTTTTGACACTAATGACTTAATTTGAATTTAATTCCAATATTTCAGAAGGGGAATTTTAAGATAACACTCTCCCTCATTCCTAATTTTATATCCTTTTCTTTAAAATTCATGGAAGAAAAATGTCCTTATAAAATTGATTCTTTTAGTATTTTTATAATACTTTTTTATTAACTTTCAATTAATTGATTAAATATTATATTGTTGTTTAAAATGTATCTAAGGTTAATAATAAATCAAAAAAATGATATCGACTAACAATATAAAATAAAATATTCACATTCTAAATATATATATATATAAAGGTATATCTCCAAATTTTTTCCTACTGTAAATTTTTTATAAATATTTAAGTCTAGTGGGTGACGTTTCATATTATTTTTATTATCATGTTAATATAATGTTCATATTAAAAGGATAATGGAATAATGTGGACATATATTTCTGAAATGTATATGCATGGCTTAAATACACTCATAAAATGGGATAAAAGAACGTGTTGTCTTCTTTTTTTGTTCTTCCAATTTTGATAATAAAATTAATTAACCAATTTAAAATTTCTAAAGGGGAAACATATGAGTAATTATTATAATAAAATTTAAAACAATGAAATATAATTATTTTATAAAAATGAAAATCATGATTCCATATAGGGAATATATTTTTAAATAGTCAATTTCTTGAAATGATATAAATTAATTTCAGTTAAAAATGAAAAAGAATTTTTTTTAAAACATACCTGTTGATTATAAAAATGTTTTTATTCAAAAATATAACTATAAAATTATTTATAATGAAAATAGTTGGATCAATAATAATATTATATAATAAATTTCAAATAGAATTTTTTTTAAACAAAAAATTATTTTGTAAATACGTGAAACAAACTTACAATTTTTTTTTGTAAAAATCAATATTTTCAAGTATTCACAATAAAATAAACATACTATAAAAAATCCAAATAAATCACCCATTGAAAAATATGAAACAACTATATTAAAATTGTTATTAATTTTTTCCATTGAAATATCTACTTGTTAAACAATTAATTATAATAATCTCTAAATAAAAAAATTTTTATGAAATTTCACAAACAGATAAATAGACTTTTCTAAACAATAATTGGTTATTTACTAGAAATGTATTGATACATTTTTATTTATTATAATATATATATAACTCATATTTTATTTAATTTTATCCATACATTAAAGACCCTGAAATTTCAAAGATTTTTTTTTAAATACTTTGGAATTTTACGAATCTGCGGTTTCTGACGACACTTGATTCCGAGGCATGGTGTGCCTAGAATCAATTTATGAAATTCTATTCAGGTACGTTCAGTAAATGCACGTGCGAGTTTTTCTATATTTTGAACCGATGCTCAAAATTGAAATCTAAGGGCACCGATGAACTCGCAGTGCCGGTATTCACTTAAGGGGACCTTTACCACAATTTCATTTTATGCGAGTTGAAATTTAATTTTTAGGGATTTAGAATATATTAAATAAAATTGGTGTACACAAATTTTATTTATTTATGGTAGTTATAACCTCAAAGAGAGTGATAAGGGTGGGCCCATAGCCCACATAACCTCCCCTGAGAGGATTTAGTGTAGTGGGACCCACACGAACCCAAACCCTTCCCCCTCCCCTCAACTCCCCGTTAATTCCATTATGTTTACACTGACAACTCCTCCTTAATGGTGGGGCCTTTCCATCTCCCTCTTCCCATTATTTGTTCAAACTCGTATAATTAATGTCTACATTAATTATTCGGCACCTCTCTCAAATTAAATTGAATTTCATGCCAATTCTATTAATTGGAGAGCCTATTTATTTATTTTACGTTGGAAAATAACTTTTGGGGATAGGCTCTGGAGAATAAAAAGAGAGGTGATCCTTCTTCAACGAATAACATTGTTCTTCACCAAGAACATCCCCGGCGAAGAATGCGATGGACTTATTCCAATGACGCTTCTTCCTCGGACGCACCTCGATGTCAATGAGTCAACGTTGCTTACGACAACGACTCTTCCACCATCATTGATGGGATACCACCATTCTACCATGACACTCATCTTTCACGGCTCGAAGATGTGCGACGTCATTTACGAGGTAAGGGTTTTGAATAATTTATAAATGAATAAATTATCTCAATTGTGTTGTTTTGTCTTTGGAAGAACCTTGGCCATATGTTACCTCCTAACGCGGCGGGCGCTGGCTGAACGAACATGGCACGACGTCCCTCCATTTTTCTTGATTTTGGTTTCACAATGGGAAGCAACGACGATCGGAGGCGGTGGACATGTGCTGGCCACGTGCTGAGGAATCGCGGCCCGCAGCCGCGAGCTGCTTGGCTGGACCAAAGAAACTGATACGCCATAGAGGTGCCACTCTGTGGAAGACCGCAGCTTGCAATCGATGGGCCTCTTCAGCGGCAGAATAGCCATCTCATCTGTCGACTGGGTGAAGGAGCCGCAACACCCAAAGGTGTCGCGCAGCAGGTCCGCGGCCAACCCAAACGGGCCGCTTATGCCATGAAGGCTAGCCAGTTGGGAAGGTGGCGCAGCTCGGTGCCGCCAGTTCGGGAAAGCGGGGGGCCATGCACCCCCTCGGACCGCTCGACGACCCGGGTCGAGCCTCTCAGTCAGCCGGTCGAGCCCTGGCCATCCGGGCCACGCCCCGCCTGGCCGACCCACATGAATCACTTGGTCGGACTAGCCAAAACCGGATCGACCCGACCCGGTAGCCCACTGGGCTTAACGGGCCGGGCCCATTTTTACTTAAGGGTGAATAACTCGAAGACAGCGCGTCCGATCGACGCTCCGTCTGCGGAACTGGGACCATAGTGACATGGAGGTCCATTTGGGATACTCTAAGTGAGTTTTGGATGACTTTGGAAAATGGATGGGTTGGAAACGAGCATAATTCTCACCGGGCCCCTCGAACGGAAAAGCCAATAACTCTCAGACCGGGCGTCCGATTGACATGTTGTCTGTCAAGTTAGGTTACTTTTGACGAGACGAAACTTCAAGATACATCATCTCTAGATTCTTGACAGTTGATTCATCGACCCCTTTGCTTGATAATTGAACCCTCCCACAATCGAGCATGCTGTGTGCGGGAACCCTAGAGCTGGCTGTGACTGCGTCGACTACTATACAGGAATTCTCCGTGGGTTCAACAGCGAAGAGTACTGTACTGGAATCCCTTGTTGGTTCGACAGTGACGACTACTATACAGGAATTCTCTGTGGGTTTGACGACGATGAATATTGTTCTTGTAACCTATGTGGGTCTGGCAGTATTGGCCTCTATACTTGTATGGGTTCGGTAGAGTAGTTAGTCTTGTATCTTGTGTGGGTCCGACATCTAGCTGGTCTTGTATCCTGTTTGGGTCCGACAACTTAGATGATTGATTGACTACATATTATCATCTCTATTGCTTTACGAAAGATGTATACCTATATGAGGTGAGTCTTGATTTTCAGTCATTGTCTTCGATGTGATTGACTTCTTTCATGTGTGGAATGGGTTATATTTTAGTTCGAGTGTTGGAGTCGTACTGTGTTTGGTAACATAGTTATATGTAAGGGCATATACCTATGTAGGGTTGGTTGGTACTTCGTGTTTGTATCACTCTTATGTGGTTTATCCTTTGTGGATATCTGGGAGACCTTCGGGGTTCTCAGAGTCCCTACTGAGTATCATATACTCACCCCTTCAAGGGATTTTCCTACGCAACATTGTGTAGGTTGCAGACGATGTACAACACTGATTGACCTGGAGACTTGGTGAGATGGATGGAACCTAGAGGTGCACCACTTGGCGAGACGTACATTGAGCGGGCGGATGGACTTGAGGTGCTGTGGAGGCCATCTGTACCCATCCTTCAGGTGGGATTCCCGGAGGACAACTCAGTTGTTGCTGTTTTACTATACTGTAGTTGTGCTAGCATTCAGTTGTACTGTACTTTATGTTGGGTTTGTATACTGGCCCATTTACCATTCAACATTTACTTTTGAACTTAGTTTACTTATTGATTACTTCAGTTGTGTAATATGTTGTGTTGTTTACCTTTATAAAGGTAATTCCTTCCCTTTTTATCAGGATTTACGCCATCAGTGCTAGTCACCAGCCCCTGGACAATTGAAGGCGGGCTTGGGGTAGTCACGGAACAGGCCCTGAGTACTGGTCGTGACAAATTGGTATCAGAGGAGTCATTTCTACGACAGAACTCAGGACTCGGATCATTCATTCTATGAAGCAATAGTGTTATGATTATTGAGTGTGGTTTCAAGTCCAGGGAGTCCAGTGTTGGTGTGTTGGCCATCGTATCCATACACTAGGACCCTGACCTCTGATTTCCAACTCAGTGCATGAAAACAATGATTGTGTATGTGTTTCACTTGAAAAGTCTTCTTTGTGATTACTTTGTGTCAGCTCACCAGGTAAAATGTTTTGACTGTGGCACACTTGTTTCATTTTAGGATGGCCCCACAAAGGCAGGCAGTTAGGGTTTCGAGTTACGTGCGAGATTGTAGCCCACCGAGCGACGAGGCCTCGGTGCAGGGCCCCATCATAGCGGTGGCACCAGCCGTACAACTACCTGCTGGGCCACCGATACCACCATCCCTAGTAGCAGAGAGTGCATGCTGCCTGAGTGCATTGCACAAGTCAAGCGACAGAGGCTGCCCATGTTCCGCAGGGAGACGAACCCCCATGTAGTTGACGATTGGATGGAGGCTATCGTCAGAGTCTTCAGATTGGTAGGGACACTATTAGACCTTATGGTGATCCTTTCCATAAGTATCTTGCATGAAGCAGCAGGTAGATTGTGGAGCCTCATGCTCCAAGTGCATGATGAGGCATCTTTACTCTGGACGGACATCGAGAGTCACTTCTTCTCGGAGTTTGTTCCAACCACCCTTCATGTGGTGTAGATTCCGGAGATACTACATTTGTAGAAGGGAAGAAAGTTAGTAGCTCAACACTCAGCGAGGTTTACTGACATCTCACGCTAGTCCATGAATATGGTACAAGACCCATTTTTCAGGGCATGGACCTTCTACTATGGACTAAGTCATGTGATTAGGGCCTCGATGATTCCTCTCAGCATCCCGACGTAGGAAGGGGTATTGGAGAAAGACTTTCCAGTGGAGAGCTTTCTCGCTATGCAGTCACCCGCAGCGAGACCCACCGTAGGGCGACACATTGCGAAGCCTTCTACAAACGGCAGCAGATATATGTCGCAGGGGTCCAAGTGGACCAGGCCATCAGGTGGTTGACCTCAGGATACAGGTTTGGTAGTTCGGAGAATACGAAACAGAGCCAGCCTTATAAGGAGCAGGTTGTGCTATACATGCAGCGGGTAGGGCCACATGGCTCATGACTACCCGACACACTATGCAGACGAGCAGCAGATAGTAGAGGGACCTCCTAGGTAGAGATGGGGGTTTGACTGTAGTGGTTCACCGGGAGAGGTTGGACGAGGCAGAGGAGCTTCACGAGCAGTGGGTGGTGGACGGCGTTTCGAGGCTCTACCACCACCACCACCACAAGAAGGTCCACCCCAACAACAGGGAGCTAGCGGATAGATGTGGGCCCTGCTCCTGGCAGTCGAGGCCTACGACCACGGCACACCTGAGATTATTTGAGTAACTATCCGTGTCTAATCCATCCCTTGATGCAGTTCTTATAGACATAGGTGTGAGTCATTATTTTATTGCAGTTGCACTTGTTTAGAGCTCGGAGATTCTGACCGAGCCGTTGGCTCGGTTCTTACAACTAGAGACTCCTACGTGAGTAGAGTCGACGATTACGCACTCGTGCCGGCTGTATGAGCTTACTCTAGGAGGCGAGATCTTCGGCTGGGATATTCATGTAGTGGCGTTGAGGCCTTACGATGTCATATTGGGTATGGACTAGTTATCTATTGTTCATGCTTAGATCAATTTTATTAGGCGCAATGTGTGGTGTTTCTGCACGGATGGGAGAAGGTTCACCTTCACCGGTGAGAGGGGATCCTTTGAAGCATAGGATAGACTTATGCAATGGAGAGGTATGCTGATCCCAAATCAGATGGATAGTATCATCCTTGGAGTAGATGATGTACGAAGTCCGAGTTTTCCTATTGTGTTGGATCCGTACGCGGACGTTTTTCCTGATGATGTTCCAGGACTATCTCCTCGCAGAACGGTAGACTACTACATTGACCTATACCCCGAGAAATCACCGATATCTACTCCATCATATCATATGGTTCCCCGCTGAGCTTCGTGAGTTATGGGTACAGTTAGAGGACTTTCAGGGAAATGGATTCATCTGACCCAGTGTTTCAACCTAGGCTTTACCGATTTTGTTCACCATGAAGGCGGATGGGAGCTTGCGACTACGTGTTGACTAGCATCGCATGAATCAGGTGACTGTAAGGAATAAGTTACCACATTCTAGGATTGAATACCTCTTCGATTGGCTCAAGGGAGCACGATGGTTCTCGAAGATAGACCTCAGGTAAGGCTATCACTAGCTCAGAGGTCGAGATGAGGATGTGCAGAAGACGGCATTCAGGTGTCGGTATAGCCACTATGAGTTATAGGTTATGTTCATCGGTGTAGGCCACGCTCCAACAGTGTTCATGAGTCTCATGAATAGGATCTTCCAGCATTACCTCAATCGTTTTTTCATATTCTTCCTCGACAACATACTGATTTAACCGACTACTGAGGAGGAGCACGCCTACCACTTGTGGGTTGTACTGGACACACTCTAAGAGCACCAGCTTTTTTGTAATCTCTCGAAGTGCCAGTTCTAGATTTGAGAGTTTTGCTTTCTGGGACACATCATCTTGGGGGAGGCAGTAGCAGTGGATCCAGAGAAGATCGAGGTAGTACTTTCTTGGGAGCCACCTAGGAGTGTAACGAATGTACAGAGTTTCATGGGACTGGCTGGTTACTATCCGAGATTCTTGTCCGACTTCTCTAGAGTTGGAGCACCGCATTCAGCTTTGACGAAGAAGGGTAAACCCATCGTGTGGTTAGATAGATTCCAACAGAGCTTTCCGGAGCTGAGACGGAGATTGACCAGTGTGCCCATATTGAGGCTAACAGAGGAGGGCGTTGGGTACGTAGTTTACAACGAAACATCAAGGAACGGACTCGGGTGTGTCCTGATGCAAGAGAGAGCGGTAATCGCATATGTTTCGAGGCAGTTGAGACAACATGGAAAGAACTATGCTACTCATGGCCTGGAGTTAAAAGAAGTGGTCTTCTCCTTGAAGATGTTGCAGCATTATTGGATGGGCGAGTGCTTTTCCGTCTACTCTGACCACCAGAGTCATAAGTACATATTCTCGCATAAGGATGTGAACCTGAGACAGCGGCGATGGATTGATTTACTCCAGGACTATAACATTGGGATAGTCTATACTACTAGGAAGGGGAACGTTGTAGGTGATTCTCTCAATAGGAGATCAGGCATTCATCTGCTAGGAGAGTCAATGGTGTAGCCAGTCGCATTGCAGATTTCCTTTGTGGATAAAGATGGAGAAGCCTTTCTTCAGTCACTCACAGTTACTCCTCCACTCCTTTAGCGATTCAGAGAGGCACAACATGGGGATGTTGACTGTGAGACACGACGTGCTCAGATATCCTCAGGGAAGGCACCTGATGGATTTTCTGAAGGAGGGGAGCACGTCATCCTCTTTAGGGGATGTACGATGGTACCAGTTGCACTACAGGAGGAGGTGATGATGGAGTTCGACACATCCCTACTAGTGGTACATCCAGTAGTGGCGAAGATATATCAGGGCCTCAGATGACAGTACTGGTGGAAAGGAATGATTAAGGATGTAGTAGAGTTCATTTCATGATGACTCACTTGTTAGCAAGTGAAGGCGGAGCACCAGGTACTATTAGGATTGGTAATGTCCTTAGAGGTCCGCATAGTGTAAGTGGGATAGGATATCTATAGATTTTTTGATGGGACTTCCACATATATCCAGAGTACATGACTCTATCTGGTTGATCAGAGACCGACTCACCATGACTTCCCACTTCCTACCAATCAAAGATAAGGGATTAGTAGAGTGCTTGGGACGCCTCTACATATAAGAGATCATACGGCTTCATGGTATTCCATCGAAGATCGTCTCTGATTGGGACGCGTGCTTTACATCCCGGCTCTGGAAGGTTTCGTAAGAGGCATTTGGGACGCAGCTACGTCTGAGAAACACCTTCCATCCTCATATGGATGGCGAGACTAAGAAGACCATTCAGACTCTCAAGGACTTGCTCAGTACACGTGTCCTCAACTTTGGACAATGATGGGAGGATCAGTTACCCTTGGTGGAGTTTGCGTACAACAACAGCTATCACTCCCCCATCGGGATGTCACCTTATGAGGCACTATACGGTCGACCTTGCAGATCACCTCTATGATGGACAGACCTTGGGGAGTTATCACTAGTAGGTCCGGAGGTGGTGCAGGCTATGACAGAGAAGGTTCAGATCATCCAGGAGTGGATGAAGACTGCATAGAGCAGACATAAGTCCTATGCTGATAGGAGAAGTAGACCACTGGAATACAAGGATGACGACCATGTTTTCCTATAGGTCTCACCTCGATGATTTCTACAGAGATTTGGTTGGGGAGGCAATTTATTTCCATGATTCATCAGACCATTGCAGGTCCTCAATAGAGTAGGCGAGGTGGCTTACCACCTGGCCCTTCCACCTCAGTTTCATCGGGTGCACGATGTCTTCCACATATCTCAGCTGAGGAGATACATGCATGACCCAACCCACATCATCGATCATGGGGAGATAGACATCAATTATGGGGCAACATTCACAGAGGTCCCAGTGAAGATCGAGGATCGAAAGTAGTGGGTCCTACATGGACGGTTGATTCCTCTTGTGTGTGTTCGCGGGCAGCACGAGAACCTCTAGGAGAGAACTTTGGAGCCAAAGGCTCAAATTCATGCTCAGTACCACCATTTGTTCCCCTAGTGTGTGTTGTAGTTTTACGGGGATGTAAAGCCCTGAGGTGGTGTAATGTAAAGTCAAGGAAATTTCACTGAGTTTTTTTAATACTATGGAATTTTATGAGTCTGCGGTTTCTAACGACACTCGATTCCGAGGCCCGATGTGCCTGGAATCAATTTCTGAAGTTTTTTTCTACTACGTTCAATAATCGTACATGATGGTTTTTCTATCTTTTGAACCACTGCTCAGAATTGAAATCTGAGGGCACCAATGAACTTGCAGTGCCTATATTCGCTTAAGGGGACCTTTACTGCAGTTGCATTTTATGCGGGTTAAATGTAATTTTTTGGGGATTTAGAATAAATTAAATAAAATTGTTGTACAAAAATTTTCTTTATTTTTGGTTGTTATAACTTACAAGAAGGAGTTATGGGTGGGCCCACACCCCACATAACCTCCCCTGAGAGAATTTAGTGTGGTGGGACCCACACGAACCTGAACCCTTCCACCTCCCCTCAACTCCCCATTAATTCCCTGCTGTTTACGTTGAAAACTCCTCATTAATGGTGGATCCATTCCACCCCCCTCTTCCCATTAATTATGCCAACTAATATAATTAATTTATACATTAATTATTTGGCACCCCTCTCAAATTAAATTGAATTTCAAGACAATTCTATTAATTGGAGAGCCTCTTATTTTCTTTTGCGTTGGAAAATCTCTTTTGGGGAAAGGCTCTGGAGAATTAAAAGAGAGGTGATCCTTCTTCGACGAAGAACACCGTTCTTCAAGGAAGAAAATCCCCGATGAATAACTCGATGGAATTCTTCTAATGACGCTTCTTCCTTGGACATACCTCATCTTCTAGGAGTCTACGTCACCTATGACAATGACTCTTCTGTCATCGTTGACGGAACGACACCATTATACCGCGAGGCACGTCTTTCGCGGATCGATGATGTGCAACCTCTTTTATGAGGTAGAGGTTTTGTATAATTTATACATGAATAAATTATCTTGATTTTGTTGTTTTGTCTTTGGAATAATCATGGCCATATGTTACCACCTAACATGGAGGGCACATGCCGAAAAAACATGGCTCGACGACCCTCAGTTGTTCTTGATTTTTGTTTCACAACGGGAAGCGGCGAAGATAGAAATGTAGTGGTCGTGCACCGACCATGTGCAGAGGAACCATGGCCCGCAACAATGAGCCGCTCAGTCGGACCATAGAAATCGTTGTGCCACAAGGGCGTCGTGCTGCAAAGGACCGTGTCCCAAAATCTGCGGGCCGCTTTAGCGGTAGACGGGATGGCTCATCGGCTGACTGGGTGAAGGAGCCGCGACACCAGAAGGTGCCGCACAACAGGTCTAGGGCCCGCCTGAGCGGGCCGCTTGTATCAAGAAGGCCATCCGGCGTTGTCCGGCCGGTTGGAAGGGTGGCACCGCTTGGCACTGCCGGTTTGGGAGAGTGGGGGACCATACCCCCCCCCCTCGGACTGCTCGACCACCCGGGTCGAGCCGCGGCCCGCCAGGCCGGGCCGCACCCCCTCGGGCCAGGCCGAGCTGAGCGAATCACCGGGACGGTCCGACCCTCTATCAGGTCGGACCTGCCAAAACCTGATCGACCTGAACCGCCAGCCCACTAGGCATAACGGGCCGAGCCCATTTTCACTTAAGGGTGAATAACTAGAAGACCGTGGGTCTGATCGACGGGCGTTCTATGGAATTGAGACAATCTTAACGTGATGGTTCATCTGGGACACTCTATCTAAATTTTGGATGACTTTGGAAAACATCCAGGTAGGAAACTACCATTATTCCAAATGGGCCCCTGGAAAGGAAAAGTCAATAACTTTCAAACTGGGCGTCTGATTGACGCACAGTCTATATTGTTGGGATCCTTTTTTCGAGATGGAATAGAGCGTGATGTGTGCGGGAACACTAGATCTGGTTGCAACTATGTCGAATACTGTACTGTAATCCTCCGTGGGTTTGACAGTGACGACTACTTACTGGAATCCTTCAATGGGTTCGACATCGATGACTACTGTACTGGAATCCTCTATGGGTTTGACAGTGAT
Organism: Viscum album; assembly: GCA_963277665.1. NCBI lineage: Eukaryota > Viridiplantae > Streptophyta > Magnoliopsida > Santalales > Viscaceae > Viscum > Viscum album. The sequence continues at coordinate 1,276,011,809 of OY728141.1, read as the reverse complement.
GAATATTGTTCTTTTATCCTGTGTGGGCCCGGTAGTATTGACCTCTGTACTTGTATACTGTGTGGGTTCAACAGAGTAGATGGTCTTCTATCCTGTGTGGGTTTGACATCTTAGCTGGTCTTATATCCTGTGTGGGTCTGAAAACTTAGATGAATCAGTGATTATATCTGATCATCTCAATCACTATATGAATAATGTATACCTGTGTGAGCTGAGTCATGATTTTCAATCATTGTCATTAATGTGATTGAATTTTTTTATATAGACTGGGTTATATTTGGGCTCGAGAGTAGGAGTCGTACTGTGGATGATAACTAATTTATATGTATGGGGATATACCTAAGTAGGGTTGGATTGTAGAGGGTGTTTTTATTTTTCTTCTGTGGTTTATCCATTTTGGATTTCTTAGAGACCATTGGGGGTCTCGGGGTCCCTACAGAGTATTGTATACTCACCCCTGCATGTGCATTTCCCGCACTACATCATGTTGGAGGAAGATGACAGACATCACAGATTGAGGTGGAGACTTGTTCAGCTAGACGGTTCCCAGAGGTGGACCACATTGCAAGACGTACATAGAGCGTTTAGACAGACTTGAGGTGCTGAGGAGGCCATCTGTGCTCACCCTTCTGGTGGGATTCCTGGAGGACGACTCCGGGGTTTTTGTTTTATTATACTGCAGTTGTGCTAGCATTCATTTGTACTGTACTTTCAGTTAGGTTTGTATACTGGCCCATTTACCTTTCAACACTTACTGTTGTAATGATTTTACTTAGTTCTTACTTCAGTTGGGTATTCTGTTGTGTTTCTTACATTTATAAAGGAAATTCCTTCCCTTTTTATCGGCATTTACGCCATTGGTGCTAGTCTCCAGCCCCTGGCCTTTGGATGTCAAGCTTGGGTTAGTCACAACACATGCCACGAGGACGGGTTGTGACACGTACCATCTAATTCAATGACTTATTATCAATGTCATTATAATATTTCATGTTTTTGTTATGGTTGGGGTTGAGTGACATATATTTCATTACCCGAACAACATAGGCTTTCATGGCTATATATAAGATGGGTGTGACACCCAAAGACTTCCTCCAATCCCCAAAGGTCTATAAAAAAGTACTGAGCAGTTATGTGACAAACATTGGAGGATGTATCCCAACGAACCCATACACATGCTCGCTTATCATACTAAAAATAAAATTATACTAAGATTAAATAAAACTGATAATAGAATGAATAATTACATATAAATCTCCCATCATAGGCTTGAAAAATTAATGTTATGTTTAGTTGTCCAAATGAAAAAAAATTGTGAAATATTTTATCATACGAAAAAGGAGGGGAGTAGTGTAAGATACATCTCCAAGAATCTAACCATGGTCTTACATGAAATACTATGCAATAACTAGTCTGATTTTATCAATGACATCACAATAAGTCATATAATCAATAAAAGACATGATTTTTTAGAAGATCCCACAAAAGGGTGATTATACCAATAATGAGTTGAAATGATGAAATCGAAAATCCTAAAGTATCATGAGAGAGAAGTCAAATCATCATCATGATGGTATATCAATATAAATATAATCCATAATAATAATAATAAATATATAATTAAATTAGAAATTAGGTCATAATTTAAGGTAAAAACCATACTCACATCCCATGATTGAACTCGAGGCCTCATAGTACACTCATTGTGGGGAACTATCTCCTAGAGTATCCTTACACTATTGGAACCTATATGAGAGGTCACAGCTATCAATCCTTAGCATGATGAAGTAAATTATATAACTATAAAGCATATAATACAATAATATGGGATCTCGCCTTGGGAGTATGGGGAATTTCTAATTCTAAATGATGTAAATCACTATAATGGATATCACTTTCCTAAGTAGTATGTAAATGGATTATTATCCCAACATAATGTTGAATGACAGCAGATAAGAACACGGGCCACACAGAGGGTAACCATTGTCTTCCTTAGAGTAATATATTAAGAGAATAACTAATTTAATTCTTAGGATGGGATACCTCACAAAACATAAATTGGGATGGACTAATGGAATATATGATTCTGAGAATCTTCTTGAATGAAGAGATTAAGGGACCCAACATTATTGAATTGAATTATATAGTTTGTATAATGATTAAATGGTGTGTCTATATTATCATACTACTAAATGTGTTCTCCCTCCCCTAATCACCTTCCATTCCTCATGCCTATGTATTTTGGATATTCCCATGTACTCTTGTCACAACCTTGTATAATAGCCATGTCTGAGTACACTTTTTAAGACCACATATCCCAGTCATGCCTCTTTACATGGTCATGTGTATTCCCATGAACACTTGGAATACAATCTAGGTCACTATATATAGATCATGTGGTGTGTGGGGTATCTACAGAATATGTGACCTATACTTTATTTTTTAACTACATCCACTAGAAAAAAGGGTCCGTACAATGTTTTTCATTGGATTATATACCTTGTATTTCATGATTTTTTTAAAAAACCAACGACACATCCCTTGTTTCAGAATCACCTCTTCTTCTATGGGAGCTAATGTAGATTATTACTAAGAAAATTTGATCATGGTTGACAAAACATTTATCATTTCATGATTTTGGTAAGATACATTGATGGAGGAAGATCATGTGGGGGTTGATATGCCATAATTAAAAATATAGATTTTAAAAAAAATTAATTTACAGATTTAGTGGTTTGAAATTCTCAATGAAAAATTTTCTAAATAATAATTATTGTGGATGTGTGAAGAGTGTATTGAAAATGATAAAGATATGATCATATAGAATATTATAGTATTTCAAATAAAATTGATCATAAGAATAATTTTTAGACCTTAAAAAATGTAGAATCACGCCTACTATGAATGAGAGAGAGAGGGACTTTTAGAAGTGAGAATTATAATCCTAGAATTGGACACAATAGAAATAACAACTAAGGACATTGTGATGAGAAGCCTCAAACCGATACAAATCTTTTTTGGGGGAATATAAGAACCCATTCTTTCTATAGTAGGGGCTCTAAACTATGTTTTTTTATTTTTTTAATTGTTTAAAAAACATAGGTAATATATTTTAGAGGTAGTATAAACTGTGTTAGAAAGAACTATATAAAGACCTCAAGCTAGATAGAAAATATATAACAAATAATAAAACTAGATAAAAGCCAACCAATTTTTTATTAATGAAATACTCAAATTTGAAAAAATAATGGATCCACGCAGTTTACACCATGAATTCTAGATAAGGTACATTACAAAAATTTAGGTATTGTGATGTTGAATAATATTTTCTCATTCCTAATGTTTTCATCACAACATATGTAAATAGTGTGTCTAATATAACTTTTATTGATTCAGGTAATATCACATATATTCCCAGTGTACTATTTTATGAATCTTTCTAGAGCTTTCTATATATTTCTTTTTAGTCGACATACTCATTTCGACCATTAGATAAATTCAAAATAATAATGATATAGTAAATAATCGTTCTCTTATAGATAAAACTATATCTAGAAATATATTTAAAAATAATAAAATTTAAATATAATTTTGAATAAGTTTATGAGAGTAGATAAACTAAATATTACATTTAAAGTAGTTTTAGAATAAACCGTAAATCATTTTCAAATAAAAATAGAAATTAGAATTATTTTAAAAATTATCCAAATATGTTCTGTATAAATGCGTAAAATTGATAATTTTTTACAACAATTTTATTCATTATAATTTATTTTCAAAAACATTGAAATAATAATAATGAATTTATAAAAAAGAAAATAATAATTTAGGAAATAGAAAATATTTCAGGTTAAGTAGTGTATATGTGTTTCATGTTTTGATGAATAATGAAATCAGTATTTATAAAATATTCAAACATGCTTATGATATTTTGAAAATAATTTTTTTGAAAAAAATTACTATTAAAAAATTATGAAATATTTAAAATAATAATAAAATCAGTATGTTGATAATGTGTTTAAAATTTAGAATAATATTGAAGATAAATTATGAGAAACATTTTTGAATAATAAAATTAACTTGCAGCATAATATATTTCCATCTTCTGGTAGCATAATAATTAAACTATTGGAAGATGAAATTTTTTTAATCTAGTTTGTATATACTAATACATAATGGTTGAAATAATTCTCTACTACTACCATGAATGATGAAGTATTTCCCTACTACAATTTTAGGTAGTAATTCTTGAAGAACAAAAGATCGATCAGAATTTATGTAGTGCTCCCCCCTTGTGGATAGTGCTATAGGTGGTAGGGAGGTCATGCTACCATTGATGATCTATTATCAATGGAAGATAATCTATTATTGTGGTATGTTCATCACATCTACCATTTTCAAGATTATATTAACAACCATTACATTTCAAAACAATTTTCCGGTTGATTGAATAGATAATCTACCACTGGAAAGAAAAAATAATCTACATTTTGATGGAATTTCTTTTCTACCATTGTCTTGAAAAAATTAATATACCATTGGATGAAAAAATAGATGAAGAACGTATATACATTTTTAATTAAAAAAGAGATCTTCCGATGAAAGAATGAGTTATAATTTTCAAAGAAATGAGATCTTCCATTGTTAAAAGTGAGATATACCAGTAGACATAATGTGATCCACCATTGGACAAAATGACATTGACTATTTAATCATTGTAAAAAAAATTAAGTAGTTACTAATTAGGAACAGTAGATTCAAGAAAATGGAGACCATATAGACTATAATTTTATATTTGATGATGGTACTTCCATAGATAAAAGATAATGGTTGGGGATGATAAATTGAAGTTCATAATTTCATGTAAATCAGGACACTATATTCTGTGAAACTATTAAAAATAAAAAATATAGAATTATATGATTTTTCATAAGAAGTTAATAAATATAATTTTGATATCATAAAAATATCAAAATTCCCTTCAACAAAACAAATATAATAAGTGATAAGATTGAAAGACAATGAAATAAAAACTAATGCTTTGGAAATATTAATTGTAAAATTGAGGAAATTTTAAATTTCATTAAAGAACCTAAATGGGTTTTTTATATTTACATGTAGTTTAATGATATATATAAAAGATTACAAGATTTATAACCTTTCAGGCATTATAAAATTATGCTGACTATTAATGAGATATCAATGAAATAAAAAATATTTTCTATTTTATAAATTCAATAATTATTGAATCCAAAATAAATAACCCGTTCTAGACTAAAATATAAATAATATTGATATTTTATTAGTTTTTTATGAAGATGATTAATATTTAGATAAACTTTTAATCAGTTAAATGATATTGTAATTATGATAATATGGTTTGTAGAAGACATTATATAATTAAATCATTGTGAGATAATAAAAATTAATTTTCATATAAAATGATAAAAGTTATTTTTACCATCAAAAAATATAAATTATTAATTATCCTTTTAATAAAAAATATATAAAAAACATAACATGAAAATACACACCCCTATTATTTAGAAATATAACAATTTAGACAAAATATAATCCCTTATTTAAAAAAAACATAGGCAACAATATTAATTATATTTAAATTGAAATTCTCATAACAAATAAATATATACTATTCTAATTTAAGAATCTGAAAATAGAAAATAATAAATTAATATCGATAATTTAAAATCCCTCTAAACAAATTATACATAATTTAATCAGAAATTCATTCTATAATTAAAAATATAATCTAATTCTCCCCTAGAATTTATGAATTATTTCAACAATATCCACCTAAAAAATATTTAGATAATTAAAAATTTTATTAATATAAGTAATTATTTAAAATAAAATTTTATATAAAATTTATCCAGTATTTAATTTAATAATCGAAGAATATATGGAAGATTACTATAAAAAATCAAAAAAAATATTTTGGAAGCTGTTTTATTTTTGGTTCATTTGGGTTGGTAATTTTTTTCATTACCCAATACTTATTAAGAATGTAATTATATGGTAAATGAGATTATTAATTCCTAGATATATAATCTATAGTAATACCAAGTGATTGAATAAACCTAATAGAAAATGCATCATTATAATTTCTATAAAATCAGCATTTAAAACAAGTAACTATAAAGGCCATCCAAGTAGATATTTTAAAAAAAGTCCTCCTGTACATCATATGAATTTGATTATTATAACCAAGTAAATATTTATCATTATTTAGATTGATCATTTATTCTATTTTATTTTTATTTCCATTCACCTAAAAGTATTATATTTCAAATCATAAAAATATACAATTTACTTTTTCAGATTAACATTCTATTTCTGAAAAATATCAAAATAGACATAATCATTTAATTTTTTAGATAAAGTATAATTCCATTAATAATTATTTTAATTTTCAATAATTGAATGATTGTTTTCCATTTTCTAAATTTTATACTTTTTTATCAAACTCAGAAAAATAGTTTTTCTATTTTTCATTTTTAAAAACAAGTTTTTCATTTTCTTTAGAAATCCTTTTAATTATATTCCTTGAAAATTTCATATATTTTTGAAAAAATTTCAAATTAAAAAAAATAATAACATAAATAATTTAATTCTTTAACATTATAATTTTCATGATCAAAACTAAAAAGTTTTATGGATTAGAAAAATAATTAGATATATTACAAACATTATTTTCTGTTTCCATTATAAACAAACCAATAGATTTTAATATATCATTATAGTGATTTTTTACCATAGGTTTTTCCCCATCAGATCAAGTTTACTAGTGACATATTTACTTTCTGGTTCATCACTGGAGTTTGAGTGTTTAATGTAGAAAAAACCAATATGATAAAAATATTTTATTTCATTTTTTAACTTCATATCTATCACTTATTATTGTAACTTTGGATGCAAATACATGGAATGGATAAGATCCCTACATTTATAAAAACTAATTTTTTATTTACCTTTATTTCAACTTATTCTTAATTAATTCACGCATCTCTTACTTTTTCCTTTATAATTTTTAGTTTGTTTTCTTCATGATCCTTTGAAAGAATTTGGAAACCTGACATAGGGCATCTTTTTTATTTGAGGTAGATGAAAATGAGGAATCAGTAGAAGAGTTAGAATAAGAATATTTAGTATTAATACATACTTCCTATCATATCTCAGATGAATCAAGATCATTATTTATTAATTAAATATCTTATTTTAATAGTTATCCTATTAGTTTATCTAGAGAGTAATATAAAAAAATAGCATTCTTCAACAGATAAATTCTTCGAATGTCCCTTTTATGGTGTAGCTCATAGTATTATTTCAATATTTATATCATTATTCATCATTTTAATGAGTGTTCCCATCCTTTTAATGATATTTTTGAACCTATTTAACATCTCATATTCATTTTCATGGAAAATCATTCATTATTCAGAAAATTCACCCATGAGAATGTCATTCTTAATTCTCTACAATTCGTCAATTCCAGGATGGGTGACTTTTAAAGTAATACAAATTTTATAATAAGTTTTACATGAGGATATATGAATGTAAACACTTATATTAGGTGACCAATAATGATAATTCATTAATTTTTAGTTTAAAATATATTTTGCAGCATTATTTTCAACTAATGTATCATGTTCAACATTATGTGTTTTAAAAGGTCTATACATAAAATTGGAATGTTTCATACATATATTATTGAATAAAAAAGATATTCTATCATTAAAATATCTATAGTCAATTCTATTGAAATTAGGTGGAATCTATGGATTCAATAATTTTATCATCTATGGTTCCCTTACACTAACCAAGATATTTCCTACGTATTTTTTGGGACAAGGATTAATGTTAGTAAAAAATAAAAAATTTCCAAACAATATATTTATGGTATGTAGAGTGGAACTAAATTTTAATAAAAGTATTTTTTTATGATATCATGTACTAGTATCTGGAAAATATATAGAAGATCAAATATATCATAATCTAAGGTCAATATAGAATACCATTTTTGAGGTCTGATACATGGATGGATGAATACCTATAGGGGGAATTAATATGCCTCCATTAAAATGATCAATGTTATTAGAAACCACTTGATTAATTTGTTTGTTCAAATTTATTAAAAAGGTATATCATTTAATAATAATTGTAGTATTCCTTTGGAGATTGTATTATAAGAATTATTGATATGAAAAAAATTAATTTTATAGTAGTTCAGATATAAATGATTTTATTTCTTGTCTTCAAAACCCATCCAATGGTGTATGGAACCCACTATAAACTATTGATATAATTGCACAATGGGATAAATATAAACCCAAATTGTTATAAGGGAGAAATCCCAACCTATGAAATTATTAGGAGTATCCCAAATACTGCACAAAACCTTCTTGTATGTGTAGAATGAAAATATAATTTCAAGAGTAGAAGCCCAAATCAATGTGTTCATGTTTTTGTTCTAGACCTCATATCTAATTGATATTTTTTATACGTATTATAACCTTAGATAGAAATTATATTTTGTATATATCTTCCTAAGAAAAAATTATAATCAATAATAATTATGATATAAGATGAATGATTTATTTTTTATTAAAGAAATGATGTAGTACATTCAAATGAATGCTGGAAATGTACTCTGAAAAGTCTAGCAGTGGTATAGTACATCTTGATCAGGTGAATGAGGCTACAGAAGATTTTTTTCCTTCATAGAGGGTTTTTCAGAAAATATGTAATCAGAGAGAATAAGATCACTTGTATTCCTTGAAATATTATTAATGTAGTAATCATGTATTATTTGAATCATCTTTTTTCTTCTTTATATAGAAATATATTCAGGGGGCACACTCGAGTAAACTCTTAAAATAATTAAAAATATGAAGAAAATACTTAATAATAAATCCCCCAAACATATATTTATTTCCATAAATAATAATCATTTCAAAACAATATAAATAATTTTTTTAAAATTTTTATTCACTTCAAAAAAATAAATAAAATTTCAAAACAACAACTATAAATCATGGAAAATCATGTTTAAAAAAATTACAATTAATTAGACTAAAAAAATATTGATGTTAGTAATGTATAAATAGATAAAATATAAATCATTTTTATATGAAATTTATACATTACAAAAACATTGAATATATTTGAAAATATTAATAAATAATTTTTATACATATAACAAAATATTTTAATAAATAGAAAATATTTTTAATTTTTTAGTATATATGGGTTGCGTGTTTCTACAAATAATTAAGACAATATTTATAATAATATTAAAACATTGTGAAAATATTTTAAAATTATTCACATATAGTAAACGAGATTAATAAATAATTATAGAACATTAAAAAAATTCAATTTTCATAATCCTGTAGTTTTTTAAATATTTAAATTCACAAAAAAAGGCGATGAGAAAAACTATCCAAAAATTAAAATTTTCTGGTGGTAACAAGTATTTTTATCAAGAATTATCAAATAATTTACATTCATATTATTTTAAATTTTTAGATAAATGTATAATAAAATAATACATGATGGTTGAAATAATATTACTACTTCTTCCATTGTAGATCAACTTTTCCCAACTACCATCGTAGATGGTGTTGCTGGTAGAATATATTATCTACCACTAGTTATGAAGTGATACTCTCATGGTGGATAGTTCTATAATTAGATGTGAGGTTCTCCAAATATTACTGATATACTATTGTAGGAATAAAATCTTCCATTGGGAAGTGTGATACACATATACCAATGAAAAGAGTATATGATATTCTATTAATTTGAAAACCCAACTACTAGTTTCATGAAAATGTAATCTTTATTCGACAGGAAAAACTGAATAAATGGTTGTCCTGAATAACTAATGTACATTTGGCTTGAAAAATTAATGTACTGTTGGATAAAAATGTATTATATACATATAACATTATTGTCTAAAATAACATAGGTCATCCATTAGAAAAAATGATATCTACACTTGAAAAATGATCCCTACCATATTTTGATATCTACTATTGAAGCATTAGGAAAAGAAACAATTTACTAATAGTGATGCATTTTCCTTTCGAGAGAAAGAATACCATTTTCACTATCATGGTGGATAAGTTGAATTTTCTTCCTTAAGGTAAAGATTGAGTTAAGGGATTATGAATTGTAATTCATCATTTCAGGTAAATCATGATACAAACTCCTTGGTGAATATATGAACCATTCAATGATATAGTTAGAGGTCGGTCCAAAAGGAATAAATTAAGGTAATGTCTATTTCATTCCAACAGGTCCAAAATCACTTCATTCCAACATGTAATATTATATAATTTAATAAAAAACACTAAAAACACTAAAAACACCAAACATAACATTCAAGAAAATAATTATAATTTTTATCAACATAGAGATAATTTTATGTCACATAAATGGATTTATTATAATTTCATTTATTTTAATAAAATTTTTAAAACATCATTTCATTATAAACCTATAAATATAGGGTTATTAAAATCATAATAGATTGATATATCAAGGAAATAATATATATTCTAAGTTTTCTCATTTCTATAATTACATATGATATTCATAAAAAATAATATTTTAAAAAAAGGACTACAAATTTTAAGCCCTTTTTATTTTAATTAAATATATAAAATTGAAATGGTTTTAAAAAGAAATATTTTTCATATTAATTTGGCAACAATTACTCATGATATAGTAGAATAAGTACCTGAACCTATAAATTAGTTTAAACTAGAAAAAATTATTAAATCCAAAATCATTAATCATTTTTATAATAAAATGAAAACATTTGAGAAATTGATTTTTATGTTTACATAGATTAATAAATGTTAGAGAATCATGTTATATTTTATAAGAGACATGAATTATAAAAATATGGTAACTATAACTAAATGTATAAATTAAATATAATAATCTATTAAAAAGTAATATTCACTTAAAATTATAATACGGAATTTTAATATTTGAAAACATAGAGTATTAATTATTTCAATAAAAATACAAAATACATGCTAGAACATGGACTAAAATCAAGTAGTTGGGTTACATCCATCCCTTTTCACTCATGAAATGCCTTCCATCATGATGTATTATAGGAACAATAATAACCATGAAATAATAACTCCTAATATATTCCCCATCCACTATCACCATCATGAACCACAACTATATCCTCGTTTTGGAATCCTAATCCCTAATAGAAAACCATTATGCAGAAGAATTATTATGAAATGGGCATCCACTATTTTTTTGTCAAAATGTAAACCTAATGGAATATATAATATGTTCATATGATAAATATAGGGATAAAATAACAAAAAAAATGTGAAAGGTGTACCACACATTTTTTTTAATATAAAATTCAATTTTAAAAAATGTAATTTTCAGATATCTTATGTTACACTCAACATCGAGTTTAAACAAACCACAATCTCCTATTAAAATGATGGTTTAATAACCTAGAGGTGGTGTTATTTAATTATGAATAGTGCTCAAAAAATTATGAGAAATTTAGGGTTTATACGATATTAATTCAGTAGTTATTAGTGGATTGAAATTAAAAATTATTATCATTTAAAGAAAGAATATTTGTTTTTTTTTGTAAAAACTATTTTTATTCCGATAATTTTTTTTTCATTATAAATATTACTTTTCATTATTGGTTTATTATTTTTAAGATATTTAAATATAAAATATTCAATCAAATGTTGTCACATTCATGTAGAGTTTTTACTATGCTTATTATAAGAATTAATCCAGTATTATTTTACAATGTTTTTTATAAATAGTAAATAATAATCATGTTTTAGGTATTAATTTTAATTTCAATTTCTTCAATATATATATATTGAATCCTAAATGATGGATTTCAGTTTTTAAATCTGGATGATAAAATTTTATAAATTGGAACTTTTTATTTTTTGTAATTAGGAATTGTAATAATGTTAAAATTTATCATCTCAGTGTTGGATAAATCCGGTTAACAAATGATAAAATTAATTTTTATGCTCACTATTTTTCATCATAATTGTTATTAGATAAAAAACAATTATATCCTTAGGTTCGATAAAATTTATTTAAGGGATGATTTTTTTAAATATACAATTTTGATTTTAAAAAAAATATGAAAGTTCACTCTCTTACATGTAAAATGTATCATATTTATTCATATGTTTGAAAAAATAAGGGTTCAATGAATAATAGTCGTTAATTTTTTAATAATTAATTTATTTTAATGATATTAAATTATTTATATCTTTTAGTGATTTTATAATTATCATAAATTCTTACATAACACTAATATAGTATTTAGTTAGTTAATATAAAAATAAAATAAGGGATTTGGATGATATTAAATGTAAAAAAATTTAGGAATTATTTTGTTACAAAATATGCTTAGAAAAATATAACATATTATTGATGTGTTAAAGTAGTATATTAATATTCCATATTTTTCCTTAATTCATTTTAGTCAAATTAAATGCATATTGTAAAAAGTTACCTTAATGATATTTAATGAAAGAAATATTTTATTAAATCTATTAAAAATAATAAAACTCATTCAATAGGACTAGTGGATATTATATTATATATAGTTTCATCCAATTTAAATTTATGAGCAAATTTTTACTGTATAAATTATATTTTAACCGATTGTTTTCTAAATAACCATTATGATGATTCAAATTAATTAAACAAGGTATTAAACAAATGATAAAATTAAAAATTACTAAAAAATAATAAAAATTTCATTTCATATGAATGTTTATATTTATATTATATTTATTTTAATATATGTGAATTTGGAATTATTTTTTTTATAATGAATTATTCATATTTTAATCTCCTTTGGAATTCAAGGTGAGTCATTTCACTCCATTATAAAAGGAACCCCATTAAATAACTTCATTATACCCTATTTAGAAACCAATATCAACTAATACCTCCCCATTTTTCTTCTAAATATTCATATCCATGTTCTAGGGGTACAAGTATTCCAATGATACTAACCATTTTTTACTTATGAATAGATCTATGTAATTCACCAGAAGAATATGTAGTCTTCTTAGCACACCTATTTCACTTTATTTTTTTACATTATCTAAATATATATTATTTGTAAAAAAAGTAATATCATTTTTATCATATATATTTATAAATATTAATATGAATGTCAAAACACCATTATTCAACCTATTTTCAATAATATTGGATATAAACTTATTGTTCGTTCGTACATATGGCTTACCATATCCATGTAGTGATACAATTAATAATTCATTACCATACTATAGGTATTGTAATTGTTATGGGTTTATTTTTTTAGAAAAAATTATGACATAATTATGATTCATAAATTTTAATAAAATATATACCATCATACATTCCAAAAAATTGGAAATTAATAATGTTTCTATTTTCTATGTGTAGACTACAACCTCGATGAAGAGATGTGATTTGTTATTTATTTAAAATTTACATGGATTGTAAAAAAAAGTTGGATTTATAAATATATATGATATATATTATATTATATTTATTCTATGAAGGTGTAATATTATTTACAATTTGTTCATTACATCTTTCCAAAAGTGAGAATAGTGTTCATGTGTATGTAAGTCCAATCCTCTCCATGAACTATGTAATCCATTTTTCAACGTATATCATATATTGATGAATTTAAATATATAAATATATATAATTAATATACGGGATATTAATATCATGATTGGAATTTTGGAGATGATGGAACAATGATCAATGTACCTGGGCCAAAACTATAGAACCAAAACATAGATGAAGAATTAATTAGTTATCACAAATAATAGTGAATTTAATAAAACAATAAATGGGAGATAAAAGTTTATAAGTATATCATATATGTAATGATATATTTTAAATGTTTTGGGAAATCATTTATAATATATCTATATTAATTATAATAGATGATTAAATAAATATATAATATTTCAGACTAAAGGTATTGGTTTATTTAATAACGTTATCGTTATTTATGATTGTTTCGGTCTAAGGCTCTATTTGGGAAATTATTCAATATTGGAATCATAAAACCATTTTAAAATACTTTAATATTTTTTTCATTAAATTTCATGTATTCCTCTATTTATTCACTATTTAAGAAAACATGGTAATAAAATAATGTTTCTATGGAAACCCATTTTTTTATACTCAGTCTATATTTTTTTTCTTACAATTACATATTTTCTGTAAGATGCCTAATTTTTTTTTCTTACCATTTAAAAATTAATTATTAAATAATGTTATACCCATGTTTTATTTTTTAAAATAATCATTTAAAATGAATCTTCAAGTATTTTTATTAACTTTTTATTTTTTATTTTTTACCAAAGTGATAATATATTTTATTTATATTATACTACATGAATATAATTACACACCATCATTAATAGTTAATTTTTTAAGGATTTATTCTCATGATTACAATTTTATTTTCCAACAAAATGTAATCCTAATTTTTTATACGTTTTTTAAATGTGAAAATTGTATTATACTCATATAATTTTACAGTGATCCTTTAATTGTTTTTATTCTACTTCAAAAAATCATTTTTAATATTTTACATTATTATGATATTAATGAATGATTCTATACAAAATATTTATTTTTATTAATTATGATCAGTTTTTTGGGTATGATATTTAAATTTTGTATGATAGTTATTCTATTATGAACAATTATTTATTTTTATTTCATGTTTATTTACATTTTTTGTTTATTCATATGATAAATACACGGGATGTATTATGTGATGGGAGGTCCAAAAAAATAAAAACCCACACAATGCATCAGTAAGTCTCATTAGACTACATTTATTCTATATTTGGATGTTCCCTTACAATTTTATGTAAATATATGGTTAAAAGGCTATGGGAATATTTTGATGTCATGGAAGAAGGAGATGATGGTACGTTTTATATGTGTTGTATTACGAATACCATAATTATAAAATTAGTTAATGATTTCCATATTTTTTATTTTAATAAGAATGACCTTCATGGATAGATTTTATGTTCTAATGAATACATATATATTAATAAAATGCTCATTATTTAATCCTACCTTATTAATTATGCCTTTTGATGATTCTATTATTCCTACAACTTTATATAGAATATTAGAATCTCCAAATTCTTGTGTTTTTTCTGTAGGATTTTATGAATTATTTTATTATTGAAATTCCTCAATATTCTATTGGGAATAATTATTCTCTTAAATTGAACACTTTGAATTATTTTATATTGGAATATTTTATTCTATTTTCTATGTTTTATCTAGATTTCAAAGACTATTAACAGTCTAACCCTTTAGGGTTTGGTAACATGTATCTATTATTAATTTCATATAGTATCACTTGACTATGGGGGTTCTATGTTCAGTGTCTTTATAGTTGGTATCATAGAATTTTTTTTGAAACCATGCGATTAATGATAATTAAAATATAAATTAGGGATCACATCCCTATGACATAAATTTAAGAGATGTTTATGAATAAGATAACATCCTTATGCTTTTGTATGTTATATATTATGTGGTTTTCCTAGAAATACAACTCTATAGAGATACTAAAGAGGGGTGTGTATTTATAATAGATGCATTAAATGGTAGGATCTATGAATGTAGTTAGATGAGTCTATCTTGGTCACCATTATACTACATGGTTTGTTTAACCTTTCTACACACGTATTTTGAAACACTTAGGGGATATGCATGAGTTAAATAAAATTTTCCTTTGAAATAATTATCAAATATTTGAATTTCTTTCTAATATTTATGTCCACAGAAAAAAATTATAATTACTATATTAGTACTGAAGTATTTTTCAATTTATGTTAAGTGTTTCAATAGTTTCATAATTATACATTGTCTTAATAATTTTCTGATCTAATATAACATATAATGTTTTTTAGAAATTTAACCGAGTAGAGGGAATGGAAACCCTTATCAATTCATGTAATCAATTTTTGGAGTTTCATCCTAGTAGTGCTAATAATGATAGAAGTAGAAATAATAAAATTATATCTTTATTTAGGTATCAAAATTATGTTATATCCATAATCCATGTTCATTTAGAGCATCCTTTAAATCCACAATGTGGGTTATCAATGTTATGCCACAATATGTATCAGCAACCACCATCACTAAATTAGAATACAATTAATTTTTTAGTCTATAAATTGATAATTTTTATAGATAACATATTTATTATATTGGGAAGTAATAAAAAAGGGAACATTTTCATGGTAGTTTATTGTCTCTCATGGGATAAAGAAGGTGTATATTGACTCAAAACACTCTGTATAAGGACGAAAAAATAAGGATGTAATAGAATTGTTTTACGGTATTCGTCTAAGGAAAATATTTTTATCATAAATAAAATAACATTTGGTGATATAATTCTTGAGAGGAAGATAAATGGAAGTGGAAAGTTTTTCTAATTATGAATTTATAATTATAAGTATATAATGATAGGATTCGAACCATTTAATAAATACAAAGAACAAGGTATATTTTTTCATTTATGTGAATATGATAATCCTTTAATGGTTATTAATTTCCCAAAAAATTTCTACATATGAGGATGTTGTTTCATGTTCTATCTGGATATAAATCTATTTAATATTGTTTAATTGAAGGAAAACTAAGTACATTCATAAAATGAAAAGGTATTATCCTTGTGTATAAGGAAGAAGGCCATCATGATGTTGAATTTAAGGGTAAGAGATATTCCACCACATTATTGTTATTTAACTATAAAATGATGATTCACTATTCAAACCAATTCTGCAAATTTCAAGGGATCATAGAAAAAAATAATCAATGTGGATATGTGATTGATTTTTAAAATACTACAACCGATGCGGATGTTTCTTGTGATGTAGTGAAAATTCAAATTATCAACCTCTAAATGACTGAAATTGATTTATTTAATTTGGTTCAACCAACTCAATAATGTGTGTGTACATTTCTGTGGGTATCACATCACGACCTCGAATATTTTATATGGAGTTAGCACTGAAAAATTTAAAATGTAGTATTATAACATCTCATGTATATTTTATTATTAGATGGATGATTCTATAATTTTTCTTATTGTGAATACTATTATTATTCCTCTAGTAAAAATTTTATGAAATATTGAGTATGGATTATGTATATAATTATATAGCCCGTATATATCATATAAGATGGGATGAAACATTTTATACTACAGATCGACCATTAATCATCAATTAGTGGAAGGATGAATCTGAACACCCTATGGAGATAAAATAAAAATATAGTTTTGGTATATACTCATAAGGGATATTTTCACAAATGATTATGGGTTAAATAAATATTTAAACTATGCCTATTGTTTAGGAATAATTTCTTATTTCATAAGGATCTCCATAGAGTTTCACCAAATCATAACACTATGTTTCAATAGAACTCATCCCTAGTGTATAAATATTTATAATTATTCATATATAATGTCCCCGACTAACTTATTGGGATTGGAGACGAAACACTACAGTAATATTAGCATGAGATTCATTTGTCTTAGTGCTTCCTAGTATGGTGAATCTATTCAATTTTATTGAATAATTAGTATTTAATAGATCTTTTCATTAATTTTTATAAACACAATAATTTAATGGTTAGGAATCGGTGTAATCTACGTAAAATCGATGATCTTTTTTTCAATTATAGAGATATCATTTTTTACAATATTAATCACTAAAATGGATATCATCATCTTAGGATAAAAAGGGGGGATATTCCCAACACAATAATATATATAATGTTTTTTTATTATCAATCCATATTAATACCTTTTCATACTTACTATTTATCCATTTATATTCACAGATTTAATGACTGGAATCATTATAGATTGCCTTGATTTGTGTTTGGTAGTCATCAAAAATGATATTTATATATATTCAAAGAGAAAGTATGTGAATTAATTATATTGAAGAATTTTATTAATTACCTATGTAATGAACTGTTATATAATATAATTACTATATGTAAATTGTTTCTTAATAATATTTCATTAATCGTTAATATATTATATTTTGAGGGTATAATGGTTGACCCTTGAAATAAAAATGTTATAGACATATTTCTCAGACTATCCATGGTAACTAAAATCTATAGTTTTCTTATATTGAATGGATACAAACAACACATTATTAGATGCTTCTCTTGGATATCAAATCCAAAAAAAGATTTATTAGAATAGGAATTATGTTCTTATAGAATTATTAATGTGATGTGAGTTTAAGATATCTAAAGTGTTAGTTTATCTTCATGAATATTCTTCCACTACCATAATGTAAAGAATGGGTTTGAAACTATAGTGATTAATTAATGAATGAAATGGGATGTTCCATCCTGAATAATGATATGGTGATAGATTATACCTCACACAAATTTAATGTTAATGAGAAAAATTACATGAATCATGGTTTATATTTAACAATAGATAATTTTTCATTGAAAATATAGAGGAATTGAATGTATATAGAAAGGTGTTATATATAATGATTATAAAATATTGAAATATATGTTTTAATAGAAATTTTAGAGTATTCACCACAAAATATTATTGGTTTTTATAAAGGATTATGATCCCTTACTTCATTACCATCCTAGGATGGTATGTGGAAGATGCTCTGATAAAGAATTTGCATGATTAGATGTCTATAATGATGATCCGAATAAAAATAGTTATTATTTATTTGAATAGTATTTATCTTGAAATGATATTGAAGCGGAAAGGTAACTCTGTTCTTATATAAATGTTCATATATCCATATATAAGATGATTAAGAAGGAAAAAAGAAATTTTTGAATAGTGTAAATGGAAAGTAATGTTGTTCAGGTCAACCATGATCATGCTAGAATAATATGGATATAAAGATAAGTATGTGTCCCATCAATACCCAAAATGAGGAAGGAACTATTTGATGAATATATTAGTTTATAATATTCTACTCAACCTATATGTATGAATATGATTAGAGACCTACAATTGTCTTTATTGTGGGACAACATGATGATAGATATTGTAGAGTTTGTAACTCGGTGTATAGTATGTGATAATGTTAAAATAGAGAGAGTAATGTATAAGGTGATTTTAATAGAATTACCCATACCAGATTAAAAATTAAAACACATCCAAATAGACTTTGTCAAAGAAATCTTCAGAACATTAATGTGACATAATTCTATAAGAGTTCCATTCTATCAGCTTAAGAATCCATCATAGTTAAATTCTAATAGATAAGACTTCTATATTCATAAAATTTATAGAATTTTCATTAATCAATCAGTAAGGTTTCATGGATTAACATATATAATTCTATATGATAGGGATATATGGTTTACCTAAATGTTCTATAAACGTATTAAACCACATATTGATAAAGTGTATCGTTTTGTAATTATTATGGTCCAAAAATATATTAGTAGTTCTAGAGGTGAATTCAATATACAGAATACATTTTGAGAGTTTATATATGGATTAGAAAGGTTTTTGGGATCAATATCTTCATTTAGTGGTATTTTATAATAACAACATCTTTTAGTTGAGAATTCAGATAGCTCCATATAAATTCTACTAATTTTGGAAATGAATAAATCTACTATGTTGGTAAATGTTTGTGAATAGAAGGTATCATATCCTGATAGAGCTATGAAAATAGTACATATGTTTATATCCATTCAGAAACTCATAAGGAAATCTCAGAGTAGACAAAAATTTTATTCTAAAAATCATCAATGAGAAATATATTTTGATCATTGTGACATTAAATTCATATGAATATATATTCATAGGAAGGTTATGATTCTAAAAAATAATTCAATGTTATGACGTAGATTTATTACTCTATTTAAAATTACTAGATGAATTGGGATATTATTTTATCATTAGGAGCCTCCACCAAATATCTCTCAGGTTCACGATGTGTTCCTTGTATCTCTCATGAAGAAGTACATACCTGATTATTCACATGAATTGAACTCAAAGTTTATACCAATGGATAAATATATCTTATAGTGCGAACTAATGGCGGTGATTGTTGATTATATATGAATATTGATTTGAAACAATACAACTAACCTGGTCAACATTGTGTGGGGAAATCATTAAATTAATACAGATGCATGGAAACAATTGGATGTGATGAGCCAAATATATTATATATTTTGTATAGAAGAGTGATGAAAATTAAAGGGTGAAATTATTATTAGGGGTATAAGGTAAAAAAATTATGCCTTATTTAATTTTGAATAAATTTAAATTTATCCATAATTACTATCATACGCAACAACATTTTTATGAAAATTAAAATGTATCATTAAAATGAGACCATTATATATGAGCCACTACAATTGGTGGATATAAACATCAATAAATAAATTATAAAAAATGTATGTTTTAGAATAGTATAAAATTAATTAATAACGAATCAATTGATTATAAATTAAAATTATAATCATTTCAAGGTAAAAGAGATGTATTTTTAAAAAATGATATTTATGTGCGCAACATATTTTAATCTTAATAAAATTAAATTATGACTAAAGGTTAATGATTTTAATGAAATGTATATATTATATATTCAATTAATGTTTTTAAAACTCATATATTGTATTTTCAGGGCATGCGATAATAATGAATATAATTTTGGGCTAAAACATTGTTATTTTATAAAAATGATATATTCATTGTGCGTTTTTCACTTATTTTAAAATTAATTTATACAAATTATAGTTATTTAATATTTTAAAATGGATACAATATTTGGATTCATGAGGTCTTTTTTTTTAATATGAACTCTTATTTTATTTCATAAAGAATTGTAATCGGGGTAAAATTTATGCACTCTACAAAGTATAAATCTATATAACCCTTATTGAAACCATGTGTTTAGGTACAAAATTTATTATTAATTATTATTAAAATAATTTAATTTGACATTAACCACCATAGGAACTAAATTAAGTTGTATAAGTGAAAATTTTCCATAAATGTGACTGTTATAATATTTAAAGGAATGAGAAATACAAATTGTCACTAACTCACCTTTAAATATCTTATATGTGGTAACATGTGGATAAAAGTGTGGTGTGAGTGAATATTAATCGATATTCTTACTATAGTAATAATATTTCAATTATATTAATTTATTTATAGTTTTCATTGATTATATAATTTACTAAAATTCATATATAACACTATTATAGGAATTATTCGATTAATATAAAAATAAAATTAATGATTCTAAAAATATTAAAGGTAATAATATTCCGATGAAATATTTTGATATATATTATATGTATATATCATATTACTAAAATTTTTATAGATTATATTCGAATTTCATATTTTTCTATATATAATAGAAGTGAAATTGAATAAATAGTGTCAAAAATGAAATTAAGGATACGTTGTGAAAATAATATTTTAGTAAATATTTTAAAATTAAATAATAGGAGGAAAATATATATATTACATGTTATAGAATTTAATTACATGTCCATCTATTATACACTTATCACCATAAAAGTTAAATTGTCACCCTTTAAAATTAATAAATTCATTTCCATGGTTATTTTTAAATTTAGTTAACCATTGGGTCAAAAATTTAAAAAAAGGTTAAAAATTATGAAAAAACTATATAAATTTAATTTTATGAGTTTATATATACCACATAATATTTTACATTATATAACTTTACATTTTTAATCAATTCCCTTTAATAATAACATAGTTATATATTATACGTTTTTGTAATTCCATGTGTGATCTTTCCCTCCATTATAAAAGAATAACCATTCCCTCTATTCTTGAAACCACATACAAAAAAAAATAGATTAGAATATCCATAAAATAACAATATAATAATTATTTAGCTTATTTTATTCCCAAGATACCAACCCTATATTTCTTAAGAAATGACATATACAATGTCTCTCTATCTCTCTGTTGATATAATTGACATAGATGATCTCTTTAAATTTATTTATTCTTCCACATTCTATAAATATATAAAATTCATAATGAAATAATATATTATGTATCATAGATATACGAAAATTTTATTATCATTTTTCAATCCATTATTCACCATACTATCCTTCATATGAGAACTAAAAAAATTGATCATGGATACATACATCATAAAGTCTCCATGTATCAATACTATTAATTTTTCATCAAAATATTTTTGGATAATTATTATTATAGTTATAATGTTTATATTTTATACTTATGAAATAATTCTGACAATAAAATTAATATATCATATTTCCCTTCTTACATTCAATTCTATTTGTAAATGATAACGTCGTTCAGACGTGCATATCGGCTACCACCTTCACGAAGTGATGTGATTCATTTTTTATTTCAGATTTAAATGGACTATAATAAAGAAAATAAAAAAACATATGATATATATGATATAATCCTGATTTTTAATAGATTATTATTATTTACCTTTATTCCATTCCATTTTTATAACACGAAAATAGTGCTCATACGTGCGTATGGACAACTATGTCAATTATTAGTTTAATTTATTTTTCACAATCTATATTTTATTGAAGACCAAATAAATATATATAATAAATATATATGATTTTTATTTCAATATAATAATTATACAGATTATAAAATCATTATCAATGTTCAATTACCAAAACTACCAAACAAAAACACACTTGAAAATTAATTATTTTTGACCCAAAACAATGATTTAATTAAGAATTGTTGACAAAATATTGATATACAGTTATATGTAAATCATATATGATATTATATATATGATAATATACTATGTATCATAGATATACTAAAATTTTATTATGAGTTTGCAACCAATTATTCACCAACCTATCCTTTAAATTTGAACCTATATAATTGATCATGCAAACATACTACATTATGTCTCATTGTATCAGTACAATTCATTATTCATCAAAAACATAGTAGACGAGTATTATTATATATATAAGGTTTATATTTTATAATTATGAAATTATTATTATTATGTAATTATTATATCATATCTACCTTCATACCTTCTATTCCATTTAAAAATGATCACGTCACTTCTGCTTGCGTGTGGACTACCACATTCATAAAGTGATAGGGTTTCATTTTTTATTTGAGATTTAAATAAACTATAATATAGAAAATATTATTAAAATATATTTTTTATATTATATACTCATTATTATTAAATGGATTATTATTATTTACTATTATCCCATGACATTTAAAAAAATGTAGAAACAGTGTTCATGCGTACGTATGGCCAACCATCTCAATGATTTATGTAATTCATTTTTATATCTCTATAACTTATTTAAGACCCTATATATATGTAATTAATATATATGATTTTTATTTTCGTATTAAAATTATAGATATTAAAGTACTGTGATAATTTTTTAATGGACAAAACTACCATACGAAAACATACATGAAAAATGAATCAACGGTCACACAAAATAGTGAATTAATTTAGAATTCATGATAAAAGAGTGATATAAGGATACAAGTAAAACATCTATGATATTATTTATATTAAAATGATTCCAAAATAAATGTATAATAAATTTATATTTTCTTTTATGGGGTATTTATCAGATATGATTGATGTCGGGCCTCATTTAAGGGTTTATTTCGAAAGATAATCATTATTTGGGTTGTTTTTGTTTAAGTGTATTATGGAATAATTCAGTGAAATTTATATTTTAATCAAAACATATTTAATTTTAATATTATTATTTTTAGAAACAAAATATTTTTCGTAAATTTTAGGCTATTTAATTACTAATGATAATGATTTTTTTTGAGGATAACCGACTATATTTTCATACTCGATCTTGAATATCTTTCTCTTATATTTCCATGTTTTTCCTAAAATTTATAAAATATTGTATTGGAAATTTTAATGTGATTTGTTAAAGAAAATTATATTCTAATAGGAATTTATAAAAAATGGTTAAAATATATCTTCTTTTCATTTTCGGAATGAGGTACTTATTCATTTTTTGTACAATTCATGAAAGGAATGTTTTAAAAATATAATAGACAAACATTATTTATGTCTATCATGAATAGTATAATATTTTATGATTTCGTTACATTTTTACATGATTTATTCAAAATAAAAAAATTTCCATAGTATTTTGGAAAATTTTAGACAAGTAATTTCATATTGAAAATTGACTTTTCTTCAATAAATTTTCCAAAAACCATTTTATGGTATTTTATTCAATGTTAAAGTTCACAATTAGTTAAACCATCCATCATATTTATTTTTATGGTTTATGAATAGTTATACTAGGGAATGTATCATTATTCAATAAGATAATAAGTCTAGTACATAAATTTATTGATTTTAAGGAATCTTTATTAGGGTAAATTTTTTATTCATACTATTAATGAAATAAAATTTTTATATAATTGTTGGGAAAAAAAGTACATATACCCTGACTAAATTGGTTGGCCTCATGAGGAAAAAAGTATTTGAAATTTGGTAGGGTACTTACCCATTTTTGTAGTTGTCTTAGAACAAGGAAGTGATTGTTTTGAATGTCTTCACAGAAGGCCTCGATGATATGTTCTAGATGTTTAACATTATGTTTTCTATAATTATAAAATCAATAATTTATATTCATATGAATATTTTAGTAGTTATTATATCCATGGATAAATATCAACATCATGTGATTTTTTTTTTTTAATTATTTTTTCATAATTTATTCATTCCATATTTTCTTGAATTATTTATCTTTTGATGTATTCATACCGTTAGAGAGAATATAATCTAAAATATTTCATATGTTTCCTCCAAAAAATTTGAAGGGGTGTGTTATTTTTTCAATGAAGTGATATGGTAAAAGGAATAAACATGTTCTTGATGAAAATATAACATTTTATTTCAAACAAATTATTTTCATAATAATGTTTGCATCACGTTTTTGAATACTAATAAACTATTATGTTCTCTTTGATGCAAAAGTTTATATGTTATATAAATATAATAATGTAATTTCATCTTCTAGGATTCTTATTTTTGTCATTAATGAACAAACCTTGTTCATTTTTTAGGTTTACCTCAATTATTCTCCCAAGAGACTGATGAACAAATAATAAGGTATTATGAAACAGTCTCAATTCCTAATTCTAGGATGATTAAACTATAATTATAAATCAATTATATGTATATGGATCATTTTGTTAGAAATATTTGTTCATATCGAACAAAATATAATAAAACAATTATTTAATCAAACATAAAAACTGACCTACATTGAGTCTGGATTGATCATTAATGATGAACATCACTAAAAAATTTTCATTGGTGGTATCCATGAACTCATTTATTTATGAAAAACCCCTCCTTGTTCAAATAATCCACCTAATATCGACTATCCTTCATAAAAGGTTATCCTCCATGGATCCTATTAAATATCTATGGTTATGCTCATAACCCTTGGTATTTTCCATAAGAGTTATTATATAGAGGAGGATTACAAATAGAAATATAAAAAATAAAAAACTTATTATTTTATTAATTAACCAATCCACCCATGGACCCACTTAATCCCAACACCTAACATGCCCAAAGGTAATTACAATCCTCGGTAATACCTAAATTCAAAATTTATTGTCAGTCATAAATTCCCTATCATATAATATTCATTTGAGTGATTCTATTGTTTCATTAAAACTACGCGTGCATGATAATATATATATATGAATATATATTTATTATATCAAGACTGAGTCTCCCCCATCATTAGAATTCCATGTCAACCTAGTTCCTATCATTGATAATAATCCACAAATGATTATAAATTTTTATATATGAAAATCTGTTTGTTTCATTCTACCAACCTCAGTTATTTTAATCCCAAAAAGTAAAAAAATATTGAATCATATAATGGTACTAAGATCATATATAGTTCTCCTACTCCCATTTGTTCTCATTTAGATTATCAATCTATAATCAGAATCAGGCCAAAATAATACTCTCTGATAGGGTATCTTATCCTATTGATCCTTGATCTCTAAAGGGTACCGTACGAAGGTACATCCATCCAAAATATTCATCTCCACTGGTCGATATCGTGTGATGGGTTATCCACATACCATCATTGTTATGATACATAGAAGACACTATATACCTCATATAATAATGGAATTTGGAAACAATAGATTTATACTTCACAAAAAACAAATTGTATCCCAAAAGTGATAATAGATACTTGATAAAACATGTTAGCACATTAAAATATCAACCTTTCACAGTGAGTTGAGGCCTTTTAGAATACAGGTTCTCCCTCATCTAACTATAATAAATTTCATAGTTTGTTCATGAATGATTTCTATGAGCTCTTGGTAGTCTACATATGCTTTTGGAAGATTTAGATCATCTCTTTTGTAACTCACACCAACTCATGGACTATGACCATCGACTCTCCTAGTCCAATCTACCATATTCATGACCTAAAAAGTTACCCATAAAAGGCCTCGAATGGCTCCATACAGAAGGTGGAGTGGAATCATTTTTATATGAAAATTTCACTAGCGATAGGTTGTCATCCCAACTGAATTAAAATTTTATCTTCAAATCTCAAAGAATCCCCTCTTGAAAATTAATGGTATGCTCAATATAGCCATCTTTCATGAGGATAAGCATTACTATCAAACAATAATGAGTCAAAAAAATTCAACATATAATGATATACTTAATTAGTATTTTAATAAAGTTTCATTAATTGAAACAATAATGATGGTAGCTTTATTAATCAGAACAATATTTTGTTTATAAAGGCATCTTATTCACATTACTAATTTCTGCTCCAAGATGGATAGAATGGGGAATAAATTTTTGTAGTTGTTCTATTACCATCCAGATTATATAATTTCGTCCATCTGATCATGGATACTCCATCATTTAATCTATAGATACACCTTCATACATCTATTTTGAAACCTAAAAGGGTTGATCATGTCCTACTAGAACCTAGTTACCTACTAAAAAATGTGGAACTAAGAGACAAATCCATCTGTAGATATATTAATCCTTATAAAAATAACTGAGTCCAAATGTAACATTATATATCTTACACCTATTGATATTGTTATGAATGGGTGGAATGAAACTATCATAGAACCTCCTCTTACAACATCACATAAACCACAGTCCACTATAAAAAAATGATGATTTACTCCCTGCTTTCAAAAAATACATCAAGAACACATTGAGGGGATACATGAATATTCAAGGTCTCAATATAAACATCTCTATGTTGACTTTACCAAATATGATGAAAATGTGGAGTGGTAAGGACCTTTTACTAGAGGTGTGATTTTCTATCTTTATACACTAAGGAAAACATCAATGAGTCTATCAACTTTGATGCCTCACTGACAAAATTTAAACACAATCTCTAATTAAGGTAATATTTCACCATGTTCCTCTAATAGAGAGTAGTTACTATATATAAGTCATAATCATTGAGTAAATCTATCCACCAACTCTATCGTTATTTAGAATAAATTAATGAAAAAATATACTTGTTACTAATATGGTAAAAATATAAAATAAAACCCTCACCCATACGGTTTTGTCAATATATATTCTGGGTGATGTATGTTGTTTCCATATCTATAGCATGCGTGATATTGTTATTCTAATGTCATATCATCTATCAGAACCCATAACATATAACCTCTTCCATCCACACCAAAAAACATTGAATACTAGTTCTAGAGGCACCATTGTACATTACATACTAAAATCCCTTCTCTTGAAGTATCAAGATGGTGATACTCATAAACCTCTTTCGAATTTGTTCAATATTTTTATGGAAACACTCTATCCACTTGAAATTAAAACATTTTTAAGTCAAATATATCAAGGGTCCCAATGCTCTAGAAAAATTCTTTAAATTCATTACTAGTAACTAGACAACACATGGAAGCTCTGTACATATCTCAATGTCTTAGATAGTTCACAAGATATCACAGTATTAACTAACAATGAGACCTCTACTACTCCCTCTTATGATAATATATATCCCTCTTTGTAGAACTCTATAATACTTAACTGATTATTCACGTGATACCCATAATATTGGAGGTCTCCGAGATTGTCCAATACTATCCATATATGTCTCACGTTATCCTCCTCATATTTATAGTGTATAAATATTTCATTGATGACGACAATAAAACAATGTTCCATGAAATGATGAATGCTCTTTTACATGTGTCCCATTAACAATTATTTATAATTATTCTTGAATAATGTCATAACCATATACTTATAGTGTCATTAAGGACATTAGATATCAAACATTTATATATTATCACTCTGAGTATAGAGTTACTGATTGACTGACATTTAGTGAATCACTGCGAACTGCCAAAACCCATTAAACTATAAAATTAGGTAATCAACTTATAGTATTTGATACATATTTTTTATGGTCACCTTATTCTGCTGATTCTAATCAATAAAAACATCGAGATCTTATCCACATTCATTTTTAATCAACTTTAGGATACCCAAAAAGAGTCAAATGGTATTAAAAAACCATTCATCTTCAACTCCTCCTATTTCACCTTCATCTCATGAAGAACAATTTAAACCATTAATTAATATAGATCTTATATAAAGAAATATCAGTGGAGTATGTCAATTTTTATTTTGATATCTTATTGGGGTGGTAAGAATGAAACATTGTGAAGACATCATTATAATCCTCCACGGCTATGGGACGCTGAGAACTCAAAACATCTTCTCCTAAAAATGTTCCACTACTGAACTGGGGATTAATTAGTTATATCCTCCTATGCATGATCCCATCAAACTCTAACTAGAATTACAAGAGTAGAGTCCTTCAAAAAAAACAATCGAGCAGAAGGCTTAACTAGAATTTCAAAATCATTAAAAGAGGAGGTGTTAAAAATAGTTGAACAACAGTGTGTGTAGAATTACTATATATAATGTAGATAAGAAAATTATGATACCTCTTATTATAAATAGATCATCTATGTCATAATCCGCAACTACTTGTACATTTCCTCATTCCTGAACAATATCTACCGTGGTTGTTGTAGATCCCATGATTGTTGCATTCGAAATAGATCAAATCATCTTCCACCTCCACTACTCAATGAAATCTTCTTCCCCATCATTCTCCCTAAGAACCACCAATCTATATCCAATGCATATTCCTAGGTGGTCTATTGAGCATCTCTCTATTATCTTTGAAGAGTGACATAAAATACCACATGAGATATCCTTGACCATAATAATTGTATCCTCACATCCCCCTCATCTGACAAGATCAATCATGATAGACTTAGACTATAGACCATCAATCAGAATACTTTATTTGGAAAAAAATTTCGTTATTTGATCCCAAATTCTATAATCATAATTTTCATAGTGATGTATTATCTCTAATGTGTCCACTACTATAGATAATCATTAGAGACTACTCCAATAAGAATCAATCATCCACTATGAATTTATCCAGTACTCAGAAATAGGTTAGAATGGAAAAAGATATAACCATAGGCCCGATATCTTAGTGATAACCATGGTTGATGGTATGATCATGAAAGAAAAAATCTGGAACAATATCGATGGTCTGTCAAGAAAGGTTAGTAAAACTCATTGAATAGTATTCAACATACATGTTTCCATGTTAATTCTCAAAAATCTCATA
The DNA here is from genome assembly GCA_963277665.1 of Viscum album. Taxonomy (NCBI): domain Eukaryota; kingdom Viridiplantae; phylum Streptophyta; class Magnoliopsida; order Santalales; family Viscaceae; genus Viscum; species Viscum album. The sequence continues at coordinate 1,275,981,965 of OY728141.1, read as the reverse complement.
GATGTGTAATTCTATGAACATTGATGATATATATTTTCTATAATAATATTCTCAACCTAAATATAGGAGCTAGCTTCCTTATAATGCATCCAGGTCCCTAGATGTAGGCATTCTCATGTATATCTTGGAAGAAGGCTCGCCATTTGGAGCATCATTTGACCAGGATATTTCATAGAAAGGAGGAAAATACACCCAATAACATAAATCAATACCTAAATAGCATTGTTCTATGCCTCAATCTGAAAACTATGGGGTAAAAAAAAATTAAATAATATGGAGTGTGTTTACCCTAAACACATCCTCATCCTTTATTTTCTGATCATCCTTCTACTCGATGGGTGGATGTAAGTCTAGGAAACCACATTCAATTACCATCATCTATAAAAAAAACCTAAATCGAATCCTCATATCTAGGTGGATCATTTTCATGATCCTACTATAGATTCATAACTAGATTTTATTATGGGGGAGTCCTAAAAATGTAAAGACATACCCTGGTTAAGAGATTAAATATAGGGATCACACTCAATTAGGACATGGAAACCACAACCCATTCCTATGTGTTGGATGTACTGATGCTTTCTCTAAACCCAGTATGTAAATATATTGATTGTTTAGGTAGATTTTAAATGTCACATTTATTACTATGTCGACTACCATATCATCACTCATTTCATCAGATCAAGATAAAACTCAAAAAACATTAACATTTTTTCATAGGATCCCAAATAAAACCTTATATTAAGAAAAAATACAATCATTGGCCCTCATATGGCCTCATCTAAGACAGATATTTCATGAAATAACCTCCCTAGGGTCCACCTGGCTTGTGATATATTACGTGTGACACCCTAAGACCATCACTAATAGTCCAAGGGCCTTAAATATGAATTGAGCAGGTATGTTGTCGACCTGGGTGGCCTTATCATAATTCAACAATGGGAACACCCATCCACAACACTAACTACCAAAATAATACATAATGTCAAAATTCCATAAATACCAAAATTCATGAAAATAACTATTTCCCTAGTTATTGAACTACAAATTTAAATGAAATATTTAAGATATATATACTAGGCCACTAAGATTATAAGAGTGAAAATTGGTTATAATGATAAGACTACTATTAAATGAAACTCATGGAACTAACCACTGTATATGCATAACATATATTCTATTCCAACTCTTACTCCACCTATGATTCCATTTTAATGCATATTACTTTCATATTCAATGGATTGTATTTCAAAATAATAGGCATGTTTGCAAATAATAATACAATGTTGGACACCCTGAAATAATAAGACATAAAGCATCAAGGGATAGAAGTCAACTAAACATCACAAAAGAATGTTACATTGTATTCAAGAAAAATTAATAAAAACTAGATTTAATAAATATATACACTAATTATTAATAAAAGGACAAAACAATACTCATATCCTAGGATTCTTCTTGACGTTTCAAAGTACACTCATCCAAGAGAAATCACTCCTCATGTTTTCTAAAATAGATGACACTCTTCTAAGATGTCATGAATTTCTATCATCTAACTTAAGATGTACAAAATATAACTCTGGAGATATGAATAGATACAATAAGTGTTATCACCCAAGGATAATGGGGGATTCCAAACCCTTATAATATTAAACAATTAAGATGTGGATACTATAACTTCATCGTAAGTAACATCATTCTGGAACTAACATAGGGATTGGTGATAAATGATAACACTTTGGGCCCCATGGAGGGATACAATTCTCTATATAAGACCAACAACAAGAGCGGATAACTCATCCTATTAATATTATATTATACTTCACAATACCCTCATAGGGATAAACCTATTAAACTTAACCTACTATGGATAGACTATACAAAAGTTATAAAGGTCCACAACAGATGTAGTATGAAGTACACGATGTGTAATGGGGTAACACACCATTACTTCCTAATCCGTACAATACCAGTGTCCTATAGACCATTTTATTGTGCTATATATCATTCTCATGTATAGATGTAATTTCATTGTACATTTTCCATGCCTCTGTACAATGGAAATGTTTTATTACTCAAGATAATACTATCTTTCATAGTAGAGCCTATGTATTTGGCCATTCCTATGAACATTGAAATGATTTTTCCCATGTACAATTCAATTAATGACCATTTCATTGGAAAATGATCATATAGATTTTTTAGGGTCCACATGGTGTGTGATATTTAACGTATATCATAAAAATATTATTTTTTGAAATTGTTTCACACGACGTGTGTTCTTTGGACTGCATGCCATGAATAATAGGATTTTAATGAAACCTAATAACTCTTCATGAATCTTTCTCACACCTACACTATCATTGGATACACTATAAATTTATCCAGTGAAAAAAACAGACCACATTTGGGAAAATTCTTATCAACTTTGGTTATCGAAATTTAGCCACCCAAATTCTCTTGAGAAATGTCTATTTTTGCACCGCATTCCTAGAATTCCAAAACACTAAAAATATGATCTCCTTGTCGAAACATAATAAACTTTCATCATAAATAATCAAAACAATGTTATTTATATGTAATATAAATATATTTTACTGATCTATTTCTCTAAAAAATGATTTCATAATGATAATTCAATGGGAATATGTCGAACCACTTAACAATTATAATATCGATGATGATTTAGTGGGGTATGTCAAAAAATGCTCACTAATATATTAATAAATAATCTATAAATAGAATATAAAATAACACTCTGATATTGTATAAAACACTTTTCATTACAGTATATATAGGGGTAGTTGTAATACATATGAAAATTGATACACACTAGTAAGAAAATGTTTTATAGAATATTTATTTTTTATCCTTGTATAGTTCAATTTATTATTAATATTAGTATATAACAACGATATAAATTTATAAAAATATAGTGCACATGTTATTCCAATATATGTAGAAGTTAATTGGATAATAGAAAAGGAAAATCTTCATTGTTTATTGCATTGTTGAGATTCTAATAGTCGACCCAAACTCTCCATTATTTCACTATTTTACTGGAAATAAACTCATATCACCTTATTAAATGGATAATTAATATATTCTATGGAATGAATTTTTTGAGTAAAACCTATTCAGAAACTTTTAAGGGGTATATGATTCTATCATCCATTAACATAAATACCACATTAATCACTACATATGTCATGGGAGGAGCGAAGATATTTTTTGGATTTCTTGTAAAATTTCTTATATTCATTTAGGTAAACATTTTGTATACAAAAGTAAATACTAACATATTTAATATCAATAATAATAAAAGAATATAATTCCTCCTCTATTTAATATATATTATTATATAATTCTTTTAGACTATTTAGAGTTAACCACTTCCAATAATTTTCGATGATTCTACATCTTCTAAAAATGATTACCATATGGAAATTATTTTTTTAGATATATATTTGGTGGCTTTTGTATTTAGGATATTAGTTGTAGAAATAAATTCCTCATAATTTTCTCCATTTCTGTGAATTATTCCTCATTTTAAAAATAATTAGTTTCATCCTCATTAGTCATATATATATTCATTATCAATAATCTCTAAATAGATTTTTTACCCATCAAACTAAACCTCCCACAGTCATCTAATTTAATTAATAGTTTAATGAAATAAAAATATTGATTTTATTTTCTACACCAGGAGGAGAAATTTACCATATCATTATTCAACAAGAAAAATAACATTCCTTATTGAAAAGATTATATCATTCATCAAATATAGGAATATATGAAAAATAATTATTGGGAAATCTCATTTTTTTTCTTTTATAAAACAAAAAAACTCCGAAAGAGAAGTTCTGAAACCGTAACCAAAACAAATTCAATAATAATAATGTCATATTAAATAGATCATTCAGATAAATATAGATAATCTCTTATGGGATCTGGACTACATATACTAATATTTTTAAACTCATTAAGCTCTATCAATTTTATATTGTCATTGAGATCACTAAGGGACTCAATTACAAAATCTAGCGAGTCATATAATATAAAATCAACCCATATATCAAAGTATATATGTGTGATTATATTACAAAATATCTATTATTTCCTCACTAAGATAAATCATATTGATGTTATCCATTTTTCGGAGTCAATTTCATGATGAAACATGGAATTCGTTAGAAACATTTATGATGAATCAATGAATGTGATATTGATGTGGAAAAGTTTAATTATCTCAATAATTTTTTTGTAACAATATTCTATCTTACCTTACTATAATATCACTATAAAATAAATAGATTTATAATATTATTTCATATTTATATATTGAGATTTTACTTTTCACTTCATACATCATTATATTAGATTATTTGTCTCAGTTTCTTCTATTTCACATTCTCCTTCATAGTAAAATCTTCGGCATGGGTATCTTACATATATTCTTTGGTCACCCTTAAAATTATAAATGTTTTATACATATAATCCTTATATGGTACATCTAGGTTTGCTTATAGATCATCCAAGGTATATTTTACAATAGTTAAGAAAGATATCTAAATCGATAGTTGATATTATACATAGATTGTTTAGGATTTTACTTATAATTCTAATTATTTTTAAGGGTTTTCTCTACCGATATGATTCATTGGTCATTTTTCATAATGAACATGATTACCAACTATATTATATAAGATAATTATTCATTATCTTATGGAAATTCTTTTTTATGAATTAAAATACATAAATTTCTCCCATATAGAATTGAATTATTGATTTATAGGTATATGTTCTTAAATTTCATAAGAATAAAAAAGGAGAAATTTGGAATAATTTTATTTCTCACAATAATTTGAATCCATCATTGAATTTTAGCTTATGGCCTTATTTTTTTATCAAGAAAATTTGTAATATACTTTAACACCTCGTTATAGTTAAAAAATTCACCACACCTATGAAATTTTCTATTTTATCTACATTAACATATTTTAAAGTATGTTTTACATTAATTTTAATCGATGAAAGAAGTATTTTTTTTGTTTGATAGGTTCTTTTTTATTATATATGGTCTAAAAGTTGTATGTTTTCATTATCATTGCATTTATTTTAATACTTAGCTTTGACATCTATTTTCCATAGTGAATTCTCCAGGTAGGTAATCCAATTTTTGATATACCATTAACTATAATTTGTTTTATTTCTAATCCCATTTTGTTGTAATACTTATAACACCCCATTTATCCACTAAATCATACCACACGTTAGAATTTGTTTTAATGAAAATTAAATTTTCAATAAATGTATCCTTAGGGAAAAAATATAGAGTATGATTTTCAATTGAATATCCTTTATTTGTGGACAATAATCTATAGTAGACTTAGAATCATGTTTATTGAAGCTTTAGATATGAGTTACAATCATTTCTATATTCTATGTTTGAGATTATATATGAAATAATATTCCTTCAATGTCATCTCATGTTGTAATGAATGATTGTATTTTGGGTGTGAAATTTAATAAATCTTCTCCTATCAGTGAAATGGGAAATACATGAGGTTGAATGAATTCATATTTTAGTCAATTTATTATGATGTTTTTATATAGTGAAAAAATTTATACATTTCCATGATAATCATCATCATATAATTCTTGTAAACTAACCCATGTTTTGTTAAATTTCTATAAACTCATCATTAACATGATGTTATTTTATAGAATTAGTGGCCTCACTAATATATTAGTGGCTATATTGATGGATGGTAGTCCATAAACAATCATATTATTCTCAAGTGGTTCTTATCAGTTTCCACATATCTTGTTTAGGATTTTTTCTTATGTAGATTCGGGTATGTATCTACCTATTTCGGTTACACATATTCAAATATGATAATGATATATCAAGAAATTATAATATATTTTTATATTCCTACATAAAATCCATGATATAGTGAATTGGTCATATTCCATGATCTTATTAAATGGAACTACTAAAATTAAATTTCATATGATAAAATTCAATAAAAAATCATTAAATAGAAATAATACAACTGAATAATCAATTTATATTTAATTATTTGTATAGTTTCATATATTATCCTCATCAAAATTCCATAAAAATTACACACCCATATGCATCAGCACATCAAAAGGGCATGGTTCTAAAATATAGAATATATAAATGTGACATATAATCACTAATACCACAATGTTTAGTATAGAAGTAAATTGTAAAGATGTTGATTAATTGGGAATGGTAGGGGAATATTAACATTGTTTATAATTATTTATTATTTCATTTATTAATTAGAGCATTAAAATTTGGACATAATTTATGGAATTAGAGGATATTTGAAATAGAATAATGAGAAAATAACTTGTGGAGAAATAAAAATCACTCTAAAATCATACATGTTGTGTCAACTTCAATGTGTGTGGTTTTTAATTTTTATGATCACATTATATTATAGAATAAAACAGTCAATTATTTATGAGAATCTCTAATGGAATATAATCTTATATATTTATCTTCCATTAATACTACCTAATAATTTTTGATTTTTCATAGTTAGTGAAATCTAAATAAACATAGTTGTATTGTGATTTGGTCTCATCAAAAGGGTACAGAAAAGATATCCATTGAAATAACATATTTACACCTGATATTAGTTTTCATAGCTTAGCTGACACCCTCACTATATTATACTAATATATTTGAAAATTATTTAATCTAAATATGATATAAATTTAATACATGAAATCCATAATATAAATCCATTATTTAAATGTGTAGATGATATTGTTAAACATTTCCGACCATTACATAAGTGTATTCTCACACATGATGTAATTCCATAAAAAATATAAAATGTAAAATAATAGATAACATGAACATACAAACATGAAAATGAACTAAAAAATAATGAACCACAAGTAATGAAACATAAATTTCATTCAAGATTCTGTCCTCAAATCCCAAATGTATAAACACGAAAATATAATAAATTGAAAAAGTCTCCAAACTCTCTCCCAAAAGGGAATTATACATTTTATCTATTTATCTGATCATTCTCCAATATTTCTAAAATAAATTTTCTTATGAATATTTATATGAATTCATTTAAATTTGGTGAAACAAATTTTTTTCGACATGGATCATTAATGAATCCTGGGTTTTAATCTTAATGATGAAAATCCAAATAGTATAGTGACAAGGATATTTTTTAGTGTCAAAAAATAAATGATAAAATCATTGAATCAAAAAAATCATGGTGTGACATTTGAAATACTTGATCATGATTTTACTACTTTGATATCTGTATTTGATCATGTTTATATATAGAACATATTTTATAAGATGGATATACTTCAACCAAGATCTTGAAATTTAGAAATTTAATGAAACTCAATGTTATATTGAGGTGATGACAAAATGATTTATGTAAATCCTATGGAAAATATTCATACATTGTGACAATAGAGCATGATTAATAAAATCTTTATCAAAACATCTCCTTTGTATTATTTTATTTTAAATCCCTCCTACTCATTTTTACATCGTGGGTTATTCTATTATGGTGTCATGAAAATTTGGATGAATTTTACCCTGGAGTTTTCAACATCTATATAATTTTTATTTAAAAGTATCACTTTTGGGAAGTGTTACATCAGATTTATCCATTATACGGTTCCTTAAATTATATCAAGAAATTATTATAATACAAAATCACTCTGAAAAAGTGGATAATTATGGCATGAAATATATAAATATGCATTAATTTTTCTCAAATTCATAAGAATTTAATAGTTTTCTTATTTTTGTAAAATTCTGTTGAATATAATATAATATGAAATATTTAATTTATTAATGTAGAAAATTCCCCATAGATTTATATAATTATTTTTTTCCCACTAATTTCTATTTGAATACCCCATTTACCTTTATTATAATGATTATGATGATTAAAATATATGATTAACTTGATAATATTTCAATGTGATTCAATAAGGGAGATCAATAAATGGGGATTTTTTGGATAAATGATGAATTTGTATGTTGGAATAAAAGAATGTTATCAATATCACTAATAAAAAAAGTTACCCAAAATTTTATTTACATATTTTTTTCTTGATTACATGAATACCTTTTTGGGTTCATTTATTTTCTTTTTATAATCTTTTTTTGAATCCACACTCATTAATTTTGAACCCCTATTTTTTTAATACTAGTGATTTTATATATTATTATATTTCCGCTCTATTATGATTGCATTCAACAATAAATAAACACCCTCAAATTGTTTTTTATTATAATTTAGTATATGAAATAGTGATAAAGTCATTGAAATAATTCACATATTTATGGGATCAACACATCACATTATATTCTTGTAGGCCAATAAAATTTTTACTATTAAAGGAGAGTACAAAATATTTAAAAATAATTTTAGTTTTCAAGGATGTAAAATTATTATTTTTTATTATGTTCTATAAAAATACCAGAAAATAGTTCAATTAATAAAACAATATTTACAAAAACAAGGAAAATAATTTGAAATAAATATTGTTTTTATTTGAGTAAGAACTTACATAGGTTATTTTACAAAATTCTATAAAAAACATTTTGGATCATTTTATTTACTAAAAAATTTTCAAAATCAAAGAATTATACTATTTTGTCACTATTTTAAAGAGTTTATTTATCTTTTTTTATTAATTTGGGAACTCTTGGTTGATAATAATGGGTGGTGTTCTTTTGAAACTATTTTCCATAATGTATACTCACACCATGATTTCATTTATAGTGTTTATAACTAATTTTATCTGCAAAATTTAAGAACACAATAATTAACATTGGAGGAAAAAATAAATAAATTTGTATAATGTAAGATAATGTGTGGATAAAAATATTAAATAGTAACCCATTTATAAAATGAATGAGTCATTCAAATAACTAGTAAAAGTGAATTTTAATTCATCATATTTTCTAGATATCCCATATATATATTTTTATAGCTGATATTGTAACAATCAGATCAAATACTCTCAGCTTCTACTATTCCGATCGGTCATCCAATTCGTAATGAAGATTATTTATATTTCACTACGAACTTATATAATAATCTATAACATATGCCTATTTTTAGAATAACTTAATATAAACTATGTTCATCTTTCTAATATAAAATTTTTACACCAAAAGGATGTTTTAGACTTATTTTTTAATTAATATTGGAAATAAATGGTATACTATGGTTTTGAATTAATGATTTTCCTTAATGGATGTTGAATATTATGAGAGGATGTTTCTAAAAATAATTAAAGTAAAACACTTCACCTCAGAACCATAATTATCATACCATGATTCATTATTGAAATAAAATTTGAAATATATGTATGAATGGTATACACTATGACATAAATGCTGTTGATCTAAAATAGGTCTTTATAAGAACCATATGTGACTATACATTATGCATTGAAACTTGAAGAGAGTTTTAGTAGAAAATTTAAAACATGTGTATTGATTTTATGAAACATGAATCCAATGGTGAAACATAAATAACTGTTTTTTATATTCAATTAATATTGAGTGAACATATCCATTCAATGACACAACCGGTCAAAGAATAAAGGAATCTTGGAGGATTTGAGTGTTTTTAGAAATGAATATCTCATTAATGAAGTAAGAAAAGATTCATAGGGATAATTTATAGATATATTATAGTGTATATATCTTTGTAATTATTGTACCATGATGAAATGGTACATTCCATGCCCCATATGGTAGTTGAGATAAATCATATAAAACCCATTATATTATTCTCAAAAGTACCTTTTCACACCATTATTCTAGTTATTTATTGAATTAAAACGTAGGTAATTATGTGTTAGTTAGGTTTTGGTTTGGTATCTATTTGAATATTTAGATAAAACTCATTTAAAATTAAATATTAGAGGTAATTTATAATATAATATGAAGTATGTATTAAAATTAAATGTGGTTAATTGTCGTATATATTTAGAAATTGTGAAATATTAATATCCTCTATTTTATAGGATCATTTGTGAAGAATATAAAATTTACACATATAGAATATATTGGTACATGAATGAGGATTTGGGAAAATTGAATATTATTGGATATATAGATTAAAGATTCGAATAATTTTTAATTATATTAAATGGAATATCATAACTAATATTGGATTTCTTGTTCATATCCTTAATGTTATGAAATTTATGACTTGTGTATTGAGGGTAACTCAATTCTATTTGGGTGATGTCTATTTTAGTGAAATATTATATGGTCAAACAATTTTTTAAATCCCCATTTGAATCCATTTTTTAATTTTTTTTCATTTGAGAGAGAATGTGATTGTAGAATTGGGTGTTCTGTGACCCCTTAATAACGTTATAACCACATACTAGCAAATTAGAGGTTAATCAATATATCAATACGTCATTAATATATTATATTTGGAGTATAATTTATATTTGAACTATTAAAAACATTGTGTAAAATCTCTTTATATTTGAAAACATTAGATATTCATATAATATATATTCATCGTGTCAGTTAAGTTATTAAAAAAGATCCATGAAATTAAATGAGATGATGTATTTTTTAGGTCAAACCAATTCACCCCAACTTAGGTTGTTCATTGGGATCACATTACAACAATTTATATCATAGACATAATTTATATCTAGAATCTGATTAAAAAATGTTATTTTAATAAATTTTTTCGAATGTAAATGGAGTAACCATATTTAATAGACACACATATTAAATACAAACTAACGAGGTGTAAAATAATTTATGATCTCATAGGATTTAAATATATTATATAGTTCTATGTGGTATATAAATAGTAAACAACACATGAAGAATAACAAAAATGATGAAAAATATTGTTGATTGATAATGTTAAGGAATATAATTATTTATTAGGAGAATTTTCTTTTCATATTTACATGAAGGGAAATATAATATTCAACACACAAAAGTATATGAGATAAAAAAGTTCAATTTATTTAGGTGAGAAAAATGTATCATTGGTCCAATTGTATCTTTTATATGATATATTTTTTACCATAAAATGAGTTTTAGCGGGAATATAAATGTCTTTGATAATTATATTTCTGAATTTATTCGTTCCACTCTTAGACTAGTTTAAGAATTAAAATATTCAGATATAATAAATAATATTAGCATATTATTACCACTTATATGATATCAAATGGACTCAGTTTTTTAGGATATTAATCATGGTGAGATAGTCCTAATGAATTAAACAACATGATACTTTCATTTAAATTATTTTTCAAACTGAAGAGATAATAAAAATATTAACCAATGTATATATCATTAAAGGATATTGAAAAGCATAACATTCATCAGGCTGAAAATGATGATGTTTTATGTGATTACATCTTATAAATTACAATAATAATGATGAAAAGTGGATAATACATATTGAATGGGAAGATAAAACTAAATGGATTCCATTATGGTATTTTTTTAAACATTATCATTAGGTTTCCAAAGAGATATAAATAGAATATGAGTATATTAATTATCCTTATGATAGAGAAATATATATCCCAATTAAATAATTTTATTTTGGGGAATTAAAGGGGAAATATATTTCAGAGGATGATTTATGTTTTTAGGAAAAATATGATACTGAAGACGATCCTTTATAATCCTTTGTAAACTATTGTATCTGATATTGAGATGGTATAATATTGGCCTCTGTAAAAAAATATAAGATGATGCGGGAGAAGGTAATGATCCAAATGATACAGTTTTTTATCTCTATTATTAATTATATTGAAATATTGAAATGATTAGTTTGAAAAATAATGTGAAAACGTGGATTTTTATTGATGTAGAATTGGTGTTACATTAATTTTCCGTAAGGTGAAGTGGGTAATACTGAAAAATAGTAATAGAATATGATATGAGTCTTTTAAAATACAAAAGATATGCTAATTAATAATTGATGTTTTAAGAAAATCAGAACATTTCATATGATTCTCAATTATCTATCATAGAATATTGTGATTGAATATGAATATATCGTGATTTTAAAACATTTCCATTATTTTAAAATTATATTTCTAATAATAATATCACAATGAAATTAGAAAAAGTTTTTCAGTCATTGAGGACTAACTACATATGCAATTTTTTTATAGTACCTATGCACATGTCTCTATAACTAAGAAACCGCAGACTCATTATAGACTTATAATAATGTATAATAATATTAATGAACTAGAAAATTGAAATAGAAGACAATTTGTGAAATTAAATACTCAATAATGAATGATTTAATTTTTTATCAATGGCGATTTCAAAAAAATAATCATAATAGAAATATAATATCATTACATGTGATAATCATTAAATATATGTGGTCCTAAAAGGGTCTACATGAATAATATATATCAAAAAAAGAATCTGAAATGAAAAATAATTTTCATAACATGTATTTAAATCTTTTAACATAAACATTCAATCATGAGGGTAGAAGATCAAAATTCTTATCACCTTTTAACTATGTTGCAAACATATACATAGAGAAACATTACATTCATGAGTGATAAACATTCACCAATTCTTGTTATAAAACATAATTATGTCTACCATTACATGACCTTCACGAGTAACACCCTAATTCCCAGTCATGTGAATAAAAAAATATTCTGATGTATAATCACAACATGATATTTCATCTTTTTAACAATGTATTAATGGGTGATTTATTACCCCACACATTATAACTAATTATTATTCATTTGATGTAAATTAATCTCTAATAAAACAATAAATATACAATACAAACAAAATAGATATAATAAACTATTTAAAAATATTTCATGTTTTATATTTGAACCCATAAAAATTAAAATGGGATTTATAGAACATTCAAATGAATGTCGTTTACTATTAATAATATAAACAATCCATTTAAATTAATGTGGGTTTTATGAAACTTCAAAATAGTTTCACAATTTGAATTAAATTTAATGACATCGAAAACTAAATCACCCAAAAATATTCACATTTAATAAGAAACAAGGGGAGTGAGAACTGAAACATAAACCCATTAGAGATTAATCATCTTGAGGATGGAGAAAAATTAAAACCTAATGAATAAAGTGTTTTTTAATGATTTTATTATTATTGTTGCAATTGTCATTTCATTGAGTCCCTTTTAAAAAAAATATATATTATTTTAGTAAATAAAAATGAAAATAAAAACATCGTGGAAGGGAAATAAAAATAAAATAGATTCCAAGATATATAATTGAAAAATTAAATTCAAATTGGAAATTATGAATTTCAGTGAATATAATGGATTTAAATTTATAAATAAATCATATATCTAAAATGAATACAATTGAGTTACCAAGTATGCTAACATTATACATGATTTATAATTATGTACATTATCCCTCTGTGTTGTCAAAATAACTTTATTAATAATATATTTCAAAAATATTATTATCTATCATATTTTATATAACTCATCTATACTTATTCTCTACATGTATATTAGTTAGTTAATATCTATTTTCAATATTGTGTGCGGGTAATCTTGATTTCATTGAACCATCCTCACAACAGTGGTGTGGGTTTTCATTATCCTCTTATATATAATAATTCATAGAAAATAGATGATATTAAAAATAATTTTTAATAATAATTTATAATTTTATAATTTCACATGATGTATGTTTTGGTTAGGGTTTCTATATAATAAATTCATTCAAGATCATTTAGTGATTTTTAGCAAACCAGTAGTGGTATCTTATTTAATGAGATTAATACTAATGTTACCATTATAGAAAAAATTATTTATATTATTTATTATTTAATATATTATCATTAATTGAGCTCTCATATTCATCCATGATATTAGTTTATAACATTTTCTTTTAGGTAGTTATACAAACACAATCAGCGAGATGCCGTATTAGATGGATAAATAAGCTTATAAAAGAGATTTATTTTGAGATAATATCATCATTATAGAATAATATTGATAATATTTTGAACATCTAAGTTTATGAACCATATCTAGAGATATTTTAATAAATATTAAATATTTTAGATGAATAAAATGAGATATTTTATATCATGGAGGAAGTTGTATATACAACACAATGTTAAGGATTTCATTTCAAAAATAATTATAGACAAATAAGGTGATTATAAATTTTATCTTCAAAACAAAAATTATATTATTTATTTAACTTTTACACAATAATTTAACCATATGATAAATTATGATAGGTGTAGGTGAAAAAATGGAAGTTATCACTTCATGGAAGAAGAATATTTCTCACCAATCCAATGGAGAATTCAATTTTTGTAATAAAACTTTATTAATGGTAGATAATAGTTAATTAAATAAAAAATAACAATAAATTTACCAAATATACTTATTTCATTGTATTGGAATTCTAAAATTTGATTTGGGAATGTAATAATTAAATGAATAGATATTTAAAAATGTTATACGGTTGAGGAATTTGGAATTGACTACGATGAATACTTGTATATTAAAGAAATATGATATTATATTTTGAAGCTAAGATTAAATAAACTTTATCCCAATATAGGGTATATAAAATAGTAAACTTTTATGACGAACCATTTTTTTAGCATGTTCTTGAAGGGGTGGTGAGACACCCCTTTTTATGTTGTGGGAATCATATTATTGTAATTTTTACCACTTAATATTAATATGGACAAGTTAACCTTTCCATGTGGCTCAATGAATTGAAAAAAGTTGAGTGGGGAATGTGATATGGTCCCTAATACCGCAACCATTCATTTCATAACATGATTAAAATATTTTTTATGTTTTGAATTAGATTTTTATCTTATACTATTTTTGGTTTTATTATGGTAAATAATTTTGACACAAGTAATTTTCTTTTTACACCTAAACTGAAATTATCACTTATTTTAAACAATTTACTCAATAATTTAAAATACTAAATACATTTTATCATTTCAAATTAATTTTAATAAGAACAACCAGTTTTATCTTTAGTGCATGTAACCCATAAAAAGTTGATTTCAAGAAAAATATCATTTTAAGAATTCAATTTATTAAGCGACAACATTTTTATTATAAGTCACAAATTGATGTTAATTTTTTTGAAACTAAAATAATAGTTATTTTAAAATTATATTTTACATTTGAATAAAAAATACTTACAGAATTCCATTAATGATAAAATTTATATTTTTACATTTACTGTTATCAATATTTTATAACATAAATTTTCAAATGTAAATAAAATTATTATATTATTTACTATATAGTAATATTTCAAAAATGGTCATTTTAGTTTGATGGTATAAATAATAAAATATATTATAAAAATATTATTTTTAGAAAATATTACATTTACACTATTTACAATTCAAAAAATACATATAATATTATTTTCTATGTTATAAGATTTATTTTTACCAAACCATTGATATTGATATATATACTTTAATTTTATTAATAATTCATAAAATATTTGAATAATAAATATTTTAAAATTAATTTGTACTGAAAAAATATATATATATATATATATATATATATATATAATATTCTATTCTATTATCATTTTTACTTATCTAATTATAAACTTTTAACTAACAATTCAAAAAATCATTATACCTATTGGACACATGTATATTTAATGACCATATTTTAAATGATTATATTTCCAATGACCATATATCCAATAGAAATATTTTCATTGACTAGATTTTGTTATAATATATAGATGTGCTAGGATCTGGCATTCCATTACCTATTATTATGCCACACATTTGATTTTTAATGACTTCAATTACATATCACATCACGAGTTCACTTTCATGAAGTTCTTAGTTAATATATTTTTTACGTGGAAACTAGTGATTATAAATAATTAATATGATATTTTAGATATCCTATATTTCATCATTTTAGTATTATATATTTATTTACATCGATTAATTTTGGAACTACTAAATTATTCAACAATCAGTGATGAGAAATTATTAGATTCATATGTTTTTTATAATGTTTTAACATTAATAAATAATGTGTTTTATTTATAATTCATATATTATATGGCATACTACATAATATATTTCAATCCATTTAAAATAATTTTTATAATTAATAACATATTGTTTATGTGACCATTATTTTTCATAAAAAATGGGTTTTAAATTATCCCCAAAATATTTCTATCCAAGTAATTTTAATTATCAATTACTAATAAAAATAACATAAGGTATAGAAAATATTTCCATCAATATTGTTATTGATGCTAAATAGATATAAATATTTCAATCCTGGTGATGAATTTGTAGCATATTTTTTCCCATATAATACAAATATATTAATATTTTTAAAATATTTATTAAAAATATTTACATATATATATATATATATATATATATCTCTCTTTTATCATTTTATATAGACATACCTTACACAAATTCATCTTAATTATCATATTTTTAGACAAATATTAAAATAATTATTAGGATAATATATTATAAAGAAAGAATGAAATGATATTAAAAAAATAAAAATTAAATCCCATAATAACTTATCCAATGGAAAGTATATTTAATCCTATTATAAATTTAGTAATCTATTTCACATCTGGTTGATTATTAACTCCCCTTATTCATACTTGGTTACTAATTTTTATATTATCTCATAATTATTTTACTAATTTAATAATTATATTAATCCTTTATAGTGGACTATAAAGAGAATGTGACTAACAAATGAATAACAATCTAAAAATTTAATCTATGTGGCAAGTTTTAGGTCTATCCTTCATGAAATAGAGTAAAGACTATGCTTATACAAAACCAAATTTTTTTACTAGTTACCCAATGATTAATTTGTTAGAATACTATATCCACATTCTATTTCCCAAACAAGGATGTAATTTCATTGATAACCACTATATATATACATTACTAAAACAGTGGGATATAATACTATACCTAAACTTATTCCATGGAATTTTCATTTGTTCCTTAACTGGTTATTTGTAGTCCAAAATCCAAAAAACTAAACTAATCCTTCAAAATAACATACCCTACTCTCTTACCAATTCTAGTGATCCAACAAACAAATTTCAATATTTAACTCAATTTCCAAAATCTAAACCACACTAATCATAATGTAATATCATATTTCCAATAATGGAAGTAATAATATCATTGAGGACTAGCTACCTATGCAATTTATTTTAAAATATTTTTGAATCTTCCTCTATAAATTATCAATAGTACACTTATTATATGATCCATATAATGTTTAAACAAATTTATAACATATGGAAATGGAAACATAGGAAAAGGTGTTATCTCAAATGATCAATAGGGGTGATTAAAAATTTCCGTAGTTATGAGTTCTTACGTAAAAAGTACGTAGACACAATAGAGACATATTGATATCCTGAGTGGAAATAATAAAACATATGTGTGATTCAATGGTCATGTAATATGAACATTAATCTAAAAAAATAAACCGGTATTTAAAATAGTTATAATGTACCAACAATTTCATTAATAAATATTACATCATAATATATGAATATAAAATATATTTTAGAGATATATGAAAAAAATATAATGGTTTAATTTATTTAGATACATGGTACATAATATTTTAGTTTTCTAAAAGACTATCAAAAAATATAATAAAGACATTCATATATATAAGACCTTATAAAAATAACATATATAAGTCATTCATCGTAACTTATTAATGAAAACATGTATAAGGGTGACCAAAGATTCTCAATATGTGTATAAATGGATATATTAATGATCAGAAAAAAATTATGATTGTGTTTTAAAAATATATGAATCCAAAATTAATGAATGAATATTAAACTTGAGAGTATAACATTGGAATAAGAAATAGATATGTCCCAAAATATTTAAGAATATAAAATCTTTTCCATAGTAGTCAAGTATAACTCCCAGGTATATTATTGTCGACAGGTTTTACTCCCCATTGCATAGAAATTTTTCACTATTAATACTATCATTGTGTGTTGGGATCACACCCCAATATGTACTTAATTTTTAATCCCATTAATATCATATTGGAATTGGTTTATTACCCATTTGTTGTCATGGTTCACTCCCAAGACTATCCTAGGGGATATAATCCTTTATTGAACACTGTTCACTCCCTATTCCAGTCTTGCTTAACTCACGAGATATCCATCATTATGCGATGAATTAGATGGATATATAATAACAGTATAACCCATCACATAATGAAATTTATACAGCCGTGTCCCACATGTTCATTCATCATATCACGAACCATGAAAAATAAATTATTTTCTTAAACATTTCAGTATGGAATCAAATGTGTAAAAAAAACATGTTTCATAATCATTTCATCAATTCTTTATAGAAAAATATAGTGAAAAGTAGTAGGTTTCAAGAAAATAATTCTTCAATATAATAAACCATACAGTTAAAAAATAATTATGGTTTAATTGTATCATATACATAGTAACTAATAGGTTATAAAAAAAGTTTCAATCCTTGATTACAAATTAATTTAAAAGGACACTCGAATCATTTCATGTGGAAAAATAACTTTTCTCTTTGGTATTAATTAATTAATATATATAAATTTTCAATATATCGTTGAATTTTTTTGTTAAAAAAGTATATATTGAAAATTTTGTTGTACGATATGAACAAATTACATATAATTATTTCTTGAATTTTTTGTTGTTGTATTAGATAAAAGGAATCATCCATTTCATATTTTTAAAACTAAAATAATACATCATTCAAAATATGATAACAAGATTACTTTGAGAATATATTTTTCTAAATTTAATAATCAGATAAAACATATTTCAACCACCATATGTAATTTTTTTAAACATTCATGAAAACATTTTACTGAATCATGAATGTTTAAGAAAAAATAATTTTTACCAAAGAGGGAAATAATTTTTGTTCTAGTTAAAAATAATAATTCTATTATATGATATCATTAAGAGAGGAAAATGAAATAAAATAATGTAATTTCATGTAATAAATATAGTTTACAAATTATCAGGTTTTTATAGGTAGGAATACCATAATATTTCACTCTTATAACTCAATCATAGACTATCCCGACATGTAGTGGGATTGTAACATAAAAATCATTATCACTTTGGTAACATTTGAATAATTAAACCATGAGAGAATAAAATAAAATATAACAATAAATAACAAAAAATAAATAGATTTATGATATTCATGACATTAATTATAAATGTGGATGTAGATACACCCATTAATGAAGGTATGTGTACAATAAAACATATGTCCCATAGAAGATAAATTTAGGCTATAAAACCTTACCACATGGTAATATTTGCCTCAAAACCACTTCGAATGGATAAACATATATATTTTTTTAATAACCATTACTTCCAAGTAATTCAACATTATAGTTATTTAATGGAATTATATAAACCCCATACTGGAAACAAGCGGTGAATATTTCTTATGTCTTAGTGAAATGAAATCTATATGTTAAATGCCCTAACCTAAAGTCTCATATTTGTTCATATACATTGAATTTTTTTAATAATAATCATATATTAATTATAAATGTACTATATAAATATACACATATATATCATACCATATATTACTACTTATTGATTTTTTTTTATAATTTTATTAAAAAAACAATATTGAGATAAATTTTTCAGGTGATAATTGCTTCATTTTTCATGCATGTTTTGGTTTCGTAGTTTCATTATGTATGAATTTATCATACTATAATTAAATAAATAATTTTAAAAATGATACTAATATAATTTATGTTAATTATATATTTTGAATCCTCGCAAAAATGTAGAGAGAGAAAAATGAATCATACCATTCTAGTAGATAGTAGGTCACATGAACTAATAATCGTTGTTTTCATTTTTTTATGGATATAAAGAAATAAAGGTAAACTATAATTATCCTTTTAATATTAATTTTAAAATAATATATATAACATTTATACATGAAATAAATTATTATTACCGTATATATACTGTGGAATTGAAAAAGGAAAAACATGAATTCATAGCGGTGTTAATCCACATATTGACACGAGTGACATCGTCATTTTCAAACTTATTTTAATTTAAACATGTTGAAATTTTATTATTAAAAAAATATATAATGTTTTCATATATATCATATATAAACATCTATAAAATTTTGTGATTTAAAATGAATTGTTTCTCTCCGTGTAGATAGTAATATGTACATATGGATGAGCGACAAATTCACTTGCCAATTGATTTGTATAAGGTTGAAAAATAGTAGTTTAACAATCATAATAATATTTTATCATATAAAAGATACATTATTTAATATATTATACTATATTTATTTGATTTAGAGGAGGTAAAAGATTATAAAAAAGTAAGCGTTTGGTTAAGGCGGTAACCAATTCTCTAAAACAACTCATTTATACAACCTCTTATGGAACCTATGGTTGATATTTTGCGATGAATAGAACATAGATATTGTAGATGTTTTAATTTAAGAAGATATTTTGCTATGTTATTTTCATTATAGATGGATAATGGTATTTTAAACGAAATACTAATGGTGTTCCCTTTTATAAGAGAGGGAAAGGACATATTTGGAATTACAAAATATATTAAAATATAACTGAGTCATTCTAATGTTTAATTATTAAAAATAGATATATTGTCAGAAAAAGTGCACAGTTTTGGTATTTAATCACCTTATTAAATTTTGACTATTTTTGTTGTCATTTTATATATTATATTTTGGTTTAACCCATTGGTTAACCAATTGATACCTTAACCATGACATGTTAAATATTAATGATTCATAATATTATATAAAAATAAAAATTTATTCATATATAGATAGGAGATGAAATTTTCTACGATAAATAATCAACATTGTTATTTTCTACTTTTTAATAATATTTTAATAAATAAAAGAATTATTTATATAAAATACTACTAATTTCTATTTTTTAATTATTTAATTAGGTTCACTATAATTACATAATGAAAATTACAGAATATTAATATAATACATTAAAATAAAAAAAAATTATATATTTATCTACAAATTTAGTGAACACAACAATTCATGAAAATATTATTACATTAAATATTTTTAAATAATTTATTTTATTATCTTGTTGAATAAATTAATAATTTTTCTTTCTTAAAAAGCATATTAAGAAAATTATTCAATTCCTAAAATTTAAAAATAAATTTACATGAAAAAGTATTTATTATTATTTTGTATACACAACTAAAACCCAAAATGACTTCTCTTTATCATTATGAAAATTGATAAGTTATAATAAATTCAAGAGAGTGATTTTTATATTTATCCCTTTAATAAAATAATCTAAAGGACTTAATCTATGTAATATTACACCATATAGTAATATATTTGAGAATGTGATGGAAATTGTAATTATAATATCATCCAATCAGATAAATTCATGTGTATGATAAATTTTAAAGAATTATCTTATTATTTTAACCATATTTTGACATGTTTTACCCATACTAAGGTGATAATAATTTTCACTAGAAACTATTTATATGAATAAAAACAGATGGTCCCAATTTACTAAAATAAAACCTATTGATTATATATATGGTATCATTTTTTCATCATTCCATCTATAGATGTATAAGAAATTAATTTAATATAAAAAAATAAAATTTAATGATATACATTTTTTTCACTAAAAATCCTTTCTACGTATAAAAATTATTGTTTAAAAAGTTAAAATATTATACAATATTCAAGTTAACATATTGAATTTTCATGTTTACAATATAAGTACTGTTAATTTGAAACAAATTTAAAACAGAATGGATCATTGTTCATTCATAAAAAAAAGTTTTAAAAAATATATACATTTCTCTCTTCACTAGGAAAATATTCCTTTTATAATAATACCAAAAAAATAACCATAGGAAAATTTAGAAATTTTTATTACTATAAATAAATAAAATTTATTAAAATAAATTTTCTAAGTTTATGAAAAAAATTATCAGAAAAAACTATTAAAAATAATTTTGGAAGGAAATGATTTTTTAATCATAATAAGTCTTTTCTAAAAAGTGAATAAATATTTCATAATTATTATTAAATATATTTTAATTTAGTAGGATTTTGTTTAATTTTTTATTTTTATTTTTTCATATTAATAAAATCAAATTCAATAGATTGGTTATAGTGTTAATATTTATATAATAATTTTTACTGGTTCATTTAGAGTTACACTAGTGTTTATAAAGGATATAAAATGTGGCATTACTATTTTACAATATCAAAATAGTTTATATTACCACCTTCAAAACATTGCATCATTATAATTGTTTCTTGATCATGGTAATAAAGGGTTTACTAATTTAATAATAATTTGATGAAAACATATATAATAACAATAGTTTTTAAATATTCCATTAAAAAGTAAATGTGGGTAAAATAAATTTTACCTAAAATATAACATTGTCATGTTCCCAGATAAAGAGATCAATAGAGGAATATTAAAATTTTGAAATTGGAGAGAAAACTAGAATACAAGGATTAAAATATAGTAATATTGGACATGTTAGAATCTGTCATTTATTTCTAATGATCATTATCATGTATTTGAGGGATTATTTTATTATTTAGACAAATAACATAAAAAATTGAATATTTTACTTTCCTAAATAATATTATAACCCATAGTTGTTTTTTGAATAGTTTCACTTTTTATTATTATTATAGTTACTGGGGAGTCACATAAATATATATTACAACATTTTTTCATGAAAATTCATCACATTAATGAAAATACTATTTATTTTAATGTTACAGTGCCTTTGGGGACACTGAAAGATAAAAAATGGGTTCATAGGTGAACTATATCATCTCCTAAAAAGTGGTTTATATATAGAACCCATCATTGAAAAATCCTACATAGTAAATTTATTCATAACCTGTGGAGAAACATAAGAAACAGTGATATAATATTATTTGTAATGGTAAACTATTGAGATATGTAAACATTAAATGAGCATAATGGTATTAAAAGATGATCAAAACCATTGAAAATTATTCCATGTGTAGTAGCCTCAGTTTCTAGTATGTAAACATTTATTGATTCTTTTAACGGTTATAAATTTAAGGGTGACAAATGGGAGAGTTAGGAGAACTTGGAATGAGTTTGGAGGCAAAAAGTGGAACTAGCACGGGCAGCGCACGATTTGTCTAAACCGTGCAGCCAAACCATGCGTAGTTGGTCTTGGAGGTAGTGGATTCTAGATGGGCGTCACATGGTTTGTCTAACTATGCGGACAAACTATGTAAGAAGGTTGATGGAGGTAGTAGCTAACGCATAGTTAGTGCACGGTTTGTCAAACCGTGTGAACAAAATGTTCGGGCACTTAAATGAGATCCTTAAATTGTGGATCTCACGTGTTTTTGCAACTATATGACTCGTTTAAGCTCCTAAGTAGCCCTAACTCGTGATTTGGCTTCTCTTAAGGTCAAGGAGGGTTCCCCCATTGTTCTAGAGGTGATCTGAAGGCTTCTCTAGCTGAATCGAAGACGGATCCTTGAGGTATGTGATCGTCCATGTTTGGATTCTTAGACCTGCTTAGATCTACTTATCCTCTTCTCTCAGTTTCTTAGATATACTCCTGTTACGGATATATCTAAGTGAGTAGAAGAAAAATATGATGATATTTGGTCTTTTTTGTGTTAGGAGAAGATATCTAAGGAGGATCCTTGGTGAATCGGCCAGGTTTTCTTGAGCGTTCTTCGTTCGTTGTGTTTTCCGTCAAAACCATAAAGGTAGGTGGAATCACTCTTGACTACCCTTCTTAGAATTTATTGTCATAGTTTTAAATTGTTTTGTTTGAATGTATTGATTGTGAAAATCATGGAATAAATCTTTTTTGGTTATGATTTATGGTTTTGATGAAATTGTGAATTCGTGGTGAATTATAGTGCAAAGTGAGTTGTCTTCTTGAATTTAAAATGTTGATTTTAAATTATGGATTTACTAAAATCATAATTTGTTTGATGAAAATGGGTTTTCAATAAAAATGGAGTTTTATTGAAATGTATTGATATTGAAATGACGTTGAGGGAATTGGTTTTCAATAAAAAGGCAGTTCTTTTGGAATGGTTTGAATTAGACGAACACACATGGTATTTGACATGATGGTTGTGTGTGTTGAATGGTATGTGGGACGAATAAAGGATAGGGTTCTACAACATCAGTGTTGGGATGGATAAGGGTTATGGCTCTGCCCCATCAAACAATCATATTGCATTCATGACGAATAAGGGTTAGGGGTCTCCCCCCTCATTTTTAGGATGAATTAGGGTTAGGGATCTCCCCCGTCAAGAATTATGGTGCATTTTGGTTGGATAAGGGTATTAAGTATCCCCTATCATGGTTGTGATGGATAAGGGTTAGAGATTCTCCCCTCTTCTAGGTAACATGCATAGTTGGTTTCATGGGTTAGTGAAAATGGTTGGGTATGCCAATAAAGAATGTTTGTGAAATTGTTATTAAGTGAGTTGGATTATTTTTATGGAAAAAATAACTTGTTGGAAAGATGGTTTCAATTGATATTGGAATTAATTTGGTTATGAATGGTTTTGGAAACTTGTTTATATTTAGTTATAAGGTACTTTTGAGAAAATGTTTTATATAAAGTGTTTTTATATAAATGTTGCTAAGTCTTCTATCCTAGTGGCGTAAGTAGAGAAGTCATTGGGGGAAAATATACTGAATTTTATACTCACCCCTGCTTTGGCACGTTGGTTCTTTTATAGATGTCATATTCCAAGATAGGTAAAGGTAAATCATCTTGTTTCTTGTGGCCTGTGGTGATACATGGGAGATGTTGTGAAGTATAGAGATAGTGGATCATGGAGTTGTAGTGTCTTTTGAGTTGTTCATCTACTATATACTTTGATGATTAGTTTGGTCTTCTGCTGTTGTGTACATTGATGTGGTTTGATAAAAATGAAGTTGTTTGTTGTTATTTCATTTGTTCATACATCATATAGTGAATGTTTGGTTATGGTTGGTTTATGCGTTATTTCAAAAAGGGTAAATCATCCCCCAAATTTTAGTTGAAACCCTTCGACATTTATTTCCAGCCTTTGGCATCTTGGGGATGTCACTTAAGGCCTTGTAATGAATCGTGGTACTCTCAAGCCAATGAGAATTGGCGTGTCTTTACAAATGGTATCAGCTTGTTCGGACCTTTCCTAACAGGTGGTCATCGATGTTCTTGTTCTTGGAGTTGAAATGCATTCTTTTCTATTCATTGGGTCAAAATCATAGACAGGAGTATGATTTTCATAACTTGAAATGTAAAGCATAAAAGTATGTAGCTAACCCATTTATGTTGAACATCATGTTACCAGGGTTTTAGGTACATAAGTGTTTTGGATACAGTTCTATAATGTTAGAAATATCATTGTCATGGGTTTATCCAATGAGAGGATCATGACATGAATTGTAGAGGAATGACTTCCCACTAAGATTGCATATCTCATTGTGAGGAATGAAAAAGGATTTTTTTCAAGGTGATAATTTTTGAAAAATTCCGAAATTTTTTTCAAGTTAATGATGTCGAAAACAGGGTATTTAGTGTATTTTAAAAATTGGTTGATTTTCAAAAAGCATGATGAATGTTTTAAAAAATCATTGAACATGGGAAAAAGGTTATTTTGATAACAATGTTTTGATAGATGTTGTGATAGAATTTTAGTGCTAAGCCATCAGTTGCTAGAGGGTGAGATTGACAGTGTTTATGGTTGGTTTAGAAAATGGCACCCGGTAGGAGTTGTCAGAACCATCCTGAAGAAGTTGTTGAAAATGTGGTTTCACCTGAACAAATGTAAACCAAGAGCTGGTTCAGAGTATTGTCCAAGCATTTCATGTTTTGGATATGTCAAACTGGAGGAATGAACCAAGGCATGTAGATCTTACCATCCTGTTCATTAAGCTGAATCTGCCAATATATTTGGGTGATACTGAAGCCGAAAAGGCTGAGGTGTGGCTAAGTAAGATGAATCGTATCATTGATTTCATCTGCACACCAATAGTTCTGAACGTAAAGTTGGAGACATATATGCTAGAGGATCTTGCATTTCAGCGGTGGGATTTAGCGGTGCAAGCTAAATTTGATGAAGTCCTTACATGGGAGGATTTTAAAGAATTGGTCAACAAATAATTCTATCCTCACATGTTCATGATACAAACAGTGACAGACTTCTTCAACCTGAAACAACAGAGTCTCTATATCATAGAGTATGAAGATAAATTTGTGAATTTAGTCAGTTTGGCACCAGAGGATGCGGAAAGTGCGTCGATGAAGGTACGCATCTTCGAATTTGGTCTAAGGAAATAGATTTAATCGATGATTGTGGTGCTATGTTTTTCGGATTATAAATAGATGGTGAATAGAGCAATTATTGGTAAACTTGATATCTAGGGATCGATGGGAGGAGGCATGTTGATACCTATCAGAAATGGTGGGAACTCAACCTCTGGGAACAAGAGGAAAAGCGACACATATTTCCACGGTGCAAGTGGAAATCCGAACCAGACGGTTGGATCAGTGAACCATCCTCTATTACCCCAGAGCAAAGCAGGTTGTTTTCAATGTGGTTCTCTTGACCACAGAAGGATAGATTTTACGGTGCAACCCAGAGGATGTCACAATTGAAATCAGATGGGGAATCTACAGCTCTATTGTAGGAATGCATCGAGGTCAAGAGCACAAGAAACATCCCAGGGGTCTCAAGCATCGTATGCTTCGACAGGATGAGGACAATAGAGTCAGTCTCATTAGTATAATAGATCTAGCCATGGTGATTTTAGAAATACCATGACTCTTCAACCAGGGAAATCTCAGCAAGGCAACATGGATAACAATTCTGCGATGAAGCAATTGTATGGATCTGAGCAGATGATGGTTGATGATTAGGCAGGACTACCTATGGTGATAGGTACAATTCATTTAGATTTTATACTTGTGCGAGTGTTGTTTGATACTGGGGCATCACATTCCTTCATTGCTTCTCATGATTTTTACTTGCTATGTTTAAAACTAGAAATGATTCCTTCTGTTTTGAAACTGAAAACTCCTCTTGGTGAAAGTGAATGTCAGGCCTTTGTGTGTAGATCATGTGCTATAACTATTGTTAGAGCTGAGTTAAAATGGGACTTCTTGATGTTTGACGTGGATTTCTATGATGTTATCCTAGGTATGGATTGGTTGATAATGTTTATGGCTCACATCGACTGTTATAGGATAAAAGCTTGTTTAACGACTGAGGATGGCATCGACCATCTCTTCAAAGGAGAGAAGATGGTAACTAAAAATGAAAAATTCTTGTTGGAAAAATTGTTGGGAACAATCACTCACCAATTGGCAGTATTGAATTTTTCATCAACGGAAGAGATCAAGAGAGATAGATTTCCAGTTGGGGTGGATCAATTTCCAGTTATCTTTCCCAAGAACTTCCCAGGGTTACCACCTCTATGGGAAGTGGAGTTTACTATTGATCATCATTTGAGGACCAATCCTATTTTACTTCCATCTTATAGGATAACACCAACAGAGTTACGGGAATTGAATGTGTAGTTAGAGGAGATGGAAAGAAAATGTTTCATTTGACCAATTTCTTCCCCATTGGAAGAATCGGTGTTGTTTGTGACCAAGGAATATGGAACTCTATGGATTTGTATTGATTATCGTAAGCATAACCATGTTATGATAAAGAATAGATATCCACTTCCATGCATTTATGATCTATTCAATCAATTAAAGGTAGCTTAGTGGTTCTCCAAGATTAAACTGCAATCTGGATATCACCAATTGTGAGTTTAGAAGGAGGATATTCCAAAGACTCCTTTCTGAAGTATATGTGGCCACTACAAATATGTAGTCATGCCTTTCGGTCTAATGAATGAAACATTGATATTCATGGATTTGATGAACAAGATATTTCTGTGATATCTGGATTCTTTTGATGTGGTGTTTTTGGATGATATCTTGGTGTATTCAAAGACATGGGTTGATCAAGAAGAACACCTAGAAACAGTGTCAAAAATCAATAGAGATCATCATTTGTATGCCAAATTATCAATGTGTGATTTTTGTATACATGAAGATCGTGTCCTTGTCTATGTCATTTCTGAGAAAGGCATTTCTCTTGATCCAGAAGAAATATAAGCCATAATCTCTTGGAAACCACTGAAGAATGTGTTCGATATACTATGTTTTCTTAGTCTAGGTGGTTATTACCGACGCATTGAGCATGATTACTCATGACTAGCATCACCAATGATAGCTCTGAAAAAGAAGAATGCTCCATTCAAATGGACATAAGAATGTCAGAAGTCTTTTTAGGAACTGAAGGTTTGTCTGACATCGGCACCCATATTGACCTTTCCTGAATCATGATAGGGTTATGTGGTGTATTTTGATGCTTCGATATCAGGGATGGGTTGTGTTCTCATGCAAAGAGATCATGTGGTTGCTTATGTATCAAGGAAGATGAGGGTGCATGAAAAGAATTACCCAACACATGATTTAGAGTTTGTTGCAGTCGTCCATGCTTTGAAAACATTTTGACATTATCTCTTTGGTGAGAAATTTACTGTGTTTACATATAACAAAATCTTGAAACACATTTTCTCACAGCGAGATTTGATTCTATGGCAATTCATGTGGATGGAGTATCTATAGATGTTTTACATTGACTTGATGTACACACTAGGAAAAGGGAATTTAGTGGTTGATGCATTGAGTAGAAAACCATATGCCCAGTTAGAAAAATTAGCTTAAGATGAATGACAGTTGTTTTCGGTCTTAGCCAACATGCATGTGGAATATGAAAACCAAGGTGATGTCGCAATTTTCTTTTCAGCTACGCTTGTTCCTGATTTGGTAGACATGATCAAAGAAGCACAAACATCTGATGTAGAATATCTAGTTGTTAGTTCAAAAATCAATGGTGGGTAGACCATTGATGGCTGGAAATTTGATGGTGGTTAAGTTTTTTTCAGAGATCGAATGGTTGTACCCATGGTTTGTCAGGAACAACTCCTTCATGCTTACCACCATTTGAAATGGGTTGTACATTCGGGTACACATGAAATTTATATGGTGTTGAAGATACATTTTTGGTGGAGCAGCATGAAAGGAAAGGTGGTCGAGTTCTTCTCACGGTGCATAACTTGTCATCAAGTTAATTCAGATCATCAGAAACCAGTTGGTATGTTACAGTTTTTACCTATCCCAGTGAGGAAATGGGATCAAATAGAAAGGTGTTTTTTTATATGTCTTCCACGAACGGTTCAGAAACATGATGACATTTGGGTGATAGTGGATCGTCTAACCAAGTCATCCCATTTCATCCAAATTCATGAAACTCATATGGTGGAAGATATTTAAAAATATATATCTGAGAAGTCGTAAAGAGGCATGGTGTACCAGTTTTTATAGTCATAGGTAGAGATCTGAGGTTCACATCTCATTTCTGTAAATCATTATAGCAAGCACTCGGAACACAGTTGACTAGGAGCACGACATATCCTCCTCAGACAGATGGTAAATCTGAGCGGACAATACAAACATTGGAAGTTATGTTGTGGTCTTGTGTAAGGTATTTTGGTGGCTCATTGGAGGATCATATACCCTTAGTGGAGTTCTCATACAATAATAGTAATAATGCATCAATACACATGGCCTCGTTTGAAGAATTGTATGGGCGTCCTTCTCATTCTCCACTATGCTGGGTGGAAATTAGTGAAACATCACCATTTGGGCCTAGCCTTGTCCAAGAAACAATGAAGAAGATTCAGTTGACTAGAAAGAGGATGGAGACGTCTTAGAGTCATCAAGAATCTTATGCAGATCAATGTCGAAGACCATAGTCGTTGGTAGTGGGTGATCATGTCTTCTTGAGGATCTCTCCAAGGCTTGGACATCGTTGTATCCTAAAGTAGGGAATGTTATCTCCAAGACACATTTTCCCTTTTGATATACTAGAACGGGTTGGAGAGGTGGAATTTTGGTTGGTATTACCACCACTGTATAGTTAGATGCATAATGTGTTTCATGCATCTCAGTTGAAAATGTGTCAGCCTGATCCTTACCATGTGATCAGATGAGATCATGTTGATCTAGAGCTGGATTCTTAGTTGATACATATCCCGGTACGGATTGTGGATAGGCAAGATAACGTCTTTCTTGGAAAAATAATCAGTCTAGTGCGGGTTTTAAGGCATCATGGTCAGATTCAGGAAGAGACATGGGAACGTGAGAAGGAAATGAAAGAGCAGTGGCCTGAACTCCTTTGGTTGGGTGAATGTTTTCTACTTTCTGAGGACGGATAGACCAATGGTGGGGAGAATGAAATACCCCTAGTTTCTGGTATGCAATCCATTCTTGATGCATCAAATTGTTATTATGTTAAGGTTGATGAATGGGGGAGTCGGGAGAAAATGGAGTGAGTTTTGAGGAAAAAAGGGGAAGTTGCACGGGTGGCACAAAGTTAGTCTAAACCGTGTGGCCAACCCATGCGTAGTTGGTCTTGGAGGCAGTGGATTCCACATTGGGGGTGTAAGGTTTCTCTAACCATGTGGGAAAACCATGCGATAAGGGTGACTGAGGTAGTAGCTAATGCACGGTTAGTGCACGATTTGTCAAACTGTGCGACCAAACCATGGAAGAACATAAATGAGTTCCTTAAATTGTGTATCTCACAAGCTTTTATCTCTAAATGCCTCGTTTACAGTCCTAAGAGGCCCTAAATCCTGAAATTTCTTCTCCTAAGGTCATGGAGGGATCTCCTATCCTTTCAGAGGCGATCTGAAGGCCTCTATTGGCGAATCGAAGTCGGATTCTTGAGGTATGTGATCATTCTTTTTTTGTTTGTAGGATATTCTCGGATATTTTTCTCCTCTTATCTATATTTCATAGATATATACCCGTTATGGGTAGATGTAATTGTTTGGATGACAAATATGATGAGATTTGGTCTTTGTTGTATTAGAAGAAGAGATATAAGGAGGACACTTGGTGATTCTGCCATGTTTTCTTGAGTGTTCTTCAATCGTTGTGGTTTCGATCAAAACCCTAAAGTTAGGTGGCTTCACTCTCAAATCCTCTTGTTATAATTGATTGGTTTAGTTTAAAATTGTTTTGTTTGAATGGATTGATTGTGAAAATCATGGAATAAATCTTCTTTAGTGATAATTTATGGTTTTGATGAAATTGTGAAATCTTCTTGAAATATTGTGGAATGTGATTTGGCTTCTTTAATTTAAAATGTTGATTTTAAACTATTTATTTTCTAAAATTGTAAATGGTTTGATGAAAATGGGTTTTCAATAAAGAAATGGTGTTTTATTGAAATGGTTTTAGATTTAAATGACTTTGATTGAATGAGTTTTCAATAAAAATGTTGTTTTATTGAATTGTTTGAATTGGTAGAACATACATGGTAGTTGACATGATGGTTGTGTGTGTTGAATATTATGTGGGACGGATAAGGGTTAGGGTCTCCCCCATCAGTTTTGGGATGGATAATGGTTAGCAATCTCCCCCATCAAACATTCATATTGCATTTGGGACAGATAAGGGTTAGGGGTCTCCCCCATCAGTGTTGGGATGGATAAGGTTTAGGGCTCTCCCTTATCAAGAATTCATGTGTATTTGGGTTGGATAAGGGTAAGAAGTCTCCCCCATCATGGTTTGTATGGATAAGGGTTAGGGCTTTTCTTCTCTTCCAGGTTGCATGCATGGTGGGTTTCATGGGTTTGTGGAAATGGTTGGGTATTCCAAAAATCAATGTTTGTGAAATGGTTCTTAATATTGTTTGGTTATTTTTATAGAAAAAATAACTAGCTGAAAAATTGGATTCAATTTCTCTTAAAATGCCTTTGGTTATGAATGTTTTTGTAAGGTTGTTTATATTTAGTTATAAGCTACTTTAGAGAAAATGTTTTATATAAACTGTTTTTATATAAATGTGGCGAACTGTTCTATCTTAGTGGTGTGAGTATAGAAGTTATTGGGCAAAACCTGCTGAGTTTTATACTCACCCCTACTTTGGCTTGTTGCTGCTTTTGCAAATGTCGTCTTACGAGACATAGGTAAATGTAATGCATATTGTTTCTAGGGGCTTGTGGTGATGCTTGTTAGATGTTGTGATACTTGGAGTTTGTGGAGCACGGTGTTTTTTTATTATTAGTTGTTCATCCTCTGTGTACTTTGATATATAGTTTGGTCTTCCGTTGTTGTGTACTTTGATGTGGTTTGATATTGAAGAGGTTTTTTCTTGGTCTTTAATTTGATCATGCATCATATACTGAATGTTTGGTTATATTTTGTTTAAGGGATCTTTCCAAAAGGGTAAATCATCCACCAAATTGTATTTTAAACTCTTTGTCATTTATTTACTGCCTTTGGATTCTTGGGGATGTTTCTTAAGTCCTAGTAATGACTCGTGGTACTATCAATCCAATGTGAATTGGTGGGTCATTTCACCATGCATATAAATTATCATGATCTTGTGTTAATGAATAAACAGTTGGAAATAATAATTCATGAATCATATGGGAATAAAGTAACATGATCCTTATCATAATAGAAATGGAATAATATTTGTAATTATTTCATACACATAATCATTGAAAATAATTTCCTTTGTAGTTTATTGATAATTTCAATGATTATAATAGTGGGATGAATCCACTTCCCAAACCATCTCATCTGTCTTGGTTCACTCTAAAGACATTCATAGTGGATACATTCCCCCCCCCCACTAAACTAGGTTCACATCCCATTTTTAATATTTTATATTAATGAGATATGTATCTTTAACCAATTTTATTTGGGAGATATAGGTCCTACAATTTTTTAAAGATGGTTCATTAGAAAAAATGACTAAACAACCAATATAATTAATGAATGAGGTTACATAAGTATAAATGATAGAATCATGTCATTATATTTATTATAGAAATGGAGAATATCAACGAGGATATCATCGATCTAGGTAATGTCTTGATTTAATCCCTTGTTTTCCAACCCGTCTATAACCATGTTTTCATCATGATAAACATGTGTGATGATGTAATTTATGTTTAGGAGCAAGCAGGTGCAATCCATCCAACAGGGACCAAGAGAGGAGTATGCACCACGCCTACCTAGAAAGAATCCACGAATCTGATAGTTGTGATTTTGGATGATAGTGACATAACATGTGAACCCCATAATTCATTTGTAGGGACCATCCTCATTTATTTTAATCCATCCAAGAAAATGAGCTATCGATAACACATCTAAGGTACACCGAGTTTGAAAAATATATATGTGTTCCACAAGAACATATAATACTCACCACATAAGAACCCATTAAAAGAAATTGGATTATAAAAAACATATCATTAAAAAACCTTTGGAAAATAAAAAATGTTCATTTTCATTTCATCATTTCATCAAGCCTTATCATGTTGTAAAATAATATGGTTTAATAATAATTTAAGTATGGTATAACTGATGTATGATAAATAAGGTTCATAACAATTCTCCATCATAATCATATACCATATAAATAATGAATAAATATTGTATCACAGGATCATATCCTTTATAATGATCATGTAACATTAAAGTATTTTATCTTAGATGGAAAATGTATTTAAAATAAATATCACATGGAATATTTATTAAAGAAAATTTCATTTAATTGAAAATTATATATGTTTTTAAAAAATTCATAAATTATTTTCAAAGTAATATTATTTGAAAATGAAAATGAATGATTAAAAAGTAACCTTATATAAAACTAGTGGTCATGAAATCAAGAAATTTATTTCATACAAAAAATGTTTAAACAATGTCTCCTTTCACAAATTTAGTAAAATCGAAATGATAATTGTTTAAAAAATAATTTTAGGTTACATTTAAAAAAAATCAAATGTGAAATGTGAGTAAAAATTCATATTGTAATTCAATTTGATAATGTGAAAAAAATTTAGAGACCATTTTTTTAAACCATGGTTTTGGGAAAAAAATGGTTTTGGACCAAAGAGATAAATAAAAAGGATTTTTCATAAATTCATTATATATGTATATTGGGTATAAATATTGTGAAAAATGAAAGGAAAATGTATAATCCCGAGAAGAAATAGAATAAAAAATTTCAGGTGTTTATTTATTTATAGATCATAATATTTTAATAATTAGGATTATAATCATTAACAATCATGATAAATGATGAGATTGTAATATAAAATTATTAACAAATTGTCATATTCTGAATTATATGTACCATTAAAGATAATATAAGATGAAATATTTAATATAAATAAAATTATAATATTCATGATAATATTTTTCAATGGTTCCATACATGTACCTCATAAAATAAAAATGTTGCATAACATAACTTTTTCATGAAAGAATGAAAATTGAGAAAGACCCCTTTCATTAAGTCCCTAATTCCATCATACATGTACAATCCTTATTTAAAATAAATATAATTTTATTATTAAAATATTTTATTGAATAAAATATATATATCATACCATAGATGATTTACTAATTCCAATTTATTACCAATTTGTTAATAATTTCAGGTTAAATACTTTTTTCTAGAAATAATTTCATTCTATTTCATGTAATTTTTTATTTCTTAATTTTGTTTTTTTCCCTTAACCATTGTTCCATATTCCCCAAGAAGTTAATAATAATATAAATATAATATATATTCAATAAATCTGTATTTAGAGTAATCCATAAAAGTTAGAGATAGAAAATGAAATACCTCTTTCATAGAGATGGTAGGTCATACATACGCTTGGTCTTTGTAACCAATTTATCAATAGATTGAATGAAATATATTGAAATATTACATTTTGATAATTGAATTATTTATATTTCAAATATTTTTTATATATCACATATCATCACAAAAAATATTCCTTATTATATTCCATATATAGCATGAACTAATCACTACACTTCGTGAGGCTGTAGTCTTTCGTACAGTCGAGCGACATTATAATATTCCAAAATAATATAAATTACACATATATATTTTTTTATAATAATTCAATATGTATAGTAATATAATATATATTATATATAAAATTTTAATTACTTATGATATTCAACTGTGAGAGGTGGTGATGAAAATCCAATAACCTCGGTTCACGATGTGTTTGTCAACCAGACATATGAATGAAGATTTCATATCCCATTGGATGGAAGAAGGGGTGGATATACGATATTATATTTAAAAAATAATACCTCATTATATTTCATATATTAATTTTATTTTATCATAATAATTGAATAATAGTTTAATGTGTTATAAGTATAAGTAAAAAACTCACAGTTTAATGTTTTACCACTTCTTTAGAACACCTATTTATGTTTAACATGAATTATTCAATTATTGGACTTATAATCCAAAAAATGAATATTGAATTTGTTGTGGATGAAATTATATTAATTTTATGGTCTCTAAATAACCAAATGTTTTTAGGAGGTTGATGTATATAGACGATGGGGTGGCCTTTTATAAGTTAAGAAAATAGAAATCTTGTTATTTTTTAAAGTAAAAAAAATATAATGTTTTTTATCATTCCAAAATTCACAAAAATGAATCATTATTAAATTCAAATGTTTACCAGGTATATAAATGGAAATAAAATGAGATTTTTACATGTTTACATGTAATTTTAATTTATTTATTCTTTGTTTCACCTGTGTTAAAACCATTTTTACCTTAACCATGAAGTTAATTTTTAATACGATCACTATATCTAAATGTAAAATAATATATTGATATAATTATAAAATATAAATTATTCAAATTTAAATTATGGAGATCATTTTTTAAAATTTCATTCATATAAATGGATAATTTTAATATTAATATTAAACCCATAGAAGCAATGAGAAAATAGTTGTTGAAAGAGGAAATGACCAGTAGAATAAATATATTTCTTTCAAAATTCATTATGAAAATTAATAAAAAGAGGTAAATTTGATCAGTAGATATAAAATTGAAATTATATCAGTATAAAACATTTTTTAAAAAGACAAATAAACATTATTTTTTTTTAAAAATAAATTCGTGATTTCATTAAAAACATGTATTTACAATATTCATTAAAAAATTTATCATTTCATAAATAGCGTTTAAATTTCCCCTAATATAAATTTAATATAATTATTCCAAAAATGATGTTTTTATTACTAATTAATTTCCTAATATTTCAATTATTAAATTTACTATTTTTCATAAATCAAGCTAATATTTATTGAGCAGAATTGTATTTTGGAAACAGATGAAGTCATTAAAAAATTATCTAATTTTTTATTAAACCGTTTTCTATTTTTTAAAAAATTATAATTAATATTTACAATTAGTATATTTTTGTAAATTAATCCTTGATTATTGTATAGGTAATAATATTATAGTTTAAATAATTCTATTATTATATTTTCACAGTTTATTAAAACTTGTTGTTGTGTGACATGAAAAATATTAAAAATATTAATTTTAAATAAAAAATCTAAAATATCAGTCTGTTTAATTCCAATTCTTCCAAAAAATCACAATTATATTATCTAAAAAAACTAATGATTCTTTTACATCACTAGATTCTCAGGTTCAAATGTAGTTTCCTCAAACATGTTGGTTCGCTACAAAACATTGATCAGGTTAGTGACCTTGTTTCACGGAACATAATAGGTATGGTCCTAAATCTAAACCCATTTATCTTTATAATAATTATCATTCTCTAATTGTATGACCTCTGATATCAGTTTATGTGATGATCTATGAATTTGACTCTTCATCAGAGAAACATGTAATAAATCATTGACTTGATAGAGCATTGTGGAAGCGCCAACTGATAGGATACCATCCCGATAGGCTCAGTAATATCAAATAAACTGATATAATTTGGAATTATTTTCCCATTCATCTCAAATATTATACCCTTTTTACATTTAAAATGAATAGAAACACCATGTGGCATGTATCAAATTCTAGGTCATGCAGGTGATTATCAACCCAACTTTTCTGTCGACTTTGTGCTTCCATTATGTGTTATTGAAAGGTTGTAATATTATCTTCCATTTTTCCTAAAAATGTAGGACCTGATAAATTTCTTTATCTAAATTAATTCTAATATTCTTTAGATATACACTTCTTTTAATAGAGGGATTTATATGGATCCATATGAATATTCATTTGAATAATATTATTTAATGAAAAGCCAACTGGAGAATGGTGTCTAACCCAAACACCTTAAAAATCCCTAAAACAAGCTCTTAGAATACCCTATATGGTTTTAACTATTTCCTCACATTGAGAATCTATCTGAGGATGAAACAAAGTAATAAAAATAAACTTTATATCAATATCATTATGATTAATTTCATAGATCATTGAGGTAAACCTTAGATCCTTACCAGAAATAATGGATTGTGGTACTCCGTGTATCCTTACAACATCATTAATGTATATCCTAGATTGTTTATCTAGAGATAGATATTCCATGATTACTATTAAGTTTTCTAACAATGGTTGATGATCGACTACAATCCAAAAAATATTGGGAATTTTAGATACTTTT
This sequence comes from Viscum album, assembly GCA_963277665.1. Lineage (NCBI taxonomy): Eukaryota > Viridiplantae > Streptophyta > Magnoliopsida > Santalales > Viscaceae > Viscum > Viscum album. Next base: position 1,275,944,196 of record OY728141.1, on the reverse strand, counting down.
GGGAGTCTGAAGCCAAATCCATTGGGATATTTTTGTGTTTCTATAGTAGTATGTGTAATGCATGTAAGATGCCATTAGACTCTTGTCTCTAATTATTAACATGTTGGAATTCTAATAAACATGATCAAAACTCTCTGATATATCTCTTTATTCAATCCTACTATAAATAATCATTTAAAAATATATACTTATTCATTGATCAAGTATTGATAGACAATGAAGAACTATGTGATTCCTCAAAAAACATTGTCATCAATAATTTAATTAATGGAAGACATACATGGTTCATGAAATGATTCATTCCATAATTATTAAGGATAATGTCCGGAAACAATTTGAACCATCCTTTACAACTCTATATCCTCATTCTATACCTATTTAATCATCACATAGATAGATAGTTAAAAATTACATTGAGGTAGATGATATATCTCTACTTCCTTTGGGATTTCTAGATCGATCCTATGAAAATAAATAAATAATAGATATTTTTTATCCTCATCGTGGATAATATTGAATGATCATTTCAACATAATTAATCTAAAACCATGTTCTCATTCCCCTTGTGGTAATGTTTTTAGGGGTCATTATATTTAATCAACACTAAAAATCATCATTGGGGTATATTAAACTCATTCTCATTGAATATATGCTTTTTAATTTTGTCTCCTATACATATATCATAAATTTTTTCATAAGGATAAGGAACCTATATATTTATTGAAAATACTAAATGAGAAAAACACAAAATCCTGATTTGGGTAATTAATCTCATGAACATTCAATTTTTGTAAGTCATAAGATATAAGCACCTCATTATTCAATAGAATGCATCCAAAAAAATTATTGGATTCATCAATATAGATTAAAAATCCTTATCCAATATATTTTAATGTAATCACATTTTCACAGATTGTTTTTCTCTTTAGTTCCATTAAATTTTTTCACATTCATCTATACAAAGTAAATTTTATTCCTTATGAGTTGAAATGCTCAGTGAATTAGAGTGTTCATGAAATTAATTCCATAATCCAAATATAATATATATATATATATATAAATGGTGGAAACATCATATATCAGTAACCATCGTTGGTTTGGGACAATGTTTGGTTGATTTCTTCATTAATGGGTCTATAAGTATAAGTTATCTTGAGATTATATATCCCATAAAATGAAAATATTTTGTTCCGCAGTTGAAATAGTGTAAATTTTAATAAAAATTACTTTTTGTTGCGTATCTAGAAAAATACTCAATTAATATTTATTCTCTTCTGTATAGACCTGAAAACTAGTAGCGAGAGTCAGCACCTTGTATAAATTCATTGGAATATATAAAAGACTCGAATCCCAATGGACTGATCATTTTAGTAGTTTTGGAATATATATTAAATACACGAACATTACATTACAACATTGTGGGTAAAACCACATATAAACTCCATTGCTAACACCCAAAACACTTAGAATAGCAATGAAATATATTCAAAATATTCATCTTCATAACATGGGAAAAAATAAAACATAATAATTGGTTGAGATCAGATTCTCAATACGAATTTGAAATACATTGAAATATAGTATAAACAATAAGTTATGGTGATTTACTAAAAACAAATCCCATTAAAACATTATCATAAACACAATATGATATGGATAAAAACCGAATAAATAATTCTATATAAATAATAAAAAGGGAAGGAAACATAATATGGGATATTATACTAGTAAAATATTCACATGAATAATAAAATACTCTTTCATTATGATGGAATTCATATTCCAGAAATATAAAACACACTGTCTTAGCCTCGGCTAGGATATCTGAAAATTATTATTGCCGCAACCAAAACCAAATATGAAAATGGGTAAGGCCTCACCGAACTCTATATCTATTTTGATTCATGAGACCTACGAATTCATATAGAGGCTATAGTGGGCATCACCCAACACATATTAAGTCATATACATTAATCATAAGGATGGTATTAAACATAAATGACATATAAATATGAAATTAAAATAACATTCTCTAATCTATAATCATAATCCCTTACTATTCTATGCAGTATGTTGAATGGTATCAAGATAGTGCATCCATAGTTATACTAATTATAAAAAATAATATGGTAGATTATAATCACAATAGATCAGTAAAATTCAATAAGGGTTTTGAAATAGATGAAAATTATCTAATAAAACCATCAAGGAATTCATGAGAGAAATACCCCCTTTTAAATTTCAAAGAGGAGTTCTTTTTGAAAAATCATCTGTATTTTTCATGATTTTTTTTGTAATACACGTAATGAAAAATTATATTATTCCCTGAAAAAACTAGTGATTTTATAAAAATAATGACTCTTGAGGACATAGTATCTATGGAACCTGAAATGGTTATGAAATCATGGAGTTCCCATTATCTAGGCATTCATATGAAGAATAATTGAGAAGGGAACATTCTAAAACATGTAATTTCCGCAAATGAATGATGAAATTATAATAAAAAATTATTTATGAAAATATATAATCCAAATTTAGATGAATTAAATAAATTAAATTATTATTTTCATTGGAGTAAAGAGGGGTAATGAATAATCCTCAATGAAAATTTTTGTTCGAAGAAACCCTTACCTAATGTCAGAATCTGTTATGCACTTGACCTTAACGTCTTCTTCAATTATCCTCCTTCATAACCACATTAAGGGGCTTTAGTCTTTTTATGATACCAAGAGCACATATATGACTGGGAGGGGATTGGGAACAGTATTGGGAATAATTTAGGCAATTCTCAAGCCATGGATAGTGTGACGAGAAGAGGCTGTGAGGGGTGGAATTTATAGTGGGGGAGAGGGGTGTATATTTTATTCATTTTTACAATTATTTTGGTTCAATATTTTTATTAGTTTAAAAATTATTACTAAATATGTAAAAATAATTATCTTATGTTTCATATAAAAATTATTTCATTAGTGATGACTCAATTAATAGTTTATTTAGCGTATAACGTATTCATATCATAAATTAATATGAATAACTATTCAGTAAAAATACAATTATTTTTTAAAAATCCAAAAATTTAAATTTAGAAATTTTTTGACATGTAGAATTCAAAAATAGTCTCTATTTTTTTAAAATAGATTTCTAAATTTGAAAATTTTAATTTTTAATTGAAATCATCATCTACATGAAAATTAATGACTTTATATTTATAACTACATTTTTAACACTATGAAATGTTCACTAAGGTCAGATAAAATTATCCTAACTTCATAATAGAAAAGAATATTGATCTAGGAATTCATTTTATGAAATTATATATATTAAATTATTTTCTTATTCATAAAAATTTTAATTAAATATTTATAGGTAACAAAAATACCAACACTTAATAAATAATTACTAATATATTCATTTAAACATACTATGATATAATTATATCAAAAATTCATTTTTAATATTCCTAAATTGTATATATTCATTAATGGGTGAGGTTACGATTCAACTAGATTGTTTGCTGTATATAATGGTCATATTACTATTCTTAATCTCTACTAACTATCTCATCAGAATAGGTTCCTTACCTTATATAAATATTTCTTCTTTCATTAATTATTTATTTACAAATTAGGTATTTTCTTATCAATGTGATTCTATGTGATTAATACTATGTTAAATAATTATAACAAGGGAAATTTCATTGATATAATTCGGGTTTGCTTCATTCTCACCTACAACAAAAATGTCCTCCTCCAAAATTTTAAAATGTCACCTTATAAAAATATTTGGGTAGTTATTCCTCAAAAATTCCTTTGGGTCCCATGTTGATTCATCAATTGAAAATTTTTACCAATGTACCATTTATTGGCACCAATTTGTTTGATGTTGTTTTCGGATTCAATATGTATTGTCTCATTTGTCAAGGCTGTTTCAGAGGAAATGTAATCACTTCACTTTGTATATGTTGGTGATGAAATACAGGAATGTTGCAATAAATCCCACTATATATCTGATTATTCTAAATGTAATTTCTCATAGACTAAATATCACAAATGATAATGTTCATAATGAATGAATTTGATTATTGAAAAACCCAAAAGATAGTGAAGAATCATGGGTATTCCTTCCAAACCATATACATTCAATGGCACCTTTTCTAAGTGTATGCCAAATTTTTGGGCCCCAAAATGTGGAGTTAATTAGAATTGTGATTATTGGATATCCTTAAAGATCTCATCAATACATTGAAATGGAATGAATTTTATAGAGAGAGATTTCTCGAAGAGTAAATTGCAAGGGAAAAATAAATTATGACGGGGAGCTCTGTGATTTCGACAAGCTTCATAATTTATGAAGAGAAAAAGCATTGTAGAGAGATTTGAAAAATAAAAGGAGCTTTGTGGGCAGAAAGGATCATTGTGTGTTTTCATTTTAATGTAGTGGAAGAAAATTTCCATTTTAGTATATAAGAATAAGGAACATTGGATTGATTCCTTATGAATTCGGAATGTAGTCAGGGTTCTTTGTGAAGTAGCATGATTTTAGGCTCGAATTTATGAGCTTTTCAGTTAGGGCTGATATGGTTCTATCTTTTCCCCGAAGGTTCATGGTTCATTGGAATCGCCTATAAATATACCACATCAACCTCGAGAAATGTAGAGATACTTATCATTAATTTTAGAGCTATCTAATTGTGAATATGGTTTGTAGAGATAATGATCTTTGAGATGGTAGTAAGATCTATGAAGGAAAAGAGATTCACTATGAATCCTTGAGCATTAAAAATGAAGATAACTTCTCAAATCCCAATCAGTTCTTAATTATATAGTGAGGTATATGATCTATTGAGCGTTGTGAACTAGATAGCTCTGTAATCTAGTGTTCTTTGCGAAGCTGGTAGATTCGCAAAGGAGATCTATGAGTGATGAATTGAGTAACCAATTTAAGTGAGAAGTTTTTTTTTGTGGATCAAGATATGACTGGGGTATATGAATAAGTATTTTTTCAAATTATATGTAGTTCCTAATAGCTTCGGGTTAGAAAATAGATGAATTATTTTAAGAGATCATATTTTTTAATGTTTTTCAAGAAGCGCAAAAAATATTGAATTTCCCTTTTTTGCTAATAGGGTGCACATGCTCTTGCAGATTGTTTTCCAAGTTATAAACGAGTGAAATGGTATATCATTAAAATTTTATTCCACATCAAAGGATTATTTTACTATAGATTGTGTGTTACTGGATTGTTTCCATACCATACCATAGACGTAGCTACACTTGTTGAGTAGTGAACCATGTAGATCTTGTGTTCCAGTGGATGTGTGTTTTAATTGTGATCAATAGTGAAGGATCTCTTTAAAAAGAGGCAATTTTTGTTTCAAAAATGAAGGCAACATAAAAGAAAACATATCATTGATTCAACACTTTCCCCTCTCTATGATACTTGGATCCTGACTCTGTAACATCAATTGTTATAAGATTGAGGTTCCCATTGTTTATTCTTTGATGATGTTTTGAATAGATTTTCTTATATAGAATCTGAATTGCATGAATCATAAGGGGATTCAACTATTTTATGGGACAGTTATCATATCCAGAAATATATTATGATGCCTTATCTTTTTTCTCTTGGGTATGAAGTTCTTGAAGCTACAACTGATGGATTTTCAATTATAAATGAAAATGTCCTCTGACACTTGAGAATAAGAAGAATATTGAGAATGATGGAAGTGCTGAAAATGTATTGCTCTATTATCTCTTTTAGAGTGAGTTTTTTGATTGAAAGGTGTCATTACATATAATTTAATCTGGGATTATCTGTAGAACATCTATGAAGGAAGAACAAACGTGAAGAAGAAAAAACATAAATTTTGGAGGATGAAGTATGAATAATTGAAAATGGGTGAGTTTTAATCTATTGAAGTATTATTTACTATGATAAATTACATTGTAAATACAATTTGATTTCTTGGATAAATGATTGAATATTCTATATTTCTTGAAAATATATTGAGAATTTTTTTTCATGTTTGATGTTAATGTTTCTTCATTGGAATACAGTGACACTGACACATTATCTCTATCTATTTTTCATATAACTCTCACCACTAATGAAATGAGGGTGGATAAGATTATGAAGAGAAAAAATTCTCAGAGAAATATCATTTAAGGATATAAAGAAAGATAAGTTGTAGAAATTTTTTATTGTAGATAAAAATAATGAATATGATTTCAAAGATGAGGTATGCCAAAAATTTGATGAACCTTTATCCTTGTTTTCTAAGAATGTGGAAAGATGTACATGGAAATTAAATGTTAAAATTCCCTTGAAATGTTTTGAATGGGGATTCTTTGGGAATTTTTTGGGTTACACTCTATAAAGAATGAAATAATAATACAATGATGAAGATGAAAGAATGAAAAGAAGGTCATGGAAAAACAGGGTGATAAAAATAAATATTTTAGTAGAGGGAAGTATAAAATGTTTATCAAATAATAAATAAGATCATTTTATACTAAAAATGATAAATAAGATGATAAAAATTCAGACTATTAAAAATCAATTGTAGACAAAGATTGAGATAATAGTATTTTTTCAGTAGTGAGTAATAAAGATTATAGAAGCATCGGTTCTATAGAATAATTAACTCAGCATGAATATCATCTCAAAGAAGAGTTGAATGAATGATTAAAAAAAGATCAGAAGTCTTGAGAAGGAAAACATGAAGTTGATAATTAATAATTCCCTATTAAAAAATAACGAATTATTTACAGATGAGAACATAAATCTAGTAATATAGATTGATTATTTCCTGAATTATCTTGAGAATGAAAATAATTTCAATGAACATATGCAAGTAAATTTGATTGAAAAAGAATAAGGGTTGGGATTTTTGTAACTAAATAAACATAAATATTTTGAAAGGAATAAAAGTTTCAAAACCACAATCTCTAAATCTGGGGAATGTTATAGCTTGAATGAAAAAAATATGTATGAAAAAAAGTTACCAAAAATGGTTGAGAAGAGATATGGAACTAGTTTTGATAAAAACAATGCTGGAAAGGATATGTATGTGGACAATGTTAGTAATGGATAAAATTATAAGTATCCAAAAATATTCGGATTAGTAAAATATATAATACCTCTAGTTATGATTAGTTAAAAAAATATGAGATGAAGAATGAAGTTACGATTGAAAATAGGAAGGAAAATTTTCAGAAGAGTTCACTTAATAACGTTTTTGTGAGTCTTGTTTACAACTCCTATCAGTATGGAAATTTCTGGGGGATATATTGATTTTATGGGTACTACTAATTTTTGGGTGGAATTGGGAACATGGAAAATATTTTTTCGTTCAATCTAAAAAATTTATACTTCTCCACATGTTATGTAAGCCAAGGTTTGATGCGGGAGTCAGTCCTCTAAAAAGAAGATGTACAAGAATAATGTTCATAAGAAATCTGAGAAGGCTAGTGTGAAGCTTGAAAATAGGTTCCACCTATAGTTTTTTTTTGAAATATGTGAACATTATGAACATCTTGTTACGGGATTTCATGTTTAGTTTCCAGCAAAACATAATGGTATTGAGAAATTTCAGATGATGGAGGTGAAGAATGAAACGAATGAATAGAAAGATTTTTATTTTGAAACTACATTGATGGATACAAAATAATAACATCCATGGATTATTGATAGTTGGTGTTCTTCTCAAATGATAAGAGACATAATGTTTCTAATTAAATTGAAATACTTCAAAGATGGAAAAATGACATGTTTGAATGATGAATCTCTAAGGGTCAAAGGTGTTAGATCATCCATAATCAGGAATGAAAAAATGAAATCCAGGAAAAGAATATATATTGATGGGATGAAACATAATCTGATGAGTGTCTCACAGCTCTATAAAGTGGGAAAAAATTTATCATCCGCAAAATATGGGTTTTGTTGTGAAATGTTAAAATAATGGAATAGTTGTTACAAGAGGCCAATGCAAAAAAGGTAACTTATTATATGGTAGTGAAGTATGTAATTCATTTTACATGGGTATGGTGGATGAAAAGCAATTATGGAATAAAATTCTGGGACATATCATTCAGAGAAATATGTGTATGTTATCCATTCGAGACAGTTTTTGAGATATTCATAATTTATAATGAAAAATATAATGGTGTTCCACTATCTGTGAGAAAAGGAGGATTATAAACACTATGCATAAGAGAGATTTCATTTGTTCAAGATGACCCTAGGAACATCTACATTCTTATATATGTTGACCAATGATCTGAAAATCAATAAATGGATATAAGTACTTCATTAAATTCATGGATGAATCTACTCGCATTACTTCTGTTATGTACATGATACATAAGTATGATGCTATAAAAATGTTTAAGAGTTTAAAATATAAAGAAGAGAAGTAATGTGGGTATTAAGTGAAATGGTTGAGATATATTAATGGTGGAGAGTATATGAATAATGATTTTGAATGTTATCTTGAGAATCTGGGAATTCTGCATGGGTTTAGTTCACCATACACACGTCAACAAAATAGGGTTGGTGAAAGAAATAATAGAAGTATGGGGGAAATTGGGAGAACTATGTTACATGAACATAGTATTTCTCATTATTATTGGAGGAAATCCTAAGAACTATTGTGTGTATTCATAATAGATGTATGGGGGAAATTATTTTAAAATGTGGAATCCTTGGTATGTTTGAGAATATAAGACCTGAATATTTTTTCATTGATATTATCCTAATGGAATAGTATATAGATGATTCATCAAATAAACCAAATGATATTTTGAGTTTACTATTTTTAATGTGGTAGAAAAGTTGGTGAAAGGAAAGTCGTCTGATGATGATGTGTAGATTTATTAGGATGAGTAACGTTTTGATAAACATTCTGATAATGATAACTATAGAAGTAATCCTACTCTAGATGAAGATTCATATTTAGAAATTTTCAATGATTAGGATAAAGTTCAATCAGCATATCCTAGGATGATAAAGAATGTGGAGGCTCATAACATTTCTGGAGATCAACATCAGAGGGTAAAACCAGAAGAATAAAGAATGCTATTACACATAATTCTCATTATTCAAAATTAGAGCCTAATGATGTGAATGATTCTTTTGAAAATTCGGAATGGGTACAAGTTATGAATGAAGATATTTAGTATATTGAAAAGAATTATACATGGGAACATGTTCCCAACCCAAATAACAAAAAATATTATTGGTAAAAATGGGTTTTTCGAAACAAGATAAATAGATAAGGTGATGTGATAAAAAAGGCAATATTTGTGGGAAAAGGTTACACACTTATTGAATGAATTGATTTTGATGAAAAACAAATTTATGTAGAAAGGATACAAAAAATCATAATATTTCATTCTATTTCTATACAATGAGGTTACAATGTGTTTCTAATGGATGTTAAATCATTATTCCTGAATGGATATCTTAATGAAGAACTCTACATCGAACAACCATGTGGATTCTTTGTTGGGAAAGAGGAATGTTGTGTTCACATGTTGAGGAAGGCTTTGTACGAAATAAAACAACCCCAAGGTCATGGTATTCAAAATTGGATACTTTCTTCATGAATTTTAATTTCATTAAAGGTATATATGACAACAATATTTACATCACGGATTGTACAGAGTTCCGTATGATCATAATTATTTATGATGATGACATTATCATAGCTAGGAATGATGGAAGATCCTGTGAATGATTTGATAGGGAGAAGAATATTTTTTTTTGAGATGTCTATTCTAGGAGAAATGAAATATTTTCTTGGGTTTGAAATCATATAAAAAAATAATCACAATTTATTTCTCAAGGAAAGTATGGAAATGAAATTCTAATAAATTTGGGAATGTAAAATTTCAAACATGTTTCCACATCAATTTATGTGGGACCCATGTTTTCTAAAGATGTAGAAGGGAGGGAAATTGATTTGAATGTGTTTTGGAAGTTGATTTGAAGCTTGTTACATTTGATTGCCTCAGGACCCGACATTGTCTATGTTGTCACCTCATGTGCCAGATTTCAGATAAGTAATAAAGAATAAAATTTGATTGAAGAAAAAATGAATTCTCATATATATAAAAGGAATAATAATTATTCAAATCAGGTTTTATGGCCCTGAAAATATTGATATGTTCGGGTATTCATATTTAGATTGTGTAGGAAATGTTGTTGATACAAGATCCACATATGGTGGATATCTATTTCTTGGGAAATGTTGTACCAATTTTCTTACACGAAAATAGAATTCAGTGAATAATACCACAATTGAACCAATGCATGTTGTTTCAAATCAAACTATGGCCCAACTTTTGTGGATGAAGACTCTGTTGGATGATCTACTTGTTGATGTAATCTTACCCTTACACCTGGGATCTGACAATAAATTTGCAATCAATATTACAGAGAATCTGGTACAACAATCTCATTCAAAGTATATTTACATCATGAACCACATCATCATATATCATGTGGAGAAGAATGTGTTGATGATGCAATCATTTCCTACATTGGAACAAGTTTCTGACATTTTCACAAAACCATTACCAAAGGAACCATTTTTCATATTGGGTTTAAATATAGTAGTGCAACCTCATTTTGAACTATGTTGAGGTATGTGTTTCTGACCCATATCTCACCCTACCTTTGTATAGTTTTTTCAAGGGGGATAGTTCACATAAATCTATCCTTAAGGAGGCATGCATAAAGGGGATGTTATGGATGTGTTGTGAAATTAATATGTATGAATGCGAACTATTATCAATGTTTGTTTGAATGGTTGTAGAATGGTTATACAGTGGTTGTTGGAAAGAATATTTTTTATTTTACGAATTTTGAAAATGTGAATATGGTTGTGGAGAAATGAATTTGTGATGTGGTTTCATAATTAATGTTTTTAGACAACATGGTCTTATTGTCAATAATTCATGTTTCCAATAATGAGTTAGCTCTCAAATGCATAGAATTGTTGTTAAGTGACCCATTTCTTTAAAACAACAAATATCGATCATTTATGAATCTCTGTCGAAAAAAACATCCAAATTTAGAGATTATTAAGACCAATTTTACTGATGATGTATTTGGATGCATTATGTATTGTCTTTTTTTGTCAAGGAATATTCACATGATTAGAAATCACATCGCATTGTATAAGTGTGTGAGGAAGGACAAGAATGATAAATAACATTCCATGGTAATGATGATGATGCTAATAGTGATCATTTAATGACTAAATATCATGAAGGATAATGTTTATGATGAAAGTAGTTGATTGGTGAAAAATCTAGATGAGTGTGATGAAGCATGGGTATTCTTGTCAAAGTAGATACATAAGGTGGAACTATTTCCAAGTGATTTCTATATGTTGGGGCATCAAAATATGTATTTGACTAGAATTGTCATTTTTCAATTTCCTTGAAGATGTAATAAAAACATCTAAAAGGCATGGATTTCCTAGGAATATGATTATCGAAGATTAAATCACCATCACAAAAATGATTTTGATGGTGAGCTCTATGATTACAACATGCATCATGAATTGGAAAGAGGTGAAGCATTGTAGTCATCTTTGCGACATGAATGGAGATTTTCAAGGAGAAATGAGAAATGTGAGTGGAAATTATGTGGTAATGGAAGAAAATGATCGTTGTGGGGTAGATGAAGAAGGATCATTGCATTGATGCTTTGTAAATCAGGAAAATATCCATGGTGTTGTGAGAAGCATCATGAATTTCAGCTAACATTCTGAAGCTCCACAGTGTAGGCTGATGTGGTGGTGAATTTGAACCAATGGTTCAAGCATCAATGGAATAACTTATAAATAGACCTAACACCCATTAAAAAGTATAGATAGTTAATTATAATTTTAGAGCTCTCAAATTGTGAAGAAGGTTTCTGGAGAAAGAGAACTCTAAAATTCAATAAGCTCTAGGATGGAAATGATATTTGTAGAGAGATGTTGATATTTTTAAAATAAGTGACCTTCATAAAGAAAATTCATTGAACAGTGAAATAGTGAGATTTGAGAACTAGATGCCTCTCAGAACTAGAGTAGACTACGAAGATGGGGGCCTCACAAACAGGCTCTACAAGCTAAATAATTGAGTACCCAATTTAAGGGAGAGGTGTTTTCATGTTGATCATGATATGAATAGAGTATTGGAATAATTTTTATTATGATTTCCAGTTAGTTTCTATCAGCTTCAGGTTAGTAATGAGAATAATTTCATTAGGATATAATATTATTGAATGTTTTTGAGGAAGCACAGAAACATTAAATTTCCCTATTATTATAAGATGGTTCGCAGGTTCCTGTAGATTGTATTCCAAGTTCTACGCGAGTGGAATCATATATCCAACTCATTATATTCCACATTAAAAGATTATTTTCTTGTTTATTCTATGGTTATAGATTTTTTTCATACCATACCAAGGAAATAGATACTCTTTTTGAGAATTTAACCATGTAAATCATTTGTCCATGTGGATTTTTTGTTTTTATTTTAATTTTTATGGAATGAAATATTTAAAAGGAGGTGAATTTTTTTTAAAAAGGAAGTAAACAAAAAAAATTATGTCACTGATTCAACCCTCCCCCACTATGTGATATTTGGATCATGACTGGGTAACATCACCTTTTCCATCCAAGTATTTCAATTCCTCAACAACTGTTGTCTAGTTTCCAGAATCTAGATATGATCTTCAAAGTATGAAAAATTAGGATCCAAATCCATTCCCTAATAAGGGTGGAAATTTTTTGGGTCTATCATGAAATTCATTAATAAATACATGTGGATCACATTCTATAATTTAAAAATGTGATTATTAATTTCCGAAATATAAAATAGAGCTCCAAATTATTCTTGGATTTCAAAAGGGTCAACGTACATGGGGATTAGTTTACCTTTCTTTACAAATCTTATAACAACCATCCATGGAGATAGTTTCAAGAAAACATGATCACCCACTTAAAATTCCATTTACTTCCTTAGATTATTAGTATAACTCATTTTTCTACATAGGGATTCTTTGATATGAGTTTTAGTAGTATTTTTGTTTTTGTTTCGTCCACAAGTTATTGTCCTTATAGATTCATTTTTTCATCATTTTTTCAACAAGTTGATTTATGATATATCATTCCAGACAATGTTTCATAAGATTCAATTTTACTAATATAATGTATACTATTATTGTAGGAAAATAATATCAAAGGAAAATAATGACCCCACATTCGTTGAAGTACAAGTGATCATGATCTCAACAAGTCTTAAAATGTTTGGACGTACTTTTCATATTCCATGTTAGTTTGAAGGTGACATAAGTACTCAAATGAAACTCAGTATCCAGTGCTATTTGAAGAAGTTTTCATAATTTTTTTTAAATCATGGACAATGATCATACAAAATAGATATTTGTTCTCGATGAAGTCTTATGAATTCATTAAAATAGAGACGTGTAAGGCATTCCAGTGTAAAATCCTCCCACCTAGCCATGAAATGTGTATATTTTGTAAGCGTGTCAACAATAACCCATATTTCATCATCCAATATTCATGTCTTTGGTAAAATTACAATAATATACATATTAATATCATCCCATATCCATGGTTTAATATGAATAGGTTTTATGAATCATATAGGATGTTGTCTATGAGCTTTCACTTATTAAAAGAATAAATATCTCGATAAATAATCATCAATTTCGTGCTATATATTATCCCATCAAAAATTTTCCTTAAAATATTTATATACCAAAGTGATACAATGGAGTTTAGATAAATTTGATCTGTGGTTATCATCCAATAACTATATTTTTAACTGAGGTAATGAGGGAAAACAATGTATCTTACAAAATTTCAGAATATCATCCCCGTAGACAATGTCCTCCAACATCCAATAATTCTAACCATAAATTTATTTTGATGATTATAATAATCATACAGAAAACTATTTATCATTTCTTGTAAATATGGTTGAGGAACAATTTGAAAAAATAATGATGATTAACCTTCCATGATAATTTTAATATCCATATTTTCTAGATCCATATACTGTGGAACCTTGTCAAACTTAAATTTTTTCAAAACTCCATGATCCTTCCTACTCAATTCATCTACTACATTATTCACTTTCCCTAGGTTATACTGTATTGAATGATATTAATCATTGAGTAGCATGATCCATCACATTTTCCCCACATTGAGTTTATTTTGATAGGATATATATTTAAAACTCATATTATTTGTATATATCTCAAATATTTCACTATATGGATAGTGTCTCGATATATTTTGAGAAAATATTATGGTTGATAACTTTGGATCATGTGTTGTATAGTTCTATTCATGAGTTTTTAACTGCCTTTATGCATAGGTAATAACACTATCATTCTAAATTAGGAAACCACCTATTCGATTGGTTGATCCATCATTATAAATCAATAATCCACTATTTACTAATGGTATATTCAAGATCATATATTTCACTAATATCCTCTTGAATTACTCAAATCATTATTTTTTAAGAATGAAATTAAACCCTTTTAAAATTCAGATTGGATAATGAGTAAGATAAACATGATATTTTTTGAATAAAATGTAGATAATAGCCTTATAAAATAATAAAAAACGTTCCTGAGTTATGTTACTTTGTTGAGGACATTCATAAACATCTTTTGTCTAAATTGGATCAACTGAGATTCCATCCATAGAGGCAATATGACCAAAATGATTCAGTTTTAAGGAAAATTTCACACTTTCTAAATTTATCATGTTACTCATTTATTATATGATTATATAGAAAAACCTGAAAGTAGTTATAATATTACTCATATATTATTGAATATATAGATATTTTATCATTAAATACCACAAAAAATTATCCATTATATTACTTGGAAACTCTGTTAATTAGATCGGGGAAAATATATAGTGCATTAGTTAGTCGAAATGGAATTCCTATAAAATAAAAATATTCATACCTAGTTCGAAACGATGTCTTTGAAATACCTTCCTTACCCACACTCAACTGATGATATTTAGATCAAATGTCAATATTTGAAAATGATCAGGCTCTATGAATATGATTAAATTAATCTTCAATGCGAGTTAGGGGATAAATGCGCATTATTTTTATAATGCTTATTTCTCTATAGTCGATGAATAGTCACATGGATCCATAATTTTTAATTTCAATGATATCATGGGGTCCCAATAGAGAAATAAATGGGATAATAAATCCATTTTCTCTCAATTCCACAAGTTTTTTAGGTACACTAATTCCAAATCATACATTCTATAGGAAGTCATTGATATAGGTCTTACACTATGAATTAAATCAATAGATGGCTCAAATTACCACTCATAAGGATGTCATGGTAAATCCTCTACAAATACTGAAATATATTATTTAATAATATATACTTATTCTATTTTACAATAAAATTCAATATACATTGATTATATTTTTTATTTCACCTCATGAATTTTATTTAGAAGGGCTATTGATGCTGGATCAGATATGACTCAGATGATGATATTTCTGCACTATAGATAAGGGATTTTACATCTTCCAAAATAATTATAATTTCATTCTTTTACAATATATTTTCAAAAAAGATTTTGAAATCCGGTCTATATAAAGGATTACATAAAATTCAATCCAAGGTATGATAAAAAATTTAACAAGTAAAAAACATTTATGGTTAATAAAGGTGACTCATTAACATATCATTGTTGTAATGACACTTCCCGTTTGTGTTTTGACCAACAAATCTATTATTAAAAAAGAAGGTAAATTTATACTTCTCTTAGAAAACAAGAATGATATAAAATTATTCAATGTCATATAATCAAATAAATCATTGGATTAGTTGGAGGAAATGAATAAATTACCATCCACTACATCATTTGAAACTTCAATATCCACAGTTGAGATCACATATGCTTGGTATTTCCCCCTTTCCCTTTTCTAGGGAATCATTACATGATGCATAGGATAGTCGTTATCGTAGTTTACCCTCTCCGAACAATTTTACCATTGAAAATTTGTCGATTCATTATTTCCCTTGCAATATTGATCATGATGTCCTTTCACACTAAATTTGTAGCAAAATCCTTTGACATTTAAGAATGACCAAAGGTGTTTCTTTACAAAAGTATCACACCTTTGAAAATTCAATTTTTTATTCTTCCTATTATCCATTATATCCTCTACCACCTACTTTTTTTATTATTTTACTATAAATCCATCAGATATAGATAATTATTTCTCTGTATAGATATCGAATTTGGATATATAACCGTAAGATATGAAATTTTGGGATAATATCCAAATTGAAGAATGGTTATATTCCATCATTGAGTCAATAAATCTTTATCCATTGATTATTTAGGTAGTATTAGGCTTTCTCGAATAAAGTTGTTTTTTTATTCATAATTTTCATTGTTCTCATCCTCAGTTTGTTTCAGAAAAAATAATTGTTTATCAACATTTCCTTGATGTTCATGAAGAATATATTTTTCTAGGAAAATTTTAATAAAATCCACTATTTATATATTTGTAATTTCCTAAAAATCCTTGGTATAATGAATTAATTAACACCATTGGACTACATCTCAAGATAGATGATAAAAATCCCTGATAACCTTCTCTATTTTGTTACATCCCAAAAGGATAAATATATTCTCTAAGGAACATATCCAATGTTCAACTATAAATGGATTTGTAGTCACGTTGCACCATGGAGGTTGTTTTTGCATAACAGAGTATAACATTACACCTCCATTGTGTGGATTAGGATTCTTTATACGGGTATGGTTAATTTTCATTCCCTAAGATAGATGTATCAGTAATGTTATAAGTATCTCATCACTAGTCACAATTCCATTAACAATATAATTATCTTTTGAAGGAGGGAATTCCCTTGATGGGATGCACACAATGAGATGGATTACATTCCTTCAACTAAATACCTTTTCAAAATAATTGAATACACTAAATTAGGTTCAGAATTATAATACATAATATCGAATGAGAAAAATACATAATATAAATTGAAATTTTATTCATATATAATATCATAATCATAAAAATGGTTTCTCTTGGGAGATATTTACATTTAAATAGTTCAAAATGGTTTGAATGAAAAGTTTATTTAAACTAATAATATCCCCCATAAGTGTAAGATCAGGTGCCTACTAAGGCTCATTGTCATGTACGAGGATAACCCGAGTAAATCCCAAGACACCTTGAAAGAGTTGTTACTTCTAGGTACATATTCTCCAGAACCATGTCCGCTTTTAGTATATTGACATTTATTTATTTATAGGAAGACCCAAATAATATACAACTCAACAAAATTCTTGGATGATATTTTATTCTTAACCCCAAAATATGTCATAGGGTAATGTTACCTAATCAATGTATTTGAAATCTAGTTTCCAATGATTCTACTCAATTTCCTCTAATGAAAACTATAAATACCCTAACTATAGTACCCTACTTTGGTTCTGTATATTAATTTATTGGCATATATACAAGACTCAAGTCACAAAGTAATGATCTGTTTATTAGTTTTGGAATATAGATTACATAAATGAACATTAAATTTCAACATTAGTAGATATAAACATAGAAACCCCATTGGTAACACCCAAAAATAATCATATTAACCCTGATAGTAATTTATGATTTCCATATTTATTTATTGGGGTTAAATAAAACATAATAATGGGGTGATCTCAGATACCCAGTAAAGGTTTGTAATATAGTGGAAGATAATATAAAAAATAATCCATAGTGCATTAATATGTACACATTACATTAGAAGAGAGTATAGAAAATGATATTGTAAGGATATAATATTGATAATTAATTCCATATAAATAATTAAATGAGAAAGAATCTGAACAAGAAATATTATACTAGTGGAATATTCACGTGTAAAAAAATTACTAATATCATTATGAGTGAATTAAAAAGAAAAAATTCTGAAACATACAGTTAATCCATCATCCATGACATATGACAATGATTAAGGCCTTAGCCAAAACCATATCTGAAAATTTGGCAAGGGCTCGGCCAATCCCATATATGTTCTTCCCCATGAGACATACCGATACATTGAGGGGATATTGGAGGCATGGAAAATCTATTATTAAGTCCAATTCACTCCACCTATGAATGAGATAAAACATAAACAACATATATATATATGATTTGTAAATAAAATTCCCCAATATGTAATCGTAATCACTAACCATTCAGAGTTATATGGTGTATGGTATCATGATATAACATCCTAAATCAATGTAATCATAAAATATTTCATATAGAAGATGATAATCATATGAAATTAGTAAATTTTACAAAAGGGTGTACAAATAGATAAAAATAAACTAATAAAACAATTGAGGAATTTATGTGGGAAATACCCATTTTACATTTCTAATAATAATATTTTGGATAAAATCGTTTCTATTTTTCATGATTGTTTTTATAAAACAAAAAATGGGATAAATATAGTATTTCCTGACAAAAATATTTATTTTATTAAACAATGGTGTCTTAGAACATATTATCTATGGAATTTCAAAATGGGTATGATATTGTGGAATTATGTTTATCGGCGCTTGTATATCAGGATGATTTGTGAAGAAGACCATGTAAAACATTCATTTTCTAGAAATGAAATATGTACTGATCAGAATAAATTATTTTAAAACATATATTAATATTTTATATGAAATATATAAATGAAAGTAATAACTAAATTTGTGTATAGAGTGATAAATAAAAAACCGAAAAGAAATTGGATGTTCGGGAAGAAACCCTTAGAATATGTCAATATGAGTTTTACACATGATATTAATGTCCTCTGGAATTATACTCTTTCTGAACCCCCTTAATGGGATTTTTTGGTCTATTTATGAGACCAAGATCTCTTTTAAATTAAGGAGGATCTTTGAAATTTTATTTGGTTGAATTTAAGAAATTATCAAGGCTTGGATGGTGTCTGTAAAAGAGGTTGTGAGAAGTGATATTAATAGTGGAGATAGCTGGTTTTTTGAATATTTTATTAATTTTTTTTATTTCGGCTCATGACTATGAATATTTTTTGCATTATCACTAAATATATTAAAATATTTATTGGATGATTGATATAATTGTGATTAAATTTGTGATCAATCATTCATTATTGTATTTAGATAATAATATATTTGTACAATAATGTATGGTTTTTTCTATTCATAAAAAATATGGTATTTGAAATAATCCAAATAATTCCACATAACTATTTTTTAAGTCTATACCTCAATAATGGACACTACTTTATGAAAATAAATATTTAAGTATGGAAATATTTTTTTATTTAAAATCATCATTAACTCAAAAAATACATTAATTACATTTATAAATAAATTTTTTACACTCTAAAAAATTTAATAACTAAATAAAATTATCTTAATATCCTAATATAATAAAAAATAAATTGTGGAATAAATTTTTTAAAGAAAAATTATTTTATGTAATTTTATCCGTTATAAAATCATAATTAAATATTTATGAATAAGCAAATACCAATAGATGATTAATAATTTTAAAAATGTTCATTTTTTATGTTATGATATAATTATATCAAACATTCAATTAAAAGATGTGTAACTTTTATTTATACATTCATGGGTATGTTCGCTATTAATTTGGGTGGTTTTCTATTCATAAGAGTCAAATTACTATTCCTAAGGTCAACATACTATTTCATCTGAATTGCTTCTTCAATGTCTACAAATTACTATAATTTCATTTATTATTCATTTATAAATTCTTTATTTTTTATCTATGTAATTTTTATGTGATTTAATTTATATTAAATTACAATATGAAGGGAACTTTCATAGATATAATTCTTGGTCATTACATCTCCCATTAACTTTGAATATATAAGATCATTGTCTATTAAGGCTAACATAAAATTATCATATTAATATGTAATGAAAATATTCAATAATTACAAGATGATAATGGGAGAATTAGAAAGATCAAATGTAATCAATGTATATTCATAGTGTCCATACCTTGAATTGAATGGTGTCTTGGGTATATACTTATAGTTAACTGTAACATCAAAAGTAATTATAAAATAATACGTTTTCAAATCAATTTATATTTATGAATTAGATATTAATTTTACCTTAACAAGTATGCTATTTCAAATTGAATACTCGACATGCAATAATGGATTTCTCTTTAATCTTATGTTTCTTTCAAAACTAAGTGATATCGAAAATAATACATTATTAATATTATTTTTTAAAATGGTAGTTTATTACTACACATTATTTTGGAAGGAATTAATAGAACTATATATATTATGTTTACACTTTTTATTCAATATTTGTACACACTTCAAAAAAAATTTGGGATTAAAATAAAAATAAATACAATTTTAGGCATACAATCTTTAATATTTATAAAGTGTAGTTTTACAGACATTGAAGGAGAACCCATTAGAAATATAATTTTGGAAAAAATTATATATTATATTTAAAAAAATAAACATCTTCATTGGAATAAGCACATAAATTTTTTAATTGGATAAATTATTTGTAATTTTTTATAACATTCATATCTAATGAATAATGAAAAATACAGAATAAAATTCGAAACTAAATTTTTATTCAAATTTATTTATATAGATATATTTTAATTTTAATTATTTTTACATTGTTATTATACTATTTTGTCATCATTTAATATAATTCCAGTCATTTTAATCAATTTCAAATTGAAATTGGCATAAAAAAATTTCAATATTTTGATAGTTTCACTTTAAAAAGCCGATTTTTAGTTTTGTGGGCGATATTATTTTAAAATAAAATATTCCAAATTATATGAATTTAATGAAATAAAATTAAATAAAAATTTGAATCACATGGTCCAAATTATATTTCAAGGAAAATTTAATTTATTTTTATTAAAAATTTACCATGGGAAAAAATTTATATCAGTAAAATTGAAAATTTAAGAAGTGTTAAAGTTAAGAGTTAAAAATTAAACATACCTAAAAAATAAAAAATATTAATGGTGTTTTGAGTTTTGGATAGACGCTAACCATCCTATAAAATATCAACTAAAATCCAAATTCATGTAATTTAATGATACCTCTATATTTTTGGTTTTTAATGTAAAAGAGTGAATAAATTAATCAGTTGAACTCACCTCTTATCAATTATTTATGTTAGATATAGACAACCCTATTTTGACCCATGGATCCTTTTATCTCCTCAAATATCTATTAAAACCACTCCTCATCGCATTATCCATATCCTATTAATTCTTATTTCCCTGATTGAAAGAAACCAATGATCTCAAGCGTCTTTCATGTAGGGTATATTTAAGGGGTGATTTTTTCAATGAACCTCTATTAGTTTATTTATTTTTCTACTTTATCCTCATATCCTACTTCCATCCATGAATGATTAAATATGAATAATTTAGGTATTGTAGGGTTATTTTTTTATTTTAATATATCATATCCATTCCATTTCTACCCTCTTATTATTCAAATAAATGAAATTGTTCTAAAAGTTATGTCGTTTAATCGCCTACATTAAAAATATTTTGTTATTTTTCCTTTACAATCATCATGGATGAAAATAAAACAATTATTATTTTCAAATAATAATTTAATAACTAAATTTAATTATATTTATTATTCAGGATTTGTTATAATTAACTTAACATCATGATTTCCATATTATTGGTATACTATAACTTCTTTTGGTGACATGTGGACTACTGCCTCCTGAAAATTATGTGATTCGTTCACAAATCACATGGAATGTTTTAATTTTTGTTTGAGAAATAATATTTTATACAAATGAAATATTAACTCGACTATACTGATATTATATATTTATTCCAAATTATATACATTTATTTAATTTAACTCTTTCATTAACAAAGGAGAAATGAAAATAGTGTTCATGCGTACCTATTGCCTATTATCTCAGTAATT
Source organism: Viscum album (assembly GCA_963277665.1). Taxonomy (NCBI): domain Eukaryota; kingdom Viridiplantae; phylum Streptophyta; class Magnoliopsida; order Santalales; family Viscaceae; genus Viscum; species Viscum album. The sequence continues at coordinate 1,275,922,146 of OY728141.1, read as the reverse complement.
TTTTTTAATATGGTCTTATATTTTTATTATATATTCATATATAATGAATATATAATATATTTATTTTTTGTTTTATATTATAGAGATAATCGTTTTAGGACCACATGGAATATTGAAATCGTTCCATGTTCATTTTCAACTCAATTACTGAATATCGACATAATGTCAAGCATAAAGATAAATTATTATGTAATTGTTATAAAATTGTTAGAAGTGATATAGAATTAACAATAAAATTAAAAAATGCTCCTATTAATGTAAAAATTAACCTATGTATATTATTCAAAAAATTAAAGAAAGTACGAGACATGTTGGACTTGAGATAAGGGAGTTTCTTAACCCAATTTCCATTAATTTGGTAAAATTGGTAAATCTAGATTATAAAAATAAATTTCTACATGATAAATGCAATTTTTTAATATATAATCATTTATTTATATATTTAATTAAATTCATTTTTTTAAAAGTAATCTTTTTATATGGAATGTTTTACTTAATGAAAATACAACAAAAGGAATGTTTTTTAATGTATACAGCGGAAATGACTTCTTTTACATTATAACAATGATTTGATATTTTCGTCCTCTGTAAGAAATATTTTTTTCTAATGAATCATATATACTATATTCCCTTTAAATTTATTTTGTTAATGAAAATAGTTTTGAGAAGGGATTGATTTTTCCAATATCTTAATATGATATCTTCTGATTGTAATGTGGAAATGTTATTTTTCCATCATGTAATATTTATGTGTGGTGATTATGTTTTGGTTCATGTGAATTCGTTCATTATACAGGTGGTTCCATGATAAACTACTGGTGTGTGAGACCTTGATAGCTCTATAATGCATTGGAAAATTATACATAGTTAAATGGTTGGGTTTCTCTTAAGAGATTTAGGGAATATATAGTGATGAGTATTCAAAATATTACCCTGAAGGTTCACTATATAGAATTGAAAGCTGAGATATAAATATGATATGGATTATATATGTTATCATTTTGATTTTATGATTTCTATGAGTTTTTCAGGAATCATATGATTTTATAATTTATTTTAAAGAGCATATGTTTAATGGGTGAAATGTATTATTTCATGGGATTATAGTATTCATGGACTATCATATTTTATTATTTAGTTTATTATACATTCTATGTTTATTGTCATGATCATAGGTTTATAAAATTTTATCGCATGGTATAAGAATGTGTATTATATGGGAGGAAAGTAAGATGAATTTAATCGAGAAAAATAAATCATATTTACATTTAAATGTTTTTATGTAGTGGATGAAATGTATAAAATTTTGGAATTATCCTATTGTTTGATTTTTTGGTGTTATGTATTAATGATTTCATAATAATTTAAAAATATTAATCTTAAACTATCCTCAATGTGAACTAAATTCAAATTATTGATTAAATCATAAAGTATTTAATTTTTAAGGCTGGGGCCTTATTGTTGGCATAAGAAGTCTGTTTAGATAATATTAGGGGGTAGGATACTATTAATAGAATATCCATAAATAATTATTAATTAATTATAAAATTAAAATGATATATAATTTTATGATTATCAAGTTTCTTCATCTATGATAAGAATATATACAATTCTTTTCAGCAAAAGAAACAGGTCTTGTATAATGGGGAGAAATCTAGTGGAAAATAACATTCCAAATCGGTATCCAGAGATGGTCGAAATTGGAATAGAACAATTTTTTTAGTAATGGCCTCGTTGACTCTTGATTTAAATGGTGGTGGTATCCATCTATGATAATAGCTATATCATCTATATAAGAATGTGTTAGAAATAAATCATTCCATGGGGAAACATACAATATCATTCAAAGGATAATATTACCCCACGATAGATGAAGGGTGGATTAATGCCCTATAAATTATTTTTGATGTCATGGGGAGTTCAGATAGTCAAAAGATTAGTCAAAAGATTTACCATTTTAATGATAAAGCCGATTAGTGATGGTCTATGGTTAACAATACTAGGGATAGTGAGGTGATGGATTCCGTTGAGTGGAATGAATTCAAAAATATGTTTTTTTGTGAAATATTTTATCTATAGTGGTTCAACATAGGAAGGAAAAAATATTCTTGTAATTGAGTTAGGAGGATGACTCAATGGCTTCTTATGAAGAAATATTCACTTTACTTCCATGGTATGATCCAAATTTTCATTAAGGAACTTGATAGTAAAATCAATCATTTTTACTCAAGGTAAACCCAAATTATTGATGTGAATTGTTTTATCGTGAGTTAAAAAATAGTGAAAAACTTGTTCGATGTGCAGAGATGGTGGAAAAAAGAGTATTATTAGCATCATGTATTCCATGATAAGTAGTAGAATAATTTGCTGATATAGTAGGTGTAGAGAGAATAATTATTCAAAAAAGTTTGATGCTAAGAAAATTTAATTTGATGTTTGTTAAAATTATGGTAAGAAGCACACTTGGGAATGCTTTTTGAATTCTTGTATGTGATTCTTATGTGGTAAAATGGGCCAAATGGCTTGTAATTTCCATGAAAAAGATACTGATAGTGGTAAAAAAAATATGATATGCAGTCAGTAAAATGTTTTAAGTGTAATGAGATGTGTCATTATTTATATGAGTGTCCAATGAAGAATTCTAATAAAGGGAAGTAGCCATACTATTAGTAATAATATGTGGTGAAATCCTTTGAAACTATTTCGGTAGATGTTGGGTCATTAAATAATGTTCTACATAGTACACTATTTGTTTACTCAGATTATGGAAATGTTTTTTTTATTAAGGGTCTACACGTAATTTCATTTCTGAGAAATTTTCTGGTAAATTGGAAATTTCACCATGAGAAATGAATACAGAGCTTATAGAAAAAACACTTGAGGGAAATATTGGGGCAAAAATAAATTATAAGAATATTCTTTTTTTTCTTCGGAGGGAATTTAGTTGCAAAACTTTTCATTTTTCTTCATGTAGAGTTTGAAGTTGTTTTTTATATAGATTGGCATTCATTGTACCATGCTAAGTTTGACTGTATATCTAAAGAATTATATTTTCACAAAGACTGTTAGTTTTTGAACATTATTGAACCATTACCATTGATGACCTAAAAAATGTAGGAATATTATTAAAATATGGAAATGAATGTTACATTGCACATTTATTGAAAATAAATGAACTATTAATATTAGTGATGTTTAAGTTGTCAATGAGTATCTTAATGTTTCTACAATTCAGTTTCATGTTATTATATTATATTGAGAAGTTGAATTCAATGTTAACTTTGTTCCTAATGCTATTTTAGTTTCAAAATCCCCATATCGAATCTCTCAAATTGATCATTTAGAGATGAATAAGTAATTTCATGAGTTGTTAGCTAAAGATTTTATTCGACCTAGCACATGAATATGGGGTTCTCTTGTCTTGTTTGTTAAAAATTAATATGATTGAAAGAGACTTTTCATATACAATAGATCCTTGAATAACATCACTCATTATTAAATGTATTTAATGACTCATATCGATGATTTGTTTGATCAAAATAAAGGAGAATATTTCAAAGGCTGACTTGAGGTTGGGAAATAATTAGTTGAATGTAAAGAAAGAATCCATTCTGATGACTGTATTTCAAACTAGATATCACAATTATGGATTTCTAGTTATGTTGTTGGGGTTAACTAATAAACCTACTGTATTCATTTATATAATAAATTAAATATTCCATGAAATCTTGGATATGTTTTTGGTTGTGTTTATTGATTGAGTTTTGATATATTCTAATATTAAAGGGGAGCATAAAATTCATTTAAGGGGTTTCCTAAAAAATTTAAAAGGAAAAATACAATATGGGAAATTTTACAAGTGTGATTTTTGGTTATAGAAATTTATTTACCAGGTCACATTGTTTCTAAAGATGGAATAATTTTTTATCCTGCTAAAATGATTGCTGTTTTAGAATGGAAAATACCAACTAATATAAATGAGATTCCTAGTTTTCTTGGTTTAGCAGGATATTACCAGATGTTGTGGAATTTCTTTCCGAGATATCATATAAGGTCCCAACCTTAACTCATTACATAATTTTGAATTAAATGATTAATTCACATTTAGGATATTTTAAGGTTTATAGTTTTAAATAATTATTCCATAACTATTACATCTCAAAATATACAAAGTATACACTTCTATTAGGTTTCAATTTTTTCCATAAAATAAAAACTCTTGAAAAAAAGATTCATGTCCAGGTCCATTTTTTAGACAGCATGACTTTCCATGATCCAATCCATGACCCTATTCCACTTTATGTCCTATAAAAAACATTTCCATAACGTGGGATGAGCATAAAAAGCTCAGTAAGGAAGACACAAAAGAGGAAACATTTACTTTTTTTAAAAAAAAATTAAACCATGAATACCTAATCATAAATAATAATTTTCACCTATATGATGTAGTAAATACTCTTCACTGAATAAAAAATCATTGCTTACCCTCTTGTAACAAAAATATCACCATAAAACACATATAAAGAACAGATAAAATATAAAGGTAACTTGGAACATAAACATACTTAAATGGAATAACCATACGGTCGACTTTCACACATGTCACTAAATGGAATTTCCATATGGCCAACTTCCATACCCGATGGATTGGATGTAATAACGTAACCACCCATCCAAGTTTATCACGACACCACCCATCATTATATTTATCACGTAACCACCCATCAAATGTCCAAGAAACATTATGAAATTGTAACACATTCAAAAAATATAAAAGAAAGAAAACATTTTTTCATTTAAATCACAATATATCACATAAATATATTGATATAAAAAATCCATTTTCAAAACCATTTTCAATACCAAAATACATAATAGTATATATGGTATTTATTTTTCCTTTTAAAAACATTACACCTTGTTATGTTTGCCAAATATCATGTAATCCTCGAGGTGGCGGAAAGGTCGTTGTCACCGCCTATGTTAAAAGAAACATTACATTTTGTCTTTTAGAAAATTTCTTCATCAAAAATGATTCTCTTAGAAGTAAATGAAATGTAAAGGTGTTTATATAGCGTATAAAAGAAATTCTGGTATTAGAACAAAATATGTCTCAATGAAAGGAGATTGAGACAAAGTCCATTACCTCATGTCTAACTTGAATCGATCGTTCTTTATTCTCCTGAATAATAAAATAAGTTTAATTATTACATGATTAAGAACGTTTTTAAATTTCATTATCCCTTTAATATCACTTATTACCATGTTATAAACATTATGTAATCATTTATGTTATTAATGGTCATTTAGTCGATATTTGGTACTTGAGTCAAAAAAAACATCTTATAATTACAATTTGTTAAAGTGGTAAAGTATCCATTATCTCCAGAATTATATTCATGATGTAGATATCATATATATCATATATATCTAGTATAATATGTATTTATAATAGTACATAACTTTTGAAGGTAAGAAATGAAATGCATAGTTTATGGAGACGGTAAACCCTACGTACGCATGGACACTACTTCCATTTATATTTAACATTTAATGAAATGAAAACATTATGATATAGAGGTAAATTATAATTCCATTATAATTTCATATATAATATCATTAACTCCATCTTTTATACATCCCACATATGGAATTAACGATTCAAATCACTTTGAGGGGCGGTATTCCGCACTTCCTAAAATGATATTATCATGTTTACCCATTATGGAAACCATAATGGTATTCCATAAATGAGAAAAGAAGAAGCATAAGGAAAACATAAACATAATATATATCAAATATAAATATAGTGACAACTTAATGGCCACCATGAGGGGTGGTAGGAGATAATTGAACATTCATCGTTCCGTGAGGCAATAGTTCATTGTCCATAGAAACAGTATGTTCTTCACCCATTAGATTGTTGTTAGTATAAGTGTAGCTCGAATCCATTTCATAATAAAATACTATTATATTTTATATACTACTTTTGTTACAAAATAAAGGAATAAAAAGTGTTTAGGGGGTCGGAGAAGCAAAAGAAACAAAAGAAAATAAGAGAAGATATTACATGTAAATCGGTTAACTCCCCTTGGATTGAACCATAAGGGTTCTTTTAAGTGATTTTTTCCTAAGTTAAGGCTTCTATGATTAATATAGGGATATTTGGAGCTTAATTGATTTGATTTTGGACGAGACAAAGGGTTTGAGAAGTGTCTGAAATGGGTAGGAAGTGGGGTATTTTTATACGGGAGAGGAGGAGATCTTTTGAAAAGCTTGAAACTATTATTTTATTATATAATTGTTTTCAATTTCTAAAGGTCCAAAAATAATTAAAGTTAAATATAAGGTGTCCCATGTTCGAAATAAAATCATCCAATAATAATTTGACAAGGTTTTGATATAGTTATAAACATAATCTTATCTTTTAGATAAATTATTCAATAATGACGTAAACACTACATCATCATTGTGTCATAAATAATTTTATATCTTTGATGTCTAAAAATTATAATAAAAATTACCATGATGTAAAAAATATTTTTATAATCATAATGAATATTTATTGTCTAACATATAAATTATATAACCCCATGTAAAAATTGTTTTAGTAAAACAATACATGTTTGTGACATTTTTATTTTTACATTAAATAAAAAGTTAATAATGTTATTAATAGGCCCAAGTGGCTCCATGGGGTCCCAAAATTTACCCATGGATTGCCTTGGTTGGCCATTACTCATATAATAAGGGTAGGAAATTGTAAAGGTAATTTCATATTATTAAAACATTATTTTTACCTTAAATTACACTAATTACATTTAATTGCGGTTAATAAAAGTGAAAAATTTACTATTCACCAAAAATTATCTTCATCCCATTAAATCAAATTTTAATTAATAATGACAACCATGTATGTTGGATTTTTGAAATTCAATTCACAGAAGTGGTAAAATTTCATTTAAATGATAAATCAGTTTTTTTAACTACCACTTAGTGGTTTCACTATTCATAAAAAATTGAAGTTTTTCAGAAAAATACCAAATATTCACCCTAGGTTATATTTTGTATTATGAATTAAAATATTATTTCTATTTTACAAAATTAAAAACATATAAGTTTCATTAATTAATTTTATAATTTATTCATGTTGTCAAAACAAATAAAGTGTTTTTATGAAATAATATATATCCATAGATTGACAGTTGTTTAAGTCCAATTTCAAATTGAAATTAATTTCAATGACCACCATTGTTTTAATTGGTAAAAATATATTCTAATTACATTTTAATCTAATTAAAAAGGTAATCTGACAATATAAATAAATTAGATTAAAAATGAGTTTATGAATTAAAATACAACATTTTTCACTTTTCATTTAAAAAAATGAACATTATCAGAAATATAAAAAAACACACAGAAAGTATATTTTGATGTCCCAATTCAAAAAAAAAGTATTTTATTTGGTCCAATAGATTCTATAAGAGTTACCAGAACTATATTTAAAGTGGTTTCTCCAACAAAAGATGATAAATCAACCTTTTAGTGAATATTAGAGTATTTATGCTTAAAATTGGATTCATTCACATTTTAAGCCTCTAAAATTTATTGGATAAATGTAAAAACAATTCAAAAACACATATAATCATATTTTAGTTATTTCTTTTCATTACCTCCAATAAAAGATCTATGCATTAACTATCATGATAAAAAACATTATTATATTATTAGTGAACAACGTAAGATTTCAAAAAAATCAGTTGTTGCGTATCAGGTACGCCATCAAACATAGCAGCCCCATTAAAGTAAAATTAATATTTAATTCAAAAATATTAATAAATATGAAAATGACTTATTCTTTATTTATCTAGGATGTTACATCCTTCTCCCCCTTTTGAAATTTTTTCCTCGTAATTTTATTTAATTATAAAATAAATGGGGGTATTTATCCCACATAGCATTTTCAGATTCCCACACTGCCTCTTGAACCATATGGTTTTTCCACAAATACTTATCCTAATTAATTACCTTATTCTGTAACACATTCTCTCTATGGTCAAGAATCTGGACTGGTTGTTCCCCATAAAAGGGATTCTCTTCCAACAGAATTATATCTGGGATCAAAACATGAGATGGATCTGGAATATTCTTTCTAAACATTGAAACACGCAAAACATTGTGTTCCTAGGACAAACATGGAGGTAATCCCACTATGTATGAAACATATCCAACATTCTCTAGTATTTCATAAGGTCCAATGAACCTCGGACTCAGTGTTATTTCTTGCCAAAACACATCACACTTTTCCATGGAAAAACATTGAGAAAAACATGATCACCTACCTCAAAGGAACGATCCTTCCTCTGGTTAATCAGCGTAACATTTCTACTGACTTTGTCTATTTTCATGTGATTCTGAATAAACTAAACTTTTTATTCCATCACTTCTACCAATTCTGTTCCCATAAGCATCCTTTTCCCTACTTCATCCCAAAAATATGGAGTTCAACACCGCTTTCCATATAATACCTCAAACTGAGCCATCTGTATACACGAATGAAATCTATTATTATAATAAAATTCAACCAAAGAAATATGTTGGTCCCAAATTCCATGGTAATCCATCGTGCAAGAACGTAACATATCCTCCAAAGTCGGAATTGTTCGTTCTGACTGCCCATCTGATTACTAATGAAAAGCTATATTAAAATTTAATTTAGTGCCCAATGACTTTTGAAGGCCTTTCCAAATGATAGTAGTGAACCTGGGATCACTATCAGAAACAATGGAGGGATGAAACCCATGTAACTTTACTATCTCATTAACATACAATAGATAAAGTTGATCTAGAGAGAATGTATCTCAAACAGGAAGGAAATTTTAAGATTTAGTCAATCGATCAACAATAACCCAAATTGCATTATTACCTCGAGATGTCTTTGTTAATCTAAAAACGATGTCAATGGATATATTTTCCCATTTCCACTCTGGAACCGATAATGACTAAATCATCCCTTTTGGTAAGTGCCACTCTACTTTAACCACCTGACAGGTCAAACACTTCATAGTAAAATCAGCAATTTCCCTTTTCATTCTATCCCACCAGTAATACTCCCTCAGATCTTGATACATCATAGTACTGCTAGGATTAACTGTAAAGGGGGAACTATGAGCCTCACATAACAACTCATTTTTCATCTTTCAATTACAGGTCACACATAATCTCTTCCCAAACCTCAAAACACAATCATTATTAATGTTAAATTAAGGCATCTTACCCTTCTGAAACAGCTCTACCTTTTTCCACAACTTGTTGTCTTTCTTTTATGCTTGCTTAATTCTGTCTGATATAGATGATCTCACTAACACCTGAAACAAAATAGAATAACTTATTGCACCAACAAATGCAATGCCAAAGTTCATCAAATTAAAAACCAAATGATCTCGTTCCTAACATAGCATAGTTAATGAATCATTACTTTTTTGACACAAAGCATCATCCACTTTATTTTCATTTACCAGATGGTAATGAATTGTACAATCGTAATCCTTGTTTAATTCTAGCCATCTCCTCTTTCTCTTATTCAATTATTTATGAGTGAATATATACATTAAAATTTTGTGATCTATATTTATTTAACACTTTAATCCATACAAATGATGCCTCAATATTTTTAAAGAAAAAACAACAGCAGCTAATTCCAAATCATGTGTATGATAATTTAACTCATGAGTTTTCAACTGAGGTGAATCACAAGAAATTAACTGATCATTCTGCATAAGGACACAACCAAGACATTTCAATGAAGCATCTCTGTAGATAACAAACTCACTATTTCTGGAAGGTAGTGCCAAAACTAGAGCATTACCTAGTATTCTTTTCAATTATTGAAAATAATCATCAAATTATTTTGTCCAAATGTACTTAACACCTTTTTGAGTTAATTAAGTAATTGAACTAGATAACTGGAAAATATTTTCAACAAACCTCTTGTAATAACCTTCCAAACCAAGAAAACTAGAGATCTCAGTTGTATTTGTGGGTTTTGGCCATTCTTCGACAACTTTTGTTTTAGAAGGATCACCAGTTATGCAATTTTTTGAAACAATGTGACCAAGGAAAGAAATTTGTTTTAACTGAAACTCACAATTTCTGAATTTTCCATATAGTTTCTTTTAATTTAAGGTTTCCAAGATAACCCTTAAATGAATTTCATGTTCCTCTTTACTTTTAGAATAATGCAAAATATTATCAACGATCACAACCACTAACTTTTCCAAGAACTCATGGAATATTCTATTTATTAGATCCATGAATACAGCAGGTGCATTGGTTATCCCAAAAGGCATAATTACAAATTCATAATGGCTATATCATGTACAAAAAAGAGGTCTTCAGAATGTCTACTTCTTTTACTTTAAACTGATGGTACCCTGACCTCAAGTCAATCTTAGAAAAATACTGATCTCCCAAGATGTAATCAAACAAATCATCAATATGAGGAAAATGATACTTCTTCTTAATTGTGATGTTATTTAAAGCTCTATAATCAATGAAAAGTCTCATTGAACCATATTTATTTTTATCAAACAAGATAATATAACCCCAAGGTGATGTGCTAGGTCAAATGAAACCTTTATATAATAACACCTGTAATTTCTTCATTAACACTAAATGTTCAACTTGAACCATTTGATAAGGGTGTATTGAAATTGTCTTAAAATCAGGAACTAAGTCAACATTAAATTCAACTTCCCAATCATGTATAATACTGGGCAACTCATCAGGAAAAACATCAAGATACTCATTTACCACTATCACACCATTAAACTAAACAGTTCCTTGTTTTCAACTATATGTTCAAGGAAACATTCATTTCCATCGTTTACTAGTTTCTCAGATTCCTGTTATGTTATAAAAATTAAGGGTTCATTATTGTACACAAAATGAAAATCATTCTGAAAAGAATCCTCTTTAGCTCTGCAGATAATGTTAGCATGATAACCAGAAGGACAATCCATGCCAAAAATAACATCTAACTCTACTGGAGGAAAATCAATAAGTATTGAGGGTAGATTCTTTCCACACACAAGGATAAGAAGGTTCTTATAATTTATTTTTGTCCCAATGTTTCCACATAGTGTTTTTACCATAAGTTCAGTATTCATATCTTGAGATGGAATTCCCAATTTACTAGAAAACTTCTCAGAAATGAAAAAATGTGTAGACCCTGAATCAAACAACACATTGGCATAATCTGAAAAAACAAACAGCGTACCTGATACTACTTCATTTGATGGCCCAACATCTTCTGAAGTAGTTGCAAAGGATTTCACCTCCCCTTTCTTTATTTAGTTTGGCTGCTTTCCCTCAATTGAGTTCTTCTTTAGACACTCATTTTCATAATTTCCCATTTTATTACACTTAAAACATCTTACTGCTGGCATTTCATTGCCTTCATGACTATCTTCCTTACATTTACGAGCAATATGACCAGACTAACCACACCAAAAGCACATTCCAAACATTGATAAACATTATCTTGGATGCATTTTACCACACTTCTCATAGGATGGATATTTGGTTTTATTACCTCCAGGCTTCATTGATGAATTCTTTCCCTTTTCCTGCCAACCTGAACTATTATTCTATTGTTTTTCAAATAACACCTAATCATCAGAAAACTCCATTTCCACCTTCTCCACACATTGAATAAGTTTTTCATGACTTTTGAACTCACAAGAGGCTAATGAACATCGATACTTCGGCTGTAACCCTATGTAAAAACAATTTATTTTACTATCATGATCTTGTATGAAATTTGGAGCATACCTTGCCCGTCGAGTGAACTTATTTTCATAAACAGCCACTAAGTCTTCCTCCAGCCTTAATTGTTGGAATTTTTTTTCCATCTTATGACAAACCACCATAGGAATATATTTATCAAGAAACATTCCTTTGAATTTATCCCAGTCAAGATCATCATTCTTCACACTATCCCTGATATTTTTCACTATCCACCACCACTAATCAGCTTCTCCTTCAAAACGGTAAATAGAGAGACTATACTTTTGATGTTCTGAACACCCCATGACATCAAAAACCATCTCTAGTTATTTAATCCACCCTTCTGCTAGCACAGGGTCAGATGATCCTCTAAATGATGGGGGATGATGCCTCATAAAATTTTCCACTACTGACATGTTCCTCTATGGTTGATCGGGCTGATCTCGTGTATGGATACCACAACCATTTATATCCTGAGTCAAATGTGCCATCACTACAACAAACTGTTCAGTTCTGATTCCGACAGTCTCATGTTGCTGATTTAGAAGGTTGTTTTCCTACTAATGTTGTCCCAACATTGCTACCCTATTTCTTCTATGTAAATCCATTTTGAACACATAGATATCATAGGAGATGCAGCATGGTAATATTTAAATGCTATATCATTTCAATCATACCATAAATTAATTTACGGACTTGAATTTAACAATATTCTAAATCCTAAATTTGACTAAAAGGACCGTTGATACCAACTATAAGGACCCAACCTTATAACATTACTTAATCTTGAAATAAATGAATATTTCACATTTAAGATCTCTTTCAGGTTTAGAGTTTTAGATAATCATGCCATAAATATTACATCTCAAAAGTTACAAAGAAGACACTTCTACTCAGTTTCCATTTTTTTCATAAAATAAAAACTCTTGAAAAAAAGTGTCATTCCCAGTTCCATGTTATAGAAAACATGACTTTCCTTGATCCCACCCTTGGACCTATTCCACTTTATGTCTAGTGAAAATCATTTCAAATATATTGGATGAGCATAAAAAATCTTAGTAAGGAATACAAAAAGAAGGAAACTGTTAGTTTTTCAAAACAACAAGTAAACAATGAATACCTAATCATAAGTAATACGTTTTACCTATATGAAGTAGTAAATACTCTTCACTGAATAAAATATCATTTCTTACCCTTTCGTAACCAACATATCACCATAAATCCCATATAAAGAATACACAACATATAAAGGTATCATGGAACATAAATATACTTAAAAGTTATAACCATACAGTCGACTTCCACACATGTCAGTAAATCGAATAACCATACTTCCGACTTCCATACACAAAGCATTGGATGTTATAACGTAACCACTCGTCCTTTTTATCCTTGCACCACTCGTCATTTGGTTTATCACGTTACCACCCATCAAATGTCCATGTACCATTATAAAATCATAACAAATACAAAAAATTTAAAGGAAAGAAAAAATTTCCTCATTTATATCAAAATATAACAGTTATATATATTGACATAACAAATCCATTATCAAAACCATTTTCTATACCAAAATATATTATAGAGTATATGATATTTATTTTTCCTTTTAAAACAAATTACCGCTTGTTAAGGAATCCAAAGATCAAGTCATAGTCACGGCGGCGGAAAGGCCGTTGTCACCGCATACGTTAAAAGAAACATTACTTTTTATCATTTAGTAAAATTCTTCGTAGAAAAAAGATTCCCTTTTAAGGAAATGAAAAGAAAAAGGCGTTTATACAACGTATAAATGAAAGTCCTGTATTAAAACAAAATATTCCTCAATGAATGGAGGTTGAGAAGAAGTCCCTTACCTCGTGTCTGACTTGAATCAATCATTCTATAATCTCTTGAATAATAAAATAATGTTAATTTATACTTTATTAAAAACTTTTTCATGTTTATTATCCATTTTATATCACTTATTTCCATGTTATGAACATTATGTAATCATTTAAGTTAATAACTGTCATTTTGTCGATATTTGGTTCTTGAGTCAAAAATAAATTTCTTATTTCATGTGGTAAAATATCAATTATCTCCAGAATAATATTCATGATTTAGATATCATATATATAATATATATATCTAGTATAATATGTTTTTATAATTGTACATAACATTTGATTGTAATAAATGAAATGCATCGTTCATGGAGACGGTAAACCGTACATACAAATGAACGCTACTTTCATTTGTATTTCGTGTTTAATGGAATGAAAACATTATGGTATAAAGGGACAATATAATTCCAGTATAATATCATATATTATATTATTAACTATATCCTTTATACTTTCCAGATATGGCATTAATGATTCAAATCAGTTTGAGGGCGTGGTAGTCCACACTTCCTAAAATGATATTATCGTGTTACCCATTATAGAAACCATAATGGTATGACATAAATGATAAATACAGAAGCATAAGGAAAACGTAAAAAAAATATCATATATAAATACAATGACATCTTAATGGCCACCATGAGAGGCGGTAGTAGATAATTGAATAATCATCATTTCGTGAGGCAGTAGTTCTCCGTCAACAAAAACAATATGTTCATCACCCATTAGATAGAGGTGTGTGTATGTGTAGCTCGAATAATTCTCATAAAAACATCATATTATATTGAAGATAATGTTTTTGTTACAAAATAAAGGAATAAGAAGAGTTTAGGGGGTTGGAGAATCAAAATAATACAAAATAATATAAGAGAAGATGTTACCTTTAAATCGTATAACTCTACTTGGATTGAGCCAAAAGGGTTTTATGAAGTGCTTTTTGTCTTAGTTAATGCATCTATGATAAAGGGATATATATTCGGAGATTATTTGAGTATAGTTGTGACGATCGAAATGGCTTGAGAAGTGTGTGAAATTGGTAGGAAGTGGGGACTTTTTATAAGGAAGAGGAGGGGCTCTTCTGGAAATCTTGAAAATATTATTTTATTATATAATTCTTTTCAGTTTATCATTGTAAAAAAATAATTAATGTCGCAGATAAGGTGTCCCATGTTCGAAATAAATCATCCAATACTAATTGGACAAGTTTTGGATATTTTTTATAACATGATCATCTCATTTATTTAATTTATTCAATAATGACGTAAACACTGCATCATCATTGTGTTATAAATAATTTTATTTATTTGAAGTCTCAAAATTATAAATAAATTACCATGATGTAGGAAAACGTTATATATTACTAATAAATATTTATAGTCAAACATATCAATTATATAACCCCATGTAACAATTGTTTTATTAAAACAATACATGTTTGTGATATTTTTATTTTTATATTAAATAAAAAGTTATTAGTGTCATTATTATACCCAAGTGGATCCATGGGGTCCCAAAATTGACCAATGGATTTTCTTGGTCGGCCATGACTCATAAAATATGGGTAGGAAAAGTTTAAAGGCAATTTCATATTATTATAACATTATTTTTACCTTAAATTACACTAATTACCTTTAGTCACAGTTAATAAAAGTCAAAAGTAACTATTCACTAAAAATTATTTCCGTCCAATTGAACCACATTTTATTTCATAATGAGAACCATGTATGTTATATTTTTTAAATTCAATTACAGATGCAGTAAAATTTTATTTAAACGCAAAATTATATTATTTTAACTACTACATAGTAGTTTCACTGTTCATCAAAAATTGGTGTTTTTCAGAAAAAAAAAATTCACCACAAGAAAAAATTGATGTTACAAATTCAAAAATTATGCATCTTTTACAAAATAAAAAACATATATGTTTAATTAATTAATTTGATAATTAATTCCTGTTGTCCAAACAAATATCATGTTTTTAAGAAACAATATCTATCAATAGATTGATAGTTGTTCTAGTCCAATTTCAATGGGAAATTAATTTCAATGACCACAATTATATTAATTGGTATTAATATATTCTAATTAAAAATTAAAAAAATTATGAATATAATCTATCCATATAAATTAATTACATTAAAATGAGGGTTTTAATTAAAATACAACAGTTTTCACTATTCATTTAAAAAAATATACTTTATCGGAAAAATAACAAAAACATACACTTAGTAAATTTTGATCATATGATTCTAAAGAAGAATTTTATTTGGTCCAATAGAATGTATAATAGTGACCAAAACTATATTTAATGAGGGTTCCCCATCAAAAGATGATAAATTGACCTTTTAGTGAATATTAGAGTATTTATGCTTAAAATTTCATTCATTCGCATTTTAGGCCTCTAACATTTATTGGATAAATGTAAAAACATTTAAAAAACATATATAATCATATTTTAGTTACTTCTATTAATTCTTGCCAATACATCATCTAGGAATTATCTATCATTTAAAATAATATTATTATATTATTAGTGTGCAATGTAAAATTTAAAAGAAATCTATTGTGTCATATTGGGTACTCCATCGAACATAGCAACCCCATTAAAGTAAAATTTATATTTAATTCACAAATATTAATAAATATGAAAATGTCTCATTATTTATTTACCTGGGATTTTACATATCAAGTCCAATAATTAAGTTAACTCAAAGGGTAGTTAAGTTCACATGGAAAGAAATTTCAATTATTGTTTTCAATAATTGAAAAACTGATTGGTGAATGCTCTAATTTGTGAACTAACTTCTAGAAATGGTGAATTTTTTATCTATATTGATGCTTCACTAAATTTATATGGTTTTTCCATAATGAATAATGGTCATGCAATTGCTTATTATTCGTGTTAGTTGAATACTTATTAGTTAAATTACCCACTAATTATTTGGAATTAGCTGCTGTTGTTGCTTTAAAATTTTAAAATAATCATCTATATGGAGTAAAATGTGGAATAAATAATAACTAGAAATGTTTGAAAAATATATTCACTCAGAAATAATTGAATATGATACATATAAGAATCTCATAGTTCTCCATTATTAGTTCATTATTTAGGTACTAAGATAGATAGAATCCTCCGAGCATATTACTGATGGTATGGAATGCAAAGAGAAATTGATTACTTTACAATGATGTGTTTTACTTGTTAATTCATGAGCACATAATAACAGTTTCAAAAGTGGATGCTTCATTATTTTACAGTGCCCGAGTGAAAATGGTGGAATATATACACGGATTTAATAGTGGGATTACAAAATACTTCATGATGTAATAATGTTATATTTATTATTGTTGATATATTGATTGTACAAACTCATTTTATTCCTCTTCGAAATATATTATCTGATGAAAAAAATCACGATTGTTTCTTAAAGAGGTAGTCTAGTTAAATAGGGTTCATCTCTTTAATGAATCTAATCATGATACAAGGATTTCTTATAACTTTTGGAATGGCCATCAGAACTCATTGGGTTATTGATTAAATTTTAGTACAGTTTTTCATCCTCAACCAGATGGGAAGTAAGAATGAAAAATTCTTACATTGGAGGAAATGATATGTTATGTTTAAGTGGATTACTAGGGATGTTGGTATCATCATTTTTCCTTGGTTTAGTTTTATTATAATAATATTTCTCATTCTAATATACAAATGGCATCGTTTGAGGAATTATATTTAAAGTTGTATCGAACTATAGATTTTTGGGATGAAGTGGGTGAATAAATTTTGATTGGACTAGAATTGATAGAAGAGATGACATAAAATTTTTATTTAAAATAGATTCAAATTTTAAAAACGTAGTGTAGGAAGAAAGGATATAAGAATAATTGGTGGAAGGATCTCCCTTTTGAGGTAGATGATCATGTGTTTCATAGTTTCTAAATGTAAAAGTGTGATACGTTTTAGTAAGAAGTGGACAATGATTCCACAGATCATTAAACCCAATGAAATCCTAGGAAATGATGGATAAAATTCCTAAAAAGTTTCTTTGATTCATATTTTATCAAAGGTAATAAAAATTTCATGATTCAATGTTAAGAATGTATATGATGGATTTATCTCATGTTTTCTGTTCAGAGGTAGTTGAGTTGGATGAGAGTCTTTTTATGAAAAACAAATAGTAAAGATTCTTAACCGTATATAGACAGTGTTGTACAATATAGTGTCTCATCATGTTATGATTTTTTGGAAAACCAATATGGACGAATTGTAAAATTGGAATCTGAATATTCACTGAAAGAGAAATACCCTCACTTTTTTGATAATTGAATAAAAATTGAATGGACATAATTTCCTAAAGGGATTAAGGATATACCTTCCCAGGTAATTATGAAATAATAAAATTCCATGTCAATTTATATTTATGAATTAGATATTAATTTTACCTTAAAGAGGATTATATGTTCAATAGCTTACTTGATACACAACAATCGGTTTCTCCAAAATATTATGTTGCACACAAAACATAGTTATATTGAAAAATAATATTTTAGAATATTTATTATTTTAAATTGTAGTAAATTCCTAGACATTGTATATGTAGGTATGAATATAACTAACTATAATATGAAGTAACATGTTTTTAAATTTTTTAACTCCCTTTAAATAAATTTATGGGAATAAAATATGAATACATCCATTTTTTTCATAAAATATATATTATTATTTTAAGTTGGTTTTATTGCATTTCGATGAAGAACCCATTTTCAATATAGTTTCTAATATCTTTATATGTTTTATTTGTAAAAACATACTTCTTATTTTGAACCAGGATATCAAAGTTTATATTACATAAATTTTAAAAAATAATTTATAACTGTCATATTTTAATGAATAGTGAAAAATAATACATTTTAATTAAATAAAAAATTTCATATAATTTATTTATATAATTACATTTTCCTTATAATTGTTTTTAGAGTTTAATTAAACTATAATTTTATTATTTAATATAATTTAAATCATTTTAATCAATTTAAAATTTAAATTAGATATAAAAACATTTCAAAGTCTTGACCATTTAACATTAAGTATGTGATTTTCAGTTTCGTATAAGGAATTACATTTAAATAAAATTTTCTTAGTTCTGTGAATTTAAATAGATAAAAGGGATTTAAGATTGCAATTTATAGGGTCAAAATTATGTTTTATGGTCAATTTAAGTTTTATGTATAAAATATTTCTCATGGTATTTTTTTTACCCTAGTAAATGTGAAATTTTTACAAGGGCTAATGATGAGAGTTAAAAGATTGAAAAACATAAAAAAGATAACATTTAATTGTTATTTGAGGTTTGTATTGACCCTAAAAATCCTATAAAACATTTATTATAATTCAATGTTGATGAATTTAATCCCACTTCTCTATGGTTGAATTTTAATATTAAATAATCAATAAATTAATCTCATAAACCCAGCTATCCTGAAATATAAATACCACCCATCCACCACCACATTTCGGCCCCAAAATCCTTTTATCTCCATAAATATCTACCAAAAACTCTCATTATAATGATGTAAAAATTCATTAATGAAAATTCCTCTTGGTATGTTTATATGTCTTATTATGGTTATGTATAACTTGTGCACCTTTTTGGTTCTATGTATTGGATTTTAAATTACTATTAATAATGGTAAACGTTGCTAATGTAGCCATCGAACAGTGATCCTATGATTTGTATAAATATTAGGTTTTAATAAATAAAATTTACTCAGACAAAGAAAGTGATGGCCACATCCAGTAGACATGCCCCATACGAAGCCCATTGATCAGAGCTCAGAAAGGGGGTAGAATCATTTGGCTTCTCTCTTGACCAAGCCCAAGATGAGCTTGAATACCTTAATCTCAAGGGGAATGACCTACGAGATAAGTGGAAGTTGATAGAGATTACCAGTCGAACAATGCTATCCAAGCCACCTCAAGAGTTTGTCACCATCACACAGCTTACCCTAAAGACATATGTGTGTGTTTTAATGGGTTATGTAACAATACTATAGTAATATGTTTATAGACATTATTCTTGTATAGATAATAAACATTCTTTTAATTCTTGTTACTTTGTAAATAGTTTTTAAATGACAAATTATATTTTTAGTTAATATTCAACTAAAAACAATTTACATGAATTAATGGATTTTGAATTAAATAATTTTTTTAATAAATAATAATAATAATAATAATTAAATTAATTTTTATTAAATATAAATGATCGTATAATTTTATTATGAAATTTTTATTTTTAGTAGGGTTTGAAAGCTATTTTTTTCAAAACCCATGAATTTTTAATTAATTTCAGTATTTATTTTAAAATTAAAAATTCACATATTTATAAAAATATTTTGATAAAATTAATATTATTTTTGGATTCAGGATGTCAAAATTATCTAACAGTTAATTTATCATAATTTTCCAAGACACTCCAATTTTTGGGTGAAACATAAATACCATTTAAATATATAATCTATTTTAGGATACCATAATTACCCAATTGTGCTGCAATTAAATACTATAAAAATTTTTTTAGGCCAATATATGTATTAAAATTAAAATAATGTGATTTTAGGTTTTTTTATTTATTTTAGAATGCATTTGTTAACCCTTCAGGACTTATAATACATTTTTTCTTTTTAAATTTTATTCCTAGAGAGTGTGACTCACCTCCACATAAGAAACAGTATTATTTGAATAATATTGTACATTGTCATTATAAAATATTGTTTTCCACTCATCTTTGGCTAAAACCATAAGAATGAACAATGGTATGGTTTATTGTTTTGATTAGTTTAATGTGAGGTGTCCCAAACCTAAATAATAATGAATTTATTCTTCTTTCCTTTATAAACCCACCCAAACTCCCACTTCCTCTTCACTAATATCATTTGGAATTCATCCAACCATTACCCTCATTTCTCTATAATCCTCCCAAGGTGTCCCAATCTCTCAATAAGCCTCTATCAAGCCCCTCCCAAACATTTGGGATCACACTTCTAATTAAGGGATTCATTCCATTCTAATTTTATCCCAGTTTCATAGTATTGTTATGTCCTATTATTTTCATTTATAAATTTTAGATTATGATTTAGAACCTCCCAAATACTTGACTTTTTATTTTTGAATTATTTTATACCCCTTTATGTCTCATTCATTCCATCCATGTAAATCTATTACTATACCGAAATTCTGTATGGAATTTCCCTCTCCTCGTTTACATTAATGCTATTATTTGGTAATATGAATCTAAATTCTATTACAATTGTTGGAAAATGTATCTATATGTCCAACTTAAATTCCATTTAATTTATATATGATTATACACCCCTTTCTATCTCATCAAACATTTTTAATAATTCTTATGTCACATCATTATGCTGCCGAAATTTCACCGTGTTTTTCAATTCCAAAGTAATTGTGTAGTGAATACCAACCCCATTTCTCTATCAAGTTTATTGACCTTTATGAACATTTACTTATTGATTATATAGTTTCAATTATGAATTAGTTATTCATTTATAGTGGAATAAATGATGATGAATCCATGTTTAATGATCCATGTGGCACACTTATGCATGAAATGAAATTTTTAAGAAGGGTGTGCCCTCATAGCACGGAAATGCATTGAGTAAAGTATTTTATCAATGTATGTTATGTGAAATGTGTGTTTTCTCATGATAAATTATTTTCAATGAGTTTTTACTCATGCATCGTGTGCAATTAGGTTTTACTTAAGCTCCATGTGCAATGACACTTTGCTCATGCTAATTCCATGTTTAGTGTTGTTGTATCATTTCCATGTTATGATTGTATTTCTTTATCATGCCTTTATGTTCACGTTTAAATTGTGCTCCATTTATATTTCTATTATCTAACATGTATTTCATTCCTCATGTAATTCCATGTTTATTAACTTAATAGGCTTTATAGTTGACCTTTTTCTTATGCATTTCCTTAGGTTATCCTATGCATTTCAAAGTACGAGGTAATATATTGGTCAAGTAAATGAAGTTTTCAATAATATATTGTGTTATATGCATTAATTTGTTTTGTATTGTTCTTAAGCCTCATGTATATTGGACCTCTCGATCTTCTATGTTGCATCAATTGAAGGTTTTATGTAATTAATCATGTTAAAGTAATTAATAAAGAACATGGTTTTTATAGTTGGTATCAGAGGATTTGATTAGTTATTATTGGGATTAGGATTAGAAAACCCTAGTTAATCCTTTGAGACTAGACTAAGTATAATAGAAAACATCCTTATGTTTTTTTGAGTACTTAGTAATTGTTTTATCGGGAAAATACATCCCTATCTGGATACGAGCTGGTAGAGGCGGCTCTGGAATAGATGTACCTAAGAGTGAAAACTCTGACAAGGAGTAAAGGGTTGAACAGAGGTATCCTGGTACATGACAATGGGCCTTACTTCACTCTTGGTTATGACATTCCTGGGGGATACTATTTTGTAAATTAACAAGCATTGTATGAACCATTTTTCAGGGAGTTTAAAAAATGCCTCTAATAATACATGTTATAAAGTAGATCATTGGTATCATAAATTAGAGCTTATATAGTCAAAAGTTTAGGAAATAAAATTAATTTATAAGTCATCTATTTTTTCCATAAATTACCCTTTATCTATTACCACTAAATTTCTTTTTATTCCGGCCTATGGTCGGTAATATGATGACTCTGGATAACAACCAATGTGAGGATCAATGCGATGGCTATGCTAATGAGATGCCCAATCTGATGGTAGGGGGAATCGGGAACATTGTCATGATTCTCCCTCAGTTAACTCAAGATTTTAATAGAATCATGGGTCAAGAGGACCATTCAACCCCCCCCCCCCAATGAAAGAACAAGTCACTATAGATAGTTTCATGAGACAAAGGCCTCCTACTTTTAATGGATCATCTGATTCCTCAATCGTAGAGAAATGGATAAACTCCATTAAAAAGATCTTATGCATCATTCAATGTTCCTAAAAAGATAAGGTTTTCTTGGTTTCTTATCATATGGATAGTGTCGATAATAAATGGTGTAATTTGATCAGAAATATGATTCCCCAGGATGTGATTGATATGTTGGATTAAAACGATTTCCGAAATATGTTTTCTGATAGATATTTTCAACGCACCGTCCGACATAAGATGGAAAGTGACTTATTTTCTATATAGAAAAAAGGAGATGAATCTGTTAGATCATAAGAGGAAATAAACACAAGGAAAGCTCTATACACCTCTAGCTTTGTCATTACCCTCAAATACAAGGTTGATTGCTTCTTGGGTGGGCTGAAACCTAGCTTGTAGAAAGCCCTGGCGATCTGTGAGTTCAACAGCTATAAGGAAATTGTCTGATGTTCCCTCAAAGTAGAAATTGAGATTGAAAAATCTTAGGTGTATCACGGGGATAAGAAGTGTATGGTGGATATCAATAATGGTGGTCCGATGGATAAATCCAATGGTGATAAGATGATCTCTCACCCCCCTTACCAATGGTGCGAAATGAAGAACCCTAGAAATTTATTGAAGGGTATAACGAAATGTGTTATTTGTAGAAGAGAAGGACACCTAGATTTTAACTTCAGATAAGAAAAACCCATAGTTACTACAGAGGAGAGTAATGCTCAGTTATACTATCAATTTATTGATCATTTCTTTAACTGCAATGAACCAGGCCATCTTGGAAATTAGTTCCCAAAGCCAAGGGTTTTCAATGTAACTAGCAACCTCCAATACCGCATGGGTGGTATTTTTCCATCATTACTGCCGAAGTGAACCCTAAAAACAAACTGTCGAATGGAATTCTAGTTATACATTCATGAATTATGAATTTACATTTTGATTCATTTTCTATGCATTCTTTTTTTATCCTGAAATTTTTGTAGAATAATCCCAATATAACCAAAAATCATGGAAGTACAGATGTCTGTGAGTACGGAAAATGGGAAATCATTGCAACCCATGAATTTAGCACATCCCTTTTCAAAATCATAGGATTTAACATCTCATAGAACATCCTCAAACTCCCTATAGTTAAATTTCATGCAATTCCAGAAATGTATTGGTTTCCCCAATATAAAGCCAACATAAAATGTCGTGAGAGGGAAATCACTCTCCATGTAGAGAATCGACCCCCTATTTTGTACAAGTTAAAAGGGGAAGATGAATCTTCTTTAGATCCATCATATCCAGGGTGGATATTACTACCCTATTATGACATGTATCTGGATCAAATTATTGAGTCTAAGGAGGAAACCATCCTTTAAAACATTTATACTGTGAGGGAATTCGCAGAAGTTTTTCTTGAGAAATTTTATGGACTTCCACTTATAAGATATGTTGAATTCTCAATTGTCCTTATTCCTGGGGCATTGACAATATCCAAGACTCTATATAGAATGTCAATAGTGGAGCTTGAGAAGCTGAAGAAACAACTATAAGAGAATATGGATAAAGGGTTGATATGCCGAAGTGCTTCACCATGGGGTGTTCTAGTCCTCTTCGTCATGAAGGAGGATGGGTAAATGCACATTTCCAATGATTTTCCTCAGGTTAACAAAATCCTGATAAATAACTATTATCCTCTCCCACAAATTGATGACTTGTTCGATCAGCTGTAGTGAGCACAATACTTATCCAAGGGGTATTTGTGGTCGGGATATTATCAAGTAAGGGTGAGAAAGGAAGATATCCCCAAGACTGCTTTCCATACAAGATACGAGCACTATAAACTCATATTAATTCTTTCCGGACTCACTAATAACAAGAATTATTCATGGCATATATGAATAGAGTCTTTAGAGATTAACTCAGCAAATTTGTGGTTGTATTTATAGATGATATTATCATATAATCCAAATCCATGGAGGATCATGAGGAGAATCTATGAACTGTACTAGAGACCATGATAAAGGGGAATATCTATGAAAAGTAAAAAAAGTGTGAGTTCTGGTTGAAGGAGGTCTCATTAGTAAGCATTATCATCACATGAAATGATATATATGTAGATCCCTCGAACACAGCTTCAATAGAGGGATGGGAAAATCCAACATCTGTAATAGATATTCATAGATTTTTGGGGATAGCTGGATATTATCGACAATTTGTGTGAAATTTATCATGATTTTCTAAGCCTCTTACCATGCTAACATGGAAGGGACTAATGTTTCCTTGGAGTGAATAATGTGAAGAAATCATCAAGGATTTGAAAAGGAGGCTTATCACTATGCATGTTATCACTTTTCCAATAAGTGGATAAATAGTTTTGGTATTCAGTGATGCTTAGAAGAAGTTCATGGGATGTGTGTTGATGAAAAGTGAAATCATTATTTCCTGTGCTTGAAGGAAATTGAATGATCATAAGCTAAATTATCCAAAACATGATATAGAGTTGGCTAATGTGATCTTCTCATTAAAATATTTGCAGCATTATCTCTTTGGGGAGAAGTGTGAAATATATATTCACAAAAAAAAGAGATGAACATGAGCCAACGAAGATGGTTAGAGGTGATCAAATTCTGTGACTGCTCTATCCTATAACACCTCAGGAAAGCAAACATGGTCAAAAATTCTCTAAGTAAAAAGGAACCAGGGATTCTATCATTGATGAGAATTGAGATGGATCCAATATTCATAGATTTTATGAAGATGGACATGGGAATCATAAATAAGGGAACATTATCAATCCTCTAACAAATGATTGCTCAACCGTGTCTTCTGGAAAGGTTAAATGATTCTGAAAAAGAATGATTTGGGAATTCAGAAGAGATTGGAAGCCATCATAAAAGGGAAATCCTCGGAGTTCAATGTTAATGTAGAAGGAATTATTCGATTTGGGAAAAAGACAATGTCTTCCATCTAGTCTGGAGCTGAAGATTAAATTTTTCGATGATGCACATAGTTCATATTTATCTATTCACTTAGGAATTAAATAAGATGTATCAAGATCACCAAGAGAATTATTGGTGGGATAATATGAATAAGTAGATCACTATGTATACATCAAATTGCTTAGTGTGTCAAAAAGTGATTGCAGAGAGGTAGAAGTCTAAGGGGATGATGCAACCATTTCCTACACTAGCGTAGAAATTTGATAACATCACCATAGACATTGTCACCAGACATCTGAAGTCATCCAAAGGAAACAATGCAATCTCGGTTGTTGTGGGTCATCATAAAAAGTTTTCACACTTCATTACAATTCAAGAGTATTTCTCATTTGATCAACTAGCAGAAGTATACATCAGAGATGTTGTAAGGCTGCATGGGGTACTACTATCGATTGTATCCGACCGAGATACAATATTCACCTTTATGTTTTGAAAAAGTCTTCAACATGCTCTGCATACTGAACTAATCTTCTATACGACCTATCATCCTCAAACTGATGTCTAATCTGAGTAAACTATTCAGACACTGGAAGATATGATAAGATCATGTTTAATGGACATTAATGGTGTTTGGGAACAACAGTTTCCTCTTATTTAATTCTCCAATAATAATAGTTTGCACTCGATCATTTGAATGGAAAATTTTGAAACTCTATATGAGAAGAGGTGAAGAACACTGATATGTTGGGATGATGTTACTGAGCGTAAGCGTCTAGGACACAATTTTTTTGAAGAAATGGTGGAGAAGCTAAAAACCATTCCGTAGTATATCAAGGTAACCCAGAGTCGAAATAAGAGTTATGTAGATAACTGTCAATAAGACCTTGAGTTTAAAATTGGAGACATGGTATTTTTACTCATATCGTCATGGAAAAAGGTAATGATGTTGGGAAATAAGTGGATGTTATGTTCTATGTACATCAACCCCTTCGAGTTTTATCATCGTGTCAGTGTTATAGATTATCGACTAGCACTACATCCTAACACAGCCAAAGTACGTGATGTCTTTCATGTATCACAGATAAGGAAGTATACACAAGACCCTTCACATATACTCTCATCAGAGGTAGTAAAGCAATAAGATGATCTTTCTTATATGGTGAAACCAGTGAAGATCTTAGATCATAGGGAAAATGAACTATGAAATAAGAAAATTCCCATTGTCAAGGTGTTGTGGAAGAACCACAAGTTTGAATATGCGATGTGGGAATCGGAAGATTTGATGAGGAATAGTTAAGGGGGGGACGATTGTAATGACCCAAGAATTCATTAATGAAAATTTTTCTTGATCTATTTAAATGTCTTCTTATGGTTATGTAAAACGTATAAACTTTTTTGGTTATATATTTGGGATTTTAAAATACCGTCATGAATTGTTACAATTTATAATATAGTCGTTGAACAATGATCACATGACTAGTATAAATATAGGGCTTTAACAAATCCAATTTACTCAGACAAAGGAAGTGATGGCCTCAACAAGTA
Source organism: Viscum album (assembly GCA_963277665.1). Lineage (NCBI taxonomy): Eukaryota > Viridiplantae > Streptophyta > Magnoliopsida > Santalales > Viscaceae > Viscum > Viscum album. Next base: position 1,275,895,046 of record OY728141.1, on the reverse strand, counting down.
GAACTCCCTTGTATGAAGCCCATTTTTCAGGACTCTGAAAGGAGGTGGCATAATTGGTATTTTCTCTTGACCAAGCTCGTTTCGAGCTTGAATACGTTAAGCTCAAGCAGAACTTCCTACAAGATAAATGGATGTTGATTGAGATTACCACTCGAGGAATGTTATTCAAGCCACCCCAAGAGTCTATCACCATCTGGCACCTCACCATAAGGTGATACGAGGGTTTTTTAAGAGTATATGTTACAAGACCAATGTACGATGATTATGTACATTATTCTATTATATAGAGTATACATTATTTTTATTTTTGTTACTTTTTAAATAGGCTCTAAAGCAGAAATAGTATTTTTAGTTAATTTTCCCCAAATAAATATATTTTGATGAACTAATAAATTTTTTAATTTAATTATATTTTAATAAATTATTATTATTATTATTAAATTACGGTTTATTATATATAAATTATCGTATAATTTTATGAATGCAATTTTAATTTTTATTAGGGTTTGAATGCTGTTTTTGTCAAAACCCATTAATTTTTGATAAATGTATGTTTTTTAAGTAAAAAATCACATATTTAGAAAATAATTTACATAAAACAAAAATTATTTTTGGAATCAGGATGTCAATATTATCCAAAGGCGATGTTTTCAGAATTTCTTGAGACAGTCCAATTTTCGGGTAAAAAATAAATAATGAATATATATATAATGTGTTTTATGACATCATAATGACCCAATAATGATGTAATAATATACTATTAAAATTAATTTCGGACAATATATGTACTAACATTAAAATAATAGGATTTTAGGTTTTTGTTATATTTATTTTACAATGCTTTAGTGGACACTTCATGACTTATAAATGATTTTTCCCTTTTAAATTGTTTTCCAGGAGTGTGTGACTCACCTCAACAAAATAAACCCTATTATTTTATGATGTTTGTCCATTGGAATTATAAATTATTTTTTTCCACTACCCCTCGGAAAAAACCATTGGAAACAACTATGGGCTGGTTTTTGGTTTTGGTTAGTTTAATGTGAGGTGTCCCAATCCTAAATAATAACGATTTTTTTCGCCTTTCCCATATAAACCCACATATGATCCTACTTCCTCTTCACTCAATTACATTCGGGTTTATTCAACCTCAACCCTCATCACTCTAGAATCTTGAAAAGGCACCCCAATCTACCAATAATCCTCCCTCAAGCTTCTCCAAAGCCTTTGGGATCACACTTCCAAGTAAGGGATTCCTTCCTTTATCATTTTAGCTACGTTTCTTAATATTGTTATATCCTTTTATATTAATTTATAATTGGTAGATTATAATTTCTACCCACCCCAATACATCCTACTTTATGTTTGAATTATGGGAGACCCATATCCCTCTCATTAATTCCTTTCATGTAAACCCGTTACTATGCAGAAATTCTGTATGGAAGGTCCCACTCTTCATTTGCATTCAAGAAATTATTTTGTATTATGAATCAAAATTCTATTACTATTTTTGGGAAATGTATATATATTATCCCTAACCTATACATTTCTTGTACATATGATGATACCCCCCTTTATATCTGTTTAACAATTTTTAGGAATTTTTATGTCATGTCGTTATGTTGTCGCAATGGCAACGTATTTTTCCTAGACATTGTAATTGGGTATTGAATAACATGAGTATTTATATATCAAGGGTATTCATATTTATGAACATTTAAATATTTATTATAGTGTTTTAGGTATTAATTGCACATTCTTTTATCATGGAATAAATGATTATGAATCCATGTTTTAGGAACCATGTGGCACACTTATGCAAGAAATTGAAATGTTTAAGAATGGTGCACCCTGATAGAACTCCAATGCATTGGGTATAGTATAATATCATGATACATCATGTGATATGGGTGTCTAATAATTGTAATTAAAGTGAAAAAGGGTTTACTTGTGCCTAATGTGCAATGAGTGTTTAATCATGTTCAATGTGAAATGAGCCTTGGCTTATCCAAATTCCATGTTAAGTGTTGTTTCCCCATTTCCATGTTATGATTGTCTTGCATTGTCATGAAATTATTTTAATATTTCTCTTGTGGTCCATTGATATGCCTATTGTCTAACATGTACTATATTCCTCATGTTTTTTCATGTTTATTCCCTTACTATGCATTATAACTCACCGTTTTCTTATGCCTATCCCCAGGTTACTCTATACAATTATAAGTATGAGAGAATTTATTGGTCACGTAAAGAATGTTTTCAATAATATTTTTCATTCTATGATTTATTTTGTTATGTAATGTTCTGAACCCCCAAATACACTAGACCACATGATCATTTATGTTCTATCACAAGAAGGTTTTATGTAAGAAATCTTGTTTATGTATGTAATAAAGAATAGGGTTTTCATACACATCCTTACTATCCCCACGTACAAGTGCTACTGGTCTCACTAATATACCATTTCCAAGGACCAGAAGGGTCTTTCAAGGAGAGGATATTCAGGAGGTAATATTCTCAAACTACCTCTCTTAATTTATTAATTTTTCTAGCTTCTTATCATATACTACATCCCTGAATTCTTGATTACTCAAAATTGATTTATATACTAGAGTTTATGTTTTTAATTTAATTCCTCATATACATTACATTTATGACCTCCTCTTATTTAATTAAATGCAATTATTGTCCAAGTTATGCTGGTTAATCACATCCAGGAATAATGTTTTTAACAGCCTTCATGTATATTATTAAAAACATTATTCTGGTCCAATTATATTTTAATATTAATATTTTAACCTATTCCATATTCTATATACGTTACGTTAAACATAACTTTATGATTTCCATATTATTGTTATATGATAACTTCGTTCCGGGACACGTGGACTACAACCTCCTCAAGGAGATGAGATTCATTCACGCATCTAATGGAATTTATTGTGGATTATTTTAGTAATCATATATGATATAAATTACATATTAATTGTACTATAATTATATTATATATATATATATAATTATATACATTTCATTTAATTCACTCTTTCAACACAACAAGAAAATTGAAAACAACATTCTTGCATATGTAAAGCGTACCATCTTCAGGAACGGTGTATTTATATTGTCTTAAAATATTATTATAAATATATATATAATGTATAAATAATATATTTATATCATTTTTATGTTATGTAGATAATGGACTTATGAATTGATGGACTATTCACAGTATACCACGGTCTATATCAACTCATGTAACGAATATCAACAAAATGTTTGACAAAAACATAAATAATTATGAAATTATTATATAATGAAAGTAAGTGATATGATATGAATAATAATCTTGAAAATGGATATAAATAATGTATAAATAAAACAAATTTTAATATTTAGAAATACATAGAACGTATGACACAAGTAGGACTTGAGGTAATGTAATTTTATAACCTAATTTCCATTCTTTGGGTTAAATTTATATTTAATGATTATGTCATTCAACACATATGTGTGAATTTTTTGAATATCATATCTTTTATTTATATCTTGATATTCATTAATTATATTTTTAAAACGAATCCCTTTTTATGAAAGTTTTAACTCTCAATACAAAATGACAAAAAGAATGTATTTTATGGTATACTGTAATAATAACTTCATTACTACTGTAACCTTTATTTGATATTTTCATTCCTATATAAGGAATAGTGTTTCTAAAAGAAAAGTAAATACTATATTAAGTTTTCATGTATTTTTTTATTGAAAATTGATTTTATATGTGATTAATTATTTAAATATATGAAAATTACATCTTGTTATTTCAATGTGGAAATGTTTTTTCCTTTATGTATGATTTATATGTTGTGATTATGTTTTGGTTCTTGGTAATTTCTTATTTATATGGTTAGTTGAAAGATAAAACATTTTTGGGTGATCCTATTATAGATCTTCTGTCAACTAGGTGAAGATGGAGTTAAACAGATGGGTTACTCCAAAGAGATTTATGGAATATTCCATGATCAGTATTCCAAATATAACCATTAAGGTTACTCCAAACGTAGCTATGAAAGCTAAAATGTAAGTATTATTTTAATGTTAAATGTTACCTTTATGATATATGTTTTATATTATTTTTTAATTTATCTTATTATTTCTTGATTTATTTTAAGGGTATTCTGTTTTATGAGAGAAAAGTATGATTTGGTTGGTTAATAATATTCAGGGACTAACATGTTTATTTATTTATTTTATTACCCCTTTCGATCATTTTATGTGCATCTTATGTTTTTATATTATTTCAAATGGTATAAGTATGGTTATGAGAATGGTTGAATTCGATAAGATTTTAATCAAGAAAAATAAATCATGGTAAATTTTAAAAGGATTCATATTGTGGAAGAAATGTATACTATTATGGTTGTATACTATTTTATCATTATTGGATTTTTGGATTTAATAATGGCCTAATTATCTAAAAATACCAACTTAAATAAATTAGGGATGTGAATTCAAGTAAAATTGTTGGATTAAATCAATATTATATAATGTTAAAGGTTGGGTCCTTATATTCAACCTCAATTAACGATATCCAGAATAAAGATTAAACATTGAAAATTATATTTCTCAACATTGTTGATCAAACATCAAATCAATATGGGTTATATAATACATCAACATCATTTTGAATTTTTTATAATGTTAAAAATCCATAAAAATTCCCATATATATATATATATATTTTGAAAAAGAGAATGGGATAACCCATTGTGATACCCATTTCCTAATGAGTACCTTTTAATGATTCTCTTAGTGTAATTTCATCAATTCCTAAATATGATTTGAGTGAATTTTATTTGGAAGGATTTTTATTTGGAATGAACGTAGGTATGAGTTGTATTTAGAAAGTGACTTCATATTTTTGAATAATTCTACAAAACTATTTTGTAAATACATAAAATAATTCATATAGAGTAGGAATATCATTAATGATGACTTTCTCCCCAACCATACGAGAAAAAACCCTCCATTTAATATGAATCAAGTATCTCAAAAATTATTCGATTTATATCAGAAGATTATATTTAATATCCCACTGATAAAAGAAAATAAATGGGTTTTTAATAGCTAATTTTATATCCCTTTTAAGAAATGTTAATGTGGGATTTATACAGAGAATAAAAATTCATTCATAAGGTAACATAAAAATCAACCATATGAATAATTCAAATATTTTTAGAAGCATATTCACACAAAAGAATCAGATAGGAATAATATACATGATATTTGATCATCGATCCATTATGGTTTATAATAGTATATTATATATTTTTTTTATGGCATCTAGATCAGATTCTAAAATTTTTCAGATATGATTTATGTGAGTATCTATATTCTAATAAGACATTAGTAGCTCTAGAGTATATGGTATGCATACATTTCCCCATGTTTTTAACACACAACTCATCAAAAATAGTAATATAATTATATTACTCTTTGTCCATTATCTTAATGGGTTATTGACATTGATCATCATCATTAACCATCCTATTTGGAAATTGGTTCAAATAGTATGCATAGTATTTTCATTTGTAACACTATAGTGTGGGTATTAAATTTTATAGGGATTTTACTCAATTCACGTCCTTACATAAATTTTATTATCGTTTCAGCAGTTAATGTCCTAATTTCTTACCTCCCAACAATTAAAATAGTTACTATTAATCTTATTATCATATCCTATATGATTCTTCCAAAAAATAACATAATTTAATGTCTATCTTCTTCCATCCATGGTATTTATATTTTATTTTAAATTCCATAAATCTATTTCTAACATAACTATGAGACATATACATAACACGAACCTCGATATTCATTATTATATCACATATAAAAATATACTCACATATAAAGATGTATCATACAGATAACACCCTTTGGATATTTCATTTTACCCCACCATAGAATCAATCATGATTACTCTCAGGATGGTTGATAATGAAAGAATCATACCTCAAAATTTAGGTAAAAATGTCCTCATATGTACCAATAGAATCATCATCCTTTTTCATTATCTCAAGTATCATATTATGACTCTTATGAAGAATATAAGGAATGTACAATTTGAATATTATGCTCCTGCACTCATCCTAATGAGTGGAGTCAATTTTAACCAGAAGCATTGAATTCCTGAGAAGAGTGCACGTTTGATTAGCTTCAACTTCAAAGAAATGGGCAACAAAAATTACATTTTCATACTCCAATCTTTTTTGTATGGAAAATAACTTTTCTATGGTCTTGATCGTTTCACAAAAACATGTGTATTTTAATTCCCACTAAATCAAGGTCTATTTTTTCATATGATGAACTAAAAATATTTTCCATTCCTAATACCATAATAATATGTTTTCTAGAAGTAAACGTTTTTATTCATCCATTGCATTTATAATTAACATGATTAATTTAGGTTCAATCAATTAATTATAACCCAAAAAACATAGTTTGAGAAAAAATAATCACAGTGTCAAACCACATAGTCCTAAAAATCAATTATGATATCTAAATTAAGAAAATATTTTTCAAATATATGTTTCTCATGGTTTAACCAACAATATCAATTATTGTAATCTATTAAAATCCTTAATGATGGTTCATAATGAAAATTTCATTTAACCAAATCATACCCCCAGGAGTGGTAAAATAGTTTCACAGTAATGCCCATTTTCATGTATTATGTATGGATCAAATCAAACATGAAATTAATAATTTATAGTTGTTACCCATAGGTTCATTTATTAATGATCCATGGCAACTTTTTATATCCTTTCTATTATGTATTTTTATGTAAGTTACATAATATATTCCATACCGAAACATTGGATGCCACCATATACCAATACTTATCCTAAGGGATCTCATAAAAATGTTTTATCATACATGTTTCAATTGGTTAACAAAAACTATCACGTAAATGAAACTATAGTGACCCATGATATTAATAAATAGACATTTCATCAAATGTTGATCTGTATTCATTACATTACATTATCACACACTTGAGGAATGTAATGTTATATTTCCCTTTGAAACCTTGAAACATAAAAAAACTGATTATATGTGAACATAATTATCTCCATATATGTTTTTATAATTACCACAATTAATTGAGTAGTCATAAAAATTACGTTTCACCATAAATTGTGAAAAATAATCATAATAAATGTAGAGATTATATGATCATTAAAGGTAAATTAGAGTGATATGTAAACATAACATGAGTATAAGGGTATGAGAACATGAGAATAACATTTGTAATCCACACCATGTTTATAAAAGTATATAATCATGGGTCATGTAATAAAGGGTTGTAGTTCTTAAGACATGAATAACAAGAGAATCCATTAAAATTATCCATGGTACATGTAAAAGTTCCAAAGAAATAATTTTTTTTGACTAAAAATATGTAATTAAAATAAATTTTTTTGAATATACAAGTGATATAATAAGAATATGATAGTGGAATGGGTTCATTCCCCAAAACATTATAGTAGTCATGGATTACTCCCAATTAAATAATAGTAGATATATTCCCTTAGTAAGATGGATTCACTCCCCATTACAACCATATATAACTGTTGAGAATTTAGTCTTTACCCAATCCATATAGGGAGATATAAGTCAAACTAGTCACATATTGAAAATAATACATCCTTTTGAAACAATATTGTAAAGTATTTATGATATTCAATCCCATGAATGAAATGTCATTAAAAAAAGATCATTGTAACATTACCCAGGGAAAGGAAACAAGTTACATAATTATTATATCATTTAATCAAAGAATAACATGTATAAATTGATGTGGATTTCATAAGTATTTTATAAAGATATTACCCACAAAAACTATGTACGTTTCTAAAAATTATTTTTATCATAATGATAATCCATATAGAAAATGAATAAATATGTTATCACTGGACTATATCCCCAATAATTATTATGTAACATCAAATGAAGTCATCTGATATGGAATATTATTTTGAATGAAAAGAAATTGGAATGTTTCTTGAGTAAAGCTTGTTTTTATTATAAAATTTTGAAACTAAAAAAATATAAATTATTTTAGAAAACATGTTATTTGAAAATAGCAATAAATAAAAATAAAAATATCATCATATTAATTAATCTTCATCATGTTGATATATTTCTCTTAGCCTATACATGTTAAAATAAATAATCCTTTAAATTTTTTTGGTAAATGAAATAATTTCCTTGTTTAAAAATTATATGCCTAATCGATATAAAAAATGATAAAAATAATAAATTGGGTATAAATGTATTTAAAATATTACATAGATAATAAACTAAAATTCTAAATCATTTTTATAAAACATTTTTTAGAAAGATAGGGGTTTCGATTCAATAGAGAAATAAATCCGTTTTTTTAAAGAACATTATTTAGGTATACTGATTTCATAAAGAGATAAAAATGATTGTAAAAAATCATTACCATTGAATAAGTATAAGGTAATAAATTTAATTAGATTTTTGTGAGGTGTATCATATGATTTCATCATCAGAATCATTATCAAAATCAATCTTGATGAACGATTAGAGTGTAACAGAAGACCTTTACCATTTTGGATTCCCTTGAATAATAATTTACATTAAGGATTAAAGTAAAAAATAAACATTTAATATCTCAAAAATAATTATAATAATGATATAACATGTAAATTAAAATAATTATCTAGTTTCACCCCCGATAAACTCATATTCACCGTAATTGTGGTATTTAATTTCTTTTAAATTTTCAATTAATAAATTAAAATAATTATGTTAACACAATAGAAAATACAAATTATTCTAGTTCAAGATACATAATATTTTGTTTTTGTAAATTCTATTCATATTTGTATAAAAATTGAACCTGTGATTAAACACATAGACACAGAGAGGAAATAATTTTCAAAAGGGGAAATTATTAAAAGTTTTTAAAAAAATTCTATAATAATTACAAATTTAAATTATTAAAATAATATAAATTATAATAATATATATTTAATTTTTATAATTCTACATTTAAAAATATTTTATGAATAAAATTATCCATTTTTATTCTTTAAAAAAAAGTAATTTTCAATAAAAAAATTATTTTCAATATTCATCGGATAATTATTCTTTTAAGAAAAAATTTACCCCAAGATAATTATTATATGAATAATTCAAAAAGTAATTTCAGTTTTTAATGTTATTTAACAAATATTTTCATTAAATATTTTTATTTATGTTAAAAAATGAAATAATTTATTGAGAAGATAGTATTTTCGAAACCTATAGAAATTTTACAAAAAAACTATATATATTCTAAGGACATGTTATATATATAATAATTATAATTAATATTTTAAAAAATATTTATATTAATTCCACTAAGATTAATGTATAGGTGAAAATTTATTTTTTTAAATAATTATTTTAATAGTTTTTCATGTTCTATTAATGATCGCTAATATATTTAATGTATGCTATAGACAAAATTCAATTTATTAAAAATAATAATAAAATCCAATGTTGTTACTTTACATCCCACATGAAATGATTTTCTCTACATAAATTTAGTCACATTGGTATAAAAATAGATTATAATTCACCGTCATTACATCCTTATTATCCCACATAGGATCTTCAATCTACTAGTGAGATACTATAATATTGGTATAAGTGATTGTTTAAGTTTGATATTCCTAATGAGTGGTTCATGGAACAAATGGGGTGCATAATAGTGGTTTGGTGTACTATCCAAATAATAGGCTACATTCCTGAGATGATCAATAAAATAAAATAGACCAATATACCAAGGTATTAGTTTCTCTTTATTGAGAAATATATTAGTCTTATTCCATGTATAAATTCATTAAAACACCATTTCACTAACTTAAAATTCCTGGTCACACTGATGGTTATCCACATAAACTTTCTATAGACGTTCTACATCCCTTATGTGTTATTAAAAATCTATAAACAGTTATTCCACATATTCATATGTATTAGTTATCTATTGATTTATTTCAATAAATCAATTACATCACATTGTAGATCAGTAATTCTTTAAAGGGATGTATTCATACAGAGTCATCTGAATACTCATGTGAATGATACTTTTTTATGAAAAATAATCAAGAGATGTTGTTAGACCCAACCACATATAAAATAAACATAACGTGATCTATAAATATCCTATAGGGTTTTAATTTATATCATGTAAAAAATTTCCATTTGAAGATAATACATAGTGTTAAAACTCATCTCAATCTCAAGATCATGTTTAATACTTCTGTAGAACAATGAGGTGAACCATGGATCATGATTAGAAAATATATAATTTCGTACTCCATGAAACCATTACTGACAACTTAATGTATATCTTGGATAGTATATATAGAGTGAAATATTCTCTAATAGCTATATTGACTGTAAATTATATAATGGGATTGACTGTAAGAAATAAGGAATTGTTTTCATTTGAAATTTTGGGGAGTTTAAAACTATAGCCATGGGGATGTTTCCCCACTTCTATTCTTGTACGGGTGATGTTTGTAAAGTCCCCTAAGACACTTTTCTATCAGCTTAAAGAAATGACAAACATTGAACTGATATATATCTCTCTTCATGAAACCCCACTGAAAATAGTCTTTTAATCCTCAATAAATATTTCAACATCTAGGACGGATTGAGATGGATACACTATGAGTTTTGTGATTTTTATTCAAAACTAGTATATACGTAATACATACACCACTCTTAATACATATTATTAAATCATAATTAATTTAATCATAGGAACCTTTATATCATTATCTTGTAACTCTACATCCTCCATTTACACTTATTTAATTCGAACATTGATGGATGGTTGGTCAATCAATTAAGAAAGATATGATTTCTCTACATCTTTCTTGCTTTCCAATTCCATATATGGAAGGTATATAAATAAAAAATCCCTTTTTATTGACATCATGGATAAGATTGAATAACCTATTAGACTCAAAGAATCATACCACTTTTTTTCATTCCCTGGGTGGTGGTGTATTGATCATTCATAATATTTATTCATCAGTAACTATCTTCTATGGTGCATATTAAACTCCTTCAATGTGAATATAAACTAATGAATATTGTGATAAATATACTTATCCCAGATTTCTCAATAAATATATTTCCTCTATATATTCAATTCCGATACTAATATATCTTATTCCAAATCATGAGATTTTTAATTTTTCTCTTCAAAAATATATTATCGTAAGGTATAATCTATAACATGTTTCCATTAAAAGTTAAATTGGTGAGGAGTGTATATTTTCAGGATAAATGTTTCACAAACCATCGATAATATATGACCAACGTATGATATCATTAGAACCCAGTCACCATAGTTGGTTTGCACTAATAATTAATATGTCATCTCTTTCATGAATCCACGCATATACCCTCTATTGAGATTAAAATACCCAAAAATGAATATTTTTTCATCCAAAATGCATAGTTTTTAATTATTTTATTCAACATTTTTTATTATGGTATTTTTTTAATGTTTGATATTTATCTTAATACTCTTACATGATATTTCAACATAAAATAAGGTCATCTACAAATACTTCAAAAAATATATCAAATTAATCTCTATTGACTCCATTAATTACATCCATGAATATGGGAGGGGTATTGAAAAGATCTAAGAGAATCACCATATGTTCATAACGTCCATATAATATGTAGAATGTAGTCTTCATTAAATATTCATTCATTACCTTCAATTGATGATAGTTGTAATGAATATGAATCATAGTTAAGTGATGATATATTCATTATTGATGAAAAGTCTATCGATATAGGATATATGATATTTTTTCTAGATTATGATCATTTTCAACACTCGATAATCAATGAAAATTAACATTGAATGATTTTTTTCCAATGAGAATGGGTCCATCCAATGATGGAACACATGGATGAATTTATCCCTAATAAATATTCTAATGGAGATGCTTATTCAATTACAGAAACTCAAATGGGGATAACCTACTAGGATTCATTGAAATTAGCATGAACCATGGTATGATTTGTGTTGACAAATAAACATCTGGAATTAGTGAAGTACTATAGATATATTCCATGAAAACATCAACAGACACCCTCAAAATCTAAATATCATATATATTGACTTTCTCTCTAACCATCTATGATAAAATCACCTTTTTAATAAGAATAATGACCAATAAAATTGATTTGATTCCAACAATATGTTCATAAATTAAAATTTAGGGACATACAATCATAGGTTGGTTTGGAATATAAAATTTTTGTTCCCTTCCTCACTAATTGATGTGGGATTTGTTTAGGGAAATATATTCAATTCATAAGATAACATCAAATTCAACTACATGATGAATGAAATATTTTCAGTAAGAAAATTTAAAAAAAATTGAATAAGAAACATATATTGGAGATGAAACGATCATATTATTATTGTATTGTAATGCTAATTATATATCTAATCAATTGGGATCCTTTTTATATCATTATAAAATTGGTCATATATGAAAGAATTGGTAGATGTAGAGCTAAATAAGATATCATTATCTCTATATTGGATAGTATGTATACATTTTACGTTGTTGTCATCACATCCATAATTTGAAATAGTTATCTTATGAGATTTTTTCTTATCCATCAAAATAAAATGTTACTAGAGTTGATTATCATTGTTAAATTATTGATTTTGGAACTAGTATTCATAATTACCATACTCCATGCATTTGATACACTTTAGTGTGGGTGGAACATTATGTAGATATTTCCATATTTTCACTCAATTAGCTTAACTTTTCCCATCACTTTGGTTGTCAATTCTTTGATTACCTTCATTCCCAACATAGAACTTTTAATAGTCTCCTTGATACAATTTTTCCATGTTTCATCCAAAAAAATGAGCATAATGGAAATATCATCCTCAAGTTAAATGTTTTTATATTTTCTATTGAATTATATATTTATTTTCATATCAAAACAACAGATTGTTATGTAATAAGAACATCTACGTTCACCTTGAGTGTATAATGAAAAATTACTTCATCAGCATTGGTGTCTATTATTAAAAATTCTTTTTAGAGAATTGGTTTTATGCTTCTAAAGAATAAATCAACATTAATCTCAGGATGGATGATAATATCAGAATCATTCCTAACAAGTCATGTAAAAATATCCTCATAGGTACCAATGGTTTTATCTTTAATTTTTAGTAATTAACATATATCCTTCACTATAATCATATGAAGAATAGATGGAATTTTATTATTGAAAATTATGTTCATGAACTCATCCTTATAAATGGAGATAATTTCATCATATTTCCTCAAATTCGTTATAAGAGTCCATCATTGATCCTCTTCAATGTTCAAATAGTATATTCATAAATTCAAAATCTATAGTTATGAACACTATAGGATTTAAATAATCATTTCTGTGGTGTTCATCTATATCTCAAAAAATAATGAATTAAATTACCCATTAAATTATGGTGGATTTTCACTTTTAAATAACTCTACAAAATAAAATAAAATCATTTGATCATTTAAAAGTACAAAATTATATAAATAGTATGGTGTTAGTTTTAGAATTTAAAGTATTTTTTACATTAAATATCACTTATAATTTAGTTATATTGGAGGAAAATAATTTCATCTTCCATATCATTTGAAATTAACAATATTTATTTTGGTTCCATAATTATCCAATAAACAAAAATCAATGTACAGGGAACACTAAAAATTGTGTTAATCCTTATATTCATGAAAATTAATTTAGGCTATCTAAATAAAGTTAGTTTATTTTAAATATATAATATATTATTTCTATCCTAGGTCACCAATGATCATTATGTACTCAAATACATTTTTATGGTTCAAACAAATTTTTTTCAACTAATGCATATCCCCTGTGATTGTTAAACCAGGTGTGTAATAGGGATTTTTGTCATATACCACATAACACTTGAGTCAAGAATGATGATCCTTTTTCAATGTTATTACCCCTATGTATATATATTTTAGAATAATCTAAATGTATGTGATACTGATAAGTATGTATCAATATTATACACATATAACCTCATCCTTACAAAAACATTAAGTTGATACCCTATACGGAAGCATAACTTATGGGTTCTAAAAAACATTTTCTCACCATAGTTTCCAATAGATGACTAATATTATCCACTGATACAATATATAAAGACCCGTGTTTTATATACACATAAATTAAATCTTTTTTTGGTGAAAAATTATTATATTACATAAAAAACAGTTGGATAATTTTAAGTAACATTTCTATTTGAAAATCGAAAACATGAACAATTGTTTCATAGGTGAAATACATCATCTTCCACTAATTTCATAATAACAATAACAATTATTATAAAAATCATTCCACTTAATTTATTCATAACCTATGGAAATTAAATACATGAACAGATGGGATCATATTCTTAGTAACTATAACGAAGGGAGATACAACAACATAACACGAGAATAATGTTATAAGAACATGTCCAAAAAAATTTAAAATTATACCCGATATATCAATGATCATAAACATCATTTTTGCACAATACTGTTAGAGTTCATAAGAAATGAATCATAATAGAATAAAATAACATTAGCTGTGATATAATAATAATGGAATAATACATGGAATTGTGGAATACATAAAAGCATAAAAAATGTTTTTCTTAGAAGTTAAATTCTTATTACTAATACTACCATAGTGGAATGAGTTGACTCACCAAAACAATCTTAGATGTAAATGATCACACTGAAGACTATCATAAGGGATAAAATTTATTAAAACTTTGGGTTAACTCTTCATTATAGTCTAATTAAACAAATGAGGAATCAATCATCACCAAATGCACTAGAGGGAGATATTGGTCCCACCATTTGATGTTGAAAATAATAAATATATGTGGTATTTGATCATAAAACATTCATCATATCATGAACCATGAAAAATGTGTTTCATAATCATTTATTCATCATGTAACCTTAGTAATAGAGATATTATTTATAATCACTTCCTCATTTTATCAATGAATAACACATGTAAAATTAAGTAGGTTTCATAAGCATTTTATCATGATATAACCCATCAATAGGAAATCTTTTTCATAACGATACTTTCATCAAACAAATGTCTATCTAAATAAAATTATAACTATTATATCAATAAATCATATAAAATGTAAAAAGTATGTAACATCAAATAATGTCATCATATATGGAATTTTGTTTTGAAATAAAAATCACTTGGAATGTTTTTTGAGGAAAATATCCTTACATTGGAAATAAAAATTTTATAATTAAAATCATTAATATGATGTGTAAATATATTAATTTTTAAATAACCATGGAAAAATATAATGGAATATTATAATCAAATAGTTTTCATTAATACATGAGACTCTGTTCATTACATTCTTGTTAAAAAAAATATTTCATTCACATTATTACTAAAATAAAATATAACCTTATTAAGAAAAAAACATAGATATCACATTCAAAATTTTTTGTAAACATCAAATAAGTGGAAAATATATTTTATAAATCATTTATATAATGGTAATCTAAATTTAAAACATTTTCATAAATCATGGTTTTGGAATAAAAATGATGTTAAAATGAAGATAAAAATATAGATGTCTTTTTATAAAAACATTATTTTTGTAACCTGATTACATAAGAAAGGAAAATTTTGTAAATAACATTATTCAAAAGAAATAAACCTGGTGGAATAAAGTTAATGAGTTTATTTATAGTCGACTAATAGTATTTTATCATAAAAATCCTAATCATATGTAATCCTGATAAAAGATGAAATTGAAACATATAATATTTACCAATTTGGTATCTTTGGAATAGTATGTCCCATAAATGGTTTATATCTAATTAAACAATAAATATAACTATAATAATAATATTAATGATATAAAATGTCAAAGGGTATGTGTATACAAATCAAATAAAATGATTGGTTTATAAAATAACATATGTCTCAAAGAAGGAAATTAGAACATAAATCTCATTCCCTGAGTCTCAGCTTCCATCACACATCTTCAAAACAGCTATAAAAATATTAAATTATAATAATTATATATAATTACCAGATCTATATATATCATACCTTTTTATTACATAATTACGACATTTTATTACCTATTTATTTACAATTATAATTCAAATATAGGTTTCATCTTAGAATTGTTTTGGATTTTGTGTATCTTTTGGTTTGATATTTTTACCGATCCTACATTTATCAGGGTTCCATCTTTTAATTTTTATGGACCATGATATAATTTTAATATATATTCATTATATATTTATTTATAATAATAAATGATATTAATAGAGGGAACACAAAATACACTATTCATAAAAACGATAGGTTGTGTTTACACATGAGCCTTGTTTCAATTTTTTTATATGGATTAGAAGGAAAAAAGATGAATAATATATTATCATTAAAAATATTTCTAATTTCATTTATATATATATATATATATATATATATCATATATTTCACATAAATTATTCATTATTACCATCCATGTAAAGTGTGAATGAGTCACATCACGTCGAGCGACAATTGTCCTCTATACACATAAGTGATGTAATATAATAAACTCAAAATGGAATATAAGAAGATATTTGTGGTATAATAATTCCAAAATTATAATAAAATAATAAAAAACCTATATAAAAATTTTATTTATAACTATATCCATCCATGATTGGTGGTAATGAAATATGAATTACATCAGTTCGTAAGGCAGTAGTCTGCCAAGCACATGAATGATGATTTAATATCCAATTTTGTGAAGTGGAAATTTATAGATACAATTCAATTGAAATAATATATAATTATATGGGAGATATTATATTTACTTTATCTTATTAATTTAATTATAATTTGTTGATTTTGAATAATAAGTAAAATAAAAACTCCTAGTTAAATGCATTTCCACTTATTCAGACAACCTATTTAGGGTTAAAAAATATCCATTGTATATTTTATTTATAGTCCCTCCAATGAAATATAATGTTGGTAGGATTTATTTATGTGATTTGGGATGGGAATTTTTAAAAAAGGGGGATTTTTAAGTCTGAAGAGGAGGGGATAATGATGCCCTATTATAAGTGAGGAATGTGGAACAAATGTAAATATTTAAAACCAGAAATATGTACCCATGTTTATCTCATGAAAAATGACCAAAACGTTTTCATAATTGAACAATTGTATTTATAAAGTCTAAAGATGACTATAAAATGGGTGTTTGATATACTTTTACATCATTTTAAATAATATATTTTTAGTTACACCCTCAATAAACACATTTTCACCTTAACCATTGTAATTATTTTTTATTTATTTTACTGTTAATAAGGGTCAAAATTTATGTTTAAATTATCTTAATCCAAAATATGAAATTAATTTTAAAATTTTATTTCACTTTTGTGTGATAATTAAATTTAAAAATAAACTCATCGACTCAATGAGAAAGCAGTTTTCCTATAAAAAATATTCCAAATTTTTCTAATTTTTAGTATATTAATTTAATATTAAAAAATATTCAAATATATTAATTGGATTAATAAATATATAAATAACCTAATTTATCTTGTAAACAAAATTTAAAAAAAATTAACCCAATGAATTCGCTAATTAAAAATGAATTTTTCAAAAAAAAAACCCATTATTTTTCAATATTCATTAAAAATTATCATTTTCATAATTATTCTAAAAATTGATGCTAAGATGATATTTATATAATCACATCAAAGGAAATTATATTTTTTAAAAAATATTTTTCTAGATGTTAATTTTTTTTAATTTTTTAGAAAATGATTTGTTTTTCAGAAAATTGTATTTTTGAAACATATAGAGACATTAAAAAAAGTATGAGAATATTTATCAATATTTTATGATTAAAAATAACTATAATTATTAATATTTAACATTTTATTTTTCATATTCATTTAACCATGTTTAATGGATAGGTAGTGAAATTTTTGTTTAAATAATAATATTACTAGTTTGTCACATTCCATTCAATATTTGTGTTCTGTGTAACACAACATATCCTTGATATTAAGATTATTAAAAAACATTATTAAAATCAGAATTTGGTATAAGTTATTATGATGAATTATAATTCATTTTTATTATTTAATCAGTATATTTAACATCATTGGATAATAAGATCCATATTTCATGGCTTCTAACTCATGATATTTGAAAAAATTGGATTTAATAAGTTATCCAATAAGAATAAATAAATTATTGATCACTAAATAATTAATTATAAAATGAAGAGTTAAATATTATCCATTCTATAAAAGTTTAACCATAAGTCCTTCTAATGAAATTTTCTATCAAAAATAAAAGTCGCAAAAAATATAAAGGATGCAAAATTTATAATACAAACATATTATTAATCATTTAATGAATAGAAATCACATCTTACAGTTATATAAAATAATTTTGAATAATGTATCTCACCTAAAAAAATAACAATTTTAATCAATATATAACTTCATGGAGAACATATATTCTTCATAAATTGCATAGAAATAATATTATTCGTATTAAATCAAGTACTATTTAATATATTATATATATCCAACCATTATAAGAATTCCAACAAAGATAAAATGAAACAATGTTTCATTAAATAACTAATTAATTTCATGGTATTAAATAATATCATATATATTGATCAATAACAATCATAAATTTATGCAATATATATATTATTATCTATACATATTGAAAATATTAATAGTCATCTTATCCTCAATAATTTTTTATCAATAAAATATCACATCATTGTTAATTTACTATTATAGGTTATAACTACCATGAATATATCATTGAAAATACATATAGAAAAACTTTTTTATAAACATTATTAAGTTTTTCACAATTAAAACATTAATACCACTGATAAAAAATACCTCTAAAACATAATTCGTGAATCTAATTACGTAATGTTTCCAAAAAATTTACTTTTTTATTAAACCATTGACAATTATTTGTCATCATATTCTTTAAGACAACATTCATTTAAAATTTAAATTGTATTCCCTTCACCATCAAGTGGAAACATATTCATCCATGTAATGTTGATTCTATATTCAAGAGTTTCCACATGGGACATTGATTTTAAAATTCATAATAATTCATCATTTAAACATTCAATCATCAATGATACCTCAGGTAAATCATTTGTATCATCCATTGAAAAAAATTATCAATATAAAATATAGAATTACATTCTCAATGTCCTTATTTACCACACTAAAAACATCTTCTCATTTATATGATATTTTTCCCTGAGTTAATATTCAATCATTATAGAGATATTGATATCCAAATAATCATTCATCCATTGTATTGTTCAAACTAAATTTTTTATTATAATTTGTGTTTAGATTCACAGCCATGATGAGGTTTCTAATTATATATTTACAAATACTGTGATGAATAATTACATGGTTTTCCATTCTATCTCTTATTTCATTGGGTTTCTCATAAGAAAAACCATTCTATTAACCTTAGTATTTAGTATTAAAAAATCCAACTTGGTTTTATCTATTTAAAAAAATACGTATAATGTGATAAATAAAAATCATAGTGGTAAAAAACATGATTTGGAAAATTCATATATATAATTTCTAAATCATGAAACATTTTTTCTATTTTTGACACCATATGTTTAAAATAGTTCATACATAATCTTCATATATTCTAATCCATCATAATATATTATAATGAAAACGATTGATTACATAATAATATCCCCTAAGTGTTTCAATCTAAGGTTATAGTAAGGGAACACTCATCATGAAATCAAATTAGAGTTATATACCCTTGATCAACCCTTTCATAGATTCACTCCCCTATGACTAATATATAGAAAACCACATCCACTTGTGGTATCTAGAGAGGGTTTTATTGAATGGAAACAACAATATGTATTCCATATAAACATTAGGGTTATATTCTATAGATAAATATATCCTTAAGGCATTCACACAAATTTATAGCCCTTGTCGCAAAAAATGAATAACAAATTCAATGATAATAACTATATAGACCTATACATTTCATGAAATGATATTACATCTTAATATATTAATATCCATTATATTTTAAAAACAATTTATTGTGTATTTTTAAGGATTATTGTAATTAAAGACAACTAAGACAATCTTCTCATCTCGAAAAAAACTATTCTAATTTATTCCACATTATTGACATATCCAAAATAATACATTCAAAAAAAATTTGTGAATGGAAACATAAGTAAGGGTGATATATAATTTATAGAAAGAGTAAAAAAAGATAGATATCAGTGTTTGCATATATATTACATCAGAAGAAGGGTATTATAACATGAGATTGATATTTGAAAATAAAAACCTATATATCATAGATCATAATCATGAGTCATTTAACAAATCATGTATGTTCATAAAACCTAAATCATAATGGAATAAAAAAACATAACCCATAAGAGAGTAACATTCTAAAAATAATGATATTTGGTGTATAAATATTATCTAACAGATTCATATCCTTCGTATTCAACTCTCACTACTATGAATGATATAGTTGACTGGTTTTAATCCCAGTTATTTAGTTGTGGTACTCTCTTAAGACGATCATTGTGGATTGAGTTTACTTCCAATTATTTATTTAAAGATCACTCTCAATACTATTATAGTGTATTGTGTTACCTCCCCATTCCATAGTCATTGTTCAATCCAAATACCATCATACTGAACCGAGACTCAAACTGAATAGGGTAAACTAATAAGTATATTCTGATTTATATCATGAGATATTCAAATCATTCCATTGAATAAGGGGAATATATAATTCAAGAACCACCCCTCATATAACAAAAATCATTCAAATGTGTGAAACATGATCAGTCATAATAACATATATTTTGAAAAAGCAATCTTTCTTATAAAAATTCTTCCTTTATGAGAGCTCAATGGACATACATTTTTATTATTATTTTGGGTAATATCATTATTAATTTTTTTAGGGGGAACCATTTAATAGAATTTTAGGATCATTAGGCACGTGGCATATGTATATGAACCTGATGTCCCAAATGGCCTAATACCATAGAACTGTGCCACCCTAGTGTGTGATACATTTTTATGATCAACTCACATCCTTTCATGGATACACTGGAACTATTATCCCCCATATAGAAACATGGTTCCCTGTACCAATGGATGAATCCACACCCTCAGAATAATTCATCCCTGGTATCATAGAAAATATGAGAGATTCTTCTCTTAATCCCCATGAATATATATTAATGTAATGAGGAAAAAAATTTACAATTGATAAATCCCCTTGTATTGATACATAATTCAACCTGAACACCCTTTTACACTTCCACCAATAGATAAAAGTACATTGTCCATTGGATTGACCATTGTCTCCATTATCCACCACATCTAAAAAAACAAATTACATGGACACAACCTACATTCCCATGGCCTGATATCATAGTGGCCTCGCGATCATTCTCGACACCATCACTACTAGACCACAAACTACCCAATGACTCTTTCATCTACTGAGTCTAAACATCCCTCATGTCAGCACCACAACACTTAATCATAACCATGGATGTCTGTTGTACCAAAAAAATAATCATATGTTTCCCAACCTTGACTCCATAATATCAATATTCACTATAGACTTGGCAAGTGTCGTGATCTGATTACACTTCATTGGAATTTGTTTATGCCCTGACATGAACCATATATTTTTGGTTCTTGATTCCATGGTCTCATGAACATTTAATCATGGAATTATCCATATAATATATGGTTTTCATAAAAATTTCATTAATTCAATATAACATAACCCATGGAAAAGGAATAAGTATTGAAAACATCATTTAAACATAGTTCTAGAGGATCCATTGAGAGAATAATAATGGGAACATTGTATCAAATCCCTAGAAAATATTATTTAACATCAAAGGTTGTCATCATAGATGAAAAACCATTTAAAAGATATCACGATACATTTCCAAATGATATTACATTTTTCAAATTGGAATCATATAAATAAAAAATTTCCAAAATATTAACAAAATTTTTATTGAATCATGATTTAAATTTCAAAATTATACTATAATTCATCAAGTGATCTACGTTGAAAAAAAAAATTATTCATGTCATATAAGTTAAAATAAATTAATCTATTCACACACATATATATAAAATAAAATGGAACATCATTACAAAAATGATAATAATATTACATTTAGAAAATTTATATAATATCAAATCATTTTTTATAAAACATTAAACAAACATAGAAGAAGAAGAAAAATATTCTTGATATTGTTTTTTAAAAACATAAATATGAAGAAAAAAATATTTATGATCAATTATAGAAATGATATCAGTTTTACTTAAAAATATTATTTATTCACATTTAGTTTGAAAAGAGTTAAAAAAATATGAAATATTTAATTACTATAAATTGATATATTAAAATAATATTGATGTGTTTCAATATATGTATACTATAATATATCATCATCATAACTAAGTCATAAATATATGAAAAAACAATGTATTTGAAACTTTAAACTCTTTCCAAATTTTTATAGTTTGTATCATAATCCCCATTAATGATTAATGTTACATGATACTTTAAATTTCTATAAAGTAATATTAGTCAATATTTAAATTTCAAAATGTCGTGATTATATACACTTCATTAAATAGGATAGGTTCAAAACATATTATCTGTACTATAGATGGAAATTTGAGATGATAAACATTTAATGATTTATTAATGTCTAAATCCATAATACATTAAAGAGAGAAACATATATGAATTTTAGAATATCCATTATTTTTTTGGAAGTAATAATAAAAATAGATGGTAAATATATACATAACACAAAGGAATCGAGGGGTGAAAATGATAATTGTCTCTGAAATAAATGTGAGATGAGAAATCCACATACCTCATGTTTTATCTTCCAACATATGTGTTATATCCTCTTATACAATAATGATATATTTAATATAATAATTTTTTAATATAAAAATCTATATGAAAATAAATTATCTTCTTATAACATCATATCACACATTTATTAACAGTTAATTATTAAAATGACTGTTTCAGGTGATAACCGCATCATTTTTTATTCCCTTTTCTGTTATCTAGTCTTGGTATTTTTAAATTGACCATAGCTCCATAATATTCATAATATTAAACAGGATTTTTCTATATTATACATCAATTATACTATTATAGTCATCCACTAAATATAGATATAGAAAAACAAAACATACCATTCCGAGAGACAGTAGGTCATATGTACGCATTAACGTTGTTTATGTTTTATGAGTGATGAGGTGAATGAAATATTAATAATAATTAAAATTATTATTATTATTATATAATATATATTACATAAATTCTAATAATATTTTATCTTTATCATATGTGTAATGAATTAATGAAAACTGAATAACATCTCTTCATAGAAGTGGTAGTCCATGCATATGCACAAGTGACATTATCATTTTCCAATGGTGTATAAGGTAAGAAGGAATATTTGATATATTTATAAAAAAGTATAATAATGTCATGAATATAATATATAAACACAAAAAAATCATAATATCCATCCATAAAATATATTTTTATAAAATTAATTGAATCACAACTTCGATCCGGTAAGTTATACGTATGCACGAGGAACACCTTTACATTCCCATTAATGGTTAGGAAGGTGGATAATGGATGTTTTGATTCTATAATACAAATCGTGAATAATGAAAAATATATGTATATTATTTTCTTATATATAACATATATATATTATTGTTAAATGAAGAATTAAAAGAATAAAGTGATTTGTTAAGGTAATTACCTATTTCTTTTAAAAAGAACTCATTTCGATCTCCACTAGGTCACCCTAGTGTTCGTATTTTGGGATGATAAGACCCTGTAAATTGTTTCCTTATATGTTTTAAATATGATTAATTTTTTTTGTTAGAGATGTATTTCTCAATTTGGTGTTAATAAAAGAGTGAATGGGAGTCCTTTTTTATGGGATTGAAAAGACACACTATGAATTAAAAAAATTATTATATTATAATTAATTATTTCTCAAACAAAATACTTCCAAACATCAATAAATTTTAATAAAGAGGCATTATGGATGAGGTAATACCATTAACTGATATTTATACAAGTGTTGAGAACATTTTAAGAAAAAAAAATTTATAATCCATTGGATAACCAATTTTTAAATTTACAGTTCATAATAATTTTTTAATAATAAAGGGTTATAATTTTTCTTATGATATAAAAATGGACTCAAATGAACAAATGATGATATTTTTTTTCTATTTTTCATCCTAATTTTTATTTTTCCAGATTTTTATGATCATTAAATAAATTAATAATATATTAAATTTATAAAATTTTATAAATTTTATTCCTGACACTATAACTGTAATTTGACTTTAAATTAGTGAAGACAAAAATAGAATTTATAAATAAATAATTACAACATCAATATTAATTGTATATTATTATATAAATTATTGATCCATAATAATTCAAAAAGATGATTTGAATTTTATTATTTTAAAATTCACTTATTAAATATTTATATTAATTGAAAAAGCATTGTGTATCATTGACTAACACATTATTCTCATTAATAAATCACAAAATAAAAAAATTACCCTGATAATAATAATGTATTCCCATATGAATTAATAATTCAAAATCAAATATAAATTCTTTTTATCCTTATGAAATAAATTTATAGATATTTAAAATAATTGAGTGTTATTTTATATTGATTATTATCATAAATTACTATAAATATCATATTCAATGTGATATGGAACCATGTGAAAATATATTGCGTATTAGTATTGATATGGATCAAGAATACTCATTAAATAGGATAAATTATTGTTTTAAATAAATATAAATTCATTTTCGAAATTCTTTAAACATATTTAAGCAGACATACCCATATAATGGACACACAAATTTACTACGATTATTATTCATACTAAACAAAATGAAATTTAATATATAAAAAATTTAAACATCATGTTATAAATATTTCATCCATCTGTACGATTCTATCACATGATGTTAGAGAAATTAATTCAACATAAAGGCCCCAAATGCATTAAAAATAGTTGTTTAGAAAAATTCATTTAATGTATTAAAATATTTTTAATACAAAATTCAAATTCAAAGTTGATTGAAATGAACCTAATTAAATTTTTCTTATTACAAAATAGATAAATTACTTTTAACATATTTTTAAACCAATTATTTCTTTTTTACATTATATAAACAAAAATAGTGTTTTCTATAAAGTCATCTTTTTTCACCATTCACTAGAAAACTGGTATTTTCTAGAAAATCCAAACAAAGAAAACTATGCTAATTTTTATATAATAATTTTAAAAAATATTATAATATTATCGAATAATTATTTCTGAAGAGGTTATATTTTATTCTCTTTATACTTTTTAAATTTAATTAATGAGACATGTCCGCTTGGACAAGATCTAATCCTACCGCATTCATAATAATGTAATTTATTCAAAATTTCTAAATAAAATTTTAAAATATTATGAACTTTTTATTAATTAAAACAAAATTTAATATATATTTAGTCTAAATAATTTCAATTTATAATAAAACAAATGTATAAGAGGAAACATATAACATATAATGAATCTAATTTAATAGAAAAGCTATAATAAACCATTATGTGTTATTAGTATTATATAGTGTTGTTTAATTTTTTAATGAGTGTTAATGTAATAATTTAATGTATAAATAATTATTTTAACATACTATTTTAAATATATCAATTTAATTTCAATATTACAATGATAAAATATTAATTATACTATAATATTAAAAAAATTATACCTTCATGACTATAAATAAAATTAATCCAATTAATATTATATTTTTTTCTTAAAATTAAAAATTAATTCTTTTATAATATTGATTATTTTAAGTAAAATAGGAAAAAATTATGATTAAATTTTATTTATAAATTTTAATAATTCATATTCATAATATAAGCACGTAAAAATATTTTCCACCATGAAATTTTACTTGAATTTGAAAAATGGAAGATGTGTTTTTTAAAAATAAAAATAATCATTTTAAATAATATATATTACTATTTAAATATATAACTATTATATTTTACGGTTTTATAAAATAATTAATTCATTATTGTGTTATAAAAGTGATAATTTTTTACAAAATCATTATTTTTACATTCCATCTAATTATCAATTATCATAAAAATAAACAATTCATACTATGCTAATTGTAGTATAACAATTTCGTGAATAATTTCTTATACATATATAAATAATTATAAAATAAAAAATTATAGTTATTAAATGCTAAATATAAGTAATAAATATAGGAATTTAATATAAAAATTGTATTTTTAAACAATATGAGTTCATAATAAATTTTCAAATCCAATTCATATTTTAGTGATGTTAATATATTTTTTCATATATAAATTTTTTTTTATATGTCAATTTAATTTAATTTTGAAAAATATTAAATACATAAAAAATTGGTTATTTAAGAATAAATACTACTCTTATAATATATATTATATAGCAAATATAAATAATTAATTATTTAGAGTATAAAATAAAATTTTACAACTCCATTGTTATAGAAATACTTATTTGAATATAATATATTTATCATGTAATATTTTAATAATAATATTAATAATATCCATAATTAAAACACCCACATATATATATACAGTTATCTAATATCATATTTTTATTTCATTCTAGGATATATTTGTTAAAAGCACATAAATTTAGTACACCTATTTGATATGTAACCGATGCCAATATTTCTTATGTCTATATTTTCAATGAACGTATTAGAAACATCCATATTTATAATGGATAGTTTTCATTCCTATATATATGCATACTAAATCAATTGATCACCCACTCTAAAAATATAAGTAGTTGTTATTATTTCATATAATGATTATATATAACTATATTTCCATTCCTAGAGCACTTCTATATTAAATATTTTTTTGGATATTTAAGATCCTCAATGTTGAAGATGGCCCAATAGATTTCCTAGTTATTTAAATTTTATTCTTTTCAATCTGTTGTCCCCTACTATTTTATAACAAAATTATATATTTTCAATATATATAATGATTAATATTTCAATGTGTTAAATTTATATTTTTATGTGATTTTGTTATAAATCCCTGCATATGAAGGAATAATGTTTCGTTAATTTTATTCATATCATTTAGTAAACATTTTAATGTCATATTTTAATATTTTTGAAAGATTAGTTAAATGTTATTTTACTATCATATAGAGAAAAATAATAATTATTATAACAGGAATAATGTCTCCAAAAACCATAGCAGTTAATTTCTAACATTATTAAATAAATTTCATCCTCATAATTTTGATTATCATATAACAAAAATAGTTAAGGTTTTATAAGTTACCTAGTTGACTAAATATATAATATATATAGTGGTATCAAACTCACAATGAATAGAAACCTATATTCTTCCTTAGAATATGAGTACCCCTATTATATATTTTTTACTAACATTTAAGGATAATAGTCTGTTATTTATTACTACAAAGAAAAACATTATATAAATAATTTCCACACTTTGGTGTTTATTCTTATAATTTTTAAGAATACCAATGGTTAATATGATACGTTTTTTAAAATAATTCTTAAATTTTCTGGAGGGAAACAATCCATCGCTAAAATCACATAAAAATATATAAATGAATGATAATAAATCTTCCATAAGGAAAACTCATATAACATTTATCATGGAATAAAATAATCATAATAAAAAAATATACAATAATTAATAAAATAATCAGGTATGGTGATTTAATAATATAACAAAAAATTTTAATTATACAAGAGTTTCTTGAATAATATTATTAAAATATTAATAAAACAATAGTTTTAATGGAATATTAACCATATTTATCAGGATTATTATATGGAGTCATTAGGGTAATGATACTCAATTATACAAAATGTATTGGAGGTTGGTGATGCTCATCATATTTGTCTGTCCATATATTATGGCATTGACATTGATAATTCCAATATTTTCCACACATAAGATTGAATTATTATTGGTAACCTATGATGACATCTGTCAATTTCAATCATTTAAACAAAATTATTTGTTTCTAGATGGATAATTGAAGCATGATGATTCCCTCTTCCATATGAAAAGAATATTAATGTTCTATTTTGGTAATTCACATGTTGTTCATTACAAAGCTATTATATTGAAGAAATTGATCATATTTTCTTTCATTATCATTGGGAGTTGATCTTTAATGGGATTCCATCATTCTATTATATTGTGTTTTTGAGGATTTTAATATGTTCATATTTTTAATCATAATTTACTGTAGATGGTCTAACCCAATTAAAATGTATCTCATTATAGGTCTCTTATTGTTCGGATTTTCACTGATGTAATCATATAATAGTCTATAACACCCATGGTTATGTCTAGTCCCATCCATTACTAAAATGAAAACAGTTGACCTGAGAGAAAAATACCATAACAATATGGGTGCATTATCATAATGGAAAATTTATTTTCAACCTTATAACACATTTTTCATTTTTCGAATTAAATTCGAATTTAGTTCATTTAGTTTAAACTATATTGATATTTGTTTAATCAATGTTAAATTTTGTTGGGTTATCTTATACCCCAAAAAATAATAACACAGTGTAACATGAAAATTAATCATTTATAGTGGTTAATAATGATAATGTGACCAAAAAAATATTCCATGGAGTACCTCATCGGGCAAGCCGTTAATTATATTTTTCCAACACTAGTTCATTTTTGAGTGAGTACCCAACACACCTTTGATTGGGTTATTACACCTTAGTATAAATATGATTGAGACTACAACAATATTTTAGTATACATGATGGGATTTTTTATTAACAAAAACACCTACCCATATCCTCACTAAATAACCTTTATACTACCCTATAAATTAAAAAATCTATTTTGTTTTCATTAAGGATATCTCATCATAATTCCGAAAATTAGAAAATAAATCTAAAAAATATGTAACACATACTCTAGTAACAAATATACTGACACAACATAGACCTAAAATTATTTTAAATAGTTTACATAAGTTAATAATTACACTAGAAAAATAATCACAAAATCCCTTGAATGAAAATTTTAGTGTCTCTGAGGACTATAAACATATAAAACATATTTTATGACCCATGTAAAAAAAATTTAACAATTGATCCATACTAAACTCACATCTCTACATTTAATTCATTAAGGTAATCTTCATGAATTATGGAAATGGAATCATATTAATATGGTGAGATAATATTTTTAGTAAATATAAACATAATAGTTAATAATTAGATACCATTTTCGAAAATGAGAAGATACATTTCGTATAATCCTCATAAATAATTAAATTTAAACATAATAAATAATAGATCATATATCATCGTAAATTAATTAGTGTAATAAATTATATTAATTAAAAAATTAATTCATTATTCCTTAATCAAGAACATTTAGATACTAACCCATTCAAGATAATATCCATGAATATGTAAAGATTTATGGAATATTGGAAGACACATTAGTATAATTAACATTATATTCAGGAGACACAAAATTAGTGACCACATGTATAAGAAATTAATATTAACACCTGAATACATTATTTCATGAGATATAAACCATAAACTAATGAAATTGAGGTCAATATGGGACCCCACTAAATATCATCCAAACATACGAGTACAATTTAAATCAATAATTTATCACATCATACTAAATCTATTCAAATAAAATGGTTTCATAAAACATATATTATAATAATAATCTATAGTTATAGAAAAAATAACTCCTCGAATTTAAATGAGATTAATTTAATTCAAAATTAATAATTCGTTGAATAGAAATCAATTTTATATGGATTCACATAATAGAGTGATTATAAATTCCCTTAACTATCATAACCTAATAAATCCCATAAAAATAAAATTTTATTCACTAACATCAACAAACATTATATGAAATTACATTTCTATCAATACAATATAGCCTATGATCTATACCAAGAAAAGATAAATTTTATAAATTAAATACAATAATATACCTTAATCAATTGATATAGGTAATCATTGTAATGGCCCGGACCTCTCCGGTCCATTACTTTGTGAAATGTTGGTGTTGGAGGTGTATAGGGAGGTCAAGAGGACTTATCCCCAACACTTTGCCAATTTTCCAGTTCTATGAATAGTGTTTCCAGTTTTATGAATAGTAACAGATCGGTCTCACCGATAGGTCTGACAGATCGGTTTCACAGATCGGTGTGACAGATCGGTTTCACAGATCGGTCTGACACATCGGTTTCACAGATCGGTGTGACAGATCGGTTTCACAGATCGGTTTGACAGATCGGTTTCACAGATCGGTGTGACAGATCGGTTTCACAGATCGGTCTGATAGATCGGTTTCACAGATCGGTGTGACAGATCAGTTTCACAGATCGGTGTGACAGATCGGTTTCACAGATCGGTGTGACAGATCAGTTTCACAGATCGGTTTCAGAGATCGGTGTGACAGATCAGTTTCACAGATTGGTTTCACAGACCGGTCTGACAGATCGGTTTCACAGATCGGTGTGACATATCAGTTTCACAGATCGGACTGACAGATCGGTTTCACAGATCGGTGTGACAGATCGGTTTCACAGATCGGTCTGACAGATCGGTTTCACAGATCGGTGTGACAGATCCGTTTCACAGATCGGTGTGACAGATCGGTTTCACAGATCGGTGTGACAGATCAGTTTCACAGATCGGTTTCACATATCGGTGTGACAGATCAGTTTCACAGATCGTTTTCACAGATCGGTCTAACAGATCGATTTCACAGATCGGTGTGACAGATCTGTTTCATAGATCGGTGTGACCGATCGGATTCACAGATCGGTCTGATTGATCGGTTTCACAGATTGGTGTGACAGATCAGTTTCAAAGATCAGTTTCACAGATCGGTTTCACAGATCAGTGTGACAGATCAGTTTCACAGATCAGTTTCACAGATCGGTTTCACAGATCAGTTTCACAGATCGGTGTGACAGATCAGTTTCACATATCGGTTTCACAGATCGGTTTCATGTACAGTAACGGTGGGTGAACATTGTTTCCAAACTCCTACAGTTTTTCCCCTTTTGACGTTTCTTTTGACATAAAATACATTTAAAGCCTTATTTTTAAGGGATCTTAAGGCCGATTCAAATTCCATAAATCCTATATTAATTATTCCTAAGGCTTGGAATGTTTTCCTTGGTCAAACCGCGTGGGTTAATGCGATCCGTTTTTAATGGAGAATAAATCAGATCTTAAACCGTCGCCTCTCTAATTTTTTTAAAAGGAACGAGATATCATTCTTCATTTTTCTTCCTCCTGGTTCTCATCTACGAGACGCTAGAACCTTGCAATCATTCTCGTAGGAGTTTCATAATCAAACGTTACTCAGATCAGTTCCGGTCTGTTGATGCAACCACGTTGTGTCGATCGTTCTTCCACATAAGGTATGTTTTATCATCGTTCCTTCGGGGATCACCTTCTCTTGTTCTTACTTCCATATTATCATGTAATCTCCATGGTTCTAATGGGTTTTCTTGGGGTTGGTTGGTACTGTCATACCGTGGCATCCTCCGGTGGATGCAGCTGTCGTGAGGAGAAGAGGACTGTGACCCGTAGTGTGGATAAAGGACGTCAAGAACTCTTCGAGGTAGGAGATTCATGGCTTCTCTAATTTATTATGTGCAATCGTAGAATTAGCATGATTTATCCCTTTGGATCACCTTGAAATTGACCAAATTAAATACTTGAACCAGATTAAAAGAATTGGTTGATCGCATGTTGTTGCTTTATACCGTGATAACGGTTTGCCTCATGTTTTCCTAGATATAGTGATATCTATGTTTTCTTTAATTTGTTGTTCGTTCATGATAGAAATTGATAATGAATGTAAAGCCAAAATTAATTGTTAATTAATTGGCTAAAGATAAAGATGCATGTAAATTAATCTGGTTGTTTCCGTTGTTGTAGTTCTAATTTGAGGATAATCAAATTAGCGAAGTAAGCATGGTTATTTAATTGTGATAGCTTACTGATTAGGTATCCAGGATTGGAACCTACGAATAAAAAATCTGTTAATTCAATATGGATTAGAGAATAGATTATGTGGGAATTTCTAAAAGGGTTCTGAGTTACCCTCTTGTTTGTTAAAGGGTCAAGAGCCCATGATGTGATGTTTGTTTTCCTGCTGTTTGTTCTATGATGTGAGCCTGGATGGTTGTTGTGATATGTGGAGGCATGGAGGCCTTGTGGTTATGGCAGCAGATGACGCCTAGTGTGGCGAGATGCATTAGTTTATGCATGTGGGTGTCGGGGAGGACACCAGGGGTGATGGAATGGGAAGGATGTGGTTGCTGGTTGCTTGCAGTTTTCTTGAATGTCAATCTACTTTGCTTTTCCCCACTGCTCAAGGCAGCTGGTCTTGCTACCCTTCTTCCGAAGGAGGCGAAGACGTGCGGGGTATGCCACGTGCTTTCCGTGTTTAGCCTATCGAGGGAGAATGGGTATATTCTCTTTCTATAGGAGGCAAAGACTCGACGGGTAGTACATCTATTCACCGTGTTGAGCCTCCTTTGTGTTTATAAGCATATGATGTTTTTCTAGAATGCCTGGGAATGTGGAAAAGTAATTCTGTAATGAATGTTTGATTAAATGGTGACAATCCACGGGGATGGAGATGCTGGAATTTAAAGGTAATGTGAATCTTAAAAAGGAGCAGTTGTTTTTGAATGTGATGCCAATTCTGTTTAATATGAAATTGTTAATTCTTAATTAATGTTTAAAGAATTAATTAATGCACAGTGGAACTGATAAATGAGAACAGAGTAATCTAAAAAATCTCTTCAAATGTTTGTGTGCTTATAGGATACCTAGTCTTAGAAGTAGCAGCCTGGAGTCTGAGAGACGTTAGCTGCATTTGTATCTAAGACTAGGTAATGCCCATAGTGTGGATGTGAGTTACTTATATATTATGTACTTTTTGTGTTTCTATGCGCTACTCCACCCTGTCGGTAAGGGCAACTGACACCCCGGGGATTCTAAGCCCTGGGGGGGTGTTTTCCCCAAGATTCTGATGGGAGGTTGAATGGCTGACTACCCCCTTTGGCCCCGCTCTCTTCTCTTAGTAGATACTTGTTCCATGAGGCAAGCGGTTAGTTACCCGATATATGTGGGTAGAGGGTTGTAATGGATTGTGGTTATTCACACGCATATATTCTGGATATAGTACGCTATGGACTACTATAGGTGTAACGTGTATAGGCTGTGATAGCTTGAGGATCCTTACTCGGAGTATGGGCTGTAATGGCTTCAGGTATTATACCCGACGTATGATACACGTTATGCGAGCTGTCGTGGCTCCCAGAAACTACCTGGTTACCTTTGGTTGTGAGGACGGTGTGGTGCTTTGCCCAGGTGTCTGCGGGCAAGCCTATCTGGTGCACGAGGTGCAGATTGTGGAGCTTATCCCAGGTGTCTGTGGGCAAGACTTTGGAGAGAGATGCACAGGACGTATGGCGTTGGGG
The DNA here is from genome assembly GCA_963277665.1 of Viscum album. Classification (NCBI taxonomy): domain Eukaryota; kingdom Viridiplantae; phylum Streptophyta; class Magnoliopsida; order Santalales; family Viscaceae; genus Viscum; species Viscum album. The sequence continues at coordinate 1,275,861,138 of OY728141.1, read as the reverse complement.
AAAAGCGGAAAACCAGTGGGGAAGTAGTAGCAGGGTACCCTTGATATTCATTACTACATGCTATATTCCTGTATGCGTTACTTGGTGAGAGCAGCCATGGTGAGGTTTGGAACATAGTATACCTGTTTAGGTGACGAGTTAGTTTCACTTGTTGTTCACTGGGCTTTAGCATGCTTTCTTTACTTTTTCACGAGAGGCTTGTGGAGGATCCTACTAAGTATACTGTTATACTCACCCTATGTATGTATAAACTGTTTTCAGGTCACTTGGAGCAAGTTGGAGATCAAGCGGGTTACTACTATCTTGTGGTTGGAGGAGAAGCTGTTCGGGCTCATGGTCGCTGCCGTTTTTCTTTCTTTTGGGTACTTTTAGTTTCCCTTTCAGTTGAAGTAATTTTGCATGAAATTTCATATATATACTTGGGTTTCTTTTATATTTCAGTTATGAGTTGGAGTTGGTTGGATTCTATTCTATCTCTCTCTTCTGCATGTGTTCTCTTAGAGGGTAATGCCTTTCATTTGTATGTTATTATACCCTCGGTGCTAGTCGCCAACCCGGGGCCTACTGGAGGCGGGAATCGGGGGTCATTATCTCCCTTTTCACATTGCCGGCCCAGGAGGGTAGACTTTGTGAGGAGGGGGTCGTGACAGATCTTTTCATCTTGATATGGAAGAAGTTGGGGGTAGAGGTTGTCTTTTCCAGATGACAGTGCAGTCATCCCTAATGCAGAAGGTGGAAGAGTCTCAGTTGGGTGACCTAGAGGTGGAAGTTTGGAGAGACAGAGTTGTATGTGGTGAGGCCCCTGATGGTTGGTCGGAGGATGAACAACACCGAGTGTTGTATCATGGAAGGATTTTTGTTCCCTTGGCGATGCGCGAGACGGTTCTCCGAGAGTTCCATAGTTCACCATTGGAGGTACATCCTGGTGTGATGAAGATGTACCGATCCTTGAGGAGTAAGTTTTGGTGGCCCGGGCTGAAGCGTACAGTTGCAGAATGTGTGTCTCGATGTTTAGTCTGCCAGAAGGGGAAGGCCGAACACCGTGTTCCTAGTGGTCTTCTCCAGCACTTAGAGATTCCTCAGTGGAAGTGGGAGGACATCTCAATGGACTTTGTTACAGGTTTACCTTGAGCTCCGGGAGGACATGATGCTATATGGGTGGTAGTGGATCGTTTAACAAAATCACCCCACTTCATAGCGATCAAGGAGCCGAGCTCAGTGGAAGTTTTGTCGAGGTAGTATCTGGAGGAGGTGGTGAGGCTTCAAGGAGTTCCTAAGACGATCATTTCGGATCGAGATCCTCGTTTTACCTCTAGGGTGTGGAGAGGTCTCCAGCATGCTTTTGGGTCTCAACTGTGCCTTAGCACTGCTTTTCATCCTCAAATGGATGGTCAGACAGAGCGAACAATCCAGACTCTTGAAGACATGTTGCGCTCTTGTGTTCTTGATTTTGGAGGTTCATGGGTGAAGCACTTACCCTTGGTAGAGTTCGCTTACAATAATAGTTTTCACTCTACCATCGGCATGGCGCCATTTGAAGCCTTGTATGGCCGGCCATGCCGTTCTCCGTTGTGCTGGACTGGGGTCGGAGAGTCCGCAATTCTCGGACCAGAACTAGTGCAGAATACGACAGAGATGGTTCAAGTGATTCGTGAGAGGATGAAGACAGCACAAGATCGTCAGAAATCTTATGCTGATCAAAGAAGGAGACCCTTAGAGTTTAATGTTGGGGATCATGTGTTTCTAAAGGTGACTCCCCGTCGTGGGCAGCGAAGGTTTGGTCGCAGAAGTAAGCTTTCTCCCCGTTTTGTTGGGCCTTTCGAGTTTTTAGCTCGTGTTGGAGGTGTGGCGTATCGAGTAGCACTTCCCCCTCAAATGAGTCGGATACATGATGTTTTCTATGTATCGCAGCTCCGTCGTTACCTTCATAATTAATCTCATGTTATCGATTGGGGAGATATCGATATTGATGATGATGCAACCTTCGAGGAGCGACCTGTGGAGATCGTAGACCGCAAGGAGAAGGTGTTGCGTGGGCGTTCTATCCCCTTAGTTCGTGTCTTGTGGCGACACGGTGGCATGGAGGAGAGTACCTGGGAGCGTGAGTCACAGATACGTGCTCAGTACCCAGAGTTGTTTAATGTTTAACTCCTTTCATGTAATGATGTTTCCTCTCTGGTTATACCTTTCATGTTTTATTTACATACCTTTGATGAGATGTTATGTTTGAATTGTTTGGGTATGGATTGTTTGTTCCCAGATTTCAGAGTTTTGTTCCAGCTTTCGAACAACTCATGGTGGTTTTTCCCTGAGAGGTATCTTATGGGGTGGTTGTTCGGACCCCTCTTCTCTTCTGGGTTGGTTTTTAATTCTTGAGGACGAGAATGTTTTGAGAGGTATCTAATGTAATGGCCCGGACCTCTCCGGTCCATTACTTTGTGAAATGTTGGTGTTGGAGGTGTTCTGGGAGGTCAAGAGGTCTTATCCCCAACACTTTGCCAATTTTCCAGTTCTGTGAACAGTGTTCCCAGTTTTATGAACAGTAACAGATCGGTCTCGCCGATCGGTCTGACAGATCGGTTTCACAGATCGGTGTGACAGATCGGTTTCACAGATCGGTCTGACAGATCGGTTTCACAGATCGGTCTGACAGATCGGTTTCACAGATCGGTTTCACAGATCGGTTTGACAGATCGGTTTCACTGATCGGTGTGACAGATCGGTTTCACAGATCGGTCTGACAGATCGGTTTCACAGATCGGTCTGACAGATCGGTTTCACAGATCGATGTGACAGATCGGTTTCACAGATCGGTGTGACAGATCAGTTTCACAGATCGGTTTCAGAGATCGGTGTGACAGATCAGTTTCACATATCGGTTTCACAGATCGGTCTGAGAGATCGGTTTCACAGATCGGTGTGACAGATCGGTTTCACAGATCGGACTGACAGATCAGTTTCACAGATCGGTGTGACAGATCGGTTTCACAGATCGGTCTGACAGATCGGTTTCACAGATCGGTGTGACAGATCGGTTTCACATATCAGTGTGACAGATCGGTTTCACATATCGGTGTGACAGTTCAGTTTCACAGATCGGTTTCACAGATCGGTGTGACAGATCAGTTTCACAGATCGGTTTCATAGATCGGTCTGACAGATCGGTTTCACAGATCGGTGTTACAGATCAGTATCACAGATCGGTGTGACAGATCGGTTTCACAGATCGGTCTGACAGATCAGTTTCACAGATCGGTGTGACAGATCAGTTTCACAGATCAGTTTCACGGATCGGTTTCACAGATCGGTGTGACAGATCAGTTTCACAGATCAGTTTCACAGATCGGTTTCACAGATCAGTTTCACAGATCGGTGTGACAGATCAGTTTCACAGATCGGTTTCACAGATCGGTTTCATGTACAGTAACGGTGGGTGAACAGTGTTTCCAGACTCCTACAGTTTTTCACATTTTGACGTTTCTTTTGACGTAAAATACATTTAAAGCCTTATTTTTAAGGGCTCTTAAGGCCTATTCAAATTCCATAAATCCAATATTAATTATTCCTAAGGCATGGAATGTTTTACTTGGTCAAACCGCGTGGGTTAATGCGATCCGTTTTTAATGGAGAATAAATCGTATCTTAAACCGTCGCCTCTCTAATTTTTTTAAAAGGAACGAGATATAATTCTTCGTTTTTCTTCCTCCTGGTTCTCATCTACGAGATGCTAGAACCTTGCAATCATTCTCGTAGGAGTTTCACAATCAAACGTTACTCAGATCAGTTCTGGTCTGTTGATGCAACCAAGTTGTGTCGATCGTTCTTCCATATAAGGTATGTTTTATCATCGTTCATTTGGGGATCACCTTCTCTTGTTCTTCCTTCCATATTAGCATGTAATCTCCATGGTTCTAAGGGGTTTTCTTGGGGTTGGTTGGTACTTTCATACCGTGGAATCCTCCGGTGGATGCAGCTGTCGTGAGGAGAAGAGGACTGTGACCCGTTGTGTGGATAAAGGACGTCAAGAACTCTTCGAGGTAGGGGATTCATGGCTTCTCTAATTTGTTATGTGCAATGGTAGAATTAGCATGATTTATCCCTTTAGATCACAATGAAATTGACTTTATTAAATACTTGAACCGGATTAAAAGAATTGGTTGATCTCATGTTGTTGCTTTATACCGTGATAACGGTTTGCCTCATGTTTTCCTAGATATAGTGATATCTATGTTTTCTTTGATTTTTTGTTCGTTCATGATAGAAATTGATAATGAACGTAATGCCGGAATTAATTGATAATTAATTGGCTAAAGATAAAGAGGCATGTAAATTAATCTGGTTTTTTCCATTGTTGTAGTTCTAATTTGAGGATAATCAAATTAAGGAAGTAAGCATGGTTATTTAATTGTGATAGCTTACTGATTAGGTATCCATGATTGGAACCTACGAATAACAAATATGTTAATTCAATATGGATTAGAGAACAGATTATGTGGGAATTTCTAAAAGGGTTCTGAGTTACCCTCTTGTTTGTTAAAGGGTCAAGAGCCCATGATGTGATGTTTTTTTCCTGCTGCTTGTGCAGTGATGTGAGCCTGGATGGTTGTTGTGATATGTGGAGGCATGGAGGCCTTGTGGTTATGGCAGCAGATGACGCCTAGTGTGGCGAGATGCATTACTTTATGCATGTGGGTGTCGGGGATGACACCAGGGGTGATGGAATGGGATGGATGTGGTTGCTGGTTGCTTGCGGTTTTCTTGAATGTTAATCTACTTTGCTTTTCCCCACTGCTCAAGGAAGCTGGTCTTCCTACCCTTCTTCCGAAGGAGGCGAAGATGCACGGGGTATGCCACGTGCTTTCCGTGTTTAGCCTCTCGAGGGAGAATGGGTATATGCTCTTTCTATAGGAGGCAAAGACTCGACGGGTAGTACATCTATTCGCCGTGTTGAGCCTCCATTGTGTTTATAAGCATAGGATGTTTTTCTAGAATGCCTGGGAATGTGGAAAAGTAATTTTGTAATGAATGTTTGATTAAATGGTGAAAATCCACGGGGATGGAGATGCTGGAATTTAAAGGTAATGTGAATCTTAAAAAGGAGCAGTAGTTTTTGAATGTGATGCCAATTCAGTTTAATGTGGAATTGTTAATTCTTAATTAATGTTTAAATAATTAATTAATGCATAGTGGAACTGATAAATGAGAATAGAGTAATCTAATAAATCTCTTCAAATGTTTGTGTTCTTATAGGATACCTAGTCTTAGAAGTAGCAGCCTGGAATCTGAGTGACGTTAGCTGCAGTTATATCTAAGACTAGGTAATGCCCATAGTGTGGATGTGAGTTACTTATATATTCTGTACTTTTTGTGTTTCTATACGCTACTACACCCTGTTAGTAAGGGAAACTGACACCCCGGGGATTCTGAGCCTTGGGGGGTGTTTTCCCAAACATTCTGATGGGAGGTTGAATGGCTGACTACCCCCTTTGGCCCCGCTCTCTTCTCTTGGTAGATACTTGTGCCATGAGGCAAGCGGTTAGTTACCCCATATATGTGTGTAGAGGGCTGTAATGGCTTCTGGTTCTTCACACGCATATATTCTGGATATAGTAACCTATGGACTACTATAGGTGTAACGTGTATAGGTTGTGATGGCTTGAGGATCCTTACTCGGAGTATGGGCTGTAATGGCTTGAGGTATTATACCCGACGTATGATACACGTTATGCGAGCTGTGGTGGCTCCCAGAAACTACCTGGTTACCTTTGGTTGTGAGGACGGTGTGGTTCTTCGCCCAGGTGTCTGTGGGAAAGCCTATGTGGTACACGAGGTGCAGATTGTGGAGCTTATCCAAGGTGTCTGCGGGCAAGACTTTGGAGAGAGATGCACATGACGTATGTCGTTGGGGCAAAGTGGCAAACCAATGGGGAAGTAGTAGCGGGGTACCCTTGATATTCATTACTACATGCTATATTCTTGTATGCGTTACTTGGTGAGAGCAGCCATGGTGAGGTTGGGAACATAGTATACCTGTTTAGGTGACGAGTTAGTTTCACTTGTTGTTCACTGGGTTTTAGCATGCTTTCTTTACTTTTACACGAGAGGCTTGGGGATGATCCTACTGAGTATACTGTTATACTCACCCTATGTATGTATAAACTGTTTTTCAGGTCACTTGGAGCAAGTTGGAGATCAAGCGGGTTACTATTAGCTTGTGGTTGGAGGAGGAGCTGTTCGGGCTCGTGGTCGCTGCCGTTTTTCTTTCTTTTGGGTACTTTTAGTTTCCCTTTCAGTTGTAGTAATTTTGCATGAAATTTCATATATGTACTTGGGTTTCTTTTATATTTCAGTTATGAGTTGGAGTTGGTTGGAGTCTATTCTATCTCTCTCTTCTGCATGTGTTCTCTTAGAGGGTAATGCCTCCCATTTGTATGTTATTATACACTCGGTGCTAGTCGCCAACCCGGGGCCTACTGGAGGCGGGACTCGGGGGGTCATTATATCCCTTTTCACATTGTCGGCCCAGGAGGGGTACACTTTGTGGGGAGGGGTCGTGACAATCATTGTTTCCATTAATCTATGGAATAAAATTGGATATTACTAGATGGAATAAATTGGAATAATTTTTTAATAATGCATTAATGTTCGATAAATATAGAGGATGTAATTTATAATTTATATTATAATATAGAAATTTTTTAATAAATATTTAGAATGAATATATATTTTATAATTTGAATAATACACATGATTATTTATAAAATAAATAATGTATAATAACATACTTGAAGACACATTTTCAACAGATTGGGGAAATACTCAATAAAAGTAATAAATATTCCTGTTCTATTGAAATAAATTTAAATAAAATATTTTATAAGACTTGTAGAAACACAATTTCATTTTAAAAAATGAAACCATAGTGAGGATACTTCATATAAAATTAACAATTTTTTGGAGGGATGTTTTCAAATGTAGATGTAAAAAAAAGTTGCTTTTCACATTTTGATGATAATGAGTCATATAAAAATCTATAATATTTCATTAAATATTTTAAAATAAGGGCTTGTAGTAAAAATTAATCATAATACATTATTGAAAAATTGATAAGGACAAATAAAAATTCATTCAATGAATATAAATTTTTAAAAAGCAATTCTCCCACTCAAGAAGAATATACGTGTTTAGTTTCACTTACATGATAAAATTTGGGTAAATTATCAATTAAAGTGAAATGGAATTCTCTCGAGTTATGTAAAAAATATGATTATAAATTTAAAATTATGAGGTTAAATTTTATAAAAAATTTACCCATATGTATTATCCTTCTGAAAAAAAGAATGATTCCTAAGTAAGATTGTATATGAAAGCAATTATTCTTTAGTTACAGTTCAATCAGAAAAAATTTCTAGTTTGGAAACAATTAAATAAAAGAAAATTTAATTAAATTAATTTATATGAATCTTAATACACAATTATTATTTTAAAATAAATTCATTATGATGTGAAAACATAGTATTAAATTCATCATTGTTCACATTTCAAGATATGTATCAATAAATTAAATTTTATTCAATAAACCCCTAAAAACCTAAAGTACATTCAAATAAAAGCCCTTTGAATGAGAAAAAGCCCAATTTTGAAGTTAATGGACAATGAATAATGATAATTCATGAAGTAATATATCCAATTGTCTCTATTCACACAATATAATGAAATAGGTTTCATTGAATTAAATTCCCCAAAAAAAGATGTTTTGAGATGAGACCCTTACCTTGTTCCAAAGTCATTATAAACATATGGAAAACATTCTTAATAATCAAAAATAAATTTATTAGATAATGTTTTGAGAAACTAAATATTAAATAATAAATTTATTGTATACCATTTATTATCTATTTGTAACATTTTGATATATTTATTTCTTCCGTTGCATATAATTCTAATCAGGGTCATCTAATTTTAGTAGTTGTAGTGATCAATGTTGATATTTTAGTAGTAAGTTAAATATATAATATAACTACTATAAAACCAAAATATAATTATTTAATTCTTCATAACTTATAAAAATATTATTATTTAAGTTCCTTTATTCTTATATGATTGAGTTTTATAGATTTATTTATGTACATATTTAAACAAACCCAATCTTGAACATGCTATACATCGATTGATGATTATGTATATGGAATTGAATATTATAATTATATTTTAATTTTCATGATATATTATAGATTTGTTTATGTTGGTTAATAATAAACTATATTTTTATCAATAATAAAAAGGCAAGGGGAAAATGAGAAATGTAGTTTCATAGTGGTGACAGTCTTCACAATACAACATTAACGACTTCAATTTTCAATTAATTAATGGGGATTAAGTTATATGTTAATGAGAAACATTATAATAAAATACATGTTATATATATCATGTTTAATAATAAATCCCATCAATAAAACTAAACATTATTAGTGGACTTAAAATTGAAATATGTTTTTTCTTTAGGATGTAGTCTTCAATGCACAGTAAGGACACCATTCCTTCATAACTGATGGATATAAATAAATAATTGTTAACCCAATAATATAATAGTTTTTTTAAATTATTTAAAATAATTTTATTACATTATACTGAATATTTTATATTTAATTTTTATTAATAAGGAGAAATATTTATGATGAACATAATACTTACATGAGAGTTTTGATCATTTTGGGGATATATCCATATTTTTTAAAGAATAATGCGAAATTATAGAGAATAAGTGATTATGGATGTTGAAATGAATTATATGAGAGTTTGTTTTGATATATAATAAATGGATATTAGTTTTATAATTCCAACAATGTTTTTGATGAAATTATTCCCTTTTATAAGTGATGGAAATTTAACATTTTGGAACACCCTTTAAAAATCCACTATATATTTACTATATTACATGGTAAAAGTATAAATTTATTTTATAATAATATATATTGTAGTCTTATTGGGTAATGAAAACCTCAAAATAAATGTAAAATTTTTATTAAACATTTTCTATGTCTTTTAACATCGGTTATTACATTTTAATATTCTCATTTTAACATTGTAAAATGTTTTTTATTAAATGACCCAGACCCCAGTAGCCTTTAGTCGATGAATTTATTTATTACATTGACATGGATACAAGTTTCAAAGCCCAATGGACCAACCATTTATCAGTATTGGAAAATATATTTCCTTTATGAGTCTTATAATACAATTCAAAATATAAAATACAACATATATAATCTTTTGAAAACACAATTATTAGCCTAGTTTAACCGTAAATTTCGTTTATAATACCCATCATGGAATTAGAGTGAAAAAATCATATGAAAGGGGTGAGATCATTTGATCAGTAAGGGTAAGAATACAATTTAATCTATTTTGTGTAAATAGTCATATACATTAAGGTAAGTTGTATAACCAAAACACAATCCCTTTAAACAAAATCAGGAGCATAATATGAATAGAATAAATAATACTATATAAAATAAACACATGAGATAAAAAAAATAACCATGAGTATTTTAATACTCTAATATTAATATGAAGTGTCAATAAATAATGTCATAATGATGGAATGAATAATGTTGTACATCCTATAAAAATTGTTAATGCATCAGCCATCAAAGAATATATGAATTGGTGAAACCCCAAGCTATATTTTCTCATTAGAACTACCAATGCATCGAGATGCTATAGTGGTCCCCCCCTTCACATTAAAATTCAAATTCATCAGTATATTAATAAAGGTGAAACATAACCAATATAAACATTCATATTAGAATAACACATAAAATGTTAGTATATTAACAATAAACCTTGAATGGTATCAAAATTGCTCATCCAAAGTCAAATATAAAATAAAACATTCAATACAATCTGATTGATTTTATCATCATATATTATCCTCAATTAGTCATAAAATAGAACAATGGATATTAACCTATATGAAAATAATCTAATAAAATCATTAAAAATTTCATCATAGGGATTTCACTTCTTTACTTTGAAATAATTTAAAATAAAATCATTTATGAAATAAAAAATTCCCCTTGATAATAACCTTCTAATAATGTAAAGTAATCATCAAAATCGTTAAAGTGTCATGATGGTTAAAAACCTTTCACACCATATAAGTTATGAAAAAAAATTCTTTTTAGCGAAAAAGGCATAAATTACCTCATTTGGAAAATGACAAAACAATTCATTTCAAAATGATTTATAAAAATTACTACATAGTTATATGACCTTTTAAAAAATTTAGTGTCATAGTAAAGCTTTATTTGATAATATATACAAGAAATATCGACATTGATGATAAAAATTTTCATGTAGGTACTTTTTTATAAATAATCTAAAATAAAAATGAGACTGTGAAATTAACACTTACCTCATACATTGATTTAGATGAGGTCTTGTTAGCCACAAGTATAATAGTTAAAGAATTTCATCAAATCATTCTAAAACTATATAAATAATTAGGATATCATATATTATCCTCATATACCATTTTGTTAAAAATTATTCATTCTTACCAATGCTTCAGGTGTTAACTGCTTCATTCATTTATGTTAGTTTTTTCAAGTAAGTGCAGTTTCATATGAATATGATATTTTTTATTCATATCCATAAAGATTTTAAGTTAATAAATATTATATTCAATCATCATATACCTATTTATAATCATTTTTTAATGGTTAACTTGGGTAATTAATGTCATTTCATCGTTGAGACAGTTGTCGTATGTACGCATGAATGATGATATCATTACATTAATGGTAATGCGGTACCAAATCAGAAGGTATATTAATTATAATTAATCAATATAATGTCATATTTATTATTTATTTACATTATATAAATCATTATACCTATAAAAATAAATTGTTGGTTAATGAAATTACACCACAACATGGATACAGGAAGTTGTACGTACGCACTCATAGTGATATTATTTTTTGTAGGATGGATAAATGAAAGAATATGGTTTTATTATAATAATAATAATATAATATAATAATATACATTATGATCCATTAATGATAATATAATTAAAAAAATACATTACAAAGATGTCTAAGAAGAAATTATTTTTATGGAGTCAGGAAATACAACCATCTCTTAATTATCAAACCTCATTTGGACCCCCTCTTAGGGATACTAAAGTTGGTCATTTGAAAATAGCATAATATCTATGATTTTTATACTAAATTTTATAAGGGGAATTAGTATACATAATTCTATAAATGAGGTTAAAATTGGTGTCAAGAAGTGAGGGAGGATGTGCCTTTTTATAAGATATGTGTGGGGCACTATTCGAATTAATTAAAATATTAAATAAATATAAAATTATATTCAAATTAAAATAGATAAAAAGAAAGTTATTTCAACGAAATGATGAGGATGAGATGAAATAATATCAAAAAATTATTTTTCAGACATGTTTAAGTCACAATGTCAACCATCTATTTTGGTAATAACCAATAATTAAACCCTTTAACTATTATGGTGACAACATGGATTTTTTACTATATAGGGTTTATATAGTTACAATAAAATGAAAAACACCCCAAATGGGTCACTGAGGACATATTTAACCATACTATATTATGATGGATGAATTTTATAACTCTATAATATTTATACTTCTTACTAAAATACTATTTAATTTAAATTACCATTTTTCTCAATTTTGATACTATTCAATATTTATCATTTAACAATTATCCTTATAACATGATAAATTAGAAATAAATTTTCAAATATATCGCTAACATGTGTATATTATCTATAAAAACCATATATTTAATTAATTTTGTTAAATCATATTTTTTTTAATATTTTTTATATCAATAATCTGATAATTAAATTAATTACATAATTGCAAAATCATTATTATCGAAGAATTTATTTAAATTATTTCTTTCAAAAATATATATATATAATTATAAATTTATTAGTATTCACATTACAACTAAAATTTTAATTTCTCTTCTGTATTAAAATGTTTTAAAATTGTTATTGTTATTAAAAAAACATCAGTATGTCATTTTCAACTTCTCATAAAATAAAATATTATTAATTTCATATTATACCAATGTGGTGCAAAAATCTTATAATTTATTAATATGGTTCATTATTTGAAAAAACTCTTTTACAATTACATTTGGACATGTTTTGGGTTAATTATATGATATAATAATATTTTATTATGTTTAATTACTCGATTTTCCCTTAACCCGGGTAAGTGAAATTTTAGAAATGTTAATATTCATAATATCAAAATAATTTAGTGGATCATATTACTACAATGTTTTTTAATTTTTAAAAATGTAATTCATAGTTTTTTCTATATTATGATTATGCGTAATGTCGAAGGCTTGGCATGAGACATGTTTTTTTATGAAATGATCAAATGTTTAATAAGATTTTATATCAAATTATTATGTGAAATTATTTCAAATGACCTCAATTGGATTAAATTATAAAATAATAATATAATTATTCTTAAAAACCAATCAAAAATATAATTTAATAGTATAAATTATTACAATGAAAATTTATGTTTTCATATCAAAATTTATTATTTTTAACAATTCCATAAAACATGAATCTTATTATAAATTTTTTTCAAAATCAATCATATTATAAATTGTTATTTCGCACAAAAAATTTATTTTTTTAATAAAAATTAAATGTCTCTAAAAATCTATTTAAAAAGTGGTTTTCAATTTAAATGTGGTAAAACTACTTTTAAAAAAATATAGCCTTTTAGTGCATAAAATTAAAAGAATTATTATCTTTTTCCAATAAAATAATTTGAATTAATGTAAATTTATTATTAAATATATATTAGATAAATATCCTATTTTGATTAATAATATTCATTCTTTCCAATGATAGATATAGGTTTTAATGGTTAATTTAAATTAATGTTTTTAGATATATATCATTATTATATTATACATGGTGTTGTGTTAAATGTAATTTATCAAAGGTATTAAATTTAAATGATACATACATTCAATTATCAGGATGGAACATTCTACACCCCTTCAATAAAATTATTCCTCTCAATTTATACACAGGATAAAAAATTACAGGTTTATATTTTCAATAAATAATTGATGAAATAAAAACTAAAAAATAATTAATAAAACCATCACATCAAAATAAAAAAATCATATTATAAAAGTCGCCATATATAAGACATACCAGGGTCTCGTGTAGAAAAACATCGACATAGAAGACAGTTATAACAATAATATTTTGTGAAAGAGTTACAAAGAATATGTTCAGGTGATAGATAACAATCAAAAATATGTAAATATGTGATAATCCAAAGGAAAATTTCATTATTCGAAAATACGGATCTAGGATAACATTTTTTTAATGATTTTTTACATAGAGTTAATGAATTACACAACTATTAAGATAATAATTTAATTGATTTATTTACATGTCATAAAAATAATCAAATCCTTTTGTTGTACTTCAATTTATTTTCTATTAATTGCATACACCAAGAAGTAAGAGTCCAAAATAAAGTTTTCATTTCTGTAACAATTTTACGGATCATATGATCCATGAGTAATTCATTCATCAATTAAATGATTTCTGAAACCAAAATGGTTTTCAAATGTTACCGAGTATAATAAATAATATTTTAACTACAAACATTAATATATAATGTCGAACATAATTCATTTCAACATAAGACTCATCCAAAATACATATATCGAAATACATAGTTCAATTATTTTTAATTTAGCTTAATAAATTACTAAAATTTTAACACAAGATTTTCCCCAAATAACATAATGTAGATATTTTTTTCATTCACCAAAATATATGAGTACCTTGATCACATTAATACATTAAATGAATAAATGCATGATTCCAATCCTATAATGAAGAAGTACTGATTTATTTTCCATATATATAACATGATTCTTATAACCATAATATACTAATGTAATATTTGAATAAAAAATTAAGTAATTATTAAAAGTTGATAGTAGTAACAACTCAAGATTTAATTCAATCCATTTTATTTTTTATAATCTATGTTTCCCTGATGTTTAGAACATTCATTTTCATAATACCTCATATACTTACATTTGAAACATTGACTATTGACAGCTTCTTTCTTTACCTTACAATCATGAGCCTTGTAACTTTTCTCTATACAGTTGTTACAAACACTCACTCCCTTGTGGTATGTATCAGGGTATTTGTACCATTCCCTTGAAGAAATTATCACAATTGGTAAAATCCTTCTTTCCCTTTTTCCATTTTTCCAAATCCCACTCCACTGTTTTCATCTTCTATTTTTTTCTTTAATGTAATAATACATAGAGAATTCATTCTCTGTCTTGATAGTACATGATAATATATCTTCTTATGATGATAATTTTTGGGAGACCGGTCATTTTCAGAGTAATCTATTTATCCCATCAAAAAATGATCCATATTTTATATGGGTTATATTGGTAGTCCATTGAATTTTGTTCTCTCCCTATAATGTTGTGATCACATTTATTAACATTCTCATATTCCATTTTACTCACACATAGAAATTTTCTCTCTATATATGATCATTTTTCACAGGGGATGTATTTTTATCAAAACAATACCTTAAAACCCATACATTCCAGGGTTTCTATATAACCCTCCACCATAGTGTTTTAACTAATTACCATCATGGATATACATATCCAGAATAATGATAAATTACCAACACAACATTCCCCCTTCTCAAACTCCAAAAATCAGAAAATATTATTTTTATGAATCCTATCCATTACTCATCCTAAAATGGATTTTTATTCCAATTAAATTTTATTGGTTTTTGTGTCATGAAGTTGTCTAACATTGTTCTTGTGTTCTAGGGATCTGGTTTCTCCATACAGGTAAGGATATTATCCATAAACTGAGTCAGTTTTCCCAATTTAGTTATAATTTTTTTAGATCTAATTGTAGATCCATCTCGAAAATCATTATCATTCATGGGTGGGGAATACCTATATTGGTTACTTGTGTTGAAATGGTTTTCATTCATTCCTATAGGATTCTTTCAAAAAAATGGCTTACACTATATTAGATCATAAAATTATAAAACATATTGATAATCACAGCACTAGTGAATCACAATATATAAATAGAAAATTTAGCTATAATTAACCTAAAAATTGTAAACATAGTTTTATAGGGAAAATTTTACATTTAAATACTTATTAATGGGATTTAATTAAAATGTGAATTTTCCATGGAATATTCCCTTAGAGTATCAAACCAAGTGTGTAGTAAGACATGTATTCATATACCATGTTATGTTGTGTCAGGCCCGATGATCATTTTCAGAGTTGTTACTATAAGGTACTTATATTCTAGAACCACATATACTTATAGTGTCCATAAATGAATCTATTTTGAGTAATATCCACATAATAACTACCTTTCTAATAAAATGTGACATTCTGCAATACTTATCAATTAGTATATATTATGTTTATTTTATGTAATTAATGATTTTTAAATAGAATTTTCAAGGTTGTTTCTAAACGTTATCTGATCTCAACAACAATAACCATGTCCCCAACATACCAATGCCATTGCCTTAAATTATTACATGAGCATAGATAGAAGTGTCGAATCCCAAATGACTGATTAGATTATTAGCCTTGGAAAATAGATTACATACATGAACTATACATTAAAATTCAAAAAAAAATATAAATAATCCTTTGATAACACAATTAGTCTCAAATATTATTATTTTATATCATTCATAACACATATCTCGACACCTTGAGAAAATAAAACATATGAAAGTGCTGAGCTCGGAAGCACAATAAGGGTAAGCATACAATGGAATTTATTATGAATAAACAGACATATAAGTTTTGGTTCGTTGTATAATTGAATAAAAATCCCTTTAAAAAATAGTGAGCATGATATATAATGAATAAATTGTCACGACCCGCCCTCAGGACCCGATCCGGGACTACCCCAAGCCTTCCTTCCATAGGCCAGGGGTTGGAAACTAGCACCAAAGGTGTAAATCCTGATAAAAATGGAAGGCATTTCCTTTATGAAATTATACAAATATAATAAAGTATGCAACAGAATGAAACACTAAGTAATAATGAATAAAAAAGTATGTGGTGAAAGGAAAGGGGTCAGAAATACAAACCCAACAGTAAGTATAGTACAACTGAAAATCTAGGACAACTATAGTAATGTAAAACAGAATCCACTGAGTAGTCCTCCGGAAATCCCACATGAAGGGAAGGTACAGATGGCCTCCTCAGCTCCACAGTTCTAGACGTCGGCTCCATGTTCAACTCACCATGAGGTCCACCTCCGTGTACCGTTCAGCTCCACAAGCCTCCACCTCGATCAATGTGGTCTGTCGTCTGCATCCAACACAACGTAGTGTGGTCATAGCCTATACAGGGGTGAGTATACAATACTCAGTAGGGAGCCCAAGACCCTAGAAGGACTCCCAGAATCCACGAAGGATAACCCATAGAAGATGATACAATCCTGAAGTATCTACCAACTCTACTTAGGTATATGCCCATACATATACCTATGTTATTAATCACAGTTCGACACCAACTCTCGAGCCTAAGCACAACCCAGTCCTCACAGGAAAAAAGTCACTCACATCAATGATAATGATTGAATGTCTAGACACATCTCACATAGGTATACACAACATTAAGAGAATAAGAGATGATTAGTTGTAGCCATTGAATCATCTATCACTGTCGAACAGTAGATACCCGCAGAAACATAAAATAGCAGTATCTCATTACTGTCGAACCCATGTAAGATTCAGTCCAGTCTCATTGCAGTTGAACCCACGGAGGATTCAGTCTAGTCTCGTTTTTGTCGAACGCATATAAGATTCAATCCATTCTCTTTGTTGTCAAACCCACAGTGGATTCAGTCCAATCTCGTTGTTGTCGAACCCACGAAGGATTTTAGTACAATTGTGGTCGCTGCCGAACCCACAGAGGATTCCGGTATAGTTTTCATCGTTGTTGAACCCACAGAGGATTCCGGAATAGTTTTCTCTGCTATTGAACCCATGATGGATTCCAGTATAGTTTTCGTCACTACCGAACCAACGGTGGATTCATGTACTATTTTCGTCGCAGTCGCAACCATCTCTAGGATTCCTGTACATAGCTTGCTCGAATCTGGGAGGGTCTGCTCCTTGAGCCAAGGGGTCGATACATCAACTATCTTGAATTACAGATTTGATGTATCCTGATGTTACGTCTATTCAAATGAAACCCAACGCGTAAGACTCCGTGTCAATCAGACGCCCGATCTGAGAGTTATTGGATTTTTCATTCTAGGGGCCCGGTTGGAAAAAAGTTCATTCCAAACCTGGCCATCTTTCAATGTTTTCCAATACTCTCTTAGTGTAATTAAAAAGGACTGCCTCGTTATAAGGGCCCCAATATCGCTGAAGGAGTGTCGATCGGACGTGTGGTCTTTATGTTATTCACATTTAAGTGAAACGGGCCCGACCTGTCAAGCTCAGTGGGCTGGCAGGAATGTTTGTCCTGGCTCGGCAGGTCCAACACGTCTACGGGTTCTTCCCGACCCGTTAATCCGTGTTCTAACACATTGTGGCACGGTCTGGCTCGTGGCAGGCGGCCCGGCCCGGCGGGGCGCGGACCGGCTGGCACGACCAGGGTGGCCGAGCGATG
Organism: Viscum album; assembly: GCA_963277665.1. Taxonomy (NCBI): domain Eukaryota; kingdom Viridiplantae; phylum Streptophyta; class Magnoliopsida; order Santalales; family Viscaceae; genus Viscum; species Viscum album. Next base: position 1,275,843,382 of record OY728141.1, on the reverse strand, counting down.
CGGGGGGGGGGGGGGGGGCAGCCCCCCGGTTTCCCAAACCGGTAGCGTTGAGCGGTGCATCTCTACTGTCTGGCCGGCAGAAGCTGGTCGGTCATCCCTATGCGAGCGGCCCACAATTGCAGTCCGCGAACCCTCCACCACGGTGCCTATGAGCGTCGCGGCCCATTCCGCCTGGATGACCGACGAGTCGGCCAGTTCTCCCACCAAAGCGGCCCACCCTGTGTGGCCCGCGGTTCTTCCACAGCATGGCATCGTGGGGCGCCTCGGTTCCTCCAGACCGGCCGGTTCTCCTTCAGCCAAGCAGCCCGCGGTTGCGGGCCGCGGTTCCTATCCACACGGCCGACAAACGTCCACCGCTTCCTTTGGTCACCACCACCTTTTCAGTCACCGCTTCCATCGAAATAAACAAAGTTCAATGGAGGGTCATTGGGTCGTGTTCATTCGGCCTGGTCCCCCCGCGTTAGGCATTATCATATGGCCTAATATATTACATGGTTTCCAAGATGAATGAAGAACAACTTTATTCAATTAAAATTGAATCAAACCCCGTACATCGAAATAGGGTTCGCTTGTAGTCGGAGTCGCGGGGAGGCGACATCAACTCATTGACGTCGGGGATGAAGGAACCAAGGATGGTGCATCATCAGCATTCCTTGTAGGGGCCCCCTTCTCATTTGTCTTGGCCAATGATCGAAGGAGATGCTCGTCATTCTTCGGTGGTTCTTCTTCGTAGTTGTTCATCGTTGAAGAACGGTGTTCTTCTCCAGATGAAGAACACTATTCTTCTCTTTCTCTAGAGTTTTCTCAAAACTCTCCCAAAACAATGAATGCCAAACTAAAATAATAGCTAAGGCTATAATTTTATTCACACATGTAATTCAAAATTCAAACACATTAATTATTTTATTTGAAGAGTTCAATTAATTAATTAAGAAGTGTTGGCAAATATTAATTGGAGAGAGGGATGTGAAGAGATCAAACTCATTAAGGGGGAGTTGTCAAATTAATTAAAGGGGGATTAATGGGGAGTTTAAAGGAGTTGAAATTATAGGGGTTCGTGTGGGACCCACCACACAAATCTCCTCTCATGAGAGGTTATGTGGGTTTGGGCCCCACCTCTATCTCCCCCTGGTAGGATATAACTGCCAGATATAAATAAAATTGTGTTCCACAATTTTATTTAATTTATTCTAAATCCCCAAAAATTAACATTCAACCTGCATAAAACGCAACTGTGGATAAGGTCCCCTTAAGAGAATACCAGTGCTGCGAGTTCATCGGTGCCCTCAGATTTCAATTTCGAGCACCGGTCCAAATGATATGAAAACCCACTCTTTCGTTCACTAAACTTACCCGAACAAATCTTCAGAAAAATATTCCGAGCACACCAGGCCTCAGAATTTGGTGTTGTCAAGAAACTACGTACTCGTAAAATTACTAATAATTTACAAAAAAAATTCCTTGAAATTTCCGGGTCATTACATTACCCCCACCTCAAGACTTTACATCCCTATAAAGCTACAACATACATTAGAGAAACAAATGAGGGTACTGAGCACACATCTGAGCCTTTCGCTCCCATGTGCTCTTCTGGAGCTGCTCATTCTGCCCGAAAATGCACACCAGAGGAATTGATCATCCATGTAGGACCCGTTACTGTTGATCCTAGATCTCTACTAAGACCTTCGTGAATGTCTCCCCATTGTCGATGTCCAGATCCCCATGGTCAATGATGTGGGAGGAGTCGTGCACGTATCTCCTCAACTGAGATATGTGGTAGACGTCGTGCACCCGATGCAATTGATGTAGAAGGGCCTAGAGGTAAGCCACCTCACCTACTCTACTGAGGACCAGGAAATGTCTGATGAATCAGGGAGATAACTTGCCACCATGAAAAAATCCTTATAGACTTCTTTGAGGTGAGACTCATTGGAAAACATGGTCTCTATCCTCGAACTCTAGTGGTCTCTAACTCTAATCAGCATAGGACTTATGTCTGCTTTGTGCAGTCTTCATTCACTCATGGATGATCTACACCTTCTCCGTCATAGCCTAACCATCTCTGGTCCTACGAGTACTGACTACCCAGGGTCAGTCCATCACAGAGTTGTTCTTCATGGTCAGCCATACAGTGCCTCGTAAGGGGCCATCCCGAGGGTGGAGTGGTAGTTTTTATTGTACGCAAACTCCACCATGGGTAAGTGATCCTCCTAGCTGCGATCAAAGTCAAGTACACATGCACAGATCATGTCCTTGAGTGTCTGAATGGTCCTCTCAGTTTGGCCATCGATCTGAGGATGGAAGGCGGTGCTCAGACGTAGCTGCATCCCAAAAGCCTATTGTAATGCCTTCCATAACCGTGAAGTGAAAAGTGAATCTCAATCAGAGACGATATTAGATGGAACACCATGAAGCCATACGATCTCCTGAATATAGATGCCTCCTAATCTCTCTACGGAGCCCTAATCTCAGATCGGTAGGAAGTAGACTGACTAGGTGAGTCGGTCTACGATCACCCAAATAGAGTCAGGTCCTCTAGATGTACATGGAATCCCCGTAATGAAATCCATGGATATCCCATCCCACTTATACTCTAGAACCTCTAACGGTTGTACCAAACATGCTGTTACCTAGTACTCACATTTACTTGATGAAATGTGAGGAATCGTGAAACGAACTCTGCAACTTCCTTCTTCATAACCGGCCATTAGTGCTGTCGTATAAGGCCCTGATTCATCTTCGCCACTCCTGGATGTACTGCTATAGGGGAAGTTTGGAACTCCCTCAACACATCCTCCTATAGTGCGACTGATACCATGGTACGTCCCCTTAAGAAGATGGCGTGCTCCCCTCCTTCATGAAATCCATCAGGTCCCTGTCCTGAGGACATCCGAGCACGTCGCGTCTCACAGTCAACGTCCCCACACTATTCCTCCCTTACTCACTGAAGAAGTTGACGAGTGACTATGAGAGTCTAAAAAAGGCCTCTCCATCTCTATCCACAAAGGATATCTGCAACGCGACTAGCTGCTCTGTCTCCTCTCCTAGCAGTTGATTGCCCGATCTCCTACTGAGAGCATCAGATACAACATTCCCCTTCCTAGGAGTATAAACTATCTCTAAGTCATAGTTCTAGAGTAACTTGAGCTAACGTCACCGTATGAGGTCCAGGTCCTTCTACGATAAGATGAGCCTAAGACTTTTGAGATTAGAGTAAACCATAAACAGTTCGCTCAATGAACTATTGGTGTGACTATCCATTTTAAAGAACTCGACTACACAGTTTTTCGCTTACGTCCTACAAGAGATTCTAAGATTTCTCCTTTTCTGAAAAGAGAAATCTGGTCTCATCCTCTAGATAAACCACGTTACTTGCCTAATACAGTCAATCCTGATATGAACGGTACAAATTCATTACATAGATGACGTCGTATGGCCTCGACACTACTACAATGAGATTTAATGGTTATTCTCACCTCCAAGGGTCCAGTCACACTGTCGGAAGCAGTGTATGGTCATTGGGTCTCATCCAGTAGGTATCTCGAAAGTGATGATCAAGTCAATGGTTTTAACCAAATCCTCTCATTATCAACCACATAAAAAGGACTAGGAATAAAATGCCACAAGAACAAGGTTCTTTTATTACTGTAGCTCAATGTACAAAGACCCAAAGAATCCACAAACAATGACATCAATGAAGATAGAAATATCATAAACAAAGGCCTCCAAGTCTAGAGCTAGTCCTGCTCTTGTCCACTTGCTGCTTGACCAGCTCCACTTCCATGTGGCCTGCACCCAGCGGACCTCCATGGTCGAACCTTTGCCTCTTCATGGAAGGTCCTTCTACTGCCTGCTGCTAATCTGCAGGACTGGTCAGGCAGTCTCGAGCCTAGTGACCATGCTCGCTGCATGCAGAACACTTCCTGCTCCCTATATGGTTGGATCTAATTTGTGTGCCCTGCCCAACCATACATGTATCCTGGGGTCGCCCACATGTTTTCCTAGTCTTCATGGTCTTCTGTTTCATCTATCTATCGCCGGATGGAGAAGAATCTTCTACAGTCAGAAAGCCCTACGGATAGAGCATTAGATCTAGATCCCGCACAAAGTGTAGAGTTTCTGGTAAAAAATCTTCCCTGAAAAGACCCTCAAAGTCTCCCCAGGTGAGATTCGCCTCATCATAAAACTGGAGAATCAGACTCCACCACCTCTCAAATAATCCTTGAAAGTGATTAACAACTAGGTACCCCATCAAGTCAGTGGGTGTCCCAACTGTTTGGAAAACTCGTGCTACAATCTCCAGCCAGCACCTATCTATCTGAAAATCTGTCTCGCCTCGAAACATCAAAGGCCTCTATTGCTGGAACTCATGCAACACACTCAGGTGGTGTGCACATTGGTGGTCCAGCGGGTATAGGTGCCACTGGTACCTCCGCTGTGATGGGGCCCTACACCGAGGCCTCGTCGCTCGGTGGGCTACCATTTTTATGCAACTCGGAACCCCAGTAGGTTGCCTTCGTGGGTCCATCCGGAAAAGGAATAGGTGCGCCACGGTTTAAATAGTATACTTGGTGAGCTGACAGAAAGTAATCACAAAGAAAACATTTTCAAAGGTAACACACACGCAATCAGTGTTTTCATGAACTGAGTCGGAATTCAGAGATCAAGGTCCTAGTGTATGGATACGTCGGTCGCCACACCAACACTGGAATCCCTGGACTTAAAACCACACTCAATACTCTTAACACAATTGCTTCACAGAAATGAATGATCAGAATCATGAGTTTTTCGGTAGAACCGACTCCTCTGATACCAATTTGTCCCAAACCGCCCTCGGGGCCCGTGCTGTGACTACCCCAAGCTCACATTCCATTGTCCAGGGCAGGCGACTAGCACCAAAGGTGTAAATCCCGATAAAAAGGGAAATAATTTCCTTTATTAATGTCAATAAACACAACAGAGTATGAAACAGAAGGACAAACTAAGTAACATTGAATAAAAAAGTATGTGCTGAAAGGAATGGGGGTGAAAATACAAGCTCAACAGTAAGTATAGTAATACTGAAAAGCTAGTACAACTGCATTAATGTAAAACAGAAACCACATAGTCATCCTCCGAAAATCCCATAAGAAGGGTGGGTACAGATGGCCTCCTTAGCACCTTGGGTCCTGCTGTCGGCTCTGTGTACGTCTCGCCATGTGGTCCACATTCGGGTATCGTTCCCCTCGACAAGCCTCCACCTCGATTAGTGATGTTTGTCGTCTGCATCCAAGACAACATATTGTGGGAATAGCCCGTGCAAGGGTGAGTATACGATACTCAGTAGGGACCCCGAGACCCCCGATGGTCTCCCAGAATCCACGAAGGATAAACCATAAAAGAATATACAATCACGAAGTATCAACCAACTCTACTTAGGTATATGCCCATACATATTCCTATGTTATCAATCACAGTTTGGCTTCAACTCTCGAGCCCAAGCACAACCCTGTCCACACAAGAAAAAAAGTCAATCACATCGATGATAATGATTGAATGTGAAGACTCAGATCACACAGCTATACACAAATTAAAGGGAGTATGAGATGATATGTTGTAGCAACTAAATCATCTATCATTGTCGAACGGAAGATACCCGCAGAAACCTTAAATAGAAGTTTCTCGTTGTTGTCGAACCCACAGAGGATTCAGTCCAGTCTCGTTGTTGTCGAACCCACTGAGGATTCAATCCAATATCATTGTGGTTGATCCCACATAGGATTCAATCCACTCTCATTGTTGTCTAACCCACAGAGGATTCAGTCCAGTCTCATTGTTGTCGAACCCACAGAGGATTCCAGTACAGTTCTCATCACTACTGAACCCATGTAGGATTCCAGAACAATTGTCATCGATGTCGAACCCACTAAGGATTCCAGTACAATTTACATCAATGTCGAACCCACGAAGTATTATAGTACAGTTGTCGTCACTACCGAACCCACAGGGGATTCTAGTACAGTTGTCGTCGTAGTCACAACAAGCTCTAGGGGTCCCGCACATAGCACACTCAATTTCGGGAGGGTCCGCTCTTCAATCCAAGGGGTCGATATATCAAATATCACTAATTCCAGAGTTCATTTATCTCGAAGTTCCGTATCTTCAAAAGAAACCCAATGTGACAGATGGAGCGTCAATCAGACGCATGGTTTGAGAGTTATTGGATTTTCTCTTCCAAGGACCCGGTTGGAAATACGCTCATTCCAAACCAAGCGGTTTTCCAAAGTTATCCAAAACTAATTTAGAGTACCGCAAAAGGACAACCTCATCGTAAGGGTCCCAGTTCTACATACAGCGCGTCGATTGGATGTGCGGTCTTTAAGTTATTCACATTTAAGTGAAACGGACCCGGCCTGTCAAGCCTAGTGGGCTGGCGGGTTGGCCCATCCTGGTTCGGCGGGTCCGACCTAGCTAAGGGATTGGCCCGACTTGTTAATGCGCAGCCCAGCCCGATGGGGCATAGTCCGTCTCGGGGCATGGGGCGCAGCACGCGCACGGGCGCGGCCCGTCTTGGATGGCCTCGGCTCGGCCCGACTAGCCGAGCGATGCGGAGGGTCCGGTTTCCCGAACCAGGGGCTCCGAGCGGCCCGTGTTTGCGGGCCGTGAACCTTCTACCGCGGCGCATATGAGTGCCGCCGCTCCTTCCGCCCGACTGGCAGATGAGCTGGCGGGTTTTTCCGCTGAAGCGGCCTGCCTTGTGCTGGTCGCGGATCTTCTGCAGCGTGACGTCGTGTGGCGCCACGATTCCTCCAGCCCAGTAGGCTATGGCCGGCGGGTTCTCCATCAGCCGAGAGGGTCGTGGTTGCGGGCCACGGTTCCTCACCACTTGGCCGACATATGGCCACCGCGTCCTCCGGTCACCGCCACCTTTTCTGTTACCGCCTCCATCGAAATAAACAAGGTTCAACGGAAGGTCATCGGGCCATGTTTGTTTGGACCACGCCTTCTATGTTAGGCGGTATCACATGGTCGAAGATAAAACACGATTTCAACAAAGAATGAAGAAAAACATTATTCAGTTAAAATTGATGCAAACCCCCTACCTTGAAATAATGTTCGCTCGTAGTCTGAGTTACGGGGAGGCGAAATCAACTCGTTTACGTCAGGGAAGAAGGAACCAAGGATGGTGTGTCGTTAGCGTTCCTTTCAGGTGGATCCTTCTCCTTTGGCATGGCCTAAGATCAAAGGAGATGATCGTCATTATTCGGTGGAACATCGTCAGAGTTGTTCGTCGTTGAAGTAAGGTGTTCTTCACCGGATGAAGAACACAATTATTCACTTTCTCTAGAGCTTTCTCAAAACTCTCCCAACACAACAAATGCCAAATTAAAATTATAGCTAAGGCTATTATTTTATTCACACATGTAATTAAAAATTTAAACACATTAATTAATTAAATTGAAGCTTTCAATTCATTAACTAAGAAGTGTGGTAAAATATTAATGGGAGAGAGGGAGGTGAAGAGATTACACTCATTAAGGGGGTGTTTTCAAATTAATTATAGGGGGATTAATGGGAAGATTATGGGAGTTGAAAGGATAGGGTTTCGTGTGGGCCGAACCACAAAAATATCCTCTCAAGAGAGGTTATGTGGGTGTGGGACCCACCTCTAACTCCACCATTTAATATATAAGTAGCAGATATAATTAAAATTGTGCTCCACAATTTAATTTAATTTATTCTAAATCCCCAAAAATATACTTTCAACCCGCACAAAACACAACTGCGGTAAAGGTCCCTTTAAGAGAATATCAGCGCTGCGAGTTCATCAGTACCCTCAGATTTCAATTCTGAGCATGAGTTCACAAGATAGAAAAACCCGCTTGTTCATTCACTAAATGTACCCGAACAAAACTTCAGAAAAATATTCATGGCACACCGGGCCTCGGAATCTGGTGCCGTCAGAAACTGCGTACTCGTAAAATTTCAAAGAATTTAAGAAAATAATTTACTTGAAATTTCCATGTCTTTACATAAATAATAAAATATAAAGAACATTATATATATAAAACATATCCATCGATATTCAACCAGTTAATATAATCACATGGAATATCAATAATTAATCTAATAATGAGTAAATGAGTAATGTTAGACATTACATACATACTGTCAATGATTCAGACAGGAAAAAGAATAGAAATCGGAAATAATACAAACAATTTTTTCTCATGAGACCTATTATTGCATTGAGAGGATATAGAGGTCACCACCCATCACATACTATGTCCAATGAATTCCTCATATAAACAAAGTGAATCATAACCAACATTAACATTTATATTAAAACAATAATAAAAAATTTAATACACTACCAGTAAACAATGAGTTGTGTAAAATTAGCAAATCCATAGTCAAACATATACTAAAAACTACAATATAATATGGTAGATTTTATCATAATATATCGTCCTCAATTATTCATAAAATCTAACAAAGGAAGTTTGCATATATGAAAATAATCTTATAAATAATAATAAACCTTAAGTAATGGTGTGTAACTAAAAAAATCAATTTAAACATAATCTTGAGCAATATATTGGTTGAAGAAACAATACCGTATTAAATAATCATATAATCTATAAACCAAAACCATGGATATTCTACTAGATTAATAATTTCCTGGAATATAAATAACTATTCTAATAATGTGGGAATTCAAAATGTCATACATCATAAACATATTGTCATGTCATCATCATGGACACCATACATAAATAGGTACAAACACAAACATATTTCTCTCATGGGATATACCAATACATAGAGGGGCTATAGAGGGCCCTACATATCACATACTGTTTCAAATGCATTCCTCATATTAAAAGGGTGAAATATTACCAAAATAAACATTTTTATTATAAATTCAAAAAAACAATATATTAACCATAAACCAAAAATTGTATCAAAATAGAACATCCATAGTCAAACATATCAGAACCCCTTAAACACAATATGGTATGTTGTTTCATAAGTAATAGACCTCAATTAATCATAAAATCCGAAAAGTATGTTGACATAGATTAAAATAATCTAATAAAATCATTAAAAATTTCATTAGAAAAATTAATTTTTTAATGTGAAATAATTTAAATGCCAAATAATGATAAAAACCATCCAATGAAAATAACCAATAATTATTGTAAGGAATCACGAAAACATTAATGAATAATGAATTCAAATATAATCCATTCACACTGAATAAGTTAAAAAAATTCTTTTCGTCAAAATAACCTTAAGGCACCTCATTTGGAAAATTAAAATAATATTCCTTTTAAACCATTTTATAAATTGTTAATCATGGGTACAGGAATATAATAATTTTTTTGAAAATAAAAATAAGGTTTTTGAAAACAATTTCAAACATGGAAATGGACGATAAATATTCCCTAGAAGATAACTTTAAATAAACTATCCTGAATAAAATTTAGACTACGAAATTAACATTTACCTCATAAATTCCATTATTTTATGGTTTTTAAACCTCATATATAATGGTTATATAATGTTTTTAAATTATATCATAACTTTATCTTAATGTATTATATCATATATTATCCTCTTATATTGTTTTTAAAATAATACTTCATTATTAAAATTGTTTCTAGTGTAAACAACATCATTTTCGTATGATTGTTTCCCCATGTATATCACATTTATTATTAATTGGATATATATTCATCATATCCGTAATTATATTTCTTTCATAAATATTATAACCAGTCATTATATAAATTTTTAAAATCATTTCGGAATGGATTACGTTGAGAATGAATCTAATTGGATTGTGGAGACGGCATGTCGTACATACGTAGGAGCGACGATATCATTAAACTAATGGTAAATTGGTATGTAATTGGATGATACATTAATTATATAAAATAAATATCAGTTAATATATATTATTTGTATAAACTACATTAATCACTATACACATCCAAATAATGTAGTGATGAACGTCAAATTACCCAATAACCTAGATATGGTAAGTCATACGTATGCACTCATGGTGTTATAGTTATTCGTATGAGGGATAAAAGGATAAATATGGTTGTTCCATAATCATAATATATATCATAATATATTCTATACATGATTTTTTATATTTTAATTGAAATAACCCATAAAGAGAAAGTATAAGGATAAATAATTTCAATTGAGTTGGTAAAGATGATTACCTATTCTTTGGAGAACCTCCATTTAATATCCCATTCATGACAATATGGATTGTCATTACAAGAAAAACATTACTTATGGGTTATGTGTATAGATGAGAAATAGTAAGGTTTTGTTCCACAATAAATGCACAATGTGTTGAGATGAATTTATGGGGGATGTTTATTTTTCATAAGGGATGAGAGGGATACTCTTAAAATCAATGAAAATATTAAATTAATATAAATCGATATTCAATTTCAAAAAGATACACATTGATTTACTAATAATTTAATATTATTATCGGTCTAAATACTCCCAAAAAATTTTTTACATATTTTTAGGTCACAATATTAACGTTATATTTTGGATTTAACTCATTTTTAAACACTTTAACTCTTACTGGGACAAAGTGAATTTTAAATAATTTGGGTTAATATAATCTATATAAAATTCTAAATGAATCGTAACTGGATCATTGATGACATATGAAAACTTATTATCATTATTTTTTGAAATATTCTATTTATAGAATATTATATCATTTAATAAAATAATATTTATTTTAAAGTATCAATTATGTCAATTAGACACTATTAAACATTTTTCATTTTAAATATATCCTACATATATTATAACATAAAACCAAGACTTCTAATATAAAAATAACATGCACAAATTTTCTATAAAAACGTGTATGTCTATAATTATTTCAAAATATATTTATTTTTCTATTGTAAATAAAATTTATTTGATATTTTCATTATTAAAACAATTATTTAATTATTTTTATAAAATCATTTAAATAAGTAATTTCTTCCCTAAAAATTTAAAATAAATTATCATGAAAAGAGATATATATTAAAATTAAAAGGAATATATATATTTAAATCTATCTTCTACCAATCCAAGTATTAAAATTATCATAATTAAAATAAAATGAGTATAACATTCTAAACTAATCAAAAAATAAAACATTATAAATTTATATACTCATACCAATTTGGCTTAAAATAATACAATTTATGCCTATGTTTTATTCAGTTGAAAATCACTTATACAATGAAATTTGAATTAGATGTAGGATAATTTTATAGTAGTGTTGTATTGATTTAACCTTTAATTGCGGGATGTTCCATTAACCGCGGTAAATAAAATATTACAAAAGTTAATACTTATTATATGAACAAATTTAGTTGATCCAACATGAATCTGAATATCATGTTTATTAATATAATTTTTTATGTTTATTTTCAATTCATATATGTGTCTAAATTATGTTTGACACTAATCATGAAAACATGGTGAGAAAGAACTTTTTTAACGAAATGTTCAATATATTCATATGTTATAATATAAACTGTTAATGTGAAATTGATTCAAATAATATAAATTGTATTACCTGATAAAATTATAAGATAAATATAATTATATACTAATAATAAATATAATTTAACAATATAAATTATTTTGAAAAAAAATTGTTTTCAATTAAATTTTAATATTTTCTAATATTCATCGAAAAATGAAAATTATTAGAAGAATACAAATTATTCAATCAAAGTTAATTTTTATATTCCACATTAAATTAATAGGTTAAAATTTTTCAAATAACATATATAAATGTGTCATAAATTTTGTTTAAAATTTCTTTGTTGTTAAAAGGTGTTAAAATAGTCTTTAGAAAAATATAGACCTTTAATGAGTAAAATTGGATTGATTAATATATTATTCCTATAAAATTATTTAGATTCATGTCATAAAAATTCATTATATTTATTATTTATATTTTTCATAAATTAATTAGTACTAATCCTTCCCATTAATTTAATGGATATGTTAAAAAGTTCATGTTAAAATAATAATCTATAAATTTATATCATTGTTAATTTAAATGTTGTGTTGTGTACAATGTTCTCTATTTATGTTCTTAAATTTAAAATAGACATGTAATAAAATCATGGGGTGTTAAATTAAACTATTTGAATTATATTTTATTCTAAAATATATCGTAACCCATTTCTTATTTTTATTTTACAATAAATATTACAATTTTTCTAGCATAATTAAATTTTTAAACAAGAGAAACTATATTTTTAAATTTAAATATATCATAACTAAAAATATTTTTTGTATAATATGACTTTTAACAATTTTGGGCTCTTCATATTAATTAGTATCGACCATGAAATGAATTATTATTCATATAATAATACATTGGGTCAAACATATTATTAATACAATCATTTAAAATATATTAATTTATTTGATTATATTAAAATTTCAAAATATTAATAAAAAACTATTTTTAGAGAAATTATTTCACCATTATCACAGTAAATTACATTATTCATACTCATTTTATATTTATTTATAAAAATTACATTTAACATGTTATATAAAATAAAAAAATTAAAATCAAATCAGAAATAAATTTTCTTACACATAGTTTCTAAATGAGAAAGTTATTAATTTTTTTTAAATGTATGTAAAAATAGTTTTTAGTTTAAAATATTACTGAGTTTAAAAAATGTAAAACATGTGTTTTATCATTTCATGAAATTTATAATTATTTATATTAATTATTTAATGGTTATTTTTATTATAATTTTTTTTCTAAATTATTTATGACAATCTTTTATGATAATAGTGATAGTTTTTAGAAAAATCGGTATTTTAACTAATCACATAAAAAGTGATTATTTAAAAACAATCCCAAACATTCATACTATTATAAATTTGATATAATGAATATATAAATTACATTTTATCATATAATAATATAAGAATAAAAATATTATATTTATATTTATGTTGAAATAATTTAATTAAAAAAGAAACTTATTTTATTGAAAAATAAAATTTTAAAACATTATGTGTTCAAAATATTATTTCACATGAATATAAAATCGAAGTGATATAAATATATTATTTCATATATAATAATAACGTAAATTATCCACATAAATATATTTAAAAAAATATAAAATACATAATAAAATATTTCATTGAATATAAATATTAGTTTTATTCTAAATACGAATTAACATATATCAATAACTAGTTAATTATAGTCAAAATTTTAATTTTACTAATCCATTGTTATTGTAATATTTAATTGATTTTTATATACATCATATTATATTGAAATAAAAGTGAAAAAATTAATTGTACATAATGTGTCAATAAATATATATATAACCATTATTTTAATATCATATTATTTTTCTATCGTGGGTCATATTTTTAATAATAAAAAAATTATATAATCCCAATTGATATATGTCCAATAGAAATATTTTTAACAACCATATTTAAAATGAACATATTTCTCAAGACCATATTTATAATGGTTAGACTTCATTCATATTTATATAGAGCTACTAAATCATTTATTCATTCTACTAACATTTAACATGGCACATTAATCATTTCATACAGTAATTTTTCAAAATCTTATCTCATATCATGGTGATAATCGTTTTTATTGGTTTTGTGGGTAATGGTGATCCTATAGGATGCATATGATCAAAAAGACATCAATTACATGAATATTTTATTCTTTTCAATCTATTTCACTCTTTTTATTTTTTAGTTTTATTAGAATTACTTCATCCATGGTGAGCAATAATACATGGTGTTTAGTTTTTAGTTATATGTGATTTTTGGTAAATATCACACTTTTGAAAGAATTAATTTACTTTTTTTGTTCATATCCATAAGGGACAATGTTTTAATTTTGTTTCATTCCTTTAAAAATAATACCAAATCACTCATTAAATATGTAGGAAATAATAATAATAATAATAATAATAATAATAATAAATAACAGTAGTATTAATAATAGCTCCCAAAACATGGGGATTTACATAGAATCTCAGAAAAAATATAAAAGGATTTTAAAATAATTAAAATGATATATTTTCATGTTGAAATTGATTTTTTATTGTATCCTTGATGTGGTGGTGGGAGTATCCTATTATAAGTTGTGAGAAATTTTTTTTGTAAATATAACCACCAAATATAAATGGATAACATGTTTAACCAGTCATGTGGATAAAAATTAGGATATAATGGAGTGGGTGATGATATAAGACTAATAATCCCTCAACCATTCATTTTCACACCCGTATTAAATATTTTTTAGGTCTATAATATTTTAATTTTAAATTTTACAATTTTCGGTTTTCGCATTGTAAAAAAAATTTAATGTGTACATTACATTTAATGCCTAAAATAAAATGGACCGATATAATCTAAATATGGAATACATATTTTTGATTAAATTTTTTTAATGTAAATTATATTTTTATATTTGCACATGTAACACATAAAAATTCATTACTATAAAAAGAACAATTTGATGATTAAAATTTTTATGTAAGTTAAAATGATACATTTAAATAATTTTATTTACATAAATTAGTTCATTTTAAATAAAATAATTATTTTATTTATAATAAAGAAAAATTCTATTTTATAGAATATTATACTTAATTAAAAAAGTAAAATAATGGGTTTTGTTGAAAAAATTATTATCTTATAAAAAATATAGTCATATGATTTAAAAATTTGACATGGTTTTTCTTAAATGTATAATTTTTATATTTAAAGACATATATGACCAACTTAAGGTTTTAAATACTTTTAGGTCCTGCCTATATATTTATATTGTTATTTTAGGTAAAAAATTTATTTTTATTATTGAGTTAAAAATTATTTATTTAAAAAAACCAAAATATTTATAATAAGATATTGTTGTTATAAAAACTATTATATTGATGTTCCTTTTTATAATTTACTATAAAAAAATTTATATATTAAATATTTTATAAAAATTAAATATATATAGAGAATGTGATGTTGTTGAAAAATTATTATTTTAGAAATTTCTAGTTATTAGTACTATATATTTTCAATTATTAATTTAAATAATATTGTTTCATATTTCTAATATAATAATAATTTAAAAGAGATAAATTTTATTTATTTAGATAAAATATATTACCCATTATAAATCAATTACTTTAAAAAATATTACATATATAATAAATATTATTTAATAAAATATAATGAAAATAAATTATATATATTATAGAAAATAATTTTACTGGACTATTGATATAAGAATATTTATTTCAATTTTATAAAAGAATCATATATTTCTATAAAAATAATGTTATTAATATTATAACCTGACACATAAATCAATATATTTATATATATAATATTATATTTTCTTTCTATTGGGATTTATCGAATTCTAAATTTATTACTAAAAAATAAAACATTAATATAATTATTGGAAACATGTATATCCAACAATCATATTCTTAATGAACATATGTAAAATGAAAATATTTATAAAAACAATAATTTAGTCTTATCTATAGATATTTTAAAATGAAGCATTTTATTCTCACTCCTTATGTTAGAATCCTCATTTTTCATATTTTTCATTTATATATGCCAACATGTATTCTAATTTCATGATGTTCATTATAATTGTCAGCTTTTATTGGATAATGGTGATCTAAAATATTTATTATGATCAAAGAGACCCCCTAATGTTAACGATTTTATTATTCTCTATATATTATCGAGTTCTAATGTGTTCAATTATAATGGATGTAAAAATCCCTGGTGAAAAATAATTAGTTCCATGTTCTTCTGTTCAAAAATTTTAAATTAATTAATAAATTTTTATTAGTATAATTCTTATCTTATATGAATTATTATCAAATCTATTTAATTTCAATTGAATGAATGTTTATAAATAAAAACATATTGATTAGTGAAGGAAAATTCATCTTAAAAACAACTATAGTTACAAAGTGAAAAATCAAGAGAATTGAATATTTTGGTGAATAAAATATTTCCTTGGGAAAAAGGCTTGAACCAAAAAAAATTATTTAGAGACAAAATATCAGTTATAAAATGTTTTCAAATGATTTCCTAAAATATATGAAAAAGTTAGGCACCAAAAATATTATGGAAACCATTATTACTAAAATTGAAAATGTTTTGGGATGGACATGGATTTCCTATGGAGGTGATTAATTATAAGAAATTTCATCTAATGTGAGGTTCATTGAAAGTATTTTAATGGATAAATATACAAATCATTGATAATTTATTAATAAAAAATAATGTACTCAAAATATAAAGATGTGTATATATAAAATTGACATAAGAAGATTATACTCATAATGTTTAATTATATAGATTTTTATGTCATGAAATGGCTTATAGTGAAGAAGATGAACATTACCTAAGATGTGAAGGCATATGATATCCACATAGACGATTGGTATCATATTTTTCTTAAAGTTGAAAAATTTATTTCTATGTATATTGTTCAATTACACAAGTTTTGGAAATAGAATTGTATATTAATATAGAAGAATATGTGGATATTCTAATGACTAGTAATAGAATAAATATTACAAGAAATATAATTACATTTTAATGATTAATTGGTTCAATACAATTAATAAGAACAATTTTACTTCATTCCATATACTTAAAATTCTTTTCAACGACAAAATAAAGATAAAAATCATTGAGGATTTTCGTAGAAGGTAATTGTGATGATACACATGATCACAGTTTGTGAAAATCAGGAAATTTTTTGAAACATTTTATCAAAGGAATGTAGGATGTTATAATAGAAAATAAACATATAATTTCAACTCGTATAAATTTTGATACCACTATTTTAGTCATGAAATCTCGTGGTTACCAAATGATGAGTGTTTGGTGAAAATATGAGTAGTTTGAATTATGATAGAATATTTAGTATTTAATTTTAAATAATACTAATTATTAGATCCTTTTTCCATAAAGATATCACTGATAAAGAATCATATTTGGATTATGCCTCTTCAGTTGAGCTTGGAATGGTGGTTTTTATAAGGTGATACATAACCTTTTATTTGGTTTCAGGCCCGAAAACATACCATTTTTACATTTTCCTTTTTTCCATTTTCCCTTTTTTTATTTTTTCCATTATTCCCTCTTTTAAATTCAACATTAAACCCCATGTAACATCCCATTTTGGTTATTTAGCAGAGAGTGGGTGAGTGAGAGAAGAGGGACATAGAGGATGAATTTTTTTCCCTAAAGCTTGTGTCGTGTTATATCGGGGCCCGAAGGTTGTATGGAGGGGATCAGATGAGAAGTTTTTTTTACACATTAAAGTATGCCAATTTTATATTTTTCACCATAAATAAAAATATTTTAAATATTTTTTATGTTAATCCACTTTTTTGTAACTGGGGACCCATTGTGGGTTGATTAGTCACTTTTGGGGAGAATATTGTGGGTTTTGGTTGAATTCAAAAGTTTTCTGTTAGGTAAAACTGATGTAACCTGCATGTAAAATAGATAACACATCTTTTGTGTTATTATAGTCTAGGAAAGATTAGTTTTAAGGATTTACACCATATATATGGGGTAAATTCTCTGAATTAGTGACTCAAGGTATGCAAATGGAACTTGTTCAAGAAGTGTATAAGAACATGACCAACATGAGTTACACAACATGGGACTATTTATTTTTCTTTGAGAGACCCCAAGTGGGGTTCCATGGTCTGACACATAGGTAGGGGCCCCAAGACTGGTACACACTATGTATATGGTGGAATGTGTAATGTTTTTTAGTTGTGTAAATGTCATGTGGTGCTTAGGAACACGAGTATGAAACTATTTGGGGTTACACATCATGTATTTATAGGAACATTACATGTACATTTGTAATGTAAATTTTTAGTACCCAGAATCAATGTATAGGGATTTTTATTGGGATTATATGTCATGTAATTGAAGTACATGCCAAGCATATTTACTTGTTCATTTTTCTAATTTTCATCATAGATTCTGAATTGGACATTGGAGATGCCAATTTTTAAGAATAATTCTACCTAGATTATGATAATTTAGTCCATTTGGTATTTTTATGATTCCAAGTCATTTTAATGGATGTGTGAGTTTTATTTAAATGATTTAATCTAGGATTGGTTACAAAATCCACTTATTTGTTGGGTAATGAGATGTGTGGCCGTTGTGTGGGTTGTTAGCTCTGTCATCATCCTAGAATAAGGGTTCCATAGTTATATATTTGATGTTATATGGATGGATCCCAGATTAACATATCATATATTATATATAAGGAGTGTTTTTTCCTTATGTGACATGGTAAGTTTCATGAGGTTAGAGTAGTTGTGGTTAGCACTTGGGTTCTAGTAGATACTATTTATTCATTCCATAGTTCTGGGATAATGCTGTGGAATGGTTGTAATGACCAACTGTCGTTGAGTTAAAGAGACTAGTTTGGGGGACTAATTATGATTCCTTCATGGTATTTCTATGGATTTAGGGATTAGTTTTTTTCATTGATAGCTTTTAAGAAACTCCATGTGGAATGGTGTGATTGTGATTCCTCTATGGGTGTATTGCTACCCATTTGGGGTATATTCTACGAAGTCTTAATGAGGGATTCATGCAGTTATATTTTCCCTATGGAATTGATTTTTTTGATATTTACACGTTATGGTCATTATTTTATGTTGTTCATGTAAACCATTGGGAATTCCATGGATGGTTCACTTCTATTTTTGATTCCATTTTTGTGGGTTATTGATCAATAATCAATTAGAAGTTGATGAAGCCTTTTTTTACACCGGTCATGAACTACGCTTATTCGTGTTCTAGAGAATCCCATCATCGGGTTCCCAACTCAATTTTTAGATTTTTTCAATTTTATTGATCTATAAACAAGATCGACTAGGGAGCATGGTTAAAACATGGGAGTCCCTTGTTGGATGTCAAATTATGATTTGACACATAGGACCATGGTTTCATCTAGTATTTTGTTGGGCCCTAAAGAGAGTCACAAATAACTCATAGTGGATGTTTATGGGATGATGTTATCTAGTGGATTATGAGAGCCTCATTTTTATTGAAAGAAAGTGGATCAACACAACTAGTTCATCTACTTTGACAGTGGTTTTGTACTTGGATCATCCAAAATTCACTTGGCCCTATGCAATGATGTTTGAGACGTTTTCAACATAGGAACATGGTTTTAGGAGGAGACCCATATGATATCATATACTAGGAAATGGACCTAATAAGATATTTTTTACTCTTCTATATTGGTTGATTGTGGTTAGATAGTCTAAAGGATCAAATAGATGATATGAATGAGGGAGATAACCCTAGATTGAATCTATTCCCTAAAATAGGGGTGGATTTGAAGGAAATGTTATTGTTATCCTGGCCTAGATTATGGATCTCTTATTTTGTAAAACATGTTATAGTTGGGGAAATATATCCACCATTTTTAGTACTTTGTTACATGTTTTTCTTATTATAGAATTATTTTTATCACATAATTATTTTTTTTCTATAAAATCTTTATCTGTGACAATTTGGTTATAATATATATTGTGCTGAATGTTCATTGAAGTTTCCAGCTATGATGAAAACCTAGAAGTTGCAAAACCTTATTCTTGAACCTTATTATATTTATGAATGATATTATCATATGGGACATAGAAATTACTAGATATCATGGGTATGGGGTTTGTATGAAATTGAGACACATTCTCATGGAGGTACCACTTGATAATATCAATGATAGGTGGCTATGAGAACAATCCTACAAAAAGGAAATTCGTATTTCGAGGTTTTATTAGGTTTTCCTATCCGTAGATGTATGTATTGATCCATTAAATTTAACATTATACCTAAATAATTTAATTAATCACATGTTTTTACATGTTGTTGAAATCGTTAGGACATATTCTCATGGTCAAGTATGATATATTGGACGTGTCATGGGTGTTATTTCATTAATAGATAATGATAGAATGTATTTAACCTTTTTTTTCTATTGATGAATATTAATACCTAAGAGACTTTGATATAATTGGGACCTCCTAAATAAGTCCATGGACACATGTCTCCATGAGAAATATCATTTTTGCAAATTTAAATATAGAGGAATCAAGCATATTTGTCGTTTCATCATCATGCAACAAATTATATTTTTGATAATTTGATAAAAGCATGATATTACATGGTTATCATTCAAAATAAGATAGAAATAATTATGAAAATAAATTCATCCTCTATGTATTACTAGTTATTTTTATAGATTCTAACCATAGGATATAGGTGGTAATTATTGATTCGATTAAGATGGATTTATAGAGTATTACACACGCGGTGTGTCTCAAATTATAGTTAAATTCTAGTATAATATTTAACATGTTAGAATAAGTACTAATTTTCATTATTGGTAGATCCTTAAAATCCAATGAAAAATATTCAAAGTAATTACTGAGTTATATAAAAATAATAAATATTTATTTTATTTTTTGTGTAATATAATATATATTAAAATAATCATAAAAAAAGGTTGGTATATTTATTTATTAAATAAATACTCAAAATTAGACACTCAAAACAGTTCAATAGGGGAAAGAGGATCATGTTTAATGGTCTAAATGGATGAAATATATATATTTTTTATTAATAAATTTATAAACGTGTTTCACATTTCATATGATTAATAATAATTATTTTTATATTATTGGATATGATGTCAATTAAGAATTAGAAAAATGTAAAGGGTTTTGTGAAAAATTTTCCAATACAAATCCTACCATATTAAATATCAAAATATATTAGTTTACTAAATTAAAATCAGTGTGAAAATGGGATGAGTGAGTCTATCCCAAACCCTAGAGTGAGATCAAGAGAACAATATTTTCCTCCTCCTATCCTCTCTATAACCAACTAGAGAAAATCAACAAGTAATCCTCTGTTGATTAGAGTTTTACAATGATCAACACTGAACAACTCAAGTGAACAAGATCATCAATGATAGAACCTGATGATTCTACGATGTTGTATGAAGACAACGATGAATCTATGGATAACCACTAGTGGGGGTTTTCAATTTGATATTGCAACTCAATGATAATATGACTCGATATTATCAACCGGTTCATCAATGTTTTCTAAATTACATGAATAGGTTATTCTATATCATCTCATAAATTGATTATATATTATATGAGAAGATACATTAATTTTAGATATAGAATTTTAATACATTAACGTTTTATACTATTATCATTTGAAAAGATGTTTTTTTCATGTGAATCAATGATTACTAAATATTTTTGACTAAAATAATTTATGGTCATTCAATTATAGGATTATTCTTCTGTTCATGGACCCAAAATGTGGTAATAGAGAGGTCACATATTGAATTTATAAATATTCTTTATTAAATAATTTTTTTAATGTTTACATTTTTTGTTACATATAAGTATTAATTTTAATATACAACAGTGTTATATATTCCCTCTCTTTATTCTCACTAAAATAACTAGTAAACAGATAAAGATTAAAAATTAAGATTCCTCATAAGAATATCATATATATGATATAATGGTTCTTCTTGTAAAAAAAATTATAATTTGTTTGTATATCCAATATAAATATTGTGTATTTTATCTTATTGCTATTATCATGTTTTATCATTTCATTTGTATCCAAATAAGACATGTGATCTAAAAAATAGATCATCAGGTAGATCTAGATATGTTGGAACACAATATGTGGAACAATATTTTATCTAATAGATATACATGTTTTTTCATCCCTTTCTTCTTAAATATGGGAACACACATTGACCAAACGAGTATTATATCACATACATGATAAGGGGATAAAAGTTGGTTCAAATATAATGATACACACCATGAATGTTGGACTACTCTCTACATTCCTTAAGTATGTCTATGTTAGGGAACATTACCACACCTAAGGTGTGTTATTTAGATAGGGGTAGAATTAAATTACTAGTTGTTGACCTTTTTACATTTCATCCAGTATTTTGGTGAATAAGGTAATATGTTTTAAATTAAATATGAATTAAATGTTTAATTATAGAAATTTATTATATGATTCATTTTTCTATCATTATAATGAACAAATAATGTAACATTATAAACAACTATAAAAAAATTAATATATTTAAAAAAAATCCACGAACACATGAATTATCCTCAATGTAAAAATGTTTTCAATATTAATTATTAATTAAATTTCATTTCATTAAAATTATAGATGGCCAAGGGCTAATAATTCATAGGTGTAATTAAGATAAATCTAATTAATTGGAAAATTAATGACCCATTATCATCATTAAATATATAATTATGGTATTTGACAAATGGATTTCAAATGTATTGTTATTCCTTAATGAGTGGACGATTATTATATTAGATCATCCCTTTTATGTGATTGGATTAATTTAATGTATATAGTTATATTAGAATTTATGGATTGTTTTTCATTCTATCTTCCTTATTATGTGTTTTCCTCAATTATACATATTTATTTTATATAAAACCTTTTTATATAATCCATTATATCTACTGAACAAATTGTTTGTACAATTATTTATATGTATGAAGATCCATGTTATTAAGATGATTTCCGAAAAACGGATCAATGGTGAAATTAATCAGGGGTATATATTCTAGAAAATGATTTATTTTGAAACGTGAACCAAGTTATTATTGAAGGTGTGTTCTCCCCAATGATTAGGGGAAAAATTATCATATTCTTGTTAAACTAAAACTTATATAATATCATGACCAGGACCCATGTATCGTATTTCATTCAGTTTCATGGTTATTTATTTATTTGTTGATTATTTAATGATCACCTAAAAAATGAATTAACAAAAAATCATGATTAAATAAAAATATAATTGAACTATGCATAATTGGTTGATCATACATGGTTTATCAATTATGTATAATCCACTAAATTTTAATAAGGCATGTAAAATATTAAAATAGACTTTATTAAGTATAATTTTACAATTAGTGAAATTTACTTTTTTTATATCCTTATAATACATATGATTGGAATGACCTCACAGACCAAAGTGATTGACCAACCCTTGTTATGGGGCATTAAATTATCGTTGATCCTTTAATTTAATGTTTTTGGTTGACTGAACACCATTTACAACAACGGCTTAATAATAAATAAAAACACGGTATATCTATGTGGATAATTTTTAGGATATATTTAAATTTTATTTTAATATTTTAGAGTCCACTAAATATATCAAAACCTAATATTTAATATATTTGTATAGTTACAATATATAAAAACATTTATATAATATTTCAGGACCATGTCTGGGTTCTTTTAAGGGGAATGTTGATCCTCACAATAAGATATCTAAGACGAATGATATTTCAAAACTGACATAGAGGGATAATGGGTATCAAAAAATAATTGGATATCAAAAAATTAAAATCATATTTAAATTTATTAATATATTTTTGTTATAAGAAACATATAATAATTTAATAATCTCAATTTGAATAAAATGGAAAATAAAATAACAATAAAAACATCATTATGATCCATAATTGGGAAGGATTACCTTATAACATTCATGAAAATACATTATTTTTTTTGTTCATGTATTTTATACTAGTCTATGAACAAAAATAATACATGATGGAAGCACCACTTTCTATGTCTTTTTTTAAGGATGCTGATGGGGAAGAAGTATCTCACTATTTCGAGAATGTGGAAGAAGCTATGGAGGTCCAATATATCATTATATCCATCATGTAGAATTAGAATATAATGTAATATGTGGATATCTATGTTCATAAAATTATATGTCAGAATAAGTATCACTATTAATAGAAATTGATATATGTGATATATGAGATCTACAGTGCATTATTCATGTGTAAACATGGAGGGATATATATATAATGGAAAATGTAGTAATATTGGATAGGATCATTGATAAAATGGACAACATGAATTTTAATATCCCTGATGAGTTGAGATAATATCTCATTATTTCCTCATTACCAAAATAAAACTCTAATTTTACTAATAATTATATTATGTGGAATAGTTGGATGACACTTTCAAATCATCTTACACTTATTCTCTGAGTTGTTAAACTCTTGGTGTGTAACAGACCTACTATACATATGATGAGTATGAATAAAATTAAACTGTAAATGAGGATTAATACTCAATAAAATTATACAGATATAAATAATTATCTCTCCATGAAGAGAACAATCCATATGCGAGAATTGGAATAGGATAAAATAAATTTTTTATGGGGCATGTAAGGATATTTCAAAAAGGAAGCTCACTATCCAATGAAAGAAATGAGTATTTAGGTGAGTTAGATATTTATCGTAATCATTGTATATCAAAATTTTTCTTTGTTATATGTGTTTTATTGTTCTCACATTCATATATAAATTTTTTATCCATGTAGATTTTTTAAAATTACTAGAGATTTTTTGGATCTACATGCTACCAATAGAGAATGTATGGTTTCTATTGACAATATACACTACGATCTCACATTTATTAAAATATTTATTTAGGTTTTAGATAACTGTAATTATGGACTTAGTGTTACTAAGAACATTATTTAAATTTCTAGTTTAGTAAAATATGGATTTTTGTTAATATTTTGAAAAAAAAGTTCGTAATTATTTTAGGTATTGAACATGTTATGTAATGACATAATTTAATAATGGTAATTATGTATTAAATTATAAAAAAAATATTGTTAATATATAATGATAAAATAATTATTGACTCGTATAACAGAATTTTATGGAATCTAACTCTTGGTCATGTAAAAGTTAAGAGTTTGATAAAGATATATCATGATGGATACTAAAACTCATTTGAAATTAATTGACTTGAGTGATGTGACAGTTTTTTACAAGGATAAATGAACAAACAACCCTTTTATTTTCAAGGTTAAAGGGCCATATATCCTCTATAATTTGTAAACGCTAATGTTTGTTCATGATATCATGTAAAATCATGAACTAGATTCCAATACATTATTACTTTTACAGAAGACATGAGGATGTACTGTTATATATACACAACAAAATATGTCCATCATTAATGAAACTAAATGAGTTACACAATAAAATAGATAATAATATTGGAATTAATATCAAAAAACATTTATCATATCATGTAAACATTTATTTTTATTTAATTTATTTTTTTTAGATTATTAATGTTTTTATAGCCTATGTTACATGAAATAATGAGTTTTGTAGAACCATAAATAATTATGAATATTATTATTTAAAAAAATACAATTTTAACTAGTGGTTAAAATTTTCAAATGAATCTTAATAACCACATTTTAGTTATTATGTATAACTCTTTAATATAATGTAAATATATTGATAAAAAGACACCTAAATTTTAATAATAAATTTACATTATAAAAAAAATTATTTTATGAAAAAATTATTATATTATTGAACAAAAATAAATTAGTATTCAAAATTTTGGATAATTTATTTGATAAAATATTAATTTTTTAAGGACATAAAATCAAAATTTTCATTGGCTTAATTTTTAGTATTTTTCAGAAAAGAATTCGTTTTTGATGAATAGTTATAATTACATGTTTTTATTTAAAACAACATTTTAATTTAACATTTTATTAATGTTAATTACTGTTTAAAATAGAATTTAAACTAAAATTAGTTGATTTATAAATCTATTATTTCAATTTTGGTCATTTTAATAATTTTTAAAATGAATTTTGGTATGAAATCTTTTTAAACATTTTTACCATTTCACAATAGGAAATGATTTCCTCATAATGAATACATGTTTAATTATAAATTAAATTTTGACACTTCTATTTTTTTAATTTGGATTAAATGATAAAGTATAATTAATCTTCAAAATTATTATTTTCTAACAAGGGGAACTAAATTTTTTAATATATTGATATCTAAAAAAATGAAAAATTATTTACTATATTTAAGGTAAAAATGGGTTTACTATTCTGTTAAATTAAAAAAAAGAATCAAAATGACCAAGAATTTTTTAATTCCCATTTGATGGCCATATTTTTAACTTATATCTTATAGGTTTGATAAAGGCAGCTTTTTATGTTAAATTATTACATGTGTGTATCTCACCTCAATTAAAAAATACCACCTCCACTTCATTAATCCTCACACATCTGAAATAGTTTTTATGAAATATATTAGCCAAATACCTTCCTTAATTTCCTCATATGGTTCATGAAGACTTAAATTTCTAATAAATACACCTTTTAAGGATATTGATATAATGCCAAAGTGGGTTTTAGAAGTTGTGGTAATGTTCTTCAATGAGATTTTTTTTATTTACCTTCCCCTTAGTTGATTAATATTAAACGGTTGGTATTAAATTACCATAGTATATTAAATATAATATTTTCTTTATTTTATGTTCATTACCTACATTGATCTCCACTTCCCTCAAATTTTAAATGCTAATTTTTATCATGTGTCTGTAATACTTCCACATCGCGAACGGATGTGACAAATTTCCACACAACACTTCTCATGGAAGGGTATAATGATGGATAATATATATATATATATTATAACAGTAAAAAAATATATAATTATGAAAAAAAGTATCATATATTATATTTTCATTTTCATTACATAGATAATATTATAACGTATTTCTTATGTACAAAGGCCTACCTCGTCACAAAGCGAGGTGATCTATTTTTCACTTGTATTTTATATTTACGGTAATAAGTGATAATCATAATGAATATATTTTATATACAAATATATGAAATACATCATATTATTTAAATTTAATTTTTTTAGATTTATTTTTCATTATTTATTTCGGAAATGGATACAACGTTCATTTGTATGTAATGTCTAACATAATCGTTATCATTGTATTTTATTTTATATCTCTAAAAATTATGGATTATTCCAAATACAAGTATAAAAATTTTTTTGAATACTTCTATCAATTAATCATTCATGATATAATGAATCATTGAAATATTTTATATTACCAATAAAAAAATAAATAAATACATTCTTGAATAATCAAAGAAGTTATTGCGCGAAATAAGTCATTAACATAGAATTGTAAATAAACCAGTAATAAAAGGACCTAAAATAAATCATATACAATATTTTAAAAATAATAATTGTTCCTAAATATATTTTCAAGTATATTGTAATCAATATAATGGTGTTTTGAATTTTTTTGAGGGATTTCAAGACTGATGTAAGGGATTGTTTTTGGAATTTTACTTCTTTGAGACATATGTTATGTTATACACCAATCTCATTTAATGTGGTGTATATACTGCCTCTTTGAAATGTTATATCATGAATTTCTTTTATTAAATGATATTTAATTTATTATTTTATGTTAATATTAAATGTTACTTATAATTAAAATGATACCAAAGTGGTAATGATTTGATATTAGAATATCATTGATTAGCCGAATTATTTACGATTAATATTATGGAGATGAAATAATATGATCCAACCCTCAGAAAACTCATTAATTTTATTCTCAACTGATAATTTAATGATATCAAATCTTTTCACTAAATTTTTCTCTTCTTATGTACTCATGAGATAAACATAATATCCCTAAGAATAATTATCTTTATTATTCTATTTGGTCTAACCCCAATTTTCTTACATAATCATTTTTTATAAAATGGTTATAAAAAATGTTTTTAAAGTTAAAAAAATTAGTTATAAAAAAATTATTAAGTTAATTTTTAAAAAAATTTTTTAATGGAATCTCTATAATGTTTTAAAAATAAAGGCACATTTGGGTTTTACCAAAAATGTAATCAAAATCATTGTTTTAATATATATGACATGAATGGGATTTTTTAACATCAAAACAATTTTTTTCATTTAAGTTTTATTTATATGTTTTCAATGTTATTTTCCACATCAAGGAATTATAAAAAAATTATTTTTTTATTTTATGAAAAATTATTTTCAATGAATGGATATTTCCACCCTAAATCATTTAATGTTATTTATCTTTTACAATAATGTTTCACATAAGTTTTTTTCTTTTTATGTTATTCTTTATATGAGATATTTTAAAATGATACCATAATTATTTTTTCTTTGTATATATAAATATTATGATGAAAAAGTGTTCGTGAAGCCAGTTTCACTTAAATTAGAAATGCCATGATGCATTTCTAATCAATTCCACTTCTTATTTCTTAAGGATACACCATGATTAAATTCTTACTTGATTTGGAAAACTTCTTCATTTACAATGGATATTTTATAATGAAATATTAATTCAAAATATATATTTTTATGAGTTATTATTTGATGAAAGTTTAGTTATATTGTGGCACACATATATATGATTTTCATTATGTGGAGGGTTTTTCATGTATCTCCCTCCAATGTAATGGGTAATGATTTATATATCACAAGATAAATAAGAATATAATGGGTAATGAACATAGTTTTGTATGGATCCATATCTACTATGATAATATTGTTTGGGAAGATAGAATAATATGGTGTTTTGTTAAGTAAACCCATTCCCATATGACAGGCTAAAAAATGAGCCTGGAAATACTATGTAAATGATTTCATGTGATTTTTTGTATGCCCAAATTCTATTTTATAGAAACTTTTATTCTTTAATTGAACAAATTATTTTATTCTATTATGATTCATTTAATATGAAACAAAATTCATTATTATACACAACTTTTTTTTGAAAACTTATATAAAGGGTATGATTTTCAAATGAAATGACCATGTTCTCATACCTGTCTCTACATGTTAAGCTTACATATCTACTGTTTAAACCTTAATGAGAATTTTAGTAGAAACATTATAATCATTTTTTTCCTCATGATATTAATAAATTAATTACGTATTATTTTTATAATAATAGTACTTATCATTAATAATTTAGAGATAATTTTTTTGTTCACCTCTAGGAAAGTCATTTATGTTTCTTTGTCTAAAATATATGATATTATTATGATCTTAAGGTGCATGTTTGTAAAATTTAATGAATTTTAATCTATAAAATTAGTTAATATCAATATTTAAAAATCCAAGGGTCAAAAAAGTTTGTATTTGGGGAATGATTTTGTTATCAATTGGAATCTATTATAAGAAATTATTTTTGAGAACCCAGAGTCCAATCATATGTATTATATTAAGTATGAATTATTTTAAAGGAAGAGAATTTGTGGAATTGCTATAAATATAACCATCAATGGATACTGCATGTTAAAGTGGTTCTAGAATAGATAAAACTAGGGGTAATAAACTCTTAATTTTCTCATCAGTCTTGAATCATGCATTATATAGTATAATAAAATGCTCATTATAGTGCACACCACATAGAAATCCTGGGGAATATTATATGGTTAAAAACAATTTTATGTACAAAACATCATGATAGTTTTATTTAGATAATTATCATGAATGATATCGGATAAAACTTTTTAATATATTTGAAATAACATTTAATTATTTATATATTGTAAATTATTTCCATGGCCATTGTGGTTTCCCCATATGATTTAAATTTCCAAGACTATTATTTTTGTTTCACTAAATATTTGAAAAAAAATTAATTATGAATGTTATGGAATTGAAATGATTTTCCTCTAGATATACTGAATTATATGGGATATATGATTCAAAATCACATTGTTATGATAAAAAAATGTCATAGGATAATATTCATGATGGACATCCAATACTTAATAGAAGAGAACCAAATTATTTTTAGTCCCTCAAGATTAAAATTCCGCCTATTAGAAATGGGTATTCTATGCTACTAGTTGATATGAAATGGATCCACACTACTTAAAGGATATTTTCTATCCTCCAGTGTTTATTAAAAGAGGATGTTATTTTGGTCGTCTCCCATTTCTATGCTTAATTGGATCAATAGTATAATTGTCTCATGAAAACATTAAAATATGATGAAATTAACTCCATAGGTTTTGATGAGTTCAAGAACATAAATTTTTCATAATTCAATTCCATGACTTCATTAGGCATGGATGAAGATATAGCACATTGAGATAATAAATAAAGATTATAGATCCATTAGAAACTTTGAGGAACATTTTACAAGGATTTTTAGGTAAAATTTTTTCCTTACCATTAACTATGACTGTAAGGTTCATCGACTCCATTGTAATGTCAACAATGGAATCTTTCCATAAGTGAATTAATTATATATGAAGATATTTTTTGATGTGATTTCATGGTGGAAATATAGGTGGGATTGACACATCAATGTCATATATTTGATAAAATAGAATGGAAAAATTCAAAGGAAAATCTGAAAACATGATGAAATATGCATATGATATTTCCATTATGTTCAACATGATGGAAAAAACATTGAGGAATTTCTATTGCTGTTACTAGTAAATTTTATTAGTGCTGGAATTAATGCCACTAGGAAATTAATATCTAATGTAATTCGAAAACGATATCCATTGATGAAAATAGATAGAAATATCCACAAAATTTTCCACACACACCCTATTCATTCTAATATAAGGAGTATGGGAACTATGATAACTAGTTCCTAAATCAAAACATTAAGGATGATGATGAATGTCATCAGCCACTTTAGAATATGGAGAAGGGGAAATCTCATGTGATCAATGGTTTTTATCACATGCATGATAACAAAGTTGTGAAAGGGTAATTACCATCCACTATTTCCCTATTAATGTATTATTCGACTATGGATCTACCCATTCCATCATATCTGAAGAATTTTATAAAGGTACCATGATGCCAAAAAATGAATAGATTTATAATTATAAATAAATACACTCTAATGGTATGATGATCAAATCTCAGGTATATGATTACACTACAGTTCAAATTTGTGGGAATGTGTTTTTTGAAAATTATTTCATTCTTCTTAAAGTAGAATTTGATGTTGTCTTATTAATGTATTGGATTTAACAAAAAAAATCCCATATTAATTTATATGAAATGGAATCTGCATGTTATTTTCAAACCAACCTATGATTTTTTTATTTCTGAATTGATTACTATGAAATTTTTATATAAATCAAATCCATTTTATGGGATTTTTTTCCTAATTAAGAGGTGTTTTTATCATAGATGATTGAGAAAAAATTGATATTAATGACATTGATATTACATGGTTGTGTATTGAAATATTTATAGAATATTTTCAATGTCTTCCAAATATATTTGGTTTTTAGTTATCAATAGAATTCATTCTGAGTGACACACCATTTTCAATGACCCCGTTATTAATGGTATTGATTGATTTGTAGGAATTGAAAAAGATATCCCAAGAGAATTTAAACAAGGGTATCATTCATCCAGATTTGTGACATTGTGGTAACCCACTATATTTTTTAATAATATATATATTGATGTGAAATTACATTTATTATCAGTATTAGAATAATATCACATTCAATAATATGTATCCTCCACCCCATATCAATGACTTAATTGATCAGATACAGATATATCAAAACTTTTCTATGACTATCCTTCTATATAGAAATCATCAATTGAGGTCAATAAGGAATATATACAATGTAAATCCTTCCAAACTTGGTATAGGAACAATAAATAAATTGTTATCCTTTTTGGTCATACTAATTCCCCGCAATCTTCATAGATTTATTTACTATTATTTAGAGATTACTTTGATAATATTGTGATATTAATTATAAATGACATTATTTAATATTCAAATCGTAAGGAAGATCAACAATATCACTTGAGGATTTTACTCAATATCCTATGAAAGGATAATGTTTCTGATAAATTTAAAAATATTGAATTTTGGAAGAAAATATCTATTTCTGGGTCATATAATATCCATTGATGTTATAAAGGTGCAACTATAAATGATTATTGGTATTTAACATTGAATTATACAAACTATAGTGACTAGGATCCAATGTTTTCTAGGTTTTGGGGGATATTATTGATTATTTATGGAAACAATTTCATTACTATAAAATCCACTTAGTTTGTTAAAATAGTTGACAAATATGTTCTTATGGAAAGATGCGTATGAGTAATATTTCAAGGAACTAAAGAGAAGATTATTTAATGAACATTTTAATAAATTATCCTATATTGGATAATGTTTTTATTTACTGTGAAACATAATATAATGGGATGTGATATTTTTTATGAATAAATAAATGGTTATTACTCAATCTTCATTAAAAATGAAGGTTCATGATAAAAATTAACCAACTTATTATTTGGAGGTAATTGTGGTAATTTTTTCATTAAATATATGCTAGTATTATCATTATTGAGAAAAGTGAGAAATATATTATGATAAAACAATTTTAATTAATATATCCACGTATAATTAGTTTAATATGCATTAGAGAAGTATCATAGGGATTATTAATGAATATGACTACTGAATATATTACGACCATGGGAAAACAAACAAGGTGGGTAATGTGTTGAGTCAAAAGGATCAAGCTAGAATAGCTATGATGAGGATAGAAATATCAATTTTTTTATTTCAAAAGGATAAAAATTAAGATTACGATGGAACTGGTGAAACCTTATCATTATCAATTGAATGTTCAACCATCTATCCATGTTAAGGTTAATGAGGCATTGAATGAATAAGTAGAGATCTAAAAGATGGTTAGAAATGTTCTTATGTTTAACCATTATCTTGTTGTGAATGATAATGATTAAGAACCATGTATGGGTTTTATCCATACTATATTTGAATAAGGATTGGTTAGAGGAGGATAATGGTTCTTCATTCTCTATTAATAATTTAAATTTGAGTATTTATAGACAATGAACAAGAATTTTTTGTGGGATTTCATGAAGAGATACATTGAATATTTTTTATCCTTGTGCATAGTGCATCTACAAGTTAATGCTAAGAGAAAAAACATTAAGGGTATTTTTCATCCATTATCTATACCCGAAGGAAAATTGGATAACATCTCCATGAATTTTGTTGTCGAAATCTCAAATACAAACATATGGAATAATTGTATATGGGTTGTAGTACACTACCTAGAAAATTCAACGGAATTCATCATGATAAGTGAATATTTCACAATAAATTATCATTCAGTAATATATATTATGAAAGTGGTAAGGTATTATGGATCTCAAAATTATTATTTTTTTTTATCAGTATCTAAGGATTAGACTAGGGTACATGAGAAGTCTTCATCACGATCTATATATAGAGTTGTGTTTTCTAACAACATCCCATTTTATATATATGGTCATAATGAGATAACATTTAAAAACCTAGGGTATTTGTTTAGATATTTTTATATGAATTTATCATTGGGTCGGGATCATCCACTTTCTTTAGTTGAGTTTTCATACAACAATTCCTTCTCTATTCGTATTGACAGAGCTACTTTTTGAAGCCCTATATAGAAATGAGTGTAGAGATCCACTTTTCTAGAATGAATTTATAGTAATTATTCTATTAGTACATGATATTGATAATAAAATTGAAAAGATGGTTAGAGATATTTTACAAATTATTAGTCTGCACAATGTTGATAAAAAAGTTCAATAGAAAATTTCCAAAATGATATGAAATTTTTAGTTGGCGAAAGGGTGTTTCTGTGAATCTATCCATGGAATAAAGATATCACATTCAGTATTAAAGGGAAAATGATTCCTCATTATATAAATTCAATTTAGATA
Organism: Viscum album; assembly: GCA_963277665.1. Classification (NCBI taxonomy): domain Eukaryota; kingdom Viridiplantae; phylum Streptophyta; class Magnoliopsida; order Santalales; family Viscaceae; genus Viscum; species Viscum album. Next base: position 1,275,809,570 of record OY728141.1, on the reverse strand, counting down.
ATTTATTTTGACCGTATGTTATCCAACTAGTTTGTTATTCCACAAAAACCTATATGTAGTCTACTACGTGTTCCCTATATCTCAGTAAAGGATTTATAGACCTAATGATGAATATATGATGAACTCATAAGTACCACCACTAGATTATTTTTTTAATATGTGGAAAAACATGTTTTTATTTTTCATCCAATAGTGTGTGTCCTATGAATCACGATTACTTTCCTGGTTAATGTTTTGCGGCCAACCCATTAGTTTGAGTAAGCTATGTTAGAACGATATCATGTAGTGATATAGATGTATATTTAGTTTTTCTATAAATGTGAAAATTTATAGGATGAAATAAATTTTTAGGGGGTATTATGTGAAACCCTTATTTTTTATTAATTTCTATTTTTCAAATAAATTAAATTTTTTTGATAGCTTTGATCACATGTAAAATTGATTCTTAACAATCTATGAAAACCCATTAATATTATTAACTACATATGAGAATAATTATATAGTTTTTGACATGAATAATGATTACAAATAACCCAAAAGAAAAAATTACGTATTATTATTTAATTAGAATAATCATATTTAGTGTGAGGTACCTAAAATCTATTAATGTGATTATATGTTTCGAAAATACATTTTCCTAAAAAATTTGTCATTTATTTTTATAAAGAATAATTAATAAATTTTTAATTTTTGTTAGCATTTATTTAAAAAAATTAATTTTCTTAATTCATCATATCAAAATTGTTCAAGGGATATTTTTTCATATTTATGAAATGATTACTTTTTCGATGAAAAGTGAAATATTAGTTTTCCTGGAAAAACAAATTTTTGTTTATAGAAATTATATGGTTATTTTTTAAAAAAAAATTGTTAAAAAAATTAGTTGAAACATATATCATTAAATACAATTCATGAAATCTTAATTATTTTAATGTTGAATTTTTATATAATCACATTTTAAATTTTAAACATTTTCTTTATGGAATACAATTTTATCATCAAAATTATGAGTTCATTTTTAAATTCAATTTTTCCAATAAATTTAATGGAATTTAAAAATTTTAATTTCAAATTTATAATAAGGATAATTTATATTATCAAATATGGTAATATTAAATTTTTATCATATTGAATAATAAAAATTAAAAAAATTATCAACAACGATTAAGTAAAATATGGGATTACCCATGGTAAAACTAATATGATAACTGTCAAAAATTACTAAAACTTTTATACAACCAATTAGATGGAAATATATAGATGATATCTCTAATTTTATTAAGAATAGTATTTATGGAGCCTTATTTCATAAGATAAATTTTTTCATACTTTGTTCATTTAAAAAGATACAACAGTGTAACTCACCTACCTTATAAAAGGCCACCCACAATCGACTCATCCAAAAAAATTATAATATTCATTGATTTAGAAAATACCCACCCAAATACCTTATTTAAGTCCTTAAACTCATCATAGAATCTATATTTTTATTATAGATAAATACTATTAATGTATTTTGTACTATCCCATAGAGGTAACAAAAAAAGATGTATCATTTTTAAATGAGTGTTTTCATTTTATTTGGTCCCCCCCCTTCCACAGATTAATATTAAACAATGATGATATATAACATCATTATGTAACAAATACTATTTTGTTTTAAATTTAATTTCCTGACCAAAATTCTTTTCATGGTCTTTAAAATTCGATATGATAATGTCGCTCATATAAATGTCGGACTACCACCTCAAAAATTGATGTGACATCTTTAAAAACAATACCACTCATGGTTGAGTATGATCATGGATAATATATATATAAATATGTATATATATATATATCTCTCTCTCTCTCTGTGTGTGTGTGTGTGTGTATATTATTTTTAACATTAGAACACTTATATACATATATTATCATATATAACATTTGTACTTCTATTTCTATATAGTATATTATACCATTGTTTGTGTATAAATTGGGCTAGTACCTCAAGAATAGTTTTGATCTATTTTTCACATACATTATACATAGAAGGTAATAATGGATAGATTTATTTAATATACATTATATATGTATGAAATAACTATTAATCTAGATATAAATTATTTTATTTACATTTCTTCTTTTATCCTACGTGAAAATGCAAATAGTGTTCATACATGCATACGACATACTGTCACAAGGAATAGTGTATTTAATTTTCTATCTATAACATTGACTACATAATTTAATTACATAAATGATTAATATATATGATATTAATTTAATTTTTAACATTATTTGATGATGTAGCCTTCATTAAAATACTATGAAGAAAAAATACCACCTAAAAATCTCAAAAAAGAAAACAATTGTTTTCCAAAACATGACTTTAACATATATTTGGTCATAAATGGAAAAGAAAAGATTATACAGAAATCATATATGGTATAATATATATATATTGTTCTGCAATATATTTCTTCTGTAATTATATATATATTATTTCAGTTTATATTATGCACAAATGATGTCGATAATTAATGTCAATGATTATTGTCTCAATTTTCCTTGTTGGAGATATATGTTACATAATAGAACAATATATATTTATTATTTGTATAAAAATACTCAATCACATGTAAAATATTGAATATAATTATTTTCAAGATATTTAATTGTATTCGTATCTTAATATTTTATGTGACTTATGATTCAATAGATAACATGATTGTCAATATGTTATTTTACATCTATCCAATTATTGAGATTTATAATCATTATGATTATGCTTATAAAATAAAATGATCCATATCAAAATAAACTAATGATATTTTTTTATTCCATTATTTTTCATGATAATATATTTTTTCCCTTCATTCTTCCCCTATACGTGTTTATGATGCCAAAATAAATAATTGATGAAAACTAGGTGTTATTTATATCTTCTCTCAATATTTAATTTTCATTGAAACTATTGTTTTCTAAAAAAATTCAAAAACGTTTTTACAATTTTCAAAATAATTTAATGAACTAATTTTTTTCCCATGTCAAAATTTTTAATAAATTATTCGAATAGAATTCCCATTTCATTTTCTAATATAGGGTCTATTTTTATTTTATCAGAATTTTTAATGGTGTATTTGTTTTAACATAAATAAAATAAATAGAATTTATGGTTTTCATGACCTTTCTTTTCATTAAGTCATCTAATATATGTAATAATGGTCATTTTAAATGAACATTACTTCCACAGTATTTTCATAAATTTTAATTTTTTAAATTGTGGTTTTTAGGGAACACATATTTTCTTCATAAAAATCCATCTGAATTTTCATTCAAAACAATTTCCCTCTAAGATAAAATACTTTGATCTTACATAATATTTTCAAAGGATGTGATCCAATAATATGATCTTAATTATTTGTCAGGATATATTATGTTTGTAATTAAATTGTTTCCATGTAACATGATTTTCATCCAAAAGTTTTGAAATGATGAAATTCTTTAGAAACCTTTTTTTTATGACATACAATTTAATGAAATAATGAAATAATTCCGGAACCTATTAATTTTTAAATGGTTCTATTATGATATAATGTTTATCAATATCATTTATTTTTAGTTGTTTTGATATAGTGAATGTTTTATTCTCTCATTGACCACATATTTATGAATTTCATTATATGATGTGACAGACATATATATTACTATAATGTATTGGAAAATTATTGATATCTCATGAGACAATTGATATTTTAATGGAGAGTGAACCCACTTTATTAAGGGGCTCTTTCCACTATGAAATTCATGAGAGTGAAACATAAATAAAATGATGGGTTGGGGAGTGTACCCATTCAACTATGGTAGTTTTAGAAATGAGTTGTTAACTACTAAGGAAATTATTTTTTATACATGTATATATAAAAAGGTTCCCTATTTTATTCCATTAGTACACTCTAATGGATGATGTTATTTAAATACCAAGTGATTCATATCTTATTAACTACAAATCATTATTCCATGACTCATGATTGTGATCATTTTAACAAAGGGTATGGTTTTAAAATGATATCATTGTTTTATCATACACATCTTCTCATGTTATATTTACAAATCATTCTTGTTTACCCTTATTGATAATTTTTTCACACCATATTTTACGATTCCTTCCACTTTGTTATGATGAAATATATTATGTATAATTTTTCTAAAATTGATGAAAGTTATTATGAACATAATTGGGGATGATTTAGTTCGCATATGAACTAGTGTATTTTGATCCCATTTTTTCAGATCCACAATACCATTATGATTTGGATGTATTTATTTGTGAAATGTTTGGAATTCTGATAATAAGTTATGTTAAATCTATATATTAAAATTTTAGGTAATTATATGTTGAGGTATTTAATATAATAACTAATAAATTATCAATATTCCAAGATACTATGTGATTTTATCTTAAATCACTCCATATTATATAACAAAGTAGAACTGTAGTTTTGAATGGAGGAATTGTACCGTGCAGGATATGATAGGTTAATGATTAGTGAAACAAAACATACATTATCATTTTGGGTTTTGAATTATAAAAGACTCTGTACTAACTAAACTGAGTAGAAAGAATGATATGTACCATCTAATGAAGAAAATTGTATTCCCATCGAGTTATGGAGTTAAAAGAAATTTATTTTTTCAAAGGATTGAGCATAGAGTTGTGAGGAGTTTGTTAATATTCTATCATGAAAAAAACTAACACCCTAGGAAATGATATGTATTTTTATAGCATATTGTAAGGAATCTAGGGGGCACAACCTATTAAAACCATTACACAAGAAAATAACAATCGCAAGAATACCTCTCTTCCTTCAAAGGGAGAACATCATGAAGGATAATACTGGGAGTAATCTTTATATTGATATTGATGATGCTCAAGATAGACCAAAGTTGGTATATGACCAAATTCAAGTGTTCCCCATATCGGGATTTTGTTGTAAATACATGATAACTGTATTAGAGAACATTATAATTAAGTAAACAAGATATATATGGTTTTCTAGTGAATGGATAAATAGAATCTTTATTTGGAGAAAATGATTATAGTATCTATAAAAAATAAGAATGATAGTGCTAAAATGTAGCATGATTAAATAAATTCTTTAATCCTGAGATAGATTATATTTATCATAAAAAATTTGGGTTTTTATTGATCAACCAATTATCATAGCACATTTTGGGTGTAAATGTATATTTCGAAAAAAATATGATATTGAATGTTGATTAAAAACATATATGAAATTGATAGTGGAAATACGGTTTAGATAAAATCAATGCATTTAATACATAGAAAACTTTTATCTAGTTTTAATTTTCAGGAACACCATACATTTACAATCTGTAGCTTCTTACCATAAAAATTTGATTTGGAAAATGTATGTCAAACTAAATATTCATAATGGGTACCCTCAACATGATTTGTAAATGATACAACTAGAAGGTTTTATTACTACATGAAATTATAAAATGATATAAAATCTATATAGATAAATTTATGGATTCATGGAAGTATCATGGCCATGGTACATTAGACACAATGAATCTATAAAAGAATTTTCATTCATTAATAATGAATCTGATACATGATTTTACAATTGGAAAATTTGGAGTAGTGTTTTCTTCATAATTGTATATATTAATGGAATATTACAATTTAAAATAATTAAATGTTTTTAAAAGTGGTTAAGGAATGGATGATCAAGTGCTTATCTATGAATATTTTAGGATATGAAGCCTACATTATGTGGATCAGGATCATATGTGATATGTCCAAGAGAATTCATGGACTAATCCAACATACATTTATAGACTAGATATGGAATAGGTTTAGCATAAGACAACACAATAGTGTATTGGATAATGTATTACATGGTATAAGAATTTATAATATATTATTCTCTAAGTCATAATAGGGAATTGATTGAATATATAAAATCTATTACGATTATATGGTAGGATCTGTCATATATTCCATGTCTTGTACATGGCATGATATTTCATATGATTGGAGAATTCTAGGAATATATCTATAAGATTCATGTGAATAACATTTGACAGTTGTTAAGGATATCATTATGTATATAAGGCATACTAAGGATAGTTTCAATTAATTTGGAGGAATTAAATAAATTTTCATCATGGGTCATATAGAATCTTGTTTTAGATATATCATAATGAACTGAAGTAAGAATATAGATATGTAGTTTATCTTAGTAGAAGAATTTTGGGTTGAGTGAGTCGGAATAATCTACTTAGATCTAAAACTACAAAAAGTCTGAGTATTCTATGGATTTTTATACAACAAAGGATGGAATTTGGGATTTAAACAATTTTAAAGAGACATAAGTGATATCTAGAATTAATAATCCCATCATAGTTTACATAGAAAATTTATAAGTAGTGGATCTCCCTAATGATTAAATGTCAGAATAGAGGGTAACTGTAACGACCCGAATCCAGAGCCCCTCCACTAGTGCCCTATTCCCAGCTCGCCACATGACCTCATGCGCGTTTCCCCAAATGCTAGAGGTTGCTGACTAGAAGCGAGGGCCTTGGTGAGTTGGTGGGGAAACTATTCCCTCATTCGGTAAAGTATACAATGGAAGAACAACCATACACAATAACATAAACAATAACAGGATACAACAACTGAACTGAATAGCTGAAGCAATGTATAATATAATAATGATGCAACATGGTACATATGTCTATGGAATGCAGTAAAAAACCAATGTGTGGATGTACAACTGAAAAACAAGGTTCAAAAGAAAACAATGTAAAATCCTCAGCATCACAAGACACAGCTCGGTCCCATGCTCTCCAACTCCAGTGCAATCAAGAACCTGAAGTAGAAGGGCACTTGCCCTTATCTATACCTGCAAAAACATAGTCTTCTTGGGCCCAAAAGATTGGACCAAACAGGGTGTGAGATATAATCCCAGTAGGCAATCACCCAAAGATATGTGCCTAATAGTCAATGAATACATGGAAAGTAAAGTACATGAACAGTAAATAGGAAATACGCAGAAGCTACAATTAACAGTTCAAACATATAAAGTACACAATTAAACAACCAACAACAAGTAGCAAACAGGTAACCCTTTAGGTAGCTCTCATAGACTAACCCATATGCTTCAACCTATAAATACTAGCAACCCTCTAGGATGCACACACAGTCACACCCCTCTAGTTCAGCTATAAATAGACTCCCTGAGGATGTACTCACCGTCAATTCCCCATATAATCTCGTATCGTACTAAAGGCTCTCTGGGGAAGACCTCAATGTCTCATTCCCCCTGTGGCCTGTGTCAAGGAACTGCAGACTCTCTGAGGAAGAACTCATCGTCAATTCCCCCTATGGTCTTGCATCGTATTAAATGACACTCTGTAGAAGCCCTTAGGTCTATTCTCCATGTGGTCTACAACACAAGGTTCTCATAGTCCTATGTGAAACTAACATGCTCATCACATGTATATCATCCAAGTAAACCTCAAGAACTACTTGGCTATCATTCAAAGGCACAACAGCAAAACAAAGGAACAGTTCCACTCTCCTTCAACTAGGCATGGCCATTGGAAAACGCCAAACAAGAAAAACAAGCATTACAAACATCCAGAGTACAGAAAAGCTACTCTCTTCACCTAGGTAAATCTCTACTATAGCAATCAAGAAAGAATTCAATCAATCATGGGAAAAACAGGAAAACACACAATTCCCATTCAAGGGAATTGGTGTTGTTTGAACAAAATATTCATGGACTTTCTATGGAAAGGCACAAACCACCTACCTTGATGCTAGGGGATCGATATACATGAACCATGATTCCTGATTCTCCTCATAACGACATAGATCTAATAAAACGCACAAAACTCTCAACCCATGATAACATGAAAATGAGGATGAACCATGGAACAAGGATAAGGAAGAAGAGATAGCATACAGAGGCGATCCTAACGCAATCAACGGCGGCTGGAACAGATATCGGACAGATGCATGGGGGATTGGGGATGATCCGATTGTACAGGTCTCTCTCGGACAAATATAACCTAGATGAAGAAACTTTTGTGCATCAGGCACGACCCTGGTGCATTTAGTAAAAAAAAGAAAAGTACACAGTGTGTACATTTATAGTACATGGAATGTACTTGGTTTTTCTGTACTCCACCAAAATCAGCCTCCACGTCACCCCTACACACCATGTGTGTGGCTCGGGCATGGCCAGCACACGGAATCGCGCCAGAGAAGAGTATATAGTGTGTACTCAGAAAGTACACGTCGTTTACTTTGAAATTTTCCATAAACTCCATTTTTATTAAAAACTCTAGAAAAGGAAAAGGCGTACCTGAAACGAAGATTCGGGTTCATAAAAACTTCCCCCATGAAAGAAATTTGTCCCCGTTTTTTCCATAGAAAGGTGTAGAAGAAGAAACCCCAAAATGCTTCGGCCACTATGATCGTACATCAGCCTCCCTCTCCCAGGTCTCGTCCTATACTCGCCGTTGCTGCCATATAACCCGTACCAGGGAAACAGACCACCCGCGGAGAACCTTCGTACTGCGATCAACAATCCGGATAGGATGCTCCTCGAATGACACATCCTCTTCCATCTCAACTTCATCAGGCTGAAAGACATGAGATGGTCTAAAAAGTAACGCTTGAGTTGAGAGACGTGGAAGACGTCGTGCATGGCTCGGTACCTCTGAGGTAACTGCAACCGATAAGCATCCGGTCCCACTCTCCCCAACACCTCAAACAGACCGACATATCATGGAGATAACATTACTTGTCTCCGAATCCTCTTGTGTCCCAACCTCGGGGCGACACATAAGAAAACCTGACCCCTGACCTCGAACTCTAGAGGTCATCTCCGCATATCAGAATAAGACTTCTATAGAGACTGTGATGTAGCCATCCTCTTTCGAATCAGTTCTATCTGCTCTAAAGTATATTGAACCAGACGAGGTCCCAACAAAGCTGCCTCTCCTACCTCCAACCAGCATAAGGGTGATCGACATAGCCTACCGTATAAAGCCTCGTATGGTGCCGTATGAATGGTCGCCTGAAAACTGTTTTTGTAGGAGAACTCCACAAGAGTTATATTCTACTCCCAAGAACCTCTAAAGACTAGGATGAAATCTCGGAGAACATCCTCAAGCACCTGGATCATGCACTCAGACTGGTCATCAGTTTGGGGATGGTATGTCGTACTCAGAAGTACCTGGGTACCCAAAGGATTCTGAAGTCCCTGCCAGAACCGAGAAGTAAAGCAGGCATCCCTGTATGAAATATTAGAGTGTAGAACTCCGTGCAGACGAATGATATCTCTGATGTATAGTCATCCCAGATCATCGACACTGAAGGTCTCCTTGATCGGAAATAATCGAGCAACATTTGTGAGCCTATCAACGACAACCCAAACAGCATCGTTTACCCGTGGTGACCTCGGAAACCCGGTCACAAAGCCCATCACAACATCGTTCCACTTCCACTCGAGAATGGGTAACTACTGTAAAAGGCATGATGGTCACTGATGCTCCACCATCACCTGGTTACAAGTATAGAATCTCATGACAAAACCAGAAATTTATTTCTTCATACCCGGCCTCCAGTACTGGCGCTGAAGATCTCGATACATCTTGGTGACACCAGGATGAACTGCCCAAACTGAGGAATGAAAATCCCGCATCATCTCCTCGCGTATGTCATCTGGCACCCATATGCATCCTTGGAAGCGCAAGACCTCATCCTCACCCATATTCCATCAAGGAATAGGTCCTCTCCTGACACACTCTCCTGCAGGACTATGCCTTTTGGGTCTGATAGCTGCCTCTTCCGTACTCAATCAAGTAGTGTTGAGGTAACAGCTACAGAAGATAGGAAGGTATGTCCCTGTCTATCGTGCACCTCCAGATGCATCTCAGAGAACCGAGACATCAGCTTCCACTCACTGCTGGCCTCCTAAACTGTCTGAATCCATGTCCTCCTGCTCAAATCATCTACTATTGTGTTGCCCTTTCCCGATGTATAGGCAAGATCGAAATCAAAAGACTGAAGATACTCAACCCACCTCCGCTACCTCAGATTCAGATCATGCTGAGTGAAGATATACTTGAGACTCTTATGGTTAGTGAAAACCACAATGTACTCTCCCAGAATTTACTGTCTCCAACAATGTAAGGAATGAACAATAGCTTCCAACTCCAGATCGTGCATCAGGTAGTTCCTCTCATGTGGCCTCAACTGCCAAAACACATACGCAACGACTCTGTCTCCCTGCATAATCACAGCGCCCAGCCTGATACCTGAAGCATCACAATATATAGTGTATCTCTTGCCTAGCTATAGCTAGACTAGTATAGGTGTTGACGTTAGCTTTCCCTTCAGCTCCTGAAAGGCTGACTCATAAGAATATGAACATAGGAACTTCACCCCCTTCTTGTTCAGTCCTGTCAAGGGTGATGCTAGGTGTGAGAAGTCCTGAATGAAGCATCTGTAGTATCCATCCAGCCATAAAAAACTCTTTACCTCAAAAATTTTCTTCGGCTGCTTCTAGGAGACTACAACTCTCACTTTCTATGGGTCCACAGATACTCCTTCCTCTGAGATGACGTGACCCATGAAGTGAATCTGTTCCATCCAAAAGTGGCACTTCGAGAGTATAGCATAAAGCCGATATTTTCTCATTGTACTCAGAACAATCTCAAGATGTATGGCATGGTCGTGTAGAGTGTGAGATTACACCAAGATATCTTCCATGAAGACCATGACGAAGGAGTCTAGGTAAGGATGGAACACTCGGTTCGTCAGTGCCATGAAAACTGTGGGCGCTTTTGTGAGGCCGAACGGCATTACTGTATACATGTAAAGACCATACCTTCTCTTGAAGGCTGTTAGAGGTATATCTGATGGTCTAATGTACAACTGTTGATAACTGGACCTCAAGTCGATCTTCGAGAAAACTCAGGTTCTTCGAAGCTGATCAAATAGGTCATCGATCCTCGACAAGAGATATCGGTTCATGACTATCAACTGGTTCAGCTTCCGATAATCCACACAAAGCCGAAGGGTACTGGCTTCCTTCATCACAAACAGGACAGGCGAACCCCAAGGAGAAGTATTGGGTTAGATGAATCCCTTTGTCGGCAACTCCTCCAGCTGCTTCTTAAGCTCCTGCAACTCAGGTGTAGCCATCCTATAAGGATGAATGGACACTGGTGCCTAACTTGGCATGAGATAAATAGAAAATTCTACCTCACGTTCTGGAGGAAAACCTGAAAAGTCCTCTAGAAATATATCTCTGAAATTATCCACCACCATAGGAATGTCTAGCTACGAAGTCCACTGATTGCCAAGATAAAGACTAGAAATCTGGGTTGTCACCCTTCCTATTCCATGATGCTTGAGTCCTTCTCGACACGCCTGAACATCCCATTCTCTTATATGAAGAAAATATTCACCCACTAGAGAAACGAAACTCACTCTACGAAGGTAACAGTCAAGGACTACCAGGAAAGGAACCAACCAGTCCATCCCGAGGATGACATCATAGCCTGTCATCTCTAGGACGTAGAGGTCCCATAATAAATGATACCCTGCAACCTCGAGAGGGAACTCTCTACACTGGCGTACACTAGATTTCCTCATCCCCAATGGTGTGTCTAGTGTCAACTAGTCGGCAGAAGAAAAGATACAGAGCCGAAGGCTCTCCATGACAGCAATAGAGATAAAGCTATGTGTAGCACCAGTATCAAAAAGAGCTGAAGATAAAACTGAGGGTACTAAAATCATACCTTGAACTGTAGAAGGGTTGCGATCCGTATCCTGATAGGTTTGCTCTATGGTGAATGACTAGCCTACACTACGGCCCTGTGCCCCTGGATCACCACTCTAAGCTGAACCTCAGCATGTCTTCTTAAGCCACTGACAGGGGCGTGTACCCCATTCCTACAGTTCATGTAACACCTCAAACTACACGGCGTGTTGACCCCACACACGGCGTGTGCTTGAAAACTACTCCCCTACCAGAGTATCTTTACATGGCTAACCCACACAGTCCTGCTTAACCCGAGACTACAAGGCATGTTCTAAACAGACACAGTGTGTACTAGACAAGGATTCAGAGTTCCATGTTTGTTAAACACACAGCTGCCTACATGGATGAACCTTTCACGACATGATCCGAACAAACACGACATCTATAGGTGAAGGTGACATCATCCCGTGTTGATCGTGACATGACTAGGTACCTGATAGAAACTACACAGCGTGTTCAGAAAACAACACGACGTGTCTAAGAGAAGTTGACATTGACCCGTGTCGTTCGTGACATGGCAGGGTACCTGAACGGGACTACACGGCGTGTTCCTTTATAACATGGCATGATCTACTTGAGCTTCCCCGACCCGTGCTGTTAGTGACACGGCCGGGTACACGGCTCCGAACTATACGGCGTGTACCTACCCTACACGGCTTGTTTCCTAAAGATATTATCACTATACCATGTTTCTTCTCACACGGTCTGTGACACAGCCAGAAAAATACATGGTGTGTATCTGAAAAGTACACGTCGTGCATTTTGGTTTTTTTGTGCAGTAGCTCAGAAACTGCACATAAGCCCAAAAACACTGAAAACATGGCAAAGAGGTGCCAAATTCTGATCCGTGAGGGCCCATAATTTCCGCGAATCAATCCTTGGCATCTCCTACAGTCATAGACAAGAGAAACTAGGATCATGATCCACCAATTTCCGATTTGAGAGGGCCCATAACACCTCAAGAATCAAAATTTGGCATTCATTTAAGAAATGTAGGAAACAAACAACCCTCTAACAAGGAGGCAGAGTTTCTATCAAGCATCTATCACAACAGCATGCATAATATACACAAAGTCTATCACAACAGCCTTCAATTGCTTATCTACCCTAGATGGCATGGCAAGAATGCATGGCAAGTGATTTCAACAAGTTCCTATATGATGCATGAGATAGCATACCCTCATCTCATCAGGTTGGGATAGAAATAGAACCACAATCATCGAGAAAATAACAATATAAAGCATGTGAATCACTCTAGGTGAAATCATGTCAACCGTAAAGTCTCAAAACCAGCAAACTAAAAATAACGAGGTAGTATGGCATTTCCCTGTACACGGGTTAGCTACTCCCGAGAACAACATGATACCAAGTACCAGATTCGTCCTATCCTTGTCTAATGTATCCAAACAGTAATGTAAGTGAAATGAACTCCTCTGATACCACTTTGTAACGACCCAAATCCGGAGCCCCTCCACTGGTCCCCCGTACCCGGCTCGCCACATTACGTCAATCGTGTTTCCCTAAACGCCATAGGCTTCCTACAAGCAGTGAGTTCCTTGGTGAGTCAGTGGGGAAACTATGCCCTCATTCGGTAAAGTATACAGTGGAATAACTACCAGACACAATAACAAAAACAATAACAACATACAACAACTGAACTGAACAGCGGAAGCAATGTATAAAATAATAATGATGCAACAAGGTACATATGTCTATGGAATGTAGCAAACAAACCAACGTGCTGAAGTAAAACTTGAAAACATGGATCAAAAGAAAACAAATTAAATTCCTATGAACCGCAAGCCGCGGCTCCATCCCATGCTCTCTAACTCTAGTGCAATCAAGAACCTTAAGTAGAAGGTCACTTTCCCTTATCTATACCTATAACAACATAGTCTGCTTGGGTCCAAAAGCATTTCCCAAATAGAGTGTGAGATAAAATCCCAGTAGGAAATCAACCAAAGATCTGTGCCTAACATTCAATGAATACATGGAAAGTAATGTACAGGAACAGTAAACAGGAAATACACACCAGCTACAATTCACTGTTCTAACATATAAAGTACACAAGTAAACAACCAACAACATGTAGAAAATAGGTAACCCTCTGGGTAGCTCTCACAGCCTAACCCCTATGGTTCAACCTACATATACGAGAAACCCTCTAGGAGGCACACACAGTCACACCCCTCTAGTTCAGCTAAAGTAGACTCTTTGAGGAAGAACTCACCGTCAATTCCCCTCATAGTCTCGTATTGTACTAAAGGATCTCTGGGGAAGCAATCAACATCTCATTCCCCCTATGGCCCGCGTCGAGGAACTACAGACTCTCTAAGGAACCAATCATCGTCAATTCCCCTTATGGTCTCGCATCGTATTAAAAGACACTCTGGAGAAGACCTTACATCTATTCTACATGTGGTCTACTACACTAGGTTCTCACAGTCCTTTGTGAAACTAGCATGCCCAGTGCGCATATATCATCGAAGTAAACCTCAAGAACTACTTGATTATCATTCTAAGGCACAACAGCAAAAAAAGTGATAGTTCCACTATCCTACAACTAGGCATGGTAACTGGAAAATTCCAAACATGAAAAACAAGCCAGGCAAACATCTAGAGTACAAGAAAACTACTCTATTCACAAAGGTAAATTTCTACTACAGCAGACAAGCAAGCAGGCAATCAGTCAAGGGAGAAATAGAAAAACGCACAATTCCCGTTCAAGGGAATTGGTGTAGTTTGAACAAAATATTTATGGACTTTTGATCGTACCACGATTCCCTGTTTCATTTTCACCCTTACACTGCTATGCTAAACATATTTTGTATTAAAAATTATAAATATATTATCAAATTGTGATTCATGTTTGATTCAATAATTTTTTGTTTATCACTGTTAAATAGAGAAATGATACTTGTTTTGAAAATTACAATGTAGGTGGAGGTGATTTGGAGGGCCAATGATGATGTCCTTGAAAAATGGGCCAAACTGCGCAGGATCCAAGAAGTTCAGTGGACTAAAATTCCTACTGACACTAAACCGTGCATCTAAATGGGCTGAAATTTTATGGGCGTATCCAAAACGCATTGGGATACAACATTAATTTAATAACCCAAGAGCAATTCGGCCATTAAGGGGACCAACCGAACTGATCTGTCCAAGCCACCGAATTTAGACCAAGTCAAATGAGGTGTTCTGTATTTTACTAATAACATGATCTGTAGTTTTCCAAACAGTTCCAATCGTTCGGTGGAGACAGTAAAGAGGTAGGGCTACAACGTTTCTATTTTTTCCAAAGCGAGATAAGACGGTCTGAAGGCCGAAACACGTCGTGCAACTGGATTGATGAAATCTGTGTGCCCAAAAACACCTTCCACATTTCCTATAAAAGGGAACCTTGGGGTCCTCATTTGTAAGTTCAGCGAAGGAGTGAAGTGCTGCCAAGTTGGAGTCCCATAGGAGTCCCCTAATAAACTTGGAGGTTCTGGAGGCCCCTATCCTCATAGGGGGATCAACAATGAAGAAGGAGTTCAACCCAAGCTTCCTCCTCCTCCCGATGTCGAGCTAAAAGTTGGGTGTACGTTGTGAGGGAGCTACACACACGTCAAGGGAGTTCCAATGCATAAACTAGCTACTGGATAGGAGTAATTTGGGTGTTTAAACATTTCATTCTATGTATGTTATTTTAGTTCAGTTTTGAATGCTTTATTTGATACATGCGAGTGTTATGCTCTTAATTTCTAGTCGATCGGTGTGAGGTTTTGAGTGCGTGACTTGTGTTGTTCTGATTGGACATCAAAAGAATCCTTTTCATACCCACCATATTGAGATTTCAATATTCTTTGGAAGATCTGATTACATTCATAAGTACTGGACCTTGAAAATACGATTGTTACATCATGGTTTAGTCATTAAAGCCGTGAAATAAAAGCTTAGGAATTAATCGGGATTCCAATTAATTCCAACCAAAGAATTACTCTACACCTAATATGAATCTCTATGAACAATGAACGTGATATGTGTGTAGTGAAATCACATCGAAACTTTTATCTCATATTTCTCAAAGTCCACTTGGGCACTCATCCTTTAAGCTATTTCAACTAAGTCATTGTTTTAAACTATTTTCAAAACCACCCCCTCTCTTAGTCATTTTTATTAAAAATACACACTCTAAACCTACCAACGCTCCTTGAGAGCCGACCTAGGGTTTACCCTAGACTATAAATCAAACATAAAAATATAATCAATTTGACGTGTCATGACAGCACAGTCATATTTTGGCACCGTTGCCGGGGAGCGCTTTGGTTTTTTGTGCGTTTTTTTGATAATTTTTTTTTAATTTTTGTGAATATTTGATTGTTTCATCCTCTACCTTTGCATTTGTTTTTTTGTTCTAATTTATTTATTGTATAGGTTCTTTGTATGACGCGTTCTACTTTGGGAGACCTACAAACCTTCGAACCCAAACCGGAGAGGATCCTACATCAACGAAACCGAGACATACAAGACCACACTTTGAAGGAAGAGACATCAAATCTTAAAATTCATCATGATCATTCTTATTCTGAAACCAAAGATAAAATTGAACATAACTTGTATAACATGGCTGAAAATAATAGAACACTAAAAGAACTAACCTCACCTGATGTTGATATCCAACCCACTTACATTAAATTACAAGGCGAGGCACCCAATTTTGAACTAAAATCTTGTTTAATTCATTTATTACCAAGATTTCATGGACTGCCTGGAGAAGATCCACATAAGCATTTAAAAAAATTTCATACTGCGTCTTCAACATTAGAACCTGCTAATGTGGATGAAGAAAAAGTAAAATTTAGGGCATTTCCATTTTCATTAAAAGACACGGCTAAATATTGGTTGTATTATGTTAATTCACCTATTAGAGGTTGGGCGGACATGAAACGACTTTTTCTTGAAAAATACTTCCCAGCCTCTCGAACTGCAACAATAAGGAAATAAATATGTGGGATAAGACAATCTCAAGGAGAAACCCTTCATGAATATTGGTAATGATTTAAAATATTGTGTTCAAGTTGTCCACATCACCAAATAAGTGATCAAATTTTAATTCAGTATTTTTATGAAGGTTTAATCCCTATTGATCGAAACATGATTGATGCTGCTGCAGGTGGTGCACTAGTGGATAAAACCCCAATCGCTGCAAGGACCCTAATTGAGACCATGGCACAGAACACTCAACAATTCAATTCAAGGTCCAGTGTACCCATTCGAGGTGTCCATGAGGTGCAAAGTACTAAATTCGAGAAGAAGGTGGACATGAAGTTTGAAGAGGTAAGTACCCTTCTACGACAACTTGCTCTCTCCCAAGGGAAATCTCAATCTCCTCCTCCCATCCATTGTGAAATCTGCTCTTTTGACACCCACTATTCTGACCAATGTCCTCAATTGAGAGAAACTTCTAAGAGTTGTGAGGCAATATTTCCAGGATGCCCCTTTAACCAACCCTTTAGGAAAGAACCATACTATCCATCCAACCAGGGGTGGAAGGACAACAAATCCTATAGGCAAGGGGGGTATTCAAACCAACCTCAATAGAAATGAAACCAACAGGGTCAGAGTAGTCATCCACCACCACCCAGAAATCCTCAACCACCCCAAAGGCCATTCCAACCACCCCCTCCAAAAACCGAGCCTAGCCTAGAAGATATGATGAAACAAATGGCTTCCAATAATCTCCAATTCCATCAAACCACCCAGGCAGCCATACAAGACCTCAAAACCCAATTAGGACAACTAGCTAAATCAGTGGGTGAAATACAAACCCATGGGTCTGGTAAACTACCCTCTCAACTACTTGTCAACCCTAGGGATATGGGAAATGTTAGTGCCATCACAATTTGAAGTGGAACTCAACTTAAAAGCCAAATTAACCCTCCATTAGAGTCATCCTATCCTAAGGAAAGCACCATCCCAACCATTGAAAAAGGTTTAAATGAGATGGAACCTTGTCTTGAGAGAAGTCCTACTAAAGGAAAGAGTGTGGTTGTTGATGATCCACCTAACCCAACCATTCCTCTTCCATTTCCCCAAAGAGCCACACAACCAAGGAAACAAAATGAAACTGAACTTGATAAATAAATCATGGAAAATTTCAAGAAAGTACTGGTTATCATTCCATTGATTGATGTCGTCATGAAAATTCCAAGATATGAAATGTTTCTGAAGGAGATGTGTACCCACCAAAGGTGACATAGAGGTGATGAGAAGGTGATCTTGGGGAGGAATGTTTCAGCATTGATAGAGCCATCACTTCCCACTAAGTGCAATGATCCTAGGACATTCTCGATTCCGTGCACCATAGGGGAGTATTCATGTTCCAATGCTATACTTGATTCGGGTGCTTCTATTAACGTGATGCCTCACTCTATTTACTCTTCATTGCAGGTCAGTGAACTGAATCCCACTGGTATTGTCGTTCAGCTAGAAAATCGGAGTATAGCACACCCCTCTGGTGTGCTATAGGATGTTCTTGTGAGGGTGAAAAATTTAATTTTTCCTGCTGATTTTTACGTGCTTAAAATGGAAGATGATAGGATGAATGGACATGCCCCAATTATATTGGGGAGAACTTTCATGAAAACTGCCAAAACGATAATTAATGTCTATAATGGTACATTATATATTGAGTTTGGTGGTAATATTGTCCACTTCAATATCCTTGATGCCAGGAAGCACCCCTCAGAAGAACACTCCTCTCTCTCTGTCAATTCAATTGATGTTCTCACTTCCCCTGAAACAACTTATTCTCATTCACCTGATCCCCTTTCTGAGTTTTCTTCATTGATTGAAATGTTAGGTAATGAATCATGCATTGATTGTTGTAGCGGTCTAGAGAAATGTCATGCATGTTTGTTAATTGATGATTTCTTGAACACAGAGGGTCACATGACCATCGATGATACGGATAAGCTTGTAAAATCTCATTCCTCGTCTGAGGATGTTACCATTGAGTAGTTAGATGAGATCAGTGACTTCTCACTATCACACACACATACATCAATCCAAAATCCCCCTTAATTGGAAATGAAACAACTGCCTCAAGATTTAAAATACTCATATCTTGAGAATGGAAACAAGTTGCCCGTCATCATTGCTAGTTCACTCCCTCCTGAGCATGAATTGCGACTGCTTGATCTTTTGAGGGAGTATAAACAAGCTTAGGGATGGACACTTTCTGACATTCCTGGCATTAGCCCATCAATTTTTACACATCATATATTATTAAATGATGAGGCTAAACCAGTGAGGAAGTCACAACGTCGACTGAACCCAAACCTACATGATGTTGTTAAAAAAGAACTAACAAAATTCTTGACTGCTGGAATCATTTACCCTATCTCTGACAACCAATGGGTCAGTCCCGTTCAAGTAGTTCCTAAAAAAACTGTCCTTACTGTAGTTAAAAATAAAAACAATAAATTGGTTCCAACTCGTGTGAAGAATAGTTGGCGTGTCTGTATAGACTATCACCAACTAAACCAACACACTAGGAAGGACCATTTCCCATTTCCATTCATTGACCAGATGCTAGAGAGGCTAGCAGGGAAGTCCCATTACTGTTTCCTTGATGGGTATTCTGGATACTTTTAGATCCATATTTCCCCTGAGGATCAAGAAAAGACAACCTTTACTTTCCCCTTTGGTACATTTTCTTATAGAAGGATGCCATTTGGTTTGTGCAATGCTCCAGGTACTTTCCAACGATGTATGGTTAGTATGTTTTCGGATTACATGGAGAATTGCATGGAGGTTTTTATGGATGATTTTACTGTTTATGGATCCTCTTTTGATGAACGTTTGAGTAGTCTTGCTTATGTACTACGTCGCTGTATTGAAAAGAATCTTGTATTAAATTATGATAAATTCCATTTCATGGTGCGACAAGGCATAGTCTTGGGACATGTCATTTCTGGGGAAGGTATCCAAGTGGACAAATCAAAATTAGATGTCATTTCCTCCTTACCATTCCCTAAAAATGTTCGGGATGTGAGGTCTTTCCTGGGTCATGCTGGATTTTATCGTCATTTCATTCGTGACTTTAGTAAAATTTCACTCCCCCTCTCCCGATTACTCCAAAAAGAAAATGATTTTGATTTTGATAAAAAATGTGACGAAGCTTTCAATAAGTTAAAATGTAGTCTCACGTCACCCCCGGTAATCCAACCACCTCAGTGGGATTTACCATTTGATCTCATGTGTGACGCCTCTAACTATGCAGTTGGGGCAGTCTTGTCACAAACGGTCGATCAAGCTCCACATGTATTGCATATGCCTCACGTACTTTGGACCCTGCCCAAGCAAACTACATCACAACTGAAAAAGATTTTCTTGCCATTTTGTTTGCCTTGGATAAATTCAGGTCATACCTTTTAGCGTCCAAAGTCATTTTGTTCTCAGACCATGCAGCCCTCCGGTATCTCCTTAAGAAACCGGAAGCCAAACCACGTCTCATTCACTAGATGCTCCTCCTTGAAGAATTTGATCTAGAAATTAGGGATAAAAAAGGAGCAGAGAATGTGGTTTCTGACCATATCATTAGGATTCTCCCATTCTCGGACATTGACTCATCCCCCTGTATTCCCATAAATGAATTGTTTCCTGATGAGCAATTGTACGGAGTGTAAGATGATATTCCTTGGTATTCTTAAATTGTAAATTATTTGGTATCATCTTGCATTCCTGCTTATTTCACCAAAAACCCGGCCAACCGTCTAAAACATGAGTCTTGTTGGTACATTTGGGATGACCCCTACCTCTGGCGCACATGTAGTGATCATGTTATCAGGAGTTGTGTTCCCGATAGTGAGTTTCAGTCTGACCTTAGGTTCTTCCACACACTTGCTTGTGGGGGCCACTTTGGTCCCCAATGGACTGCTCGCAAGGTCTTAGATTCTGGTCTCTTTTGGCCCACATTGTTTCGGTATGCCCATGAATTCTGTAAATCTTATCCCCGCTGTCAAGGAATAGGGAATGTCTCT
This sequence comes from Viscum album, assembly GCA_963277665.1. Classification (NCBI taxonomy): domain Eukaryota; kingdom Viridiplantae; phylum Streptophyta; class Magnoliopsida; order Santalales; family Viscaceae; genus Viscum; species Viscum album. The sequence goes on along the minus strand of OY728141.1, from coordinate 1,275,788,692 downwards.
AAAATAAATGAGATGCCTCAACAACCCTTTCTCTTCCATAACATTTTTGATGTTTGGGGAATTGACTTTATGGGACCATTCCCCAATTCATTTGGGAACCTTTAAATTCTTCTGGAAGTGGATTATGTTTCAAAGTGGGTAGAGGCACGATCCACGAGGACAGATTATTCCAAGACAGTTGTGGAATTTTTGAGAACCCAAATATTCTGAAGGTTTGGATTACCTATGTTCATCATCAGTGATCAGGGTTCTCATTTCTGCAGCCGCACAATGCAATTTCTTTTGCGCAGGTATGGGGTTGGGCATCGAGTGTCTACTGCTTATCACCCACAAATAAATGGTCAAGCCGAAGTATCAAATAGAGAGGTAAAACAAATTCTTGAGAAAACGGTTCAGCTAAACAAAAAAGACTGGAGTCTTAGACTTGATGATTCATTATGGGCTTACCGTACTGCATTCAAAACACCAATTGGCATGCCACCATATCGGCTAGTTTTTGGGAAGATTTGTCTCCTCCCTGTTGAGGTAGAGCACCGGGCCTACTGGGCTATTAAACAATGCAATTCTAATCTTTCCGGTCTAGGTATTCAAAATAAGTTGCAGATTCAGGAGTTGGAGGAAATGCGAAAAGATTCATATGAGAACTCCCGAATTTTTAAGGAGTGAACCAAGGCATTCCACGACCATCTCATCCTTCATCGTCAATTCCAACATCGGGCAAAAGGTCCTCCTCTACAATGCAAGGCTGAAGTTGCACCCTGGTAAGCTTTGTTCCCGTTGGTTTGGACCTTACATTGTTACTAATGTCTCTCCATTTGGTGTTTTCCAGGTTCAAAATAAAGACACCAAGCAAACCTTCACTGTCAATGGGAAACGGCTGAAGCACTTCCATGAAGCCATTCCGAAGTCCCCAATGGAGGAACTCCATGTTCAAGAAGTGGTCTATGAATAACACTCACCAGGTTTTATCATTCCTCCCCACAGTCTATTTTATTACAGTGAGGACATTGCATTATCTAGGTGTGGGGGGTGGATACATTCCTAGGTTAGCTAGGATCTTTCATTATGGTAATTTCTCTTTTTATTTTATCTTTTTGGCCTCCTTTATGGTATTTTCATTTTTCCCCATCAACAATTTCGAAGTTCCATGATTTGGCAACCATAATGTGGGGAATGTAAAAATAGCATAACGAAGGCTAAAAAGAATATTTGTATGAATTTAACACCAGGGAGTGATTTTTAGTGAATTGGTTTTTTGTCAATGATATAAATGGTCGTATCTATGTGAAACCTTTGAGATGATTTATGCCCATTGTGTGAGTAGTTTTTGGGAAAATTGTATCAATAATATCTCCAAAAAAAATTGCACCAAACCACAAAGTGTGATTATTTCTTACTTAATAAAAGGTAAATATATGTTGGGTTAATATTTTTCATCTTTAAATGATCTTTCCATACGTTCATTCCTTATCCGATCTGTTTCATTACTGTACCAGATTGACCTATGTGTGTGTACCTAATGTCTGACTATTGTACGCCCTCAAAAAAAATTGTTGTGTCTTGGGAAGGTCAAAGAACCACTCCTCCTCAACCTTTGATCTTGTTATAACTATTTCAATTAGTGTTGTGAGGAGATCAAACAAGGGTTGAGAGATGAGTGTGAGATTTGTTCCAATTGCAACTTCAAAAAAAAATGTGGGGAGTGATGAAATGTGCAACATATGGGGATATCTAGGTCAGGAGCTTATGGTTTGACTTCTGGGAATGCTTAAATTAGTGGGTCTTGAAATATGATTGCAAAGGATGTAGGACAGGTTCGGTGACAAAACCATTTAAGCTGAAAAATGTTAAAATAACATATATTTATTGGATAGCAGGTGGAAGGAATAGCATGGAATGGTTTTCACACACACACATGGAGATTTAGTGTCATGGTTTACTTATGAATTCCTTTCTCAATTGGGTATCATGAATATTTTTTTAATTTCTCTATGATATGATTTATGAGACAACTTTTTCTATTTTCACTAGGAAGAACTCCTTGGTGTGATTCGTGCATCGATAAATAAAATTTACTCAAATGATAAATCTTCAGGATGTTGGAAATGTATTTATATATATGCATCAATATATTTGGATATATGAATTTTCCCAGGAGTGCAAATGTTTAGGTGTGGGGGTGTGATCGTACCACGATTCACTATTTCATTTTCACCCTTACACCACTGTGCTAAACATATTTTGTATTAAAAATTATAAAAATATTATCAAATTGTGATTCATTTTTGATTCAGTAATTTTGTGTTTATCACTGTTAAATAGGGAAATGATACTTGTTTTCAAAATTACAATGTAGGTTGAGGTGATTGGGAGGGCCCATGATGAAGTCCTTGAAAAATGGGTCAAACTGCGCAGGATCCAAGAAGTTCAGTGGACTAAAATACATACTGACACTAAACCGTGCATCCAAATGGACAGATATTTTGTGGGCGTATCCAAAACTCATTGGGATATAACTTTGATTTAGTAACCCAAGAGACATTCGGCCATTAAGGGGCCCAACCAAACTGATCTGTCCAAGCCACCGAATTTGTACCAAGTCAAATGCGGTGTTCTGTATTTTATTGATAACATGAGCTGTTGTTGTCCAAACTGTTCCAAACCTTCCGTGGAGATATTCAAGAGGTAGGTCTACAAATTTTTTATTTTCTTGAAAGCTAGATAAGACTGTCTGTAGGCCCAAACGCATCGTGCAAGTGGATTGATGAAATCTGTGTGCCCAAAACCACCTTCAACATTTCCTATAAAAGGCCACCTTGGGATCCTCATTTGTAAGTTAGGCCAAGGAGTGAAGTGCTGCCAATATGGAGTCCCATAGGAGTCCCCTAATCAACTTGGAGGTTCTGGAGGCCCCTATCCTCATAGGGGGATCAACAATGAAGAAGGAGTTCAACCCGAGCTTCCTCCTGCTCCCGATGTCGAGCTAAAAGTTGGGTGTTCGTTGTGAGGGAGCTACACACATGTCAAGGGAGTTCCGATGCATAAACTAGATACTGTTTTGGAGTAATTTGGGTGTTTAATCATTTCATTCCATGTATCTTATATTAGTTCAGATTTGAATGCTTTATTTGATACATGTGAGTGTTATGCTCTTAATTTCTAGTCGATCAGTGTGAGGTTTTGAGTGCGTGACTTGTGTTGTTCTGATTGGACATCACAAGAATCCTTTTCATACCCACCTTATTGAGATTTCAATATTCTTTGGAAGCTCTTATTACATTCATAAGTACTGGACCTTGACAATACGATTGTTACATCAAGGTTTGGTCCTTAAAGCACTGAAATAAAAGCATAGGAATTAATCGGGATTCCAATTAATTCCAACCAAAGAATTACTCTAAACCTAAGATGAATCTCTATGAACAATGAACGTGATATGTGTGTAGTGAAATCACATCGAAACTTTTATCTCATATTTCTCAAAGTCCACTTGGGCACTCATCCTTTAAGCTATTTCAACTAAGTCATTGTTTTAAACTATTTTCAAAACCACCCCCTCTCTTAGTCATTTTTATTAAAAATACACACTCTAAAACTACCAACACTCCTTGAGAGATGACCTAGGTTTTACCCTAGACTATAAATCAACCTTAAAAATATAATCAGTTTGACGTGTCACGATAGCACGATCAACTTTCTACAGAAAGGCACAAACCACCTGCCTTGATGCTAGGGGATTGATATACTTGAACCACGATGCCTGATTCACCTTAGAACGGAATAGATCTAAGAAAATGAACAAAACTCTCAACCCACAATAACATAAAAATGATGAGTAACCATGGAACAAGGATAAGGGAGAAGGGAGAGCTTACTGAGGCGATCCCAATGCAATCGACGGTGGCAGGAATGGAGATCATAAGGAGGTACAGAGGCTCGAAGAAGATCTGTTCATATGGGTTGATCTCGGACGAACAGAACCAAGAAGAAGACGCTTCTTTGCGTCAGGCGCGACCCCGATGAGTTTGATGAAAAAAAAGAAAAGTACATGGCCTTTACTTTTAGAGTACACGGTTTGTACTAGGTTTTTCGTACTCCACCAAAATCGGCCTTCACGTCACCCCTACACACCATGTGTGTGGCCCGATCATGGCCAGCACACGGCTTTGCGCCGGAGAAGAGTACACGATGAGTACTCAGAAAGTACACAGCGTGTACTTAGAAATTTTCTAGAAACTCCATTTTTCTAAAAAAACTATAGAAAAAGGAAATGAGTACCTAAAATAATGATTTGGGTTCTTACAATAACCCATATAATATGTATGCTTAGTCCCATTAATTATTTTTCTTAATAAAGTGAAATTTCAATGAAGATTGTATCCATAGAGGAAAAATGGAGGACCATTTTCAAATTACTTATCTCAGCATATGCATGAGTATCATCTCATAGCTAGTATATTAAAAAAATTTCTTAGTTGGATCTAGTGCATGTGGGTTCTAAATGAGTTAGATCAATAGAACCCGGTTGTTTAGTACCTGATTAGATTTCCTATTATTAAGGATGTTTTGTTGTCATTTCATGTTGTTAATTTGTATAATAATTTAATGTGATTTTGTATGTTGAATATCTTTTGTAATGAAAGGTCATAACAACTCCTAGTTATGATGATAAACTATAGGTTCCACAAAATTATTCTTGATCCCTCTTTTATGAATAGATGGAATTATTTGATATCAAATAGGCAATGAAATATATCATGTGTAAGAGTCTAAAAAGACCTTGAATCATCTTCTCATGTTATTCATCCTCGATAATATATATGATAAGAGGTTATGCGAAAGGATCCGTTAAATGGAAATCCACATTTCTATGTTTCATTTGGACTTTTCATCATGTTGATGTGTGTATTGGGCCTTAGAATTTATGATTATAATGATCAGATATCATGAATCATGTGTTATGATGTGTTGATGTGAAACATGAAAATATATAATCATGGTGATGTAGGATATGTTAGGTACATCATGAGTGATATATCATTAATGTAAAATGAAATAACAGATTTATCCATATTATCTATTGATAAAATATAATATCTCAAGAAATTTGATGGATGTGAAACCACATAAATAAATCAATCAACAAGGTTTTCAATGGTAGAATGAATCTCTATATTTCTATAAATGAGACATCGAGTATATAGGCTGATGGAACCGTTATGAAACCTTCATGATTTGAAATATTATTATATAAGGATTATATAAGCTGGTAAACATTCACTGGTGGTTGGATGTCATTTGAAAATTAACTTCATTCACGATTGATTCCTTGGAATGTTCCAAGATTCTAACCTTATAATTTTAGTATTTATGCCTAAAAAGTCATAGATGGTCAGACACTATATATATCCAAAATCGTAGATAAATTCAAATATATAATTTAACAACATAGAATAAATAATATTTTTTGGGTTATATATGATTTCTATAATTAAATCCCACCATATTTGAATGAATAATTGAGTTAAATAACAATATTAAATATTTATTTTCATATTTTATGAATATTGAATTTACTTTATTTGACGTCGAACAATGGAGTGAAATTTATTTATTAAAAAAATAGTCAATTTTTTATTGGTATAATTAGATGACTGAAAGAATACTATTTTTATTAGTCTTCTGGGAAATAATATAAATGACATTTAATTAATTATTACTAAAGGAGATTCACATGTCAAGGAATTAATAGTAATATTATTAAAATAATTTTACATGAGTTCAATAAATAATTCTAATAATGTAAAGGGTTTAGGGTTTAATTTCCAAAAACTAAAAATTAAATAATAAATGTATTTTTATAAAAGTTTCAAAAAACACAATTGTTGTACATAATAGATTGAGTGAGACACGCTCAATAATTGGAGAGGGATCATGAGATATGTAGATCTATCCTATAATCCTATATTATGAAAATGTGAAAATATAATGAGTATTTAATCTCATGATAGGAAGAGGGGATGCGCCCGTAAGGGGAACCTCCACGGCGCTAGGGTTTCCCTATCGCCGCCATCCCGTTCTCGGTTGGCTGCGGCTCTGCTTTTCGGTTCTCAGGGAGATCACAGCATGCTTCTCTTGATGTGTCGATGACGAGGCTCAATTTCATATTTCAAGAATGCTAAAAGTTTTAGATCATTGGTTTTGAGGGTTCGTGGGTACTCTGGCGGCGTCATGGGTTGTAGCCAACAATGGGCTTCTGCGGCGTTGAAGACTCGCATCTTCAGTGGGCTCGGTTTCCTTGGTGGTGTGGTGGAATATGTGGTCGATATGCATTTTGATATGGTCAGAGGTTGTAGCCACGTCTCATCTGAGTTATTTGGGTGGATTTGCATGCTCCTCGAGCGATGGCGGTGACGATATTGGTTTGGTATATTTGCAGTGGTCGTCTTCCAGCATGGATCTACGCTTGTGGTGATGGTTTTATTTATCTTTGTTTTCATGATTTGATTTTGGTTCTCTCCTTGCTGCATCTTCTGGAATGGCCTGTTTTAAAGGTTCTATGCTCCCATTTCTCTAGCTTCCAGATCCAATATACCTTCCAGGTCAGTTGAGTGTCTTGGTTCAGAGGAGGTTTTGGGTTTGTGCGAGCGGCAGGGTTTCCAGGAAGCTCCGGGAGATGCAACAGTGGAGTAGGATGGCATTGGTGTCTATGGAGTTCATGAAAGTGGATGAATCTCTTGTTTTGATGGCGGATTTTGGTGGAGCTCAGTGGTGTTTTGGTGTGTGACTTGAGGCAGGGAGGTACTGGTTTCCCATGAAGGTTTATGTTGTCGGAATTTTTGAATCTGGATTTGGGGATTTTGGAATGTGACAACGACATTAGGATTGTGTTCTGATTATGAGGTTATATTTCTGGATCGTTGTTTGTTCAGTGTTTCTTCCTCATAATGGTGATTCAGGAGATGATATGGCCTTATAATGGAGAATACGGTGAGCTGGAGTATGGACAATGACAAGAGTTGTGGGTTTTGAGGATGCGGCATCAATGGCCGGTGGGTACTTTCCCGTGATATCTGACAAAAGAGATGATGTTGACAGTGAGGTGGTTCGATGTCAGGGGCGCAACTCGAGGAGGATCACAGATCAAGGGTCTGAGTCCCAAGGCATCGCATCATGGCTGTTTAAATTTTGCATTAAATGTGTATTTCATTTAAGCGGTTCTTTAAATTTTGGGTTTTGGTAATCTCGTGTTGGTCCGGTTCGCACTCACCCAAAAAGCGGATTCTGAAAATCAAAAAAAAATTTATTTTTCATTCTATAATCTCATGAGAGGAATTACTCTATGGTCAACCATGAACAATGTAAGAAATTGATATTGTCCATGAAATCAAAAAAATATTTTACGACATAATTCAAATACTGTGGTTCACATGTGGATAACTGAAAGATGGATTCATCATATAAAACCTACAACAAAATGATGTAATAAATAAATTTTTCATCTAGATCACCAAAAAATAGAATTACATGATGTGGAAATTCTATTTCTACAAATAAATTAATTACAAATTATATGTAATAGTACTTCAGTTAGGGTTATGGTGTCTTCATATAGTCTTGTAATTATACCTTTTCAATGGAAATGATGTTTTGATCATGTGATACATTGGATGTATGTGATTTACTACTAAAAAATCCATAATGTTTATTCCCTCAAAGGAATTTTTTCCTACGCCCTGAACATATACACATGTCTGGTCCATATGGATAGAGCATATAGGCCATAGTATATTTTGGGTCAATGATGGTTCCATAGTCATTGTATAAGATTTTTTTGACCTGAAAATTATATGACATAAAGACGGTAGATTCTGTCACCAGTTCAGATCATGCTAATGATGTACTAAAGCTTGGTAGATGCATAATATGTGTAGCCACCACTTGTTACACCCTGGGGTCCATCATTGATGCGTGATACAGTTTTATCTCTTTTATATTTAGTAATTATTACTGTGATGCACCCGTTATTGTTCATCTCATTGTGATGTGTGCTGTAAATCATTTACTATTGGCCAAAGTGGGGACACATTTACCTATTTTGATAGGTTAGAGTCTATGTTTGGTTGTTTTAATTTTTTTCTGTTATTACAACATTATTTATGTCGTTGTTTGTGATTATTATATATTTTATTTGTATTCATATTACAAATAAATATCACATGTTCATAGAATTAATTAGAAATCGGATTAAAGGTTTATCATTTGGGAGGCATAAGATGATTTATTTCTCACCCCGTGTATATTCACTTTTTCGTGCGTATAGACCTGATAACTACCTTCACATTACAACACATGTTGTTTTGTGAAAATAGATCATGCATAGTACTTTGTGATCAAGAATTTATATGACACTATATGGGGAAATGTATTGTAAGAGATATTATACTCCACCATACATAGACAAATATGGAGAGATAAATTAGCTAGGTTCTGACCTAGTCCATGAAATGATATAGATGTTTCAGATCTGTTAGTGATTAATTGATGTTGGAAAATTGATAAAGGAGTTTTACAGTTAATCATTTATGAGATATTGAGTTATAAGTGGGTGATAATGTGTTCCATCAAAATCACCTTTGAAGTATGTTGTGATATTTTTTGAAGAATGAAAGCCTTATCCATAGTTATATCGATTCCTTTGAGACATTGATCATGTTAGAGATGTAGATTATTTCTTACAAGTTTCCACAATCATCTCAGATGTACATGATGTGTTCCATATATCCCTTTGTATGATGTACTTACCATATCTGAATAATTTACTATGATTAGTACCTAACCAATTAAAAAATGACAATTATTTTTAAGGAAACCATTTAGAATTCATAGACCATAAGTTATTTTTTCTCTAAAATAGTAAAACAAATAAAATAATAAATTATATGGTAATATTAATTAGTTTTCATATGTTACATGGAAAAAAGAGGATATAATGAGGGAGAAGTACCCTCACTTGTTTTCATCCATGTGAAAAAAAACTGAAAGTGAAATTATTTTAATGTGGGGTATAATATAATACCCTAGAATTTTCCTTCGTAAACAAAAACTGTCTCTAATTGATTTCACCAAACACAACACCGAAACCAAACACATAATGAATGATTTAAGCTAGATATAATTTAAATGGTATAAATAGTTGTTAAAAATTTACTATATATATATATGAATAATTATAAAAATAAAAAAATATATTAATTTATACACATCTAAACATATAAACATATAAACATATAAATATATATATATATATATATATTTAATTATATTATATTATAAATATATATTAACAATATAAAAGGAAATAAAATAAACAATAAATATGGAATAAATTTGTAAAATTAGGAAGAAAATATTTTTTATCTATAACATAACTACATCCAATTATAATATATTTTTATATAAATATAGAATAAAAAAATAATTAATTAGTAATATATTAGATAATAAATTGTTCATATACCAAAATCTTTTTTCCTTTAAAGATATATTTTTGATCTATTTAATGTTTTTAAATAATAATATTTTAAAAAAATTTATAGAATTCTAATTTGATAAACATAACTTCATTCCTGGATTTAACATAACTGTATTATCTTAAGATGATTTCTTAGAATATTTATATATAAATAAATTTTAATAGAACAATTACTTAATGTATTAAGAGGTAATTTTTTGTAGAAAATTATTATTCAATAATTATTATTACTTTTTTTCAAACACAATATTGATTTTATAACAAACGTCACTAATAGTTTTCAAAATTTGTTAATATTTGACATTAAAATCATATTTTTGTTCTTATATTAAGAATAGGAAATTATCACCATTAAAAATAGAATAGAAAAGAATTATTATTTTTAACATATAAATATTTTATCAAAATATTTATTTAATTTTAGGAATAAGGATAATAATAGGATGAATAATGATATTTATCACAATAATGGTAAAATAACATTTTTTACAAGTTGTATTATTAATAAAATGATTTTTTTTCAATCACATTTTAATTTATAAATAATTACATAAGTATAGTGCTAAATATTATCTATCATTAAATTTACACTAATTCAATTGGTAATAATAACTAAATAATATTAAGAACACAAAAACTCATTTATATATAAAAATTTATTTATTATATATTAATATAAATGTTGATTCTATGATTATTAGAAATTTATTTAGATTTAATGGATAATAAACATAGGTTTAGAACTTTAATATTTGGTAACATGGGTATTATTTTATTTTTTAAATTAACATATAAATTACATTGTTAATGATTACTTACCTAGGGAAAATGAAATCCTTTAAATGTTGAATCCTAGAGTAAAATATGTGAAACATGTTTAATGAATTCATGTATAGTATTGGATGAGCATATTTTTAACGAATTCAACAAAAAAAACCCATTATAATGAAATTTTTGAGTAATTATTGAATGAATTGAATATTGATATTATGTTATTGTAAAACGTAATACCAAATGGGCTCATGTAATCACTTATAAAGGGTGATCACTTCAACCTCTTCTAGATTAAACACCCCATTAAAATGCCCACTGAAAATACAAAAAAATTGTTTTCCCTGTAATTTCATTTCTCATAATTAGGCCCCTGAACTATATTATAATGCTTAATAACATAACTTGTATGGAGGTCACTAAGAGAAGATCATGTCTCTAAAATATGTGTTACATTATTTGCAAAAAAAATCATTAATTATTCTCTTTAAAATATATTATGTAAATGAAAATATAATGAAATATGTATCATTATTATATGTTTTTTATTATAGTATTGGAATTACTATTAGTTATTACCATCCATTTTCTAATTAAAACAAAGGTTTCATTAGTTTATTTTTCCACCTACCACCTATAGAAAAATTTTTCTTAAATATTTCCAAGCCAATATAATGGATGGTAATAGTTAGTATTTATTTATTTATAAATAATATATATAATTAATAAGTATCATTATTATGGTATGTTAAATGTTCTAAAATATGAAATGACCACTATAAGGTAATCCAAGGATATTGATAGAAAACCCTATACCATTTCATCACTATTATCATTTTTATGAATGATGAATAAAACTCCAATGTAATCGAAAAATAAAAATATAATTAGTTATAAAAATCTAATAATAACACACTTAATGGTGTTAATGTTAACATATTTGGGTGGGAAATATAATATACATCACTTTTATGAACATAGTTTAGAGTAGTCAAGATTTTGAACACCCTTGCTCTATAAGATATTACAAAAAATATTACATGAAGAAAATTGTGATTAATTTAATGTATAAATGTAAAAATATATGAATGATATATTGAAATTTATAATTAATAAGTCTATATTTATTATATATAATTTTAAATGAATTGCATAGAAACCAACATTAATTATAGGGTACTTGGTAACTAAAATTTCTTCTTTATTGTTTTAATTTTTATCATTCTCTTATGTAGAAGAAATTTCCTTTTTGGAATTGTTTAATATCATTTTCTATGAAAAAATAAAATTTATAAATTCAATTTTTATGAATATTTTTATTTTTATTTTTCATAAAAAAAATTAATTCTTTTTAAAAATTTAATTGTAACTATATCTTTTATAATGATGAATACAAATTGTTTTTAAAATGATATTTTTATTAATTGTTGTCATAATATAAAAATGATATATATCATATGGAGTTATGGATTTATTTTTCACCATATAATTTCATTTATCTTCTTTTTGGTACCAAATTCAATAAGCCATAATGATATTTTATAATATTTGGATGCTTTTCGAAACCAACTTTTACTTCAAAGCCTTCTTTATGAAAAGTCAATGATTATCATTTTTATATTATTGAAATAACATATATTTATATGGGGTCTTTATGATGTGAAAATTGAATGATTTTAATGTTTCATTCATAAGTATGGATCAAGATCAGTGGGGCCCTGCATCTCCCAATGATGAATTTATAAAATGATGATATATCCTTATATTATTATATATCAGTAAATTTTATTTTCTCATAAGAATGAGAATTAACGGTGTGGATTATAAATGTAATGTTTTCTGCACTATTTTACATTCTATATTTTTGATATTTTATGCATTATTATAATATTTACTCATAGTTTGTATCATTAATGTTATGTTACCCCATCATAGTGTTTTTCCATGTTATGTGATGGTATTCATTTTGATCTTCTACTGTCATGATTAAATGTTCATGTTAAATGATTATATTCCATTTTATTAATATTATGTTTCTATATTTATATTTTGTGGTAGTATATTGTTATTAAATTTACATTGAATATCACATTTTTTATTTCAATCACCCATGATGTTGTGAGATTTTTTGTATGCTTTGGTTTTCTTAATATTCAAGAAATTATTCATGGAAATTAAATATTAACCTCTTAATGAGTATTAATTCCACCAATTTATTATACATTTTTACTAGGTTATAAGTATTATTTTTACTAATTTTATTTATTCAATATAGTCTTAAATTGATTAATTAAATATAAATTATCTTGAGTTTAAAAAAATAAACATATTTGTTGGCAACTATCCAAAGACACTGAAACAATCGGTCCATGGGATATAATTATTTATGATGTATAATATTTTAAATAATTTAAATGATTTTGAAATAAATTAATTCTTAGATATGATCTCTATATATACTAATCTCTAACTCACATCATAACAATTGATTAACGCCTTCTAATTGGTTCTCACTCCTTTGTATCAATACAATTTTGATCAAGATAGAACTAGAATAATAATGATAAAATATATTTTTGAATTAATAAAAATTTCCACCCACTTGTATGAATTTATCAAACCCACTATAATGGAATTATAATAGTCTTTATTGGTGAAAATAATTGAAATTTATCTATATGTAAAAATTATAATCATGCTGAAATTAATAATAAAATTCAATTTTTACATTTTAGAATGATAATATTGTCCCTATTGAAAATAAATATTAATCACATAGGATGATATATATGGATTGTGGAATATAAGTGAATATAGATGCATGTTTTCAATAGATTTATATACCCAAAAACCATCATATAATTATAAATTCATTCCATCCAAGGTTATACAATAAAAAAATATTGGAAAATATTCAAGTTATTTTAATTTTGACTTAAAAATCAGATATATTTTACATGTACTGACCAAGTAAGGTTTTTACCGGATTCTTTATAATAATTATTTGAACCCCCAAAATCATAAATATGAACACCAAGAGTGATATTGTAATTAAGATGTGAAATTATATCATATAATCATAAAATTGAACATAAAATATATTATCATTAATAAGGAATCCATAACATGGAATTTAATATCAGTTAAATGAAATTGAATATCTGTAAAAGAGATAAAGGGAATCTACCTAGTATAAAAAATATATTGTTAATGAAAAATTCATGGCTTCAAAATAAATTGTGTTTTTCTTCATAATCAATTAAATTGGAATAATTATCCAAGGATATATATTACTATGGATTTCATGTATCATTATATGAATATATAAATATAAATGAATTTTGAATATTGTAAAAAATGCTCAACATCAATTATAAATATATTTTCCATGGAACAAAAAGAATCAAATTTAATGAAATGGAAGTAAAATACCAAGATGATGTGATATCAGAAATAAATTAAAATTTCGTCAAAACTATTCAGATATTTGTCTTAACTCATAATATTATATTAAAGAATAAGACCTAAAAAAATAGCCTATTTTTTAATATATCCATGAATTTATCAAATAGAAGAATGTTAATATCACAATTATTAATGATTTAGACAAAATCCCTACAAATAATTTTTTCCTATTGAAATATTTAAAATTATTGAAATTTTCTGGATTTTTTTAAAAAATTATTCACTATATTGGATTGTTATATTTTCAAAAGAATGTTATCATAAAATTATAATATCCATTTATACTCTTATTCTTAATAAAGTTATAATAACTAAATAAAATAATCTGGTTGTAGATAAATGAGTAGAATTATATTGATTCCACTCTCAATATTTCATTAATAATGAATCAATGAATTAAATCCCAAAAAAGTGGAAAATTAGATAATTAATATGTCAACTAGTCACTCCTATGGAAGAAATGATTAATTTATTATTAGATTAATAAAACCAATTTTATCACACAATTCTTCATCACTGATATACAATGTAATACAGAGGCATTGAATATATTAGGGGGATAATTTAATTCAATTTTTGGAGTTATCATCTATAGATTGATGGGATGGATTATTTTTAATAATTTAGATAATATTAAATAATTTTGAGTCCATAAAAATTTTTAACTGATAATGGATGATTTTTTATAAAAAAAATAGGTTATTCTGAGAGAGGTGACTGTAGATGTCATTGAGTGTGATTTTTCAGATATCCCTTTGGTTTTGATTGATAAAATGGTGTTATCTAGCTTCCAAGGAAATTATAAGTCTCTAATTGATGATATTGGGCCACCTCACCCAAAAATCAGTCACTTATCATAGTATAAAAAAAAATTGTCTTATTACCATTCTTTATAACAAAACATACTCACAATTGTGAGATGGTGGAAACCTTTTTTGATAATTTCCATTGATTTTGAAATGTTTCCAATAGGAATGGTTTCTCAATGTCATAATAGAGTGTGAAAATATTATTTCATGAGGCATATATGATATAATGGGGATTTATTATTCATTCATTAATTAAACAATATTCCATTATATCAATGAAATACAACTGAAACAAATATTAAATGTTGAAAAAATCCAAATATAAAATAAGTTATTAAGGGGTACGTAAAAAATATTTTAGATTATTGATATGTATACACAATTTATAATATCCATTATTTCATTATAGTTAGTGATTACCAAAAATTACATATAATGGAAGTTTTTAGCAATAAAAATGAGTTGATTCTTTCAATAATGGTGACAAATTATAGTTTTCTCCTTCATTATTGGAGAAGTTCTCACTGAATAAAAATGCCCACATTCCAGTTTTATTTTTGGACTAAATCTATTAGTGATAGGATAAAAATAAAATTAATTAAATCTGTGATGTATTTTCATGATAATATCAAATTATAATACAACCAATGTTCTTTGAAAAAAATCATTCACAATTCTATTTAGAACATTTTCTAACTAAAAGGTCCCCTCTTGAGTTTATAGAGGACCAAAAAAAATTAAAATGGTACATGATAGTCGTTGATTAAAATATTCTATAGACGATCACAGATGTGTTTATTGTCAAATTTATATAGAGAGACACATTATTGATTTTTTAGAACCATAATCATCTTATTCCATTACTCGAATAAAATAATTATTCATAAATGAGAGAAGTGAACAATTATGGTTAACAAAGGTATATTCCTATGGAAAAAATTTCACTAGTAGAGGTATTGAGGTGTCCATAACCAATAGAGTAGTGATCTATATATTTATTCCACCACAATACATTTAATATTTTTGTAGTTTCCTTGGGGTCATCATATTTTAAAGGTTTTTCATCATTATTTTCTTCAAAATAACCAAGAATCAGTATTTATATATAAGAAATGATACACCATTAATTATTATGAGATAATTATTTAATATTTGAAAATTTAAAAGATGAGGATAAATTTTCAACATATAACATGTTCCCATAATGGTCTGTTTAATTTCATAAAATTTCCATATATATTTTTTAAATTGTATGGGATTTTTTTCGAGACCACACACTTTGACTACACATGATTCTGAGACTGAGTGAGCCCAGAATAGATTTTTTTAACTTTTGTTAACTTCAATTATGTAAACATGTGAGTGATATTTTCTTAAATTTGAACTGGAGGTCATATAAAAAATTTGAGGGCACCGTTGAACTCGAAATGCTGGGATTCACCTAAAATGGACATAACTTTGACCGACATGTGTCAGACAGAAATGACTATTTTCAGACTGTTTGGAAAATAATAATATTACTTTAAAAGTTATTTTATTTTATTTTACACTGCTGAGTGGTGAATGACGGAACTATGGTGTAGTGATGAGGCACATTAATCGAAGGTCATTAATGAATCATTTGGAGCATGTGTAATAGCTAAGCTATTTCATAAATAAAACAGCATAACGATGGAATGTCGCAGTGTAATAGAAACACTGTGACATGTTTCCTTTTTTATGGAATGATTTGTTGGACATTGGAGAATTAAATGGAAAACAATTCTCTAACGAACCACTAGTGTGATTTCTCTCCAATGATGAATGAAGAACACCTGCAGAATGTTAAAAACATCGACACTCGTCGAAGAATGGACCCTGGGAAGCAATGAATGCCTTCGACTACTCGAACCTTCATGGCTTGACCACATCAACAACGAACTTCTTTAAGGTAGGGGTTGTTTTGGTATATGTTTTCCCTATTCTTCTTTTTAAATGAAGAATGTGGATCATCCCACAAATAGGTTGATCCAAGGATAGTATGTTCTTGCGGTAAGGTGATGTTTCATTGGTTTTCTTTTCGGGGATGAAATATTGTCGATGGTAAATCATTACCAACCATCCCTTGCATTATACTTCTTACACGGAGGGCCCGGGAAGACATAAACAAGGCCTGACCCTCCCTCCGCCTTTTTGCATTATTGGTAGATGAATTTTTTTAACTGAGAAAAGGAATTTTCGAAGTCTTTTAAGAAAATGTGATGCCCCATAAATGTCATAGGATCAGTTGGAATAAATAATGGACCACCAAAGTCAACCCGGCTGTTTGTGGAGAATTCTAGTTGAGTTCCACGATGGAATGCTGAGAGGATCGCCGCTCCAGGAATAGTTCACAATAAAGCAACACGAACATTGGCTATGTCAGTGGACGGTGTAAGTAGATGCAGCTGGGAGGCCATGTCTGTAATGGCCAATTCTTTTTCAATGGAAATTATCTTCTCATAATTATGTCATAAAATCACATGAAAACTCAACACAATGAACTACTAAGTGCTATGTGACCTTTAAACATAAATTTGTCACTTCTGTGTTTGGAATTTCGAAAATCCGATATACAAGGTTGTAATCAGTATGTTGTTCAGTGTCCGATAAGGGAAACATAATATTTGGTGAATAGTAACCTACCCTAATGAATAGTAACACAACCTTATGTATAGTCATATACCCTATTGAATTGTAACCACACCTATGGTGGTATGAAAACAATATTCAAGTTGGAAGTACGATATACCTATATTTTAGAATAAGTTAATGAATGTTCTAAAACTGGTTTTGATAATAAATTATTATTTTAATTAAATATTAAATTAATCATATTTAGAAAATAATTTTTAAAAAATGGAATTCATTTTTTGGATTCTACACATCAAAAAATGGTTAGGGTATTTTTTTGTTATTTTTCTAAAATACTTGATTTTTTATGAATAGTAGAATTCGATAATTCACAATAAATGCTAAATAATGGATTAATTGAGTAATCGATGATGTTCTGAGGATGTAATACCACTTGGTTCGGGATGACATGATAAAATCACATTTAATGGTCATGAAATACTTAGTATTCTATGTCTTGTGAAAGTAATAATAAATTAATGATTATAATATTATGAAATCCCTGCTCTCCTCCACTGTAAAAATCCCCCTTCAATCCCTCTTCTCTTCACTCCTCTCAAGCCTAGTTTCTTGCCAATATTCTTCACAAATATCTCCCCAAGCTCCTCTAACAGGTCTAAATTCTCTCATCCCCCTCAAAATACTAAAACCTCTACCCTTAAGTGGTTCTCAGAGGTTGTCTCAAGAGGTAAATTCCTCGTTCCAATTCCATTATTTCTTTTAAGTTCTCTTTCTTTTTGATTCTTTCCTCACCTCCCTTCACAATAATAGTATGATAAATCCAGTAACATAAATGTACTATAATTTATTCATGATAATGGTATATTTCTTTATCTTATCTCCTTTTCCCATCCTTTTAATTGAAAGAAATGAGTGCACCGTTTGATATGTGCTAATTTAGCACATTCAAGGACAATGCTTTATAAATTTCTATTATTATACTTAAATATAGTAATGAAACCACTTGTGTTATAGTTGAACCAGAATATTTTATATTTATTATAACTTATTTTTGGTTCTGTAATCCCTTTGTACAAATGGAATTAAGTTATAAAAACAAAACATGTTCTTTGTAATCAAACAGACCATCTAGGAAAAACCGTTTTCACAATAGTGTTAAATAATATTTCAACATCACACTATGTAACCTAATTAAAATTAAAACCATGTAATCTTTTATATGTGAACTAAATAATATAACCACAATTTGGGACAACCACTTTGATCTTACATATAATCCAAACTTGAATATAAGTGAACCGATATTATAAAGTAAAGTAAACAATTGAGGCCGAACAGTGAAATTGAACATTATAACTAATCAAAAAAGGATTCGAATGAAATAAAAAGGGTTATAATAAATTAATTAAATATATAAGTGGTTTTGTACTTATTAATTAATAATCCTACATTTTTTTATTCAGGTCTTTAATAACAAGTGGAGAATACCAACTGATTTAAGGTATGGGATCCTCTCTTTTTCACTCTTAATCAATATTGTTCTCTATGCTATACCTTTTAGTGTAATATCAAATAATGGGATTTGTTTTCTCACCTCCACCATACTTCACTAATTTTGTATAAGTGATTTGATAACCCTTATCTCTCTTATCAATCCCTCTTAGTTACACCTGATACTATGCTGATAAACCATAAAGGATTCTACCCGAACATCCTTTCTTCCATCGGGTTGCTCTATAATTCATTTTACCAAAATGTAGTTGTATTTTCTTTTTATATATAACATCGAAATTCTGTTTATATGCTTGAAACTCATTTTCCATGATCCATATCTCATTCTCTTTTGGCGATATACATTCTTTTAAGTGAATCTCTCCTCGATACTTCCCAATAAGCACTCTAATTTTAAAGGGACTTCCCGACCTATTACCCAATTTCAAGTGCACTCTATAATTTGTTTTAAGACCCCATTAGCTTTATAAATTCAGTATTTATATTATGAAATCCTTCTTGGTTCAATTCTGGTTTTATATAAAATAATTTCTTCCTTACTATTTTAAAAGTTCTATAGTATTTTCCTTAAAACTTCCCAAAAAATATTTTAATGTTAATGTATCTCAAATAAATTTCTTATGTGATGTCACTAGTATTTGTTACCACCTACCATGTTATATGACTATATTACCTTATTAACTTCCTTGTATGTTGTAATCCTTTTCCTTCATGGACACTTTAATGATACAGTCATTGGTTATGATTTATGTCATTATTGTGGTACCCAATTATCTCTATCGGTAACCATATGTTTATGAACAATTGATTATGTATGATTACACATGTGGAAAGAATATTTATGTGGTAAGAATATTTATGTGTCAATAATATTCATGTAATTTTTGAGATGGGTGCTCACATATACCAATCCAATGCATTGGGTAATGTTGAGCCTAATGAGATGAGATATGAAACGAGATTGGCGGTTAGCCTTGACCCGTACTAAAATGGGAAATGGGATTGGTGGTTAGCCTTGACCTGTAATAATGAAATGTTTTATGATTCTGTAAAATTTATATGATTTCATGTTTATATGATCTAATTCTTATATTAAATGATTTTATAAGTTTCAAGCTTTGGATATCATTATGTCATGCCTCTTAACTCATGTGCTTGGGATGTATCCTTATGTTCATTCCCTTACTAGGATTTTTAGCTCATCCATTTTTTCATGAGTTCCCTAGGGTACCCTATGCAGATGTAAGGGTTCAATGGAAGTTAAGAGATATTTATGGAGATTAAATAAAAAAGTGTTTATTTTTCGCCCCATATTTTATGTTATATGTACCTAGTCTTCCATGAAACTAGACTTAATGATCCTTGGCTTGTACTCTGATGATTAATTATTCTTATAATAAATCAATGTTATATGTAAAAGGATCGGATCTCTAAATTTGGTATCAAATGATGGTCTAGTTATTTTTGGAGATTAGGAATAGGGAACCTTAGTGAGAACCTTAAGGATGAGCCTAGTGTAAGAAAAAAACCCTAAATTTTTGAGGGAATTGAGTACGTTGTTTATCACGAAAATACATCCCTTTTGGATATGAGTAGGTAGTGGAGGCTCTAGAATAGATGTATCTAGGGGTAAAACCAGAGAACACTGCTTTGATATAGACTTGAATGTGAACTGGTGCATAACAACAGGTCTTTACTGCACTCTTGGTTACGACAATCCTGGGGGATATGCTTCGGTAGATTCACGAGCTTAGTACAAACTGTTATTATGGGACAAAAAGAATCCCATAAGAATATTTCTTAAGAAATAGATCAAGGATTACCTGGATATAAACCTAAAGAATCACAAGTTAGGATGTACTTCTCCTTTATAATTTTATCCTTTTATTTTCAAAGTTTCCTTTTAATGATCAATAGATAAGTATTCAAGACCTCTATTTATAGGTTAATTTTCTTAGTTTATGGTTGGAAATATAAGAACACATTCCAACAACCAATGTGATAGGCAATGTGATGATTGCCCTATTGATATACTTGATGTGATAGAAGCAGGTGTTCAAAAATTCATGGATGTACTTGCTCAGCTGGCTCGAGTTATGAATAATAAAATGAATCAGGTGGAACATCTACCTCCTCCAAGGAAAGAGCAAGTTCCCGTAGAATCCTTTATGCGAAAAAGGCCTCCCATGTTTAGCGGGTCTTCTGATCCCATCTTAACAGATCAATGGATTAACACAATTGAAAAGATTTTCTCCGTCCTCCAGTGCTCGGAAGAAGAGAATTTTGTTCTGGTGGTCTATCATTTTGATTGGGAAGCTGGTCAGTGGTAGGCACTGATCATGAATACAATGCCCAAGAGGAAACTGCTTCCATAGATTGGGAGGAATTCAAGAAGATGTTTTTCAAAAAACAAATTCCTTGAACCCTCTGTCTCAAGAAGGAAAGAGAGTTCCTCGGACTCAAGCAGATGGATGATGAATCCATCGGGGTGTATGAAGAGAACATTACAAGGCATGCAATGTACGCCTTTGGCTTTTTCATGAACAATGAATTCAAGGTGGGTCACTTATTTATCGAACTGAAGGATAGTATATGAAAAGTGTTGGTGATTCGAGACTTTGACAACAATGATGAGATTGTACGTTGTGCCCTCAATGTGGAAATGGAGATTGGAGACTCATGGGGGTATTGTGGGCCCAGTGACATGATGCAGAAAATGGATAACAACATGGGTGGTTCATCAAACAAATCCCATGATGGAAAGAACCCTTACGTTCCCCTTTGCAATAAATTGTGGGAAAAAGCATCTTGGTGACTATCACAAGAGAACCTAGAATTGCTTCAAATGCGGAATTTTTGGTAATTTGGCCAATAACTACTAAATGGATATGAAAAATCCCACTAATGTTGAAGATGAAAGGAAGGCTCAGACCAACACTCAACCTGTAGTGTAGTGTTACAACTACAAGGAGATTGGGCATTATGCAAACAATTTCCCTAAGTTGAGGGTTGTCGGATGCAATACGAAACAACCTCAAAGACAACAAGGAAGGTATTATGCTATCACTGCTACTAAGGTGAAATGGGAAAATGATGTGTTGACAGGTATTCTTGTTATTAATTCAAGAATAGAGAACATACTATTTGATTCGGGTTCTATGCATTCTTTCATATCATGAATGTTTAATAGAACTATTCAAACACAACCTCAAAATTTTGGGAAAAAGTTACCTATGAGAATGCAAAATGGGGAGATTATTGCATCCATGGTTTATAACTCCTCCCCAGTTAATGTTTTTGGACTGAAAATCCCATCAAATCTCGTTATACTTCCATTAGTGGAGTTCTACGCTATTATGGTCATGGATTGGCTATCTTTGTAAAAGGACAACAACAATTGTAGGGAAAAGGAGATCACTTTTCACATCATGAATCATCCTTTTATTCTTTTACAAGTGTAAAGAGGAAGATGAGTCTCTTTTATAATATTCTTCTCAAGTTTGGATATTTCTTCCTTGTGTGCAGGAATATCTAGCTCAAATGATTTGGACAAAGGATAGAATAATTCATGAAGACATGACCATCATGAGGGATTACACTTATGTATTCCCTGAAGAGTTGTCTGGTCTTACTCCTGACTAAGAGGTTGAGTTCTCAATTGAACATATCCTTGTATCTCTTCCAATATCATAGAAACCACACAGAATGGACACCGTACAGCTAGAAGTGCTGAAGAAGCAGTTACAGGATAATATAGAGAAGGATTTTATATGCCCGAGTGCTTCACCATGGGGTGCTCCAATCCTCCTCGTCAAGAAGAAGGATGGATCAATGCACCTCTGCATTGATTATCATGAGATCAATAAAATCACAATAAAGAACAATTACCCCCTTACAAAGATAGATGAACTATTCGATCAGCTTCATGGGCCCAGTTATTTCTCTATAGTGGACCTTCGGTCGGGATATCACCAACTAACAGTGAGGAAGGAAGATATTCCCAAGACTGCCTTTTGAACAAGGTATGGACACTATAAGTTCATAGTGATGCCCTTCGGACTCACTAATTCTCCATCAATTTTCATGGATTTAATGAATAGATCCCTTAGATATTACCTCGTCAAATTTTTGGGGGTTTTTATTGATGATATTCTGATATATTCTAAGAGCAAGGTGGAACATGAGAAGCATTTGAAAACTGTGTAAAAAACTCTGTGAAGGAAGAAGTTGTATGCAATGTACAGTAAATGTGAGTTCTGGATGGAAGAAGTATCATTCTTGGGGAATTTTATCTCCAGGAAAGGGATATCTTTGGACCCATCCAAGGTGAAGGAGATTGAATAGTGGCTGAGGAAAACATCGGTAATAGAGATTTGCAGCTTTTTGGGTCTAGTTGGGTATTATCGATGATTTGTGAAGAACTTTTAATGATTGTCAAACCTAATGTCTAAACTGACATGGAAGGGAGTAATGTTTGTCTGGACACAGGAATTTGAAGACTGTTTTGAAGGAGTTTAAAATGAGTCTTATCACTGTGCTGGTACTCACACTCCCTTCAAGTGGAGAACTATTTGGTTTGTATAGTTATGCTTCTATGAAAGTATTAGGAAATGTTCTAATGAAAAATGATAAAGTTATAGAATATTCCTTAAGGCATCACAAAATCCATGAGGAAATCTATCTTACTCATGATCTAGAATTAGCAGATGTGATCTTTGCGTTGAAAATCTGGCATCATTATCTCTATGGGGGAAAATATGAGATATATACTGACCAAAAAAGTCTCAAATATATATTCACAAAGAAAGAAATTAATATGCCCCAACGAAGGTGGATAGATCCTATCATGTATTATGATTGCTCAATCCACTACCATCCGGGTTAGGCAAACAAGGTGGTGGATGCTCTAAGTAGAAAGGATCATGCATCTTTATCAATGATTATAATTGAAAAGGATCCGATCATCATAGATTTTCAAAGGATAGACATGTGATTAATTAATGGAGGAACATCATCAATCATTTCTAAAATGATTGCTCAACCAACCCTATTGGAGAAAATAATGGATTCTAAAAGAAAGGACGTGGAATTTCAAAAAAGGGTGGAATTTGTTTAAAATGGGAAATCCTTAGATTTCAAAATTGATGAAAAAGAGTTGTATGATTTGGTACATGATTTTTTGTACCATCAGATCCAGAGATAAAGAAGGAGCTATTGAATGATGCACATAGCTCGACCGTATCTATCCACACCTGGAGCACAAATATGTATTGAGTCTTAGAGAAAACATTTGGTTGAACAATATGAAAAGGGAGATTGTCGAATAAACATCAAAGTGCCTCATGTGTCAGAAAATGAAATCTGAGAGTCAAAATTCTATGGGGAATTTTTAACCACTACCCATACCAGCATGGATGTGGGAGAACATTACCATGGAATTTGTCACTGGACTTCAAAATACATCTAGAGAAAACAATGGTATATGGGTCATTGTGGATCATCTTCCGTAGATAACACACATTATCGATGTTCAAGTGGAAATCTCATTGGATTAACATGAACAGACTTACATCAAAGAAGTAGTAAGGTTCCATGGAGTACCACTATCTATTTTGTCTAATCATGATATGAGGTTCACCTCGATGTTCTGGATAAGTCACAAACATGCTCTAAGAACTGAACTGAACTTCAGAATGACCAATCATACTCAAACTGATGGCCAATCTGAGCGAACAATTCTGAAATAAGAAGACATGTTGAGAGTGTGTTTTATGGAATTCAAAGTAGGCTAGGACCAACATATTCCACAGGTTGAATTCTCTGAGAACAATAGTTTCCACTCGAGCATCCGAATGGAACCATATTAAGACCTTTATGGGAAAATGTGTAGAACAGTATCATGTTGGGATGAAGTCGGTTAGTGTAAGCTATTATGACCTGAAATGGTCGAAGAAATGGTGTAGAAGGTGAAAGCCATTCAGTAGCATATCAGGGAATCCCAATGTCGACAGAAGAGTTATGTAGATAATCATCAACGAGACCTTGAGTTAAATGATGGATACATGGAATTTCTAGGCATATCCACATGGAAGAAGGTCATGAGGTTTGGGAAGAAAGAGAAGTTAAGTCCCTTGTACATCGGCCCCTTCGAGATCCTAGATCAAGTCGGAGTTGTGGCCTATCGACTAGCACTTCCACCTACCATGTTGAAATTCCATGATGTCTTTCATGTTTCCCTCATAAGGAAGTATATTCTAGACCCTTCACATATACTCTATTCGGAGGTGGTATAGTTGGTGGTTGATCTCTCTAATGAGGAGCTGCCACTGAAGATCTTGGATCGAAGAGACAATGTTCAACACAACCAGACTACTCGTCTAGTCAATGTACTGTGGAAAATCCATAAGTATGAAGAGGCACCACGTGGAATGGAGGAAGAAATTAATGAAAAGTACCCACGCCTGTTTTGGGATTATAAAGTAAAACAATATTTCTAGGGCGAAATTTCATAAGGGGGGAAGAATGTAACGACCCAATGTTTTTAAATGGAAATTACCTTCTCAAAAGTATGTCATAAAATCACATTAAAACACAACACAATGAACTACTAAGTGCTAAGTGACCTTTAAACATAAGTTTTTCAGTTTGGTTTTTGGAATTTTAAAAATCCGGCATACACGGTTGTAATCTGTATGTTATTTGGAGTCCGATAAGGAAAACATAATTTCTGTGAATAGTAACATACCCTAATGAATAGTAACATACCATTATGAATATTGATATACCCTAATGAATTGTAACCTCCCCTATGGTGGTATAAAAATAATATTCAACTTGGAAGTATGATATACCTATATTTCAGAATAAGTTATTAAATGTTTTAAAACTGGCTGGGATAATAAATTATTATTTTAATTAAATATTAAAATAATCATATTTATAAACAATTTTTAAAAAATGGACCTCATTATTGGATTCTGCACGTTGAAATGTGGTTACGGTGAATTTTTGGGATTTTTCTAAAATACTTGAATTTCTTATGAATAGTAGAATCTCATAATTCACAATGAATGCTATATAATGGATTAATAGAGTCATCAAGGATGTTCTGCTGATGAAAGCCAACATGGATTAGGGTCACATGAGAAAATCACTATTATTGGTCATGGAATACTTACTATTATTATTCTAATGAAGAAATAATAAATTAATGAATATAATATTATGAAATCCCTATTCTCCTCCACTATAAAAACCCCCCTTCACTCCCTCTACTCTTCAATCCTCTCAAGCCTAGTTCCTTGCAAATATTCGGCCAAAATCTCTCCCCAATATACTATCCCTCTCCCAAAATATCTCAGCCTCCTCAAAATACCAAAAACTATCCCCTTAAGATTTTCACAGAGGAAGTCTCAAGAGGTAAATTTCTCTTTCCAATTCCTTCATTTCTTTTATGTTCTCTTTCTTTTTTGTTTCTTTCCATACCTCCCTTCACCATAATAGTATGATAAATCTAGTAACATACATGTAATATAATGTATTAATTTTAATGGTATATTTATTTATCTTCTCTCATTTCCCTGCCCATTTATTTTGAAGAAATTAATGCACGGTTTCAGATGTGCTAATTTAGCACATTCAAGGACAACAGTTTATTAATTTCTATTATTATCTTTTATTCTGGTCGTGAAACCATTTTTCATAGGGTTGAACCAGATTATTGTATATGTAGTATACTATATTTTTGGTTCTGTAATCCTTTAGTACAAATGAAATTAAGTTATAAAAACAAAAAATGATCTTTGTAATCAATCCCAATGATTAACAAAAACGGTTGTCACTATGGTTTTAAATTATAATCCAACTTCACTCTAAGTAACCAAATTAAAATTAAAACCATAATCTCTTAGATGTTCACTAAATAATATAACCTCAATTCTATACAACCACATTGATCATACATATAATCCAAACATGAATATATGTGAACCGATATTTTAATGTCATGTAAACAAACGAGCCCGAACATTGAAATTAAACCTTATAACTAATAAAATAAGGCATAGAGAGAACTAAAAAGGGTTATATAGATAAATTATATATAGAAGTGGTTCTGGAATTATTAATTAATAAGCCTAAATTTTTTTATTCAGGTCGTTAATAACAAGTGGAGAACACCAATAGATTTAAGGTAAGGGATCCTCTCCTTTTCGCTCTTAATCAAGATTGTTCTATATGCTATGACCTTTTGTGAAATATTTAGTAATGGTGAGTATTTTATCACCTCCACCATACTTCCCTATGTTTTATAATTGATGAGAAACCCCTTATCTCTCTCATCAAGCCCTATTAGTTACATCTGATGTCGTGCCGATAAACTGCAAAGGATTCTATCCGAACATCCTTTATTCCTTCATGTTACTCTATCTTTCTTTTTACCAAAACGTAGTTGTGTTTTCTTTTTATATAGAACATAAAAATTCTGTTTATATTCTACGAACTCATGTAGGTAGATCCATCTCTCATTCTCTTTCAGGGATATACATGCATTTAAGTTAATCTCTTCTCGATTCTTCCCAATAACCACACTCGTATTAAAAGAACCTCCCGAACTATTACCCAATTTCAAGTGCACTCTATATTTTGTTTTAAGACCCCACAATCTTTGTAAATTCAGTATATTTATTTTGAAAACCTTTTTGGTTCAATTATGGTTTTATATAAAAGAATTACTTCCTTACTATTTTTAATCCTCTATAGTATTTTCCTTAAAACCACACAAAAATATTTTAATGTTAATGTCTCTCAAATAAATTTCTTATGTGATGTCATTTCTATTTGTTACCACCTACCATGTTATATGGATTTATTACGTTATTAACATCCATTTATTTTCTAATATCTTTCATTCATGGGCACATTAATGATACACTAATTGGTTATGCTTTATGTCATGATTGTGGTACCCAATTCTCCACATGGGTAACCTTATGTTTCTGAACAATTGATTACGTATGATTTCTCATGGGGAAAAAATATTTATTAGGTAAGAATATTTAAGTGCCAAGAATATTCATGAAAATTTTGAGATGGTGTGTGCCAAGATAGCACACTAATGTATTGGGTAAAGTTGTGTCTCACGAGATACGATGTGAAACGGGAATGGTGATTAGCCTTATCCGGTACTAAAATGGGAAATGGGATTAGCGGTTAGCCTTCACCCATAATAAAGAAATGGTTTATGATTCTGCCACATTTATATGATTCCATGTTTATATGATCCCATTCTTATATTAAATGTTTTTATAAGTTTCATTCTTTCGATATCATTATGTCATGCCTCCTAAATCATGTGATTTAGATGTATCTTTATGTTAATTACCTTACTATGATTTTTAACTCATCACTTTATTCATGTGTTCCCTAGGGTACCCTATGCATATTCAAGGTCTCAATTGATGTTAAGAGTTGTTTATGGAGATTAAATAAAGAAGTGTTTCATTTTATCCCCATGTTCTATGTTATATGTACTTAGTCTTCCAAGACATTAGACATAATGATCCTTGGCTTGTAATCTGATGATTAATTATGCTTAAAATCATGAAATTATATATGTAAAAGGCTTGGGTTTCTATAATGATGCTGGAGAGGCATGATGTCCTGTGTAGTAGACTTTGGGGGCATGTGGTTTCTGACTGCGTCTATGAATCTCGTACAGCGGGGTTCGCCGGCCGCGTGGCCATCGGCTACGGTCAACATACTGCGGAGTAAGGAAACAATCCCACTTAAACCATGGGGATATATGGGAGATGGATTTGGATTCCTGCCATATCCTGGCCTTGCTGACTTGGTAGACCTGTAGACCTGGTCCGGGTCGGTCGGGTCGGCCTGACTCGGTGAGACCGGTCTCAGACCCAACCCACCCCTTTTTTTAAAAATGCATGTAACTTTCAAACATAGCATTCAATTGATGAGAAGTTTGCGCAATTAGAACCATTGAGACAAGAAGGACCATTTGGAATACTCTATGTATCATTTAATAGATAATGAAATTATAATAATGTCTGGGGTGAACAGTTCCCCTGAGATCAGGCGTGCTACTTTTCAAAACATTATTGTTTGTTGAGACATAGAGAATTTTGGAATGTTACCATGTGTGGATTAGATACTTTAACCCAATGGGAAGTGGCTACAATGTGACCCAGTATTCCCACGATGGAGAGAGGATTCTATGTGACCTGTTAGACCCACGATACTCGATATGAACAATACCTTAGTATGACCATATGTTAAGCGGGTTGTGTGTGACCTGGCACACCCATTGTGGTGAGAAAAGTCGGTGTAACCCGTCTTACCCATAGAAATCAATAGGAATGTGTAAAAAAATTGTCTTAGGTATGTGGTATGAAGCTTCTGTGTGACCCGGCCGGCCCATTTTACTCATTGAAAAGGTGTTCTCCAGTAGTTGAGGTGTTCAGAAATGCGACTAATGGTTCTATTATCCTACTCTTGAATATAACTAGTTTAATTTGTCTTGCTTCATGATATTGATTGGTGTTCATCATTTTTGGTTTGGTTTTGGATTTATTGGTTGTATTTCCATTGTTTTTTTGGAGTTACTACTGTGTATTTTGTTACTCACCCCTGCATAATCTCTCCCGCATGTGTTGTGTCTGCTGAAGGAAACTGCTAACATGATGGAGGGCTCAACGGCCCAAGACCTAGTGCTGCTCTCGGAGAGATGAGAGATGAGACATACTTATATGGATTCAAACAGCTACACTGTACCATCCCATCATGTGGGGTTTTAGGTGGATGTTTATCTAGGTTTTCTTTGTACTTTATTGTTTTCCAGTTATTCTTTTGTTGGGTTTTTATTATGGCACATTTTACATTAAGTTGTACTCTTACACGGTGGTTGTTTAGTGGAAATACTATTTCATTCTCCTTTTTTTCAATGTGGTTATATGTGAATGCATATAGGTACTCATTATAATGCCTATCACATGAATCTTTACACCTTTAGTGCTACTCTCCAACCTAGGGTGTTCGGGAGGCGGTATTGGGATATGTGATGACATAGGCCCGGGGAAATGGGTTTTTTACAATGTGGTATCATATGGAAATCATTACTACCTTGGAGATAAATAGGCTATTGTTTTGTTTTGGGAAAATATTTTTGAATTATTTGAGTTATAATTATAGATTAAGGGAGTCCAGTTTTGGTACGGCGTCTGACTAATCCAAACACCCAGATCTTGAATTCTACTTTTCAGATCTAAAAATTAAAACAATGGTTTCATAAGTGGGTCCTTATGATTTTCATGAATAAATGTCATATCATCTGGTATAATCATCTTACCATAGTACATCTTTATTTTTATCAGGATGCCTCCATGTACAAATCCAGCTAATTTTATGATACGTGATCAGGTGGACATCCTGCCTAACAATGAGGTGTCGGTTTAGGGAACAGTCCTAGTGTTGTCCCCACCATGTGTTACATCAGTGTTTCCACTAACCACTGATAAATATTTACTATCGATTATACTCATAGATGTCGCTCATTGACTCTTTGAAATGCATGATATCTAGATATTGACAACTCCTAGGATCAAGAGAGATACAAATCATCAGTTCTCAAATGATTTTATGGAGTCAGAGATGTGGTTCTTCTTCTTAGTGACAACACTTCATCACCATTTGGTGATCTTGTCCCCAAACCTTCATGGAGTCTCTACATGGAGATGGTGGAGTCGGACGAATCATAATCTTGATGAGGAGACCCTCTCTTTTGCTGACTTCGATCTGCTTTTTCAGGAGGTGTTTTTCTAGTAACCTCACACTCAATGGTCATACATTAGTTTCTTCACCTATAGTAGGGCAGAATGTCGGTGGATGAGTAATCTGTGATGTTTACAGACCACTCTTGTTACACCTCAGAAATGGTGAAGTTCCCTTTCTTCAGGGCCTATATAATTGAGCAGCGACTCAGATAGGAGATCAGGGTATCCCTAGTGTCTCTCAGAATCCCCCACCCTAGATGGAGGTCTAGAGAGAGCCCTTATTTTGAATATATTCATATTAGAGTAGTAAACGATAGACATAGAACCGAGAAGAACTGAGATGGATAATTCATCAACGGTGAGCAGCAGATAGTAGACATAGAGCCGAAGCATGTTATGTCTTTTGGGTGGTGGCCCCAGGACTCGGGCATGGCAGTTCCAGGCTCCCAGAGCTAAGAGAGTCAGTAGGAGACCAAGATGAGGTTCACGTGTGACGAGTTTGGACCCCTGATCATGAAATCCCATCCCATAACAAATACTATTAGAATATGGTCATGGGACGTCAATGGAAGAGGCATAGATTTTAGTGAGGAGGTGAGCAGGGTGGAGGACGTTGTAGGGGAGAAGGATGAGTAGCAGGTGGTGGCCGATGGTTTGACATGCTACCTCCACAACCACCTGGTGGTCCACCAAGGGCTTAGGGTTCCAGATAAATGGGGAAATTCTAGCTTTGGGCAATGAAGGCCTACGAACATAGATCTCCGGATATGATTTGAGATGTGATCAGTATCTTCTCTACCTTAGCTGCAGTTATTATAGGAATAGGTTAGAGTCACTCTTTCCTTTCCACAGACATCATTTGAGGATAAGAGATTCCGGTGGAGCAGATGGATCCATCTATATGATTAGAGACTTCTATGGTTGGGGATTCATCAATTACACACTGATGTCGATAGTGTGAGCATATTATTGGAGGTGAGAGATTTGGCAGGGATCTCTTAGTTGCACCATTCAGGGCTTATGACATCATCATTGGTATAAACTAGTTAACTACAATCCATGCTCAAGGAGACAATTTTAGGCCAAATGTGCGGTGTTTCTATGAGGATGGGACCCGGTTTTCCTTCACTGATAATAAGGGATCCTTTGCAGCATAGGAATGACTTTCTTGGAGGAGAGTGCATCCAATCACTTAACAGTTTTCAAACCTCATCCTCAGTTTTATGGATAAGAGGAGCCCGATATTTCTTGTAGTGGTGTAAGAATGTGAAGTTGTATTTCCTAAGGATGTTTCAGGATGACCTCCATGATTGGAGGTAGAATTCGACATTGACATGTACCACGGGACGGTACCGATATTCACACTGGAATATCGAATGAATCCAAAACATCTTCATGAATTTAGGGTATAGGTAGAGGACTACTAGGGGATGAGGTTCGTGACTCCCGGTGCATCACCTTGGGATGCCCTAGTTTTGTTTTCCTAGAAGGCTAACTTGAGCTCGAGGATATGTGTGGACTTCCTATTCCAGAACCAGGTGACCGTGATGAACAAGTATCCACATCTGAGGATCGGTGACCACTTCGATCAGGTGAAGGGAGAGTGGTGGTTCTCAAAGATCGACCATATATTATGATATATTGATCTTGGATATCGGATGAATAAATAATGAAGAAACCATATAGATGTTGTTATGAAAACTATGTGTTTTTGGTGATTCCTTTCAGTGTGACCAATTCTCTAGAAGTGTTCATAAGACTCATGAACCTAGATTGATTCATGGTGTTCATCATTCATGACAACTTTGTGTACATGGAATCAGAGGAGAAGCACACTACACATCTGTGGATAGTCCTAGATACTATTCAGGAGCACTAGAATTATGGTGAGATCTTGATGTTCGACTTCTAGATTTGGGATGTCTACATTCTAGGACATGTTTTCTCAGAGGCTAGGGTTGTAGTTGATCCAGTGAAGATAGTGGTCTTCTTAATTTGGAGGCACCCAAGAGCATGACTAAGGTGAAGACTTTATTGGGGTTGTTTGTATACAACTAGAGGTTTGTGCCAAAAAAATCCAGAGTAGAAGCACCTTTATCAGCATTGAAAAGGAAGGGAAAGCTGTTCGTGTGGACAATGAAGTCTCAGCATAGTTTCTAGGAGATGAATTAAAGTCTGATGAATGCACCCAACATGAGACTACAAGAAAAGGGTGTTGGGTATGTAGTTTTCTATGATGCATCAGGGACTAGACTAGGTTGTTCCTTAATGCAATAGTGAGTGGTTAGTGCCTACAGATTGTGGCCAATTGAGGAAGCATGAGAATAACTATATGACCCATGACTCGTGGTTAGTAGCAGTTGTCTTTTCATTGAATATGTGGCTTCAATACTTGATGGGTAAAGGGTTTACCTTCTACACTAACCATAATAGCCTTAGGTTTACATTCTCACAAAATAATAGGTACTTCAGATTGCAGTGTTGGATGGAGTTCCTCCCAGTCAATGAATTTGAGACACTCTTTACTCATTGGAAGGGGGAACGTGGTAGAATATGTGCTTAGTAGGAGGTCTGGTTTACAGTTGCGGAGTGAGGCGATAGAGCAGCTAACTGTGATGTAGATATCCTTCATGGATCATGATGGAGAAGTCTACATATAGTGAATTACAATCACTCCCCCACTCTTATAATGAGTTATGGAGGAACCACAAGGGGATGTTGACTGTGAGGCCCAATGTGCTTAGAAATCCTCAAGATTAGCACCTGATGAATTTCCAATAGGTGAGGAGCACATTAACTTTTTTAGAGGATGAATTGTTTTACTAGTGATGTTGTGGGAGGAGGTTTTGAGGGAGTTACATATATCTCATACTGTATTACATCCTGGTGTGAAGAATATATACCAGGAATTTCGATATCAGTAATGGTTTCTAGGGAAACAAAAATTTGTGGTAGAGTTCATTTCACAATGCATCACTTGTCAGCATGTGAAGGCCGAGCATTAGGTCCCACCAGGCTTGGAATATAAACTTGAGGTACTTTAAGGGAAGTGATATTTTTCTCCCTGGAATTCATGATGGGGTTACCGTGCATATACAAGGTCCATTATTCTATCAGGGTGATAATTGACTTACTCACCTTACCGAGTCACTTCGTACACATCTGGGAGCCGAGATCGGTAGAGGGAATGTGATGGATTTACATACATTTGATAGAGAGAATACATGGGGTTTCTTTGACGATCGTCTCATAATATGATACATAATTTAAATACCATTTGTGGAAGGGGTCGTTGGAGGCATTTTGGACTCAGATTCACTTCAGCACATCATTTCACCCCCAGAAAGATGGTCAAATAGAGAGGATCATAAAGACCATGGAGGACATGCATCATGCTTGTGTTTGTAATTTTGTTCATAGTTGGGTGGGAACACTAGAACTAGTGTAATATTCAAACAAAAATAGATATCATTCCACCATTGGAATCACACCGTTTGAGGCCTTGTATGGGCGTCCTTGCAGATCACCACTATGCTGGACAGTCCCAGGGGAGTAACTAATCATGTGTCTAGATTTGGCATGGGCTACCCTTGAGAAGGTAAAGATCATTCATGAGTGGATGGGGACTATAAAGAGATAGCATATATCTTATGCTAATAAGATATGGGTACTAGTGGTGTTCTTATTGGGAGATCGTGTCTTCCTTTGGATCTCACCATGATTGGGTTTGTAGAGATTCTGATAGGGCGGAATGTTATTTTAGAGGTTTATTGGACCTTTTCAAATTCTCAGCATAGTTGGATTGTTGGTGTATATCTTATCTTCTCCCCCATAGATGCACCGATTGCACGATGTTATCCACGTGTCATAGCTAAGGATGTAAGTGCATGATCCATCTCTCTCCGTCGACTGGGGAGAGTTGGAAATTGACGATGGGGAAATATTTGTAGGGTTCCTAGTGGAGATAGCATATCGACTAGATCAAGTACTTTGTGGAAGATCGATCCCTATTGTACGCATTCTGTGGTAGTACAGGTATCTCCTAGAGAGAACCTGAGATCAGGAGGCACATATTTGTGGATAGTACCCCAACCTGTTTGATTAGATCATGTTTTGGATTTTGGATATGTAAAGCTCGAATGCTGGGAGAATCTAATGTCCATAAATTTCTATATAATTTTTTGAAAATTTTATGGAATATTTTTCAGGACCACAAGCTTTGTTGGTATGTGATTCTTAGTCTCAGTGATCCTGGAATGGAATTTTGATCATTTTTATGTTCAATTAAGTAAACATGCGATCTGGTTTTTCTAAATTTATAGCTGACGATCGTATAAAAAATTCGAGGGCATCAGTGATGTCAGAATGCCAGGATTCTTGTAGTATGGGTTTAAATTAGACATGCAAGGGTCGGATGAAATATTTAATTTTCATACATTTTGGAAATTAATAAAATAATAATAAAATTTATTTATTTTAGTTCTCATCATCTAGCGGCATAAGACGATGTTGGGATGCGAAAAATAGGATTATTAATGGAATATTATTAATGACTTGTTTCATCAAGGTGTAACTGCTATGATGTTTCATAAATTATGTAGAGTTGTGATCAAACATCGCAGTGTAACATAAATGATATGATGAGTTTTCATTTTATGGAATAATGTTTTTGTGAGTGTATAATTAAATAGGTACAATAGTCCGACTAACCACTAGTGAGTCTTTTCTACAAGGAAGAATGAAGAACGATGGAGGAATGTTAACAACTTTGACGAACCTTGAAAAATTGAGCTGGTAAAGCAACAAACAACATCGACATCTATAACCTCCGTGGGCATACTGCTTCAATTTCAAAAAGCTTTGAGGTAAGGGTTGTTTTCATTTATGTTTTCCAAGTATTTAGTTTTAAACGATGAATGTGGATCAACCCCTGATTAGGTATATCTGTGGATCATCCATTCTCAGGGGAGGGTGATGTTTCCCATGTTTTATTTTTGTGGTTGAATTATTTTTGATAAAACATCACACCCAAGCCTACCGTATTTTAGACGTCTTATGAAGAGGGTGCTGGTCAACAAAAACAAGGACTAACCCCCTCCACAATATGCTTTATTTGTGGATTAAATTTTGAAATGGTGGGAAATCATTTTTGAGGCCTTTTCAAAGTATGTGATTCCCCACAGTGGATGGAGGCACAATCAGCATGATGAATGGACCATCGAAGCTGACCCAGTGGTCTGCGAAGCATTCTTCCAGTGGAAGGTGGCGGTAGTCCTCAACGGTTGTCAAATGTTAGTGGTGGTGTTCCATGATGGTGCACTGAGAGGAGCTTCGTGGCTGGATTGGGCCACATCAGAGCAACCAGACGACAAGTTGTGCCAACGGCCAATAGACATGGACATGTTCGGGAGGCTGCATCTGTAGAGAATCATGTAGCGGAATTATGTGGATATCAGGGGAACATAGTCTCTAAAAATTTACAAGACTCTCGGCAGGCCGGTTTGGTCGCCCACGTCGCGGCATGCCATGGTCAACAGGTCGTGCAGGGAGTCCACAGACACATTTCGAGTGTGGGGAGAGTGGGGACCCGGTCATGGCTTCCAACAATATCCCAAGCTGGTGGAGTGGGTAGCCCAGTGGGCTGGACTAATGACACATTGGACTGGACCCTTGAGGGGATGGGTCAGTGGACCCGACTCGGGTCGGACAGGCCCCATACCCCACTAGACCCTTTTTGAAAGAACACCCATAACATGAAAATCCGTATCCGATTGACTAGCCATTTTCAGCGTTGAAACGCTCACAACTAGACTGGCCTTTTGGTATAGACATTGTATGATTTAATGGAATTTTAAATTTGATGAAAGGCTTGGGGAGTAGTTCTCATGAGATCAAGAACGATGATTTTGAGAACCCAGTAGTTGGCTTAGACATTGAGACTGCTTGCGAGTAGCCATGTGTGGATCAGATATTGTGGCCCTATGGGAAGCATCATCTTTGTGACATGACAGACCCACTATGGGAAGAAAATTATCTGTGACAAGGCAGAAAAATGGTACTCGATAGGAGGAGTACCTCAATATGTTCATTGTGGGAAGTGGCTTTTTTGTGACCCGTCATGACCACAGTGTAGAGCAGCTTCTATGTGACCTAGTATACCCATGGTACTCATCAGGGATGAGTACCACAATAGTCTTAGGTTAGTGGAAAGCATCTTCTGTGTGACAAGATAGTCCCATTGTACTCATCGAGGAAGAATTATATAGTATCCAAGTTGTTCAATGATGTTGCATATGGTTCTTCTATCCAACTCTAGAATATACCAACTGTGAGTTTTCTTTCTTCATGGTCATGCTTGGTAATCATTATTTTTTGTTTGGTTATGGATTTCTTTTTGGTATTTCATTTTTTGTTTTGGGGCCTCTACTGAGTATTTTATTACTCGCACCCACATGGGATTCACCAGCACGTGTTGTGTCTGGTGCAGATGACTACTGACTTCACAGAGGGCTCGGTGTACCTATACCCATTGGTGCCTAAGGAGAACTTGTAGATAAGAAATTATTCTATGGCTTATAGCAGCTACTCTTTACCGACGCATCATGTGGGTTTTTCAGTAGATGGAAATTCAGTGCATCTTTGTACTTTCTTGTTTTCTAGTTAGTCTTCTGTTGGATTTGTATTCTGGCCCATTTGAATTTCAGTTGTACTCATACCCCATAGTATTGTTTTGTAATCCTTGTTTACATTTCAATATTTTGGATGTTGTTGTGTGTGTGTGTGTGCATATAAGTACTTGGGAAAATTCCTTCAACATTCAGGTTTACGCCTTCAGCGCCAGTCTCCCACCCCTGGCCTTCAGGGGGGCCGGCTTGGGGTATGTCACGATATGGTCCTCGAGGGTGGGTTGTGACAATGAGTCCCATTTTTGTTGATGTGTAGAGATATTGAGTTAGTTTAATAGGATATATTATTTACAATAATAGAAAAAATAGGTTCCATACTAGGTTAGTGAGATACTAGATGTGGCTCAATGAAATTCCCCATTAATTGAAAAATAACTGTTATATAATTTTTCCCATAAAAAATATTTGGAATTATTTTATTATCTTAATGGTCACTACAATCACAACTTATTCTACATTAAAGTAAATTTTATTGGAAAAACTGTTAAAGACATGATTGATTAAGTGTATTTTTTTTAATTTGATATTAGTAAATATTGTTAAAAAATAAGAAAAATATTTTTATTAGAAACCAATAATGGATGTCTTACCAAATAAATATTTATTGTAGTGTAATAAATATTACATTTTTTTAAAAAAAATATTGCATTATTTTCCACTATTGAGTCACAAATTCTAGGAATATTATTTATTTTTTGTTACAAGACTCATCAATTTAGACCTAAATAATAATAAAATTATTAAATTTAATTTTTGGTTAAAAAATACATTTTTGTGGATGAGGTCAATATAGAAGCTACAGTGATCACATTTTAAGGAATCTTGTACTAGAAATGGAAATAATACCCTTACATATGAGTTATCCTTCCTCCCCTTCAGGAGGATATCATTGGGTACAATATAAAAAACAAAAAGTGGTTCATTATGACATTAATATGGTAATGTTTTGAAACATTATTGATCCTTTTTAGTGGGGTTTGATAAGTATCAATGGTTTGGAAATACATGTTCTAGACATGACATGGCTCCAAATATCATTCTAAATGTTTTATTATATAAATATTGGGTCTTATAAATCCTCTTACAACTACCACATTCACAAAAGAATAAGTAAATCCTGATGAATGTTGATAAAGTTACAATGTGAGTGATGGTAGTGTTAGTGACTAATAAATATGATTATTCTAATGTAAAATTAAAAATTACATGTATTTAACAATATTCAGTACTCTAAAATTATTATCATTAATAATGAGTTTTATTTTTATAAATATAATATTCAATGAATTGATCTCTATTTAAGAAGAATAAAAAAAAACTGAAACCATATACCACCTATAAATTAGTAAGAGAGCATAAATTTCTAATAAATATTTAAAGATGATTTTATAAATCGTTTTTAGTTACTAAATATAATTTGTTTCATGAAAATGGATGATTGGTTTTTTGATAATAGTATAACCTTAAAAACCCTAATGTATGCCACTATTTATTCACTTGTATGAATAATCTTTCTTCATTACCATTGAACATGGATAAACAATATTTACAAATAGTTATGATTTTGAATTATGGGGTTAAAACTACTGGAGAAAATATATTACATTAAA
This sequence comes from Viscum album, assembly GCA_963277665.1. Taxonomy (NCBI): domain Eukaryota; kingdom Viridiplantae; phylum Streptophyta; class Magnoliopsida; order Santalales; family Viscaceae; genus Viscum; species Viscum album. Next base: position 1,275,749,905 of record OY728141.1, on the reverse strand, counting down.
TAAAATAATTGGTTGAATTATTGTGTCAGTCCCACGAAAATGATATGATTTACAAAGAGGGAATAGAGTATTCTAATGATAATACATTAAGAAATTTGGAGATGAAATCAATATATTATGTGTTACTATTTTACTCAATATTGATGATTTTTTTGAAAAATTGATATCATAATAGTTTGGATAATTTATTATAAATATCAATAATTCGATATTGATTCTATAAAGCTTTTAAGAGTCTAAAGTTTATAATGTTTTTCAATAGATAAAAGATAACGTATTGCATAGAAGATTAAAAAATATAGTTTTTGTAACTCATAAATACTATTTCAGGTATTCCTATACCCTTTTGTGGTAAATTATTAACATTATAAGTGGAAAAAATAATTTATCATCAAATTTTTTATATACGTGTTTAATGATTTAATTGCAAGTCAACATCCTGACATATACAATTGAATATTTTAAGAGTTTTTGAATGAGTTATTGTGAACCTCAGAGGCATGTAAGGTATCAGTGAAGAAGGAAAAAAGTATTGAATATAATATATAAGGCGCACAGTTTTTATAAAATATAATTAAATATCTTCAAAATGGTGCATCATATAAGAAATATGAAACCACAGTTATGTCCGAAATATGATGCTTACATTTTAAGGTACTAGATATTTAGATTCCTCAACCATGATAAATATTTAATTAATAATATTTAATATATTATTTTTTAATTATATATAAATATCTCCCAATTAGTGAGTCATATGTGAAATAAGAGACCACATATGGGTCCATAATTAGGGTTATACCTATGGTGGGTAATAATATTTGCATGTGTCAGATATTTGAAGGAATCACACTAAAAAATAACCATTTTAAATTTAATTTATTATACGTTCCAAATTTTAAATAATAAATAATTAATATATCTCAAAGGATGTGTTGAATGAAAAATCTGAAACCTTTATTGGGTTTCGAATGGGGTGTTTACCCTAGCCGATGTATAACGTTCCTGCACAACCTATGTTTGATATTATTTAATTTTAATGAAAATGTATTAATTCTAATATATATATATATATCTAAATGTATCATCATCTTCTATCTCTCTCCCAACATCATTGCTGGCCAATACATTCTTTTAAAACATTCATTTTCAACAGTTTTCTTCCATTTCAGTCTCCACCTCATTAAAGTAGTGAAGTTAATTACTTCATTATTAATTTTATGTAGAAATAGTGTTTAATATAGAATTTTGGTTTGAGATTGACATATACATGTTTGATGTAGTTAATGTTGATATAATATTACCTTTTGGGCAATCGGTTTAAGGCATGTGATATGAGACTCCTAGGGTTATTGGCAAACACCTGTTGATCAACACATTGATACCCTCTCCATTGGTGTTTATACTCCCAAATAAAGCCAGAGACATCTTATTATTCCATATAGGGTGCTACAATAGTGGTTTTATTATATTTATTTTTTATTATCTTATCTTTTCCCCTTTTCATAATTCTAAAAGAATATAAATTAAATGATAAAATGAATACTTATTTTTTAAGGATAATTTGGATAATTTATACACAATAATCGTGTGAAATTAATGAGGATAATTGTATTATATAGACTATGTACAATTATAAAGAGTTATCAAATGACAATAACAATGAATTATCATTGGTAATCTATAAAAAATTATCAAATTATAATTTTTACAAAATTACCAAATGGTAATTATAAATAATAATAAAAAAACAATTTCAATAAATTTTTAATAGATGATTTATAAAAGTATCAAATATAAATTTCATGAAATAATATAAAGAGTAATTATTTGTTTTTTTCAAATAATAATAATGAAGAATCATCAAATGATATTTTAATGACCATATTGTATGGAAATTATTGAATGAATTTTTTTTAAATTATCAAAAGATAATTATTTGAATAATCAAAGGATATATATATAGTTTGATATATATTTGATAATTAATTGGGATTTTAAGAATAATTTTATTAAATATAAAATTATCATCTGATAATGGCATGAACTATTGACCTATAATTTCAAACACATGCATTGACATAAAAAGATGATTCAGATATTATCTAGGAGAGAGAAAATTTTATCACGTGTGATATTCCTTGGGAAATAAAATGGATATTTTTGTTCATCGAACCATTGATGAACATCAACCACTGGTGTGTCGATGCTTATGGGGTTAAGGTCACGAGGAGGTTTAGTGAAAAACATATTCTAGTTTATTCTTTTAGCTGACATTGATGACCATGAGTATGTGGTTCCGTCCCGGTTAACCAAATTGGTTAACAACAAAATGATTGATTCATTTTAATAGTCCATTAAAAATATGTTTCTGAAAATAACATTCAATTGATGTAATAAAATAAAATTCCATTTTATTGGGAAATTTGAAATTGTTTTGGCATGATCTTTTGAAAATCCCCAATTCCATTGAATTGAGGTGTGTTTATGGAAATTTAACAATTTAAATTGTTCATTTTAAATTTTAGATTTGATGGAAATTATTTATGTTAAAAAAATATAATTTAAATGTTTTAATTAATTTTTAAATGAAGGAGTTAGTTTTTAATGGATTTTAAACAGGTTAAATTAGTGTAAAATGTTTTGATAGTAACCCAATGGTTTCATCTTGTCCAAGAGACATGTTTTTGACCAAAACCTATTTGGGAATTAAATATAAAATTGGTATTTAAATGGAATAATTAAACAAAATATTATTTTAACAAGTCATAAAATAAATTTCACATCATTGATTTTTAAAAAGTACATGAAATCTTTAATTAATTGGTGAGATATTTAGAAAGAATGTACGCTATTAAAAATATTTAAAACATACATATAGCAGGTCACATCCTTTAGGTGATGGTGATGAGTCTTCTCTGACTAGTTTCCATTAGATGTATGTGTACACATATTTCCATGATAAAATAGAGAGTGTGGAGTCCTATATATTGAAATACTATAATACCTTTTGGTGGATTAACATGTTGATTGAATTTTATTTATATTTGAGATATAAATTCATGTCAATGCTTTTGAACTACATTACAAAACTTCTAAATTAACATAAACTGTTGTATCCAACTCTTTTATTTATGAAATTGTTTTATAAATATTAAATTATTTGTAAATCCTTTTCTTAATGTATTTTTCCATAAATTTAAAAATGTATAGCATGTTTTGTTTAATAATTATTTTGAATTGAAAAACATATTTAATTTAAAAATTTAAGGAATTAAATTGGTTATTCACTTGTTAGAATCTGTTATGGAATCCACAGTGAGACCCTAATTGGATTTTTATCTCACTCCCTACTTGTGACTTAAGGTGATTGAAGTTTATCTTCTTCCTTGATTAAGAAGTGGGAAATGATCTATTTGAGGTGGATCTAGCTAATAAACCATGTTTTTGGAGAGTTGTGTCCTTAGAGAACTGGTTTGTTATTCGATGTTTTAGTACACTGGTTTTAGTACATTTGTCTTCTATATTCCTTATGTAATTCTTGTTCATTACTCCCAGTGGAGTTTTTTTTATATTCACACTATATATCTTCTTTTACTTTTATATTATTAGTGAAAAATCATTCCCACCTGAATGTTGTATAATTCCATGTGATAGTCACAAAGCCATGGGGATCGGGAACACCATATAGGATATGTCTGGGCCGGCTTAGTTATCAGGTTACAAGGGTTCCATGATAGTTCATGACAAAATATTATAAAAGGGAGGTTAAGAATCTTATGTTAATGAAAATATGCATTTGATTATTCTTATCAGAACATAAGAGTTAGTAGTGCTTGAGTGCATCGATAAATTTCACCGCAATGAAATTCAAGTCGCCATGGGTGATTTGGAAAATACAACTTCTGTATTAGTTCTATTCTTTTTTCTATTCTTATTTGAATAGTGTGAAATGGAAAAAAAGTTTGTTCTACCAATTGGGGCCATGTATTGATGTTCTCTCTATATGAGCATTATGTAATGTCTTCCTTTTTGTCTGATGATGTTTTGTAACGACATTCCTCTGATAAGACATGAGAATTTTACCTAGGAAGAGGCTACTATTGATCCTCAATGTGTGAATCCTCTAGTGGACCTGAGTGTATTTGTGGTGATTGTGTGCACTATCAATGCTCTGGGACATTCACCACCTCTAGTCATCATTCAATATATAGTTCTGGAACATCAAGTTGAGGCTCTAAAAAATCAATTTCAAGAGTTCCATCATTAGAAACCACATGTTTTCAAAGGCTCCATAGATCATCAATATGGTTAGGAATGGATGGGAAGGTTAGAACGTCTGCTAGAGTTCATGGATATGCCGGCTGAGATCAAGGTGTTGGTGCCACCTTAATGTTGGAGGTACCAAGCAAAAGATGGTAGGGAATGGTGGAGAAAATGAAGAAATAAGATTTCCTAATGGCTAATGTCATTAAGGTTCTTTTCATAGACCATTTCTATCTAGATTCAATGGTGTTGGACATGGCTAGGGAATATTTCATGCTTGAGAAGGCCAATGAACTATGACTGTGTATTCATGTCTCTTTGCTAAATTGGTGTCATTTGAACATAAGATTGTATCTAAGGAAATGATCATGGCTCAACGATTTGAGTTAGGACATCAGCCAAATATTCATTTTCTATTATTCTTCTAAAATTTTTCCAATTATACTGATGTGCTGGATAGTGTGATGATGGTTGATATTGAATTGGCTAGAAATCCAAGGATTTTGGGAGTTTCATTTTCTCTCTACGGCAGCATGAGTTCCATTAAAATAAATATGAAGCATGATGATTGTCCTGGTCTCTATAGATATTCTATTCATTTTCATTCTCTGGTATTGCATTGTAGAATCAATTTGCTATGATACTAGTGTGGGAAACCAGAACATTAAAAGTTGGTTATCACTGAGGAGGACAAGAAATGTGTCTTATTCAGACATTTAGGGAACTTACAAAAGTTCTACCGTACCTTTTCCACTCTACGCAGTGGAAAGATATCATCATCACCTCCAATAACTAGGGATCTATCAAATTCATCACTTAAAAAAGGCTTCTAGACATAGGAATCATGAACGAAGCTTCTTTACGTAGTGGATAAGAAGAATGAGAAATCTGATATTGGACCAGTGACAGTGAAATGTACCATTACTATAGCTTCTTATTTAGACACTAATTATTTTGATAATGGTGCATCTCACTCATTTTTGTAACTTATGTCATTAATATTCATAATCTTCTTATAGATCTTCTCTATATGCAATTGATATTACTACACCACTTGGTAAGAAGTGAGTGAAATGTCTCCATATTTCCAATTGTGTCAAGTGTCTCCATAGTTCCAATTGTGTCTTCTCATTATCATATTTTGATCTCCCATGGTGTTTTCTATTTCTCTATATGAAATATTTTTACATCATATTTTGGATAGATTGGATCATTGATAATAAATCTCATATCGATTTTTATCTTCCATTGGTCTACCTTACTACACCAATGGGTGCACCTCTTTTCATTCGAGGAGAATGGGACCCATGGTAGAGCTGGGTCATTCCATCATATCAGGATATAGGGATATAATTTTACATGTTTCCATTTTATTTATAGATTGAAACATTGATTGGTGATATCTCCCTAGTTATCATTTTTTTCAGACATGTTTCCCTCTAAATTCACTAGTTTTCCCCTGGTAAGAGACGTTGAGTATTCTATAATGCATGAAACTTAGCTGGCTTCAATTCCATATTACCACAGGGAACAAATTGAGTTAAATAAGATGAATTCCTTGTTGTAAAATCTTTTTGAGAAGGGATTTATATGCCTGAGTGAGATACCTTGGGCGTCGCAAGTTCTCTTTTCTAAAAAAAGATGACAGTTATCTTCTTTTATGTGTTCATTACCGAAATCTCAATCAAGTGATATCAAAGAGGCGGATTAAGTCCAATGATGATCTTTATTTTAGTACATTAGATATTTAAGTTGATGACTAGGTATTTTTTATAGTTTCACCTCAGTTGGTTCATCTACAACTTGGGAGATAAACGAAACTTACTCTATATTTTGTGTGACATTTATAGGTTGTTGATTAGGTTGGGAATTTAACATACCATTTAGCACCACCATCACAAATAGTGTCGATACATAATTGTTTCCATGTATTATTGATATGAAAGTATCTCTCTGATCCATCACACATTTTTAGTTGGAGTGATCTTGAGAATGAACATGTTTTATCTGTGACTGAGCGACCAATTATGGATGTTGATTCTATGACAATATATTTCGTGGTAATACGATTACACTAGTCTAGGTTCTATTAAAACATGGTTCTGATTTTCATGATATGTGGGAGATGGAGGAACATATAATAGAGGGTTGACATCATCTTTTTTGATGCGAAGGCTTTTTCCTAGGCTTTCTAGGACCTAAAGATCCTATAGTGGGGAGGATGAGGAATCCCATTACTATTTCTTGTATTCCTAAAACCTATTCTATTATATTAAATATATCTTTAGTGGGAAATGAATTTATCAGTGATTTTTGTTATAAATGTGTTATAGGGCATAACTGGTAGTTACCATCATGAAATATTCAATTGAATATATTATGATTTTGACAATAATGTGTTTTTCCGAGGCCTTTAAGGTCTCAGTGAGGACTGTATAAATATATTTAATATATTATATTATGATCACAATCTGTTTTAAAATAATTGAAAAACCCAAAAATAGTGTGTTTTATATGAAATCTACGATCATTGTTATGCATGAAATATGGTGGTTAGCCGAGGATGGGTATAACATTTGAAGGTTGAAAACATTTGGATGCCACGCCTGTGATATAAATTTATTAAATAATATTTAATATATTATTTTTATAGAAATATTTTAATCCCTACTATATGGTGAAACATATGAGAAATATGAGACCACTAATGAGTCTAGAATGGGGGTTTTACCCAAGGCATGTTATAACATTTGTAGGCATTGGATGTTTGAATGCTTCACATGAAAAAATAACGCTTTATTATTTTAATTAATTACTTGTTCAAGGTTTTAAATAATGGATCATTAATATCTCTCAAACAAATGCATCAAATGAAAAATATAAGACCATTGTTGGGTCCAGAACTGGGTCTTTACCATAGTTGAAGTATTAACTTCTTGTGCAAGATAAATTTCATATTATTTAAATTTTATGGAAGATATTTATTTTTCATTAAAAAAATATTAATGCTTCATCATCTTATATATCATTCCAAACACTATATTTGGTCGATCCGGGTTTCAAACCCATTATTTTTAAACCTTTTCAAACCATTTCAGCCACCACCTCATTTAATGAGGAAAATTAATGACTATATTATAAATTTAATGTATAATGGGTGTTCAAAATTGGGTTTTGGTTTGAGTCAGACTTATATGTGGTTGAGGGTTTTAATGATGACCAGATCCTACATTTTGGTTTATCCATTTTAGTAATGTTATTTGAGACTCCTTGTACGATTGACAAACCCCAATTGATCAACTCATTGATCCCCTCTCGGTTGGTGTTCTTCTTCCCAAATAAAGCATCAGACCAATTTTTCTTCCTTACGGGGAACTACAATAGAGGTTTTATTCTATTATTTATTTTATTTTATTTTATTTTTATCCCCATTCATTATTTTAACGAAGGGAACATGAATCAAATAATAAAACATATATGTTGTTTTTTCAATTTTCGGTATATTTTTGAAAATTAACAATCATTTACCAGGTGAAGATAATAAGTATAATTTTTTTAGATTTTTTAAGTACATTTATAAATATTTATCATATGATAATTACATTGAATTAACGCGGGTAATAAATAAATATTTTTCAAAAGAATTTTTTTTAAAAATTAAATTATGATAATTATAAATAATTCAATTTGCTAATTTCAATATATTTTTCAGATATAATTTCCAAAATTATTAAATAGTATTTTCCAGAATTTTTTGAAGAATTATTTATGTGAAATATTTCAATTATAATAATTATGAATCATCTAATGATAATTTAATCAAATTATTAGATGGAAATTATTGAATGGATAATTTCTTAAAATTATCAAATAATATTAAGTTTAATTATCAAATGATATATATATATATAGTTTGAAGTATATTTTATATAAATACTTTGGATGTTATGGAAAATTTTGTTAAATACAAACATATCAATATATAATTTCATGAACTATTGAAGGATAATTTCCAACACATGGTCTGACATAAAATTATAATCTAGATATTATCAAGGAGAGTGGAAATGTTATCACATGTGATATTCCATGGGAACTAAAATAGATTTTCTTGTCCTTGGAACCCTTGATGAACATTAACCATTGGTGTGTACACTCGTATGGTATTAAGGTCGTGATGAGGTGTAATAAACCAAAAATGGTGGTTTATCCATGCCACTGACTTCAATGACTTTGAGGTAGGTGGATTCATCCTAACAATCTAGTTTTATTAACCTTGAATTTCATGATTTATTTCAATAGTTGACTCAAATTTTTTTGCTCACACTCTCATTCAATTGATTTAATAAAATCCAATCCTACTGTATTGGGAAAATTGATATGGTTTTGGAATTATATTTGAAAAATACCAAATTTCATTGAATTGTGTTGTGTGGAAAGAAAAAATGTTAATTTAAATCGTACAATCTAAATTGAGGATCTAATGGAAATTGTTTCAATTAAATTGTTTAGTTGAATTTTGGGAATGAATTTTTAAATGATGGAATTGGTTTTGAATGGATTTAAAACTAGTGAAGTTGGACTAAATTGTTTTTATAAAACCCTAGTGGGTTTATCTAGTTAATGAAGAATGTTTTTTTACTAAAACTTGATTTGGTTTTAAATTGAAAATTGTCATTGAAAGGGAAGAATGAAACTTAATTGTATTTCATATGGACATAAAATAAATTTTCAATCATTGATTGAGTAAGATTACATGGAATACTTTTGTATTTGGTGAGTTATTTGGAAACACTCTAAATGGTTTCACTGTTATAAAACATACATACATCAGTTAAATCCCATAAGTGATTGTGACGAGTCCTCTCAGACAGGATTTCATTACATGTATGTGTAAAAATATTATCCTGGTCACATAGAGAGTTAGGAGTCTTATTGATTGAAATAATATTTTACATATATGGAAGATGACCATGTTTCTTTTTTTATTTATATTTTAGATATAAATATATTTCAATGCTTTAGAACAACTTTACATACCTTCTAAATTTAAATAAATTATTTTATTTATTACACTATTTTAAAAATATTACATCATTTGAAAAGACTTCGCTTAATGTATTTTTCCATAATATTAATATGTAGAGAATGTTTTGTTAAATATGATTCTGAATTTCAAAACCATTGAATTTTAAATATATAGAGCATCCATTCAGTTAATCAATTGATGGAATCTGTTATGGAATCCCCTGTGAGACCCTACTGGCCTTTCTATCTCACACCCTACTTATTCCTTTGGGTGTTTGTAGATTATCTTCTTCTATGCTTGAGAAAATGGAAATGGTCACTTGGAAGTGGATCTAGTTATGGAGTCGTCGTCTTGGTGATTTGTTTCCTTAGGGACTTAGATTGTTTTTCCATGTTTTAGTACTTGTGTTTTGTTACATCGTGCTTGTTTTTTACTTTTTTGTACTATTGTACTTTACTACCACTGGAGTTTTCTTTGGATATGAATACTTCCATGCTTCTATTACTTTTTAATTTTTATTGGAAAAATTATTCCCGCTTGAATGTTGTATGATGTCGAGGGTGAGGCGCCAACCCATGGGGATTAAGAATTAACATTGGGCTATGTGAGAGCCGACTCATTTATAGGGTTTCCAAAGTAACCAGGTATGTTCATGAATTTTTTCTACTATCCCCGCTCATGTAAATTGAATAATAATATATATCTAGAGACATTAAATCCAAAACATAAATGTCCACAACACATAATATATATATTTTTTCATTTTATCTATACACAAAAATATAATTATTCATTAATTTGATCCATGATATATAATTTTTTCATTAAAATAATGAAATTTCATGTACCATACAAGAATTTCAATGTATATAATTATTAATTTTTTGAATAAATTGTTTTTTAATTTTAATGCAATTTTTTTATTTGGATTATGATGATATTATTCTTAAATTAATTAATATTTTGAACTAATTAGTTATACATAAGAAATATATACATGTCTATAAAAATAATAATCATGGATAATATAATACCCTAAATTAATATAAGACAACACATTTAATTTTATTTTATCATAGTAGTATAAAAAAACAAAATTAAACTAACTAAAACGACCAAAACTGGTTATTTTTATTGTTACAGACAATGTGTAAATACATTCTGTATCATTCAATATAATACAATTACATAATACAACGATTAAATAAAAAAATATGATTATATGTTTGTTTTTTAATTTTAATCCTATATAAATATCATTGACGAAAACATCACCACATTATGAAAAAACCCGTTAAAAATATGAGAATTATATAAATGAAATTTATATAACATCAAGAAGAATTTACATTCATTTAGATAATAGTAATATGTGGTATTTATAAGATGAGTAAGCTTATGTGACCATTTAAATTATAACCTAAGCATTTTAATAGAAATTAATACATTGGAATTGAATAAAAGAAAAATATATTTAATGACTAATTAATTGTGTAATAATTTTTTATAATTAAAAAAAGTAAGAATAATTTAAAAAATGCACTGAAATAATTTATCAACCAATGTAATATTATGTATGTAAAAGTATACATATTTCATAAATAATTTTGACCATTTCTAATAAATTAGTATTCATTACACCCGAATTAAAATTTTCAATTATTAAATTTAGAAAAAATATTTTTGATTATTTTATGTAAATATTGAGTCATCACATTGAAATTTGGAATGGGTTAATTTTTTTAATGTTTTTCATGAAATTAAAAATAGGTATGTTAATTTTAAAATTCATTGAAAGTAAAATATTGGGTAATAGTGTATATGAATTAGTTTTTATGGTTTATAGATTATTTCATAAAATTTTCATGCCAAATTTATTATTTAATAAAAATACATTAAATGTTTGATCACGTGATTGATGGCTTTTTTAAAATATATTCTATATTTAAATAATTTAGTTGAATATTACCCTACCCTCTTAAAAATATCATCCTTTATTATACCAATTATATTCATAGAATACGTTACTTATCCTGAAAATTATATATTAATAAAAATCCCAAATATACCATATATATCTTTTGTAGTGTTTGATATTTAAAAAAGATTATTCTGTAATGCACAAGTAGTATATCGAATGAGGACTTCTAAAGGAATAAGTAAATTATAACAACCCAACACTCTTATGTTTTCCACATATAATAAATCCACTAAATTCATTATATTCATCATTATATTAATATATATGTGTCAAAAATATACATAATGGTTAATATATTAATAAAATATCTATTATCCTACTACCTAACCTTTATTCTAAATTGGGAACCTTGTATAAGTAATTTTCATTTAACTACCTCCATTGGTTATTTATTTCATTTTTCATCACCTATAGTTGAAATACGATTACTGGAGTTAAAAATATACAAATTCCATAATTATAAAATTAATACAACATTAACAATATTGTAAATAAGCATTCATTTCAATTGTATCTGACTATAGGGATTTTGTTTATAATAAACAATTACCACATTCAAAAATGTATATAATAAACGATTATATTGTTACATAAAAACATAATATTGATATTTTATTTTCATTCATTTTTTAGAATTATAAAATAATCATAAAAATAAATAAAATAAATTATTATAATCTTGGTCAATAAAATCACACATATCAACATGTCATTGTAGGATTACATATATAATCAATGAACCATTCTTTAATTTGTCATGTTTTTTATATTGGGATCAAATTATACTATGTTACTATTATCAACTCTATTCTAATAAACATTTGGGGATTTGGGAACTATTTTTGAAAGACTTCCCACTATAACCATTATACAAAAGCGATATTTGGATGGTGGACTACATAATTCCAACTAATCAAAAATGATGAAAAAATACTAAATTATGGATGAATTATAATAAATTTATTAAAATATATTGACATTTAATATTAATTTTCATAATATTGAAATAACTTATTTAATTAAACTATTCAGGATGTTAGAGGAGAATGTAAGTGAGACATGACCTCTGTTAAATTTTTATAATTCCCCACGTTAATTTTTAATTAAAATCCCTTTTCTATAGAAATTATAAAATTCATATTACTATATTAAAATTTTTACAATTCCATGATAATATAAAAATTTTCACATATTTTCAATGACATAGTGCCCAATACCTTTAATTTTACCATTTTCCAAATATATAATAATATCAAAGTAAGTGTTTTAAATATTAATCATTTCTTCTAAAACATTTTTATATTATATTTTAAAGCTTTTTATATTACTCCATGATTATATATTGATTTAATTATAATTCTATGGATATGTTATTATTTATATATTTTTTAGTCATACTCATCTATAAAAGATCTAAATCCATTAAAATTTCAACATAATTGTTTCTCCCTAAATCATTAAAATAATCATGTATTACATCGACATTATTTTTTTCTATTCCATATATTCTATTCATATTATTTAATACATTACTTGTTTTTTTCCTAATTTTTTTATTAATACCTCATTTTGCCACTTTTTGATTTTTGTTCTATCACCTTCTCATTTTAAGAGTTCAAATGATTCGGTTCTATATCACTACTCGTTCATTATCTAATATTCAAATTTTTCATCAATGTATTTATACATTATCACATTAATTTTTTATATCATTAAAAACATATATATTTATTTGACCATATATAATTTACTCAATATTTTTTTGGAAATACCTAATTTAAATTTATATATAAAATCATTTTAAATGTAATTTTATAATAATCGATTAACTCTAAAAATATTGATAATCCCCATTCGAATTATTTTACACTAGATAATTTCAAATTATGTAGCCATATTTGAATATGAGGGTACATAGTTAAATATATGAAAGTTTGTTTTGTCTGGTATTCGGTTCATATGATGAATGTATTGAATATGTACATTTCTTGTGGGGAATGAAGGTATATAACTCATCGATGCAAATATCCTTATCATGGGACCAAGGAGATTATGTAATTGGTGTATACCTACACATTTAGATATTATGTATTGACTCATGGAATTGGTATTATACTATAATGCTCTACATCATGAATTATAGCATAATGTGACTAATTATTTCTATCCAAGTGATTTTTCCTATCACTAATTTTTTCATCCTTCTATATATTGTGCTCATGTTATGCATTATGTATAAAAATTTCAGTATTTATAACTTTATATTGTGAATGTCTTATGTATTTTAATAGATATTCCATGGTAATATAATAAATACTAATCATTTTAGGTCACTCTATTCTATTTATTTCTTTATTTTTTAGAAACCGTGCAGTTTGATAAAAATTTTATTTCACAAGATTGATGGAATAATTATATTTTCTATATTATAATCTTGTTTCTCCTATATTGTGTTACTTATGTATGTCTTTATTATCATTAGAAATCAATAATTTAGATCATTAATGTTATAATCAATGTATTCAATACCATTATAATAAAATGGCTTCCAACATAGTACAATAGTTGTTTTGGTTATAATAATTATTATCATGGAATGTTATTTAGAATAGTTAGGAACTAGGTTTAGAAAAACATATTTCGATATAAAATAAATATGAAAATTTGATAGAAAAATGCATTTTCTAAATGAACACAATATTTTATATTATTTTTTTATTAAGTGAATAAAAATTACATATTATAAATCAGAAATCAGAGTATCATTCATAAACAAATAAGTATATGTGTTTTTTTAAAATGGAGTTGAATAGAAGTGTAAAAAGATATTTCAAAACACATAGTTAATTTAATTGAAGGAAAACCCCCCATGTTGATGTATATGTATGTTTTCTAATGTATATATATTTTATGAATAGGATATGATTAGATTAAAGATGTTTTAGTGGGGATTAAGATAATTTTAGGGTAATACAAGAGATCACAACTAGTTAATAAATTGGGAAAAAAATGTGAAATTCCATGGAAAATTTTATTAGAATAATAATGGACATTGGGAAGGTGCATTTCTAGAAAATGGTTTTCTAAACCATGATATTACAATGATGGCCTAAATAATTTTCTTGGGTAGTGTATTTCAGATCATTAGAGTATGTTTATACAAACAGTACCACGAGATGGTGACTCATAGGTTAGAAATAGTAATTCCATCATATTTTCCAAATTTTTTTCCTAATCATGTTGGAATTTAATTTTTTTAATAAAATATATCTTAACATGACCTTCACCCAAAAATAAAAAATCTCTTATTTTTTCTTGGTTATGCTTCTCAAACAGAGAATATTACATGGGTGATTTTAGTTATCCTCGTTATTCCAAAGCACAGTATATTCTATTCTTAGATTATTTGGAAAAAGGACTAAATATAATGTTTCAATATATAATTATACACTTTTCTCATCTCATTTAATATTTTCATGAAATATAATCAAGGGATATCATTCAAATATATTTTAGTCGGAATATTAGTGAAGGGTTATTTCCTTGTGAAATATAACTATGTAGTTATACATGATTTTATATATAAGGGAATGCAGAATTTCATCATTATGAACTTTTTTTAGGTTGGTTTAATTTAATAAACATATTATATCAAGAACATTATTTATTATGGTTTTTAATGTTATATGGTATTATTTATATGACTAAGATTCTTATCAATTGATATTTATCAGATTATCATTTTTTGGAAATAATGGATATTGGTGACATCTAAAACATGATTTTTAAAATGCATATGAGGAAATCAATTTTGTAGAAGAAGGTATTTTCTTGTTTTTCAACATAGATATTTCATTTTTTGTGAGTATTTAGGATGATTATGGATTATTCCATGAATATTTAAATAATTATTCATGTTACATATGGGTGGAATTGATTATAATCCTTATTTGTGACTTGGGATTGGGGGTGGGTATCTTTATTTTTTCAACTACTTGAATGATAAATTGTATGGGAGATGGTAGTTGGGGTTTGGCTTAGTAGTAAGAACCCCGTAATCCTACATGAGAAAATGGGGGTTCAAAACCCACTGGGTGTAAGTACTGTAGCAGTACTGTAGCGGTACTGTAGCAGTGGCGACACTGTTCATCAGCGGGTACTGTAGCGGCGGCATGGCACTATAGCTGTGGCGGTACTGTGTGGGTATTGTAGCAGGCGGGTTACTATTCACAGAATGTGAATTGGGCCAAAAATTTGGGCCTACGGGCTATGTAATGGGCAACAAGCCCACTAGGCCTTCGGGATATGTAATGGGTTTCCCTCTACCTAATTAAAGGAGGACTTTTCTTTGATTTAATAATAAAAATGAGGCTTCAGCCCCAAGCTTTTTAAAAAAATTGTTTGGGAGATGAATTATGTCGGTGATATATCTCATATAGGGTAATATTTTTTTATTTCATGGGTGTGTGAGTTTCTGGTGTGGGTGTGTTGGTTATGTTGAAAAAATCCTAAAGATTTTATTTACTTAACTATTTTTTTTTATAAAATTTAAAATTTTATATAAAATGGGGTATAATAAGAATTTTTATAACATTAAATATGGTAATTCTTTTGAATTTCCCAACTATGTTTAATTACTCTCACCATTTTTATATATCATGTGGTTCAGGTGGATATGGTTTGAAATATTATTGTATATAGGATAACCTCTTGCATCAATAGTAGTGAATCCTAATGTTTTGCACTCTCCGGTTAACCATGGATTTAACATGTAGTTTTTGATTAGATTTAGGTTTAGTTACCAACTTTACAACATATTCTCCATTTTTCTATTGGACTAGTACACTTTTATATGGGTTTTCTGTATTTAGTTATTCTATAATTGTTTTATTATTTTATGTTAATTTATTTTTTTCCATGCTGATCACATAGATCATATTCATATATTTTCCATGATTTTATTTTTCAATATGTTTTGTATTTAATTTCCACATCACCCACCAAAAATTTTTTCAATCCTTGGAAAATATTTCAAAAAAATTATGTATGGGGATTCAACAAAGGAGTGTGTAATATTTTTTTCTATCCATGGTGTAAAATTGGGGCCATGTTTTTAAAAATTGTATTATTTTTTTAGGATCCATTCTTGAGGATATTAATTATGGAGATTATATGTTTTTAGACATGAATTTGGAGGATATAGAAAATTCTAGGCGAACTACTTATATAAAACATCATGTTTCCCTATAGATCTACAAAATGTCCCTATGTGTTACAATTTTATACATTAAGAAATTTAATATTATATTTTTAACGCTAGTTCATGTTCCATATTTATGTTTTTGATTCACAATGAATTTTAAATATTCAATCAAAAATATTATATATTTTGTCTATTCTAGTGTTTTCATGGGAAAAAATATATTACCTTAAAAATGAATCATTGAACTGGGAAATAGATATCTTGTTGACATATAGGGAATGGTGTTTATAATATAATTTGAATAACATTATTCACTATGAGGACTATTTTATGAGTGCATGGTATATTTTATTAAAAGATTAAATTAGTAGAATTATTTATGTATTTATGTGTTTTTTCATTAATGTTATTACCTATTAAAACACTAAATTCAATTGTTAAATATTATTTTAATCATAATCCTTGGTAAATTGAATGTAAACCAAGAAAATATGGACTTATATTAATTTATTTTGAAGGATCCACCATATGTTTACCATATGAATTTTATAATGACAACCTAATAGAAATGTTATTTTTTTGACCTAATATCCAAATTCATGGTATGTGTTTTTCTTTATAAATTATTCTCATTTATTAGTTATTTTTATCATATTGATTTATTGGAACCTTTAATATTATGAATTTAAATAACCATATTAATTATCATATCCTTCCATGAGTTTTTTTGAATATTTTCAAAATTTCTCATGTAGATCATTACACATGTGATAAAAAAATCCCTATGGTATAATTTGGAACCACTAACACTATTCCCTCTATGTTCATTATTGTTGGTGAATTTTTTATTTGGATTCCTACTCTCCTCTCTACAAAATTTTCTTTTCTAATTTAGGTGGAGCTAAGAGGAAATTGGATTGAGGGTATATTCTTTATTTGTGTGATGGATCATGTGGAAGGTGGGCTCATAGATGTGCATTGTGGTGTTTGTGAAGGTGGATACACATGTACATTGATTAGAATTAGTTATTTATTAAGATTCTAGATATTATGAGTGTGATGAAATCATGCACTTTAAGAAACTATAAGGGTATCAACCACTATAAATCTGACTATATTGGTGAAAAAAATTGTGTCATACTACAAACATGGCATGCAACATTGCCTCTAAATGGATGCAACAATTTTTGGCTATCAAAGTTTGAATGGTCCATTGGTCCCTAGATAAGAATTAGGTTTGTATGATTCTAGACCTCTGAGATGGTAGTAAAAATTATTTCTTCCATGTTGGTTCATATAATAGTAAAATACATTATGAACCTCGTGATCCCAGGCGGCTGGCCTTAGAATCTGCATACGATGAGGACTAGGCCTAACTAATAATCTAGTAAGGATACAATTGAATGTTTTTATTAAACAAAATAAAAAATTTCACCCAAATAATAACAGTGTTCATGTACACATGTGTATCATAAACCCCCACAACCATCACACTATGTGTGGAATCTATATTCCACCATATGACCCATATTATTGACTACACGATGCTTTTCACATAATTTTTTCCATTTGTTGGATTCATGAAAAAATTATTGTATTAAGATGATATTTCTTCGTCGACCATGATTGAGGGGAATATTTGGTCATCATTGACAGATTAAAATGTCAGATAAAATGTTTTACTATAAAAACCCACAAGGATAATAATGGGGATTAGGAGTGGAAATTAGATTATTCAAATGGTGGGTGATGTATAGTTTTTAATTTCTATAATGGAATAGACCTGCTACAAAGTAGAGAGTTTTTGAACCTCTTCCAGAAACATGGAGCTGGTTTCCTCTATCTATGTGTCAGTTCCCCCCTTCTTAGAGGTCAGATGGGGTTAGGGTCCTCCCATGTGGTTAGATACTGCCTCAACAGAATCATATCCTTTGGTGAGGTGTGGGACACCAACTATTGTTCTTCAATGGTTACATGTTTATCATAGTTTGAATCATTTATATTCCATGGTATTTTTTCTATTTCATTTGTGGTTGGTAAATAAATAATAATATTACCTCTGACATCATGGATTATCACAATTTAAACATATATGGTTTTTGGTTTCTCATTGGTCATTCATTCCATATTAACCATTTTAGTAGATGGGTATTTATATTATAACGTTGTGGTTTTTAGGGTTAACTTTTGAGGATATATATACACAATCCATTATAGTAATCTATACCATCATGTGACTTTTTTAATGTAGAAAACATACTATTTGGAGGAGAACATTGTTGACGTGGTGTTATTAAAGGATTGTACAGATTGGTAGTTATACTAGAAGGTTTCATTCATGTATAAAGAATTATTGTTATGGGTACACTATTTTCTCACGTATTTAAGTTTACTTACCATTTTTATTCATGTCATGTTTATTGTTCAAAATTATTATTAGGGATTAGAAAATAATTTATTGTTTTTTTAGATTGTATATTATATTTTTTTTTATTTAGATATTTTGTACATTTTTTTCCTTGTGTATGTGTACATTATGTATGGGTGAAATATTTTAAGGCCTCCCTTCATGTTTGATATACTTATTCTATACTAATAAACTTCACAAAGAATTTTATACATTCCATTTGGGTTGTACAATAGGCTTATCATCTCCTAGGAGGGTTCCCAATGGGTCACTCCCACTAATAATGGAATATTAATAGGTTTGTCTTATGGATATAAAATGGAGTAAGACAACTAATGAGGATTGGATTAGGAATTTTGGAATGAAATATTTGATGATAGAGAACCCATCGTTTATTAAATAATTGATGTTTATGTTCTACATGAATCTGATAACCTGGATGATGACGTTTTAAATTTAAGGCGCCATTTACATGGAAAAAATAAATACTACATATATTATATATGAATGATTCATAAATAACAATTTCCTATTTATGTTAGATTCTCAAATATATAATAAATACTACATACGATCATGTTATGTTTTAGTGTGCTTCTACACAATAGTTATATAAGATCATGAGGCACTATTATGGCATGATCATGTTAGTGGTTGAGCATCATTTAATCGACCATCTCAGTAATAATGGTTCGATAAAGGAAATTGAGAGTTATTTAATTCCACGAGTTGTGTAATACATTTTGAATCCTCCAATTTTGTAGTGTATAGATCCACATAATTCAATGTAGATATGTTTTCATCAAAATTTTTTGTAGCTTATTTTCATAGTGGGAATCTATGAGGAGAAATGTTGGTTCTATGTGCTATATGAATTCTAAGGACACTGAATATCTAGGTTTCAAGGTGATCTGGGGACATATTTGATAAGTACTCTTTTGATATTGTTGTTTGTGTGTTCTACACTTTTCAGACCCCTACCAATCATGTTGTGTTGCTTTCATCAGTCTTTTCAATATTTTGATGATTCACTAGTGGAACATTTTCTCTAGATCCATGATAAGTGTATACTTCCTTGGATAGAGTTTTAATTTCTTTTTTTAGTATTATTATCGATCAATTTTATATTCCATGAAAATAAATGATCTATTAGAGTAAAAATTTATAATATTATTGTATTTGAGTATGATTCATGATATATTAATACTACAATTTACTCACATAACATCCCTTATTATGGATCCTTTTGAGCATAGATTGTTTTCTTGGAATCCATAAATATATCCAATCCACAATTTTTCCTTATATATCTCCACTTTTATTGGGGTTCTTGATATTTCCTTGGTGATGGAGAACTACCAAGAAGAGTGATAGTAGGTAGTATGTTTAGGTGGATGTGTTCTAAGATAAGATATATAAGACACAAATGTAAAATAAATATTATAAGTCTCATGATATAGTTTTCATTCACATCCTCCATATAATACACGAGTATGAATTTATCAAAAATTATTTTAAGGTATTGATTTATTTAGGTGTAATGTTTTTCTATGCTTGGGGAGGATGCATCCATATGACGCATAACTTCACCACTCACCATCCAGTGGTGGGAAGTGAAGTAGTAGATTTTCCATAATGTTAGAGGTAGAAACATGATCTGGGACATCCAATTTGTGGCCTAAGTGGTCTACAGAGAGTATTATTTCGGATAGAGAGATGGTGGGTCACTATGATGAGGAGGAATAAGAGAAGGAAACTATGAATCTCTTTCACCACACCCACCCATAGGTAGTATACTCTATGATTGAAGGGTTGGAGGATAGAGACAAAAACAAATAAAGGAAATAGAGGTTTGTGAAAAATATTTTTCCATCATGTTATACAGTATATATTATGTCTACTTACCAATAGAACATATACTCAACGGCATGTGCACTATTCATTCCATTGTTTTTACATACCTTTTCTTGATAGATAGGATTTTTGGTTAATCCATGATCCTAGCCCAGGCATTTAAATAATCATAGTAGAAGTGATCATATGAAACCCCACTTATGTAAAAAAGAAATGGTTATGATTAGTGTATAGAGGTATTTATCAATCCTCATTATAGTCACGAAAATACCTAGAAATGTAATATTTCGCATGGGTTGTATATCATCCAATTTTCACAAATATACTGATATCGTGATAGGGTTAGGTCCATCTTAAATTATTGAATAATTATTTAATTTTCTTTGTGAGGGGTAACATCATTCGTGATGAGTAAGAACTATTCATGAGAAGTTATATCTTATAAACCATAAGTTAGAGTGTTTTAAATTATAAATTGTATGATTATTTAATGGGTATCACTATATATTTCAAGACGAGTAAATGTTACTTATACTGAGACACTTATAGGATATCGTTTTTTATATGAGGTCTAGTATTTGAATGATTTTGACCCTGGGAAAACTTATTTATCTTTATTAACATATAAAATGGCCTTATTAAGAATCTGTTTCTAAATTTGAAATTATAGTAATATATTATGAATGCTTCCATTAGACCTATTATGTCCTCATTTTTAGATATAGATTTTCTTCTAAGAAGTTTTATAAAAATAATTATGATATGTATAAACTATGAAAACATGAATCACATGGTCGAATAGATGAACCAACTATTTTTGATCAATGAAATTATCCTCAAATTTAAGAGAGTGACTCGTTTCTCATTGAAATAGTCTTATGTGTGGATACCAACATTTTTTTATATATATGGTAGATATTATGATGATTTAATTTCTATTTCTTTATAACCATTATGTGATTCATTTTATGAACTTAGACATGAAGGATTCCATGACTATGATCATTTTCCTTATGAACCAAACTTTTCAATATATTTTTATGATGATAATGGATTTCATAATCGATTCAATATTCATCGGTTTATATTCATATAATGGGTTTATATTTTTTTAGGATTTTTATATTCATTCATTAGGAGAACTAGGTATTGGAAATGATCATATTTTCTAGTTATATATTATTGAGGTCCATTTCATGTGGTAAGTCATCTTAGAAGATGGAACAGTATTAAACAATGTGATGGTCAAGTGCATGATATCATGGGAACCTTTCAAACGACTTTTTGATAAATACATTATTCATAGTATAATTATATACTATAATATATTCTTGGATGATTACTCTAGGGTGTTAAGAGACATGAATTCATTTTTCTTAAATAGAAATGAATTATTTAAACTAAAAAATTCCGTAGAACCTTATAGATGAATAATGGAATTTTTAAGTGTTCATTTATGTGGAGTATTCAAGGGTAAAGAATTAAATATTATGTGAATGTGGATTGATGTGGATCTCATCAGGGTTATGTTTTTATACATAGGCTTGAAATAATTATCAAACATCAATATATTTGAGACAAGAATACCAGAACTATAATATCCATGACATTGAATGGGTCTCAAAATAGTTTTTGATGAATGTGTACAAGAACTACCATAATATTAAGCAATTTTTAGTCTACACATACTTAAAGAGTTGAAATAAAATCATTTATATTAGAAATTATTTCTATGGTATAGACATTGATGTATTTTCTTAGAGAAATATACCACAAATATATTTTGTACATTGATTAAAGTAAACATGGTTGATATTTCCCTCACCATAATGTATAGTTTTTAGTTTTTTGAGGAGGTTTCCTATAACATATCCTCATATTAAAATAGAAAAAATTTATTATATTAAAATTATTTTAATTTTCATACCACATATTTAGTGTTTAACTGAGTTCTAGTTGGCATAATTAAATTGTGATGTTTTCCATAACCTAACATCCATAGGTGGTACACTATAAATATATTATAATGGTTTCTATAAAATTATATTCATAAGATTATTGAAAATCATGCCACTTGTGTCAAATTTGGAGGTGATGAATGAGTTTCATGAATTACCCCTTGTTATATATACTAAAATGAATAAATTTTACAAAAACAAATTTCTTTAGTTTGTGAGGAATGTTACGATGAATTTAGTTGTTTTTTATCTAACGGATCCAAATCTATAAATAGGTTAATTTGGAAAACTAGTTCATATTATGTTTATCACAATACCTTGGGTTCTATAGTAAAATTATCATATGAAATTTATTATTTTATTATGGGAGTCTCAAGATCATTGATTGGTCAGGATACTATGTAAGAGATGTTTGATTTATAGAAAAAATTAATCTCATATCATTTATAATTGAGGGTAGAGTTTTTTCGAGTTATTTGCAAACTTGTGGATGGTTGATGTCTTTAAGATCGATGTGGTTACCTTTTTAATTCGATCTAAATTAAAATATTTATAGACATTTTTTTGGAAGAAATTATAACAAGAATTAGAGACCCATTTAAGGACGACTGTTGGGTTCCACACTTTTGGTAATATCGATACTCAAGAGAACCATTCATGTTTCAATGGATATTATAAGTGCTAAAATAATGTGTTATATTACAATTAGGGGTATCACTTTTCATTAGTAATGTGGGTGTATCATATTAGAAACCGCTCCACCATTTGAATTCCACCATCAACGGCATTGTGCAAGGGTATTTATATGTCAAACCTACGCTAAATGAATGTTGGATATCCCTCAGTAATGTGACCCATGTTTGTGTTCATGATGATGAATAAGTTAATGATTCTCCTATAACATATTACGAATTATTAATGATATCATATATCCCTAGTGAAATGATAAATCCGACCATTGTAATTCAAGGATAAACATGATATTTTCAAAAAGGTCTCACCCCAACAAGGTTTGTAATGATTTTATTTGTGTGTAATGTGTTCCTGGAATGTTATTTATTCAATAAAAATCATATTTAAATTATAATATGGTTCCTACCACATGGAGATTCACCAAATATTTGTTAGGGGTGATGATGTGTTCCACAAGTCGCAGTTGAGGAGTTATGTGTGTGATCCTTCAGTTGTCACTGACAGGGGTGTTCTTGGAATCAAGGATAGAAACACCTTCCCATAGTATCTTATGTAGATTGAGGGCCAGTGGGGGAGGACTTCACATTGTTTTGAAATTCCATTAGTGTACGTATTTTAGTAGTATTAGAAACATCAAGAGATAAATTATTATTATGAGAAACAGAAGTAGTATTATTCCCGCTAGTTTTTCAAGTAGATTGTGAGTTAGTGATAGTATTTAAAGGTCTAGAGGATGTAAATAGCCTACTTTTTATCGTTTGTAAATTTATAAAAAAAATTATAATATTTATGTGTTTTTTAACCTTTTTATTAATTATAGTGTCACAGGGATTTAGAAATAATATAATAAATTTATCAGATTATTTTTATTGAATTTTTTCATTATAAAAATGTTATTTTATTATACAAGTATGGTTATATTTTGGAGTCAATTTTCTGGTTTAATTGGGAGTAGGTTTTTTTATATCCTAGAGTTGGTATAATATTATTTTGATCCATGTTCCTCATGATTGGGTTATTATGATGGGAATTGATTTTAAAAAGTAATTGAATTATTTAATAATTACTCAATAAAATTTATTCCAATTTGATATCGTAAATACCATTTATAAGAAATATATATCTATCAATCCTATAGAGAAAAAATATAATCCCAATTGAGGTAGATGGAGTTAGAACATATGATATGATGAATGTTTATATTTGGGAATCACTAGAAACAACATTATGTGAACATAATATTCAACAATGATCAATCCAAATGAGGTGTTCGAATCATAAATTTCATTTCAGGATCTTTTATTTGTAAAAAAAATTTATATACTCTCAATTAATCCTTTAACATTAGAAATTTAAATCACACCATTTATCAGTAGACTATGTTCTTGATCCTGTAGTTTCAAAACAGAATTTCAACGATATTCTTTTATGCTCTTTCTATGAAATCCCTTATCATGACCCGTCCCCCGGGGCCCGTGTTGTGACTACCTCAAGCTCTCCTTCCAGAGGATAGGGGCTGACGACTATAACCAAAGTCATAATTCCCTAAAACTCTGAAGGCATTTCCTTTATAACCTGTTAAAACATTCAATCAAGCACATGGCTGGATGATAACACCAAGTAAAATGTATAAAAAAGAGTGCTAAAAGTAAAAGGAGCTATGACAAAATCCCAAATGGAAATTACAAGTACAACAGTGATACAATACAAATGAAAAAAGGGAAGACAATTAGTGGATCGTCCTCTGGGGATCCTACCTAAAGGGTAGGTACATATCTACTCATCATCAATCCACATCTGTCCATATCCTCCACATATTGACATGTTTTATAGTCCACCTATGGGTACTGTCTAGTCCGGGTACTCTCAGCCTTAGTCAGTGATGTCTGTCATCTACATCCAACACAACAAGGTGTGAGCGTAGCCCTTGCAGGTGTGAGTATAACGATACTCAGTAGGTACCCCAAGACCCTCAAGGTATCACAAAATTGACCAAGGATAAACCACCAAGAATGAAATCAGCAGATAACCCTACATAATTATATTCCGATTTATATACCTATGTTATCATGTGATCTATCTCAATCAAGTGGAAAACACAGAAAAACTGACTCAGCTCAACCAGGATTTTATTCTATGGGTAGTATAAAGTAACATCTCCAGTCACATTGTTGAAACCTTGGCTGCTAGAGAACTCCTCCTCTATCAAGTACAGTGGGCCTACCGTGACACAAATTATGCTTCACATTAACATTGGACTGTTGAGGTACTCCTCCTATCGAATACTGTGGATCTACTATATCACCAAGTGCGCTTCCCCCCATGGGACTGATGTGTCACCAAGCGTGCTCCCCCTCGTAGCATGCTGAGTTACTCCTCCTATCGAGTACCATGGGTGTTCCATGTCACCAAGGCGCTCCCCATTGTGGGTCTGTCGTGACACCAAGGCGCTCCTCACTGTGGGTCTTCCGCGACACCAAGGCAGTCCCCACTGGGATAGTCGAGTAACTCCTAGTCGAAATGGTCAGCGGTCATCAGGTCTCAGCCAGCTACTAGGACTCTGCACTCTGCTCTTTCATCTCTAGAAGGATCCGCTCCATAAGAAACTGTTCAATACTCCAACTGTCACAATGTCCCATGAATAAGTATCTCAAAGGTCTGCCACGTCACAGGGGTCCTGATGCAATAGACGGCATGTAAATCTGATTCTCGGTCTAAGAGTTATTAGACATTTAGTCCCGGTGGCCCTGTAGGATTATTTCTCCATACAACATGACTATTTCCTATCTCAATCCATATCTCAGTAGGTTATCTCTTATAGGGATCGATTTTCTCCAAGATTTCTAGAGCCGCTGACGATTCGTCAAACGGATGTCCGGAGCCAAAGTAATGTCTAATAGAAAGTGGATGGGCCATAGTGGGCCCGAGTCCGATCCGACCCGGAACGACCTGGCATGGGTCGACCTAGATCAGGTTGACTCGGATAGGCCCATTGGGTTAGGCCTAGCCTATGATGTGGCCCTGTCTGTTGGGAGGTCTGGTAGGAAGAAATGGCCATGAGGGGACGCAGAGCCCGCATATGTCACGGGGTGGATTGGCCACGGGGGTGTCGCGAGGGTATGAGCCAGCTTGGATGAAGCGCTGTGTGTGGGAGTGACGCTGGATCTACCAGGGAAACACAGGGAGTGTGGGACGGTTCGGTCGGGGCACCGCTGGGGGTGTGGGTCAGTTCGTACGGGGTGTTGCGTGTGGCACGTTCCTGTTCGGTCGGGGCGCCATGGGGGGTGTGTGCCGCTTCAGCCGAGGCGCTGTGGGGGGTGCGTGCCCCGGTTCAGTCGAGGTGCCATGGGGGTTGCGGGCTAGTTCATCTGAGGGCACTTTAGGGGGGCACAGGCTGGTTTATATGGGGCAATGTGGGGGGCACGGCCCTGTTCGGCTGGGGTGCCACGGGGGGCGCATGCTAGTTCGACCCTGAGGCCGGAGCGCCTTGGGGGTGGCGTGGGTTGCAGAGGTCATGGGTGGTAGTTCCTATGCCTTTTTCACCTTCTTCATCTTCTTCACATTCCATAATTCCCAATAACAACACAAAGTAGAATTTCATAGGGGTCGGGCCATGTTGGTTTGGCCCACACCCTCCGTGTTATGGTTGTAGCATTTGGCTCAATAATAAAGAAGAACGATAACCTTCAAACTTTACAACTGCCACAACGATTCTTTCCCAAACCACAAAATAAATAAAGAAAAATATTACCACACAAATAAGCCCCCTAAATCTGGTTGATACATCGACATAGTCCTAGAAAATATAATGAGTCATTGGGAAAATATAGAT
Organism: Viscum album; assembly: GCA_963277665.1. Taxonomy (NCBI): domain Eukaryota; kingdom Viridiplantae; phylum Streptophyta; class Magnoliopsida; order Santalales; family Viscaceae; genus Viscum; species Viscum album. The sequence continues at coordinate 1,275,722,682 of OY728141.1, read as the reverse complement.
GTCGTGGTTGTCGGTGTGTTCTTCGATCATCAGTTTGTGCATCTTTTTTTCGTAGTCGATGACATCCTACGTCGGAGGATGTTTTGAGGAAGAATTTTGATGTCAGGTTCGGCATTATTCATTGGTGTTATTCTTTGGAAGAACTCTTTCTTTTTTCGTTGAATTAGTTCTTCATTACAGAGCATTTCTCCCAAGGCAACACCAAAATGAAAATGGCCACCTGACATGTTTCCCCATACATTATTTGTTGTGAAAAACTAAAATTAACCTAATTAAACACCTAGAATGGCACAATTAATGGTATGTTCATCAACATAATTAATTTGGAGGAAGTCAAGAGGCTCCTCCAGATTAATGAGGGGGTTTGATAGGTTTCTCTCAATTAAAGTGGGTTTCAAGGGTGGTTTAATACCGGTTGGTCCCCATCACCACAACCTCTCATGGGAGGATATGGTTTCGGTGGTCCCCACCACCATTACCTAACGTGAGTGGTTATGTTCTAGTGGTCCCCACACATCAACATTTACATGGAGGTTTAGTTCCGGTGGACCCCACCCCCCAATACCCACATGGGTGATGCAAATAAAAATTAAAATGACATTCACATTTATTTTTATTTTATTCTTACACGAAAAACACAAAAACTAACATTCAACCTTGACAAACTACCTTTGAGGTGACACTCATCATAAGTTAATACCGGCACTATGAGTTCAACGGTGCCATCAAATTTCATTTCCAAGCACCAATTCAAAAGTTAGAAAAACCAGCACGTATGTTAACAGAACATACTAGAAAAAAAGATCATAAATTCATTCCGGGATCTTCGGGCCTCAGAATCACGCACCATCAATTTTTTTGAACATGTAAAATTACCATTTATTTAAAGATAATTACATGGAAATTCTAGGTCTTTAAATTCACCCCAACTCAGGTCTCTACATCCCCATAGGCCACAACTCAAACTAGGTAAACAGGTGTGGGTACTGAGCATGCATCTGAGCCTCCCACTCCATGTTCTCTCCAAGAGGTTCTTGTGCTTCCAGCGAACGCAGACCATAGGTATCGACCCTCTATGAAGGACATACTCTTGTCGATCCTAAATCTCTACTAGAACCTCCATAAATGTCTCCCTATCATCGACGTCTAACTCTCCAGGTTCGATGATGTGTGAAGGGTCGTGCACGTATCTCCTCAGCTATGATATGTGGAAGATGTCATGCACCCAGTACAAACTAGGTGGAAGAGGTAAGCAGGAAGCCACTTCGCCAAATCTACTGAGGGCCTGAAAGGGTCAGATGATCCTCGGAGATAACTTGCTACCTCAGCCAAATCTCTACAAACCTCACCGAGGTGAGACCTGTAGAAAGATGTGGTCAACCTCCTCGAACTCTAGAGGTCTCCTTCTCCTGTTGGAATATGACTTCTACCTACTCTTTGTAGTCTTCATCCACTCCTAGATGATCTGCACCTTCTATGTTGTATACCATACCATCTCTGGTATCATTAGTGTTGACTTCCCTATATTATCCAACACAAAGGAGATCTGTAAGGTTGTCCGTACAATTCTTCAAAAGGTGCCTTCCCAATGGTGGAGTGATAGCTGTTGTTGTATACAAAGTCCACCAAAGGTAAGTGATCCTCCTATCTGCGACCGAAGTCGAGGACACAAGCACATAGCATATCCTCGATGGTCTAAATGGTTCGCTCAGTCTAGCCATCCATCTGAGGATGGAAGGTGGTGCTCAAACGATAGTGAATCCCAAAAGCCTCCTAGAATCCCTTCCATATCTGGGAACTAAAGCATGCATCTCGATCGGAGACAATCGTCGAGGGTAGTCCATGTAGCCACTCAATCTCTTGCACATAGAGGCGTCCCATGCTCTCTAATGAACCCTACTCTTTGATCGGTAGGATGTGCACCGACTTGGTGAGTTGATCGACGATCACACAAATCGAGTCATGACCCATGTATGTACGTGGATGTCATGTCACGAATTCCATGGATATCACATCCCACATCTACTCTAGGAACCCTAAATGCTGAACCAAGCCTGCTTGTACCTAATGATACACCTTCAATTTCTTGCAAATGAGGCACCGAAAAAAAACTTTGCTACTACTTTCTTCATTCCCGGCCACCAGTGCATTCGTCGGAGGTCCTGGTACATCTTCGCTACTTCTGGATGTACCGCTAGAGGGGATGTGTGGAACTCCTTCAACATTTCCTCCTAAAGTGAAACTGGTACCATGGTATGTCCTCTGAAGTGAATGACATGCTCCCCACCTTCAAAAAATCCATCAAGTTCCTACCATGTGGATATCAGGGGAAGTCAAGCCTCATAGTTAGGGTCCCCACGCTGTGGCTTCCTAGCTCACTGAAGAAGTGGGAGTGTGACAGTAAGAGACTGAAGAGAATCTACACCATCTCAATCCACACAGAGGATGTCTACAAAGCAGCCAACTGCTCTGTCACCTCGCCTAGCAGTGGTATACCTGATCTCATACTATGTGCATCTGCTACAATGTTCCTATTCCCAGGAGTATAGACTATCTCGAAGTCATAGTTCTGGAAAAACTCAAGACAACGTCACTATCTCAGGATCAGGTACTTCTGTGAGAAGTCATACTTGAGACTCTTGTGATTAGAGTACACTGAAAAAAGTTTGCCCATAAGATAGTGTCCCCACATTTTCAAGGCAATGACCTATCCTACTAACTCTAGGTCATTGGTAGCATAGTTCTTCTCATGCTTTCTCAGCTGTTGAGAACCATATGTGATCATTGCTCTCTCCTGGATCAGGACGCATCAGAGGTAAGCCCCTGATGGATCACAATAGACTACATACCCTGCGGCCTCCTCTAGAAGCCTCAAGATGGTGGCACTAGTCAGCCTCTTCTTCAGTTCCTGAAAACTCTGCCGGTATCTCTACTATCACACGATGGGTTTCCCCTTCTTTGTCAAGACTGATAGCGGTGGTGCATCTCTATAGAATGATAGCACAAACCTCAAGTAATATCCATCCAAAACCAGGACTCCCCTTACCTCCATCACACTCTTAGGTGGATCTTACGCAAGTACTGCCTCAATCTTCACTGGATCCACTACAACTCCAGCCTCTGATATGACATGTCATAGGAAGTGAACCTATCTGATCCAAAACTAGCACTTCGAGAGCTTACCATAATGTTGGTGCTCTCAAAGTGTGTCTAGCACTACATGCAAATGATAGGCATGCTCCTCCTCAGTAGTTGAGTAGATCATAATGTCATCGATGAAGACCACTAAAAAGAGATCAAGGTATGGATGAAAGATCTTGTTCATGATTGCTATGAACACTGCTGGAGCATTGGTCATGTCGAATGAAATAACAAAGAACATGTAATGGACATATCGACATTTGAAGGTTGTATTCTACACATCCTCATCTTGCACTCTGAGATGGTGATAGCCTGATCTGAGGTCTATCTTCAAGAACCACCACACTACCTTCAGCTGATCAAAGAGGTTGTTAATCCTCGAAAGTGGGTACTTGTTATTCACGATGACCTGTTTCAGGCACCAGTTGTCAACAAAAAGCCTCAATATATCATCCTCCTTCTTGGGGAATAGAATTGAGGCTGCCCAAGGTGAAACAGTAGTCCGAAGAAATCACATCCCCTACAAGTCCTCCAGCTGTACCCATAGGCCACGAAGCTTTGTGGAAGCCATCTGATACGCTGGTGTAGATATTAGTGTTGTCTCGGGGTACAACTCAATGTAAAATTCCACATCTCTGTGAGGAGGTATACCAAAAACATCATCAGGGAAGACATCCGCGTACTGGTCCCCTACTACCGGATAGCTCAGACTCGGTACATCAATTTCTCTGAGGGTAAGGAAAGCCAACTAATGAGTGATCGGCTGCACCCTCCTCCGGGTAAGTTTGTCCTACGATGTAAAGGCTCTATTCTCACGGGTGATTGTAAGACTGGTCCCATCTATGCAGAATAGTGGATTTTGAAACTACTACAGTCAATTTGAGCATGGACTATAGATAACCATTCTATACCCAATATGACATCGGGAGGCCTCGATGCCACTACTAAGAGAACCTAGTCGATGTTCTCACCTCCTAAAGTTAACTTTCACTGCTGGCTCTAGTCTGTAATCATCAAATCTATTCTAGTAGATGTTTCTCACATTAAGGACCGAGCCAATAGCTCTGTCAAAATCTCTGAGATCTGAATGAGGGCATTGACAATGAAAGAATGGCTGACACATGTGTCTATAAGAACAACAGCTAAGGTGGAGTAGACACAGATTGTACCATGTATCATATCTAGAGTGTCGTGATGGTAAGCCTCATCCACCTGGAGAAGAGCTCTACCCTGTCTACCTTCTCCATGTGGTTGTGGTGAACTTCTTGGTGGTGGTGGTGGTAACATCTTAAATCATAACCCACCACCACCTGCATGTCCAGCTTCTCTTACACATCTGTCTTCTCCCAGCGGACCACCTCAATCAAATCTCTATCACTACCTGGGTAGTCCATCGACCATCTATTAATCATCTGAACAACATGTCAGACATTCACGAGCCATGAGACCCTACCTTCCTCATGTGAAACACTGCCCGCTCAGGGCATGTCTGTCTTTGCATTTGGTTCCCCGTACAACCGATCCTATGTCATGAGATCTTCCACCTGTAGGTATGGTCCTCTTGGACCTTTGCAACATTTATCTACTCCCAGCTGTAGACGACTCAACTACGTGACTACTGGTGGTGTGTCTTGCTACTGGTGACTCCTTAACAAGAATACTCTCCACAAATATGGATCTCTCAAACACCCCCCACATACTTCGGGTTACTGAGTGAGATCATTGAAGCTCTGATCTCCCACCAGAGTCCCTTATTGAAGGTTCTGGTGCTAAAGAATGGGTCTCAGACATATCAGTGGAGTAACATGAAAGGTCAGTAAACCTCACTGAGTACTGAGCAACAGTCATTCCTACCTACTGTAGATGAAGAAGCTCTTGTATGCATAATATACGATGAGTCACTGTGACAAACTCTTCCCAAAACAGGCTCTCGAATACTGCCCATATAAGTGTCTCCTCTTCATGAACCTCGAGCATCAAGCTCCACCATCTTTCTACTATTTCCTGTAGATGGCTGGCAGCAAGGATCACCATGAAATTAGCTGGTGTCCGTACAAATTGGAAAACTCTCACCACAGCCTCCAGCCAATCCTCAGCTGCCTATGGGTCTGTCTCTCCCCTTGACCTAGGTGGACCCTAGTGATGGAACTCATGAAACACACTCAAGAGACATGCATCGTCTACTACTAGGGATGGTGGAATCGGTGTCCCAACAGGGAGTGGTACAATTAGTGCATGTGCTGGTGCCTCTACTAGATGAGGGCCCTACACCGATGCCTCATCGCTCGGTGGGCTATCAGTGCATACAACACTCATAACTCTATCTCGCTGTCTGCGTGGAAGCATCCTGAAAGGAAACAGGTGTGCCATAGTCAAAATTATATACATGGAAAGTTCACCTGGTGAGATTACATAATTAAAACATTTTAAAACACACGCACAATCAGTGTTTTCGTGCGCTGTGTCTGAAATTAGAAGACAGGGTCCTGGTGTTTGGATACATTGGTCGCTGCACCTACAATGGAATCCCTAAACTAAAATCCACATGCACTACAAATAAATCTATTGCTTCCCTACAAGATCAGAGTCCTATGTTCATAAGTAGAACCGACTCCTCTAATACCAATTTGTCACAACCCATCCCCCGGGGCCTATGCCCTGACTACCCCAAGCCTGGATTCCATAGGCCAGGGACTAGAGACTAGCACCAAATGCATAATTAGCTAAAACTAGGAAGGCATTGCCTTTATAACCTGTAAAGACACACACAAGAAATCACATAGCAGGATGAAAAACACCATGTAAAATGTAAATCAAAAGAGGGCTGAATGTAAAAGGGTCCATGATACAAGCCCAGATAAAAAGTACAAGTACAACAGTGATAAAATTCAACTGGAAAAAGGGATGAAAGCTAATGGATCATCCTCTAGGGTTCCTACATGAAGGGTAGGTACATATCACCTCCTCTGCACTCCACGTTAGTCCGTCTCCTCCACGTATTGGCAGTTGTATGGTCCATCTCCGGGTACCATCCAGTGCTGGTACTCTTAGACTTCGTCAGCACTGTCCGTCTTCTGCATCCAACACAACATTTTGTGGGAATAACCCATGCAGGGGTGAGTATAGAGATACTCACTAGTGACCATGACACCCTCAAGGTCTCACAAAATCCACCAAAGATAAACCTCTAAAAATGAAATCAACATAACACCCTACATAGGTATATGCCCATACATATACATAAGTTATCAAGTGATCCATCTAAATCATGAGGAAGACACAGAACAACTGACTCATATCAACCAATATTTTATTTTAGGGGTAGTATCAAGTAACATCCCCATTCACATTGTTGAAGCCTCGACAACTGGAGAACATTTCCTCTATCAAGTATAGTGGGCATGATGTGGCACCGAGAAGGCTTCCCACTAACCATGGACTGTTTAGGTACTCCTCCAGTCAAATATTGTGGTTCTTCCGTGTCACCAAGCGCACTCCCCAACATGAATCTGCTGCCTCACCAAGCATGCTCCACCTCATGGCCTGCTAAGGTACTCCTCTTGTTGAGTATCGTGGGACTGCTGTGACAACATGATGCTCTACACATTGGCGCTGTCGTGACACCAAGGAGCTCTCCACTGGGCTAGTTGAGTCACTCCAAGTAGAAATGGTCAGCAGTCGTCAGGTCTCAGCCAACAACTAGGTATCCGCACTATGTTCACTCATCTCCAGAAGGATCCACTCTAAAATCTATTAGTCAATACTCTAACTGTCACAAAGTAGCATGAAGATATATCTCAAAGGCCGGCCATGTCATAGGGGTCACGATGCAATATACGGCATGTAAATTGAACGCACATTCTGTGAGTTATTAGTAGTTTAGTCCTGGTGGCCCGGTTGGATTCGTGCTCGATCCAACCAAAACTTTTCCAATATCAATAAAAATCTCAGTGGGGTAACTCTAAAAGGGAATAACTCTCTCCAAGATTTCCAGCGCCATTGATGGTTTGTCAAACGGACGTGTGGTGCCAATGTTATGGCCAAATAAAAGTAAATGGTCCATAGTGGGCCAGGGTCCGGTCCGACCCAGTCGGACCTACCCAGCCCGACCAAGCATTTGTCAACACAGTTTGTGTCATCTCGGCCCCACCCACTGGGTCGGGCCTGGCCTGTGATTTGGCCCGGTTCCCTGGGTGTTCTGGCAGGTCGCAAGGGCCGTGAGGGGCCGCGGAGCCCGTGGATGCCGTGTGGCGGCTCTACTGCGGTGGTGTCGCGGGTGTGCAGGAGGGTTCGACTAATGTTCCACGTGGTGGTGTGGGGCCAATTTGGCTAATGTGAACTGGGGGTGCAGGTTGGTTCAGCCGGGGCGCTGCGGGGGGCGCGGACCGGTGCGACCGGGGTGCCGCGGGGTGCACGAGTCGGATTGACCGGGGCACCGTGGGGGGCATTGGCTGGTGCGGTCGGGGAAACGTGGGGGGAATGGGCCGGTTCAGCCAGTGTGCCACGTGTGCATTGGGCGATTCTTCCGAGGTGCCTTCAGGGACGCGGGTCGGTTCGGCCGGGAAGCCGGAGTGCCATGGGGGCGGCGCGGGTCGTGGTGGTCGCGTGTGGCGGCATAGTTTCCTTTGTCACCTTCGTTTTATTCGTCGCCTTCTTAATTCCTAATAACACCACAATGAAGAACAGTACAGGGGTTAGTCCATATTGGTTTGTCCCTCACTATCCGCGTTAGGGTAGTAGCATTTGGCTCAATAAGAAAGAAGAACTATAAATTTTAAACTTTACGACCTCCAAAATAATTCATTACCAAACCGCCAAAAAAATCAAGGAAAATATTATATCACAAATAAAACCCCTAACATGGGTTGATACATCAACGGAGTCACGAGATAGAAGACTAATCCTTGGGAAAAGACGGGTGTCGATGTCATTGGAATTTTCCTCGATCATCGGTTTGTGTGTCGGTTCGTCGTAGTCGATGACATCCTACATTGGCGGATGTCTCGAGGAAGAAGGTTGATGTTGGGATCGGCATTCCTCATTTTCATTCTTCATTGGAAGAAAATGTTCTTTGTTTGGTGAAGCAGTTATTTGTTGGAGAGATTTTGTCCCAAGGCTCCACCAAAATGAAAATTGAAAACTGATGTGTTTCCCCCATCTTTAACCGTTGGAACAAATTCAAATTATCCTAATTAAACTCCTAGTTTGGAATAATTAATGGTATGTGAATTGGAACAATTAATGTGGAGGAATTCCAGAGGCTCCTCTACATTAATGAGGGGGGTTGAGATGATTTTCCATGTGGTCTAGCTTATGGGAAGTGATTTTGGTGAAATTGGAATTTATTCGAGTGAAGGGAGATGTTGGTATAATGACTGTGTCTTTTTATTGATAAATATCACATCCCAGTAGAATTATGTAGTTTATAAAGAATAATGATTCACATTAGAATCATATAGGTCTATTATAATTGGAAGTATTGATACATGATGTGATTGTTCAAAAGTGTACTACATAATCACCCTCTAATTTCTTCTTAATAATCAACATTCTAATATATATCATATATAACACATTTCATCTTAACTAGGGGAATGAAAATTTAATAAGATGTGAGATCAGATGATTATTAAGGGTTAACATGAGAGATATATTCAAAAAATGTTAATAAGGGTAATATTACATGATAATAACATCATAAAAAATACATTTAATATCTGAGATCTCAATTTAAATTCATCTCATAAATCAAGGGATTTAATAAGATGTGAATCATATGATTATCAGAGAACACAATCCCTGAGAGAATAACATTGCAAAAAGACATAAATTTTTTGAATACACATACACATAGAAAATATAATGTCAAGTCTAGTCACCATGGAAAACCTAACATGCTATCAGTGGGATAACCACCAGTGTACATTCTTTTTTCTTGGGATAACATCCCCCATAAACAATTATGGGCTTCAAATAACATATTGTGTACCCTTTTTTAAGCATATGATAACATTTTATGTACCCTTTGAGGTTATATAAAAATAATCATAATATAATTAATTAGTAGTATAGATAATTTCCAGCCCACAATTAACATAATCAAAATAATTCATATTATTTCCACATACTCATTCATTATATAATAACCCAGGAAATGTAAATGTATTTCATAAAAAAATTTCATTGCATAAACCAATGGAATAAAAAAAGAATCATTGTCAATTTTATCATATTAATAAACCATTCATAAAAGGATTATTATAGTCTCATTTTATCATATCCCAAGTAAATAATTAGCATCACTTGAAGTTTCTTTTGATAATGAATATAATTACATAAATTAATATCATTAAAAAATTCTTTATGAAAATATCCTTTGGATTTTAAAATCACTTCGTTAATATCAAAAAATTTCCCAATTGTTATTAAAAAAATTTCATTGAAAATAACCATGGGAACCTATTATTCCGATTATAGTAATGTAGTGTTTATGAGGGTGAAAATATTCATTCCTTCCATGTATTATAAAACAAATATTCCATGGAATTTATATACCAAAGGGAAAAAACCTCATTGAAATTTACAATATTATACCATTTAAATAATTTATTAAAGTGTACAAAAAATTATAGAAAATAATTTTTAAAAATATATAGATAGATAATAAATGTTTTAAAAAATATAAATCATATATACTAAGAAGGCTGAATTTCAAACAAAAATAGAAATAATGTAGGTCTTCCAAAAAATCATTATTTTGGGTTCATGAGTAAATAAAGAGTAAAAAATGAAAAGAAAGCATTATATTTAATGAAATAACCAGATTATAATACAATATATTGGTTTAATTTGAGATATATAATATGATTTCAACATAAAAATCCTAATCCTAAAAGATTTTGAAAAACAATCTAATTGAATAAGAAAAAAATTATCACATTGGTAACCTATGAATCGTAATACCCGTGAATGAAAAAAACATATGATATATAAATATATAAATCAATTTTAATTAGATTAGTAATAAATTAAATTAATCAATAATATATAAATAATACAAAATAATCAATTGTTTAATATGTAATGTCTCCCATGAAAATTAAATTTAGATGAAAATCCTTTACATGAAGTCATATATATCTTCATAAATGATCAAACAAACTATATAATAAATATAGGTTTATTGGAAATCAATAACATAAATAAAATAATATATATCAAACCCAATATTATTTAATTATAACCATTCACTACACTGTTATTATAAATTATTGATTAGAATCAGTATTCCAAGTGATAAATGTTTCGTTTTTATTATATGTTTCGGATCAGTAGCAATGGTAATTTAAATTCACTGTTTTTTTATGATAAATATAATTTTATTCATGATATTAATTTAATATATATTCATTATATACCTATTTAAAGTCATCCAAAAATTTTACACATCGAAAAAATAATTTCACTATTCATATAGATGGTAGATCTTATGTAAACAGGAGAATTGTTCTCATTTTTTTGATTGATGAATGAATTTTTTTTATTATAATTAACAACATAAGAATATTGGTTATATATTATATATATTATATATTATTATATATAAATTAATTTACATTAATTTTAATTTATTATTAAAAGTGTATCACATCGCATTATAGAGGTGATAATCCACACGAATGCATGAGTGATGTTATAATTTTAAAACTGATTGAAAGATAAATAGTTCTATGTGAAATTATAGATAAATAAATACATTTATTTCATAAATGTAATATATATATATATATAACTTAAATCATCATGAAATCCATCCATGAGAGGTAGTGATGGAAAACGAATTACATAAGTCAATGTGGTTGTAGTTGGTCTTGCAATCAATTGATAGTGTCATAACAATTTTGGTGAAATAAGAGATTGATATAGGTTATGAAATTAATATAATATAATTTAATTTTATTGACGATAATATTTTCATTAGTTCATTATATTTTTATAATATGTGAAGGATATGGAAGTATTAATAAAATAGAAACACATGGTTTTTAATTATACCTCTTCTTTAGAGAACCTAAATATGTTTATACCAAATGCATTACAAGGATTTTTTTATGATGAATCCACTATCTCTAGGTCTTAGGATGGTATTTAATAAAATTATTTTATCAATAAATTTAAAATTAATTTTTTAATGTTTGAATAGGCGAGGATAGGATGTTCCATTTCATATGTGAGAAACACTGGCATATTTGAAAATACCCAATACTATACAACAATGGGTGGTCACAATAAAAACATGTGCCATAAAATTTGATAAAAATTTCACTAGAGGGAATTTAAGTCCATTTAATATCTCAAACCAAACAATCATAATTTTTTAAAAAAATTATACCATTAACTTCTAGGATTACTTACTTTTACCAAGTTATTGTTCTCCACGATAACTAGATTTTTACCTAGTTAATTTATCCATTTAGAAAAAATATTAAATTATCCCCACTAGAAAATATGGACCCAATTATTCTAAATATTATATCAAATTTAAAATATAATATTTTTATTGATATTTAAAATTAATTTTAAATACAAGCACATGTAGTGTGTGATACCCTCTTTTATCCTTGATCATGATAATTTTTTTATGGATGATATTATTCCTTATGAAAAAAATAAATGATAAGTAATTATAGAATATTAATTAATATAATAAATAATATTGATTTTATTTTTCAATATTATATATTTCAATGTGGTTTAATTGAACATAAAATTAATATTGAATGCCCAAAAATAATGTTGTTTTACAACGAAAACATTTTAATATGTAAAATTTATTCATGTAAAAATAAAAAATAATATTCATTAAAATGAAATGAAATAGATTAATAATGATTAAAAATTACTTATTTTAAATTTATAACAATTTAAAAAAATTATATTTTTAAATGATTTAAATAAAATTATATTTTTTAATAAAAATCATTAATTTTTATACTATTAATCAAAAAAATCATTTTTTATGAATATTATCAAAATTAAATAAATGATAAATTTGGTATGATGATATTAAAAATGAAGCACTTTTTCCATTTAATTTATATAAAAGTTGAAATCGTGTTGTTTAAAATTATTGTTAACAACATGAAACAACAAATTTTAAAAAAATTAGTTCATCAAAATAAAATTTTATTTATTCTTATCCCATACAAATAAAAATAATTTCGGAATGATACAAAATTTAATTAAAAATATCATATAAAAATATATTTTATATAATTCACCAATAGTGATTTATTTAATTTCTTTTGATAGAAATACTAATCCCTCATAAAAATATTATTTTTATGGAAAACATATCTACTACATATATATCTTCTTGTTTTCCAACTAGAAATACTCCATTATATCATCAAATCTTAATAGATCTAGGATGAATATGGAATTAAGAAGTATATGCCTCATCCCAAAACCCCATCATTAAATATGGTATATATAGAAAACATAAATTGTTCTTAATACATAGAAATCCATCATAAATAATGTTAAATTCATGATCATTTATTACCATATCATATAGAATTATCTCTTCTATTTCTCCCCTTTAGTCATTAAATAGATTGATGGATGAACACAAATTTGGGAAATATATGATTTGCCCTTTATTTATTATTTCATGATCCAACCATTTAAAATATATATATATTGGCCCTTTTATGATCCTCATCATGGATAAGAGAATATGATCCTTTTATCTCAAACCATTATTCACTTTGTTCTACTTCATATGGAGGCAATGTGATTACGATTCAAAATCATTAAATATCTCCAACCATCTTGAATGGGGAAAATTTGACTTCTAAAAGGTGAATATATACATTAAACCTTTATGACTAGCATATATTTCATAAATTTTTCTACATATATAATTACTCAATATATTTAATCAAACAATTACCATACTTAAATATAAATCATGAGTTGGTTAATTTTTTCATGAATCAACAATTGCCAATAGGAATAAGAAATATCCATGTCATTATACATGGCATATAATCATGTCACTTCAATGATGCATCACTACATATAAATAATCCATCTCTAAAATAAGGAAATGTATTAATTGGTGTGATACCATAAATTCACTCCAGTTCCTTGAAAGTGTCTTCACATCCTTTTTTTCTAATGGAACATTTATCCTTTCTATGTTAATATGATGTACTGATTAGACAGTCATGAGAAATCATCCAAAAGCATTTGAAATATCCAACCGAAACAGGAAATTGTTCATCTCGATCGTAGTGGTTGGTATGGGCCAATTTATAATTTATTTTATCATTAATGAATCCAAATATTTACGATACATTAAATTTATACAAGTCCAAAATGAAACATTTTGTAGCCAAAATCACATATGAAATATTTATCAAATAATTTCTCTTACCTAAGGGTCCTCAACAATACTTCAGTCTATTCTTAATTACTATCCATGATCGTTGAATATATAAAAAATTTGTGTATAGATACAACCACAAAAGGATCCAGATAATCTCTAATTATTATATTAATTAAATCCATGAATATAATAGGGGAATTTATATGACGAAATGGAATCTCTACAAATTTATAGTTTTTATACATTGTATATAATGAATTATTTGGAATTCCCGCCATCCTGACCAATAGATGATTATTTCTATAATTAATGTAATGAATATGAATTTTTTGAGTTCCCCACATATGATCAAACAATTCATCAACTGGGGGTATATGATACTTCTTCTTGGTTCTGATCTTATGAAGGTATTTGATAATCATTATAGACTAACATTGATCAATCATTATTCTTACAAATTTGAGTACATTCTACCAAAATGGAGAAACATTGGAAACTAAATCATTTGTGAATATTCAAATATAGATTCATCTTAATATCCCAAAACTAAATGAGGGATATTCAATATGGAGTCTTTCAAATATTTAAGGTAGAATTTATGATATATAATGAAAACTCAATGCCTGGATTCTATGGAATACTAGTGAACTATTTTTGAAATATATTCATTGGATCTAGAATAATAGGGATATCATCAAGGTTTATTTTGTCCCTATCCATTTGAGATAAACACATATTTGGAATTGGAATCATGACGCATACACTAGAGGAAATTTACCTTTAATTTTAATAATAATCATTATAATATTATATACTCATATATTGGTTTAGAATATAAAATGTTGCATCCATTCCACATAAGTTGATCCAAGAATAATGTAGAGAATTTCATCTAATGCCTGTGATAACATCAACAATATACATAAGAGGAATAAATATACTAGAAGAAAGAACATTCCCATCGTATTCAATGAGTGCATAATAATAAACATGTGATGTGATCATTTTATCATTAATGGAGTTCCATTCAATTTCAAAATATAATCATTGAGATATGTATTATCCTACGTATATAATTTTAAAGATAAAATTGAATTATTATGACTCTCCTACAATTTGGTTCTTCAATATTTTATCATACATTTTATGCACTCAACATCATCATTCAATCTCCAATTCCTTAAAAAACCAAAATTTTTAGGATGACTATAAAATATCATTAGTTTGAGTGATCAATCATGAAAAGTCGTTCATTTATAATTAAATCATGAATCTAACATTTCATCCTATGAAAAATTCGGTTTAACCTATGTCATCCATGGTCAACATATATTTAAAAAATTTAATTGATCATAAAGAGTTATTAAATGTCAAAAACAAATCTCAAGGGAGTTTCAAATTAGGAGTAATGTATGGTATGTTGTAATGTACTCGGCGACTAATGAATCAAATAAAATTATACAATTTTCAAATTTACCTCCCCTAGGTAAAAATTTTCAGTAGAAACATCTTTAGGAAGCATCTAGTCAATTATTAATTTTCTTTGAAATGAATCACTCAATCATTCACCAAAATTTCAAGAAATATTCAAAAAAAATCATATAAAAAGTGTTCGCGCTAAATTTTTCACAACATAGTTTCCAATTATTAGCTACACCTTTCTCTAATACGAACTACTGTGAAAAAAAATAATCATAAATATATATTTCACATCATAATAAATAAATATTTATTATATAATATAATGAGGTATTCTGGAATCATATTGTGATAATTTCTTTCGAAATATGGATATACGAAATACTTGTAAAAAAGTAAACTAAAACATCTCCCACAATATTCCTAATAATTCCCACCATTCATTGACATATCATATATAAAACCATTCATCAAAAACAAGGGAATGTAATCATAATAATGTGTGAGCTCAGATGTATAATAAGTGTAAAAAAGAACGATTTCCACATTACATATGTATGAGGGTATGAGAACACGATGATTGAATATAAAAACCATACCCAACATATCAATGAAAATAATATTTGTTCATGGAAAAATCATAATGGTTTATAAGACAAGAATCATAAAATAACAACATAATATAATCCACTAGTGAATAAAATTATCATTAAAAATACATTTTGGTAATATATATAATCATAGGAAAGCATATGTCTGGGCTATTAAACCTGACATCTATAATATGTTAGGATTCAGATAACCCCTTTATATCGTGCATTGTTTTCAGGATAAACTCGGTTGTTCCCAATAAAATTCTATTGTTAACCTCTTTTCTACCCTCATTTGTTGAGACATTTATAACATCCCATGTTCCCTCTTTTAAATTTTATGAGACAACCCTTCATGTAGCCTATGTTCAAATAGAACATTTAATATTGTACAATAAAATAGTGGTATATATTATTTAGGTCCCACCAATCACATAATGAGAATAAAACAAATATTTTCAAAAAAACTAATCATCTTATCATAACCAATGAAATGTAAAGGGGTTTCAAAAACATTCCATCCTAGCATAACCCATTAGAAAGAAAATAGTTTTATCATCATTTTGCATCATAAAGAAAAAAAATATAGAGAAATGATATTGGCGGTATCATTATATCATATCCTTATTAAATCATACACACCAATATAAGATATTATCATTAATGATTATAAAACCCATATAAGTCATTGAAACAATTCTTGAGGAAAAAATACATTACTATTTTGAGATCATTTCATTGATAATATTATTTTTAAGAAATAATAAAAAATATAACCCCTAAAATAACTTTGGAATGTTTTTAATTAAACATAAATTAATTGTATGGGGATGATGCAGAAAATTAAATTTATTGTATGAATGTAAAAACATAGATTCTTTTCACATATTCGTTCATAGATAAATTATACAGTGTTTATAAATTTAAAAGAATGATTCATTAAGAGTATTTGTAAAAATTCAGTATTATTTAATATTAAATTAAACAATATTAGTGGAACATTATAAATTCTCATGAAATCAATTTTAGATAACTTGGATAATGATGAAATGGTATTTTCAAACAAAGAGAAAAATAAAGTTTGTTTTAATTAAAAACACTCCTTTGACTATTGAGTACATACAAAGATAAAATTAAACTAAAACTAATAAAAAATTAATAAAAAAATTATAATAATTATAATTAGTTTAAAAATATATATTTCATGATATTTATTCATCACATTCAATATTGTAAATAATACTATTAAGTAATTAGATTGTATCTTAAGAAAACCACATTGGAATCATGTGAATTGTAAGCCCCATAAAATATATAGCCCTAAATGAATATGTACACCCCATAATTTTTACGTTATGTATCTTAAAAACTATTCTTAGGTAGTATATAAATCTCATAAAATAAATTAGTGGTGAATATATCATGTCACAATGAAATAATAACGATATAAAAATCTAATTCCAAAAATCTCAAAATTCATCATACATATTCAAAGAACCATTATAATAATTATATGATTGTTACAAATATACTAAAGTTAAATAATCATGAATATAATATCACAAAGTTTATAATTAAAACTATTACAACCCATTTTTTAATAACTAATAATTTGAATCATTGTATCTGGTGATAACCACAACATTTTTCATTTAAGTATTTTTTCATTAGTTTTAGCCATTGTACATTGATTGTGGTTCCATAATATGACTGTTCTTATATCAATATTATGATCATATATATTAATTTAAAATATAATTAGTCGCTTATAAAATAAACATATAGGAAAATGAATTACACAATTCATTAG
This sequence comes from Viscum album, assembly GCA_963277665.1. NCBI lineage: Eukaryota > Viridiplantae > Streptophyta > Magnoliopsida > Santalales > Viscaceae > Viscum > Viscum album. Next base: position 1,275,705,329 of record OY728141.1, on the reverse strand, counting down.
GATTATTGGTCGTACATACAAATGAGCACCATTCACATTTTTCAACTACTTGAACGAATCAATATTATGTAATGAATAATTATTCCAAAATAATTTTTATATCATATAAATCATATAAAAATTTAAATAAATTACTTATTACCTTCAATTTCAAAATAATATTAAACACATATCACATCGCTTCACGGAGGTGGTAATCTATACGTACCTACGAGTGGCGTTATCATTTATCTAAATATTGGAGGGTAAGTAGGTAAAATTGATAATATAATTTATAATTATAATTACTTCATAAATTATATATACATTATAAATCAAACAATTAATGTTTTCAACCGCAGAAGGGAAGGTAAACACATTATATCGTTTTGCGAGGTGGTAGCTTTCCATACACACGATCAACAGTTTCATTTCCCATTCGATGGAAGAGGAGATGTAAATGAGTTATAACATTAAAAAATAACATATAACTATAGATATCATATTGGTGTATTTATTTTCATCATATTTGGGGATTATTTTAATGATGTTTAAGATGAAATAAATAAACACATTGTTAAAAACTATACCTCTTCTTTGGATAACATAATTAGGTTTATAAATAAATACTTACTATGATAGTTTCATAATCTAAAAAAATACTATATAATATATAATTATTTAATAACAGTATTTGGTTAAATATTTTCTAATACAAAATTATTTATAATTGTTAATATCGGAGGATGCGAGGTTACCATTAGTAAGTGATAAAGAGTGGAATATTTGTAAATGCTAAAAACTATTAAATAATGGGAAGTCACACAAAAGTCATGTGCCTATAATATTGTTAAAAAATGGACTAGGGGTGATACTATCGATAAGAACCCCAAAAAATCACTTTTCAAACAAGTTATTCCATTACCCACTATGTTTATAGAATTTTACAATTTCAGTTTTCACCATAGTAGAATGATTTTCTATCAAGGTAATTTGTCAATAACACTAAAAATAAAAATATAATTATTAAAAAAAATATGACCCACTGGTTATATATTTTAAATTCAATTTACAATATTAAAAACCTATGTGTGGGGAAAATTAATTTTAATACAATATCTTGTTATGCACAAACCCTTGTTTAAACCAAACCCATTGTAACTATTTTTTACTATTTATTAAATTAATTATGAAAAAATAAGCTAAATATATTAGATAATATTAATTATTATGATTAAATGTTTAAAATATAATTTTCCAAATTCAATACATATATTGGAAGAGTTTAATTGGAAATTTAACCCACAACCATAAAAAATTGTAACTTTGTAATGAATATGATTTCTTATGTATAAAATGTTTTTGTGTCAAATTTAAATATAATGATGAATAAATGAACCTAAATAGGATAAATAATTATAAAATGGAAGAAATTCCACTTTTTATAATATTTTATAACATATTCAAACATTTTAAATACTCTTATTGAAGAGAATTTAAAAAAAAAATTAATTATTAACTATTTATAAGGAAATTAATGTTTTTAGAAAATTATCGAAAATTTATAAAAATAAACTTTTTGTAGAGTTGATTTAAAAAAATAGGTTAATTTTTTCAAATATTATTACCACAATTGGAATGAAATTGATATTAAAGTAAGTTTTCAAAATGAAATGAAGAAACTTTTTTGAAAAATGTTTTTTTATGTATAAAACTAGATTAGTTTTTATCTAAAAAGAGAATAAATATTATATTTGTTATAAAATTTTTATATACTATATAATATATAAATTCCATTAAAATAATTACCCAATAGTAATTATTTATTTTTATTAAGATAAAAATACATTTCGCACATAGATATAATTTTTCTATAAAACATCTCTTAATCATTCAACTAATTAATATTTTAGTTTCTAATCATTTGATAACAAGTTTATAAATTTTATTAATATTTCAAACATATAATTTTGTTATTACTATTTACACATTCCAATTGAATAACTTTTTTTATTATGGTAGACTATATTATGGTATATTAAACCTCATTGTTTCTTGTAACTCGTGTAATTAATGTAATTAAATTTATTATAAAATATTTCAAAAAATCATTGCGAGTTAAAGTTTGGTAGTGTGGAGAATTGTGGGGTGAAGAAAGCTTACATGATAGGTTTTACCAACTATTTTTGATCTTATATTACTTGCTGCATCTGCAGCTAATATGATGACAAACTACCAATGTGTCATGCCATCTTGACTTGATATGATGGTGGTGATCACATAGCCATTGTGGTTTGAACACTGTTGTTCGATTTCCTAGTGGGAGAATGTTGAGGTAATTTAAGATTACATCTGGGGATGGAAGATCCTTCCATGACATTATTTCCTATCCTCACATGGATAACCAATTAGTTCATGCATTTTATCACGATGTAAATCATTCTCGATCAATGTGTAGGGAAGGAACCTTGGGACGGGTAAAATCAATTGAAACAATATTTAATGCTCCCATACATGTGCTTATCATATACCATACTACTATAAGGTCATTGGGTGCGTAAATTATTCTAAATCATGTGAATTATATTTGTACAAATCCCCTCATAATAACCCATGTTATTTAACAAAGGCAACTGTATTCCATATATTTCAATTAATGTAGTATTTTTTCAAATCATTTTCTCATGTATTTTTTTATAAGGTTATGATCCTATCCTGAGATAATTTATGAGTAAATCATGATGTAAGGACCCATTTATTCATCTTAATCAATTCATAATAAATTATATGAATTAATTTGATTTAGATTTTTTTGTGGATGGCGTTGATTAGAAATGGAAGTCAACGTTTTCTCAGGGTTGGTACACACATGATGGAAATAATATATTATTTCATGTGTCTCTAAAACCATATATAGTTATTGTTACTCCCCTACATACTATGAGAATTATTATTATAAATATAGAGTCGATACTCACCATTATAAGAACATAAATGTGGTGCATATCATCCATTATCATTATACAATCACTATACTGAAACTGATCCTTGAATGATGTGCATGTAATCATCTACCATTCCATAGAGCTAACATTGGTTAATCATTTCACATTTATTGTATACATGATACCACATTCTATATCACATGTGAAAAATCCATGGAGAGAGAGACTATCTCATATGTCACATGTTCACTCTATTAAATTATATATAAGTTTTGTTATTCTAATTGGAAGTTATTTTTAGTCCTTTATTTGGTGTATTTAGTTGATGGGTCTTTATATTATAACATTCTATGAGTTAAGGTTTCTTAATGATAATATATATATACTCACCCTAAGTGGAAATCTCAACCCATACATATCATTTCATATTTAGAAGAAAAATTGTTTAATGATGATGTTGGTGGATACAATGTTGTTAGAGATTAGTGGTCCTAGTATTTCAATATAGAGGATGACATTTAGTTCATTAGAAATTTTTATAGGTACCTATTTATCTCAATTATTTAGTTTATACTCTTCTATTATGATTTTTGGAATGCATCTCAACAACTTTTTGATAATTTATTTCATATTTATATTATGCATTATAGATTTTATAATTACACATGGATTCTATATTTCACTTATTAATATATATATTTAAATATTATTCTATTTGATGAAGTTGAAATTATTTATACGATTATTTGTTCATGTCCCCTAATTAGGTTTTATAGGTCCACTAGATGACGGTTTTCATGACAAATATTATGGGAGGAATTATTGTGGTTCCATGATTATAAAACCTATATTTCCTCAACCAAAGTTCCACATGTCGGTGCCCCAATATGGTTTTCCATATGACCTCATACTTTCTTCCCCATAATTCAGATTCTTCTAACTATAAGTAAGCCTATAATTTATATAACAAATGAATATTACACTCTCGTTATCAAATATTCACAATAGAGGAATAAATAAAAAATATAAAAATGATAATAACCAATAACCATAATAAAACCAAAACCATTTAAAACATGTAATACCAGATGAACATGAATAGGAAAACAATATCCAAAATAATGAAGCATATATTTCATGCCATATATTTGTCAAGTGATCAAATTAAAATCCTAGAATAAGGACCCCATGAAATTTTCTATGCAGGTCTTGACATCATGTCTGGTTCCCTCATCTATGCTATATCCCAACTCATTAATCTAAAATAGGAAAGTTGTCCAAAACCCTTTTTAAAAACATGATGTTTATTCTATTACCAATAAAGAAGTCTAAGTATGATTTGAGTATAACATAGTATCCCACCACCAATTATGTTGAAAAAAATGGTTCAATGAAAACATATTGATTATATAAGGAAAACATGAACAACAAATCAAATGATTATATAATTAATTATTGTTTAATTATCCACATAATCAGCTAGGTACATGATGATAACAAAACCCTCAATGCATTCTTCATCTCATGTTGGAGTCTTAACTATCCCAAAGGGATTTAAAATTTAATTACATCATGGGTTATCATTAATCTATACATTTCGCTATCACAACTTGACTAAGTGGAACCACAGTAAAATTCCAATATTATAACCCTAGAACATCATGTTAGCACTCCATGGGTATTTATAGAATCATTCCATATACCACACCTATTTTATTAATTAATTAAATATGGGTATTTTTATAATAATTTTGGGTACCACACACATTTATCAATCAATCACATATGGGTATTTAGAGCATTATTCAATACCACACACTCATTACCAATCAATGAAAAATATCACACATGTCACATTTATCAATGTAATTTATCATTAATCATTTTTATCCGTTATTCTCATCAAATTATGGTATTGTAATTTATGAAAACAGTCATTTTTCATCACTTTTATCCCATGGAATAACATGAGAAATTAACCATTTATCACCATTTAACTATATAAACCTTTAACCATTCATGTTGTATAAATCATACATTAATTTTAATTTGTAATCAAATAATAATCGAATTAATCATTAAATTCATAACCACATTTAACAAATTCAACCCATTTGATTATCACATGGAAATTCAATTAATCAAATTAATTTATATGGCATTTTAATAGAGGATAAAAACAAACATCCCAATTCCATACACACAATATTATTCAAGAAAATTTGATATGACTATTATAACACCTACATCATGATCATTTCATGATATTTTCAAACCAAAATACCCCATATTGAGGGAGAATGACCAATTTCACAATTTTGGAAGCGATTTAGAACAAAAATATGGATTCACGATCAAACATATTAATATCTAGGATAACCTAGATCTAATCCATCTCCATATTAGTAAAATGACCATCCAAAATGTGGGTGAAATGTGATGGAGATAAATTAAACCCATCTGAAAAGAATTCAATTACCATAGGATAGATTATCCTTTAAAAAAACATTGATTTTACAAGAATGAAGTTCGAGGATCATTGGAACACTTCTGGAGGCATAAAAAATCATTGGAAATTGTTCATGGCCAAGATAGTGTGTTTTGATATATTTATTGGGGGTTTGAGAATGTAATATTTTTTTTGAGGAATAAAAACTCCCAGACATGGTTTCCTGGGATGAGCACACAGTTTTCAAAACTGTGTGACATGACTATGTGCCTCAGATTTGGGTTGCAAAATTAGACATACCCTACACCTATTTTGAAAATACATATCCTTGGGATTTCAAGGCTTCTTGGGGGTGGGTGCACAGTTTGGGAAAACCTTGATTGAAACATGTACTTCCACATCAATATCAAAAAACATCCATAGTTTAACATGTTTTCTTAAAAACTAACTAAAAAACTCAACCATGACATACTCAAAACCTCGGTAAAATATTACCTATAACCAACCATAATACCTCTTTAGAAATGGCTGGGATCTAAAAATATCTCTACCTTATAACATCTCATCCTCAAGTACTATACCCAATTATATGTATGATTATTTGGTAAATAGATCAAGCTACTAATATTGCATATCAGATTCTCCCACATTTTTTCCTCCTTAACATGAACAGGTTTCCATAATAAATGAACTATCAACACAGACTGTTATAAAAAATTATCAATATGAACGACGACACATATTAGATTCCCATAAAAGGATGAAATAGTCCAAATCTAAACATCATCAACATCAATCACTTGATAAGGGTTAGGGTGTTTTCATATATGTTGTGAAATATAAAAAAAATCATGCATTTCATTATACCTTTATAAAGGATCTCATTGGAATACCACTTAGCTAATTATCCCCAAAATACGAAAAGTAAAAACACATGGGTTGGAACATGAATTTCTACTGAATCCTATGGTGACACAATTTGAGAGACATAAGATGTAAAAGAAGATCACCCACTATATTCTCAAGGGTTCATCGATTTCTATCAATATAATACTTTTTTCTACATTGATTCATATCCATATCTTTATAAATCAGTTTAATCATCTTCAATATCTCATGAATGAGAGTCCATATCAAATTTTATTAACTCTCTTTCCTCAAACTAGCATAAAGATGATATGCATGAAAATCCATGAAAATCCTCATTTGGTTCCATCATAATAGTTCCATAAACACTTTTTTTATAGGAAAAAAACATATTATGTTCCTATCTCAAGAACCATCATAATTATGAAATCATGCTCGTAGAAAATCTTACTAAACCATTATTTTACATTATTATTATTCATATTTATTTTTGGTGTAAACTTGTACTCAGAAATACCTTCACCCCAAAAATTTATTGAAATCCCTTCTAGAATGGAGATGTGAAAAATGAGTTAGGGTCTGAAAATAGGATTTGTGGAACCATGTAAAGATGCCTTATCCCTGAAATGTATATCTCTCCCATCCGGTCCAAAAATAATGTATATGGTATAGGTATGAAATGTGATAATTACATCAATTGATGCATAATAACAAAAATAAAACCTTTCTTATGAGGTTTCCTAAGTGACCCATCATGAAGTACATGGTGAAATAATTAAACATCTATTTCAGAATAGGAAATAGTTATAGTAAGCCACTAGGACACTAATTCTAATCATTAACCTATTGACATGAGTAACATCACATCACAAACCCAACAGTCACCTTTTTCATGCCCTGACACCGATACTATCAACGTAGGACATGGTACATTTTGGTAAAACTAAAATGTACTTCCCACTTCACATATTGACATTCATGCATCATCTCAAATCACATAATCATAGGCATAACAACAAGGTTCCTCACATAGATGACAACATCCTCTTCTAGGGACTAATCATAAGGTGACTCCCCATCTATAAGGATTTAGCTCATAAGAAAACACTCTAGATCTTTATATTGTCTCTCCGTAATCTGGCCCAATAGTGTGGACTCCACCGACTCTGATACGAGGTTTTTCTATAAATGGACTTCCCAAACCACAATAATCAAATCTTCTAGTAAAGACATCGTCTTCAACTGAGAACAAGATTCCATAACTACATGAGTATGAGATTTGCAATTAATTTTCTTTATAACATTGTTTTCCTTATTGAGTGTAAATTAGAGCTCAGAATAAAACTAATTCATATACTCCACCCATATCTGAAGCCATATATTGAAATTTCAATATGTTAACTTATAATTTAAACTATTGTGACAATTATAGACACATTTTTTTCACATAAAATTTAATGCTACTAGCACATCATGGAATAAACCTATATAATTAAATTTGGGTTTTGTGTAGTGTAATTTTGTTCATATGTACTCCAATTTTTGTAACCATAAACCACAAATCCATGCCCTTCATAAAAACATCCAAATCCAAAAACTAGATTCATCATAAAAAACTATTTAATCTGCACCTCGCTCGATTAGGATCTAGATATGTGTTGTAGTCAACAACTTCTTCAAGTCCTGAAATTAAGTATTCCCTGACCCAGAACATTCAAACATAACTCCCTTCATGGGGATGCCAAAAAGTGGTGCTTCCAACAAGAAAATTAATGAATGTTACTCTGGTTATAGCCTGTTAATGCATGAAAAACTATGGATATCAGATAAATTCATGGTATTCTACAAATAAAAAATTTCATTAAATTTCTCTAGGTCTACTAACACACCTTTTTATGAGATGATGTTACCCAATAAATGTAACTTATCGATCAAGAAAATACACATATATAGGTTGGAATAAATGAAATGATCTCTTCGTGTACTTAGGATTATGTCATGAGATTGGGAACAATTTTAATGATTCATGGATTACAGAATGATTGTATACATTGAAAAACAAGAAAATATTCCATGTATGGGTTGATGTATAATTTTTTCAATACTTTAATCACTATTAGATAATTTTTTTATCTAAAATAGAAACAGAATAATTCATATAGGACAATTTAACATCTAAAATAATTCCACGGTATATAAAAACACTACACTCTCTACTGATGATACCATTTGTCTAGAAAATTCTATCATGAAACACAATCACCTCTCTACTAGTCAAAATTATCATTGATATGTGGAAGATGATAATAGTTCATACATATTATCCAAATAAAATTTTGGTAATTAAGAGATAAGAACAAGTTTCTATCATAATTCTCTGTTAACAATATTTGTTTATCCCAATGAGTCATAATTGGGTGGATAAATCTCATATTTATATGTTCTTCTAGCTATGTCTTGAGCTATTCAATCTTAGATAGTGACATTCTATATATTGGAATGGAAACTAGCCCAACTACATGAATGATCACAATTGTAAACTCCATATCAATCTAAAGTGGATTATTTATGAAGTGTTTAGGAAATGGTTCATAAAACTGAACCACAAAAGGTGTAAATAAATCATGATTTACACCCCCTTCATTCTGTAAAAGACTTGAAATATAGGTGGAAAAAGACCTTCTTTACTAACGAACTCACTATGTACGGCCGGCCTGGACATCCCACTCTACAAGGTGAACATATTTTATTCCATTATGAGATATAAGTGTCAATATATTTTGGTTAAGATATATATGGTCTCAATACACTACCAAACAATCTATAACAAAAACCATGTCGATGCTTACAAAATATATGATGTAATGGTCCCAACTAAAATGATACCCAACAAACTTATGAGAGAACCCCTTGAATAAGAAGATATCCCTCAAATTTACTCTTAGTCATGTATCAATCATTAAAAACCCACTAAAAATTTAACATCCGAAATCAAATCATTCAATATTTTTGTAGATAAATAATAATGAGAGACTCTTGTAACAAATAAAAAACTCAAATATATTATTTTTATAAGAAATGTACCTATAAAGGTTGATGGTCCAGACTAATTATCCACAAGTTAATGTTGGACTAAATATAACACTCATACCCATATTCCCTATTCCAAAACCTATGTCCCAGAAGATGAACCACTCTCTTGACACGAGAACTCATTATCAGAGCTACCACTTCCACTGCCTCGACCACCACGGCTGATAGAACTCCAAATGTAATACCTATATGAGGTTGAATAAAACCATACATTACACTAATTCCTCTAAGATCATCTATAATTTCCTATTTCATCTAGTTTCAATAAATCATTATATGTTCCCCATCTTTCCTAATGGTTAAAATCTATCAGTGGTCATGGAAACAATCTATGTATGTGATCCATCCTCTCACACAGGTGGAAAAGTAAACAACTAATGCAATGAGTAACGACCCCATAACCCTAGATACTCTACCTCCACTCCTATCATTAATATTATAATATTGACACCTCTATCACTCGGAAGACATACATCCTAGTCATCCAGTAGAAACCACCTATCCACAATAAGAATCCATTTTTTTGGATCCCAATAGATATGACAGCATAATTCCCCACATCAGAAAACTTATTTCTCCTAAAGATGATAACCTAGAAATTAATCTCACATTCTATAAAATCTAGAAAATTTACATCCATAGTCTCTTCATCTTATGCCAATTATAGAACAAATTTATTTAAATTAGTAAAGTGACAAGAAAAATACATTACAAAAATTCTTCCCTTGATCACCTAGATGATCTCTAATACTCTTTCATAAGTAAGGATCATTGGATAAAGTTATCCATAATCTACCCCAGAAATTATAACCACACCATAATGACCAATATTCAATACCATTTTTATATTTTATATAAAAAAATTTCTTGACCACATAAAAAATATGCTGACAGTTTGCCTCTCTTCATAGCAGCAGTCTCCATGTTGTCAAGAATCATAGGGATAGACTCAATCCATAGCTCAACTAAATTACTTACACCCTCTCTATTTAACCTATGATGGTGTTGTAATAGGAACTACCATTAGAATCTATACATATATTTCTCATCCCAATTGGCTTCTCATTCCATAATCTATAATAAGTGAGAAATGTTCGTATTGAACTTGCATCTCCTCCTTTCTCTTGGAACAATTGGGGCATCAAGTCCAACTAGAGGCTCATCATTCCATGAAATACCATCCATTAACCCTATCAACATGCATCATCGTTGATTAATATCAGTAAAATTAAAAATTAACCACTTAGGAAACATTACACAATATTAAAACATTCAACAAAGGGGGTTCACATAATGCCATAATATTTCATTCCATATATCTTGCTACATGGTCAACACTAAAGTAATAACATAATGATAAATAATTATTCAACTTGATCATGTTTAATATAGGGTAACCAAATATATATTTCAATATATACCATGATACATCAATTTATACATTTTAATTTTCTGAATTATAATCATTCAAAATTTTAAATTTCATATTAGTCAGCTCTTTAATTAAAATAGGATAAAAAATTCATTTAGACAACTAAACCCAAAACTGTCTTTTTTATTCATGACTAAGATGATGCATTTCATAATAATTCTTAATTTAAAATAATGATTAATTCCTACCCAAATATCATTCCATCTCTTCCCATGATAAAACAATCCTAAAAATTATAACATCACACAACATGTGCATCACTAGTGGTGAAATAACATTCGATTGTAACATAAAACATCAATGACATCAATCCCACAACAGGTTCATGGGTGTTCCCAATAAATTGCTTAGATACACCCACACATGATTTAAATACCATTTAACCACACAACCCAGTCTCACATCTACCTTTCCCAAATACTAATAAAAATTAGAAGAAAATAAAATTCATTTGATTCCACATTGTAATTCCCCATCCCGGGTTCCACGTGGTAGTACCCCATGGTGGGTTTCCACATGACCTTATGTCTGACTATTTGTATGCAAGTGGATTCCAAATTGATGTTTGGGTCATATATATATAACACAAAGATACTATAAACTCATTTTCATGGAAAATTCAGAATAAAAATTCCATAGCCAAATAATAATGACCAATAACCCGAATTATAAGATAACCAATATGAACTAGAAATACATTATACACCAGGGCATGAAAGCAATATACACACGAAATTATTACATAGTATAGGCTATATATATATGTCAATTTTCAATATAAAAAACCCAAAATAAGTTTAACCTGACAACTCCAATGTGGGGCCTCTCATCATCTCCATTTCCCTCATCCATTCTACATCCCAACTCATCCATCTAATATAAGTATTATTCTATTATAATTTCTTAAAATGAATAAGTCTATTTGGATACTAGTTAGTTTTCTCATGTAGGCTATGAGTACAACATAGTTGGCTACCGTTTTTTTAACAATATCTGATCCATAACATTATATGATATTTTTGAAAGAATAAAGTAAAATAATAATTGAAATAGTTTACCAAATTAATTAATCTTCAATTAACCACGTAATCACTGCAGATTATGATGACACTGAAACCATAAATACATTTTTCGTCCCCTGTTGGAGTCTGAACCATCCCCATGGGATGTCACATTTCATTACATCATGGGTTTTCATTAATATACTCATTCCACATTCATATCATAGCTATATGGAACCATAGTCCATTTCAAATAAAATTTTCTTTGAAATAATTATTTAGAACCCCATGGGTATTTGGAGAATTATTCCATTTCCAAGACATATTTTATCCATCAATCACATAATAGAATTTGGAACATCACTATGATTCTCACATAGATTGTCCAATCAATCACATATCTGTATTTGATGTATATGCTCTTATCCCAAAGTCATTTATCAATCAATAAAATATATCACCCGTATAACATTTATCAAGTTTAGTCATCATTAACTCTTTTTTTCATTATTATTATCACAGTTCAACAATTATATTTATAAAATCAATAAAGTTTCATCACATTAATCACATGAAATAATACAAACAATTCACCATTCATACCATTTATTAATATTTAATAATATAAATCATTAACCATTAAATGTTCTATCAACCAACCCTTAAATATCATTATCAATAAAATACTAATCAAATTAATCTTCAATTTCATAACAACAATTAATAATTCAATTGAATACGTTTCAAACATTTCATTATCACATGCCAATTAAATTAATCAATTGAATTTTCAATTCAATTCCCTATTGTGGAAATTGTTATTTCCCAATTACATGCACATAACATTAATCAAGACTATAGGAATTGATAATTATACCACCTACCACGAGATGATTTATTGTATTTCACCAAACCAAAATCCCTCATACTGACATGGAATGATCAATTTAAAAATGGTGGAAGAGATATAGAACCAAAAATAGATCCATGGTCAAATAAATAAATATATAAAAAAATTTATTTCTAGTCTATCATCAAATGAAGATATTATCTGTCTAAAATATGATAGAATGATGAGAGTTAGAGAATTTCTTTTGTAAAATATGAAACTTTCCAGAGGAGTGATAATGCTTCAAATGAACCATAGATTCAGAAAGAACGGTATTTTAGGAGGTTTGGAAACAATATATGAGATTAAAAATTAATATAAAAGTGTTTATGGTTGAGATAGGGTATTCAGGTATAATTTATAGGAAGTTTTATAATTAAAATTTATATTTTGGAGGAATAAAAACCCACACATAGGGTTTCCCAGGCTTGGGTGTATGTATTTCGATAATATACACCCAAATTTTACCCCTCAACATAGGTGTGCATAGTTTCTACTGTGAAGGTGAATAGTTATAAAAAATAATCCCAAAATATAAAATTCCTCTATTTATAGTATTTCATGGATTTCCAGAGGTAGGTGCACAGTTTGGGAAAATTGTGTCCAACCATTCTTCCAGATATATCCACGATTTAATAAATTATCTAAAATATTCCCCAAAAAACTCAACCAATATATAAATAAAAAATGTTCAAATTTTATCTCTTAATGATCCTGATAAAACTAAAAAAAATACAGTATCTTATATTAGAATTTACTAGGAGGCGTCTTTCGAGTTTCATTATTTCAGTCCTGGTATGGAATGATATTTTAAACACTTCTAATAATATTTTCACCTTATATATTCGGTTTAAAAGATTAAATTTTATTTTTCTTCAATAGTAAAGATACTTCCCACTAGGTATTTATAATATATATGATATTTTATGTCTCAGAATTACAATTTTTTTATAATCATCTTTGGAATATTAATTTACATTCTAAAATTTATAAGTTCCTCTTTATATATTGATTGAGACATGATTTTGTTAATGTTTACCGTTGTTATTGAAATATACACCTAATCACAATACCAATAAATTCATAGGAGTATACCAATAATAATTTCATCCCAACTAAATCACATGTAAATAATTTTATCGTAAAAAAGAATATTGAAATAATTTTTGGAAATAAAAAGTTGAAATTGGACCATGAAACCATGTCACATTGAAAAGAATATAGATTATACAATAGAAATCCACTAGTAATTTGACATGTTTTGAGACCTGAAGAACTAGAGGCTTGGATTTACAAGATATACTATATCATTAGTATACATAGAACTCATTTTGAGACTATTGTAATATTATTAGTGTACATAAATGATGGAATGATAGAACGATGGTGGGATTTATCCATGAATGAAAATTTTAATCAAGGAATTACATAGGTGGAATTTTTTGTAATGTCATATATTTTCCTGATTTGAAATAATGAAATAATGAATATAATAATTTATTGGTTAGTCATTTGGCATGCTTGATGATTTGAGAAATGTAGATTCATTATTAAAATCGATAAAATCAATACATTATTTTTTGTGTGTGTACTCTATAAGATGAAAAATTCCATTTTCTCTCAGAATTGTGTGTATGATGGAGAAAATAATTTCAAAAAGGTTTTTGGAACAAGGGGTTTCTCTTGTTTATATTTTGGTCATCAATGGGGTCCTATGACTACAAGTCATGGGATTGTGATTAAATTAGATTAATAAACTCATAATCAAATAATTTTATATTTGAAAAAAAATATTATTTGAATATCCATCACTCTATAATCTATGATAGGTTTTATCAACATTATATAAGGGGAATAGGGAAAGGAGAGAGATCATGAATAATTGTTGTATTGAAATCCAATCAAGGTATTTCAACTAAGTACATGAAAACAATTTCATTGTGATCACATTAAAATGATGGATGAAGCTATGGAGTTTGAAATGTTTTAAGTGATAGATATTCACCACTGATGTTGGGATCCAACCTTTAGATCCATGATTATTTTTTATGATAATAAATACCTAGAAGGCCTATATTAAATTTTTAACAAAATAAAAAATTATTTTGGTTTTCTCAATGATGATCATCATTGTGACCATTTTAAGGAATTTTTTCATATATTATAGATTTTTCACTAGGATTCGTCATTCTATCTCCCTTCGATTATAAATAAATTTTTGCTATAAAAAGTTTCTTTTCAAAAATCAATTATTGGTTCACAATGTTTTATATTAAACATAAAATAATTTTCACCAACCATTACTTTTTGATATTTTTACCCTCTCATACAATTGATTTTTATGATTGGACATTGTGATATCCCCTAGTTTTTAAAGGGTGATAAAAATATTCTGATATTCAGTTTCTAACAGAAATGAATTTTGTATGTGACTCACCGGAATTAGGGTAGAATGACATGTTTTAATTTCATGGGGTAGTTGGGGTGACATCAGTATTTGGATGCATCATTTGGTTTGAATAATGTAGCATGGGCTGATCATAGTGACTTCCAACGGTTTTAGAGTCAATAAAAACCTATGCCATTGTGGTTAAAGTTGATGAAAAAATGTGGGAAATATGATTATAACCTAGAAACTATGAACCATCAAGATTAAAAATTACTTATACATAAACATTTTAGGTGTAGGGGCATCATTTTTTTGAGCTAAAACACATGGTCAGGTAGATGATAATGTGAGTCCAAGGTCACCTAACTTGACCTCAAAAGCATGAGAGCAAGGGATACATGCTCTCATATGATTCACCAAATATGGGGAATGAAACACCTTTTAATCGATGGAATCCTCCTACAATTCATATCATGTTTCATACATAAGGGCATCCACAAAGATTTCATGCCTTGTTTTGGGTTATTTTCCTGAATTTTTTTATAATACATCTGTTTCAAAATAGAAATATCAAATCCTGATTTTTTTCTTTATTTAGATTAAGATTGTGGGAATGTTTGATAATTTTATTCAATTTTTTGTTAGATTATATGATTTTTGGATTTAGTTCTATTAGGTGGATGAAATTGTTTGATCATAATAATCAGGGAATTCATAGGTTTAGGTACCCACACTTGTCTACTGTGTACTTATTCAGATTCATGTGCCCCATATAATTTTAGTAAAATCAATTCCACAACCATTTTTTGTGTTATACTATTATTGTGGTCCTCTGTTAATGTATTGAATACCTACCTTATAAATTATATGATTCCCATGATTTGGGTCCTATAATAGTGGATTTGGGTCCTATTCCATTTACAAATTGATACTCAGGGTTCACGTCCTCCATCCATAGAGTTAGGTAAACCCTGTTCCTCAATGTTTCCAAGTCGCATCCTAAATAATACCATGTGGCTATAAAACCCACCTCAAACTGATGATTTTTCCATGAATGACATTATCTAGCCTATCCACAATCCAAAAAGGGATATATATCAATGAAGCATCTGGATCTAGGTTAATGTGATCCCATCTGATCACATTGTCATGATCGGGCTGATACTTTTTCAACTGAGATACGTGGAACAAATTATGCACTGAACTGAACAATGGTGGGAATTCCAACCGATATTCCACCTCTCCAAACAATTCTAGTATCTCTAAAGGGAAAATGTATCTAGGAGATAACATTCCCTCCATCCTTAAACAATTATGTGCAAGTCTAGGAGATATCCTCAAGAAAACATGATCACTCATGGAAAATTACAATGTCTATCGACGATGATCCACATACGATTTCAGACATCTCTGAACCATCTTCATCCCCTTTCTAATCATCTAGAGCTTGTTCAATTGTTTCTTGTACAATTATCATCCCAACGAGTTACATTAACCCTGTTTCCCCTGATCATAGTGGAGAACGACAAGGACGCCCATACCTTTCTTCAAAGGGACCCATATGGATTGAGCCCTGAAAGTTGTTATTATATGAGAAATACACTAATGGTAGGTGCTCTGGTGATTAGAAACCAAAATCCATTACACAAGCCGGCAATATTTCTTCCAACATAGGTATCATTATATCATACTAGTCGTCTGTCTGAGTACAATACGCCATGCTCATAGTCAACTGAGTCCCAATGTCTTTCTATAATGATTTTTTAAAATGAGTCGTGTAACTTGAATCTCTCTGGCAGATTATTAAAACTGGTATTCCATTCCTTTTTACCACTTCCAGTATACATATTTTTGACAGATCCTACGCCGTATGATTTTTATGAATATGGATGAAATGGGATGACATTGTATGTTAATACCCATCATCCATTTGGAATTGTGTTTCCGAAATAATTATAGAAGAGCAATAAAAAATACATTTATATATGCTCCCAATTCCACAATGGGAAAGGTAAAGACTGTAACATACCTATAGGTCTCTGATACTCTTCTTTTACCTATTGAGATGTTATGCCTTGCGAGATGAACTCCAACACTTTCCTTTTCATGCCACTCTACCAAAACATTGACTTCAACACCTAATAAATCATTGGTCTACTTGGATGTACAACCTATCTCGAATAGTGGTAGTCATGAAGGAGTTGTTCCTGAAAATCCATAGGAACATCCATCTGATATATAACACAAAAAACCGAACTTCAGTCATGTTTTCAGCCTTCCATGGTCTCCCCACCATTGAGTTTTGAACTCATAACCATACATTCTTCATCATATGTTTGTTCCAATTTGACCGTATTTTTTTTAAATTAAGAACACATGTATCTGAAAATATAACTACAAAATAAACTCAGTCATCAAATTCCACATGCCTGTTGGCTAGGACTGACATCAACTTCAATTCATCGGTAGCTTCATTTTCCAAATGATAATATGACTTTATACTAAATGCATCAGCCATTAAATTTCATTTTCTTCATTTATAATTGAATTAAATGTCAAATATATGGTGGTATTCCATCCATATTCTTTTCTTTATATTCAAATCTCGCAGTGAGAAAATGTGTTTCAAGATTTTGTGGTCAATTAACACAGTGAATTTCTCAAAAAGAGATAATTCCTCAATCATTTCAAATCATTGATGACTACAGCTAACTCCAAATCATGTGTTTGGTAATTCTTATCATGAACCTTCAAATTCAATGAACCATAAGAATCCAAATGGTCTTATTATATGAGAATACATCCCAACCCTGATCCTGATGCATCCCAATACATCACATACCTCTGTACTTATTTTGGAAGAGTCAATATATTTTCAGATGTAAGAAGTGATTTTAGTTCGTAGAATGAGTTATGGAATTCATATGTCCATAAGAATGGAGAATTATTATCTGTTTATACTTTCATTGGCGAAATACATGCTTGAGAAATCACACACAATGCATCTGTAGTAACATGATAGACCAAGAATACTTCATATCTCAAAGACATTCTACTATGGTATCCATAAGATAAAAACATATATCTTTTCAGGAACAACATAAACACCTTTATCATAAATGAAAAGGGTAGGAAAATTTACTTCATGTACCCAAAAGTCACACACCGATAATTAGGCATACAAATGGTCTTCTATTAAGATTTTTGTAACACTGTTTGTAGGTTTTCCTTATCATCATCCCTTGTCTTTGAATACACCAATATATGATCGAAAAATACCTCAATAAAATAGTCCATATATCACTAGATTATCTGATTCATCAAATCTATGAAGATTGATGGTGCATTCATCAGACTGAAAGGCAGGACTACATATTCATAGTGTCCAAATCTACTTCTGAATGATGATATTGTAATATAATCCTTCTGAACTAGGAATTGGTGATATCATGATCACATTTCAATCTTGGAGAACCAAAGATCTCCCCCTAATTGATCAAATAGATAATCAATCCATGACTTTTAGGTTTGTTGCAAGATGGTTCGTGACCTATACCCCCTCGTCACGACATGAAGTTCACATTGGATAAGTACAATGAAAAACTTATCACCTCCAGTAAAAAAAATATTAAAACATTAAATGATGTTTAACTTAGGAAAAAGGGGTGTACCATCTCACTGTGAGATCCCCTCTTAACGACATGAATATGTCCACAAGTATATAATGTTTACTTCTAGTAAATGACCTACCATTTGCAAAAAAAACCCAAGAAAACCGATATGAAGGACTATTAATCAAAAATATACTTAGAAACGTTATAAAGCATACTAGATTAAGGTTACATGGTATCCAAATACAGAAAGTGGGGATAATACAATCCATGATGGTGATAATGGAATAATAAAAAAAACATTATTCATGGAGGGGATTAACCACCATTACAAGGACAAAAATTTCGTTTCTTTTAATAAGAGAAGGTGAGAAATGAAATGGATATGGGATATTCAAATAGGAAGATAAAACTAAAGTATAAGCATGATACTGTTTTTATCATTCATTTATGGATTAATGTAGTTTGGAGAATGTACAAAAATAAAAGAAATAGACAGAGGTACTTTGAGAAATATACCTCTAGAATAACCTCTCTTAGAATGAAACTGAAGGACCCTATATTTGGACTTTTGGGGAGTACTGAATCACATGAACATGAGTAGAGTGTTTATAATAATTTTAGGAATATATTTTAGGAGCTACAAGTCTTTGTGTATAAAATGGTGGTTATAGGTGGTATTTACACTTCAGGATAGGTGGTTCAAGTGATTAAATTATTTATTATTTTATATTTAAATCTAACATCGTTATGGTGGAATTAATTTCATCACATTACACGTTAAAATATTGTTGTTTAGGTTTCTTAGGGTTTATTCACACCTCATCCAATATTTAAATTATTTATTTTTATGTATTATAAAACTTTAAACTTTGAACATTAACATGTTTCATTTTATATCTATATCACACTAAATAATTGTTTTAAAATGGATTCTTTTTTTGATGAACAAAAAAGAAATTATTCGTAGTAACTAATTTGGGAATTATTATGAAATATATAGAATCTATTTTACCTAATTCAATTCATTGAATTTTAATTATTGTATTTTAAAATAATTCAAAAGACAAAAAATGTGGGATTTTAAAGTGAAACGTTCAATAGATTGAATAGTTTTTATATCTTATTTAAATTTGATATTGATTGTAATTAAAAAAATTGGATTAAATGATAAAATTATTATTTAAATAAACATACAAACCTATTAAAATGATATTCTATAAATGAAAATAAAATAGTTGAAAATTTAGCTCTGAATTAAAATGCAGTATTTCTCACTCTTCCTAATTATATGATTTTTTTCATAAAAATACCAGAACATCAAGAAACGTATATATTGATAGATTTATTCCATATTAAAAAATAATATATATATATATATATATATATTAAAAAAGTGGAAACCACTAGATTTAAAATTGGCTCTCCATCAAAAAGTGATCGAACGTTTTAAAAAAAATTACTTCCCATCTCTAAATAAATTGAATTTGATTTTATCTCAATTACACAAAACATATAATATTAATAATAAACATTAAATTTGACATATTACATATATATTTCATTTATATAACTAAAAAAGAGTGATTCTATTACATTTATTCACATTTATTTTATTTGAATTGTTTATCAAAAATAAGAATTTTCTTTTACAAAAAGTGTTTTTTGATTCATTTATAATTAATTGTGCATCAAATAATTAATTATAAATATGTGTATAACATTTTTTATGTAAATTAGTACTATTAATTCACACCATATTAATAGCTAGATTATTAAAAAATAATATTTAGTTTTTCTCTTATGATCGATCGGCGTATCATGTATGGAATCAAGCGTAGTTTCTTTTTTTAAACACAAAATGTTACATCCTCCCCCCCATTTAATAAGTTTCACCCTTTCCATTTTATTTAATTGTTTTTAACTATGTTATTACTTTTAAAAATACCTTTACTGAAATCCCACACCGGGAAAAGGATTATTAAAACTACCACCTTACAATAATGATATAGAAGAATGAATTCCAGTTGAGATAAAAAAGTATAGGATTCCATTTAGAGAAATGGATATTGAAGAGAGAAATACGCATAATGTTCTGATAGAGAGTGATATAATTTATTTCTAGGAGAAATTCCATAATAAAAAATCCATAAATCTATGATTGGTTAACATGAAGTTGATTCCCATTTATGTAAAGAAACCAGCCAACACTTTTGTTTTCATGTCCTATTTTCAAGGAATTGTTTTATTATATTAATAACAGCACTATGATCATAAGTAATTATACATAAATAGAATTTATTGTTTTATAATTTAATAAATTTTAACTATAAAATCATATTTGTCTCAATAT
Source organism: Viscum album (assembly GCA_963277665.1). Classification (NCBI taxonomy): domain Eukaryota; kingdom Viridiplantae; phylum Streptophyta; class Magnoliopsida; order Santalales; family Viscaceae; genus Viscum; species Viscum album. Next base: position 1,275,684,321 of record OY728141.1, on the reverse strand, counting down.
AATTATTATTTTAGTTGTTTTTTTAATTCCCTAATCACTAGAATCAACTTGTAAAGAATCAAATAATCCACATTTGATAAACTATATATCTCTCATGCATTCAGAAATTAACCAAAACCAAAATATATAGAATAATAGAAGTTAACATCCAAAAATAATAAATGATTTTTTGATTAAAATCTACAATTAATCTCCAAAATTCAATTGTAATGTTAAAGTTCCACATAAACCATTCAGCAAAATATTTTCCTTAAAATTCAACCAAAAATAAAATCTAATATTGAAACGAAAAATTAGAAGGGTTTGAAATAAAATCATCCATGAAAAAATTTAATATCTGCCCCAAAATATCAATTAATCTTAATGTCACATACAATAAAGTGATTGTCTTAGTAATCATCAAGATATGTTAACCGTTTTATCAAATTACTAAAATAACCATAATTCAATCATTTATTCTTCAAAAATACAATAAAATTTCATATTATTATATTTACATTGATCTTATAGGGTTTCAAAACTAGTGAATGTCTTCAAAAATAACATATATCACTTAATCAACAGATTATTTTTCCAATACGTAGGATAATAATTTGAGAAACTAGATGTTCCAAGGTAAACTGATACTTATTAAATTAAATATTTTAACTAAAAAGTTTGAATTTATTCTTAATAGGGACTTCACATAGGCTAGTGGTAGGTGATGCACACGTGTTTCCCTTCAATTTTTGGTTCTATTCCTACATCCTTGATAGATGTGATGGGTTGTCACCCATCCAATGGGTTATCACGCATTTAATACTTTTTAATTCGTATAACATTAATGCAATATGGTAAAGTCCTAAAAACTACCATAAAATGGGTTATCCTCAAAATTTTTCATACAAATTTCATTTTGAAACACAAAATATTATAACACATAATTACCTCAAAATCATATTATCTATAACGGTTATCCATAACATTATACATATGTCAACAAAAAAGATTTCTTCATTAATTTTTTTAATATAAGGATAAATAGAACTTAATTAATGTCTCCACAATGTACCTAAACTACAAAAATAGTACATGTGAATTTAATTATTTCACCATCCTTATGTATACCATAACTCTTGAATCCTTTATAATTAGACATCATAATCATTCAATGTTCTTCATAGTCCATTAACTATTACATTCTACCTTATTTATTCATAAATCATTACAGTAGATCAAATATTATCCTCATTTATAAATATCAATCCATTAATGTTTCACTTTTTATTAATAAGAAAATTAATATCACCTTAAATATAGATATCTAGATCTTCTTGCGGTTCTGGTTATATTTCGGCATGTTGTTCTTCTTTCAAAAAGTAAATGTTCACTCTACTATTGTAATTTAACATTTGTGTAGTGTGATAAATTTTTAGGTATTTAAATCATATGAAAATGATACCATGACCCATATAATTATTTTAGAAATGAGTAGGATTTGGAAAACTCAAACTATTTATTTTAGGTGATTTTAATACTCATGAAGCTGTCCGAAAAAAATACTTAATAAAATAAAAATAACCTCTCAAAAACATTGAGAGAATTAAATATATAATTTTACTCCATATGGTAATGATAATAACATATTATTTTATAATACTTTAATACATCAAACTCCTAACATATTAGTTGATTTATGTTTTTTCCAATATAAGCTAGTTACCAATATACTCCAAAATGATAATAAAACTCATGGTTATAAACAATCATTATCTAAACCCATATTACATTCTTACCACTATGGTTATATAAACTGTGCTCAGATACCAACTATTTGGACCTGACCTTACTCATTACGTAAAAATGTAAAATAAATTTATAATTCACTTTCTTATATTCCCAAAATATTTTTGGATTATATTTTTATATAATTACTGTGATGTCCTATAAATTTCATGGAAAATTATTTCCCTTAATTTCATTGGAATTTTACGAGTACACAGTTTCTGACGGAACCTGATTCTGAGGCCCAGTGTGTCCGAAATCATTTTACAAAGTTTAGCTTGGGTACGTTCAGTGAACGAACGAGAGGGTTTTTATATCTTTTTAACCGTTGCTCAGAATCAAAATATGAGGGCACCGATGAAACCGCAATGGCGATATTTTCTTAGGAGGACCTTTTCCGAAGGTGAGTTTTCTCGGGAGGAGTTGTTAAAAATTGAGGATTAAAATCTGAAGTAAATAAAATTGTGGAACAATTTTATATACTTTAACTAACGGTTATATCCTACATGGGGTAGTTGGGGTGGGACCCAGAAGCTCCTAACAACCCATGTTAGGACATTTGTGATGTGGGGCCCACATGACCTTCAGCCCTTCACATTCTTTTAAATCCCTAAATCCCCATTAATTTGTAACTCTCCCCTCTCTCCTCTTTAATTAGTCAACACAAGCTTAATCAATGAACTGAGTTATGGGTTTGAATTTTAAAACTGAAATGCATGGCTTGAAGTAATAAAATAAGATAAGTATTATTTTATTTTTGGTGTTAGTTTTTGTGTGAAGATATTGGGAGAGAAAGCTCTAAACTATTGAATAACTTCATCTTCTTTGTGGAAGAATGCGAAGAAAGCCACCACCAACCTCGAGTTCTTTCTTCTCGACGTTAACGAAGTGACGCCGCCTTTCCGTGGCAACATCAATGAAATCATCTCCATCCTTCGTCAAGCGATCAACCTTATTGATTTGAGGTAGGTGTGTGTTTTTATTTGATCAATGTTGATTCTTCCTTCTGTTTTGATTCTTTTGAACCTCTTGTTACCAAACTAACATGGAAGGACTGGGAGAAACGAACACGGCCCAATCCCCCCACCATTTTTGTGAATGTTTAGTGTGTTCTTCATGTTCTTCATGGGTGATGAAAACACCGAATCATTGCAAGATTGTTGGGTGATGCAACGATCCCAATTTGAAGACCCAACATCACGACGTCCTAGAGGAGGTGCGACGACAATAGCAGGTGACAGATCAAACCGGAACCATATGGGCCGACCCTCGATCATTCTTCGAGCAGGTGAATCAAATCAAGTTTTTTGGAGCCAATCAGAGGACCAAAAACACCAGAGATGATTACGGGACATCGGAGAGACCCTGTGTCCAATGTTTCGTGATGAAATGACTGTCAGAACGAAGAATGGACATCACGGGAGGCGTGCTGGGCGGAGGCGTCAATTCTGTAAAAATTCCAAAATACACGGCGTGTACCTCTGACGGACATGCCCTGTAGTGTGGGCGTACTGAGGCTTGAGTTTCGGGTTTCATCAAGTATCATACAGCATGTAACCCCGGCCACAGGGCATATAATCTCAATTCCAAATGGCAGAACCATCTTCGTGAGACATGGCGTGTATTCTGGAAAATACACGGACATGGGCAACATTACACGGCCAAGAGGCACGATGTGTATTCTCTTCTCAGAAGGGAAGAAGCGGCTTCGCCGGACTCGACGTGTATCCTAGGGATACATGGACCCAGTGTGGAGTACACGGGCATGTACTCCACCACACTTCTAGGCATGTCCAGCATACACGGAGCCGACCCCAAATGTCTGGACATGGCGTGTAACCTTACCACACGCAGTGTACTTACTTTTACACGATCAACACTTCGACATGGGATATGGTACAAGGATAGTACCCGAGGACTGAAGACACTGCTTGTAACCATACCACATGTCGTTTAATTACTTTTTACACGATCATCCCTTAGACACGTGTCGTGGTACACAGGCAGTACCCGAGGTCTAAAGACATGGCGTGAAATTATACCAACACACCGTGTACTTTTGGAAAATGGCTTGGTTGTCTTGTTCTCTATGACTTCGGCATGTTTTTCACAGTTTTTCCCCTATGACGTGGGATGGAATGTATGGATACATCATCTATGGTATTTATGACGGTTGATGTATCCTCCCCTTTGACTCGAGGAGCGGACCCTCCCAGAATTGAGTATGATGTGTGAGGGAACCCTAAAGCTGGATGCGACTGTGATGATGATGGCGACTGTACATGGATCTTATGTGGGTTCCGTATCAAGGAAGACTATACTTGAATCCTCTGTGGGTTCATTAGCCATGACGACTGTACTTGGATCCTCTGTGGGTTCGGCAGTGATGATGACTTTACATGGATCCTACGTGGGTTCGACATTGATGGTTACTGTAATAGGATCCTACGTGGGTTTGGCAGCGATGACTTCTGTATTTGGATCCTACGTGGGATTGTTAGGGGAGATGAATTAGAGGCTACATCTATCATCTTCACCCCTCTTCGTGGGTAGTATACCTGAGTGAGCTAAGTCTTGATTTTCAGTCATTATCATCAATATAATTTTCTTGATTTCTTGTGTGGATTGGGTTGTGTTCTCATGTGTGGATTGGGTTGTGTTTTCCTATGTGGATTGGGTTGTGCTTTCCTTTGTGGACTGAGTTGTACATGATATCTTGAGTTGGAGACGAACTAGAATTGATGACTTAGGTATATGTATGGGTATATACATAAGTAGAGTTGGTTGATACTTCGTGTTTGTTTCTCTTATTTGTGGTTTATCCTTTGTGGATTCTGGGAAACCTTCGGGTGTATCGGGGCCCCTAATTAGTATCATATACTCACCCCTGCACGGGATATGCCCGCACTACGTTGTGTTGGTTGTAGACGATGGACATCACTGATCGTGGTTGAGGATTGTGAGCGGGATAGTACCCGGAGATGGACTATCAGGCGGGACGTACACGGAGTGGACAGCCGGACTCGAAGACCCGACGAGACTATCTGTACTCACCATTCAGGTGGGAGTTCCGTAGGAAATCTTGGTGGTTACTTCTCTACTTTTCAGCTGTTGTACATTATTTTCTCAGTTGTACTATACTTTCAGTTGGGTTTGTATACATTCCCATTTACATTCCATCACTTACTTTTGTACTCAATTTACTTAGTGTTTACTTAATCCAGTGTACTCTGTGGTGTTTGTTTTCTTATATAAATGCAATTCCATAACTTTTATCAAGATTTACGACTTTGGTGCTAGTCACCATCCCCTGGCCTATGGCACTCAGGCTTGGTGTAGTCACGGCACGGGCCCCGAGGACGGGTCATGAAAAATTGGTATCAGAGAAGTCTGTTCTACAGTAGAACTCAAGACTCTAATAATTTCCTCTATGTGAAGAAATGGTGTTAAGGGTATTGACTGTGGTTATCAGTCAATGGAGTCTCGTATTGGTGCGGAGGCTGATGTATCCATACAGTCGGACCATGACTTCGGATTTCCGACTCAATGCACGAAAACATTGATTGCATGAGTGTTTCAAAAGTTTTCTTTGTGATTACATTGTGTCAGCTCACCAGGTATACTATATTGAACGTTTCTCACCTGTTTCTTTTCAGGATGGCCCCACAATGACATCCAACTAGGGTTCCGAGCTTTGTGTGAGATGGCATCCCACCGAGGGACGATGCCTCAGTTCAGGGTCCCATTATAGTGGAGGCAACGGTGGTACCTCTACTCGCCGATCCACTGATGCCACTAGCCCCAGTAGCTGAGGGTGCACATCGCCGGAGTGCACTGTACAAGTTTCAGCGTCAGAGGCCGCCCATGTTTTGTGGAGAGACAGACCCTCAGGTAGCCTAGGACTGGCTGGAGGCAGTTGTTCGAGTTTCTAGATTTGTGGGGACACCAGTTGACCGCATGGCAATCATTGCGGCGAGTCTCCTACACACAGCAACTGGTAGATGGCGGAGCCTGATGCTTCATGTGCATCGTGAGGCATCTCTCCTTTGGTTGCACTTAGAGAGCCTTTTCTGCTCTGAGATCGTTCCATCCACCCTCCGTGTGGTGCGTATCGAGGAGTTACTATAGCTACAGCATGGCAGCATGATAGTAGCCCAGTACTCGGTGAGATATACCGATCTATCATGCTACTCCACAGACATCATACGAGATCCATTCTTCCGATCCCGGAACTTCGAGCTAGGACTGAGACATGAGATCCGGGCATCAATGATCTCCCTCAGCATTCTGACATAGGCATGAGTACTGGAGTGAGCCCTTCTTGTAGAGAGATTTCTTGATGAGCCAACACCAGCAGTGAGACCTACCGCAGGGCGGCACATAGCGGAGTCTTTTTCTTCAGGTAGTTGACGGATGTCACAGGGGTTCAAGTGGACCAGACCATTAGGTGGGCGACCTCAGGATACTTGCTCGGAGGTCCGAGGCACATGTAGGAGAGACAGTCATACGAGTGGCAGACAGTGCTACGCATGCGGCGGGCAGGGCCACATGGCTCATAACTTCCCACCTCACCATGGAGAGGAGTAGAAGATGGTTTAGGGACCACCCAGGCAGAGGCAGAGGTTCGACCATGGTGGTTCGTAGGGAAAAGGTGGTCGAGGTAGAAGAGTTGGCCAAGTAGCAGGTGGTGGGCGATGCTTTGAGGCTCTACCACCACCGCCATCAGGAGGTCCACCCCGACCACAGGGAGCTGGCGAACAGAGGCAGGCTCAGCTTTAGGAAGCGGAGGCCTACGACCATGGAGCATGAAAGGCGCTGTCGTGTGCGCTTTCAAATGATATTGTTTCTTTACTAAGTGGAGCACAATGGTTGACCTAAGTCATTCTCTTGAGGAGGAATTAGTTTAATAACCCTTAGAAGGATTGAATAAACCAAAAAAAATAAATAAAATGATAAAAGATGGGGTGGTTTGATTGAAAGATTTTTAGGACACGAAACAAAACAATCAAGGCAATCGAGGAGTAAAAGACAATAACGAACACTGTTTCTTTAAAAGCACTACTATGAGAAGTCGTGGCCAATATAATCTACACCTTAACCATTCTTTAATCATTATCCCATATGATTATAATTCATTAAAATGTGACCCCCTAACCTTTTCAACCCCCGAACCCTACGTAATTTGACACAACCACATGTATTTGAAGAAATGAGCACTAGGTTGTCTTTGAGACATCCAATTTCAGTACCCTACATTGATTGTGGTCCAAATCCAACTTATGATCAATGGCCAATTAGGGGAGAACCTCCTCTCTATAGTTGAGAATTAATTAAGTTTGGGGTTGAGTGTTGAAACCTACAATTCTATCACAAGTTGATTAGATTTTACAATTGAAGTTTGTCTCTCTCGATTCACATAGGACCGACCTCGTGGTCAGATGCAAGTCGAGTAAGTTCCTTACAACTTATATCTCAATTAATTGATCACAAATTATGAATTACAGTATGTTCATGGATTCAAAATGAATAAATGAAGGGGGTAGGGATTAGATCGACTATGAACGAAACTACTCTTCCATGGTTGGAATTTTCATTGGGAAGACATTTTGCATAAGCAATGGATTGAAAGGGAAATACCCAATCTTGTCTCCACACTAAGATTCCAGAACCAAGAATCAAAAAAAATAAGACAGTAAAAGAATAACAAAGATGATTTATTGTAGAAAAGAACAATTTACAAACATGAAAATAATGAAACACAAGTGGAGGTGGGAGAGGAGAGCCTTCTTGGAAGAGATCCTTGCACAAAGCCTCACTTCTTACAAGAGGTTAGAGGAGTTCCTAGGAAACTAACTCTTGGGTATACCTTGAAAATGCTCCTAACCAGCCTCCCAATGAGTGAAAATGTCTTTTAAATAGAGTTGGGGAGGGCTAGGGTTACAAATGGTTTCTAGTGTGAATGTGGAAATTCGGGAAAATATTTTAATCCCAGTTGGACCGCATGTTTGACCTCAAACCGCGCGATCCAGCTCCTCTTCCAGAATAATGATTTGCACGAAATTTTGTCTTCTAGATTATCTCCAAATTTGGGTCACATCCAAGCACAGATAAGAATGTTATGGACCAAATACATAAGCTCTATCCAGCCCAGCGAGTCCAGTCCATCTTTTTCTTCATGGCCCATTTACTCCAAGTAAACCCACGATCTAGCTCTAATGGACTGAATGGAAGTTGTAGAAAATTTAGTGAGGCATTCGGTCACAAAATATTATGTTCCCATTCTGGCAATAAAAATATTTATTCATAATATACCACAGTGCACTTTAAGAGGGTAAAACTGGAATTTTCATCAAATTTTCAATTGAGTGATCTAATCCCAAATATTCTATAATTGATCATATATAACACAATGTGAGAAAATTATATCATTTATTATCAATAAAATATTCAATAAAATAGTGTTTTATCAACTCGCCCACACATACCCTTTTGTACTCCTGGGCAAAACCTCATGTCAAGTAAACATCAATATCAAATCAAAACCAATTTTAAAACACATATCCATGAGATCAATCAATTTCCCACCAAGAATCAAAAGATATCATTCCTCATAAAAACATTATTTCAAGTTCTCCATTTATATCATTCAATATAGTTCCACTTCATTTATCCTCCCATGCACAAAACACTTACCTTGCTTGAATTTTCTCTCATCACTCAAATATCAATTTTTTTTGCAATGTCTTTCTAATCCAAACTCATACAAGGGTCACCATAGGTTTGATAGATTCCTACATCGCTACCCGAAGTGAGTCAAGGACATATGTTTATCATGAGGACTTTTCAGGGTTGTTCTGTGGCTTTCGGTTGGTAGGATTAAGATGTGAAAAACTCTGAGGCTGAATGAGGAGAGCTTGACTCTTTTGAAGAAAAATTGCATTAATATAATTTTCACTTAAATATGGTCTTCTCCTCAATCCCCATAGTATCAAATCAGCTCCATCATCATGAAAATTCATGAAAGGTTTACACCATTGATCATTTCAGCATAAAAAAATTCAATCTTCTCAAACATGATTTTCTTCAATGCTCTAGATGGGCACAACTTTCCACCTCAATTAGAAGCTCCAGAAAAGGCATAGCTTCACTTGTCATAAAAGCTCCAGAAGAGGCACAACTTTCAATATAATGAATTTCTTCAGCAGCAAACACATCTCTTCAGAATTTAATTTTCAACCCAAAATATCACAGAATGTGGTGGAAAAACACAAGACATCTTCCCCCACACATAAGCTCAACTAGATTATGCAATTCTACTTCAAGAGTTGGTTGGATAGGAGAAATTGTCTTGTAATGTGGCTTACCTAACAGGATGTGCATGGATTCTAAGGGTTAAAAGGACTAAATATTCAAGGTAGGCCATTATAAAAAAGTATTCTTTGAAATAGGGGCTTTAATACCAATCAAATTCTTCAATCATTTGAACATAAGTACCTCAAACCCTCAAGTTTTGATAGGAATAAATCAAATTCTTGTTAAATCAAGCATGGTTTGGTTCTCTCAAGTAGTGAGGTGAATGTAAAGATTATGAAAATAATGGTTCAGAAGCCTCACAGGAAAGTGATTCCAAATATAAAGACGGTGAGATGTGGCATGGGATTCAAAATTCGGTGTACTTTCCATGATATTACTAAATATTTGAACTTGAATGAAAGTAATTTCAACATTCATTTAAGCTTAGTTTCAAGGGGTAAATTGTTTCACTTATTGATATGGATTTAAAAATGGTTATGAGAATCATTTCAGCTCAAAAGTTTCAAAAACACACAGAAAATTGTAAAAAAGACACAAAATTTGAAAAACACAGAATTTTTTTTTGGTTTTTTTTGAACAGGAAAGCAATTGAAATTACTAAACTAAATGGTTCCCTCCCCCACACATAAAATATTTCATTGTCCTCAATGTGAGCCTATGATATGATATATGCACATGAAATGAAGAATTTTTAAATAGGCTAAATAATATAAAAGTGAAAGGGTTAGGAACAGCCTGATGTGCTCAAGTGATGATGTGGTTATGCAGTGTGATAAAATCCACTGCATCAGTAGGAAGTCGCTCAATGTATCTCTTAAAACGTTGCCCATTGACTGTAAAGCTCCTTCCAGTGTCCTCTTATGTGATCTCTACTCCACCATAAGGAAAATCATTAGACACAATATAAGGACCTAAATATCTGGAACGCAACTTACCAGGCATCACCTTAAGTCGTGAACTATAGAGAAGGAATTTTCTTCACAACATGAAACTCCCTTTGTTTGATCATTTTGTTATGAGCTGCTTTTGATCTTTCCTTGTAGAGCCTTGAGTTCTCATATGATGACAGTCAAATTTCCTCAAGCTCTTGAATTTGAAACTTCCTTTGAATTCCAGCTTTGGCCAAATCCATGTTGCATTTCTTTATAGCCCAATATGCCTGATGCTCTACATCCATGGGGAGATGACAAGCTTTCCCAAAAACAATCTGAATGGGGACATACCAATGGGGGTCTTGTATGTTGTTCTATAATCCCACAATGCATCATCCAAGCGCTTGTTCCAATCCTTCCTATTTGGATTCATGGTTTTCTCCAAGATTTGTTTCAACTCACGATTTGAAACCTCAGCCTGGCCATTTGTTTGGGGGTGGTATGGTGTTGATGTTTTGTGTGTCACCCCATACTTTCTATGGAGGGAAGCATAATTCCTATTGAAAAAGTGTGTCCCTTGGTCACTGATGATGGCCTTTGGTACTACAAACCTGCAAAAAATCTGTGCTTTGAGAAAGTCCACAACAACCTAAGAATCTTCAGTCCTGGTGGCCTTAGCCTCCACCCATTTACTCACATAATCAACAGAAACCAAAATATACAAAAATCCAAATGAACTAGGAAAAGGACCCATAATGTCGATTCCCCATACATAAAAAATCTCACAAAATAGAATCGGTTGTTGGGGCATCTCATGTCTCCTAGAAATGTTCCCAGTGTGTTGGAAACGAGAGCATGGCTTAAAAAACACATGGGCATCATAGAATAAACTAGGCCAATACAATCCAGAGTCTAAGACATTCCTAGCTATCCGTTGGGGTCAAAAGTGTCCACCACAGGCAAGTGTATGACTGAAATGTATGACAGACTCAAACTCATGATCAGGAACACACCTCCTAATTACATGGTCACTACACATGCGCCAAAGGTAAGGATAATCCCAAACATAAAACCTAGACTCACTTTTCAATTTTTGGACTTGATGTTTCTTTAAATTTGCAGGGATTTCGGATGGAACAAGGTAGTTTACTAAATCAGCATACCAAGGATGCATACCTGAGATGGAATAAAGATGCTCATCAGGGAAAGTGTCCCGAAGTGGTACTTGGTCCATGGTGTCATCCTCAAGTGTGTGAGTAAGCCTACTCATGTGGTCTGGCACCATGTTTTCTGACCCCTTCTTGTCCTTTATCTCAATATAAAATTCTTGAATTAGGAGCATCCATCAGATAAGCCTGGGCTTTGTATCTGGCTTCTTGAGGAGGTACCTCAAAGCTGTATGGTCAGAAAAGACAACTACTTTAGATCCCAATAAATATGAATGGAATTTATCTAAAGCAAATATAACAGCAAGAAACTCTTTTTCTGTTGTGGTGTAATTGGATTGGGATGAATCCAGTGTCCTCGATGCATAGGCAATCACATGTGAACGTCCCTCCACCATCTGAGATAAGACAGCTCCAACTACTAAGTTGGATGCATCACACATAAGCTCGAAAGGAATATCCCACCGTGGGGGATGTATGATAGGCGGAGTGGTCAGACACTTCTTTAACTCATCAAAGGACGTCCTGCAAAAATCATCAAACACAAAATCAGAATCCTTTTGAAGTAATCGTGACATAGGAAGAGCAATCTTACTAAAGTCTTTGATAAAGCGCCGATAAAATCATGCATGCCCTAGGAATGATCGAATATCACGCACACATGTAGGATATGGAAATGATGAAATGATGTCTACCTTAGATCTATCAACTTCAATGCCATGCTTTGACACTACATGACCTAAGACAATGCCATGATCTACCATGAAATGACACTTTTCATTGTTCAAGACCAGATTCTTCTCAATACAACGATTCAAAACCTTTTCCAAACTACATAGACATTAATCAAATGAGGAACCATACACTGTAAAATCATCCATAAATACCTCCATGCAGGTCTCAATGAAATCTGAAAAAGTACTCACCATGCATCTCTGGAAGGTACCTGAGGCATTGCAAAGTCCAAATGGCATCCTCCTGTAGGCAAATGTCCCGAAGGGGCATGTGAATGTCATCATCACCTGGTCCTCTACTGCAATTGGAACCTGAAAATAACCCGAGAAACCATCCAAGAAGCAATAATGTGTCCTACCTACAAGTCTCTCAAGCATCTGGTCAATTAATGGGAGGGGAAAATCATCCTTACAAGTGGTTTGATTTAGATTCCTATAATCAATACACACTCGCCAACTGTTTTGCACCCTCATTGGAATTAAATCATCTTTCTCATTTTTAACAACAGTAAAACCAGTTTTCTTAGGCACAATCTGAATTGGACCTACCCACTGAGAATCTGAAATGGGAATGATTATACCTGCCTCGAGCAATTTCTCAACTTCTTTTTTAACAACTTCCAGGAGGGTGGGATTGAGTCTCCTTTATGGATGTCTCACCGGTTTAGCCCCATCCTCCAAGAGAATCCTATGCATGCAAATGGAGGGGCTAATACCTAATATGTCAGCCGAGGTCCACCCAATCGCCCTGATGTTCTCCCTCAAAATATTCAAAAGCTTTTCTTCATCTTCAAAAGGGATATTGATATCAATTATAACAGGTAATCTCTCACCACTCAACAAGTATGAGTATTTCAGATTTGGTTGCAATGGCTTGAGTTCTAATGATGGAGGGTGTAGAATGGATGGATACATTGAAGGAACCGAAATATGTGCACAAAGAGCATCGATATCAGAATATACATCATCAAAATCAGAGAATAAAGCATCAAATCCATCAGCATACTCTATAGCCATGTCATAATCAGAGTTCACATGAACAAGATCAGAATATGGATCCATTTCAAAATCAAATCTTAGAGAGTCTTGTCCATTAGAAATAGGTGTGGAAGTTCTCTTAGACATTAAACCAGAACCAATACTCATAATCTCCCTAATCATAGGACAATAAAAATCCATGGAGTTTTTACTTGGTGGTTCAAAATGGGAGATTAAAAAAAGCAGAATGGTCCTCATAGGGGTACTTCATGGAATCCATAACATTAAATATCACAAATTCATCCCCAAATTCCATGGAATGTGTACCCTCATTGACATTTATGATAGTTTTTGCAGTTTTGAGGAAGGGCCTACCTAATATAATGGGGGCATGAGAACTTACCTGATCATCCTCCATGTTAAGAACATATAAATCCACTGGGAAGATCATGTCTCTTACCTGGACAAGTACATCCTCAAGGACTCCCGCTGGATATTCCGTAGCTCAATTTTCCAATTGCACCACTACTCTTGTTGGGTTAAACTCACCAACCTACAAGGAAGAGAATACAGAGTGAGGAATCACATTTATTGAAGATCCTAAATCACAAAGAGCATCAGAGAAGTGAAAATCCCCTATAGTAAATGGGATGGTGAATGTCTCGGGACCCTTGCACTTTGTTGGCATTACTGGAGTTGGTTTAATGAGTGCTGAGACATTCCTTCCAATGTTGATACACTCATTTCCCTTTATCCCTCTTCTATTTGTACACAGTTATTTTAAGAATTTCCCATACCTCGGTATTTGCTTGATGGCTTCAAGTAGAGGGATGTTGATCTCGACACGCTTGAATGTATCCAAAACCTCTTTTTTCATTGCCTCTCCAGCCATCTTCTTAGTTTGTACAACTCTATTTGAGAATGGAAGGGGTGTAGGAGAAAGATCATCAACCTTTTTCTTAACATTATCTTTATCCATGGGTTTCTCATAATTTTGTATGGGATGGGGCTTCTCCGGAGTTGAGGTGAATCCCGGTGGTATTTTAGGTGCAGATGTATCAACTGTTTTCTTCACACTTCTCAATGTGATGGCACTGACATTCCCCTTGGGATTGGGAGTAGGTTGGGAAGGAAGGGATCCAGAGTTCTTACTTACCAGTTCATGGAGGGTGGTGGCAATCTTGCTCATTTGTGTCTTCAACTCCCTCAACTCAGAACCTTGACTCTTCATCTCATTCTGTTGATTAAGAACAATTTGTTTCAAAAGATCATCAGTATTAGAATCTACCTTTGGTTTAGAACTCCCATGTTGCTGACTTGTTGATGCTTGGGCCTCAAATCTCTTTTGGGGTTGTTGGAAACCTTGTTAGTATGTTGGAGGCTGCTGGATGTTTTGTTGAAAGGGGGGCCTTTGCTAATGTCCAGAGCCATACCTCATGTCTGGTTGATCTTTCCACCCTTGGTTGTATATTGGAGAAAATGAATCAAACTTCTTTTGGGGATATTGTTGTTGGTGCTGCTGAAATGGTCTCCTTGGGAATACTGCTGCACAATCCTCTATCTCTTGTAGTTGTGGGAAACAGTCAGTTGGGTGGCTTGTCTCAGTGCAAATGCCATAAGTCCTTGATGGAGGGGGTAGAGATGTCTTTTGTGCCAAAGCAATTTTCCTCACCATAGTTTTCAATTCTTCTAACTTGGTATCAATCAAATGACTCTCAAGAGAAGAAGGACTTACCTAATGTACTCCCCTGATATATGGTGTACATCGATCACCAAATTGTTGGGAGTTATGGGTCATCTTGTCGATCAATGCACGTGAGACTGCTGGTGTCTTGTCCACCAATTCTCCTCCAGCTGCAGCATCCACCATGCTCCTCTCCATAGGTGTGAGGCCTTTGTAGAAGTATTGGATGAGGAGTTGGTCACTGATTTGGTGATGCGGACAGCTTGCACATAACTTCTTGAAGCACTCCCAGTACTCATACATCGACTCCCCTTGTTCCTTCTTGATCCCTGATATCTCCTTTCGAATGGATGTATTCCTTGATGCTGGAAAAAAATATCTGCAAGAAAAGACGTTTCAAATCGTTCCAACAAGTTACATCTTTGGGTTGTAAATAATACATCCAGTCTTTTGCAGCTCCATCAAGTGAGAATGGGAATGCTCTTAATTTGATTTGATATTCAGAAACAGTTCTTGCTTTAAGGGTTGAGCAAACCACATTAAATTCTTTCAAATGTTTATTGGGATCCTCACCAGATAATCCATGAAACATTGGAAGAAGGTGAATTAGTCCAGATTTAAGTTCAAAGTTTGATTCAAGAGTTGGGTATGCAATGCAATTTGGTTGATAGTTAATATCTGGTGTGACCAATTCTCGAATGGTTCTATTATGTTCATTTCCATTATTCTCACCCATTGATTCTTGTTTTATTTTGGATTTAGATGTGTTTCTAATTTCAGTGTTTCCAAAATGGAGGAGTTCTCATGTTGGGTAAATGTCGACACATCCCGTGGATCGAGATTGCCTGATTCGATCCTTAAGGCTGCGTTCAATCTCAGGGTCTAGATCAATGATATCCTCAGGTTGGGACTGTGTCATAAATCATATAAAAATAGCAAAATGATGAAGATGAATAGACCACAATATCATGAGAATGGAGTTCAATTGATGGTCTGAAAAAAAAATTAAGAAGAAGAAGAGAAAAATGAACCAACATTGAGAAAGGTTAAAGAAGAAAGTGATAAGAGGACGAAGAGAATAAAATAAAAAACAAATACCTATATTTGATTGAGAAAACTATTTCCTCCCCGGAAACGGCGCCAAATTTGAAAGGCGCTATCGTGGGCGCTTTCAAATGATATTGTTTCTTTACTAAGTGCAGCACAGTGGCTGACCTAGGTCGTTCTCCTGAGGAGAAATTAGTTTAAGAACCCTGATAAGGCTTGAAGAAACCAAAAAAAAACAAAATGATAAATGATGGGGGTGGTTTGATTGAAAGACTTTTAGAACACGAAACAAAACAATCAAGGCAATCAAGGTGTAAAAGACAATCACGAACAATGTTTCTTTAAAAGAACTACTATGAGAAGTCATAGCCAATCTAATCTACCCCTTAACCATTCTTTAATCATTGTCCCATATGATTATAATTCATTAACATGTGACCCCCTAACCTTTTCAACCCCCGAACCCTACGGAATTTGACACAACCACATGTATTTGAAGAAATGAGCACTAGGTTGTCTTTGAGACTTCCAATCGCAGTACCCTACTTTGATTGTGGCCCAAATCCAACTTATGAGCAGTGGTAAATTAGGGAAGAAACTACTCTCTAGAGTTGAGAATTAATTATGTTTAGGGATGAGAGTTGAACCCTACAATTCTATCCAAATTTGATTGGATTTTACAATTTAGGTTTGTCTCTCTCGATTTACACAGGACCGACCTCACGGTCAGATGCAAGTCGAGTGAGTTTCTTACAACATAAATCTCAATTAATTGATCACAAATTATGAATTACAGTATGTTCATGGATTCAAAATGAATAAATGAAGGGGGTAGGGATTAGATCGACTATAAACGAAACAACTCTTCCATGGTTGAAATTTTCACTGTGGAGACGTTTTGCATAAGCTATGGATTGAAAGGGAAATACCTAATCTTGTCTCAAATCTAGGATTCCAGAACCAAGAAGAAAAAAAAGAAGATAGTGAAATAATGACAAAGAAGATTTATTGAAGAAAAGGACAAGTTACAAGCATGAAAACAATGAAACACAAGTGGAGGTGGGAGAGGAGAGCCTTCTTGGAAGAGATCCTTTCACAAAGCCTCACTTCTTCCAAGGGGTTAGAGGAGTTCCTAGGAAACCAACTCTTGGATAAACCATGCCCAAGCTCCGAGACAGCCTCCCAAAGAGTGAAAATATCCTTTAAATATATTTGGTGATGGATAGGGTTACAAATGGTTTCATGTGTGAATGTGGAAATTCGGGAAAATATTTTAATCCCAGTTGCACCGCCTATTGGACCTTCAAAAACGCACGATCCAGCAGCTCTTACAGAAGAATTATTTTCGCTAATATTTTTCTTCTAGATGCTCTCAAAATTTGGGCCAAATAGAAGAACGGATAAGAATGTTATGACCCAAATACAGAAGCACTATCCAGCCTAGCGAGTCCAGTCCAGCTTTGTTTTCATGGCCAATTTACTCAAAGTAAACCCATGATCTAGCTCCAATGTCCTGAATGAAAGTTGTAGAAACTTTAGTGAGTCATTCGGTCACAAAATATTAAGGTCCAATTCGGGAAATAAAAATATTTATTCATAATATACCACAGTGAACTTTAAAAGTGTAAAAATGGAATTTTCATCAAATTTTCAATTGAGTGATCTAATCCCAAATATTCCATAATTGATCAGATATAACACAATGTGAGGAAATTATATCATTTATTATCAATAAAATATTAAATAAAATAGTGTTTTATCAGATCACCTAAGATGATTCGAGGTACTATCTCTGTCTACTCCACCTTTGCTGCAGTTCTTATAGACACCAGAGTGAGTCATTCTTTCATTGTCGCTGCCCTTGTTCAGAGCTCGGAGATTCCGACGGAGCCGTTGGCTCGATCCTTGCGGCTAGAGACTCATATGAGAGCAGACTCGATGATTACACACTGATTCCGGTAGTGTGAGATTACTCAAATAGGATAGAGCTTCGGCTGGGATCTTCATGTAGTGGCGTCGAGGCCTTACGACGTCATCTTAGGCATGGATTGTTCATCTACGATCTATGCTCAGATCGACTGTATTAGGCACAAGGTGTGATTTGTTCGCACCTATGTGAGCAGATTCACCTTCACCGAAGAGAAGGGAGACTTTGCAGCATAGGATGGACTCACACAGAGGAGAGGACAGCCGATTACTCATCATCTGCCTAGTCTCGTCCTAGGAGAAGTTGTTGTGCGGAGTCCGTGTTTTCCTGTAGTGGTGGATCAGTGTGCAGATGTTTTTCCTGAATATGTTCCATGAATAATTCCTCGCAAAAAGGTAGACTTATATGTTGACATGTACCCCGGGATAGCCCCGATATCTACTCCAGCATATCAGATGGCTCCTGCTGAGCTTCGAGAGCTACGAGTACAGCTGGAGGACTTGCAGGTCAAGGGATTCATTCGGCCTAGTGTTTCACCCTGGGCTTCCCCGATACTGTTCTCCAAGAAGGCGGATGGAAGCTTGTGACTGTGTTTCGATTACCGTTGCCTGGTCCAGGTGACCGTGAAGAACAAATATCCACTTCCGATAATAGATGAACTCTTCGATCAGCTCAAGGGAGCAAAATGGTTCTCGAAGATAGACCTTAGGTCAGGCTATCATCAGCTCAGAGTTCGAGATGAGGATGTGAAGAAGACGACCTTCAGGTGTCGGTATGGCCACTATGAGTCCATGGTTATGCCTTTCAGCGTAACCAACACTCCAGTAGTGTTCATGAGTCTCATGAACAGGATCTTCCGGCCTTACCTTGAACGATTTGTCATAGTCTTTATCTACGACGTATTGATTTACTCGACTAATGAGGAGGAGCACGCCTACAACTTGCGAGTTGTACTGGATACACTCCGAGAGCACCAGCTTTATTGTCAACTATCAATGTGCCAGTTCTATATTCAAGAGGTCCACTTTTTAGGGCACGTTATCTCTGAGGTAGGAGTTTCAGTAGATCCTACAAAGATTGAGGCAGTTCTAGCTTGAGAGCCACCCAGGAGCGTGATGGAGGTGCGGAGTTTCCTAGGTCTAGCATGGTACTATCGGATATTTCTTCCAGACATCTCCAGTGTTGCAGCACTGCTCTCAGCTTTGATGAAGAATGGGAAACCCTTTTTGTGGTTGGATAGATGTCAGTAGAGCTTCCAGGAGCAGAGCTAGATATTGACTAGTGCACCCATCAGGAGGATACTGGAGTTGGGAGTAGGGTACGTATTCTACTACGATGCATCAGGGACCAAACTCGGGTGTGTCCTGATGGCGGAGCGGGCAATGATCGCCTATGGATCACAAATGTTGAGGCAGCATGAGCAGAACTACGCTACCCATGACCTGGAGTTAGCAGCAGTGCTTTTCTCTTTGAAGATGTGGAGGCACTATCTGATGGGAAAGCGCTTTACAGTCTTTTCTGACCACCAGAGTCTCAGGTACATCTTCTCATAGATGGACCTAAACATGAGACACTGGAGATGTCTCGAGTTCTTCAAGGACTATAACATTGAGATAGTATATAGTCCTAGGAAGGGGAATGTAGTAGCTGATGCTCTCAGCAGGAGGTCGGGCATCCAGCTACTTTGTAATGGCCCAGACCTCTCTGGCCCATTCCTTTGTTAAAAAGAAGGCCATGAAGTGTTCTGGATGGTAAAATGGACTTTTCCCACACTTTACAAAATTTTTTAAGTACACGCCGTGTAGTTTGAGTACACATCGTGTACCCCATTTCCGGGTTTACCCCGTGTTGACGGTCGTGTCCTTGCTATGTGAAATAAATGAGTACACACCGTGTAGCCCATACTATATGCCATATAGTCCCACCTCGCGTATGTGTTACCCTAAAACCGTGTGTTGACCGGTCAACAGTCATGTGCCATGTTGAAGGCGTGTCCTTGCCGTGTGAAATAAATGAGAACATGCCTTGTAGCCCAAACTACATGTCGTATATTCCCTCCCTGCATACGCGTTACCCTCAAACCGTGTGTTGACCATTCAACGACCACGTTGCGTGTTGAAGGCCGTGTTGGAAGCCGTGTGGTGACCGTGTGAAATGGCCGAGTACATGCTATGTACTAATAAGTACATGCCGTTTACTTTTGTTTTTCACACCTATAAAAGGAGGGGTCCTCTCCTCCTTTTCAACTCACTCCTCTCCCCCCCCTTTCCTCTGAGCAGAGCTCTCCCAAGTGACTCAAATGCTCTTTTCTTCCATTACTTCTTCGTCCGAGCTCTGATTTACGATCCATCAGTGGCCATGGGATCGTAATGACGAGGTGGAACTTTTAATCTTGGATCCGTTGACTTTCCTTTGGACATTCCTTTCCAACATCCAATCAAGGTGGTTTTCTGGGATTTGACAGAAGTGAAGGACGCCGACAGACGTCTTCTATAGTTGATCCGGGGGAGTGTTGTGATCAGAACCTGTGGAGGTAGGGATTTTACCTTTGTCTATCTAAATTTTGAATTATGCGGGGTGTGTGTCCTCTTCTTTTAGTGAGAAATGGTTTAACCAATAAACGAAGATAATAACTGGTTAAAAAACGGGGTTGGGGATGTTGTGATGTTTATATTTGTTTATCTTATTGTTACGTTGAATAGGCTTATGCCTACTGAAAATCATGGTCGTTGGGGGTCTTTTCTTGCACAATTAAATGATGACCTATCATTCTAGACCGTTTTTGGGAATGGAACTTTGTAGAATGTGGAATTTGGTTAATCATGTAAATTTGGTGGATTAAAATCCAGAACCCTTGTGTGATCACCCCGGTTAAACAGAATGGAATGATGAACATGTGGGTGTCGGCTTGGATACGTGGCATGTAATGGGGGTGTTTTGTGGATTGTTGTGGATTGGGTGAGCAGTGGGGCTACATTTGGATTAGTTGTGGGTTGGTGTGAATGCTATGTTGGTGGTGGGCAGCGGGGTAGCGGTAAATAAAGTAAAAGGGGTGGTGATGTGGCATGAACCTTGTTTTTGTGGGTTTTTGTGGATTGGGTGAGCATTGGGGTCAGGGTTGTCTTGGTTGTGGGTTCATGTGAATGCTATGTTGGTGGTGGGAAGTAGGGCTACGGTAAATGATGTAAAAGGGGAGGTGATGTGGCACGAACCTTGTTTTGTGGGTTTTTGTAGATCGGGTGAGCAGCGGGGCTGCGGTTGTCTTGGTTGTTGGTTTATGTGAATGCTATATTGGTGATGGGTAGCGGGGCTATGGTAAATGGTATCAAGGGATTATGATGTATGAGTTTCGGTGTGTTTGTGGTTATGGTGGTTGGCAGCAGGGCTACATGGATGGGTTGGAATGGGAACGAACTATAGGTTGTGAATAATTAATAAAAGTGGAAGATTTAATGAATGGTGGAACATGGTAATGGAACGGGAATAATAATCAATGGGGTTGGTTGGATAATAAGAAGTGACTTGTTTGTGCTGCTTGTGTTTTCCTAACATGATTTGTGGATGGCAGGGATATGTTTCACGAACGATTGATATGGTTGGTTGCGGTTGTTTGCCCAGTAGTTAATGAACTAAATAAACTAATTTTGCTGAAACGTTAAAACCTAAATAGGGTTGGGGTTTTTTGTTGTATGCATGCTTTGTGGTAGCAGTGTTGAGGCATGTGCTCAGTTTCTCTATTTAGAATCCATAGGGTGGGATGTGCGTTTGGTATACATATATGTATCTATATCATTATGTTTTGTCACAACCCACCCATGTTGAGCACTTAGTGACGAACACTCCCATTTCATTGGAGAGGGTGTTCCCTTGGTTACTAGATCCTTCTTACTCCTTCTTCTTTAAGCTATGATGGCTTGAGGCGACCATACACCCAGGACTCTTTAGGTAGGTTTCGATTGGGGTGGATTTGGCCCAAGACTCTTCTGTCAGGTTTTTTTCCCAAGAATCTTCGAGATGAGGCCCAGGTGTCTTTGGGTGAGATTTATGTTACTATTACTGTTCCCAAGAATCTTTGGGATGAGTCCCAGGTGTGTTCGGGTGGGGATGTCATTTGCGGTTGAGGCCCAGGTGTGTGCAGGCAGGATGGGCGGTTGTGAGGCCTAGGTGTGTGCGGGCGAGATGCGCGGTTGTGAGGCCTAGGTGTTTGCGGGCGGGATCTGTGGTTCTTGAGGCCCAGGTGTGTTTGGGCGGGAAGAGTGTGGTAGCATCAGGACGTTCACCATTAGGAAGAGCAGCTAACTAGTGGGAAATCGTGTGGGGTACCCAATACTCTAGTTCATATATACTACTATCTGTTGTGATTGTGTTTTTGGAGAGTGTGGCTGGTGAGGTTGGGTGGATAGAATTCCTTGCTAGGTTTCATTTGTTATTCTCACGGGACATTAGGATGTCTCCCCAGTTGTGCATTAGATATTTAGGTTTCCCTATAGAGTATACTTTTATACTCACCCTATGTTTACTTTCTGGTTTCCAGGAGGACTACCAGGGACGTGTGGGAACATAATAGTCGGGACAGTTGGAGTTGTTGCAGTTGTTGTACTCTTGTATTCTTTTGGTGTTGTACTTTGAGATTTTTGTACTTGTACTTTGTTTAGAATAGTTTGAACATGCATGTGGTATTGGTTTGGGTTTATTTTCATTTACATGTTCTTTCCCTTTTTGGTGGTTGACTTTCCCTATTTACTGATCTTAAATAATAAAAAGGGTAATGCCTCCCATATTGGTGAAAACTCATACCCTTGGTGCTAGTCTCCACCCCAACGCCTACTAGAGGCGGGACTCGGGGGTCATTATCTCCTTTTAACAATTGTTAGCTCATGAGGGGCATCTTTGGTGGGTGGGTGTCATGATAGAATGGTAACAGAGGTGATGGTTGAGAGATAGGATGGATTCTGGCGTTAGGAACTGTGAGGATTGCATGGGATTGATGACTGGGTAGGACACGGGATTTTAGCCCCCCCCCCCCCCCCCGTGATCCGATTCAAGGACTCTAGGCCTACCGAACAACCAAGTGAGACTATATTGATTGCAGGCTAGAGACCCTAGGGAAGGTACATGCATCATCATGAATGTGTTTTACTTGATTTTGGTGTTTTGGGAATGGAATTGAAATAAAATGATAAAATAAAACCTTGAGAAAATTTCCTTGATACTCGGGCTTAGGCGTTCATTGTTTACCGTACCACTATGGAACCTGGTTGACATCAGAGAGGCAGAGGAGCTGGGTGTGGACAGTTGTATGCAGCAGAGTTGATAGCTCCGGCAGGACCAGAGGTGGTGCGAGGTTTGATTTTTTTGTTCAGCACTCTCATTTCTGCTTTGTTTGATTCAGGAGCTTCACACTCCTTTGTTGCACCTAGTCTAGGCCATGCCTTGGGTCTAGACGTAGAGAGACTTTCCATACCATTGGTGCTGAGTACACCATTTGGGGGCCATACAAGTGTATCTTGTGTTTTTTGGGTATGTGGGATGATGTTGGGACCACATCGATCTAGTGGGGACCTTATTTTTCTACAGGTGCAGCCATACGATGTCATCCTAGGCATCGACTTGTTGTTTTCTGTTAGTTTTGTTATCGACTGCTTCTGAAGAAGGATCATGTTCTCCAACGTAGATGGGAAGCGTGTAGCTTTTGTTGGCGAGCGGAGCTATCATGTGGGATGTCGGCATGTGAAGCCTCTCCTTTCTGTGTTAAGCAGGTTATCAGTGGTTCTAGTGGATAAAGAGATGATGGATGTCCCAGAGGTTGTTGGGGAGTTCATATATGTTTTTTACGAGGAGGTTTTGACTCTACCCCCCCCCCCCCCCACATGACGTTGAGTTTGGGATAGAGTTACAGCCTGGTGCCCGTCCGATTTTGATAGCCCCTTATTGGATGGCACCTTCGGAGTTGCGGATTCAGATTGATGATCTGATGGAGAAGGGTTTTGTTCGACAAAGTGTATCACCATGGGATGCTCCTATTTTGTTCATGAAGAAGGCAGATGGTGGTCTCAGGTTATGAATAGACTACCGAAGGTTGAATCTGGTAACAGTCAATAACTGTTACCCCCTTCCAAGGATATATGATCTCTTCATCCCTCTTAGGCGAGCATGTTGGTTTTCTAAGATCGATCTACGATCTGGATATCATCAGCTGAGGGTAAAGGACAATGACATCTCGAAGACGGCTTTCAGGTGCAGGTATGGGCACTTCAAGTTTGTAGTGATGGCGTTT
The DNA here is from genome assembly GCA_963277665.1 of Viscum album. Taxonomy (NCBI): domain Eukaryota; kingdom Viridiplantae; phylum Streptophyta; class Magnoliopsida; order Santalales; family Viscaceae; genus Viscum; species Viscum album. The sequence continues at coordinate 1,275,660,558 of OY728141.1, read as the reverse complement.
TGAGTTACGAATGCACCGACTATGTTCATGGGACTTATGATCTTTGTCTTCATAGAGTTTCTGGACTGGTTCGTCGTTGTGTTTATCAATGACATTCTGATCTACTCAACATCTAAGGAGGGGCACGTTGAGCATCTTAGGGCAGTCTTGGAAGTCCATCGACACCACCAGCTTTATGGGAAGTTGTCGTAGTGTATGTTCTTGACACAAAAAGTACACTTCCATGGTAACGTGGTGTCTCATCAAGGAGTGTCTGTGGACCCTTCAAATGTGGAGGCAGTTGTTTCTTTGGTGGCACCCACGAACGTGGCAGATGTTCGTATTTTCATGGTGTTGGTAGGTTATTATCGGAGGTTCATTTTAGACTTCTCTTGATTTGTCGCTCCATTGACACCTTGATTAGGAAGAACCACGTCTTCATATGGAGCGAGCAGTGACAGAAATCTTTTGACTACCTGAAGGATAATTTGGTCAGTGCTCTGGTACTCAGGTTTCCAGAGGAAGGGATGTTGTGTGAGGTGTTTTGTGATGCTTCTGGCCTCGGTTTGGGGTGCGTGCTGATGCATAAGAAGGGATTGATCTGTTATGGGTCTAGGAAGTTGTGCCCTCACGAGCGTTACTATGCCACCCACGACCTAGAGCTCACGCATCAGTGTTCTCACTGAAGTTGTGGCGATATTACATATTTGGGGAGTGCTTAGTGGTCTTCTCAAATCACATGAGATTACGTTATATCTTCTCCCAGCATGACCTGAACTTATGACAGTGGAGATGGGTCAAGTTTCTCTAAGACTATGACTTCGAGATCTTTTACATTGAAGGTAAGGGAAACGTTGTGGTTGATGCCCTGAGAAGGAAGTCACATAAGGAAGTGGTTTGGGAATCCGCTGATGCTTGTAAAGTGGTGGGAGAGTTGACAACCTTGCACTTGGATGCTAGGGTAGAAGGTGTTAGAGGCTGTTTGTTTCAGATGACGGTGCAGTCTTCCTTGATGCTGCAAGTGGAAGAGTCACAGTGTGGGGACTCCGAGGTGGAAGTGATGTAGGATCATATCGATCAGGGGAACGCTCCAGATGGATGGTCAGAGGACAGCTGACATCAGATTCTTTTTCATGAAAGGATGCTTATCCCGAAGACGATGCGTCAGGGAGTTCTCCATGAGTTCCATAGCTCAGCCTTGGAAATACATCCAAGAGTTTCAAAAATGTACCGAGGTCTGAGGGAATAGTTTTTGTGGCTGGGGTGAAATGGGCAGTGGCAGGGTTTGTGGCCAAAGGCCTAGGGTTTCAGCAAGTGAAGGCTGAACACCGTGTTCCCAGTGGTTTGTTGCATCCTCTAGATGTCCCTGAGTGGAAACGGAATGGCATCTCAATGGACATCATTATAGGACTACATAGAGCTCAGGGTGGTTATGATTATCTAGGTAGTGGTGGATCGACTAATGAAATCAGCTCACTTCTTAGCAATTAAAGAGTCGGTCCCAGTGAGTACCTTAGCACAGAGGTACATAGACGAGGTTGTGCGGTTGCATGGAGTTCCAAATAATATCATCTCAGATCGGGATACTCGGTTTACCTCATGAGACTGGAGAGGGTTACAACATGATTTTGGGACCCATCTATGCCTTAGCACTACTTTCCACCCCCATACCGATGGGAAAATAGAGCGTACTATCTAGATGTTGGAGGACATGTTGCGAGCATGCGTTCTAGATTTTGGAGGTTCATGGGTACGACTCATGCCATTAGTAGAGTTTTTCTACAACAACATCTTTCACTCTACTATTGGCATGGCACCGTTTGAGGCTTTGTATGGAAGACCATGTCGTCCACCCATTTTTTGGGTGGAGGTTGGTAAGACAGGTGCTCTTGAGCTTGAGGTAGTATAGAGCACCACATAGAATGTTCAGATTGTGTGTCAGAGGATGAAAGCGGCTTAGGACTGAAAGAAGTCTTATGCTAATCATAGGAGTAGGCCTTTGGAGTTCGAGGTGGGAGACGATGTGTTCTTGAAGGTTTCCCCTCGACGGGGGCAGAGGAGGTACAGGAATGTGAGTAAGCTCTCCCCTAGGTTCATCGGACATTTTGAGGTGCTGAGGCGAGTCGGCGTGGTGGAATATTAGTTGGCCATGCCACCTTAGTTGGAGAATGTTCATGAAATCTTCCATATCTCCCAGCATTGTCAATACTTACACGAAGAATCTCATGTTATTGACTGTGGAGAGCTAGATATGGGAGACAACATGACCTTCGAGGAAGGACCAGTCAGAATCGAGTATTGTAAAGAGAAGGTGCTCTGTGGATGAACCATTCTGTTGGTTCGTGTGTTGGGGAGGCGTGATGTCCTCGAGGACAACACTTGGGAGTGGGAGGCCAAGATGCATGCTCAATACCCAGAGTTGTTTTGAATTGTGTTTTTCCTTGTTCTCTTGATCTTTGTGTTGATTTTATACTCTATTCCTTTGATATGGAATTCTTGGCTTGTCGGTTGTGAGGCATTTTCTTCTTTGTTCTCTAGAAGTGTGTAACATATCCAAATGTGTGGGGAAATGGAAAAACCTAACCCTTAATTGAGATGCATTAATTCTAATGCGATTGAAACCATGCGGGTAAGTCAGTGCCATCTAAAGTGGATAATATCTCGACATAAGAGAATGAATTTCCCCAAACCACTTGTTCGGGAAATGTGTGGGTTGTACGATGATGGGGGCAGTGTAAGTTGTAAAATACTAATATATGGAAGTGGGAAGGCCCAATCCTTAATCAATATGAATTATTGCAGATGCGATTAAACCCGTGCAGGAATGTCAGTGCCTACTATCGTGAATAATATCTCGACATAGGAGAGGGAATTCTAAACACCTATGATTAGGTCTGTTGGTTGGGTTCATGTTTTAACGAGAATGCTAAGAGGTATCTTGTTGGATTACTATTGGTTGGATTTGAATTCTCGGGGACGAGAATGTTTTAAAATGTATCTGATGTAATGGCCCAGACCTCTCTGTCCCATTCCATTGTCAAAAAGAAGGTCACTATGTGTTCTGGAGGGTAAAATGGACTTTTCCCACACTTTCCAGAATTTTGTAAGTACACGCCGTGTAGTGTTTGTACATGCCATGTACCCACTCACTGGGTATAACCCTTGTGGAAGGTTGTGTCCTTTCCATGTTAAATAAATGAGTACACACCGTGTATCCCATACTACACGCCGGGTAATCCCTCCACGCATACTTGTTTCCCTCAAACCGTGTGTCAACCAGTCAACGATCATGTTCCATGTTGAAGGAGTGTCCTTGCCGTGTGAAATAAATGAGGACACACCATGTCGCCCATACTACACGCCGTGTAGTCCCTCCCCGCGTACGCGTTACCCTCAAACCGTGTGTTGACCAGTCAACGGCCGCATTCCACGTTGAAGGTCGTGTTGGAAGCCGCGTGGTGACTGTGTGAAATGGCTGAGTACACGCCGTGTACTTTTGTTTTTCATGCCTATAAAAGGAGGGGTCCTCTCCTCTTTTTCAACTCACTCATCTCCTCCCCTTTCCTCTGAGAAGAGCTCTCCCAAGAGACTCGAAGGCTCATTTCTTCCATAACTTCTTCGTCTGAGCTCCGATTTATGATCGGCTAGAGGCCACGAGATCGTAACGATGAGGCGGAAATTCTGAGCTTGGATATGTTGTATTTCCTTTGGACTTTCATTCCATCTTCCTCCTGAGGAGGTTTTTCCAGGATTTGAAAGAAGTGATGGATGCTGACGGACGTCTTCTAAAGTTGATCTAGGGGAGCGTTGTGATCAGAACCTATGGAGGTTGGGATCATACCTTCATCTCTATAAATTTTGCATCACGTAGGGTGGGAATCCTCTTATTTTTGTTAGAAATGGTTGAACCAATAAATGAAGATAATAAATGGTTAAATAATGGGAATGGGGAAGTTGTGATGGTTATCATTTCTTATCTTATTGTAACGTTGAATAGGTTTATACCTACAGAAAATCATGGTCATTGGGGGACTTTTCTTGCGCAATTAAATGCTTCTATATCTTTCTAGACAGTTTTTGTGAATGGAACTTTATGGAATGTGGAATTTGGTTAATCACGTAAAGTTGGCTGACTAAAATTTGGAACCCTTGTGTGATCACCCAGGTTAAACAAAATAGAATAATGAACATGTGGGTGTTGGCTTGGATATGAGGCATGTGATGGGGGTGTTTATGTGGGTTGTTGTGGATTGGGTGAGCAGTGGGGTTGCGGTAGGATTGGTTGTGGGTTGGTGTGAATGCTATGTGGGTGGTGGGTAGCGGGGCTGCGGTAAATGATGTAAAGGGGGAGGTTATGTGGCACAAACCTTGTTTTTGTGGTTTGTTGTGGATTGGGTGAGCAGTGGGGTTGCGTTTGGATTGGTTGTGGGTTCTATTGAATGTTTTGTTGGTGGTGGGTTGCGGGGCTGCGGTAAATGATGTAAAAGGGGCGGTGATATGGCACGAACCTTGTTTTGTGGGTTGTTGTGGATCAGGTGAGTAGAGGGGCTGCAGTTGGCTTGATTGTGGGTTGGTTTGAATGCTATGTTGGTGATGGGAAGTGGGGCTATGGTAAATAGTATCAAGGGATGATGATGTACATGTTTTAGTGTGTTTGTGGTTATGGTGGTTTGTAGCGGGGCTGTAGGGATGGAATTGAATGGGAACAAACAATGGGTTGTGAATAATAAATAAAAGTTGAATAGTTAATGAATGGTGGGACATGGTAATGGAACGGGAAGAATAATCAATGGGGTTGGTTGGCTAATAAGAAGGGACTTGTTTGTGCTGCTTGTGTTATCCTAACTTGATTCGTGGATGGCTGGGATATGTTTCATGAACGATTGATATAGTTGGTTGCGGTTGTTTTCCCAGTAGTTAAGGAACTAAATAATCTAATTCTGCTGAAACGTGAAAACCTAAATGGGGTTGGGGTTGTTTGTTTTATGCATGCTTTGTGCTAGTAGTGCCGAGGTACGTGCTCAGTTTCTCTGTTTAGAAGCCATAGGTTGGGCTGTGTGTTTGGTATACATATATGTATCTGTTTCTTCAGGTTTTGTTGCACCCCAAACATGTTGAGAACTTAGTGCCGAACACTCCCATTTCATGGGAGAGGGTGTTCCCTTAGTTACTAGCTCCTTCCTGCTCCTTCATCCCTAGACTATGATGGCTTGAGGCGGCCTTACACGCAGGACTCTTCGTGTAGGTTTCGATTGGGGTTGATTTGTCCCAAGACTCTTCGGGTAGGTTTTTTTCCCATGAATCTTCGGGATGAGGCCCAAGTGTATTTGGGCGAGAGTTCTGTTATTATTACTATTCCCAATAATCTCTATGATGCAGCCCAGGTGTGTTCAAGCGGGGATGTGATTGAAGTTGAAGCCCAGGTGTGTGCGGGCGGGATGTGGGGTTGTGATGATCAGGTGTGTGCGAGCGGGATGCACGGTTATGAGGACCATGTGAGTGCGGGTGGGATGCGCGGTTGTGAGGCCCAGGTGTGTGCGGGTGGGATATGTGGTTCTTGACGCCTAGGTGTGTGCGGGTGGGAAGAGTGTGGTAGCATCTGGATGTTCTCTGTTAGGAAGAGCAGCTAACTAGTGGGAAATGGTGCGGGGTACCAATACTCTTGTTCTTATATACTACTACCTGTTGTGATTGTAGTTTTGGTGAGTGTGGCTGGTGAGGTTGGGTGGATATAATTCCTTTCTAGGTTTATTTTGTTATTCTCAAGGGACATTAGGATGTCTCCCCACTTGTGTACGAGAGCATTAGGTTTCCCTACTGACTATACTTGTATGCTCACACTACGTTTACTTTCAGGTTTCCAGGAGGACTACTAGGGCTGTGAGGGACCCTACTAGTCGGGACAGTTGGATTTGATGCAGTTGTTGTAATCGTGTATTCTTTTGGTATTGTACATTGAGCTTTTTGTACTTTTACATTTTTCAGAACTGTTTAAACATGCATGTGGGATTGTTCTGGGTTTATTTCCAATTACTTGTTCTTTTCATTTTTGGTGTTTGACTTGTCCTATTTACTGATCTTAAATAACAAAAGGGTAATGCCTCCCATATTTTCTAAAACTCATACCCTTAGTGCTAGTCACCACCCCGGGGCCTACTAGAGGCAGGACTCGGGGGGTCATTATTTCCCCTTCACCATTGCCATCTTAGAAGAGGAATCTTTGGTGGGAGGGGGTCGTGACATTCTTGGAGAGGAGATGGAGAAGCTAGCCACGTTGTAGATATCCTTCATGGATAGAAATGGGGATGCCTTTCTACTGTCTCTCAGAGTCACTCATCCACTACTTCAGTGGGTCAGAGAGGCACAGCGTGGGAATGTTGACTATGAGACGCAACATGCGCAGATATCCAAAGGACATGCACCTGATGGATTTTCTTTTGGAGGAGAGGACGTCATCCTTTTCAGAGGATGTATCATGGTACCCGTTGCATTACTGGAGGAGGTGCTAAGGGAGTTTCACAATTCCCCTCTAGCGGTACATCCTGGATTAGAGAAGATGTACCGAGAACTCAGACGAGAGCACTGGTGGATGGGTATAAAGAAGGTTGTGGAAGAGTTTGATTCACAATGCCTCACTTGTCAGTAGGTGAAGGCAGAGCACCATGTACTGGCAGGCTTGCTACAACCCTTAGAGGTCCCGGAGTGGAAGTGGGATGGGATAGCTATGGATTTCGTGATGGGACTTCCATGTACTTCTTGAGGACATGACTCCATCTGGGTGATTGTCGACCAACTCACCAAGTCGGCCCACTTCTTACCTATCAGAGTGTAGGGATCAGTGGAGATCTTGGGACGCCTCTACATTTAGGTGATCGTATGGCTTCATGGTGTTCCATCGTCTATCGTCTCTGATAATGACGTTCACATTACTTCCTGACTTTGTAAGGGGTTGCATGAGGCATTTGGGACACAGCTATGCCTGAGCACCGCCTTTCACCCACAGATGGACGGTCAGACAGAGAGGACCATTTAGACTCTTGAGGATATTATCCGTGCACGAATCATGTTCTGAAGTATAGATCGGGTATATTCAGTGAACCAACGAGCGGGTTTTTCAATCTTTTGAACTGGTGCTCGGAATCGAAATCTGAGGGCACCGATGAAACTGTAGCGGTTGTATTTTCTTAAGGGGACCTTTTCCGAAGGTGTGTTTTCTCGGGAGGATTTGTTAGAAATTGAGGAATAAAATGTGAAGTAAATAAAATTTTGGTATAATTTTATTTACAATAACTAATGCTTATATCCTACATGGGGTAGTTAGGGTGGGACCCACAAGCTCTTTACTACCCATGTTAGGATATTTGTGAGGTGGGGCCAACACAAGCCCCAACCCTTCACATTATTTTAACTCCCTAACTCCCCATTAATTTGTAACTCTCCCCTCTCTCCTCTTTAATTAGACAACTCAAGATTAATTAATGAAGTGAGTTATGTGTTTGAATTTTAAAATTGAAATGCATGGAATGAATTAATAAAATAAGATAAGTCTTATTTTATTTTTGGGGATAGTTTTTGTGTGAAGATATTGGGTGATAGAGCTCTAAACTCTTGAATAACTTCATCTTCTTCCTTGAAGAATGTGAAGAACGTCGACACAAACCATGGCTTCATTCTTCTCAACGTTGACGAAGCGACGCCGCCTTTCCGCGGAAAAATCAACGAAAGAGTCTCCATCCTTCGTCAAGTGATCAACCATATTGATTTGAGGTAGGGGTGTTTTTTTATTTGAGCAACGCTGATTCTTCATTCAGTGTTTATTCTCTTGAACCGCATGCTACCAAACTAACATGGACGGACTGGGCCAAACGAACACGGCCTGATCCCTCCGCTGTTTTTGTGAATGTTTGGTGTGTTCTTCATGTTCTTAATGGGTGATGAAAACACAGGATCATTGAGAGATCATTGTGATACGTAATGATCCCAATTTGAAGACCCAACATCATGAATTCCTTGTGGAGGTGTGACGATGATTGAAGGTTACAATTCAAACCGGAACCGGAAGGACCGACTCTCAACCGTTCATCGAGCGGGTGAATCAAATCATGTTTTTCAGAGCCGATCGGAGGCCCGAAAACACCGGAGACGATTAAGGGACATCGGGGATACCTTGTGTCTGATGTTTCATGATGAACAGACTGTCAGAACGAATAATGGACATCACGGGAGGCGTGCTGGCCGAAGGCGTCGATTCTAGAAAAATTCCAGAATACACGGTTTGTACCTCTGATGGACACATCGTGTAGTGTGGGCATACTATGGCATGATTTTCTGGTTTTGTCAAGTAACACATGGTGTGTGACCCCGGCCACACGACGTATAATCTCTATGCATAATGGCAGAAGCAGCTTCGTGAGACAAGGCGTGTATTCTGGGAAATACACGGACACGGGCTGCAATACACGACCAAGAGGCACGACGCGTATTCTTTTCTCAGAAGGGAAGAAGCGGCTTCGCAAGACTCGACATGTATCATGGGGATACAAAGACATTGGGTGGAGTACACGGGCATGTAATCCACCACACGGCTAGGCATGGCCGGCGTACACGAAGATGACCCTAGAAGTTTGGACACGGCGTGTAACCATACCACACGCCACGTACTTACTTTTACACGATCATCCCTTCGACAAGTTCTATGGTACACGGAATGTACCTGGGGACTGAAGACACGGTGTGTAACCATACCACATATCGTGTACTAAATTTTTACACAATCAGCCCTTCGACATGGGTTGTGGTACACGGGTAGTACCCGAGTTCTAAAGACACGGCGTGTAATTATACCAACATGTAATGTAGTTTTTGAAAATGGCTTGGTCGTCTTGTTCTCTTTGACTTGGGTAAATTATTCGCGGTTTTTCCCGTATGATGTTGGATGGAACGTAGGGATACATCATATCTGTTCTTCGTGAAGGTTGATGTATCCACCCCTTTGACTCAAGGAGTGGACCCTCTTGGAATCGAGTATTCTATGTGCGGGAACCTTAAAGCTGGCTGTGACTGTGACGACGATGGCGACTGTACTTGGATCCTACATGGGTTTGCCAGTGAGGACTACTGTACTTGGATCCTCCGAGGGCTCAGCTGCGATGACGACTGTACTTGGATCCTCCGTGGGTTTGGCAGTGATGACGACTGTACTTGGATCCTATGTGGGTTCGGCAGTGATGGTTCCTGTAGTAGGATCCTACGTGGGTTCCACAACAATGACTTCTATATTTGTATCCTACATGGGTTCGGTAGTGGAGATGAATCAGAGGCTACATCTATCATCTTCACCCCTTATCATGAGTAGTATAGCTGAGTGAGATGAGTCTTGATTTTCAGTCATTATCATCGATATGATTGTCTTGATTTCCTGTGTGGATTGGGTTGTGTTTTCCTATGTGGATTGGGTGGTGTTTTCCTGTGTGGATTGGGTTGTGCATTCCTTTGTGGAGTGGGTTGTACTTGACCTCTTGAGTAGGAGATGAACTGGAATTGATGAATTAGGTATATGTATGGGCATATAACTAAGCAGAGTTGGCTGATACTTCGTGTTTGTATCATTTATTTGTGGTTTTTCTTTTGTGGATTTTGGGAGACCTTATAGAGTCGATGGGTCCCTACTGAGTATCGTATACTCACCCCTGCACGGGATATGCCCGCCCTACGTTTTGTTGGTTGCAGATGATGGAAGCGATGATCGTGGTTGAGACTTGTGAGCGGGACTTTACCCGGAGGTGGACTATCAGGCGGGACGTACATGGAGTGGATGGCTTGACTCTAAGAGCCAATGAGACTATTTGTTCTCACCTTTCAGGTGGGAGTTTCGAAGGGCATCTTGGTGGTTGCTGGTCTACTTTTCAGCTGTTGTACTTGGTTTTCTCAGATTTACTGTACTTTCAATTGGGTTTGTATACTGGCCCATTTACATTCCAGCACTTACTTTTATACTTAGTTTACTTAGTGTTTACTTCAGCTTGTGTACTCTGGGGTGTTTGTTTTCATATATAACGGATGTTCCATCCCTTTTATCGGGATTTATGCATTTGGTGCTAGTCGCCAGCCCCTGTCCTATGGAAGGCGGGCTTTGGGTAGTCACGACATGAGCCCCGAGGATGGGTCGTGAAAATTATATCATAATACTTACATAACATTAGAAATATTACAAGGTAGACAGTTCTAATTAATATCCAATTTTTCACAAAACAGAAATTATTAAATTGAATCATAGTTTCTTATTATGTTTAATCAAAAAACATTCCTTTGATCCCATCCTTGTCTCTATTCTCTCATAAAACATGCGAAATCCATTTTAAAAAATTGGATGAGCATGAAAATTTTAGTAAGTGATATATATTAGATGAAAATTGATTGTCTTGAAATAACATGTAAAATGTGAATACTTTAAAATAAAGTAATACTTTTCACCATTAAGAAGAATAAATAATTTTCCTTGAATATAAGATCATTTATTAACATTTTCTCTTCAAAATATCACCATTGAACCTATATAAATAACATATAACACATAAATGTAACATGGGGCGTCATCATACTGAAATAAAATAATCAAGACAGAGATTTCAATATTTGTAACTCTTATAAATGGAATATCTATATGAAAAACTTCCATACCCAATGCATTAAAGGTTATAATATAATCACACAACGTTGGATTCTTACCAAACCACCCATCTTGTGTTTATCACGTAACCACCTATTAAATTTCGAAGTACCATTATTTTATCATAATGAACAAAAGATTGTAATTATCAGGATCTACCTTAAAACGATTCTTTTTTAATCCACGAAATCATTTAAATATTTTTAAATAGTAAATACACTTTCAAACCCATTTTCAATACAATAATACCCCAAAAATGAGAAAATGGATTTCTTTTCTTTTAAAAACATTAAGGCTTATAGAGGAATACAAAAATCAAATAATAGTTATGGTGGGGAAGAATTAATTGTCACTATATGTGTTAAAAACAATCCTTTTTAATTTTGGAAAAAAATTCAATCATTCCATATAAAAATATTCCTGTTGAAAAAATTTAATTAAATTAAATATAGATACTAACTCTGAGGTATAATAATTTTATATTGATAATAATATATATATACAATAATATCATGAATGAAAAGGTTTTATAATTAAATATTTAAATGTTCAAGTTGTCTGATTCCACACTAAACATTCAAATATTATTCTCCATAAAGTATTAAATTATAAAAAAATAAAAAAATTGGTATATATAAAATATGGATATAAAATGACATTGTATCTAAAAATATACACCTTATAAAAGAATGAAGGTATATATTATCAAGTAATTCCTCAATTATTGGAGATTGAGATGAATTCCCTTATAAAGATATTTTTTCTAATAAAATAGTTTGATTATGTGTTTTCACTATAAATACAAATAAAAAGTTAGAAAAGATATAATATTTTTAAAATTTATTCCACACATAATATATGAATGAAATAATCAATAAGTTGATGCTTAAACCAAAGATTGTAAATTGGGTAATGAAATTCCCTTACCTCGAGTCTGAATCTTCACATAAAATATTTATATTAATGAATAACAAAAATAGTTCAATTTATACTTTCTTCAGAACCATTTTCATGTTCATTATTTCATTTATTTCACTTATTACTCTATTATAAAAAATTTAAAATTATTTAAGTTCACGTTGGATGCTTCGTTGTTATTATGTACTTGAGTTGGAAAGAAACATGATCAACAGTACACGTGGTCATGATTCGACAATCTCTAAAATATAATATATGAAACAAATATATTTAATATTCATTATATATGTATTTATATTTTTAGTTTATGAAAATCTCAAGACATTGTTCATGGAGCCGGTAGACCGTAGATGCTCTTTAATGCTCTTTTAATTTTTTTTGTCTTATTAAAAGAAGTATTTTATATTAATTGTGTGAAAACATGTATATAATATATCATTGAAGTAGAATAAATAACCAATTTATAACCTATTTAATTACAAAAAATTTCCTTAGTACATTCCATTGATGTGTGAATGAATCACATCATTTTGGCGATGTAGTAGTCCACACGACCCCAAATGAAGTTATTATATAACAAAAATATGGGTTCCACAATGGATTTTTTCATATAAAATTTACCAAATATTAAATAGGGTATAATATAAAAATTAAAATATTATTTTATCCGAAAAATAGTTTTAAAACTAGACATGAAGGTGGTAATGTAAAAATAAAAAAAAATTATTCATTGAGGCCATTAAACGGAAAATGATGGACAATAATTTTTTTTATTTTAATATGATGACGAATGAAATGAAATAAATATGATTTATTCAATTATAAAAATTAAATTCCAGAATATACAGGATTATAGAGTAATTATGACTTGATGGATGAATGGGGTGAAAATAATGTAGAAAAATTCATGAAATTAAGAGATGTACTTTGACAAAATTACCTCTTTAATATCCCCCCTTTGACAGGACCCTTGAAGACATTGGATTTCGTCTTTTGGTGAGTCTAGAAGAACATGGATGTGGAGAAATTGAGGAGGGGAGGATTGGGATGTGATTTGAGGAGCTAAAAGTCATTGTGGGTCCAAATTTGGAGGTGAGGGATGGTATTTATACTTGAGGAGAGGTGGGTTCAAGTGATTAATTTATTTATTATTTTTTGTTTTTCTCTTACAACATTGATGTAGAAATAAATTCAATGAATTAGACATTAAATTAATGTTATTATGGATATTTAGGCTCAATAAACACATAATAAATCCTTAAATTTTTTTAGTTTTTATATATTGTATGCCTTTTCACTTTTACCTTAAACAAGTTTCATTTTTTACCCAATCCATGAAAAATAATTTTTTTACCATGGTACATTTTTATACCAAGAAATGAACTTTTACTGAAAAACAAATTTGGACCATGTGATTCCAAATATGTATTCTAAATTACATAATTAAATTAACATAATTTAAAGATTTATATTTAAAATTAATTCCATAGGAAAAAATAAAAATGCGAGTTTTAAAAGTGAAGCGTTCAAATGTTAGAAATTTTTTTATATCTAATTTGAAATTAAAATTGATTAAAATAAGAATAAATATAATAAATTAAAAATAATAATCAATGTATTCTTTATATCCTATTAAAAGGATATACTGACAATTCAAATAAGTTATACAAAAAAGATGTTTTGATGGAAAACAAACAGGTTCATGAGTATTAATTAAATTGGGAATTTTATCTGAAAATTCAATATTACCAAAAAAGTAAAAATTTATGTCCCAATTACATTGGTGTTGTTTATTTTATCATATAGATATTATAAAAGTGTTAAAAACTATATTTAAAATGGGTTTCTCCATCAAAAGGTAGTAAACATCCCTTTTTATATAAATTCATCTTAAAAACGATTTTGTTATTATATAGTGTCTTGATAGAATATAATATAAATGATAACCCTTAAATTGAATATCTAAAATATATATTTCCTTAATAAAACCAAAAAAACGAATTTATTACTTTTTGAACTCACTTATTTTTATTTTGATAGTTTCTCATAAAACAATTACTAAAGAAGTGTTTTACATTCATTTAAAAGGAATTTTTCATCAATGAATTAATTATAATCATGTGTAAAACATGTTTTCAGAATTAAATTAAAAATTTTCATTCATACCATTTTAACAGCTGGGTTATTAAATATTAATATTTAGTTATTCCCTTAAGTTCTATTGGCCTATCATTTACGCTATCAACCATAATATCTTTTTTATAGACTTGGGATGTTACAAATAAAATTATTTTAGAAACATTTAAATGGATAAAAATGTGAGTGATAAGGAAAACATTAAAATAATATTTTCTGTTAAAATTTTTTAATCACATTGTAAATAATCTAATCATAAGAACAATGAATTAATAACATTAAAATATATATACAATACCGTGAAAATAAAGAAACTAATGATATCACATGTTAAGGGATATTAAAACACAATTTTAATGTAATATAGGTGGATAACGTGAAAATAAGCCTTAATTAATGGAAATTGAGACAATGTCCCTTCCATCAAGAATGATTCATTAAAAAATTAAATTTATTCTTTAGCAATTAGAATAATATTATTATTTAATTTTATGAGAATGTTTATTAGTTTTATTTTTACTTTTATTTCATTAAGTATTAATTCATATATATAATTTGTTATGTTTACATAAGATTTTTTGATGGTATTATGCTCATATGTCAAACAATTACTATAAAAGGTTGAGTATTGATCCAAAGGTGACATTATTATACATATATAGAATAATTATCATGATATAATTTCTTAAATTTATATCAATTATTATTTTTGAACCAACTATTAATGCATATTTGAAAAAATTAAGTATTTTGCGATCATGGAGAATGTATGCCATACATATACTTGAGTAACATTTCCTTTTGGAAAATTTAACAGTTTAATGAAGGTATGTAGTATTTTACCTTCCATAATTATGATGTTATCATAAATATCATATTATTCCTATAAATATAATGATATATATCATTCTTAGGATTTAGTGATGAAAAATTGTATCACATCATATTGTGTAGGTGGTAGTCAACAGATAACTGATTGACATTATCATCCTCCAGTGTAAGAATAAAAATGATATATTATATTTTCATAATGATATAAATATCATTGATATCATAATTATGTAATTTATATCACATATAATAACTATGTTTATCCTTGTTACATTCCATTTAAAAAATTAGTAAACAACAAATCACATTTCTTTTCGAGGTGGTAGTCCATCATTGATGCGATTGACATTATCGTATATCCCAATAAATTTAATAATGATGTAATAGATATTATAAAAAATCCATATGTTTAAATATTTTAAAAATTTATATTTATATAATTTTTCTTTATAATAATAACAAATGTGATATGTGATGACTTAAAATGATTGAATTGTATTCGTGAGGTATTAGTCCTTCATACGTATGAATAATGATTCATTATCCCATTCGATGGTAGGGTAGATGGATTTTATTTACAACATGAAAAAATAATCACCTCATTATAACAGGGTTACTGGTGATATTATGTAATAATAATTGATGAATATTTTAAGGAGGTGTAAAAAGAAAAATGGTAAAGATGCTTAGTAATAGACGTTATAACTTCATCGGACAAACACCTAAGGTAAGAATGATATGCCTCCATTGGATGAATTTTGGATAAAAAAATCCACTATGTTGTGATTAGGGATTTCATTAGTGTATTATTATAGGGTTAGGATAATCCAATCTACTTTTAAGGTGTGAATAGGCTAGGAAAGTGGGAATCCAATTATAAATGATGTGTGTGGAAAACTAACAATTTTTTTATGTGAAAAATGTTTTCCCACAATTCTTCAATTCTACAAGGATTACTAAAACGACAATTATAGAGAATTATTCATTCAAATATAGAAATATTTCCCATAAATGAATAATAATATAGTTTTTTGGTAATTTTAAAACATATCTTATTATTTTTTGCCCCCTCTTTAACAAAATTTCATCATAACAATGGTAATTTAATTTTTTTTATTTTCACTATTAATTTTACAAAATCATTATGTTGAATATATTAGATAATATGTACTTTTATAATTATAATAACACATCTATTTTACCAATTTCAATTCCTAGAAATGTCAAATTATTATTTAAAAGAAAACTCATAGAAGCAATGTAAAAGGAGGGTTCTCAACAAGTGTATTTTCCAAGAAAATAATGATTATACATTAACTATATGATTAATAATAATAATTTTAAGAATATAATTTAATTATTCCTAATATATAATATATTAATTATTCATAAAACGTTTCTATTTGTAGCTAATATTCATTAGTTTTAGTAGGGAAATTTATGCACATTAAATTTTAATAAAAAATCATATTTGTAAACCCAAAAATAAAAATATACTAAAATATAATATAATAGTATTTTAAATGTAAATATTTAGAGTATTTATACCAAAAAAATAATTATGAAACTTCAAATAATATACCAATATTAATTTGAATTTAAAATTAATTAAATTATTTGAGAAGAAATGAAAAATTATAAAAAATGGTATTTTTCACTATTTGCTAAAAATTAAATATTTTCCAAAAAGATCACTAGATTTTACCTTAGGTAATTTATTAAAAGATGATATCGTGATTTATATTATTTTTATTAAAAAAATTATAAAATATTTAAATTAAAAAGTAAAAATGAATCATATTAAACAATAGTTTAATTAAAACTTTTTCATCTGTGTATTCTTAAAAATACATAATATATTATAATGAGAATAACAATTTAATAAATATTTATAATCAATAAAATAAATTAATACATAATTTCCTAGTCTTATAAAATTTTAACATAACTAGTTGTCCATAATTTATAGTGTATCTATGATTATCAACATAATCATCTTATTCATCAACACATATGATAAATTATCCTTAATCAAAATCTAATATCCTATTCATTAGACACATCCAATCAGATGACCATCTCAATGAAATAGGTTATAAAAAGATAATAATTTAGTGAACATATATGTTTAGTGAGGAAAAAATATATCTTAATGTATAATATCATAAATATGAAGGAAACATGCATTAGAGTATAAATTTTATTTTAAAATTCACATAACCATAAAAGATAATTATAAATCATAAAAATGTAATTTAATATCATAATACAATGATTATAGCAGTATAAATATTATGTATATACATAAAATACAGCACAATTTTTAAAATGAATGTTACCGTGATATAAAATTTTAAAATACTATAAAATTAATTCATAATCAAGAAAAAATGGAATTAAATGAAAATGAAATGAATCATAAAAATTTGTAAAACATGATAAAGAAAATGGTAATGTAGGAAAATAATAATCTTTGGAAAACCATTTTGATAAAACACATTATTCCCATTCATATCTGAAAAAAAGATTATATCCACACATAAAAATATAGGCAGAACCCTAATGTTGGTGTCTATGTGATAATATTCAATATGAAAAAATCAGACTATATAATTATTTTTAATATTGAAACCATTAATTATATGGAAAAATATATCCTCACCTATACTAATTCTTACACCGGTTTGAAATTTTATATTAATCATCATCATATTTTATAGAACTCATAGAAGAATAATTGGTTTATGAAACATTTCAAAGTCATAAATTAACATGGGCTTGAAAAGTTATTTAATATCTAAAATCTCATTCTAAAAATTGAATCATACCATAAAAAATAAAGAGTTTGATCGAAAAATAACATCATGATATCGAAACATTAATGAAAAAATAGAAGTTAAAATAGAATTTTTTTTCATAAAAACATTAAAATCATCTAATAAATGATGTGGTGAAAATATAATTAACAAATCTGAAGATAAAATAAGAATTTTTAAAACCAAATTATAAACAGTTTTAAAAAAGAGCCTTTAAAAATGAAAAAATAAAGATAATGTATATATAAATAATAATAATTAAAATAATAATTTATTATATGTTTTTGGAGGTTTTTTAAAACACCATATAAGAGAAGCATTGAAAAAAATTCATTTAAAAAATGGTGTTAAAAAAAGGAAATGAAAGGAAATATTTAACTAATGTTCATTAATGAATAAAATTTTGATAAAAACATTATAAACATATAAGAAAAAAATCATTGGTGAAAATGATACTTATCTGTAAATAATTTTTTTTTTTGGGAAATTAGTTCAGTAAAAATTTAGTAATTTATGTCTATAGGAAAATTTCATAGAAAAAATAGTATATAATATAACATCATGGTAATGGTATGGTCAACGATCTTAGAAAGTTTATATTCAGTATAAAATAATATTACCAAATGAATAAAAATTTAATTTGTTGAAACCCTTTACATGAATTCACACTTAGTATATTACACCATAGTGTCTTGTATGACAAATATAAACCAATGAAACAAAAATAGAGGTAATTAATGACAGAATAAACTATTCCATTGAGGTGGTAGTCAACATGTATACATGTATGTGGTCTTTATATCCCATATAATTATAGAACATTATAAAATTATTTATAAATATATATTTTGTTACATGTTCTAAATATCAATCTTAAATATTAAATTCCCCATTAGAACCAAATTTTTTAGGAAGTGAAGGAAAATGAAACATGTTGCTTCATGGAGGTGGTAGTCTGCATATATATACAATTAAATTTTTTCCATCTTTATATTTGATGTGGGGAAGGGGTATATAATTTATATCCTAGATAAATATATTAAATTACCATAAATATGTAATTATTATGTAATTATCTCATAATGGTTCATATAATTTTAATGGAAAAACATTTATGAAGAAAATTATTAGATAATGGGATGCACTTACTCTTGGACATTGAACATTCTCTTTTAGTATATATTTGAAATAGAGTACATTAAAGAAATGAATGTTCCTAGAAGAACTGTTGAATGAAAAATAAATATATAATAGGGAATAACTGTAGAGTTTCAAGAAAAAATGTAGTTTCATCAGTGGTATTAAAGGGGAGGTGAGAAGACCTTTTATTATTTTTTGGAATAATTATTTTTTAAACACAAACATTTATATAAATTATGGAAATGATAATCATACCATGTGGATTTGAAAATATAAAATTAATGATTGGGGAATGATATATGTAAGATAATATCTCAATAAACAAATTACAAACCTTTTTGTCACATGTTTTAACCCTTTTAACCTGATATTTTATTCACTTTCAATTTTTGATTTTTCCATGGAGACTATATTTTACCAATGTGATTAACATTTAATCAATAAATCTGAAATAATAAATTTACCATAATATTTATATACTGATTAAATTTAAGGAATTCATTTTAGTAGATAATGTTTTAACAATAGAAAAAATTAATTTTATCATGAGCACATGAAATGATCAAAACCCATTTTCTGTTAATATTTATTGTTAACCATAGAATTTATATGTTGGGAGAAATTATAATAGTTATCATTATATATATATATATATGTTGGTCGGAGTGGATACTCAAGATTGGGGTGAATTGAGTTCCAATTAAAATTTATGTTTAAAAACATTGTATTAAAACCCCCCAAATAAAATACTAAATTAAACTGTAGTGAATTTATATCAAATTAAAGGTTCTTTTGGGTTCTCAAGGGATTGATTGTTTCCCAGTTAATCAAGACAGAAGAGTTTATTAACATGGTAAACTAACTTACTGATTTACAACTAATATAAACACTTGCGAGTTTAATTATCAAAGTGACTTTAAAATAGTTTTGGTTTTAAAGTAATTAGTAGCGGAATAAAAAAACATTGAAAGAAATAGCAGAGCAGATATAACCAAGAGGATCAGTCTCAAGCCGAGACTTAGTCCTCTCAACAATTTATATAAATTTGATCCACACCCTAGATTGGGGTTCACAACAGTTTACAACTGTCTAGGTCCAAGACCTCTACCACTGTTATTCGTGGGAAACAAAACAACAGCAACCAGCTGTCCAGGTCACACACGACCTCTACCACTATTAAAGTTGGAAATGAAAGATGTAAAGAGTTTTCTAGGGATTTACAGATCCTCCAGATAAAGTACAGGAGATAGTGTGTGTGTGTTAAATACATCAGATAACACACACTGCTCAAAATGTAAAATAATGAATCATAGAGTAGATATGTAGAGTTTAGAAATCGCTCTAGTGATTTCAGTGAAGCTTTGAACTCCTCTAGTTTGATCAGAAATGGTTTTGATTCCTCTTATGGTTTTTTTCTGAAAAACAGAGTGTCGTCTGCTTGGAATCCAGGTTCAAAGATAGTGAAAAATGTAATCGATGAAGTTCTTCAATTTCCTCTTGAATGTACAGAACTCTTCTTGAATAAGCTTGAGTGTGTATGAGCTTCAATGTCTTCTTGTTCATGATCTCATCCACCACTCTTTGCACTCATATGTGTCTCATCGACCTTTTTCACCAACAGGGACTTCTTGTATTTATGGCACGAGCTCTAGCAAAAGAAATGATTTGTTTTTGCAGGTACGAGGTACGGTTCCCTAACATCCAACAAACATCATTAAATAAATGATAGAGAATTAAAATATACCTAATATGACCATTGGTTAGATTAAATAAAGATAAAGAAATTCAAACAGCTATTTAGGACTATCGGTGAGTCAAGTGATCGGTAGGTCATCAGCATCAGCATCGGTGGCTAGACATCGGTGTCTCCTGATCGGCGACTCAGATGATCAACATCGGTGTATCATGATAGGTGACTCATTTGATCAGCATCGGTGAGACATCTTCGGTGACTCAGATGATCAGAATCGGTGAGACATCTTTGGTGACTCATTTGATCAGCATCAGTGAGACATCTTCGGTGACTCATTTGATCGGCATCGGTGAGACATCTTCGGTGACTTAGATGATCATCATCGGTGTGACATCTTCGGTGACTCAGATGATCACCATCGGTGTTTCATGATCGGTGACTCATTTGATCAGCATCGGTGAGACATCTTCGGTGACTCAGATGATCAGCATCAGTGTGACATCTTCGGTGACTCAAATGATCAGCATTGGTGTGACATCTTCGGTGACATAGATTCTCAGCATCGGTGAGTCATGATCGGTGACTCCGTTGTCTTTTGATATGGATCGGTGCGACCATTCACATAACAGAACACAAAGTGTCTGTTTGATCTAGAAGACTTCCAGAATACTTGTAAATCAATAACAATCACAGATAAAAACATGATCCAACTGATATAAACAGATTCACTTAAAGATTTTGATTATGTATATGAGAAATCCAACTGGATTAATTAACGATGATTTGTGATTATTAAAACAGTAATCATAGGAAGAATTCAACAATCTTCCAGAGGGCTCAACAATATCCCCCTTTTTGATAATCACAAATCATAGTCATAAATAAATATAATATATCATCAATAATAGTGACAAGGCATAATAAGAATAAAAACACAAAAAGATATAAATCTCCCCATGAATTTATGCCTTTGTATATTTATGTAAACATTTCTCCCCCTTCCATAGTATTTTTCTCCCCCATAGATATAAATCTCCCCCTTTGGGATAATCCAAAAGGAGGGAAAACATATAATGAAGAGATTAAAAGAAGGCATCATAGAGAATATAGAGAGAAAAAAAAGGTTTGTAAAGTACATCAGAGTACAAACAGATCAATGTTCACCCTATCAACAACAAGACACAACTATTTCTTGGGATGTAGTGGGGATTTGACTTTGTCAAGAAGAATCAATGGTTGGTAAGTTGGAAGGCTTGGAGGAAGGGTGAACTGGGTGATTTTGAAAAGGTGGTAAGATGACTCTAGAAGGTGGAGGAGAGGATGCCACATAGATTTTCTGTTGAGCAGTAGTAGCTGGTTGAGAAGATTGTTGAAGAACTGGCCGTAGTTGAGATAGATCTTCAGAAACAGAGATCTGATTTGGAGCAACATTAGAGGAACTGAGAGGTTTAGCAGTAGGAAGCACAATGGCAGTGGCTTGTTCATTCAGATAAGTCTTCAAAAGATTTATGAAATCCTGAATAACTTCTGCACCATACTGCACAGCCTTCTCAAAATCATCCTTATTCTCCATGAACCATTCCAAGGTAGGAGTAAAATCTTACAAATGACGAACTTGAGTCTTGAAAGCTTGAGTGACTGGAAGTAGTTTCAGATTATTAGCCAAAACCTTGAAATTCGCGGTCATCTCATGCTTGGTATAAATCTTTGAAAAGTAATGATCAAACTTTTCCTTGATCTTTTTCTAAGCTTTATTGTCATCTGCTGAATATAATTTTACCATCTTATGAATGTGATCATTGTGCTCCTTCATCTTCCTCATTGAGTCCAAATCAAGAACTTGTCTTATGGAATCCAATTAATCATGCACAATCTGCCTTAGAGCCTCTATCTCATGAGTAGTGATCTTGGTTACTTTGGATGCATTGGCTTGAGAAACTATCTGAGTTATCTCAGCTTTCAACTTCCTTAAATCAGACTTCTTATGATGATCAATCAGATTCCTTAACACTTCCATCATTCTAGAGATGGTTGATCTAAATTCGTTTGATAATGAAACTAAGTCAAATTGTTGATCCTTCGGAGTCTAATTTAGAGAGTCTATGTTCCTGCCAATAAACTCACCAGTATTGGCCAGGTCTGGACTAATGATATTTGATACTCTTGTTGAAAAGGCTTCCAATGAATCATCAGAAACCTACAGAGAAGCTTGAGTAAGAGCATTTGAAATTTCTTCTCGGACTGTATCTCTCACATCAGCAAGAAAATCAATTTTGAACTTATCAAAATTAGACTGAGAGACAGTAGAACTAGGTAGATTAACACCTGAAACATCAACAATATGAGAAGAGCTTGCCTCAACAGGTTGTCTTTCCTTCACAACCGCAGTAGATTCTGATTCTTCCTCTTCTTCTTCAGAATAATCAAAACCCAAAATAGCAAAACCAGGGTAATCGTCCCAGACAACATAACACCGAGTATATTTCATTTTATCTTAACTTTCTTTTCCACTGATTTCTATAGAATATCTCTTTCCACTGGTATTTGTTTCTTTCACAGTTTAATGTGGTTCTATTGGAGGTACAACAAGACCATCTACTGGTCGGATATCACCAACATCATCATCATCATCATCATCTCCATTCCCATTTCCATTCTTCACAGAATATTCACTGTCAGATACATCTGTGTCAATAGTTTATTCATCACCAAGTACTGGTTCTGATTCAGGTAAGGATAAAGGTGGACTGGCAGGTCCAAAGTCCATTCTTCTCTTCGGGCTCACAGTATCAGGATCACTCCTATCATCAGGAGGTGACATACTTCCTTCATATGTTTCAGCTTCTTCCATCCCTTGTTTACCACACTCTTCAATGTCCTTATTCCGTTCAACATCTACTTCTTCCTCATCATCAGAATAAATTGGCTCCTCATCTGATTTCAAACCATGGTCTCTCAAACCCTTCAGCCTCTTTCCATGATCAGTGGGACTGTAGGATTCATACAACTTGTCCTCATCATCAACCCAACATTTTTTCCATGGGTTCAAATTTATTTTCATCCTTTTACAAATTTCTTTTTTAACATAAAAAGCACTATCAGATTCAGCTATCTCATCAGCTCCATTAACACATTCTAGATTCTTTAACATAGTAGAGATCATTTTGGAATAGAACAGGGCAGTGGCTTTCTTAGAAGGTTTTACCATTCCAGCTATGTGCACCATTAGATATCTACACAAATTGATCTTCTCATGGGTCTTTAGTAAAAACAATAGAAAAACATCCTGGAATTTTACAGCAGAAAAATCTCCTTTCCTAGGGAAAACTTGGTGTTGAATAAACTTAAATAGAAGTCTATATTCACCATCTAACTCCGAGGATGTGATTCTCCTTGACTCTCTATTTCCATTCAAAAGATCTAAAGCTAACTCATAAGATAAGTATTCAATTGTTGGAGGAATGTTTCCAGCATAATCCTCATACCGACCCTCATGGGGTACATTTAAACATTCAGCCCATTGTTTAGATGAAAAAGATATTTTCTTTCCTTTTACTACAGAAGACATTCTGGCAGCCTCTACACCATGTAATGTAAATTTCAGATTTATATAAAACTCATGCACTAGCTTTGGGTAGTATACATGAGTGTTATCTAAGAACCATGTTTTCCATCCTTGTGATTCTAAAACTTGTAACAACAATGACTTACTGGTTAAAGGCCAGGCAGATATGACTTCCTTTTCTAAAGCAACAATCAGAGTTTCCATGTTTGGATTTACTGATCATTGAGTGGTACTACTCGACTTGCCTCGAGCACACTATGAAGGTACAAGACTGTCTGATCCTTTGCTTTGCCTCTTTTTCATAGCCATTTGAAGATTCTGGGAAATGCAAGAGTTCGAAGGTTTGAATTAGAGGAGAAGAGAGGATATAAGGATTGGTGGGAAATGAATGGTCGATGGTTTGGGGAATAGAAATAGTCGCTTATCATTTATTTCATCATTTAGGGTTCCCATAATAAAGATAAAATTAATTAATTAATTACAACATAATAAAAAGTAATAGAAGGATAGATTGGTTTGACTGATCGGTTTCACAGATTGGATTCACAAATCGGTTTCACAGATCGGTTTCACAGATCTGTTTCACAGATCAGTTTCACAGATCGGTTTCACAGATCGCTTTCACAAATCGTTTTCACAGATTGATCATACACAACTCCTGTTTAATAAAATTCATTCTTTCATAGCATAATGGCTCTGTAAAAATATCATCTGATTGATGTTCAGAACTAATAAATTCTAGAGATATATCACCTTTCTGATAATGATCTCTTAGAAAGTGATGTCTGACATCAATGTACTTAGTCCTAGAGTGAGATACATGGCTCTTAGATATGTTGATCACACTAGTGTTGTCATAGTTAATTGAAACATGTTTAAAATCAAATCAATTGTCCAATAAAGTGTGTTTCATTCACAGAATCTGTGCACAACAACTACCAGTAGCTATATATTCTGCTTCAGCAGTAGAAAATGCAACTGAGTTCTGTTTCATACAACACTATGATACTAGGGACTTTCCAAGTAAATGACATGTTCCAGATGTGCTCTTTCTATCTAACTTGCATCCAACAATGTCAGCATCCGAATATCTAGTTAGGTCAAATGATTGTCCTTTTGGATAAAACAAACCTAAATTTGCAGTATACTTATGATATTTAAAAATCCTTTTAACAGCACGTAAGTGTGATTCTATAGGGTTAGCTTGAAATCTAGCACACATACATACACTAAACATAATATCAGGTCGACTAGCAGTAATATAATGTAAACTTCCAATCATACCTCTGTAATTATTTTGATTTACTGGTTTACCAGTTTCTACAATATCCAATTTACAGGTGGTACTCATAGGTGTTTCACTTCCCTTAATATTATCCAAATCAAAACGTTTTAGTAAAACCCTGTTATATTTACTTTGATGTAAAATAATTCCATCTTTAATTTGAACGAATTAAATCCAAGAAAATACTTTATCTCTCACCTTAATCTCATTTCAAATTCATTTTGCATAACCTCTGAAAAATTAGTACACAAAGAATTTTTTGAAGATCCAAAAATAATATCATCAACATAGATTTGAACTATTAAAACATCTTTTGAAATCCTTTTTATAAAAATAGTGGGATCCGCTATTCCTTTTGTAAATCCTTTTGAAATAAGAAAGTTTGAAAGTCTTTCATACCATGATCTTGGAGCTTGTTTTAAACCATATATATCTTTAGAAAGTTTAAAAACATGATTTTGAAAATGAGGATTTGAAAAACAAGGTGGTTGTTCTACAAAAACATCTTCAACAATAAAACCATTTAGAAAAGCACTTCTCACGTCCATTTGATATAACTTGAAATTCAGATGTGACGCAAAGGCAAGTAAGATCCTAATAGCATCTAATCTAACTACAGGTGAAAAGGTTTCCTCATAGTCAGTTCCTTATTCTTGATTGTAACCTTTTGCAACTAGCCTAGCATTGTTTCTAATGATATTTCCAGATTCATCAACTTTGTTTCTAAACACCCATTTTGTGCCTATGGTTATAGTGTCTTTAGGTCTTTCTAATAGTTTCCAGACATTGTTTCTTTCAAATTGATTTAGTTCTTCTTGCATATCCATTACCCAAAATTCATCATTGATAGCATCATTGGTATTTTTAGGTTCTAACTATGAAAGAACAGCTTGATGTTCAACCTGATTTCTTAGAGAAGATCTAGCATGTGTTCCTCTATATAGATTACCTACAAAAGCATCTAATGGATGGTTCTTTAGAATTTTAGTGGGTCTAGAAAAGGTAGGGCTAGAGATTTTAGATTCATCTACAGGTTGAGGTTCCACAGAAGCGGGTTCTGGAAAATTTGCAGAACTGGATGATTTAACTACAGGTCCACTATCATTACCATTAAGGTTCAAAACAGAGAGATCATCTTCAAGATTTTCAAGAGTGGTCTTAGGTTCATGTGGATCACTTTCATCAAATTTGATGTGAACAGATTCTTCCACACATTTGGTTCTCTTATTGAAAACTCTATAGGCTTTACTATAAATAGAGTAACCTAGGAAAATTCCTTCATCACTCATGGATTCAAATTTTTCATGATTGTCTTTAGTATTATGAATAAAGACTTTGCAGCCAAAAACTCTGAAGTAGTTAACCTTAGGTTTCCTATGGTTCCACAACTCATGAGGGGTCCTATTAAGAATAGGTCTGATCAAGACTCTATTAATAACATAACAAGATGTATTTACAGCTTCAACCCAAAAATAAACAGGTAGGTCATACTCATTAAGCAGAGTCCTAGAAATTTCTTGTAGGGTTCTATTCCTTCTTTCTACTACACCATTCTGTTGGGGTGTCCTAGGGGCAGATAAATTGTGACTATAGCCACTGTGTGAGTAGTAAGATTCAAACTCATGATTTTCAAACTCACGGCCATGATCACTTCTCAGGGTTTTAATTTTAAGCCCAATAAGGTTCTCTACGGACTTGTAATATTTTATAAAGCAAGAATAAGCTTCACTTTTGTGAGATAGAAAATATACCCAAGTATATCTAGAATTGTCATCTCCAAGAACATAGACACAGTGCTTCCCATTTAAACAAGAAAATCTAGAAGATCCAAATAAATCCATGTGAACCAACTCGAGAGGTTGAGAAGTTGAATCTTCTTTCTTTGATTTAAAAGAAACATTATGTTGCTTTCCATTTTGACAAGGATTACAAACTTTGTCTGCTGGAAATTCAAGTTTGCGTAGGTATCTAACTAAGTTCTTCCTAGATAGTTTTCTAAGTGAATACACATTTCAGTGTCCTAATATTTAGTGCCAAATCCAAGACTCTTTATGAAAGGCTTTAAACAAGTAATATTCTTCTTAGCTAAAGAATTTAAATCAACAGTATAAAAATTTTCATTTCTTAAAGAAGAAAACACTAAAACAATTTTAGAGTTAAAAACATTGCAAGAATAATTTTCAAATTTAACATAAAAACCATCATCACATAACTGAGAAATACATAACAAATTGTATTTAAGTCCATCAACAAATAAAACATTATAGATTAATACTGAGTCAGTGTTACCAATCTGGCCTAAGCTGATGATTTTTCCTTTTAAGTTATCACTAAAAGTGACAAAGCCTCCATCAACTTTTACTAAACTCTTAAAGAATGAGAAGTCTCCTGAAATATGTCTTGAACATCCATTTTCCAAATACCAAGTCTTTCTATAGGAGCTCTTTAAGAAGGTTTCATACAAAAGAGATTTAGATAGGAAATGATTTTGGTACCCAAATCTTCTTGGGTCCAGACAGGTTAGCCAATAAAACATTAGGTACCCATATTTGTCTAATGGGTATCATAAGATTTCTAGATTCAACATATTTTGAAAGATAAACCTTATTAGATTCATAACTATGAATATAACTAGTTGAAGAATATGAAGTTCCAGAACTAGCTACATTCTGTCCAGATTTAGGAATGAATCTAGTTTTGGTAATTTTCCTTTGTCCAGGTTGGTATCCTATACCAATAGTGTATCTAAGTGCTATTTGCTTACCTAGAATCTGATTAAGAGTATATTTTCCATTGAGAAATTTCTATAAGTCTTTCTTGAGTTGCTCATTAGATAATTTCAGTTCAGTGTTTTCTTTAAGCAACTGAGCATTCTTTTCCATTTCATTATCAAGATCAGATTTATGTTTAACAGTTAAAGCATATTGTTTCTTTAAACCTTTGTATTTGTCTTTTAGCTCATTACAGGTTTCTTCTCACATATCAAAATATTCAAATAGTTCATATTTTGACATGTTATCAGAGTCAGTATCATCTTCCGAATAATAAGAATTTAAAACAGGAGATTCAGCTGTTACCTCAGAAGTGTTTTTCATAAAACACATGTTTTCCTTATTTCTGTGTTCAATTTCAGAAACATCAGATTCAGTGGATCTATCCTCAGAAGCACTCCAATTATCCTTCATGGCTTTCTTAAACATATTGTCCTTGTATTCATACTTCTTCTTGTATTTCAACTTTGGACAGTCTTCTTTTATGTGTCCCTTTCTTTTGAACTCATAGCAGAAAACTTCATCTAATTTGTCAGATTTCTTCCAATCCTTTTTCCAATGTCCCTTGTTGTCATTCTTACCTTTATAATTTTATTTTTTGAAAAGCTTCTCCTTCCTATAAAACTTCGTAAACCTTCTGGAAATATGAGCCATCTTATCATCACTTTCAAAAGCACTTTCACTGTCTTCATATCTTGAACTTTCATTTATACCTTGAAGCTTCTCCTTATCCTTGTCCTTTGAAGTAGAAGTCTTGAAGGCAATTGGCTTCCTTTTTGGTTCATATTCTTCTTCTTTGTTAACCTTGATTTTCTCTTCATACATCATCAACGTTCCAATTATTTCCTTGACTGGAAGTTCACCAATATCACATGATTCTCTAATTGAGAAAAAAGTTCCTCTCCATCTTTCAGGTAGATATCTCAAAATTCTAATAATTTGTTCCTTTGGTGGAACATACTTTCCCAGAGAAGTCATTGTGTTGAAAATTATATTAAACTTGAGATATATGTCAGAAATGGGTTTATCAGGCATCATGTTAAAATTATCATACTTAATAGTATAGGTGTTCAATCACATTTGCTTAACATTAGTTGTTCCTTCATGAGAAACAGCTAAGGTATCCAATATTTCATATGTAGTTTTACAGGAAGATATTCTATTAATTTCTGCATCTCCTAAAGCACAATACAGAGCATTCATAGCTTTACAATTTTTATTGTAAGCTATCTTAGTAGCTTCATTCCAAGTAGATCTAACAGTAGTAGGAATTTTATATTCTGATTCTATAGCAGTTCAAATATCAAAACCCATGCTCTCTAAATGAATTTTCATCTTGATTTTCAACTGAGCATAGTTAGTGCCATTGAAAAATGGTGGTCTATTGGTAGAAACACCTTCAAGTATGTTATCCATGATAACTAGGTTAAAATAAAAAATTTAAATAGATAAAAATTTAGAAATAACAGAAATTTTGAGAACATTAAATTGCAAATAAAATCACAGTTGAAAAACAGAGTACTTCAGAAAATATTTTAGACACCTTTGATACCAAATGTTGGTCAGAGTGGATACTCAAGAGGGGGGTGAATTGAGTTCCAATTAAAATTTCTATTTAAAAAATTTGTCTTAAACCCCCCCCCCCCAAAAAAATACTAAATTAAACTGTAGTGAATTTATATCAAAGTAAAGGTTCTATTGGGTTCTCAAGGGATTGATTATTTCCCAGTTAATCAAAACAGAAGAGTTGATTTGCTTTTGAAACTGACTTAATTATTTACAACTAATATAAACATTTGAGAGTTTAATTATCAAAGTGACTTTAACACAGTTTTGGTTTTAAAGTAACTAGAAGTGGAATAAAAAAACATTGAAAGAAATAGAACAGGAGATATAACCAAGAGGTTCAGTCTCAAGCCGAGACTTAATCCTCTCAACAATTTATTTAAATTTGATCCACACCCTGGATCGGGGTTCACAGCAGTTTAAAACTGTCCAAGTCTATGACCTCTACCACTGTTATTCGTGGGAAACAAAACAACAGCAACCAGCTGTCCAGGTCACACACGACCTCTACCACTATTACAGTGGGAAATGAAATATCTAAAGAGTTTGATGAGGATTTAAAGATCCTCTAGTTAATGTATAGGAGACAGTTTGTTTGTTAAATACAACAGATAATAGACACTTCTCGAAATGTAACATAATGAATCACAGAGTAGAGATGTAGAGTTTAGAAATGTATCTAGTGATTGCAGTGAAGCTTTGAACTCCTTGAGTTTGATTAGAAATTGTTCTGATTCCTTTTATGGTTTTTGTCTGAAAAAAAGAGTGTTGTCTTCTTGGCATCCAGGTTCAGAGATAGTGAAAAATGTAGTCGATGAAGTTCTTCAATATCCTTGTGAATGCACAGAATTCTTCTAGAGTAATATTGAGTGTTTATGAGCTTCTGTGTCTTCTTGTTCGTGATCTCATCCACAACTCTTTGCACTCATATGTGTCTCATTGTCCTTTTTGCACCAATAGGGACTTCATGTATTTATTGCATGAGCTCTAGCAAAAGAAATGATTTGTTTTTGCAGGTACGAGGTACGGTTCCCTGACATCCAACAACCTTCAACAATAAATGACAGAGCATTAAAATATACCTAATATGACCGTTTGTTAGATTAAATAAAGCTAAAAAAAATTAAACAGCTGTTTATGACTATCGGTGAGTCAAGTGATCGGTAGGGCATCCGCCTCAGCATCGGTGGCTAGACATCGGTGTGTCCTGATCGGTGACTCAGATGATCAACATCGGTGTATCATGATCGGTGAATCATTTGATCATCATCGGTGAGACATCTTCAGTGACTCAGATGATCAGCATCGATGAGTCATCTTCGGTGACTCATTTGATCAGCATCGGTGAGACATCTTCGGTGACTCATTTGATCAGCATCGGTGAGATATCTTCGGTGACTCAGATGAATAGCATCGGTGTGACATCTTCGGTGACTCAGATGATCAGCATTGGTGTGCCATGATCGGTGAATCATTTGATCAGCATCGGTGAGACATCTACGGTGACTCAGATGATCAGCATCGGTGTGACATCTTTGGTCACTCAGATGATCAGCATTGGTGTGAAATCTTCGGTGACTCAGATGATCAGCATCGGTGAGTCATGATCGGTGACTCTATTGTCTTATGATATGGATCGGTGCGACCATTCACTTTTGATATGGATCGGTGCGACCGTTCACTTAACAGAACACAAAGTGTCTGTTTGATCCAGAAGACTTCGAGAATAGTTGTAAATCAATAACAAGCATAGAAAAAAACATGATCCAACCGATATAAACAGATTCAATAAAAAATTGTGATTATGTATATGAGAAATCCAACTGGATTAAGTAATGATGATTTTTGATTATTAAAACAGTAGTCATAGGAAGAATTCAATAATCTTCAAGAGGGCTCAACAATATATTTTTATAAAAAACAATTTTTTAAATTTTTTATTCCTGGAAAATTTTAGTTGTATCAAAATAATATTTAATTACAATCCAAAACAAAAAATTTCTTTTATTGGTAAATATTATTTAATTTAATAAGATTTTAAACAAAGATTTTTGAAAAAAAAATTATTTTTAAATCATTGGGTTTACTACATTAACAAATCATTTATCATTAATATTTAATTATAATTCTTATGTCATGTTTACTCATTGATGTAGTTATATGAACATCGATATTAGTAGAAATTGTATTTTCTCACTACTCACCTAAAAAAATTTATCTTTAAAAAATTTGGAAAAGTCACCTAAATATAATATTAATATTTGGAATGAAAAATGAATTTTTATTTTCAAAAAATAAAATTCTTAAATTGATATATAATTCTATTAAAAGGAAATGAAATTATGATTCAGTTATTTTATTAAAAATTTCTTATTTAAGATATTATGTATTCCTTATTTATTCCCATAACAATTCCAAAGATAAATAATGTTAAAACATTAATTAATAAATTTGGTTAATAAATTTAAATAAAAAAATAATGATTTAATATAGTAAGATAAAATACACAATGGAATTAGAAAAATATTTATTTGATAATGAACAATTCATTTTAATATGAATCATATTATTTATTTATCCATTAACTGAATGAAATTGTAGTTGAGTAATAACCTATTATTGATTAATTAGTTTATTATTGATAAATATTTTGTATAATATTCATCTAATATGCTTCATGTCGTATTTACTTTATTTTTTGTAACAATCAAGCTGACAAACAAAGTATTAATTTAGTGAAAAAATAGTTCAAAATATATTGGTATTACACAATCCCTTAGAAAATAAATATATTCCATGAAATTTATGTCAACTCCCACAAATTTTATTAGCTTATGGTATATTGAATATAGTATTAACATTAGATATTTTTTAAAATAAAGGTGTCTACTTAAATATCTATGGTAAAAATAATGAAAACATTTTCCCCTTATTTTGGTTTTATGTTAGGAATTTGAACAAATTATTGGAAATATTATTCCTCATGGTGTTTTAATTAATTCTAAAATACATTTGAATAACCTTTTAAAATAAATGTAACTAAGAATTATAATTACTTTTTTTATTATAGAGTCTCATAGTTTCATCATTTCGCAATCATGAGTTGACACAATGCATTATAATTGTTAAATATCCAAAATATACTATATAATTTAACATAATATGTATATATTCATCTAAATATCACCCTATTTTCTATCTTAATAAAATAAATTGTGATCTATTTTTGTTACTCACATTGTATAACATATTATTTAGGACATTTTTTGGATGCATAATTAGTTTATCATGGTATATGGTATGTTCATGGGTTTTTCGGAGCCAGAAACCTAACTTTTATGGAATGATGTTCCTGTAGCATGGTCAGAGTAAACCATGTGGGGTGGAATCATGGTTAGTCTAAACCGTATAGGTGATCTGCATTTTCCAGAAAATCCATGTCGCACTATCGATGGACAATTTCTCATAATGTTCGACCTAACCATGTGAATTCCCCATTTTCTCTAGCTACTGATTCTGGTTAGCACACAGTTCAGAAAACCATGTGAAAAAACCATACATTGTCTATTTTTGGATAATTTTTCCTTTTTTACCTTAATGATAAAATTAATCTATCCCTTCTTCACAAATTGAATTTCTTATGTGATGAACCTCCATTTCTCTATGTTTTGAGATTTTGAATGTTTTATCCTAGTATTGAACGATATCCTTCATATGAGATCTGATTGAACGTCCATTTGTCATGTTGGATGTACAAAGGTAAGTACTCATGTACTTTTAATTAATTCATCATTTATCTTCCTCTCAAACTATTTACCAGGGTTTAGGATTTATTTAATGTTTTCATATCAACTCTAATTTTGGCTTTATTATAGACCATTATTGGATGGGGATAGTCGTATGAGTATAAGGTGGCTGGAATATAACTCATCCATAATGTTCTTTTTTATTTGGAATTGATGTGTGGGTCTCACCAATTTATTTATGTGACTTTTATTGTATTTATGTTATTTTCATGATGTCATTAGAACCATATTAATCTATTCATTCAATAAATTTAATTTTTTTGATGGTTACGTCTAAAACACCAAAGCCGCCATGTATGGCGGCATTTAGTAATTGAGTTCTTAGTGTTTTAACACTATTAAGCTATTTTTCAGGTTTTATCAATCATTAACACACTAATGGTAAACATATTTAAATTAACTTCCTACTTAATCATGAGTTTTTGAATAGTTTTTCCTTTTTAAATTCCACATTTCCTACATACGGTATGTTTTTAAATGTACGTAACTAATTCAAAAGATATTATGGAAATCATAAAAAACTATATGACTCAACATTATTTAATGTAAATGAATGTTTGGCTACAGTTTCATAGAAAACCATTCCATGTTAATATAATTAAGCGGAGTGAACCATATTAATTTACGTGACAAACATGTTTTAAATCAGAATGTTTCATGCTACATGACCCTATCAAACTAATGAATTTAAAGGCTATAAATAAGTGAATTTGTCAATGGTAAGTTACCAAAGGAACAATTTAATTGTAATTAATTAAATATAAGGTTCTTAATTA
Organism: Viscum album; assembly: GCA_963277665.1. NCBI lineage: Eukaryota > Viridiplantae > Streptophyta > Magnoliopsida > Santalales > Viscaceae > Viscum > Viscum album. The sequence goes on along the minus strand of OY728141.1, from coordinate 1,275,626,607 downwards.
TTCATTTGGACAATGATGTCTTTATAGGGTTGCTTGATATGTTTTAGCTATCAGAATTCTAAGGGAATTACATGGGTAATTGAGCACGTCATTCAGATTCAAGGATGGTGGTGGCCTTGGGTGAGATATACTCAGAAACCCAATCCATTATTACATTTGGATACCCAGTATGACACTATAGTATCTCTTCCATATTATTAATATAGGATACCTCGAATACAATCCATTGATCCATCAACACATGTGGTGCCTTCGATAAAACCTTGGTAATGTCCACTACTTATCTCCCAATTTACCATGCATGAATTCATTGGACTCAGTTAAACAAATTATTGTGGGAATTATATGTATGATTCTCCTGGTATTACACTCTTACCCTTGGATAGACTCAGTTACTACTGAGTTTGGTTCACCTCGGTTCTATGATTTCTTGGTGAATACCATGGAACCACATCATTTTAATTATCAATCTTGGTTTCCTTATTACATCTGAGAACCTTCACTATTTATACTATCATGAGGTGATTTCATTGAAAATTATGCCTCATGTTAATGGTATATATAATCTAGAAGATAACTAATTTATGAACTAGTTACAGGTTTAGACACCATCCGAGGGATGAAGCATGTACTTGGGTATTTAGATACATTGCACTTCATTACATTATATATGCATGAATGAACTATGTTATATTTCTATTACATGAGACAAATGTTATATACTCTGTTGGTGGTGTCCCCATGAAATTTATTTCACACCATCTAAGAGCACTATTGGAACCTAGGGAGGAACACATGTGTGAAGGTGTTGATAAAGGGAAATGTAATTTTTTTTCTCCAAATTCTTTTCTATGCTCAGTTAAAGCTGGTAGATGATGACCGAGCTGATGCTTAGGAATCATGGGATAGGTTTTATATTTCCATGTTTTTACATTATTTTTTCCATATATACCTTCGACTTTGTATCCATTATTTCATATTTCTATTGAAATGACATATATCATTGTTATCTATTTTATTTTATTCATGTAGTTTCATTTATTGTTGATTTTCCTCTATCTGTTGTGTAAAATATTTACTTGCATACTTTCTTTATCTATCCCATGTGTTATATTATATGTTATCTATTTCCTTTATGATTTTAATTTTGGAATAGTCTCTCCAAGGACACAACCAAGTCCCTCACTAATATTCGGATGACTTTAGAATTTGGGGAGATGCTCTTGAGACCATGTGGCCCATTGATATCAGGGCACCTCCCAGGTGGCATCCTAGTACATGACGTCACACAGTGTTACATAAGTGGTTTCATTTATTTCAATACATTTTATAGAAAACATATTTGAGATTCTGAATTCTTGGATCATTTTCCTAATCCATTCTAGGGAATCACAATCCCATGTTTGGGGTAAAGGATGAGTTTCATGAATTATAATTGTTGTTATGCTTTTTCACATTACTAATGAAATCATTGCACCATTGGGTTACTCACATATTATGTGGTGTTGGTGACTGTTCATCAGAATGAGATTATATTCTATCGAGGAACTAATTATATGATGTAAAGTATAATTGCTACATGCTTAATATAGGAACCTAGTATTTACTTGTAATTCTTTTTTCGATTCCATATGGATACAATTCATTTCATACATTGCTTTATATTTTTGTGATTTTTGAGTGATCCTTTCTTGTATACTTTCTTATGCTACATTTGGGGTACGGTTCAGTTATTTTATGTAACAATTCATAAAATTTTATGGTCCCTCATGGGTTTTAAAGAATAATTTTCCTAATATTTCCTTTAATTATAAATTAAAATGGGTGATAGTCTCATTCATAAAGCACGTGGGGCCTAATTCATTGGGAAGGATAACTAGATTTAAATGAACATTGACATAAGCTATAAGAAAATTAAAACCTAAATGTGAAATGGATGTGTGGCCATATCCCACCATTTCATGATTAGTAATGTAATATTTGTGAACATGGTAATTAAATACCATATTTAATTACATGGTTTATATTAAATGTCAAGGAAATGCACCATTAACCCATCATTTATTAGAACACATGTACTTAAAACTTGAAAACATACCAATATATAGCCTTCTAAGTAGTAGATGGGGTAGTATTATTTTGGTAGAGAGAATTATTATGTAATTCTTTTGTAAGTGTGGATATCATTTTGAAAAATCGTGTTATGATGTTTGTGTTTGGAAAAACTATAAAGACATGCTTCCATGACATCCTCATGTCGTGCACCAAGAGGGTGGCGATGACCATGCTCTAGACGTGGTGGGCCCTATGTAACCAATATTACATCTAAGAAATCCACATGATCTACCACCTACTGTATATAAATTGGAAATTTATTATATATTTTGTGATAGTTTCATAAGTCTGAGGGAGTATATTCATGGTGCTCCATGAGATGCACCTATGATGGATGATATGACCCATGAGTACAAGTTGTTGTATAACCCTACTTTCTCAGGGGATGGTGGTCTAAAGACTACTATGTTTTAGCTAGAATAAGCATTTTCTATCTTTGACCATCTAAATATTCATCTTGTGGAGAGGTTCCAACATGCTAAACACAAGGCCCGAGATTCGGCCAAGTGTTTGTGGGATGTGATTTTTCAACCTAGTCTCCATTAGGGAATGGTATGGGATGATTTCAAAAATCCCATCAATGATAAGTTAATTACATATATGTTGAGAGTGGATATATCTAGAGTGTTTATGCATATCAACAATATTTCTATATCAGTTATGAAGTATTCAGTGTGTTTCACTATGTTATAGAGCATTGCACCTATTCCATCATGTGATGAGCTTTCACATACTGGATGATTTGAGAATGGTCTTCAGTATTCCATATATACATAAGTAATTTTATTTTCCACAACATAATTCCTATGATATTTTAAATTATTCTCTATTCACTGTACACAACATGGGGGAAGTTGATTGTATTGAGCATAAGGGGGTCATGTAGTTTCAGGCGAGTAGTTCTTATAGTGGAAGAAAGAATTACCTATAAAATTATTATCTGGGAAGTGGTACACAGGGTACACCTATAGGTATTAGGCATTATGTGTGAACATATAAGATATTTAAATCCATAGTGTCATAGAGACCCACTAACTTGTTGGTATTGCAACCTTATGGAAAAATTAAGTAGATACTATTTGACCATCTGACAATCATCTAGGGGAAGATGATCCTCACCAAATCCACCACCAAGGCAATGTTATTTTACACTACATAATGTGGGGAGTAGGAGTAGCACTGGAAGGACATGTCGAGGATGAGGTCCTGATCGTGGTATCTAGACCCCAAATCAACAACAACATAATAAAAGTAGTTTTGATCGTGATAGTCTAGATGTTTCATAGGGCCCTGGATAATGTTAGTTGCATTCTTTACAAATAATACCTATTGATCTGGATGAAGAACATTCTATAATAGGAGGTAATAATCTCATTTCATCTTTTATAGTATCTACATTATATGATATAGGGGTTTTACACACATTCATATCGTTATATATTCTAGAATATCTGCGATGGAAATATAGTTTTTCTATGGTTTTATGACCTTGATAAACTATTGGGAGTATGGTTAGATGGATTACTAATGTGTAGCAACATTCCCCTTCAGGTTAGAAGTTGCCTTCTCTTATGGTACATCTTGGTTCATAAGATAATTGTCTTCGATTCCATTATTAGGATTAATTCTTTGGTTTTGTATCATGTCTTTTTATAATGATATCACCGAAGGGTATCATTCAAATCACCTATGTAATTCCTCGACCATAGTTAACTAGAGTCGGTACATTATTACATAACATTTTCTTGATCATAAGAGATCAATCCTCTAAAGACCTATTAGTTTTTTATCCCTTTAGGTAGTAGATACAAACCTATGTTTTAAATTACGTTATGAAATAGAAAAACTTGAACATTGTGTCTCCTTTGAACACACCCATATCCCTTATCCTATTGCATCAGGTCATTCATAGTATACTTCTTTAAATCCAATAAAAAAACAAAAGGAATGGGTGAGCTCAGATGCTCAGTAAGGATAACAATATAGCAGAAAACAATAATAAGAAATCATAAACATTTAAGGTAATGTATAAGACTAAAAGAAAAGACATTTAAACTTAAACCTTAGCATAATATGGAAAAGATAAAACAAATAATTTCATTTACATATTCACATTGATATTTTACTAGTAGAATAATCACATGTAATATCAATAGCTAATTTCATAATGATGGAATGCATAATGTAGGACATCATAACCACAATGTCAAGGCCTCCTGCCATGTCTATAAATAATAATTATAAAAAGGCCTTGTGATGAGACACTAGTTTACCTCATGAGACCTACTGATGAATCAAGAGATATAGCGGGCTCCACCCATCACATAATAATCCAATTTATTCCTCATATGAAAATATTGGAACATAATCTAAACATTTGTTTTAAAACTAGGATACTAAATGTCAATATTTTAACCACAACCCATGAAGGGTGTAAAAATAGAACATCCAATGTCAAACACAACTCATTAAATGCAATATCGATGGTTGGATTATAATAAATAAACATCAGTCAATAATAATGAAGGATATCGACATAAATGAAAATGATCAGCAAAACTATTTGAGAGAAAATATAAATTTTTCATGAAAACATATTAAATTCTCACTATTTATCAAGAATCCATTTAAAAATGATTTTGGAATCAGAGTTTCCAAAACCTATAAAAAACTTTTTAAAAAGAATTTTTATATTTAAACATTAATTTATATACAAATAAATCCTTAAATCCATTTTTAAAACATGAACATCGATGAGAATGATTAAGAAGAATAAATCTTTAAATCTTTTAAAATGATATTTTAGATAGAATTCTTAACCAAATGAGATACACTTGATTACCAGTAATTGAACTAATAAAAAACTTATAATACCATGAGAATAAAAGGATTCATAATAAACTATTTAAAAGTATAGTATATACAAAATATAAAAGTGAATTGGTGCATAACAACAAAGAAGTATCAATGGAATGTAAATTGAGATTAAATCCATTGTAAAGACAAAAGTCTTAGGTTAAGGATAAATCTGTGACATAATTATGTGTGAAAAATATAAATACACTCAATATTATTCGATATTCATGGTAAATAAATCAGAGTTCATTAACATATATTCTTGTAAAAACTACACTAATGGATTGGCTGTTTAACTCAGTGAATGGATATTGAGTTAAGATACCACTTTTCAAGTTTAAATGGATGACCTGATATTTTAAAAATAGAATTATTATGTGTGTCAAAAGAATATCGACACAATGTGGATTGGTAATTAATACATAAATAAATAAATAGTGATTTCACACATAATCATGGAGTAAAATAATCAATGGAGTTTGCGTAAAACCAACTGAGTGGAAATTAATATTAAAATTCCATTACATATTTAGTACCTAACTAAACATACACTCCATTAAAGATGTGTCCTAAAATGAAGTTCTAATACCCATAAATTAAAGTATATTACACAAATAATACAATCATGGGATATACATACTCCACACAAAAGGAAATAATGGAAAATATATCATGAATCTCATAGGAATAAAAAGTGAGATGAAAACCCCTTACCTTGTACTTTGTCTAAGATGAGGATACGTTAAAATATTTTTATAATGGTTAAAATATTGTTATTAAATTATAAATGAACCACATTCATAAATATGATATCATATATGATCATCTAATATAGCTTTGTAAAATATTTTTCAGTAGTATCATTGATTTCAGTGTTAACGAATTAGTTTTCCGTTATATTTTGTTACATATGTCATGTTTGTTAGGGATAAGATGTATTTTATTCACATATAGATTGAAATTAAGTTCTTAAACATTATTTTTTATCATAAAATTTATATTATTCTTGAATGTTTATGATGGGGAATTAATCTAATCAGGTTCAAGGAGACGGTAATCCATACGTACACACGAGCGACAATACCATTCTATTTATGGTGAACTAGTTTGTAATTGTATTCTTATATTATATATAAATAAATTTTAACATGTTATATTTATTATTTACACAATTTATACTCATCATTATTTTCATCCAAATAATGAAGTGTTCAATAACAAACTACACCACGACGTGAAGACAATTAGCCGTACATACGTATTATGACATAGTCATTCTTAGGATGGATAGAATAATAAATATGGATGTACTGTATTTATAATAACATCATAGTATTTATATGTTATATGAATTAATATTTTTCTATGAAAAAAATAATGAAATGGGAAGTGGAAGAAGAAAAGAACTTTGAAAGAGATGATGAAATTATAACCTCCCCTTCCAATGATTCTATTTGATTTAATAAAATTGGAAACAAAAGATGGCTTTATAATCAAATTAAGGCCTCTCGGATGAATTGAGGGTAGATGGGGGGATATTTTATCAGTTTTGGGTGGAGAGAAATGGCTTTGAAGGTGAATTTTTGAGAGAAGGCTATGATCCCTTTTATAAGATAGGTGAGGGGCACTTTAAGAAAAGCGTGATATGTTATTTAATTATATAATCATATTCAGTTTATAATGTAACCAAATGGATTTATTTCAAGGATAAGGTGGGTATGGGTTAAAAAAACTTCAACATATATGGTTTATATAGGTTTAGGTCATCATATTAACCTTATTATTCAGTTTTAACTCTTAGTTAAATAGTTTAACTTTTTCCATTTATTCTTGTATTACTATAAGAAATGGTTAATAAACATACTATATAAAGCCAAGAGAATCCCAACTGGTTATTTATTGGTATATATGATCTTATATATGACATTTGGATGAATCATAGATTTTTAGGATTGTTATATCAATTAATTATATTTTATTTCTTTTAAAAAATCATTTATGTCAATTTTAACACTATTTAGTATTTGGTTTTCGTGAAGGTCATCAAAACATGATTACTTCAAGAAAAATTAATTAATTATATAATAACATGTCATATTATCATCTAAAATTATTGTAATGCATCAAAATTATTAATTTACATTTATTTGGGTATTTATAATATTCATTATTTTTATCATTCAATAATAAGGTAATTAATGCTTCATCATTGTCGGTTAAATAAATTTAACTATTTAATGTGTAAAATTATAAATAAAAACCATTATGTCGGAAATATTTTTATATTTATAATGATTATTTATATTATAATTTATCTTTTGTATATCATTATATTAAAAATGTTTTATTTAAGAAAAATTGAATTTTCCAATTTTAAATATTCATTAAACAAAATTATAATAAATTTTCTTTTTTAAATACAAGTTGGTCAAATAGGATCATATTTTATTCCTAAAGATGATTTTGGTTGAAAAAAACATATCCCAAAGTATCATGACAGTTGTTAGGTTAATTATAATATCATGTTTACCTTTAATTACCATCTTTACTTTTAACCATGGTAAATAAAATTCAAAAGTTACTATTCACAAAATATAATTTTTATCCTATTGAACCACGTTTTATTTACTGAATTCAAAAATTTCTCTCAGAATTTGGAAATTCAATCCACATAAGTGGTAAAATTATGTTTTAAGCAAATTTGTAAATTTTCCTAGAAGATGGGTAAAGAGGGTTAAAATATTCAATAAAATTTAATACGTCTAGTTTTATTATAAATTTACTCCAATGAATTACATTGAACTTATATAGTTATTATGTATCTATTTTGACCTAAAATTAATTTAATTAAAATATATTATTAGTTAAATAAATATAGGTTTTAATCAATAGCGTAGTGTTTTTTACTATTCATCAAAAATTGAATATTTTTAGAAAAATACCGAAAATTCGGCCAAAGATAACTCTGATGTTGTAAATTCAAAAATGATGTCTTTTGTAACAAATTAAAAACATATAAGTTTTATTAATTAATTTTTTTAAAAAAAATCCCGTTGTCAAAACCAAAATGCGGGGTTTGGAGAAGTAAAAACTATAAAAAGATTGATATGTGTTACTGTTGAATTTAAATGTAAAATTACTTCCAGTGGCCAAAATTGGATTAAATGATAAAAATACAATATAAATATTCTTCAAACCCATTCATATTTATAATTTATCACCATAATTTTTTTTGACTAAAAAAATTGTCTTCAATTAAAATTAGGTTTTTTCAATTATTCGCCGAAATATAAAATTTATTAGAAAAGCACTAAAAATTTATTCAAACAAATATTTTATTTCACTCTTATAAATAAGAAGTATATTTTTTTATACTGAATATATTAAAGTTTCAAATATTGGATTTAAAAATTGTTCTCTATTAAAAGGCGGTAAAATTGCATTTTTTTGAAAAATACAACTTCTATCGAATAAATTGAATTTCTTCTTATATTATGTCTATAAAACAAATAATCATACATGTTTAAATTATATAGAGAATATAAAATAAAAAATTAATTTAATAATATTCATATCCATTTATTGAATTTCTCATTTGGTAAGTTGTGGTGTGCTCAAACTCAGTCTTGCATATAGTGAAAACTATTGAATTAATTTAAAAAAACAACTTAATTTGAAATAATGGGCTGTTACATTCTTCACAGATTTTTGAAATTTCATCCTCGTAATTTTAAAAAAATTCAAGGGAATTTCATTTAATGTCCCACATCAAAAAAAATAGTCAATAAAACTATAACATTAAATGAAAGAAAGAGATGTAAAATGATCACCTAAAATAACCCACACTATGATTACATGTAAGAAAACATGGATGTGGAAGATAAACTAAGTTTCATGTTCTGATAGAGAGTGATGTAAATCATGATCAGTATTAATTAAACGTAAAGAAAATCACAAAATTATGATGTGTTAAATGGTCATTAGTTTACCAGTAGGAAAATTAAACGAACACCATTTTTTTATTTGAAGTTCCATTTCTAAAAGTTGAGGATTTTAATTATGATATTTACTAAGAACATAATGATATATAATAACTTTTTTATTATAGTTTCATCATTTAATAAATTTCTACCACTAACTCATCTTTTCTCCAAACAATGAGTATTCAATATGGCTTGGTCACACCTGAAGCACTAGAATCAACATATAGAGAATCACATAATCCATAAAGGATGAAATATATCTTTACCTTATCATTATATATAAAAAAAACAAAATGGTTAATACAGGATCATATGATCCACAAAATTGATAATTCTTTATAAGAAAAATTACTAATCTTAATTTGAAAAATTTAAAAAACAATGTCCAAAGTACAATAAAGACAATTCAATAAACAATTTTCCTTAAAATCCTTCAATATAATCCAAAATAATATTGAAAACAAAAAATCATAAGAAATTAATCCCAAAGTCTTTCATAGTAAATCTAATCATTTTTCTACGAATAACATCAACTAATATTCATGTCTAATAAAAAACTCTAATTAACCAAATCACATATTCTCTATTATAGGTTAATCATTTCCATTAAGAACCAAAATCTCTATAAAAAACATAGATTCTTCCAAAATAAAAAAAACCACCATTAATCCTTAATCGAAATCCCATAGTATCTATTTTTATTATTCATACAATGTTCTAAATAAAGAAAATGTTTACCAAAATAACATTTATAACATAATCACCAAAGCATTTTCCTATGCTAAGGATATCCATTTTATAAAACATAAAATCCCAAATCAACTTATTATTTATCAGTAAAATCATTTAACAAAAAATAATTAATCACACTAACAATGTATTACACATAGTCCAGTGGTAGGAGATAAATCCCAGTCACACATTGGTTGTGGGTTCGATTCCTACAGCTTTGTCCGATGCGATGTGTTGTCACATGGTCTGCATGTTGTCCTTTTTCAAGAAATATATTTTATATCACTCTCAAAATAAGATAAATTCCTCAAAATTACCATAACATAATTTAACAATAAATATAATCTCATACCTCATATTTTCATCCCAAAAATTAATAACCTGTAATTGCCTCAAATTCAAGGATCAAATAAACCAAAATTTTTCTTTATAACTATATCCATAAACGAAATAATAATTCATCCTGAAATAGTATTTTCACAGAAATAACTATTGGGTTAACATACAATAGAAAAGTCTTCCAATGTAATCACACCAACAAAGATCATTAATAATTTTAAACATTTCTACATCCATTTATTTCCATATAGCTTATTCCTTGACCTAAAGGTTATTCTATTGAATAGGGAATTGGCTCAGGTAATGCCCAGGTCCCGTACATTTACAGAAAATGACTATAAATGGATTCATAGGATCATTTTTATTTTCATCTATAGTACTCTTAATTTTTCCTTGGAAATTCATTACATTATGTCATTCTTTCCCACACATAGAGAATTTCTTTGTTCTATTGAGACACCTTCGTGGGTTTCTTCTTCCACATTTTTGTCATGATGGAAATTGAGCTTTATTTTCTCCATAGTATCCAAAAATGGAGCTCTTATCATTCTCCACCTTTATCTTAATTGTTGATCTTGGGAGTTGGTTAATGTTTATATTTTTGATCATATTTTTGAATACCTGCTTAGACATGAACACAATTTCTTTTTTTCCTATCTACATTACATGTAGTTCCTCATTTCCACCATCATTCCCACCTTGTACATCAAGTTCAATTTTACTATGACTTCCTTCGAATCCATCTATTGACAAAAACCATAAATCATAGTGTAATTTACAATACTCATAAAATAATTTATGGAATATCATGACACTTTATTTTCAATCTTAATCAACTTAGGATTAACCACGATTATTTATTCTCATCTTATATTAAAATCCATCAAATTGATTTGTTATGAAAAAGCAAATTATCCAAAGAATATCCCCCAGGAGTGTCTTAACCAACAGTGCAGAAAGACCCATTGTCGTGCACCAATTCCCATTTGAGTCTAGCTCAATGTGGTTTTTCGGGTTTTATCCCTTGGTACATATGTGCCAGAGCTACCAATACCTACTCGTATCCAGAAATGGATGTATTTCTTGTAAAACAAACATAATATTGTCATAACCAATATTTTTGGATGTTCTTCTATACAAATCCTCATTGTCTATATTAGGGTCGTGTTTTCTAGTATGATTGTTTCTAAATATAGCTTCCAATTATTGTACTAAAAATCAGTGGATGCCAAATGTAACACCCTGACCTTAGTTACCCAGAGTCAGTTCATTGTTACATAACATTGGGCTAATCACAAGAGATCACGTCATGAAATATCGACTAGCTTAGTATCCCTGGATGTACTAGATATATAAATACATTTTACATTACATTATGTAATGGAAAAACTAAAACATTGTGTCTCCATTGAAAACACTCATATCCCTTAGACAAATCTTATAGGTGAATAATTATAAACATCATTACATCCTAATAATAATAAAACATATGAAAGGGGGAGCATAGATGCTCAGTATGGGTAATAATATAGAGGAAACGATCATAAAAAACATAACCATTTAATGATATGTATAAGACTAAAACACATGCCTTTTAATCGTAATCTTCATAATAATATGGAAAAGATAAATTAAATAATTCCATTTACATATTCACATGGAAATTATACTAGTCAAATAAGCACAGGTAATATCAATAGCTAATTTGATAATGATGGAATGCATAATGTTGGATATCAAAACCACATTGTAATGACTTCGTGCCAAGACTAAATATAATAATTTTTCCAAGGCCTTGTTCCAAGACACTAGTTTGACTCTTGAGAACTACATATGCATCGAGGAGATATAGCGGGCTCCAAACGCCACTTACAAGGACCAATTTATTCCTCATATGAAAAGGTTGGAAAATAATATAATGATTTGTATTGACAGTAGCATAAGAAATGTCAATATTTTAACAACAAAACGTGAATGGTATAAAAAAGCACATCCATAGTAAATAATTTATCATTCAATACAATATGGAAGACTATATTATAATAAATCATCCTCAATCAAAAATATTGAAGGATATTGACATAGATGAAAATAATTAGTAAAACTATTTGAGAGAAATATCCATTTCTTCATGAAATCATTTAAAAGAATCACAATTTATCAAGAGGGAATCTAAAAGAGATTTTTGAATAAATGTGTCTCATACCACTTTGAATCATTTAAAAAGAATTTTAATTTGAAAACATTCAAGTCTATATTAATAAATCCTTAAAAAAATTTAAAACGTGGACATTATTGAGAATTATTTATAAGAATAAATCATTAAAACATTTAAAATAGTATTTTAGTTAGACTTCCTAACCAAATGAGAGACTCTTGAATAAAAATAATTACGCTAATAAAAACCTTTTAATTACATTATAATAAAGAGATTCATGATATACTATATCAATGTATAGTATATAAACCATATAAAAATGAATTGGTGAATAACAACAAAGAAGTCTCAATGGAATGTAAATATAGAAAATATCCCTTATAAAGACCATAACCTTAGGTTAAGAATAAATAAATTACATAATTCTGTGTGAAATATATAATAACACTCAATATTATTGGATAATTAGTGTAAATAAATGTTAGTACATTCACACATGTTCTTGTTAAAACAACACCAATGGTTTGTATGTTTAAGTCAATGGATTGAAATTGAGTTAGGATTGCTCTTATCAAGTTCATATCGATGACTTGAGAATTTATAAATGGAGTGAATATCTGTGTCAAATCAATAACAACGTAATGGGGAGTGTAAATTAATACATAAATGATAAATATTTATTTCACTCATAATCATGGAGTAAAATAATCAATGAATTTTCCATAAAACCGAATCTGTGGAAATTGAAATTTTAATTTCTCGTACAATTTGGTAACATAAAAATAATAAAATACATGAAAGAAGGATCATATAATGAAGTTTTATATAACCATAAATTATAGTATATTACACAAAGAATATTATCATGGAAAGTATATACAAAAGACAAAAAGAAACAGTGGAAAATATAGGATGATTCTCATGGGAATAAAAAGTGAGATGAAAATCCCTTACCTTGAGAATTTCCATGGTTGAGGGTATGTTAACCTCTTCTATAATAGTGAAATATTTTTTATTAAATTATCAAATAACCCCATGAATAAATATGATATCATATATGATTTTATAATATTGCTTTGTTAGTTATATTTCAGTAGTATAATTGTTTACGGTGTTACAAAATTTGTTTTTCTTTATTTGTTTTGTTTCATAAGTCATGTTTGTTATAAATAAGATTTATTTGGTTCACATATAGAATGATATTAAGTTCTTAAAAATTATTTTTAAAAATAAAAATAAATTTATTTTTTAATTGTTACGATGGGGAAAGAATCTCATCGGGATCATGGAGATGGTAATCCGTACGTACGCACAATCGACAATACCATTCTATTGATGCTGAAATCATATTTAACTTGATTGTTATATAATATATAAAAAATCATTAACATTTTTATTTATTATTTATATAATTTATACTCATTATAATACCAATCCAAATATTGAAGTGCTGAATAAAAAATTACACCACGACGTCAAGACGGTAAGCCATACATACGCATGTATTGTGACTTTTTCATTCATAGGATAGATAGAAAACGAACATGGTTGTACCTTATTTATAATAACATCATAGTATATATAATATACAGGAGTGATTATTTTTTTATGTAATCCACAATTAAAAACGATGGGGATGAAGAAAATAACTATGAAATAGGTGATGAGATTATTACTGCTTCTTCGGGTAATACCTTTTGATTTGATTAAAAGGGATCCATAGAATGGATTTATGATCCATGTAAGGCCCCTAGGATTACGTGAGGGTTATAGGGAGGATATTTTAGTATTTTTTGGCCTAGTAAAATAGATTTGGAGGATTGATTATGAGATAAGGGGATGTACACTTTTATAAGAGAGGTGAGGTTCAATTTAGGAGAAGCTTGAAATATTAATATATTATAAAACAATATTCAGTTTATAATGAAAAAAAGGAGTTATTTCGAGGATAAATTTGGTCTAGGTATAAAAACACACAACCAATAGGATTTATTCAGGTTAATGTCACCATATTAACCTTATCATTTTGATTTAACTCTTAGTTAAATTGTTTAACTTTTACAATGTATTATTGTGTTATTATAATAAATGGTTAATAAATTTTCAATAAAAATACAAGAGAATCCATAGTCATTCATTATTGATATATATAACCGTATCCAAGTCTTTTAGTCTAAAATTATACTGTTATTATTTTTTATCAATTAATTAAATATTTCTCTTTTAAAAACTCATTTGTGTCTATTTTAAAACTATTAAGTATTCGGTTTTTGTGAAAGTCATCAAATCCTGATAACATAGAAAAAATTAAATTTAATCAATCTTAACATGTCATATTAACCTATAAATTTAGGTGAATTCATCCAAAGTCCCAATTTACATTTATTTGGATATTTATAATATCAATTATTTTAATCATTCAATATTAAGGTAAATATTACATCATCATTGTGTCAAAAATATATTTTATTATTTAATGTCTAAAATTAATAAATAAAATACCACTATGTGGAAAATATATTTATACATCTAATATTTATTTATAGTGGAATTTATCTTATGTATAACCCTATATTAAAAATGTTTTAGTTATGAAAATGTGAATTTAACACTTTTTACTCTTCTTTAAATAAAATAATAATAAATGTCTTAATCTCATATAAGTTGCTCAAAGAGGATCATATTTTATTCCTAGGGACGGTTTTTGTCGATTGAAACTTATCAAATAGAATTAGGACACGTGTTTGGGTAATTATAAAGTAATTTTTTTCTTTAATTACCATATTTACTTTTATACGTTGTAAATAAAATTAAAAAGTTACTATTCACCAAAAATTCTTTTCTTCCTATTTAAACACATTTTAATTATAATTACATAGAACTTATATAGATATTATGTATCTATTTTTACCTAAAATAAATTTAAAAGCAATAAATTATTAGTTTAAAAATGTAGGTTTGAAACAATAACGTAGTGTTTATAACTATTCATCAAAAATTGAATGTTTTCAGAAAAATACAGAAAATTTACTCTAAAATAATTATGATATTCCAAATTCAAAAATGGTTTCTATTTTTCCAAATTTGAAAAATATAAGTTGTATTTATTAATTAAAATTATATTCCTGTTGTCAATACCGAAAAGAGTATTTTTTAGAAGTAAAAATTAACAAATTATTTATATGTGTTAATGTCAAATTTAAATGTAAAATTACTTCCAATTACAAGCCTCATATTAAATGATAAAAATAAAATATAATTATACTTTAAAACCATTAAAATTTATAATTTAACACTATAAATTATTTTGATTGAAAAACTTTTTTTCAATTGAAATTTAGTAGTTTTCCCTGTTCATCAAAATATGAAAGTTATCAGAAAAGAAATGAATATTTATTGAAAAAACATTTTTATGTCCTGATTCTAAATAATAAGTCTATTTTCTCAAATTGAATATATAAAAGTGTCAAATGTTGGAATTAAAAATGGTTCTCTATTAAAAGGTGGTAAATTTTCCATTTATGAAAAATACTTCTTTTATCAGAAACATTTTATTTCTTTATATATTATGTCTATAGAACACATTATATGGAAATTAAATTATTTGGAGTATATAATATTCCAAATTACATTAATACTATTCATAACCATTTTTTTAACTGCTGGTTTGGTAAGTCGTGGTGTGCTCGAACTCAGACTTGTGTGTAGCGCAAGCAACTGAATTAATTTAATGAATATAACATACTATGAAATCATGGGGTGTTAAAACTAGAGGGAAGTTGTTGTCGACATAATGGTGAGTTTTATATTCATTATATAAGGGATATACCAGTGCATCATGGGATATGTGGGGTAACTACTCAGATTTACAATCACTTCATGGATGATCACAGCTTAGATGAGTAAAAATTTCCTCTAGTAGTTAATAGTTACAGTGATGTTTTATTCCAATGATATTTTTCACTTTCTCCCTCTAATAGGGACATAGAGTTTAGGACTGATATTATTCGAGGAGTAGGTCAATTATATATTACATCATAATGGATGGAACCTATTGATATCGATAAGATCAAGCGGATGTTGGAGGATCTAGTGGCCAACTATTTCATATGGCATAACACTTCTTATTGGGGTTCCCCCATATTTTTCTCCATAAAACCAAATATGAACCTTCATCTGTGTGTGAATAAAATATGGTTTAACTAACTAACATTCATGAACAGGAATCCACTACCATGAATAGATGAACCCTTTGACCAGCTTCAAGGAACCAGGGTCTTCTATATGATGGAGTTGAGATCGGTCATTCATCATGTGTGGGTCAGGCCATCACTCATACCTAGAACACAATTCCAGAGTAGCCATGGCTTGTATGAGTACCATGTTATTTCATCCGGTCATTCAAATATGACCACCATATCATGTAATTGATGAATAGCATATTCCAACCGTATTTTTTTATTTTTTTGTGTAGTCGTTATGGAGAACATCTTGGCCTATTGTCAGGCTCGTATAAACCATGAAATTAACTCTAAGATAATTATGATTATAATGAGAGATCAGAAACATTATGCGAATACCTTAATCATTGGAACATTATTCTTCCAGTAGTATCTTTGTAGTATTGAAAGACCTTCATCACTGGCCCCTTTACTCTATCATCATCACAATGAGAAAAACGAAAAATAGTCCCCCTAAATTACTACATGTAATTACAAAATGATATAGATTTTTACTTCTTCTCTTGGAGGAAGGGTATAACCATTAAACTCATCATTCGTCTCTTATAGGAGTAACATCTACAAATATATGCTAAAAAATATAGTGAATTGATGTGTACCCCTCTGATTCAATTAACTATCAAGGTGGATTCTGTTATTTCAAAAAATACAAACATTTGGATAGATCCATTTTGTAAAACTGGTATAAATTTCAACTCAAACCCATATAATAGAGAAATATTCCATGAAATTTCGATGTCTCAACTTCCACTCTCATTCCAGTGGCAGTACCAATTCAATATCTTATAGAGGTCCTGATTAACCCAACACCTCATGTCATGCGATTTCAACAACCTAATCACCATCACAAAAAAAAACCTGGGTTTCTAGAGAATTGACGAATGTATGAAAAAAGAAATTATCCTTCCATAATGAGAATGTCCCATTTTATTTCTTAAAATCTATCTAAAATAACATGATTATTCTTACCAAGCTGATGATGCCTGATAAAGATGACCTCATTCACCATCCAGACTACAACCCTTACCATATAAGTTTGGTTTATAATATCCAAGAATGATTCATATTATATTATATCCATGAAGGTGTATACAATTCTAGATAGGTGGAATTAGAAAAATCCATAGATAATGTATCTCGCATAATTATTCTCTAATATGAAGATTAATATTGTCAGAAGAATGTTATGACCAGGGCTGCATGATAGTTTTACAACTATATGACTATGAAAATGGTTGATTGAGTAAATTTCTCTCTGAGAGAACAGATAGGATGGCCCATAATATATCCACTACATAAAGTGGAAACATAAAATATGCCTCCCATAGATGGGAGTGACCATTATATGTTGTAATAAACATAATGGGAATAGTTATATTATGCTCCAATGTATGATTTGACTGCCACATATTACTTCCATGCAACAACTAACACATGGACACTCACCCACCCAAAAAAAATCCTCCCCAAATGAAGATCTCATCATTCATTATATCAAATTGATACACCTGGATGAACCATTCTTCAGTGATGAAGGTGCTTCAGAATACGAGTTGCATATATATATTCAGGGAAGATGAGGCCACAGGAACTAGAACTGAAGATAAAATGGACAACATGGGTGTGGTCACACCCAATATTTTGGTCATGTCTCAATAGATGAAATTTTTCCAGATGGGACCCATTGGTAGGAACTCCAGCCATCCTAAAAAAGGAATGGGGATGTATTAGAACTATCCAATAGTCATTCACTCTCAACTGTACTATATGACATTATATCATGTGTTCTATTATCTTATTGGCCCATACCACATGTAAGTTCATCACAACCCATAATGATGGAAGTATATTCCTCAAATCCTCTTCCCTGACACCTCAACCATACTCCTTGAATTTTTCTTCTCTTCACAGGTATATGAATGAGAAAACCCACACCAGTAACTATTGGCCTATGGCACAAAAGTATGATGTTCTGAAATAGTTGGAAGTTTTCTCATCCAATATCCCAGTCCCCGATGAAATCTATCTTTCAAAAGTTCTCAGATATTCACATATTGATTCCCTCAATATCCCATAAGAAATTATGATAGAAGTCGCTACAGCCATGGTTTTGTCGAGTGGGTACCATGTCCATAGAATTTCATATTTTCATCCCATTCACTGACCATGATATGAATGATTTCTTTCAGGGGAACAAAATTCCCTTATATATTTCTGGTATACTTAATAATTTCAACATTCAGAGGTCCTTTATTAATAATGGATATGGGATTAACATCATCTTGAATTGAACTATTCGTCATTCGGGATATAGCGAAGGGGACGTGCCCTAAATAAATATGACCCTTCAAGGGTATGATTATCATCAAAAATTACCACTCAGATGATAAAACCAGAGGCTTAGTCAGGTTAACTCACTTCTGATGTTGTTTTTATTGTTATCCATCAAGAATAAAATATATAATGTATAGATTAGAAGGACATCTGCTCTATACTCATTTGGATGTACCTTCGACATTCCACAATGTTCCTTAATACCCCATTAAATAAATGGTTGAAATATTACAGGGTGATAGTGCCCCATTAAATACTTGTATAGACATATATTATGAGGTATATTACTATAATAGTGTGGTAGGAAACCAATCGAAGATGATTCTATATAGGTTTCAACCCACAAAGGCTTGGGGATTGACCCTGTGAATCCCTAAATTTTGGTTGATAGCGACTATGTTCTCCCCATAACTTTTCTAAAAGTAGAATATCTTGTCTGATAAGACTAATCTACTTCTTTCCCTAGTTAATGTATAATATAACATTAGTTTTGGCACCAGTATATAATGACTCATTCAATAGGGGATTCTAATTTCTCTTCTCATGGCTTCCATCACCGTGATAGTGATATAGAGGACCCCAAATTATTATCTTCATCTGAAAATTTCTCCACATGTTTAGAGATAGATGAAGATGAGGATGACTTCAAGAATTTTTCTCCCAAATTAAGGGATGGTGTCTCCCCCCTCATCCATGAACTGTGGAAGATAAATCATAGAACATTATATTACCAACTACCTATATTGATTTGTACCTCTATGCCCCTCTAAGATAAAGAGATGTATGTTGCATTTTTTAAGAAATATAGATATGTGATTTCTGATATACCAAAATTTACCGATAGAATCTAGATGTGGCAATGATCTATCTAAGACTACCTAATGAGAATCAAGTCTTCATAAATTAATATAGGTTGATGAATCCCTCTCATTCCACCAACGTAGATGAGAAATTTGACAAATTGATCTATGGAAACTTCATCAGAGAAGTTTGATTCCTATGATGACTTTCCAATAATATCCTCATTAAAAATAATGGTCAAATAATTGTATGAATTTATTATAGAGAACATCAGTGGAAAAAGGGATCTTTTATAGAAATTTCATTCCCTTTTGGTGAAAAAATGATGAAGCCACATACCAATGAACCATGTATAATATCTTTAATCCGTTGTGGGGAATGATATCCAGGTGTCATGTTGACACCACGGTTGTTAAACCATGTTACCAATTTCATCACATCATGGATAACTATACATTATTCGAAAAAATTATCATCATAGTGTAAACACGATTGCACAGAAATTTGATTTTGGTAATCATCAGGAATGATCATTGGCATTTAGTTATGCCACTGTATCATTGGTATTGATATAGAGAAGAGAATTGATATTTTAGACATATCACCCTATAAATATCAATGAATATATGGGGATATAAATATAACTTGCCTACATTCATTGATTCTTATCAAACCTTTCCAAAAATGTTTTTTTCCTTCTCTGGGATAATAAAGAAGTGAATCAACTATCAATGGGATGATTAATGAAAAAATTCATTCTAAAGTATCATGCTAAGCTAACCCAACGTCTTCGGTCCAGTGGTTTCTCTAGGACTGCAGGCCACCATAAGGCCTTAGGGCCACCCCAAGGACTTTGGGACATATGATACAGATGTACCAGTCAGACTACAGGGGGAAATGCTTTAGATGAGGATCAGGGTCCGCTCATTCACTATAGCAGAGCTAACCAGAAATAGAAGAATGAGAGGGTATGAATTTTCCATCATTACCAAGCCTGTACAAACATTCATAGGACAACTATCTGATTGGTCCTGTGAAGGTGGAGTTCTTATATTTTGACATATACTGCGGAGGAGTAGTTCCATGTTGTCTTGTCTGGGTGATTCCCAGTAAGACCTATGGGTCATGTAATTCTATCTAAACCTTCGGGCATTGTATGGGTTCCACATAACCCCTTGAAAGGTGGATTATCAGAAATAAAAAGAATCAAGGCCTTCATTCCACTCCGATGATTCTAATGTATCATGAAGTGCCTATTACCCCCACCAGTTTTGATTCCACTAGTGGAAGGGAGGTCACTCATTTTGTATGTGGCCATTATGGAATAATAAATGGGCACCCTCCATGAATTGAAAAATTATTTGGGATGTGTGAAAATTATATACCACATCAGGAAGACATTGAAATTTAATATTTCCAAAAGTAATGATGTCGAGAAGAATTTCCTCATAGTGTAGAAGATGAGGAATTACATGGAACACCATAAGGTCTATATGGTCTCTTGTGTTGATCTGATCCAGCCCATCATTGGATGCCTTTTGATTAATGGATGATTAGACCAATGGGTGGTAATTATGAAGCAATTAGGCATTTAGTACATATGAAAGAAATTCATTGAATGGGTAAGCCCTGGATTATTTCCTCACAACATATACTTCCATCAAACAAATTCTGGAAAACACTCAACTTCTAGCTTATGTGGTCTTTAATACCCAGGACAGAACCTAGTAATGACAGACATATTTTGATTGTTCCTACTAGAGACCTATCGATACAAGTATATTAAAACAAATACCCAATCAAGTCAGTCTTGTGGTTTTAAATGTCTCTATAGAAAAAAAAATATTTTCCTTACTATTTCTAATATCCCTGGGCTGAACAAATTTTGTGGAAAAAATACCACCCCCTCATCGATGTGTTGGAATTGGCCCTAGATTTTCACATACCCTACCTGATTATCAAAATAAACAAGATCATTATGAAAAATTAAATAAAATCTGAGTATTAAATTAAAAATTATGAACTAGACCCTCCCAGTGGCTATATTATAGGATTGATGACGGAGTTCCCTTTTCATCCCAAACTGCATCATGTTCCCCTATAAAAAATTGCCTACACCAATGTGATGGTTAATGCATCTATCATCAAATCCAAACCTAATCATTAGGAATAAATATTCAATATCTGCCATCAAATAATGGATTAATTGATCTCCCTAGGTTATATAGAAGAAAATAATATTTCCCACACCCCCTAGAGAGGGATAAACCCATGACCAGCCCTGAATGGATGGAGCACAAAAATGGTTATCCCCAAAATGAGATCTCCCAATTAAATGATTCATAAGGGACTGGATTTTGTGATGTATAAAATACATAACCCTATGGCATGGAACAAATGAGAAAAAAGACCTCAAAAATTGAGGATTTGTTGGAATCCTCCTCAAATTCATTTCATGAGTAATTACCGCCTTCAGGGAAGAAGTGTGTGCATGCTCTTGTGGCACCCACAAATCCGAGACTAGGCACTCCAATCAAATTTGGAGGTTAGGATTCTAATAGAAACCCATTATACCAGGCTATGTATAATTTGAAAAGAAATTTCATGCACGGTAGGTCAACGAAAACATCATCCCACAACCCAAAGAATATATATATATATATATATATATATAGCTAAATATTCAAAGTAGTTTACTATTTAGTGAATAGATATTGTGTGTGGTTTATCCCTCAGCCCCTTCTATGAAGATTAAGTGCATCCTCACTACCACCAACTTTTTTCCAAATGATATGAGTAAATACCACACGGATGTTAAGATTATGAATGTTATAAACATTATAATGTCTCATATCATCGCCTGGTTCGGGGTCCCTCACACAACCTTAAAAAATAGTTGAAAAAATTATATTATATAGAGTTGACTAAGATAATCTAGTAATACAATATAGAGTGTAATCACTCATCCCACTGTCATGAAGTGGGAAATATATATATTAGCCTTTATTGGAAATTTTTCAAATATTCTTGAAATGGTGGTGAAAAAGGATAAGACATCATGGCTAGACAATATTATTCATGCATAAAGTGCGTACCATACCAACATGTGTGCTATAGCATAGGCAATTTCATACACTGTTTGTATAGGATCTAGGTAGTGTTACCCATTGTGGTCCATTTTCCTTCCCTCTAAATATCCATTTTCATACAACTCTCAGATGATGATAAATAAATAAAGATGTTGGAAGAATTGGAGTGACATGATGAGAACTTATGGTGAACACTAAACAACATAAAAACCCATTTGTATTAGATGACATTAGATCTGAATAAAAATATTCACCTCTATTCATTCCTCCATGGAGATTTGGTATTGGCTACCAGAATTGAGATGATACCAACGTTATAGCCTCTAATGGCTGAATAAATCCTAGAATATAATCAAATCACACATAAGGTTTATTATAATAGAGCATAATCTTAGAAACCATAAATGGGGATCCTGTCACAAGCCCAAATAATGTGTGATTTCCCAAAAAATAATTTTCACTCTATCATTAAGTACATCCCATCCGGGATATATGATGTAAAACTATATGAGTCTTTCCTGACCACGGTATGTTAATATATATGGTTTTCATTGTAGTTACATGACATTAAATTGTATGAAATCATCATGGATACATAAAGTTAAATCGTGAAATCTTATCCTTGTTACATGAAGTTAAAATGTATAAAATATTCCTTATCTCATGAAATTAACTCTACATGGAAAATTCAACACAGCATGACATTAAACTACCTAGATCCATAACCTATCTCCCCCTTCATCTCAGTTGATATATGTGCATACCAAAATACATTAACCTACATAGAGAAACTACTTTACAAATTTTATTAAACTATATAGGTAATATAGAACTACATATAACGTGATATTCATTGTGTAGTGAGATAATTAGGGATGAATTAATCGTATATATTGGTACAACCACTACATGATACAAAATTACCTTGTTTAACACAAACACCATCTTCATCGTGAGAAGAACCTTTTATATTCCTTTTTTCTCAAACTGATCATATCTTACATGAGATTAAGAATTTATTTGAGGGATTCCATTACAAACAAAGAATGAAAGAATTCAATAAGATCATCATGGTCTGGAACGAAATACTATAAAAGGTACACAATGATTCCTCATGATATACTGGTAAATAGATCAGTCAGTGTCCTTTCCCCATGACATAAAACTGCACGATTCATCAAGAACTGCAAGTGTCTTGATTCCCTTCATCTTAGGATATGTAGTCACGCATGAATCACTAATCATGGGCCCAACTATAACAATCAATGGGGATAATTTCCTCCTCACTATATTAAATAGACATAAAAATAGAGAGTTTCTAATTCAGCAACTATCTATCAACTAATTCATTTCCTGATAAGATTTGATGTGACACCTGAATTTCCCACTTCAAGACCAGTCATTGGAAATAAATATAAACATTTCCCTTCTTTAAGTATACATCTCATTACTTTTTAAGGAACTTCCTTCTGAACAATGTTTGGTTTACTTTACATTTTCATGATACATGTAGTGATTCCCAAACATCCACCCATTGGCCCAACCACAATATTCTTGTTCTTCCACAACAATTTCTATTCGTACTCACCACATGTTATTAAACTTATTTTGATATCAATAACTACTTAATGCTTGATTATTATCATCATAGGGTACATAATGAAGCCTATATTTCCATCCTTAGGTCCATACATAATTCCCCTTTTCTCAATAGAAATCACATGTCTATACCATATGGTGAAAAATTGAAAGGAAAATGTATTGGTAATATGAAATTAAAACCAAAAAATAATATCATCCTCACCATATGATGATAATGTGTATGATGCATGTCCTAACCCCATGAAATTAATTTTCACCAGAAATGTCCCCACTATTAGATTATAAAATTGGGAGGACCTTACACAATATTTAGCCCATATGATGGGACCAATATATCCTTATCCAAGTCATCCATAGAAAAAGATTCTACCATCATATTTTAAATTATCTCAATCCATAATCCACACATCATATATTTAAGGCTTTTTTGTTGCAAAAACCATCAATGACCATTGGATATTATATAATACTTCAATGTAACTTTTTCTTTACAATGCATGTATGTATATGGATCCTACATAAGTAACAATGGTCATCAAACAAAATAATTTGTTCTAATAATTGAAATTACATTTTTTACGATCCATAACATTACCATGAAAAAACTCAACTCCTCATTGTGTTCTAAAATACCCTCAATATGATTGTCCCATGTTATTACTCATGACCTAAGAACCTAGATCCATGCTTTACATCATTTTCATCACCTACTAAGGAAGGTGTTGTTGTAATCTTGAAATTGGATGTCACATTTGGGAAATTGTGTATTGTCCTCCATATTATATCCATATTCATCACAAATATAAAATGTATCTATTGTGGTCAAATTTATATGGTCTTAAACTGTAGCCTATATAGCTCTTAATCGGAATACATTAAAATGCTATAAAAATAGAAATAAAACCATTCATGTAAAAAACCTACCAAGGGTCCCCTCACTAAACTTTATATATATATATATATTTGTGAAAAATATGGGTGCAAGTAAAAATGGCATGAATCTCATAGGTTCAACTATGTAGCCCAAGTAAAATTCAATCTATGGTTGATGAATCCCTTAGTTCGTGAAAAAGTTATAGTAATGAATTTTTAGAACTCCTCTTCATATTAATAGGTTCACTATGTGGTGAAAAAAACTACTAGGGTGCTCAATCCCTTCATGGATATTACAGATTCCCATAATAATAATAATACATTATTTGAGTTTCTCTGATGTATCGTCATGTTACTATTTTTAGGTATTCCTAAACCACTATTTTCCATGTTTTTGTTGGATTTATTTTGGGGTTTTTTCATTATATTTTATTATTTTTCAATGTTCTCTACTAGTTCACTGTTAGTGCATGGTTTTCATAGACCCCTCACCCTGTCATATGTAAGAACCAAGATATTCATTTCAGGTATGTTTTCCTTTTCTGGTCGTTTTATAGAAAAAGAAGAAAATATGAAAAAAAAATTTATGTACATGCCTTGTACTTTCTGAGTACACGTAGTGTACTCAGTTACCGTAAGTATCTGGGTGCTGGCCGTGTAGTGTCCATGCACACTTCCATGTTTGGTGACCTAGGGACTTCCTAAATTACAGCACAAAAACGTCAAGTACACGCCATGTACATCCAATGTACACATCGTGTACTTTATTTTTTTTCATTAAATGGACCGAGGTCACGTCTTTTTGGAAGAAATGTCTTCTTCTCCATTGAGCTTGACCAAGAGCATCCGTAAATAGTATATCATCGCTGATCCCCCGAGCGAGTGTCTGTTCTCTGAATCGAACTGTTCTGATTGCGTTAGAATTGCATCAGTGAGTTCTATCTTCTTCTTGAATGCCATCTTCTCATTTATCATCTATCATGAGATATCTTGGGTTGAATGTTTCTGATGTTTTTGTAGATATAACATGTTCCAGGTCGATCTAAGGACC
The DNA here is from genome assembly GCA_963277665.1 of Viscum album. NCBI lineage: Eukaryota > Viridiplantae > Streptophyta > Magnoliopsida > Santalales > Viscaceae > Viscum > Viscum album. The sequence continues at coordinate 1,275,600,433 of OY728141.1, read as the reverse complement.
GACGCTGAAGTATAATGATCCTATAACATTGAGGTAGGTGTTTTGTGCCTTTCTGTTGAGTTTTATTGTGTTATATGTGAAAAATCGCTTATACCCCTGAATGAGGTGTTGCGTGTTTACTATTTTGGAATTATTGTTTACCTTCTATGTGTGTATGTGTGAGTAGAGGATAATTAGATGTGAACAGGGTTGATTTATATGAATTGGAAGTGTTTTCCCTTGCATGTTCTGCTTAAAATTGTTTTGTCTTGTTTAACCGTAAAGCTTCCTTGATGTTTCTCATGCCTAGCACTATAGGATGGAGAGATTATTTGATCTGACATGCTTGATATGTTGTATACTATTTTTCCAAGTAGTTAGTGTGGTTTACTTTGTCTGTATTACATTTCTATTCTTGATAGACATATATAGGTCCATGAGAACCTGGTGTAGTAGACTATAAGGGGAATTGACAGTGTGAGCTTCCCCAGAGATTCTTTGACCCCATTTGACTATAAAGGGAATTGACTATGTGAGCATCCCAAGGGAGTCTTTTTAACATTTTACTATAAGGGTAATTGAATGTGTTATCTCTCTCAGAGATTCATTATCAAATTAGACTATAAGGGGAATTTATAGTGTGAGCTTCCTCCGAGAGTCTTTGTTATATGCTTGTAATTTGAACCAAGGGGTAGACTCTGTGTACATCCCAAAGGGTTGCTTATGGTGGTTGGTAGGACCAAATGGGATAGGCTGTGATTACTTCCCATATAGTTACCTATTTGTTTTTTATTTAATGGTTAGCTATTTACTTTTTATATGAAATTGAATTTGTTGAAATTGTATTGTTGGTTACAGCTGAGTACTTCCTTGTTTACTACCTTCTTTTTCTTATTACCTTCCATATATTCACTGACTATTATGCATAGATCTTGTGGTGCTTTCCTACTGGGATTTAGCCTCATGCACTATTTGGGACATGATTCTAGGGCCAAACAGATTATATTGTCGCAGGTATAGATAAGGGAAATCACCCATCTACCTCATGATTTTGACTACCTTGGGGCTGGAGGGTATGGGAGCAAGCATAGGCTTGTGATGCTATGGAGTTGTTACTGATTTTCTTTGTACTTATGTTTTTACTGTGTTTCCGCATTGTTACTTGTTTGTCTTCTTTCCTAGATATATGTATCTGGCATCCTATACATATGTCTTCTCTAGTTGTTTCTTTCATCAGTCTTCCTTTGTAACTCTTGTTTGGTATGTTTACTGCTTCCGCTATTTTATATCTATTTATTACTTCTGATGTGTGCTCTGCCAATGAGGGCATAGTTTCCCCACTATAACATCCATGGCCCTTGCTTCTAGTTGACAACCAATTCCATTTAGGGAAATGCTCTTGAGGCCATGTGACCAACCGGGTACGGGGCGCCACTGGGTGGATTCCGGAACTCGGATGTTACAAAGTGGCATTAGAGGCATTCTTTCCTCTTGACTTATTGTTTGGAGACTATAGCCAGAGATATGAACGAATAGTTACTTGGTAATAATCTATGCCTGATAATAGCTAACCTGTGTACAGGGAAAAGCCAATTTACCTCATTATTGCAATTTTATGGTTTTTCAATTATTACTGTTTATTTGATTTCAAGTTGAGTGATTCAAAAGTTTTGTGTTGTTATTGTTAATAATATTGAGGATATATTTCTATTGCAACAAAATGAGATTAGTGTATTCCATCTCACACATCATATAGGTATTTTCTAGAATTCACATGTAATGGATTCTTGCCATGCCATTTAGGTTTCATTAGCAATTTCATGTTGTTGTGATAGATGTTGTGATAGATATGCATGATCTTTTGATAGATGCCTTGATAAAAAAACCTACTATTTCATAGGGTATTTTTTGTGTAAGGTTTTGTTTGAATGAATGCCAAAAATTGGTTCTTGAGGTGTTATGATCCCTCGTGGACATGAATTTTGTAAGTCATTGATCTATTATGGTTGTTTATGAAATTTATAAGATGCCAATCTTTTATTCACTGTGAGCAGTGGGAAATCAAAGATCGGAATTTTGCACCTCAATGGGTCGTTTCCTTTTTTGGGTTCTAGAGTAGTTAATGTGTCTTACTGTCGGTAAAAACCCATAATAGACGGAGTGTAGTATCTAATAGTGTCACTGGCTATGTGGGTAGAGACACAGGGTTGGGAAATCCTTGGGGGAACACATCGTGTACCGATTGTACACACCGTGTTGTGTTGATATTGTGCCAAACCGTGTAACGAGCAACACTGGTCGGAAAAATATCTTAGTACATGTAATGTATGATACAAACTCTCCATGTAGTGTCAACCACATCACTAACAACACAGGTAGGTGAATCTCATCTAGTACACATCGCGGTTGGAACAAACACGCTGTGTAGTCTTGTTCTAGGTGAACTGTGTATCTTAGTCATGCAGAAGGACTCGGGTAGGGGAAGAGAAGTCAAGTATACATCATTTTTTAGGGAAACACGCCATGTGTATGGGGTGTTACACGACCTGGTTTGGCAGAAGTACACGCCCAAGTGAAAGGCTTAAGAGAACACACCGTGTAGGCATTATACATGATGTGTATCCATGTTTTGTAAAACATGAATGATTTCATTCTCTAGATACCTTCTTACACATCTAGGTTTCAGTCCATGTCTATATTGATCTTTGATGTGTTCCTGACCATGTCACGTCATGCCACTGAGACGTCCTCTTGTTGTATGCTAGTTATAGGGCGGTGATCAGACACATGATATGGCAGATCCTGGAATGCCGGCAGATCCCCCAGTTGTGCTAGTCTTGGCACAAGCAGTAATATCTGATATAGGTGCCTATGAATAGTTTTGGGATGGCTTTGTGAGGATGATGGATAACTTTAAGGGGGGCATCGTCTCCTCCCCGTTGATGATAGAATTTACACGGGTCTTTCAGTAGCAACATCCTCTCACCTTCACATGGGAAGGAGGACCTCTGGCTGTAGAGTCACGATTAGAATCCATGCTGATGATATTTGAGCATCTGGAGATGCCTCCATAGAGGAGGGTGAATCTCGGTACCTATATTCTTTGAAACTCCTCCAAAAGGTGGTGGGATGTGATCTCACAGGTCGGATGCGAACAGAATATGGATTGGGATGAGTTCCATCGCACCTTCTATGAATAGATCTATCCAGAGACCTTGAGGTCCGATCGATCATGAGATCTCATGACCCTAGAGTAGGGTACTCTTTCTGTTATGGAGTATTCCAATCGCTTCACCGAGTTGCAGTTCTTTACAAACTTTCTATGGGGAGATGATTTTTTTCATACACGGAAGCTTAGATATGGCCTCAGGCATGATATCCGATCTCAGGAGATCATCTTTATGTTGAATTCAATATCTTCATCAGTCAACCAAGTGCTAATCACCAAGTGAAATATGAGGGATTTTGGAGCTGTGAGCCCGGATGGTTCAGCATCCGTAGTTAGTGCTCCACCGACTGATTGCATGAAGCATAGTAGGGAGGCAGCACGTGGAGATCAGAGTAGGCAGGTTGCATCTTCAGGTATCCTGGTGTTGTGCTACCAGTGCGGGAGAAGTGGGAATATGAGGCCACATTACCCAAGGGACCCAGTGGAGTGTCGATCTTGTGGCAAGATGGGTCGTCTTCAGCACATCTGTCAGATCTTCTCACCAGCAGCTAGTGACATGGGTTCTTCTATGAGTCTGCATCCAGGCACAACAGCACTAGTTACTCCTTAGTCAGGGAACTTGTGTTCTTTTTCCCATTTGGGCCAAGGTGGAGGTCATGGATGAGGTAGTCAGTCACCAAGCATTCATCGACAACAGGGTGGATCGGCTCAGAGTGGTCTGGCAGGGTCGTAGGTTCGCGATTTAGGTCAGTCAATTTTTGTAGTAGAGCAGACCCAGTAAGAGAAGGATCCTGAACCCTCTACATTTCGAGGTATGGTCTTAGTTGCCTCAGTTTTTACTTCTACTCTTTTTGATACAGGGGTTTCCCAAAGCTTTATATTTTTTGCTGTTATGGAGAGCCTTGGGCTCTAAATCTTTTATTCTACTGATATCTTGATGCTAGACATTCCGTTGGGGACCATAATGGTTAGTGTGCATCAGTTTAATGAGTTCCCTCTATAGGTTGATTGGTGTCACTTTCTATGGGACCTCTGTGATCTAGAGATAATGAGTTATGATGTCATTCTCGGAATGGAATGTTTAGTTCCATTCGAAGATTTTGTCAATTTATATCACCGTAGGGTGAGTTTTATGTCATAAGAGGGTAGATCATTACTTCATAAGGGCGAATGGGATGTCCAAGAGAGCAGAGCAGGACCCAAGAATCATGAGTTGGGAGGAGTTACATCCCAGATTGCTAGTCTATATATAGATTACTAGGGGACTTCACAAATGAAGTTTCCTCTAGTGGTGGATCATTTTAGGGATGTCATTCTATATAAATTTTCAGGATTTCCTCTAAAGCGTCAGGTAGAATTCTCTATTGAACTCATGACAGAAGCGGAACCAGTGTCCATTCCTCCATATAAGATGGCTACACCAGAGTTACAGGAGCTCAAGAAGAAGTTGGAGGAGTTGCAGGAAAAGGTTTTCATCCGACCTAATACTTCTTTGTGGGGTTCGCCTGTTCTGTTTGCGACAAAGGCAAACAGAACCCTTAGGCTTTTTGTGGATTATCAGAAGCTGAACTAGTTGACAGTCAAGATCCTATATCCCTTGCTGAGGATTGATGATCTCTTTGATGAGCTACAATGATCCCATGTGTTCTCGAAGATTGATTTGAGATACAGTTATCATAAGTTGCGTGTAAGACCATCTGATATACCTCTTATAGCTTTCTGGAGTAGGTATGGTCTGTATTAGTATATGGATATGCCTTTTGGTATCCCGAACACACCTGCAGTCTTTATGGCACTGATAAACCAAGTGTTCCATCCATACATGGATTCTTTCATTGTGTTCTTCGTGGACTATATCTTGGTGTACTTTCACGCTAAACTCGATCGTGATACCCATCTTGAGATCATTCAGAGTACACTGAGAGAGAATCATTTATATGTTTTTCGCTCAAAATGCTACTTTTTGATGGATTAGATTCACTTTTGGGTTCATTTCATATGAGATTTAGGATTATTAGTTGACCTAAAGAAAGTGATAGCATAGTTTCTAGGGAGCATCCAAATAACATCTTTTAGGTACAGAGGTTTCTATGGATGGTGGTATACTACAGACACTTCATACATGACTTTTCATGATTATAATCACCACTGAAAGGTTTCACAAAGATGGGTGGAATTTTCTGGTGTTCATATCTTTTTGATTAAGTCATTCAGGAACTGAAAGGGAGATTGACTTCAGCACCCATACTACTCTTTCAAGAGCCGGGAATGTGGTATACTATTTACTGTGGTGCTTCATGTATCGGGCTGGGAGATGTTCTTTTGCAAGGGGAAGGGGTCATTGCATACAGGTGTCAGCATTTGAGTCCACATGAGAAGAATTACTCGACGCAGGATCGTGAGTTGGCAGTAGTGGTTCATGCCTTACGTTTTTGGATACATTACCTTCTAGGGGAGAATTTTTTGGTTTCACCAACCACAGAAGTATCAAGTACATCTTCACTCAACTTTATCTGAATTTGAAATAGCAGAGGAGGGTTGAGTACCTCCATTCATTTCACTTTGAGCTATATTATACGCCTGGGAAAGGCAACATAGTGGACAATGTGCTGAGTAGAAGGACTCAGATACAGGTAGTTCAAGAGGCTAGAAATGAGTGGAAGCTTATGTCACTATTCTCTAAGATGCATGTGGAGGTGAAATACAGATAGGGGAAGACATTTCATTCTTTTGTAGCTATTATCTTGACTCTTCTTGATCGAGTGCAAATGAAGCAACTATAAGATTCTGAAGGCCTAGTCCTATGGTAGAGTGCGTTAGGAGAGGACCCAATTATTCGATGGACCATAGGTGATGATGAGATCTTGCATTTCTAAGGAAACTTATGGGTGCCAGATGACATACATGAGGAGCTGATGTGAGACCTTCATTCCTTAGTTTGGTCATTTCATCCAGGCATCAGCAGGATTTATCATGATATACACCGTCATTATTGGTGGCCTGGTATGAGAATAGATGGTGATGGTTTCGTCATGAAATTCTCCACCTGTAATTATGTGAAGGTGGTTTATCAATGACCCGCAAGGATTTTGCAGCAGTAAACCATTTCCAAGTGGAACTGGAATGATGTTGTGATGGATTTCGTGATAGGGTTGCCGAGGACGCCTTTAGGGAAAGATGCAGTATGGGTTATAATTGACGGACTCACAATGATTTCTATGTTCTTGATGGTCAAGGAGACTGTCAGTGTTGATGATTTGTGACAGTTTAACATCTGGGAGATTTTACATCTACATGGGGTTACACACTCCATTTTTTAGACAGATATGCACATTTTACTTCTCGGGTCTGGAAGGGGCATCAGAAGTCTTTGGGTACACAGGTACCTTTGAGTACATCTTACCATCCCCAAATAGATGGCATGTCTGATCGTACGATTCAGGTGCATGAGAACATTCTTCATGCATGCATTCTGGATTTTGGGGGATCATGGGAGAAGCATGTACTACTTGAGGAGTCTTCATACAATAATAGTTTTTAATAAACTATTCAGATGGAACCTTATGAGGTTTTGTACATTAGGCCATGCCGATCACCCTTATATTTGCTGGAGGCAGGGAAGGTAGCTATGTTGGGACCTCGTCTTGTTCTGGAGACCACAGATCATATAGAGTTTATAAAAAAGAGGATGGCTACAGCACAATCTTGACAGAAATATTATGTTGTTCAGTGGAGACGACCTCTAGAGTTTGAGGTTAGGGATCTGGTTTTCCTACGTGTCACACTGAGGTTGGGGAACATAAGGATTAGGAGACAAGGTAAGCTTTTTCCAAGGTACATCATGCCGTTTTATGTGTTGGAGAGAGTTGGGCCGGTTTCCTATCGACTAAAATTATCTCAGAGGTATCAGACTATTCACGATGTCTTCCACGTTTCTCAGCTTCGACATTACTTCTCATACCCATCTCATATATTCCAACATGAGGAGGTTGACTTGGAAGTGGATTCATCATTTTAGGAGAATCCTATCCAGATTTTTGATTGAAGTATGAAGGTTCCCTTTGGCTGGTCTATTCATCTAGTGTGAGTGTTATGGCAGCATGGATGAGTGCAGGATGAGACTTGGGAGAGGGAGGCGGATGTACGATTGTAGTGGCTAGAGCTGTTGAGGGTTTCTTCTTTTATGCCACCTTACTAGGGTAATGTTGGGATTAATTTCATTGAGGGGGGAAGTTTGTATGAACCCGAATCTTCTTTTAAGGTATGTTTTCCTTTTTTGGTCCTTCAAAAAAAAGAGAGTAAAATCTTGAAATTTTAAAAATACACACCATGTACTTTTGGATTACACGTCGTGTACTTAGTTACCACAAGTAACCAGGTGCTGGCCATGTAGCATCCACGCACACAACTAAGTGTGGTGACCTCAAGACTGCCAAAAGCGGGGTACTTAAATGGAATGTACACACCATGTACTTCCAAAGTACATGTTGTGTACTTTAATTTTTTTCATTAAACAGACCAGGGTCGCGTCTATTCAGGAAAAACATCTTCTTCTCCACCGAAATCGACCGCGAGCATCCATATAGTGTGAATCTTCACCAATCCCCAAGCGAGCATCCGTTCTCCGAATCAAACTCTTCCGGTTGCGCTGGAATCGCATTGTTGAGTTCGATCTTCTTCTAGAATACCATATTCTGATTTCCCCTCTCTCATGATATATCCAAGGTTGAATGTTTTAGATGTTTTTGTAGAACTATCACATTCTAGATTGATCCAAGGGTTGAAGCCCGAGTATAACGATCCAATAATATCTAGGTTGGTGTTTTGTGCCTTTCTATTGATAATACTTGAGTTATATGTTCAAAATCACCAATACCCTTGAACAGGGTGTTGCGTGTTTACTAGTTTATCCCTATTGTTTTCCGGATATTCTTATTTTCATGAGTAGAGAATAATTGGATGCGAATAGGGTTGATTTCTATGCTTTAGATGTGTTATCCCTTTCTTGTACCATTTACGCCCGTTTGGTCCTATTTAGCCGTTAGGCTTCCTTGATGTTTCCCATGCCTGATACTATATGATGGAGTGATTATTTTATCTGACATGCTTGATATATTTTAGATTGTTTAGCCATATTGTTCTTGAGGATTAATTTAGCAGTATTGCATTTCTATGCTCGTTTGATGTACTCATGGCCACGAGAACCTGGTGTAATAGACTATAAGGTGAATTGACCATGTGAGATTCCTTATAGAGTCTTTGACCACGCATGAATATAAAGGGATTTGACCGTCTGAGCTTCCTCAGAGAGTCTTGATCACTTTTTACTATAAGGGGAATTGACTGTGTGAGCTTCCTTAGAGATTCATTATCACTTTTTGCTATAAGGGGAATTGATAATGTAAGGTTCCTCTGAGAGTCTTTCTTATATCCATGTAATTTGAACCAGAGGGGTAGACTGTGTGTGCATCCTAAAGGGTTGCTTATGTTGCTCGGTAGGACCAGAGGGGATAGGCAGTGAGTATATCCCGTAGGCTTACCCATTTGTGTTTTCCTGCTTGGTTAGTTTTTTACATGATATATGAAACTAAATTCTTTTTACATTCTATTGCTTATTACCTACCATATAATCACTGAATGTTAGGCACAAATCATGTGGTGGTTTCCTACTAGGATTTAATCTCAAACCTTGTTTGGGGCATTTATTTGGGCCCAGAGAGATTATATTGTTATCGGAATAGATAATGGAATGTGCCTTCTACTTCATGATTTTGACAGCTTTGGAGCAGGAGAGCATGGGACCAAGCATAGGCTTGCAATGTTATGGAGATGTTACTGCTTTTCATTATACTTGGTTTTGGTACTGTATTTCAGTATTGTGACTTGTTTGACTAATTTCTTAGACAAATGTATCATGAATCATATAAATATGTGTGCTCCAGTTGTTTCTTTCATCAGTCATCCAATGTTACTATTGTTTGGTATGTTTACTGCTTCTGTTATTGTATATCTGTTTATTAAATCCACTGTGTGCTCTGCCAATGAGGGTATAGTTTCCCCACTATCACACAAAAGGCCCTCGCTGCTAGTCGCCAACCTCTGGATTTTGGGGAAATGTTTTTTGACGCCATGTGACCAACTGGGTACGGGGTTCCTCTTAGTGGCTTCTGAAACAGGGACGTTACATTAGTGAAAACCATGCACCCCAGTGTAGTGGGATTTTACATGGTTGGCGCACTGTTAGACAAGTTGTGTGCCCTATTATGAGAAACCACAATACACATTTTATCTACATTGTTATTCTGTACATTTTTTCCTACATTGGGGATTTTTCCTGCTAATCGTGTATGGGATACCATTAATCCAATAATCCAACATAAAAATCATGAACCCCCCTTTATAGGTGTCAAATGGACATAGCATGACCCCATGCAATTTATTCTTCCTTGAGAGAACCAAAGAGTATTTGTTGGCCTCAGTATCCTACCATGAAGGGACTCAATGAGTTAGGAATAACCATTGATCTTATCATTGATTTTTTCATCATTCTGATCTCAATCTCCCTTGAACTATCTTCTCATCCCAAGGGTACCATAGATCTGAATGTTTTTTTTGCGAACATAGTACTATTTATTGTGATCTTAAAGCTATGTTTGATTCCCATATCCATGAGCATCGTTATTTATTGGATAATACCAAGTAGATTTTGGCATTATAAGATCTTTTGATCTAAAGGTAGGCAGTTCTGTCATTATGGCCAAATTTTGTTAAAACAAAAGTTCATAAATTATTTCCAAATGTTTGATTTAAATAAATTTATTAATTTTTATAAAATAAAATATAACTGGTTTGTTGGAAACCCAAAATTCCATTAAATTGGGTTTTTAAAAAAAAATTAGCATGAAATTGGAATATAACCACAATTTCATTGAATTGAGATGTGTTTATAGAAATTTTTAAAATTTAAATTGTTTATTTGAAGTTGTGGAATTGATTTGACATAAATGATGTGAAAAAAACCAAATCCATAGAAATGGGGGTATGTTGTTTAATTGATTAATGTTGTTGAATTTAATTATGGAAGTATATTTTAAAATTTAATTGTTTGATTTCAAATATATATCTGTGAAACATTATCTTAAATTGGTTTGATAAAAACATAGTTTTTTTATCTTTATGAAAATTAATTTTTTGATAAAACCACAATTTTCCATTTTAAAAGTAAATTGGAATTTTTGAAATGTGGGAATGGAACATAATTTTATTTTTAGGGTATTAAAAATAATCTGATCATAAATGAATTTTACTATAGAACATTCATGCCTAGGAAGTTACTGAGTTATTGGGACAAACATGCAAGGATTGAATTTAGGTTGCAATTGATTGACACATTACAACACACACCCAAATATTAGACTGAAAATCAATCTACCTCATTGGGACATTAATAAGTCATGTCGTTACATTGTCAATAGACGTGTGTACACCTAGTGGATTATCTCATGAGTGTGTGAGGATCTCAAAAACATGGAACTGTCATACCTCTTGGTGTTTAACCATGTTGATCGCTTGTTTATATATAAGATAATAATTTATAACATTGTTGAAAACGATTTTACATTACTTTTGAATTAATATGAACTATTTTATACAATTTTCTTGGATAAATTTTCGTAAATCACCATTTTTGAATGTATATCCAATAATTTTAATTTTCATGAATGATTTACAACTGTATTTCAATATTTTTAAAAGAATAGATTAATTTTTTATATATGTTTTCAAATTAAATAACTATTCATTTGAAAAAATGAATGAAATTTATTGTTTTAATTTTATATTTTCATTTAATTATGGATTAATTGGTGAGACCCTTTTGGTATTTTAACTCACACACTACATGTTTCTTCTTATGTTTATATATTATATCCTTCTATGTTTGTGTAGGGGTAATGTACCCCTTGGAGGTGGTTCTAGTTTTTTGTATGTGGACTTGGAGAGTGGTGTCTATAGGGGAGTGGGTAGTTTTCCAACCTATTTTATTGAACTTTTATGTAGTATAATATATTTTCATACCTATATGACTTTCGGTACTTTTCTTATAATGGAGTTTCTATTTTATGCAAACTAATTTTATCTTTTATATTAATTGTAACGCCCCGACCCCGGGTATCCAGAGTCAGTGCATTACTTCTTAGCATTGGCATGATCACAAAAGATCAAGTCTCAGAAAGAACGATTAGTTTAGTAGCCTTGGAAACACTAGATACATTCATAAACGTTACATTAAATCATAAAGTGAAAAACTACAATAACAAAGTCTCCATAGTCCACACTCATATCCTTTTATGACTATCCCTATAGGTCATTCATAAAATACTTCTTCACATCCTGGTAAAATTACAACATTGAAAGGGGTGAGCTCAAATGCTCAGTAAGGATAACAATATTGCGGAAGCTTTCATAAATAAACATAAACATTTAAGGCAATGTATAACTAAAACAAAAGCCTTTTTAAACATGAAATTGAGTATAATATGGAAAAAGTAGATTGAAATAATTCCATTTACTTATTCACATGGATATTCTATTGGTCGAATAATCACATGCAATATCAATAACCACATTCATAATGATGGAATGCATAATGCCAGACTATCATAACCACGTAGCCAAGGCCTCGTCCCAAGACCACAAATAAGATTTTGTCAAGGCCTCGTGCCAAGACACTAGTTTGTCTCATGAGACCTACCGATGCATCGAGGAGCTATAGCGGGCTCCACCCGTCACTTATTAAGTCCAATGCATTCCTCATATGAACAGGTTTAAACATAACATAAACCATAACATTATCGTATCACATAAAACATGCATAAAGGAAACATAATATTTCCACATTTCAATCACAAGATATCAATACGACACATTGATATAATAAAAACAATTTCAAAACCATTTTCAATACCAAAATTAAATAAAATTGAATCTTTGTATTTATTTTTTAAAAAAAATTATGGCGTGTAGAGGAAGCTGAAACCCAAATAATGGTCATGGCGGCGGAGAAGTCAGTGTCACCGCATACATACGACAAGAAACACATTCCATTTTGTCATTTAGTAAAATGATTTGTAAAAAATATTCCTTTTTGAATAAAAGTCAAAGTCAAAGGTGTTTGTACACCATATAAAAGAAGGTTGTGTATAAAACAGAATATGCCTCAATGAAAAGGGATTGAGACGAAGACCCTTACAAAGATCATTTTTTTAAATAAAGTAGATCTATTATGTGTATTCACTATAAGTACACATAAATAAATTACAACTAAAATATAGGACATAATAATATCATGACATAATTTGAAAGTAGGAGATTAACCCAAAGAATAGAAATTGGGTTAAAAAGTTCCCTTACCTTGCGTCCTGTCTTGACTCGACCGTTCTTTAACCTCCTGAAAAAAAAACTAGAGTTAATTTATAATTGCTTACAAACCTTTTTCAATTTTTTTATTCCTTTTATATCACTTATTACCATGTAATTATTTATGTTAATAACGGTCGTTTTGTCGATCGTTGGTACTTGAGTCAAAAATAAACATCTTATAATTACAAGTTGTTAATGTTGTGAAATATTCATTATATCCAGAATTATATTCATGATATAGATATCATATATCTCATATATATCCAGTATATACATTCATTTATAATATTCCATAACGTTTAGAGGTAAGAAAGGAAATGCACCGTTCATGTAGACGGTAAGCCGTACATACTCATGAACGCTACTTTCATTTCTATTTCGTATTTAATGAATTCATAATGATATAAAGGTATATTATAATTCTAGTATAATATCATATATAATACCATTTAATCCATCCTTTATACATCCCAAATATGGCATTAATGATTCAAATCACTTTGAGGGGGCGGTAGTCCGCACTTCCTAAAAAGAAAATATCGCGTTTACCCATAATGGAAACAAGAAAAGTATGCCATAAATGAAAAATACAGAACCTTAAGTAAAACATGAACATATTATATATCATATATAAATAGAGTGACATCTTAATGGCCACCTTTGAAGGTGTTATATGAGTGTTGAACGATCATCGTTTCGTGAGGCAGAAATTTTCCATCCACAGAAACAGTATGTTCATTAACCATTAGATGTTGGTGTGTGTAAGTGTAGCTCGAATACTTCTTATAACAACATCCTAGTATATTTAGGATACTGGTGTTGTTACAAAATAAATTAATAAAAAGATTTTAGGGGGTTGGATAAGCAAAATAAAACAAAATAACATAAGAGAAGACATTACCTTAAAATCGGGTAACTCTTTTGATTTGAGGCAAAGGCTTCCTTGGGAAGAATTCTGCCCAAATTGAGGCTTCTAGGAGTAAGAGATGGAAGTTGGGAGAGTATTTGGGCAGAGTTTGGCCGAGCCAAAAGGCTTTGAACGTGTGAGTAAGGTGGTAGTGGTGGGGGCCTTTTATAAGTGGAGAGGAGGGGCACTTTTGGAATGTAATGAAATGTTACTTTATTAGATAATAAGTTTCGGATTTTAAAGGTCCCACACTTACATAATTAGAGTCTAAGGTGATAAGGGTTCTAAATATACTCATCCAATAGGTTTTTGACAAGTGTATGACTTGGATTTTACATTATCTTTTCATTTTATTTAAATCGTTAATTAATGAGGTAATCGCTGCATCATCATGGTGTCATAAATAATTTAATTTATATAATGTCTAAAATTTTTAAATAAAATATCCTGATGTAGGAAATATTTTTATATTTCTAATGAATATTTATAGTAAAAAACATGACTTGTATAGCCCAATTTAAAAATTGTTTTTGTAAAACAACTTATGTTTGTGAAATTTTTATTTTAACCTTAAATAAAATTTATTTATGTCATTTTCCTACCAAAGTGGCTCCATGGGGTCCTCTAGTTGACCCATGTATTTTCTTGGTCGGACATGACTCATAAAATAGTGGTAGGACAAGTGTAAAGATATTTTCGTATTTTTATAATATCATTTTTACCTTAAATTTCACTAATTACCTTTAACTGTGATTAATTAAACATAAAAGTTACTATTCACCAAAAATTATTTTAATCCCATTTAACCACATTTTACATCCTAATGACAACCATGTATGTCGGATTTTGGAAAATAAAATCACAGAAGTGGTAATATTTCATTTAAATGAAAAAAATCAGTTATTTAACTACCACTTAGTGGTTTCACTATTATTCAAAAATTGAAGTTTTTCAGAACAATAACAAAATTTCAGCCTAAGCTATAATTGATATTCCAAATTCAAAAATGATGTCTATATTAAAAAATTCCAAACATATAAGTTGCATTAAATAATTTTATAATTAATTCCCGCTGTCACAACAAATAGCGTGTTTTTATGAAACCATATATATCAAAAGATTGACAATTGTTTATGTCCAATTTCAATGTTAAATTAATTATAATGAACACCATTGGATAAAATTGTAAAAATATATTCTAATTATACTTTAAAACCACTAAATAGTATAAGTTATCACTATAAATTATTTTTATTAAAAAAGTTGTTTTTAAGTATTTTTCACTATTCATAAAAAATTGGATGTTCTCAGAAAAATACCAAAAATTCAACATAGGCTAATTTCGATATTACGAATCCAAAAATGAATTCCATTTTGAAATGTAAAATATATATAATTTCAAAAGGTGGTTATTACTATTCATAACTGCTACTTTTATTGGTCGCGGTGTGTTAGAACTCGAGGTTGCGTACAACACACGCTGCTCTATTATTCAATGAGGATCGTACCTTGGAAGCTTTGGGTGTTACATTCTCCCCTCCTTCAATAAATTGTGTCCTCGCAATTTGAAATTTTTATTTGAAAATAAAATGTTGAAAATAGAAAATACCTTTGTGGAAAACCCACATCGGAAATAAGGTTAACAAAAATATAACATTAAAAGAAAGAAAGATAAGTACAAAGGTCACCCGAGATAGCCCATAATAGGATTCTATGAAAATATGGATATGGAAGAAAAACAAACCATCAAGGTCTGATGGAGAGTTGTAGAAAACTGGATTAGAATAAAGTTAACCATAAGAATATCACAAACTTTTGATTGGTTAAACGGTCATTGAATCCCCAGTTGGAAAATTTAACTGGAAACATTTTTGTTTTAAGTTACCTTTTTAAAGTTGAGGAATTTATTTAGGAGATTTCTAAGAATGTAAGGGAATATAGATACTTGTCATGTAGACTTTCATTCTTTAATAAATTTTTACCACAAACCCATCTTTCACTCTAAAAGGCAATAGAACTCAAAAATAATCAATTTATCCTAATTGTATAAGGTTAAAAATATTAACACATACCATTTAGATTAGTAAAACAATTTTGTAAAAACCAGGGACTTCCCGTAGGCTAGTTGTAGGTAATAAAGGCATGTCGCACTATGGTTGTGGGTTTTATTCCTGTAGCTTTTTCCGACGCGATGGGTTATGCCCCATCTTGAAGGTTGTCCTTTTCCTAAAACTATAGTATTATAATATTCCAAAAATAATCTTCATAAATTTTTTAACCTTAAACAATACTATCCAAAGATCAACTTAATCCATTCCAACCTTTATAGATATCCAAAATACCTCTGTCCAGACTTTCCCTAAATGGTCTCTAAATTCCAAAATCAATTGTATCATAAGATTCCTCAATCATGGTAATGTTTCTCTTATTGTCACATACAAAAATATGATTACCTTCATCATATTAAAACCTTAATGAAATCAACAAGTACTGTAGTACAATACTTATATATATATATCACATTATTCTAATAACCAGAATATAATCCATGAGTCCAAAAGCACCGATACATTAATTATTCCGCTTCAACTGTAGTCACAACATAAGATTGTCCTTGATCCCTTGGCCTTTTCTGAGGTAAGTTTCCCTGACGCTTAGGACATTCATTTGCATAATGCCCCATTTCTCTACAATTGTAGCATTCAACATTGATAGCCTCTTTCTTTCCCTTGCAATCACGCGCTTGGTGACCTTTTTCTCCACATTTATAACAAACTCCCATTCCTTTTAGGAAAGTACCAGGATGATTCTTCCAACAATTATCACATACTGGAAAATCCTTCTTTCCATTTTTCACATTATCTATCTCTTGTTCCACCGTTCTCTTCTACTCTTGCTTTACTTTGTTGTCATTAGACTTAGAGAATTCCTTTTCTGTCTTGATAGCACATGAGACAATATCTTCATACGATGGGAAGGATTTTGATACTAAAGCTCGATGGAGAAATGGTTTTAACCCCTCAAAGAAACGATCAATCTTACTCCTTGGGTTACGTATATAATCTACAGCATACCTCCCAACCCATGTAAAGTTGGCCTCATACTTTGCGACATTCTCATCCTCCTTTTGTCTCAGACTCAGAAATTTCCTTTCCATATCTGCTCGATGGTCATAAGGAAATTATTTTTCTAAGAAAATATCTTTGAACACTCTCTATTCCATATTTGATACTTCTTCATCTTCCTTTGTGTTTTGAATCAGCGACCACCATTGATCGGCATCTCCAGTGAGGCGGTAGACTGCCATGACAACCTTCTCCTTTTCGCTACTCCCCAAGGCATGGAATATTTTTTCTAAGGAGTTTATCCATTGCTCACCTACTAAGGGATTTGTACCACCATTAAATGTTGGTGGTTGTTGCCTTATGAAGTGGTCTAACATTGATCCTCCATGTTGCGGATCAGGGTTCTCCATATGATTAAGGTTATTATTCATAACCTGAGTGAGTTGTCCCAGTATGGTAATAAGTTGATCAGAACCAGTTATATCTCCAACTCCACAATAATTATCTTGAGTATGAGGGAAATCCCTACATGGAGTGCGTGCATTGATACGGTTTCCATTCCTTCCACTATGTGCCATTTCTAAACAATGGCATAAACTAATTAGTTTATGAATTAAAATACATAATTCCATACTTGTAAAACACTTAACACTAATTGAACTATTTATGGATATAATCCATAATCATAAAAAAAATTCTTTGAGGAAGTATATACTCATAACCCTTCATAGTGGTTTTTAATGAATATGAAAATTATCCTAAGCATATCCCCCGGGAGTTTCGTAACCAAGAGTGCAGCAAGGCCCGTTGTCATGCACCAGTTCTCGTTCGAGTCTAGCTCAAAGCGGTGTTTTCTGGTTTTACCCCTAGGTACATCTGTTCCAGAGCCGCCTATACATTCTCGTATCCAGACAGAGATGTATTTCTCGGAAAACTGACAAAATATCTGTAATACCAAAATTCTAGAATGTTCTTCTATACTAATCATCAAAGTCTATCTTTGGGCTATGTGCTCTAATCAGAGTTTATCTAAATCTAGCTTCCAAGGTTAGTACTAAACTGCCTCTGATACCAACTGTAACGCCCCGACCCCAACTATCCAGAGTCGGTGCATTATTTTGTAGCATTGGCATGATCACAAAAGATCAAGTCTCGAAAGACCGATTAGTTTAGTAGCCTTGGAAACACTAGATACATTCATAAATGTTACATTACATCAAAAAGTAAAAAACTACAATAACAAAGTCTCCATAGTCCACACTCATATCCTCTTCCGACTATCCCTGCAGGTCATTCATAAAATAATTCTTCACATCCTGGAAAAATTAAAACATTGAAAGGGGTAAGCTCAAATGCTCAGTAAGGATAGCAATATTGCGAAAGCTTTCATTAATAAACATAACCATTTAATGCAATGTATAACTAAAACAAAAGCCTTTTAAACATGAAATTGAGCATAATATGAAAAAAGTGGAATGAAATAATGCCATTTACTTATTCACATGGATATTCTACTGGTCGAATAATCACATGCAATATCAATAACCACTTTCATAATGATGGAATGCATAATTCCAGACTATCATAACCACGTAGCCAAGGCCTCGTGCCACGACCACAAATAAGATTTTTTCAAGGCCTCGTGCCAAGAAACTAGTTTGTCTCATGATATCTACCGATGCATTGAGGAGCTATAGCGGGCTCCACCCATCACTTATTAAGTCCAATGCATTCCTCATATGAACATGTTTAAACATATCATAAACCATAACATAATCGTATCACATAAAACATGCATAAAGGAAACCTAACATTTCCACATTTCAATCAAAAGATATCAATACAATACATTGATATAATAAAAACACTTTCAAAACCATTTTCAATACCATAATTAAAGAAAATTGAAACTTTGTATTTATTTTTTTAAAAAAATTATTGCTTGTAGAGCAAGACGAAACTCAAATAATGGTCACGAAGGCAGAGAAGTCGTTGTCGCCGCATACGTACGACAAGAAAAACATTCCATTTTGTCGTTTAGTAAAAATCTTTGTGAAAAAAGATTCCCTTTTGAATATAAGTCACAATCAAAGGGGTTTATACACCGTATAAAAGAATGTTGTGTATAAAACAAAATATGTCTCAATGAAAGCAGATTGAGACCAAGACCCTTACAAAGATATTTTTTTTAAATTAAGTAGATATATTATGTGTATTCACTATAAGTACACATAAATAAATTACAAATACATTATAGGACATAATAATATGATGACATAATTTGAATGTAGGAGATTAACCCAAAGAATAGAAATTGGGTTAAGAAGTTCCCTTACCTTGCGCCCTGTCTTGAATCGAACGTTCTTTAACTTCCTGAATAATAAACTAGAGTTAATTTATAATTTCTTAAGAACCGTTTTCATGTTTTTTAATCCTTTTATATCACTTATTACCATGCAATTATTTAGGTTAATAACGTTTGTTTTGTCGATCGTTGGTACTTGAGTCAAAAATAGACTTCTTATAATTACAAGTTGTTCATGTGGTGAAATATCCATTATGTACAGAATTATATTCATGATATCGATATCATATCTCTCATATATATCAAGTATATACATTCATTTATAATATTCCATAACGTTTAGAGGTAAGAAAGGAAATGCACCGTTCATGGAGACGGTAAGTCGTACGTACGCATGGACGCTACTTTCATTTATATTTCGTATTTAATGAAATATTAATGATATAAAGGTATATTATAATTATAGTATAATATCATATATTATATCATTTACTCCATCCTTTATACATCCCACATATGGCATTAACGATTCAAATCACTTTGAGGGGGCGGTAGTCCGCACTTCCAAAAATGAAAATATCGCGTTTACCCATAATGGAAACAAGAAGGGTATGCCATAAATGAAAAATACAGAACCTTAAGTAAAACATAAACATTTTATATATCATATATAAATATATTTACATCTTAATGGCCACATTTGAAGGTGTTATATGATTGTTGAACAATCATCGTTTCATGAGGCAGAAATTCACCATCCAGAGAAACAGTATGTTCTTTAACCATTAGATGTAGGTGTGTGTAAGTGTAGCTCGAATAATTCTCATAACAACATCCTAGTATATTTATTATACTGGTTTTGTTACAAAAGAAATGAATAAATAGAGTTTAGGGGGTTGATAAGAAAAATAAAACAAAATAACATAAGAGAAGGCATTACCTTAAAATCGGGTAACTCTTTTGATTTGAGCCAAAGGCTTCCTTGGGAAGAATTCTGCCCAAAGTGAGGCTTCTAGGAGTAAGGGATGGAAGTTGGGAGTGTATTTGGGCAGATTTTGGCCTAGACAATAGGCTTTGATAGTGTGAGTAAGGTGGTAGTGGTGGGGGCCTTTTATAAGTGGAGAGGAGGGGCACTTTTGGATAGTAATGAAATGTTACTTTATTATATAATGGGTTTCTGATTATAAAGGTCCCAAACTTATATAATTAGAGTCTAAGGTGATACGGGTTCGAAATATAATCATCCAATAGGTTTTTGACAAGTGTATGCCATGGATTTTACATTATGTTTTCATTTTATTTAAATCGTTAATTAATGAGGTAATCGCTGAATCATCATGGTGTCATATATAATTTAAT
Source organism: Viscum album (assembly GCA_963277665.1). NCBI lineage: Eukaryota > Viridiplantae > Streptophyta > Magnoliopsida > Santalales > Viscaceae > Viscum > Viscum album. The sequence goes on along the minus strand of OY728141.1, from coordinate 1,275,580,229 downwards.
TTATTTAATGTCTAAAAATTATAAAAAAAATATCATGATGTAGGAAATCTTTTTATATTTCTAATGAATATTTATAGTAAAAAATATGACTTTTAAACCCCCATTTAACATTTTTTTAGTAAAACAACTTATGTTTGTGACATTTTTATTTTAACCTTAAATAAAAGTTATTTATGTCATTTTCCTACCAAAGTGGCTCCATGGGGTCCCAAAGTTGACCAATGTATTGTCTTGGTCGGAAATGACTCATCCAATAGGGGTAGGACATGTTTAAAGGTATTTTCATATTTTTATAATATCATTTTTAACTTAAATTTCACATATTACCTTTAATCGCGATTAATTAAACTTAAAAGTTACTATTCACCAAAAATTATTTTAATCCCATTGAACCAAATTTTACTTTTTAATGACAACCATGTATGTCGGATTTTTGAAAATCAAATCACAGAAGTGGTAATATTTCATTTAAATGAAAAAAATCAGTTATTTAACTACCACTTAGTGGTTTCACTATTCATCAAAAATTGAAATTTTTCAGAACAATGCCAAAATTTCACCCTAAGCTATAATTGATATTACAAATTAAAAAATGATGTCTATTATAAAAAATTCCAAACATATATGTTGCATTAATTAATTTTATAGTTAATTCCCGTTGTCACAACAAATATCGTGTTTTTAAGAAACAATATAAATCAAAAGATTGACAATTGTTTATGTCCAATTTCAATGTTAAATTAATTATAATGACACCATTGGATAAAATAGTAAAAATATATTCTAATTATACTTTAAAACCACTCAATAGTATAAGTTATCACTATAAATTATTTTGATTAAAAAAGTTGTCTTTAAGTATTTTTCACTATTTATAAAAAATTGGAAGTTCTCCGAAAAATACCAAAAATTCAACATAGGCTAATATCGATATTAACAATCCAAAAATGAAGTCCAATTTGAAATGTAAAATATATATAATTTCAAAACGTGGTTATTACTATTCATAACTGCTACTTTTATTGGTTGCGGTTTGTTAGAACTCGAGATTGCGTACAACACACGTTGCTCTATTATTCAAAGAGGAGTGTACCATGGATGCTTGGGGTGTTACATTAACATTGATAGTAGAAAATGTTTTCCACATTTTTTTATGATGCCATGTGCTAGTCATAAACCAATGTGGACCATCAATTCCCTTTGATCCATGTCTAGATTGGATCAGTTGTCGAGTTTATTGGGTACCCAACATAGTTGATGTGAATGTGGTATCAAAGGAAGGTTGAACTTATTTTCTTTAAATCAATTTTCATTTGTGTAATCCAGTCAGGAGTTAAGATGTAGTTATAATTATGAGAGTTACCATATCTCACTGTTAAGGAATGTATGTATCTATGGGTGGTTTGGAAATGATATCTTAATGATTAGTTCTAGACTTGTATATTCTTTTTATTTTCATATTATGGAAATCCAAATCTAGTTTCTCTATATGTTGGGATTAATATCCCTCATCACCCCCTTTTAGTGTTATTATGATGTCATTAATTTTTTTACTACTTGTTTATAAAATCATTTCTCAATGAAGACGTGTTAATTGGTTCAAGGATAATGTTTTTGCGGAATATTAGCAAGAAATTACTCTACTCAACTTGGATATATTTGAGGAGATTGAGAACACTATCCATGTTCTTGGATGGGAACCACATCCAATTTCCATTCCTGGTCCACCTTTAGAACATTAAGTGGATTCTCTCTGATAATGTACTAAATTATTTATTCAATGGATTCCAACATTGTTCGAAGTATCAAAGGACACTCAAAATGCAGATAATGGTTGTGTAGTGTTGATGAATTGTTTGTGTCCTTGGATACACCTGATGAAATAATGGTGAAGTGCTCCACCTTCATACTTGAATCACCGAGTAGAATATGGAGGGGCACCATGGTGATTGCGAAGAATAATGAGAGATTTTTGTGGAAAAATTTCAATTTTAATTTCACTGACTAGTTCTATATAGATTTCATATTGTTGGCCAGGGATATAGATTGTTTTAATCATGACAAGTGAAATAGGATTGAGACCGAGTATGTGAACTATTTTGTGGAGATCATGCATTTTTTAACCATATATTATGTCTGGCGTGTAGATGAAAGCATGAAGGATCTAGTCGGTACTTCATCAAGATATTCATTCATAGGATTTATTGCTGAAATTGACTTCTTATACTGATATGCAGGATAAAGATTTGATGTTTGAAATGGACCTGGGTGGAATGTTGGGGATTTTAGGATTTTCATTATCTTTTATTCGTATTAATGGTTTTTTCAATGGAAAGTGGATGTGTGATGATTCCCATGGTAATTATCGTTATTAGGGTCATTCTTGACCTCCTACAGTGGATGGAAGTGGCCCTTTTATTTTCTACCAATGTCGCATGCTTGAAAATTATAATAAAGTCGTCACCGTAGTACACATGGTATGTGGTTCTTGTGGACATTCAAGACATTTTAAATACTTATTCCATGATTAGTACACTCCATGTAGTATAATGGGATCATCATCTCATCATGAAAATGCAGGGGAAACCGATGAATAAATTATAAAGGAGTTCCATCCACATACATCAATATTGAATATTTTTCATATAGTAAAGTGTCTCCATAGGAAGGGGATACATGTCCAACTACTTGGAGGGGTACATTCATTATAGTTTCATCACTACTGAACTATTTATTTGATACTGGTGAATCTTATTAATTTATTTCAATCCATATTTTTAATCAACTAAATATTAACATGGGGATTTTATCATAAGAAATGTACATTACTTCACCAATTTGTATGAAGATAGATCAGGGTCACCATATTCTCACATATGTATTCCCTATATCAGATATAAAAATTTTAAGGAGTTTTTTTATCCATGACCTTAATTATCTTAATGTCATATTCAGGATAGATTGTCAGATTGTAAATAAATCCTGAATTGAATTTCACCATCAATGAGTCTAAATTATTACCCACAATGGTGTGTGTCGTGTCAGTTAAAGATAATGTGACCCATGTTGGATAAATGTAAGACATTATTATCTGGAGTTGTGGAATGAAATTTAATTTTTTTATTTTTTTCTCTCAATGGAATCCTTGAGTGGTGATGTCTATCTTGTTTTCACTGAGTTTCCCAATCTGTTTTCTTATGGCATCTATGGTTTTGTTCCAATAAGGTTGGTAGAGTATTTTATTGATATAATTATTCATTATCAGCAAGTATCAATTCATTATTTATGAATTCTACTTGCTTTACTAGTTGATCTGAATATTTGAATGAATTATCCTATGTGGAAGGATTTATATGCCCATGTGTTTCAGCATGGAAGGTTCCCATTCAGTTTTCTATGAATGTTTATTGCTCACTTTTCTTATGTGATTATTACCAAAATCTAAATCGAGTGTTGGTAAGGAACCAATATCTATTTCCAGGGATTGAGGATATATTTGATTTTTTAATGTGTTGAAGTGCTTCTCAAAGATTGACTATCAATCTAGTTACCATCAGTTGAGGATTAAGGATTATGACATTCAGAAAACTGCCTTCGAGAGTAGGTACGTGCATTATGAGTACCTTTTTATTTCTTTTGGTAGAAACAATACTATTATAAACATTATGGAATTAATGGACTTGATTTCCAATGAGTATTTTGATACCATGTTGTAGAATTTTTGGATGATGTCCTTTTTTACTCTATGTCGGAGGAGGATCATGGGAATCCTATGAGAATATTTTTATGATTGTTGAGAATCACTACCTCCACAAGACGTTTTTAAAGTTGGAACTATACATTTTAACAGTATATTTATATGGAAACATGTTTTCAGAACAAAGGAAATCATTTTACCTGAGGATGGTGAAGGCTTGTATGACATGGAAAAAATAATGAAATGTTTTCATAATTCAGAGCTTCTTGGGTTTATTTGGCTACTATCACCATTTCGTTATGGTCTTATCAAAGTCATATTTTATGATGATTTCCATAAATCCAAAAGGACTAATGATTTATGGGAATGAAAAATGTATGAGTAATTTTTTTCATATGAAATGCCTTTTCAATAATGCACTATTGTTGAATCATCCAGAATCTCGTAAGGGATATGCGTTCTTTTATGATGCATCAGGTCCAGTTTTGGGTTGTGTTCTAAGGAAATGTGATCATGTTGTTGTCTATGGATATATTTAGCTTAGGCTATATGAGAAGAATTAACTGACCCATGACGTTGAATATATATCTATGATGTATGCAATTAAGAGTTTCTATCATTACCTTCATTGAGAAAGGATTACCATGTTTTTAGGCAATATGAGTTTGAGTTATATCTTTTCTCAAATTTATTTTAATCCCCACAAAAGGTTTTGGGTATAATACCTAAAATATATTGACCTAGACATCACATATAACCTGAGGAATGGGAATTTATTGACATAGTCTTGATCCTGAAAAGTCTGACATATGTAGTGAAAGAATCTTTTAAAGAGTGAGATTTGAAGGTTGTCTGTGAACAATAATAAATTGCAGTCCAGGAATAGGGGGACAAGGATTTGTTGGCAAAAAATTTGATGATATCTTCCCTTCATGATATGATTACTTGGTAAAAATAACTAGATGATGATTTCTATAGAAATGTACACCCTCATTATGGTGCGGAGACCATTGATGAGTGTTCATTCTCCAAACATTGAATTCAGTGATTTATGAAAAATTTGTTGTGTAGTTATTGGTAAGGAAAGCTGATATGATGTATTTTTATAAGTCCAAGTGGGATATGAAGCAAGGTACCATGATAATATTCTATAACATAAGGTGAAAATTCTGGTGGCTAGGTAAGAGACATGACATTACTTATTTTGTATCTCATCGTTATGTGTGCCAATAGATTAAGATCGAGCACCAAAAACCTTCAGGTTTTCATTAGCCACAATCGTAGTGTACTTGAATGTAGAATGAGATATCTATAGAATTTTTGATTGGGTTACTGCGTACATAGATAAATATGAATTAAATATTATTTTTCATCAATAGGCTAAAAAATCGGAACACTGTATACCCATTCTTGATACAACCACATTTGAAGAGTTGGAAAATCCTCATGTGAAAGAGATTGTTTAGTTAAAAAATTTCCATATTCTATACTTTATCATATGGATCATCAGTTATCTTCACAATTTCATAGAGTATTTAAGGAGGAACTGGGATCCCACACGTTTTTGAGTATGAAATACCATCCATAGTCATATGGGCAAATATAATTATCTATATTAATTTATTATGATATGATTTTCAATTTTATCCGTGAAATTTGGTGGACACTAAATTTTTTATTTAGGGACGGTTGAGTTTTTATATAATAATAGTCCTAGTATGTGATCTGGATGGCTCATTTTGAGGCCTTGTATGTCCTACCATGTAAATCTATGATGTGTTGATTGTATAATAGTTAATGTTCTTTTTCTGGACCATTATTGGTGAAAGAGATGACACTAGAGATTTAGTTTATTATCCATAGGATTTTTACCACACAGATATAGTAGAATTATTATGCTAAACATCATCATATGGCATTTGAATTTTCAGTTGCGGACACGTTGTTCATTGATGTTTCACCATGGATTCTTTATCAATGTCATGGGAGGAAATATATACTTGATATTCATTTAAAGGACCATTTGAGGTTTTTGAGAATATGGGAAAAATTCATAACATTTAGCTCATACACCACAACAGATGACAATACCTAATATGTTCCATGTATCTTACTAGTGAATGTATCTATTGGACTCATCTCATGTTATGAGATGGAATTATCTTGATGTTTAACCTAGTTTTTCTATGACTGAATGACCAATCAAGATATTTGATTACACAACCATGGTGCATTGTGCTATGATGATATGTTTGGTTCAAGTTCTATTGTAGCTTGTTTTTTGATAATAATGAGACATGGGAGAGGGAGGAACTGATGGGAGATTTGTTCTATCATCCTTTTATCATGAGAGAATTTGAGTTGGATTTTTAGGGGCATAGAATTTCTATGGTGGCGGTGATGTAACATCTTATTATATGTTTCCAGTATTCATAAAACCCTCTTTTAAAAAAAACTATAAGGTTGTTTTTCGGGTTTTTTGAATAGAAATTGTATGTGTATTAAAAACTATCAGCTAGTTAATGATTAGACCATGGCATTCCAAAATCTTGCAGCCCAAGCTAGTGAGAGTTTTCATGGTTGGTGCTAGTTTAGTCAAAATGTGTACCCTCTTAGGAGAAATAATATAGACAATTTATTATAGGGGAATGGTTAGTCTGAAATGTTTATAAAACCTTGAATCTCTTCCCAGCTAACCACGCATTGAATTTATTTAATTTCCTAATCCATCAAAAAATCTCTATCCAATTAGTTTAGGTTTTAGACATACATAGAACAAACCATGTGTTTTCTTCTTCCTTGAGAACAGGGAAGAGCAGTTATTGGCTATATAGAACCCTCCCATTATCGATTCAAAGAATTATTAACACCATTTTATATTATATTAGTTAGAATCATCACCCAAACATCAATCTCCCATGATCTATCTTCTCCTCCATAAGGTTATATGGATCCTTATGATTCTTTATGGATCAAAAAAAATATTGGGATATCAAACCTCAGTTTTATTCGATCTTTCGTGATTGTTATTCTTAATTGGAGAATCCCAAATCATGGATTATCATTACATGATCTGTTTATCCTAAGGTAGGTGGTTTCATTTTGATGAATTTTTTTTGTTAACCATAAATTGATTTATGTTTTTTAATTTTTTTTAATTAAATGAAATTTAAGGATTTTTATTAAATAGATTTAAATTTGTTTTTTGGAAAACTCAATTTCTACAAAATTTGGATTTTAAAAATCGGGTTTTCGAAGGAATTTATAAACCCTCCCAATTACATAGAATTGGTCCATGATTAAGAAAACTGTGAAATTAAAATTAAGTAATTTTAATTTTGGAATGGATTGGAGGTAAAATTTTCAAAAATCCCCCATTCTATTGAAATTATTGGATTTGGTGAAATTATGGAAATTTCTAACAGTAAATTTTTGAATTTAATTGAGAATATAGATAATAAAAATTAGTGGATTGATTTGAAATATCTATTGTTTAAAATGACATAAAATTATTTATATATAAACCTTAGGTATTTATCTTATTGAAAAGTAACTTTTTGATGAAAACATGTTTGTTTTTAAATATATATTTGAAATTTAAAAATGGGGTAATGATAATTTTTTTATATTACTTGTGATTAAAAATAATTTCTATCAATTTATTGTACTAGTTCACATGATAGAATAGGTTTTTTGGGAATTAATAGGAAAAAACACTTGGTATTAATATACGAAGAAATGGATTTACATATTAAAAAAAAAAAATTTCCAGCACATCATTCATCCCTATTGGGACAAAGATGAGTTATATTTATCTAATGCTGAGGTAAATTTCTACACATAGTAGTTTATCGCATAATTGTGTGAGGATCCCATATACTAGAGATATCATAACTTTTAGTAGATTAAAATGTTTCTAAATTATTTAAATATGATATATAAATGTATTCCAATGATGAAAAAAATTTAACATTCATTGTTAATTTATATAAACCATTTTATAATATTTTTATCCATTTGTGTAAATCGCTAATTGTGAAATTATTTCCATCATTTTGAAATGTAAAGAATGATTTTATTATGTATTTCCATAAATTGTAACAATGAAGAATGAATTGTTTAAATATGATTCAAAAATCAAAATATGATTATATGAAATATTGAATTCACATTATTGTTAAATTTTATTTTTAAATCTTTTTACAGATTCCTTCGTAATACCCTACTGTTATCTTTGTTTACACACTACATGTGCCTTCATGTGTTCGTAGATTGTCTTCTTCATGGTTTATGTGTTCCTAAAGCACCACTAATAAGTGGTTCTAACTATTGATCCATGGATTGTGACTATTGTGTCATTCGGGACATGAGATGATTATATATATAGTTTATGGAACATTTCAATTGTACATTGGGTTTTCATACAAATCTAAATTATGATACAATTCATGCAGAGGAATTTTATTTCTATGCATACTAATTTGTTGTCTTTCTTCCACATTATTTCTAGAAAAGCTTTTCCCTCTTTAGTTTTCTATATTTCTAGGTACTATATTCCAACCTATGGGTATTTTGAATTCTTTTTAGGCCATTTCAGGCCTAACCCAGTTATTTGGTTACATGGGTACCAAGTCTGGTTCATGAAATCATATCATTACAACCTTACAAAGACCATATAAAGGATACCTTACTTCAAGGACCCATTGATTGAAAATTCATGTTTTTCTATGGCACTTACATATTTTCCTATGATCATCAACCAAATGGGTCAATCAAGTAAAGGAAATTCTGATCATTATGATCCCTATCATCATTTTGGAAGAACCCATCATCCCATCATGTTTTGGTTCATTTCTGGTATGATAATCCCATATAATCATCATGGACTAAGAACCTTGAACCTTGATTTACAGTCCCCATGCCAATATATATAATTCTAATTGACATCGTCACTGATATTCCACAATATTTTATTCCCTTTTTCAATGAACGCATGTAACACAATACTCCCTAACCATTGATTAACCACAACTCTTGATTCAAAACTATTGAAAATAATGCTTGAGCTTCAAGATTAAGAGCTAAGCATACCTATGTTTCCGGAACCCTTCTTTGATATCTCTCCTCCATAAACAACCTCATCATTATGATGGTTGAGGTTTCATAAATAATTCATGACCCATAAAAATAAGTGTGTATATATTTAACTTGTTTGTGATAGAAACTAAAAAGTTCTTTGACCCATTATGTAAAATAATCTCATATATGTAATAATTTTTCATCAATCATTGAAAGACATAGAAACAATGCATCAAAACCATAAACCTCGATGTGTTATGGGTAATCCAGGAAATTCGGACCCATACCATATTAACAAAAACAACCTTTTGGGTTATGATTTACAGTATCCATATTCAAAAAATCTATGTAGACCTAGAATCCATATAATTTATCCATAAACCCATATTACCTCCATATATACTCCACAACTGCTGGAAAGGTAAACAAACTCCAAAGGACCACTTCCACAACTATGGACATTTTCCTATAGATTTTAAATATATTTTATGGTTCTAAACCAATTTTGTCACTCTACAATATGGTATTTCTTATCCATGTGAGCCTATGTAATATTATGGATGAACTGAGAACCTCATTGTGTTTTGGGTAATTTTTGGCATGTCTATACCATATCCCAGACTTTATATTGGGTCTGATCTAAAGAGACACTAAATTTTTTTGTTTAAATCCTTGAGATCAAAGGTTCTAAACTATTGAAAAAGAAGTTTTGAGATAAAAGACCATACACTAAATCGATAAAGAGTTTGATCTAAAAGACTATATACTAATGTGATAAAAGTTCAAAGTTGAAATAACCTAAACAGAAGTGATATTAGGTCTGAGGTTAATGACTATAAACTAAAGAAATCACTTGTAATAACTAAAGAAATATCTAGTCTGAGATAAAATACCCCAATCAACCACAAGTCATATATTTTTTCTTCATGAACTTGTGAGGCCCACCATATGGACTTAAAAACATCAAAATACTCTATCCAACCTTATCTACTTTGAAGAAAGATAGACCACTCTCCCTATGTGATATATATTCTATCAAAGTAATCCTTATGAAAATATAGTTATGGAAAGGTAGATAAGATAGATTATAAATTAAGAATCTCATGTTTGTCTGATTTAAATATAACTTCTCAAGAAAAAATCTGATATAATTTCAGAATTCAAATTCATGAATTATTGTTTATATTATATGATACACGGTATGGGTATAATTGATGATCCATGAAATATTTAACTAGTGAAATTTCATTCTTATCCTTGATGGGAGAAAAATTATACAACCACATGAACAATTTATGAAACATAACTAATAATGTACAAAATTGGGGGAATCTCAACAGTTCTGATTCTCCTTAGAAATATATACAAAAACAAAGTACATTGAATTACAAAAAGAATTTGTCTACATTAAAGTCCATGTCAGATAGGGTCTAGTGGAAAGCGTTGATTGAATGCTGGAGTTCCACTCACCCTTCCCCTTCTGCACCAACTCTAGGATGGAGAGATTGATACAGTGTAGTCATCTCTTTAACCCCCATATGAGCAGTTTCAAATGAGTATGATTATTTTTGAATTTCCAAACACTAGTCAGGTTAGGATTACCTCATAAATATATAATTTTTATTTCAGTGGTCCATATAATAATTTATTCAATATAACAACTAACAACCATTCCCTAATACCTCTGACATATACACCATATACCTAACAAGATGATCTTTATCCGAAAGATCAAAAAAATCCTTTTCCCTTCTAGACGGATGTCACTGACTCAGAAACATTTTCTTTATGATTTCATATAGAGTTATTTGGTAAAAAACACCTACCAAAATTCATGAATTAAATGATGAATGTGTTACCATAGGTCATGAAAAACATCTAATGGGGTATCAGTAATCAAGGAATGAATCGATTTCTAGATAAGCCTAGAATAATCCTGATCCTCTTGGACTATTGTAGAAGGGGTGAAATGATGAGGAATAACCAATTGAACCAATATAAATATAGGATAAGAAGCCTAAAATTTCCTTATCTTGACATGAACATCATATATATCCTTTTATGGATGACTTATTTCCTTATTAGATTTTATTTCAATATTATGGTTGTTATCATTTTAATGATGTCACAATCTTGATGTCTCACCTATAAATTTGGTGAAAACAATCATCTCCACTTACAACAGGGTTGGTGAGGAAAAATTCATGTGTATAAGAAGAACCAACAAGCATGAAGTTCCATTCACATATGATTCTATAGAATCCATGGAATTATATATGGTATTAAAGGTGGGATTTTCTATAGTTGTGTGGATGATTTTAGCTTCAGTATCTTCACTTTAAATTATCGCCCGACACTACCAGATGAATATGGAATTATTATCCCCTAGAACTCTAGCCACAGGATGAGGGGAGACACATAAGTTTCAACCAAATTTATGATAAAATTTATATATTGTATAATGATTTTTTATCATTATCATTTCCACCCTTTCTATGAGAAACACATTTGAAACAGAGATCATATATGACATTTAATCCAAGGAACAACTGTTCTTATAAATAATTGGCCCAACCGATGAATATTAATGGTTAAAATAAAAAATATATTATTGAATCAGTATATAATTGACTATGATAGGGATTTATGATATTATTATAACCCAAAATATGTTTAACAGTATAGGGATAGATGAAACAATGGGTATCTATGTGGAATTGTAATATTTTTAATAATAAAAATGATCCCCTATGCAACTAATCAATAACTGGAGATGACCACAAATACTATAAGGAGTTATATTTTTGGATGTGTCCATAGATTTGGTAAAGGTTTAAATGGACCAAAGCTACAAAATTGAGGTTAATTCCTTCCTAATTTCATGTTTCCATCATCAATGTGCTCACATGGATCCCTGAATAGATATACCCTTCAATGAAAAGCCACCAATTAAAAACATGACAAAAAATCCTTCAAAATCAAGGAATGTGAGAGAGTAAATTTATCATTCTACCCCAATGAATAATAGTAACAAAAATTAATAATTTCCCAATAGGACCCAAACCGGTCACAATCCAGCTTAGAAGGGCACCGATCATGGCATCTGGCAGGTGGCCTTACACCACTGCAATAATGGAAAATATTGATCCGCAGCTAAAAAAATTGGTGATCCAATTGTCAAATCCATCAATAGTTTCTAATAAATGATTTTAATAATTTCCTTCAGTAATAATGATTTTTATGATGGATAAACTCCTGAATCCATTGATGGAACGAACTCATCATACATCTCTCTAAGATGTGGAATCCACCCCATTTGGTAGATATCCCATAGGCTGATGCCCACCTCACAATGGAAAATAAATGAAATTTGTTGGTAACAAGGAGCCACCCAATAAAATTTTTCGGAGAATATTAGGATAGAGGTAGATGATTAACTGGTAAATCCACACTGCTACAAAAATATGAACAACATATAAATGGTTAGTAAACTCTTTGAATCTTTTCCAAACTAGGAAATTGAATGCCCATTCATCATTTAAATTATCACCATGATAGGGATCCAATTTTGAACTCCATACACCTATAATAATTTTTTGATGAAGTGGAAATATACATTTATATTTATTATCAGTAGGATGATGAGTGAAATAAAAACCATTTGGACCCAAGGGAGAGTTTACCAACATATGAGATAATGCATAGGGTTAAACCGTTACCATCTATATTTACAAATCAATTTATATTTAAATACATTAAAATGTAGTTATAACCATATATTATTGAATATTACCATTTGAAGGAGGGATAAACATATTTTCCAACAATCTAAACCCATATAGCAGAAGCGAATGAGACATAGGCTAATACTAATGATCGAATGAGAGTAACCTCTTCAAAATATTATAATATGGATACATGTGATATCTGGGGTTGGTGTTGTATTTTTTAATTATTGTGCCAAATTGAATGGTTATGGATAATGGGATATTTACATGATCAATAATACAATTGAACATGATTTAGTGTCTTATTTCAATCATATAAGATAAAATCTAGGTCAAATGATAACATAATAAATTGTTAGAATCATGTGAATCAAATGAATAATATGGTATTCCTGAATCACATATATAGTTCATGAATTTCATAACTCCAAATGGTCTCACAGGTGACATAATATAAGAAGGAATCGAGTAATCACATGACTGCTTGGAAACTCATGATCACATGAGTTGGACATAATCACGTGAATTGAATGATAATCAATCAATCATATGATCAAGTTAGTAGAAATCTAGTAAACCTGAATATAAGATCCATAAATATATCAAAAGATTAAAAAACAAAATGTAGTTCTTGGTCTTTTTAATTGGGAACTTTTGTTAGAGAGATCATGTGGAACAATCCATGCAGAATCAGGGTTGTGTAGGGGTTTGGCTATTGGGTCTCATAGAAGTGTCTCACGACATAAACACAGAATAGAGGCAAGGTGATGTCACTCTAGAGAAGTAATATCTTTTGAAATTAATATATTCAGACCTTATATATGAAGGTAATTTCATTAAATACAATAAATAAATAGGTTGACCAAGAATCAACGTAATCACTGATTCAAGACTACTATTATGTCATATGTGAGCATTTTCATTCCTAAAAACTGATCCTATGTCCATATAAAAGTATCCCCTCTATGGTCAAGGGAAATTGTTGATGGCCTCCAAATGAGCATAAAAAATTAATAGAGGAAGAAATCAATAGATATATGTATTATTTTTTCCCCAAAATGAAAAGGATGAAAAAAGAGGTTGTAGTTCATGAGTCAGGTGAGCCTATATAATATATGTGACTACGTGGCCATCATACAGTCACATTAAGGAAAAAATGTAACGCATAACTCATGAAGGTTCCCATGAAAACCATTTAAAAAAATTCTTTCCCTCACAAATGTGCCTTAGATCATTATCGGTCACATGGAGATAACCAAATGAGATACCCCACATCACATGGATTTTCAACCAATGGGCTCCTGAAAATGCATCTAAAAATTAATCAAAAGTGGTAGGAAAATATCCAAAATGTGGAATCCAATCACGATCAGAAATGTCATGTGAGAAGCCCCTGGAGGTCCAAAAGTCACCACACAAATCTGATGAAATTACCTATACTTCTCACAAGAGACATCCAGTATGACATCCTCATAATTACTAGATTCCTTGGGTATATCTAGGAATTAGCGCACTTCCCATTTAGTTCCCCAAGGAAAAATGATGATGTTTTCCATGAAATTATCACACATTTTCATAGAACCATTACTGGTCATTTGATGAACCATTAGAATATTGATTATTTTCCTTTGAAATTACTCGTGAAATATTGCATAACCCTTGACCTTTGGGAAATAAACAATTACTGTAAAAAACATTAGATGTCAAAGCCTCTCATTTTCATATATCTCTTGCAACATGGTAAGGACATCTGAAACACAACCTATAGATAATCACAGACATGTCATCTGAATCCTATGAAGTTCAGTGACTGGTCAACCTTGATTCCTAAAATTTATTGGGTAAGGCTTTGAGTGTCATGAAAATTCATTTCAGTAGGAATATTAATCTCACATAGGTTCTTGGATATGTAAAAATGACAATATGGAAGTCCTTCTCTATGTATGTATAATTCATTACGTCCATATTAATAGGGAATAACCCAATAATGGATGAAACTATGGGATGTACTACCAGTCAATTAGAATTAGTTGATTCACATAGAGAAGTTCCAAAAAAGAGACTCGTGAGGACATGCGACAACATATCCCTTTTCTAGGACCAGTGTAGATTATCTCATTATGAGGTGCACAATGTGACAACCAATGGGGGCATGGGTGTCTATATATCCAGGTTGAAAAAAGCAAGACTTATAGGGACTACCACATGACCACTAATTACCAAACGATGTGTTGTCCTTTTTTTCATCCACACACAACTAAGCTAGAATGTACTATTAGAGCTAATGATCTCTGAAATGGAATGTTTCCTATCATGTGAGATACCATTGACCATATAGGGAAATCATAAATCATTAATTGGTGCTTCACATAATCACCAATATAGCATGCGAAGGAATTATCAATGTATATGACAAAGGAATCTCATATATCTATTAGTTCACAGTGAAATTTATACAATTTATCACTGATCAAATTGATATAATTCAAAATATAAAGTCTATAACAAAGAATAAAATATATATAACATAGGAAATGAATGTACAAAATGTTAATCATATACTTCTCCTGAACCACCTAGGTCATGCTATAGCACCAGGACATGTTTCCCTTATCACATAATGTTCCTTTGGTGTACTATTTGGATCTTGTGAGGTTCCTTGAACATATAAATTCCTAGAACATGGACCATATGGCAGCACCAATTCATGTGAACTAAGTTTCATAGTTGAACATGAGCAAGCGAATAGGCCCTCAAGATTCCCTCTGAGAATTCAATCAAGGTCTCGTGATTCCCATCACACATGTCATATGGTATGTACAAAACCATCCAATACATTTCACATTTAATCTATTGATTCCCTCAACAAGTGATTGTCAACTATTTGATGACACCTGGGAAATTTTTTTACATAATGTGACACCTTATAGACAATCGATCTTTGTCATGAAATGACTTCAATGATCAACAATCCAGGTATGGTGATGTCTTCTAGACAATTCATCCATGAACCTAAGAAAAACTTCATATGTGACAACCACATTATCAAAATCCATTTAGACTAGTCACCTAGATCATACAATTGTCTTTAGGAAATGATAGAAAAGTAATATCTGACACATCAATGATACGATAAAAGAATGTCGAGCAGACAATCAATGTACGTCATACAGGTAAGAGGGACATATCAGCCAGGTAAACCTCATAGTGTAAGACTTGTTCAAGGTAACTATGGTTACATAGATTTCATTAATAATCCTGATACATAAAGATCCTAAATGAGGTTCAAATACCAAAAGAATCATTAAAGGTTATTCCCAACAGATATGTCTAATATCCAAAAAAAATTTAAAATGATCATTTATCACCCCTTGATTCTCACAAATAGAATTTCTCATGTGGGAATAGAGAGTTACAATAATAATGTCTTTTACACAATTAACCTTCAAAATGGAATGGAAAACTCACAGTGTAATCCTTGATCAAATGAACTATGAGGACACTGATTCTTCCCACAAGAATGATACATTGGATGCCTTCCTGAGGCCTGATCCCAGAATCAAATGGTCATCTGTATAATGTGTATGTACTATTATGTCTATGAAATTACAACCACCAGGCCCTAATCATTCATATTTACTTATTGGTCTGCATCATCTATTAGAAGACTGGGTGTTAAACTAAACTGTGATTAATATAATTCTTATAATAACCAGGATATGTAGGATGCCACATTGAGTCATGGGTTTTATATAAAATCACATCAGGGATGTCCCATTACATATCCCTGGAATCATTATGTAGTGGTGTTGATAACATTTTATCACTTACTTCCATATCAAGAATAGATAATAAGATATTAATGAATTTCTGTGGTTATTTCATTCATATGATGGATCTTTATCATCTAGGGAAATGAATATATGTATGCCCTAACGAGCAGTATAATATAAACATCCCACATGTGAGGACATAAACCATCGATCCAGTTCTATGGTCCCGAATGAACTATGATAACTCTTATTATCTCCATAATCAGGATATATATGATATCTCCTTGAGTCTCAAGCCTCAATACCCAGTTCCTTAGAGCACTCGAATTTTTTTCTCTACACATGATGTTACACTACGTGGGATATGATACTTAAAAAACAATTATATGGTTTATTACTCATACTGGGCCAATCCCCTCCTTAGAATATTAACTACCTTCTTTCATGGAAGCCTACATTGAAGCTCTAATTTATTCGGATAAAGAAAATCAGTAGTGGATCAATACTAGAAAAAGGATAGGGAACCTCATATAAATACAAATGGATATACTAATCATACACCCTCCTTTTCACATACAAGAGAACAAAAGCATGATCATTTTGTTAGGGTAACCAGTCATGTATCATGATTAGGATGAATTTTGTAAAAATATCTTAAATCTATAATGGAGTCTTGGAGTATGATACAATTACCCCTAAAAGGGATCACATAACGCAAAATCCCATGATATCAACCAATGCGACTCCATAAGATTCATAAGTCATGAAAACCTAGATGAACTTATGCCTTTAAAAAGCAGTTCTGTAACTAATTACAAGTGAGGTAACCATTGAGAGTTTCTACAAAGAGCGATAGTAGAGCCCTGATGTACAAGATTGTGCATAAAATAAACCCTTCCCACCCCAACAATCATCCATTGGAAAAAATACGGATGAAAAAATGAGAGTTCAAAATCGCCATATATCCCTTTTTCAGAACAAATGTTGTTTCATATTAACAATTCAATATTAATGCTACTATTTAGATAATATCCGCTATGTTTTTCTTACATGTTTCTACATATAATTATTTATATGCTTACTAAAATCATGGTTTATTTACTTAAACATTAAGAACAATGATATATCATATATATTTAGTAAATAAAAGTATATAATAATATGTAAATTACATAAATATGAAATGGAATAAACCATTCATGGAGGTAGTAGGTCTTGGGTATGTATCGACGATATATACAATTAATTATCATTTTCATAGAAATTATGTAAATTAAATAAATGTATATATATTTTTAGTATAGTATAATTTTTTTCATATATATCTTATAAATTTACCTCACTTATCCTTAATACATTTAATGTAATTTGTGAACTAGACAAAGCACATTGAGTGGGTGGTTGTCCACACATCCACAAATGAAGTAATTATTTTTAAAAAAATAGATTGCATGTTTGTATGTTTTATATAATAATTCCAGAATATTAAATACACCAAAAATACAATAAATATAATATATAAAAAGTGTGTCCATGAAAATTCCCTCCCCTGAGAGTTGGTTAACGAGAAACGAACAACATAATTTTGTGAGGCTGTAGTTCCCCACACAAAAGAATAGTAAATCTGGTTCACATTAGATCAATGTGAGTGTAAGTGTAGGTCAAATCCACAGAATAACTACATATAATTAAATTTATGAAACTAAGGATATTATATAATGAAAATTAATCAAAGAATCTTGAGGATGGATGTTACCTCTTCACTGGGTATCTCTTTTCTGTTTTTAGCAATGAGATTCCTTTGATGGATTCACTCCCAATTAGAGAATTATTGGATGAATTTAGGGGTTTAAATGTAAATTTTGGTATATATTGGATGATATAATGGTCTTGATATGTGAGAATTAATTGGAGTGGTTAGTTCCTTTTTATAGGGGAGGAGTATTGGTATTATTGAATATATTATAAAGGGAATTAGACCCATGTTTATCAGTGAATGGTTACCCCGGTAATGGTCAAAATTAAATAAAAGGGTTTTTATGGTTGAAATAGGTACATACAATGTTTTTTGGACATTTTTATAGATTATTTTGGGCCTTATGTTGAAGGATTAATCAGGTGTTATGCTAGTTTTCCTCTTATTCGCTATAATTAATATTCAATCACATTTGTTAATATTTTTAGTAAAAAAATTGTTGAAATTATTATAAGTTATCAATTATTATGACTAAAATTTTTTAATCCAATTAAAAAAGTTCTAATTATATATTTGAAGAAATATATTAAAAAATAATCACATAGACATGTCATGACGTCTAGTTTTTTAAGTTAAATTGTTTAAATGATTGGGATGATTTTAAATCCAATATCAATGTACAATTTTTTACAACCACATAAAATAGATCAATTGATTTATAGTATTTATAATTAAAATTTAACAAATAATTAAAATAAAATTTCATAATACTAATAAATTATGTAAACATGAAATTTTGAATTAAAATTTAGTATTTTTTACAGTTAATATGAAATTGAATCTCTTAATTTTTATTACCACAATTCACCCTATGATAATTTTTATATTATGAATTAAAATAGAAATATTACTTTATATAAATAAATTTGAAATTTTTTTTAAAATTTTTTTATAATTTTTCAAAGAAAAAATAGAAAGTGGTTCTATTGGAAAAAATGATTTTTTTCCAATCATATAAAGACATTAAAAAAATGGTTTGTCATATTACCAATCTATATTATATGGATAAAAAATTACAAATAATATTTTAAAAGTATTTATTAATATTTTTATTAATAAGTATACTATCTAGGTTATAAATATATCTCATAAATATTTATGATAATAAAATACTTTTTCTTAGAATCCTAGTATTACATATAAAACAAGACAAGTTAGAGTTTCACGTAGTAAAATATTAAATAATCGTAATATATGAAAAATATTTGACATGGTGTAGCATGAAACACAATAAATCATAAAAAAAATTATTAGGGAAAAAGGATCATAAAAACTCTGTGTGTTACAAATATTGTTGCTATTAATCATGATAAATTTCATGAATATTTGGGTGACTCATTGGATGATGTGACTATATAATAATGATAATGTAAAAAGTAATATTCATATAAATAAATTTCATTAGTATTAGTTACAGAAGATAAGACTAATGAATTTTTTTTTTGAATGTTTGTGCTTTCGAGAATGATTTCTCTTGATATAAAAATGCAGTTACAGATGCCTAGGGTTTTCATAAAGTACTTGTAATCATTATTTCATCCCTCTAGAAGATGTAAATGAAAATATTTTCTTTACTAAATTTATTTTATAAATATTCAATGTAAGGAAATCCCTTGGTGATACCTTGAAAATATAAATGTTTGTAGATGTTGGGAAGTTAAGAATTTTCTCTCTTAAGGGGTTGTTTTCTAAAAAAATCACGATTATGTTTCATATAATATGACATAAATTGATGAAAATACTCTTGATCAGTCTGTAAATTTTTTTATGAATGAGAGTGAATAAATGCATCAAATTTGAGAATATAATATCCTTAATGTTGAAGATGATGAATTTGGTCATGAAAATTAACATTTTTTAAAGGAAGAAATAATATTACCACCTTGGGTAATTTATCATCATGTTTTTCATAGATAAATGATTTATTATAAAATTTTAAAAAATAATAATATCACTGAAGAAGATGAATAATTGGAGAACCTTTCATGTAAAGATCACTAACTATTTATCTCCAAGAAATAATTAGTTGATGAACTTAAATAATTGATGGGTAATATAAAAATTGTTAGTGGGTAATTTATATTTCAAATATTAGAATAATTTTATAAATATTCACTCAATATTATAACAGCATAATAAAATAAATAAATAATTCTATGTTTTATATCCTATACAACATGCAATACCATGCATAAAAATGATGAATTATTATAATTTAAATATAACAGTAATAACATATTCATTTTGTTGGAGGGTGTGAATATGAATAAAAACATTATGATATATATATATATATATTTATTAGTTATAATAAATAAAAATTTATTTATTAATTCATTTTATATAATATGAAAACATATAGTAATTTTTTATTTGGTCATAAAAATACATTACATTAAAAATATTATTTTTATTACTTATTGTGAGAAATAATATTATATATTTTTTTCATTTATCAAAATAATATACAAATGATGTTAATTATTGAAATCTTCATATAAATTTTATCTTTGGTCTAATTAATTTATTTCATGAAACCCATTAAATTCCATTTAATAGTGAAAAAATATTGAATTTTAATGAAAAATGTATTTTGGATTCAAGGAAAAAAAATAAAAATTATTTTAAAATGATGTAAGAGTATCATTATTTATGTAATTATATTAATAATATAATTATGTTAATTAGAATATATTTAATAGGTTAGTTTTTCATGGAAGATTTTTTATAATTAAAATGAATATTTAGGAAGTAATTTTTGTATATTAATTAAATAAAATTAATTAATTCCACTTAAAAATATCGAATCATGAGAAATGGATTCCATTATTTTAAATACAAAATGTAAATTTGGTAAACAGTTTTTTTATGTTTTTTCATTTGGAATAGTAACCTTACTAATTATTTGTCCCAATTTTATAGATAAATATAGTAATTAATAATGAAATGTGATAAAGAATAAAAATGACCCAAACAATTTTCTTTATCTTTTTGGATTATTATATTTTGTCTATGTACATGAGTATCTCGAACATAAAGAACGATTGTTCTGTTTTACTTTGAAGACAACTATTATAATAATATATGAATATAATAAATAAAAAAATTTCACTCTATAGATTTGAATGTCTCTTAATATTTAATATACTCATTAAATGATGATATGTTAATTAATAAATATTTATTTTAAATATGAATTAAATTATTTTTTATATTAAATTATTTATATATTTAGTAATTTAATTATTACCTTAAATTATTATGCAATGCCTACATAATATTTATTAGAATACTAGTAAAATGAAGGAATAGTTTTTTAAATTATCAGTATTTAAACCAATTAGTTAACTATCAGGTTCTAGTATCATTGTAGATAAACATGTCAAATTAGAGACTTTTATAGTATTATATTTGAATTCACACTTTTTCTTGATGTCTTCAACGTCAAATTAAATGAATTCTACTAAAAATGAAATCATTGATATTTTAAGAGAATAATATTTTATTAAAATAATTAAAAAACATAAAAATACATTAAATGTAAAATATGGATAATATATTTTAAAAAAATTATTCCCTTTTCCATTAATGATCCAATTTTCAAATTATATATACAATTACAACATTGTTTATTTGAGTGTTACATAAGTTAAGGTTAAAATTTGCTAAGGAAACTATTAAATAAAATGATATGGATTAAAAAGACCTAAACACCGATATAATTTTTAGGAGTTTTTGTTATTTCAACTTTAAAAAATTTCAATTTTAATCCACATCCATTTACATGAATTTTCATTGATAATTATCTAATCATATTTTAATCCTTTTCAAAATTTCATGTCTGTCTTTTCCCTCCAATAAAAATTGACACCCCTTCCCTTATTTCCATTATAAAATTTGAGAAATATTGCATAAAAAACCCTACCCAATTTACTTTTTGACACCACAATCCACATTATATTGGTTATATTATACATAAAATTATAGCACTAGGGTCCAAAATTGGAGATCTAATGTCTTTAGTTCCAATAAAAGCTAATCATCTTTAATGATCACATTCATTTTATGTCTATAATTACATCCTATAAATTTGCGGTATTTTTAAGGAAATAAAAATTTACTTTTACATAAAATAATAAACATAAATTTGTAAAATGAAAACATTGTTATCTACCATATATACCATCAAGTTTGAAGTTAATATATACCATGTTCATGCATATAGAATATAATATATACATCGAGATACAATTCATTTTTTAATCGCCATCTTTTATGGATGGGTATTATAATTGGTGTAATATTCATATATGAAATTAATTAAAAATTTATACTTTTGAAATTATAATTTCACATCTACCATATTACCTACCAATCTGTTTGGAAACAATAATTCTACTCAAGCGTATAGGTGGACTAACTCATCCGTGAAGCAATGTGATTTTTTATTTGTTTTCATACATAGATATTAATAATGATATAAATAATTAATATACATATGATATATATAATATAATAATGATCATATAAATGGAATTTAGTATTTATCACTCTTTCTTCCCATCTGTAAAAAAGTGAAATCTGTTTTCATTGGAATGTACAACCTACAATCTCTATGAACGATGTACGTCATTTTTACATATCTATAATTTTATTGATGAATATATATGTATATAATGAATATTAAATATATTAATATCTTTTCAAATAGTCTATAGGCAATCAAAAAATTATCAATTCATTATATAATGAGACTTCATATCTAAAACAATATTGAAAAACAACATAGTTATCACCGGGATTGGTGATTTCAATAAATAATTTTTAATAAACTGTTGATACGATATTATTGTAAAAGTGTGTTTGATTTTATTTTATGAGTATGGTTATAAAAAATAATTATATAATCAAACTATATTTATAATATTGTAGTTTTTAATATTTGATGAAATACGAGACCTGATGTTAGGGTTTATCATATAAATTACCTTCATTGGGACCTATATTATGTTATCAACTTATCTTATATTATGAGATGTATGTACAACCCCATTGGAATGATATATAATGAGTAACCTTATTTTAATAATATTTAATAATCAATTTTATTTTATTAATTCATTGGTATTTGGATCTAATAGCTACCAAAAGAGTAAATAGAGGGATGCTTCAATCCCATTTTATAGTAGTTTTTTATGATTGAATTTCCATTTGAATGAAAATATATAATACATAATTAATAAATAATATATATTTAATTATTCTATTATGATTTATTTATAATACGTACCGCTTCAAATTTCTCTGACATTAAGAACTTAATATACTGAAAAAATGTTTTCAAGAGAAAACTACTTTATTTATCTCTTTGCACTGAAATCATTATTCTTCCTTGTCTTAGATTAATAAATATATTTTACAAATTTTTTTAAATTATTATTCTTTATTTCATAAATTTAATTTATAACAATTACATAATTTAGAATTTTATAAAATCAATCTTCATGTTATTTCATGAATGATGTTCTTTTATACTGTTTTTACAAAATTATAAATGGAATGTTATATTATAACACATTTGGAATAATGAAATTTCATTTCATCATGATTTATCAATGAGTAAATTTTCATATTACAAGTTCCTATTGTATTTTACTTATAAAATGTATCCATACTATTTTTAATTTTTAATTTTTTTAATAATATATTTCAAATTGAATAGTGTATTTTTCTAATGATACATTCCATGTTATCTTTTAAAAAATTTATACCAATGAAAACATCATATTATGTAACATATGATTTACTAGTGATATTATACAGGAATTAATACACATTAACTAATTAGATTGATTATTATGATGATGATTTATGGATAATTCATAGAATTTTATTTCATTTACAAATGTTACTTTTGTTATAATAACTATTTATTTATTAATGGTTATGATAGAAACAAAATAGTATAATATTTTTTAAACCCTTTTCTTTTTCCACATGTTATTATATGAATAATGGTTAATTATATTATGGCACACATATATATGATTTATCATTATCTGAATGGTGATCCAATAATTATATAGACCTCCAATGAATATGGTAAATATGGATATCTCATTAGATAAATAATATAGTAATGGGGGTGAAAATAGTTCTATAAGGGACTATGCCATGTATAATATTCCTGATAGTGAACCACGACTACTATAAAATAAAAATGATATAACCAATCCACTAAGACATGCTTGGAATTTATCGTTAACTAATAACGAAATTATTTTATATACATATTTTTATTCAAATTTTTTTATTCTCATGGAAATATTAGTCTATCTTTGATCATGTTACTACCTTCATTTAGAATTCATGTATTATATAATACCATGTTGTATGAAATGATTAAATATAATGATCAATAATATGTAGTGAATATATTTTAAAATGTTAGGATCATTTTCTCAAAACCTTATGGTCATGTAAATGTTATGTTATAATCAATATCTCCCATTATTAAACATAATGAGTATATCAGGTCACCCTTTATTGTCCTTCTTTAACCCATGATATAATGAAAATATTGATGTATAATGCGTCTAATAAGGTCGATACTTACAAATAACTATAATGGAAACGATGTATATTTTTTATGATGTAGTTGTTTGTATATCTATGGTTTTGATGAAACAAAACCATTATGGTATGAAGACATGTCCATTTAAAGAATATTGAATATTCATTTAATAATATTTATAATCAATATTAAATTATTTGTTCCCTAATTATGGAATCCAATTGTGTTTTAGTTATTATTCTATAATTAACTTAAGATAACATTGGTGAATACCACGAGGGTATGTTTATGTAAAAGAAAACATATTTTTTTTATGGAAGTGATTGTGTGATTTTTTAATTAATACATTCATTCCCTAAAAGAAAAATGTGGATATGGTTTTGGAAAATTTGTATATAGTTTAATGACCTTGAAAATATTTTTTGAGTATTTATCAACCGTTAGTATTGTGTATTGTGATTGTTCCTTTTGTATGAATCTAATTAGACAGTCCCGATGGATATGCATTTTTTAATTCACGTTTTCCTAATAAACAATTATGAATTATTTTAATAGATAATTAGAAATGATGAAATATTATAAAAATAGTGTTTCATAGGAAATAGACAATGTTCTATGATTTATACAACCTTTAAAAGATTTTTTTAGATACCATGGTTTCTGACTATGAATATTATTGTTCGAAATATGAATTTCCTTATTTAAAAATTTTTAGAGCCTAATGATTTATGTTGACATAGAATGTGATGGGGAATGGAAAAAGTTTCCTCCTAAATAACCAAACTAAATTTGATTTAGAATTTAAAATTTTGTTATTATTCAGATATTGTTATATCATTATTTTAATAACATAGATTTCATGTGTTAGAATCCAAGAAGACCTAAAAAATGACTGTTGTAATTTCATTAGACCATATAGTATCAACAATAAATATTACTATATCTTGATACTATGGGATGAATCACTAAAGTAAATTCCTCAATGTAATGGAATGTTGTTTTTTGTGTGGAAATAAATGGCGTAGGGAATTGAATTTCAGTTGAAAAATTAATATTTTGATTGGTGTATTTAATATACACATGATGGTAACAATTATATATAAATGAATTATGTGTGAGGTATATAGGAATTATTTGATTCAATTCCATAATCCAAGGGTTAACTCCTTTAAAAATGAAGTGAAAATTATATTCTATTCATTAATGATAAATGATTCATGTTATAGAAATGATAAATCTATAATATTATGAATATTTTAAGGATGATTCGTCTTAGGATTCATATGTAGTTGTTTTTTAAGGATATTAATAACTTTTTTGAATACCACGTGTTAAAAAAAGATATATAGGGGTATGATTTTTATGTGTAATTGGGAAATGGAATGGTTGAAAATGTTGATGTAAACGTGATTGTATGGATGAACTTGTATTTTTTTTGTAATTTGAGGAAAACATTATTTATTTTACCTTTGAGGAATTATATTTAATATTTAAATTTAGTTTTCTATGATTTAATTTTAGGAATAAGGATATTTGAATCATAATTTTTTTCATGTGAGGGTAACATAAGGGTTATGTATAAATTCATGAATTTATAGGTTTACTGAAATAAATAACAATTTTATGGTATCCATTGATTGTTTATAGAGGTTATTAGAAAATAATAATTAATTTTATGAATAATTGTTTGTTTATTTTTAAATAACTATTTAGGGTTGGATATGATTTGATGATATGTTAATAGGATAGTGATATATAGATAAACATAATTGTCAAATAAATATTTAATGACAAATATATATTTTCAAGATATATAGGGTCAATATACATATTATATTTCAAGTTATAATTTTGTATTTATTCATGATATTATATTTAAATTCTACGCATTATAATATTTATTGTTGTAGTTAATGATATTTTTAAATAAGCTTCATTGGGTTGGGGTATAAGTGAGAGTTATGTTTATGATGTGATTTACCATGAAGTATTACATGAGAATAATAAAAATAATTATTTTGGGATGTAATAAGATATGTATGAGATCATATTTCAGGTTAATAAATTCCTTAATGCAGATGTTATTGAGGTTATTTGGTTTGGGAGATTATTTATAAAATTATCTATGGGAAAAAAATCTGTGTAAATTTAGAAGTAATAAATAATGGTTTAAACACATTGGATATTATAATAATATGTTAACCCATTTAGTTTTCTTAAATATTTATATACATAAGGAATAACATGTTATTATTTTTGGGAGTAAAATATTGATTTTAGTTCTCTAGAAATGAAAAATTGATCTTGAATACATATAGTTTAGAAAAAATTCAGTGAAGGAAATTTTAATTGATTCAAGGATGATATTCTATATATCATGTATGTTTAGATCCTTATGTCTACATAGTAATGAAATACAACAACAATGGGAAAAAATCATGACTCCAAAAATCTTTCTAAATACATTCATTTCATTATGAATCATTTTCATTTTCAAACCTTACTAATTTATTATAATCTTGTTCATAATATTTTCATGATAATTAATATTTATTTGATCTATTTTCTTTTTTAGTATCCATATATAATTAGACATTAAATTTTCCTCCATATCAGTATTTTCAATTCATAATAATTATCCCTTAATTTATAACCATGCTTGGTGTTATTCCAAATGGACTTCATATTTCCCGTTCCCTCATTCAATGGGAAATTTTAATTAACACCTTCATGATGTGGTATTTTAATAAAATAATTTTCATATATCACACCCTTGATTTCTAATCACATGTAAAATTATTGGTGAAAATATTTATTTAGGTGGTATTATTTAACTCCTTGTGACATCAAAAGATTATCACTATGTTCAATAATGTATATAGTATTAAATGATTAACATTAATGAAATACAGATTATTAATATATTAATATTTGAATCATAAAATAAAAATTGAGTGGGAGGATATTAATATGAAAAATGAAGTTTCTTAACTTAGATATAAATTCCCTACTGAATCAAAATTTATATGTTAATTTATTATAAATAATCCTACAATTTTTAAAAATATATATATTATACATAAAAAATAAAATTTCACGATATTTTTTAATAATTTTTAGTGAAAAAATATTATATCTAAGTTTTAAATTTTCTAAAATGAATTTAATTAAATGAACATACTTTTTCAATATTAATATAATAATTACATTACTATTAATTTTTGTGCCTTTACGAAATTATTTCGTTTCTAGTGATTAGTGAAATGTATTTTTGTATTAAAAAAATATTTTGAATTCATGGAAGAAGAAACATACACCTTGTTTTACTATGGCTTGGATGTAACATTATTTCTCTTATAAATTGAATAGTATAATTTTTTATGGAATAAATTTCATGTTTTATTTTTGTATAAAATCATTTATATATTTAAATATATTTTTTGAACTGATTTGTATTGTGTTTTTGTTTTTATATTACATTAATTTATGTAACTTATAAGAATTTAATCTTTTAAATTGGATCTTATATTTTAAATTATGAGGATTAATTTTTTAACTACATTACTTTTTTTCTCTCCCTTATGAATTGTATCGTTAATAAATATTTTCCTTTACAGTAATAGAAAATCGGGTAAATACGGTAAAAAATATAATATCGACTAAAATGAACTACAACACATTCCATTATATTATTAAAATAGTGTTTTTGTCCATTTACATCCATGTCTCGAATATATAGCCATTTAGTGACATTTTTACTTGAATATGTCCTTTATATTCATTTCATGAAATAATAAATATAAAATGTCACTCTCTTGATGTTATTATATTTAAAATATTGTTGATAATGATAAAAAGATAATATATTTTTTAATAATTAAGTATTTGGAATGTAAATTAATATTTTTTTCTTTAGAATTATTTTAATTATTTTTCATCTTTTAAATTTTCTTAAATTCTAACACATCACTATTGTAATATTAATTGAATTAATAAAAATTAGACTACATGGTTTTAAAATATTATATATAATAAAATTTACGTATCTTATTTTGTTCCAAAACATATTTATATATGATATATTTTAAATATGTTTTATATGTATAGATTTTAATAAAATATTATTCTATGTGACATTAAATTGAAATTAAATTAATACTGTCATGATTTAAATTAATGATATTTTATAAAAGTAATATTATATTAAATTATTTTAATAAATATAAATGTTGAAATGTGAAAATGAAGATAATATATTTTATAAAATGTAATCACTTGGTGATTTATGATCCAATTTTCCCCGTATTAGTAAAATTACAACTCTTTAATAATGAAAAAGTTATTTCTATTTTTAAGGTTAAAAATCATTAAACTATTAGTTATTCAAAATTATACCCTTTTAAATGCAAAAAGGTATCTTCTTTTCACTTAATGGTATTTGTTTTACTTGAGGGTATTTTTTTATAATATTGACTGTTGGATTTTTTTTCCTTAAAAACGACTTCATTATATTTTATCATTTATGTAATTCAAACTGTGATCTTTCACTCCCTTATAAGAGGACAAAAAATCCCTATTTTAATTACACCACACTAAACCACCAATAATAAAAAAACCCTAAATAATTATATTTAAAATTTAAATAAATCATTCTAGAGGTTCTATAATTTTTAAATTACTATCCCTATATAACATAAATAGTGACATAACACAGTTCTTTCTAATAAGAGATAATCACGTGAACCGATCACTTTAATTTTTATATCACATATTGCCTCTTCGAATAATTGAGATTAAACAAAGTTACAACATTAGTTTAATAAATGTACTTATATATTATTATAATTATGAATCCATAATTATCCACCCTATTTCGCATCAAATGGGAAGTCAAAGTATTTCTTTTGTGTATGTACAACTTACTATTACCCCATAGTAATACCATTAAATATTCATCAACATATTTTATAGGGTTTTATTATTATAAATTTAATTTTTATAATATATTTTTGAAATAATTGTACTTGTAGAATTATAATATAATATTTACCTTCTTTCATTCCTATTCATTTATTAATGATAACATCACTTGTGTGTACGCATTGACTACCACCTCGCTTATGTGATGTAATATTTTTCATTTCTACATGAAATAGAAGGTAAAAAGGATAAATTTAAATTTTATATATTATATATATTATATTATAATGATCCTATATAAGTAATTTACTATTTTTAATTCTTTTTTTTCATTATTCAAATAAATATAACATCATTTATGTGTACATACCTCCAACCATATAAAAAAAGTTTTAATAAATTTCATATCTATCGAATTATGAATGAATATAAATATATATAATATTAAAACATATTTGACTATTATAATGGTCGTCATTATATTGATTACGGAACATTGATCAATGTATAAAGGTCGTGACTGCCGAACTAAAACTTGCATGAAAAAGGATTTAGTTATCACTTGGAACATTAATTTTAATAAAGAATTATAATTAAAAAATTGATAATATTTTATAGTAAAATAATATCTGATGTGGTACATATGACTGTGGTTACTGAATATATGTATAATAAACCTATATTTTTTCTCAATGTGAATTTTAAAATAGATGACATGGGGCTATGGTTCATCCTTTCAAATTGAATTATTTTTTAAATTTATTATATTATTTACCTATAATATTTTATGAGGTGTATTTATAGACCCATGAACATGTTATCATGTAAGGGTTCTATTCTATCTGACATGATATATTGTTAGTTTTTGGTATTTGGTTTTCTTTAGAGGATACGTGAGGTGGTTTGGGATAGTTTTGTGGAGTTGAAGCTATATGTGTTCAACAACAGGGTGGATTATAGCAAAAGTTTTATTTTAATCCATCATTAAAAAGTTTATGGATTGTGTTGTGAGACATATTTTATCTTGTGGTCAACGAGGGGATGGGTATAACATTATTTTATAGATAAATATGGTGGATTATGGCATAAGATATTTTTTACCTTATGCTCTTGGTTTTTAAATGTTTTTTGGGTTTTTGAGGATTTACGGTGCAATGGATGGTTATGTTGAATAGAACACATTTCATATGGAACTAGCAATGTAAAATTTTATTTATAACCATATTATGGGTGAGTTTGTAGTTGTTTTTTTATTATAGTCCACCTAATTATTCTTTCATTCATAATTTTTACCCCTCTCAATTTTTGAGGAACCCTAGGCTCCTCTATGAAATATCTAGACTATGTTCTCTTCAATTCACCAATGGTTAAATGTGGTTATTTTTGGGAATCAATTAATTATATCCTCTCTTCTATGTGGTTTTTATGATATCCTTCTTCAAAGTATTTTATGTGGTGATGATGTTTTTTGGGTTGTTTAGGATTCAAGTTTTTTAAACTCACTTATGTTGTGTCGGTTGGTAAATGGTGTTTTCAAGAAGTTTGTTGTTTCTAAGAAATTGTTTCACACCCATTATTATTTATCAAGGATGTAAATATTTTATATATATGAAATCCCTTAGTTCAAATTATTATGAATCAGTCGGTAGGGGTTTTCTATTTTTTATCATTAGGAAGATGGTTTCAGTATTTATAATAATGGAAGAAAATTGTGAAATTTAATTGATGTTTAATGGTTAATTAAATTTCATATTTTTAAATAAATGATATTGTTGTTGATTATTTTATTATACTAGAAAAACACCTCACAAAAAATGGTAGATGTTGGGGGATTTATTTACACTATAGTTGATGAGTCACATAACCCATGCTTATTTAGAATACTTGTAATATAGATAATGTTTATTTTTTTAACAAAATATAATCACAAAATAAAACTATATCCCTTATATTTAATTTTCTGGGTGAATTAAATAAAAAAGTAGTTAAATGTGATAACAATATACATGAATAATAAATTTTCTGTCATGTGGTTATTGTAAGGAAATGCAATATAGAGGAGATTTTTGGATGAAATATGTGGTACTAATGTAATTTGGGTTGATATTTGACTGTGTTGTGGATGGTATGGTGATGATGGGTGTTGAGGTGTGAACATGCAGTAAGGCGGTGGATTGTGTTAGTCTTGTACAGATGATTGTGTGATCTGATGTTCTAGATTCTAATGGTATTATTTTTTTATAATTAATTAAATTGAATGGGATGAAAAGGATGTGGAATGATTCATTAAAATGAGATATGTGGTGAAATTGTGGAAATATTTTATGAATGAAATTAATGGGATATATAACAAGATGGGTTGGAAATATTAAATATTTATTGTGGGTTGTGTAGTGATGTGAATTTATTCAAGGTAGTGAAACTAGGGGTGTTAGATATTTGTTAGTGCTTTTTAATGAACATTCATAATAGGATTTTGTGTGGGTGTCATATATATTTATATATATTATGGTGCACATGATTTTCTATATGTACCCCCATCACGAACCATGTAATGATGATGGCTCAATGGATTCGCAATATTCACTAGACTGTCTTCTTATATATTGATGTGAATGTGTTGTGATGTATCAAAGTCAAAATTAATTTTTATAGATGTGGTTGTGTTTTGATGGCCTATGTGTCTATGGTTGAGATGTTGTGTGTTGTTTCTATTGTAGGGTTGTGAATTTTGATGATACAACTTATGATGGGGTTTCTACATGGTATGAACAGGGAATGAGGATGATGTCCTTCATGTTCACGATAACCTACTATTTAATTTATGGTTGTGCTTTGATTTCTTAGGTATCTTCAGGATAAATTTGATGTGATGGAAATATTGTCGGGTGATGAGAATTATTATTATAACAAATAGATGTCAGTTCAATGAAACACATTTTTAGAGTATGATGAAAAAAAATTAGTGGGGGAACTGGTGAGTGGTACTCTTTGTTGATATAATTCCTTTTCTGTTATTATACATGAATTGTGTAATTTAGCAAATGATTCATATTGATAAAGGAATTAATTAGTTTACTTGATTAGGTGTTTTCTGGTTGTATATTTTTCTCACATGTGAATTAGTATTCACATTTTACATGTGCATGAGAAGATTTTTTTTTGTATTGAGTTTACCTGTATTATCACTATAGGTGTATAAACATATTTTTAGGAATATCGTAGTTAGTTGGAGTCTATTTAGGACATTTTTATCTCAATCCTTGTATTCTTAATGTTTCAATGAATTATCATTAATTTTTTGTACCTACATTGGAGTCTTTAATGGGTATTAGTTTACATTATTCATGAATTATTGGATGGTTTTTGGCTTTCTTTTTTATCTTGTAGATTATCGTGGTTGATGTTTGTCCAATATATGTATAATGTTTTACATTATCAATGTTCAAGGCTCTCATGTGAATTATTTTAATACCATATGTACTAGTCACCATCCTTGTGAACATGTCATATAAGACTTAGGGATCATTATCAACCACCCCTATATTGTTCTGTAATAAGTGGGAGGGGGTCTTGACCGAGTGGATTCATAGGAAGATTAATGACGTAAATGATGAGTTTTTATGTTAGAAAACATGATTTTTTCATTGGATATTATAGAAAAAATTCCATTTAATTTTGGTACATGGCTTTTTCATTGTAAATTGGCTAGGACACAAACATTTAACCCACTATTCTAGTGAACAGACTCTAATATTATCGAATAGCCATGGCAGGTGGAATTTTTTTCATGGTATAGATCGAGGGGAGTTATGAACATCATGATTGTTTTGTGTTAGTATTTTAATACGGTGGTTTTAAAAAATATAAAAAAATATATGAATTAAATAAATATTTAAAAAATACCACACTTCTATGGATTAGGAAATCATTGTATCTAATTAATCTATTTCCCCATGTCCTTGTTTATCTGTGAATTAGGAAGTCGAGTTTATGTTGGATGATCATGTTCATCATAAGAGGGTTGATCCATTTGGGGAATACAATAAATGGCAGGGACCATTGTGCACTTATCAATAGTAGTCTTTAGGGATTTTTAATAAAAATATTTAAAATGATGAGACTGATAGCTAGATGTAAGAGCCAGAGAAAATATTCAGTTATATTCATGCTCGAGAATAGTACTGTCCGACATTAGCATTGATTTTGATTTTGGGATCTACACACCTTTGGAAGACTATTTATCATAGTTATTGTAATGAAGAAGATTTTTCATGGGTTTAATTTTATAAATGGTTCTAGGTAGACTTCTTTTTATCATCCATAAAGTCACTGTAGAGGCAGGTGGTGTGTTCTCTTCAAAAGGGGTCTATGTCACCATGATAAAATGGGATACTTTTCAGAGGAATTATTAATTTTCAAAGATATTTTTCCTTGTGAGGAGTGTTTTTTGATATATCCTGAATTGGTGGTTCATAATTTAATCTAGTATATGAGGTTTCCAACATATATAGAGGGTTAAAAAAAGGAATATGTGATATGGAAGATGCACTATATATTAGGTTTATCAATATAGGGGAACCAGTAGAGTTCATAAAAGAGTAGACATCTCAGGGGTGTGTTTTAAAGTGCTAGTAACTTCAATGTTATTATATGTTTGGAGTCCACCTATGAGGAATCACTTCATAACTATTAGGGATAGAGCTTTTAAGACATTACATCGAGGAACCATGATAGTTTTTTATTATTCTGGGGTTCATGGACATTTTTAGAATCATTTCCTAATTGCTCAATGGGAATAGATTGTTTGATTTTTTTGGGATATGCATTAGCCTTTACAATAGTTTCTATTGAGGTAGTTTATAGAAAATTGGTAGCAGAAATATACACCCCAATGGGTGGTTGAAGTGGGTAGGGTTAAACCTCCGGATTTTCATCAAGTTCAAATGGTTAGAATGATAATGGATATAGAGGTTTCCATTATCATAGAGGTAATGAAGTTTGTGTTGTTCTATTATACGAAGTGTAGGTGATGGTTTAAGAGGGTCCATAGATGGTTCAAGGTACACTCAATCTATGATTTACCCCATGTTTATTAATTTTAAGATTCATAATATTTACGCTCCTTTGCTTCTATCACTCTATTTTGTTCTTTGGGACTAGATATAGAATGGATTCCCCTTATACTGGTGTGGATTATAATAGTTAATGGTTTTAAAAACTTTTTTAATCTTTTTCAATTGTGTATACTAATAATGGGGAGAAATTATACAAGTGGGGATATTCTATTACTTCATATGATGTTTTAATCCATTATTCTAGGAATTAAATGGGATAGTTATGTCTGTGTTTTTATAAAATTATTAAAGGGGATGCCATTTTATTTGATATGGATAGAGACTAGGTGGTTTTCATTAGAATGCAGAGTTATTAGGTTGGATGATGCCAGGTAGAAAAACTTCATTATATTATCTCTATATTGTCATTGAAATTAATATACCTACAGAAGGTAGATATTCTCATGTATTATGGGGATATTTTGGATTTTTTCCCAAGGATTTTGTGATGATACCCCCTTGATGGGACATTGAGTTTGGGATATACCTATAGCATGGTTCTTTTATTTTGATAGCATCCTTGTAAGACAAAACCATATAATTTGTAGGATTTTATTGTTCAAAGAGAAGCTATTATGTAGACGAGTTTCATCTATCCATGATTGGTGTCATGTTTTTTCCAATGTTTTTAACCAATAATGAAGATGGTAGAATGAGGATGTGTATAGTCTTTCAGTGGTTGAATTAAGAAATGATCAGGATAGGGTACCCTCTTTTGAGGATAAAGTATTTCATTAATAATAGAGATTTGTGATATTATTTTAAAAAATCTATAATTGATCAAGATATCACATGTTTAGGGAAATGTATTAGAATTAACTACAAACTACATGAATCTTTAGGTACTGGACTTCATGTTTTTGGTAATTCATCTCAGTTCAATGAATTCACTAGCTGTGATGATGGGGCTCATGAATTTTTTATTGTATAAATTGAAAAATCATTTCCCCATTTCCTTCATTGATGACCTATTGATCAATATAATTTCGTGGGAGGAGCATGCTCATTGTCTCAAAACATTATTATAGGATCCTAAATTACATCGTATCTATGAAGTGTGGTCTAGGTGTTTATTATGGACACGATTTGTGAATTTCCATAGGAATGTGACATCACAACAGTGTTGGGTAGTAGAGACATCTAATATAATGGATATTATTTCTTAAATAGAATTTAATAGTTAGGAAGTGGTCTACAACATCCATGACATCTAAAGTCATTATGAGTTCTTTATACTTGATTTATAATGTCTTTCTACCCCGCTGATAGTTTTTACCAAGAATGTATAGGATTTAATGTTGAAAAATCATTTCTAAGAAATTTTTTGTTATTTGACGTGGATTTTGATCATTTATCTAATTATTCAATTTTGTGATGAACGGTTTATGTTTGAGGTATTTATTAAGGCTCTCCATCTGGAGTTGTGATGTTTTTTAGTGCCCGAAAAATAGAAATTATATTACGGTTATAGGAATATACAACACCCCAAGTGATAATATATTAGTGATGATATTGATCTAGTAGTGGTTGAGTTTGAACTGATGTTGTGGTTGAAATACCATATTGATGGGTTATTTGTGGTACTCGTGGATCACAAGATCTTAAAAGATATAATTTCATTTTGTTATTTTAATTTTTTAGAGAATATTTTGAAGGGGTTTAGTCTAGATAATTATTTAAATATATTCTACAACTCATTTCAGTGTAATATTATGGATACTGATTTATGTAGGATGGTGTGGAAGGATTTCATTCTGAATATGGGAGATTCATGGAGAGTGATGGAGGATCTATATGCCTTGTATATTGATTAAAGGCTATTCTATATATGTGTTTTATTATATCATATAATATTTAATCATTCTATGATTTAGTAGATGGGGGAGTGTTAGTTGGGATGGCTCATAGTCATTGGGGATGTGTGATCATTTTGTCTATAGTGATTCTCTAGAGTACTGTTTAATGGATGGCCAAGACATGATACAATTTTAAGGGAGTATATTTATTTAAATTATGTGTGAGTTAGTACATAATGAGTCACATAGATCACATTTTCATAATCACCTATGAGTTTTTATGAAAACCCATTACATGAGGTTTCTATTTTGGTGGTCAAAAATGAAGTCAGAAGCGGTGGATTTTGTGGATAGGTATTTGGATTAACAGTAGCTAAAGATAGGGAACCATGTTTAGGATTGTGTGATATAACCCTTAGATATCGATGAGTGTAAATGGTATGAAATCTAATTGTTCTTCACCATAATGATTCAACATTATCATTGTGGTTGTGATTTTATATATATAATCACTGATCAGTTATGAAAATCATCCCACTCTAATTGGATATATAATTTGGGAACTCTGGATGTTTTTGAAAGGAGGTACATGGATGATGCAGTGTGGTTCCATATAGTTATGAGGTACATTATCTTGGATATAGAAATATATGTTACCAAATTATTCAACAAGGGATTGGATCATTTTAATTAAACTATTTCATTCGTAAAGAATTCATTACACCCTAGATTGAAGGAAAAATGGTGTAGAATGTCTAGTTTATGAAGGATTTTTTTGGGATTGTGACTTTTAATTAGGTTTTTAGAGGTTGTGGAATTTGTATTTGGTCATTATTTCATACAAGATCATCTATCACATGTTTATTTTCTCTTCACCAATAATTAATTATGAATGTAGGGGATTTATTATCTGTTGTGATAAAAGTATTTTGGGTATTCAATTTTTATTAGTCCTAATGTATTGCAAAGAATGATTGGGAATATATAATTGAAAAAATATAGGTTTAAAGAATAACATGACTCATAGTATCCATTAGTTGATCGAAGGAGGAAGTCCTTATAGTTTTATTTTTTGGATAATGTTTTCTTTATATTCTCCAAATATCAAGGGGACTAGAGGTTTGGAAAGGATATTAAGATTTTTCCATAGAATGTTGGGATCTTTGAGGTGTATGAGTGTGTTTACAAGGATTTTTATTAGTTTTTGTTTCCACTATATTTGGACAGGGTCCAAGATGACATTCACAGGTTTTATCATCATTGGTATCATCACAATAAATAATTCATCATTTATTAGGGTGAGATTGATACCGTGGATGATGTGAGGTTATTAAAGTAAATTGTAGAGATATATGAAAATCAATAGAAGGTGGTGTGTGGATTAACCAGTCCTTTTTTCTATATTATGAAGGTATGGTGGTCTAGATAATATACATCATAGTGATAGAGGTAGATGGAATTATATTACAAGGAGATATATTGAGATTTATTTTCCTTTATTTATTTTTGACATGATATTTGGACCATATTATTTTATCATATTAACTACCATTCTTTGTAAGTGATGAATGAAAAAAATATTCCATCAATATGGATTAGGGTTTTACTAAATCATAACTAACACCTCTTGTAAATTAAATAGTTATAAACAATATAGGTGAGTCTATTTAGGGCATAGTGGATATTATTCTAAAAAGAATGATGAAATACATTGATTAATCTACTCAACTGGAATGGTGTTAACTTCACATTGTATCAATGGTTTTATTAGTCTCTATAGATTTTTATGTGGTTATGTTAAAAAGAATTGGGTTGTTTCCAATACTAGATGATGTTGTGTTTCTCCCTCTAAGAGGTAGTAGTTTTTTTTTGTGGTATATTTCTATAGTGTTCCAGTTGTGTGAATTTTTCCATTTTTTTTGGTTATTATTTGATCAGGACCCTGAGAGGTATCTCAAGGGGTGGTTATCCATATCCTATTTTCATTAACTATGATTTGTTTTTATTCATGAGGGAGAGAATCATTTGAGAGGATTATAATATAACTTTTAATGACTTCCTATCGTATTTCATTTCTGTTTTGAGTAATCGAAGGTGCATTTGGAAAGGAAATAAGAGGACTGGAATATTTTTGATGAGTGAATTGTAGGTGTGTAGCATTAGGGGGTTTATGGAATAAGAGTCGATTTTTTGGAAAAAAATACATGGGATTAATAAATGAGAAGTTGGTCATCTTACGTCTTGTCCTTAGTGAGGGGATGAGAATGAAGTTATTTTACCTCATAATATGGGGGTTTATGATGTAATAAAATTCGATCCCTAAGTGAAATATTTTTAGTATGTTTTAGAGAACAAAATATATTATTGTACAATGATGTATTTTATTTTGTGATATATGCATCCATATGATCATATGATTTGAAATTTTAATTTATTATTCTTGCTGGGATATTTAAATTTTGATTATAAACCTACTTGAGTTTATTATAATTTCATCATACCATTTTATCCCTCATATTTTTTGGAAGAATCCTTAGAGCCATTGGGGGATCATATAGCCCAGTTTATCCTCAATTAATCTATGGGTTCCTATGGTTTATTTTTAGAAATTGAGGTACGTTCAACTATCTTCCCCATAGATTTAATTAAATTTTATTTCATAGTGTTCTCTGTAGTAATAACATATATGTTAAGGGTTCATGTGGGATGAATTTATTGACAATCCCTTGATTTATTGTTAATTGATCCATTGGGTTTAAATTAATTTGTGATTATCAAATGGTTCATGTTCCCCATGTAGTGTGAAGTAATATAGGATATATTATTTTATAAAGGGGATCTGTCATTTCACGTTGTTATTAATCACACAGGAGGGTTTTTCTACTATTTGTATTTGGTAATATGGTTTTCATTGGACTAATAATAATAAAAAATATGAAAAATGAAATTGAATGGTATTGGGGAATTTAATCCCCCATGATATAAGATTTGAAATTAATGTTGATTTTGAGATTGTATGGTCTAAATAACCTATACATAATGGTTTTTCTAGGGGGAATTGTTTCCAATGTAGTTGATGAGTTGTGGAACCCTTTCGTATTATGATTGTTTGTAATCACAATAAGACTAAATTGGATAACTATATGTATCTTAAAAATTTAATTGTTTTATCTGAATTATTTCTACATTGATAATTACCAAATTATAAAGGTAAAATTTCATAAAAATATCCTTCATAAATTAGGAAAATGTTATCTGACATGCTTTTTGTCTGGTTGTACCATGGGATTGTGATGTGTGGATGAGATGAGGGTTGAAGATGATATTTATATTTAATTGTAACCATGGAATTTGGTGGGATGGTAATGATGTGTGTTGAGTTGTGATCATGCTATCGGTAGTGAGGTTTGATCATTCTATGAGCCAGTTTGTAATTTGATGTATTATTTTACCTAGTTAATAATGGAATTCATTAATAATGATTGAAATTGAATTTGTGTAAACGGATTACATTTTATGAATTATAATGGGATGTGAGGTAAAATCGGCAAAATGGTTTATGAATGAAATGAATTGGAAAGATAATTAAGTCATTTGGAAATGTGTAATGTGGCTTTTGGACTGTGTATTATTGACTATTTAGTGGTGAAAATGAATGTGGTGGTGTTATTAGTTGGTTAGTGATTTATAGTAAACCCATATAATGGGATTGTTTCATTGTAATATATATATATATATATCCTTTTTATTTTCATTATTCAACCACCATTATAATAAACAATTTTCCTATAAAATTTCTTTTTTATGGGAGTGTTTTTTCCGAACATCTTAGCAATGAGGATGGAAGGATGGATTTCCATTCATCAAAGTGCTCTCTTCATGGTGATATTGATATTCACAAAAATTATAATAAAAATAATTAAAATGTTATTGTATGTATATATTATTGATTAATTTCCTAGGTATCTGTGAGAATAATTTTTTGTGATGGTAATGATGTGGTGTCACGATAAGTGATGACATATATTATTGTTGAAGTCAATTATAATGGGAGGATGGTATTAGGATGTTTTCCTTTATGACTATGATACCCTACTACTCTGGTTAAGGTTGTGTTTAAAATTACCTGGTTCCAACAGGAAAAATAAGAATTAAAAGAAGATTTGTGGGGAGGTGATATGTGATGTTATAAAGAAGAGATAGATTCCTCATGACATACGACATTGGGTAGTGATGAAGTAAAATCAATATGAAACCATTTTTTATGTCCATTTATTGAAAGTATAAATATTATTCTATTATACAGGGATTGAGTAATTTGGGGAGTGAGACATTTTGAGGATGGGATTGGTAGTTTGAAAAATTTAGGTTCGGTGTGGTTTTTAAATTTCCTCAATGGCACATTTGTATAATATTTTTACATCTGTGTGAGAGAATTTTTTTCCTACTAGGTATACATGAATGCTCACCCAATATATGTAGAATTATTTTACTATTTCCTGGAGGACTATAGGAAAATTTTTGGAAATTACTATTTTGAATCCATTGAATGTTGTTGAGTCATTACTATAGCTCTACATTTGGATATTTATATTAAAGACTTTAATATGTATTAGCTTTCCCATTTCAAGTATTTTAGGATGCTATTTTTTTTTTACATTTGTTTTATGTATTTTATATTCATGTTTTTAATTTTATCTCCTAATATAGTAATATATTATATCTAGAACTACCTCCCATTTGTGTAAATTTCATAACTTTAGTGATCTTCACCATCCCAGGGTTTACAGTTGGTGGGACTCAGGTGTCATTATGTGTATCCATTCATTGATGCCCTATTACATGGTAGTGGTCAAGATATATACCAATAATGTCCTTGTTTTGATTATATTTAATGTATACATTCATGTTATTAATACATGGTTCTTACGATTCAATAGTTACTGGTGAAGTAAGGGATTTATGATCCAATATCATTTTAGTAGAGAACATTTACGGATCAATTTCTATTGTATAGAATTATATAATCCTTATCAGATAATTTTTTTTCATTTTATTATCCTCTAATTATTTCATGATAATATATGTTTTACTATAATTTTATACACTATATGAACTCAAGATACAATGTGATGTTTGTAAGAAAACCCACCATATTTATATAAACAGTCCGAAATCGTTTTACTTCCAAATCCACATTTTCTAAAAAATGATTTCTTGAATATTTTAATTATTAATCACCAAGTACGGTTTATTTAAATATTTACACATGAATGAATTTTTTAAATACTGCTTCAAATAAAATCATTTCATAATTTTCAAAATGATTTGATTTTAGTTTCTTTTTAAGAAACATATTAATGGAATGTTATCTTTTAAATTGGATCGAATGAGCATAATTTACCACATTCATGACCAGTAAATGATTTTAAAATTCCATTACATGTTCACATGGTTATTTTTAGTGGTTTTTTTCTTAATATAATGAACATTTTAATCTTCTAAATAATTAATATCAAATGGAAGGTTATCTACATCAATAAACATTCCAATTGATCTTAAAAATTACTTTTTACTGATGTTAAAATTATTTGATGTTACATATGACCTACTAGAGATATCTTCCACGAAAATATCAAAATTAATTCTCCAAAAGTAGTATGTTGTTGATGATTTGAAAATTATTTTATGATACCCATTTCATTTCTATGTGAAAATTATGTTATGAAACATGTTTTTCATTAGTTATTCTATCATTAAATGATTACAATGACCATATTATTTTCATATGTTATGATATGATGATTATTTAATGATATTTTTGTACAAATATGTATGTTTTTTATTATGTGATGCATGATCAGAAAATAATATAGGCATATAATGAGTTGAATAATGATTTATATGTCATAATATAAAAAATTCTAGAATGGGGTGTCTACAAAGTTAATTAATAGACTATTTCCACATTGATAATCCTGGGAGTGATCCTTGACTACTATGATTTAATGATAGTTATCCCAAAACACATCTATAGTCTTGTATGCGACCCTTGACAACTAAAAAATTGATTTTCAA
Organism: Viscum album; assembly: GCA_963277665.1. Taxonomy (NCBI): domain Eukaryota; kingdom Viridiplantae; phylum Streptophyta; class Magnoliopsida; order Santalales; family Viscaceae; genus Viscum; species Viscum album. Next base: position 1,275,537,711 of record OY728141.1, on the reverse strand, counting down.
CACATATTTGTCTGCCAAAAACATATGTCTTTTTCTAATGTTATATAGTCATGGATCATGTTCATCGGCCCAAATATATTACATACCTTATTAACGAGCATGAATATTGAAAAGATTCATTATTATGTTATACAATATGAATTATATGATTTTCAAATTTTATTATCGTGTTATTATACCCTTAAACTCATGTTATGTTTAACAAATCGATGATATGTCCCTTTATTACCCTTAAAAAGAATCTAATATGTCCCTTTAATATTTTCCTATCCCTATTATGTATGAAAACATTTTATTAATGATGTATCTAAAAATTGATATAGTTATCAAGAATAGAGTAGGAGAAAATGTTTATCTTTTATAAACTTGTAGTTTTTATATCCATGTTTCCAAGTACACTAAACCATTATATCCCATGTAAGTGTATCTATAAATTATATTGAATAATTATATTATATGATGTAATGTCAAAGAATGAAAATAATCGGTACCTGTAATTTTCCTTATGAAATATCCAATATTTCAATCTAATATCTATTTCATATTTTGAGAAGAAGATACATATTTCATGGATGACATGTACTATTTTCAAAATGATATCATTTCTCCATTTTATTTTCTAAAAAAAATTATTTTTTTTGTCATCATCAAATAAAATTGATTTTATTGTTGTTTTTCCTATTCTGAGTATTTTCTCCTCATACATTCAAATATTGGATGAGAATATTCAAGAGTAATAGTCTAATATGGTAACATTATAAATCAATCAATCTTTGAGAACTGATATCATTAAATTAAAAAACATTTTTAATACCGACTATCACAGATATAGGGAACGAATGGATAATAGTATAGATTATTTTGATTAGTCTCATTGATTTTATTTCTATCATTTAATAATCAACAAAAACTAAATATTTTACTAAGAATATCAATACTTTTATTTCCCTATATGATTCTACCATGAACATAAATCTATATATATTGAATATTCATAAATGAATGTTTTTAAATATGTTTCGGTTATTTCTAAATCAGATTATATAGCCAAAAACTCTCATAATTAATATGTACATAGTGAATTATCTACTAGAGCTTATAGTGTAGATATTTTTATTGAAAATTAAAAAAACATTTACAAAACAAATCATTTATACTGATGGAATTAAGTGAAATTGAATTTAGAATATTTATTATAATTTACTAGTCCCTGAATTCATTATTTTACTTATAACATGATGGACATTATCAGGTTTTACATTGATTATATTTACCATCCTCACGTTTATTGTGGATTTTAAATTATGAAAATAGTTTTTATATAAAAGATTGTCATTAACAATCTCTAGTATCTAGATTTGAATTGGACTACAATAAATTAGTTTAGATTCGAGATTTAATATATATTATTTATAATAAAAATATATGTTACAATATATAATTTAAAAGATTCACAATTTTTTCATTCTTATTCCAGTATAGAGAGTGATTACACTATCATTGAATCATGCATCATGTGAGAAGGATTGGTTGCCAGTCTGGAAATTCTGTTCACAATATTCAATTTTCCATTTTCTATTGAAGATTAATTTAATGAATAAAGGTGAAATAATATATATGGTGATATCATATCAATTATTATAAATCTATTAGTTGAATATTCCATTCTTGGTTTGAATTATATTGATGTTTCCTTCTATATTCGATAACATTGAAATTATTTTTCTACATTTTCTTCTTCAAAGCCTATCCCAAATAATATTAATATATTTCAGAAATTCGTTTACAATTTGGTTGTATAAAATTTTCCCTATTTATTTATTCTATGTGACTTAATGACATTCAATTATTTTTTGTTCCACTCCTACAAAATTATTTACTTTTATATGTATTAGTTGTATTTCATGTTCTATAGATTATAGTAATTTATATTAATCCTATTCAAAATTCATTATTATTTACTTAATATACTATCAAACCTAAATTGTCATATATTTTTACATAAAAAAGTAGAATAAGAGAGATAATTTTATCTTTTACATCTTTTATTCAATATATAGAAGAATTATTTAAATTTATAAAGGGTTTTGTTATCATTAAAGCGGTGGGGATTGTTTTAATTACTATTTTTTCTAAAAGATATCCAATTATTTCATATTTTATATTCTTTGAAAATATTTATTTGTAATATAGATAATATTTAATATATATATTTTCAGTCTACTACATGTTTTAAAATATAATATTTAATTTTCTAATTTTATTTTTATACATTAGTCATTCATGTGTTATAAAAAAATCATATGTAAATTATAATACAATGAATTAAATTATAAAAAATGTGATAATTTATCTTATATAATGTGGTTCCATTATTCTATAAGATTGTATTTCTTATTAATGGAAATAATTATATGATAAAAAAATAATATTCAATGTATATTCAAGTTTCAAGGCAATGTATATTATCCCACAAAAGAATATACATATGAAATTTATTCTAATAATATTAATAATATCACACATGTAATGATTTTGGAAGAGGTAAATATTTTAAAAAATAATTTTATCATATAAATCACTATATTCCTCAACATGCATAGAAATACAGTATTTCGGCAATTTAAAAGGAAACTACAATATAAAGTAATGATTTAAATGATGAATATAAAAACATTGTACATAGAAACAATTTATATTAATGAAATGTATCGATTTTTATTATCTCATTAAGATTATATTGTCTTATGTAAGTATTATATATCATATGATAGAGAATGTGAATTTTTCTTTTAATAGAAATGATCTATGAAGAAGAAAATTTAATCTGAAAATAAAGTCAATAAAATCTAACATTATACATTATTTGTTAACTCTTTTGATGTATGTATTACCATTAAATAATGTTTTAAAAAGAGTACATATAATTTCATTTTTACCTAAATATTTGATTTGTAGATAAGGAATGGATAATTAAAATCTACAAAAATTTGTATGAATTCATTATATCTATTGGAGACAATCAATATTGTCAACAATAATCATTGTGAAATATATTATTTAAATCAAGGGTAACATTTGTGAAAAATTAGTGTCATAAAGTATTATTCAATGTTCACTTAATTGTAAGATTATATAAAAAAATTTCAAAATCAAAATTCAACTATTGGAGTGTAAAAACATATTTCTATGAAAATAATGCATTCGATACTCTACTCCATGTATTTTTTATTTATATGAATGATTATAAATCAATTAATATATCTATTTATTGGAATGAAATATAATTTACTATCATGTATCCATCTGCAATTAATCGTTGAAGTTCATTTCTGTAATGACCCGACTCATTGGCAAAGGTACGGATCGTTAGTCATGCTTTCAAAACATTCCAGTAAGATTGTTTAATGTTTGTAACATCCTAAGGAAGGTTTGGGGAGTGTCATAGGTTGGTTCAGAGCCTGGGAGTTTGAGACATAGGCATGCAGACAATGGTGCATGGCCTGCGCATTGTTTCAGAAAAACCGTGCAGCCTTTGGTCTGGAGGCAGGGAGGTGTGCACAGGTTGTGCACGGTTTTGGTAAACCGTGCACCTAATCCGTGAGACCCTTCGTTGGGAGGCAATGAGGTGTGCACGGTTTGGTAAACAGTGTTCCTAAAACGTGAGACCCTATTATGGGGGAAAATTACTATTTTTCTCTTAATTCTATTTATGGCTTAAGCCTTTTATTTCTTCCTTCCCACAAACTGAACTAGAGGGGAGCCCTAGTTTGAGATCCAAACCCTCTCCTCACTCAATATACTATCACTTCTTTGTACATCACCTTATTCTTGATCCTTCAGAGGCATTATAAATTCCAAGGTAAGGCTTACCACACCGAGGCTTCTTTCCTCGGTGAATCTTTCCTTCTGTCTAGTTGTTTTTTTGTAGGCTCATATGCCCAATTTCAAGGGAGTTGAACTGAAACTCAGATCTCTTCCAACATACAATGAATCTAAGGTCTATATCAAATGATCCTATGCCTATATCCCTATGGTAGGTGGTCACGTGGTTTCAATTTTGGGTTTTCTCCTTTTTGAATTATTATTATCATGATGTGGTTTGTCTTTCGCCAAACCCCTTATTTATATTGACTTCTTCATGTCTACATGACCCGTGTGGTATGATATTGATGAATGTAACCTTTTTAGGTTATTTAGATTAGGTGTGGACCTGGATTGGTCAACCATAGGTGTTATTCCATGATATTTGTCCCTTTCTCATCTTTGGACCTTAGTGCTATGTCATGAACGGGATTTTCCATGTTAGTCAAATGAGATGACTTGGTTAGAGGTTGGCTAGGATGAGATAGCCTAAATCCCTTCAATGAATTAAAATGTATGTTTCCTTGAGATTTGATTATGTGATATGATATATGATGTATTTCCTTATATATTTAGATTGAATTGTTATGCTTTTCTATGTTGACATACTTGAGATAACCCGTTCATGGGAGGGAGACATTCTTACCCCGTGCCAGATAAATCATCGTGTGTCGGTGGGAGGAATTATTACCCCATGCCAAATGTATCATTGTGTATGGGCGGGAGGCATTCTTACCTCGTGCCAGATGAATCTCCGTGTGTGGAGGGAGGAATTCATACCTTGTGCCAGAAGAATATTTTTGTATGGGAGGGGGACATTCAGACCCTATTCCAGATGAATCTCTGTTTGTGGGCGAGAGGCATTCTTACCCCATGCCAGATGAATCATTGTGTTTGGGCTGGAGGCATTCTTACCCTATGCCAGATGAATCTCCGTGTGAGGGTGGGAGGCATTCTTACCCCGTTCCAATATATATCCTTTATGGGTGGGAGGCATTCTTCCCCCATGACATTTACTCTTCTTGTGGATGAGAGACACGATTACCTCATGCCCGTGATAACCTATATGTATGCACTTATACACCTAGTGATTGTTCAGAATTTCAGCCATGAGTTGAAGCTGGAAGACCTTCCAGGTGTCCTTCCGGTACGTGAGCGAGAGGGTTGTTTATTACTTTGCTTTACATAGGTGCAGTTTACCAAACATTGTTATATTTTGAACACACCTATTTGGATTACAAATAGACCCCATTGGTGGGGTCTTACTGAGACTTGTCTCACACCCTACTCAGGTAGCCTCCTTCGCAACCGTGTAGACTTTACTACTGGAGGTACTAGTAGGGGAAATGGCCCAGCTTCAGGTAGTTGATACAAGTATGTTCTAGCTGGAGATCCACAGCAGAGGACCGACCTCGGACAGAGTTGCTCGAGGACTAATTTTTTTCTTTGTCCTCTTTTTGTGTTACTGTATAGAATTTATGCCATCTATTTCTACGGTATCATCATTCCATGCATCTATTTTGTATCAGACACTTCCTATGCGACTTCTGTATATATATCAGGGTTTTCCTTACTTCTGTTGTTTGGATTGCATCTTTTCCTTTTTTCCTATTTATCCATTAGTTGTGCTTCATCTATTAAATCACATGGTGTTATACCGCTATGTACTCTGACATGGGGTTATAGTCTCCCCAACTAACTTACCATTACACCGCCACTTCTAGTGTGCAGCCCCTGGCCTATGGGGAGATGAGCTAGGGGTCATGTGGCCAACTGGGCTCGGGGCTCGGGCTGAGAGGCAGCATGGTCCAGGATTTCACAAAGTGGTATCAGAGGTTTTCTTTCTTGCTTGATTTACTATTTGGAAATCATAGACTTTGAGACTGAGAATGAATTGGAACTTATCCATGATCCATGATTGGGCGTCGCGAACCAATGTACGGGGTATGTGACAAGTTTTCTATTTTATGATGTTATTGATTCTGCTATTTATTTTTGATACTGTTTCACCGTTGGGTGCTTCACATGTTTTGTGATGTAATTGAGATTTGTAATGTTGGAATTTTGATTTCAGGTTTCGACACAATGAAATGAGTGTTATGCATTAGAGCATGCATCATGGTAAACACAATATGAATAGGCCATGCATCTAGCCATGCCATGTTAATGTTTTCAGAAATCATTTCATGTTTTTTATTTCCATGCCATGTTAATATTTTTGAAATTGTGCTCACCTTTCTTTCAGTTTGTGAATTTAGGAATGATGTGGTTTTGGTGGGTCTCACACTTTGGTTCATAAGGTGTATGGGCCCTTACGGATCAGAAAATGACATTCCAACTAAACCAATAATTTTCCATAAAGGAAATTCATATAATTGATTAGTACAAGTAAATGATAAATGACATCCAAGTGTGTGTCATATTTTAGTTCATGAGGAGTATGGGCCCTTTTGGGCTGGGAAATGCCATGTCATTGGATTAAGTTAAATTGGAACAGTTGCTGGTTTTATGAAGAATGCATATGGTTGTGGATAGGTGATCATATGGGTAGTAAGGCTTAACACCTATCCTATCTTCTAGAGTTCAAACATTAAATATGTGGGTTTCATTTATTGAGACGTTCATTTGGCATTGTAGCAGTATGCCTCCGAGACGTCCTCGAGTCGTAGGTGCTGAAGGCAGCGATGATCACATCCCTGAGGTGGCGGGCCCTAAGCCGCCAGTTGATCTTCCTATAGAGCTTCCTGTGGATCCTCTTTCTATTCCTGATATGGGCGCTGATTCCCTGTTCTGTGAGAGACACTTTCATATGATGCAGTGTATGAAACATAGAGTGCGACCTTCCTTGATTATGGAAGAGTTGGCCAGCAAGATTCTATTACGGAGGGTCAATCTCAGAGCCTATATGCTATGTGTTTCAGCTAGGAGGTTGTGGGATGTCATCACATAGTCTGGAAAATAGCATGATATGATCTGGACTAACTTCCAGACCATCTTCTATGATTTTTTTCTTTTCCAGACATTGAGGGCTGATAGATCTAGGGATTTTATGAATCTGCAGCAAAGGAACGTGACAGTCGTGGAATATTTTCCCGTTTCACTAAGATACAATGTTTTTCTCCCACACTAGCTGCTGATGATCTCACAGCCACTAGGCGTTTTGATGATGGGCTGTGTTACGCCATACGGTCATAGGTTAACGTGTTCAGGTTGACGACCATTTCAGAGATCGTCAATCCGGATTTGATCACAGAGGGAAATTTGACAGATGTGGAGAGTGTGAACCAAGGTGGTTCAGCACCTAAGGGTTCTAGTGGATATGCTTCTGGGAAGAAGTGGAATTTTGAGGACTCTCGTGGTGTAAGTGGGGGTTAGACTATTTTTTCAGGTGGTACTCATATCTGTCACTAATGTGTGGTGCTAGGACACATGAGGAGGCATTGTACGCAAAATCCAGTGGAGTGCAGAGGTTGTGGTAAGTTGGTTCATCTCCACCGTTTCTCTAAGACTTTTCCCCCAGGGCCTAGTGAGCAGGGATCTATACCTACTCCACGATCTAGTGCTAGATCGGAATGATCTCGTCATTCAGGCGGCTGAAATACCGCCGGTCGATCGGGCTGTGGCGGTAGTCAAGGTAAAGGTAATCAGGCGTATGACTCTCCTCGGTAGGAGGGCGGGTCTGCTCAGTGTATCCAGACTATGTCCGAGGGCTGTGGTACTAGCCAGTCATATTCAGTCGAGCCTACGCCACATGAGTAGTACATCTAAACATCTACTATACGAGGTATGATTCTAGTTGCCTCTACCTTAGTATCTGTTTTGTTTGAGACATGTTATTCTCAATTGTTTATATCGGAGGAAATTATTGGAATTTTGGGCCTCGACATTGAGTCATATCATGTAATGATCACGTTGGATAGCCCATTAGGTGTCTGTTCAGAGGGAATTCGTCATTGTTAGAATATTCCCCTCGAGGTGGGCGGTTAGCTTATCTTGTAGAACCTGTATGTTCTAGATGTGATAGTTTTTATGTAATAATCAGGAGAGTCTAGTTAGTTCCTTATAGATATTAGATTGACTTCTATCATCGGAGGGTGGAATTTACGTCAATAGAGGGTGACACATACATTCATAAGGGATAATGAGATCTTAGTGTGACACGAGCAGGATCGGAACACCATATCTTATGTGGTGTCACAACACATGTTTCCAGTCTTTATCTTGATGACCAAGGGTTACAACTCTCCATTTATCCTCCGATGGTGGAGCATTTCAGTGATGTCTTTTTTAAGGATTTATCTGGTCTACCTCAAGTGCGAGAGGAGGAGTTTACTATTGATCTTATACCAGGAGCAGAACCAGTGACCAGTCCTCCTTATAGGATGGATCCTAAGGAACTTCTGGAGCTCAAGAGTCAGCTGGAGGACCTGGAAGAAAAAGGATTTATATGTCCCAGTACTTCTCCATGGAGATCACTGGTTCTCTTTTCCAAGAAGGCAGATGTTACCCTTCATCTTTGGGCGGATTATCGTATGTTAAATCAGATTACTATTACAAATCAGTATCTTTTACCTCGGATTGATGACCTCTTCGATCAGCTACGAGTAGAGATGGTGTTTTCAAAGATAGATTTGAGGTCGGGCTATCAACATGTGCATGTTAGGACTTCGGTCATAGTTTATAAGGCGTTTAAGAGCAGGTATGGTCTCTATGAGTACCTTGTCATGCCTTTTGGGCTTACGAATGAACCTGCGGTGTTTATGGATCCCCTGAATCGGATTTTTCACCCTAATATAGATTTTTTTGTGGTTGTATTTGTTGATGATATCTTATTCTATTCACGCTCAAGACATGACCATGCAACCCATCTTGATATTGTGTTGAATTCACATAGAGAGAATAATATTTATGCTAAGGTCAGTAAATTCCACTTTTGGATTGATAAGGTTCCTTTCCTGGGTCACATTATTTATGAGTATGGAGTTTTAGTTGACCCTGAGAAGGTGAGTGCTGTAATTTCTTGGGAGTAGCCCAAGAACGTCTTCGAAATCACGAGTTTCTTGGGGATTGTTGGGTATTATAGGTGGTTCATTCAAGAAATTTCACCCCTAGAAGCACCGCTTATAGATTTGACAAAAAATGTGGTGAGATTCGACTGGTCAGAACCTTGTGAAGTTGCTTTTCAGGAACTGTAGGGAAGACTAACTTCATCATCGATACTGATCTTATCGGAGCCAGGTTGAGCTTATATGGGCTATTGTGACACATCAGGTGTTAGGATCAGATATTTCTTATTGCAGGATGAGCGAGTCGTAGCATATGGTTCACATCAGTTAAAGGATCGTGAATGGTATTATCTAACACACGACCTCGAGATCAAAGAAGTTGTACATGCCTTATGATATTGGAGACACTATTTGTTGGGAGAGAATTTTGTGGTATTCACATACCAAAATAGTCTCAAATATATCTTCACTCAGTGGGATCTAAATCGCAGGCAATACAGGTGGGTCGAGTACCTGCAATCCTTTGATTTTTAATTGGCCTACACTCCTGGGAGTGGGATTTCAGTAGTGGATGCGCTGAGTCGGAAACCCCAGTCACAAGTGGTTTGGGAATCTAATGAGGAGTGGAAGCTGATGGCCCTATTTTCAGAGATACACATTGAGATTCTGGAGGGTCAGGGTCAAACTGTTCTCTCATCCTTAGCAGTGACATCTACCCTTTTGGAATGGGTTAGGGCAAGTCAATTATTAGATCTGGAAGTCCTTGTTCTACAAGAAAGTGTCGCTGATGATGCCTCTACAGATTGGACCGGGATGAAGGTGATACTTTATTTTTCCACAGGCATGTATTTGTCCCAGCAGACATTAGAGAGGAGCTGATGAGGGATTTCCATGCCTCAGTATGGGCAGTTCACCCAGGCATCACCAAATGTATCGTGATTTGCGACACCAATACTTGTGGCCTAACATGAAGCGGGAGATAGCTGATTTTATCACTCGTTTTCCACCTGTCAGTAGGTGAAGGTGGAACATCAGCGTCCGGCAGGGCATTTTCAGATGTTGTCCATTCTAAAGTGGAAATGGGATGATGTTTCTATAGAATTTGTAACCAATTTACCCAGGTCACCTCGTGGCAATGATGCAGTATGGGTTTTAGTTGACTATCTGACAAAGGTCGCACATTTATTACCTTTGTGGGAGACCTTCATGGTTGAGGAATTGGGAATAATGTATGTCAAGGATATAGTGCACCTTCATGGAGCACCTCGTTCTGTTGTCTCGGAAAGATATCCTCATTTTACATCTCGGTTCTGGAAGGGTTTATAGAAGCCCTTGGGTACGCATGTACTTTTGAGCATGGCCTATCACCCGCAGAGTTACGGACAGACCAAGTGGACTATACAAGTACTATAGGATATGTTACGTGCATGTGTCATCAATTTTGGAGGTTCATGGAAGAAACACATTCCTGTTGTCGAGTTTAGTTATAAAAATATCTTCCAGGATACCATTGAGATGGATCCCTATAAAGCCTTATATGGTAGGCGTTTTCTCTCGCCTTTATGTTGGCTGGAAGTTGGGGAGGTAGCTGTTCCTGGACTACGTCTTGTGCCGGAGACTACAGAGCAGATACAACTTATTAGGAAGCGTATGCAGACTGCTCAGTCTAGACAGCAGTCCTATGCTAACAAGCACCGGAGACCACTTGAGTTCGAGGTTGGAAACAGTGTTTTCATGAAGGTCTCACCCAGGCTGGGGCAAAGACATATATGGATGGAGGGTAAGCTTTCACCGAGGTTCGTAGGACCCTTTGAGGTGATGAAGCGAATCAGACCAGTAGCTTACCAGCTCGCACTTCTGTATAGATATCGGGCCATGCACTGTGTTTTTCAGGTGTCTCAGCTATGCCGGCACTTTTCAGATCCAACTCATGTTTTTCAGCCAGATGAGGTTTAATTGGATATGGATGCTTCCATCGAGGAGTATCCAATGCAAATTGTTGACCGGAGTGTGAATACATTCCCATGCAGGTCTGTTCCGCTTGTATGGGTGATATGGAAGCACCGTCGGGTATAGGACAATACCAGAGAGTGGGAGGCTAATATAAGTTCTCAATGGCCAGAGCTTTTCATTGATCACACCTCAATACCCTCGAAAGGCCAGCTCAGGGATGAGTTTATTTAAGGAGGGGAGGTTGTAATGACCTGACTCTTTGGAAAAGGTATGGATCATTAGTTTTTCTTCCAAATATTATCTTTTTGTTTGTTTAATGTCTGTAACATCCTAATGAAGGTTCGGGGAGTGTCCGAGGTTGGTTCGGGGCCTAGGTGTTTGAGAAATAGGCTTGCAGACAATTGCGTATGGCCTGCGCATGGTTTCCGACAAACCGTGCAGCCTTTAGTGTAGAGGCATGGAGGTTTGCACAACTTGTGTAGGGTTTGGGTAAACCGTGCGTCTAAACCATGCATCCCTTGGTTGGGAGGCAGTGAGGTGCACACAGTTTGCACATAGTTTGGTAAACCGTTCTCCTATACCATGTGACCCTGTTCTGGGGGAAAATTACCATTTTCCCTTAATTATATATAAGGCTTAAGCCTTTTTCATTCTTCCTTCCTCCGGACAGAACCAGAGCGGAGCCCTCTTTGGAGCTCCCAACCCTCTCCTCTCCCAATATTCTTCCACTTCTTCATCTGACACCCAATTCCTTATCTATCAGAGGCATTGGAAATTCCAATGTATGGCTTTCCACACCTAGGCTTCTTTCCTTGGTGAATCTTTCCTTCCGTCTTGTTATTTTTCTGCAGTCTCATATGACCTATTTATAGGGCGTTGGAATGAAACTCATATCTCTTCCAACCTACTACGATTCTGAGGTCGATATCAAGCGAGCCTACGCCTACACCCCTAAGGTAGGTGGTCCCATGCTTTTCATTTTGGGTTTTTTCCTTTTTGAGTTATTATCGCTGTGTCGTTGTTTGTCTTTCGCCCATACCCATATTTATATTGACCTCTTCATGTAATGATGAATCGTCTGGTATGAGATTGAAGAATCTAAACATGTTAGGGTGTTTAGATGAACTGTGGACTAGGAGTAGTCAACCATAGGTGGTATGCCTTGATATTTGGCCCTTTCTCACCTTTGACCTTAGTGTTATGTCTAGAATGGGATTTTCCATGTTAGGAAAATGAGATGACTTGGTTAGAGGTTGGCTAGGATGAGATAGCATGAACCCATTGAATGAATTGAAATGTATGTTTCCTTGAGAAGTGATTATGTGATATTATATAAGATGTATTTCCTTATATATTGAGATGTTAATGGTTATGCTTTGCTATGTTGACATGCTTGTGATAACCCATGTGTGGGTGGGAGACATTCTTACCTCGTTCCAGATGAATCTCTGTGTGTGGGTGGGAGGAATTCTTACCCCGTGCTAGATGAATCATTGTGTATGGGCGGGAGGTATTCTTAACCCATGTTAGATGAATCTCCGTTTGTGGGATGGAAGCATTCTTACCCCATGCCAGATGAAAATTTTTGTATGGGCGAGAGGCATTCTTACCCCGTTCTAGATGAATATCCCTGTGTGGGCCGGAGGCATTCTTACCCTGTGTCGAATGAATCATTGTGTATGGGTGGGAGGAATTCATACCCCATGCCAGATGAATCTCCATGTGAGGGCAAGTGACATTCATACCCCGTGCCTATATATATCATTTATGGGTGGGAGGAATTATTCCCCACGCCAGTTACAATGCTTGTGGACGAGAGGCATGCTTACCTCGTGCCAGTGATAACCTATATCTATGTAAATAAACCCCCAGTGATTGTTCATAATACCAGCCATGAGTTGAAGTAGGTAGACCACCAGGTGTCATTCTTGAACCTGAGCGGGAGGGTTGTTTATTACATTTCTTTACTTACTTTTAATTTTCCACACATTGTTTTATTTTGCGAAAACCAATTTTTATTACACGTAGACACCGCTGGTGGTGGCATACTGAGACTTGTCTCACACCCTACCCGGGCGGTCTCCTTGGCACCCGGGTAGAAATTACTGCTGCATGTACTAGTTGGGGAAAAGGCCCAGCTTCAATTTTTTGATTCATGTATTTTCTAGCTGGAGATCCAGAGCTGAGGACCGAGCATGGCTATAGATGCTCGTGGACTACTTTTGTTCTTTGTTCTCTTTTTTTGTTACTATATAGCATGTCTGCCATCTATTTCTACTGTATCATCATCCCATGCATCTATTTTTTATCAGACACTACATATGTGGCTTTTGTATATTTATCATGGTTTTCCTTACTTCTGTTATTTGGATTGCATGTTTCCCTTTTCTGATGTTTATCCATTAGTTTTTCTTCCGCTATTTAATCACTTGTCGCTATACCGATGTGTACTCTGACATGGGGGTATAGTCTCCCTATCTAACTTACCATTACACCCCTACTACTATTTGATTGACCCTGGCCTATGGCGAGACGAGCCAGGGGTCATGTGTCCAACCGATCTCGGGGCTCTGGCTGAGGGGCAGCTGGGTCCGGGACATCAGAAGATCTATATCTGGAATATAAAATCATATGTTATCAACTTCATCACGCAATTATGAGCCCCATCATAATATCATTTATTTAAATTTTATCTTATTTAATGACAGTGGATATGTGTTTTCAAATATTATGGAATAATATTATCTCATGGTATCTTTTTTGTAACAATTTTCATTTACATTAACCTGACTATTGAGTTTTATAGAGGAATTACATTTATTTTGAAAAGCACCACACTCGTACATTGGTTGTAGATTCAGTGTAACAATGGATTCATGTTCCCTGAAAAAAATAAAATTATATTTGTTTCTAATTATTTTAAATATTTTTCATATTCATTTGATAAAATAGTTCATATTAGTTCGGGGACTATTTCATTTGAGGTCAAAATGATATGAACTCAATCAAACCCAACTCATTTGTTAATTAACACTCTAAATTAAACTATAAAAAAATAAACTACCAATTAAAAACACAGAAATATGTAACATAAATTTTATATTATAAAAATTAAATTTAAAAAATAATCAGACAATACTAAGAATATTTGGATTACTTCAATCGATCGCCTATAAGATTGGAATTTGTTTTACAGAACTTGTGAATATTCCTCCACAATTGAATGTCACTACTCTCCTTTTTAGACTCATAATATGTTAAAATATTGTTGATAACATAAGATATTGATAGTAATAAAAGGTTGAATTTAGAATATAAGTAACATTATTCTTGGTTAAAAATAATAAATGATCATAAGTGAGAATAAGATAACTATATGGGTATAAATATGATACAAAAAAAATAATACCCTAATAATGAATAGATAATAAATAATTTGTAATGAAATATATTTTTTCTTAACATAATATGTTAATAATTTTTTTCAAACATTATTTAATATTCATACACTGTCCCCTAATACATTTGAAGAAGAATATGAATAAGAGTGTGGAATAATCAAATTCATGAGAAAATAATTCATTTTGAACATATCATTAACATGATTACATTAATGAAATGTTTTATTATATTAAAATAACCGCAATTAAACTCATTGATCAACTTGTAGGTAAAGGTTAACAATATTTATACACACAAAAAACCCTATATGAAATTATAAAACAAAATTATAAAAATAAAAAACATTGTGACAATTGCTAATGTATACGTTGAAAAAACCCTAGGATCATAGTTAGACAATAAGTACACTAACAAAATAACATTATGAGAAAAAATTTAATAAAATTAAAACATCACATAAATTCATTATCTTGTGAGATATTACTTAATTACCATATAATTGTAGGATGATACAGTTCAATAACCAAAAATAATTCATAAATACTTGTGCCACATGAAATCAATAATACATTATATCACAAATAACCCCCTAATAGGAAAATGGTTTTCACAATATTTCTACATGGTATCATAGAAATTATTCTCATGAGTGAAAATAGCCGGCACCACAAAATTTAATCAACGGTAAATTTCTATTCAATAAAAATATTTCGAATGTGTTGTTTGAAAAATAACTTTTAATGAAATTATTCTATTGAGAAAAATGTGAATATGGATTAAAGGTCCTAACAAGGTTCATAAATTATGTTTTCAATGTTTTCTTAAAAGGGGTGTTATGGAATATTTTGAGACGACATTTTCAGAATCATAACATGTTTTTAGTTGACACGAATAAATATTTAAAATCATTTTTTAAAAGGATGTATAAATTATTAAACCATTAATGATACATAGTGTTTACCAAACGGATAACTTAAATATTTAAAAATTCATTCAATTTTATGAAACACCCAACGACATTCCCAAAAAACATAATTTTTTCAATAGGATTATTCGATGATATTGGAAAAGTACTACCTCTATGAAAAAATTATTAATGGACCCTTCAAAAAACAAACTGGATATCAAATATAGATGTGGGGAGGAAGATAAAATATTTTATTTTGAAATAATGTAAACCATTTTTATGATTTTCAAATTCTATTGGAACAAATAAAATTGTAAAAAAAATTAAAAAAATATCCATTCGAAATATTATAAGAGAAATTTGGATGAAAATTATATTATTAAGAACTAATATTCATTTTATATATTGTAACATTGGTGGGAATAGAAAATATGTAAATAGTGTTGAATCCATCATTTTAGAGGATCATAATTATTTACACCAATATTTTCTTTTAAAAGAATATTTATTAAAGTAAAATATATTAATCAAATATAATTTTATAAAAGTGGGAAAGGGAATTTAAAAATAAATAAATTAATTAATTTGAGTAAAAAATGTGGCTGGAATGAATTATATGATCAATCAATATAACACAATATTGGGGGTTGAATTGACAAAAACCCTTACAAGTTTTATATCATTAGAAAAAAATATTTTAAAAATTGATTTCTTATTACTACAAGATGAATAAAATGAATAATTTAAAACTCCTTAGTAAATTATAAGAAACTTCATTTCAATGAAAACATGGCGTGTAATAGGAATTTTTTAATGGTGTTATAATTTGAGGCGGGAAATCCTTACCTCGATGGCCCACATACTCGAACACACTCCCTGATCGTATATGGAAAAGTTAAAAAATATTATAAAATGATTATGTAACATTTTTTATACTTATATTTTTATAAAAAATATATGAAATTATTATAAAAATTAAAATTATTTAGTTATTATTTATTTTCAATATCAGGGTTGAATAATCATTATCATTTTTTACTCATGTCGAACTTGAGGAATTTTTCTCAATTCTTCTCCAGAAATTCATCATTAATATATCATATATGTTACAAGAATTTATTATTTATAATTATTATTTATTTTTAAAATCATTAAATGTGATGTTTTTTATATTCCATAAGATTTAATATATTGATGACAATGTTTCAATCAGTCTTAGCATGAGAATTGTGTTTTATAATATAAAGAGAAAAATGTTATACTACAATTAATGAAATTTAAAAAAATTATATATATATATATATATAATATCAATAAATTAAGTTACTATATTCTTGCAGGATATAAATTTATCAATTTGTTCATGTGGGTTGTTACACAAACCCTAATAAGAACATTCCATAATTAATAGCTGAATATGAAGTGATAAAATTAAATAATAGTAGAACAGAAGAATAATTAATCATTTTGGTGAAAAATAAATTTATTTTTATTGATTGTAATGATTTAATGGAAGAATATATCATATATTATTTATTATATAATAATAATAATAATTGTTTCTTAATATTCTCTTTTTGGACTATTAAATTTACAATAGTTGTTTATAACTCATGTTGTTAATATGATATCTACTTTCCCATATGAAAACCTTATCTATTTAATAAAAATAATATTTATCCCATTATCTTAATCATATAACAAACCATGAAAAATGGTAATTAATGAAGGAATACACACTTCCATGGACGCAAAAGTCCAAATTGAAACAAATATGATGAAATTTTGTTCCATACTATTAGAGAAAGTGTATATGGTTATCATTTTATAAATTAAAAAATAATATAAATATAATTATGATGTTTCAAATTACCCATAATTAAAATAATTTTATATATGTTTCATTATTGAGTTGTAAGTCCATACATACTCACAATTGTTGATTTTTCGTTTGTAAATAGATGTGGGAAATAGTAGTAAATATATATCCCAAAAACATAAAAAATTTTAAAATATCGGTAATACTAATTTTATCATTTATTAGATGGTAATGTGTGTTTAAAGGTAAAATAATGATAAGGAAAATGATAAGATAGATGGAAGTACTTACACTGCAATTTTGAACAATGTCTTAAATTACATCATAAAAAAGAATTACTGTGGATATTCTCATTTCAAAAAAGCATAATATGATGAAATATGATTGTATGAGTATGAATTTGGGAATATATTCATCAGGAAAATGATCTTTCTGGGATATACTACGGTGTGGTGATTGAACCCTTTTGTAAGTCGTGAGAATGATTTTTTTAAATTTTATTTTTTTATATAAAATTAAGAAAATTTAAAAAATTTATGCTACTCAAAAATTAAAAATATTTGAGTTTAGTAATAGAATGTTTTTTAAATAAATTAGGAAAATAAATTAAAATCAATTAAATAAATTCTTATTTTTAATATACACTAAATTCAATACTTTTATTATTGTATATTTTTTATCGGTAATGAATATATAACAAATAAATTTATATTTAATTTTTAAATATAAAACTGACCATATTAAAATATTTTTACATAATGATTCATGTATTGAATTGATTTTATCATATACAATTTATATCTTCCTGAAAAATTAATTTTAACATTAGCGTATGTAGCATATAAGAACCCTTTTTAGAAAACCTATAATCTAATTCATTGAATTTATAAAAAGGATAAATCATCAATGTTATTTTTTCCACAATAAAACTTATTTTTTATATAGTATACAAAAATTATGTATCTTTTTGAGAAAGACCAAAATAATTTTTTTCAAACGAAATTAACTTATGAAAATACAAAAAACATTCTATTTATTGGAAAATATTTCCTCAATTAACAAAAGGTGCACCATATCTTTTCTAATTTAATAATTTTATCCTCAAATTTTTAATTTTACCCATTAAATAAATGAATTGTCATGTTATATTATTCAATATGTATATGAAAAGTTTTTCTTGATTTAGCGATAATGATGAATAATAAATATTGAACATTATATCTATAAATTCACCATAAAATAAATTATTTTTGAAAAATATAAAAAATATATGTTAATGTTATATTGAATAATAAATTAAAAAAATATTTTTAATTTTGTAAATTTTAAATTATAATACTTTAAAAATTCATGTTATAATAAAAAAATTGATGTAATAATTTTATTGAAAATGTAATTTTATAAAAATAACCATTCCTAATAAAATCTAAAAAGAATTCATTAAATAAATAATTTTAATATTTTTTTAGTATATTTGAACATTTTATATTATCAAAATAATTATCGATTTTAAATATTATAATAATATTGAAAACCAGTTTAGAAAATTTTTATTTGAGAATGAAAAATTCTTATTAATAAGGAATAAATTTATTTTTTTAACATCTATAAGTATGAAATGTCGATTGAGTTTTTTCATTTTATTTTCTAGAATTTTTTATTCATAGATACCCTTAATAAAATTCATCAAAAATATCCTGAATCCTTTTGGATCATTTTTTTGTATCTATCAACATGTCAAACATTGAAATAATTTGAAGAAATGTATTTTTAAAAAATCTTTTGTTGTTATACAATAATGATCCTAATATTGTTTAGTTACCCTACACATACAAAATATATTTATTACATGAAAATGTCACGACACAATAATGACATGAGGTGAAATGAATTTACACCATTTTGGAATTTTGTGATTAAAAAATGATGGAAAAAATAAAACCATAGTCATAATCCAGAAGAGTTATAGGATCTCCTTAGATCGAAGAGTCATCATCATAGTGGTAACACAATTGAATATTATATTGTGCCTCTCTTCTTGTATGGTTTTGTTCAAAATAAATTAATTTTACCTCCATGGGAAACCATTCTCTATGTTTGTGATAAAAAAATTCCTAATGATATAAGGGGCATAAGAAGGACAAAGACAGACATCGTTATCGATATCCCAAAGTAACTGTCGAACTGATTTCATTAAAGGGATATATAATCTATGGTGAATAATTTTCATTACATCTAAGAGATTCGCATTTATACTCACATTAAACACTTGAACCTTACACTTCAATAAAACCAGTATTTTTTATTGAAATAATATTCACTCTTAGTGAAGTTATTAGAATCCTACTGTATAGTTTTTACAGCAGTGTATAACAAAACCATAAATTAAAACTTCTTTGATGGTATTGTAGTTCAAACATATGATAAACTTTATTTAAAAAACATAAAAACTACATAATGAAATAAAAAGGTCAAATTACACTACCCATTCTCTTCAACATGTCAATACACATGTAGCCTTAAAAATATGGACAATCAGTTCAAAAACCATAATCACCATCAATTTCCATCTCCATTCCTATACATTAGAGTAATAGTAAAAACTCCCTAACATACATTTTCATTGTGTTTAGAATATTCCAAATTTATATTCTAGGATTTCCTTAATCTAAATGTCATTAATATCTAATTATAGAAATTTTTTGGGAAGAATATAATAGAATATATTAAAACCAAAATTAAAATGAAACTAAAATTACTAACAAGATGTGATATGGAACACAATTGATAGGCTATCAAATTCATCTCCTACCTCAAAAACATGACCTATTCCATAAGATATAGGATTCAAAACTCAAAAATGTCCAAAAAGATCCTTCACTACAGTCACGAGAACATTATAAATTGTCATATTACAATGAATCACCATTTTTTGTTCTTTAAAAAGAACCAATAATAAGATTATATCACAAAAAATAGTTGAAAAAAATCACATAGAATGAAAAAGAATGCGTCAAATAGTACGAAAATAACATCTCATTAATATAAATAATAACTATATATATAGATCCACTTCCCAATAAAGGCCTATCGATGCACAACTATTCCCAAGGAAGGAGTAAAAAATAAAAATAATTGTTTATATTGAGCTCAAATTCCACACTATCAGTCATCTTCTATCTATTATGTAGATACTCATATATTGTTATCTCGTTTTTGAGATACCATATAATGTATTTCCTCTCTTTTCCTACAATATCGACGTAATATTAATCCTTATAACACTTTAAAAAAATTAAATTTTTGATCTTAATGTAATCCTATGACTCTTATACCAGGGACGACACAGGATGAACTACATCTAATGGTGATGAATTGTCCCAATCAACTCCTTACTTAGAAGGGATCACACATTTTATCAATTCAATCACTATGGATATAGTCACAATATTTCTCTCAACATGTAGTAATCGAGTCATTTCCAAGTAATGTTAGGGGTTGAGTAACAAATCCATCTAGGAAAATAGTCATCTTATTAATTTATCTAGCACTCGAGGAACTGTAGTCCTCCACAATGTAAAATACATTATCATGTGAATATTTGTTGGATCACTATATTCAAGTTGTGTTTCTTATTTTTTTCATTTTATATTGATGGTATAAATTATGTAGTACAAAATTTGGGTTGAGTATTATTAATAGCATCCACAATTCTATAGAATTCATTAAAATAGAATATAAAGACAAAGAATGTTTAGAATTACTATCCAAATTCCTATAGGGAGTGATCCTCGTTATAATCTTCTTCTCCAATGCTTTAGGTTAAGGTTCGGAATTATATATGATCATTGTCTCTTTGGGAGGATGGATTTCAACATATCCAACAAGGCCCATAGTTTTCTCAGAGTTTCTATCATCACAATCCTATAATTTATTAGGAACTAATTTATTATTTTCATTATCAATCGAAAATGACATGTTATGGGTGAGAAGACACATGTTATTTGGTTCATAACTGAATTATATAGAGTAATAACAAATATTTTTAAAGATGATTCAATCGGCTGGTAAATTTCTATAATATCTATTTTGATAAATTCCAGAACAACCATTGTGAATCCAATCATTATTTGGAAAAGGTTTAGATATATATATATATTAGTGAAAACCCATTTAAATTATGATCCTCGAATATTTTTCATTGAATATTCCATTTTTTAGGTTGGATAATTATGCTAGAAATTGGAACAAGAATTTCTCATTTGAACTGGTGAAGTGAAAGAATCAAATATCATAACCATATTTTAATATTCGGTTGTTCGATGTTAGGGTCATAATCATGGGTACATTTAATAACATTCATGGAGCATCCCCCAAACACAAAAAAATTCCTCATTATGAAACGATAGTGGTAATCTTTGGAAGAAAACAAAAAAACAAAATTTTAGACGGTCAACAATCCAATATGAAAACCAAAAAACTAAATATCACAATGTGTCTTTCTAAATTAGTTCTATGAGGTAAAACAGTGGAAACTTATCCAATTACAACAAATTATATATCCATGTAGAGGAGTATTACAACATTTAGAGATATTCATATTTCATATTGATAATTATGAAGAAATATTTTTGGTTCAAAGAAAGGATCCTCATTTGGGTTAGAGGGAGGACCCAACAACACAATAGCTCGACTGGGAACAAAATCATAAAATGTTTGAGCATCACATTTAGTGTTTCATCAGTGATCTTTTTGAGGCCCTATAATCCATGCTTAGGATACAATAATCTATCTCTTGGGTTCTTATAATGAATCTATTGAATTATGATTTTTGTTCCCTGGCTATGATAATGGTTTTGGGTTGGGATATTACATTGGTGGTCACACATCCATCTCATATCAGGTACCAAAACGAATCCCACTTATGGGAGGACTCCATAATTCCCCCCAATAAATTACCCAGACTAACCAAATAATCCCAATGGAGGTTTCACATCAAGTAAACATACCATCCCTATATACTCATAAGAGGTCACATATCGGTTTCATATCAAGAACTGAAACCGACACCACTAACTCATGGGAGGTCACACATGATGTACCATCAACATCAACTACTTTTCATGGGATCTAGAACATAAATCACATAACATGTACCCAAAACATCCAAAATTATTCATTATATGGTGCACATTAATTCCTTAATGAATACACTTTTCACTAATGGTTTTCTGAACATACCCGATCATAATCCATTATATTTTACCCCATTATGATCTCTTTTAATACATTTAAACATATATCCATCTGAAAATAATAATAATTTTGAATGAATGACATCACAAAAATAATCATTATATGAATGTTTAGTACCAACCTAATAATAATATTGTTATATAACAATACTATATAGATTTAAAAATGTTAGTCTATTAGAGATTCCAAAATGTTAATGAAATAAACCATTTATTCAATCATCATACATTAAAATATTATGGAATTTCCATCTAAAACATGATTTAGTGCCCCTATTTAAAATAACTGAAATTGGACAATAATAGCTCACATAAGGGATTATCCACTCAAGGAGAAGATGTCATCACTCATCACAAAACAATGATTGGGTTCATAGAATTGAATCCATCATACGTATAACTACCCTTATAGGGAACAATTACATAAATAATAACAATATTGTGTACATTGATACCAAAAATATAATATCATTGGTGAACACATTAAAAAAAATTACATTATGAACTATATAATATCAAATGAAATATCAATCGCTATAAACATTAAAAAGAACCATTCTTCAAAAAACAAGGATTAACTATGAAATGGTGAATTTGACCAAAAACAATCTTCCAATCCCTTCCAATATTGATTTAAAAAAATACCAAAACAAATTTTTAAAACATTTATACAAGGAATCACATGTCAAAACTACTATTCTAGTCCTATGAAAAAATAACTGATCAAAAAAAATTTCAACTAAAATTTAACAATTAATTTAAAATATAATTTCAAAATAATTTTTGAATTCATATCACTTCTTTTAAAATACCATCTTAATCAACCACCATTGTAAATTAGTATTTAAATAAATAAATCCTAATTAAGTTTTTTATATGACTAACATACCTAATAATTCATAATGAGATCCATCAAAACTCATTTTTTCAATGTACCAACATGTAACATTATATAAATCTTTGTTTTACTTGATTAATACTAGGATAATATGTAATGATTTGATTTTTTTTTGAACCTCATATGTCATGAATGTCTGTGATAATTGTATTAGTTCCCAAATATGAAAATAATATAAAAAAATGTGATATAATTAGTATTGAGATTTACACCATCCAAAAATAGTTATCTGTAAATCATTCACATTTCTCTTCTGACCTACTATAGATCTGTGAGATGATATATAATCTATACAACCCATAAAATTAATTAAAAAATAGTTCACACTGAAATATCATGATATGATTACTGATTCAATCATTCATGGCCGAATGAAGGTGTTAAAAATACATTTAGTGGGGTGCGCTCCTCTCTAGACATGATCCCAGACCTCAGCAACAAAAGGTCAACTTACATATTTTAATCAATTTCAAATTATTAAAATTTCTCTAGAAAACACAAATAATGTCTCAATCCAATAGAAGATATCGAATACGATAAACATTGATATAAAAATATCCTCTTTTGGACTTCATTATATAAAACATATAAAATCCTTATGGTGAGGGATTTTTCTAACATTATTCAGTTGAATCGTGTCCCCAATAATCATACTAATTGAATAAAAAATATAAAAATGGATAAAAAGGGAATAATAAGTGGTATATTACCCAAAATATATATGAGGAAAACCACTCAAAAAAATAGAGTTATGTGTAGAAAATGAATTAGAATAGGGGATTCAATGAGTGATCATCCCCTTTTTATGTTCAAATAAACAAAATGGATCCTCATTCATTTTCTAATATGACCCAAATGAAATTATAATAAATTCCCCTCTAAAAAACCATCATAGACAATAGGACACAACATCACCTTCAAATTCATATGGTGACATAACAGACCAATAAAATATAATGATTTAGAAAACTCAATATTCATTGTATCCACATGATACTAGGAATAAGTCTCAACCCAAAACACAACCATCATGCCTTTCAGATTTGGTGTCACGGTGAAAACATAACTATAATGTGGGCTTGACCCCAATAACACCCTAGTATTTTACATAAAAATTTACTTTTAATAAATAAGATGGTGTGATATCTTATGATGAGTATAACCAAGAATATATTTAAATTGAAAATATAAATTATAAAATTATTCAAAATATATTTAATAAAATTGAATTAAAATTGTTGAAAAATACTACTAATTCACTATAAAAATAGCACTAATTCTATGGAACAAATTTGACATATTTTTTTGAAAAGTTTTTTCTTCATATAATGTATTTTAAAAATTGTTTTACAGTATAATAGATTTTAAAATGTTTTATTTAAACATATAGGAATAAAATTTATTAAAAATCATATTTATAAAAATTAAATAAAATGATTTTATGTTAAAATAATTTATTTCTTATAAAAAAATATCTTTTGTGCTCCCAAGGTGTATTTATGAGAATAACATACATTTTTCACAATTGATGAATGAACTTAATTAAATGTATGGAATATATTTTTAGTTAAAAATAAATTATCATAAAATTAAGGTTTTTTATAAGGCAAGTAATGAGTATAAATTTTGTTTTATCTATAAAATTTTCTTTTCTAGAAATACTTTTCATGATTTTTCCACTCTTATTATAAAAATAATTCAATTCAGTTATAGATATTTAATTTGGAATAATTAGACCCGATTATAGATTCATAATTTCTATATAAGGTAATTAGGCCATCTTTATTTACGGTTTTATAGAATAGTATGTAGATTTAAAAGTTTACCTCTGTTAAAGATAAAAATGGATATCAAGGGGTTAAACTATAAAATAAGGTTCGAAATATCACTCAATATTGAGTAAAAATGAATATTTGAATATAGTTTCCCCATAAATTATAATATCTATTAATAATTATCCACTTGGTGGCCCTCTCATTGAAATATGACTTCATTAAATTTTAATGATCAATGAATTAACATCATTTTAACACATAACAATAATAACACAATGTCTCCTTAATTGATATATATATATATATGGTAATTTAGAACGACAATTAGGAAATGACCTTCCCAATATCTACCTAACATCCCTCCCCATGTACATGGGATTATGGAGTTTACAAAATTCTATCCTTTGAATGCTTTAGGGGTAATACAAAAAAGAATTTTAAATGAAGATTCAATTATCATTACCATCCTATTTTATGTATTATTATTAATTATTCATCTAAAAATAAAAAATAACCATATTATCATGATGAATTAAATATCATTTATAGATAAATTTTTAATTTAAATTCAAAAAAAAATTCTACATAATTTCCATAAAAAGTGAAATTATAATGTTTCCCTATAGTATTTTTGGACTACAACCTCCATGAAGCGATGTGATATAGTATTCATTTATTCCATACATTTATTCCCATATGGATAAATTTATTGAATATATAAAATATTTAGGATATATTTATGGTTATATAATATTACGTCATAATTTCCCTATCATTTTATTCATTTCTTATTAAATGAAAATATTACTCATCCGTACTTATGGACTACCATCTCCAAACATTAATATATTAAATTTTTCTTAACCCCAATATAGAATGAGTAATTAATTTCTTTTAAAATTATTTGATATTATAATTATAAGATGATTTTGATTCTAGGTATTATGAAACCATGATGTGAATTCTAGGACTTGAACTATCGAACTAAAACATGTTGGGAAAAATAATTGATTACAAATGAGTGTAGATTATAATAGAGAAGTTTTTATAAATGATTTTTTTATAATTATAAGGGGGTTATTTATTTTAAAATATAAGTGAATATTTTTCTCACATAGATTTTTAATAAATGTACATTTTTATACATATTTTTATGAGAACATACAAAAAATGAAAGGAAATTCGTTGCATGTTCATTATCTCAATATAGATTGATTAAGACATGTTTAATGTTACACACCTACATGTGTTTCTATTTTCAATATAATAACCCTTTTTTCTATTGTATCTTGAATATCATCATATTTAGTGTATTTAATTTTCCATTTAATGTTTTTTATTCAATGGTTTTATAATTCAAAATTTACCAAAACGTTATTGTGGTATGTTTCAGTCCAATTTTAAATAAAATTTATTTAATCATGAATTTTAGTAACTATATATACATAAATATTTCATCATGGTCACAAACACTAATTTTATTATCATTTGGTATATTTTAATGTGAATGATATTATATTTTTTATGGTTTCAGTGGTAATTATAATTATTGAAAATTATGGAATCTTGTTCAATTTTTATGATGATGATAAATATTTTAAAAAGGAATTTATGTTTATGTTATGGTCTAGATACTTGTTTTAATATCATATAATAATTATTTTAAATCATTTTAAGTCATTCTACATACATAGAGGATGCACTCATGGTGTTTTATTATAGTTTCATGTATCTTCCACCCAATGTAGAGCCATAAATTACCTTGTGGAATTGAATCAATATAATAATATAATAGAAGATCATTGGGAATATTTTTGAGAAGAAATCAGTTGTTGGTGGTTCAAGGAAGAACCATTTACGCTCCAAAATACCTACCAGATGTCTTGTGGATATGGATGTAATGTTTATAGAGAAATTCTAATAATTATTTATTATTCAATTTTATGTGTCTCACTCATCTTAAATGGAATGTACTGGGGATTATTGATCTATAAAAATACCATAATATTTAAATCCCCACTAGATGATATAAATCATGTAATTTTGGTACATGAATATCATCTATACTAAAGTACAAAAATTGTCTAATTGAATAGACACTGAATCAATAATGATTTCAGTACCTTATCAAAGATCAAATATTCATATATCTAACTCTAAAGACCTCATCAATTTAGCTCTATCTGTCTTCTAAAAATTTTATCATTACATCTATAGTGATAATAGAGAATAAATTAATTTATTGGAAACCAGAATATCTTTTTGTTCTCATATTACAGACATAACCTATTTTTTATTAAACATGTCAAAAATATAAGATATGGGCTGATACAACAATTTATGTAACAGAGAATTATTTTTTTCAAAAAATATATAAATACAATGGGAATTTTAGTTATTCATTACTATGATAATAAACAGATTAATAAGTCAATATACACAATCATTGGGGATGATAAGATTTGGTTTACAAATATCTAATGTCGGATCTCCATAATAAAATTCTATTTGTTCACTCTTTCTATTAATTCATTTCATCATCCTATCATGATACCTATAAATTTCATATATTATATTCATATAAATTATTTATTTCCAATATCACATATTTAACATTATTATTAATATTTCATGTTGATTTAATTTATTCTATTTTCTTTATCTTATAGATATTATTTTATTTTTAATTCTCCAATTTTAATAATTGTATAAATAGTTAAATAAAAATCTCCCACCTCTTGCCAATCTAATCTTAAAAAAAATGGTATAAAAAGAAATCAAGATTCTTTGTAAAAAAATTATATTTGGAATATTATTTATAGAGTTAAAAATAATATTCAGTTTCAATGTAGAAATATTTTTTGTCCAATTGTACATATACTCATTCTTATTTAATTTATTAGACATGTTATTAGTTTTGAAAAAAAATCACATGGATATTTTACAAAATAAAATTGTATGTCCTATTCTGAATATAATTATTCCAATTTATACCCATGAAATTTAATCAGATGATAAATGAACTCTGAATGTTATAGAATATTTTGAATTTTATGGAAATAAAAACAATTATTATCATTTCAAGATTGAAAAAAATTGAATTATTCCCATGAATTCATGAAAAACAATCCACTATATTTACCAATTTATAGAAATTACTCACAAGGGAACGAATAATGTAAAATATATTATTAATGGTTTCTATATAAACAATATTTAAATTATTATTATGAAAAAAACTGAATCTATTCCCTACATGTATACTCACATTACAAACATTTGAAATAGATAAAAGTCACTTGGTGATTATTTTTCTTCTCAAAAAATTGTAAATGATTTCTTTGGGGATTACAAAGAAATGGAGAAAGATGTGATGAATATAAAATAATATAAAAAGAAATTAAATATTCCAATTAATGTGCTAATTTATATACTCATAATGTATTAAATTACAATAAATCATCTTTATTATAAATAAAATAATGATGAAAATGAATCCAATGAATCCAAATAAAATACATTCAATGCTATTGATGATGATGTTTCATAAGATATTCAATAGGATATTAATCACTTGGTCATGAGAATGAACATAATGATAAAAAAGACGAGTACATCCAACTATTTCAATGAAAATATTTTTGACTATTTTTTTGTTGCATGAAATTAATTTAACAATAAGGGACATATTAGACATTAATTTCCATTATACCAAATGATTTTTAAAGAACGAAATGGTATGAAATAGGTTATTGTTATATTCTTGAGTCTATGATATACCTCTATGAGATCCAACTTTAAAAGATACTCACTACCTCAATTCCATAAGAACCATCTTGAGGATGGAGATGTGGCTAGTTATGATGTTTCGAAATATTTTCTCTTTACATATCTTCCACACATTCATAATAATCTTCTTCGACATCAAATAATCATAATAACATGAGAAATTTTTAATTATTTCTAATCTAAATACTATGTACTCCAAAATAATTAAAAATATTTTATAAATCATATTTATAATTATTTTAATAAAAAAGATCACCTTCTAAAAAAATTATTTGGTTATGAAATTTCAAGAACAAAAAATAAGAATTTAATGTCCCAAATAAAATATCTTAATTGGCATCCTAAAAAATACCTTTATAGTGATAAATTTATTGATATTAATTTTGTTTTTGATCATTAAATAAAAAATCACCATGGAGTCAATTTTTCAAATATTGTGTGATTATGAAAAGATACTACCTCTATAAACAATTTATCAGGTTTGGACATGGATTCATGGGATACACATGGTTTATTTTCATCGCAATATCCTCAATTAGATAACTTCTAGAATAGGAACCCTGATAATGATTGAAAAATATAATATCAAATGAAGACATTGGTCTGTATAAATGTTTTTGATCAAGATTAATATAAAGTTACCTTTACCATAATGTGTCTATCTGACTCCAAATGATTATTTTATGGAGGTTAGCTTTTAATTTTATAACCAACCACCTTTTTGTGAAATTTCAAAATAGGTGGTCATACATTAAAAAATTTACATGTAGTTCATAATCTAGGAAAGAATACTAACAACTACATGTCGTGGAAGGAGAAATTAAGAGGTAAGAATTTTAACCTCATGGTTAAAAGAAATAAGGAATTTAATGACCAAGCTAATGGATTGAAATGGGAAAATCCCATCGGTACAAATACATCATGGGTTTTATTAGTTTAAAAGGAAGGGAATAACCATACGTTATGAACTAACTATATTAAGGCAATACAAACATCACTTGAGTCTAACAAGAAGTGAAATCTCATATATCAATGAAATGTTTTGTAGGTTTCATCAAATATTATATCTAATTCTTTTTCTATGCTAGTGGAAGAATATCATCTTCGAATTATTTCTACTAATATAAATGATACTACAAAATTGGAAATCCATTGGTTGATATTCTAGTAGGTTATCAATATAAAATAGAGATAGATAATGTGTCATGCAACACCCATGTCCAGAAATGAGTAGAAACAACAGAAAAAGACACACTTGTCATGAAAATAAAAGAGGATGTCTTAGTCGTAGATCAGTAACATATGGGGGAGAATCTAAAAGGGACACAATATACTTCTAATTTTTCAATGGAATACACTTCTATAAAAATTAAAAAAATTCATCCACTGGACAAAAAATCGGTGTTCCACTACAAACTAAAATCAAAATAATGATTCTTTTTTGGATCTACTAAGGAATAGCCTACCCTGGTATGGATGTTTCCGTGAGACTCTTTTTAGGTAGGTAAAATTATGATGTTAGTTTCATCTATGATCCAAACTGAAATTACTTTATTCAAGGTACCCATTTTGATTTGAGAGAGAACTCAATACTTGAAACCACATAGTCTACTTACAACCCAGACAATCTTTGGATTTTTGTTACTAAAATAACGGAAAGTAATACTATTGTTAAGAGGAATAATATATAATTACATGTAGCTTCAAATACATATAGAACATATGTTTTATGGTTAGTTTTATATTTCTCAAAAAACTACATTAATAGAAGATCATTATATATTCAAATTATGGATATGCCTATAACAATCGTGGATTCATGTGTGATTATTAGGGATTTTATTTATATCCTATATTCTGTTGATAATTTTAGAAATGTGTACACCATTACCACTATCAATGAATTTAGGGCCTCTATTGAGGAATCTAGCAGAACAAAAATTAACCATATGGGTGATAAATTTACCTGTTACTGAATGCACTCAAATATAATGAGATCAAGAAAATTTTATATGGTCATTGTGAATGATTCCTCTATTGGAAATTGGTGAACGATTTCATGTGTTACCCTAACTAAACATAAATATTATGACTATCCCATAATGGTGAGTTTTATTGATAATGAGAAGTGGAAACCTATTAATTGTAGATTCAATAATGTTTAGACAATAAATCCAGAGTGCACCAAAATTTTCCAAGACACATGGGTCTCAGATGTGTTCAATCACAATCATTTGATATAAATCTTTTCACACAAAATTATCAATATCATAAAGAATGATTTGAGAAAAATAAGGTTAACAAATATTTATGAATATATTGATTCACATTAATTCTCTCCTCATGATCTTCATGAATCCATCACAAGTAATAATTTATCAAGAGTGATTGATCAAGAAGTTGTGATGTAATCTATGTTGCAACAAATAATCAGTCTCACAAAGAACATTCGAATGGAAAATTTTACTATCAAATGAAGCACTGATGGGGATAGAAAAAACAACATTTCAATTATATTAAATGGGTTATAATTTCCAGTAAGACACTCTCTATGATCAAATATAGAGACAATGTATATAATGAAAGGCATTCATTTTCTAGTCACATTAGGTATTTCTGTAACAACCTCTTCAATGGACAACCAAGGAACTGTGTTTAAAAGATAAAATCATTCCTAAATTGATCTATAAGTGTGGAAAATAGTTTCATTCTTAAATTCCAAAGAATATTGAGATAAAGAAAGAAATATTTGGTCCCAAAAATGAAATATCACATGTCGTAGATGGATTCCCAATCACATCTTCTAATTTTATTGGGATGTCATTCAGAATGATTTTTTCAATAATATCATGATTTTTTTAAAGGTGGATCTTCACTCAAAGATTCAATGCGTAGATTAAATATTTGATCCCAAAAGTGGAGAATGTTAGTGATATCACTCAATTCAATCTAGTGGAACTTGTCAACACCATACACATAGTCATTAATAAAATTATTTCAAATAAACATTCTTGTAACTTAATTAACTAATATCCTAGAGTCAATTTGGAATATTAAAAGAAAGAAAAATCTAGGATTTCCTGTTCACTGCCTTAGAATGTGTGAATATCCCTTGAATGACCACATGGAAAGGCACCATTACACTTAACCTTGTCATCAATAATTCCTTTTACAAAATATATTGGTGGTTTATATGTAATTTTTATCTTTGATTTATCATCAATATGAGATTCATCATATCGATCCAATCCCTTATTGGGTCTTATCATATCTCTATTCTTATAAACGGGTCACTGAAAGGTTATATTAAATGTTCCACAGGGGTGATATAAGGATATATTCCTTCAATAATCATCTTTTCCATTACATAGGATTACCTCAGTAGGTACCTTTTTCATATGGTGGACAAGGATAAAATAACAACTATCAGGGTGACAAGAGGTGCCTCTACACCTTCACATCTATTTTTTCTAATGATATTGTTATATTTACTCAGGTACATAGGATGAATAACCAAAACATCATGAATTATCATTTTAACTATGAATGGGTGTTATGATAGGATGTTAGTTGGAAAAAATATGTCATTTATTTTGGAATGAACATACCCACATCATGGAATGTTTCTATCATTAAATGTTAGATAATTAGAGAATAATCTATCACTTTTTCATATATTTGAGTTCCCGTATTCTGGGTAAACCTCAAGATTTTCATTTTTTGGATGTTTTTAGTCAAATTATAAGTATTCATGCCTATTAGATTTGGAAATCCTTTTCAATAGAAGGATTATTTTTTCTTTTCATGAAAGTGGTGGCCTAAAAGTTGGTCAATTACTTCATATTGAATTTTTTCTCTACCTTTATTATTAAATCCATAAACATGATGATGAGGACATTTTTGGTGTGGATATTTTTTGGAATGATAATTCAACCCCGACTCATTGAATATGTTTTTCTTGCCCCATATACCTGCTGGCCTTATAATCCAAAATATTTAAATTTTCAACCTATAACATCATGATAAATTTTTGTGGATGTAAACTCCATTCCTAGGCTTACATATATTCAAATGTTTTTCAATTATTACTATGAGAAACTCAATTTACATATATTCATCCATTTATCCTAGCTTGAGGACTGATTTTTTAATGATTTACATTAACTATCAATGGATTGTCAATATTAACACTACCCAAAGTTTCTCGTATTAAAACTAGACTATAGATATATAAATTGACCAAATTATATCATATGATCTTGATATTGATCAAAACATATCAATCAAAGACTAATTTTCCAATATGAATCCTATGCCTGATGATATTGCTTCAACTATCACCAAATATTATTTTCAATATCTGGAAGATTTTTTCATATGGGAACCATCTCCAAATGGAATGATCAACTCCAATATTTTTTATATTCATCTACTAAATGTTATTCATAAATAGATTAGATATTTCAGCAAAAATAGGTGTTACTATCCGAATTTTCACTTCATTATAGACTCTATAAAAAAATTTCGTGTCGATGAAAATGTCCAGCGTGTTGGCATATCTCATCATTAAAAGTGTGTAGTCATTCATCAATGTTTGGAGGATGTTGATAAGATTATTTTGTGTAATGTAAAATTAATTCTTCTCTTAGGAAATATGTATTTGATATCTTCTATATTTAACCCTTGTATAATGACTATTTCTATAATTTTTTTGTTTTATTCTCTACATCTGGTTATTCAAGAAACACACAATTCATTCCCTGGTGGAATATGCAGAGCAGATTAATATTATTTGGATTAGAATAAATAAGAAATTAATGATCATAATCACCTCAATGCTTATACATCCATTTTTGAAATCATAGTGAGAGTGAATCATGAAAACCTAATTCATGATTAAAAATGAAACAAAATAGTGGGGGACCTCACTATCTTGATGAATTTGAACATAACATGTTAGTTTACTAAACTCGGTGGCACATTTTTGGTCTTCTAGTCTCTCGCCACCCTTAATTTTTTGGATTTAATGTAGAACTAATGGAGAAAATATGTGAAATCTAGGTCCATTCAGATCAAGGAAGTTCTAATGGAAGATTATATTAAGCGATGCTGAATTATCATGGAATCCATGTGATAATGTTGAAAATATCATAGGGAGGAATGTTCAGATCCTCAATTATTCAAAGGGGAGTAGGAATATGAGGTGTGGAGTTACTTTGGGGAGCTCATAACCATATCATCTCCAAACATGGCAGATCATCCCTTCATGGTTCGCAGGTACCATGGCATGGGAGATGGGGCCCTATAGAGAATGGCCTAGACAATCGTGATGCATTTTGGATGCTAGTGCCTCTCGCTAGAAAAGAAATACGGATATATGAGGCAGTTCACTCATCAAGAAGATCTATAATTATTCGAAAAAAACTAATAATTTATAATCAATGGTTTTTTGAAATTGTACGGAGACCCCATCTCTACAATGATTACATAAGGTATTCAAAACACCAAACCAAAAAACATTAGTTCAAGGAATAACGAGGTCTGATGGATACCACCCTTGAGGGGTATGAAATTGAACACTGAAATGTCTTGTATATTGGGAGATATGTGTGGAAGGGGAATGGTGAGGGGAACCAATGGTTCAATCATCACAGTGTTCACTACCTGGATGGGCGAGGGATCTTCACTACAAGTAGACACCCTATAAATGATCATGGGATATAGGATATGTATCTAGAGGAGGTATGAAATAACGGAGGTCGAAATAGATTCACTAATTCTACTCAATTCACTACTTTGAATCAGTTTTACTCATTGGTTGATATCCTATTCCACCAAGAATTGTTAAGGTTTCCATAGAAACAATATCAATATAACCTAAACATAATAGGAGTGTAACAATGCTTTGGATCACATGGCCTCACTCGATGAACATGGATCAAGGAACATATGTCATCATTTCTTGAACAACCTTAAACCTGAGAGGGTTATATTTATTATAGGATATGCCCATGGTGTCCATTATTTTAGGCTTCATTGTGATCCTATCTTATTGGATGACTTTTTCCAGGTGTGTCTTTCTTGTACAATATTTTTATTCGAATAAAACAAGATATGATGTTCAATGATGATGTGGAGGAAATAATCAATGGCACTTTTGGCTATGTCATATCATTGGAAGAGGAAATAATTGGATTTATAAGAGTAGTCTGCTTTGAAATGAGAATAAATTGGAATAACATATGTTTTGAATTTGACTCTATTACTATTGTTCAAGCTATAAATATGGGAATGATTCTACTCTTATGTATGATGATAATGAGATGAGATAATTTCCTGGACAATATTTCTTTTTTTCCTATGGTAGCGTTCTGGTAAAAGACCAAAAAAACAAATATTATTAAAAAAAAGAGGATACACAAGTACAAAATTTCAAATTTTTTTAACATCCCAGACATAAAGAGGGAGTAACTCTGGAGGAAGATCATCCATCCAATACAGATCATGGGTAACACCAAAATTAGCAAGACCATCAACAATCCTATTAGATTCAAGGTAGGTGTGTGTGGCGATGAAGCTGAGGCCAGCCAGAGTGTTGAAGCAATCCATCCAAAATGAAGTGAGAGTTAAAGCAAGGTGGATGGTACGATTCCAAAAAGCCTGAACGATGGTAGTGGAGTCGCTCTCAATATAGATGCAGTTCTAGTTGTGATGATTGGAAAAATAAATGGCATGAATAACGGCCATCATCTGAGATTCCAGGGAAGTGGATGAACTGCATGAGCCAAAGAAGCAACCAAACATCTGGTCTAAATGATTTTTGAAGATGGCACCACAACCCGCTGGTCCAGGGTTTCCTTTAGAGGCTCCATCCACTTTGACTTTAATCAAGCATGGGGTGGGGATCCAAAATACTTCATGATTATAATTAGGGAAGGGATATTTCCCATCCACCCTAACTCATCTGAGAATCTCAAAGTCATTAACCGAGTTGTTGCGATGATCTTTTTGGATCGAAGCCGCTTCTCGAATGGCCATGAGGATTCTCACATTTCCTGCATTAATTTTAAATGCGTTATTACGAAAAATAAAATCATTTATACCATACCATATTACATGACGAAGCTCCGCTAAGGTTGCAACCAAAATATTTTTTAGTTTCTTGGAGATAGATAAGTCCATGCATCGTTGAATCTGCATGGTAATGGAGTCACTAAGCAACCATCTACACTCAAAAATATAAAGAATGTAATGCCAAAGAGCAATTTCTGTGTCACAAGAAAGAAAAATATGATTTATATCCTCTCGACGCTGATTGTAAATGTGGAATTGTGAACATAGAATGATCCCAAAAGTTTGTAGACAAGTATCCATGGGAATTATATTATGAACAATCTTCCAAACTAATTTAAATCTCGAGGGTTTTAACCAGGCTTTATTAAAGTTACAAAACCAAGAAAAATTATTTTCAACATTATTGAATAAATGATTAGTGTAATTTTTGGAATGAAGAATCCCATTGTGCGTAGGTTCCCAAATAAGAAAATAATTTGTATTAATGAAGTGATATATCTCAACTATTTGGTTAACATGCTCAGGAAGATATGGGTTTTTCATATTCATGACAGTTTTAATAGAGTACTGATAGTGGGGAGGAGAAAAGTTGTTCTCCATCAAAGAGAACATAGGAACACCAGTTTAGTTATCAAGCCATAATTTTATGTTGTAATCCTTATTGTCTATCCATATTGAGTTTTTCATAATATAATTTATTGTTTTTCTGATAGAGGGCCATATAAAGGACGTAAGGAAGTGAAAATCCTTATTTATAGGTTTATCAAGAAAATGAGTCCTATGAAAATCTATTGAGGGAGAGGTGTTATGAATGAGATTACATGTAAGCCTTTCTTGAAGAGCTTCGTCCAAATTAGAGAGATTTTTTATACTTATCCCCCCATTATCAATAGGTTTGCAGCAAGAGATGCAGGGGACAATCACCAGTTTTCTCTCCAACGTACTTCCAGTCCAAAAAAAAATTTTAATACCAACATTAATGCATTTTAAAAGACTATTTGGGCATTTATAAATCATAATTATGTAAACCCTTTTTGAAACAATGGTAGATTTAACCAAAGAAATTCATCCATCCATCAAACGATTTTTACCCTTGTAGGATGAAAGATGATGAAGTGTTTGATCGGTAATGTAAGAAAAATAATTCGCTTTCGGTCTAGCCCAGAAGATGGGCACTCCAAGGTAAGAGAAAGGATGTGAGCCTTCTTTGACACACTATTACAAAATCGGGCATTAGAGACCGTCATTGGCGGTCGCTATAGGCCTATAGTGACCGCCTAGTGACCGCCATCGGCGGTCGCTTCAGCTTCGTCGTTGTAGGCCAATAGCGACTGCCGATGGTGGTCGCTACCCTGGGAATTTTTTTTTAAAATTCCTACTGAAAGAAATATATATATATATATATATATTTATTAAATAATATATATATATATATATATATTAAAGAAAATATTTATATATATAATATTAAATAAAATGTTTTAAATATATATATATAATATGTTTTAAATATTTTAATATATATATATATATTAATGAAATATATATATATATATTAATGAAATATATATATATATATATATATAATATTAAATAAAATATTTTTCATTTTTTTAATGAAATGTATGAATTGTGTTTTTTTCTCCACGGTGCAAAATCAGAGATAAAACAAGATAAAAATCATAAAAAATGGAAAACAATTTCAAACAGCATAAACATCAAGGTCATCATAAACAATAAATGATAAACGTGCTTCAACGATCAGAGTAGGTCCATCCATTTCAATCTTCTGCTTCCATAAACTTACAATAAGATAAAAAAACAAAAAAACAAAACAAACGTAAATTGGACATAATTATTCCGTTATTTTATACATATGATAAAATTAAATATGACATAAAATCATGGTTCTATAATAATTTAAAACCCCCAATTTAGGAAATTCTATCATTTCATGTCATTCGGAGCATGTTTGCTCCGAATTCGACCCTCTCACACCATTTTTGGCGTTTTATGACACCAGAAAAATGTTTCTGGTCACCGCCGTCAAACGACACCTCTGATTGACATGGCTTCGGCACGAAAATTTTACAAATCACACAACGACTATTTTCGTACGGTTTCATGTCATTCTGTGGTCGTTCGGGTGGTTTTGACCCCCCAACGCGCCATTTTAGCGCGCGCCGAGCTGCTGAAAACAGCACAATCGGCCATACTGTGCCCACCGCACATCCTATGGGCGTTCCGTCTCCTCTAACACATCAAGAATAACATTCCTAATGTTTTCGTGTGGTTTCAGGTCATTCGGAGCACGTTTGCTCCGAATTCGACTGTCTCACCTCGTTTTTGGTGTTTTATGACACCAGAAACGCGTTTTCGGTCACCTTCATCAAACAACACCTCCGATTGACGTCTCGTTTGCATGAACATTTCTCAAATCACACAAAGGATGTTTTTGTACGGTTTCATGGAATTCCGAGTTCGTTCGGGTGGTTTTTACCCCACAACGCGCCATTTTAGCTCGCGCCTAGCTGTTGAAAATGACACAATTGGCCGTACCGCGCGTACCACACGTCCGATTGGAGTTCCGTCTCCTCCTAAACATCACGAATAATATTCATAATGTTTTCGTGTGGTTTCAGGTCATTCGGAGCACGTTTTCTCCAAATTCGACCATCTCATTCCGTTTTTTGGTGTTTTATGACAACAGAAACATGTTTCTGGTCACCTCCCTCAAACGACACCTCCGATTGACGTGTAATAGGAACGACCATTTAAAAAATCACACAATGGATGTTGTCATATGTTTTCATGGAATTCCGAGGTCATTCATGTGGTTTTGACCCCCCAACGCGCCATTTTTGCGCACACCGAGCTACTAAAAACGACACAATCAGCCGTACCACGCACACCGCACGTCCTATGGGTGTTCTATCTCCCCCTACACGTCACGAATAATATTCCTAATGTTTTTTTGTGGTTTCAGGTCGTTCGGAGCACGTTTCTACGAATTTGACCGTCTCACACCGTTTTTGGTGTTTTGTGACAACGAAAATGCATTTCCGGTCACTGCCATCAAACGACACCTCCGATTGACGTGTCGTTGGCATGACCATTTCACAAATCAGACAACAAATGATGTCGTACGGTTACATGGAATTCCGAGGTTGTTAGGGTGGTTTTAACCCCCCATCGCGCCATCTTAGCGCGCGCCGAGCTTGTGAAAATGACACAATCGGTCGTACCATGCACACCACACATCCAATGGGCATTCCGTCTCCTCTTACACGTCCCGAAAAATATTCCTAATTTTTTAGTGTGGTTTCAGGTCATTTGTAGCACGTTTGCTCCAAATTCGATCGTCTCACGCCGTTTTTGGTGTTTTATGACACTGGAAACGCGTTTCTGGTCAACGCCGTCCAACAATACCTCCGATTGACGTGCTGTTGGCACGACCATTTCACAAATCACACAACAACTATTGTCGAATGGTTTCATGGAATTCCATGGTTGTTCATGTGGTTTTGACCCCCAACGCTCCATTTTAGTGCCTGTCGAGCTGCTGAAAACGACACAATCGGTCGTACTGTGCGCACTGCAAGTCCGATGGGCGTTCTGTCTCCTCTTACATGTCAATAATAACATTACTAATGTTTTTGTGTGGTTTCAAATCATTCAGAGCACATTTTCTCCGAATTCGACTGTCTCACGCCGTTTTTGGTGTTTTATGACACTGGAAACGTGTTTCTGGTCACTGCTGTCAAACGACACCTCCGATTGACGTGTCGTTGGCATGATCATTTCCCAAATCACACAACGGCTGTTGTTGTATGGTTTCATGGAATTCCGAGGTCATTCGTGTGGATTTGACCCCAAATGCGCCATTTTAGCGCGCGTCGAGCTGCTGAAAACGACCCAATCGGTGGTACCATGTGCACCGCACGTCCGATGGGCGTTCTGTATCCTCCTACACGTCAAAAATAATATTCCTAATGTTTTTGTGTTGTTTCAGGTCATTCAGAGCCCGTTTTCTATGAATGCGATCGTTCACGCCGTTTTTGTTGTTTTGTGACACCAGAAACGCGTTTCCGGTCACCACCATCAAACGACACCTCCGATTGACGTGCCGTCGGCACGACCATTTCAAAAATCACACAACGGCTATTTTAGTACGGTTTCATGGAATTCCTAGGTCATTCGTGTGGTTTTGACCCCCTAACGCGCCATTTTAACGCGCGGTGAGCTGCTGAAAACGACACAATCGGACATACCGTGTGAACCGCACGTCCGATGGGCGTTCTGTCTCCTCCTACACATCAAGAATAATATTTATAATGTTTTCGTGTTGTTTCAGGTCATTAAGAGCATGTTTTCTCCGAATTCGACCGTCTCACGCTGTTTTTGGTGTTTTATGAAACCAGATACGCATTTCCAGTCACCGCCTTCAAAAGACACCTCCAATTGACGTTCTGTTGGCACAACCATTTTATAAAAATCACACAACGGCTGTTGTCATATGGTTTCATGGCATTTCGATGTCGTTCGGGTGGTTTTGACCCCCCAATGGGGCCATTTTAGTGCACTCCGAGCTGCTGAAAACGACACAATCAGTCGTACCGCGCACACCGCACGTCCGATGGGAGTTCTGTCTCCTCCTACACATCAAGAATAATATAACTAATGTTTACGTGTGTTTTCAGGTCATTCAGAGCATGTTTTCTCCGAATTCGACCGTCTCATGCAATATTTGGTGTTTTGTGACACCAGAAACGCGTTTCTGGTCACCGCCGTCAAACAACACCTCCAATTGACATGCCGTTAGCACGAACATTTCACAAATCACACAACGGATATTGTCGTACGGTTTTATGGCATTCTGAGGTCGTTCGGGTGGGGTTGACGCCCCAACGCGCCATTTTAGCGCGCTCCGATCTGCTAAAAATGACACAATCGGCCGTACCGTGTGCACCGCACGTCTGATGGGTGTTCTATCTCCACCTACACGTCACAAATAATATTCCTAATGTTTTCGTGTGGTTTCAGGTCATTTAGAGCACTTTTGCTCAGAATTCGACCATCTCAAGCCATTTTTGGTGTTTTATGACACCAGAAACGCGTTTTGGGTCACTGCCGTCAAACGACACCTCCGATTGATGTGTCGTTGGTAGGAACATTTCAAAAATCACACAACGGATGTTGTTGTACAGTTTCATGGAATTCCAAGGTCGTTTGGGTGGTTTTGACCCCCCAACGTGCCATTTTAGCGCGCGTCGAGCTGCTGAAAACGACACAATCGGCCGTACCGCACGCACCGCATGTATGATGGGCATTCTATCTCCTCTTACACGTCACGAATAATATTCCTAATGTTTTTGTGTGGTTTCAGGTCATTAGGAGCACATTTTCTCCGAATTCGACCGTCTCACACCGTTTTTGTGTTTTATAACACCGGAAACGCGATTCTGGTCACCACCATCAAACGACACCACCGATTGACGTGTCGTCAGAATGACCATTTCAAAAATCACACAACGGATGTTGTCGTACGGTTTCATGGCATTACGAGGTCGTTCGGGTGGATTTGACCCCAATGCACCATTTTATCGCGCGCCGAGCTGCTGAAAACGACATAATCGGATGTACCGCGCACACCACACGTTAGATGGGCGTTCTGTCTCCTCCGACACATCACGAATAATATTCCTAATGTTTTCGTGTGGTTTCAGTTTTTTCAGAGCAGGTTTGCTCCGAATTCGACTGTCTCACGCCGTGTTTTGGTGTTTTGTGACACCAAATACGTGTTTCTAGTCACTGCCATCAAACAAAACCTCTGATTGTTGTGCCGTCGGCACACCCATTTTAGAAATCACACAAAGGCTATTTTCATATGATTTCATGGCTTTGTGAGGTTGTTCGGGTGGTTTTGAGCCCCCAACGTGCCATTTTAGCGCGCGTCGAGCTGCTAAAAATGGCAAAATCGGTCGTACCACATGCACCGCACGTCCTATGAGCACTTAGACTCCTCCTACACATCAAGAATAATATTCCTAATGTTTTCATGTGGTTTCAGGTGATTCGGAGCATGTTTGCCTCGAATTCGACCGTCTCACGCTGTTTTGGTGTTTTTGACACCAGAAACGCGTTTCCCGTCACTGCGGTCAAAAGAAAGCTCTGATTGACGTGCCGTCAGCACCACCATTTCAAAAATCACACATAGGTTGTTGTTGTACGGTTTCATGGCATTCCGAAGTCGTTCAGATTGTTTTGACCCCTCAACATGCCATTTTAAAGCGCATCGAGCTGTTGAAAATGACAAAATTGGTTGTACCGCGTGCACCGCACATCCGATGGGCGCGCTGTCTCCTCCTACACATCACGAATAATATTATTAATGTTTTCATGTGGTTTCAGGTCATTCAGAGCACGTTTGCTCCGAATTCGACCGTCTCATGTCATTTTTGGTGTTTTATGACACCGGAAACACGTTTCCGGTCACCGCCATCAAACGACAATTCCGATTGATGTACCGTCAGCACGACCATTTCAAAAATCACATAGCAACTGTTTTCATATGGTTTCATGGCATTCCGAGGTCGGTCGGGTAGTTTTAACCACCGAACATTCCATTTTAGCGCGCGCCGAGCTGCTGAAAATAACACAATCGGCCGTACCACACGCACCACACATCTGATAGGCGCACCGTATCCTCCTACATGTCTCGAATAATATTCCTAATGTTTTCGTGTGATTTCATGTCATTCTGAGCATGTTTTCCCCAAATTCGACCGTCTCATTCCATTTTTGGTGTTTTATGACATCGAAAACATGTTTCCAGTCACCACCATCAAACGACACCTCTGATTGACGTGTCGTCGGCCTGACCATTTCACCAATCCCACAACGACTCTTGTCGTATGGTTTCATGGAATTCTGAGGTCGTTCGGATGATTTTGACCCCCAATGCGCCATTTTAGCGCATGCCGAGCTACTGAAAACGACACAATTTGGAAGGGGAGGGCTGTCCGGGGTGAGGGGGGCCTGCCCGAGGTGCGGGGAGGGCTGTCCGGGGTGCAGGGAGGGCTGTCCGGGGGGGCGAGGAAGCTGTCCTAGGTGCTGGGGGCCTGCCCGGGTTGCGGGGAGGGCTGTCCGGGGTGCGGGGGGCCTGTCCGGGGAGCGCGGAGGGCTGTTCGGGTTGCGGGGAGGGTTGTCCGGGGTGCGGGGGGGCTGTCCGGCGTGCGGGGAGGGGCTTTCTGGGGTGCGGGGAGGGATGTCCGGGGTGCAGGGAGGCTGTCCGGGGTGCCGGGGGCTGCCCGGCAGGTGGGGAGGGCTGTCCGGGGTGCTGGAGGGTTGTCCTGGTTCGGGGAAGGATGTTCGGAGTGCAGGGAGGTTTTCCTAGGCACGAGGGGCCTGTCCGGGGTGCGGGGAGGGCTATCCGGGGTGATGGGGGCCTGTCCGGGGTGCGGGGAGGGATTTCCGGTGTGCTGGGAGGCTGTCTGGGGTGCGGGTGGCCTGTCCGGGGTGTAGTGAGGGCTGTACAAAGTGCGGGGAGGGTTGTCCGGGGTGCAGGGGGCCTGTCCGGGGTGCGGGGAGGGATGTCCAAAGTGCGGGGAGCCTGTCCAGGGTGCGGGGAGGGCTGTCCGGGGTGCGGGGGGCTTTCTGGGGTGCGGGGAGCCTGTCCGGGGTGCGGGGAGGGCTGTCCGGGGTGCGGGGAGGGCTGTCCGGGGTACGGGGAGGCTGTCTGGGGAGCTGGGGGTTGTCTGGGGTGTGGGGAGGGCTGTCCGGAGTGCGGGGACGGCGGTCCTGGGTGCGAGAGGGCTGTCCGAGGTGAAAAGAGGGATGTCCGGAGTGTAGAGAGGGCTGTCCGGGGTGCAGGGGGGGTTGTCCGGGGTGCGGGGGGGGGGGGGGGCTATCCGACGTGCGGGGAGGGCTGTCCAGAGTGCAGGGAGGCTGTCCTAGGTGCAGGGGGGCCTATCCGGGGTGCGGGGAGGGCTGTCCGGAGTGCGGGGAGGGCTATCCGGGGTGCGGGAGTGTTTTCTGGGATGAGGGGAGGGATGGCCAGAGTGTGGGGAGGGCTGTCCGGGGTGCGGGGGTGGGGGGGGGGTTGTTCGGGGTGCGGGGAGGGCTTTCCGGAGTGTAGGGAGGGCTATCTGGGGTAGGCTGGGGACTACAAATAGTGAACTCAACTCATTCATAAAAAACAAGTTTAATGGTTTATATTAGGAATAAAATATTTTTTAAAAAATATTACAGAACATGCAATTCTAAACCCTGAAAATTAAATGAACAAAAAATATTCAAATCAATAATCAGTTTCAAGGTTACTTCTCAATTCGGGTACACAAATATTGCATGAGTCCAAAACACACATGATACCCCCAAATCAAAAAAGAACTCACTAGAAACCCAACATAAAAATCAATAACAACCCACCATTAAAAGTATAAACACAACTCGTGAATATGATGTGTCATGCATGTTCATCACTGAACTCCCTCCGGTGGGCCAAGGGCCTACAACAAATAAACATTATGAATATTTTCATAACAAAAATAATTTAAATTAAATAAATAAATATAGTAGAAAAATGCGTCATATGATCCCCTGCACCATCACCTGGACGCACATATTCCTGCATTTCTCTTACCTGAGTAGCCAATTGCACATTTGCCTCCTCGGAAGCCCGCAGTCGTGCCTCGAAATATGACAACTGTTGTGTCATCTGAGTAATAGTAGGACTGACAACTGCTGTGTGTGACACTACAGAACGAGGAATCCATGTCCCATAGGTCAAACTATATCCATGCCCGTCCTGACCAATGATGCGATGAAAGATCTCATCCCTTCGCATGGGAAGCTGTCGTTGGTCCTGTAGAAGATGCTCTAATTCAGCTTCAGATTGAGCCTATGAAATATTTAAATATATATACATATATTAATATACAGATTTTATGTAAGTATTGGTAATGAGTACAAGCACTTACTATCAATGCTGCAGCCTCTGGATCATTGTGATCACGACTCCTCATCCACACCGACATTTTATCATTTTGTGCACCTTTCTCCCACAACTATATATGAATAGAATATAAACACAAAAACGTATTAATTAATAAAATTAAAAAATGAATAATAAATACTTCATGTCGGATCTGAGACACGTGACGAGTCTCTAGCCTGTTAGGTGGTCCCTGCAACGCTCGATTCTCAAAATGGTGTGTAGACACCTCCTACATTCA
The DNA here is from genome assembly GCA_963277665.1 of Viscum album. NCBI lineage: Eukaryota > Viridiplantae > Streptophyta > Magnoliopsida > Santalales > Viscaceae > Viscum > Viscum album. The sequence goes on along the minus strand of OY728141.1, from coordinate 1,275,492,733 downwards.
ATTCATTCAAATATCAAACAAATCACACATTCTTGAAAATATATATCCCAAAATAAATATACAAACCGCAACACCCTCAGTAGACCAATATGCATCTAAATCATGCCACTGAGCTGGGAGGACACCTCTCAAAACTTTTTCCAGAATGTCTGGGGCACCCACATTTGGTACCCAGTGGTCCCTCTTGACTTTGCATTTATAGTCATTCCACATCTTACGACATTTTCTCATACACACTGGCCGAAATTAATCGGGACATACATTCAACTTTTTATATTAAAGAAAAAAATCACATATGTTATTGTTGTTTATTCACAGGGAATAAAGTTAAATGGTCTTCTTACCTGAACCTCCCTCCAAAGACGATCTAATGTGTCCTGAGGGATAGAAGCCAATTCACGCGTGGTCAATGGAAATAGATGTGGATCACGTATGATATGACCCAGCTGACGAATAAATGCAGGGGAATTCCATCCCACCGGTTGAAATACCTCATCAAATGAAACATCAAAAGTTGTGTCGGAATTCCATGATAATATGCCACGACTAGGGCCTCTCTTGTGAGAGGAAGAAGCAGTCGAGTCTGATCCTCTTGAAAACAATTTTATATACAAATTGAAAGATGTTATATATATATATATATATGTTTATTAATTACATAAAAAATAGAGACAATGACATTCCAACTTACCTCGACCCTGAGACGTAGATGCCTCAGATGGATGATGTGGATCTTCTGCCTCTTCCCCTGACATGCCTAAAGTTATGGAAAACATTAGCAATGGGACTATCCAAAGTGTCCAAATGATAAATTGGATTGTTTTTTAAAAAATAAAACGTGTACAGTTTTCAATCAAACAAAAATGGATTGAATAATTAGTTGTGAATGAATTTTAAAAAATCATATAGTTCACAAAATTTATATATAAATTATGTACAAAACAAATCAATGCATAGACAAATTTCAAATTGAATTAATAAAAATTCAAGTAGCACATGAACCAAATGAAGAATACCTCAATGGGAAGATACACCGACAATAAAATCAATATAACATGAGATAAATCACCCTAAATATTTATAAATTAATAAACATCAAAAAGCGGGGATTAAAACTTACAAGGATTTATAAAATGTTTAGATTATTTGTGATATCATAGTCTGAATAGTGGGAAAACAATTATACCTTTCATTAAGCATGAAAATAGATTGTTTCTCCTTCAACAGCCACTCTGACCCAATAAATATCTTCTTCACGTTGAACTATGGTATGTTGATCATGCTATTGGGAAACAAAAGGAACAGTCTCGTGTTCATCTTGTTCAAATACAAACACTCCTCACTGAGACGTTTTGAAAACAACTTGCCAAATTGGATTGGAAGGAAAAGTAACAAAGAATACTTATTCTACTTTTTATGTCAAAATGAAAGGTTCATTATCAACTTGTTCATTTCTGTATAACATATAGTTAAAATTCACCAATGAAAACTGATATTGATCATCTTTACATCCACGCACTAGATTAACCCAATTACACTTTAACAATATGTACTTCAACCCGTTTGTGAATACAACTTCAATGATGTCTATCAATTGACCATAGTAATAACAAGAATCGACAAATGGACAACCGATGCCACTATTCTGTGTTTCTTGTTTGTCATCAACATCTTTAATGCAAAATCAAAAACCATTAGCTTCTATAGATTTATAACGACGAGCCGTTATAGATGGACCCTCATCCAGTTGGATAAATTCTTCAGTTAGTATCGGATCCCCTAACTCCCTCAGCTTATGAACCTACATAATTCCTAGAACTCAATAATGATATATTAAGAATTAAATTAGTATAATAATTCAGTCATAATGAAAATCAATTTATACGTACATAATCCTTGAACCAATCATGAAATGAACCATAATGAGACTATTTAATTTGCAACTCAGTCGCACGATACATCTCTTCTTTTATCTCATTAATGTGTTTTCTGAAAATGATAACGCAATGTTTAAATGGTCATATTATGGAAACAAAACATGTAAAATTTAAACAATAAAAGTGATAAGATACTTACTGCATTAAGGGTGCAACTGATGGAGTATTGAACATGATATATCGATGCGCTTGTATCCACTCGATGTTGTCCATATCATATGTGGTTCCTTCTCCAACTGGACCATCATGAATCCGAGAGGGATTATCTAATTTTGTTTCAACATCTGTAAGATATTTTGCACAAAAAGTAGTATACTCATCCATCAAATAACCATTGACTATTGATGCCTCCGGACGAGCTCTGTTGCGTACAAATCGTTTCAATGTACTCAAATACCGCTCCATAGGATACATCCACTTGAATTGCACTCTACCATCAGCCATTACTTAATCGGTTAGGTGCATTGTCAAGTGGACCATAACATCAAAAAATGAGGGGGGAAATTGTTTCTCAAAGTGAAAAAGCGTATGTAAAATTCGGTCCTGTAAACTTTTTAAATCACTCATTAGTTGATTTCTTAGACAAAGCTGTCTAAAAAAAGTACTCATCTCAATCAATGTCTGAACAACATTGGGGGATAAACAATCACAAATTGCAATTGGAATCAACTGTTGAAGTAGGATGTGATTTTCATGACTTATCTACCATTGCAATGTATTTCTCGTCAGATTCACACACATTGAAATATTAGAAGAGTAACCATCAGGCACATTGAGAATCTTCAAAATGGAACGAAATGTCTCTTTCACTTTTTTAGTCATCGTATACTGTGCAGCAGGTATATATTCCTTTTTTCCCTCAGATAACTGTAAATGAAACAGTTTCCTTAAACCCATTTCTTCCAAATCACGACATGCAATAACATGGCCCTTTGATTTCCCACTGACACCAAAAATGGTCCACAATATGTTATCACAAACATTTTTTTCAATGTGCATGACATCCAAATTATGCCTCAGCATGTTAGATTTCCAATACGAAAGACTATAAAAAATATTTTTCTTTTTCCAATTGTGACTGCCCTGCCTACCAGCAGCTTGAATAATATGTACTGGAGTAGCCACCAAATCCTGAATTTCATATATAGTGCGGATGTTTTCTTCCTCAATCTGCGATAACATTTTGACTCCTGTCACGATCTTTGGTGCTGGGTTGAAATCTCGGGAACCATAAAATGCCACTCTGTCCTTTCTGAACCGGTGCTAAGGGGGGAGGAAACACCAGTGACCCATGTATGCCCATTTGTTGGAATTCTTAATCCATACATATTTTTTACTTTTGTTGCATCAAGGGAATGAAAATTCCCTTTTCGTACTCCATCCTGATAAATTTTCATAAGCTGGGAAGTCATTGATTTTCCACAATAAAGTAGCATGTACTTTGAACATTTCATTCATTTCACATTCATATGTAATCACACTATATCCCCAAAATTCATTCAACTTGTCAATCAATGGCTGAAGGTAAACATCAATCTTATCCCCGGATGTTTAGGTCCATCAATAATAGTGGAATGTAATATAAATTGTTCCTTCATACAAAGCCACAGAGGAAGATTATACGGAACCAACACCACGGGCCATGTGCCATGAGTTTCACCAACCATAGACTTGAATGGATTGAAACCATCTGTTTCCAATCCCAATAGCACATTCCGAACATCTTTGGAAAAGTCAGGATGTCTCTTATCAAAATCCTTCCATGCATGAGAGTCTGTCGGGTGGGTTAACATATCACATTCATGAACTCTTTCTGCATTCCATCTCATTAAATTAGAAACATTAGATGACATAAAAAAAATTTTCGACCTTGGATTAAGGGGAAAGTAACACATTTTATTTACAGAAATCGGTTTCCCCTGTATCACAATCTGACTTTGATGATTCTGATTTCCCCTATTCTCTTTCCACATGGAAGCACCACAAACCGTACAAATATCCAAATAAGGAGTTTCCTTTCTAAAAAACATACAGTTGTTTGCACATGCATCTATTCTCTCATATGTAAAACCTGTGTTCTCTGTCAGCTTACGAGCATGGTAATATGACTCGGGAATCTTAGCGTCGACAAGAAGAACCATTTTCCATAACACCAACAACAAGTCGAATGATGTGTCTGACCAATGATTCAAAGACTTCAAATGCAACAACTCCACGATAAATGAAAATTTAGTGTAAGAAGTACAACCAGGATATAATTCTGTTTTTTCATCGTCAATTGCTTCATAAAACCTCCTCGAATCATGATCTGCACCAGAACGAAGATTTATCTCACCGGTCTCATGATTCTGGATGTCAATTCCCTCAGGATCCAACCAACATACCATTTCAGTAAGCAGTTCATGCATTGGATAATTCATCCTTTCATTAACATCCATCTGAACTACATTAGTATTTTTACAATGAACATATTCTTCTCTATGACGAGTCCATCTCTTATAATTTTTCAGAAATCCATTAAAGAATAGTTTCTCCCTCACAGTATCTCGTGTGAATTGATATCTGTTAGCACATTTTCTACATGGACAACTAATATAGTCACTTTCAAATCCTCTGTTGAAGTCAATAAATAGCATAATTCCATTGAAATACACTCTAGAAGTTCGATTTGGTACATCAATCCAACTCTAATCCATAAGAAGATCCCTATAACAAACATTTACACAAGACTTATTACATTTTCATTTTTCATATTAAATATTTTTAAAATAAATACTAATTAATTGTTTGTGAACCATTTATAAAATAATAATGTAAGTGAAAGCCCATGTCATACTTGATTGTGTTACAAAACTGGAAGGGAGGGGAGCCGAAGGTGGTGATGCAAGGTAGAGGAAAGGTAGCGGTGGGGAGCAGGAGTCGGAGCTGGTGCGGCGAGGGAGGGGACGGGTGGCGGTGGTATGGTGAGGGAGGGGATGAAGACGGAGGGGACGGGGGTTGGCGGGGTGAGGGGGGGGGTTCGAGGTGTTGGGGGGGGGGGGAGTGACGAGGGGCAGAGGGCCGGGGGCGGAGGTCAGAGGGGTTGGAGGCTGAAGGCCAGAGGGAAGCCGGAGGGATGCCGGAGGGCAGCCCGAGGGCTGCCGGGCTACAGGAGGCCGGTGGCGGGAGTCCCGAGGGTAGAGGGAGGCCGGAGGGTGGCAGCAGGGCGGAGGGCGGCCAGAGCCGGAGGGCGGAAGGAGCAAGAGGGCAGAGGCGAAAGAATCCCGGAGGAGATGGAGGGTAGGGCGGAGGGAGGCCGGAGGAGGGAAGGGCCGGCGGAGGGCGGCCGGCCGGAGGGCAGGGCGGGGAGGGCGGGGCGTCGGAGGGCGGGGCGACGGAGGGAAGTCCGGCGAAGGGTGGGCCAACGGAGGGCGGGCCAGTGGAGGGAGCGGGCGGAAAAGTGCGGGGCGACAGGGAGGTCGGGGCGACGGGAAGGGTGCACGACGACAGGGAGGGTGCGTGCGATGGGGAGGGGGGGAGGGTTCAGGGGGGGCTTCGCGAGAGGAGGGAGGGTTCGGGGGGCGCATAATCCTTTTTTTAGGGAAACATGGAGACCACCATTGGCAATCGGTATTGGTTACCTATAGAGACCGCCAGTGGCGGTCACTATAGGTAAAGGGGGTCAAAATCACATATTTCTTGTAGTGACACCTAAAGCATTAGTGATTGTAAGTTTCCTCCCTGAAGAAAATTCCTTTCCAAAAAAGATGAATGATTTATTCCGGAAGATATGTTGACCAGAGACTTCCTTGTAGTGAAGAAGGATAGTTTTCAGAGCCATAATGTTTCATTTACCCCTTGGGTAATGTGATTTATGTCATCATCATAGAGAAGGTGTCAGGGAGCATTCGAGTTTCTAGAAGCAGAAATAGGCTTTGTAGAAACTTTATCTATCGCTTCAGAGATTAGCCTTGTAATTCACTGATCCCAGTTACCCAGAGTCAGTGAATTATTACATTATATTGGTATGATCACCATTGATCAAGTCTCGAAAGACCGATTAGTTTATTAGCCTTGAATAACTAGATACATTCATAAAGACTACATTACATCATAATGTTAAAACTACAACAACATCTTTTCCCCACACACATATCCCCTTATACTATCCCTGTAGGTAGTTCATTAAATACTTCTTCACATCCTGTGAAAAATAAAACATATAAAGGGGCGAGCTCAAATTCCTAGTAAGTATAACAATATAGCATACACTTTCATAAATAAGCATAAACATTTAAGGAAATGTATATCTAAAACAAAAGCCTTTTAAACATGAACTTCATCATAATATGTAAAAAATAAAATGAAATAATTCCATTTACTTATTCACATGGATATTCTACTAGTCAAAAAATCACATGAAATATCAATAACCACTTTCATAATGATGGATTTAATAATGCCAGACTATCATAACCACATAGTCAAGGCCTTGTGCCAAGACTACAAATATGATTTTTTCAAGGCCTTGTTCCAAGACACTAGTTTGTTTCATGAGACTTACTGATGCCTCAAGGAGCTATAGCGGGCTCCACCCGTCACTTATTAAGTCCATTTCATTTCTCATATGAACAGGTTTAATCATAACATAAAATTTCGTATTAAAACTAGCATACGAAATGTCAATAGTTTCTCTATAAACTATGAAGGGTATAAAAATAACACATCCACAGTCAAACATATCACAAAACCATCAATACAATATGGATGTTTTGTATCATAATATATAAACTTCAAATTAGCTTAAAATCCATCAAAGGATGTTGACATAGATGAAATAAAAACAATTTGAGAGAAATATCTCTTTTGTGAAATCATTTAAATGTCACATATTATAAAAGAAAACATTTACATTGAAAATATCCTTATAAGATTGTAAGGGAAGCTTCAACAATTTTATAATGGTGGAAAATAGCTGCACCAACCATATATGTTAAAAAAGACATTCTTACCTCAATTCAGTCGAAAAGGTTAAAAAAGACGTTGTTTGGAAAACGATAGAAAGATTCCTTTATAAACTTCTTATAAAATAGTCAAAAAGGGTATAAATGACTTTAAACCATGGTCTGTAAAATAGTATGAATGATTTGAAATATATTTTTGAGAAACATGGTTGTTGATGATAAAGAGGTCCCAGTAGATAATTACATATAAACAACCTCAAATAATGAAGAGATTGTGAAATAAACCCTTACCTTGTAATTTTCCTTGGTTGAGGGTAGATTAAACTCCTGTATAATGGTAAAATAATTGTAATTAAATTATTCAAGAATCATATACATTAATATGATATCATATATGATCTGTTAACATTACTTTGTTAATAATATCTTAGTATTATCGCCATTTTGGGTGTTAACTTACTCGTTTTATTTTATATGTTTTGTTAAATAAGACATGTTTTTTATTGATAGGTTTTATCTTATTCATGTCCAGAATAATATAAAGTCCTTAAACATTCTTTTTAATCATCAAATGAGAATTAGACTTGAATGGATACGATGTGGATTGAATCTCATCGTGTTCGTGGAGACGGTAGTCCTTACGTACGCACAGGCAACAATATCATTATTTTGATATCAAAATAATATATAATTGGATATTATATCATATATACAGAATAAATGTCATTCAATATTTATTATTTACATGAATTACACATCATTATTATATTCATCCAAATAATAATATTTTGAATAACAATTACACCACGACGTTGAGACGGTAAGATGTACGTACGCACGTATGGTGACATGACCTTCAAAGGATGGATATAATACTGAATATTGTTGTACCATATTTATAATAACATCACGGTATATAGAAAATACTGGAGTTATTATTTTATAATGGTAATAACCTATAATGAAGATGTTGAAGAAGAAAGGAACTTGGAAGAGGGTGGTGAAAATATTACCTCTTCTTCGAGTTCTTCCTTTTGATTTGATCAAAAGGGTTCCTTAGGTTATATTTATGACTAAAGGAAGGACTCTAAGATGAAGGGAGGATATTTGAAACGGTATTTGGGTAGATTTTGGCCAATCCCAAAGGCTTTGAAGGTATGAATTAGAGAGAAGGTGGAGTGCCCTTTTATAAGAGGGGTGTGGGGCACCTTTGGAAAAGCTAGAAAAATTATTTTATAATAAATTTATATTCAGTATCTAATGGCTCCAAAGTGGATTATTTAAATTTTAAGGTTGTGATAGGTTGAAAACCATTCAACCAATTGGATTTAGATAAGTTTGGGTAACTATATTAAACATATCTTTTAGTATTAACTCTTAGTTAATTAGTTTGACATCTACCATTTCATTTTTTATTTTTATATTATATAGTTAATAAAATTAAAATATACATCCAAGCGACCCACAAATGTTTTATTAATGATAGACCTATCATTATATAAGTCTCTTGGATGAACCTCGGATTTTTAGGAATTGAATATCAATTAATAATATAGTATTTGTTTTAAAAACCTTTTTATGTCAACTTTGACACTATTGGTTATTTTGTTTTTTATAAATTCACAAAATCATTATTACTTAGAAAAAAATTTATATAAAAAATAATAATATGTCATATAAAGCTATAAAATTATTGGAATTTATAAAAAGTTTCAAATTACATTTATTTGGTTATTTATAATATCAATTATCGTAATCTTTCATTAATACGGTAATTACTGCAACATCATTGTGTCATAAATAAATTATATTTTTTAATGTATAAAAATTATAAATAAAATATAATTATGTAGGAAATATTTTTATGTTTCTAATTAATTTTTATTGTCAAAAATAAAACATATATAACCCTAGATAAAAATTGTTAATATAAAATATATATGCTTATGTCATTTTTGTATTTACTTTAACTTAATTAATATAAGGTGTCCCTATCACCTACAAGTGGCTCCATGGGGTCCCAAAATCAACCCAAAGATGTCCATGGTCATAACTCTATCCACTAATAAGGATATGATACGTTTTAGGTAATTTATTATTATTATTATATTATTTGTTACCCTGTTTACCGTATTTACCCTTTATCCATGGTAAATAAAATATTTACCGAAGTAATTATTCAAAATTTCTAAAAATAAAAGTTACATATTTACACAATTTGGACATCCTAATTCCAAATATGGAATTCACATTTATAAATTCAAAACACATAAGTGGAAGAAATTAATTTAAAATTAATTCTCGTTGTTAAGACAAAAAGTGTGTTTTTAAAAGATAAAAACTATCAAAAGATTGAGAGTTGTTTATGTCTGGTTTAATTGTGAAATTATGTCCAATGAATAACAATGTATTAAATGGTAAAAATATATTCAAAATATACTTTAAAACCACTAAAATTCATAAAATATTATTATTAATTATTTTGACTAAAAAAGTTGTTTTTAATTAAAATTTAGTAATTTTCACTATTCATCAAAATATAAATGTTATCTGAAAAGTTCCAAAATTTTATCCTATGATAATTTCAATATTATGAATCCAAAAATGTACTCCATTTTGAGAGATAAAATTTATAAATTTTCAAAATGTGGGTATTACTATTCATAATGGCTAGTTTGATTAGTTGTGGTGTGTGTTAGAACTCGAAATTGCATACAACACACGTTACTGTATTATTTAAAGGGAAGCGTACCGTGGAATCTTGGGGTGTTACATTCTCCCCTATTTCAAATAATTTCATCCTCGAAATTTCTATAATACTACCACATGAAAAGTCTCAGGTGGTTCTTCATCATAAGTTCCTTGGGTTCCCAAGTTGCCTCTTCCATCTTATGGTATCTCCATAGGACTTTTACCAGACTAGTCGTCCGGTTTCTCAACACTTGTTCTCTTGTATCCAGAATCCTGATGGGCTCTTCACAATAAGACAGATCAGGTTCTAGTTCTAATTCCTCCTAGGTGAGTACATGCGTTGGGTCATACATGTATTTCCTCAACAGTGATACGTGGAACACATCATGGTCATTGGAGAGACTTAGCGGAAATTTCCAAACAGTAAGCTACAGCCCCAATTCGTTCTAGAATTTTGAAAGGTCCGATGTACCTGGGACTCAATTTACCTTTCTTACCGAAACCTATAACTCTCTTCTATGGTGATACCTTCAATAAAACATGATCTCCATCTCGAAATTCAAAAATCCTTCCTTTGGTTATCGGCATAGCTCTTGTGCCTACTTTGAGTTTCTTTGATGTGTTTTTGGATTACCTTTAACTTTTCCATTGTTTCCTCCACCAGTTCTAGGCCTACATGTTTTCTTTCACCAAAGTCATCCCAATAGGTTGGTGTGCGACATCTCTTTCTGTATAACGCTTAATATGGTGCCATTTGAATACTTTAATGGAAGCTATTATTATAGGAAAATTCTACCAAAGGTAAATTTTGATCCCACATAGCTTGAAAGTCATGCAAGCATGATCTCAACATGTCTTCTAAGGTTTGAGTAGTCCATTTTGATTTTCCATCTGTTTTAGGGTAGTAGGCAGTGGTCAAATGAAGTTCAGTATCCAAGGCCATCTGAAGACTCTTCCAGAATCTTGAAGTAAAACGTGGATCACGATCAGAAATAATTGATAGGGGTACTCAATTAAGTCTCACAACTTCATTAATATATATTCTTTCTAGACGTTCTAGTGGTAGATCTTCTCTTATTGCATGAAAATGTACTGACTTGGTAAGACGATCAACAATGACCCAGATTTCATCGTTCTTTCTAGGAGACTTTGGTAGTCCCATGACAAATTCCATCGTAATATTATCCCATTTCCACTCTGGTATGGGAATAGGTTGCATGACTACTCCAGGCTGTTTCCTTCCAGCATTCACTTGTTGAAAACCCAAAAATCATGACACAAAATGATCAATCTCCCTCTTCATGTTGTCCCACCAAAAATATTCCTTCAAATCTCTATATATTTTGGAGCTCCCAGGGTGTGTAGAGAAATAGGAGCTACGAGCATCATCTAACAATTCCCTTTTTAGAACTTGTATATCTGGAACACAATGTCTCTACCCAAATTTCAAAATTCCATCTTCATACACATATTCTCTCAATATCCCATCATTCACAGCTTTAATATTCTTATGAAATTATTCATCATTGGTCTGAGAACTTTTAATCCTTTTTAGTAAATATGGTTTTTCAGCCATTTGAAAAAGAATTTATGTTTCACCTTCCTTGGTTATTCACATGTCCATCTTCACTAGATCCATGAAAATTGGATCCCTTTTAATTATCATATTGTTCAAATCTCCATGATCTTTTCTGCTCAAAGAATCTACCACCTTGTTTGCCATCCCCATGTGGTAGTGTATCGTGCAATCATAATCCTTGAGTAATTCAAGCCATCTCCTTTGCCTCATGTTGAGTTCTTTTTTGAGAAAATATACATCAAACTCTTGTGATCAGTATAAGTCTCTCATTTTTCAACATATAGGTAGTGTCTTTATATATTCAAAGATAATATCACAGCTACTAACTCGATATCATGAGTAGGATTGTTTTTCTCATGAATTTTCAACTCTCATGATGCATAGGCAATAAGCCTATCATTCTGCATAAGGACACAACCATGTCCTTCCATTGATGCATCACTATAAATAATGTAACCTTCATTGCCCGATGGTAGAGTCAATATCGAAACATTGACTAATCTTCTCTTCAGTTCTTCAAAACATTATTCAAACTCTTTTGTCCAAAAAAATTTAACCCCCTTACATGTGAGATTTGTTAATGAGTTAGCCAATCAGGAAACAATTTGGATGAAACGTTGATAATAACATGCTAAACCAATAAAACTGCGTACCTCAGTTATACTCGTCGGTGCAGGACATTCATTGATTTCCTTCGTCATAGAAGGATCAATAGGGATTCCATATTTAGAGACAATATGACCAAAGAATATAAATCTCCTGAAGCCATAAATCACAATTGCTAAACTTCCCATATAATTCATGTCTTCTCAGAGTCTTTAGGATACTTTGCAAGTTATTTTCAGGATCTTCATAGATTTTGGAGTATACCAAGATATCATCAATAAATACCACCACAAAATCATCAAGATATTCCTTGAAAACTCTATTAATTATATCCATGAATACAGAGGGTGCATTATTATGCCGAAAAGGCATTACTGTAAACTCATAATGCCCGTACCTAGTTCGAAATGCTGTCTTCGGAATGCCTTCCTTCTTCACACCCAACTGATGGTTTCTAGATCGAAGGTCAATCATTGAAAAGTATTGAGCTCCATGCAGTTGGTCAAATAAATCATCAATGCGATGCAGGGGATACTTGTTCATTATTTTTATAGCATTGATTTCCCTGTAGTTGATATACAACCTAATAGATCCATCTTTCTTTTTAGGAAAAAGAACAGGGGCACCCATGGAGAAACACTAGGGCGAATAAATCCCTTATTACTCAATTCCCCTATTTGGTTCATTAGTTCAACTAATTCTACAGTGGCCATTCTATAAGGGGTCTTCGATATAGGCCTTGATCTTGTAATTAAATCAATGGAAAACTCAACTTCTCGTTCTGGAGGATGTCCATGTAAATCTTCTGGAAACACATCTACATATTCTTTCACAATAGGTACATATTCTATTTGAACATTCCTTTCCTCACCCATAATCATTTCATTCTCATCCTCCCCAATAATTGAATTTAGTTGAGCTATTGGGGGTGGATCTAGATAATAATTATATGGTGACGATTCTGCTCTAAAGATAAGGGGTTCCTTATCATCATCATCAAAAATCATACCATCCTTCTTCTTACAATAAATATTCCCATCATGGCCAGAATTCCATTCCATACCGAGGATTATATCAAACTAATTCATAGGTATGATGATGAGATTAGTGGATAAAGAACAGTTATGTGCTCTAATAGGGACTGATTCACAAAATATTGTTTCAATGATACTTCTCTTAGGAGTTTCAACTTAAAACTCCCTTGTTAAATCAAATTAGAAATATCTAATTTTCTTAGAAAACTGGAAGATATTAAAAAATGCAATGATCCAGAATAAAATAATGAATTTTATAAACTTGAGGAAACCATTAAATTACCAGCCAACATGTCTTTAGAAGTTTCTACTTCACTAGTAGTGATAGCATAAGATTAGCCTTGGTCCCTTGGCCTTTTCTGAGGTACGTTTCCCTGATACATAGGACATTCATTTTCATAATGTCCCATATCCCTGCAATTGTAGCATTGGACATCAGTAGATTCTTTCATCCCCTTGCAATCTTGAGCTTGGTGGCCTTTTCACCACACTTCTAACAGACTCCCATTCCCTTAAAACAAGTACCAGGGTGTTTCTTCACACATTTACTACAGAATGGATATTCAACTTTTCCTTTAATCCCCATATCTCTATTCCCAGATTTATTAAAAGATCTATTATTCTCTTACTTTGCTTTAATATCATAAAAATTAGAGAATTACTTTTCTGTCTTGATAGTACATGAGACAATGTCTTCGTACGAAGAGAAGGAATGTGAGACTAATGCTCGAATGAGAAATGGTTTTGACCTATAAATGAAACGATCAATATTAATTCTTGGGTTGCGTATATAATCTCCATCATAACATGATAACCTTGTAAAGTTAGCCTCATACTTTGCGACATTCTCATCCTCCTTTTGTCTTAGACTTAGAAATTGCCTTTCCATATCTGCTCGATGGTCACGAGGAAAGTATTTTTCTATAAACAGATCTTTGAACTCCCTCCATTACATACTTGATACTTCATCATCTTCCTTCATGTTTTTAATCAATGACCACCATTGATCAGCATATCCAGTGACGCGATAAACTGCAATGACAACATTTTCCTTTTCACTACTCCCCAAAGCCTGAAATATTTTCTCTAGGGAACTTATCCATTGCGCAGCTACTAATGGAATTGTTCTCCCATTGAATGATGGTGGTTTCTGCCTCAAGAAGCGATCTAACATTCATCTTCCACGATGTAGATCAGGGTGCTCTATACGAGTAAGGTTATTATTCATAACCTGAGTCAGTTTTCCATGTATGGTGATAAGCTGATCAGAACTAGTTGTATCACCAACTCCACTATAATTATCTTGAGCAGGAAAGAAATCCATACATGGAGTGCATGCATTGATACAGTTTCCATTTCATCCACCAGGCACCATTTCTAAACAATGGCATAAACTATATCAGTTTATGAATCAAAATACATAATTCCATACTTATAAAACAATTAACCTAAATTGAACTATTTAGGCATATAATCCACAATCATAAAAAAATGTTTTCTTTGAGGAATTATATACTCATAAACCCTTCATAGTGATTTTTAATGAAAATGAGAATTATCCTAACCATATCCCTTGGAAGTGTCGTAACCAAGAGTGCATAAAGGACCATTGTCATGCACTAGTTACTATTCGAGTCTAGCTCAAATTGGTGTTTTCAGGTTTTACCCCTAGGTACATCTGTGCTAGATCCACCTCTACCTGCTCGTATCCAAACAGGGATGTATTTCTCAGAAAAGTCACAATATCTCTACAATAACAAAATTATAGGAAGTTTTTTCTATACTCATCCTCAAAGTATATCTTAGGGCTATGTGCTCTAATCAGTGTTTATGTAAATCTATCATCCAAGGTTTATACTATACTTCCTCAGATACCAACTGTAACACCCAGACCCAAGTTACCTAGAGTCGATGCATTATTACATTATATTGGCATTATCACAAAAGATCAAGTCTCGAAAGACCGATTAGTTGAGTAGCCTTGGAATAACTAGATACGTTCATAATGTTTACATTACATCATAAAGTGAATACTAAAACAACATCTTGACTCCACACCCATATCCCCTTATACTATCCCTGTAGGTCATTCATAAAATATTTATCCACATCCTTGGAAAAATAAAACATAGAACAGGGTGTGCTCAAATGCCCAGTAAGGATAACAATATAGTGGAAACTTTCATAAAGAAGCATAAACATTTAAGGAAATATATAACTAAAACAAAAGCCTTTTAAACTCGATTTCAACATAATATGGAAAAAATAAAATGAAATAATTCCATTTACTAATTCACATTGATATTCTAAAAGTCTAATAATCACACACAATATCAATAACCATGTTCATAATAATGGAATGCTTAATGTGAGACTATCATAACCACATAGTCAAGGCCCTGTTCCAAGACTACAAATAAGATTTTGTCAAGGCTTTGTGCCAAGACAATAGTTTGTCTCATAAGACCTACCGATGCATCGAGGAGCTATAGCGGGCTCCCCCCTTCACTTATTAAGTCCAGTGCATTCCTCATATGAACAGAATTAAATATAGCATAAACATTAATAATAAAACTAGCATATGAAATGTCAATACATTCTCCATAAACTATGAATTGCATAAAAATAACACATACATAGTCAAACATATCACATAGCCATCAATACATTATGGAAGTTTTGTATCATAATAAATAAAATTCAAATAAGCTTAAAATCCATCAAAGGATGTTGACATAGATGAAATCAAAACTTTTTGAGAGACATATCTCTTTTTTGAAATCATTTAAAAGTCACATAATTATGAAAGAAAACATTTACTTTGAAAATATTTTAATAAGATTATAAGGGTAGCTTCGACAATTTTATAATGGTGGAAAATAGCTGCACCCGCCGTATAAGATAAAAATTACATCCTTAACTTAATTCAGTCAAAAAGGTTAAAAAGGACCTTCTTTGAAAAACAACAGAAAGATTCCTTTATAAACTTCTTATAAAAAATCAACAAGGATATAAATAAATTTAACCCATAGTCTCTAAAATTGTAAGAATTATTTGAAATACATTCGGAAGAAACATGGATGTGGATGATAAAGATGTCCCAGTAGATAATTACGTATAAACAACCTCGGATAATGAAGAGATTGTGAAATAAACCCTTACCTTGTACATTTCCTTGGTTGAGGGTATATTAAACTCTTTTATAATTGTAAAATAATTTTTATTAAATTATAAAATAATCATATACATTAATATGATATCATATATGATCTTTTAACATTGCTTTTTTAATAATATCTTCATATTATCATCGTTTCGGGTGTTAACTTACTCATTTTATTTTATATGTTTTGTTACATAAGACATGTTTTTTATGGATAAGTTGTATCATATTAATATCCAGAATGATATAAAGTCCTTAAAAATTATTTTTAATCATCAAATGAGAATTATACTTGAATGGATATGATGGGGAAGGAATCTCATCGCATTCGTGAAGAAGGTAGTCCGTACGTACGCACGAGAGACACTATCATTATTTTGATATTAAAATAATATATAATTGTATAGTATATCATATATAAATAAAAAATATCATGTTATATTTATTATTTACATTAATTACACATCATTATTATACGCATCCAAATAATAATATTTTGAATAACAATTACACCATGACCTGGAGATGGTGAGCCGTATGTACGCACGTATGGTGACATTTCATTCAAAGGATGTATATAATACTGAATATGGTTGTACCATATTTATATTAACATCATAGTATATTGAAGATACTGGAGTTATTATTTTA
Organism: Viscum album; assembly: GCA_963277665.1. Taxonomy (NCBI): domain Eukaryota; kingdom Viridiplantae; phylum Streptophyta; class Magnoliopsida; order Santalales; family Viscaceae; genus Viscum; species Viscum album. The sequence continues at coordinate 1,275,476,129 of OY728141.1, read as the reverse complement.
GAATTGGAATAACAATGAAAGAAGATGTTGAAGAAGAAAGGAACTTGAAAGAGGTTGGTGAAAACATTACCTCTTCTTCAGGTTCTTCCTTTTGATTTGATCAAAATGGATCCTTAGGTGGGATTTCCGACTAAAGTAATGCCTCTAGGATGTAGGGAGGATATTTGAGAGAGTATTGTGGTAGAGTTGGGCCTATACCAAAGGATTTTCAGGTATGAATTAGAGAGAAGGTGGAGTTCCCTTTTATAAGAGGGGTGAGGGGCACCTTTGGAAAAGCTAAACATATTATTTTATAATAAATTCATATTCGGTATCTAATGGCTCCAAAGTGGATTATTTAAATGTTAAGGTGGTGATAGGTCAAAAACAATTCAAACAATAGGTTTTAGATAGGTTTGTGCCACTATATTAAACTTATCTCTTAGTTTTAACTCTTAGTTAATTAGTTTGTCATTTACCTTTCCACTTTGTATTTTTATATTATATAGTTAATAAAAACACTTTATAAATCCAAGAGTCCCCCAAGTAGTCCTTTAATTATACACCTATAATGATATAAGTCTCTTGGACGAACCTTAGATTTTTAGTAATTGAATATCTATTAATAATATAAAATTTATTTTAAATAGTCTTTTATGCCAATTTTGACACTATTTGGTATTTTGTTTTTGATAAATTCATAACAGCATTATTACTTCCAAAAAAATTTATATAAAAAACTATAATATTTCAAATTAACCTATAATATTATTTTAATTTAAAAAAATTCAAATTACATTTATTTGGGTATTTATCATATCAATTAGCTTAATCATTCATTAATATGGTAATTACTACATCATCATTGTGTCATAAATAAATTGAATTATATAATTTATAAATGTTATAAATAAAATAACATTACGTAGGAAATATTTTAATCTTTCTAATTAAAATTTATATTCGAAAATATAACATATATAGACCCTATTTAAAAATTGTTTTGCTAAAAGTTATATGCTTGTGTCATTTTTGTATTTACTTTAACTTAATTAATATAAAGTTTCCCTATCACTTAAAAGTGGCTCCATGGGGTCCCAAAATCGACATAAAGATGTATATGGTCGTACATTTATCCACCAATAAGGTTAGGACACATATTAGTATAATTTATTGTTATTATACTATTATTTATTACCCTTATTTACTGGATTAACCCTTTAACCATGGTTAGTAAAATATTTACCGTAGTAATTATTCAAAATGTCTAAAAATAAAAGTTACCTATTTACACAATTTGGAAATACTGATTCCAAATATGGAATCCATATTTCTAAATTCATAACACATAAGTGGCAGAAATTAATTTAAAATTAATTCTCGTTGTTAAAACAAAAAAGCGTGTTTTTAAGAGATAAAAACTATCAAAAGATTGACAGTTTTTTATGTCCGGTTTAAATATGAAATTATGTCAAATCAAAAAATTGTATTAAATGGTAAAAATGTATTGAAAATATACTTTAAAACCACTCATATTCAAAAAAAATTACTCTTAATTGTTTTGATTTAAAAAGTTGTTATTAATTAAAATTTAGTAATTTTCACTATTCATCAAAATATAAAAGTTATCTGAAAAGTTCAAAAAATATTCCCTAGGATAATTTCAATATTTCGAATCCAAAAATGAAGTCCATTTTGAGAGGTAAAATTTATAAAATTTTAAAAAGTGGTTATTACTATTCATAACGGCTAGTTTGATAGGTTGTGGTGTGTGTTAGAACTCGAAGTTGCGTACAACACACGCTACTGTATTATTCAAAAGGAAGAGTACCGTGGAAGCTTGGGGTGTTAAAAGCCTACTTGTTTATTATTCAGCAATTTACAAGAGAATAGCTAAGAGAGGGTCGACCTATCTCACTCTTTTCAAAAAATTGAAATAGCCTCTAGGTGATCCATTGATTAGAATAGAGTTATAAGATGAATTGAAAAAAGACGCGATACTATTAATAAAAGATTCATTAAATATGAATTGCATGAGGACTTTATACATGAATTTCCATTCAATGGTATCAAAGGCCATAGAAATATACAGTTCTATAACAACATTTCCACATCTATTTGATTTTGTTAAAAAGATTGGTGGCTTTAGAGGCAAGACAGATGCAGTGTTGAATAGATATTCCTTTTATGAAACCAAATTGTTTCCAGGAAAAAATTAGATTACTAATGGAGGATATTATATTGTAAATTAATTTAGTTATGATTTTGAATAGAAAATTAATGAGAGAAATGGGTCTGATGCTTTGAATTTAATCAGCATTCTCAGTTTTGGGAATGAGAACATGAAATTGGGAGTTAAGCCAATGTGGGAGAATGCCTCTAGAGAAGAATGATTTTACCATACTTCAAACATCATTTTTAAGAACATCCCAGTTTTTTTGATAAAAACCATTATTAAATCCATCCGGCCCAGGAGCACTGTCTGGATTTAAACTAAAAAGAGTTTCATTAATTTCATGATTAATGAGGATGTTGTTTAGTTAAGAGTTATCAACACTAGTAACTAGGGTTAGAATGATGTCCGACATTAGGTCATTGTAAGTACTATCACCATTGAAGATATTATGAAAGTGGGAAACAATATGATTAGCAACACTCTCATCAGTATCAAGAATCTGATCCCAATATCTAATATAGGCTATGGGTATACATTCTTTTCTGATTATGTGAAGGGCATTATAAGACTTAGTATTTCTATCCCAATCATTAAGCCATTTGGATTTAAAGAGTTACTTTTGGAGATTGTCTTTAAAGTTGGGCAAAGACATATGCTTAGAGGATATATTAATTTCATGTTGAGAGTGTTGAGAAAAGTTTTAAGTAAAATTAGTATTTTGGAATTAAATAAGCTCATTTTCCAAGAGGTTAATAATATTGTCCATTTCACTTACCTTGGATTTACATCAGCTTTTAAAATTAAGTTTAAGCATTTTTAACATCACTGGGCAAGAAAAAGGATCAAATTGGCCAAACATATTAGTCCATGTTTTCATAATGATGTTTATGAATTCTGAGTCAGATGAACAAGTAATGTTATATCTGAAGGGGCCCTATGTTAATTAGGTTTATGAGAGATGGAAAGCACGATGGGGTGGTGATCAAAAGAAATCCTCACAAGAGTAATGCTAGAAATGTTATCCCATTTATCCAAGCCATGTACTTTGGTGAAGGCTCTATCAAGTTTACTGGCCACAATTATATTATAATGTTCCATATACCAAGTAAATTTAGCTCCCAAGAGATTGATCTCTGCTGGATTATTAATTTCAATGCAAGCATGGAATAACCTAGAAGAGATAGGGATATGTGATTGGCCATGATTTTTACTCGGGGTTAGAATAGCATTGAAGTCGCCAACAATAAACCAAGGCTGATTAATAGAATTACTAAGGTGGGTGAGTTCATTCCAAAGATCCCTCTTATCTTGGTATCTAGTACACACATAAACAAAAGTGGAGTAGACATGTATCTCCTCAAATATTTATTGACATCTTTTTTGAAGAAAATCACCTTGATGTAGGCCTTGCATAGTAATAATTGACTGAATAGGTATTTTGTTACAGTAACTATCACACTAGTAGCCTGATTACCATCATTCAATGGCAGAAATGTAATATTCACTCCTTTGGATTTTTTTAAAATTTTTTACTATTATTAAAGAGCCTTTGAGCTGACACATTAAAAAAAATTCTATAAAATTTATTTATGAAAATATGTATTTTATTTATTAAAAAGATTACATATTTATGTTTTGAGTGAATTATATAAAATGATTGATATGGAGGATCAATATCCATTAATTTTTTACCTCATATATATTATATTATAGATAAACTAAAATATATTGGTTCTTAAATCATTATTAAACAATATTGATTGACCTAATATATTTTCATCATAAATTTGTGAATTATATAACAATATGAGACCTAAAATATTAGTATAAATAATATATTATAATTTATATCTTGATGGAGTATTTAAAAAAGTTTAATATTCATATAATAGGTTGTATCATTAGTTAAAATAGAAAATTAAACTCTTATAATAAGAAATATATTTTATTACCTATTTATGTAATTTTTAAATAATCAAATTTAGGGGGATACTGAATTTTACCTCTCTAGTCTATTCTTGACATTCACAATCATTTCATAGAGGATATGTTTCATTTTAAATTTTATTTTCCTATTGAAATTAATTTCATGATCTTGCATTTCTCTTTTTCATATATGTCTCCTTGATCCATTTAATATAAGTGGTTATATTTTATAAACTTTTATTTTTTCCAAACATTATTTTAATCTCCTTTACTTTTTTCAATATCTATATAATATCATTGTTAAGTTATATTTGTTTGAATTTCAAAATTTTCACTTTTAACCTTTTCAAATTTAATATTCATCCATTTTTAATAATCACATTAAAAATCAAATCATTTAAAAATCATGAAAATAACTATCATCAACATCATTTGAATTTTTTAAATTCCCATTTTCTTAATAAAAATTTATAATATAATATTATGTTTTTTATCATTAAACTGCCTTTTATTATTTAATTTTTTTAATCTTATTATTTTTCAAAACATTAATTTCATTATTGTATAGAATTTATCCTTATATTTTTAGTTAAAATTAAGGAACAGATTCTATTTCATGAAATAATTTTTTAACTTCAATAATTATCCCTTTTCTATAGTGTTAAATTTCAATTCCATATAAAAATTTTTATAATTAAAATGCTAGAAATCCTTTTCTGTGAATGTGGGTATAAATATTTTGTATCATAAAGGGGATTTTTATTCATTTTGTTGGATTGAATTTTCTTTATAAATGGGAGATTTTTTTTAATAACATTTATTTTTTATCTTTGGCTTGTAGAATATTTAAATACATTTATCATGAATTCAATTGAATACATGACTAAATCTTGCTTGAATATAATTTATCTTTTTTATGTTTATTGTTTTCTATCATAAAAAGGAACGATATAGTTTATGAATAATTATTTAATTGTGTATTAATTATCATAAACTCTAATCTTTATATATAACTATTTATTCTCCGTAAATGAAATTTTCTATATAAATATTTCACGTGTTGACCTAATTAGAGTAAATTATGGGAACTTATTGAAATTGGATGATCATGTTAAATATTTTGAATATGATTTTATGTTATAGTTGGATGATATATTAATGTGTGTATATAATAAAAGGAATCCTTAAAATCATTTAAAAATTGATGAATGACTTAGATGTTGAACTTTTAGTGGTTTTGTGAAATAAAAATAAATAGAAAAATGATTGTGTAGAAACCTACCCCTCAGCTATTAAGAGATTACTAGTCTGCTAGTGGAGAAAGGTAGCACTCATATTTCCCCATAATTATTCATATCTAGTCAGTAGAATTAGGTATAAATCTAATATAGAATATCATACTAGTATTGATTACATAATTTTATGGGTCCCAATCAACCTAATTGATCTTTTATGGAGGCTAATTATTTGTGGGGAATTAGATAGGTTTCTCTCAACTCAATTTTAGTATATAAATATAGATCATGGGTTCTTAGATCTTATCAAATTTCAAGTAATATGACTCTCTAATTAAATTTATTTACAATTTTTAGACATCTAATGATACTCCAAAGAGACAATATTTGTTTTCCAATATCAATATCTCCCTAAAAATTCACCCTATCTATCCCCCCAAAATTATTTATATCCTTCATGAGAGATAATATAATGTAATTATAATTGAAAATTTTTATGAAAATCATTCTCTTGTCATCATAAATTATATAAGTTTGAATCTAACAACAAGAAATGACTGTTAAAGGAGAAGGAATTTTAGTACCATTCAATTTAGGAATGGGGTATCTTTCATCATTCATAGAAAATAATAGGAGATTTTTTTTCTTAATGTACATTAAAATCAATTGATGAAATGAAATACCATTGAACATGAGTGAAAGAGATGTCTGGGCTCATGAAAATCTATTTTCAAGATCCTCTATGCAACTCAGTTTACTATCCCTTTATATTTATGAATTTTGACATGAAATTTAAATATTCATAAATTACACATATAAATTTTTTCATCCTTCCACTATGAGTACTATTTTAATGAAAATTCATCCATTCAAACAAATTTTTTTTAAAGAATAAAATGATACCAGATTGAGATAAATGGATAAAGGAGGGTCATAGAGTCCAGACCTAATTGGATCCATGAACATCCCTTGAAGAATATATATTCAAAAAAATTAGGTGGGGAGCCTAATGATATACAAATATTTTAAATATTATGATTCAGTTCTCATTTATATTGGGATATTTGTTTCATTATTTCCATAATTCTATTTGTTTTGGACAATAGTACCCAAAGAGGGGATAATTTTAGTACCATGATTACATAATAGACTAATGTGTAAGCCATAATGTTAGAATAAAACTAATTTTCTATCAATAAATAGTTAAATTCAATCATATAATGGGAAATAATTTTCACCTTACTATTAGATATTTGAGATAGAAGTTATTTTTCAATAGTTATGGGAATGATTTTGACAACATTAAGGAAATTATATTCCACTGATACAGATCAAATGATTCACTGATGATGCCCCCACCTCCTTTATTCCCATATTTTCACAACCCATAAATTTTTTTATACATAAATATTGTATAGTCTAGGACCCAAAATGGAAATCAATTCTAGTGGAGGGAGAGTTATATCCATGAAATATAAAAGTGGTCCACAATATAGATCACTTAGAGGAGATAAAAATATCAATAATAAAAAATTGAAACCTAAAATTTATAGAGCTTGTAGTGACTTTACATTAATTGAATATAATATTTTTGAGAGCATCCCAAAAGAGACTAAAAAAATAATTCCAAGGACACCTTTATCTTAATGCATCGGTCTCAAGTTGGTGAACTAGTTCCAAACCATGAATCGATATGTTTGTAAAAAATCATCATATTAGAGTTATTTTCTGACGAGTTATCTAAAATTATATAAATGACCATCCTAATCAATATATAAAATAAACTTCACCATCAATTAAAAATAAAATTTTAAGTAGAAAGATCATTGGGAAAACAATTGTACAACATTTCATTGAATAACCATTTCTATAGTGATATCATGGATAATTATAGAGAAAAATTTGAAGATAATACTAACTAAGATCATTGAATCTGATATTTTAACACCCATGGTTCATTTCCTAGAATGGAATACTGTAATGTTTATTAATATTTTCATTTTATGATTCCATAGATAGGTAGAGAGATGATATACTAGTCAACGTCACCATATAACAGAATGGTCATCTAAAGGATATGACATGATTTATAAATGATTATACATGTGATGATAAGGAAATAATTAACCTCTTCAAAAAATATTTTTGGTTAATGTACTAGGAAATATAGTGGGGAAATGGTATTTTCTTTTTTATATTAGGATATAACAACTATAACTAACCCATATCAAGTGATCCAATAGGAGACACTAATATATTTGAGTTTAGTTCTATAATGGGATAGAAATCAATGATACATTCTAAAAAGTATTGAGGGTGATACTATATTTTTCATTAAAAAATGATTGAAAAATAGGGTTTTTTATGTTGAAATAAGAATTTTTTTCATTCATGAATTCATTTCATGGATAATTATATGATTATAAACCCTATAAAAATATCTTTAATCAATGTGTTCAAAAATTTTAAATTGAAAAATTGAATTTAACCTCAACGAAAAATACCAAAAAAATGTTGTTACTGGTAATTTCAATTTTATTAAGGATTAAATTGGGATATTAAGGATATATAATATATTTAAGACTATAAAATATAAGGCAGACATCATGAGGGTGATTGTTCAATCATATAAATGAGTTATCTATTCCATCTAACAAACCATCAAATAATCCATCAAAATATGTTATGAATGTGATTGAATATGATCATTATAGATGATAAAGTCAAACCACTATATTCCATGGGTAAACATATATTATAGAATCAAATTATATCCCCAATATATGTATCATGATAAATACTGACCGAAAAATATATTAATGTATATCTTATTGAAGGATTCACATGTTGGTTCATTTATCTATAAAATATTAGTTATATGATTTATGAGGCATATATCGTTCTATATCCTTCATTCAAAAGGAAATAAATGTCCTATGAAAAAAATTATTAGACGTTTCTAGGGGTTCCACAACATTTTTTTATAATGGATGATCAATCTATAGTTGATAGAAAATACCACATTTCTACTAAGTGATTCTTAGGAAATAATGAAAAGTATGATTCATGAGATCTCCTAGTGATGACCTATGATAGATTTTAATAATCTTATAAATCTCACAGAATGATAAAAAGAGAACAATGGAAGGTCATGGATTCTAAATAAAGTATCATATAACTATTTGGGGAACCCTTGGAACCACATGAAAATATTGATGATGTTCGAATAAATATTATAATAATATACAATTATGTAAATATTAGTCATAGTAATATTGCCAAAAAATTTAAAAATATGATTGTGTGGTGTTTCTTACATGATAATTATTCCTCCTTATCATGAAACATCTTGGGTACCTGGGTAACCCAATAACCAAGCTCACTTTGACATAACCTAAAGCTAATTCCTGATCCCCATGGGTTAGTGACTGGCACCTGTCATCATAAAATTTAAAATGGTAAGAAAAATATTTACTAATAATTACAGAAGTAAAGAAAGTCAAGTCAGCATTTATAATTAATGAAACACCACTTTCTGTAACAAACTAGAATACAACTGGGTATAAACAATTCCAAATTACTATAACACAATTATCAAAATATGGAATTACAACTCAATTCCTTAATGACACAACTCACTAGGTCCAACGATCAACAGCTGAATCCACCGACAACAGATCATTTCTCCTTGATCCAACATTGATGAAGATTATCTGTAAACACTTGAAGGTGCAAGTTGGTATTGAGATAAAAATCCTAGTAGGGTCTAACCATTACCCCATAAGATATTCCAAATATTGATTAACCCATGGAATTCTTTATTTTTTTGACAATAAACTGGTTTTTAATTTTTAAATAGTAAATAAATGAATCATTCCTTTCAGTTTAAATGAAGGGAAAAAATTAAATAAAGCTTTTACAAGAGATAGAATATTTCTAAAGAAATGTCATAGATAAAAATTAAATAAAAATGTTTATATAAATTCAAATGTATTATAATTTTGTTTTACCACGTTGGCATACATTTATATCTCAAATACATAATATGTGATCAACATGGTCATGTGGAAAATAGGTATTCATGTTTCAGTTTACTATATTAAGAAATAATTAAGCGATATCATCAATACGTATATATACATTCCCTATAACAATATATAAATTCAACTTATCATCATCCCATCAGGGATGTGGCCCATTACATGTATGATTTACAATGTTGTAATAGTATAGAGTGTTTCCAAATAACTTACAAACTACCTAATTCATACATGTACTCATACATAATCAATGATGAAAAATTTATTTTATGACTAAGGAAAATACAATGAAATCTCGTTCGTCCTTTTCAATGCCAGTTTTTTCATTTAAAATAAAGACACATTTTAGTAAAAAAAAGGTGCCTCTTTAACAAGATAAATCCCCTAGGTTTCTATCAATAAATTTAAATACATTTTAAAAAGTATTAATTACCATAGAAACAAATTCCATAATATTCAAAATTCATTTCCATAATAAAATTCAATAATAAAATTGAAATCATTTCCATCAAAACTCTACTTTTAATTGAACATTTTAAATCAACCAATTTCCATAAACACACCAAAAACAAATGGAATTGAGGGGTTTCCAAATTATTAGTCCAAACCCATTTCAATTAACCTAATTAAATAGAATTTTATTTTATTACATTAATTCAATGAATGAATGAAGAAAAAAATTGTATTCAATCACTGAAAAAAATCAAACAATTCAATATTAATCAATTTGGCTAATCGGTATGGAATGACCTACCTTTTCCTAAATTTCAACACTCCCCACGACACATGTTATTGAGAATGATGGTGTATAAGAACTCAAAACCAAACCAATTGACTAGATCCAACAATATAGACCATATATTCATAAATTTAATGAGTATCCATTGAAATTTCAAAGGAGTATTATGAGACAAATATAAAGAGTATGGGAGAAATCTTATTTGTGAATCACACCAGAATTTCAAAAATTAACTTACACAAAAAGAATATATTTTAAGGGGTTGGAGAGCATCAAGATCACCTTGGGATGTAATTGGGTCGAGCAAAGTGAAACTGGAGTAGAGGTGAAAATGGAATATCAGCTGCAATTCCAGTTTAAAAAACTACAATCAAGGTATTACACGTCATGTAATACCCTTTCACATCTTGAAATACTTAATTTTCACAACCTATATAAATGTCACCTCAAATTAAAAACAAATGATTTAATTTATTTATACTAATCTATAAATAATTCATGATATGTGAATGTCTTTTCAAGACCTTTTCCCTTTATATAATGAATCCTTCTATGATGTGCATCAAGAAACCATTATATAGAATGTAACCCTCTAGAATTCTATAAAATTAGCAATGGGTTGTTACACAATCCGTACCATAATTATATTATGTCCGTGGAATGATTATGAAGAATATTCCATGTCAAAATTTTAAGGCCCCTACTCTCTCAACAGTGCCTCTTATTACCCATGTCTCATGATTATTAGAACCATGATACAATAGCACACAAATTAATGGAATCATCATCCCACAATTCACCGTGGTCTCAGAATAAACTATAATGATTTGTGGATTAGTCAAAGGCATTTATGGTTCAATATCTAGATCTTCCTAGACAAAAACATGAAATTTATTAGATTCACACATTCTCGGATGCGATACATAGAATACGATTTGTATCGTCATCAGCTGTGGTGGAAGGGTTAAATGGTTTTCAACATTCCCCAAATTTTCAAAATAATTGAAATGTCCCATAAAACAAGGGAAAAGATCCCTTGGGTCCCAAGCTATTGATGGCCCATCTGGTGTAAAACATTCAACAGCACCTTACCACCAACTGAAAACTCCAAAGGACTACAGTCATGATCATCATAAAACTTATATCGACTAAATGTTGTCAACATTCTATTATGAATAATATGAATATTCACTATAAAAAAGTGCACCAAATATGGTTTAACTAATGAACATTCACCAATATTTGACCAAGACAACATATATTTACAAGTTCAACCTTACATGTCCTCAAAAGGTGATATTCTGATCACAGATTGGTGAAAATTATTATATGAAATGTCCACCAATCCCAATTTATCACCCCAAGCCCCACTGATGTCATGAAAAAGGGAATAGATCATATCCTCAAGAATATTTATATCTCTTTCTTTCTGGTGATTTGACTACAAACGGTAGGTTGTTATCAAATTAAACTAATATCCCAATGCCTCCTATAGGTCACTCCAAAATAAATAAGTGAACCGAGGATATCTATCAGAAACTATAGAAGAATAAACTATGTGAAAACAAACAATATCTTTCATGTATAGATTTCTTAAATACTAATCTTTTCATGTATCATGATTGGGGATGTAGTATTTCGACATTGTTATCCTTTCTATCAAATCCCATATAACATTATTTTTTCCTTGGGTCTGTGGAAAACCATCCACCAATCCTATAGAGATTTCATGACACATCTGTGGAGGGTTTGATAGTGGATTAAGTAAACATGATGGTTTCTAATGCTCGACCTTCACCTTTTGTCATATATAATAGTGATAAAAAACCCTAGAAAACCCCCACTTTATACCAATCCACCAAAATTTTCACCTTATATAATAAATAATATTTTTGTTTCCTGGGTGACATCCAACATGGAATTATTAAAATCCTCTATTACTACTATCCTTTCTGAAAACGTCACAATGAAGCAATTCTGATAGCATATAACACCCTCTTTGGAGAACATCCACTGGGAAAATGTATGCCCACCTTAAGCATTGTATCTAATGCTACGGAATTTATCATAAAGATTTTGTTCCTAAGGAACCATATCGAGAAGATCAGATGCCAAATGAATGTTGTCTGATGAAACTTCAAACCCTTTCTTCTGAACTCCAATATGAAACTGTGAAAACCGAACCACCAAACATCACTCATATATTAATTCCATCATGGAATGGGTTGGAATTTTTATACATAAGTCATCTAAAATGGAATTCGTTTTCCATAGGGTGTAGATGATGTAAAAGAAGAATGATTTCAGGCACTCCACCCAACACATCTAACAGATATTCAAATATTTTATTGAGATTATATAACTCACTATTTGTGCTCTAAATATACAGTAACCCATTTTCTACAAAAGTAGTGTTTTGAAAACATAAGCATGTACCCCAACACTGCAATTTAAATTTCATGGGTTGGATAATTATTATCATGTGGCCTAATATGACACGATCCATATGTAGCTACATGATTACCATACATAAGAACACAACCCATGCCTAAACCCAATTCAAAAAAAATACCACATTGTTCGGCCTGGACTCTGAATGATTCAACATTGATGTAGTACTGAATTTTTAGCCAGGTCCATATCAACTTTTATCCCCCTATCAAGTACATCATCATATGTGGGAAAACTGATCAATAAAACATAAGACCAAGTATCTTATTGATGTCCCAACACAAAGCATTGAGAATAAATCTTTTCATTTTATACAATATCATGAGAAAACTACCCCATCATTCTAAAGATATTTGAATACTTAGTCATGGTTCATGTCATATTTCTAAATCTTTAAAAACTCTACATCCTTGCATAATAAAATAGACTCTAGATAGAATTAGTTGGTTAAAAAACCTTAAGTCTTTCCACTCTAATCCCTCCTCTTTTACCATTACCATTGTGTCCCACCATCAACTACTCAGTCCTTCTAGAATAAAGGCGAAACAATTCACATTTATCTCCTTTGATGTCTTCAAGAACTAAAATAGACGTTCTATCTTGGCTAACAATTCCTCAGCATGTAGAGGATCAGTGTAGGGTTTGAAAACTGGTGGCTTATAGTGAAGTAACTCTTGATAATAATATCACATAACATGACCTTGTTGATCAACAGTTGGATCGAGAATGTGAATTGGAGTTGGTGCATGTCTTATATATTGGACAGTGCACACAATCGACTAAACTAGACATTAGTCCACTATAAGATTCTATCACTATGGTTCAATAAAAACATCATCCTCTATCGAATTTACACATCTTCTCTGAGGCATGATACAACACACAATCAAAAAAAAATGAATACATCATACTAACACTCAAACTGAGAAACATGGGAAATGTTTTCCAATAGATGGATCAATGAGGTTTGGATTTCACTTTATCCAAATCACATTTGGGAAAAGAAAATCATTAATCCATAATTCGTCATCACCTAACCTCCCATGGAAAGGTAAATTTCATTTTGGTTAGAGATGCCTATTCATTGTATCAAAACTACCTCATATGTCCATATAATATTTCAACTGCATACTGACTATAATAAAATTGTTCAACAACCTCGTCTGATTGAATTTTTACATGAACCAAACTAAGTACCCTATTAGCCCAATAACTGATACAACCCTGACATAATCTTAAGTGAGTTCTTGATCCACACAAGTTCATGACAAGCACCTAGCATCATACAATATAACGTGGGAACAATTTTTCACTAAGAAATATAGATCTAAAAAAAGAGGGAAGTCTATATTCCTAACAAAAGAAACTCCACTTAGAGTGATATTATAGAATAAAATAGGGAATAAAAAATACCAATATATTATAAATGAAGTACAAAAAATAGAAGAAACCCATGTCCCTAATGACAAAACTCATTAGGTCTATGGTTTAACAACTTCATCCACCTACATGATATTCTTTCCCATTGCTGAATCCTAGAAGAATATAATGATTAAACACCAAATGAAACAAGTGGGGTTAGAACTAAAAATCCTAGTAGGGTATCACCAATAATTATAAAATAGATTCCAAAAATACATTATCCAAATGAATAAATCGATTTTTTTAGAAAAAATGTGTTTGAATTTTCGATTCATATTTAACCAAATAATGTTATACAGTTCAAATGATGGGAAAATACATTATTAAATGTCATTACATGTTATTAAATATTTATAATGTAATGGATTAGATAAAATAGTTACATCAAAATGTTTATGCAAATTCATAATGCATGTAAAATTTTTTTTTAACATTGGAATACCTTTATATCTCAACTATAAAACTAGATATAAACATGGTAATTTTCCAAAAAGGAACAAAAAATTTTGGCCATAGGAATATGCACTCTCTTAGTGATCTCAATGATATGAGTATACAAATATACCCCCGACACTGGCTATATATGACTCATCACCATTCCATTGAAGATATGACCCACTGCTTGTATGTTTTAGAATGCTGTAATAGATTATATTGTGTTTGAATAACATACCAACTACATATGTATTTCTTGTTATATTACAAAACTAATTATGGGAAATATATTTTAACACATTTTGAAATAATATTAAATTACATTCCTCTATTTAAATTCATGTTTTTTATTTAAAACAAAAACATAATTTAATTAAAAACATTCCTCTTTAATAAGATAAAACCAATTTGTTTTATCAAAACATATTAATCCATTTTCAAAATTTTTAAATCCAATCATAACCAGTTCTAATTAATGTAAATAATAATTTTGACAATTGATTTCAACAATTCAATTAAAATCATTTCTATCAAAACTCATATTTAAATTAAACAATTTCAAAAAAAGTACACAACAATTAAATGAAATTGGGGTTTTCCAAATTATCATGAAAAAACCATTTCCATTATCCTAATTCATTGGAATTGTATTTTATTACATCAATTGTAACAATGATAGGAATTTTTATTTGAAAAAAAATAATGGAAATAAATTACGAAATTCAATGTTAATAAATTTATCTAATTGGGACAGAACCACATAACTTTTCTCAAACATAAACATAGGAAACAACACATGTCCATGAGAATAAAGGTGTCAAAGAACTTTAAAGAAACCCTATAGATGATATACAACAATTCGGCGAAGACATATATAAATTTTTATATTATTCATAAAAATAAATAAGGATAAAAAAGAGAGAAAGTTGAATAATGAGGGAGAAATCTTATCAGGGAATTACACTACAAGCACAACAATGACTGAAAACCAAATGAATGGATCTGGAAGGATTCGAGAGCGTCATGATTTCATGGGGAAGGATTTTGGTCATGGGATATGAAACTAATTTATAGGAAATATAGAATATTTTCCTCACAACCTATTTAAAATCCCACAGTCGGGGTGTTACATGACGTGTAATACCCTTTCACATCGTGAAATAGTAAATTTTGGTAACCACTGAAACACATTTCGCCTTAAATAAAAAACTGACACTCAATTTTTAATAACTAATATATAAATCATTATTGAATTTTAAAGGTTCATCATGTGGTGTAACCTTCATTATACAAATCCTTTCATGATTTTATTCCAAAAACCGTTACATGACATGTAACAGAGTTACACAACATTTAATCCTCTGGTAGCCTGTCATATTGGTAATGAGACGTTACAATCCTTGGATATTACTATTCCTAATAATTTTCTTTTGTTCTATTAAATCTAGATTAGGTTTATGTATGAGTTCACTATCATTGATAATTTCATCCTGAATTTTGTAGGTGAAATTTTATAAATACACTAGTTTGAATTGATCAAAAGATGAACGATTATTCAAATTCATTATAATAAAAGGTGGAAATTACATGATACTATGGATATGTTCCCCCATATGAAAAAAAATGATGGTACTGATCAAAAAAAATATTGATATCCCATGATGATACAAAATAATATCATGGAATCCCATCTATTCTAAGTGAACTATTTTGGTTTTGGATATTTATTTAATCCAAACAAATATAGACATATATAGTAAATTCTATGTCATATTACATGGACTCAATGAAGAATAAGGAATTTTACCAAGAGTGTATCAATGTGATCGTCTCTCAAATATCATCCATAACATAGATAGACCATTTCAAGAAAAATAATAGGAAAATAGTTGACTGCCTTCACTAATTTGAGGTTTTTGTTAGTTATTTTATAACCATTGACTATTTTAATAATAGGATATATCATATAATATTTTTTCACTATGCATTCATGAATAAATATTGGGTATATACCAACATCTTTAAGCTGCTAGATTCTTCATCTTCAATCAGAACATCATTTTATGGAATTTTACTACCTTTTATGTTGATGTTGGAGAATGAGGACCATTCCAAAATTTCCCCTTTGAGCCACACCAATTTCTATAATAAGTTGGGATAACTTTCCCAATCACTATTTTGCCTCACGATATTTTACATAACTATTGTAATTCCTCACTATGTGACAAAATATTGGTGAAATTGAATTTATAACCCTGAAATTAATTTTTTCCCAATGATAATACAAGAGGTTAATGCTATGAAAGTGTAATAGATAAATGAGAGACCATTGAAATTGGGTATAATGAAATCTATTATATATTGGTTAGAATTATAGTAGGACACATCCATATCAATCAACTTCAACACATGTTCATCAACCAAGTAAATTAATCATATTTAAAACTATATCCATATGTATTTTCCTAGATAAAATGTTTTTTATAATATATATATGGATTTCCAAAAATATTTTAACTCACCAGTTAAATTCTATTTTTCCTGGAATGTAAGGAAATATCCCCTACTAACTACAATAGGGATTCTACAATGAAAGAGAGTAAATATTCTAATAATTCATCACAGTCATTAGTATCACACATTGAATATATGAAGTTAATATGTATAGAAGGATGAAGGGTTTTCATGTTGATTGTATTGAATTATAAATAGGGGATGATAATCCCAATGGGCATGTTTCCTTTATAAATTATCTATACATGCTTATTTAATTGACAATTTCAAACACTATTCTCATCATGACACATTGATGTGATGATTTGAATTAGTATAATGTTTTTATTAGGTTCTAGGATGGTTGTGATTGATATATAATGGTCTTTAATATCTTTATGTATATACTCATACATTTTAGGGGATCATATTATCATTTTATTCCATATTAGAATGGATGATGTTTTTGAGAAGTAAATATGTTCGAAGGGGATTTACTAGCTATCACATAATGATAATTAAACTATCATTCTGAGAAAAACATGACATGAATACTAGCTGAAACACCCAATATCATATATGGGTGGAAGTTGATTTTTTGGTCTTTAGGACCATCTGAGTGGATCTAACATGAAGATGGTCATCCAACATTACAATGAGGTGAAAGGATATGTTTGAGTTAAGGTGAGTGGTGGAAAGAAGTTAGTGGATGGATATACAATAAGGAGTTTATATAATTTAAATCAAAATCGATGATTTCCTAAAAACGTTTTTATACAAAGGGTATCATTAGAATATCGAATAAATGGAATCTGTGAGTGAATTATCCCATTTACAGTTATTGTTAATTTATTATGGAAATAAAAATCCATTAATTAAAACCCAATTATCATGAGGATGAGGGTATTTGGAAGGAGATTTATGTGAATAATCAAAAGATATGAAAACATAAAATCATTACATAGGTTATCTATAATAATCTCATTATCAAAACTCGTCCCCTAGGGACCATACTGTGACTACCACAAGCCTACCTTCCATAGGCCAGGGGCTGTGGACTAGCATCGAAAGGCGTTTTCCCTAAAACTATGAAGGCATTTACTTTAAAACATGCAAACTCACATAACTAAGCACACAAAAAGAGAAGAACCCAAGAAAACTGTATAACCAATGAGTGTTGAAAGTAAAAAGGGGGCCGAAATACAAGCCCCATAGTAAAGGTAGAAGTACAACTGAAATACAATACAAATGAAGAAAGATATGAGATAGCTACTGGATCATCCTCTGAGGTTCCTACCTGAAGGGTAAGTACAGATCTCTTTTTATCACTCCATATCCACCTGTCTCTTCTATGTACCTACACATCGTATGGTTCACCTTTAGATACTGTCCACTCCTTGTACTCTTAGCCACTGTCAGCGATGTCCGTCATCTACATCCAACACAATAATGTGCGGGCATAACTCGTGTAGAGGTGAGTATAATGATACTCAATAGGGACCCCGAGACCCTCTAGGTATCACACAATCTATCAAGGATAAATCACCAAGTATGAAATCAACAGATAACCTTACTTTGGTATATGACCATACATATACCTATGTTTTCAAGTAATCAATCTCAATCATGATGAAAACACAGAAATAATGACTCATCTCACACCAGGATTTATTCTAGGGGCAGTATCAAGTAACATTTCAAACACAATGTCAAACACCTCGGCTACTAGAGAACTCCTCCTCTATCGTGTACAGTGGGTCTGATGTGTCACAGATAGGTTCTTCCCACTGACCTTGGACTGCTGAGGTACTCCTCCTGTTGAGTACCATGGGTCTGTCACGTCACCAAGGCGCTCCCCACTATGGTTATCCCACATCACCAAGGCTATATCCCCCGTGGCCTGCTGAGGTACTCCTCCTGTCGAGTACCATGGGTCTGCCGCGTCACCAAGGCACTGCCCACCGTGGGTCTACCATGTCACCAAGGCGCTCCCCACTATGCCTGTCAAGTAACTTCGAGATGAAACGATCAGCAGTCGTCAAGTCTCAGCCAGCCACTGGGTTCTCGCCCAATACTCCCTCGCCTCCGAGATGATCCTCTATACAAGCTACTGTTCGATACTCCAACTACCACGATTTCCCACAAAGAATAATCAAAAACTTCCCCCATGTCATAATCATCTCAACGTAGCAGACGACGCATCAATTGTATGATCGATCTGTGAGTTATTATCCTTTTTATCCTAGGGGTCCGGTTGGATTCGTTCTCTATCCAACAAGACTGTACCCCATCCTAATCAAAAATTAGAGTGTGGTATACTCAAATGAAATGTCTCCCTCCATGATTTCTAGTTCCACTGAAGGTTCTCCAAATAGACTTATGATGCCAATGTTATGTACAAAAGAATGTTAATGGGTTGTAGTGGGCCCGGGTCCGGTCTGACCTGGTCAAACTGACCTGGCCCGACCCAGTGTAGGATGAATCAGTTCTGGTCGACCTGGCCCAGCCCATTGGGTCTGGCCTGTCCCACAGTGCGGCCTGGCCTATTGGGTTCGGATCGGCCGACATGGTCTGGCCTTGCAGGGCACGAGGGGGCATGGAGAGTGATGCAAGGCCGTGAGGCCATGATACGTCTCGACCACAGACGACGGTTCTCCCATGGGGTGGCTCGGCCGGGGACGACGGTCCAGCCGCGGTGCGGTAGTCCGGCCAAATGGTGGCGGTCCGATCGCGAGGGGGGTGGGGATGGGGGTGGGGGTTCTGCCGCGAGCAGTAGTTTGGTAGTGGGGCCGTTTTCCGGGCGTAGGGAGGCGGTGTCGCCGCGGGGGGGGGGGGGGGGGGGTGGTGCAGCCTTGGGGCAGCGGTCCGGCCGTGGTGCTATCACTGGGCGGTGGCCCGGCCGTGGGGCGGCGGTCAAACCACGTGGCCGTGCGGACGCAATGGGGGCGGCATAGGTGGCCGCGGGGTTGCGCCGTTGTGTCGTCGCCTTCATCGCGACCAGTGGGGGTGTCAGCCGCCGTTCTCTTGCCCTAACCTTGGATGGTTGTCATCCTACATCATCATGAAGCACACAACAAGATTTGTGGAATGGTTGGGCCATGTTGGTTAGGATTGTACACTCTGCATTAGGGTGGTCTCATATTGATAAACAAGAACATTAAAGAAGAACGTCAAGCATTACAAACTCCCCCTGTTACTAATTTGTCACAATCCATCCATCGGGGCCTATCTTGTGAATATCCCAAGACTGCCTTCCATAGGCCAGGGGCAGGGGACAAGCACCAAAATGCATTTTCGCGAAAACTATGAAGGTATTGCCTTTATAACCTAAAAAACTCACGTAACCATGTACACAACAAGATACGAACACATGAAAACTGTATAACCAATTAGTGCTGAATGTAAAAAGGGTGCTGGAATATGAGACCAACAGTAAAGGTACATGTAAAACTGAAATAAAATACAACAGAATAAAGATAAGAGACAACAACAGGATTGTTCCCCGAGGTTCCTACCTGATGGGTAGGTACAAATCGCCTCCTCAGAACTCCACGTCCACCCCTCCCCTCCACATACCGACATGCCGTATGGTCCACCTCAACATACCATCTAGTTTTGGTACACTCAGCCTTAGTCAGTGTTGTCCATCGACTGCATCAAACACAACAAGATGAAGACATAGTCTGTGTAGGGGTGAGTATAACGATACTCAGTAGGGATCCCGAGACCCACTATGTCTCAAAAAATACATCAAGGATAAATCCCAAAGTATGAAATAAACAGATAACATTACTTAGGTATATGCCCATACATACACCTAAGTTATCAAGTAATCCATCTCAATCATGAGGAAAACACAGAGATACTGACTCAGCTCACACCAGGATTTATTCTCGGGGTAGTATCAAGTAACATTCCAAACACAACATCGAACACCTCATCTATTGGAGAACTCCTCCTCTGTCGAGTACAGCTAGTCTGTTATGTCACACAAAGGCACTTACCACTAAGCTTGGACTGTTGAGGTACACCTCCTATAGAGTACCGTGGGTCTGCTACGTCACCCAGGCACTCCCGACCATTGGTCTGCCACATTACCAAGGTGCTCCACCTCGTGGACAGTTGAGGTAATCCTCCTGTTGATTACTGTGGGTCTTCTGCATCACCGAGGGGCTCCAAAATTTTCCTGTAAAGTCACTCCAAGTCGAAATAGTTAGCAGTCGTCAAATCTCAGAAAGCCAATCGGGTTTTCCCACTATGCTCTCTCTTCTCTGAGAGGATCCGATCCACAAGCAACAGGTCGATACACCAACTTCCACGAAGTCCCATGAAGAAGTATCTCAATGTTCTTCCACATCATAGGGGTTTCAACATAGCAGACGACTCTTTTATCAGATGCTCGGTCTATGAGGTATTAGCCTTTTTTCGCGGGGGCCTGATTGGATTCATTCCTGATCCAACCTGATTATACCCCATATCAATCTGAAACTCTAGTGGGGTATAGTCAAAGGGACTATCTCTCACCAAGATTTCTAGCACCGCTAACAGTTCGTCAAACAGACGTCTGGTTCCAATGTTACAACCAAAAGAAAGTTAATGGGTCGTAGTGGTCCTGGTTCTGGTCTGACCCGGTCTAACCGACCCGACCCCACCCAGCCTTGGCCGACCCAGTTCGAGTCAACCTGATCCGACACGTTGGGTTTGGCCCAGTCCGCAGTGCGGCCCGGCCCATTGGGATCAGCCTGGACTGCTGAGTCCGGCCCGGCAGGCCGCGAGGGGCCGTGAAGATTTCCACGAGGGCGCGAGGTCATGGGGCAGCTCAGTCGCGGGCATCAGTTCGGCCATCAGGTGGTAGTGTAGCCATGGGGTGGTGATAGGGCCGCACAGCGGTGGTGCGTCCGCGTGGCGGAGGCATTGGTCGTGGGGCAGCGCCGTCACCTCCGCCATGGCTGGTGATGGTGTCGACCGCCGTTCTCGTTCCCCGACCATCGAGGTTTGCCTTCCTCCTTCATCACGAAGAAGACCACAATATTTTTGGAAGGTTTGGGCCATGTTTGTTTGTCCCATACCTTCTAAGTTAGGGTGGTAACATATGGCTCAACAAGAACATGAAAGAATAATGTCATGCTTTACCACCTCCCACAACATTTCATTCCCAAACCACAAAAGAATCCAAGGAAAGAAATAGGGAAAAGAATCTAAAATAAATAAACCCCTACCTCATTATCTTGATGATATTGGTGTAGAAAGGTAGTATGGTCATCGATTCACCGTAGATGAATACATCCCACGTTGTATGAAGTCAAGAGGTATAAGGTCAAAGGAGTTCGGCGTTCATCGTGGGTGGGGCGTTCTTGATTGGAAGGTGAAGTTCTTCATTGTAGAAATTTATTTATCCCAAAGCCTTATCCTCTCTTAATTCCTCCAAAAATTACAAGTAACCAACATAATATATTACTTTAGATATTTAGTTCAGTAGAATTAAATTGAAAATGGATTAATTATGTTTTCTCCACTTAATTAATTGGTGAGGTTGGCACAAAATTAAATAAATGAGGGTTGGAACATTTAATATTGGAGGGTCGACACAATTAATGTGGATGAAGCTCAAGAAGGTCCTCTACATTAATGAGGGAGTTGAAGAGGTTTAAACCTTGGGTGACCCCCACAACCATAACCACTCATGGGAGGTTAAGGTCTGGTGGTCCACATTTCTCATCTTCTACATTGATGGTGGTTACAAAAAAATAAAATAAAACGTGTGTTTATTTTTTTTTCCTGAATGACCCAAAAATATTCTTTCACCCTCACCAAATGTCATCGAGGTGAAAGTCTTATTAAGAGAATATAGGTGCTGCGAGTTCAACGGTGCCCTTGGATTTCAATTCGGAGCACTAGTTCAAAACAAAGAAAAAACCGCTCACTCGTTTCTTGAAAGTACCCAAACAAAAGTTCATAAATTCATTAAGGCCACTCTGGGCCTCGAAATCATGCACCGTCAATTTTTGTGAAATCATAAACTTCCTATTTATTTAAAAAAATACATGGAAATTCCAGGTCTTTACACTCCTATTTAAATTTGAGCACCAAAATCCCTATGAGATAACCATGAAAACTCAAAATATTTGGATGAAATAATAATCTTAGTAATGGAAGAAGCATGATTATCTAACATTCCATGTAAGTCGTACATATAACATGATATCATAAAACATAATGATAAAAAGGCATCACATTAATTCATAACATAAAGGTAATATGGTCAATGTGGAAGCATCATATAATTTAAAATAAACATGATTCAAAGATAACATCCTATACATTATCACATGGAGTAAAATGTCCCCTAATGGGTTATTTTTACTACATAATTCCATACATAACTTCTCTTTAGACTAGAAAAATTTTAAAATGTTTTAGATTTATATCTATATGAGCTCATAATAACATACACAAGATTATTTTCAACACCAAAATGGAATCATTAATATGGTATAATCATATTAATTTCACATATAAATATATGGATTTGATAATATTTCCACAATTAAAATAAAAATATGATTTCATCAGGATGTAATTTTATGAATGATATAAAATAATGCATTACCCCATAAAATGAAGATAGAATAAGCTGTGTATATGTGTAATAGATATTTATAAAAAAATATAGATTCATTCGATAATAACAATGTTTATTTATTTTGATATAGGCATTCTTAAAAATATCATGGAATACTACATGAGGAAAATACTATTTTCCATTGGAAACCAATTCATTTAAATATATTAATTTCGAAAAACTATAGAATGAATTTCTATTTAAGGGAATCATTGAACCATGTAATGGATTCTTCAATGAATTAATTGATCTTGAAAATTGTAATTACCACTAATTCCATATAATTTGAATGATAAAATTATATTCACCATTTGTATTAAAGGTCGAAAACTATAAAATATTGAAAATAAAAGAAACAATCATTTTAATCCATATTATAAAAAAGTAAACCATCTGTAAATATGGTTTTCATAAATCATTTAATAATAGTAAAAAATTATTTAATATATTTTAATAAAAATTCTATCATTTAATAGAATGAATTAATATGTAAAAGAATATACAAGATCATTATTTCAATGAAATGTATTTCATATTTATTCATTACTCAAAAGAGTGGAATTATAAAAAAATAATAAGAATAATTATTTACTAGAGGATAATAAAATAAATATGGATTATAAAAAAAATTATATTACCCCCAATGAATCCATAAACATATGAAAACATTAAATAAAATGATAATGTTACAGAAATCCTTTACATATTTGGTAACATTTGAATCAAATGCCCAATGATAATGTATACAGAATTTTAATTTAAATTTTTATGAAGTTTTAATTATTGAGGATATAATATCCTGAAAGGGAATAATAAACAAAATATAAATTAAATTTTGTGAATTCCATTATAATATTCCTCATGGAATTGAAATTGAGAGAAATCCCTATCAAAAATCATAACAAATATGTGATAATAAATCAATGATGTTACTAGCCAAAAAAACAAAAAACCAAATATTACCATTGGAATGTCAATATAAAATAATAATACTCATCCCACATATAATATTTTTATAATGTAATTATTATTTATGTAATATAACCAAATGAAAAAAATGAGATATGAAACCCCTTGCTAAAAGGTTCCATTATAATAAATTATCCTATGATGAAATAAAATGAATTATATCTGTTGATACCAAATATTATGAATGATTCCTAATTTAATATTTTAATGATTTAGTATAAACACTAAAAAAATTTATAACATTAAAAGTTGACTCAATGACGCTAATTTGGGGTAAAATCCCATACCTCGAGATTAGCATGACACATAAATACTTTTTCTTCATTAATAATAAACTATTATTATATATTTATATTCATATTAATGTTTTACTAGTTTATTAATCCATTTAAACAGTTTATTCAATTTTTTTTATTTAATCTATTAAATTCAT
Organism: Viscum album; assembly: GCA_963277665.1. Classification (NCBI taxonomy): domain Eukaryota; kingdom Viridiplantae; phylum Streptophyta; class Magnoliopsida; order Santalales; family Viscaceae; genus Viscum; species Viscum album. Next base: position 1,275,451,209 of record OY728141.1, on the reverse strand, counting down.
GTTGGATGTTATGATGATATTCAGTTCATATATCCATTTTGACATTGGTAGGATCATTATGAAAAAAATGGACATTATTCCATTATCTCCAAAATAATTCTAATTTGCTAACAATTATTATAATAATTGAACTACACTTTTAAAATGAACCCTTAAATAAGTGTTGGAAAAGTGAACTACTTTACCATCATTTATAATTTAGGCAGAATGTACACATGTGTTACGTTTCTATTAATCAATTATCATTGTTGAAGAAATTAAAATATATTTAAATCTCTTACAATTATAAAAATATATTAATATTAAATTATTTATTTAAATATAATTATATGTATTTCACCCTTGTGATGAGGTGTTGATGAACGAAACAAATCACTTCATGGAGGTGGTAGTCCCTATGTATACATGGATGAAATTTAATAATTTTCAATGAATATAAAGTTATGTAAGTGAATGATATGTTATATTATCCTAGTGATAAATATTTTACAAGTACCATATAAAGGCATTAAATAAATCATTAATAACATATGTGATATGTGAGTATGGAAAATGAATTACTTTTGTTCGTGAGATGGTAGTCCTCCATAAAAACTAAACATCGATTCATTCCCCATTTTTTAGAAGAGGATATTAATATGATATAATACATGAAATATTAAAAACATAATATATGAGAGATGATGTTTTTAATATATCATCCAGATTGAATAATATTTTAATAGGCTTGAGAAAGAATAAAAAAAATTCATTATTAACAACTATATATCTTCTTCAGACAACCTCTTCATAATTTCCCCTAAGGCATACCAACGATTATTTTACGATCGAACCAAGTAAAAAAAGAGAGGAGGGATGAAATTAACATATTTGGTTTGTTATAGAATTAAAAAATTACTTTTTATGTTTTAATAAAAGAAAAATAAGTTTCCTTTTATAAGTGGGGTGGATATCCCACTATGAAATCTCATAAATTAAAACCAAATTATAATTTCACTCACAAAAAATTGCTTCCAAATAGAAATATATAGGTATTTAGGATATTAAATGGTTTTAATAATTATAGACAATCAAATTTATAACTTTTTAATTACAAATAATACCATTTATTATTAGATTAACCCTATATAATCCCATTTTAATCTTAAATACAGTGAAAATTATATTAAATTTAAATGATTATAATTTATCATATAAGATAAAAATAGGATTTGAAGTCTAAAAGAGATGGTTATTTACAATATTTATCATTTTAACTTTTTTCATGCATTAGTGTTAGGGTTTTTATATCATTTTATATATTATTTATTATAAAATATCATTAATGTCATTTGTTTATAGTATTCATTTATTTTGAAGTTATAGTCCATAAGATAATTGTTAATTTAAAATATATTCTATTTTAACAAAAATAATTAGTCATTATTAAATGTAAAATAAATTTGGAACCTTTACACATCAATAATAAATTAATTTTAACATTTTTATAATAATTTACCATTTGTTTTCCACTATTTATACTTGTAATGTTTTTGCATTGTACAAGAATTTATGTCAGTCGTATAGTTAATAAAAATTACCAATAAATTAATATAGTAAAATTAATTAAAATATTATCAAAATAACTTTTAATATTCATAACTACTTATTTTTATCCCCATATAATCATGTATTATATATTTAAAGAAATAAGAGTGACATTTTAGTTAGTCATAGCATCAAATAATTTATAGGTCACATTACTTGAATTATGACCCAAAAATAGTATTATCAGGAGCCTATAGTGATAAGATACAAATATATTGATCAAATAATTATTAAGATGAAATAAATTGTACACATCACATAGTATTAACATTTGTAGCCCGATTAATCATTCGAAAATGGTGATGTATTTAAACATTGTTATTAATCATTATGAACAAAAAAATATGTTGACCATATTATCTAATATTATAATTATTATAAAGTATATAAATGCATTTTATAAACTAATGTTTTTAAAAGATCAAAGATTTAATGTAAAAATTACCCCAGAAAATATGATCAATTAAGGTTTTCAAGAAATGATTTTTTTGGAAGTAGATGGTCATTCATGAAATCTTCAACTATTAATAATCATTACCTGAATTTAAATTAATATATTTATATATATAATTTCGATATATAATTTATATAATTACTCTTATAGTTTAATTTCATAATGAATATGGATAAACATTATAGAACTAAGAGGAGTTTTTATAGAAATTTTTTAATACTAAAAATAAACTAATAACAAAATAATGAAAAATATCTATTAAAATTTTATTAAATAAATTATTTAAAATAATTTTTTTCGTATGTAAAATTAATAAAAATACAATAATAATTTGTTTTTTAAATTTATTAATTTGAAGAAAATAAATGACAGTATTTGTAAAATAGTTAATTTTCAATACTCTCTAAAAAATCAGACTTTTTAGAAAAAGTTCAATATTTTACCATGAGAATATTTCTATATGATGATATACATGATGATTGAAATTTTAATTATAAAAATATTTATATTTTTCTATAATAATTATGATATTAAATTATAGAAAACTATTGTAACAAAGGGAGTTTCCAACATTAAATAGATTATGGTTTGTGATTTTTTCTAAATCCTCATTTAGAATATCATGGAATTTACAAAGAAATGGATCTTATAGTTAAAGTAGAAATAATTACTAAAGGGGGCATCATTTACTAGTGTTTTCAATTTTTTTGTGTCCAAAATTTGGAATATGGTTCACATTGGGAAAAGTGTATTTCCTTGATATATTTGTGAAAATATGTAAAATGAATGACTTTCATGAAGAAGGGATACCCTAGTTGTGTTTCGTAATGGATTTAAGAATTTTGATGGTGTACTTTGCAATTTTGATGATAATTAATAAATGTATTTTTTTATATCAATATTTCATAAATATGATAAATAAATTAGTTATATGAAGCCTAGGATTACTTCTGTGATGTTGATGATCATTGTGTATATAAACAATGTTTTTATGTGATTACAGTATGTGGGGCATCATAATAGCATGATTTTGTTATGGAGGTCTCTACGACAATGTTAAATTTAATTGAAGAAACACAATGGGAGGAGTTCCATGAAGATGTTTTTGAATGTCCTGACAAGAGGATTGGATGTTGATGAGCATCACAAATGACTCAGCCTATAAATAGAAGGTTACCCCACATTATTTGACACAAATATTTTAGAATAAATCTTAAATCACTATGATTTAGAAAAGCTAGTGGAGATCTTGAAATATGGATTTTTATGCATGCTTGAGCAACATGAAATGTTAACTAAAGACTTGATTGATTATAATGCTAATATTTAATGGGTGCTTCCCAATTATGGGGTATTCCACATTGAATCAGTGAGATTCAAAATGGAGTTTGTTCTATGATGGAAAGTTTTCATAATGAATGAGTGATCTTCCCAAAGGATATTCATGAATGAGTTTTTCGAACATTTTGTTTAGGTGAACACAAAATTCAGAGTGAATTAACTGATTTATTCATTGTATGAAGCGTCTCATTTTATGTTTTGGATCAAAAATTTAATGTTACTATTTTAATGTGACCATGAAGTCAATAATTGATTCATATCTCTCTCGCAGTAGTGATATTTGTGGTGTCAATGGTTGTGTCCTAAGGGATGTAGTGAGTTATCCATAAAATCTTGTATAGGTTGTGTGCCTGCAATAGAGTGACTCTATGAATAAATATGTGTTCCCTATATTGTGAAGATTAGTGTATTTTGGTATGAATGACACACTGTCGGTGTATACTCCTTAGACTATCACAAAGTGGTGAACCGAGTAGAATTGTTGTGTTGTATCCTTTCATATCAATGTTTGATTATTGATCGAATCGGTCAAAAAGATTTACAAAGATCCTACCAAATTGGTGCCATGATATGTTATAAATAAAGAAAAAATTTACACTATGATTCACACCTCCCCTCTTATGGTGATCAGAGGTCCTAAAATACCAATGACAACCATTATAAACTAAATATATTTTATAATATTGAAATGACATTAATAAAAAAATCAGATTGATTATTTTATAATAGTTTATCAATAAAATTATCTTGGATGGTACTTATTTTTATTTTTCACAATTTATCTGACACTGTTAATTACTATAAATTCAATGAATAATTTATAACATTCATATTTAGATAATAATATTTCATTATTTCTTTAAGCCTTGTGTTTCATGTCATATACATTATTGATCATAATAATCTTTTTTTAAATCCTAGGGTGTAACATTCTCACCATCAATAAATATATAACCTTCATATTTTAACATTATCTCGATAATGAATGGTGTTCCAATTGAATATACCATTATCTACATCTCAAAGTTTACAGTGGGATAATAACATGTCTTCATTATAACAGAGAAAGGGAAGAGAAAATGTCATCTAGATTAACACATACATAGGTTTTCATGTACGAAACAATTATTGGGACGGGAAAATATGGACATGAATGGAAATAGTAGTGCCTAAATAATTATAGAAAATCATAGAGATCATTGATCCCAATAAATGTGAATGATCATTAAAGAATTATAGACCATAATTCCAAAAATCTTTGATAGTTAAAAAGATAATCAATTCATCTGAAATTATTATAATATGATAATTTATTAATTCATTATCAAATCCCTATATCTGAGAAATTCAATTTCTATCTAGACTTAAAATATCATTACATTATATTATTTGATATATTTTAATTTTATAATCACAATATTTTCATTTGGAAATACTTAAATCTATTTCCATTTCAAGTCTTACTCAATGTTATTAATATAAAATATGAATTTTCATATTCCTTAGGCATTAAATTTAGCATCAAAAAGATATTAATATTGATATAATGATAAAAATATATTCATTATTTCATTAAATATTATAAAAATGTAAATTCTTATTAAATGTTAAGATAATTACAAAAATATAAAAACTATTTCGTAAATAAAAAATTCATTTTACTTCAAAAATTTGTACAAAAGGATCAACAAATATTATTCACATAATAAATAACCATAAATCTAAAATAAACTCAAAATAAAAATATATTATTTTCATCTTTCCAACTAATGATTAGTTTTAAATCACATGTTATAATCACCAATTACATATTCCTAAATCCATTAAATCATTTTCTAAAATATCATTATTCAATTAAAATTCCTAAAAATTTAGAAAGAATTAATCCTATAATATGATTTCAAATGTCAATATAATAATTTTCTACTATTAATTTTTAAGATGATATAAGTTCATAATAACATGGACATCACATATGTCACAGGTAGGCACTACACACTTATCTCACCTTAGAAGTGAGTTCTAGCCCCACTACCTAGCATTATACGATCTGTTTTCACTAAGAATTCGTCTTTTCCTTTTAATAAAACAAAATTAATATAATTCCTAAAACATTCCCAAAAATATGATGAACATCATCAAAATAATATTAATCATAAAATAAGTTTTTATACAATAAAATATTTTATGCAACTTATATTTTTTCCCAGAAATTCACTTAATCATAAATAACTATTATTACTATAATCTCAACGATTAGATTGTAAATAATTTTTAACATCAACAGTATTAATATGAAAAAAAAATATTATAAATATTCCTAAAAAATTATAATATCAAATTACTTTTATTCCCATAAATATCTCCCAAAAATATCCATAATCATCTTATAGAACCATCACAAAAAACCTCAATATAGTAATTTATTCCATACAACATATTTTTGACCATAATATTATCAGTAAAACCAAAATTAATTTTAACCCATATCTCTATCTCAAATAATAGTCTTCCTTAGGCTATATTATGTAATTATTCATGAATTTTATTATTTATTACATTAATTGAAATAGCATATCCCTCTATAGTGTCAAATGAGCAGTGTAATAAGGGCACACTGATCATGGATTTGAATGATGTTGGAGATATAATAAACCCACTATTTTCAGAGATTTATCCACAATATTTAGGTATTCCAAAACTATATGACCTTATAAATCCTGTAAAATATTCATTTACTAGAAAACCACATAATTTTTTTTATCAAAACATAATATGTTATCATATACATTGACATATCCCAAAGGTTCTTTACTACATTTATATAATCCTAATACACAAAAATAAATATTCCCTTCCCAAAACTAACTATAGATATTCAATCATTTTAAACATATTTTTACATTTTTTCACATTAAAACCCAATTATTACAGCCAAAAAATAATGAGACATAGTGTCTTCAAAGTATAAGTTACATAAAAAATCCAACAAAACTAAAATATAATGTCCTTATAATTATTATCATTAGTGAGGTCCGAAGTCTAATTGTGATCCTTAAATTCATTTTATAACCTAGTTAATTAAACAAATAAAGGGTTGAGTAAAAAATAAAAGTATAGAATGAAATTTAATAAGGAAACATAACATGTGAGTTAAATGAATAACATGATATCATAAAATATAAGGATCATAAGTAATCACATGAAATAATAAAATAAAGAACATTATATCATATGATAAATGAATCATATATAATTTGGACATAACATATAATTAGGCATAAAAATAATTTAAATATAGATTCTTAGACAATGTATCATAGTTGAAAATTTCCCACAATTGATTTGGTTTTTAATATAATCTCATACATAACATCACATGAGATAGAAATATTGGCCAATAAATCTGAACAGTAACTATTTATAGCCATAAAAACATATAAATTATAATGTTTTACAACCATATGAAGTCAATCATAATGAATAAATATAAGAATATCCCACGGAAATATAATGGTTGCATAATCATTCCCTGTGTTATAATTAAACGATATTTTAAAAATATTTTATTAGGGATATGAATTTGAGGCATGTATTACCCCATCAATGGAAGGTACAATGAAATAGGTATATGTGTAATATAAAATAAAACCGAATTTTGAATAAATATATATGACCAATGGTTGAGTTCATTGATGAAAACCAATTCAAAATATCACATTTAATAATTCTTGAGTAAAATAATTTTTTCAAATTGATATCAAATCTGTAAAATATGCAAATATCCAAAATATTATACATATTAATTTTAATGAAATAAAAAATTGAATATCAATAAGGATTATAAAATTCATTTACAATTCATGATCGAGGTAAATATTTTACAATTAGTGTAAGATAGACTAAATTATTACATTCCATTTTCAAAAATTGTTATCAAATAAAATATAGGAAAAAATACCAGAAGTATCCTACTAAAAATTATATTAAAATGAAAATATATTATAAAATTAATTTAATGATGCATTAGAATATGCTTAAATAATTAATTATGTTATTTTAAAGAAAATATTGTAATATAAGTGAAATAGTATAGATCTAATTGACGATAATTGATCAGCATTACTTGAAAAATATTTCGTGATGAATATTTATTTAATAAGTAATAAATATAATCCAAAAATGTAAACCTAAATACAAATTAATGGATAATAAAAGTATATTTTGATCATTAAAATAATTTTATATGTTACCCCCACCTCTAATGTTACCATGAAAATAGACAATATCTAAAATAAAGAAGATATACAACATAAATCCTTGACTTCTTTGGTAAAATTCTTATCAAATCCCATTTTATGATGTAAAATAAATATTAACATAAAAAATCATGAGGTGTAAATAATTCTGGATAAAATATTTTATATTCTAATAATATAATATATACATAATAAATTATGGGACCAACTTTATAGTATTACACAATGTCGGATAATTGAGATGAAGCCGCGTACAAATATCATAACAGTGATATAAGAAATAATAAATTTAGTGAATTTGTTTAAAAAATTTAAATACATGTAAAAATTGTTAAAAGGAATATAAAATATTATGTGAGATCACAATAAATTTAGGGAATAATTTATTTCATAGTGATTAAATGTAACATAGTAAAAATAAATTGAGTTCAGAAACAACCTATTATATTGAATAATTCCAATCAATTCACCAGACATGAATAAAAATGATTTGAAACGTAATATATTATAAATAATTAAATATTAATGATAAATATTATAATAAAAAGGTATTATATGCACAATATAAAATAAATTACATGGCTAACATTTAAATAAGCCTCATTAAATGGAAATTGAGATAGAAATCATTGTATCAAGTTAAACATGTCGTGAACATACTATATCTTTCTAAATAGTAAACTCATGTTTATTATTCAAATCATTAACATCCCTTTTCACATTTATTAGACATATTATTTTATATATTACCATTTTATATAAATTTACATAATCAATAATATCTAGATTTAATTTTTTGATGATATTAACTTCATATTTCCAAAATGACTTGATCATTATGACTTTGATAAAAGAAATAAATGTTACACCGACTACATTATAATAATAATCACGACATAGTAATCATATTTATATATCATTTATAATTTAAAATCCAACCATTATTGAAGGATATAAAAAATAATTTATTTAATAATCAATGAGAGGTTATCTTGTATGTACACATGAGTATCATTTCGATTTTTAATAAATATTTATGGAAGGAATGGATGTTTCTTTAATTCCATAATTCTCATCATATTATAATTCTATTTTTTTAAAATAAATATACATTTTACATCTTCCATGTGATGTATTGATGATGAATGAATCACGTTATTATGTTGTGGTGGTAGTCCACTTGTACGCATAGATGACATTATCATTTTTTAGATAATAGAATGGAATGAAATTATATCGTAAATTATAATTCATGAGTGATAAAAATTCATAAATACTATATATATACATTAAAACCATCATTTTCAATCGTTCTAAGAGGGAATTATGGAAAATTAAAAAACATCAGTTTGTCAGGTAGTAGTGCTCCATTCATACGAACAATGGATTCATTTCCCATTTTATTGTCGATGTGATAGATTTTGGTTGCCATGTTAATATAATAATATCTTATTATATATGGTATTTTGGTGTTATTATATCAAATTTTAATAATAAGAGTTGATGGGCATGGAAAAATAATGAAATTCAATATTATTATTTAATAAATATACCACTTCTTTAGAACACCTCTTAATGTTTACACCATAATAATATCTATGTTTGTTTTATAATCAAATGGGGGACATAGTAGTTTTTATGGGATTTTAGGAAGTTGAATTATTGGTATTTCCCTATTGAAAATGTTATTTGTGTGTATATTGAAGATGGTTGGATAATTCCATTTATATGTTAATGAGAGGACACAATAAGAAATTTCATAAAAATACAATATGATTGAGTCATTTTGAATAAAAATTATTCCAAATGGCCATGTATTTAATGGTTGGATAAGGTAAACACAAAATAGGGATAAAAAATAGGATTTATACATGTTTACTATAGATAAATTTTTATTTATATCTGGGTAAACCCATTGTATCCTTTTCCATGGTAATTTATTTTTTAAGCTGAAAAGTATTTTAACATAAATAATATTATCAAAATATTCCAATAAGGGTAATTGGTGTAAATTTTATATTATCAATTTTTCAAATAATGAAATATATTTTAATTTTTGGTTTAGAAATAATTTTAAATGAAATTATATGACATAAAATATCATAAATATTATTTTTGACTGAATTCATTTAAATTAAATTTAATGAAATGAAGATAATAATGAATTTAGAAAATAAAATTTTTTATATATAATAATACGCAATTTTATCTATAAAATTAATCTCGTAGAAGAAATCATCACAAATATACCTACCCCTAACCGAGATGGTGACATCAAGAAGCATGGTATTATGGTGTGTCATTGGGGAGGATATACCCTATGTTAGAGTGTAGCACAATGGATGTAAACTCGGTAATTCACAAACAACGGTGTCAATAAAAAGTCCATTTTTAGTGATATAAACAACCATAGTGTAAAAAATATCATATGTACAAGTAATGAAAGTAATGTTCCATGTGGATATGTAAAATTTTCCATGTAGCCGCAGATTCCTCGAAACAATAGCTAATATACCAAAAAAAAGGTAGGTGGTAAATAAAAAATAAAAATCATCACTGTGCAGTTTACCCACTTCAGTCAAACAAATGATATTATATATACATCCCACTAGAGTCAAATACCCATATTGGGGAAATTTGTAAACATAAAATATTATCCTCTATGACCATTCCAGGCATTCTTGTGTAAAATACTCACCACATCCACATAGTATAATCAAAATCATACACATATACCATACCCAAGATGTATAATCAGGAACACCAAAAATGTCATTTATGTGTAATAAAAAGTTCCATGCCCTGAAGGAATGGATAAAATGTATAATAGATTGAGGAATACTTGTGGAGAATCTAGAGCATCTTATCAGAAATATGGTAATGAAATTGGTTGGGACTGACATGTGTGTAAATGTACCATATCAACTATGAGCCTAAGAAAGCTTGGTCTAATGAGTATCCATGCCAAATTCATCCTAATAAAATATATCCCAATGAGAAAACAAGTCTATGGAATACACTACTTTAAATAAGATCCATGATATAAACATCCATGGTTTCTAGTAGAATACATATCCAAGGTATATCAACCATGTAATCCATTCACTCATTCAGTTCATCATTTTAATCATTCCACATTTCATAAAAATTAATATTCTACGAGTTCATCTAACTGTTATATCCATGTCAATTTAATAAATTAAAATAAATCAAATCATGATATTAAATGTAAAATGAGGAAAAACTTCTAGTAATATATCTATTCAATTAACATCAATTAATAAAGTTCTTCCTCTATCTAAGGAATCACACACACATCCCATAGTTGTTATATAAAAAGGTAAAATACAAAGGCACACCATAAAAGTGGCCTAGGATGGGGAAACAGCCTCCGAAAATCTCAGTAGTACTAGATTTAATCCCTTACCAGTTCCATCTCATCCAATTTAAACATTTATTTAATTATACGGAAAATGATATAAGTAATGACATAAAGAATAAATTTGAACTACTATTATAAAACACCAAACCAAACAGCAAAGAGACATACAACCTATTATAGGTCCATTGTTGAGATGTTTTCCAGTATTGTGCTATGATTTAGTCTAGATTTAATAAAAAATGATGAATGAATGAAAATTGTGATGATATGTCATATTGTATTGTAACTAACTAAATCATTTTATATGAATTCAAATTTATAATAAAACATGTGGAATGAATAACTCATTAGTTCTATTCTAATGAAATTGATGATGTTTAATTCCATGATTGCATAGAGAAACAATATCCAAGAATACACATTGGATTTTGGGAGATCCAATGTAGTGAGTTTTATGTCGAATAGTGGAAGAAAAAAAATGGATTTTTTTGTAAAAACATTAAGGTAAAAAAAAAATTTATGCTCAATATAATAGGCCACACGGTTTGGCTACGTGGCTGGAAAAATCGTCCAGCATCTGTTCATCCCTCACTATGTTAAGGGTGTCCCACACAAGGATTTATGTGCACGGTTTGATAACTATACACAAACCCTTATCCATCATCTAGAAAAAGGAATATAGACTCCCACACTTGTGTGCATCATGGGTTTCACTATTTTGTAAAACAGTATGACCTCCTACACCCCACATTCATGCCCCATATTGTTCTGGGTAACCATGTTTCCTTTCTTAAATTGATTATTTGAAACCTAAAGACTTTTTTTCATGAAGAGGGAATTTGGGCTCAGACCAAGACAGATAAACAAAAAATAAACCCATGAAATCATTTGGAACTCACACTAGTCCATTAAAATTCATTTAAAATTTAAAATAAGGTTTTAATCTCATAAGAAAAGTGAGGATCATATAATATCTTCCCTCAATGATATTTGTCATTGTGTTTCCCTTCCACAGGTGGTCAAGAATCACAACAGAAAATCTTTATCCACTAATTACATACATTATCCCTCCCCCTCTACCAAGTCATATCCTATAACTTATAATTTTCTCATTACACTCAGACTAGAGGAAATGATATGCCTCATAGAACCTTAATTCACAAGACATAAACATGTATAACATTCTCCTCTAAGGATGCATATGATTTTATCTAAAACACCATAAGATGAAGAATATTCTATATATATGAATGATATAGGCTTACCTAAGATATGTGGTAGACATTTTTCACGTATCAATTCCATTGAGGAATTTAAAAATGATGGGATATTGTTCATACCCTCTGTAAAATCTCAAGTGGTCTGAGCTATCATGGTGAAATCATTACATGAGTCATGATCTGTCTATGTCCTAGTCTAGGTGAGGCACATAAAAAGACATAATACCTGACCTTGAAATGTATAGATCATCGATGAATATTGGATTAATATTTATATCTTGACATTGTGGGATCCATCAATTTCTGAATCAACCAGTCATGCTTAGATGTCTCTTGCCCGAGATGCGGTCTTGGTAAAGATCCCTCTCCCACCATGGACCAGCATAAGAGAGATCCAAATGTTCTATTATAATAATTCCCATAACTATACATCTATATAGTTTCATGATAACTATTTTCATAGTTGACTTAAAATAAGGGAATATTCCTCTCACAAGAGCCCCCAAAATCTAGGATGCATGCATGAAGTATGTCATCAATCACCAAAATAGTGCACTTTTAATGGCCATATGTCTATGGGTGGTATTCCATGATCAATAGAACATGTGTATTTAATTCCTTCAGGAAAAACTTCCTAGAAATTATCCATAAACTAGGAATCCATATCTGATTCAATGGTTCGACAATCCCCACGGAGTAGTACTATCTTGTAGGTATAAAACATCACAATCTCATCTTCATTAAACGAATCTCAGATCTGGAAGAAATGAGTAACCTTCCTAACCCTAACAAAAAAACACAAAAAAATCACAACCATTAGGTGATTTCATAAAATTAATCTCAAAATCCCTAAACACATTATCCCACTATAAATCAGTACGATGTAACTACTGTAAGAGCCCATCTGGTAGATAATGGTCCACCTTATCCCACTAATAGGTGGAACACGACATGAAATAAAAAGATACCTCATGTTTCAGACCCCTGAACCAGAAATAATGGTGTATATCAGGATACATATAAGTGAGACTGGGGTGCACTTTCCAATTTGATGCATGAAACTATTACATCATCTCCCCACATTTTTCTAATGGACCCCATATTTGACCATGAAATTCCAAAATATCATCCTCACTTAAAATACAACCAAGAGGTGGGTCCTCCTCTTCCTTTCTCTCCTATAGTAAAACACCCCCATAATTTTATTAATGTCTCATCCACCCTCAATCAATAATGGTATCGATCAAAAAAATATATGGAATAAAACATTGACACTAATGATCGTGAACCACCATTTGTATATTTGAAAAAAAATCCATAAGCTTCCACTATCTGCTAGCCTCTTATCCTACCTATATCTTTTTCTTAATACTTTGTACATAATCAACCACATATCCCTTTCTAAATTTGCATGCATGTTCAAAGTAAAAACAACATAGGTTCTCAATGCACCTTACCTACATAAAGTATATATCACATTATATAAATATATACATGAGTATTTTTAGTCCATCAATGAAAAAAAATATTTACTATTAAGTAATGTGTCCAAAAATTTAATGAATGGTCAAATACATATAACTTGTGATATTGCTTCAGGAAATCATGCTCATGTAGCCACAATTGTTGGGACCCATATTCCATGACTCTATCCCCTATAGGTTAAATACTCCTAGACCTATACCTGATACACCATAATATGTTGCATTTTTTCAACCAATACATTGAATAATTAGCATTGGAACAGAAGGCTGTCACACTCTTAATCATTTCTTAGTCAATTCCACGATTAATGATTTTATGTGTGAAAAGTCCTTTATGAAACACATGTAATATATATTTATCCCAAAAAACACTTTATTTCAAAAAAATTATTTTGTGAGTCATAGAAAATTATAGCTCTCACCTTATTTGTGTTAGATTATTCTTTTACTATTGAGATTATCTGATCAATAATGTTAATATTATCCCCCCAGTAGTAGACCATTGTTAGCATAATATATAATTGATTCTTTCTATGTGTATCCAAAAAATATCATGTTTTTTTAATTGTAATGTCGGTTATTTGAATACACCAAAATATCATCCAAGGAACCCACCATGAAATGATCTACATTAGGATGGAAAACAAAGATCATCAACACCAGAAAACCTGATGGGGCATTTATGAGACTGGCATCAAAACTGAATACTCATATGGACCATATATAGTAACAAGTGATCTTTTAATTGTGTTTGTAGGTTGAACATGCACCAAATTGTTTTATTAATATCAAATAAAATTTTGAGAATACCCAAGATCCTAAGAACTCTTGAAAAAGGTCACATACTTATGGGAAGGGATATGGATTCATAATAATAAAACAAATCAATTTCGGACAATCCACACACCAGCTCATGGTACCATATGCTGTTTTCACAAAAGAACTGAAGGAATACAAGGAGGTATACTAGATGAAATAATATCCTTTTTCACCAATTCCTCTAGATACCTATTGATATCCTAAATCTCTATAGTAGAAATCCAATAAGGCTATGTTGATACACCCCTTAAATGAACAACCAATGAAGGGATAGTTTCATGATGCAATCCCATATAATATAAGTATGTACTTTGAATATGGGATATCATTCCACCCTACCCATTATTCATTGATCAATATATAAAAACCTAGACATCACATTCATCTATATGAATGAAAAATATTTCCATTAGTGACGTGAATGTCACCCTTTGGCTATTGGGATCATTATAGACACAATAACGAACCATAAATCCAATTATGGGTATGACTAAATACCCAATCATCTCTAGAAAAAAATATTACAAATTGTATCACACCCTCCTACTCCAATAAGAATTCCAAACCCAAGAATACACTCTCTATTTTAATACCTAATGGAGTATCAAGTGGTATATACCCTTGTAAAAGTGAACAACCAGCCCAAGCCTCTCCAAAAATTGTTCAAATATTAAACCATGTGATTTACTTCTATCAAAAAGTGTGAATATAAAAATAGAGGCTACTAATATTGTGCCTCTCACCTTGAATGGACAACCACCATTCTCATTAGGGATTTGTAATATAGAATATATATGGCCTAAACATTGTCCCATTGAAATAACCACACTACCCGAAGTAAGAACACTAGGGTTTCTATGTACAATAGTAGTCTCGGTGCCATATCCATGACCACCCCCTCAGCCTAAATGATCAGTACTAATACTACTCTTAGCCTAATGCAAAGAAACAAATCATGATAATATACTAGAGTTTTATATATGCCCCTTATACTTACTACTACATGGAATGTTCTACAAAAACAATATATTTGGCCCATCCAACCACAATATTCGTAGTCTACTAGGTCCCGATTACAATTATTTATCAATTATCACCTTATCCCACACTGTTCAAAATAGACGTCACAACTGTCACTAATATCATGGATAATACTCACCTAATGATAGCCCTAAAAAATGAGTGTTCCTTATGAAGATGTTAAACCGGAAGGTTGTGAGGCTAAACATCACTATTATGTCCCCCTAGAATCCCACATTTTACATTATGTAATTAGCACAAAATTCTCTATCACATTAATTTTATTCAGACTAAACATGTTGAATGGAGATCAAATCTATTTTTTAAGGCCTTCCATAAATAATATCCATAACAATTATTCACCATAAAGTTATATAAATATAAAAACACATGCTCTATAAAACAAGAAATATAACCCAAAACAATCATCACACCCTTTTCCAAATGCATAAACTCACTATCCCTATCAAGTCATAGTTTTTATTTGAACAATTATTCATAAAAAACATTATTGGTAATATCCCCAACCACATATTTCATCTTATTAGACTGGTTCAAAAATCCCACTAGTGCATTACTTCTCCTTGAATAATATTTGTCACGAGCTTTAAACATATCTCATCAGGTGTCTCTAAATTCTCAAACATTGATAGAGTGGTCAAATGATATAGCTCGATAGCTTGTGGAATAATATACCAAAAAAACATGGGTGTATGCTACTTTTATAAAAACTACAAAATCTCATCAATAGATCCAACATGTTGTGGTTCTCTCTTAAATGTTATTATATATCATATAAAACACTTTTGGAACAATTCATCACCACTGATGTCTAGTAAAACTAAAATATCTGTAATTTTATTGAAATGTGGATCCATTTTACACCCATAGACCCAGAACAATGAATCACGATCATCACCACTATCCATTGGACACAACTACATGTCATCATAGAGGAATTCCTCTACAATTCCAAAGACACATCTCTGAAAATAATTATAACCAAATTATAATCGTTAAAAACATAGGACATGTCAAAATCTTCCTATAATAAAGCCTTACCCCAATTCCTAATCCAAATTATGGTACTTGGTAAAAGAAAAAAATCATAAATAGTCTCAGAGACACTACCTACCACCAACTCTAATGTGGGGTAATGGTCATCTTCAATTCATTAAAATTTACATTTCATTTCTATTGATATTCATTTAAAAACTACCTTTTAATGTTTAAACTAACTGGTTTCCCCCTTTAAATCTAAACAAAACTATTCTCAGTATGAACTGAAATTTAGAATCCATATAATTGACACCATATCATGTTCCATTCCATGGGAATAATAATCCATGACCCAATATTCCATAGTCGGCTGCTTAGGATGTCTATAATAACCTAATAAAGATGAAACTGTTTTATTTGTGGAAGAACTCTAAGTTTCTACTTGGTTTATCGATTCCATGAAAGAACACTAGTGGTAAAAAATGTTTCCCATAAGTAATATATCATAGTGACATACAATCAAGCAATGCATCTTATATGGAATGGTGTAACCTAAGGCATGGGATTACACTTGTAATGTGAATCATGAAAAGTTTCTTACCATGCTTCATATGATGTATACCATCACATAATTGGGAAATAATAAACTTATCCTCAATCATTAAAATTATAAAATCACAATTCATGTGAATCACAAAATAGTATAATTTAATCCATTGAAATAGACAAAATTAAAATGAAATGGTTTTTTACTCTAGGAAATGTGGATTTTATCTATACACAGGTTAGCTACTCCCAAGAATAGAATATTACCAAATTATACTACCATCATAATCCAATTTCAATTGTAAAATAATATTGCATAAATAAAATAAGAAACCCCTTATATGAATTAGTAAGATACTGAACGAGATTCTACTAAATGCTACCCCAAACTAATGGGTCACACAACCTCATGTACACCACCTTATACACCGATGTTTTCTGACTAGAAGTGAGGGAAAAAGATGTTCTTGTGGGGAAACTATTCCCGTATGTATGTGTATAACACAATAGTAGGAATCATATCATTCATTAGTAGATGTAGTAAGTCATACAGACAAAAGACGAATATCCGAGATAAGAATATATAAATAATACCATATGTTATTACATATACAAAATTATGTATCATGTAATGTCTATACAAAAAAGGGATACATAGAGCTAGTACCTACATGTATCAAAATACCAGAAAGTCCATGAAGAAACAATCCAAACTAGATTCATGGCCATGATCAGTCCTGTGATCACCTATTATTAGGCATAACACAAATCAAGAATCCCAATATAGGAAATTTTTCTAGTCCTTATCTACATCCATAATATCTGTATAGGTACCCAATGACGGCCCAAATAGGGCATAAGATAAGACATAGTAGGCCATCTCCAATGGTGAATATATATAATATATTCAGTTTGAAATAATCAAAACCATTTTCCAATATATCATACTTAAAAATACTGAATGTAATGTGACATAAGAATATGTAAAACTATCTGTCCAAACATGTCTACCTACATATTATAGTCAGGGTCAACATAAAATTACAATGCTAAAATATAAATAAGAAAGTAATATTATATAATATATTGACTGAATTCAAATAAGAGATACTATGTAGTCTACACACTGGGGTCAAATACATGTATTGGGACTATCTGAAACATAGAAAATAATCAACAGTAGCCGTTATGTGTGATAAAATGTTAAATACCGACCATGCACATGCCTTATATCAATGACCATCAAAAATGGAGTGTGGTGTAATGAATGGCTTTAGACCACTAAAGGAAATATCCAATGTATAGAAGACCAAATCATCGATGTCAAGACCCAATATCATCTCAACGGAATCACGGTAATGATTTAGCCGGTGTCCAAGGAGAAGGTTAGTAGACCATATCCGCTTTGAGCATGAGTATGCCAGATCCATGGGGAAACATGGCACATGGTGTCATTTTGAATGACAAGCTATGAAGAAAATAATTCCAAGGCTTCCACTAATGTGAACAACATATATGGGAGAATCATCCACTGAATCTAGTGGAATTGAGACCCGTGTTATAAAAATAAGGCATACCCTACCTCTTTCAATTCATCACTTCAATCATTCAACATTTAATAAAAATTTTCATTATATGAGTTCGTCTAATTCATATAACTATTTCAACATAAAAAATTAATACAAATAACATCACATTTTCACATGGAATAAGAGTCAAACCATATCCAAATATCTCAATACAATTAACATAAATATAGAAATGGCATCCTCAATAGGGGAAGGAACACACACACACCCAACATGTGGTATAAAAAAGGATAAATGTAAAGGAATAACACATGTGAGCCCTGGATTGTGGAAGAACCTACAACAATCTTAGTAGAACTAGTGGGTATCCCTAACAAGTTCCAAATCATTCAATTAAACTATTTAATTAATTACAAGGGTGAAACCTGAATGATCTATTTGTGGAACAACTATATATATGATTATAAAGTAAAAAACTAAGGGAAATGTATTTAGAACATATTGTAAGTCCATACTAACACAATAATATATTAATGAGCTATGATTCTATCTAAGTCGAGTGAAAATAACGTATGGACAAAAGGCATGAATATAAGATATATTATTTTATTCCTAACTAACTGATTCAAAAAAAAATCAAAAAATAAATAGAATATTTGGAATGAATAACTCACCGAAATGAGTAACACAAAACTGATGTCATTCAATTCTAGGTTTTGATGGAGAAACAGGATCCAATCCTATACATTGGATCAAGGAAGCTTCCAAGTGGTGAGGTTTCTATATGATACAGGATGAATAAACTTTATTTTTATGTCATAAAACTATTAAATAGAATAATAGAAATTTTTACTTAAAATACTAGGATACATGATTTGGTTGCAGGGTTTTATAATATATCTGGTAAAAATGAACCCCCCACTGTGTTATGGGAGACCACACACAGTTTTACTAATAGTATGAAAAAACTACTCAGGACATTACAAACACTAAAAATCCTCTCTTCGGTATTCACCTATGGTGGTAGTGTTTACTCAGACATTTTGACCTCCTACACCCCATTGTCATGCACCACACGGTTTGGGGTAACATTGAATCTTATTACACAAGATTTCTCATAAATTTGTGGCATGTATTCTTTTTCAAAAAGAAGGCCTCATGTCTCTGAAAAATCCCCCAAACCCCCCGATACTCCCATGATCTCTAAGGGAATTCACATTATTCCATAAAATGAATATAAACAAAAAATTGATCTATACCCCATTAGAAACCCCAATATTATACATTTTACCTTTTTCATTGCATAAATATTTATATAAGAAACATCCAGGGACATGTATACCATAAATAATTAAATCTTGTGGATAAAGTGACAAGGATATAAATTAATTAACACAATAAGACTTAATATGAAAAATGGTGTTCTTATAACATGTCCTTAAGCTATGAAAACATGATGTACCCATTTACACTGGTGAAAAGTTGTAATACAATTAATATTCCTTATTAAAAAAATTAATTTTCCATATTAACTATTATATCATATTCTAATTCAAAACATTGAATAAATTTTATAAAAATAATTTCAATCATTTTGTATAATTTAACTAAATAATTAAAATGAAAAACATGTCAAAAAATATCTTTTTAGAAAAAGAAAATTTAAATAATAATTGTATCTTAAATTCACTATATCACTATTCCTCGTGTAATGTAACGACATAGGAAAACACCCAAACAATCACCTAAAACAACCCATCACATTGTCGAAGGGAGTTACCAATCACCATTGGCTATGAAAATTCACCTCGGAAAGAAAACAACTAGAGGGAGGGAATTTACCAGATATGAATTAAACAATATGGAATATTCATACATACAAAGAAAAGAAATAACATAATATAAAAACAAGAAATTTCTGTAATATAAAGATACATATCTCCAAAGAAAGAAAACATAATGTTTTCAAAAAAAATATCAATGTTAATATTCTAATAACAATGAAAAATCCAATGATGAGGGATATATACTCCATGCGAGAAGGGATAATGTCCTGCTATCCCACAGGATGCTAAAAAACTCAATAGAGAAAATCCTCAAAGCCTTACTATAATGGCTTCTCTTTTCCAATATCAAATAACATATCAAATAATATGCAGCATCAATGGGGTGAACATGTTGTGAGATATTATGATAATTAGGATACCGTTTAGGTGTTTCATATAATGTCTCAATATAATAATATGAATTTGATAAAATTTAATGAAAATAAATAATAGTAATCGTTAATAATTTTTATATTGAAATCATATAAATGATTTTATACTTTTCCATAGTTTCAAATAATATCGGTTAAACAGTTTCAAAGAATATAAAAAATATCAAAAAATGAATGAATATATCTTAGATCATATTAAATCCAAAATAGTGCACCCAAAAGCCTATGAAACCTCACACTAAGGATCACTACATGTTGTAATAGTTATAAAAATCCTACACAAACATAGAAAATCACATTTATAATGTTTCATGTTATTCAAATTTAATATATAGAGTATTTGAATAGACTAGAATCTGAAACTCCCAATAGAGTCTAACAAGTCCATATAACCAAAAGGCAATAGAGAAAAGGAACACCCAATGAGTGAATACCCCAACAATATCAAAAATTGGGGACTATTTCTATACATTCCACTGTAGTTCCTATGGCTTATAATGTCATATATTTTAAAAAAAACACTGAACCCTGCATTGAAACCCCTTTTAAAAACCCTTTTCACAATATTTTGTTAATATTTTTTCTTTTACCAATGCATGGGGGGAAAATATATTCATAAAAAATGATTGCATTAAACAAATATATATCAATTAATTATTCAATTTTATTTATATAATAATCTATAATAATAGATTAATCATGTATCATCCATCATAGGACAGATGCAGAACCACCTACCTAAAATTTGGGTATCACATGTTCACGTTTCAATCCATGCCTGTAAGAAGGAAAACAGAACACCATTAGAAGTCCCAAACTATAATTTCCACACTTTAGAATAATATTACATAAAAATAAAGAGATAATTTGTGTTTATGTAAAACATTTATTTAATAAACTCACTCTACACACAAAAAATAACAATGGAATGACCCTCAGATGATGATCACCCAAAAAATGATAAAGGATCAATAAGAACATCACCACAATACTGAAGGATCTGAAAAAATAATCCAATGTCACCATTGCAAAAAATGGAAATGAATAAAATGAAAGATCACATAATTGTAAACACATTGGGCCTCCACTATAAAGATCAATACCTGAATTAAATGATAGGAAAGGATTGGAAATCCCAAAAAATAATGGGAAGATCTACTAAGTTTCAAGAGAGATACTAGTGTGAAGAATGAAAAGAGAATCATATTTATAACACGGTCAAAACAAATGAAAATGAACAATTTAAGATATGATACAGATTTATTAAATATATTTAAAAATTAAAAAGATAATACACAAAGGTCATCAAGTCATATTAAAAATAACATAGATTTTACTATTCATGATGTGAACCATTTTCATACCTTGTAATCTTTTCACAATCGAAACTAGTACATAGAATCATCAATACAACTGATTAACATTGTGTGAGTTGTTTAAAATATGAATTTTTCAATAAGATCAGTAACAATACATATTCTATATAAAAAAATTTAACCACTTTTAAATCATACTAAACCCATGGAATAGACTTGAAATATGTTAACACATTTACTCCCAGACACAATTAATTCAACAAATCTTACATCCCCTAAAATTGGATCAATTCCCCCAAAAATAATTATTTCCTTGAGATTCCAAAAATGATAAATAATTAAAAGGGAAATTACTGTTTTGGTAATAAATTCCTATAATATGGGAATGAGATGATAAACAATCCCTACTATATAATGCTACATCCCTAGGATGTCATTTTGAAATATAGAGCTCTGGAATGTTGTGTGGTGACACCTCCTTTAATGAAACATTATGATCCTTATTCTTGAGGGAATATTATCCATTTCACAATTTCATCCTACATAATGTGATAGGTTTCTATCATAAGGAATTGTATTAAGATTAAATTATCTTCACTAGCTGATCAGCAAAAAAAATCTATCTCTAACTCAATTTCCAATCAACTTAGAAGATGGGAAGGGTTGGTGTAGTATTTCCAAATCTAATTTATATATATATATAAATAATCCTGAATAACTTTCAAATGACCCGAAAATTGAAACCAATAAGAAACAAATCCAATCTAATTGATGACCTCAAATGGTACAACATATATTATAGGAATAGTCTCATGTTTTCCATGCTGATGGTGAACCTTCCATGTAAATATATTCTAGAAAATTATGTCACAAATTGAAAAGTACTATGGATATAGTTGGTGATCCACAAACAATTTCATCCTACTTTGATCTATATATAGATGTTAGATCATATCCTAAATCATCACATATGCATCATGAAATAAAATCATTCCTATCACATTTTAATTTCCCATATCATCCCAATAAAGAGGTGACCTACACAGATTATCATACAAATACTCAATGGGATCCATTTTGATCGATGACTAAAAAAATCTATCATAATATTAATCAACTAGTCTCATATGAATATCACACAATTCTGTAAAACAAAAGATTCATTGGTGTGGGATATATTATAGGAAATTAATAGCATGTTATATCTATTTTTTTATTTATGGACGGTGTCTTTTACTCAACAGGAATAGTGTCTCCAATACCTCATGGAGACTCTTCTTAATCATTGATGTAAACATTGGATCCCTATCTGAATCGATTCTAGTGAAAATGAAATGTAACATTATAATATCATTAAAATATAGCTTACCAATATTTTCTTAATTATATATTTACATTATTTTAATGAAATTATGTGATTTCATCGATTGCTCGATCAACACCCATATAGTGTTCCCCCCTATGGGTGTCTATGGAATCCCAACAACAATGTCCATGGACAAATATTACATTTTCCAACATAAAACTAAAAGAGTATATAAAAAACATAATATTTAAAATAATATACAAATATTTATTAGTTGGTGTAATAGTGGGACACATAATCTACAAACCCCTACATCAAAACTAACCACCAGAATAACAGTTCTTGGCACTCACACATAATTAATGTTTCTCAGTTGAATTCCCCATGAAGAACTATGACTGTCAAAACATATTATCTACATTTTGATACTAGAACAAAAAACCAACCCCCAAAATATATAATATCATATAATGCGAGAGGCCACCTAAAAACACTTTTTCCAACATAATGAGTTCCCAAAATTTATTTGAAATCATACTCTTATAGTTGACCATGAATAATAGAATGAATGAGAGATGGTAAATATTTAACACTTCTCAAATCCTTTATAGAAAAAACCTCCCGAGCATCTTGATGCAACTGAAAAAAGAAGTACCATAAGGTTCCACTCTACCTTCGATTCAAAAACATCTTCTGTTGGTATATTACCATTGAAATAATAATACATCACATTCCCCTTCATCTGGTTGTATGTTATGACAGAGTGGAAATTTAGAATGTATTCCATTCAATATTTATATCCGAGATTCAATTCATTATAATAAATTATATATATTAATCATATATGAGGATACATTTCTATGGTTCTCTACCCAAATAAATAGTGCCTCAAAAATAAATATGATTGATTAACTGTGAAAAGTTCTAAAAAAAGAATGGTGTAATTCATTTCATGTGGATATAGATGAAAAGAGGTATAATCCTCAAAAGGATCATCGTGTGTAATAACATTACATAGAACACCACAAATGGAATCACATTACACCACACACCCCTTACAAGGATCTAGTAGGATGTGAATAGTATACAAGGTCAAAATTTGTTCCAATTGACTGAATGAATAATAATATTTCACATCGTACAATAATATCATCCTATTACTCGTAAGAGTAGTAAAAAGAGATTCCATATTTGATAAATCATTGATGAACTGTTGATCATACCCAATAAGGCCAAGGATGCATCAAATTTGAATGCCCTTTCTAGGATCCTCCCGTGACAAGACAACCTTCACCTTCTCAGGATAAACTGATAAACCCTTTTAAAAAATCATGTCCCCAAATAAAATCACATCAATGATCTAGTATCTATATTTTAAAATGATTCAAATCAAATTGTAACTTATAATGATTTCATAAAACAAACACAATTGGTTCTCGTTATCACTCTCATATCATGAATATAAATAAAACACTCATTATATTTTCTAAAGAGGTTTCAACATACTCACTAACTATATGGTTCATCAATTCCATAGAAACATTAGGATCACTATCCATCACAATATGTTCTTATTGGATATAACTTCTCATAAAATAATTATTATATATATTTGACACATAAACTATGTTCTTATGTTATCCCGACCAACAATTGGTATTCAAAAACCACCTTTCTACCCTTAACTATTCGAAAAAATCTGTCGTTTCTTGAATATTAATATATTCATTACTACTACCTAATTTTAAATTTGATTGTGCACACACAATCAGAGAGAACCACATTCCTCATTTTTAAAGTGTAATGTGGAATCTGAAGGATAGACACTAGGATGAATATAGAATTTCACAACAATATCATACAAATAAATCTTGTGCACTTTCATCTTTTCTAGATCTATAAAACAATAGGTTATTAAAACTAGATTCTTTCATCTAAATATATCAATCCTGCACTCTACCACCCTCTATAATATAAAACAATATATCAAATTTTATTAAATACAAAAAAAATTACCCAACAACTATTGTATGATCAACAATAGAAGAAACATAATTACTCTTGATAAAAATACTTCGTAAAAACATCTAATATCTTGGTTTTAAGGTCATATATAGAAAATCCATGGATCCAAATTTTCCAAAAACACCCATGATCTCTAATCAGTAGAAAATTTACAAAAATGATGAAAAAAATCAATCATATAATGGTGATAATTTTTCTAGTCCATCTAAATGATGATGTCAAATTGTTCCAGATAGAGAATGGGGAAATCCCAAACTTACTCCACATCAACTTCTAATAATGAACTAGAAGGACAAAAAACCCCTTTTATTTTCCCCATTCCAAGAGGTGATTCTTACTCCATAAAAAAGTAAATGTATTGGGTTGGATATTCAAGAATATAAAACAATTGTAAAAAATAAATGATATGAAGGAACCAATATCAAATAAAGATGGTTCAACAAAAGATGCAATAATGATGGTGCCTATCACTGTCATTAGGCATGTGTCACCTAAATCGAAAACTCAATTGTTGTGTGAAGTCTCTTCCCCAATTTTGGAATAATTAGAGAGTCAAAGAGAATATGAATTATATGACTATTACACAATAATATTTGGATAAAATGATCTTATAACATATCAATGAAAATAAATAACATGAAAAAGTGCTCTAATATGGTTGTAGTGATGCCAACTATTAAAAATATTTGTAGGTGTATTGAAATAATATCATGATTATCAGACCATTCCACATTGATAGTAATTAAAGGTCATTTTAATCATTGAAACTAATGATATAGGGTATAATTGTAGCAATAAACTACCTATAACACCATATAGAAGCTAATGTAATGATTTCATTAATATCTGCATTCCACCGAAGCTACAATAGGGTGGAAGAGAAGGCATAGAATGTCCTCCCTTTCCTAAAATAACCACATCTTCCATCGTAGTTTTTTTAGAATATCATTATGATTACAAATAATTTTATAAATATTTAGGAATAGATATCAGGTCAGAATCCTGTCAACTACATCTAAGCCATCAACTGATCATTTCTTGCTACCAGCATAACCAAATGAACTATCTTCCAAAAACAATTTTTGTATGCTGACAATGAACACTATATCTACAATAAGTATATTATCTTCAAAGTTATTTTCATTATCTAATTCTCTAGAAATATATAATATATGAAGATATTATCAAAATGCTTATAGTATAATCCCACATATCTATATATGTGTACCATGGATTCCCTCATTAATTTCCTTGGACCCTTGAGTCTGAATGACACACAATTTTCCATCATAGTCTTCAATTTATCTTGGAATTAAAATATATGATCCATATTATATAGACATTACTCTACCTCTTATGCTTAATTCAAACCTATAAATGATGGTCGATTATTTTTTATGAACTCCGATGATTGGTCATTTTCTCATACAGCTCATGGATGCACCTAAATATGACATTCATGACTTTTAGTACATTTTGGCCAACAACATGAACTGCTCATATGATAGTTTGTATTTGATTTTGTTCCAATGTTATATTCCCCTGAGGGTCATCCACTGCACCCACCTAATGAATCTGTCTAAGATGTCATAGATGCATATATCTATACACAAAAAACAAAAGAAATGATCGAATGATATATTAAAATATTTCTTCAATGCATAGAACAATTAGTATAAACTATATTTAATGCGAATAAATCAAAATTGAAAACACACATTCCAATGTTCCATTGTAATTTTAAACTCTTAATTAAAATATATAAATGGGAAATACGCAAACCCTACCCTTAAAATCACAAAAAAAATTATTGAGTCTAAAACATCCAATACTTAAGCACCATACCTCAATCATATAATAAACTATAAATAACCGACTTGAATACCCACACAAGTGGGAAAATTTCATGAACCACCACATACTAGATGAGAATTCACGATACCCACTGGATGATGAGTATAACCCAGAAAACAAAACAGAGGTAATTATTCCAATCAGCCTAAATGACATAGCACAGTATATATGTATATATAAATATAAAATATATATATATATTGTGGGAAAAAAGGTGGAATATAAAAATAGGAAATATATTCCACATATTAAATTACATATTGAGATATATACAACAAAATAATTGATTAAAACTATTTCGGATTATTCTAAAACACTAAATATGATGAACAACTTCTCCATTTAATTATTAGACATTTTGATAATTTCTAACCATGAGTTACCCAAATCACCAATAAGAAACCTCAATATTTCACATTGGAACCATACCCTTAAATATATTAAAATACAAAAATATCCACTCACCTATGATAGGGTTCACTGTGTGTAATTTAATAGACTCATTATGACCCCACCCTAATGATTGATAACATTTTTCCTGTGTGAAAATATGAACAAGAAATTTTTTAAAGAAAACAAGGCATGATAATCTGTTAAATTGTTTTTATATTATAATCATGGAAATAAATTCCCATTTTACATAGTCTTAAATAATATAGATGAAGAAGATTCAAAACATATCAAATTTATAAAGAAGTTCCAATATTGTATAAAATATATAATCAAATAAAAAATATTACAACCAACATCATAGTTAACATCGCACCATGGGTCAATATAAGACATGGTTGATAAAACAATCATAACTATACATTGTGAATCATGTGAATCAAGTATCTCGATATACGCATCAAATCTAGAGAATAGAAGAACTCCCCAAAATGGAGACTCTAAATAGTGTATGGAACCTCACTAGATAAATGTCAAAGGTAGTAGAGGGGCACCTTATAAGTGAACCCACTAAAAGTAACAATGACTATGGCCTATTACTACACCATCCACCAAAGAACTCATGTCATCTGATGTGCTACATTTTTCAAGCCTTTTAATAAAATCATTATTTAAAAAGCATTTCTCAAACCGAATTTACAATGCATTGGAAATAAATTTTATTTTACCCGAACAACAGAATATCAATCATTTCAAAAATACCCATTTTCACACACACACACAAATTAATCATTATATCATTCCATTTATTTATAATAAAATTTATAAAATTATAGAAACCATGGTTTATCTATAATAGGATATAGAGAGACCTATCTACCTCAAACACATATCATAAACACCCATAATTATATCCACAACCAATAGAATAAATAAAGTAAAACAATAAAGTCTCTACATAATATCTAAAAACATTAGAATAATATTACAGAATAACAATGTTTTTTAGAGAGTTTAGGTCAAAAAAACAATAGATAAAAAACCTTTTCCCCCAAAACTAGTAATGGACCAACCCCTAAAAAAGTCACAAAATCGATCAAAAAAGTATTATGAATAACATCACCATAATATCAACAAATTTTAAAATGTAATGAAATGACATTGTTGTGACCAACAGAAATACAGAAATGTAAATATCATAATCATGGAGAGATGAAATTCATCCACTAAAATGATCAATCACCAAATGAGAGATTATGATGGGAGTAGTCATATCAAAATCTACTTTGCAAATCTCCATGCCATTAAGAGTGAATCAATAACGTTAAATGAAATGAAAATAATACATCCATTATATATTTATGTACTGTACATGAACTAGTAATGAAGTAAAACCCTTGTACATATTGAATTTAACAATTTATAGGAAATATCATAAAATGGATCACCTTAGACTAAAAAGTAATCTAATTGGCCTTTTAATAATGTGAATCAGTTTGATGGATTGTAAAATTTTCTTGCTATAATACAGTTTTAAGCCTCATCCTAGAAATAAATATACATCATGTGGAAAAGTGATAATGGTAAAATTTCTATGAAGTAGATAATAATAAATATTAAATGTAAAAAAATCCAAAAATCCTCTAAATTGTTACAATGATTATCGATAACCCAAAAAAACATTTGAAACATTTATACATGGACACCATTAATTCTATCAATGATAAATCCACAACCATTAGTTCATTTTACCCAACAAAATTTCTACATTATATAACAACTAGGAACAGACACTAATAAATATATAAACCAAAATACAGATCATAAATACATGTAAGAAGGTAATAGTATGTTACAAATCATAATGATGTTAATTTAAATTAATACATATAGACATATAATCTATACATTTAATTCCAATCATTCTTTATTAGGGGTTATTTTATTTAACAAAATTAGTGAAACATTATGCACATAATATTTTTTTCATCAAAAAGGATTTTAAGAATAAAAACATATATAGAAAAATAATTAAAAGTAATAAGAAAATTTATAATAATAAGGTTATTATTAACCAAATACGTTACATTTAATAATATTAATAAACACAAAATATAATAAGAATTTTATATTAATTTACATAATCAAAATAAATGACTGTATTTAAAAAATAAATAATATTCAATATTATTTGAAAAATATTTTTTTAAAAAAAATTATAAAATATATCCATAACAAAATTTTGATATCATGATTTCAAAACATATCAATAAATTTCATATAAAATTTCTATGTGTTCCAAAAAATATTCCAATATTTTTCTCATAAAACACAATAAAATTAATTTTAATGGTAATATATATGTGATGAATAAAATTAATTTACTAAAAATTTAATTGGTTACATAATAATAATGTCTCCAAAAATAGTCATATTGAGTCCAATCATTATATTTACATCCTGAAGTGAATAACACTATTCATATATTTTTAATTTAATGAATTGTTTCCAGTGGTCATGATTAAATAATAATATTTAATTGTTAATTTATGCTCATTGTTTCATTTGGTATACGCTATCAAAAACATATTCATATCATAACATTTAAATATGCAACAGTTACAATAATAGCATAACATTGAATGTTGATCACTCAAAAAATATAATATCTGATGGATATAAGAAATGAGAGATCCAAAACATCATGGATGAGTGAAACTGATTAGTTTTGGGAGGAAGAAACTAAATAAAATGATATCGGGGGTGTGGAAAACCAAACTAGTTCGGTGTGGAAAGCAACAAGAGATCGTTGGAGCCAACAGTATTTTGAGAAGCTTACAATAATAGTGGCGGAGTTCTTGAATAATCTAGAAGAATTGGGGTAAAATAGAAATATATTGTCAGGTGGAGGGGCTCCAGTGCATTAGTATAGTAGGGAATGGAGGGAATGATATCAAGTGGCCTTAGGATTGTGTTGATTATTGATGTCTAGTATAGAATGGTCTTGAGACCATAAGAATGGTATAATTTATACTAAGGGGAGTAGAATATCCTTTTACCGAATTTCTGCACAGTACCAACTATAATAAGAATATAATGGGGAAATATGTGTGGGATATATATCTCGACATGAATTCTTAACTCCCTATAGATATGTATACAAAATTTGGAACCAACCACTCAAAGGTAATGACAAATGGTTTCCCTATTAATCTTTTGCATGGAGCAGTTTTGGAAAGGTACAATTTTACTTGGAAGTAGGACATAAATAGTCATAAGTAAATATGCAATCAATTCATGAACATCCATAGACCACTGAAATAATAAGAACCAATGGTTATAAAAATGTATCTGATTTCTTAATATGGTGAAAACAATGACCATTTGATAGAATAGATTCACATAGTGGGATCACTAAAATAGATTCAAGATAGCTACTGGAAACTACATGATTCACTAGTCTATGAAGAGAGGAATCGTAGTAAGTGTTTTCCATTATGAACTAAACTTATACATAAGAATCCAGTAATGGTAGACCAGAGACATTGAAAACAACCACTTGTACATAGGGATGTTTGGTTTTCCATCATCAAATTCCAATGATCTAGGTGGAAGGGTGAGAGACAATATTATTGGATTAGGGGAAGAGTGAAATTACTAGGATAACCTAAGAACATAATATATGTAATCCTTGGAAGAACTCGACTCTCTAAATAAAGGAGGAAGTTTAATACATGTAAGTGGAATTCCATGCATAGGTAAGAGATGTTCTATAGCAAGTAGAAAGCATGACAGGTGGTCCTAAAATGAAATTGATGAGGTGTTGGTTGATAAGACATTTCGTATGAGGTAGATAAGGAGGTACCTTCTATTAATGAACCTAAAAGAATGAATGTTGAAATTATCAATTAATCATGTCATCATATAAAATTATATTAATTTCAATTCTCCATTATTATTAATGAAACTATTTTATCTATTACACATTAATTAATTTTTATTACAAAAAATAACACAATACACTACCTTGAAAATCATGAATCACAGTGTCTTATATGAGATTATATATAAATCAAAACAACATGAAGATGGGATACAACAACATTATATGAAAAGATCAACAACATGTTCGTATATTCCATTGATGTTCTAAATATTAACTTCATAACAAGTGGAAAAACATAACAATGTGATGAACTATATTGAACAATTAAGAAATAAACAAACCATACAAAATGGTAAAGTAATATTTGTGATCCAAGAAAAAAATAAATGTATTATTTTGAGAGAGAAACACAATCATGAATAGTGAGGAATTATATAACTGGATAATATTAAAAATGTGATTTTTTTGACAATACTAAATACGAAATCATGAAAACCGGTTCATACTAACAAGAATGGCATCATAACAAAGCGGTAAAAGTCCCATAATATATAACTTTCACTCCCTAATCAGATACATGATGTATCATAAGACAAAAAAAATTACCAAATTAATTGTTGTTATGGGTATTCATCATCTAAATGATATTCTTCGATCATCATATGATATATTCAAAAAAATAATTGTGGTTTCATAATGATTCATTATACAACATAATAGGAGAGAATGTGGACTCTAAAAGTGTAGGTGGAGAGTTTTGAGAGCATAAGGAACCTTGGGAGTTCTCTATAGAGGTATTATTGAGTAATTTAAGGATCTATTTTTTGTAATTAAAAATGGGAGGATGGGTGGGGTTATATAAAAAATATATGACAATTATTTATTAATATCCCAATATTGGTTTTAGACACAATTTGATAAAGTAACAAAAACATTATATGGGTTTTGACATGGTTTATAATAAATATTAGTTGATTTCATTATTTTAATTCTTTACGGTTTGAGATCATTAGAATATTACCCTTGGGGATGAGGAATAGAATAATGTTTATAAGAAAACATATTTTTAAACAATAAAATATAATATTATTTTTTGACGAACTATTAAGGAATTAAAAAAGTAATTAAATAAACACAAGAAATATATATTTGAAATGGGACATATTATTTCTTATAGAATACCCATTATTTATTTATTTCATCAATTTTGGACTTTTATTATGTAATAATACATAACATATAATTATATTCATCTTAATTTTTAACACAAAATAAAATATCTGATAAATTAATGAAAAATATAACATTGGATAATTATGAAATAAAATTTCAAAAGTATTGTTTATTTTATCATAATTATTCATTAAATATGATAATTTATACTTTTAATTCAATAATCCCCATTTATTTAAAATCGCTGGTTTTTTACCATAGGTTTCTTCATAACCATATTAAATCTATATTTATATTTATAAAATTGTATTATCATTAAAATTTAATCAATAATATTTATAATGTTTTTAATAAAATATAATTTATTTCAAAAAAGTATTAAATTCTTACAAATGAGTGTCTTCATTGAAATTACATATTTCTCAAAAAAATATAAATTTTCATTTTTTGTATTAAAATATGTTTTCTAAAAAAAACAATATTTAATCATCTAAAATGTAATTTTAAAAATGGAAAATTATCATCATTATTTTATTAAAATAAAATATTAATTTTCAAACTATTATGGTCAGGATATATGTCAATTATCAAATATTCTAATTCTTACAGGTAAGGTGTGGGAGGGTTGGATTTTATTGGGGTTGTTTGATGTACATGGCATGGGCTATGATCTCGATGTGATTGGTTTTTTACAATATATTCATTCATTAATTACATATTTTTCAATTATCATATTTGATTGGTAATGGTAAAAACACATAGATTTAATTTCCATTGAAAGATATGATAAATAGGATTTATATGGTTTGATCATACTAGTAGAGGCAATCTCATTTTTTTCTATGTAAATTGGATTGTATCCTTACCAATTATAGATACTTGTCAAATTATCAATTTTTAATTTCTATATAATCAATTTTTATGATGTTTAATAGTTTAAAATCCTGTTATGATTTAACAGTCCAATGTACATCATGTGTTTTCTATAATGACATTATATTAAAATATATCTATTAAATCAATGAAATTTTATTTATAATTTTTTTTGTTGTTACATACCACACCCATCAAAAAAATCACCCTCTAAATTTTTTATTTCATTAAAAAAATGGATTATGATATTTTTGTTTCATAGCCTCTTCTAGTTCCCATGTCACTCAGTCAAACTTATGGTTCCACTACAACACATTAACAAGGTTATTTTTCTTGATTCTAAGTACATTTTCTATTCAATATATGATTTTCACTGGCTACCCCTCAAATCAAACATAGTTATAAGAAGATACAACCATATAATTTTGTATATACTAATTGTATTGTATGTACTTCCCCGTGATTTATTCAAGTAAAACATCATGTTCTTGGGATAGGTTTGTAGACGCCGGAAAAGTCTGTTGTTCCCAAACAAAGCTCCGGATGCGGAAAGCGAGGTCATATTTGGAGTCGAAATCATGTTTCGGAGGGCCCAGAGGCCTTGCGCGGAATTTTGGAGACACACGCGCAAAGTTGATGAGCCGCGCGCAAACCTCCCGGGATGCGCGCAATGCGCCGGGCCGGCGCGCAATTTTGCGCGCCAGTGGCCCGCGCGACTCCCTTGCGCGCCGGGCCCGATTCCGCGCCCGCGAAGAGAATTTCGCACCCGCGAACTGGATTCCGCGCCCGGGCTTGCCTATAAATATAAGGCGACCCCCGACGTTTTGAAGGTTTCCAGAATTCGAAAGGTCTCTCGTGCGCGCAATCCAACCCCTTCCGCGCGCAATGCCGATCTTCAGGTAACCTCTTTTCTTTCGCGCAAGAAAGCCTTGGGGTTCGCCTTCGCGCGCAATCCCTTTGGCTCCTTTCCTTTGAATAAATATTCACCCAAAGGCATTTGCGCGCAAAAGAAGCCTCTTGCGCGCAATTGCCCCCGGGTGCGCGCAATCCAACCCGATTGTGCGCACCCCCCATTTTCAAAGTGGCCATTCGATTAAAGAATGAGCCGTTGCCCCCGCGCGCTATCCGAAGCCCGGTGCGCGCAATCTCTATCATCCGCGCGCAAAGTTCTGGCCCAAGCTCCTCTTTTGCGCGCCGACCCGCAGTATTGCGCGCAAAGCTCCTCTTTTGCGCGCAAGCCGCCAGGGTCGCCCCCTTTGACCCCCTGAGGGTACCCGCCTGCGTGGTGCCCGATGACCTTCATCCCGGGTGCCCGCAACGTGCGTTGTCTTCCCGTGCGGCCCTCCAGGCCTACGCGAAGTGACACAGACCCATTAGGCGGCAACATACGTCCAACATGACGTTAAACTGTGCCACGTCCGCGCTGGAAGACGTTAAACTGCCAGGCGTTTACGTCCAACATGACGTTAAACTGTGCCACGTCCGCGCTGCAAGACGTTAAACTGCCAGGCGTTTACGTCCAACATGACGTTAAACTCTGCCACGTCCGCGCTGCAAGACGTTAAACTGCCAGGCGTTTACGTCCCGCACGACGTTAAACTGCACCATCGTCCGCGCTGCAAGACGTTAAACTGCCAAGCATCTTCGTCTTCAACACACGACGTTAAACTTTACTTCGTCCGGCGAGACGTTAAACCGTCCGCTTCATCCTCAACACACGACGTTAAACTGTACTTCGTCCGGCAAGACGTTAAACCGTCCGCTTCACCCAATCTCGTGCCTCGCACGCAGGGTCCTCCCAGTTTGGATGTGGCCCCCACCCGCTCGTCTCTGCAGGGATGTCGGGATTGGAGTGGCCTTCGCCCACGGGGGTAGAGTGTTTCAAACAGAACGAACTACATGGAATTTGATCCCTATCTTCTAAACAGGGTACGTAGGAAGCCTCTCCGAGGTTCAATCCCACCACCTGGTCGTCCCGGTCGTATTTACGTCAGTTCGTCCATCAGTGGACCCCTCCCAGGTTCACACTTGCGTTGATTCACCTATGAATCCGCCTCTGTGGGGGACTGCACGTGTGTATCTCCATTGTGCTTCCCCACGGCCTCGATCTCTTCGTGAGTCGGCTTGCCAACGTCCAGCATGACGTAAAATTGTGATCCACCCGGCCGTTCCATCCCCCTCTATGCGAGGTGGATCGGTTCAATCCTCCGCCCAGCGGCCTCGATCTCTTTGTGAGTCGGCTTGCCGACGTCCAACATGACGTTAAACTGTATATCCGAACTACGCTGACTTTGATCCGCGCTAACGCACGGTACGTAGGAAGCCCCTACGGGGTCCAAGCTTTTCACTCCATCGTCCATCCTGATCCTTACCCGGGCCGCCACATCCCGGTGGGGTCATGCCATTTCATCCCACTCCACTTCACTCGGGAAGCCGCCCATGTGCTGGCCCCAGCGTCGGAGGTTCCCCGCAAGGGGTTCTGTCATCTGATCCACTCCTCGTGTTGATCAGTCCGATGTCGTCCCCGCTGGACGTTAAACTCGCGGCATACCCCGTGTTAAACATGGGAAGCTGAGGAAAACCTCAAGTAACACAGTTCCCCGCACCCAGTGCGGGATGCCTCAGGCCATCACGCCTTCGAGAAGCCCTATTAGGGACGGAAGGCAGACATGCAGAGGCGCAGTGTTAAGACACGCCCCGACATCCAGGGCCACCTGGTCTCCTCACCGCAGGTTGCTGCCCCGACCAGACTCCTTGGAGCGTCCGGGCGGAAGCAGCGTAATTAACCGGTGTCCATGGAGACATGGCGCCAGGAACGAGATTCACGAACATTCTTAAATCTATGAGGGAGACCCGGATTAGGCGACGAGTTCCGAGGAGACGTCCACGGAAGGAGGAGCCGACATCCCATCATCCCGGTTTCGATCAAGGAGCAGACGCCCCTGAATAAGGGACGAATGTCGCCCGCCCTTGGAATGCGGGACTGCGGGACCACAAGCCGCGCGCCCATCCCCTCGGGTCGACGGGTGCACGCGCGAACGCGTCCTGGCGGAACTGCGTAACCCGACGCACATCCGCACCGAAACAGAAAAATGGTGAACCCGACGTGAATCTCTTCTCCTCAATACGAAGTCCGATGGCTTTCAGAGGTGTTGGAAGACCATCATGCTGCTCGACCGAGCATTCAGTTTTACCCGCTAGGGGCTGAGGAAGGGAACTCGGGCACTCCGTCTCGCGACGTCGAGGGCCTGGGTCCCCCCCACGGAAGGCGTCGTGGCACTAATGGTTGGTTGTCGATTCCTTTTCCTGTCAGTTTTAATGGGTTCTTCTCCCTGCTTTCAGAAATCAGGTCGCCCAATCCAGTGCCTGATCGCCACCCGCCCACTGGCGCAGGGGTAGGGGAAACACCGACGCGGCTACTCCGCGCGGTCCCGCCCGTTCCACAGCCGTGCCCGCAGCCACAGCTGCGGGGCAACCACGCCCTCTCTCCCCCTCGGAGGTCATCCAAATAAGGGTGATCAACAACTTGGTGCGGAGATATGAGGAAGAGGGAGTCATCCCCACCAGGGACATGGCTCGCCTAGACCTCGAGGGAGCTGCACCTCGCCACCAACGCCGCCCCCGAGGGCCGCGCAGGGAGGCACCGCTGCCTACCTCGACGTCCAACCGCTTTGGGAGTTTGTCCCCGGAGCGCTCCGACAACTCCTTCCCCTATGCGGATGAGGTGGAAGATGCCCGGGACCACCCTATCCGGTATTCGCCCCAGGGATCCGCGATGAGGGCTCCTGTCAGGCCACGACGACATCGCCGCCAGGCCTCTCAAGTCGAAGAACGGGCCCTCCACCTGCCCGCGCCGCTCATCCCGACTCGTCTGTCCCGATTCCAACGTCGGGCGCGAGCGGAAGAGGATGCCCACCTTGGGGCCCTAGCAACAGCGGCCGCATTGGCTCAAGCCACTGCTGGCTCCAGTCGCCAGGCCCCTGCGCATCCTGAGCAGGGGAACTTCTATGCCCGACCCGGATCGAGGCCCCGACCTCCCCAAAGGCAGGTTGGGTTGACTCTCCCGGTTGCTGGTACAGACAATAGCCACCGCGGACCACCTCGCGGTAGCGCTATTCACCAACAGGGTCTACTCTGTGTGGCCGATCCAAGAGGCATGGGTCACCCTGCCTTCCGATCTCGGCCCGGAGTCCTGCCCGGAATCATCTCTCCCCGCGTCCCCTTTGATATCTGTCCTGGTGCCCCTCGCACCTTGGTTTCTAGTCCTCTTGGACCCAGCACCAGTGCGGCCGGAGGACGCCAGGATAGAGATCAGCCATGCCCCGAAGAACCACCCAGGGGCAGGAGGGCGAGGCGTCGACGCCGAGGGAAGAATGTTACGGAATTCCGGACAGAGATCCGACCGGTTCGTTTCTCTGATACGGAGGCGGAGTATGATTCGGCGACAGAGCCCTCCCCCCAATCCCACCTGTCAGGGGCAGGGGTAGGAGTGCGGCACGTCAGCCTCGTACTTCCCGAGAGCGAGATCGATATGATCCCCGCTTCTCTCAGAAGGTATATCCGGAGTAGCGAGGGCCTGGTAGACCCCCAAGGATCAAGCTTGCGGTTGGTACCGGCCCCTCTGGAAGCGCCTTCTGCCTCGATCGGAGAAGCCGGAGACCTTTTCTGGGGATCGACGGTTGAACCACGATCTAGTGCACCCTCGGCGAGCACCGACGCTACGGCAGGATGTTCGTTCGCCGGCCCGTCCTATCGTGATGTGGTAGCCAGGGCACCGCCACCCTCAGAGGGCGGCCCAGGATATGGAGGCCAATCGGCCTGCTCGCCGTATTCACCGCCGGCCAGCCCGTCGGCCCAGCGGCCCACCTCGGCACCACTGTCGGTTCCCCGTACATTCCCAGTCGTTGAAGAGGACCAAGGAGACCTGGGTCCCGAGTTTGAGTCGTGGAGTTTCTGGACCGTCCTTGCGGAGGGCCACTTCCCTGAGAAGTTTTGGCCAGTCGCAGGACCAGACTTTGATGCACCCGAATCGCTCACCCCGGATGAGTTCGAATGCTTCCTCCGAACTCTCCGGGAGACTCACTCCCGTATTCACCGCTTACAAATTCCATATCCCGGGAGGCAAGTTCACCTGGAGGATATTGGTGAGCAGTGCCGTCAAATTGACCTGGCCACGCTCCCTGCGGTTCGTCACCCTGGGTCATTTGGGCACCACGAGGCCCTCCAACAACGATGCGTTGAGTGTTTTCAAGTACTCCGCAAGGTTATCGAGGAAGCCACTCCCCACGTGTATATCCGTGGATGGGGGCAGTACGCTGCCCTACACTTCAGTGCGATTCGCCGACAGCCCGATTCACTGGGTGGCCCTGAGGGTACATCCCCAGGGACGGAAGCAGTCAATATGGCTGACCTGTCGGGGGAGGGGAACGGTTTGGAACTTCTCGACGGGGGCTCTCCCCCCGAAGACAAGCCGTTGTTGGATCCATCGGCGAGAGTTACTCATCACCAGAGGAGCCTCCTGGGTCTCCCCGCACCCACTGAAGCACTGACGTTGAGCCAAAACGTCAGTAAAGGTAAAGAGAACGGCGAGGCTATAAAGCCCGCCGACCCATCCGCCTCCACGCAGAGGGCGGATGAGGATCCCGAGAAGGCTATGCTACGTCAACAGCTCGCCGAGAAGAAGAATCTAGTTGACCAGCTCCTCGCCGAGCGCGCTGCAGAGCAGCGGCCTGACTACGGTGATCCTAGGCCAGGACAGCAGGGACAGGAACAACCACCCCTCGATGAGGCTCTCCCGGGCAACCGTGATTATGCCGTGTTCGCCGACAGGAGAGAGTCCATCGCCTATGGCAAGAGGGCGCGGTATGTTTCACCACACCCTCCCGAGCGGCGTGACTACCTGAGAGACCCCGCTCGGATTCCTCCTGCTGCCCCAAGGGCCGCTCCGCCCGCCATCCCACGAGCTGTCAAGTTCGACGACCCGGTCGACGACCCGATTGAAGGGCCATGCAATGCGCTCGTGGTTAGAGATTTTCGCCAGGACTGGAACCCATGTCCGGACGATCCGATGGCGGCACTCATCACCCGCTTGGAGGCCTTGGAGACTCGGCAAGTGGCAATCCCACCAGACGGCAAGCCATACCCAGCATGGGTGGATGACATGCCGGAGCCTCCGGGATTCGGAAATCCCACTTTTTCCCCCTTCAACGGGACTGGAGATCCGCCACAGCATTTGGCACATTTCAACTCGAGGTGCGGGCCTATGTTGGGGACTCCGGCGCAGCAAGAGGCCGCTAAGCTTCGCTGCTTTGTCCAAACACTGGAAGGGCCAGCATTTGTCTGGTACAGCCAGCTCCCCGTCGGGTCGATAACTAGCTGGGAGGACCTTCGTAGACAATTCCTCTACCAGTTCAGTTCCACGACGCGGAAGACGAGTATCGCAAACCTCTACAAGTGCAAGCAGAGGCCTGACGAGCGAGTCGCGGACTTCGTCGCCCGATGGAAGGGTCTCACGTATTCCCTTGACATGCCATTGACTCAGGAGCATTTGCTGACAATGTGCGTCGGGAACGTCAAGACCGAGCTGGTCCCTTCCTTGATCACTCAGAATTACCCCGGAGGGTTCAGGGACTTCTTAGACAAAGCTCAACGTCTTGAGAAAGCCCTGCAACAGGCCAGCCAGGCACACACGCTGCCTCCTATGATTCCTGCAAGGAGAGCCAGCAGGGCTGAGCCCGCTGTTGTCGCCCAGATAGAGGCTCCCAGGCCGTTGGAGCTGCTGCCGGTGAGACCGGCTCCACAGCCTCACAGGAATCCGCCTCCACGGGCTCAGTTCCCGGCCCAGCAGCGGCAGCCTCAGAACCGGCCGGCCCCTCCGCGTAATGTACCGCCACAACCCAGGCGAGATAATCAGGGTCCACCTCCTCGGCAGGCCCCTCCAGCCCCTCGTCAAGACCACGCTCCCAGGGGCCCGCGATACCTGACCTACTCATTTCATGAGGATCAGGTCCCCGGTTATTTCCGGAGCTCCCTGGAGC
This sequence comes from Viscum album, assembly GCA_963277665.1. Classification (NCBI taxonomy): domain Eukaryota; kingdom Viridiplantae; phylum Streptophyta; class Magnoliopsida; order Santalales; family Viscaceae; genus Viscum; species Viscum album. The sequence goes on along the minus strand of OY728141.1, from coordinate 1,275,410,491 downwards.
AGAGGATTGTGCGACTGCCTGAGTGTTGGAGGCCGGAGGAGGCACATCTCACGGATAACCCCCGCTACTGCCCCTACCATCGGGCCCTGGGGCACACCATCCAGCGGTGCTATGTGTTTAAGGATTGGCTCCAAGACCAGATTAACAACAATGTAATCAGGTTGGGCCCAGCTCTGGCACAAGTGGCGGGCGTGTTCGTGGGATCAGATGACGATAGCGGCAACGAGGACGAATGGCAGCTGGTCTCCGACCGCGGATCCCAGAAGTATAAAAACTGGATGGCCCGCAAGACGATCATTCGCGCCCATGGAATCATCCGTTCGCGCTTGAATCAGCATGAGCCCCCAGAATCTGCGGGTGCTGCTTCGGCATCGTCGTCCCAGCCTGCCTCTTCCAAGAAGAGAAAACGGCGGCAGCGCAAGAAGGAAGAGCGCGCCCCGCCAGTTCCGCCACTATCCCGCACTCTCGGAGATTTCATGCCCCCGGAGATGGGGATCCCTCCTCGGATCCGCCCAGTGGTGAATGATTCGTCCGATGACAGTACTGGGTACGCTTCGGTTAATACCGTCGAGCTGGTAAATCCCTTTTCGGTTCCCGACGTTGAAGAACACCAGGTGGACCTCCCTAGTGTCCCCGGTCATCGCCACCGTCGGAGGAGCCGCAACAACAGGAGTCGCCGGGGTACAGCAGTTGGTACCTCCAGCCAGGCCGTGCACGCCACTGAGACCAGGCAGTAGGCTCAAAACCGAGCTCAGCATGCGCAGCCCCCCCATCCGGGGATGACGGATTCGCCTCCGCCACTGTTTGTGGTATGGGATCAGGCAGAACCGCCTCAGCCGCGTCGCAATCAGCTCCGCCCTGCCACGAGTCCATCCCGGCCTCCTGACCCCAGTACGGTGACCATTTCCCGGGCTTCAACCAATGAACAGCGAGATGCGCCAAGCACCAGTCGGCCGCCGGCCCAACCGGCAAGGCCCGTCATGCTTCCAACCGCAGAGCAACCTCCTCCAACCAGGGGCTCGCGCTTGGCCAAAAAGTATGATGTCATGAAGCACTTGGCCGACATCCCAGCGAGACTCTCCATCCTTGAGGCTCTGCGCTTGTCATCTGAGATGCGCGAGGCACTCGCTGAAGCCCTGAAGAGCCCCCTCCAGTTTGAGACAGAGGTTGCGGCTGCAGAGGCCTTTCACGCCGAAACGATTGAGGACGCCGAATGTCAGGCAGTTATCTCGTTTTCTGGTAAGGATGAAGACCCTCCTATACAGGGGCACATTCGTCCGCTGTATGTTACCGGCCAGTTCAATGGCCATGAAGTCTGGCGCTGTCTTGTCGACACGGGGTCCGGGATTAACCTGATTCCCACTCGGACGCTCCGGAGATTGGGGTTGTCTGAGGATGACTTGATTCCCTTTGACCTCAGGATCCAGGGGTACGACCGCACCGAGCAAACCCCGGTCGGCAAGATACGTTTGAAGACCCAGTTCGGTGATTTGGTTGCCAACACCGAATTCATGGTAGTCTCTCAAGACACCACGTACAACGCATTGATGGGCAGGCCCTGGCTCCACCTTCATGCGGAGGTTCCCTCGTCATACCACCAATGCCTCAAATACTCCCTTAATGGTCGAGTAGGCGTGCTTTAGGGAGATGCCTCTCCTTTTGCCTCATGTGAAGCCCGCTATCTGGACGCGGACTATTACAAGAGCAAGGATAAGCAGATCCTGGCAGGTGAGGTCGAGCATGTCGCTGTTGCAAGTGATCCCTGGGCAAGTTTGGATGACGCTTAGGTCCTCCCGATTCAACGGTTGGACGTAGCCATGGTCTCGACGGCTTGTGAGTCTCCTGATGAGATGACCGCGACCGCCCATGTCAGCACCAGCGGCCCAGCAGGATCTGGTAGCCCCAATGCAGTTTCCAACACAGCCTCTCCCGTGGACGATCCCTCCCCGAGTGGAGAGGACGTGGAAGATGCACCCCCAGCCTTTGAGGAGGGCGTCTCCGCCACGGTCGATGAGCTAGTACAAGTGAACCTTGGAACCGAAGCAGATCCGAGACCCACATTGGTCAGTGCCGCCATGCCCTCTGAGGAGCGGGAGCAGTACGTGGACTTTCTCAGGCAGCACCGCGATGTGTTCGCTTGGGGCTATGACGAGATGCCGGGGCTAGATCCTCAGGTAGCCGTCCACCGCTTTGGTCTCCCGGCGAACCATCACGGGTTCAAGCAGCCTCCCAGGAAGATGCACCAATTCCATGGTGCCATGGTTGAGGCCGAAGTTGACAAGCTTATCAAAGACAACTTCGTGAGGGAAGTTCAGTACCCCAAATGGCTGGCCAACATTGTGCCGGTCCGGAAGAAGAACGGGCAGATCAGAGTCTGCATCGACTTCCGCGATCTCAACCGCCACTGTCCGAAGGATGATTTTCCCCGTCCAGTGACAGAGCTGTTGATTGACGCCACGACAGGGTTCTAAGCCCTCTCCTTCATGGATGGACACTCCGGATATAACCAAATTCGGATGGCCCCTGAGGATGAGGAGTTCACTGCCTTCAGGGCCCCCCAAGGTACCTTCTGTTACCGGGTCATGCCTTTCGCCCTGAAGAATGAAGGCGCCACCTATCAACGGGCGATGCACCGCATATTCAAGCCAATCCTCGGCACACTGGTGGAATGCTACGTCGACGACTTGGTAGTCAAATTACGCCAGTGTCAGGACCATCTCAAAGATCTTGAGAAAGTGTTCGGCTTCCTCCGGTCTCGCTTCCTGAAGATGAACCTGTTAAAGTGTGCCTTCGGGGTCACCTCCGAAAAGTTCCTTGGAGTTGTGGTAAGATACCGGGGTATTGAGATCGACCCAGAGAAGATCAGGGCGATTAGCCAGATGCCTCCCCCAGGTAACATCCGGGAACTGCAGGGCTTCCAAGGCCACTTAGCCTATATACTCCGATTCATCGCGAATCTGGCCGGCAAGTGTAAGCCCTTTTCTCGGCTCATGAAGAAAGGTGCCGCCTATGTATGGGATAAAGAGTGTCAGACCGCTTTCGAGGAAATCAAGCAGTACCTGCTGCAACCTCCGGTTCTGATGCCGCCTGTATCCGGGAAGCCGCTGGTCCTCTATGTGACTGCCCTGGAACGGTCCCTGGGTGCCCTTCTCGCCCAGAAGAACAACGAGGGAACAGAGAATAGCCTCTATTACCTCAGTCGCATGCTCCTCGATGCGGAAGTTAGGTATTCCCCCATCGAGAAGAGCTGCCTGGCGCTCGTATTTGCCATACAGAAATTACGGCACTACTTGCAGCACCATGAGGTACAGTTGGTTTCTCGGGTAGACCCGTTGAAATATATCCTAAGCCGGCCCATGTTGACTGGCCGTCTAGCGCGGTGGGCTGTGATTCTCCAGCAGTTCGACATCAGGTATGTGTCTTAGAAGGCCATCAAAGGGCAAGCATTGGCAGACTTTCTGGCTGCTCACCCAACCTCCGCGGATCAGCCGCTGGATCTAGGCTTTCCTGATGAGGCCATTCTCTCGGTCGATCATGCCGGTCCATGCTGGCATATGCACTTTGACGGTGCCTCCCGGAGCCCCACCGGTAGAAGACTTGATAATCCTAAGCTCAATAGAGTGGGTTTGGGTATCGTCTTCATTACCCCGGAGCAAGCCGTGCTGCCATAGTCTTTCCTGTTGTCAGAGGGCTGTACCAACAATGAGGCGGAATACCATGCCCTCATCACCGGCCTCGAGTTAGCTCTCGAGATCGACGTGCCCCATCTGTGTGTGAAAGGGGACTCCGAGTTGGTTGTTAAGCAGATCAATGGCCACTATTTTTTCAGGAAGCCGGAACTTGTGCCACTGCTGGAGTGCACCCTCCTTCTGATGGCCCGGTTCCCTTATCGGCCAGAGATTGTCCATATTCCCCAGTCGCAGAACGGTCGAGCAGATGCTTTGGCCAGCCTTGCTGCATCACTTGCGGAGCCTGAACAGGATAACCTGACCGTCTGCGTGACGCGCCGCAGGCTCATCACTCCCGTTGTCCCGGAGGGAGATCGCGACTCGTCGGTAAGTAATCTCACCACGGTTGCCCCTGTGCTCGGAGCCCCGAGTACCCCAGATGTGGCAGTCGAACCAGCCCCTGATTGGAGGACACCTTTGGTTGAGTACCTCCAACATGGCATTCTCCCGCCGGATCGGGCTGAGCGCGAGCGAGTTCGACGCCGCGCATTGCAGTTTGTCCTCCAGAGCAGTCCCGGCCTAGAGCAGATCCTCTATAGATGCGGATTTGATGGTGTTCTCCTTCGTTGCCTTCAGGGAGTTGAGATCCCGCGAGTCATGCAAGAGGTTCATGCTGGTTCATGCGGCGCCCATCAGACTGGGCCGAAGCTGTCCCACCAGATTCAGAGGTTGGGATACTTCTGGCCCTCCATGATCCATGATTGCATCGAGTATGCCAGGAGGTGCCACGCGTGCCAGTTTCATGCGAACTTTGTGCATCGGCTGCCGGAGCCTCTCCATACCACCAGGTATTCTTGGCCCTTTGCAGTCTGGGGGATGGACGTTGTGGGACCTTACCCGCCGGCGACGGCTCGCCAGTGCTGGTTCATTCTGACCGCCACAGACTTCTTCTCCAAATGGGCAGAGGCGATTCCGCTCAGAGAGGTCAAATCCTGTTCGATCGCTGACTTCGTGACCTCCAACATCATTCATCGATTTGGAGTGCCTCACGCTATCCTCACGGATAACAGAGCCAATTTCCGAGCAGCCGAGTTGAAGAAGTTGTACGCCAAATACAACATTCGCTCGAAACATACATCTCGCTATCATGCGCAGGAAAATGGGCAGATCGAGGCGTTTAACAAAACCCTATCTAACATTCTGCAAAAGATGGTTGGTCAGAACAAGAAGAGTTGGCCGGACAAGCTCCCCAACGCCCTCTGGGCTTATCGGACGACGACTCGCAATTCCACCCAGATGACCCCTTATTCCCTGGTGTATGGGGCTGAGGCCGTCCTGCCCATCGAGATCCAGTTACCGTCCTTGCGCACTGCGGTCTATGACCAGCAAGCGCCAGACAGAGCTGCTGAAGCCCGTCTAGTCGAGTTGGAAGCACTGGATGAGAATAGACTTCGCGCCTTGCACAACTTGGAGAGGCATCAAAGCAGAATGGCTCGAGCTTTCAATAAGAAGGTTCGCCTCCACTCCTTCCTGCAGGGTGACCTAGTGCTAGCCCTAAGAGCGCCAATGATCCCCGGCAGGAAGCCACCCAAGTTGGAGCCCAAGTGGGAGGGACCTCTTGTCGTCCACAAAGTTTATCCCAATGGCGCGTACTCCCTAGCGACTATGGATGGTGAGCATGTCACTCCTCCCACCAACGCTAGGTTCCTCAAGCAGTACTTCGTCTGAGTGTACTACGTCCTGCACGACGTTAAACTGCAAACATCCAAGCTGAACGACGTTAAACTGCCTAGCATATCGTCCGCGCTGCAAGACGTTAAACTGCCAAGTGTTTCGTCCAACATGACGTTAAACTGTACCTCGTCCAAGCTACAAGACGTTAAACTGTTTAGCATTCTTCCAACACGAAGTTAAACTGTACTACGTCCGAGCTACAAGACGTTAAACTTTTCAGCATTTGTCCTGCATGACGTTAAACTGCCTCTTGAGAACTATGTGCGGCTTGATTCCCATCCTTATGGGATACGTAGGACCGCCTGAACATTCATGTTTCAGGCCCAGCCCCATCCTTCGGGAATTTCCATCCCACCTCGGGCCCTTGGCCCAGTTGCCCCCGGGTGTGCGGCGTATGGTGTGAGCGCGAGGCTATGCCCTCATTCACGTCGGTTTGCTCATCACGTTGTACGCCCCCCCACGTTTGGGGATGCCTTCTGCTCCCCCCTTTTTTCTCTTTTCGTCCTGCATGACGTTAAACTGCCCCTCAAGAACTACGTGCGGCTTGATTCCCATCCTTATGGGATACGTAGGACCGCCTGAACATTCATGTTTCAGGCCCAGCCCCATTTCCCAGGAATCCCTATCCCGCGTTGGGTCTCTGGCCCATGTTCCCCTCCTTTTTGTGCGAGGCGTATGACGTGAGCGGGGGATTATGTCCTCATTCACGTCGGTCTACTGGTCGCGCCATACGCCTCCCCCGTGTGTGGGACTACCTCACACCCCTCATCGTCCTGCACGACGTTAAACTGCCCCTTAAGAATTACGTACGGCTTGATTCCCATCCTTATGGGATACGTAGGACCGCCTGGACGCTTGTGTCACAGGTCCAGCCCCGTCTCTTGGTTGATCACGGGGGTCTACCGTCTTTTGGTTGCTCTCAGGGTGAGTCCTCTGACCCTTTCCGGTGATCTGTTAACATGTTTTGGGTACTTTGGTCTATGACCCGTAGTGTCGGATGCAATCCCAGCAAGTCCCGTGTTGCTTGTCGGGCCGCGCGCTTCCTCTTGTTCGAGCCTTCACTCAAAGGGATCCTCATTAGCGGTTTGGACACAATGCCTCAGTGCTCTCCTACCGCTCCGGGTCGATTTACCGGCAGGTCCTTGGCCGCAAATCGATATGAATCCTGCGATTGAGCGGTTGATGCTCGTTTGCTTGCCCAGTTCTAGGCTGACGCGATCGGATGTTGTGTTGCGAATATGGTCAGCGACATCCTTGATCACCATGTCGGCTCTTTTAGGCTCCGAACATTGGTTGCACGGTCCTCATCACGCTCCGCCTTTGTGCGTTGTAGTGGAATCTCGACACTCTCTTCATACTGACCTTCAGTACACCTTTGCACGTTAGGCAGGCCAACCAGGATAATGGTGTCTGTCGAGGCTCCCACGATCTGAGCACCAAGGGTATATGCTGATGTCCTCCCTAAGGGCCATGTATAGCTGGACCCTCGTCCCCATAAGGAGGAAGGAGTCGCCCGAACAATCGCGTTTTGGGCCCAGTATATCTGGAGGCTAGCATCTCTTCCCCTCGGGTGATGGACATACGCATGCCCCTATCCCAGGATCGTTCTCCTGGAATCGTGCGTGACTGCAGGGATGGGTATGTTCCCACCTCCACTGAGTCCGCCGTATCACGATAAGCGGATTCCTCCATGGTCCGAACCACACGACCTTAAACTGTGTTGTCTGGTCCTACCACACGACCGTAAACTGTGATCGTCTTGGCCGCCCGACGAGAAACGGCACTGCATCGTGATGTTCTCCTCAGGGGACACTCACATTGGGCGCTGGTTAATAACCACGCCATTCATCAATGCCTTTCATGGCTTGATTATTGTGGCAACGCCAGGGATTCCTTAATCACAGGCATGTCGCTGCACGAAAAACCATCCATCTTTAAGGACAAACAAGAAATATCAAATACCGCTTCTTCTGTGTGTGAGGGTCAGACCCGCACCCTTCCCCGCGCTGGTGCCCGATTGTGTTGCGCCGCGCTTCAAGAACTACGTGTGGCTTGATTCCCATCCTCATGGGATACGTAGGAATGCCCAGATGTTTGAAACTTCGGGTCCAGCCCCCACCTCTTAAATATTCCCCCTTCTCTGGGGAGTCCGCCGCCTTCAGGCCACCCTCAAGGAGTGTCCCTCGACCCCTTGCAGTGGTCCACTGGTGTCAAGAGTACTCTTTTTTATTGCCAGGAAGGTCAGGTTTAGCTTGGTCAGGTTCCTTCCATTTTCAGGCTTCGTGCTCCCTTTCATTCGGACCCATCGCCTACGCCCTGGGTGGAGCCCCCGTGAACGGTTTGGACACAATGCCTCAGTGCTCTCCCACCGACTCGGGCTGGTGCCCCCAATGGCCTCGGGCAGCAAATCGATATGAATCCTGCGATTGAGCAGTCGATGCTCATTTGTTGCCTCATTCCATCAACGGTTAGTGCGATATTGATGCTGCTCTTCCGCCACGGTTGACAGTACTCCCATATCGTTACGCAGGTGCCCCCAGTCCTTGAGTGAATGACCGCATGATTCACATCACATTTTCCACCTCCCATTCTGACCAGGAAAAATCTCGACACTCTTGACACTATTCCCCAGTGCATCTTCGCATATCTAGGGGATAGGACCACGATGCGGCGTACTTTGAGGTTCTTATGGTCCGAGCTCTAAGACCTTAAACTAAGATCTCCCCTTATGGTCCGAGCTCTAAGACCTTAAACTAAGATATGCCCCTATGGTCCGAGCTCTATGACCCTAAACTAAGATCTCCCCAAACGGGGTTCTGCGTCCTGCATGACGTTAAACTGCACTCGCAGAACTACGTATGGCTTGATCTCAAGCCTGATGGAGTACGTAGGAACGCCCGGGCATTTCGACTCGGGTCCAGCCTCAGGGATCGCCAAGTCCCGCCCCTCCTTGTCGCCGGCCGTCTGGCCTGACTTCGGGTAAAGTGGCGTAGTTGTGATATTCTCCCCGATTCAGCTCGGGATGCCCCATCGCAATGATGGGAAGCGACGGTTTCCTCGTCAAAGAGGTTCTTTCTGAGAATTGGGGTGATTCACGGCCAGATTAGTGCATTCGCCTAATACGCTTTCCCCACGGTGGCGCAATTTTGAGAGCGTTGGATTCTATCCGAACAAATCGTCACTTCTCCCCACGCTTCGCATGCCCTGTTGATCTGGATGTCCACCCTTGTGCCTGAAGGAACCCCCAAAGCGGCATTGATGATGACATGTGATCCGCCTCCTGCAATATGGATGATGACCTTCGGTCCGTCTATCGCAGTAGTATGGTTGATTGATCCATTGTCCGCTTGCCGTCTTGGGCATTTCTTGGAAGGCCAACCGTTGTGGATTTCTGAATTCGGGACGCGCGATTCACCCTTTCTCATTTCCCTATGTTCGGATAAAATCTCAACGCCCCTAGCATTGTCCCGCTCGTGTGTCGGAACAAGTTGGGGGGATGATACATTGATTAGGCTTGAGGTCTCCTTTCCTAGGAATGACCTCCCTCTTTTCTCTAGAAATCCAGGCCCAATTGCGGATTCCTGAAGCTTGGTTAACGCTCCCGCAAGACAATGAATTGTGGTCGAGCATGTTAAACCAAAAGATGCATATAAATATGGTGATTCATACAAATGGATCGAAATATTGAGTAGCGGAAGAAAATGTTTTGGGAATGACAAAAACAAATCCCTTAGGGATTAGCGTGCTGGATAAGTCTTTCTAACGCCGCTACCCTTTGGCTGGCGGCCTCTAGAGCTGCTTCTCGCTCTCTGCGTGCCCTCTCCTCGTCGGCGGTCGCAGCACGCAGTTCGTCGATTCTGGCCTGTGCACGCTCCCGCTCGACTTGAATTGTGACCATCTGTTGGCCCACCTCCGTCAGCTGCACCTGGGCGTCAACCAGCTGGGCTGCTAGTTGCTCCACAAGCTCGGTACACGCTGCGACGAAGGCCTCCTTCTCTGCCGCCTGCCCTTCGAGACGCCGGACTTCCTGCTCCGCCACGAGGAGCGCCCGCGTGCTCTCCGACATGTCCCGACATTGTGCGACGTCGGCACGCCGGCGGCTCTCGCGCATCTTTTCGGCCATGAAATCACGGACCATCAGATGGAGGCGTTGAGCATCAGCTCCCCCGGCACACAGGAAGCGCAGCCAGGTTTGGAGTGATCCCATGCGCCCCAGCCACTCCGATGGGTCTCGCTTGAGGAAGCGCTGGATGCACTTCCACCCCCTTCGGCGCGCTATCCGGCTCTCCTCGACCGCCTCCGCGTCCGAGTCATCCATCTCCTCGGGGTCGGCAGGCCGGTAGGCAGGGAAGGCAGCCAGCAGGTCTGCTGCAGGGTCCGCCCCTGGGATGTCCTCATGGGGGATAGGTTCCCCAACATCTGGGCGACCTTCTTCTCTCTCCCCAGCGGCGTTGACACCCTCGTCAGCCCCCGACCTCTCTCTGATGTCAGCACTGCCGACGTCCGTAGCCCCTTGATCAGCAGTTGGTGGGGCCGGCTCAGTGTGGGAAGTCTGTTCCGGAGCAGGCGGCATGTCTGCCACCGGTCCACTCGTGGATGGCCCGGGTTCGGCAACCCGACGAGCCTCCAGCGTTGAGATCACTGCGCAGGGCATGCTGTGGTTAGTCACGGATCGTCAACGGCAAGCACCAGCGGTAAATTAAGGAGACTTACGGGAGTTCAGAGCGTCATCTTCCGCTATCCCGGCCGCCGCAGGAGCAATTGCAGCAGGGGACCCCTTAGAGCTTTTCAGTTCAATGATGGGTGTCTGGCCCCCGCCTTGTCCTGCTGGCGCCTCTCCTACTCCCGCTGAGGACGCCTGACCAACATCCGTGTGCTCCTGAGAAAGATGGAGAAATGGGTTAGAAGCCACATAAGAGAATGGATGAAGCAGGTTGAGTAGGGATAGAAGCGGACCTCTAGGAGCTCAGTGACATCAACATTGTCAGAGCCGGCCACCTCGCCGCTCTCCCGCGGGCTCCCCTGATGGGATCTTCCCTCGGAGCCTTCATCCTCCCCCATCTCCTCCTCTTCCTCGGAGTCGTTGCTGCTGTCATCTTCCGCCGGCGGCATCTGTTCTGGAGCGGGTTCTAGACCGAGCATCACCTTCACCAGAAGGGATGGCTCCGCACGCTGACCACGTTGGCGCGCGTACTCGTCCATGGCCGTCAGATACGCATACTGCCGGTTGAAGTCCACCCTGTCGGCGATATGGAGGCGCCCGACCTCTGGCAGATGGATTCCTTCTCTAAGTATCTTTCCCCAGATGGTGTCGGTCCCCAGTGACTGTCGTAGGGTCATCCAGGCCGACCACAGCGCCGGGAAGACTGCATCATGGGAGGGTTCGAGCAGACGCCTTACCTGCTTCCTGGGCCGCTCCCCGACCGCCGCATGTTCCCCCTCTCTGGGCGCTGAGGTCGTGGCGGCAGCTTGCGATGTGCCCGCCGCCGAAGTCCCTGCCCGCGCCGGCTCTGCTGCTTGGCGTGCCTCCGTTCTCCCTCGTGTAACGGTGCCTCGCCTCCTTCCTTGACGCCCGGTCTCTGCACGGGTGACCTCGAGCCGCCGAACTGGCTTCCGTAGAAGCCCCTCGGGGTACGCGATGGCCCAGTGTTCGGCGTACTCGGTTTCCAAGCCTGCGTCGACCCCGGTAGGAGGGAGAGTGATGACGTCGCCAGAGCCAAAGGCGACAAACATCAGCCACATCTGGCGAAGGACGCCGGGGTTCGTCTCCTCCCGGACAGCAGTTAATACCCTCTTCGGCATCCGTTGAAGGCACCCGAACTGCCTGGCGAACCGGGTTGGCACGTAAGTCTCGCAGATCACCTTCCCGTCGATCCGAGCCACGAGCACCCCGCCCCGCATGTTTAGGAAGTATTCATGCTGCTCCAGCGGACCCTGCCCATTGTCGATCATCTGGCCGACGGGAGTGGGGAACGGGCTGAAGTTGAAATTGGCATGATTGCCAATCCGAATCCTCACTCCCTCTTCACTTAGGGTCATCGGAGCGACCCCCGCAATGTTCAGAAGGGAGGGTCGCAGGCCGTTGCCCGAAGGAATGATGGCGTTCGGAAACGTGTACCCCCCAAGGTGAGCAGCCACCCAGCCGTGGAAGAATTGGAAGGGCCCACAGATCCTTCGTGGCGAACCCCCTCATGAGATGCGTCCCAGGATGGCGTACATCTTATCCAACACTGGGACCCCGAGGTTATATCTTTTGTTGGCGGCCATAGCGCCCGCCATCGCCAGTGTCACCGGGCGGACGCCCATTCTCGCGTCCCGCACTGGCAGGAGCCACCCACTCAGAAAGGCGGCCAGGAACACCGCGTACCGGACATTTGGGTCCCGGGCCTCGATGACGCGGTACCCCCATGAGCGGTAGTCGCCCGTCTCCAGGACCCGCCAGTACGACCCGTTCCGGCTTCTCTGAGCCGCGGTCGGGCACCGCTTCCCCCTGCCTGGCATCTTGACCGTCGGGTCATGCTCCAAGAACTGGCCGAACCACTCCTTGTAGGCTATGTCCTTCTGGAAGTCCTTGATCCCGAGCCACTGCGTAGCCAGGTCAAGCAGATGCCAGGTCAGAATGGGAGTCCGTGACCTGTCTTCCCAGGTGTTCTTCGGAGGCAGGAACTCATCGTACTGGTAACCCTCCAGCGGGATAGATCCGATGCAGTGGATGTCCCAGAGACCGATGCCGACCTCCCCATGGTGAAGATGGAAGGTGTTGGTATCCGGGGACCAGCGGGTGAACAGCTCCGGCCCGAGCTCGGACTTCTGGTAGAAGTGGAACTGCGACGTCCACACCGCCTCAAACAGGCCAATGTACCGCAGCTCCTCCGCGAAGTGATCGCAAGTGTGGCGTACCCAGAACGCCCAGGCCCACTCACTGGTGAAATTGCCCCCAGATCGCAAGTCCCAGTCCTTCAGCCAGCCCTTGGTGTCTTCGGTGATACTCTGGCGATATATGCTCGAGTAGAGGGCTGGAGAGTTCTCCGCAGTAGGCTCACTTCCGACGATGGTTCACGTCCTCGGGTTCAGGACATAGACATCTAAGTGTCTGGTCTCCATGGCAGGATGCCCATTGTTGGTGATGTTATAGCGGGGAAGCTCATCCTCCCGAGTCACCCAGGTCCGTGGCGCATCAACCTCGAACCCTGGCACCGGAACCTCATCTAGGATGCCGAAGTTCCAGAGCGGCAGGTTGTCCGACAGTGGATATGTCTTCTGGGCCGGCGTCAGCAAGTCGAACAAGGATTGATTGTTCGAAACAATCTCCTTGGCTCCGTAGACTTCCTCGTTCGTCGCTATCTCATCTCTGCGAGTGGCGGCATCCCCCTCATTTCCTTGATTCGCGGCCATCTCAGAAGCTTCGGGAGTCGTGCGGGTAAAGGGATGAAGCGTGCGGGAGCAGACGAGGCTGGTAGAGAAGTTTGAGAGTTGGCGCGCAATCCTAGTGGATGGCGCGCAATCGGGAAGTCCGTCGCGTAAAACCCCGGGTGTTCGTGCAAAAGCAGGCCGAATTTCGGACAGGTTTGCGCGACGAGCGGGCAAGTTCCGCGCCGGAAAAGGCAATTTCGCGCACGAGAGCTTAGAGGCTTATCGCGCGGAAGGCCAGTGTACGGTGCGGGGGACCCAGGGCCCCTATTTATAGGCGAGGCCCGGGTCCGCGCTGCGCGGAAAGCGCTTTGCGCGACCGCGACAGCAAATTTCGCGCCCGACGCACTTTTTTGCGCGCCACCGTCCCGCGCCACCCAGGACTTCGGCATTCCGGCGTCTCCCTCGGAACCCGATTGTTGCGACCTCTCGCCGATCAGATTCCGAGGGGGGGGGGCTTTTGTAGACGCCGGAAAAGTCCGTTGTTCCCAAACAAAGCTCCGGATGCGGAAAGCGAGGTCATATTTGGAGTCGGAAGCATGTTTCGGAGTGCCCGGAGGCCTTGCGCGGAATTTTGGAGACACGCGCGCAAAGTTGATGAGCCGCGCGCAAACCTCCCGGGATGCGCGCAATGCGCCGGGCCGGCGCGCAATTTTGCGCGCCAGTGGCCCGCGCGACTCCCTTGCGCGCCGGGCCCGATTCCGCGCCCGCGAAGAGAATTTCGCGCCCGCGAACTGGATTCCGCGCCCGGGGTTGCCTATAAATATAAGGCGACCCCCGACATTTTGAAGGTTGCCAGAATTCGAAAGGTCTCTCGTGCGCGCAATCCAACCCCTTCCGCGCGCAATGCTGATCTTCAGGTAACCTCTTTTCTTTCGCGCAAGAAAGCCTTGGGGTTTGCCTTCGCGCGCAAACCCTTTGGCTCCTTTCCTTTGAATAAATATTCACCCAAAGGCATTTGCGCGCAAAAGAAGCCTCTTGCGCGCAATTGCCCCCGGGTGCGCGCAATCCAACCCGATTGCGCGCACCCCCCATTTTCAAAGTGGCCATTCGATTAAAGAATGAGCCGTTGCCCCCGCGCGCTATCCGAAGCCCGGTGCGCACAATCTCTATCATCCACGCGCAAAGTTCTGGCCCAAGCTCCTCTTTTGCGCGCCGACCCGCGGTATTGCGCGCAAAGCTCCTCTTTTGCGGGCAAGCCGCCAGGGTCGCCCCCTTTGACCCCCTGAGGGTACCCGCCTGCGTGGCGCCCGATGACCTTCATCCTGGGTGCCCGCAACGTGCGTTGTCTTCCCGTGCGGCCCTCCAGGCCTGCGCAAAGTGACAGGGACCCATTAGGCGGCAGCATACGTCCAACATGACGTTAAACTGTGCCACGTCCGCGCTGCAAGACGTTAAACTGCCAGGCATTTACGTCCAACATGACGTTAAACTGTGCCACGTCCGCGCTGCAAGACATTAAACTGCCAGGCATTTACGTCCAACATGACGTTAAACTGTGCCACGTCCGCGCTGCAAGACGTTAAACTGCCAGGCGTTTACGTCCCGCACGACGTTAAACTGCACCATCGTCCGCGCTGCATGACGTTAAACTGTTAAGCATCTTCGTCTTCAACACACGACGTTAAACTGTACTTCGTCCGGCGAGACGTTAAACCGTCCGCTTCGTCCTCAACACACGACGTTAAACTGTACTTCGTCCGACAAGACGTTAAACCGTCCGCTTCACCCAATCCCGTGCCTCGCACACAGGGTCCTCCCGGTTTGGATGTGGCCCCCACCCGCTCGTCTCTGCAGGGATGTCGGGATTGGAGTGGCCTTCGCCCATGGGGGTAGAGTGTTGCAAACAGAACGAACTACGTGGACTTTGATCCCTGTCTTCTAAACAGGGTACGTAGGAAGCCTCTCAGAGGTTCAAGCCCACCACCTGGTCGTCCCGGTCGTATTTACGTCGGTTCGTCCATCAGTGGACCCCTCCCGGGTTCACACTTGCGTTGATTCACCTATGAATCCGCCTCTGTGGGGGACTGCACGTGTGTATCTCCATTGTGCTTCCCCACAGCCTCGATCTCTTCGTGAGTCGGCTTGCCAACGTCCAGCATGACGTAAAACTGTGATCCACCCGGTCGTTCCATCCCCCTCTGTGCGAGGTGGTTCGGTTCAATCCTCCGCCCGGCGGCCTCGATCTCTTTGTGAGTCGGCTTGCCGACGTCCAACATGACGTTAAACTGTATATCCGAACTACGCTGACTTTGATCCGCGCTAACGCACGGTACGTAGGAAGCCCCTACGGGGTCCAAGATCTTCACTCCATCATCCATCCTGATCCTTACCCGGGCCGCCACATCCCGGTGGGGTCATGCCATTTCATCCCACTCCACTTCACTCGGGAAGCCGCCCATGTGCTGGCCCCAGCGTCGGAGGTTCCCCGCAAGGGGTTCTGTCATCTGATCCACTCCTCGTGTTGATCAGTCCGATGCCGTCCCTGCTGGATGTTAAACTCGCGGCATACCCCGTGTTAAACATGGGAAGCTGAGGAAAACCTCAGGTAACACAGTTCCCCGCACCCAGTGCGGGATGCCTCAGGCCATCACGCCTTCGAGAAGCCCTATTAGGGACGGAAGGCAGACATGCAGAGGCGCAGTGTTAAGACACGCCCCGACATCCAGGGCCACCCGGTCTCCTCACCGCAGGTTGCTGCCCCGACCAGACTCCTTGGAGCGTCCGGGCGGAAGCAGCGTAATTAACCGGTGTCCATGGAGACATGGCGCCGGTAACGAGATTCACGAACATTATTAAATCTATGAGGGAGACCCGGATTAGGCGACGAGTTCCGAGGAGACGTCCACGGAAGGAGGAGACGACATCCCATCATCCCGGTTTCGATCAAGGAGCAGACGCCCCTGAATAAGGGACGAATGCCGCCCGCCCTTGGAAAGCGGGACTGCGGGACCACAAGCCGCGCGCCCATCCCCTTGGGTCGACGGGTGCACGCGCGAACACGTCCTGGCGGAACAGCGTAACCCGACGCACATCCGCACCGAAACAAGGTTATACGAAAGTACTTTTTAAAATTAATCATCTTCGTTGTGATTTCAAATGTAATAGGGGATGATGTATCATTGACTATGATTAATTTTCATCCCAATACTAATATTGTTCCAATATTTTATTATATAAAGTAACATAATTTCTACATCCTAAATCTATACATGACATCGATGTTTGTCTTCAAATATTTTCAGCCAATATTTTTCAGATTCCATACTTCTTGGAATAGTTTAATCATTTTACATTATATATTTGAATGTATTCTTTACCATATGATACCTCTATTCAACATCATCCTATATTTTCATAGAATGGCATCACTTCCCTTATATAGCCCTATAAGGGTCCTTATGAATGTTAGAATGGAATCTGTTTTTATATGAGAACTCCAATAAGGGAATTAGTTTATACCAGCATTGTTGATGTCCATTGAAAAAGTTATTAACAAATCATCTATATCATGAGTGGTTCATTAAGATTTTATATCTATGTGAGGGTGATAAACGATATTGAAGCATAGATCTATCTTCAACACTTGATGACAGATTATACAAAAACATGAGGTATACCTTAAATCTTGATAAGAAACAATAGAATGTGTCACTCTATGTAGTCAAATATATTCCCTAATATAAAACATAGATATTTGGTAAAGATAGAAATTGTTGTTGAATAAAATGAAATGCACAGTCTTTTTAAAGTGATCAATTACCACGTATATGGAATTTTTAACATTAGGTGTACTATGGATTCCTATGATAAAATCTATATTTGTGTTTTGCCACTTCAATTTTATTATGGGAAACTCTTGCGTCATACCCTTATACTTTATCAATATATCCTAAAAATTATCATTCCATGCATTGAGATACCAATTTTTTAACAATGTATTCATGTTATTCCACATCATGTTTTCCTCTAATCAATCTATATCCTTGTAATTTCAGAATGATTAGATAATGAAGAGATATTTTCTTTATCCAGATTTTCCCCCATTAGTTTTTGTTTTGATGAAACATTTATCTGCGATACAAATATTATAAATCCATCTTTATCATAGGTAAATAGTAAAACATTTTCTAAATTTTTCTGTAAAACCTCATAATCCATTTAGGATTCCTTGATACATTCTTAAATCAATGGTTACTGAATTATTTGAGAAAGTTAGTTTGAATATACATTCATTATTTCCATGAACATTCATTGCATATCCAAGAAGGTGGGATTATTTTCAATCTACACCATGGATAGCATTGAGGTATCCAATCTAATTATATCATCTCGAACTAAATTTTACATAATCTCTAACCATAGTTTTTGGGCCATATTACACTCTATTATTGAGTATACATACATTAATATCTTATTTTCCTTATATATTACACAAATATTATCCTAGAAAAAGTTATACTATATATTTAATGAAAATATAACTAGATACAATTCCAGACTGTGTGTTTGTTCTTTATTCTATTGGATCATTAATTTGTGAGAGGAATTTTCTATCACATTTTCATCTGGCGTGAGTACACAACCCAAGACCTTTTTGTACATGTCACATTAAATTAAAAAACATTCATGTATAGTGTTTAATGTTAGAACATGTGAACTGATTCGACTATCCATTATATATTTATAGAAATAAATTCATTCATTAATCAAAAAATGTGGAATCCGTACAAGGAAATTTCTGTTAGTGGCCATGAAAATTGCGAGGTGTTTCCCACAAATTGATGATAGTACCCATCTAATCCATGGAAGATAATGATTCCATCACATATTTTCTCTTAAATATAATTGTTTTTCATTTTTAAGGGTTAAAGGTCATCCATATGCTAGTTATAAAATTCCCTAGGTATGATATTTTCACCAATCAAAACTGATAATTAATGTAAATTTGTTTCATCTTTTATAATCTAAATTCCTTCTAATAATTATTTAAATATCCCCATGTTTCTATTTTATCTTGAACTATATATTATTATGACCTAAAAAGATACGAAATTTCGATAATATAATCCCTAATAACACAATTCATTAAATAAATAATGATATATGTTTAATTGGTGAGTCCATATGATATTATTATTTACGCTCAATTCATTTACAATTTAAAAAAAAGTAGTCTTGGGTATACCACCTTATTTATATTTATAGGATTATATACTAACCAATATTATGACATAGTTGAATAATTGGTACTAAATAGTTTATCAAACAAGTCATCAATCAGTAGTAGTTGATATAAATTCATTATTGTGATCATTTGGAGCTCATGATAATAGATTTACTTTATGTCGTGAGGTTTAGTTCTCCATCAATCATATCCCATAGTTTTTCCAATATATAATTATTTTAATAAAATAGATTTACTTTATCATTTGTGTATAATAAAAAATCCTAAATAGAATATGAATTTAGTTTCTATATTCACATGTTCTTCTTCATTATTGTGATCATTGAGAGATCATGATAATCTATGCAGAGATATATTTACCCATTCTTCTATGTAATGATGAGGACAGGTTCACCCCATGAATAAGAACATGGGAATATAGAAACTAAATTCATATTCTATTTAGGATTTTTCATTATACACAAATGAAAAATTAAATCTATTTTATTAAAATAATTGTATATTGGAAAAACTATGGGCTAAGATTGTTGGAGAACTAAACCTCACAACTTAAAGGAAATCCATGAAATTCTTGAGGAAAAACATTAGGGAAATCTCTTACCATAGGAATTTCATCAAGGTTAATAATTTTATTAGTGTAAATATTTTGTATTTATATTCTATTCATAAGGAATAAATATCCATGATTTATATAATGATATTGAATAATTTTAATCAACCCTGACTTACATAAGAAATTAATCATGGGGTGATTCCTAATATAGAGAGTGATTTCCATCTATTTTAAATTAATGTTTCATTTTATAAAAAAGTAAATACATATTAAAAATAAAATTATCTAATTCTAAAGGGAATATCACAAGTTTTTCTAGGAATTATAGACCACACATATTGATACGGGAGGAGTTATATACATAGAATTTTATAATTCCACATATATTATTTTTGTTGATTGTTGTACATCCCTATTTTATAGTGGTGTTCTAATACATATAGTTCTCATGCATGATATGAATTAATTCATAGAAACCAGAATAAAAATATTTTTACAAGACATTATATAATAACTAGTTTATATTTCACTATGTTGCTCGTGGAATCCACCTCAACAATTATGTTGGAATAAGTTTTCAATTTTTTCATTTGTGGTTATTGGGGTTGATTCCCACTAAAACCCTTTAGAATAGGGAATTTGATTTAATAATTCTCATGTTCCTTGTTAAAGAAATAAATTATGTTTGGATAATAGTGGGATATATAATTCAATTCTTCCATCACAATGTTAGGTTTTCACATATACCATCACTATCAATATTCCCTTTGATCGCATACCAAAAGCACTTCCTCATATCCATTCAGAAATTTTAACAATTCTTTTTCCCATGCGTTTGACCATTGAGATATTGGTTTTTAATTACACCATAAGATTTATCCATCATATACCAATTATTAAACCCTATCTTATTCTTGTTATCCTAATTATAAACACGAGATTCACTGATCTCTATTTCAAATTTTATGGACCATTGGACAATTTCATCATTTGTATCAATATATAGAGTTGAAAATGATTTTTGTAAACTAATCATAATAACTCTAAATAAGAAAAAAAAATACCTTTCAGGGTAATGAAAAACTGGCCAAAGTGTATCATACAATAAACATAATATTTTAATCAGATTACATGATGGATTTATCATTCTTTTTTTGAGGCTATATAATCCCATCATCATTTTCAACCATCGAGTGAGAGGAAAGATTTCAAAAAAATTAGTTTTTTAGAATTCAATCCAAATAATCACTTCAATATACTCCCTTGGATTTTTAATTTCAAACAACATCCATCATTGATCAACTTCACATTATATATGATTAACAAATATAATGTCCTTCTCTTAATTAGATCAATGAAGTATGGAGAAGTCCCTCTCAATGGTTTTGGTCTATTTTTCATGATTAAGGGATTAGAAAAACCATTTAAATTCAAGGGGATTTTTCTCATAATGGTCTCAATTGAAACTTTTTTATTTCTATGGAGATGTTACGCATACCAATAGATTCATTTTTTATCAAAAAATGAGTAAATTGAAAAATTACCTTCATAATGTTCCTGATTCACACTCTTATAGGTTTGTGCACGTCATTTGGAAAGTCATCGCACTGTATCTCACATTGGTGGTTGATTCAAATTATACTATGTTTGTTAATTGACTATAATAAAAGATTAATAATTCAATAATTATTTAAAAAATTAACAACATATATAATAATCTATTAACCTTAATGTCAAAAATCATATCTAAAAGGTATTATTTATCAGAAGAATTTTTTGGTTTCTCCCAATGTTTTACATGAAAAATATACAAACATAAAATATTATGGTTAATTTTTAACATTAATAATGGTTCATAAGGATTATTTGGATTTTATAATAAATATACCCCACATGTTTTAGTCCATTTTTTCAATCATGCCAACTTTCATGCATCTTGTGATGACCGAGTTCATCTCAATTCTCCGTTTTGGGAATATTTCACCAATGATCTTATGTTCTAGATCCGCATATAGTTTTAGTAACCTTATAAAGATATATTTTCATATAATCCACTTACTATATAATTTACTAAAATATATGGTTGTGTTATATTGCTTACCCTTCTCTCTATGGATTTATGAAGAGATTTATAATTCAAATCACAAATGTATGATGATGTTATTCTAAAACCAAAGAAAACACTATTAATAAAAAAATATTATGCATGATTAGTTTTATATAATAAAACTTAATCAACCAAAAATATATTAAACCCTTCTAGAGTTCGTTAATTATGTACATAACATAGAAAAATGAACATGGGATATACCATCATTATAAGAAAAAACAAAAAAATTGTATTATATTAAATAGATATTCTTAAACATAGAAGGATATCCTGGGGAGTTACACAAGAGTGGAAAGTGATATAAATACCAATAATGTCATAATGAAATCATAAAAATGATAAAAATGTACATGTGATCTGAGAGGGGTATCAAGGTACACTATGGGGTGAAAAACAAAATCTCAAATATTGAAGAAAGATATAACATGAATTCATAAATGATCCCTAGGAATGCAGAGACAACATTAAACATGAAAACATACTAATATGACAAGTATAACAAGAATTAAAGAATTATATGGAAGAAATTTACTATAATAGATTATATTTAGTTCATATTATAACCCATTAAATCTCATGATACTAAAACATTACCTAATTTAGTGGAGTTCCATCTAGGTTTACCCATCATAAGATGTACATACTCATGTGTTCTACAATTATCATTCAACATAAGAAAATAATTACTCACATTAAAATACATGATATTGTAGTGTGGGTTAAATACATTAAATTCAAAAATTAATGATAGATCATTTCATCTATGGTAATACCAATGAGTAAAAATTATGATGGGTATTCAAAATAAAATATTTTTCAGGGAAAAAGTCACCTGATAAAATTGGGTTCATAAAATGGGCATTTAAAAAATAATTATAGGTATTAATGAGATATATATGGGTATAAAATTACTTTTAAATTATATTCGGAGTAATAAGGATGTTTGAGAATTTTTTTAAAAAGAAACATTGAAAAAAATATGAAATAGAGGATGATATTTAATAATTTGTAAATGGAGAGGATCCCTAACATTGAGTGGTGCTTCTAAAATAATGGGAGTGTATATTTTTATTCTTTTAGGAACGATATATGGGATTTAAAATGGATATGAGAATTTTATATTATTCTCTATGAGATTTTATTTATGTTAAATTGGATGTTGTGTTGGTTTATATAGAAAAAGATATAAAATTTTATAAATTTACAAAAATAGATTTTAGACTCCCTATAATAAAAAAAAAACCATAATCCATGTAATTTTTCCCCAAGTATTATTCCAATGTGTAGTTTGTTTCATTTTTTTATTTATGATTTATGCCCATTTAAATAATACACATGTTGATTTGGAAGTGATTATTGTCTATAAAGTGTTAATATTAAAGTCTTAAAATAAAATATTGTTTTTGAAGGATTCAATAAGGATTTATAATATTTATAAAATAACAAATATTTTATTATAAATGTAAAACATATGTTTTTGTCATCTACACCCATTATAGAAATTATTATATCTCTTTTCATAATTTTTGAGGACATAATACATATTTATAAATATATAGTATTTATTTTTTAAAAAAGAATCCACTATTTATAGAAATTATGAAATATTCATGACTGGATAATTTTGACAATATTATTTAAAAAAAACATTAATTATTATAAAATATTTCTACAAAAATAGAAATTAAAAATTTTAAACACAAAATAAAAATTTATAAAAAATACTATTTATTTGAAAAATATAATTTTCATACAATAAAAAAAGTAAAATTGAATTCCTAAATTTTTAATACCATTTACATATAATAAATAATATTTATTAATAATATTTAATTAAAATAAAATTTAACTAAAATAAAATTGAATTCATCAAGAATAGTTTGTTGGTTGAATATACTTATTTCCAAAAGCAAATTTCTATTTTAATCTAAAAAATCTAATTTCTATCAAACTCAATATTTAATCACATAAAATTTGATAATAAAACAGAAAAGTAAAAAAAATTATGAATAAGATATAAAAATTCATAAAATAATGGTCTATATAAATATAAATTTATTACACTAGTGAACTCCCTAATAGTAATCTGTTTGATGCTTATATTTTCATTGGATGGTTTTTTGGTACATGGTATGGGATTTCATCTTGATGATATTGGACTTATCTGCTTATCAAATTCATTCACTTGATTGTTTTTGAATCTCATATTTTTATTGTTCATGTGGAAATACAAATTATTATATCTCCATTTCAAACTCAAATAAATTCAATTTTTAGGGTATGATCCTACAGGTCTAGGCCATCATTTCTTTTTTCCATCTCAATTGTACCGTATAATAATGAATTACATATACTAGTCATATGATCACTATAAAATGGT
Source organism: Viscum album (assembly GCA_963277665.1). NCBI lineage: Eukaryota > Viridiplantae > Streptophyta > Magnoliopsida > Santalales > Viscaceae > Viscum > Viscum album. Next base: position 1,275,387,448 of record OY728141.1, on the reverse strand, counting down.
TATGTTATCAATGGTTATGATGGATAAAAATCATTTATAACTTGATAGGACCTTATAACACCCCGGTTTGAGGAATGTAGCCTTTGTTTATGCATTTTTGTATGTTTAAAGAGCATGAGATGAGTTGGGAAGAGGTTGGGAGAGGTTGGAATGGTTTGGGATGAGTTTGGATGATTTTCTATGTGTCCACTGGTTGAGCATAGCTAAAGGAAACCATGAGGATTCTCTAGGAAACCGTGCAGGGGAGACAGTATGATGTGCACGGCCTGTGCACGGTTTTCCAAACCGTGTGAGGCAACCGTCCGGACCATTGCTCTCGAGGCAGTAGTGTGTGTACGGTTAGCGCACGGTTTGTCAAATCATGTGGACTAACCGTGCGGACACTTAAAAATATTGGTTTAAAACTTGGGCTCACTCGAGCTTGCCTCATTCCTCTCCAAATTTTATCCCTCTCGATCCGCACTCGGGATTTTGGGTTCTCAGGGTTTAAAGGTGCTTACCGACTTGTTTTGGATGTGTTTTGAAGAGATTTATTGGCGTTTTGAAGGTGGTTTCTCCAGGGGAAGTCTCTCCTCTTGGGTTCCTTGTGTTTTCTTCTAGATCTACATCTCTCTCTCAATCGGTTTTCTATATCTACACCCGTTGTGTCTAGATCTAGGGTTCTGGTTACCTTTGATGTTATTTTTATGGCTTGTGAATGTTAGGGAAGGAGATCTAGAGTTTTTTCTGTGGTGCATTCGCCGGATTTGAGGTGTGGTTTCTTGTGGGTCAATTTCTTGGGAAACATGAAGGTCGGGGGATTCTCTCTTGACTCCACTTGGTTAGATCTATTGGTTTTTGGTTACAATTAATTTGGTTGGCTTGAAATTAATTTTGTTTTTGATGTGTAAAGTTGGTTGGAAATCCATTTGGTGATTTTTGGGAAAAAGGGGGTTTTATAGTGAAATGATTTTGTTGTGGATTTTAAAATATATATTTTAAAATGGGATGATGTGGTTGATTTGTGAAAATAATAGATGGAAAAGGGTTTTCAATAAAGAAGTTGTTTTATTAAAATGTGGTTTGACATGGAAAATGATTTTCAATAAATGGGTGATTTAATGAAGTAGATTTATATGCAATCGAATTGGTTGATAGCATTTTGGTGTGACAATGATGGGTTATATAATGGATTGTTATTGGGTTGAATGATGTGGGGAAGTGGGTGGTAAGTCTCACTATAAAATGTGATGAATAGTAGTCGGAAGAACCACCATATGGTAGTGGTTGGAAACTACCGCTAGTTGTGAATAGATGAATGTGTTGGGTGGAAGTCCCACCGTTTTAGTTGTTTTGGTGTGAATGGGTGAATAGGTTGGGAGGAAGTCCCACAATTTTGGTTCTTTTAGTGGGAATGGGTGAATGGGTTGGGAATAAGTCCCACTTTTTTGGTCATTTTTTGTGCATTGAATACATGTTGGGAATTGTTGTGCTATAATGTAAATGATGAAAAGTCTTGTGGAATGTTTGGTTGGATTTCCCTTGGTTTCTTGTTTTGGGTGTTATGGCTTGGTAAGAGCGTGTCAGGCTCATGGAAATGGTTGAACTTTTCTATTATTTTATATTAAATGTTTTATATAAATGTCCTAACGGTGTTCTCCTAGTGGCATGTGTAGGGAATTGATTTGGGGAAAACCTACTGAGTAGTTGTACTCACCTACTGCTTTGGCATGTTAGTGTCTTTGCAGATGTTGTGTATCATGACATGGGAAGTGGTACGGCATCATCTTCCTTTAGTGGTGCATCGTGATGTCCGGGTGGAGCTTGGAGCATGGAGTTTGAAGTGGATCCATGGAGTGTGCCTTGGAATATTTTCGGTCTTTTGTTGAGTCTTCCGCTTAGTACTCTGATACGGTGTTAGTTGTATTGGTTTTGGCTTGTATTGTGGAAATACATGGTTATCCTTTGGGAATACATGCTAGAATATTTTATTGACATGCATCATATAGTGCCTGTTGATGGATTGTTTGGTTAGTTTTGTCTTAAGGGAAAAATATTCCCCAACATGTTCTCGAAGCCCTCGACATTTATTTCCAGCCTTTGGCTCCTTGAGAATGTCACTTAAGGCTGAGTAACCCTCACTTCCTCCTCAAGACACTGAGCTAGGGGAGAGGTGTTACAAGTGGTATCAACTTGTTCGGTCCTTTGGTGTTGATCATTGGTTTTGGAGTTGACATTCATTGTGGTGTATTCTAGGATTCTGGATGGTAGAAAGGTGTAGGAATGTCGGAACATGGAATGTATAGCATAAAAGGACATAGCTAACCCTCTTATGCTGAACATCATGTTATCAAGGAGTTGGGAACATAAGTGTTTTGGAGACACTTATAGGCATTGGATATCTCATTGTCATGGGTGTAGCCGATGATATGAGCATGACATGCATGGTAGAAATGACTTCCGACTACGATGCATATTTCATTGGACAGAATGATTAATGGGACGAATTGAGAAATGGTTTTGCAAACACGTGAAATTGTAATGTGAATAAGTTTTTTATTTTGAAAATGGTTTGGTTTTCAAATTGGTGAAACATGGTAAATGTGGAAAGGTGGGAAGCCTCATTGTCATAGTATTTTGTAATGTGATTTGGAATGGGATTTCGTGATGTCTATGGAAGTGAGACTCATGGTTATTTGTTTTCTGTTTGTAGAAATGGTACTAGGCATTCGTCACAGAGACTAACCGGAAGTGACTGATGAGAAGATGGTTTCACCTGGCCTCAGGTGAACCGGCAGTAAGTGTAAAGCATAGTGCAGGCTTTACAAGCTGTGGAAAGTGGAAACAAAGCGGATGAACCAATGCATGTGGATCATGCGGTTCAGTATCAAAAGTAGAATCCACCCTTCTTCAGGGCTGATTCAGAGCTGGAAAGGGAAGAGGCAATATTGAATAGAATGAATTCAATTTTCGAGTTCTAGGGAACACAGGTAGAGTTAAAAGTGACGTTGGGCACATATATGTGGGAAGATCTTTCCCTTCAGTGGTGGGAGTTTGCGGTTCAAGATGGAACAGACCAGTGTATGACGTGGGAAGTCAATGAGGGATTTTTTAATAAACAATTATACCCACATACGTTCATAACTCAGCGCACGACTGATTTCTTCAGTCTGAAGTAAGAGCATATGTATGTGATGGAGTATGCAACAATGTTAATGAACATAGTGCAGGTTTCACCCAAGGTAGTAGTTAGTACATTGTTGAAATCTTGTGTCTTTGAAGATGGGTTGAGGTAAGAAATTCATTCCATAATATTGGTGCTATGTATTGATGATTACACAGATATGGTGAATAGAGCCTCGGCGGCTGAGTGGGATTTGTTGGGAGCTCTCGGCGGAGGAAGCATGGTGGTACCCATGGGGAATAGTGGGAACTCTAATGATGGGTTCAAGATAAGGAGGAAAACTTATTCTCAGGGCTGGAATATGGCATATTATCTGACGGCAGGATTGGTGAATATTCCTCCAAATCCCTAGAGCAAGTCGGGATGTTTTTAGTGTGGTTCTATGAGCCACATCAAGTGGGATTGTGCAGAACAACCTCGAGCATGTCACAATTTTAAGCAGATGGGGCATCTGCAGGGTTATTGTCGGAATTCTCCAAGGTTGGGTGTGCGTGACACTCCTCAGGGATCGCAGATGTCATATGCTTCAACGGGGCGAGGACAACAACATACTCCTCATCAGCAGAGTATAGTGGGTCATGGTGATTCTCAAATTACCACGACGCATCTGTAAAGCAATAAATAGTAGATTGTGGGAACACAATCATTATTCAGAACTGATAAGGATGTGGTGGATGATCAGTCGGGACTATCCCCGATGTGAGGTACAATTCTTTAAATTCTACCTTGATACAAGTTTTGTTTGATATAGGTTCTTCACAATCTTTTATTATTGCACATGTGGTTGAAATACCGTGTTTAATTGTAGAAATGATGCCGTCAGTTTTGAAATATAAAACTCCTCTGGGTCGAAGAGAGTGTCGAGCCTTCTTATTTAGAGCATGTGGTATTATTGTGGGCAAGGTTGAGATAACATGGAATTTCTTAGTGCTTGAGATGGATGTGTGTGATGTAATCCTGGGAATGGATTGGCTGGTGGCATTTAAGGGCCACATCGATTGTAATGCACCGACAGTGGCTTTTACAACACATGATGGAATTAGACATGTCGTTAGAGGAGAGAGGCATGAAAGGAAGGGTGTGATAGGTTATTCGGCACTAGAAGTGGGAATGATATTGTATCAGTTGGCAGTGTTGTCATTGGAATCGGTAGACGGTGTTGAGAAGAGTTTCCTTCCAGCAATGGTAGATCAGTTCATGGATGTTTTTCCTGAATAATTCTGTGGGTTACCTCCTATATAAGAATTGAAGTTTATGATTTATCTCCTTCTGAGGACCAGTCCTATCTCACTTCTGTCTTATCAGATGGGACTAGCTGAATTGCAGGAATTTAATGTCCAGTTGGAAGAGTTAGAAAACAAATGGTTTATCCATCCTAGCATGTCTCTATGGGCAGCACCAATGTTTTTGGTGAAAAACGAAGACGGAACTTTGAGGCTCTAGGTTGATTATCGTTGACTTAACCATGTTACGATAAAGAACAGATATCCACTACCATGAATTGATGATTCGTTCGACCATTTGAGGGGAGACCAGTGCTTCTCCAAGATCGACCTAAGATCAGGATATCATCATTTATGGGCGAGGAAGGGCAATATTCCTAAAACATCATTCAGAAGTAGATATGGCCATTATGAATATGTGATTATGCCATGTGGTCTAACAAATGCGCCAGCGGTGTTCATGGAATTGATGAATCAGATATTTCAGAGATATCCGGATTCATTTGTGGTGGTGTTTGTGGACAATATTATGGTGTATTCAAAGACAAGGGTGGAGCATGAGCGGTACTTGGTGACAGTGATGGGGATCGTGAGGGATCAGCGGTTGTATGCCAAATTTCCAAAGTGTGTCTTTTGGATATAGGAAGTTCAATTTGATGGCCATGTGATTTCCAAAAGAGTTGTTTCAGTGGATCTGGAAAAGGTATCGGCTATTATCTCATGGAAAACACCAATGAACGTGTTTGATATACAGAGTTTCTTGGTCTAGAATGGTATTATCAGTGCTTTGTTTGTGATTTTTCATGCTTGCCTTCACTAATGACAGCTTGAACAAGAAATAATGTTTCATTGTAGCGAAATGAATAGTGTCAACTGTGTTTTGAAGAGTTAAAGGGTCGCCTTACATTAACACCAATCATGGTTTTTCCAGAACCAAACAAAAGGGAACATATTGTATTTCAATGCATCAGGATCAGGATTGGGTTGCGTTCTCAAGAAAGGAAATCATGTAGTTGCATATGGCCCACGGTAGTTGATGGTTCATGAGAAGAACTACCCAACTCATGATTTTGAATTTGCAATAGTGGTGCATGCTTTTAAAGTGTGGCATCATTATTTCTTCGGTGATAAATTTTCGATATATACAGATCAAAAGAGCATGAAGCATATTTTATCAAAATGGGATTTGAACTTAAGGCAATGGAGATGGATGGAATATCTCCAGATGTTTGATTTTGACTTGTTGTACACACCATGTTAGGTAAAATTGGTGGCAGATGCATTATGTAGAAAATCATATGCTCATGTGGTAAAATAGGTTTCGGACCAGTGGCAGTTGATGTCAGTTATAGCTGACATGTAGTTGAAATATCCGGACCAGGGTGATAAAGTGGTCATCTGTCTAGTTTCATTGATTCCTGACTTGGTTGACCTGGTTAGAGAGGCATAGATATCTGATTCAAAGCCTGTCACCATGGGGTTGAGACTCAATGATAGGGAGACCATTAACGTTTGTAAATTTAATTGACATTCAGTTTTGTGTTTTCAAAATCGGATGGTTGTACCAGTTTCTTTTCAGGAAGATCTTTTCAGGGGATATCATCATTCCAGGAAGGCTGTTCATCTTGGAATTCCGAAAATGTATAAAGAATTGGAACCAGAATTTTGGTGGGCTGGTATGAAAACAAGTTTGGATGAGTTTGTTTCAAGATTCTTGAATTGTCAGCAGGTCAAGGTAGAGCATCAGAGGCTAACAAGAATGTTGCAGTCTTTACCAATCCTTGTCTGGATGTGGGAGAAAATAGCAATATATTTTGTCATAGGTATCCCATGAATGGTCAGAAAGCACGATTCCATTTGGGTGATAGTGGATCAGCTAATGAATTTGGCCCATTTCATCCTGATTTGTGAATCACATATGGTGGTGGATCTGTCCAAAATCTATATCTGGTAGGTTGTAAAGAGGCGTGTTGTTCCAGTTTCGATCATATCCGATAGCGATATGAGGTTTAAATCTAGTTCCTGGAAATACATGCAGCAACCCCTTGGGACACAATTGACTATGAGCACAGCGTATCACCCTCAGACGGATGGTCAATCCGAGAGGACAATACAAACTCTGGAGGAAAAGTTGCAGGCTTGTGTAATGGATTTTGGTGGCTCATGGGAGGAGAACATGTCATTGGTTGAGTTTTCGTACAATAATAGCTATCATATATCCATACATATGGCTCTGCTTGAAGCGTTGTATGGGTCACATTATTGTTCTCCACTATGATGGGTGGAAATGGGTGAGTCCTCGATGGTTAGACCGAGCCTTGTCTAGGAGACTATGAATAATATAATGTTGATTGGGAAGAGAATTGAGATGGCACAGAGTCGTTAGAAATATTATGTGGATCATCATTGACGGCCATTGTCATTTGAGGTTAGTGATAATGTTTTCTTGAGGATCTCTCCTAGGGTGTTGCATCATCGAGTTGGGAAGCAGGGAAAGTTATCTCTGAGGTATATTGGACCTTTTGAGATTCTTGAGTGGGTTGGGAAGGTGACTTATCATTTGGATTTTCCACCTAGGTTCAGTGCGGTGCACAATATGTTTCATGTTTCACAGTTGAAAAGGTATCATCCAGATCATGACCATGTGATTCGATGGGATCTTGTGGAACTAGAACGGGATGCATCGTTGGTTCATGTGCCAGTGCGGGTTGTGGATAGGCAACTAAAGTCTTTCATGGTAAAATAATCGATTTAGTTCATGTTTTTTGGAAGCATGGGTAGATTCAATAAGAGACTTGGGAGCGGGAGAAAGAGGTGGTCGAGCAGTTTCCCGAGCTCTTTTAGCAAAGGGAGGGTTCACTACATTCCAAGGATGTAAAGTCCAATGGTGGGGAGGATGTCACACCCCTCTATTTGAGTTATGTAGCATTTTTAATGTATTTTTAAGTTTTTAAATTGAATGAGTTGTGTTGGGAAGAGGTTGGGAGAGTTTGGAATGGTTTTTGATGAGTTTGGAGGCTTTTCTATGGGTGCACGGTTTGAGAATGGCCAAGGGAAAACATGCGGATGCTCTAGGAAACTATGCAGGGGGAGACAGTAGGATTCACATGGCCTGCGCATGGTTTTCCAAACTGTGAGAGGCAACCGTGTGGACCCTTTCTCTCAAGTCAGTAGTGTGTGCACGGTTAGCGCACAGTTTGTCAAACCATGTAGACTAACCATGCAGCCACTTAAAAATAAGGTTTTAAAAACTTTCCTCAATCAGGCTTGCCACATTCCTCTCCATATTTTCACCCACTCGAGCATCACTCAGGGTTTTGGGTTCTCAGGTGTTGAGGGTTCTCCCCCACTCATTTTGGATGCGATTTGAAGAGGTTACTTTGGCAGTTTGAAGGTGGTTTCTATTGGGTAAGTCTCTCCTCATGGGTTTCTTGTGTTTTCCTCTATATTTACATCTCCCTCTCTTTCGTTTTCTGGATCTACACCCATTGTATGTAGATCTAGGGTTCTAGTTTCCTTGAATGTTATTTTTTTTGGCTTGAGAATGTTAGGGAAGGAGATCTAGAGAGGTTTTGGTGGTGCGTTCATCGGATTTGAGGTGCGGTTTCTTGTGGGTCGATTTCTTAGGAACCCTAAAGGTAGGTGAAATATCTCTAAACTCCACATGGTTAGAGATAGTGGGTTTTGGGTACAATTAATTTGGTTTTTTTGAAATTGATTCTATTTTTGATGTGTAAATTTGGTTGGAAATCCATTTGGTGATTTTTCTGAAAAGGGGGTATTATGGTGAAATGCTTTTGTTGTGGGTTTTAAAGTGGAAATTTTAAAATGGGATGATATGGTTGATTTTTGAAAATGATTGATGGAAAAGGGTTTTCAATAAATAAGTAGTTTTATTGAAATGTTGTATGACATGGAAATTTATTTTCAATAAATGGGTGATTTATTTAAGTGGATTTATATGCAACGGAATTGGTTGATTTCAGGTTGATGTGACCTTGATGGGTTATATGTTGGATTGTGATTAGTTGAAATGTTGTGTGGACGTGGGAGGGAAGTCACACTATAAAAGGTGATGGATTGTGGTAGGAAGATCCAACAGATGGTAGTGGTTGGGAAGTACAACTAATTGTGAATCAATTAACAGGATGGGCAGAAGTCCTGTTGTTTTGGTTGTTTTGGTGTGAATGGGTGAACGGGTTGGGTGGAAGTCACACCATTTTGGTTGTTTTGGTGTGAATGGGTGAATGGGTTGGTCGGAAGTCCCACCGTTTTGGTCGTTTTTTGTGCATTTCTTACAAGTTTGGAATTGTTGCGCTAGTGTGTAAATGATGAAAAGGCTTTTGGCAAGTTTGGAGGGCCTTCCCTTGGTTGCATGGTTTGGGTGTGATGTCTTGGTAAGAGCGTGTTTGTCTAATGGAAATGGTTTCACCTCTGTTTTATTTTATATAAACTCTAATATATAAATGTGATAATATTTTTATCCTAGTGGCTTGTATAGGGAAGTCATTTGGGTAAAACTTACTAAGTAGTTGTACTCCCGCCCTACTTTGGCACGTTGGTGTCTTTGCAGAAGTTCTGTATTGTGATGTTGGAAAAGGTAAGGTATCATCCTCATTTGTTAGTGTAGCATGATTTCTCGGTGGATCTTGGAGCATGGAGCTTGATGTGGAATCATGGAGTGTGCCTTGCCTTATTTTGGGACCTTTCATGAGTCCTCCGCTTAGTACTCTAATATGGTGTTGGTTTTTTTGGTTTTGGGTTCAATTATCGATGAACTCTGTTTTCCTTCAGGAATACATGCTGGAATATTTTATTGACATGCATCATATAGTAGTTGTTGATGGATTTTTTGGTTAGTTTTGTCTTAAGGGAAAAACATCACCCCAACTTGTTCTTGAAGCCCTCGGAATTTATTGTCATCCTTTGGTGCCTTGAGAACTTCACTTAAGACTAAGTAACCCTCACTGCCTCCTCAAGCCAAGGAAGTATGGGTGGGGTGTTATAGTCCTGAAATTTCAATGTAGTTCATGATTTTTCTATAACTACATTATAAAATAATTCATTTATTCAATGAATGGAATTTCATTTATAAATGTTATGTTGTTTACATTTATTCATTATTTTAATTTTAAAAAGGAATTCAACAACATAATTTATTTAATGTCAAACCAACATGGTTCTCCATTAGTGAATTTATATCTAAATTATATATTAAACACCATTTTTTTATTCTACTATAAGAATTTTAATGATTTTCATGTTTTCCTTTCATTCTGCAATATTTTGTTCTTAAAATGGAAGAAAATTATATTTCATAAAATCGAACTGAGTTACCAATTTTGTTGATGAACATTCTCTTCAATGATCTTGTTCTATAAATATTTTCAAGATGTTTATTTTCATTGATTAAATAATTCTCTAATCTCAATTTCATGAACAAATTACTTTATATTCACCATATTAAAATGGATTTTTTATTTTTTCCCAAAATAGGTAATTTTTGAAATATTATAGAATAATACCTAAATTAAAATAAACTCTTAAAGATATTTTCTTGATATTATAACATTTAGTTTCAATGAAAGTTACATTATATTTTTACATGATTATTTACAAATAAATTATTTTTCTAATTACAATATATGTTTTTATAAAATATTTTAGCTGAACATATGAATATTTTTATATTTTTTCAAATAGTTGTTTATGTATTACTTAATATTTTCTTTTCTACTATGTAAAAATTCATTAATAATGTTTATTCTTCCCTAGGGTTATTATTTACTGATAAAATCCATGTTGTTTTATTTTATTTCATATAATTAAATTATATGTTTATTTTTATGAACCATGTTACATTTGAATAGGTTATGACTTAATGGAATGATTGTTGTTTTTATGATTTTAGGGAATATATAAATGTATTCAATTTTGTCATTTTTTGGGCCTAGATTATTATATAACAATAATTCATTTAGTAATTATTGATATCCAATCAGAAAATATGAAGTGGAGTTGGAGTGAAACAATTACAGGGATGAATGAAGGTTGGGGATTGAACCTTGTCTAATATGAGATGTTTTATACTATGTGGCTATTCTGTTGACATTAAGATTTTACTAATGAATTGATTTTTTATAATTATGATTATGAAATAACACCAAATAAGGGTTATTCTTATTTTGATACATTGTCAAGGATCATTTTTGATTAAAGAAGATTCCACATTCTTATGACTCGCATATTTCGAAATGTTCACGCATTATTCACTTACTCGTGATTCATGGGAAATGAATTGGGTATAAAATTCATATATTTTTATCAAGCTCACATACACTTATCATTATCCTCGTCATGAATATGGTAATTATTTTATTTCTTTTTTATTTATGCTTGTCAGGTTTCCAAGATTTCACATTCTTAGATTTCCATTTTCTCCAGGGCATAATGAAATATTTTTTATATATTATGACTAAATGTGGCTATATGATGGAATTTATTTCATGGTTCAGTTAATGAAAAATCATTAAGTCAGACTAATAAATATCTGGACATCAATGAAACTACACTGTAATAATAATAAGGTTTGTATTACTGAGAAATGTTTGGAATATTCTTATAAAATGATGAAATATTTTCATGTTTAATACATGGGTCACCTTAGTGGGTAATAAATAAGGGATTATTTATGAAGAATATAAGAAATTAAAATCATAAAACATTTGATGAATTAAAAGTGATATAGGTTGAAACTAAAACAATTTTAGTTTAACAATACGGTGTAATAATTTTGGAAATGAAAGAAAATATTTTCAAATTTTTTTTTTCTCACAATGATTACTGTAGCTTTACGATTACACGTAGATTTTTAGTTTATTATTCAATTTCGAGAACCAATAATTTTTGTGTTAACAATAATTTTTTTAGATAATGATTTCTATATAATGATAATGAATGCAATCTGAGTGGGAAAGTGAAATATTTTTTATATTCCCACTAAAATTTCCCAATCCATAGTGCTTGTTGAGAATTTAAATTGTAAAAGGAGGGAACCTCGTTTAGAAAATTGTGATTTTGAATTATGAAGATTATGTTAGATAATGTAAAGGATAGACAACACCTTTCATAAATGAACAATGAGGTATTATTATTAAATATGATCATTATATCATAGATAATAAATTTGTCGAAATAAATATTATTAAATACATTATAAATTATTAAACAAAATTATCACTCATTATAAATAAATTGAAAAATTCTTAATAAATAATCACTCTTAATTATATTAATTTTATTTTATATTTCAAATAAATGTATTCTATATAATTATTTTGTAATATTTTTTTTTGAAAATGTTATAAATATTTTTGGGAACATTTATTAATTTTATTTTATAAAATTAATTTGATTTATTGAAATCATAATATATGAATTATAATATTTTTGAAATTATAGATTTTAAAATATAGTTTTATTTTTCAGAGTATAGTGAAAAGTAAGAAAAATTCAATTAAGGTAATATATTTTCATTATAAACAGTAATTTAAACATCCATATATTTTTTTTATTAGCTCATAATGTTATATATGAACCAATTAATATAATAATCTATATAATTTCATTTAAATCCAAATTGTCATTAATTTGCAACTATTTTTTTTTCATAAAAATATGGTTCTTAGAAAAATGATTATAATTGAATAATGATTATCCATTTATAATAATAAAAATATCCCCTAATTAATAACTGTTGAAATGAAATTTATGGATTATGTATCTATTTATATGAATTTAAATTCATATAACAATTAAATATATTCATGTAGTTATTATAATATAAAACAATTCTAAAAATATATATATATATAATAAAATTTATTTTCCAATAAATTCTTCAGTTTCTTTTATTATTTTAATTTATAACGATTTTATAAATTGAAATTGGTAAAATAGATTCAATAATTTTAAAATAGAAATATTAATATTAGTTAATAATGAAAACATATGTTTTCATCTTAATGAAAATTATAAATATTAGAAATTTGTCACCATAAAAAAGGTAAATTAGGTCAACCTAGGTTAACCTTATATATTATAAAGCCCCCATATTAATAATTAATTTTATAGGATGATTTTATTTCATCTAAAATTACATTAGGAATGACATTAATTTCTTAATGGATCACATTTCCATGATAGAGACCTTTATAGTAATTTTAAATTGAAAAATGCAGAATAGAACATTCATTCTTTTAAATATATATTTCATGATTAGATAGGGATAAAAATAAGGGGATGAATAATATTTAAATTTTTTAGTATACAATGTTTTTAATGTAATTTAAACTATTAGTTATTTTTTGGTTACCATCAAAGATTTTACAATGCTCACACTATTATACGACAAACATTGGAATCCTCTAGTCAACTAATTTTCATAACCATAAATATAATATATTTGTTATGATTAATGGTTTCAAAATAACCAGATTGTTTATATTTTTTTTTTGATTTTTAAAAATGTTACATTAAACGTAATTATCATTTTCTTGTATCTATAATCAAATTAAATTAATATTTTCAAAAATGATATTAATGATATTTTAGGTTAAATAATAATTTATTAAATTATTAAAATTCCTAAAAATCAATAAATATGAAAATTATGGTTAAAAATTTATACAATTTCATCTCATTTCAATTTAGGATGCAGTAGTTATCTTATATGTATATGTATAATGCATTCCGTTTAAAAATTTAATTACCACAGTAAGGTTAAAATAAGTTTACTAAATCTTAAACAATGTCATAAGGTCATTATTTCCAATTTAAATTTTCTAAATCATATTTAATGGATATTTCATAACATAATATTTTCTCATGATCAATTTAATAGCCATTTATGATGTTTATATCTTGATAATTAATTTATCATTTTTACCCGTTTAGGAAATTTCCATGTGGGATACCTTAGAAAAATAATAAAGTACACCCATTATCCTCTCCAATACAATAATCTAAATAATTTAGTTTTATCCAACAAAAGAAAAATATTATACATAATTCCCATTCCATTTTTTAATGTAATTGGTTCATTCATGAAACCATTATTCGGTAGCATTATGTGTAATATTGTAGAGTTATTGGAAGAAGACGTAGAGTTCTTAATAATGACTCCTTTTTATTCTTCTTTCACATCCAATAAATCATATTTCAACATGATGAAATAATAAAATAATTATCAGTCAAATAATGAGATTTGAATTTATTAATGTATTAACTAATATCCATATCTTCTACCATCAAATAGGAAACAAATCCATTATTTGTTTTTAAGGTGAACTATGACCTCACGAAGTAATGAAATTCATTTTTCATCATCCCCAATCATGGATGTTTATGATGATGGAATTAATTTATATATATTATATTCATTAGTTTTTATTAATTTTCAAAAAAAATATTCTAGATATATTCATAAATGGTCATTAAATATGATATTTTCATTCGTATGTACTTGAGGACTACAACATCAATGAAACTATGTGATTAATTTTTCATATTATTGTTGTATATATGGTATATATAACCATAATTAAGAAGTAATTTAATATATATTGTATAATTAAAATTCATTAAATAAAAAAAAATTACACATTTTCCACCACGAATTTTGAAACAGAAAACCATACACATGTTCACATATGAATTATCCATTCATTGATATCAATATAGTTCATTTTTTATAACCAGAATTCATGGTTGAATTACAATGTATGATTGGTTAAGAAATATATAATTATATCACGATTATCATTAAATGTATTATGGAACATTATATTATTTGACCTTTTTCATCATTCTATATTCATTTTGGGCATATGAATTGAATATTGTTGGAATATTCGTTTTGAACATAATGGATTATAAAAATAATTATAACATTGTAATAAAGAAAATATAAATAATAAATTAGAAAAGGATAAGAATGTTTTAAATAAATAACTTATGTTTTTAATTTAGGCTGATAAACCTGATGCGGTGAACTCAATGTAAGGGGTTCTAAAAACTGAATTTTTTATCATTTGGTTATATATACGTTCTTAGGAATCATTGATATTATTTTCCTATTTGTGCATTGAAATTTCATTATGTTCTTATATATTTTCACATAAATTATGAAGACATAAAATCCATATTAATTATCAATGATTAATCCATCATGACCTCAATAATGTGATTTTTATACGGCATTTCATCTCAATTTCCCTTCACCAATAAATATTTTAATTTTGTGAAAAAAATTATATTATATTTTGTATATAAAACCTCATTAACATTTTAAATCATGGATCCATCGTTAATCATAATGTTTGAAAATAAGAATAATTTATATTCTGTTATGGGTTTTTTCTTTTAAATTTACCAAAGGTTTAGATGTTTTATATTAAAAACATATTGATTTATAAGATTTATTATGTTCAAGGTTTCTTTTGGGGAAGCAATATAAATTTTGTTTCATGTATAAAATTTATTTCATTACCCTTTGTTCATGAATTTTATATAAATTCTATGTTTCTACTTCCTATTTGAATAATGTAACATCAAGAAATATTACTGTAAGTAATAATAATTCCTTGTATTCTTTTAGATCTGTAGTATTTTACTTCCATGTATATTTTTTCCTTAAAATATTTTAAATAATATATTTATTAATCACCAATTATTTATTAATGAATTATTTTATCTCTTTTTTTATATTTTACTTTTTTTAATAAAAATATTTCAATCACATTCTAAAAAAAACATTTTAAATTTTTTAGAAATGTTTGAAAGTATTATATTGTTTCAAATTATATAGAATAAATGAAATATTATAACACCATGACAATGAAATAATTTGAGATGTACTATAAATTATTCCATTTATCCTTACAAAAAAATATTTTCTATAATACTTTTGAAATTTAAAATTTTTAAATAAGTTAGTTAAATGTGAAAAATGTTTTTTTGTTAATGAAATATTCAATGTACATTGAAACACTGACCATAGTATCCTGGAGCAAGTGTACTCTTAATTAAATAAGAATAATATATTAAGATTTGTATATTGAATGAAATAATTGTATATCAATCAACTCAAACATGAAACAAACATGATTCTCATATCACATTTTAATACAAAAATTTCAATATAATTCTTCTAAAGAATATAATTATTCCCTCTTGCATATTACATCATTTCATTTTTATCACACCTCATGGATTCCAAAGAATTGAAAAAAAAACTTATCGTGATATATAATTCTTATTATGATATAGGTGTAATATATACTATCACAAATTAATAAGAATAAATAACATTGAATTATCAATAATTGATCACACAAGGCATCTAATTTATAAGCTTTGATGGAAGTGAATGTAAAGGAAATATCAGTTTAATAATCATTGGGATAATTATAAATATGGATAGGTAAATAACTGAAGATACAATCAATTTAAGAAATAACATGACTATTATAATTTAATAAGGCATAATAAATTTTTAATGGTGAACACCCCTTTTTAAAAATTTGGGTAATTTCCTCCCCCTGATTCATTTTCCCTTTATTTGGGTTCATCTTGGGACTCGTGAGGATTGAGATAATTTTTTAGGGAAAATCACCTAAATGTAAAGGATTAATTTTTTTATAAATTAATGGATTCAGGGTATAAATATGTTAGTGGGTTTCTGAGATCTATCCATGTTTGGAGAATATATTGGTTGGTTTGACGTTTTCTTCAGAAAACTAGATTTCGATGTCTTGTTTTCAAAATAAAGTCTATGTAATGGTATTCCATGACATGTAATTTCTATTGTGATGAAATTGTGATTCTAGTAGATAGTATTAATTGATTTAACATTGTGTATTTACTTTACATGGTGTATTGGTAAAAACCCTATTTTGGTAAAAAGTGATTTTTTTCTTAGATTTTTCAGCCTTTATTGATTACAAGGTACATAATGGGACTACATAAGACGTAAAACTCATGTTTTAAACTTTTAGGTAGTTGTATAAGATATTTGGGGTTTTATTCATCTGAAATATAAATTTCTCTCAAACTAGTTAATCACTCATCTAATTTTGGGGACCTTCTTTTAGTCTGAATCACTTTATTCATAGGTGGATATCCATTTTGGTAAGGTTTAACATCCCAATATATTTGGTGTGATATTCTTCTATTGGATAGCCTTTTTATTGGTTTTCATTCAAAATATGAGTTACTTAAGGGCCTTAGTTTCCATAATTATATTCATCCTTTTTGGTGGATCTGATTATCGACATATGTAACCATAATGTTTTCGGATATTGTTATATATTAATCATGAAAATGATTTGTATTATTGATATAGTTTTAAAAATTACACTATTAATGATGTAAAATGATAAATTAGTAGGCATTTTTGTTTGTAAAATGCGATTTTATGATAAAATATGGTTTTAACTTTTTATGATAATAGAATATGTATTTTCGATGAATCAATAAATAGAATTATAAAATGGAATTCAATGAATTTTTTTGATAATATTTTTTTTTGAAAAAAGTGAAAATTGGAAGGCTTGGGTGCATAGGTTGATGGTTAGTGATTTGAATGATCTATTTATTCGATCCTCACTTGAAATTTTCCGGACCTCTCTATTCCTGTACTTTGTGAAAAATATGGTGTTTGAGGTGTTCCGAGAGGTCAAGGTGGGAAATCCCCAACACATTTCCAAATTTACAGTTCGATGAATAGTTCAAACGGTAGACCATTATGAACAGTGCAACGGTGACCTTTTGTGAACAGTTCCAACGGTAGACCGTTGTGAATAGTTCAATGGTGACCTTAGGTGAACAGTTACAATGGTAGACCATTGTGAATAGTGCAACAGTAACCATTGGTGAACAGTGTCAGCATTAACCTTATGTTAATAGTGCTATGGTAACCTTAGGTGAACAGTTGCAACATTAATCTTCTATGAACAGCGCAATGGTAACCTTAGCTGAATAGTTCCAACGACAGACTGTTGTGAACAGTGCAACTGTAACCTTATGTGAACAATGTCGACATTAACCTTCTCTGAACAGTGTAACAGTAACCTTAGGTGAATAGTGTCAACATTAACCTTCTATAAATAGTGAAACGGTAACCTTAGGTGAACAATGTCAACATTAACCTTCTATGAATAGTTCAATGGTAACCATAGATGAACAGTTCCAATGGTAGACTGTTGTGAACAGTGCAGCGGTAACCATAGGTGACCAGTGTCAACATTATCCTTCTGCGAATAGAGAAACGATAACCATAGGTGAATAGTGTCACTATTAACCTTTTTTGAATAGTGTGATGATAACCATAGGTGAACAGTGTAATGGTAACCTTAGGTGACCAGTGTTTCCAGAATAGTGAGGTTCTAACCGTAGCCACTATTTCCTTTGCCAAATTTCATGTTCATGAACAGTGTTTCCAGAATGGTGTGGTTCCAATGGTTGGGTTCATGAACAGGGTTTCTAGAACAATGATATTCCAACGGTGAGGTTGATGAATAGTGTTTCCAGAATGGTGACGTTCCAACGGTGAGGTTCATGAATAGTGTTTCCAAAACGGTGAGGTTCCATTGGTGAGCTGTGTTTCCAGCTTCCTATTGTTTCACTCCTTTAACATTTCCTTCGAGGTAAAATGCCTATAAAGACTCATTTTAAGGACTCTAAGGTTGATTCAATGGAAATAACTCATATATCAATTATCCCTAAGGCTAAAGATGTTTTTACTAGGTCAAACGACATAGCTTAATGTGATCCGCTTATATTGGGAAATTATTCGTATCTTAACACGTCGCTCCTTTAAATCTTCTAATGGGATGATATACCTTCCTAACTAATCCTTTCGCTTTATCCTTGTGTGTGATATGCTCAAACATCCCATTATTTTTCATAAGAGTTACACAATAAAACATTCCTCCTTGGATTGGTATCGCTCTGTTTTGATGCAACCAAGTCGTATCAATCAATCCTCTATATAAGGTATTTTTTATTATCATTATTTTTGGGTTCATCATATCATGTTTCTTCTTTCCATATTCAAGCATGTGATCTCTAAGATTCAAATGGAGTTTTCTTGGGTTTTGGTTGGTGCGGTCGTACCGTGGCATCCTCAGGTGGATGTAGTTGTCATGAGAGGAGGATCGTGACATTTTGTGTGGATTGTTCTCATATAAAAAATTTCAATAACATTTTAGGGAGGGGATTCGTTGCTTCTATATTCTTTTACATGAAACTGTATTGTCAATATGATTTATCCCCCATAATCACAATGGAATTTACATAACAAATATTTGAACCGGATAAAAAATTTTATATCGGTCGTATATTATTGCCTCTTGTTTTTCTAGATAGTGTGATATCAATTCTTGATGTGTTTAACATTTCATTCTTAATAGAAATTGGTAAAGAACGTAAATCTGTAATTAATTGATAATGGTTTGGATAAAGATATATAGGCTTAAAAATTAACGTACATCTCCTTGTTTTAATTTTATGTTATACAAATTGGCACGGTATGAATTTTCAATTTTTTTATAGCTTACTGATTAGGCTTCTGGAATTTGAATCTATGAATAATTAATCGGTTAATTCAAGATAGATTAAATAACTGATTGTTTGATAATTCCTTTAAGGGTTCTGAGTTACCCTATTGATTGTTAAATGGCCAAGAGAACAATTGTTATGATGTTTTTTTCCTGCAACGTGTGTTTTTATGTGAGCATGGATTGCTGTTGTGTATGTGGGGGAATAGAGACCTTTGGTTATTGTAGTAGACGATGCCTAGAGTGGCGAGATGCATCGGATTATATGTGTTGGTGTCGGGGAGGACACCATGGATGATGGAATGGGATGGATGTGGTTTTTGGATGTTTACTGCTTCTTATTGGTTGATTACCTACTTTCCTTTTCCACACTACCCTAGGTAGCTGGTCATGCATACCATTATTTTGGAAGAGGTGAAGATGTGCAGGGTATGACACATGCTTTCCATGTTTAGCTACTCAAGGGAGGATGGGTCTACGATCTTTTTAGAGGCTGCAAAGACTCGATGGGTAGTATATCTACTCATTGTGTTGTTCCCCATTGTCCATAGTATCATAGAATGTTTTTCTAGTATTCATGGGAATATGGGAATGTAATTCTATAATGAATAATTGAATAAATTATGTTAACCCTTGGGGTTAGAGTTTCTAGAACATAATGATGAGGTTGTAATTGTAAAGGGATAGTAGACATTGGGTGTGATGCAAGAAATGTTTAACTTGGAACTGTAAGTGTTTAATTAATAATTAAATAATTAATTAATGTAAAGTGTAACTGATAAAAAGGGAATGAAGTAATCTAATAAAGTTCTTTAAATTATTGTGTGCTTATAGGTTACCTATTCATAGAAGTGGAATCCCGGAGTCTGAGAAACGTTAGATACAGTTGAGTTTAAGACCAAGTTATTCCCATAGTGTGTTTGTAAGATATAGTATAATCTGTACCTTTTTTGTTTCTATACGCTACTCCACCTTATCAGTAAGGGTAACTGACACCTCGGGGATTCTGAGCCCTGGGGGGGTGTTTTGAACAACATTATGGTGGGAGGATGAATGGATTACTACCCCCTTTGGCCTCGATCTCTTCTCATGGTAGATACTGGTGCTGGTAGGCACAATGGTTAGTTTTCCCCATACATGTTTGTAGAGGGCTCTAATGGATTGTAGATTTTCACACACATATATTCTGGATATAGTATCCTATAGACTATTATAGGTGTAATGTCTATAGGCTTTGATGGCTTGAGGATCCTTAATTGGTGTATGGATTGTAATGGCTTGAGGCATAATACCCGATGTATGATACACATTATGTGGGATGTGGTGGCTCCAAGAAACTACATGGTTACTTCACTTATGTCGAAGTGGTGGTTTTTTTGGACGAGGTGCATGTTGTGCTGCTTCACACAGGTGTCTGCAAGCATGCCTTTTTTGGGAGAGATGCTTAAGATGTGAGATGTAGGGGAAAAGCGGTAAACAATTTGGGATGTAGTAGCGGGGTACCCTTGATATTATTTATTTTTTATATACTATAGTATGAATTACATGGTGAGAGTAGCCATGGTGAAGTTTGGAACATAGTATACTAGTTTAGGTGATGAGTTAGTTTCACTTGTTGGTCTCTGTGCATTATCATGTTTCCATTATTTTTTCATAAAATGATTCGAGGAGGATCATACTAACTATACTAATATAATAACCCTATATATATAATCTATTTTTCAAGTCACTTGGAGCAGTATGGAGATCAAGCTGGATTCTAATAGCATGGGGTTGTAGGAGCTGTTCGGGCTTGTGGTTGCTGGTTTTTTTTACTTTCTTTTGGGTACTTTAATGCAATCCTATTTTAATGGAAATGTAAGCGTATCATAATCTATCGATATGTTAAATATTCTAAAGGGATGGGATATCATCCTCCATAATTCTTTCTCATTGTTCTTGTAGAGACCCCAAAACCCAGGGTGCCTCATGAGACATGATATACTTATCATTACATCATTACAAAAAAAATATCATGTCCCATTACTACAGAAGATCGCGAGGTTCAGGATTCTGGGAAACCAGCTGCTCTGATTAACTTCATCAGTACGTACCATGACTGAAATTTTTTAAACAAAACGTAGGGTGAGCAAAAATGCCCAGTAAGGGGTTTTAAAATGTTTTTAGAAAACCCTTTTGCAAAGAAGTTCTTTCGAAGAGAATAAAACACTTTGCTAAAACAAAACATTATCTTTTATTAAAACATGAAATCCATCATTCTTTGAAAACCACTTGCAGAAAGAGGCACGTACTTGAAATGAGCTTTAATGTAAACATGATCAGAGTGCACAATATAAAAAGTATAAACAACGCATAATGTTAAAACAATGTTACTTTAATTCTAAATGAATTCTATGGCTAAGCAGGGAAAACATGCATATCATGGTTCATGAGTAAAGTGCAGTTCATCTAACAGTTTACCACATGAAAAAACAGTTCTTGTTACATAAAGTACATCTTCATGATCTTGGGAGCTTTCAACTAGGGGTTGTCCTGTTAGTTGAACAAACCCCTGATAACCTTTATCATTACATGCAGAGGGATACAATGAGTGCAATTAGGTCAAGTCCATAAGCTACTGCAACATAACAAGCCATTCCAATTATTCATTTTGAACATACAAAAGCTCTGAACCAAGGATATCCTACTTATTGGGATATCCCAAGGTTGGTCACTTATATTAGAACATAGTGATGAGACACACAATACTAGACTCAAATTTCAATGACCTGAGGTTACCTAAAATTATCTCATGAGATCTTTCGATGCATGGTGGAGCTTACTTTTACTGGTATCCAACCAGGAGGGCTTACTTTTACCAATCCCTAAACTGGAGGGCTTACTTTAACCAGTCCCCAACCAGGAGGGCTTACTTTAACCAGTACCTAACCTGGAGGGCTTACTTTAACCAGTCCCTAACCTAGAGGGCTTACTTTAACCAGTCCCCAACCTGGCACTCTGATGTGTCTCTCATGAGTTTTCATGGGTCTAGGTATCCAAGGTGTCACATACAACTTTGGATATCCAACTTTTAAGTGATTCTATTTGGGGTGTCCCATACCACTCCAAATAATGGGTTAATAAGTTCATCAAATAATATTAGATGTTCATCATTCCAGATACAACACTAGAAAAGTTATGGAAATTATTGAGGAAAAAAAAATTGCATGACAACAAGTAGTACACACAGTACACTGTGTTATTTATCAGTGATGCACGCACATCAATTAATCCATAAGGGAAAAAACTAAGGGATCGCATGCATTATCTTTCAAATATATCGATAAGGTGATGGTGGTTTGGCCATTATTTAAATACATGTGCAGAGGTCAAAAATAAAAAGGATGCACCAGATTAGGATGTGACATTCATGGATTAAAATGATACACTTAAAAAAAATACTTGACTTTTATTATTGCAATGAACATGACATTGAAACTTTCAATTTATCCATAACAAGATTAATTACTAACAATCACTCTGACAAAACTTATTTTTACATAAGGAATGGTTACTATTGTTTTAAAATCCAAAAACTCTTTAGTCCTTTCCTTTTGAGATGGGATGGAGGATAAAAATATAAAATTACATCGAGGGTACATGTTGAAATAACTTGGCAGATTAAGCCAGATCACTGGTGCAACATACACACAGGCTTAGCAACCATCAAAAAATTTGTTAGAAACTTATATGTGTCAAAGTGTAAACTACGTCTTAATACTTATTAATTAAAAAGGGGTTTGGAAAATTGAACTTATAAATACACATTCACCTGACCACATGTAAAAGTTTATGTAGTTCACGCCACAAATTTTCACAAAAATGCATGCATTGTCAAAAACGATGATAAATGCAATTTTCCATTGGAAGAACTATTTTGATAAACTAAAACTCAAATATACATATATATAAATTTATATATATATGTATATTGACATAATTCTAAGCAAGATAATAATAATCTTTAAGGGTAACATAATTTCTAACAAAACATCGTGTTAAGACAAGATGAGTTAGGGCATAATGACCATACTCTTGCATCATATATTAAGAAATTATTTGAACATAGTTAAATAGATGTGTCCATATATTGGTTATATTTATATATAAATATAAATATATGTATATGTATATATAAGTGTATAAGATACTTCAACCCCCAAAAAAACCAAGTGAAAAGATAAAATCTTTTTCCTTCCCCAAAGAAGTTAGTAGACACAGGGAGGGCCTAATACATGGATCGTGATGTATGCAAGCCCCATACACATGCATAAGTTTATTTATATAAGCATATATATATATATATATATATACTCAAACCAAAAAAAGAACCATAGCAAGGAAAACAAGAAGATCCCTTACAGCTTGGGGAGGAGGAGAGGAGATGCGGCAAGGGGGAAAGGGAAAACTAGGTTTACAAACTAGAAAATATATATATCTATATAACATATATATATACAAACCGAAGCTTAAGAAAACACCAGAAAAAAAGAAACTACAGAACATGACCCATACATTTCTTGGAGAGGATGAGGAAGAAAACGACGGACCAGGCGACACCGGACTGCTGATCAGAGTTCTAAGAAACCAGGTGCAAAAACTTTTCTTGACTCTGGTGGAATATGAGGTTCTTAAGAAGAAGAAAAAGACCACTACAACCAGGTATATGCCGAGGGAACCAAGGACGAGCATTAAAGTGGAGGTGCCGTCATTGTGGAAGGAGGGGTACCCGTTGTCGGCTCGGGCGGAGGAAGCAAGGAACAGGCGCACTACATGCATGAGGAGGAGAAAAAGAAAAAAAACGCGGGAAGAAGAAGGGACATGCAGGGAAGAAGAGGTCGAAAAAAGATGGACGGACAGGATTAAAACAGGCTAGATCAGATGGCCATACGCAGTGCGGTGAAAGAAACGCGGCCTCGATTTTTTTTAATGTTTTTATCGTTATAATATTATTTTAATTTTATTATCTTATTATACATAATATAAAAGAAAAGAATTACTAAACTATTATTATTATGGTAGGATTAGTCAAAGTTATTAATACCCACATATGTTAAACTATTAAACCCTTATTTAAGACAAAGTATGGATTTAATTAATATTTTGACAAGAAGCTTTTAAAATAAAAATGAAAAATCCTAATTTAAAACATATAAATACACATATATAAATTATATATATACAAAAAAAATGAACTCAAGTATAATAAAATACATACTTATGATTTCATAAATCATAAACTAAAAAATTATATTCGGATTATTTTGAAACAAAAGAAATAGTGTTTAAAATTAATAAGTTTATATCTAAATACGTAGAATGTAAAAATTAAAGCAACAAAATTATTAGATTTTTAATAAGAACATAAATGTGTAGTTTTATTTATTTATTATTATTTTTACTAAATTATATAAAGAAAATCATAAATTAGTTTTATAAATGGTTAAATATACGTCATTAACAATTTTATGAGAAGCTAACCGTAAATATAATTTATAATCATGTACATATATACACATACATTTTTTTGAAGGAGTACGAAACCCACATAATCTTTCATTCGTTGGAATAATGTAAACCTCTAAATAATGCCGTATATTTATAACTTATAAAAGTATTAGTTTTATCGATAATTTTATAACAATTTAGCTTTAATCAAATTTTATGCTAATAAACCAAAACCATATATACATATATAAAAATTACAACTATATATATAAAATATATATATATATCACTTATCAATTATTTCAAAACTATATTTAATAAGTCTTAACACATCGACAAAAACTGAATTAAACATTATCTGGATAACGGTCAAAAACAAAACATTGGATACTTTGGGAAAACAACGGTAAAAAAAATAGTCGTTTGATGTCCAACGGTCCGATTGGGGAGCTTATAAAAAGGGTCTAGTCTCAGGGTGTCCCTTACCCCAAGTGACCGAAGGAGAAAGGAAGATGGTTCGCGTGCTCCCCTTGGTACTGAGCACAGTTGCGGTGGCTTCATCCATCCACATGTTTCTTATGATAGATGCTCGAAACCCCTACCGCATACTCGGGCTCTTAGTAGTTTTAAGCGGTCTCCCAATTATTGTAATCGGGTTCTTAGTTGGGATATTTGGTTAGTGAGATTTTCTTGTAACCTGAAAATTGTAAGACCCTTCAGTGTTGAGTTCATAAATAAAAGTTACGTGTTTTTATATTTTGCATTCTGATTATTTTAAAGAGAGAACTTCAAAAGCACAAAACGCCCAATTTTCATTTAAGAGGTTTGAAAACTTCAGTGTGTTACATTATCTCCCCCTTCAAAGAATTGCGTCCCCGCAATTCTATCATAAAAAAAGAGAAACTGAAACCCCAAATATAAAACTCTACCGAAACAGTTGATCTGGCTCGGTAAACGGGACACCAAAGTTGGCACACAACTCTTCCGTTTCCCTAGTCCAGATGCACCTCGAACAGTGCTCCTTGAACTCATGTTCATGTGTACTGCACACGGGCTTCTAGAGGGAGGCTCGTGCGATGCAAAGCTCAGATACGTCTGAGTAGATAAACACCTTGATGACTCTTATAGCCACATCATGCTCGAGGTAGTCGTGACGGATGATGCGGTTGAGGAGACTGAGGTTCAGGACTTTGAACATATAAGCTGCACTGAGCTAGCCATCCTGGGCGGCCACGAGGAAACACGCTCTGGCAGAAAAGTTTTGTGCCAGAGTGAAACATTGGAACATGCCCTCAAAGTACATTCCCCTTCGCCTATAGCAGGGGAGTTGAGCAGCAGCGATGAGGTGAAAGACGTGATCATTCTATTGACACAACCGAAGAATCTCTGGACCGTTTGCTAAATTGAGCAAACGCTGGCAGGACCCTCGCAGGTGGAGAAAGGACGGGTAATCCACCATGCATGCCTTGATCAAGATGACTTCTACTAGCTCATCGGGTAGGGATGAGAAGTTCGTTTGTCCAGCCATTTGAAAACAAACATCGAGGGGAAACTCTTAACAACATAGATAAAGTGGAGATATGAAAGGAAACAAGAAACTTCCATTTATGAAAATGTTTACATAGAAAAGTCTGAGTTCACAAGACGTACGGCACAAAAAGTGGAAAAACTTCCTAACTCTTCAAACCACACACAGGATGAACATACATGCCTAAACTCATGGGAACATTTATAACGCCTCCTGAGTTTAGCATGAGGGGTGTGGAGTTGGGAAACATCGATGTACACTGCTTGCCTAAGACACACATGGGTGGACTCATTTTCCAACGCTCCAAAGTCCATTAACTGGCCCTAGAATCCGTAGTGCAGGACCTAGCACAGATAAGCCACTCAGAGGTCTCCAGCAGCAGCAGCTTCTTGAAAAGGGTTATCAAGAATTGTGCCAAATTCCTCTATAGTTGTAAACACTTGGAAGAGTCCTTCATGATACCTTCCCCGATGTACAGAAGAGGGAAACTGGGTCATCATCATTAGGAGATAATCCATCCCCATTCCCCGGTGGAGACTAAGCATGCTAGATGAGTTTGACACATCGTACAAGTTCTCACACGTCATGTGAATTTGGGCATCGTTTAGAAAGTTCTCGCGGCTAGCTAGAGATATAATGTTCTCTAGAGCCTCAGTGGGTAGAGACAGTAGTTCTGTAGGTACATTTTCATCAGCCATCTGAAAATTATAACATTTTCACTTAGTCAAACATAGTAATACTTTTATACCACCTGGTTTTCCAGAGTTTCCTGAACCCATTCTCTGATACCAACTGTAGAGACCCCAAAACCCAGAGTGCCTCATGAGACATGATATACTTATCATTACATCATTACAAAAAAAATATCATGTCCCATGATTACAGAAGATCGTGAGGCTCAGGATTCTGGGAAACCAGCTGCTCTGATTTACTTCATCAGTACGTACCATGCCTGAAAAATATTAAACAAAATGTAGGGTGAGAAAAAATTCCATTAAGGGGTTTTAAATCGTTTTTAGAAATCCCTTTCCCAAAGAAGTTCTTTCGAAGAGAATAAAACACTTTGCTAAAACAAAACATTATCTTTTCTTAAAACATGAAATCCATCAACCTTTGAAAACCACTTGCATAAAGAGGCACATACTTGAAATGAGCTTTAATGTAAACATGATCAGAGTGCGCAATATAAAAATAATAAACAACGCATAATGTTAAAACAAGGTTACTTTAATTCTAAAAGAATTCTATGGCTAAGCAGGGAAAACATGCATATCATGGTTCATGAGTAAAGTGCAGTTCATCTAACAGTTTACCATATAAAAAACAGTTCTTGTTACATAAAGTACATCTTCATGATCTTGGGAGCTTTCAATTAGGGGTTGTCCTGTTAGTTGAAAAACCCGCTAGTTAACCTTTATCATTACATGCAGAGGGATACAATGAGTGTAATTAGGTCAAGTCCATAAGCTACTGCAACATAACATGCCATTCCAATTATTCATTTTGAACATACAAAAGCTCTGAACCAAGGATA
Organism: Viscum album; assembly: GCA_963277665.1. Taxonomy (NCBI): domain Eukaryota; kingdom Viridiplantae; phylum Streptophyta; class Magnoliopsida; order Santalales; family Viscaceae; genus Viscum; species Viscum album. The sequence continues at coordinate 1,275,359,895 of OY728141.1, read as the reverse complement.
TCCTACTAATTGGGATATCCCAAGGTTGGTCACTAATATTAGAACATAGTGATGAGACACACAATACTAGACTCAAATTTCAATGACCCGAGGTTACCTAAAATTATCTCATGAGATCTTTCGATGCATGGTGGAGCTTACTTTTACCGGTATCCAACCGGGAGGGCTTACTTTTACCAGTCCCTAACCTGGAGGGATTACTTTAACCAGTCCCCAACCTGGAGGGCTTACTTTAACCAGTCCCTAACCTGGAGGGCTTACTTTAACCAGTCCCTAACCTGGAGGGCTTACATTAACCAGTCCCTAACCTGGAGGGCTTACTTTAACCAGTCCCCAACCTGGAACTCTGATGTGTCTCTCATGAGTTTTCATGGGTCTAGGTATCCAAGGTGTCACATACCACTTTGGATATCCAACTCTTAAGTGATGCTATTTGGGGTGTCCCATACCACTCCAAATAATGGGTTAATAAGTTCATCAATAAATATTAGATGTTCATCATTCCAGATACAACACAAGAGAATTTATGGAAATTATTAAGGAAAAAAATTGCATGACAACAAGTAGTACACACAATACACTGTGTTATTTATCAGTGATGCACGCACATCAATTAATCGATAGGGGGAAAACTAAGGGATCACATGCATTATCTTTCAAATATATCGATAAGGTGATGGTGGTTTGGCCATTATTTAAATACCTGTGTAGAGGTCAAAAATACAAAGGATTCACCAGATTAGGATGTGACATTCATGGATTAAAATGATACAATTAAAAAAAATTCTTGACTTCTATTATAGCAATGAATATGACTTTGAAACTTTCAATTTATCCATAACAAGATTAATTACTAACAATCATTGCGGCAATACTTATTTTTACATAAGGAATGGTTACTGGTGTTTTAAAATCCAAAAACTCTTTAGTCCTTTCCTTTTGAGACCGGATGGAGGATAAAAATATAAACTTACATCGAGGGTACATGTTGAAATAACTTGGCAGATTAAGCCAGATCACTGGTGCAACATACACACAGGCTTAACAACCATCAAAAAATTTGCTAGAAACTTATATGTGTCAAAGTGTAAACTAATTCTTAAAACTTATTAATTAAAAAGGGGTTTGGAAAATTGAACTTATAAATACACATTCACCTGACCACATGTAAAAGTTTAAGTAGTTCACCCCACAAATTTTCAAAAAAACGCATGCATTTTCAAAAACGCTGATAAATGCAATTTTCCATTGGAAGAACTATTTTGATAAACTAAAACTCAAATATACATATATATAAATTTATATATATATGTATATTGACATAGTTCTACGGATGATAATAATAATCTTTAAGGGTAACATAATTTCTAACAAAACATCATGTTATGACTAGATGAGTTAGGGCATAATGACCATACTCTTGCATCATATATTAAGAAATTATTTAAACGTAGTTAAATAGATGTGTGCATATATTGGTTATATTTATATATAAATATATATAGATGTATATGTATATATAAGTGTATAAGATACTTCAAACCCCAATAAAAACGAAGTGAAAAGATAAAATCTTTTTCCTTCCCCAAAGAAGTTAGTAGACACGGGGAGGGCCTAATACATGGATCATGATGTATGCAAGCCCCATACACATGCATAAGTTTATTTATATAACCATATATATATATATATATATAAACTCAAACAAAAAAAAGAACCATAGCAAGGAAAACAAGAAGATCCCTTATAGCTTGGGGAGGAGGAGAGGAGATGCGGAAAGGGGGCAAGGGAAAACTAGGTTTACAAACTAGAAAATATATATATCAATATAACATATATATATATACAAACCGAAGCTTAGGAAAACAAAAAAAAAAAGAAACTACAGAACTTGACCCTTACCTTTCTTGGAGAGGAGGAGGAAGAAAACGACGAAGCAGGCGACGCCAGACTGGTGATTAGAGGTCTAAGAAACCAGGTGCAAAAACTTTTCTTGACTCTGGTGGAAACCAAGGTTCTTAAGAAGAAGAAAAATACCACTACAACCGGGGAGATTTCGAGGGAACCAAGGCCAAGCATTACAGGGGAGGTGTCGTCATTGTGGAAGGAGGGGTACCCGTTGTCGGCTCGGGCGGAGGAAGCGAAGAACAGGCGCACTACATGCGTGAGGAGGAGAAAAAGAAAAAAAACACGGGAAGAAGAAGGGACCTGTGGGGAAGAAGAGGTCGAAAAAAAAGATGGATGGACAGGATTAAAACAGGCTGGATCAGAAGGCCATACGCAGTGCGGTGAATGAAACGTGGCCTCGATTTTTTTAAAAGTTTTTATCGTTATACTATTATTTTTATTTTATTATCTTATTATACATAATATAAAAGAAAAGATTTACTAAACTATTATTATTATGGTAGGATTAGTCAAAGTTATTAATACCCACATATGTTAAACTACTAAACCCTTATTTAAGACAAAGGATGGATTTGATTAACATTTTGACAAGAAGCTTTTAAAATAAAAAGGCAAAATCCTAATTTAAAACACATAAATACACATATATAAATTATATATATACAAAAAAAATGAACTACAGAATAATAAAATACATACTTATGATTCATAAATCATAAACTAAAAAATTACATTCGGATTATTTTGAAACAAAAGAAATAGTGTTTAAAATTAATAAGTTTATCTCTAAATACGTAGAATGTCAAAATTAAAGAAACAAAATTATTAGATTTTTAATAAGAACATAAATGTGTAGTTTTATTTATTTATTATTTTTTTACTAAATTATATAAAGAAAATCATAAATTAGTTTTATAAATGGTTAAATATACATCATTAACAATTTTATGAGAAGCTAACCGTAAATATAATTTATAATCATGTACATATATACACATACATTTTTTTGAAAGAGTACGAAACCCACATAATCGTTCATTCGTTGGCATAATGTAAACCTCTAAATAATGCCGTATAACTATAATTTATAAAATTATTAGTTTTATCGATAATTTTATAACAATTTAACTTTAATCAAATTTTATGCTAATAAACCAAAACCATATATACATATATAAAAATTACAATTATATATATATAAAATATATATATCACTTATCAATTATTTAAAAACTATATTTAATAAGTCTTAACACATCGACAAAAACTTAATTAAACATTATCTGGATAACGGTAAAAAACAAAACATTGGATACTTTGGGAAAACAATGGTAAAAAAATAGTCGTTTGAGGTCCAATGGTCCGATTGGGGAGCTTATAAAAAGGGTCTGGTCTCGGGGTGTCCCTTACCCCAAGTGACCGAAGGAGAAAGGAAGATGGTTCGCGTGATCCCCTTGGTGCTGAGAATGGTCGCGGTGGCTTCAACCATCCTCATGTTTCTTATGATGGATGCTCGAAACCCCTACCGCATAGTCGGGCTCTTAGTAGTTTTAAGCGGTCTCCCCATTATTGTAATCGGGTTCTTAGTTGGGATATTTTGTTAGTGAGCTTTTCTTGTAACCCGAAAATTGTAAGACCCCTCAGTGTTGAGTTCATAAATAAAAGTTATGTGTTTTTATATTTTGCATTCTAATTGTTTTAAAGAGAGAACTTAAAAAGCAAAAAACGCCCAATTTTCATTTAAGATGTTTTAAAACATCGGGGTGTTACAGTTCTGGGGTGTGAGACGCTCAAGCATCCCATTATTTCTCAAAAGAGTTGCACAATCAAAAATTCCTCCTCGGATTGGTTCTACTGTGTTTTGATGCAACCTAGTTGTATCAATCAATCATTGATATAAGTTATATTTTATCTTCATTTTTTGTGGTTCATCTTCATATGTTTCTCTTTTCTATATTATATAATGTGATCTCCATGCTTCTAATGGGGTTTTCTTGGGTTTCAGTTGGTGTGGTCGTATCGTGGCATCCTCGGGTGGATGCAATTGATGCGAGAGGAGGATCGTGACCCATTGTGTGGACTATTATTGTATAAATAACGTCAAAATCTTTTAAGGTAGGGGATTCATCACTTCTCTCTTCTATTACGTGCAACTGTAATGTTAGCATGATTTATCCCACTGGATCATAATGGAATTGATAGATTAAATATTTAAATTGGATTAAAAAATTGATATCAGTCGTATGTTATTGCATCTTTTTTTTCTAGATAGTGTCATTTCAATGTTGGTTGTGTTTATAATTTTGTTCTTGATAGAAATTTTTAAAGAACATAAAGCCATAATTAATTGATAATAGTTAGGGTAAAGATAAAAAGGTATGTAAATGAATTTAGTTCTCCTTGTTGTAATTTGATGTTAATCAAATTGGCACAGTAATCATGTTTAATTATTTTGGATAGCTTACTAATATGGTTACATGAATTTGGAGGCTATGAATAATAAATCAGTTAAATCAAGATGGATCAAATAACTGATTGTTTGATAATTCTTTGAAGGGTCCTGAGTTACCCTCTTGATTGTTATAGTGCCAATAGCCTAATTGTTAAGATGTTTGTTTTCCAGCTACTTGTATTCTGATGTGAGACTGGATGGATTTTGTGGTATGTGGGGGCATGGATACCTTTGGTTGTGGAAGAAGATAACACCTATAGTGGAGAGATGCATCGGTTTATGCACATGGGTGTCGAGAAGGACACCATAGATGATGGAATGGGATGGATGTGATTATTGGATGCTTACTGATTCTTATTGGTTTATTATCTGCTTTAATTTTCCCCACTACCCAAGGCAACTGGTCTTGCATGCCCTTTTTCCAAAAGAGGAAAAGACGCGTGGGGTATGGCACATGATTTCTATGTATAGCTTATCAAAGGAGGATGGGTCTACGCTCTTGCTATAGGTATCAAAGAATTGATGGGTTGAACATATACTCACTGTGTTGATCCCCATTGTGTTTATTAAGATAGAATGTTTTCTAGAATGCCTGGGAGTATGGGAATATAATTATGTAATGAATAATTTAATATATGATGTTAACCATTGGGTTTGGAGTTGCTGAAACATAATGATGAGGATATAATCTTAAAGGGATAGTATACGTTGGGTGTGATAATGGTGATGTTTAATGTGGAATTGTATATGGTTAATTAATTTTTAAATAATTAATTAACATAAAGTGGAACTGATAAAAATGGAATGAAGTAATATAATAAATCTCTTTAATTGTTAGTGTGCTTATTTGATACCTAGTCTAAGAAGTGGCATCCTGATGTCAAAGTTATGTTAGCTATAATTGATTCTAAGTCTAGGATATGCCCATAGTGTGGTTGCGAGATATAGTATATTCTATAATATTTGTGTTTCTATACGCTACTCCACCCTGTCAGTAAGGGAAACTATCACCTCGGGGATTTTCATCCCTGGGGGGTGTTTTCCCCAACATTCTGGTGGGAGGATGAATGGATGACAACCCCCTTTGGCACCACTCTCTTCTCTTGGTAGATACTTGTTTTTTTAGGCACAATGGTTGGTTTTCCCCATATATTTGTGTAGAGGGTTGTAATGGCTTGTGGTCATTCACACATATATATTCTGGATATAGTATCCTATAGACTACTATAGGTGTAACGTGTATAGGCTGTGATGGTTTGAGGATACTTACTAGGTGAATGGGATGTAATGGCTTGAGGTATAATACCCGAAGTATGATACATGTTATGCGAGCTATGGTGGTTCCTAGAAACTACATGGTTACTTCTCTTATGTGGACGTGGTGGTTTTGTTGCATGAGGGGCATGTTGTGGTGCTTCACCCAGGTGTTTGTGGGAAAGCCTCTTTGGAGAGAGATGCTTAAGATGTGCGACATTGAGGAAAAGCGAGAAACCAGTCGGGAAGTAGTAGCAGGGTACCCTTGATATTCATTATTATATTATTTTTTTTATGTGTTACTAGGTGAGAGTATCCATGGTGAGGTTGGGATCTTAGTATACCTATTTAGGTGATGAGTTAGTTTCACTTATAGTTCTCTGTGCTTTAGCATGATTCCTTTATGTATGCACGAGAGTCTTGAGGGAAGATCCTACATAGTATACTGTTATACTCACCCTATGTTTATATAAACCATTTTTCAGGTCACTTGGAGTAAGTTGGAGATCAAGCCGGTTTCTACGAGCATGGGGTTGCAGGAGCTGTTCGGGAATGTGGTTGCTGCTGTTTTTACATTATTTTGGGTACTTCGAGATTTCTCAATCTAGTTGTAGTACTTTTGTAAGACATTATATATATTCACTTGGGTATTATTTTATATTTTTTTTTCTGAGTTGGAGTTCATTGGTGTATATCTTATATTTCTCTTCTGTATGAGTTATCTTAGAGGGAATGCCTCCCATTTGTTTATTTATTATACCCTCAGTGCTAGTCGCCAACCCGGGGCCTACTGGAGGTGGGACTCTGGGGTTATTATCTCTCTTCTCACATTTTTGGCCTAGTAAGTGTATAATTTGTGGAGAGGGGGTCGTGACATCACTCATGGGGTTTTCTCATCACACTAGGCCATTGGTTCTAAGGACCTTTTTAACCTATGGGGGGGGGGGGGTCAAATTCAACAGTGTTCTTCTACTCAATATATTTTATTCATTTATCTAGATACATGATGCAGAAGATTTAATATTTCTAGGTACAAGATTCCCAGACAACGTTGTCTATTTCTTTCCATAGTGTGGGGTTACCTGTGCTTTTGGATTGTATTGATTTATTGGTAATACTATGGATTTGATATGATATATGATACTTGATTTTATTTGATTTCACTACTTTGATATAAATTAAATTCCCTTAAATTGTTACCCATTTTTTAATTTTAAATGTGAAATATGGGTAAATTAAAATTTGTCATTTCCTTTGATAAAACAATTTTCACATTTTTTATCATGCAATGTTAAAATTTATTTTTATTGTTTTAATATTATTGTGCATATAAATGTTATGGAACAAATTTGTATGATCTTACTAAGCCCATTATATAATACAATGTGAAACCCTTCATCAGATCTCACCCCATTTGATGTCATTCAATGAATGTAAATGAAATGATCCATATATAGTAGATGATGGTTATTTCATATGTGTTTGGGTAGATGGTTGTGAGATGCTGGAACATTTCCCATGAAATCATATAGAGTACTTGGTTTTCTATTTCAGTGGTCCATTGAGGTTGGAATTTTACTTTGGGGTGTTTTGACTACTTTTTAGTTATATCATTAACTAGGTGTCCATTTAGTAATGGAATATTTTTATTTATTCAATTATTTCACACTTTATTATATATATTCTATTCTATTGATTCGGGTTAAGTGAAATCATTCCCGATGGTTATTGTTTATGACTAGGTGATAGATTCCATCACATAGTGATAAATAATTCCCTTCTTGTTTGACCTAGTTATGAAAGGGTACCATTTTGAGAGGATCTCTAGTTTTGGATCACTATATAATGGTATTAGAAGTGGTTTAGCCTAAATATTCACTGTCTTGGGATGCTTGTTGGACTTGAGTTTTCATTTTCGGTACATGAGAGGTAGGATGAGGAGTGTCCCCTACCAGCTCTTCCCGTGATGTGACTTATGTTACCATGGTATTTTGGGGAATGTTTCTTCTATTTTTATTTATGGAGTTTATTCATAGTTTTTTCTTATGGGTTTCTGTTTTAAAAAAAATATTATTCCATTGTACAATCATTTCAATTATTTCTATGTGTAGTACTATGACTCATATATCAATTCAATGTGGAACGTATGAGGTTATATTTGATTATCTATATGTTAATCTTCCTATTGTATATTGTATTACTGAGGATAAAATTTTAGTAGTTCATGATGTCAACCACAATGTTAAACAACTCCATAACGCCTTCATTGAGGTAAATATATGAGTGGTAGGAGAAACATATTGATCATGATATTTCACGAATGAGAAGACACCATCCATTAAGGGTATGAATGAACCTCAATAGGTGTAGTAGTATATGGATAATAATAATTATATATTTGACATCCACGATAATACTGAGAGGATCATGGTGGTGTGTGTATATTTCTTACTTGATTGTCCAGTCTTGATATGGTGGGATTCCATGGAATAGGTTGATTGCAGATGTTCATGGACAATAAGTGTTTCATACTCACTTTGTCCAAATGATTTTCCAGAGACACTGATGGTTAAGAATTCAATAGAGTACCTCTATTTTATGTAGTTAAATAATTTGGTGTTAGTGTACTCCAATCAGTTTTGTTGTTGTTTCTTTTTTCTACATTCGTATAAAAGAATGACTAACTGAATTATCAGATGTACATACATGTTTGCAACCAGATATGTCATCACATGAATTAATGCCAAATATTTAAACCTATGTAGAGATAGTAGATATGGAAATTATTGATGAGTTGAATATAAAATAAATGTTTTATATTATTCATAATCGATTATAACCATTTTTTGTACCATTTTCATGTACTAGAAAAGATAATGTTGCAAGATCATCACATGAGTAGTGTGTGAATATCATAGTAGCATACCTCTTCCTATCCTTTAGTTATAGTTGGTAGTGTGTGCCTAACATTATATATGTTTGGAAAGTGTAGACACAACCTATACGTATTTACTTCACCAATAATAATGTGAAAAAAATTTCGACATTAAGGCCATCCATTGAATTTTTATAGGATATGTCTACTAAATGTTATGGTATGTGATTTTTGGATCCAAAGGCTACTACATAGCATTCAAATGCACCAGTTATCATAAGGTTACTACCACATGCATCAGGATTGAGTCACTATTAGGTGGTTGATGAGAATTTAGTGGAGGTTAATATAGTTTTGATGACATTAATAGCTACCATCAATATTAAATATTCTACCATGGTTTCATTATTTGATACTAGTGCTTAAAATTTATTTATATCAGGTAATGTTTTTGATATTTGAAAACATGTTATGAAGCTCAAGAATATTTTTATAGAGAAAGATATAGAACTTGGGAAGAGGAAAGTGAATTGGATTTTGTGTTCTTATGATATATTTATTGTTAATTTAGAGTATGTATAGGATGTTCTTATTATAAATCTAGATATGTTTGACATCATTATCATAATGGATTGAATTTTTTCTCATCGTGATGATGTTGGATTTTATCTATTCTGAATATAAATTTTTTTCAGATGATGGGAGATCATGAGTGTTTTAAGGAGATTGGGATATGTGGTCTAGTTGTGCACGAACAGACCACCCAAATCTATGGAGTTATTTTCTATAATGTAAAGGATGAGTCTGATTATGTTTATTCTATTGGTCATCTTCATGATTTTGTTCAATATTTTCATGAGGTATTCCCATATAATTTATATTTTATTCCACTAGTGAATGAGGTATAGTCCATGATTGATCTATCATTAGGGACACATCAAATTTTTATCCCTTAACATAAAATTTAAAAAGTGGAGATGAAAGATATCTTGGTTTGGTTAGATGATTTTTTGGTGAATGGTTCTGTTCACCCTATTCTTTAAAATTGGTCATCCCTTATGGTTTTTGGAAAGAATATAAATGGTTCACTCTATCCGTGAATGGGAAATCATATGTTGAAATGGGTAATGGTTAATAAATCATATCATTTTCTGTATGTGGATTATTTTTTTATATGTTAATTTGGTAAAATTTTGTTTTGGATGATGTATTTTTTATTGGATTATCATCATATCAATGTTCGAGGGTCTGATATACTGAAAAAAAAACATTCCAGAGCAGGTATGTCCATTTTGAATATCGGGTTATTTTATTTCATAAGAATAAATATCATGATGTTTTTATGGCATGGATGAATCAAATATTCGATATGAATATTGAATGATTTGTGGAATTTTTCATGGATGAAATTTTGGTTTTCATGAGTTCAATGAGAGAACATGAGAACCTTTTGATTTCATTTTTAGAGAGCCTATGGTGTCAACATATTTATGGAATCCATGAAAATAAAATTTATGGATCCATGAAGTGATGTTCTTGGTTAATATTTTTTTTATTTTGGATTATTAGTTGATATTGATAAGGTAAAGACTATATTTCCTTTGGAAGAGACAAAAAATATATTCGATATTTTGACCTTCCTTGGTCTATCTAGATATTACCGACGGTAATTAAATAATTTCTCAAATATTTAATAACCATTGAAATTTTACAATCATGAAGTGGTGAAATTTATATTTTATTAGTGAATATATTCTTCATTCAATTAACATATATTAGGTTATATTGTGCTCTATCACAATTCTGATTAAGGGTATTTTTTATTTTTATGATTTTGAAACATGTTTTGTTTCAGTACTATGATGGGTTAACATATAGTGGATAATGGGTATTTTCAAAATCAACCACATTAAAAAAATTTATCTATTGATTTAGAGTGTACCATGGATACCTGTGTTCTTAAGTGATAGTGGAACTATTTATTTTGGGAGAGACTCATGGTATTTTCTAACCATAACATACTGACCAACAAATTTATAAAGATATTATTGAATCTTAAATTGATTAAGTAGGTGAAATACCTTCAAATTATTGAATTCAACACTACCTATTCCATGGGGAAGGGTGATTTTATTTTTAATAATATTATCTATAAAGAAGAATCAAAGGTTGTTCTAGAATAGAGGAAATAGTGTTACCTTATAGGTCTCTATCATCAGTTTCACCATGATGCTCAAGAGGATTTTCCAGGCATGGTTCTGGAAAGTGTTCAGTAATAACCAAATCTCATAGAGTGGGTTATTATAATTTTTCATCATGATGTTGAGGTCCTATGAATTACCGAACCCCTATATAGTGGAGATTAAGTTTCATGTTGGTCTCTTATAATATAATATTATTCATTTTTGGGATCAATATGTCATCAAAATATCTGTGATGATCTTTGTTCTATGTGAATATCACAGCTCTTCATGATTCACCCATTTGAGAACCATAACGGTGTATTATGACATAAAATGATAATTATTGTGGTAGGTTATGAAACATGAAATTTTTAATTATGTGTCCCCTTATTACACCCACCAAAAAGATAAATGAATATAAATTGAATCATTATAGTCTACTTCATCCCTTTCTAGTGCATGTTTTGAAATGAGATGAGGTATCCATGGAAATTATTGTTAGATTTCCATGTACAACCCCAAAGAGGAATTATATATGGGTGGTGTTTTATCAGGTGAAAATTTAATCTCACTAAATTATGTAATAGGACACCACAATAGGTGAGAAGCTAGGTAGGCTACATGTACAAAAGATCATGAGGTTACAGTGTGATCCTCATACAATTGATTCATATATGTATCATTACATATAGGTTATGGAGGAGTCTTCAAGAGTTGATGGGGACTCAGGTTAGGAATAATAATGACTTCCATGAAAAGGGAGATGGTTATACAGAGGGTGATATTTAGATCCTAGAGTTTATAATCCTGGCATAATCTTGGATTTTGTGGGATAAAAGGATATCAATGTAGTAAGTGTCCATTTTATAAAAAACATACTTCATTTTAAGATAAAATATCTCATTTATAGTCTTAGTGTTGTTCCTTGTACTGATCACCTCTTTATTAGGAAAGAGGTTGGAGAAAGATATTTAGTTGGATTGAGTCTTATTCAGGAGACACAAGTATTGATTCCCAATAGAAATCACTATTTTTTTAGTTCACATATTGATATTAAAATTATTTAGATTAACAGAATCATCATTTTGATCATTCCATATTAAACATGGTTTTCTAGAATGTTTCTCCTCCATTGGATAGCCAGCAGCTTTCTAAATAGAAAATGTAAGCTTCAAATAATGATGTACTATTTGTGGTCACTCTCTCGCTTTGGAAATAATATTATTTCTTAAAATTTTTATTCATTTTTAGGTATTTGTGATTTTTTCTGCATGTAGATGATTACGAAACACCATCATAATCTATCTCTTGTTCTGAGATATGAAGAACTTGAGTTAGATCTGTATGTTTATATAGTGGTGAATCAAACAGAGGCCTTTGATTATCATGGTATTGTATTACATAGAAAGTAAATTAAATTGGTCCGATCTTATTGAAAGTGTATCTTAGATTATCATGATTGATGTTATCACAAGGATTTTGTTACGGTTTAGTGGAATCAACTCTGCTCTAGATAGTTTTCTTCTACAATCCATTTTGAGGACATGAATTTTTATGGTAGGGAATTTATAACATGCCATTACCCATATCTCCGTAGTTACATAATCTTTATTCATTTTCCTATATACAACGGTGCATCTTCAGAATCCTGAGGAAATGGATAATTTTCTAGGAAAAATGACATAATGTTCATGGATATATGTTTATTTGGGTAAAGGGGGTATGGGTAAAAATGTTTAAGTGGCTTTGAGGGTTCTCCATTAGTTTGTAAAAAATGTAATGTGGTTTCATGATTCTACTTAAAAGGGACTTCTCACAATCTATATGAGATATAAATTCAATGTAATAGGATTAAAAACCCTTTGAAGACTACCAATATTAATTTGTTCATCTTGTACACAACATGAAATTATTATACACTATGAATTTGGTTCACATCAAGTATTTTTAATTATAAGGGTTTGGAATAATATGACTTGTTTCTCAAAATTTTTATGCATAATGGATAAAATGACATGTAATGGGATTAAAATAAATGTGAATATTATTTTCTTTATTTTTGGATTCTTTATGAGGTATTTTGGGTATCATTCGTCAACCTAATATTTTTCTCTCAACACATGCGATCTCTTAGGGAATTTTGGGAACCTCAAATTCATCTGAATCACTTCAATTAGTGATTAATCTTTTTTTTGTTTGGGTTTTTATCATTCAACCTTATGTGTGATCATACAATAGACCATGGCATTAAAATTGGTTCTGGTATGTCTTATTTATTTCTTGAGGTCCTATGTTTTCATCGTTGTATTCTTAATTATTAGTGGATCACGTTATAGTCATGTGCGACCCTACTTTTAAGGTAGGTGGTTTAATTTATATCATATATTTGGAGAACATTATTTTAATGGTTTTAAAGATTTCTTTATAAATGAAATTTAATGATATATTGGTTGATATGTGTGTTTGGAAAATGGGATTTTGATAACAAATTGGTTTCCAATTATTGTAATAAAAGGGAAGGGTATTGAAAATGGATTGTGAAATGGATTAATAAAATTGTGTTTGAAGAATTTTTTTTTTAAATATTTTAGAAAATAGATCACATGAGATGTATTGGGTAATTTTGAAAATGGTGTAGTAATTTGACTCATTTATTCTTTGGTGGGATTCAATCATAGGGTCTTACACTATTCCCCAGGAAAATTTTTCTATAATATTGAAACACGTTATAGGGTGTTCCTCTACTCAATCTATTCTGTGCGTAAATCTAAAGACTCGATGTGAATGATTTTCTAGGTTTAGGTATGTTTTTCCTAGATTTCTTAGCTTGTAGTGATCCTTGGATTAATGTTACCTATGATATTGTCATGTAATATTATAACTGTACTCCCATGGAATTGATATGATATGTGATACATTATTTCTATTGATTTGAATTATATTCAGTATATGATAACCATTGAAAATTTTATCAATGTTTTATAAGAAAATATAAAAAATAGAAAATTAAATGTTATCCATTACTTTTCATTTAAAAAATGATAAATCTTTAATTATGCATTATTTTCATTAATGTTCAGTATGATTATATTTTGTATATAAGGATATTATCTAACAACTAGATTAGATCCTATTAGGCCGATTTGTTCACACCATGGTCACTACATCTGCGTTCCGTAGAACATTGTATGTATTTCAATATAGAGAAAACCATGTCACTATAGTGATGAGGTGGGTTTTATGTAAGATATGTCTGGGTATCTTGTTGTGAGATGGTGGGTGTTTACCCATGTTATCACATGGAGTAGTTTTTCTTGTTTTATTTTTAATTTGTTGTCAGAAATGTGCATTGAGATGTTCTAGATTCTTTTAAGTGGTATTGTTTCAACATTCTTCTATTAGTTATGGAAAATGTTTATCTCTTAAAAATTTTATCCCAATTATATATATATAAAATTGTTTTTCCCTCATGTTTGGAGGTTTCATCCCATCTTGTTGTTGATTGATTCTTAGCTGCTAGTCTCTAGCCCATGGGGATTAGAAACTCCATTCTTGAATGTACTAATTTGGATTGGGTACCAGTTTTAGGGGGAATCTATGTTGTGTTCATGACACAAGGAAAAAAACTTAAAACACGTGAAATAAAATAAATATATAGGGCTATAACTAATATATTGATAATATAGTATGAATAATCACATGGATAATAATACAAGAATTTAGAATAAAAGAAATGCTTAATTTTTTGACAGCATGTCTCATGAAATTTGTACCTCTACCATAATAATATATCTTAATAAAGTATAAAATTAAGGGGTAGATCCCATTTATCAAATGTCTAAACAATTTTTCATCTCATTAGAATATATATGAATTTAGTTGTTATCTTTAACCTGCCCCACTAGCGGCATGTATGTCTAAATCATTCCTTTTATTTAGAATAATCTATTTAATTCATAACCAATGTCTCAAATCATTAAATATATGTATAATGTAATGAATAAAAAGTTGTATACATTTCCATAGATAAAAATGTGAATATATATGTAGAAATCCATATTTTGTAATGATATATGTTTTGAAAATAAACATATCCATGGTAAACAATATAGATATTTGTGGTATATTTAAGGTCGAACGATCATATGAATGTGAACATTTCAAGGGAAATTTTTGGACTAAAACAATTGGTTATGGAATTTAATATTAATAATAAATTTGCTTAAAATATTCATTAACCATATATATTGATAAAAATATTGGTATCAATACAACATATCTATAGTGTAACATATTTTAATTAAATGGTTTCTGTTGTTGACAAATAGAAATAAAGTTTAATATTTTTTTTGAGCAAAATAGACTTTTAATTTTCAAGATCACATGTAAAAATTAAATGTTCACCACTTTTTTTAATATTATTCTTCATAAATAATTTTCTAATCATATAATAAATTATTTAAAATATTTTTCTAGTTATGACTTCAAGATATTCTCCTTATTCATCACATTTAAAATAAGGATTCCTTTTATTTTTTCTATATAATCAGAAAAGGGAATCATTATAAAAAAATAAGAATATACTTTCAAAAGTAATTTTAATTAATTAAAAATTGGTAAAATTTAAATTAATAAGAAATATTAAAAAAATTTAAAAAATTATTTAAAAAATAAATTATATTTTTGTGGATGAAAATATATTTAAGAAAAAACTGAAAAATGAAGATGGATTTCCATAACAATATTTGATTCAATTGTGTATTGTACCAATATGGTGAAAATGTTTTGATGATTGAATCTAACAAAAATTAATAGAGTATTAAAAAATTATTTTAATTTAATAAGAAATTACCAAATAATTTCCTTCAACTAAAATTCAATAATAATCATTTCTGACAATACTCTGATGGTAAAATAAATCTTTACAACTATCATAATGAAATAATTAATGAATCAATTATGTGTATCATATATATAAAATACCTTTTAATTAAAAAATTATTATTAAACACCACTATACACATAATATTAAAATATCTCTGACAACAAAGATGAAATATAACACAATGAAAATAAATGTATTTATAAAATGATTTACCACATGGTAATTTTCAATTGAACTGCACTTACATGAAATAATTAAAATTGAAATCTAAAATTCAATGATTTATTAATGAATAAATATATATCATGTAATATTGGTGGTATATACACCATATAATAAAAATTAGGTGATTAATATTTCAATATGTATTGATCAAATGAAATTGAGACCAAATCCCTTACATCGAGAATAATTTTGGTCAAATAATTTTAACATCATTTATAGTGGAATCAAATATAAAATTAAATTATATTGATACCATATATATCTTTATAATATAATATGTGATCCTTTTATTACATCTAATCTCCCATTAATTAAAAATATTTCATTCTTTTTAGTTTTTTTGTATAAATTTCATTATTTTATCATTCTCCCATTATAAGGAAATTTGTAGTTCTTGAGCATATTATATAGTCCCACTATATCAAGAATAATAGTCATGAAATAATAATAATCTTTATATAGGAATTTTAGGTTTAATACCAATCATTAAACATGGTTTTTGAGAAATTTAGTATGTGGTGATCATGGCGGTGGAAGGCCATACATGCACATGAGTAATCATTTTCATTTTTAAATGATCATTATGGAAAAGTGGTAATTACTATTTTTTCTTTATATAATTATCAAAACATCATAAATACCATATTCTGTATTTTGATATAGTTATATATTTCATTTAGGTGGTGTGGTTTATTAAATAGGGTGACCTCACTTCGTGAAGGTGATAGTCTACACATACACGAATGATGTTATAATCACTAAGTGAGTGAAATGTTAAGAATGAAAATGATATTTTACATTTATATAATGATAAATATATCTTTAATATTCTAGTTACCTATTATGAAAAACATATATTAATTAAAATTATCCTTATCATGTTCAATGAAAATCATTATCAAAAGACGAATCACATCACTTCTTGAGGTGATAGTTCCTCAACACATGAGAGATATAATCATATCCCCAACATAATGTTATCTCAATAGGAATATATGATATCATGTTTCAATTGTAATAAATTTTTTTGTAAATATAATTTATTAACTGAATATCCATTATTATAAAAAATCATTTGAGGTGGTAATGGAAAGATGATTGACATCATTTTGTGAGTCGGTAGTTCAAAATACACTTGAATGATAATTTTGTAACCAATTAGATAGAAGTGGGAAGGGATTTAGAGTCACAAATTTAGCATAAAAACATATCAATATATAGAATATTTTTTTTATATTATCATGTTTTAATATGAAATGAATGAGGCTAAAAAAAAATTTAAAATAAAAACTCTTATAATGTAATGTTACCTTCGCTTCGGGTATTGTCCATATAAATGCACCAAATCCCTTCATAAAATATATATCATCCAAAAATAATGTTATATAATAAATTTAGGGATTCTGCGAAATGATTTGGGAAGTTATGTTTTGATCCAAACAATTGCAAAGGTATAAAAAATAGAGGAGATGGGGTGTCCTTTTCTAGGTGTGGTGACAATCTCACATGAAATTCTGGAAAAGAATAAAGTATATAATGGATTTTACCATTAAAAAATACACTATAAATTCATTTATGTAAAACTCGAAAATTTAACGTCTATATATGGCCACAGATGGGTTTGGAAAAGTTGGTGTATAATTTTTACCATTATCATCTTAGTTTAACACCCCTCATAAATACATTTTTCCCTTCCCATGGCAATAATTGTTTTCCCCTATTTCCCCTATTATTTTTCTTATAAAAATATGTTGAAATTATTAGATAATATAAATAGAAATGATTCCAAATATTGAATCCATTATTAGAATTTCAATTTATAGAAGTGGAAGATCATATTTTAAAATTAATCCCACATATGGGATGTGAAAGTGTGTTTTTAAAAAGGAAATGTTCAACATTTTAGAATGTTTTTATCCATATTCAATATGAATATTATTTCAATGAATGAAATGGAATAAATAGATATATAATTGAAATAATTTTTCTTCAAAACTAATTAAAAATATAACCTATCTATATAAATAATTTAAATGAAAATGTAGTATTCATATAAAATTTATTATCTTCACTATTCAACAAAAAATGAATCTTTTAAAAAAATTACAAAAAATTAATACAAACATATTTTTAATATTTTAATCTAAAAAAATCTATTTCGGAAAATATATTTCTAAAATTTTGGAAAAGTAATTTTATATTATGTTCATAATGTACAACTAATCCATCATTCAAAAATAATAAAGGTTTTATGAATACATTTATTTTCACATTAAATTGATCTAATTTCATTTCTTATAAATATATAACTATATTATTCATATTTTTGTTGATAATATTAATAACTTCCAATACAATGGATCAGTTATAATTGTATACTTTTTAATAGTTTATTTGTATTTGTGGATTCATGATCTGTAACATATCGATGTGGTTAAATAAAATGAAATATATTTTTTGTGTTACATAGGAACCTTGTTTTTTGTAACAAATGATATTGAATACAATATTCATATTTTATAATTTTGAGGTTTTATATTCTACATAATAAAAATAAAGTGCGTCCTCACTATTTATTCTTTATCTTTTTAATCAAGGGTTTGATATAAGAAGATTATTTTTTTAATCCCACATAGTAAAAAGTACAAATATAAAATATAATAAAAAATAGAGGAAGGGAAGTACTGAGGTAAAATGGAAAACTAATTACCTAGTTTCCAATTTGAAGAATTATTTTTTGAATTTGAATATATGTATATCAAAGGAATGTTTAAATAATTATAGGGACTGATTGATGTCGTTGATTACAAGGAAGTGATTTATTAATGGAATGTGATGTGACTCAAAACCATAATCATGGGATGATCAAAAATATGGTTTGATTTATCAGATATTAATGTAATATAATAATATTATATTTTTAAGATAGTTTTATTAATTTTGACAAATTCTTCTTATATGAACCTAGTTTTCGACTCTAGTATGAATGCTTTTCTTTTCAGTATAAATCATTATTATTGTCCTTTTTAGAATTCATAATGAGTTCATAGAGGTCTCATGGGTATATGAGGATTATTCATATCAGTAAGCCTTATTATTAAAAAAAATATCTATTATCACCCAATTAGGGTAAACTATGCATGTAAGACATACAGTTAGAGTAAACCATGAAAATGGTATATATTTATTGGCAGATCCATTACACATGTTTGGTGCATAGTTTCCCAAAAAAATGTTTCTCATAATTATATGATTCCATATTCTCTAGGTACTCTTGCATGGTTGGCACACAGTTTAGAAAATTGTGCTGCCAATCCGTGCACATGTCAATTCCTAGGAGAGATGACCATTTTTCCCTTCATAATCTTAATTTCCGCCTCCTTTTTCTGTATTCTGAATTCCAGTGGGATAAACCTCAATTTCTCCAAATATGGAGCTCTTTGAAAGTCAAAATGAGGGATTGAGAGATATTGTTCATTTGTAGTCCAATCGATCATCTTTTTTTCATCTTGGATGCATAAAAGTATGTACTCAACTCTTCATAATTAGTAATTTTATTCTATTTCCCTCATCCCAGGTATCAAGGTTTAATCTTTTCTGCATTTATTAATTTCTACTTGAATCTGGGTTGAATTAAATACTGACACTAGATAGGGAGAGTCGTATGAGTATGATGTGGGTGCTCTAAAACTCATCCCTCAAGTACGTTTATTTTGGAATTGACGTATGGGACCCACTAGTTACATTGGTTTCCATTTTTTAAATTTATATGATGTTTATATAGTCATTGGAACCATTAGGTTATGATAAATCCATGAATATTATTTGTTGTTTGTTGTTTACTCCAAAACTCCAATCAACCTATGAATATATATATTCCATAAATTTGTTTTTAGTGATTTGACACTTCTGACCCATTGTTCGTGTGTGATCAAGCTTCACCACATTAATGGTAATCCTATATATATTAAATTCCAATTGAATGGTGAAATTTTGAATTGATTGTTCCATGTCACTTCTACATGACAGGAATATGTTATGTTCTTAAATGTTAGTAATTGAGTTAATGGATTTTACAAAAAGAATACAAAAATATAAGACTTGGACTTATTAAAGGTAAATGAATGTTTCTTTGCACATCCATATCGCACCATTCCATGTTTATAAAATTAATTTTAATAATCCTTTTATATTGAAATTGATTTACGTCGTTTTAATTAAAAGGTTTTATGTGATATGGCCTTATCAAACTAATTATAGGTATGTTATGAACCTAGTATTTTTTAAAATTGAATAGTCATCATATAGACAAACTATTAGTAATGAATTAAATTTATGGTGTCTCTTTATTCACTTGGACCTTCAAATACTTATTAGACGGATTGACTTGTGTAAACTCTTGGATTCCCGAGGGAATTCCTTTTAGTACATGAGGACATCATTCTGATTTAATGAACCTATTTTCATTATGTTAGTCCAACTTGGAAAACTGATCCTTCATTACCTTTGGATTCCTGGTATGAAACTATATTACCCATTCTTTATTATTACAATATTTCTTAGATACACTCCTTCTATCGAGCATGATTTTAGTCTCCTTAGTTACAAACAGGGGCCCAACCACTACTTAACCCCCATTTTACATTGGATAAATTCCATAGTCCTGGTTATAAAAATTATTTTGTGAATTCCATGGATGATTCTCCTTAGATTACACACATACCTCTTAGATATTCTCCTTTAAAACCAAGTTAGAAGCCCTTGAGTTTAGGTATTCCTTGGTGAATACCATGGAACAAAATCATATTAATTATAATTTATGGTTCCATTGTTACATGTTAGAACATTATATATTTATACTATCAAGTGGTGATATCAGTGCGAGCTATGCATCACATGACTTGTTTATAAAAACAGGTACAAAGTTAGTTAATGAACTCGACCCATATTCATAAAAAAGGCCACGACTGAACTACTTACATGTGTATTTATTAACATTTTACTGATATTATTTATATATAAATTCTTACACACCATTATATTTCCATCACAATAGATTGATATTATAGTTACCATTATTGTTGGACCACTGATATTTATCTAACACACTCTCTAGGTTTTGTTTGGTACCTGGGATAGACTACATGTTTTCAAGTCTTCATAATGGGATTCTTAATGCATTGGAAACAAGATTTCATGCTATGTCAGTATGGAGATGGTAGTTGATGACCGAGATGTGTCATGGGATGGTTGGGATATTTTACGTATTTTCGTTTTTCTACATTGTGTTTTTAATGTATGACTAATAATTTTTATCAATATCTCATAACCTTTTAGTGACATGAAATATAACATAATCAGTTTGTCTTTGTTATTCCAGTTATTTCAGTTATTATTGATTTGTCTCCTTTTATTTTGCATTTTATTTAATTATATTTCTTCCTCTATTTATCTCTCTTATATCTTATATGTTATCCACAATGTTTATCTCTGGTTATGAGGTAACAATGTTCCCATAAAAACATACTAGTCCCCCACTGCTAGTCAAAAGACTCTAGCATATGGGGAGATGCTCTTGAGGTCATGTGGCCTTCCAGGTTTAGGGAACCTCCTAAGTGGCATCCACATATTTGACATCACAAAGTTGAATTAAAGGCATCTTACATTATTGATTTAATGTTAGGAGTAATATATTGGATATTTGGAACACTTTGAACTTGGTTATAAGTCAATCCTTGATTTCACGAACCCTTGTTCGGGGTAAAGGCCTTGTTTCCAAAATTATATTTTTCATTCTTCATTTTTATATTACAATTGATATCAATTCACCATTGTGTGACTCATGTTGTGTGGTTTTTTCAACTATTCTTATGGATAATATTTTATTTTATCCTTACACAGATGATTTTAGAGAAAGGAGAACTGTTATATTCATCATATAGAAATGTAGGATTTACATATCATGCGTGTTTCGATAACATAAAGGATCATTTCAATAATTTCATAAAATGATATCCCTATAATTGTTGAGTGATCATTTCTTCTATATCTGTTTGGGAAACTTCTAGGTTGTGGTTAGTGATTGCCAATTTGAATTAATGTGATTTTATGGGCTCTCATGGGTTGAAATGAGTAATTTACCAATCATTCCATTAATTATAAATTAACATTCCTCTTAGTCTTAGTGATAAATATTATGGGTCTGGAATAATTGGGATAGGTAAATCATTTTAAATTAACATTTATAAAATTTATAAGAAAATTCAGAATTAAAAGTGATGTAGTTTCACATCCTTATCCATCTGTGTCATGCTTTTTAAAGGTAAAAGAGTGAACATGGTAATTAAATATAAAAGTATGGAAATGGTTTACATTAAAATATGAGGTTGGTTACTATTTACCCCTCATATACTAAACCTCGAAAATTTATAAAAATGCACTTATCTATACCTAGCCTTATAAGAGGGTGGTTGGGAAAGTATACATTGGGTATTGAGCTCTTGATTATGTTCATCTTCTGTTAGTGTTTCTATATTTTTCTGTAAAGATTGTTCTAAGGGGTCCTCTTAGAAAAAGTATAGAGCAATTCCACTACAACCTTTTTATGTGATGAACCATGAGGGTAGCAACAACCATGCTCTATACATGGTGGTATCTGATCCCCCAGTCTTACCACAAGAGTTTTAACATGAGGAAATTACTGTTGTACCTAAATTGGGAACTGATTCCAATGTTCTTGACAGATTCACAGATTCAGTGCAGTCCATGCCTGGTTCTCCATGTGCTGCACCTATGATATCTTATCAAACCCATGAGTACTAGAAGCAGCATCATCTTACATTATCTGGGAAGAGTTGTCCACATGATGTTGAGTCATGGATATAAGATACATTGCATATCATTGAGTATATATATACATATCCATTGTGGTGGGTCAAACTTGTTGTGTACATTCTCCCAGAGTCGGACAAGAATTGGTGGGATGTGATTACTCACAATGGGTACCAACAGGACATGGTATGGGCGGATTTCAAGACCGAATTCTATGATTAGTTCTTTCCATTGATACTGATAAATTATAGACGAATATTTATTATGCATATCCAGGAGGTTTCTATGTCAATTATGTATTTTTTAGTGTGTTGTACTAAGTTACAATATGTTTCACCGCTTCTATCTAGTGATGGAATTTCGCATTCTAGTATCTTAAAATTTGGCCGCATTTATTCCATCCATACTTAGATGAACGTCTTTTTTCTTGAATGAGATATCTAAAATTTTAAATCATTCTCTAGTAATTGAGCGCAACATGTGGTATGGATATAGTGATGAGAAGAGATGGCTAATTTCACATCATGTCGGTTGTTCATATAGTGGTAGTAAGCGTTCCTTTGACGTTTCACATCTATGCAGTGGTAGTCAAGGTACCCATGTAGGTTTCTCTTTAGTATACCATCAGTGATGATGTATAGGGAATCTGCAGACTCGGGGTGATAACAACCCATTGTAGGAAATGGTTATACTAGCACGATCCCTATTGACTAGTAGGTGGGTATGTTCTTCTACATTGTGTTAGGTGGGATTTTGGAGTTTTACTAACATGAATAGCTAATGAGGAGGTCATGGTCATGCTAGCAAGATCCCTATTCACTAGTAGTGCCACAAATTATTTTTTATTGGGGTATTCCATCTATTTCATAGGTCCATAGATCAAGAAAGATGCACGATTTATATTTATATCTGATTATCAGGCATTGGGAACATCTATACTATGAGGTACCATTCTAGTAGAACCCACTGTAGTATTTTCATTATTTGATACATGTTCTTTATAGTCTTTCATATATTTATCTTTTGGGGAAATTATTGGTCTAGAAATACAATATTTTTAGTGTTATGACTCTATATACATCACTGGGTGTGCGAGAAAAGGGAATATGCCACTTTAGGTGTTGTCCCCATTTAGTTGGATATTACTATTTTTTATGGGAGATCTTTGACCTCGAGACGATTGGATTTGATTTTCATTATTAGGATGAATTGATTGGTTTTGTATCGTACCATTTTAGACTCCTATCACTAAACTGTATAATTTGTATCAGTAGACGGAATCAGTTATATAGATAAGGTTTAGTGGGACATCCAGGTTAGCCAAACTAGCGAAAAGTAGCGTAGACTAATTGGGGTGACCCCACAAATTTACATTATCTACATGGAGGATCAAGGATTAGACTAGGTTGAATTCCCTCTAGTAAAAGATCATTTTAGGAATGTTTATTTGAACAAATGTTATGGATTATCTCTTTATGTGGCAGTTGATTTTATGATTGATCTTATTTTATATATAGATACAGTTACCATTCATCCATATGGGATAGAACATACTGAGCTCCATGAGTTCAAGAGATTGTTAG
Source organism: Viscum album (assembly GCA_963277665.1). NCBI lineage: Eukaryota > Viridiplantae > Streptophyta > Magnoliopsida > Santalales > Viscaceae > Viscum > Viscum album. The sequence continues at coordinate 1,275,335,699 of OY728141.1, read as the reverse complement.
AGGATCTTGAGTCCAAATGTATCATATGGACATCACTTCCTCTTGGGATTCATCTGTTCTTTTTTCTGTGAAGGCAGATGGTAGCCTTTTACTATGAATGGATTACAGACTATTGAACCATCTTACAGCCATAAACCAATATCCTCTACCACAAATATATGATCACTTTGACCATATACCAGGATCTGGTGTCTTCTCTAGGATATAACTAAGATGAGGCTATCAGAAGGTGCGAGTTAGACAATGAGAAATACCTCATACAATATTCCATGGATGGTACGTTTTTTATGAATAACTCATTATATTGTTCGGTCTCACAAACATGACTGATATTATCATGAAATCAATGAATTTGTTATCCACTCCTATTTGGATTAATTTTTCATTATATTTTTGGATGATAGATTGACGGTTTCTAATACATATTGGAACCATGAAATAAACCTTGATATCATTTATAGTGCACTAAGAGAGCATCATCTTCTTTCTAAGATTGATAAGTTATACTTCTTCATCAAAATATTTCACAACATATTTCAAATTACCACAGAATCAAGAACCTCTATGGACCTGGAGATGGTTAGTGTTGAGGTTTACTAGGATAAACACCATAACATGTTTCATATGAGGGTTTTCTTGGGGATGGATTAATATTACATTCATTTCATTCTTGACTTCTCACACATTGATTAACCTCCCTATTGACATACAAAGAATGGTGTTATGTTTCTATTGTTAGAATAGTGCGAAAAATCATTTCATGAATTTAATGGGAGGCTGGTTTGGGAACCTATTCTGACTTTTCATGTGATAGTAAAATATTATATCATATACTATGATGCGTCTCAAATTTGACAAGGAGTAATGATGCCATAGGACAGTTTCATTGTGTATGGATCTCTCTAGATGAGGCCTTGTGAAAGAAATTACCTGAAGTATAACCTTGATATAGTAGAAGTTGTCAATGCCTTATATTTATAGAGACGCTATCTATGGTGTGATTAATTTGTGGTGTCCAAGGACCATTAGATCTTCAAATATATCTTTTAATAGTGTGAAATGAACCAAAGATAGTGAATGTGGTTTGAATACCTTTATTTATTTGATTTCAGGCTTGCATATTTGTCTAGGTAGGAAAACATAGTCTCTAATACACTATGTCAAAAATCTCAAGAACATTATGATTGTGAATTTAGTGATGAATTGATGTTCATAGAAAATGTTTTCGAGATGTATTTGGAGTTTGAAGGTTGATACGAGAATTAATAACTATTATGATTGATAGTGACCTCTTCCCTCCATGGAAAGTTAAAGGGACTATAATATTTAGATCCCCATGGATTGGTTCTCTGTGAGAGTATATCAGGAGATATCCAACATTTGGATTGGTATATAGATAGAGATTACAAATAGTGTCTTTATTGGAATATTTCTCTTCCTGGAGATATGGGAGGGGAGTTAATGGAAGAGTTCCCTGAATCAAAGTTGGGAGTTCATCTATGAATCTACAAATTTATTGAGATATGTGACTCTAGTATGGAGGGCCTAGGATAGAATGTCTAATATTTGGATTTATCTTGAGGTTTTCCACCAATCTGTTGGTGATGATAGAGCACCAGATACATGTTGGCTTGATACAACTACATCCAGCCCAGAAATAGAAATGGGATGATATTTTTATAGATTTCATAGTATGATTTCTAAGGATTCCCAGGGGCATTTAAGATCTATGGGAAGTTATTAACCGACTTATTAAATCATCCTAGTTCATTCCTATTCAAGGGACTTACTACATTGATGAGATGGGATGTTTGTATGTCTCTGATATCATATTACTACATGGGGACCCTCATACTATCATTTCTAATAGAGTCACTAGTTTCATTTCATGGTTATGGAATGGATTGAAGATGGATATGGGTACAAATGTTATTCTAAGAAAAAAAATTCTCACTCAGACTGATCAAAGATTAAAACATATGATATAGGTTCTAGAGTACATGATTCGACACTGTTTCCATAATTTTGGAGGTTCATGGGAGAAGCATATCCATCTCGTCGAGTACACTTATAAAAACAATTTTTATGTGATAATATCAATGTCTCTTTTTGAGGCTATATATGGTAGGAATTTTGATTCACCACTGTGTTGGATAGAGGAAAGTGAGGCAGTCCTATTGGGTTCACCTATCATGCATGAGACTTTGGGGTTGGTTTACTTGACCAAAAAATATTTCTACTGCTTAATCGGGACAGAAAACTTCTTAATATTACAGTTGATGACCTTTAGAGTTTGAGGTTAGGGATCAATTTTTCTTATGGGAATTTCCCATGATAGGGAATAAATTCTAAAAAATACAAGGGAAGCGGTTTTCTGAATATATAGGTCCTTCTGAGATCTTGTAAAATCTCAGGCTTATTCATATCAGTTGTTTCTCTATTCAAGGTACCATTATATACATGAATTATTACACCATTAATTGCTTCAACATTATCATTCCAACCCATCATCATACTTATGATACAGATGAAGTTGACATTAATCACAACACATCATTTAAGGTGTATCCTATACACATAATCCACATGAATCGAATGGTTCTTCTAGGTTGATATGCTCCACTATTATGGGACATATGATAGCATTACCATATATAGGGTGAGTCTTTAGAGAGGGTTTTCGATGAATATAATCAATTATTATAGTTATTCATAGGTAGTGTTTCACAACGTGGGGAAGGGGAACTCGGGGAAGAGTTCCATTTAGGGGGGAAGATTGTAAGAACCCAGTTTTTACTTAGTCATTGATCCATAAATTTTTTGTATAAATCATTATTATGGACCTTTGTTGGATTTCAACTCAGTTCACGAAGGTCTTAGGGTTGTCTGGGGAATGTTTAAAGCTCTGATTCCAGCTTTTTGAAAAAAGTGTCTTGTCACCTATTTAGAGTAAACTATACCGGTAGACCACATGTTTAAAGTAAACCAGGAATCTTATTTTCTTTTTGTGGTAGATCCATTCAACAAAGTTGGTGAATTGTTTTCCAAACTATGCAGCCTAACTGTGTGAGAGTCCCTCTTTTCTAGGTTCCCATTCTTGGTTGACACATAGATTAGAAAATCTTGTAGAAAAACCATTCTCATTACAATTTCTAAGAAGAATAATTTTTTTACATTAGTGATACATTTAACTTCCTCCTTCATCGCTAGGCCAAAAATCCATTTGTTTAGAACCCCCATTTATCCCATTTTTGTTCTCTTTGAATTCCTAAACTATGTATTGAGAGATCTCCCTCGTTTGAGGAAAAATCAATATTATATTTGTCCAATTTTTACTAAATGGAATGTAATCCATTATTCTCTGATTTTCATCATTTCTATTTATCTCGTACTAGTTATTGAGGAATCGATTTTTTTTAATCTTTTTTCAAATATACACTGATCTGGGCTGCAATAGAGGCTGATACTGGATGGGGAGAGTCATATGACACTGATTTGAGTGGTCTATAACACATCCCTTAATTTCATTGATTTTGGAATTGTCATGTGGGGCCTTCCAATTTCATATGGTGTCATTTGTTAAATTTATATATAATGCTTATAGTTATTAGAACCATATGAGTATTCACACACTATAAATGTGATTGTTTATTTTTGGTTACATCCACAACTCTCAACACCCTATGATTGGTGATATTAAATAATTTTGTTTTTAGTGTTTTAATATTTTTGAACCATCATTCAGGTGTGCTCGAGCTCGACCAAACTAATAGTAAGACTCCTTGTATTAACTTCCTATAGAATCATGAAATTGTTAATGTCTTGTAAATTTTAACATTAACATGAACCACCTATGGTGGGTGCTAAAATTTAATTGATTGATTCAAATGATAATATGGATAATATATTTTGTATATGAATTTTCCTTATTAAATGTAAATGAATGTTTGATTTCAATTTTACAGCACTCCATTCTATGTTTATGGATGACATAAAATTGAATGTTATTAATTGAAATAGATTAAAATAATTTTAATCAAAAGGATTCATTTTACTTGGCCTTGTAAAATGAATGAAAGGGAATGAATGAACCAAGTCAATTCTTTAATGGAATAATTGTCATATGTCCAAGATAATTGGTATGAATTAAATGTCTGGTTCCACTATACATATTTCAACCGTAACATGTTTATATAAAGGCCTTACTCATGTAAACTATTTGATTCTAGAGGGAATGACTAGGGTATGTGGGGAAATCTTTCTAATTTAAGGATTTCAGTTGCCTTGGGTGAGACCTACTTAGGAGCTCGATTTTTATTTCCCTCTAGATAACCTGTGAGAAACAATAAGATACCTTCATTATTATTATTGTATTACTAGTATAAACTCCTTTTATCTATCACAAATGGAGGTTCCATGATTACTTAGTTGGTCCTAACCATTAATTATCTACCATATTACCTTGGAATAAGTCCTTGGACTCAGATTGAAACATTCTTATGGGAATCCTTAAATGAAACTCCACGAGTTACACTCATACCCCTTAGTTAGACCCAGTTACAATGGATTGAGGATCCCCTGGGGTCCAATATTCCTTATTAAATATCACGGAACCACTTTATATTAATTATCAATTATGGTTTCCATTTCTACATCATGGATCCTTCACAATTTTTACTGTCATGTGGTGATGTCAGTTCTGGGTATGCCTCATGTGACATGTTTATATAAACTATAGAATTGTTAATTAATAAAATAGTTACATGGTCATACAAAATTTGTGGACTGAAGTATATACTTAGTAATTTAGTAACATTTTAGTGCTTTACATTGCATATACATGATTGAACACAGTTACATTTTCATTACATGGGCCAGATGATGTAGACACTATTGGTGGTGTCCCACTAGGTGTTATCTCACACCCTCTCCATGTTGTATTTAGTACATGGGGTAGAATACATGTATGACCTTGTTGATAAATGAAAGAACAATTCTTCAAAAACATTATTTTTGGTTGTGTTATTATAGAGTTGGCAGTAGATGACCATATTATAACATCAGATGCTTTGGATAGTTTAGGTATTTTATTTTTACTACATAAATATTTCATGTATTCTTTTTAACTTTTTATAGTTTCTCTCCATCATTCTAGAGAAATGAAATTGTATGTTATCAGTTATCCTATGTTATTATATTTATCTAAGGTATTATTGGTTTTCTCATTCCACTGTACATTCGATTTTCTGATTTTGTTTATGTAATTTATCTTTGATGTATCTTATATGGTATTTTAAATTTTTATCTCTAGTAATGAAGGAATATTCTTCCCATTTACTCACATGGGTCCCCCTATACTAGTTAGAAGCCTCTATCTTTTGGGGATATCCCCTTGAGGCCATGTGACCCACCGTTCTCCTGGTACCTCATTAGTGGAATCTGAATCCAAGAAGCCTCACAATTATTCTCTATTAATATAAGAAATAAACTTACATAGTATGATTAAAACTCAAATGAATAATTTCATCATTTGGTTATTCCATGATCAATTTAAAATTCACCACTTTGTTTAAGATATTAATATCCAAAAATGTCTTTTTATGCCTGATTCACAAAAATATAAATTTAATTTTTCCAAATATCTGTAAAATATTTAAAAGGATTTCCATTTATATCAAACCACATTCCAAAATATATATGAACAGTATATTCTATCAAATATAATAAATTAATCATAAACCTTAAAACATGCACCATTGATTCATTATTAATATTTTGTTTTCAACTTTTTTTAACTGAATAAAAATATATATTAACTATGACATCGTGTAGTCCTATTGTAGGTGATTATCATATATCATCATTTGATCATGTATTTATAACCTATGACCTTTATTGATTCGATGGGTTGTCACCCAACATACAATTTGTCATTTTTCAAAATATTATTTATATAATTCATATAACATTACCAAAAAAATTATGAAAGACATTATAGAAATTAAACTAATTGTTAAGGAATGTTTTACTTATGTTTCGTTATAATATTTTTCTTATAATTTCTAATAATAATATTTATCTATTTTTACAATGTCATTAATGATCTAGTTAACCATAATTTTTTTGCAATACCTTTAAAAAGTTTTCTATAAAATTAAAAGGATTTATTCCACATATAATTTTTTTAATAAAACATAAACATACAAAATGGCTAATATTTCAACGAAATATTTCAAAAAAATAAGTAATCATGGTAGAATCTAATCACATAAAACCTAAAAGATTATTTTATGAATTAATCTTTTGGAAAACCATTAAAACATAACCCCATGATGTTATTCATAACTATTAAGTAAATGAATGCCCATATTGTTCCAAAATATTACGAAATCCTTAGATATTTCTTAATTTATATTACTAAAATTCCATTTGAAATATATTATATCTATTATTTAATTATTGATCTCAAATACATTGATACATCATATATTTTATTACAATATTAGTCCTTCTGTGGTCTAGATTCTATACATTAGAAGATAAAATTGACTCTAATAATCCATAGGTTTTCCCCTTTTAAGACAATGAATTATAAATGGATTGATAGGATGATATTTATTTACTCACATCATACTCTTCATATTTCATCAAAAACTATTTTCTTTATTCCATTCATTAGAAATCATAAATTGTTTCGTTATTCCATTGAATCAAATTCCATGGTGTGTCAATCCATATTTCAAACATTATATGAACCTAGGAATCTAGAATCCATGGTCTCCAACACTTAATCCCTTAGAGAAAACCATCATTCTTTTCTTTGGGGAGTGTATGTGTTGGTTAAGAAAAATTAAGATAATAATATTTTTGAAAAATTGATATGTAATAATCATAAGATGGTTCACTCCAATCATCATCTTATTTTTTTCTCAGAGGGACCACCTTGTCCTTCCTATTCAATGTGGACATGATTCCTTTAGGTTCCAAATATTGACTAAAAATAAATATAATAGAGTATGAAAAGATAATTTGTTGTGGAAAACACATATAATCATATATATAATGATTAATTCATGACCTTTATTTTTTATTTATATTACACATAGGTATAACCTAGGTCTTCCATTTTTATAATAGATTCAAATCCATAAAAATGGGGTTTTAAGAGAAATTTATTAATCATTTGTGTATTCCACAGGAGTGTCAAAATTGGTGTAAAGTATGGACAATCATTATGCACCAGGTGATGATTGTGTCTATAGAAATGTTCCCTTCTCAATGTTACTACCATAAGGAATATTGTTTCCTAAACCATTTTATTTTTATTATCCATCTAAGTGCCTATTTGATTGTAAAAACCACTTAAACTATTCTTTTAAAAAAATTGGTGGCTCTTATATTCATATTATCAAATATATTCATATAATACGTAATATATTTTTCCGAAATATAGTTTCCAAGGATACTACTAAGTATCATCTAATACCAATTTTAAAGGCCATGGACCGTATAACTAAGAGTTGGTGTCTGACATATTACATTTTCAAAAGATAGATCGATTCATATCATTAAGGATTGATTTTTTTAGTAGTCTGTGTAACCTACATAATACATAAAACCTAAATTACATTTGAATAAAAATATTACAACCTAATTTCATTTTTTAATAATATCTTTATTCCCTATAGAATATTATATCATATATTTCATTGTACTCATCATGGAATCTTGGTAAATAAATCCATATAATGGTGATCTCAAATGATAATTAATGTCCATGTATAGTGGAATATTTCATGAATCAATTTGTATACATATTATGTAAAGGTAAATAACTAATAAAAAGTACATGTAATCTATAAACTAAAAAAGTATTTTCACCCATATATAATATGAAATGAAACAAAATCATGGATAATTATCAATATTGAATGGTAAATAACTGAAAAAATACATTTAATCAATGAAATGAATATATTAACTTGATATAGAATATTCAGTATGGAAAGCTAAATTACTGAAAACACATTTTATTTAATTAATAACACAGAATGAAGATCATCCATAGATAATATCATTGATAAGAAATCATCGACAAAAACAACTAAATTATAAAGGAATGAAATTCATAGTTATTAGATGTCATGTCTTAGGAACATGATACATCTACCATCAAAATATATCTTCTAGAAAGATTGAATTTTATGGGTAGAATCCCATTTAGCTATGTCTAGCCAAATGTTTCACCAGATGATAAAACTAAAGCATTGACTAGATATCTATAACCAAGACCCACCCATTTCATGAACTTCCAGATTATTCCTCATTTATCAATCAATAGATTCGATTAATAAACAATGTTCATAATCATCAAATATCTAAATTTAGTAAATTATATATATTTATCAATGTTTCCCCGATAAAAAAGATTACAGTCAATGTAGAAAAATTTAGTAAAAAATGATAAAATTTTTAAATATTAACCAAATCCATGATAATTTATATTACTATTATGGTGAAATTTACTATCTAATGATTATAGAGTGGGAACACTTAATGGGATATTTTTTTACAACAATAACGGTTCAAGGAAGTGAATATATATAAAATCCATTTTATAAATAATTATAATTCATTCAGAGTGAAAAAAATGATTTTTTTCAATACAATATGTGTCTAGTTTTGTATATGTTAAATGAACGGGTTTTATGAATGATGATTTGAAGTTCATTAAAAATATCATTAAAATTTCATGAACAAAATATAATTATCATTTGGAAAATAAATTTTGAGTAATACAAGTGTATAAAAATTTGAATACTTTTAATTGAAATATTCTCTAAACACATAAATGTATCTTTAAATCAATTTATTAGTGAGGATGACCGAAAATTCCAATAATATTGTACAAGAAAATATAAGGACTCCTTTAACATTTCTAGTAAAAAGGAAATGGATAATTTTTTTTAAAAATAATGAGTATCCTTTAGAAAAATATTATAAAAATTATAAATGTGTAAAAAACTCTTTAATATGTAATTTTGAAATGGATAAAAACTTTTTCAAAGCATTTTCATAGTACCAGGTTTTTTATGGAAAAAAATCTACAACTGATGTGAGAAACATAGTCAGATTTAATTAAAAATCGTATTTATTTTATTTTCATGGGAGATAAAAAAAATTATATTACCTGAACATATATTGAATAAAACAAGGAAGATAAAACTATATGGGATTATTAGTCAATGGAAAAATAATTTCCTACTACTTATATCCAATAATGTACAATCCCAATTAGTATCAAATTGTTGAATAATTAAATACAATTATCATAATGAATTAATAAACAAATATATTTTCTGTATAAACTAAAAACCTATATAACATTATTTAATATATGTATAATAAATCATTTAATATCATTGTTAATAAAGAAGAATTATACCCTAATGAAATGCAATTTAGTTAAGAATTTATTTTCCATTTGGTAAATTTCATGTTAAATCATAATTGATTAAATATTTCAAATTGTAACTTATAATACAATGATCTATTATGGATCCATTATATAACATTTGAAATAGAATTCATACAAAAAATCGAAAATAATTATATGTATAACATAAAAATTTGACCCAATGAAATGAAATTGATATGAAATCCCCAAACTCAAACATACTTTTGGATTAACAGGCATTCACCTTAGGTATATTGGTTTTAAACATGTTATTAACTTATAATAAACAATATTATTTTTTTTGTAATGTCATATATTATATTCTTATGACGGCATATCACTGATATATTTATAATCATTTAATACTTTCTTTTTTAGCTGTTAGTTTCCTTTTTTTCTTATTCATGTTTTGGTATGCACGATGAAGTTATAAATAATTTTATATAGTTAAATAATCACCAAAATAATATTCATGGAATAATAATTAAATTTTTGAATACATTATACAATTAATATTAATAATTAATGATTGTTTTTATGAATGATGGACATTGAGATCATGGAGATGGTGGGTTGTACATATGCAATGGTAAACATATTATTTTTAAAATATCATTATAGAAAAGAGGTATGTAATTTTTAAATTTCTAATGTGGTCATATTTTCAAAATAAACATATTAATTTTTTAAATAAAATAAAATATTTCATCCATTTATGTGGTGATGAAAATGTGTTCAGATTGTTTTGTGAAGGTGGTAGTCCACACATACATGAACGATGTTATTTTCATTCTGTTAGTGAAAAGGTGAGAAAAAAATATATTACCATGAAATAATTACATGCATTTCATTAATATTAAAATTATTTCATGTATATAAAATATAATTATTAACTAAAACATTATCATTTTCTATGTAAAGTATTACTAAGAAAAGAAACACATTACTTCATGAGATAGTATTTTACCGTACACACAAGAGACACTATCATATATCTTAAGTGGTGGAAATTAAAAACATATATATTATATAATTAACTCATATGTATAATTTTGTTTTAAATTTCTTATATATACATTATTTCCTTAATCATATCCATCAATGATGTGTGGTAACAGAAAGAAAAATGACATCAGTTTGTGAGGCAGTAGTCTACCACACACATGAAAGTTTATTTCATAAAACATAAATTGAATTGATATTTTTGTATCTAATTAGATTAATATGGGAATATCCCATTATATAGAAGATATTGATGGTATCAAATAATAATGGGTTGATAATAATTCAATTATGTTGATGAACAATTAGAATAAAATTGGTTATTGAAAAACCATACATCTTCTTTGGGTATCCTCTTTAGGTTTGATCTAATGGACATGCTATAATGAATATGTGTCCAAAATAAGGCTACTATGACTAGAAGAAAGAATTTTTTATGTTTTTCTAGGCGTATTCTGTACCAAATGGGTGAAAATGTGGGAATAAGACATGAGAGTTGATGTCCTTTTATAGTTGACGTGATTGGTAAACATAGAATTTTGGAAAAGATTCAACAGTACCCACATTTTTTAATGTGCACAAAAAAGGAAATTATATACCCAATCGAATATTATTTAGAAATAGGTGAAATAAATGGATGTTCTACATATTTTTAGGTCTTTTTTAACCTTATCAGTTATTATTAACCCATGATAAATCCATTTTAACAAAAATTATTTATTTAATTTTTTTTTTATTTATTCATTGTGGTCAAAAAATAATTTTCCCTTTTTTAATAATATAAATTATGTTTATTCTAATTATGGAGACTAATTTTCCAAATTCAATTCCTATATTTATGAAATTATAATTTAACTTTTCTATGGTATTTAAGATTAAAAATTGGGATTATAAGGATGAAATATTTAAAATAATACTAGATTTTTATATAATCATTCAACATGAAAATGATTCCAAAGACCAAAATATTATTAATATATTTATAATGGAAATAGTATTAATTTTTTCTGACTAAAAAGAAAATTAAACATTATAAAAAATTAAATGAGAATGTAATTTAAAATTGAAATTCAATATTGTTCACTCTTCTTAAAAAGAAAATAATTTTCATTAAAAATGATCAAATTCACAATATGAAAATTTCTATATTTTAATTTAAAAAATAATTTTTTTATATCCAAATAATTTCTCTAAAATTGTTAAAAAATAATTTTATATTATATTCATAAAGCGTTACTAATCTATCTTTTAAATATAGTGTATTTTTCTGAAAACAAATTTTTTTAAAAAATATTTTATTTTTTTCGTATAAATAAATTACCATAATTTTCATATTTAAGGTAGTAATATTAATTACTACCAATTTAACAAATTGAAAATAATATTACACGATATTATTGATCATATAGACTCGAAGTTGTGTGTTCCAAATCTATTGAAATGACTAAATTTAATGAAATATATTTTATTTGTTATTTAATAATGATGATTTGTGTCTCACAGTCTACTAAATATAATGTTAAAATTTTATTAATTAGGGTTGTCACAATGGGATTTTTTAATGTAATATTCTCCAACGATGAAAACCACTGACTCGACAAATTACATATAAATTTTTTATATATGTCTCTTACATATATACCACACACATTTTACCTTCCATTCATGGATTAAATAACTCCTTTTGTATATTTATAAAATAAATTCATTATGAAATGTCCATTAGTTATGAAATGATTAATGATTATGAAACCAATTTATTTCAATGGGTAATTATTATGTTTTTACCATATTGTTAATATCCATATTTGGAAGACATTAGAATGTCCATGTTATGATGGGTGAACAAAATTAACACTACTATAAATTTTATATTATTTTATAGTCTCATGAACCATTATGTATGGGATTAGGGAGTGAAAAAAATCTATTGTAGGAATTATTCCACTATGTGATATTTCCTTTGATGTTATCCTAGGCTCATGTTTATGTTATGATATATGTTGCCTCAATATATCACAGGCTCCTATGATCTTATTAGACCATGATCCTTATTTTATGACTACCTTATATTGTATATGATCCTTCTCTTTCATAATACCATTATATACCATTGAATCACATGATTTCATTCATTTTAATTTTAAATCACTTATAGTATTTTTTCCACCGTTTCATTTTATGTACTCCCTAGGTTACCAAATATACATTTTGGAGATTTAATTGATTTAGGATCACCCTAATAAAAATAAAATTAATTAATTTTTGTGTTATTATATTTCTATATATTAATTACCTAATATTTCAAATAAAATAAGCCTCATTATCTCAAGTTAGTAATTGATGTATCTTTATATTAAAAAATTTTAATAATATACTTGGAATAATTTAGTCAATATTGTTGGAACCAGATAATAGTACTGTTATTTATTGGAATTAGGATAAGAAAATATTATATAAATGAATTAGTATAAGTGTAAGTATAATACTGAATTCAAAAAATTGGAATGGAATAGATTTTTTTGGTTTTTTAGTAAAAGGAAATATCAAGGCTATACCAATCAATACAGTGAAAATAATGAGTTATTTATGTATGGGATTAAATATTTATATTATATAATGTGTTTTATAAATGTTAAGAGGTTACAATAATGTTGAAACATATGAGGCTTCTGTCCATTTTGAGAAGCATATATGGTTTTTACATCGATTTATTTTGAATATGGGTTTTTATATATATTATTGTCAAATATTTATCGGGAATATAAATTTTATTGTTAGACATTAAAAGGGATAGATTTTTTAGAGATAAATTTTATATTTATCTTGGATGAATAAGATATCTAATTACTCGAATACTTTGGAGTCAACATTAGTGTAGAATATTTTCAATAAAGTTAAGGTTATGTATTCATCAAATAACCTTTGATGAAATTTGGGTTTTCTTAATATGGTTATAGATATTGATGTTCTATTTTATCATAAGTAGGTTTATTCATTTTGGGAACTGTATTTCCTTATTCTCTCAAATTTATTTTTTATTGGCCAAATACTTGTGGAATAATATTTTTTTATTTTGTGGAAATATTTGAAATTTTATCTGTTTGTATTAGTTACTCATGCATATATAAATTTTATCATTATTATTAATTATTGGGAAAAAAGATGAGATTGTGGTAGAAATCAGTTAATAAATAAAAATATACTTTCAAAGTAAGTATATATTACATATAGTATTTATAAAGATTATATTGAAATACCAAATTGAGAAAAATGTTTTTGATATAAAAATTTTATCATATTTCCTTCATTAATGATGAATCAATTAATGTTTCAACACCTCTAGATATTATAATTTATTACTCATTATCTTTTTAATGATTATTAAATTTCTTGTAATCACTTATCTATGTATGTCACTATCATTTGAGTTTAATTATTCTTTTAATCCATGCCAATATATTTACTATTAACTAATTTTAACTTTTTTTGAAACATAATAAGGTGTAATTCATGATGTGCTTCAGACATACCTTTCTTTCATATCAAGAGGATGTTTTACTATACCATTTTTGATATGGTATTTATATAAAATTATTTTTATAGGGAAATCCATTGATTTGAATGATCAAATTTCAATGGAATGTATGGTATTTATTAATGGGGTGAATAATTTTGCACTCCTAGATTTTCAAATAATACTACAATGTATAATATCTTATATGACATGCATGAGTGAGCCAAGATAAACCGTGTATTATTATTATTTAAATATGATCATTATAGCATACCTTTTAAATTTTAGTTTGTGTAGTATATAATAATTTAGAATATATATATAATTTTCACACTCTATACAAATTTGTATATGAATGATTTGTAATTAATAATTCATATTTTACGTAAACTCATTTTATTCATAAAAAACACATATTCTTCAAAAATGATAAGCATAGATTTTTTTCAGAACCATTTATAAATATTTTTTGGATTTATTAAAAATATTATTTGATAAAATTGATATAAATTTTGAAATCATTATATCAAATTTATCTTATGTTTAGTTGTTCAGATTTCAAAGAAAAGTATTATTTTTCAGTAAACAGTGAAAAATTCTTATTTATCACATACTTTTATTTCATTTCATTTATCCAAGTTAATTTAATGTTAATTTATTTATTGAAATTGATCTCAAAGATAAATATCAAATTTTTAATGTATAATATATTAATTAATTTCAATTTAATAACAATTTTCATGAATTTGGTATAAGTTTATATATTTTTAGATGAGGTATTATGAAACATATTATTAAGTGTATAATGCTTCTCAGTGTTTTCAAAACATATCAAAAAATAAAATTAATATTTATTCAAAAAAATTATTCCTCTTAAATAAAAATTATTTTCAAGTAAAATATTTTTTACATATTGACCAGTATTATTAACAAATTCAGAGATTTTTTTTATATTCTTTAAAATCCCCACAAAAAATTCATATAAAAATTTATATAATTGTGAAATTAATATCAACGTTTGATCAATGTATAATTCACCCATTATATATTATACATTCAATTCCATTCCATTTTAAACAGACATACAATATAGACTAGTTTTATAAGAATACAAAAAATTAATTATCTAAAAAATCATTAAGTAGAATATGTAATTCATATAAATAATATATAAATTCCAACAATTTTAATTAATGAAAATTTGGAAAAGGAAGGTAAAACAATTTTAATTAAATTAATAATACAATTAATAATACTAATTAATGATGATATATTATCTTCTAAAAAAATTTGTAATTTGAATAATTAATAAAAAATGTAATCTAAATATTACCCTTCTAAGGAAACAATATCAATGTCATTTTCTATAATAGTACTGAATATAATGATTTATTAAATATGAAGGAATGTTTATTTTTAGTTAGAATACTGACTAAAGTAATATCTCTATTGTTTTCATGAACATTTATACAATGAAATAAAAAATCTAATTAATATTTTAATAGATTTATAGAGTATTTTTGTAAAATATATATATTACTATAATCTTCATAGATTATAAGATATTTTTCAAAAATAATTTTAAAATCATATAAAGTCATTTAATAAAAATTATTTGAGAAATAAAACTATCAAAAGAAACATAACCATCCTAATATAATGATAAAAAAATAGTTTTTTAAAAATTTATGAAATTATATTATGACTGAGAAAATGAGACTTTCTTATTAGGCTTTTTAGGTAATGAATATATTATATAAAATTAGAGATGGATAAATATAATGAATAAAAATATTATGTTTTGAATAAAATAAACTAGTACTAATATTAACGCTGATAAATAAATTATTCCTATTAATTATTTTATGATTAGTATATATAGTGTTCAACTAAAATCAAGAACACAAAATGAATAAAAACATTATATAACCACTATATGAATTCAAATAATTATCCTATCTATTTTTAATGTATATAATTTTAAATCATCACACATTACAAAATAATATAAATCCAATTTTTATTTTTTGATCATTTGTGTGTAAATTCACTCATTTGATTCAAATATATACCATTTAATAATTGTATTAGTGTACATTAGTTCATTTAAGAAAATTCAATCCATTCATTGTTTAAATTTTAAAGAATGAATAATTCTGGTATCCCATCATTCTCATATCAATCTTACTAAATATGGATTTATAAAAATATTTATAATGTAAATAATTTATAGAAATAAACAAAATAACGTGAAAATAATTATATAATATAAAAAAATAATTTGAAGAATTCTCTAAAAATAAGGTAATATCAACATATCCTTTTTAAATTCCTTTTTAAAAAAGGTAGTTAATTTATCAAATAAATATATATATGTCAGCATAGATGGATTTAATTTTTTATTATGTATAAAAACATTATTTTGGTCTTTTTCATTATCAAATATATTGGGTTGTTTCAGAAAATACTTGTTTGAAAATTATTCATTTTAAAATTCACACTATATATAAATTTTTAATAAATTTACATTATTATGGAAATTGAATTATAATAAAATTATTATATTATCTATAAAAATAGTACAATAATTATTAATTTCAACTATAACATACTAATAATACCCTTGACTATCAAACGTTTCTTTTTTATAAATTATTTTTCCATATTTATAGTTTTTATAACTAATAAATACACATTGTTTCAGTTATTTGAAAATATTTTGGTATTTTGAAAAATGTCCAAAAATTATTTCATTCAAATGAATTTGTATCTTGATTAATAACATTTTTACAATTTAAATAATTTAATGAATAATCAGTATTGGTATGAAAATAATTATAAATATATTTATAATGGACACATTAATTTAAAATATATTTAATGTTCTATATTATAGATTCATCCTTTCGTACTAATTTTTTAGAAGGATTATAAATACACATTTTCCACTCTTTAGGAATAGATTAAGAATTTTTTTGAGCTCCCTCCATATATTCATTATAATTTTCCAAACTATGATATTAATAGAAAATAAATTCCCATGAATTTTAATATTAGTAAAATCCAACATTTTCATAACACTATAATTTTCTGTAAAATTTACCTGAACAACATCTTAGACCACTAATTTTTTCTTATTGGAAACTATATATGATTTAATAACATTAAAATAAAATAATAAATCATCAAATTCAAAATAAAATATCTCTAAATTATATTCTTTATATAAAATAATAAAATTGCAACTAGAAAATAGAAAAAAAAAATTAAAACCATTGAATAATTAATATAAAGTTTTTTTTAAAAAAATTATAATAATAAAAAAAATTATAACTTTAATATAGGTTCAAAAATCATGTAATAAAAAATAATTCACCATGTTAAACTTAATAAGAATTCACATTGTCATGTCATGACTTAACCTATTACTTATTTCAATCACATCATATTTTTGTTTTGTACTAGGGGCATACAATATATTTATATCACTTGTATTCAAAGGTATAATAAAACTCTAAATTTAAAATTTAAAAACCATTGACACATCTACTAGATAATATCTAATTATTTTTTTACATTTTTTATTCATTAAAAAAACTAAAAATAGTTATAGTTTTATTAGGATGTGATAAAAATGATATCTAGATGAATCTATTTAATTCATCCTGAATCCTAGATATATTAATTTTACACAAAGGAAGTAGTTTTTATATCCAAAAAAATTATGATTTACCAATTTAAAACATATATATATTCTAACATATCTCATAGATATAAACCTTTCATTATTATTGTTACCCTTTAAACACAAATCACACACAAAATACATACTTTTATTGACATTTTTAAATTGTAGAACATATTCATGCAGTTATAATGTTTTTAAAAGTATTAAGATAACATGTTTATGTATCCTATACAATAAAATATCATGTCATTATATTTCATTTAAATGCTAATTTTTTTTGGTTCAATAAAGAAACCAAATTTTAAAGACATTATTTTTTATTATTGTTAAAAATATTATATTTTTCTTAAATTTGAAAATATATAATTTTAAAATAGTATATTTAATATATCTATACATAACATTGAAATTAAGAATAATTATTTTTTAATATAACTTAAAATAATAAATTTTAAATTATAAATTATTTTGAAAATATATCCTCAACAAAAAATGTATTTTATAATTTAGAATTGTCTCTTAATTTTACTTGGGATCCATCATAAGAATTAAAAGATATAAAATTAGATATATTACTTTTATATTTTATAACACACACTGTCGAAATATAATGATTCTTTAATTCTACACAGAATTATTTCTGAAAAACAAATAATCAATAATGATTAATGTTATTGAAATCAAGATAATTTGGGTCCATTAATATTTATAAAAAAAATTTGGACCCCAATATATTTTGTTAATTATTTAGAATAAATAAGTAAACAAAATTTATTTTTTATTGACATATTATTTTTAAATCTATAATGTAATTATATACAACTATTCCCTAAAATTCAACATTTAATTCTTATAAAAGTTGAAATACCAAATTATTATCTGTAAAATAATTTAGTTTTATTCATCAATGTTGTGAATACGTTATAACAAAAAAAAGTATTATAATAATTTGTATGATTATATTCACTATTTTATCATATTTTCCTTTTCAGTGAATAAATGGGGATACACTATGTTTAATATTAGAAAAATAATTTTTTATATCCATATTATGGTGTTGAATAGTTTATAAATAAATATATCCTTCTTAATTTGAAATGGAACTTGTATCTATTAACTGTTTACTCACTTATTGAAGCTTCTGACACTAATTATCATCATTAGTCAAGCCATCGAGGATTGAGAAAAACATTAATTCATTATTTTTATTATTTACAGCAATAGAATAATTAATTCTTTCCCATTATCATTTTAAATTCAATATAATAGAGTGACAATCCATTTATATATTTGAAAATTTGTACAAAAAATTATTGATATTTCCTAATTTTATTTTTTTATTTTCAAGTTTTTTAACTAAATTCAAAATTTTTATTTTTATTCCAATACATTTTTAAACAATCCTAACATTATTATTCTTTAATATATTATTATTTTTTATACGATTTTTTGAAATTATAAAATCATAGAATTAGAATAAAAATACATGTCAAAATTTTTTATCCTTGGGTACTACATTATGATAAAAATAATCACGAGTTATAGAATATTTATGATTTTTTGGGTACCACAATATATGTAGCTAACAAAGCATGATTACATTTAACTTGTTCATACCTTCAGTTAATGTCTAATCTAAACTATATGAAAATTCCCTTCCTCAAATAAAATCATGTACTTTATTTCATCATTAATATATAAATTTCATGAAATGCTTTATTTTTGGACAATATTACCGAAAATGTATTTTGTTCCGACACTCATTATAGGTTATGTCTGAAAAATCACTATAATTTGCAGTATTACCTTCAATATACATCCTTTTGGTCATCATTTTTAATAGAATATCTCATTTTTTTCATAAACATGTAATTATTATTTGTAAAAATATATAATATATTTATCATTTACCATGACCATATATTTTGATACCATAGAGGATTCATTGATAAAAGATATTAAACTCATATATTTCTTTTTTATAGATTCCTCATAAATAATATTTTTTTAGTTCATGTTCATACTGTGTAAAGTAGAACATTGGTCAATCATATGTATAACCTTAACAATTCATAAATTCAATGAATTCAACATTTCATTATGTTTAAAAATTTTAAAAATATTCTCATCACCATTTTAAAAAAGAACTATATTTTCCATTATACCACCAAGTCCCTATGTTTTATTTGTAATACTTTTAATACTTTGAAACATTAGTTATATTGATTAAAATTATCTTATTTTAAAATTTTATTATTCATCAAAAAGAATTCCCATATTGGTTCATTTTATATTTTATATCACACCATGAGTATTTTGTCTAATTATACAAGTGTTTTTTTGGTAAATAATAATTTTTTTGATGTTTTACTTATCAAAACAATAATTACAAAATAAAATTTTTCATATCATTTTCTACATGTTTACGTATATATCGATGAGTTACATTATATATTATGTGCACAATTTTAAAATTCCACACACATTAATTCTCAATGTATTCATGAATTAAATATTTTGAAACCACATACTCTCATATAATACAATATGGGAGATTTTTTATTATATTTTCATATTTTTCAAAATTATAATTTATCATCAAGGATCAAATTCATTATACTATTAAAAAATATATATTTAGATTGGGAAAATATTAAAATAAAAAACATGGCATATTCAAAAAACATTTTCCTATAACATTACTTGTTAGTTTTATATGGATGAAAAGAATTGAATATTTTATTGGTGATAATCAGATGATTATCATTTTAGAAAAAATGACTAGTCAATGATTTTTATTGTATAATGAAATAGTAAAATTATGTGTTTACAATACAATGGGGCATAAATAATACATGAACACATAATTTTTATAATATTTTTGATAAACATGATCCTAATATACTCATCAAGATTCTCTAATATATAAGAATATGATTAAAACTATAAAACCTTACATTCAATTTATGATGGTTTTTTGATAGACCCTTTATTTTACAATACATAGAGAAAAACACAATAAAACACTTTACTTGATTCAATACATATTTAACAATGACATTTAATTGGGATTTATAACTCAAGGAAATTTTTTTTGGATTGGTAAAATAAGATATAACGAACTTCATTTTCCAAGGAAAAATAATAAACTAATAATTAAAATAAAAAAATAAAAAAATATTTTAAAAATAAAACTAGACAGAAAAAAAAAATAGATGATAAAACTATGTAAAATTCGATGAGTTCATGGAACACTAATTACTTCCTTTAAAAAATATGGGACATTAACATTCCTTTATGATTTCACCAATGAATTATTAATTAAAAAATATCAAGTCACAATATACAATGTCTGAATTATATCATACACTACATGCCTCGAAATTTATGTTAAATCAAATCACTAATGATCATTTATCTCGCTCAATTATTTCGGACTGGATGGGAGTTTCATAAAATCTTCACTAAATATAAATGGAATTAAATATAAATATTATATGAATATGTCGTTATCTATTCAGAAATTACTTGAATTTAATGAATGATTTTGGGATATTATAATTCACATATTGAACTAATTAGAACACCTTAAAATATATTCATTAGTACATATGATAGTTTTTTCAAAAAATAAAATGGTAAATACAACATGAAAAAACTAAGAGTCACTAAATTATATAAACATTTAATTACTTATTATGGAATTAATGAGATTAAACTTATTATTTGAATAACAATTTCCCTGATGATATTATTTCAAATACATTGAAAAATGAATCAAGGTGTTTCTTGAGTTGATAAATGCATTATTTAATTACTAAAATTAATTGTGATATACATAAAAAAACTCATAAAATAATATATATCATTAAATTTATTGTATATTTATTTCAACATTGATGGAATATTATTGATAATCAAATTAAATCATCAGTACAAATATTTTTTATTTTGTTTATATAAATTTATAATGTATTGAAATATAAAACCACAATTAGAACCATCAGGTAGTTAATAAATTTATCATAATAATTGAAGAGGTTAATTTTTATAATTATGAAAAAATTAAAACATGTTGAAGTGACCTTCTGTTTAACAATATATTAGTATACCAAGAGGTCTATAACATGTTTTATCATGACTTAATATGTGGAAAATGATTTTAATGTGTTGTAAAATTGATGATATATTTCATTATTTGGTTAATAATTATAATTTATAAATTATACAATCAATTTTAGCTCAATGAAATTTATCATTCACTACTCATTATGGATTCATTCAGTCAATTATTTTTTAATTTTCTCAATCACCATAATATGTCGTTGATCATTTGATATTTAGGTTTACACTAAATGTGGTTGTGAAAATTAAGATATAGTCGATCCATTCAACTATTTCATTCATGTTTGATAGGATCAATCTGTTTAAAATCCATGTTGAGTTAGTTTAGGAAAACAATATTAATATGTATATCATTATTCCATATGTGATGTGATATCAAATAAATTATTATAGAAGTGGTTGAATAAATATTATTCTATACAGATAACAAATGTGAACTGATTCTTAAGAAAAAAATATAAAAATATGCATACCATATATAGTTTATTTATAATAAAGATAAAAATATAGAAAATCTAATGATCACATGTAGTAATTTTCTAATCACTATAGGTATCTATGCAGATAAAGAAGGAATTTTGTTTGTTAATATTGTATATATCAATACAACAACTCAACTAAAGATGTATTATATGTTAATCAGGTGAGAAGATGATGTTAGCATTCATGATTGACTACATTCCATCATATAATGTAAAAAATTTCAAAATTATAAGAATTTACATTGGATGTTTAACTGGTAAAACATTTCATGAAGATAAATAGCCTAAATAATGTAGATTGTCATTGTCAAAGAAGGACTACATGGTTGATATGAGATAATGTGTTTGGATGTGGATCTCAGGGTTAGATGAAAATTTTCATTATATTATCTTTCCAGTAATATGAAAATTTATATGTCGTGTTCTATTAAACAATATAGATCATGCTTCAGATTGGTGAATACACATGTGGCCACTTGAAGATTTTACCACATATGATGTTCTTTTCATGGAATGTTTTTTTCCAAATACATATATAAATTTTAAATCAATAATATTTTTAAAAAATAAAAACATTATTTTGAACCAACTAAAACCATAATATAAATGTATAACATGAAACATTAAAATATTCAAACTAAAGAAACCATAACATATATATATTGAAACATTTAATTGAAACCTGTTTAAAAAATCAAAAAATTTAAAAAATTGATAATTTAATAATGGATTTCTATAAAAATATATTAGTGTGGATTTAATTGTTAAAATAAATGATCAAGTGAAAATAATAATGATTATTTACCCAATTTGAAACCCCCAATGTTTTTTATCCTATGTGCAAACATATCTTGTGAAAACCCATTGTATAATATCTCCATGTAGTAGTGTCAAAATTGTTTTTGACAACATTTTAAATTATATTCTATAAATATTCAAATAATGAATATGTATCATATATTTTATTAAATTACTATTCAATAAATATTATTTATAACTTATCTTCTTCAATTTCAACCAGTTAAATAATTATTAAAGATTCTTGATCATACATTTGATCTAATCTCCCCACAAACCAATATGATTCATTTTTAATTTATTCATTTCATGTATGAAAGTAATTTAGTTTTTAGTGAATATATTTGTCACTTATACCATTATTAACAATATTTTTATGATTGTTCATTGACCAATGTGCAAGGGAAAACCGATTTAATCAATTAATATATGAAAAATGTTTCATTTCAAACTAAAAATTGATGTTTTAAATAAATAAAAATTAATCAAATATTGCTTAAATATATTAAATTGATCATTTATGATAATATGAATATGTATATGGTCTTAATATATAATTATATTATACATAAAATTATTATACTTGAGGATAAATACTATAATGATGTATAAGGGGTTGTTTTACAATATCATCCTTATTCGAGATTATTTATGTCTCTTCAAACATTGGGTTAATTTTATGATCAACATATCACAATACAAATTTAATTTCCAATCTTTCTGTTTTATATAGGATATAATTTTTTCCTTTCATATTCTACATTTTATGGAATCAGGAGAATGAAAAAATGTTTTGATGGAAAAGAAATTATTTTTTCTATTTGATATAAAATCATATCTACCATACCCATATTCCCATTACAATGGTTAAAAAATATTTATAATATTATAAAATGAATGATTAAATAAATTTTTAAATAATTTTTTAAATTATAATATTTTTCTTTCAAATGAATCGTCATCTAATTTTTTTATAAAAGTAATTTTAAGAAATATGTGAAAGAAATCAAAAAATTTTCACACAAAGGAAAAATTCCATTTTCACCAACTTGATGAGAATTTTCATTGAAACATACATTTGAATGATGAATATTTCTTTTCTGGTAAGTTATTTTTCATAATAATTTTGAATTTTCTGTATTTTAAAACAGTATTTTCAAATTGAGAAGTGTCATTTCCATGAGAAATGTTCATGTGATATTTTAAATTTATTTTCCTGAATTTAAAAACCATTTGATTAATGATGTTATAAACTTTTGATATAAAATAATTAAACAATATTCAATATTTATATTGATGGAAAATAATCATTATGATATTGGCATGTGTTGGCATTCCATGTGCTATTTATTCAAATAAAAAACTTATTCATAATTATGTCATATTGAATATACTGTAATATTAATTCAATTGATTTATACATTCAACTAACTATATAATTTGTAGTGTAATGAATTATATTTTTCCTTGATGAATTTTCATTTCATTATATAAAATACAACTTAGGTATTTGGAATAAGACTTAACCGTTAATGCATGTTTTCATAAAAATGGGCCTTGTCAGTAAGAGTTTGTTATCTAAAATTATTCCTTACAAAATTATGAAATCAGTTATTGATGTAAATGTGATTATTCAATTATTTATTTTATCCCCAAATAGGATTTAAACTCATGTGATTATAAATGGAATTATTTTATTATCATTTATTCTAGCCATGTAATTCCTTCCATGATTATTTCATAATAGATTTTCATATATGAATTCCCTTAAAAAGCATATTTTATAAACTTTTAATATTGATTCTATTACCCATGATGTTTGGAAGGATAATAAGATTGTTATGAAAAGATAATGTTTTCGAAATAAATATTTTCTCTATAAAAAATAAATGGTTTTATTTTATTTTTTGAGATCTTATATGTGATTAAGGCATGTATCTGGTTTTCCAAGAATAAATAACTAAACATTCATTCAGGATGTGATCACATATATCATGTCTAATAATAATGATGTAACAACGTATTATGGAATACCACAATACTGTTTTTTACAATATTAATATGTTTTAATATGGGATTTTTTTTAATATGATGTATTACATATTTTATTTCAGTTTTTCAAAAACAAGAAATCAATGATTTCACCATACTCATCTTGAATGTGAGGTCCTCTGACATTAAAATTTCACTAATACTAATTGATTTTTTCTTTTTCAATGAAATATAATAACAAATTTGTTTAGGTTGTGAGTAGAAAATATTTTAGCCCATGTACAAGAGTAGTTTTTGAGAACGAAAAGTTTGAATGTGGAATTTATGATACTCATTTAATAGTTATATTTTTAGGAAAAAATTAAAAATTATTATTTAATTCCTTCTTTCCAAATCAATTTTCTCACTTATTTACAAAAAATTAAAAAATAATAATTCAATTATATAATTTAGAGTGATATATCTTAGTTTAATTGATAATAATCTTAAAATTTTGAGGTTATTGTATCAAAAATATATTTTAATTTAATTGTTGAAAATTATTTTTCCTTACTTAATAATTTAATATGATTGAAGGTATTTCTATTTTATTTATATTTCATTAAGAAAATAATATAAATCAACGGTACTCATCTATATTCAATCAAGATAAATTTATAAAGATTTTTAGTATTTTTCCAGGGAATAATAAAAAAAATTGTAGTTTTGAAATATATGGAGTAAAGGAAAGGGAAAACATGATATTATAGTCATGAAAAAAAATTATGGTTTCATGTTCTAATAAAATAATATGATTTTTAATTAAAAGTGAATTTCTGTCTATTTTGTTAGAATGTAAACTAATTTCCCATGATAATACAATTTTGTTCTATTTTTTCTAGTTTATTAGACGCACATAAATTAAAAATAACTTATACTATTGTTTTAAATTTTCAAATTTTAGATTCAGTTTGCAAAAAATGAATATTTACAAAAGTTCGTAACTGATGGAGAAAAAATAAATTCACAATGCAGTGGAGTATCCATTATAGAAATATCTAGCTTTTGATTAAATTATGGAATCAAACCATATTGTTAAGTAATTAATTTTTTACTATAATGAGATAATAGAAAATGACACATAGTGGTATATTTTGACTCACAATGGTTTCAATGAAGTTTCACTAAAATTGATTGTTTTAGGAAAAATTATTTCATGTTTATATCAAACGTAACCTTAGATTATAAAAATAATTAGATTTTAATTTTTTTATGGTATGGTATTATTTCGTTACATGAGAATAATCAACATAATAATTTACATCCAAATATATGCTAAATGATAACATAGAGTGGTAATAAGGTATTTTTTGATTTTATTGAAGCTATTTTTATAAAATCTAATATTATTTATATGTTTTCATACATAAATTACAAAACTCAAGGAATATTTTATGTATATTGCTACAAATTTTTGAGGATGATTAATGTGGAATAGTTGGAGGATATTGGAGTTAGATAAACCCATAAGTGGTAGATAACAATGATAGTGATGCATTATTTTGGATTTGTATAGGATGAATCATAACATAGTTATTATTAATTGTTTTTATTTAAAATGGATCACTGTATTGGTTTTCATGTGTTTTGACAAGTCCTATATTTTTATTATTTGATCCAAAATTAATTTATTCTTTAGTATATAATATTAGTAGATATAATATTCTGTTAGATGGTATAGAATAAGTGTCTTGTTGCTGAATATAATTGTTTCAATGATCAATGTGATAAAGTTGATATGATACATTATTTTTCAATAATTAAATATTCATTTTGATGATAAAATTACCATATATTTTTATATCATAAATATTAATGATATTAGGTTAATGAGAAAATAAATTTTATTACAAGAAACATACACACACATTATATGAAGGATAAACTCTACTCTTTATAATCAATTTTTTCATCTAGTTAATCAAAATAAAAAATATGATATCATTCGATGATGGTTTTTGTGCCATTATTTTTAAATTGGTAACCTTGAATATTTTTTTATAATATTTCATTATGCGGATATAAAAATTAAATATAAAAAATCATTTTACTACCATCATAATATATTTTATCGAAGAATAATAATGTCTGAAAATTAAGTTGTGTTTATCTAAATCATTGATGATGTCTAATTAATGAATAATACAAAAATAATTCAATTAACTCTTTCACCACACTGACCACCCAAGAAAATTAATTCTCTTGTGGGACCCCAATACATTTAGTTTTCAATTATTATATAATAACACCTCAAACATACTCATAAATTACAAATCATGATCATTATTTTAAATATCACAATGTTGTTTTGAAAAAAACAATTTGCTCTCATGTTGCATTATAAATTATGTTTTATAAATACACAATAAAAATCAATCAAACATGTTAATATAAAACCAAATTCAAACTTAATAAGGAATTAAAATTTTAAATAATCTATTATTTTGGATGGAAAACATGAAATACTTTTTTATTTAAGATATTCATTAACTATACTAATACATTTCACGAGCTAATAAATTTACATCTATCATTTTCTAAAAAACTATGATCTTTTTTATTGACCTAATATATGGTTATCATCTTTAATGTGAACATAGAATCTATAAATTCATTCTATGAACCATAGTTATCAACATGTGAATTTTACATAACTTCATCATATTCCTTTTCTTTCAATTTATATAAAATGTTTTTCATACATTTATCCAAGGAATATTTTTTATATCCCTGAATCACATAATTATTTTTAACCTCTAAATAATTAATTTATCACAAATCAAGAAACAATAATTTAATGTTTATACAAAATATAAAAACTCATTAAAAACCAGTGAATCATCAAAACATGAATGTATTCATTTTAGGATTAAAATGGAAGAGTTATATAATAACCGCATAACCAAATAGAGTAACACATATAAGAGTATATAAAATCTATAATTAAGGAATGATATATTATAATTCATTTGACATATAGGATTGTATCTAAACTAAACATATATTAAATTACTTCAAGGTATCACTTTAATGGGAATGAAATGTAATTATTAATAAATATTTTTTTCAATAGAATATATTATATATGATGTATAGATAAAACATTTTAGTTTGTGTCATGGATATATTTTAACTATAGTCATTTAATTTATAGATTAATATAATCCATGATAACACTTTTTATTCAATGACATTATTTCTGTTCTATTTTGGATAATGATTAACTATATAAATAATTCAAAAGGATGTTATCTGAAATACCATAATTTGGTTATTATAAAATTTTAAAAATCATTTTTATAAGTCTATGGTCTGGATAAATATAAAATTCATTTTTATTAATGGATATTGAAAAATAATGTTGTGGTTGAAAAATAATGGTTCTGTATGATTGAATGAATATCAATCATTGATGAGATTAATGATCAATAATGAATTTAGAAAATTATTTTAGAGAGTATGAATAATGTGTTCTTAAATAAGATTTGGTTTGGATGAAATATAGTAGTTTTGGGAAATAATTTATTAAAAAGAGTTAAACTTATAGAAAATTACTTCAGTTTTCATTCATATTATATATTTATATATATAAATTATGAAATATATTTAAAATTTGTTTATCCCATTTAATTGTATATAATGAGACTGTATTTAATGAATATTGTTGATGAATAAAAATAATACGTATGAAATATTAAAATATAGTACTCTTATAAATATATATATATATATATATGAATAAATTTCTATTCATAAGAGGTTGTCCATATAGAGAATACTTTTGAAAATTTTAAAAGAGTATTCAACTACTATTTGTAATTTGAGGGAGATGATAACCATTGACATACATGTATAATGTGATTATTGAGAAGAATATATTATGGTGTAACATTGGAGAACTAATATATTAATGGTGTATTAATTAATATATATTTGTATTTTTGTAATTTGATGAATTATGAGTGAAGAAATAAATTTATTATTAGTGATAAATGAGGAATAGAATACCTAATAATTGTTTTTTATAGAAGTTATATTTATTCATATATTTATAACTAAAAATTGAAAATTTAATCATTTTTTACTTGATTAAGCCACCACAACATCGCATGTGTACCTACTTATTTCTAGAGGATTTTGTAAATTTAAATGGATGCATATCCATTTTTTGAGATGATTTATTCTCTTTAACACTGAAGTAGTATATGAATGTTTTTGGTCAAAAGTATTAGTATGAAAATATATTGAATAGTAAAATTGATAAAATTTAACTTCCAAAATAATTATGTTACCTTTATTTTGAGGTATTCTCCTATAATATCATAATTCTATGTGTTGTAAAATATGTAAAAATGAAAATCTATACTGAAAATCCTATGAAGCATCCATATATGGAATAATATGAATATAATAATTAGTAATAAACTCATTCAAAAAATCTGAAAGTCCGAATAAAAAATAAAGTGTTAAAGGAGGAATATCTGGAGTGTGATTACCTATAGAAAATATCCTTATAAAACCATTAAAATCATTTCCTATATTTCCAATTAAAATATCTGAATTTTTCATCCAAACAAAGACACCATTTGGTATGAGATCCCATGATCTGGTGCCTTACCATTCATGTATCACTATATTATGGATCTGTATAAATCACATAATAGAATTTAAAATTATTTATAATTTCATACCCAATACATGGCGACCACTAATCCCAAAAAAATCTTCTATAATATCAATTATTTTAAAAAACAATATAATTTATTGTAATATAAAAGTAATCAACATGATTCATAAATAATACAAAACATGTATAATAGTATTGGAAAACAATGATTTGTTATAATAAGTTGATAGAACCCTTCATTACAATCTATGATCCCAAAATATATTTCAATAAAAATTAATATAATGGATTCACTATGAAATAATTATACCACAAGGGAAATTAAACACTATAAATTAAATTTAGGGAAACTATTTGTCCATCCTATTAGAATATGGTAATGGGGTATAATAGTACATAGTATCTAATATCACATTCCATTTTATCAAAAAATTGGTCATCATGGTTTTAGTAGAATTAATAATATATAATCACAAAATACCTATTTTAAATTCATAAATTAATAATTAGATCACATGAATATATTACTACCACTAAAAATCATGAATTCAACAAAAATTCCTAATTAAAATATTCAATGAAATAACAGATAAATAGATGAATCAATATTAATATTCATGTAGATAAAAACTAAACTAATAGTATGATTTCAATAATTATTCATTTTTTTAATTACAAAAGTGTAATGAATCTAAATAATCCAATAAAATTTAAAGTAAACACTAAAACCCCATTATTTCATGTTTTTATGATAATTCTTATTCATATTATGAAAATTGTTATCCCCACAAGAAAATTAACTTATAATAATTCCATATTAATGTAATAAAAACAATTTAATTTGAATATCAAATCAATATATCATTGATAGATTACATACTACTATACTATGAATGATATGATGGGAAATTGACTAATTTTTTTTAATTATTATTTCATAATCATGTATAACGAAAAAATAACATTCCTAATTTATTATACAATGTTAAATTAAGGGAAAATAGAATTCAAGAGTCAATTCTATGAGAATGTACAACTCTGGAAAAATTATGGGCCTCCATACCTTTATGACACAATGATTATGTAAATTTAACCCAATATATGTAGATATAACATAACATTTATTTCCATTATAATAAATTACAAATGAGGGATTATATGAATCATGAAACTATAGTTACCACATTAAAAATATAAAATAATTTTGGTGGTCCTACTATAAATGATATTTTATATTCGAATAATAGTTTGAATTTTTTCCAAGGTGATATATATTATAATAAAATTGATTATGGACAAAATCCACCAATAATTAAGATTTTCCACAACTCCAATACCCTCATATAAATTCATTTAATTTTTTTTAGATAATAAAAATTATAAATACCAATGAACCTTTTGTCAGAGTTATTAGGGTATGATTATGTATTGAAGGGAACATTTTATATAAAAACATTAACTCTTTTTTTCAATATTCTAAATTAATAGATTTATTAAATACTTATAGGAATAAATTTTTCAATTAGATTATAACTTTTATGTGGTGAAGATAATATAATTTTGTGATAAAGTGTGTCATATAACCTCATGTGAACCTCCCATCATGTAAACATCTTCTTACTAGAAGAAATGTTATAGGGGTTCAGTGGGGAAATTGTACGATCAGTAATTATATCTATACATAATAAGAATTATGAATATAAAAAAATAGAGTGTCATATAAAAGATTAAATAATAAATATTTTATAAAAAAATTTACTCATGTCATATGTATAAATAAAATATAAATCAAATATGGTAGGAAAACCAATATTATATTATTTATAAGGAGATAATGAATTGAGCCTTATCAGATCCTCAGGAGTCCTTCTCAGTTCCAATAACATCTATATGTTATATGAATAGTCTATCTACTATATGTCTCTAGAAATTATATTGATATTGAATCCATAAATTTTCACATACAATGAGATGATTTTATACAGTGTGATTAAAAACCCATTTCGGAAACCAGAAATTAATATTTTACATTAGAGAAAAAGTAAAAAGACGATTTAATTTATTATAATAAAGGAATAGAAAATTAGAAATAAATTTTCTCAAAGATTGTTTGTGCTAAAAAAGGTTCCAAAATCACAATTTATTCTTTCACTACCTCAATATTTACTGATTAATCAAAAAGGATTTCAGAAGAGTCAATGATTTGGACACATGGTTAGTTAATATGTCTGACAAATTTTCCAATTCTATTACTCATAATGGTATAAAATGTCACTAAATCCTTTCTATATCATGTGTTACAACTCATGATCTTCATATACTATCCTATTCATTGATCATGAATATATCCAATCATATCCAATATATATATTGGGTCAATATATGAGGCATCCAAACCCCGAATGTCACTACCCAGGGTATATCATCAATTCCTTATTTTCCATACCATGTTTTTAGGTATATCATAATCATCATCACACATCATGCCCATGTGACCAATAATTGATTAACTATATCATAATGTGAAACCTATTTTGACTACAAAAAGAAACAACTCTAAAAGCATGGAATTTACACATATCAAGGAAGATCAAATAGGTAATAACATGACATATGATTTTGAGGATCATAAGAAACGTACATGCACATTTGATAAAAAGAAAACAATGGATAACAATCTTTATAAGAATACTCATGGAACAAAACATATTATATGGTAATATAGGAAATACGCGCACACACACATGTTATTACTCTCAAAAAGGGTTAATAAATATAAACCAGTACAAGTATCAAATCATGTAAAAAAGTGTATAAAAGTGTCGATGTTTTTATGGAAAAACCCACATTATCATGTAGAAAACC
The DNA here is from genome assembly GCA_963277665.1 of Viscum album. Lineage (NCBI taxonomy): Eukaryota > Viridiplantae > Streptophyta > Magnoliopsida > Santalales > Viscaceae > Viscum > Viscum album. Next base: position 1,275,303,107 of record OY728141.1, on the reverse strand, counting down.
AACCTTGAACATATTGATAGACAATAACTGATTCACACCATATTTCAACTAGACTGACCCAGAATCTCAATAATCCCTACAGATGACACCAAATAAAAAATCAATGTTATATTCTGCTATTATATAATATTTCAATCCATTATATAATGGTTAATAGAAACTGATAACTCTAAATCCACCAACAAAAATAGAATCAGGGATTACTCAAAAATGATGTTTTTGTCACTCTAGATCCATAATCATTTTAATGAAAATCCTATAGTTAAATGATATATAGAATTAAAAACCATAGATATAGAAATATAATCCTATCAATATTATTTTTCATGAGGGATGAAGTTTTTATTTAGAAGAATCCCAAAATAATATCAGTTCATGGGTAACATATGGAAACACATAGTCATTAATACTCTTGTATCCACTAGAGGAAAGAGAATATTTTGAGTAATTGTTAAAGGATTATATGTGGGGTCTTTATATAAAATTGTTATATCAATATGAAATAATAATGTTTTATGAAAACTATTATTGTCTGTTACAGTGGTTTTTTAGAAACTAATTTCACTTGCACAGGTTTTGGTCTCATGGTTAGAAAAATTGCGTGGAGACCATTCATGTCATTTGTACAAATTCTAGTAACACCTATGGTTTGTTCACCAAAATTTTAAAATAATGTGCGAAAAATATTTTTCTCCACTAATGGGTGTAAGTTAGTTTTTCAAGAAAGGATGAATTTCTTGTTATGACATGTGCCTTAACATTGTGCAACCCCAAATTATTTGACCACTATGAACATGTTTTCCTGGAGAGTTATCTTAGTAGATAAAAACATCCTCATTTCTTAAACCATTAAGAATTATTCAAAAATTATTTAAAGGAAACCATTAAACAATGTACAATATCTAAATTTATTCATAGTTATAAAATATATGATTAACTGTCAAAATAAACATGTAAAAAACATTAAAAACTATGGTTGATTAAATACCCACCTTTATAGACTTATAATCGTTGAGAGTCATGTATAATAATTTTAGATGTGAAATATAGACCACTGAACTAAAAGATTAGACTCACACTCCCATGATTCCTCTTAAATCTATTCATGACACTATAGGGTTCAATCATGTAGTAATGTATTTCTACAGAACACCTTCATGTCTCGTTCTAAAATAAACACTGATAATTCATCAAATTATGTGTATGTGTATAATTAAATATTCTCCTAATCAAAAATATTCGTTGGATCTGGAATGTAAGTCCAGATTTGAGACACATGAAACACAGTTTTCATACATCATTTAAAATTTCGATGGACGATATTGTAATCTACAGTCTTGAAATTCATATAAATCCTAAAAAATCCTTCAAATCAAGTATATATCAGTCCTTTTTCTTGAAAATGTTGATTTCCTAATAGATGAGTCTCCTACAGGAAAACATTATCACTTATAGTGATTTCTAAAGGATTTCTCAACCAGTTAGTATAATATTCCTATGTAATATGAGTTGTGGCCACCCACCTCCTTTTCCAATTCTCTCTATTCAATGGATCCTAAGGTATACATTTACATACCATAACTACCACACTCTATTAATGCCCATATATATTTTAATGACAAAGAGGCCATAAATTTCAATAAATAGACCACCAAAAATGCTATTGTTTTGGAAGAAAAATAAAAACTCGAGATGATAAAATAATTATCAACTGTAATTTAGGACCCATTCCTAGATAATGTCATCAAGGATTTGAATCATCATAGCATTTTGATCATCACAAGGCATATGATACAAATTACTCTGTTTCAGTAGAAAACATAAATCCTTCTGCACGACCTTCCAAAAACTCAGTGTTGAAATGTTATCTATGAAATAAATAGTTTGAGGTAACTATATGTAATAATATAATCATTTATACTGTCACAACCCGCCCTCTGGGTCCGTGCCGTGACTACCCTAAGCCCGCCTTCCATAGGCCAGGGGCTGGCGACTAGCACCAAGGCGTAAATCCCAGTAAAAAGGGAAGGCATTGCCTTTGTAAAGTAAACAGACACCACAGAGTAAGCAAGCGGAAAGTAAACACTAAGAAAAACCAGAGTACAACTGAAAGTGAGGAAAAGTAAATGGGCCAGTATACAAACCCAAACTGAAAGTAAAGTACAACTCGAATGGGAAAACAGCAACTGAAAAGTAAAAGCCGCTACACCGGGTTGTCCACTGGAAATCCCACCTGAATGGTGGGTACAGATAGCTCCACTGCTCCACGGGTCCCGCCGTCCGCTCCGAGCACGTCCCGTCCAGTGGTCCACCTCCAGGTATCGTCCTGCTCTGCAAGCCTCAGCTATGATCAACGATGTCCGTCGTCTGCAACCAACACAACGTAGTGCGGGAAAAGCCCATGCAGGGGTGAGTATAATCTACTCAGTAGGGACCCCAAGACCCCTGAAGGTCTCTCAAATCCACAAAGGATAAACCACGAAGAAAGGTGCAATCACGAAGTAACAACCGACACTGCTTAGGTATATGCCCATACATATACCTAAGTCATCAATTCAAATATGCTCCAACCTATGAGCCCAAGTACAACTCATTCCATGCAGGAAAGTAATCGTATTCCACACAGGAAAACAAAACGTAATCCACACAGGATAGCACAACACAATCCACACAGGAAAACAACAGGATTCAGCTCACAAAGGTATACATCTTCGAAAGACGATAATGATGATCTCTGATCCATATAAGTCGTCGGACCCACGAAGGATCGATAGGTAACTAACCCCCGCCAAAGACCCGCATAGGATCGGGCCCACGTAGGACCTGTAGGCGCTGGTTCACACAGGACCGCTGAGCGCAAAGACCCACACAGGATCGGACCCACACAGGATCGGGCCCACACAGGACCTGTAGCACTGATCCACGTAGGATCGCTGAGTGCTGAAGTCGTCGTCGTCGAATCCACACAAGATCTCTGTACTATCGTCGTCGCAGTCACAGTAGCAGTAGTAGCAGTAGTAGTCATAGTAACAGTCGCAGCCAGCACTAGGGTTCCCGCACACAGCAAGCTCGTTCGGAGGGTCTGCTCCACGAGCTGAGAGGCTGATACATCAACTGTCACAATGTCCGGAGTTGATGTATCCAAAAGTTCTGTATCGTCAACAGGAACTCAACGCAACAGATGGCGCGTCGATCAGACGCCCGGTCTAACAGTTATTGGCATTTTCGTCCCCGGGGCCCAGTTGGTTTTTAAGGCAAAAACAACCCGACCGTACTCCACCTGCTTCCAAACCTCGGGCGGAGTATGCCAAAAGATCCGTCTCACTAAGAGGAACACAACAAAGCTGACGGCAAGTCAATCGGACGTCCGTAGCTCAAGATATGAGCGTTTCCGCTCCGAAGGCCCGGTTGGTTTCGTGAACGAACCAACCCGGCCGAACCCAAAGTATTCCGAAACTTTGAGTGCGATACCGAAACGACCGTCTCGATCCAAGGATCACGTTTCCGCAGACGTTTCATGAATCGGAGGTCCGTGGCTCAAGTTATGTCCAAAAGACCGAAACCGATTCGAAACGGGGGGTCCGGGTCCGGGCCGACCCAGCCCAACCCCCCCTGGGTCGCGGATTGGGATGGCGGCGCGGCATAAGTGCCGCGCCCTTTTGGAATCCGGCCCCCCTCATGGGGGCCTGCTTGAAGAAACCGGGGGGCCACCTGCCCCCCTCAACGAAACCGCCCCCCAATTAAATGGGGGGGGGGCTTTGGTGCTGGTCGGGGGATTAATTTCCCCCGGAATTTGACCATCCGGCCATCTACCTGGCCGGCCGGTTTTTCTCCAACGGGACCGGTAAACCGGTCCCCTTTTTCCGGCTTCCGACGCCGGTGGCCCGGCCGCCGGTCTTCTCATCCCGCCGCGGTCCGGAACCGGCCGCGGTGTTCGTCGTCCGGCATAGTACGACGACACAGCGCCCCTCCGCCGCACCTTCGATTCCCCTTGACGCGGCACGACGGCGTCGCGTTCTTGATGATTCTTCCACGGCGCGGCGCGACGGCGTCGCGTTCTATAATCGTACGATTATCCACGTGGTGCGACGACACCACGCCACCTTGTTTCCATCCGCAAGATAAATCAACAAGAACGATGGAGGGGGTTCGGCCGTGTTCATGTGGTCCGGCCCCCTCACGTTAAATGATAACACAACTTAAATATCCTCACGTTAATCATGCTAGAACCACGAACAAGAATAAATAATTAAACAAAAATCAACAACCCCTACCTTGGGTATAGGTTCGAAGATTTGGCAACATCCCGCAGAAGACAACGTCGCGGAGGTCGGGCGTCACGGTAATCGTTCGTCAAATCCGATGACGAAGAGGTACGTCCGAAGAGGTACGTCGTTGGTGAATCTTCTTATGTCGACGAAGGGAGTCCGAGGAGGAATCGGTGTTCCCTCTCGTTGACACGGAAGACGAAGAAGAGAGGAGCGGCGTTCTTCGTCGGAGCTTGAGCGTTCTTCGTCAAAGCTTGAGCGTTCTTCGTCAAAGCTTGAAGAAGAAGGAAAAGCTCTCAAAAGCTCTCAAGATGTCTAAACAAAAACTAACCAAATAAAATAAGATTGAGACTTATTTTATTCACAAATTTAACAAATGAATTTCAAAGGTTTGAAATTCAAAAAGGATAACTCCAAAATTAAATAACAATTGTCATGTCATTTAAAGAGGGGTTAAGGGAGTTTGGGAGAAGATGAAAAGTTTAGGGTTCGTGTGGGCCCCACCACACTTAATCCTCTCAAGGGAGGTTAAGTGGGTGTGGGTCCCACCCCTAACTTCCTTTGAGAGAAGTTATCTAACAAGTTTAAATAAAAGTTTGTAATCCACAATTTTTATTTAACTTATTCTAAACTCCCAAAAACTAACTCTCATCCCGAAAGAAACGCAACCTCAGAAAAGGTCTCCTTAGGCGAAAATCGGCGCTGCGAGTTTATCGGTGCCCTCAGATTTCAATTCCGAGCACCGGATCAAAAGTTAGGAAAACCCGCTCGTTCGTTCACTGAACGTACCCGAGCCAAACTTCGGAAATTGATTCCGGGCACACCGGGCCTCAGAATCAAGTGCCGTCAGAAACCGCGCTCTTGTAAAATTCCAAAGAAAATTAAGAAAAAATTTCCCTTGAATTTTACGGGTCTTTACATTACTCCCACCTCAGGGCTTTACGTCCCCGTAAAGATACATCAAAAACTAGGGAAACAAATGAGGGTACTGAGCACGCATCTGAGCCTCCTGCTCCCATGTGCTCTCCTGGAGATTCCCGTGCTGCCATCTGATGCGTACAAGAGGAATCGATTGCCCATGCAGGACCCACTCCTGTCGATCCTCTATCTCCACCGGGACCTCCATAAAAGTCACCCCATCGTCAACGTCAAGCTGCCCATGGTCAATGATATGCGTCGGGTCGTGCACGTATCTCCTCAGCTGGGATACGTGGAAGACGTCGTGCACCCGGTGCAACTGAGGTGGCAGAGCCAGGCGATAAGCCACCTCGCCAACCCTGCTGAGGACTTGGAAGGGTCCGATGAAGCGCGGAGATAACTTTCCGCCTCGGCCATATCTCCGAATACCATGTCGAGGTGAGACCCGCAAGAAGACGTGGTCTCCATCCTCGAACTCTAATGGCCTCCGCCTCCTGTCAGCATATGACTTCTGCCGGCTCTGAGTTGTCCTCATCCGCTCCTGGATGACCTGGACCTTCTCTGTCGTGGCCTGGACCATCTCCGGTCCCACAAGTGCTGACTCCCCAGGGTCTGTCCAGCACAAAAGAGATCTACAAGGTCGGCCGTACAACGCCTCGTACGGTGCCATTCCGATGGTGGAGTGGTAGCTGTTGTTGTATGCAAACTCCACCAAGGGTAGGTGGTCCTCCCATCTACGACCAAAGTTGAGGACACATGCGCGGAGCATGTCCTCAAGAGTCTGAATGGTCCTCTCTGTCTGACTATCCGTTTGTGGGTGAAATGCTGTGCTCAGACGTAGCTGCGTCCCGAATGCCTCTTGTAACCCCTTCCAAAGCCGGGAAGTAAAGCGAGCATCTCGATCGGAGACGATAGATGATGGCACACCGTGGAGCCGCACAATCTCCTGAACGTAGAGACGTCCCAAACTCTCCACTGAGCCCTGCTCTCTAATGGGTAAGAAGTGTGCCGACTTGGTGAGTCGGTCAACAATCACCCAGATGGAGTCGTGACCTCTGGAAGTGCGTGGAAGTCCAGTCACGAAGTCCATAGATATGCCGTCCCACTTCCACTACGGAACCTCCAAGGGCTGTACCAAGCCTGCTGGTACCTGATGCTCTGCCTTAACCTACTGGCAGGTGAGGCATCGAAAAACGAACTCTGCTACTGCCTTCTTCTTGCCCGTCCACCAGTGCTGTCGTCTGAGGTCCTGGTACATCTTTTCCACTCCAGGATGTACCGCCAAAGGAGAAGTGTGAAACTCTCTCAGAAATTCATCTCGCAAAGAGACTGGTACCATGGTACGTCCTCTGAAAAGGATGTCGTGCTCTGCTCCAAGGGAGAAACCACCAGGTGCCTGTCCCGAGGATATCTGTGCATGCCGTGTCTCACAGTCAGTGTCCCCACGCTGTGCCTCCCTGACTCGCTGCAGTAGTGGAGGAGTGACTGTGAGAGACTGATGGAAGGCTGCTCAATCTCTATCCACGAAGGATATCTGCAAAGGGGCTAGTTGCTCCGTCGCCTCCTCAAGTAGCTGAATGCCCGTCCTCCTGCTAAGGGCATCAGCTACTACGTTCCCCTTCCCAGGAGTATAGACTATCTCAAAGTCATAGTCCTGGAGGAACTCGAGCCATCGCCGTTGTCTCAGGTTCAGGTCCTTCTGCGAGAAGATATACCCGAGGCTCTGATGATCGGAAAAGACTGTAAAGCGCTCGCCCATCAGGTAGTGTCGCCATGTCTTCAGAGCGAAGACCACTACTGCTAACTCCAGGTCATGGGTAGCATAGTTCTGCTCATGCGACCTCAACTGACGTGATCCATAGGCGATCACTGCCCGCTCCTGCATCAGAACACATCCGAGTCCAGTCCCTGATGCATCGCAGTAGACTACATACCCTACTCCCTCCTCGGGCAACCTCAAGATAGGTGCACTAGTCAATCTCTGTCTCAGCTTCTGGAAGCTCTGCTGACATCTGTCTGACCACACGAAGGGTTTCCCCTTCTTCGTCAAAGCTGTGAGTGATTCCGCAACTCTAGAGAAGTCTGGCATGAATCTCCGATAGGATCCAGCTAGTCCCAAGAATCTCCGAAGCTCAGTCACGCTCCTGGGTGGCTCCCAAGCTAACACAGCCTCAATCTTCATGGGATCCACTGCAACTCCCGCCTTAGAGATAACGTGTCCTAAGAAGTGGACCTCACGTATCCAGAACTGGCACTTCGAGAGCTTACCATAAAGCTGGTGCTCTCGGAGTGTGTCTAGTACAACTCGCAAGTGATAGGCGTGCTCCTCCTCAGTCGTAGAGTAAATCAGAATGTCATCGATGAAGACCACGACAAACCGATCGAGGTATGGCTGAAAGATCCTGTTCATGAGAGCCATGAACACTGCTGGAGCATTGGTTACACCGAATGTCATAACAAAGAACTCATAGTGGCCATACCGACATCTGAAGGCCGTCTTCTGCACATCCTCGTCTCTGACTCTGATCTGATGATAGCCTGACCTGAGGTCTATCTTCGAGAACCATCGTGCTCCCTTGAGCTGATCAAAGAGGTCATCAATCCTCGGTAGCGGATACTTGTTCCTCACTATCACCTGGTTCAGGCGACGATAGTCAACACAAAGTCGCAAGCTCCCGTCCGCCTTCTTGGCGAACAAAATCGGGGAAGCCCAGGGTGAAACACTGGGTTGGATGAACCCCTTGCCCTGCATGTCCTCCAACTGTACCCGTAGCTCTCGAAGCTCGGCGGGGGCCATCCGATATGCTGGAGTGGATATCGGGGCTGTCCCGGGGTACAAGTCAATAGAAAAGTCTACCTCTCTGCGAGGAGGTAGCCCTGGAACGTCGTCGGGAAAAACATCCGCAAACTGATCCACCACTGCAGGAAAACTAGGACTCCGCACGTCAACTGCTCCAAGGATGAGGCTAGACAACTGATGAGTAATGGGCTGTCCTCTCCTCCACGGAAGTCCATCCTGTGCTGCTAAGGCTCCCTTCTCGCCGGTGAAGGTGAACCTGCTCCCGTCGGTGCGTACACATCGCACCTTGCGCCTAAAACAGTCAATCTGTGCATGGACCGTAGATAGCCAATCCATGCCCAAGATGACGTCGTAAGGCCTCGACGCTGCTACAAGAAGATCCCAGCCGAAGCTCTCGCCTACTAGAGTAAGCTCACACTACCGGCACCAGTGCGTAATCATCGAGTCTGCTCCCGTAGGAGTCTCTAGCCGTAAGGATCGATCCAACGGCTCTGTCGGAATCTCTGAGCTCCGAAAAAGGGCAGCGACTATGAAAGAGTGACTCGCTCCTGTGGCTATAAGAACTACAGCAAGGGTGGAATAGACACAGATAGTACCTCGAATCATCTCGGGTGCGCCGTGGTCGTAGGCCTCTGCTGCCTGGAGCTGTGCATGTCTCTGCCCGCCATCTCCCTATGGTCGGGGTGGACCTCCTGGTGGTGCTGGTGGCAGAGCCTCAAAGCGTCGCCCACCACCGGCTGCTCGTCCAGCTCCTCTGCCTCGTCCGCCTCCTCCCTGCGGACCGCCACGGTCGACCCTCTGCCTCTGCCTCGATGGTCCCTCAACCGACTGCTGCTCCTCAGCACGGTGGGTCGGGCAGTCACGAGCCATGTGACCCTGCCCGCTGCACGAGTAGCACTGTCTGCCTCTCGAAAGACTGACTCCTCGCTGTGTGCCCTGCACTGCTAAGCCAGTGCCCTGAGGTCGTCTGCCCGAAGGTCTGGTCTATCTGGACCCATGAGTCATCCGTCGAATGCCTGCTGCAGATGACTCTACCACGTGCCGCCCTGCGGTGGGTCGCTATGCTGGTGTAGACTCAGCAAGGAAGCTCTCGATCAGAAGTGCTCGCTCCAGTACTCCTGTCCGAGTCGGTATACTGAGGGAGATCAGCGATGGCCGGATCTCGTGTCTCAAACTCTGCTCGAAGGTCCGGGCCCGGAAGAATGGGTCTCGTACCATGTCGGTCGAGTAGCGCGAGATCAGTAAATCTCGCCGAGTACTGAGCGACCGTCATGCTGCCCTGCCGTAGTTGAAGAAGCTCCTGGATACGTACCACACGAAGGGTGGCTGGGACGAACTCCGAGTGGAAGAGGCTCTCAAAGTCCGTCCAAAGTAGAGATGCCTCATCGTGCACCTGGAGCATCAAGCTCCACCATCGTCCGGCTGCTGCATGAAGTAGGCTCGCAGCGAGGATCACCATGAGGTCTGCTGGTGTCCTCACTAGCCTAAACACACGTACCACTGCCTCCAGCTAGTCCTCGGCTGCCTGGGGATCCGTCTCCCCGCGAAACCTGGGCGATCGCTAGCGCTGAAACTCATGCAGTGCGCTGATGCGACGTGCATCGTCAGCGGCTGGTGCTGGAAGTATCGTTGGCTCGACGGGTAGAGCTACCGCCGGTGCCACTGCTGACAAAGGGCCCTACACCGAGGCCTCGTCGCTCGGTGGGCTGTCGTCATGCTTGACTCTCGGAACCCTAGCTGGCTGCCGTCGTGGGGCCATCCTGAAAAGGAAACAGGTGCGCCATGGTCAGAACAGTATACCTGGTGAGCTGATATAAGTAATCACAAAGAAAACTTTGAAACACACACGCAATCAATGTTTTTGTGCATTTAGTCAGAAATCAGAAGTCAGGGTCCTGTTGTATGGATACGTCAGCCGCCGCACCAACACTGGACTCCCTGGACTGATAACCACACTCACTACGCTAAACATTATTGCTTCACATAGAAAAGATCAGAGTTCGCGGTAGAACCGAACTCCTCTGATACCAATTTGTCACGACCCACCCTCGGGGTCCGTGTCGTGACTACCCCAAGCCCGCCTTCCATAGGCCAGGGGCTGGCGACTAGCACCAAGGCGTAAATCCTGGTAAAAAGGGAAGGCATTTCCTTTGTAAAGTAAACAAACACCACAGAGTAAGCAAGCGGAAGGTAAACACTAAGCAAAAGCAGAGTACAACTGAAAGTGCGGAAAAGTAAATGGGCCAGTATACAAACCCAAACTGAAAGTAAAGTACAACTCGAAAGGGAAAACAACAACTGAAAAGTAAAAGCCGCTACACCGGGCTGTCCACTGGAAATCCCACCTGAAGGGTGGGTACAGATAGCTCCACTGCTCCACAGGTCCCGCCATCCACTCCGAGCACGTCCCGTCCAGTGGTCCACCTCCAGGTACCGTCCTGCTCTGCAAGCCTCAGCTAAGATCAACGCTGTCCGTCGTCTGCAACCAACACAACGTAGTGCGGGCAAAGCCCGTGCATGGGTGAGTATAAGCTACTCAGTAGGGACCCCGAGACCCCTGATGGTCTCTCAAATCCACAAAGGATAAACCACGAAGAAAGGTACAATCACGAAGTAACAACCGACACTGCTTAGGTATATGCCCATACATATACCTAAGTCATCAATTCAAATATGCTCCAACCTCCGAGCCCAAGTACAACTCAGTCCACACAAGAAAGTAAACGTATTCCACACAGGAAAACAAAACGTAATCCACAGAGGATAGCACAACACAATCCACACAGGAAAAAAATAGGATTCAGCTCACACAGGTATACATCTTCGAAAGACGATAAAGATGATCTCTGATCCATCTAAGTCGTCGGACCCACGAAGGATCGATAGGTAAATAACCCCCGCAAAAGACCCACACAGGATTGGGCCCACGTAGGACTTCTAGGCGCTGGTTCACACAGGACCGCTGAGCGCAAAGACCCACACAGGATCGGACCCACACAGGATCGGGCCCACACAGGACCTGTAGCACTGATCCACGTAGGATCGCTGAGTGCTGAAGTCATCATCGTCGAATCCACACAGGATCTCTGTACTGTCGTCGTCGCAGTCATAGTAGCAGTAGTAGTCACAATAACAGTCACTGCCAGCACTAGGGTTCCCGCACACAGCAAGATCGTTCGGAGGGTCCGCTCCACGAGCCGAGAGGCTGATACATCAACTGTCACAAAGTCCAGAGTTGATGTATCCAAAAGTTCCGTATCGTCAATAGGAACTCAACGCAACAGACGGCGCGTCGATCGGACGCCCGGTCTGAGAGTTATTGGCATTTTCGTCCCCGGGGCCCGGATGGTTTTTAAGGCAAAACCAACCCGACCGTACTCCACCTGCATCCAAACCTCGGGCGGAGTATGCCAAAAGATCCGTCTCACTATGAGGAACACAACAAAGCTGACGACACGTCAATCGGACGTCCGTAGCTCAAGATATGAGCGTTTCCACTCCGAAGGCCCGGTTGGTTTTGTGAACGAACCAACCCGGCCGAACCCAAAGTATTCCGAAACATTGAGTGCGATACCGAAACGACCGTCTCGATCCAAGGATCGCGTTTCCGCAGACAGTTCGTCAATCGGAGGTCCGTGGCTCAAGTTATGGCCAAAAGACCGAAACCGATTCGAAGCGGGGGGTCCGGGTCCGGGCCGACCCGGCCCGACCCCCCCGGGGTCGGCCCGAACCGGGGCGACCCGACCCGGGTCCGACCCGGCCCGGCCGGCCGGCCGGCGGCACGGCGGCGCGGCGGCCTGGTGCCGCACGGAGGCAGCGCGTGGGGGCTAAGCCCCCGCTTGTTTGGGATGGCGGCGCGGCATAAGTGCCGCGCCCTTTTGGAATCCGGCCCCCCTCGTGGGGGCCTGCTTGAAGAAACTGGGGGCCGCCTGCCCCCCTCAAGGAAACCGACCCCCAATTAAATCGTGGGGGGGATTTAGTGATGGCCGAGGGATTAATTTCCCCTGGAATTTGACCATCCGGCCGGCCACATGGCCGGCCGGTTTTTCTCCAACGGGACCGGTAAACCGGTCCCCTTTTTCCGGCTTCCGAAGCCGGCGGCCCGGCCGCCGGTCTTCTCGTCCCGCCGCGGCCCGGAACCGGCCGCGGTGTTCGTCGTCCAGCACGGTGTGACAGCACCGCACCCCTCCACCGCGCCATCGATTCCCCTTGACGCGGCGCGACGGCGTCGCGTTCTTGATGATTCTTCCACGGCGCAGCGCGACGGCATCACGTTCTATAATCGTACGATTATCCGCGTGGTGCGACGGCACCACGCCACCTTGTTTCCATCCGCAAGATAAATCAACAAGAACGATGGAGGGGGTTCGGTCGTGTTCATGCGGTCCGGCCCCCTCACGTTAAATGATAACACAACTTAAATATCCTCATGTTAATCATGCTAGAACCACGAACAAGAATAAATAATTAAACAAAAATCAACAACCCCTACCTTGGGTATAGGTTCGAAGATTTGTCAACGTCCCGCGGAAGACAACGTCGCGGAGGTCGGGCGTCACGGTAATCGTTCGTCAAATCCGATGACAAAGAGGTACGTCCGAAGAGGTACGTCTTTGGCGAATTTTCTTATGTCGACGAAGGGAGTCCGAGGAGGAAGCGGCGTTCCCTCTCGTTGACACGGAAAACGAAGAAGGGAGGAGCGGCGTTCTTCGTCGGAGCTTGAGCGTTCTTCGTCAAAGCTTGAGCGTTCTTCATCAAAGCTTGAAGAAGAAGGAAAAGCTCTCAAAAGCTCTCAAGATGTCTAAACAAAAACTAACCAAATTAAATAAGATTGAGACTTATTTTATTCACAAACTTAACAAATGAATTTCAAAGGTTTGAAATTGAAAAAGGATAACTCCAAAATTAAATAACAATTGTCATGTCATTTAAAGAGGGGTTAAGGGAGTTTGGGAGAAGATGAAAAGTTTAGGGTTCGTGTGGGAACCACCACACTTAATCCTCTCAAGGGAGGTTATGTGGGTGTGGGTCCCACCCCTAACTTCCTTTGAGAGAAGTTAACTAACAAGTTTAAATAAAAATTTGTCATCCATAATTTTTATATAACATATTCTAAACTCCCAAAAACTAACTCTCATCCCGAAATAAACGCAACCTCGGAAAAGGTCTCCTTAAGCGAAAATCGGCGCTGTGAGTTCATCGGTACCCTCGGATTTCAATTCCGAGCACCGGATCAAAAGTTAGGAAAACCCGCTCGTTCGTTCAGTGAACGTACCCGAGCCAAACTTCGGAAATTGATTCCGGGCACACCGGGCCTCGGAATCAGGTACCGTCAGAAACCGCTCTCTTGTAAATTTCCAAAGAAAATTAAGAAAAAATTTCCCTTGAATTTTACGGGTCATTACATATTCATATAAAATTCACCCCTCATCAACATAGTTATACTCCGAGATTTTTAGGAAATGAGAATCTTTTGTATCTAATCAACAATCTCTCATAATGCATAATGAATACTTGGGGATCATTCATACCCCATCATGAAGTTCGTCATCATGTTATTAATAATAATCACTGGAACCATATTTGGTAAAATAATACTACCAAGATATGAATTATCTTCCCTTACCCTCTGAAAGGCAAGGAATGATGACACAAAACTAGTTATTTCCCTCTTCCTAAAATTCTACTGGAAAAAATGTAGACTGTCATGGTATAACTATAAAAATCCATTATTAAATAACCATTTAAATTCATGTAATTATCTTATCAGATCATGTAGTGAGGGTGATGGAAAAAATATTTACTAATTTACATTCATCAAATCAATATAATTTATTTACTAATTTGGAATTTTGTGACTCCTTGCCAAATGATATCACATCAAGGCATATTCAAGGTCAGACACCTTTCATGTCTTTACATAATCTACTAATGATGTTTTAATGATTATAGGTTAACATATCATGACATTTTAATGCATAAGAACATAATCTCATAATTTTATCATCAATCTCAATATATGTTAATCATAAAGGGATTGTGGATTTCCATAATTATGTATCTATAGAGTTTTCCTACAATAGAATCTATATTGTTATTAAAAACAATGATATAATTAACTACCAAAATGTATAATGTATATAGATATTCCACCCAATTCCTCTACCAATAAATGATATATTAGAGAAGATATATCAATGGATAATTTTATATGTGTAAAATAAAAATCCTCTTGATGAAGTGATCATGTATCCAATACATCAGATCATGGAACAAAACATCCTACTCTATATCACACATCAAGTAGATCTATTAATGGGGCCAAAGCAATAATGAATCAAAAAAAACAACCCATATTTGTTATCATAACTCAAAGATGAATACCTTTTTCATAATAGTATATTGTGTATATGATCCAATGATTTGGATAAATCATGACTTGAGATATTTTAAAAAATATTCATCTCATAAAAAAATCCTCACACTGATATATCCATTAATATTTTACCCATGTTTAGTATGCATGAACATTAGTAGTGAAATTTGGTACATGTAATAAATGAAAATTATCTTGTATCTAACAATCCTAAGGAAACACCATGTCCAATACACATTATGAGGATGATGCCACTAAAATAGTGATTCCATCATAGAGAGTTCAATGGGAATTAATTTCATGTATATCTTATAAATAATATAATATACGAGTAAAATCTATAATTTACTCATACTAAGTAATTGAATAAACTGTAATGATCATGGAGTGTAATGAAAATTGTCTCAATGTGTATGGAATTTAACTCAAATGTATGTAAATATATAAGGATATAATCTCAAAATAACCATATTAAGGAATAAACATATTTATATAATACCATTTCCAATAGATCTATGAGCACTGAGATGGATGTATTCAGTCATAATGGAATATAAAAATACTCGTACAAGATATATATACTCCTGATATCCATCATTTTGGTATCCTCCTATAATAAATTTCTACAATTTTTTCCAATGATTGATAATTATATTGATCCATCGAGCACCCTGTAACTGATCAAATAGCAGAAAATTCATAAATAAATGATTCATGTTATTTTCTAATATATGGATATAATTTATTTGATCTAAAGAGAGTCATATAATACCATATAAAATATTAAAAAACTACACAAGAACACCCAGAGAAGTTGTGATCTGTCAAATAAGTGCGTTAATTTAACCATATTTAAGATACATATTGATTTCTCTAAAAATGGATGGGGTCATATAATAAATGATATTTGAAATAAATTATTCACTTAACATGTGATAAATATCAACTTCAACTTATTGGTCCACCATAACACCAAATATTTCATATTGAATAACATCTTGAAAGTGTTAAATATTTGGAAGAAAATTAGAGGACCTTATATGTAGTTACACTATATGTTCCAAGTATACTACATGAGCATTGATGGATCCAATTTGGACCCAATCATGTACAAATCTACTTCTGTTTACATCTCAATCCCTGATAATAATAAAATTCTCCCCATTACGTGAAATCATGGAATAATTCCATTGATCAATGTTCTTGTCAGAGTGAGTAACTCAAGAGGTGGTGAATTGACTTGCCAATAAATTTTTTTTAAGGATAGATAAAAGTAAAATCCCTTTAATAAAACCAAACATTTTGAAATAAATTTACTTAGAAAAAACATATATATCAGTACTAGTAAAGATTAGTTATCAATGAAATTGTTTTTTTTTTAAATAAATATTTATCTTCAATATGATTGAAAAACAAAAAAAAAATAACACAATTAAATAGCATAATAAACAAGGGTTTCAATATCAAGGTGAGACATAATACCATCTACATTGAAAGAACCTACCTCCATATAGATTATAAATGTAATTAAATAAATCCACAACCTAGATTAGGTATACAGTCAACAATAATAATATATCTTGGAAAAAAATCTAATTCAATACTAATTCAGAAGATATAATAATTGAACAATTCACACATGGCCATTTTCCACAAACACAATAGGAAACAGATTAAGGAAGAAAAAAATAAGAAGTATTATATAGTAATGTGAATGAGACATTGTGTGTTTATTAATAGGAAAACAACACACTTCTCAAAAGTAAAACATATAGAACAAATAAGAATAGTCGAATCTCATTCTGATGTGTTTTTTATGTTTTTAATCTGTAGAACTTAGCTGTTTATGAGAATGTACAATGTTCTAGAAAATAGATATAAAAATATATCATAGAAATTTGGAGGTATGTTTCAGTTGATCACAATATGATGTGTCAATAAATCTTGATAGTGGGTTTTGTGCATCTATTCCATTGATCTCCACAAAATGTGAAGCAAAAATTCTGTAAGAATTAAAAATATTTATAACAGAATCATTTTTCTATGGTATCTATAGTTCTGTATCCAAGGGATATATCCTTTGAGAATATATAGCAGTGTATATTGTAATAGATATATAATCCTGATGATGGATTTTTCTGAGTCTTGACAACTTTTTAAAACTATCCAATAAAAGATTTATCCACTGATCCATTCACAACAATGTCCACAAACATCAATGGTAACAAGAAGATTATGGTGACTCAACATTTGGTTGTTACTCCATTGGTGAAAACAGAGACTTATCTCTAGTAGTAACTAATCTAAGTGGTATCCCACATTGTAGGTGAAGGTTACTCAGTATGGGGGTAGTTTATCCTAGAGGAAATGATCACTCATTATGGTGGAAGCTCATCCTAGTTATAAAGGTGACCCCAATCTAGATGAAATATTATATCTCATCGAATGGTGACATGCTATAATACTAAGCAGAAATATCATAGAAGGAGTCTTATCATATAAAATACTATCATACAACATCTCAATCATTTGTATTTATATAATCATAGTTTCTGATCAATAAAATAATAATGTCAAACACACTCACTAAAAAGAGGTTCCAATATTATCCCCCCATTGGATGATCAAAACAAATGGATTTTTATAAATCATGTACTAAATACGTAATGAAAATAATCAAATATTTATTTATTTTTAAAACCAATATTCTTACCAAGATAAATTATATTAAAATTTTATCTCCCTCTTTGGTATTATAAAAAATTTATATCTATTTGTAAACATCGATTAACAATAGAAAAATACATGGAAATTTCATTATCTAGGTTCCAAAAATATTTGAGTAAAAGAAAACCATGAACAAAGAAAAAAATATCCCTATCATAAAAAATATATTAAAAACATATTAACTATTTACATGATGGGGGTAAGATGAAATTTCCCATCCCCTTTACATTTCCTGGTGTCTCTGTCACTATGCTTTGATGAAGCTGTATAAGTGTATGTTGGGAAAAATTATATAATCAATGGTAGTGTGATATCAGAACAAAGTGGATCTCAGAAAATAAGTGGTTTAGGTTTTTTGATTACCTTAACTCTTTACAAACTCAATGGCTACTGTGGTTGAGGCACAAGATTATTTGAATGAGTGATTAGATCATGTTTGTACTGAACTGAGTCTGTGGATTTGGTTGAAAGAATTGTTGAAATACTAATTACTTATCTAGAAATTATAGTTGATTTATGGACATTAAAGTAGGGTTTCATAAGACCTATGAATTCCATAATTACGGAACCACCCATTTACATCAAATTTAAGAAGTATTCTTTCCCATCCGTACATATCTTAAGAGCTAGTGTGAGAATATTTAGCTGAATCACTTGTTCTTTGAAGGATTTTCAATGGTGGGATTCTCATGTTCTTAGTGAAAAATTTAAAATTATCAGATATTTCATTATTAGTATAGATCCATGACACATTGTATATAATAGATTTCATTATTAATTCCTTATCTTTTCTATGATCTCTAGTATAGATTCTTATGAAATCATGTATATGTTCTCTATTAAGATGTATCTTTTGATTTTTTTTCAAGAGTGATCACATCACCCATAGAATTTCCAACTTGTTCTATGATTATTTATTTCTACATATCTCTATAATTTTTTACTAGAGTAAGTGGTGGTGCAGATGAGGTATAATAAGTAACATCCATACTATCCATCTTCAGAGGTTGATTTCATTAACTCGAAATGATAGGATTCCAGACATGATACAATAATACTAAAATATTAAGCTTCTCTAGGAATGTTCTTATTTTAAACTTATATTTCATAAATTTGAAATCCCATTTGAGGATGGATATTTGAGATAACTATGTAAACAAATTAGCTGGTACTCTCTTTTCTTTGTTTGGATATTGGATATGGTTGAGCTATTAGGGTGCATATAAAATCAAAGATCATGTTCCTTCTCAATGATTCTAAATTATAATTCAACATCATCTAAAAAAATCAAATCCAATTCTGTTGCTATATATGGAGTCAAAACAAGTTTTATATTTTGTTTATTGGTTTCCATTGGGGTTAAAGGTTGTATCTCTCTATCATGGTCAATTTGATCCACTATAGATCCATCTCTTCTGATAATATTTCAAGTGTCTTCATCATAGTCAGTATATGTTACTCCAAGTCAAACAAAAACTGGATACTTTTCCATTTATAAATGGATCTACCTGAAGATCTTATTAAGAGATTTATGGGTGAGTCTTTGGGAACATGAAAACATTGACCAATTTCATTTGTTGTGGGAATATGTGTTGTGTGTTGTAGTTGCAAGTTGGGTATCTATAGAGACGGATCCACTGGAACTAACTAATTAAGTAACTGGAATGGTAGTTAACTTTCCCTCACGTGAAGATGGTATGCATTATCTCTAATGGCTTCCCATTTTTTCCCATATATCTGATTATTCCATTCGATCATCATGATTTTGAGTTTTCTTCCCCTCACATGCAGCTTGCATACCTTATATTGGAACTACTGGAACATCAATAATTAGGGTATCCATTGGTCGATTATAATCTCTTTTAGAACTACATTCCATAGATGGACAGGTTTATATGTTCAATAGTATATTATTTAACATCAATATTATTTCCATTATAAACAATTCCCTTATGAAAAGTACCACTTTTTTATAATTAATTTGATCAAGGAAACCATTTAAGTTTACATCAACAGAATCATATTCATCTTTAATGGACAATTCATCTGACTTTTCATGATATAGAATCTCTTAATATTATTCTTTCGAAAGAATATAATTAATTCATTTACAATTATCATCACATGATGTCATAGTGGAGGAACAATTTAAACAGAGCTTCTCAGAAACATTAGTATCATCTTCATAGTCATTTTTTGGTAAGAGAGTTTATTTGGAAAGGAGAGGGCTTCATGAACTGACATGACCACTTGAGAGATTAGGTGGAGATTTAATGATATATGCATTAATCCCTTATCCAACTAAAAGATTTTCTTCTTCATTTTAATATACAACTCCTTCTTCCACAACTATATTTTATCTTTTAGCAACATAATTAATATCTAATTACTCAGCAATCTCATCATATTCGAGATGAGGATCCCTAATCACCATAGGTCATGTAGGATGTTCAATTGGACCGAACTCATCATAAACATTTTCTTGTAATTTTACCCATCATTCCTTTCATGGGTTCTTGAAAAATTAACTATATTTTAAATTTTGTTTGATAAAAAATAACCACTAATTTTTTTCTCATCTTTATCTCCACCGTTGACATAATCTTTTGCATCAAATATGGATGAAATATTTTTGGGATAACTGAGATAGTTTTATCTAAAGGTATTCATGAACATTTGATGTATATGAATCAACAAAAATCTATATATATTTATTCTCTTACCCTTATTCATCATATAATAATTGTAGACCTCATGATACTTCATTGTATTAAAGTCCCCTTTCCTTAGACATAAATCATGTAATACAAATTGGAAAAGAAAATTACATTCACCATCAAGCTCTGCATCAGTAAGTAATATTAGTGATACATCTCATGTTAACAAAAGGAGATCCCTTTCATAATTTACATTTCCACTAAAACTTAGTATAATTCCTTGGAAATCCTCATATACACATTTATTAAAAACCACTAAAAATTTTCAGATTCCCTTGAAGAGAAACACAATTTTATTCCATCTATGATGTATTGAATTATATTGACATTTTTCTCAATAATAAATATCACATATTGATAAAATTCAATGAATACACTTGGATAATACACTCGATGATTCAAGGTGAACCAGTTCCTCCACTTATTCTTTTCTATTACCTTTAACACTAGAATATTTCTAGATGGAATCCAATGTGCATCAATTTATTTATTTCACATCATTATAAAATTTATAATATGTGGGTTTGGAGAAAAAATTTCCATACATCTTGCAGATTCTTTTCATTTCATGGAATCTTTCTTCTCATCTAGATTTGATTCAACAAATTGCTTCGCATGATCCATTTAGACGGGTTGAAGGATTCATGTAGAACATGGAACATGAATGATCAGTTTAGTAGGAATGAAATGGTTTGGGAGATCATGGAATAAAGGTATTGAATAAACATAGAGTTATCCTGATAGATTTATCACTTCGGGGTTCTAAATAAATGACAATATAAATAAAAAAATAAAAAAATAATAGGTAAAGGAAATATATATATTTTAATAAAACAATGGAAAAAAAAAATGGGGACTCATTAATGGGTGACTCATCAATGTTGGCTCATCAACAATGACTCATCAATGTTGTCTCAACAATAGTGACTCATCGATGGTGAATCATCAATGATTAGTTCACCAATAGTGACTTATCAACGGTGGATCATCAATGGTCACTTCATCAACATGGAGTCATCGACCACAAATTATCATTTATAATTAATGATTTATGTAGTTTAATATATCATAGTTCAATGTATTTGTGAAAATATCAGTTACTGATTTTTAGTTACAATAAATTCTAAAATTATATAACCCTTTTGATAATGATATCTCAAAATGTTATGACATTCATCAATCTGTTTTGTTCAAGAATGAGAAAATTGATTTTTGGAAATGTTTATATCACTTGTGTTATCTGAATATATAGGTACATTTGTAAATTGAAATCCAATTTATTGTAAAGTATGTTTCATCCATAACATTTGTTTATATAAACTTCCTGAAGCTATGTATTTTCCTTCAGTAGTAGACAAAAAATAGAATTTTTTTCAACAATACCGTGATACTATATATTTTTATAAAATATTGTATGTTAAAGATGTGTGTTTTCTATCTAACAAACAACCACCAATATCCACATTTGAACAACTAACTAAATGAAGATTATTCCCTCTCTGATTGAATAATCCAAAATGGGTTAAATATTTGAGGTGTTTAAAAATTCATTTCACTGGTACTAAATGTGACTCTTTTGGGTTTTCCTGAAAATGATCATACATCCACACACTAAACATAATATCAGGCCAACTAGTAGTTATGTTAAAAACACAAACAATCATATATCTATCACTAGTTTTATCTACTGATTTCAAAGCCTTATCAAGGTCATGATTAGACTGGGTAGTCATGGGATTATCACTACTTATGGTACATTCAAGACCAAATTTATTGGATGATATTTATAGTATTTAAATTGATATAAGATAATTATTTCATTAATAAGACAAATCTGCAATTCATGAATGAATTTATGTTCACCCATTAAAATTATTTTAAATCCATTTTTCATCATTTTTGAAATATTAGTACATATGGAATATTTAGTAGACCCGATAATAATATCATGTTCCTATATTTATACTATTAAAATAACTTTTTAAATTAATTTTATTACGATAGTTGGATCAAAAATATATTTTCAAAAAATATTTGAAATATATAATGTTGTTGCCCTACCACACAAATCTCTAGGATCATGTTTTAACTATGCAAAACATCTATTGATTTTTGAACACTATTTGGAAAAAGTTGAATTTGAAATCTTGGGGTTTGTTCAAAAATACATCTTCTATTATAAATACATTTATGATGGAACTTATAACTTCCATTTGATACAGTTTGAAGACTTAAAATGCTTCATAAGAAAGTAGTATGGTAGTGGCATCATGTCTTGTTATTGGTGTAAACGTTTCCACATAATCAATACATTATTTTTAATTAAAACCTTGTGAAACTAGTCTATATTTGTTTATTCCTATTTTTACAGACTCATTAACCTGGTTTCTAGAAACTCATAGAGTGACAATTGTTATGGGTCTTTAGATTGGTCAATAATATCCCAAACAGTATTTATTTCAAATTGATTATGTTCTTATTGAATTTATATTACATATAATTAATTATTTAAGGGACCATTAGTATTATTAGGTTCAAGATATAACATGAAATCTTTATGTTTAGTTTGATTTCATAGGGAATATCTTCTTATTATACCTCTATCTAGGATTCATATTATAACATTTAACGAGTGATTCATATTATTCCTACTAGGTATTTTAGAAGTGGGAATGGTAGACCCAAGGAAATATTCTTATTTATGATTGGGAAATTTACTAGATGAAATATATGTTCATTTAAAAAAATCATGAGGTTTATAATTGTTATTTAGAGTTGGAAGATCATCCCCAAGATCTTCTAAGATAATCTTAGTTTCATTGATATCGATTTCATTAATCAAAATATGAAAATATTATTCAATTTTATTATTCTGTTGATGAAAACACTATATCCATTATTAGATGTTGAATACCTAATAAGAATCCGTTCACCTCTCTAGGAAGGAAAATTTTCCAAATTATCTAAGGTATTTAGAATAAAAACTCTACAACCAAAAACATTAAAGTAATTAGCATTTGGATTTTAATTATTATATAACTCATTAGATGTTTTCTTTAATAGAGTTCTAATAAATAGTACATTTAGAGTATAATAGGATGTATTAACTACTTTATCCCAAAATTAGATATGTAGTCCATACTCATTTAACCAATGTTTTTCTATCACTTAAAGAGTCCCATTTATTCTTTCTACCACACCATTTTGATTTGGTGTCCTAGGATAAAAATTGTTGTTTTTATAGCCATTTTGGAAAGAAAATGATTCAAAGACGTTATTTTTAAATTCATATCCATTTTTTCTCCATGATGTAATCATCATATATCCAGTAATCTTTTCTAATGATTTAGAAATCATAATAAACTAATAAAAAGATTATCTTCTGTGTGCTAGAAAGTTTAACCAAGTGTATCTAGATATGTCATCTACATAGACTTAGTAATAATGTTTTAAATTTAGAATGGAGACTCTAGAAGGTCCAAATATTTCCACATGGATTAACTCTAAATGCTGATATATTGTACCTTATTTATTTTTTTTAAATAAATCTTATGATGTTTCAATTTTTGATAGGGATTGAATACTCAGTGATTTGAGAATTCAAGATTTGGTATGTCTCTAAAAAATCAATTCATAATTATCATTCTAAGTGATTGATTATTTTAATGTCATAGTATCATATTTCAAATCAAATATTCTTTATGAAAGGCACTTAAGAAATAAATATTTATTGAAGATAAATAATTTCAATTGATTGAATAAATATTTTCATTTTTCAAAGAAGTAAAAATAAAATTATTTTTATCATTAAATACATGATAGGGATTTTTTATAAATTTTACCAAAAATATATCATCACATAATCATGATATGATAATAAAATTTCATTTTAATCCAAATACATATAAATATTTGGAAATTAATAAGGAATTAAAATGTCTTATATTTACAAGGATGAGGATTTTACATGTTTCATTATCACCAAAATTAACATGTCCACCCTTAATATTCATCAAATTAATTATGTTTGAATATACACTATAAGAGAGTCTATAAAATCAACTATCCTAATATTGTATGGGTTTTATTATCTTTTCAAATAGGTTTCCTAAACAACAATTTTATTCCAAAAAATATTTTGGAACTAAAACCCTATTAGTAATATTTATGTAAGTACCAATATTATTTGGAAACCTTATTTTCAAAATAAGTTTCTTATAAAAATATTTAAGGATTCTAGAGATAAAAAGTATATTTAGTTCAATTGAGTGGGTATTTACAGTATATGGACATTCAGAACTAGTACTTGTTGAAAGTAGAGTTTTTATAATATTCCTCTATCCAGGATGGTAACCTATTCAAGTTATATACATGGGAGAAACATTCATTCATAGTATTTTAGTTAATGTTTTCTTACCATTAATAAATTTTATATGAAATTATTTAACTGATAATTTGAAAATTATTACACTTTTTATTTTTTCAAATTTTTATAATTTTTATCTATTT
Source organism: Viscum album (assembly GCA_963277665.1). Taxonomy (NCBI): domain Eukaryota; kingdom Viridiplantae; phylum Streptophyta; class Magnoliopsida; order Santalales; family Viscaceae; genus Viscum; species Viscum album. The sequence continues at coordinate 1,275,278,792 of OY728141.1, read as the reverse complement.
CAATAGTATGTTTGTTTTGAACATTTACTGTTAATGCATGTTGTTTTATGAGTTACATATGTTTATCATTCAAATAATAAAAAGTGTCTTACTAAATTTTTCAGTAATCATACATATCTATGGTTGTCATGTTTTCCTCATTGTAATTATTTTCATCATTTTCAGAAATGTATGAAATATTATATGGAGAAACTGGAAGATCATTTTGAACCTATGATATTCTTGATATAAAGTATACCTTGTCTATGTCAGACATATATTCTTGATTACTGTCTGGGTCATTGTAACTGTCTTCGGAGGAACTCTATGTTCCTTTCATGGATTTCTTTTGTAATTTTTTTCTGTATTATCATAATTCATTTTATATTTCAATTTTGGACATTCATTTTTAATATGACATTTCTTCTTTCTTTTATAATAGGTGTCTTCATTTTGTGTGTCATCCTTTTTCAAATCATTAATCCTCCTTCCATTATTATCATAATATCCTATCAAATTAATTTATAAAGAACTTATTTTTCATATAGAATCCCTTGAATCATATGGACATTGTTCCATTATCTCATCACATTCATCAAGAATTTTTTTTCACTATAATGTTTAGGTTTTTCTTTTTCTATTTGTTTGTTGATTGTAGATTTTATTTCTACTGATTTTTTTCTTCATCTTCATCATTTTCAATGTTTACATTAATATATTTGTCATATATAATTATATTACCTATTATTTATTTGATTGGTGGCTTAATTACATCACACAATTCTCTGATTGATATAGATGTTCCTCCCCATTAGTCTCGTAAACATTTGAGTAGTCTCATTACATGTTCTTTGACTATCACTTTTCATCCATTTGAGTGTATGGTGTTAACTATCTCACAAAAAAAAGTACAAATCAGAAATATATTCATAAAATTTCATTCTAAAAGTATCATACATTACTGTGTATGTATCTAATTGAATTTCCCGGATATTTTATGTTCCGTAATGTGAGATAAATAAGGTATCCCATATTTCAAAATATGATTGTCATGTAAATATTCAATTGAATTAGTCATCTCTCAAAGCCCAAAAAAAAGGAATTCCTAGATTTGAAATTATAATTATATGATTTCTTTTTATAATTACTCTATTTACCTCTTTGTGTTTGTAGTATTTCATATAGATCGTCAATTACATTCCGTATTTCGAAATCGATATTTTCCAAATGCATTTTCATTTATATTTTCGAATAAGAATAGTTGGTACCATTAAAATAAAGAGGTTTATTGGTATCAGATCCATCGTTTTCTATTATCTATAAATAACTAAAAAAATTATCATTAACATAAATTTGAGATATTTAGAATATAAATAAAATCAACGTAAAAAATTATTATATATATAAATGAAATAGATCGTGATAGAAAATGTCTATCTGAGTGAGTAAGTCAATAAGGGGTGAATTGAGATCCCAATTAATAATTTTTTTCAAGGTTTGAATAATCTAAAATAAACTTTATAAAACTAAACTAGGAAATTATCCAAAATATTATATCTATGTGAGATTTATCATTGTAAACTATTTCATTAATAATAATTAATTCATAGTTAAAATATTTTTTTAGAAAATTATTAAATTTTGAAATAAATTTATGGATAAAAAATATCAACACAATTAAAAATTACTTATCAATGATTATTTTTTCTGTTAATAAATATATACTTTTAATATGATCCTAAAAATCAAAAAACACAATGAAATAGTTGAAGAAACAAGTGGTTTAGTCTCAATGTGATACTTAGTCCCAACCATATTTTAACCACCTGCTGCCAAGAGGATTATTAATATAACCAAATAAATAAATATCCAAAATTTTGTATAAATTCAAAATAATAAATATGTCCAGGCTAAAAATCCTCTTCCAAAGATATTTTTGGGATATAATAGTAGAACAAGTGAAACATAGACCTTTCCACAAACGTAGTGGGAAATAGACTGAGGAAGAATACAATAAATATTTTTATAGCACTGTGTATGAGAAAATGTGTTTTTTATAATAAGAAACAACACACATCTCAAAGTTAAAACAAATAGAGATAATAAGAATTGAAAAGCATAGTCAGATGTGATATCGTGTTCATAATCCTTATATCAGCATTGGTGAGGAGGCTCTGCTTTGTTTTGGAAAACTGAAGAAGAATAGAGGATGGTGGATATATAAAGGTTTCTTCAGTTGATAATTTTATGATTTCTCAATCAATATTAGTAAGGGTTTATATGTTTCTTTTTCATTAATCTTCAAAAAATGTGAATTAAAAAGTTTTTGAGAAATGAAAATGTTCAATTTGACAATCAAATGTCTATTGTATCTGTAGTTCGATATCTCTGAGAGTGACCCTTTTTAAAAATTTATTAGTGTAAGTTGTAGATGATCCACAATACATAGATCATCTTTTTATAACACTTTATGAATTAGTTAAAATATCCATGAAAATATTTTGCCATTGATCAATTCATGCCAAATTCCTTAGACATCAATTGTGAGAGGAAGTTAGCGGTGACTCAAAATCATGTGGCGACTCCACTGGAAATAATGATGACTTTCCTCTAATGGAAAATCATCCTGGCGGTAGATCCTATTAGAAGTGACTATGACTTGGTTAGGTGGTAGCTCAACCTGGCAGTAATGGTGACTCGGTCTGGAAGTAGCTCTTTCTGGTAGTAACAGTGACTCCCATCTAGAAGTAATAGTTTCTCCCTAACAATGGCTAATTGAAAAAATACATAGAAAAAATTTCATAGATGTGGTATTTTAATATAGAATCATATCATTCAACATGTGAAACATTATTATTTAAAGAATCATGGTTTTTTATCATTAAAATAAGAGAGTATAAAACATAATTCATACCAGGATGTGCCAACAAAATTTATTTTTGATCATGATTGATGGCCAACCAATCCATTCAAATGATTAAATAGAATGTAGTCATTTACAGGATATATAAATCTTGTAATGTTTTATATATGGAGACATTAACATTACAATCTAGATATCATCTAATATGATCAAAAACTTTCTCTAAATGTTTCTTGATAGAAGAAAAATCAAAAGGAACGTTAATCGAAAAATTTATATAAAAAAAATATGTGTAGATATAATTTAATGGTAGAACCACTATAGTAATATATTTTACAAAGAGAATATGTGTTCAATGAAATACATCAATGGGTCGATTTTCCCTCTCTATATTCTGCACGAACAAGTTCCATCAGATTCCTTATGATGACCACACACATATATTCCCAATCCTCATGTTCATAAATTACCTATATCTTATAAACTAAAAAATATTAAACTATTTTTGAGTACCATTATTAAATATTTTTTTCATATATATTGATTTTACTATACTCATATGGATCCTGACATTATTCTCTAGGATAAAAACTACTGGAGGTACCCCAACCAGAAACACTATCAACAAATTCCTTGCAATCGTTGGTAGAACCGTCAATAATTTCCAACCTTCCCATAGATTATAAAAATCATAAATCATATAGAGTGGCATATAGAAACTTTACTCTTATTAACCTATATACTATATCCAAATTTCACTTCCTTAGTTTTCCTCCTCCTACAGCTAAAATGGAGTCCCACCATAATAGTAAGATGTCTACCCATATGATTACGAAAGGATAGAAGAATACCATGTGATCAATCCTGCTTAATATTAAAGGAAATATATATAACTTCTTTATATATAATTTTATAAAAACTTCTATCATGACATCTGGTTTGAATATGAATGCGGATCTCAAACATCAGGTTCTTCTATGCCACACTTCAACCAACGAGGGGAGAAATCATATGTTGTTCGGAGAAATTAATTGATTACACTGATACCATCATAGATCCCTATTGAATCATATAATATTCTTGGTGAAAATATTTCTTCAGTTTGTTTGGAATAAATTATCAAAATAACTAGTTCTTAAATACTTCCCAAGAAAAACTATCACTTATTTAAGATTATCTCATAACACCCCACCACCTCATAATCGGTTCCTAAATAATTAACATAACTAAAATTAACCACCAGTCCCTTAATGTTTGAACCAAGTTAAATATTCTCTTAATGAATCCGATCAATTCAATATCACCCTATGTTCATCCCGTCCCCTTGGAGTGTTGAAGTTTCTAGATCTAGAATACCCTGACATAGTCAACCATGATCTTCCATAACTCCCTAACATGGGAATGTAAAATCTAAAATACTCAAATATTTATATGATCTAATGATTGAACTATTAGAGAATGTCAATGTGTATGATTGGGTGAATATTACTACACTACTTATCCTGGAACAATCATTTACTCTCCAATTGAAAAACATTGATATGTTTGTGGTTAAATATTAAAAAATCCCAAATAAAAATTCTGAGTTCCCAAAAAACCAGCACACAATAATGATATAATATGATATATGGTACACCTAATCAATTTCTATTGATACAAATCCTATGGGGTTACCCTCATCATGAAATAATATCCCACATAGAAATGAATTAGGATTTCAATACCACTTATGTTGGTAATAAAACCATATATTCAACACATTTTTTCATAATCATGTTTAAAAAAATTAATTCATAAAAAGATATACCCCCATCAAAAGAGCACTAATATATCACTAAAAATTGAATACAGGTCTATCTTGAATATATAGCAGAAATAGGGACATTGAATTAAAAACTATTATGCATATTGTGTTAGGTATTTATATGACATGTTTTTCTACATTCATTATCAATATTTGTGCATGCATCCAAATCATATAAATATTAAAAAATAATATAATTAATGGTCACTCAAAGGTTATTTACTCATGATACGAATAAGAAAATGAAAAATACCCTACCTGATTTCCACACAACCTCTCCCCATTCTACCATATCCTAGAATAACCAATAAGAAAAGAAAGAAAAATTTCATATGATATAATTCTTTAACACCCCAATCCAAATTTCTTGCGATGGGATGCAATTCCACATGGACTCAAGAGCATATCCACATAACTATTTGGAGAATGACTTGTGTTAAGTGTCTAAGAGTGCAGTTGGGTGACTATCCCATTAACATTTATATCTTCATAATAATCCTAAAAAATTAAACAAAATATTATATCTCCAAAAAATTTAAAATTATAATGATGTAAAAAAATATTTCACCAATGTAATATATATAAATAATACATATATAAAATGTGAAAATCCAAACCATATCATATAATGTATGAGTATAAAAATTACATGACATTGTGAAATTATCCAGTGTCTGCTGAGTAACACCACATACTATATGCTCCTTAGATAAGATATCTGATGTTGTCCCATTTACCTTACATTAATCAGGAATCATAATGTTTTCATGTTTATAGTCATTCTAATATAGTGTGTGAGTAATAAAATTCAATAGGAACCCACAAATGTGTCCATAACTTATATGGACATTTCAAATGAGTGTTCCTCTTGATATCAATAAAATAAGAAGAAATCATAAAAAATTACAAAAATAAATCATGTGTTATACTTACTAACATGATACCTCAACATAACTTATTTGGATCTATTCTAGAATTAGGGTTATTAATGATGTTAGAATTTATCATGATCTAGCCACATGTCTAGTGAACATGTTTCTAAGTAATCAAAATGAATCTTGTAAGAAGAGTCTATTATTTTATCACTTCCTTACCCCATCATGGGTCAGGCATCAAGAATTTCAAATCCCATCCCAGTCATAAGATAGAGATCAAGGAATTCAGATCCTAACTATGCTTTACGTTAGACCAAAAAGTAGTTCACCCCCTAAATCTGATTCCAGGCATATTTCCTCAAGAATATCATTCGCATATCTTATGTTCTAGTCCATCATTGTAATCATCATATGCCATTTTCACAACCCCTCTTAGGTAATAACCATATCATGGAAGTCTACTAGATCTATGTACCAAAATCATCACCTACACATGATTTGTATTTATAAATTACACTATATAACATATAATAAATAACATTGCAAAACATAATTATGATTTGTTCCAACATATATGTACACATTATCAAAATGAAACAACATATATTAAGATATATTATAAAACATTTGAAATAAAAAATAACATATGTCTATAACATGTCACATAGATACAAGGATGACTATCCGGAATGGTCAAACAATATTCAATCATTCTATTATCACATCATGGAATGAATATTATCAAATGTACTCAAATATTTTGGAATATGATACATATATGATATTGATGAAAAGTTACAAAACCATCAAGATATGGTGACAGAGTAACACTACATTCTATCAAGAATGATAACATATATAATTAATCCCTTGAAATAATCCTAGAAAAAATCAATGACCAAGAATTACATCCAAAAATATTCCAAAACAACAAAAATCGGATCAAATAAACATACCATATAAAATCCAACAATGATTTTATGTTCGTTATTGATCAAAAGTTATGTCAATTTCAAACAAGAAAATCCCATTTTCTAGTAGGGATCCATTAATTTAATGTTAGATGAAATTGAAATAGTAGATCTACAAAATATATATTAGTTATATGACTCATCTAAATGTATGAAGGGTATATGAAGATGAAAATTGATGAGAATGTGTTCCTAGAGAACAAACCTTAATCCTCTATCATCAAAACAATTGGATCCTAGAATGTAAGATTAAAATGAGTGGAATTTAACATGTAATTGTTGTAGAGACTATATGTACAAGAGAGTATCAATAAGATGAAAATTATGTCAAAATATATAATAAATGGATGTTAATATGATATTTTGGATAATAATTTCACATAAACCTGGGTTTGTCTATATCTTTTAAAAACATTTTACCATCCATGCATTGATTTCATGTACTATTAGGAACACATATTATTTAGTGAATCATTTTTTCAAACCATGTCCAACCATGTTTGTTTCCACTAGAGGGTGTCACATTGTCTTTCAAGTAAATCCATATATTTCGATAATCTCTGTCTTTTAACTGAACTCCACACTATTTTATTTGTCCAAAAGGTACATGGTTTCATGGAGAATCAACATAGATCTTAAAAACCATTCTAAAACTACAAATATTCAAAAATGTCTCAAAAAACTTTAAAACAAAAAATTAATTCCCCAAGACTCATATAAAAAAATCATAGATAAAAAATAAAAAAATGATATTATATTCTTTTAATGTTCCTAAAATATATAACCCCATTAAACCATATAGGTTGAATTAAGATTTTATGCTTCTTTTTATGTTCTTCATGGATGAAATAATTTTTTTGAGATGTTTCATGTCTCTTTCGAATGATTAAGGTGCTAATTTATATTTTAATGTATCCTATGAAGAATTAAGGATACATTTTATAATTTTAGGAATCTCAATAAGTCTTATTGGTATCTAGTTTTGAATTCAGTATAGTTTTGTTCGGATTTGGGACATAAAAGGGGTTATTATATATCAATGTTTGTTGAATAAAAACCTATATTGTTATATGTGTTATAACATTGAACGTCCAAAACCATCATACAAGATAACAATTGTGCCATTGATGGAAAATAATCACGGATAGAAAATATATATCATAAACCTGAGCATCCAAATTATGTAATATCTTGTTGACCTCATAGATTAATTTCATAGGGTGTAACTTAGCTGTGATTCCCACTGTGGTGAATTCTTGATAACAAGGGAACATTTTAAACCTCTAAATGAGGTTTTGTAAAACCCACTTTCTTGGGGTATATTCCACAGGTTCCACTATATTACAAGGAACTATTTTATGGAAATTGTGTATATTATATTATATTGATGGCCTTGGGGAGGCTTGAGGGTAGGATAATACATGAGTAAAGGGACAGACCATCCACATGGAATAATAGTATGTCAATTTTTTTATAATAGATATATGAGAAACTATTTTGAAATGGTTTATTTTCATTATTTTTCTACACATGGGAATGTTTTTGAACCTACATAAATCGTAATGGATTATTGTAATGAGAAATTTTATCATCAAAAGGAAGTAGGGATGCAAGATAATCCCTTGAGGGATCACCATAGATCCCTATATAAAAATTATGTGCTCTATTAAGTGATTAGTTACCCAAATTTCTTATGATATTTTCATAAAAGAGGATATTTTATATATCATTTTTCAAGTCCTAGTCAAAATTTTCTATCATGAATGCTCCGATTCGAAGAACACTATGTGGCTCAAATATCCCAACATCCTCCACATAAAAAATTTTCCATATTATTTATGATTTATTAGTATCTTTATTAATAATATTGAATGGTTTGGTCATATAAGCATACTTACAGTCACTCAATTTCTCAGGATTTCTAAATTTATACCTTTAGTGTCAGAATTAGATGATATGGTCCCACTATAGTAGAACCTAATATTAGGAGGTCATGAATTCTAGAAATAGTTGAAATATATCTGAATAAAATATTTATTTTTGATTAAATTAATCAATATTAGACATGGTGATAATGGGATATTACTTGGGAATGGTAGTCCAATATGAAGGTCTCATATGGAATTTGAAGACACATGGATATTATTTTTAGGGAATGCATGATGTATCTATATGGGCCACATATTTTCTATATCAGGGTAGGTAGAAACTATTAGTGGGGTTCATGAATGTAATAAATAAGATTTATATATGGATGTAGTAATTAAAATATTTTATTATAAGGGAATTCATTTGGAACTGCATGTGCACAAAAAAAGTCATCATTAAGGATCCCATGAAGCATTTTTAGAGTATATTCATATTGATTTGGTATAGAGGATTTTTCTAATCTATATTTCATGAAAATAATAAGGAATGGACCATAAAAAAATAAAAACTATAATTGTTATAGATGACATCAATTTTAAAGTAAATAGACATTTTTGTTTCTATTTTTTCATGATTTATGTAAAAATCATACATAATAATCTAATATATCACTAATATGAATCTCCTACTTAGTATCCATTATTTCATATTATAATATTATTAAATTAAAACATGATTACATTTTCTATCAATTAATTATAAAATTTTCCATGAAATATCTATTTAACCTACCCGTCCATAATCCCTTTAAAAATAATTTTAAAACATGGAATTTTCATAAAAATAATAGAAGGGTACATAGAATGAATAAAATGAACTATTAATCCATGAATAAATATAAAAAAAATGTTTTTCAATTAAACATCAGGCTCTAAAAATATTTTAATACCAATGAAATAAAATTATCTTCCAAATAATTTACAATAGACATATAAATATAAAAAATAATGGGAAAAATTGATAATTTTACTTTGTAATCATGAAAAAAGAAAAATAACTTTTAAAAAATTTATAAATTTCCAGCATATACATTCTCTTAACATGTGAAATGAGTATATTTTCATAAAACCCTATTACAAGCATAGATAAATAATATGGGTAACATTGTGATTCATTTTCATTTAATTCAAACTAAATAATAGAATAATAATCATTATTATACACGTGTAACCGTTATGGTTAAACACGTAAAAAAACATCACAGTTATATATGTAAGAACCATCATAGTATATTTACATTATCTCTTAGCATAAACCTAATTAGAAAACATTATCCCATTAGAAAAATAATTTGAAATAAATGACAAGCCAAATGAACCTTATTTTATAATTTAACCAACCAGATTTAAAATCTATTACCAAGAACGAAAGCATGATACATATAATCTTGCACTGTAAAAGTATTATTTCTTCTAATTAAAGAAGATTTTCGGATATTGAAATATCAATTATATTTTAATTTTTTTTTTGAAATTATAAAAAATATAAGGGGAGAGGGTTTTTATATGTGGAAATGATGAAACACATTAAATAAATCTAAATAAAAAATAATTTATACAGAAATGGAAGATTTCCTTGTCCTATTATATGTTAAAATAGAAAATTCTTTTTGATTATTTGTAATGAATATCAAAACATATACATGTATTTATAATATTATATATATCCAGAATATACATGTATTTATAATATTATATAATCATTTAGAGGTATGAAATGAAATGCACCGTTCATGGATACGGTAAGCCGTACGTACGCATGAACGCTACTTTCATTTCATTGTCATATTAATGGAATTAAAACTAATTGAGACGTATGTATATTTTAATTCCAGAATTATATTCATCATTTTTATGTAACATAAATAAAATATATCCATTATATATATGTACTTATAATAGTACATTACATTTGGGGATAAGAAATGAAACACACCGTTCATGGAGACGGTAAGCCGTACGTACGCATGAACGCTACTTTCAGTTCTATCTCATACATTAATGGAAATAAATAATAATGATATAGATGTATATTATAATTCCAGTATAATATCTTATATAATAACTTTTAATCCATCCTTTATACGTCCCACATATGGCATTAACGAATCACATCACTTTGAGGGGGCGGTAGTCCGTACTTCCTAAAATGAAATTATCATGTTTACCCACAATGGAAACCATAAAGGTAAACCAAAAATGAAAAATAAAGAAGCATAAGGAAAAAATAAACATAATATATATCATATATAAATATAGTTACATCTTAATGGACACCATTAAAGGTGTTTGAAAGATTATTGAACAATCATCGTTTCATGAGGCAGAAATTCGCCAACCATAGAAACATTATGTTCTTTAACCATTAAATGTAGATGTGTGTAAGTGTAGCTCGAATTATTATTATAACAACATCCTAGTATATTGAAGATACTGGATTTATTACAAAAGAAATTAATAAAAAGAGTTTAGGGGGTTGGAGAAGCAAAATAAAACAAAAGAACACAAGTGAAGACATTACCTTAAAATATGGTAACTCCCTTTGGTTTGAGCTCAAGGGATTCTTTGGGAAGACTTCTGCCCAAAGTGAGGCTTCAAGGAGTAAGAGAGGGAAGTGTAGAGACAAAATGGGCAAGGTTTGGCCGAGCCAAAGGCTTTGGAAGTGTGGGTAAGGTGGTAGAGGTGGGGACCTTTTATAAGAGGAGAGGAGGGGCACTCCTGGAAAGTAAAGAAAAGATACTTTATTTTAAAATGAGTTTCGGATTCAAAAGGTCCCACATTGATATAATTAGAGGGTAAGGTGATAAGGGTTCTAAATACACCCATACAATAGGTTTTGGACATGTGATGGACATAGATTTTACATTATCTTTTCATTTTATTTAAATCCATTATTAATGAGGTAATCGCTACATCATGATGATGTCATAAATAATTTAATATATTTAATGTCTAAAAATTATAAAAAAAATATCATGATGTAGGAAATCGTTTTATATTTCTAATGAATATTTATAGTCAAAAATATATTTGTATAAGCCCATGTAAATTTTTTTTTTAGTAAAACATCTCATGATTGTGTCATTTTTAGTTTAACATTTAATAAAAACTTATTTATGTCATTTCCCAAACAAAGTGGCTCCATGGGGTCTCCATGTTGACCCATGGATTTTCATGGTTGGCCATGACACATCCAATGAGGGTAGGACATGTGTCAAGCTCATCTCATTTTATTAAAACTTTATTTTTACCTTAAACTACACTAATTACCTCTAATTGCGATTAAAAACTTAATAAGTTACTATTCACCAAAAAATTATTTTAATCCCATTGAACCAAATTTTACTTCTTAATGAAAACAATGTATGTCGGATTTTTGAAATTCAAAACACAAAGGTGGTAAAATTTCTTTTAAACGAAAAATCAGTTTTTATAAGTACCACTTAGTGGTTTCACTATTCATCAAAAATTGAATTTTTTCCGAAAAATACCAAAAATTCACCCTAAGCTATATTTGATATTACGAATTCAAAAATGAAGTCCATTTTACAAAATTTAAAACATATAAGTTTAATTAATTAATTTAATAATTTATTCCCGCTGTCAGAGGAAATATCGTGTTTTTATGAAACAATAAGTATCAAAAGATTGACACTAGTTTAAGTCCGATTTCAAAGTGAAATTAATTCCAACGACCACTATTGGATTTAATGGTAAAATTATTTTCTAAATTCACTTTAATACCAATTCAAAAGATAATATAATCATATAAATAAATTAGATTAAAAAGTGGTTTTGAATTAAAATACAACATTTTACACTATTCATTAAAAAATGAACTTTATCGGAAAGATACCAAATATTTACACAAATTAAATTTTGATGCCCCGATTCGAAAGAAGAGTTTTATTTGGTCCAATAGATTGTATAAGAGTAAACAAAACTGTATTTAATGACGGTTTGCCATCAAAAGACGATAAGTGAACCTTTAGTGAAAATTAGGGCATATATGCCTAAAATTGAATTCTATCCGTATTTTAAGCCTTTATCTTTTATTAGATAAAAGAAAAAACAATTAAAAAACATATATAATCATATTTTAGTTTTTTCTATCCTTTTCCGCCAATACAATGGTTATTTGTTAACTACCATTTAAAATAATATTATTTTATTACTCGTGTGCAACGTAAGATTTCAATGAAACTCTTTGTTGCGTATCGGGTACGCTATCTAACATAGAAACCCCTTTAAAGTAAAATTAATATTTAATTCGTAAATATTAATAAATATAAAAATTCTTTATTCTTTATTTACCTGGGATGTTACTTCCTTCCCTCCTTTTTGGGAATTGCGTCCTCGCAATTTTATTCATTTATCAAAATAAGTGGGGGTATTTATCCCTCGTAGCATTTTCAGATTCCCATGTTGCCTCTTCAACCATATGGTTTTTCCACAAAACCTTTACCTGGTGAATTACCTTATTTCGCAACACTTTCTCTCTTCGGTCATGAATCTAGACTAGTTGTTCTTCATAAGATAGGTTCTCTTCCAGCTAAACTACCTCTGGACTCAAAACATGAGATGGATCTGGCATATACTTCCTCAACATTGAAATATGAAAAACATTGTGTACCTGAGATAAACGCGGAGGTAAAACCACTCGGTAAGAAACTGATCCAAATATCTCCAGAATTTCATATGGTTCAGTGAACCTCAGACTCAGCTTTCCTTTCTTACCAAATCTCATCACACTTTTCCATGGAGAAACCTTGAAAAAAACATGATCACCTACCTCGAAAGATAGATCCTTCCTCCGGTTATCCGCATAACTATTCTGCCTGCTTTGAGCTGTTCTCATGTGTTTCTATATCAGCTGAAATTTTTTCTACTACCTCTTCTACCAATTCTAGTCCCATCATCTTTCTTTCACACACATCATCCCAAAAAGCTGGAGTTCGACACCGCTTCCCATATAACGCCTCAAATGGTGCCATCTGTATATTAGAACGAAAACTGTTATTATAAGAAAACTCAACCAAAGAAAGAAGTTGGTCCTAACTTCCCTGATAATCCATCGAACATGCTCGTAGCATATCCTCCAAGGTCTGAATTGTTCGTTCTGACTGCCCATCTGATTGAGGATGAAAAGCTGTACTAAAATTTAATTCAGTACCCAATGACTTCTGAAATCATTTCCAAAAGTTTGAAGTAAACCTGGTATCACGATTGGACAAAATGCAGAGAGGAACTCCATGTAACCAGACTGTCTCATTAAGATACAAACGGGAAATTTGATCTAGTGAAAAAGTATCTCGTATAGTAGGAAAATGAGCTGATTTAGTCAAGAGATCAACAACAACCCAGATTGCATTATTACCTCAAGATGTACTCGGTAATACCACAACAAAGTCCATGGATATGTTTTCCGATTTCCACTCTGGCACTGGTAAAGGCTGAAGCATCCCCTTTGGTAACTGCTACTCTCCTTTAACCTGCTGACAAGTCAAACACTTCACAGTAAAATCAGCAATATCCCTTTTCATTCCATCCCACCAGAAAAACTCCCGCAGATCTCTGTAAATCTTAGTACTGCCAGGATGAACTGAAAATGGGGAACTATAAGCCTCACATAACAGCTCATTCTTCAACTGTGAATCACAAGGCACACATAATCTCTTCCCAAACATCAAAACACAATCATTATCATTGTTGAATTCTGGCAACTTACCCTTCTGAACCAGCTCTACCTTTTTCTGCCACTCACTGTCTTCCCTCTATGCTTGCTTAATTCTGTATGATAGGGATGATCTCAGTGATACCTGAAAAAAAAACGAAAGAACTTCCTGCACCAACATCTTCCATGCCAAATCTCATCAAATCCTTAACCAAAGTATCACGTTCCAAACGCAACATTGTTAATGAAGCATTACTTTTTCAACTCAAAGAATCATCCACTTTATTTGCTTTTCCCGGATTGTAGTGAATTGTACAATCATAATCCTAGATTAATTCCAGCCATCTCCTATGTCTCATGTTCAATTCATCCTGAGTGAATATATACTTTAATCTTTTATGATCAGTTTATATTTCACACTTTACTCCATACAAATGATGCCTCCAAATTTTTAATGCAAAAACAACAGTAGCTAATTCCAAATCTTGTGTAGGGTAATTTACCTCATGAGTTTTCGACTGACGTGAAGCATAAGCAATTACCGGATCATTCTGCATAAGGACACAACCAAGTCCCTTCAACGAAACATCACTGTATATAACAAACTCACCATTCCTGGAAGGAAGTGCCAAAACTGGAGCATTCGCCAATCATCTATTCATCTCTTGAAAACAATCATCACTTTCTTTTTTCCAGATAAACATAACACCCTTCCGAGTTAGCTTAGTCATTGGACTAGATAACTGTGAAAAATTTTCAATAAACCTTCAGTTGTAACCTGCCAAACCAAGGAAACTACGGATCTTGGTTAATTTGTGGGTCTTGGCCATTCTTCAACAACTTTTGCTTTAGCAGGATCAACACTTATGCCTTTTTTTTGAAACAATGTGACCAAGGAATGAAATTTTTTGTAACCAAAACTCACACTTTCTGAATTTTCCATATAGTTTCTTTTCATTTAAGGTTTGAAATATAACCCTTAAATTACTTTCATGATCCTCTTTACTTTTAGAAAATACCAAAATATCATCAATAAAAACAATCAACATTTTTCACCTGATTCAACTAAGCCATCACTGCAGCAAACTGTTTAGTTCTGATTCTGACTATCTCAGGATACTGATTCGGAAGGTCATTCCCTTCTGTATGCCTTCCCAAAAAAAGCATCTCTGTTTCCTCTACGAAAACCATTCTTAACACTGAAATACCTTAGGTGAAGCAACATGGTAATCTTAAAATGCTATATCATTTCAATCAGACCATAAATTAATTTATAATTTAACAATTCTCTAACTCTTAAAGTTGTCTAAACCGACATTTGATACCAACTATAAGGCCCTGGCCTTAAACCTTACTTAATATTGAATTAAATTAATAATTCACATTGATGATCTTTTCTGGTTTAGAGTTTTAGAGAATTATAATATAACTATTACATCTCAAAAGATTTACAAAGTAGACACTTCTACCAAGTTTCCATAATAAAAAAACTCTTAAAAAGAAACATGTCTAGTTCCATGTTTTATATAGCCTGACTTTCCTTGATCCCATCCTTTACCCTATTTCACATTATGTCCTGTGAAAAACATTTCAAAAAAACTTGGGGTGATCATAAAAAGCTCAGTAAGGGATACACAAAGAATGAAAACTGTAAGTTTTTCAAACATCAAGTAAACCATGTATACTTTATCAAAGTTATACCTTCACCTTCATGATGTAGTAAAAACACTTCACTGAATAAAATATCATTACAGACCTTTTTGTAACCAGAGGATTACCATAAAACCCATGTAAGGAACACATAAAATATAAAGGTAACTTGGGACATAAACATACTTAAGTGGAATAACCATACGGTCAACATCCACACATATCACTTAATGGAATAGCCATACGACCGACTTCCATACATACTTAATGGAATATCCATATGGCCGACTTCCATACCCAATGCATTGGAGGTTATAACGTAACCACCCATCCTGGTATTCACGGCACCACCCATCATATGGTTTATCACGTAACCACCCGTCAAATGTCCAAGTACCATTATAAAAATCATAAGACATAAAACAAATATATTGGAAAGAAAACATTTCCACACTTTGATCACAATATATCACTTAAATATATTGACATAAAAATCCATTATAAAAACCATTTTCAATACCAAAATTCATAAAAGAGTATATGGTATTTATTTCTTTTTAAAAAAACATTACGGCTTGTTCAGGAATCCAAATACCAAATACTACTCGAGGCAGCGGAAAAGGTTGTTGTCACCGCGTACGTTAAAAGAAACATTCTTTTTTGTCGTTTTGTAAAATGCTTCATAGAAAAATATTCATTTTGTATAAAAGTAAAAGTCAAAGGGGTTTATACACCGTATAAAAGAATGTTGTGTATAAAATGAAATATGACTCAATGAAAGGAGATTGAGACGAAGTCCCTTACCTTGAGTCCAACTTGACTCGATCGTTCTTTAATGTCCTGAATAATAAACTTCAGCAAATTTCTACTTGCTTAAAAAGCTTCTTCATGTTCATTATTACTTTTATATCACTTATTATTATGTTATAAACATTATGTAATCATTTATGTTAATAAAGTTTGTTTTGTCGATATTTGGTTCTTATGTCGAAAGTGGACTTCTTACAATTACATGTTGTTTGTGTGATCAAAGGTTCATTATATCCAGAATGATATTCATGATTTGGATATCACATATATCATATATATCCAGTATATACATGTATTTATAATATATCATAATCATTTATAGGTAAGAAATGAAATGCACCGTTCATGGAGACGGTAAGGCGTACGTACGCATGAATGCTACTTTCATTTCTTTGTCATATTAATGGAATTAAAACTAAATGAGAGGTATGTATATTTTAATTCCAAAATTATATTCATTATTTATATGTAACATACATCATATATATCGATTATATATATGTACTTATAATAGTACATTACATTTGGGGATAAGAAATGAAATTCACTGGTCATGGAGACGGTAATCCATACGTGCGCATGAACGCTACTTTCATTTCTATCTCATACATTAATGGAAAGAAATAATAATGATATAGAGGTATATTATAATTACAGTATAATATCATATATAATAACCTTAAATCCATCCTTTATACATCCCACATATGGCATTACCGAATCACATCACTTTGAGGGGGCGGTAGTCCGCACTTCCTAAAATGAAATTATCGTGTTTACCCACAATGGAAACCATAAAGGTAATCCACAAATGAAAAATAAAGAATCATAATGAAAACATTAAAATAATATATATAATATATAAATATATTGACATATTAATGGCCACCATTAAAGGTGTTTAAAAGAAGATTGAACAATCATCGTTTCGTGAGGCAGAAATTCGCCAACCACAGAAACGTTATGTTCATTAACCATTAGATGTAGATGTGTGTAAGTGTAGCTCGAATTCTTATTATTACAACATCCTAGTAAATTGAAGATACTAGATTTGTTACAAAATAAATTAATAAAAAGAGTTTATGGGGTTGGAGAAGCAAAATAAAACAAAAGAACACAAGTGAAGACATTACCTTAAAATCGGGTAACTTCCTTTGTTTTGAGCTCAAAGGCTTCCTTGGGAAGATTTATGCCCAATATGAGGCTTCAAGGAGTAATTGAGGGAAGTGGAGAGACAAAATGGGTAGGGTTTGGCCGAGCCAAAGGCTTTGGAAGTGTGTGTAAGGTGGTAGAGGTGGGGGCCTTTTATAAGAGGAGAGGAGGGGCACTCTTGGAAAGTAAAGAAATGTTACTTTATTTTAAAATGTGTTTCGGATTCAAAAGGTCCCACATTGATATAATTCGAGGGTAAGGTGATAAGGGTTCGAAATCAACCCATCCAATAGGTTTTGGACATGTGTAGGTCATAAAGTTTACATTATCGTTTCATTTTAATTAAATCCATTATTAAGGAGGTAATCACTGCATCATCATGATGTCATTAATAATTTATTATATTTAATGTCTAAAAATTATTAAAAAAATATCATTATGTAGGAAATCTTTTTAGGTTTATAATTAATATTTATAGTCAAAAATATGATTTTTATATCCCCATGTAAAAATTGTTTTAGTAAAACATCTCATGTTTGTGTCATTTTTACTTTAACATTTAATAAAAACTTATTTATGTCATTTCACAAACAAAGTGGCTCCATGGGGTCCCCAAGTTGACCCATGGATTTTCTTGGTCGGCCATGACACATCCTATGAGGGTAGGAAATGTTTAAAGATCATCTCATTTTATTAAAACATTATTTTTACCTTAAACTACACTAATTACCTCTAATCGGGATTAAAAACTTAATAAGTTACTATTCACCAAAAAATTATTTTAATCCCATTGAACCACAATTTTATTATAAATGACAACCATGTATGTTGGATTTTTGAAATTCAAAACACATAGGTGGTAAAAGTTCATTTAAACGAAAAATCAGTTTTTATAAGTACCACCTAATGGTTTCACTATTCATAAAAAATTCAAGTTTTTCAGAAAAATACCAAAAAATCACCCTAAGATATATTTGATATTCCGAATTCAAAAATGATTTCCATTTTAAAAAATTTAAAACATATAAGTTTCATTAATTAATTTAATAATTAATTCTCGTTGTCAGAGCAAATATCTTGTTTTTATAAAACAATAAATATCAAATGATTTACACTAGTTTAAGTCTGATTTCAAAATGAAATTAATTCCAACGTCCACTATTGGATTTAATGGTAAAAATATTTTCTAATTTCACTTTAAAACCAATTCAAAAGATAATCTAATCATATAATTAAATTATATTAAAAAGTGGTTTTGAATTAAAATACAACATTTTACAGTATTCATTAAAAAATGAACTTTATCGGAAAGATACCAAATATTTACACAAAGTAAATTTTGATTCTCAGATTCTAAATAAGTGTTTTATTTGGTCCAATAGAATGTATAAGATTAAAAAAACAATATTGAATGACGGTTCTCCATCAAAAGGCGATAAGTGAACTTTTAGTGAAAATTAGGGCATATATGGCTAAAATTGAATTCATTACGTATTTTAAGCCTTTATATTTTATTCGATAAAAGTAAAAACATTTAAAGAAAAATATATAATCATATTTTAGTTATTTCTATCCTTTCCCGCCAATACAACGGCTATGTGTTAACTACCATTTAAAATAATATTATTTTATTACTAGTGTGCAATGTAAGATTTCAATGAAACTCTTTGTTGCATATCTGGTACGCTAGCGAACATAGCAACCCCTTTAAAGTAAAATTAATATTTAAATCTTAAATATTAATAAATATGAAAATTCTTTATTCTTTATTTACCTGAGATGTTATAATTTCCTCATTAATTATATCTGACTGGGAGGATTTTACTGAATCATGAAACAAAAAATATAAACTTCTAAAATCCAAATAATCTATGAAATAGAATTCATCAAGTCATTTACCAATGGGTAATATTGAAAAAATAAAACTATTAATGAATCATTAATTTTTCTACTCAAAGCATCATATAATTTATTTTATTTTACAATTTGGAAATTATTTTTTAATTCACAATCCATTATCCATTATAGCCATATTATATTTCTCATGTTCAATTAATTCAAAGTGAATATACAAATCAATCATTTATGATTAGTAAATATTTCACACAAGCACCCATGAAAATGATATCCCAATAGTTTTAAAAGAACAGCCTCATAAATCAATTCCAGATCATGTGTTGGAAAATATATCTAATTATGTTGCAATTTTTATTGAACATAAGTAATTACCCAGTCATTTTGCATTAGAGAACACCCAATCCCCTTTCATGAAGCCTCGTAGTTCATAAAAATTTTAAATTTCTATATTTAGTGTCAGAAAGTGTATCATCCATAAATAATATTTTTAGTTTCTTATAATATCCATCACAATTGAATTGTATTAACCCTGGTTTTCGAGTTAACATAGTATGTGTGCTAGAGAAATAAAGAATGTTTTCCTCAACCCATTATTAATCTCTTACTAACCCAATATAAATATGAATATTAATTACACTTACTTGTAATGTTTATTCAATAACCAAATTAGTATTTTAGGATCTAAAATTATAGAATATATACTTATAATGTTTCCAAGTAATGAATTCATTTATGATAAAAAAGTCACATTTTCTATATTTTTAATTTAACATTATTTTTTAGTCTTTCATGAAAAATCCATTACAATTTCTCTTAATCCGCATAAATTTTAGAATAAATGAAAATATCAAAAAAATATTATACATATAAATATGGAACACCATATTATTATGATCAATAAATATAACCACAAAATTTCTTAATCGAAGGAGAATAAACACAATATTTTAATTAATATATATATTATAAATTATTTTTTTTGGAATTTCTTCCTCCTTTACTATCAGCTGATAGTACCTAGTCCTTAGGAAATCCTTTTAAAACACTGAGCTCCATAGAGGTGATCCAAAAATACATTGATATGATGAAAAAAATACTTATTCATAATATTAATGTTATTCAATAATTTATAATCAATTCTAGGACACATGGAGATAAATTTATTTTAACAAATATTAATTTATAACTCAATGGAGGATTTTTAGGAAAAAAGAATTCATCAATAAGAAAATATTTTAGCTTCTTTTTAAATTTTAATATATCTACATGGGCCATATAATATGGGGATTTATAAATTTTATTATTATCATGAAATAATTAAATAGTATAATCAACATCGATACTACATATAACAATGATAGACTCGTCAAATAACACCCATGTTATCTTTTACTATTGGAATAACACTAATCTTTAATATTACAACATTATATACAATAAATGAAAGAAATATTTCATTTCAGTACTCATATCTATTCATTAATTAATATTATGTAATTATATATATTGGTTCATTGTTATATATAAACAAATATTTGTTCTAACACAATTTCATTAGCTATACAATCTATCTTTTTCATGGTAAATAAAAAGCCAATCCTCACCTATAATAAGATCAAACTCAACTGGGGGAAAATAAAACATATATTTTAGGTAATTACTTGTAATATAAAATGAAATTCTGATTCTTAAATTTATTTTTTACAGAGTAGTTATCCATGTAGTTATTACCATACATTGCATATTAATTTCTTGAGGTCTAATTTAAATTAAACAGAATATTTATCAAAATTTAATGATTGTGTAGAACCTAAATCAATCATTACATTAACATAATTTAAAAAACAATGAAATTAACTGATACCACATTATTTGATGACCCATATAATCTGATTTGGATTCATGGGATATCTCTATACATTACTCCTTATAATCCATATACTTCAGATTATTCAGGGTTTTATTTATACACTCATGTATATAATGACCCATCTTGGTATATTTAAGACATTTTACATTCTATATATTTGTATTTATATTACCACTATAATGATATTTTCATTATAATTACGAGTTTTATTTCCTATATTACCACATCATAAGGACTAAAAGAGACTCATCAGGCATTTTTTAGATTGCATAATACCACAAAATCTATGAAATAATAAAATTGATGAATATTAATATCATGATCATAGGAAAACATTGGTGTGTACCTTTCATGTATATTGATGGATTCATTATAAATGGCATAATAATCTCCCACATATTGTATCATTTCAAAAACATTATATTCAATCCTATATTGAATAAATTTTTTAAAATATTTCTCAAAGAAGATATTCATAAAATCATCTTAATCCATCTTATAAATAACTTAAATTTCGTTCGTATTTTTATCCATAGTCCACAATTTATTGTATTCACCTTGAAACAGAAAATAGAATGCCTTACCATTTTAGGATATGATCATTCTTTGAAATTTAATTTTTTTTGGGATTTAACCCACCACACATATAATACTAGGTTATTAGACTCAAGGAATGAAAGAGGATTTTGTCTCAAAAAATTTTATACTATCCCCATTGTAATATAAGATATTTCCAGATTATCTCTTTAATGGATACCACCACCATATATAACTTTCATCAATAGATCAGTCACAAAAAATAATACTCTATTAAAATTATCAATAATCATGGTTTTTTATTTAGAATCATATAATCCCCTTAATTCCATTCTATATTAGATTATATCATTCTTATATGGAGAACCATTTAGAACATACATAGTGTATCTGAATAGACATGGTAATCTTAAAAAAGAAAATCATTTCAACATATCCAAGAGGTACATTTTTAAAGGTATTCTATTACATTATTATTACAATTACTGTTATTTAATACTTTATTTGATTCAAACTACAAAGATCCATAAAAATTAATTTAATATTAAAGTGGCTTTAAACTAGAAATAATGTTATTTCATTCCTAATGATATTTTAGGTATAGCGTTTTAGAGATTTAGATAATAAAACATACATAATAAACCATTTTATTATATATATTACCCTTCTACTCAATATCAATTTTTTCACATAATATAAATTTTTAAATAAATTATGATTTATTTTTATGAAACATCATCAATAAATTCAACATAACATATTCAATTCTTTTAACCATTTTTAATAAGTATTTAAAAAAATTATTTTGTAGGATAAATATTTTTTAGTATATGATAAAAAAGAGATAAACCACTAGTCAATGAATAGTTATTAAATTATCACTTTTCAATATATAATTTCTCCTAAAAATAAAACAATTTCATAGAAATGAAATCATATTATGTTCCCAAATATATTCATAAATTGTTTATTTGGAAAATATATATGGAAAATAAATCTCCTAAGGTTTCATTAAAATCATGAAAAAGTCCTAATAAATTTTTGAAATTTAATCCATTAACTAATTGAAATTCCATTCCATTTTAAAATCATATTATTTTCTTAAAAACCCTTTCAAAGATTAGTTTAATATTATATCTAACATGATATATGATTTTTATATAATTCAAATATATATATAGAATATCCATCATTATTGTACATGGTGTAACCATGGATGTAAGAATTGAAAACAAAATCACATTTTTACTTTAAATAACCATCATATTGTATTACAATAATCTCTTGGAAGAAACATAATTAGTTAACTTTATCCATTTACCCAATGAATTAAAGAGCTATACTAATCTAACATAACATTGTTTTATAAGGGGATCACCCATATTTATAAAAAATTTCCACACATAATAACTAAATATATAAATGATTCAATTATAAAAACACACATATTCACCATAAGAAAACATTTATGGATATTGAAAAATATATTTCATTTTAATATAAATTTTTAAAATTACTAGAAAATAATAAAATATTGTTTTAAAATGAACAAATCGTGATTTATTATTATAGAATCCAATAATCAAATATTTTCTACAAATGCGAGAAAACTCATAGATTTAATATATGTAAAAATAGAACATTACTTTTGTCTTTTTGAAAAGAACATCCAAAATATTATTAAAATATATCTTATGAAAGGAACTGAAATATAGTAAAATTGAAATAAATTTATCTTTATAATCACATATATACAACTAAATAAATCTATAAAATTAGATATAAAAATATTGATATTGAAGACAAGACTATTTAAATGGAATATTATAATGAGAATTTTTAAAAGAATGTCTCATACCTTTATTTTGACTCCTCACATGTGTCATATTTAATATTTTATAATAAACATAGGTTAATTATTTACTAATATAAGAATTATTTTTTATTAATCAATTTATTTAACCACATTCCATTAACTATTTAACAATTTAATTAGTTTAATTCTCATCAGATGTATCAATGATGTTCGTTTTATAAGTGGAAAATGCCTTCAGTTTGTCAAATATGGTTGAATAGATCATTAATACATCATATTGGGAATAAAAATCCTTATATAGTTATATTTTTTAAAAATAATTTATAATTTTAAAACCAATATTAAAATATTATCTACAAAAATAAACTATGATACTGTCAGGGAGATGATAGGTCATTCGTATCCACAAGTAACATTCCAATTATTCAAGGATCATTATTGAATGAAGGTATATATAATTTTATATTTCTTGAGTTATTATCATATCATAAATATCATAAATATCTAAAATTTATTTTTATATGTATCATCGATGTTATTTTTGGATGATAAATGAATCACATTTTTTTCTCGAGGTGGCAGTCTACATGTCTTCCTGACTGACAATATCATTTTTAGGGATTGTAATGTTATGAAATGTTATAATATATTATCATTCAGAAATTTAAATTATTTCATAAATACTAGATTTATATAGTAAATCAATAATTATAATGAGTTGTGAGATATGGTAACAGATGGAGAATTACATTGTTCTGTCAGGCAGATGTATGATGTACACACAAATAATGTTTTCCATTACAATTTTATTGAATGTGAGATGAATATAGGTTTTTAAATTAAGAAAAAATTATCATATAATATAGACGATACGTATTTTATTATATAATCATGTTAATGAAATTATTTAAGGATGTTTTATATGAAATAAGACTAAAATATATGGTAAAAAACTAAACATATTATTTATATTGTATCATTTTATTAACACATTATACCCTCTATGGTTGGTATTATTCATTAAAAACATCTAAAATTTGAGGGACGAATTTAGAAATTTATTTTTGTTGTTCATGTCAAATTTTGAAGGGGTTAAAAATGTTATTTTAAAGTATTATATGATTCCATTTATAGTAGAGGGGATATAAGCATTTCTAATTTTTTAAAATATCAAATTAATATAAATTTAATTTTAATTGAAAATTACTCAAAACAGTTTTATAACAAATTTAGGATTATAATGAAAAAATATTATATATCTCAATAAATACAATTAAAGGTATGATCACATCATATAACTGATCCTTATTCTTTTAAGCCCTTCTTAATTCATTTGATAATTAACGCAATAAAAAAATTATATACATTCAGTGTTAATAATTTTATATATAATGGGAAAAAACATAAATAGACCATGGATGATTTTAATAACTTTAAACCATTCATTTGGACAAATATAATTTTTATAGAATTTTTTATCAATTATTAGAAAAATGGTTTCATAAAATATCTATAATGTACTTTTTAGAACAATTCATTTACTTTTCATTTATTTATATAATCCCAAAAAGTAATTCAATTAAAATAAATCACCAAATCCTAACATTATATATTAATCTAAATAATATGTGCATCACATTATTTATTCCATGTTATATTAATTTTATTATTTTTTTATCATTGATTTCACTTTTCTATGAATTGAATAAATAATACATCAACATTGTTTATGCATTTAATGCAATTATTGCATCACTAAAATTAAAAAAAATACCGATGAAGGATAATCATTTTTTATTTTAATGTATTATTTATAATAGATCATATATTTTCGTTATCCCTTTGATAATATTTTATAGTTACAAAATTAACAGTGTTACATTTTTGACTTTTCTCTAAATAAAATATTATAAATGTTATAATATCAGATATATGGGGAAAAGGACATGTAATTGAATATTCGCAGTGTATGGATAAAATTAACTAATTTGATAAATTTTTTGATGCCATTACGATAATTTTCCAATCCTCATCATTTCATTTTTATCATTAATGACACAATTTTCCTTTTATCATGTTAATAAATGTTTTTTAAGTAATAATTCATATGATCATAAATAATAGGACATAATTTGCAAAAAAAATTGGACTCACAGATTCCAAATATTGATTACATTTTTAAATATTGAAAATAAATAAGTGTTTTCTTTAAATATTAAATTCAATAGTAACAAAAAAAGTAGAAAATTATTTTTAAATAAAGGTCAATTTTAATTTTAAAATGTATTTATACTATATTAATGTATAAATCTTATTTCAAAAAACATAATATTATACATTTTATTTAAAAAGAACTAATAAATTTTAAAAAATAAAAAATAATTTTTGTGTTCATAATTTCATTAAATGAAAATGTTGTTTCAAATAAAAACATTATTTTTCAGTATTCGCTAAAAATTCAAATATTTCAAAAAACATTAAAAAATTTATTATAAGAAAATTTTGACATTTGGAATTATAGAATGGAATTAATTTTTTTAATTTTAAATTCTATTCATCTAAAATTAATCATTTAAATAAAACCATATAACAAATGAGTTTAAAACTGTTCCTTCCAATTTGATTTTAAAATAAATCAACGAATTCAAATAAATTTGAAAATGAAATATTCAATAATTTCATGGATTGTTTCCCACATTTCATTCATTATAGAGTTAGTGGAAACCGTTGATAAGGTGTGTGTATGTAAGTGGTAGGTTGCAATAATTAAATCCTTAGGTCATGATCAAAGGATTCATCAGGGATGATCTCCAAGGGTTTTTGTATGGAACAAAAGTAGCAACAATATAGTCAAAAATAATTATTTATGAAGAAATAGATAAATATATTAATAGGAATGGAAAATAAGGGTTCACAATGACATGTGGGTGGAGTTAATTTATGATTACAGACCTGAAAATTTAATAAAATTTCATTATAAAATCATTTAACTTAACACATATAAAACATATTTCATGGTTGTTTATTTCAGATCAAATAGTGGTCAAATAGAATAGTATTTAAAAATTTGATAAATTATAAATTTTTATAATCATATTATATGATTTTTATTTATAAATTGTTTGTAAAATGTCCAAAATAATGTCATCAAATATTTAGATGGAAAATATGGTATATTATTCACAAAATATTTTCACTTGTAACCCACAAAATTGGGAACAGATTTTAAGGAATCTCTTTCACTCTATATAATATCTTTTTACCTTATTTATGGATTTTAAAGTCATTATTATTGATTCCCTATTTGGTTGTTTCCATTTGAAAGATTTTATGACAAAGATCCTGTGATGGTTAATATGATGTTAATATCAAGGAAGAATGTTTCTGGGAATTAATAGAGTCCACATATAAATGTGAAATAGTGTAATCATATTCCATTTTGGCATCCGGTTTACCTAGGATATTTTTCTACTAGTTTATTAATAATTTCTATAATAGACAATTTCCCTTCATGAGTGATTAAAACTACAGAATTTATTATTGGTACATTGTTGAGAACTAGTTATTAGCCTAAACTGTTTACCAATCATGAGTTATGTTCAAATCATGAAAAGGTATATAATAGTTTTTTTCATCTAATGTGATAAATTTTTCCATGTATCTTATAAACAATGGAATCTAAATAAAGAAATTGATTCATGTCATGATTGTTTTGGTAAATAGTTTTTTTAACCATCATGTAAATCTGATTATATTTTTATTCACCCATATCTTTTTATCTAGAGACCAAAGAGCTTGGCCATTAAATTATTGGTTTATCTATTCTATTGGGATCATTTCATTTGGTGATTGATCATCAGTGTGGGTTCATTGTTTCTCTTCATCTATATGATCATCCTTCTTCTTTTTTATATTGGTCCTAACAGTACCATTGCGCTACATTATCTGTTCTGTTGAACTTATCATATTGATTCTAATGATCTTTTCTAGATATTTTGTGTGTTCATTCTTCTATTTCTAAAAATTATGTAGGGTGTGGTGAATCTTGGTAGTTTCATGAGGTATGTTTTTAGATTAATTATACACAAATTTTTTTCTTATTGAATCGATTATAATAAGTACAGATTTATTCTAGGGCCACTACTTTTATCTTTATGTTTATCAAGATTAGTCGATCATATTGATATCATTAGTAACATGAATTTTAGGTATATAGTTCTATCTCTATAGTATTATAGATGAAATATATTTATTTATATTTTATAAATTATCTTTAAGAATTAAATAATAGAAATTAATTGTAAATGTGGAAATACATTTTTTAAATAAGTTATTTCGCACCTTCTTTTCTATAAAAATTTTAATTTCATAGAATAGTGAAATTTATTTATGAAAATTATTTTATTAAAAGAATTTTTAATTTCAAGGAATAGTGAAAATTATTTTTTCTAAATTTTTTAAATTAATGGTTTTGATAAATTTTTTTGGAAAAAACACAAATGGGAATATTTGTGTACTTATGTAGAAGGTGTAGTAATATGAATTGTCTATTCATACATTCAAGGGGGGTTACTAATGTGGGTCTCACCCACTCCCTTGTCCCATTATTCTATAGAATTATTAGACTTATTGGGTGTTCCATTTACTAGGTTGTTTTTTTCTCTTATGATTCAATCTATAAGTCCTAAGACATTACTCCCGAAATTTTTCATGATTGGGTATGGGTGATCTAACTAGACTGGCATGTAGTGATCCATGGTGTGATGACAACTATTTATTTATTATACTATTTTTATTTGATATGATTTGAAAAAAATTATTTTGTCTGACTAATTTGATATCACAGAAACAATTTTGATCATTTATACCTGTATTATTTTTTACAATGGAAATGTTGAAAATTTTATTTGGATTTTTGTATAGATTGTATTTACCTGATTATCATTCATTGTATTATATAATGTTGAAAAAGTTTATTTTTATAAAGAGAATAAATATGGAACCCCAATATAGGATACTAAAAAAATTATTTTCCCCAAACCATGCACACACATTATGTGGTATATATCCCTTATAATGTATTTTGATATAGGGAAAAAAAGGTGTGACAATGAGGTGGTGAGGTTTCTGTTTGTTGTGTTGGGGTAACTTGTCTTCATATGGACGGATTTATCCCATGATATCAATTATATTGTCTATTTTTCTTTTAATTTTCCTTTGATTTTTTACATATACCTTGGTGATTGTTAGTTACATTAATTTGTTTCACTTGTTGTTGTTCCATTTTTGTTATGGAATGCAATTAAAGTTCTCTATTCTACATTTTCTTTACATCATTTTTCTGTATATATATATCCTTTGTTCTACCTCATGTTGGTAAAATAATGACCTATTTTTGTTTTTGATGTTGGGGTTACTGCCTCCAACCCATGAGGATCAGGAATTCCCTTCATGTATGTGGAAATTCTGTTTATGTAATAGTTAGAGATTTTAATCGAGTTAGGATGGTTCTTATTTTCTCTCATAGGAGGATGTACTTAGTTTTGATAAGATTTCAGAATTTATATAACATTTTCTAGATAGGAGAGGTATGTTTTTGTGACTTCATGTTTATATATTTCCATAATGAGACACATGTTATGAAGGGATATTTGAATGTGTGGTTGTTTTTATGAGTCCTTGATCTTAATAAAATGTTTTCTTATGGTATTTTGGGTTTGAAATGAGAATATCTTATTGTATTATGGTTTATTTTGTTTTTTTTAATATGTATTCCTTTGAGACATCATAAAAGGATTCTTTTTTAGATTTTATCGGATTATACTGAAGGAAATCCACATATAGATAAGATTGTTATCAAGGATATAATTCCAATATTTTGTGCTATAAAACAAATACAGCAAGTCTATAATATAGTTGATGAGGTAGAAAGGGGAATTTTAGAGAAATCGTTCATTAATTTGATTACATTCAGGAAAATCCACCCTTTATTAAGGCAATGAACGAACCTCAAAAGAAAGTGGAGCATGATTATATTGGTAAGATCTTTGACTTTCTATATGCACCTATGAATATATTGTTGAATTGGGTGTAATTCCAACTCCATGGTCACATTATGCGATGGTGGGACTCTATTGAAAATGTAGATTCACATGTGGGCTTGGAATGTAATGGTTTCAAGAACTACACCATTAAAATTATTTTTCAAGAGATTATGATGATAGAAACATATCTAGATTTCATGTCCTTCTAGAAGTGAGATCATTCATTGTAAATGGACACCAATCTGTTTGTAGAGATGGTATTTTAGATACGTAGAATCAAGTTACTAGCTAAAGGCTCAAATGAAAAATATGGTTTGTGACTATACATGAAATAAGATGTATTTATACAGAATTTCCCCACCCATACATAGAATATAGAAATGTAAATGTACTTTGATAATTATTTGGATGAAAATTTTGGATATTTATCCCCATATCTTCTACCCATTGTAATATTTAGCAACACCTTGCGTAGAAGATTTACTCATAGGGGTAAGAAGAATAATCATTCTAGTAATATTCTATATCCTTATATTGTAAGAAGAAAAATCACAAGGACACTCTCCCATCATCATGGGGATACCATTACAAATAAAAATAAAGAAAATCATTAATTTTCGTAAAGTAACACTAACAACAGAATTAAGATATTGTAAAGTGCCCTTGAAAATAATTATTTCAATGAATCATCAACAATTGTTTCATTTATTCAATGTGATATATCATGAAGAACAATTATATTGGATTTAAAATTAATATAATCTTCAAGAATTCCTTGATCTTGGAGATATTTTATTTTGAAAATAAAAATACCCAAAAACAAAAAATCTCAAATTTCAAGTATGAATAAGGGGTTAATTCTAATATATTTTATGATTAAAAAATGAAACTCACATCATAAAAGTGATTAATGCCTTAGTAGAAGGTAACCTCAACTTAATGTCATTTATTGAACAACCCCATTTCAAGAGATAAGACCACTACTATGTAATTTAAATTATTTCAACCATATATATGGAGTGAAACTTCTAGTAATAATTAACAATAAGTTATTTCAGACCCAGGATCAAACACAGACTGGTCTTTTCAAAAAAAAAATCAAGACATAATATAGTGTCTTGGAGATATCGTGGAGATTAACCCCAATACATTTTCATATAGTATATTTTTATAAATTAAAAAACTTTTAGTGAGATAGATAGAAATAATAATTAATCCCATCATCAATTATGTTATTAGGAATGAGATATATAAAATAATAAAACATAATATCATTTACCCAATCTATGATACACATTTGGTTATCCCCATCCACATGGTCCCATCGAAATATATTCTGACCACTGATATAAGTGAACATAATGAAATGATTCCCATGATTGTGGAAAATAGATAGAGGGTATGTATAGATGACCAATGAAAGAATTATGCTCTTTTAATTTTCAAATTCTATATCATATTTTCAAGAGACATGGTATTAAAATATGATACTAAATTTTATCATTTATTTTTAAGGATTCATTAGAAAAATTATAGATTGAAATCACACCTGATGACTGGTAGTAGATGACATTCACATGACCTTTTTGAACATTCGACTAAAATAGGATTATATGTTTTCAATTAAATTACCTAGTAAAATTTCAAATAAGTATGTTTATTATTTTTATAGATCATATTTATAAATGAATAGTGTTACTTCTATGTGATATTATGATTTTTAGAAATATTTTGACGATTTATTTTGGAATAAAGAAATGTTTTTAAAAACATGAATCAGGAAAATTTGTGTCTTAATGTTGATAAGTTTCTTTTAATGTTCTAAAAATGAATAATATTAAGCCACATAATCTAAAATAATGGAATTGAGATTATTAATCAAATATTTTAAGTAATAATCGCATTTCCATATCCAATTTGTCTTAAGTACGTTAGACAACATTCAGGTAATGCAAATTTCGATTGATTATTTATAAAATATTTATGTAAGATTATTCTATCTTTGTGCATATTATTGATATGTGAATCAGATTTCATTAATTTTTATTAGTGTATGAAATCATTTCATGAGTTCAAATAATGGTTTCTTACATCATTAGTAAAGAATCCACTCAACTGGGACATATAGATTGAATCATAAGTAAAGAAGCCACTCATGAATGTAGGTGATTGACAACGAATTTCATAGGTTTACAATATTGTAGTATATCGTACATATGATCAGTAGTTTCGTTTCCCATTTGATTATAGCTGGGATGGTTTTTGGTTATGAATCTAAAATAATAATAAATATAATATGGGATATAATATTAATATACGGATAATTTAATGACATATTAAATATGTGCAAAAAGAAATAAAAATAAATATATTTGTCTATGAATTTTACTTCTTCTTTACAGTGCCTCATTACGCTTATATCTAATGCCTTCATCAGAGAGATTCGTAAAAATAATAATGAATCAATAATATGTATTAGAATATAATGATGATGTTTTATAATTTCTTAGACTATCCAAATGGATTTTTATATTTGATTACTTGCGAAGAGATGGACTTTAATATGTGGGGGAGTGGACACACATGGAATTTATGAAATGATGAATTGACACTACTTTTCTTATTTTAGAAGCCTAAAAAATGGGTAATTAAACAATCATATGATTTATAATTTTGAAATATTTCCATAATAATTTTTGGGAAGGATTTATGTAATTTTTATCTCTTATATTTGAATTATATCTCTCAGTAAACATGTTTTTACATCAACCATGTTAATTAGTTTTTATTACTTTTATTATTCCTAATTGTTAGAAAGAAAGATAACATTATTAGATAATATGTATTATTCTGATTCAAAATATGGAATAAAATTTTCCAAATTCAATTCACTAGAGTGGAATATTACAATTTAAAAATAAACCTATCGAGACATTGAAAAAATGATTTATCAAAATAAAATTAAGGAAAATTATAAACTAATTTTATGCTAAAAATAATCAGTTAATTGATTAAAATAAACTAAATAAAATTAAATATTATATAAATATACTATTCTTTCTTATAAAACATATTTTAACAAAATGGGTATTTCAAATTTTCTAAATTAATAGGTTTTTTAATAATGATTTTTCACTATTTCTTGAAAAATGATACATATTATGAAAAAACATAAAAATATCAACAATATAATTTGTTCAGGATGATTTAAAAAATGAAGTTAATTTTTAAAATAAATATTATAGATGTGGTAAAAATTTATTTTAAAATTTTTATCCAAATTGAGATTAAACGTATTTTCATAAATTATTTTTTCAAAAAATAATACATTCATTAGAAAATGCGTTATTATTATTTATAATAAATAGATACCCAATGTAATCATGTAAATGATATATTTTAATAAATTTGTTGTTTATATTCCTATCCTAGAACATAATATCAACATTTTAACACTCATGTTTAAAATAATAATATTTTAATAGAGTATAATATTTCTTTTAAAAAGATTATTTGGTGCATCTCAAGCTATCGAAGAGATTGAATTTATTTTAAAGAAATAAATTTTAAAAATATCCACGTTTGAAAATAATTTATAGGCTTATTTTTTCATTTTATATAAACTATATAGATAATTTAACTCATTTATAATCAATTGTAATTATATTTTTACTCCATAATCAAATGTCTTTCTCACACTCTGGTAGAAATATTAGATTTAACTTTTTTTATATAATTGGATTCTTATAACGCCATAATAAATGTTCAAGAGGAAAATATTAAAAATATATAGTTAAATAAAATAATGTTTAATAATTTTCTCTATGAAATCCATTGGAATTTATTTAATATGACATTTATGTTCCCAATATAATTTTATGACATTGGTTTTTCGAAAATATGATATTAATGGTTTTACATAAGAAAATTTAACATAGGGGTTTTAAAAAATTTTGTTAATGAAAAAAATAGTCTATTTAGGTCGTTCTATTAAAAAAAATACTTATAATAAATTTTTTTAAAACAACAATCATTGAAATTTTTGTTATAAATTGATGTTGAAACACATTACAAACACACAAATCATGACCCCTAAATCCTTATTTTACAGAACAAGATTTCCTTCAGACCGTCGAAGTCAATAACATAACCAATTGTTCATCAATCTTGATATTATTCAATATAATCATTTTAAATCATATTTTTACTCCCAATGATTCTTTAATTATCATCCTTTAACTTATTTTTATTATATATAGATTTATTTTTTCATTAAAACGTTATTTAATTTAAAGATGGGACCCTTGGCCACCAGATAATATTCTAATCATGTTTTAGTTCATGTTAAGCATCTTTTCACCGTATTTAATAATAAATATTTCATCCTTGGTAATTATTTCAAGATCCATAAAGATAATTATTTCCCAAAAACCCAATTTTGGTCCACCTAAATACATGTTTGAACAATTATGTTTTTTCATTATTCATAAATATTTTATAAAATGTGTTTCATCAATCATGCTGTTTTCAACTTATCATCATCACTGATGGGTTATATAATTATTCATGATCTCTATAAAATTATCAAAATATAAATTTTTTATTTAATTTTTCTAATTTTGAATTGTATCTCGTGTTTATTAGGGAGATTCTATTTTAGTTTTCTCATTGATTATCCAAAATACCCTAGGTATTCCAATGATTACTTGTACTGATTATTTTATGATCACAATGCTTATGATTTTTTAATAATAGATTATTTATGATTCATTAATATTGAAATGTCATTATTTTTTTAGTTATAATATTTAACCTATTTTACCATTTGTGTTCTCATAGAATGAGTATATTTATCACTTATTACATCATTTAAAAGGGATTGAAATTTTCAAATGTTTTTTTGACCAATGGGTAGTTTCAGTGTGACATTTTAAAATTTATTTATTAAAGAGTGATTCACTTATTTAAAAGATTGCATGACCATCTTGTTTTTAAATATTTATAGATTATGTTTTGAATAAAATGATTTCAAATTTTCATGATATGTAAATGTATTTTGTTAAAATTTAAAATATTAAATTTCTAATTGAATTTTAATCTAGAAGGAAATATATTTTCATTTAATGTTTATTATATATTTTTGGATTGTATACATAATTATGTTTTTCTTAATACATATCATATTACATGTTTATTACATTATACTCTTCAAATTGGTCAATATTAACAAATTGTAATTGTTTTCCAGAATATTTTTATGAAACCAATAATTTGGATAAAAATATGAGTTTATTAAATTAGAAGAGAATTTTTTTATAAATGAATCAATATTATGTAATCATGAAACTGAATATTTTTTGGATTTCCCCCTCATATTATCGTACTAGGTTTGTGGAAATTGTCTAATGAGTTCTTTGTATTTTAATATTATTGTAGAAAATTATTCATTTTAAATAGAATTTTTACTCTATAATATTTTATATTTTAGTTATTAATGATTATATTGAATTTAGGTTTAATGTTATTATTTCCCATATAACTAAATATGATTATTGATGAATATCTTAAAGGATTTAGGATGAACAAAAGAAGTATTCTGTGACAGTCGTATAAAAATAAAGGATATAAACATCAAAATTGTATCCATAATAATTTATGGTTTTATATCATCATAGTTTATAATTGATTGAATAAATTAAATAAATTCTTAGATTAATTTATTTTAGATTTGATTCATAATAATGATAAATATTTCATACCTGATTATGAATCATTTTTTAATAAGTTTTAATGATTAAAATTTTTATATATATATATATTCCAATTATTATATGTTATAATATATTCTTATTTTATATTGTGATCATAGATATTTGATAGATCATCATTGGATAAATTTACAATGTACCACTAAGGAATATGAGAAAGGGGTTGATGATTTCATGGAATTTTATGATGAAAAACATCAAAAATGGATTTTATTATTTTACAATACGTAATGTTTTTAAAAATGAGAAAATTAATTTCCAAAATAAACAAATGATCATTTCTTTTTCTATTGATTTATCCATAATTATACATTTTGGATCTGAAACGGTTAATGAATGGAATACTCAACATTTAATGCTAAGGAAAATTTTCAGAATGAGGTAGGGTATCATATTAAATATTTAATACATGATGTAGGCATTGAAACCATATAAAAATAAGAAACTATTGATGGATTTATAGAGATTATGAGAAATAATAAATCACATTTTTCAAAAAATATTCATTTATATATATAGACTTGAGATTATTTAACATGAAATCAAAAAATTGGTGGACGGATAAAAGTATCTATCAGTTTGATAAAAATTTAAATGTCCAAATTCTAGAAGTAAACGTTCTTATAGATTCCAATTATTAGGAAAAAAAAATATTATTCACATTTTTATTGGTTTTTAAAAATTTCCATGCTTTCCCCCAATGGTTTTCTGTTGAATAAAAAGGAATATGAATAGTTCTCCAAATTCCTTTAATGTGAGCCATCTTGCTATCTGGTGAAGTATAAATTAAAATTTGATTATTATTTTTTATTAGTATATATCCTCTTTTGAAATCAATTTGGTACCTTCCAATAAATTATTGTAATTAATAAATCCATTAAATCCAATAAATTTTCTCCAATTCTTTCTCATGTAATGGAATCAATCCTTGTTCAAAATAAAATTGTTACTATCAGAAAAAAATCAATTGAAGCATCTACTTTGGAATTCAATTGATGTATTATGTATAAGATGATATATTGACGATCCTACCAGTAATGAATAATTAAATATTCAAACTGATTCACCATAGTGGAAGGTATTTGTTAAAAAGTTTCCATATTTTATAATTTAATATAGAAATATTCTAATTGGACTATACACAAATTGAATTAATCCATCTCAAAACCAGAGTATCCAATATAGTGTTTGACTTATTTTTTTTGTAGTTTACAACTTTTCACTACATATTTTCATGAAGGAAAACAATGTAATGTTTATATTGATGATTTGTGAACCAAAAAATCCAAAAAGGATATTGATGTGTATATTTCAACATGGATAGATGTTTTGATGATTCAATTGGTGACAAGTTTCATTGTTTTTAAGTAAACAAGAAAGATTATTTTATTTTGTGTTCAATGAAAATTATAACCATGGAGGACTTTCCAGTATAAGGAAACATATATGAATATATTGTTGAGGGACATAATTCTTTTCCACTTTGTGAAGAAGAGACATCTTATTATGATCTAATTAATATAATATTTTTAATATTTGATTATCATTATTATATTTTAAAAAAAATTTAATGGTTTATAGAAAAAAAATATTCACCAAAAAACAACTTCTATTGATGAATATTATGACATTCTAAAAAATATTTATTTCGCATTTGTAAAGAATGGAATTTCTATTTATCAAAAAAATATCTTACAAAAGAATACTATAATTTTCATGCTACCATATATGATATTTGTTATGATAAAATATAACATTAACATTATGAATTTTGAGAAAAACATATGTGATAGTTTTATTGGTAATTTTTTATTTATAGTGGGAATCAAAAAGGGTGGATTAAAAGATAGAGTGGACTTGATTTCCATGGGAATATGATTGGAGTTATCTTCCACTACAAAAGTAATAAAAACATATTTATCGTATCTTGTCACACATTAAGAAATTGTATGAATATGAATTTTTATCTGCATCTACATGGTATTGTAGTACCCATTGGATATTTTTCAATTGTGAAGAATTTGGGGTCATTGAAGGATTGTAAATTAAGAGCTATTAAATATATTGACTGTAATGTATTGATGCAACAACATTTATCAGTCACAATACATGGTATATTTCCAACTCATTTCGGAATGACTATAATTTGGTTATATTATTGTTTCAAATCCAATTGATATAATGTTATTGTACCTAGTTTGTTAGATGTGATTTAGAATGATAATTATATAATAAATTTTTAATTAAATACGTATTTCTCAACTACATTTTTTATATAAAGGTTAATTTAGTAATTTATCTCTTGTATGAGATAAGAATATTTGGGAATGTTTAAAAACACTATATGTATCCTTTTGAATTATATATGAAAAATTTATAGTGAATATTCTAAAAATACTCATTGACAGGTGGCCAATATTGTTCAATTATATAAATATATATATATATATATATATGAAAAGGTGAGTCTAAACTATACTCTTTATTTCTATGATTTGGATAATTTTGGTCTCCCTATATCTTGACATATCATAGTTGATTGTAATGGTACAATTATTCTTTTCTCAAAGGTAATGTTCATTCCACATGATAAGCTGATGCATGCTCATTTATATAAATTTAAGAACAAAGATAAATATGAATGATATATATCATAATATAATGCTGACATAATAATTCGTTATTTGAAAATAAATGAAATGTGATTAAGGATGGATCATAAGAAGACAATTGTTTCCTGTTTTGAAATGAAATTGATTGTGAATATATCTTCATAAAAAACAGTGAAAATATTGTTTGAGGGACCATCTCATATTGTGATCACATGGTTTGGTTTTGATATTAATGGGTATATATTTGACTCAATAAATCAAGATGACAAGATTAAAATTCAGACTATTTGTCTAACATTCATCACTAAATAAATACAATATTCAATTGAAAAGAATAAAACCACGGTTTCTACAACAATGGAATATTTTATAATTTTTGAGGATATATGGGAAGTATATTATTCTAAATTTCAAGTCACAATGTTTATGTTTGACCACATCCATAGTAATAGTGGTTTGAAACAAAATTATTTTTCTTTTTTGTTGTTTTATTAAATAAAATTAGTTTCATATAGGAAGAATTAATAATAGAATCAAAGGATAAAAAAATATTTTACCTCATTTATCTCTTGAGTGATCAGTGTTTGGTCATTTTGTAGTAGAAAATAATTAATTTGAGTAATGAGGATGATGATGATTTTTTGGATTTATATAATTCTTTTTATTCTATTACATGATTTCCTAATGACATTAATTACTACAATACAAACATATTCCATGTTATATAAAATGATTATGTTGAAGTCACATGAGAAAACACTAAATTGCTCTCCGAATTATTGATGTAAATATTTTTATTTTATTTCTTTTTTAAAAAATACATCTATGAACAGTTTTTCTAATAATAATATAGTTTTTATTTATATACATTTGATTATATATATTATTTGTTTGTTAACATTTATTTTCATTAATTATGGATAAATATTTTTTTATGGGAAAACCTGACAGACATCATTTTTTGTTAAATTTATTAATATAAAAACAAATTCTTATCGATATAATATTTAAATTTATAATTTTTTATCATTTTAGAATTATTTTAAATATAAAATAGGTTAACATGCATATTATTTGGTAAAGATTCATGAAATCGTTATTTTCTCGAATATTATGAATACATTACACCATTTTTTAGTTACGTATTTTTGTAATCATTTTACTTAAATAATAACTCAAATAATAATATAATGGTACAATATATTTCATTACATTTCCTATTTCAATGGTGGCCTGAGGGGGTGAGGAATATTTACAAATTAATATTCATTTCTTCATATTATTAAATATTAAGTAATATTATTACTTTCATAATGAAAACATTGAATTGTCTAAAAACATTGAGGAGATAATACATCCCAAAATAATTTACCACCTTAGGAGGTGTCTTCTAAATCTTCTATATATAAATATATATCTAGTGTACGAACAAATGGGATATCACATTTACAAAATATGTCACATTACCATAGAGAGTAGAGAATAAAATGAATTTTGATGATAAGAAAACCAACTAACATAAATTAAACCATGTTCACCGTTTAAATCAACATACAAATCCATTATAGTATTATTATTTTTTATCCTGATTAAAATTCCATAGAAATTATGTGGAAAGGGTTGTTTTGAGTGTTAATAATGAGAAACTATATCAATCGATTTATTTATATCTTATTTTTTATTTAATATATAATTAAAATGACAAATATTTAATTATTTAATTTATAAATAGCATTCAATTTTCAAAAAAAATTAAAAATATGAAATAAATATTTCATTATTTAGTTGTGGTAAAATGGAGCGATTTAAAAATAGTGAAAATTATGTTCTCTGAATTGTATTGAAGGAAAACCCATCCCATAAGAATTATATTTTAGATGAACATATATGGAATAACATTTTCACCAACAGAAAACATGAAACACTTATGGCATGATAACTAATTAATATTTTATCTTATCTTCATTATTATCTGATTACTTACGGGTATATTTTGATGTAACATGCCTCCAAGAGATCTCATCCTGATATTGTGTTGAAAAACTTATTCACTAAAACGTTATCATATGAGGGTATCATTTATTATAAGAGATAATAATTAAAAAAAATGATGAGTCAAGATCTTTATATTGTATTATCTTTTAAGAGGTCATGTTTAAACTATCTTCCCCTACTCATCATGAAAGATAGAAATGATAAATTAGAAATGAAATGAAAATTATCTGACAATGTAATATGAGGAAGTAGATGAAAAATGTGTAAGAGATATAGTTTTATTTCCCATGAATGTGTTTATTTTTAATATTCACTATAGTAGTATCCAATTTTATTTTTTAATCTCAGGATGACCTCTAGAAGAAAGATTAATAGTAGAATTTTATCCATATTGTTAATATAGTCATCATAGCATCATCATTAATATATCTAGAAAAACCATACCTCATAATAGGACTGGTGGTGGGTGTTATTGTTAGAAGAGTTTCTGGTCATAATCATATATAATCAAGAGCCTCATAAATAGATTCATAAAAATTTTATTTGATAAACTTCAAATATAAAATGTATCATAAAAGTTCAATTAATTGTATATGCATTGTTTGAAAAATTGATGACATAAGAATAGCTTGTGCAACATTCCTAAATTTACTAGGTTACCCATCCTTCCCACCCATCACAGTCATCCCAGCCTACCAAGAATGCACATCCTCCCCAACCTCCCTACATTGATCCACCACCTCCACATTCACACCTGGCCATATGCTGTGAGTTTTGTACAACTGATTGCCATGTACGTATTGTAGCATCCATATTCTTATATATTTTTGGGAATTAAATAAATCATCGACCCAGTTAGTTTTGTTAGGTATGAATATTAGTATGGGATATTAAAGATCCATGTTCTATACTTCTATACCCTACTCAATTGGTTACCAAATATGGAGATTCAATGGTTTTTTTAACACTTCCCGGCTACCCTTATTAAATAGATGAAGTACATCATATCTGTTGTTTATTAAATATTTTTTTTATTTTCAAAAAAATTACTTACTATGAGTTATGGAATTAAAATTATATAACAGAATAAAATATCAAAAGAATTTGTATGAAGGAAACAAAATTTTTAGTTATGAATGACTTTTGAGACACCAAATATTTTTTATGGACAAAAAGTATTATCCTATTATTCTTATTCCTTCAATAATATTTATGATTTTTGTATAACTTCTTATATTTGTGTAAGAGACTATCCATCATAAATATTTAATAGAGATATAATGGGTCTCAATGATTGTGATTAGGTTAGAATTCCTATATTTCATTTATTTCCCATGAATGGAGTTTTTTTCATTTAATTCATTAAGTAAATAATTTTTCAAGTTTCATACTATATTAATTATTTACTTATGTTTGAACACAAGTTTTTTATTAATAATTATACAACTAGTGTTTATGATCTTATATAAACTAGATACATTAAAATAGATGTATAATATATTAAAACACTTTATAAAGTATCATATATATATCTAAGATATTACCAAATATTGAGATTGGATGTAAATGTTTTCCATTCCTTTGTGGATAAGATAACTATGATTGTTATGAATCAATATTCATTTTCATTTTCTCAAATAAGAATGTTTTATATATTAGAAGCCATTATTTATTGGAATATTCTTCTAAAAAGAATGAAAAATATTTTTTCTTTCCTAATTATTAAGTGGTGTTCCTAAATAAATTATCAGCATGTTATACAAGTATGTATTAATTTTTTTAGAAGTATGTTTTTTATTCTTATTATTTATAGATGTTTTAAGTATATATTTATATGAAAATGCATGTCATGGAAAATTTTAACAAGGATCATTTGCCCTTAATGTAGCCAAATATTCTAATAGGTGGAGGTAAGGGTAAATATATTATATTTATGATAACATTTAGTCATATATATATATAAATATATATATATTTAATTTAATTTTTTTATAACCGCAGTACCTTCTTCAAAATGACATATGGAATGTGGTTATTAAGTTTTATGATTTATGTGTTAAATAATCACAACTAGGTAAACAAATGGTTTTTGAATTGTTATTCATATTAATTATTTTACATTTTATGTGAAAATATTATATTTATTAATATTATAAAATTAATTCTTTTTGTATTTATTCAATGATACCGAGTTTTCTATGAAACAAGATGATACCCATCTACAAATTTTTTACAAACTATTTCTTATGTATGAATATGAATTAAATTAATTGGTATAAATATTTTAATTAAAGTTACAAACTTTTGTTTTTTGATAATAATTTCCCTCTAAGATGGTACATTATGTTTATAATAATACGGTTTTTTACCTATAATATAATGGGTTATAGATTTTCTTAAACATCCCTACACTACACAAAACATTAAATTGGTAAGAATGTATCTTTATGTTAATGTTTTAAAATTTAGAAATTATAAAATCTGTTTTCCTTAATGTTTTTATATTATGAATTTTTTAGTTGTTCTATATGTTTCAGAATTGTCTCATTTAAGTAATGATAATAAACAAAGTATATATATATATATATATATAAAATTTTCCGCTTTTAGACAGTATATTGTGCCTCATTTAACCAGGTTATTCATTTCCTTACGCAACTGTATTAGGAGAAGTACAAATATATTCTATAAAATTCTTAATTTATGTATTATTATTTGTAATATTTTAGTTATTATAATTTATTATTGTTTAAGTGATTTTTGATAATCGGAATATTTCGATACAGGTCTTGGAAGGATTTAATGATGATGAATATCCCAAAATTTACAATTATTATTCATTTTATTTCCTTTATATTTTATGAAAAATAAATTTCTCTTCTTTAATTTCATTATATTATTGTATGAAAAATCCTTTTTTGATGATTATTTCTTTCATTT
Organism: Viscum album; assembly: GCA_963277665.1. NCBI lineage: Eukaryota > Viridiplantae > Streptophyta > Magnoliopsida > Santalales > Viscaceae > Viscum > Viscum album. Next base: position 1,275,235,647 of record OY728141.1, on the reverse strand, counting down.
CTATTAATTTGGAAATTTGTGGTAACAAAAATATGGACATAATCTCTACTACCTTTACATAGCATGCAGAAAATTTCCAATAAGTGTAAATATATTATTCAAGTTATATTTTAATTAGATTGGATTTTTACCTATATTATATATCTATATTTGATTTATAATTTGATTTATTTTGTTAACCATCAGTGAATTCTAATTCATTATTATTTTAAACCCTAAATAATTTCTTTCAAAATTTAATGTTCTTTTTATGTTTTCAAATGATTTCAATACTGTATAACTAACCTCATCATCCTTCCTAAATAACAAATGTCATGTTTTGTATCTAATTTCATCCTTTTTATTATTTTTGTGGTATTTTTTAATAAAAAAGTGATATGACATTTACTTTGATAATATAATTATATAAATGTAACATTATTCAATATTTTCATAAAGTGTTGTAATATGGACGCCTGTACTAAAATTCACTGAAAAATCTTTAATTAAATGACATAAAAACAAAATTAAAATAAAAATGAACCAAGACATAAAACGAATTTTCTATATATAAATTAAATTTTCATTTCAATTTTATTCATATTATAATTTATTTTTAAATATATTCTTAGTTATTTTGTCGTTGCTGCTACTATGTATTTAAAAAAATCCCCCCATAAGATGTATTAATAAGATATAATTTATTATATTAAGAAATAAATTGATTTTAACTTTTTTTTCTCATTTCTATAAATTCATATATGCAAAATATTAACAATTTTTGGGCATTATCGGAGATTTTGTAATATATATTTTTAATATGTGAATTTTTTCTCATTTTTAATTTGAATTACATTCATCATGGGATTCTACTTTCATTTAATAACAAATTCAATAATGAAAAAAATATTATACATGATTTTCATGACAAGGATTATATTCAAACAAGGCACTATGAGTGATCCAATGTGAAGTTTACATGATGATTAAATTCATTTTTAGCATTGGTCTACAATTGATCCTCTTCCTACCTCATATAATGGAATGAAAAATGAATGGAATTTTTAATTGAATTGTATAAAATATGATTTAATACATTATATAGTAATCCATTATTTGGAAAGCTATGTATAAGTTATGATATTTCGTTGATACTAAAATAGATCAGCCATATAGTTTTTACAATATAATATCATATTTTTTATGGGTATATTTATATATATTTGACTACATTAATTTAGAGGAGAAATTTAAGGAAACATACTTACACCAAAATTATTATAATTATTAAAAAACTAGAAATAACTTATTTCTAATGATATTTTTGGTTTTCTGATTTGGAAAATTCTAAGAAACTCTTAACAAATAATCTCATACATTACTCTTAGACACTACTATACAACAACCATTTTCTCCATAAAAAATCCATAAAATAAAACATCATTTCATTTCATCATAAATTGTCACAATTATCATCAATACCTCATTCTCATTCCCACTCTCCCTTAAAAAGGTGATAAAAATTAAAATTGGCATGATCATTAAAAGCTGACTAAGGTACAAAAAAATGCAGAAAAAATCTTTTTTTCGATGAACAAATTCAAACACATTAAAGATAAACATTTCATAGTTAAAAGTAAAATATGGATACATTGTGAAAACATAATGTCTCCATAAAACATAGATATAATATAAAGACCATTTTGATAAATTAAGAAATCAAATTTTACCATAATTACTTATGATATTAACCCTCATTGATACTATATGAGTTTTAACACTCATGTATACCTTACAATGTAACTCCTATGGATACCATATGATGTAACTATCATAGTTTCACATATCATAACTATTAAAATCCACTTAAAACATACCTAATGAATTTTATGAATAACATGAAGCCACCTATATTTGGTTTATAATGTAATATCTCATTATCCTAAAAAATTCTAAAAAATAAAACATTAACACAAAATGTGAATCCATACATGAAACAAATAATCATTTAGTAAAATTAGTTATTTCAATGGAATATTACACACATATAATGGAAAACGTTTTATTTGTAAATAATCATATTATAATGTAAATACAGCTTCAAATAAAGAATTCATCATGAAAGCGGGAAAATTTTGTCATGCCCATGAATTTTTTTAAAAAATATTTTTTAATTTCATAAAAAATCCATTGAGGATGATTTTTTAAAATTAATGTCCCAAACATAAAACTGAAAAAGATATATTTTTTAAAAAATATGAGATGAAATAAAAAATAAAAAAATCTAAAAAATTTATTACCATATTCACATATATATTTATATTCATAAAACCCATTTTTGATACATGGAAATGAAATATAATGATTCGATAGAATAAATATTTAAATAATTTAAACAATTTTTTAGTGATACAGTCCCTTACCCCAGGCATGAGTTTATTAAATTGCGTTCAATCCTCTTGTATAATAGTTTAATGGGTTATCTTAATTAATTAAATATTTTTATTCAAATTTATAATATCTTATATGATTCAATTATGACATTTTTTCCACCCATTTGAATTTTTTTTCTATTTCTCTTATTTATGGTGTATTAATTTAATGGTTCTATGGTCGGTTTGTTATTAATATTCGTGTAAATTAGAAATAATACCCTTGAATATATAATATATAAATATATATGTACTTATATTTAGTTAATTTTAAACAGTTATAAGTGATTTAATTCTTTTCATGAATGCATTAACGGGAAATAAAAAGTCATTGTCAAAGAAGGTGGTTAATTGACACACCATGGATTATGATTTATTTTTTAAGACTAAATGGGAAAAATAATATATTATTTGAAGGATATATCATTAAAACAACTAAATTATAATATATATTTTTATTTAGAGTTATCATTAAAAATTTTATAGGGGGTTGGATAAGTTATAATTGAGAAATAATTGAAAGGACAATGATTAATTTACCTCCTGAGTAATTCCCATTGAGAAACTATATATGAACATAAAAATGGACAATTGTGAGACAATAAATAAAAAAATGTATCAATGGATATGAAAAATATAATTTTTATGAATATATTCGAAATAGAAGGATCGTGGTGATGAATTTAATTGAAGGAAAGTGTCTCTTTTTATAATTGTGTGGAGGGCCAATTTAGAATTACCTAAAATATTAAAATATAATATGGATATTATAGGGGTAAATAGTCCTAGATAGAATAAAAGGATCACGTGATTAGATTTTTTACACAATATTCTAATATTTTTCATTATTCGATAATTCTATCATTTGATATATAATTTAATAAAAATAATATATTCCTGAAATATAATTATAATCCAATTTAGCACTATAGATTACTATGACATTAAAAACATGAAAAATGATAAAATTTGAAAAACAAAATATTACATTATATAATATTAATGTCATATTTGTTCATATAATCCTTGGTGAATTAATTTATATCATATTATATTAATTTTAATATTTTTAATATTATTTATTTGAATTTTCAATTAAATTAATAATTACTACATCGTCACTATGAAATACCTCATAAAATTTAGGTGTTACGTAAAAATTAAATATAAATAATTATGATTAAGTTATATATTTTATATTTCTAAAAAAAATTATGATTGAAAAACTATTCTGAAAATATGACATTTAAAATTTATACAAGGTGAAAATCATTGTCTGAACAACATGAATTTATTTTAAATAAAAAATTATAAAGGGATTTATGTGATCCAAGTGGATACAAAAGGGTTTAAATTAGAATAAAAATAAAATTATGAAAGAAAATTTATTATCCTAAAATATTTTTTCAATTTTTATTGTTATTTAATGGTTCTTATAATTTAGTTAAAATCATTTTACTTATTTTTTTTATACATACATAAGAAGTGCATCAACATTTTGTAATCAGTAAATTTAATTATTTCATATATTAAAATAAATAAAAAATTATTGATTATAAAAATAAATTAGTAATTTTCATGATTATTTTTAATATTAAATCATTAGATATATTAACTCATTTCCATTGCAACACTACCTGAATTTGTAAATTTCTCTTTTCATGCCTAGAACAGGCATTGCATATGTATTTAGATATGATTCATGTTATATAACTCTAAAATTTAAAAATATCATCCCAAAACATAAATTATAAATATAAATTTATAAAAAATCCATGAAAAAATTTTCAACAATAAATTATTACCAATAAGAAACCAAATATTACATTTCCAAAGCTCAATAGATATTGTGTCATCACTGAAAAATATTTTGATAGTTATCATGATATTAAATATAATATACATTTCATTAATTATTTATCTAAAATATCTCTATTATAATTAATAATTTACTATTTACATTTTTTTACTAAATCATATATCATAATTATATGATGACGATATCAAATAAAATAATTCATTTTTATAAAAAATTTATTTTTTACTAATAAACCAAAAATTAAAATTTCAAAAAATTCTAAAATATCACCATAGAAATTTTCTTATATCGTTATTTTAAATAGGTATTTCATTCTACCAAATAAAATTTCTAAAAACAGGATTAATTATTTATATTGATTTTAAAAAAATAAATAATTATCATTTTTTGATGAAAATATGTTTTTAATCAATGAAATGGATTTACTAAAAATAATATATAATTTATTTACTAAAATTATACTACGTATTTTCAACGGAGTAATTAATACATTTTCAATTAGTATTAATATTATATATTTCATCATGTGGTTGATATTTTTCATTGTGGACGATATAATGGCTAGGTTATAATGGTCACATATAAATAATAATACAATGTTGTTCATTTAAGATCGATGGGATGTATATTTTACACAATCAAAAATAGGCATTTTTATTTAAAAACATAGGATTTTATATTATCCACCCTTTAATAAATTAATTCCTCTTAATCAGATCTTGTGATTAAAAAATATGGCATTGAATTTTCAAAATACCATTGTTGAAATCCCAAATAACAAAAAGAAAAATTAAATTTTCCTTTAATAAGTGAGTTAGTAAGGGGTTGGTGAAGGTCATTTGAGATAAAAAGAACTTGGCTAACATGTATGAGGGAAGAGAATAGATAGAGATGAAAAAAACTCTCAAATATAGATGGATGGTGATAGAGAACATGGTTATGAGAAGGATAGCCATCACAGAACTGTATATCTATGATAGTTTGAAAGCACGTTGATTTACTAGAATAATAAATAAGCATATAGTGTATTTATTTAAAAACCATATTACTTGATTTTATTAGTTCCATTACATTCTATACTTAATAAATAGTAATTAAATTCTCCTAAATTGATATATTTATCCTTTAGTAATCTTCCACAATAAACTCGTTATTTTCCCAATAGATGAGTATAAATTTTTTTCATGCACGATCAATCAAATTATAATGAATAAAAACCCCACATAATATTAACTATATTTTTCACTTATCTTGGAACATTAACAAAAAACCAAATATTATATTTCAATATATGATAAATCTATCAAAAGATGAAACCAAAATATGATAAAATACTATTTTAATCTAAAAATTCAACAATAATACCAGATGTTTAGTATAGATTATTAAAACATAAACTAGGATTTAAATTCCACAAAAATACTATATAGTAATATAAAAATATAAAATATAAAATTATAGACATCCATGATAATTTTGATAATTCTACCCAAATAACATCTATGAATCTTAATGTCTCTCACTATAAAGTTATGCTCAATTAATATATTCAACTATATATTGTATTCATTTCTATAAATATTTCGAATCACTATAAAGACATAAATGATCATATTTTAATACAAAATATAAATCAATCATTATTCTTCTAATATAACATCATAATATCATACATTTCTTATTCTTGTATAATTAATAAATAGTGAACATATTCCTAAATCACATAATATAAAATCATTTTATAGTTCAATGGTAAAATATCTACAAAATGTTCAAAAACTAATGATGATATTTATACATCATATAGTTTAAATAATGAAAAATGTTTTCATACTAACTTGGATATCACAAGGTTTAGTGGTAGGAAATACACCACTACTACCCATCAGTTTTTGGTTCAAGTCCCATAGCCTTGATGGTTTGTCACCCGTCCTGCTTGTTTTCCTTTTTTTCCAAAATAATAAATCTAATATCATTAATAAAAGTATAGAAAACATACTACAAAAAGAAACACAATATTGTTAAAATTATTTAATAATTCTAACCATAAAATTTATCTCATTCATTTCTTTTTTCATTCCCAAATTTAATAACATACAATTTTTTCATAACTAAAGTCTCCTAAAAACAATTCATCAAAATCCTTAACATTACATAACAGAATTCCTAAAAATAGATTTATAACACATATATATTTTGATAAAAAAAATATTATAAACCTAATATTATCTTTATAATACCTTATAAGACAATATAGTCTCCATTATTGACTCAACCCTACTATTATAGAAACTTTATGGACCCTAACATAAACTCAACATATTGGAGTTATTTAAACACAAAAATGCACATTATTTTTCCAAAGATAATTTATGTTTAATGTTTTTTAGAATTTGTAAAAACACGTACACTATAACCCCATACATTTCATGGGGTTTCTACTACACAATATGCATTTTCTCTATATAAAAATTATTAGTAAAATAAAAAATGATTTATTTTCATGATAAATCTTTACAATTTTCTTTAAGACCTCATTGTTGTTATTATTATCCCTTAAAACCCATAATTTTTTTTTTCAAATATGGTCTTGTGAAAAACAATCATTAAGGGACATAAAAATAATGAATGAAACTATTTACCCATGAATACATACAAACACATGAAAGAAAATCTTCTCAATGTTAAAAAAACACATAATATGTGAAAGCATGATGTGTCTATAAAACTTATAAAAAATAAATAAACATTTGGGTAACATGGGTAATCATTTTCATACAATTATTACCTATGATTTTATCCTTCACGGGTACCATATGACGTGTAACCCTCACACATACCTTACAATGTAACCCTCAGGGTTACCTTAGGTTGTAACTATCCCAGCTACACTTCAAAAACCATTACAATAAATATCTAACATAACAATTGAATTCGAGGATAATCTTGGACACACCTACATTTTATTATAATATAACCACCCATTAACATAAAAAGTACCCATGAACCATGACATTACCACAAAACATGAATAATTTCATCATTAAAACATATCTTGAGTAAAATCACTTAATTTAAAGGAAAATTGTGCATATAAAAAGAAAAATAATAATTTGAAAATATTCATGAAATTCTTTAAATGAAAATAAAAAAATAATGCATCATAAAAGATTGAAAATAAATTATTGATGTATAAGTTAAAATAATTATTTTTTGATTTCTTAAAAAATTACATTAAATATTATTTTTTAAAAATAATGATCATTACATAAATCTTAAAATGTCAACCTTTTTAAAAAAATTGATAGAAATTATATAATTAAAATTTGGAACCCTTTATTTATATATAAATATATTTCTAAAATACCTTTTGGAGACATGATATGTAATGTAATTAATTTGATGATTACATTTATAGAATATTTTAAATAATGTTTTAGATAACGAGTCTCTTACATTGGGTTCCAAATTTGTAAAATGTGTCAAAACCCAATGTATAATGTTTTATGGAGTCTTATTAATTTATCAAATAACTATTTCATTATTTTAAATTCATTTTATGATAATATTATAATTTATTTCCATAATATTATTAATAATATTTTTTATTTCCATATAGTACATTTGTTTAATTGTTCTAATGTCAGTTTATTATGGATTTTCTTATAAAATGGAAATAAAATTCTACAGAAGAGATAACATACATATATAATGGTCATTTTATACAATTATAAGAGAATCCAGACATTTAATGAATTAATTGATGGGAAAATAAAACTAATCACCAAATAAGGTAGTGAATTGACATACCATGGATGGTGATTTCATTTTTAATAATAAAAGGATGAAAAAATAGATTTGATGAGTGATATACCATTAAAAAATAAAATAAAATTATAAATTATATAATAGAGTTATCATGAAACATTTTATATCGGGTGAGGACCATTTATAAGTGAGAATGAATCAAAAAGAGAATAAATTATAATATATAACATGAATATCTCTTATTGAGAACCTCTATAGGCACTTTGAATTGTTAAAATATTGAGGTAGAAAACACTAGAGTGCGTAAAGGGATGATGATAAGATAATTTGGTGGAGTTTATTTGACAATAAATTCTCAGGGTGCTCAAATTCTGTGAAGTAATGATCCCCTTTATATATTTGAACCCCCAGATAATTTAGGAATTAAATAAAATATTAGAAATATCACCTGGATATTATAGGGAAAAAACATGACAATCTTTTAAAATGATCATGGTTTCACATTTTAGGCAACATATTATCATATTTTTCCTTAATATATTTTTTTTAAAATTTTAATACAATATTAAAAAATAGTATATTCATGAAATATAATTTTGGTCCAATTTAAGAGTATTCATAACTATGACATTAATAAAATGAAAAAATATATTAAAATTAGAATAAAATATTTTAGAATATATTATAATTGTAGAAATTACATATATATTTCATTTATTATCTTAATTATCTAACATTATATAAATTTCAATATTTTTAATACAATTTATTTGATTATTACATAATATTAATAATTAAAACATCATCCCTGTAAAGGCGTTATGTTATTTTTATGTTTTAGAGAAATTAAAAGAAATTAGGACTAATATAAATATTTTTCCTTTATGAAATATTTATTTTCAACAAAAAAAATTATAGAAAACAATATATTATTATTTTCTACTATTTGAAAACCAAACATTGACCAACATGGCATTCCATTAAATAAAATATTATAAAGGCCCAAATATATTCAAAATGTATTTAAATTGTCCAAAATAAAATAAAATTAAGATTATGACTTTATAAATTTGAAAAAAAATTATTTAAAATTTTGGGCATTTATGTTTTCTTGTAAGTTTAAATTGAAATCATTTTGTTGATTTTTCTTCTTCTTACAGAAGCATTACATCAGAATTTCATAAGCCTGAATGTAAATTCTATAAAATATTGAAAATAAAACTAATTCATGTTACAAAAATAAATTAATTTGGTTTAGTATAATATTTGAGATTATTTAATTATCAATATTTACTAATAACCATCCAAAAAATGTCTTTAATTTATTATTATTTTTTTCAACACTAAAACAACCATTGCACAAGTATTTTTATACGATTCATTATATAACTATAAAATTATAAAATATCTTACAAATTCATAAATTATACATAATAATTTAAAAACTTATTTAAAAATTCTTTTTAGAACGCAATTATTTTCTATAAGGAACTGAATTTTACTTTGGAAACATTGTACATGCAGTACATCGACATTATAAATGATTTTTATAATTATCAATAATACAAAACAATTTAGTTATTGTGAATAATTTTTGAAATCTATTTCTAATATAAGAACATAATTTAGTAATTACATAAGTTTAATAAATTTTATATCACCATTATTTCTTAACGATATCATAAAAGGCGCCGTATTTTATTATAAATGTATATTACACCACTAACAAAAAATATATTTTTTCCTAAAATCATAAAAATTTCACCATAGACTAATTTTGATATTAAAATTTCGAAAATAAAGTATGTTTTATCTGAAAAATTTTCATTAAAATTCAGATATTAATTATATTATTTGAACATAAAAATATGTAAAAATTATTCTTTAAAAAAATATTTTTTTGTTAATAAATTAGAATTTAAAAAATAAAATTGTATTAATTTACAAAAAATATATTCATTATATAAAATACGATTATTTAACAAATTAAACTTATGAGTGATCATTATATAATTTATAATTTCATTAATACAGTTCATTAGTGCTAATTTAATGGCTATGTAACATTTGTAACATTTAAATAATTATATTATATTATTCATATCAGATCAATAAGGACTATATTTTATGCTATCGAAACCTAAACTTTATTTTATTAAAACTCTTGATGTTACATTACCCCCATTATAAATTCCAACATCACAATTTCAATATCAGCTAATAAAGTATTGGTTTTACTATTCAAAATAAATTTTTGAAATTTCACATAGTAAATAGGATAAGATAAAATTCCATTTAACAAATATTATGGGATGATTGAAGGTAACATGAGATAAAAAATTATAGGCTTCTATATTTAAAAAATATAGGTGAATTGAAAACATGGATATAGGAAATGAAACAGACTCTCAATTACTGATGGATAGTGATAGGGATCATTTTTATGAGAATGTTAACATTCACAAAACTATAAATCTTCAATGGGTTAATTTACAATGATTTATTACAATAAAATAATAATATTAATTTTTATGTTTCTACATCGTTTTCCTTGATTTGATTACTTCCATTACTTTTTAGTCTAAAATAATAATGATGTAAAGTCACATGAAAATTAGAGTTTCATCTTTTAGTAAATTTCCACTACAAACTCATCCTTTTATCAAAATAAATATTCAGATTTTGTATTCATGCATGTAGAATCAACCTCTAAAGAATCACACAATCTTGAAATAATCTTATATCTATTTATCGTGTATATAAATATTGACAAAAACAAAAATGTATAGTATAGTATAAGATAATAATCATTAAATAACAATCTTTTATATGATGAAAATCAAATTAAATCCCAATAATTCAATAATTATAACTAAAGTACAAAATTGATCACTCAACAAAAAACAATGCATTAATATAGAAAAATACTATACATTAGGATTAAAATAATAAGTTATAAGGATATATTTCCCAGATAATATTGACAATTACCCCCAAATAACATCAATGAATTTTAACATCTCACTTCATTATGTATATACCCAAATCATATAATCTCCATGATATTCTTGTCATATCTATAAATATCCTAAATCCAAATAACACCACAAAAAATCACATATTATTCCAAAATATCAATCAATAATTATTCCTCATATAAAATCCCCCAATAGTTTATTTTCCTTAATATTATAGGATTCCAATAATAGTTAACATCATCCTAAATCATAAAACACCAAATTGTTTTTTCTTTCAAAGGTTAACTATTTGAAAAAATATTATGTTCCAAAAATCAAATTAAAAATTTTTCATCTTATATTTTAAATTAATGATACCATTTTTATATAAACAATGACATCATATAGGGATTAGTGGGTTTTACACTCTTACCACCCTTTAGTTTTCGGTTAAATTCTAGTGGCCTTGTTAAACATTATCGGTCTCAGCTCACCTACATGATAGCCTTTTATATTAAAACTATAATCAATATAAAATTCATTAAAATATGAGAAACATGATAAAAAATAACCATTATATTTTTTAGATTAATGAATATTTTTTACCTTCATGGCTTATTCGAACCTTTCATTTTTATTCCGATAATGTAACAATCCATAAATTCCTCAATACTAAATATCGCAAAAAATAATTCATCAGTAGAATAAAAATATCAATACATAAATCCTCAAAACGGATTTCTAGTATCTTTATATTATGACATTACATATTATCATAAACCAATAATTATATTTATAAAACCTAAGAATTCATCCTAATCTATGAATTTGTCAAACCCCTAATATGATTCCAACAGTAATGACCTAACCATAAAAATAACTTATTCTATTTATTTAAAAACTACATATCAGATTCTTTTTAAAAATATCATTTTGTTTGATAATTTTATAGTAATATGAAAAACTTATTCGAATTAAACCAATACATTACATTTGGACACTACTATACAGTACCCATTTTCTCCATTAATCAAATGTTTTTAAAATAAAAAATTATTTCTTTTCATGATAAATATTTACAATTTTTATCATGAAATCACCCATTTTATTAAACTCCCTTAAAACCATAAAAACATTCAATGCTATGGATGACAAAAAAATTCAGTTAATAACCTAAAAAGAAGTAATTGAACTATTAGTCCATGAATACTTACAAACACATGAATCATAAACTTCTCACTATTAAAAGTCATATATATTAACATTGTGAAAACATGATATTTAAATAAAACATAGAATGAGTAATGAAAAAAATTGGGTAACATGGGGAATACTTTTCTTACCATACTTACTTATGATTCTAACTGTCAGGGTTACCTTATGATTTGAAACTCTCACCACTACCTTATAATTTCACCCTTGTGTCGACCATATGATGTAACTATTACAGTTACACTTGAAATAACCATTATAGTCAGCTCCCACGAATCCCAATGCAGTGTAGGGATATCATAGACCCACTGATATTGGGTTTATAATGTAACCCCACTTCATCATAATGAATTTATTAGAGCCATACAAATATCACAAAACTGGAATAGTTGAATCATAAAGACATTCCTTGAGTAAAATCACATAATTCAGAAGAATATTATGCACATATAAAGGAACACATTTTAATTGAAAATGATAATAAAATATTTTCTATAATAATTCTAAAAAATAAGTCCTCATGAAATAAAAAAAATATCTCATTCCAAATAAGTTAAAATAATAATTTTGTAATTTTTTTAAAAAATACATTAAAGATGTTTTTTAAAAATAATTTCCCTTATAAAAAACCTGACTTAGATCCCTTTTCAATAAATTTTAGATAAAGTCGGTAATTTAAATTTTAAATCATTTATTTAATATATATATATATATATATTAATAAAATCATTTCCTAGATCATGGACATGAAATAGAATTTTTGGGATGAACAAATCCTTATAACATTTTACATAATGTTTTAGCTATCAAGACCCTTACCACATAATCAAATTCATAAAAAAATTTACAAAACAGCTTTATAATACTTTAAATAGTGTTATTAATTTATTATATAACTCTATTCATAATTATAATAGCATATTTGATTATCTTATAACATCTTCCCATATTTTTATTAAAAATATTTTTTTTATGTCCATTATTTCGGGTGCATTAATTTCATTTTTCCTTGGTCATTTAATTATGGATTTTATTTTCAAGTGGAAAAAATTCAACAAAAGGGATAGAAAATAATAATATTTATCTATTAGTCATTTTAAACAACTATATGTGATTTTAATGATTCCATGAATATATTAATGGGATATGAAGACTCATCATCCATGAAGGTGATGAATTGACCAACCATGGGGGATAATTTCATTTATTAGAATAAAAGGGAAAAATAATATATTTGATGATAGATATACCATGAACATAATGAAATTAAAAAATATATTTTTTCTGGAGTTATCATGAATGGGTAAGGTATAAGTGATAAAAAGTTGAAAAAACAAGAAGGATGAATTTAACTCTTGAATATTTCTCCTTGAGAACCTCATTAAGAACATCGAATTTGTCATTTTGTACGATACAAAACACAAGTCTGTGTCAAGGGGTGAGGAGAAGAGAATTTTCTAGAATATACATTATAAATATTACTCATTGGGATGAAATTTATTGAGTGAAAGATTCACGTTTTAATTTTGAGATGACGAAAAATTTAACAATTATGTAAAATATTAATATATAATATCGATATATTGGGGTTAAAGACACAAAAAATTCCTCAAAGGCTCATGTGATAACATTTTCGACACAATATTATCACATGTGGCATTATTAAATAATTTTTTAATTTTTCTAATAGTTTATCAAAATATTATATTTATTGAATATAGTTTTTGTCAAATTTATCATTATTCATAACTATGACTTTAAATACCATAAAAATGAGTATAATTTTATACAAATATTTTATTATATATTATAACTATCATAGTTGTCAATATAAATCATATATCATCATAATTAGATCATATTATATTTAATTTAAAAATTTTAATAAAATTTAAGATAACATTACACTAATTAATAATTATTGAATCATCATTGTAAAATCTATTAATGAATTCATCAGTTACATAAAACATAAAAACAAATTATAATGAATAAATAAAAAATTATCTTTCCAAAAACTAAATATAGTTGAATAAATATTATGAAGAAACTTATCTTAAAATATTATATAAATTAAAAACTATATTGTGAAAAATGTGACTTTATTTTAAATAAAATATTAAAAGGTATTTCGGTGATCTATGTGGATCAAAATGGTATATAAATAAAATAATATTTACATTATGACTGAAAATTACACTTCCAAAAAAAATTTCTAATTTTTGAGAAATTTAATTATTCTTGTATTTTTAATTAAAATCATTTTATTTATTTGTCTTCTACTTTCAAAATAACTTCATTAGTGTTGCATAATAACTAATGTTAATTATTTATTATGTAAAAAAATTAATTTACTATCATAAAATTAATTTTTTAGGGTTAGTATAATCTTTTATATTTTTTAATTTTTTATATTTACTCATATCAATGTCTAGAAAACATAATTAATTTCTAAATTTTTATTCTCTTTCATTGCACAAGCATGAAAACGAACCTTATCCCAGTTGGTGAGGACTCCCCATGTGCATCCATTTGACCTAGGTTTGAATCCGAGTAGAGGCATATTTTTTGGTTACTACAGTTTTACTTTATCATATATTTTTTGGTACTATAGCAGTCATAACTATTCACCTTTGGGAAACTGGATTTCCCCCGTATTCCTTAATACCTTCAAGCTAGCCAATGACTATTGGTTAGTTAAGGATTTTGTTCCACCACAAAGCCTTCGGGCCACCACATTTCGATCATGCAGTGATGATGCAACCACACTGACCAAATGAACTAGCTCCAGATGAGGGCTCGTGTCTTACGATTTCACCATAAAAAATCTATACAGATTTGATGGAATGAGAGGGTATAGAAATTTCAATCGGTAATAGGAATGTTTATATTTGCATTAGTATTTCTAAACAAACAAGCAATGCATTGGTGGAAAGATGGCATCATGATATGGACAATGGGGAGGGAAATTTTCAAGTATTCATATTCCCAATTAATTTCTATAAGGCCTTCGTGTCATGTATCCCACTATACCTAAGGGAATTTTTAGGTTTCCACCTCATCCTTTGAAATGGGGTTATCAAAAATCAATAAATAGAAGGTCTTCAGGCCATTCATGGTGTATTGTGCATGCATTTCGCATGAATATGGATAAGATTCATGTCATATAACTCTAAAATTATAAACTATTAACCAAAAACATAAATTATACATAATAAATAATAAAAAAACACATTAAATACTTTTTAGCACTCAATTAAAATCATTAAGAATATTTGACTTTTCTTTGCTGTACATGCACTGCATCGGCAACGACGATGTTTTATAAATTATAATTAAATAAATTTTACTTTATATATTTTGAATTATTTTTATTTAATATTTATATTATAATATCATAATATCATAAATAGATAATTTTAATAATTTTTTTATCTTATTAATTGTTTAATATATCACAAAAGATATAATATTTTCCAGGAAACCTATATTTATCTACTATCCACCAATAATTTATATTCTTCATAAAATTACAAAAAAATAACCATAAACGAATTTTGATTTGTTTATATCAAAAATTATTTTCATTTTAAGTAATAAATTTTTTAAATTCTTAAAAATTTAATTATATTATTTATAAAAAATAAAAAAAAATCGATAAAACTATTTTTATGACGAATAAAATGGATTTTCTAAAATTATAAAAGAATGCATTTTAAAAAAAATATATTAATTATTTAAAAATATTTAATTAATACATTATCAATAAGTATGACAACTATATATTTCATAATGTCATTAATAATGTTCTTTCCCACCAATTTAATGGAAAAGTTATTATGTTCACATTTAAAAAATAAGATTCTATTAATCATTTAAGATATATTTGGCCTGTCCGGTAGTCTATCTAACATAGTCATTATTTTTTAAAAATTTGGATTGATAAATTCAACCAAATTAAATTTCAGTTGACATATATAATATGTTCTTTGTGGTTTTCAATAATTTTCTTAGCTAGGATGATTTATATTAGATTACCCATTTTCTGTTATTATTTTACAAGATAAATATTGAAAGTGATTTCTATAAATTGGATGTTTCATAAAGTTTATATGATACATGAATATAAGTCTAATTGGTATGTCACTCTACCAAATTTTTTCATATAATTATCTATATTTATTAAATATTCATGTCTTTTATTATACATCAATGCATGAAATCCCTTAATGATATCATTCCAGTCACACTATGTTTATGGAATGATATAGATATTGTTGGAACTTCCTTTGAAATTGTATACATCATGATTTTGAGATAAAATTATTTAAATTATGAATAATCATATATTTAAATAATATAATTTTATTTTTTTGTAAAGGATCTCCCTGATGAAGTCCACACATTGATTAGAAGAGATGAAATTTTTTTCCTATAAGAGTGAAAGAAAAATGATGAAAATACCCTCATTAAATGTGAAATATAATTCATGATATATAATATAATTTGTAATTCCATCCATTAAAAATCCATGTATATATCAATATTCATAATTATATTTGTATAAATAACATTTAAGTTGAGATCTCAAGTCATTTCCTTCCCCATCCAATTAGTCTCTTACAAGATCATTCAGTTAATGGACAAATGTAGTATCTTTGATATAATAAAATCGAGGAAACATAAAACAATATAATTAAGGATTCATTGAAATAAATTATTAGAAATATCATATTTATATTGAATAATGCTTTGGAAAAGAACCCACCTTCTTGAACCTAGGAATATTGTATATTTTTGAAGTTCTAGTGACATGAGGATGATATCATCTTATAAAAAATTCATATAACCTACAATATTGTTCTTTGGATTATTTATAATTTTTACACATAGAAGGAACCAAAATATTCCTCAATACTATGAGAAGTATTAAGGATGACATTGGAAATAGAAATCTTAACTTCCATCTCGTGTATAAATCTCCTCATTATGTCATTATTATGAACACTTATAATACCGTGGATTATATTAAATATATTAACCATTAGATCCTCTATATTATTTTAAACCTCTAAGATCAACATAATATATGGGATTAAGGATTTAAAATTCTTAATAAGAATTTATACAACTACATCCACATCACTAGAATTGAAAGAGTCATCATGAATCATCTTTATCATCCCCAATTTGTTTCTAATATTCATGGATGAAATAATGTAGTGTTTTATCTCCATCCCCAAGCCATAGATATCAGGAAATATCCATATAAATTTTCTATAATTCATTAATATTCTCATCCAAACATACTTAAATATTATGAAATAGGAAAAAATATAATCATTTCAATTCTATAAAAGTGTTGAACTTAGTTGATTTATCTTTTTTGATCCAATATGATTGTATAAATATTATAAATATTTGTATCCCAATAAAAAAATTATAATTAAATACATCTAACCTTTGCCCAGAAAGATAACCAATCATGTCCGTATAAATGTGGATCCCATAACATATATACAATGTATATTAATACTCGTTCCATCAATTAAATACTAGAAAAAATGTGATGTACGGGATTCTTTGAATTCTTGATTTTCATAAATTTTTTGATGGTTTATAAGTTGATGTTGTTTTATGCATAATAGTTAAATGAGGAAAATAATAAATACATTAGATATTAGACTTACATAAGTAAAATATTTATAGAATTAAAGGATTATGTCTTTTGTTTTTTCCCCAAGTGAAAATGTTTACATTATACACAAGGTCCGTGAGGTAGTTATGGAGAAATAGAAAATAAATTCCACCTTGAAAATTTATGAAAATATACATACTCAATTCTACTCAAGATGATCTATTTTGGTGTTAAAATCACCCTTCAAAATGATAGATATAAGGTCACCATCAAATATTGGAATACTTTAATTGAGATCTTACCTTTCAATCAGATGACATTGGAAAAAATAATGTGCCTGAAAAAAATTAATAAACAGGTGTATGTATATGATTATGACATTACACTGAGAAGGCTCAGTGAACTAAATATATAGATACACCTTCTAAAACATTAATATGATCATATAATTTGGTCCATCATACATATAATTTGAAGCATGGATATTATATTAAAATTCATCAATAAAAAAATCATCATGTTAAGTTATTTACTTTCTAATATAATTTTCATTATTCATGGATGTTGAGTTGTATTCAAAAGGTTAATGTTAGAAATTACACATTCAAAATACAATTTGTTCCAAAATATTTTTATAATAGTTTTAGGATATCATTAAATTAAATAATTTAATGAAATGATTTATGTTTTATTTTTTTAGTGTATTGATTAATTGGGTATCTTAATATTAAAATTATAAAGATAAATAACAAAAGATTTGAAATTATAATTTTAATGACCCGTATTTTCAATGTAATTTTTTTTAAAAATATATGGGCCTTTGTTGAGGTCGCGAAATCTGACGGCACGCGATTCCGAGGCCCGGAGTGCCCGAAATGATCCGTCGAAGCTTTGTTAAGCTTATGTTAACGCGTGTAAGCAGTTTTCCTAAAAAAGTGGAATAACAATTAAATGGTTACTCGTATCAGAAATATGACGGAACCATTGTGCTCATGATGGCGGTTTGACCCTAGGCATGACATAATATTAGTCAGTGCGGGCCTCCTATTAGAAAACCCCAAAATGGCATAATCGTCAATAAAATAATTAAATAAATTATTTTATTTTTCAAATGTTTAAAACTCAAAAACATTATCTCAAGTTAAAAATCCCAAGACCACCACTAAACTCGTGAGTGTATGCTTTCATTAAGCATATACTAACTTTGGCTGGGGCAGGCCACCACAGAAAGTTAGTTTTTAGCCACAAATAACATAATTAAGTGAAAATTATTTTATTGTAAAATTCATAACTTCAATATTGTAACTCGGATTAAAAATCCTAGTGTACCATTGGGTTCGTTGGGGCATTTTCACCTCGGTAGAGCCTAACCTCGACCGACGCAGGTCAAGGTTGACTGATAATATTTTTCTGAACTTTTTTTCTGGTACGTTCAATAAACGCGTGAGCCGAGTTTTGTAACTTTTGAACCAGTGCTCAGAATTGAAATCTGAGTGCACCGTTGAACTCGCAACACCTATATTCACATATGAAGACTTTCACCTCAATGGTTATTGGTCGATGGTGGAAGATTGTTTTTGGGATTTTCATGGAAATACAAAAAATAAAATGACAAATGTTTTATTTTATTATAACAACCCAAGTAGAAGTCGGAGGTGGGGACCACCACACCTTAACCTCCCATGAGAGGTTATTGTGGTGGGTCCCACCCCAACCTAACCTCCCATGAGAGGTTACGGTGTGGTGACCACGTGGGACTAAACCCCCTAATTAATTGAGGTAAATCACTCTACTCCCTCATAAATGAGGGAGAGTCTCTGGACTTCCTCTACTCAATTAATTGTGCCAACCCTTCTCTTAATTAATTATGCCACCCACAATAATTAATTTGTCTTTTAGAATTCTCACCAACAAAATAATAGATGTCCTAATCTATTATTTTGGAACCTCTTTGAATTTTGGTGGAATCTGGGAGAAGATTGAAATCTTGGGAGAATGATCCCAGTGAAGAACGCTCCCAACAAAGAACGCCGACGAGGGATGCCTCAACTACGTAGAACAATCTCTTTCGACCTTCATGCTGGGACTCCTACCGATGTGGGACGTCTTCGAACACTGAACTCACCTCCTCATTGTCATCAATGAACCGACACACATGATCGGTATTGGAAGAGTGTGGCGGACGTGACGTACGACGACAACTCCGTCTTCTTCCCTGTGACTCCATGGACGAACAACGAACAAGTAGGGGTATTATTTGCATGTTAATGCTTTCCATGATATCCCTTAGGCAGATTGGGAATAAAAAGTTGCGGAGGCTATACAATTTGATGTTCATCGTTCTTCTTTCTTGATGGATCGATTGCAATCACCCAAAACGCGGAGGGTGCAGGCCAAACTAACATGGTCTGACTCCCTCCGTTGATCTCTATTTTGTGATGTTCTTCGGCATGGAAATAAAACGAAGAGGTGAAAAAGGCGACAACCATCAACTGCGTTAGTTGCGGTCTTCACAACCTTTACCGCCCTCATGGCTCATCGGCCGAACCAGCTCTGTCACCCCGGACTAAGCAATGACACCACTCAGTCCCACGCCTCTCGTATTCTGGCTGCCCATTGGTCTCCCATGCGCCTCAACTGAACCACGCCGGCCAGAGTTGTGCTGACCCACAATTCCTGGTCCCACTGGCCTGCCTCGCCAGTGCAGAACCGCACGATACCCATGCTGAACCCCAATGGCTTGCCTCGACACGGCCGAATAGCATGGTGCCCCGGCTGAACCTCGTCGGCCCGTGCCTCCCAGCTCTCGGCCACCCGCTCGCCACCCAGCCTCTCGGGCTGAGCCGCCCAAGTCGCGCCCCCTGTGGCACTTTCCAAACCAGCCGCAGCCAGTAAAGTCGAGCCTCTGAGCTGTGCCCCACGCACGCCTGTCCGTGCCGGCCTTACCCGCCCCGTATAGCGCCTTTGGGCC
The DNA here is from genome assembly GCA_963277665.1 of Viscum album. NCBI lineage: Eukaryota > Viridiplantae > Streptophyta > Magnoliopsida > Santalales > Viscaceae > Viscum > Viscum album. Next base: position 1,275,214,871 of record OY728141.1, on the reverse strand, counting down.
TAACCTCCCTTATAACGACCCGCGGCTGGTCTGCGCCCTCGTAGCCTTCACGGGCTTCGCGGCCTGCTGGGCTGGGCCAAACATTCTGGGCCAAACACGAACCGGGATGACCCAAACTATGTCGGGCATGGTCGGTCCCATCGGTTCGGACCGGACCTGGGCCCACAACTACCCCTTTACATTCTTTTGGCTATTTATCTGGCACTATACGTTCGTTTGACGAAACGTTAGTGGTGCTGGTATTCTAGTACCGCGATGGTACTTTTTTGTATACCCCACTGGAGTTTTGGATATTGTGGAGATACAGTCTGGTTGGATCGAACACAAATTCAAATGGGCCCTGGGGACTAAAATTCCAATAACTCTCAGACTGGGCGTTAGATTGATGCATTGCCTGTCTGGTTGGGTTTCTTTTGGTCAGATAGATGTTTTGGATACATCACCTTGAGACTTCGTTGCATTTGATGTATAGAAACTTGGATTGAGGATCAGACCCTCCTGGAATCAAGCATTATTTTTACGGAACCATATGCCTGGCTGTACTCTAACTACTCTTCCTAGGTCCTGTGTGGGTTCGATAGCTCTGAATACTATTCATGGACCCTATGTGGGTTCAACATTCTTAACTACTATTACTGGATCCTTTGTGGGTTCGACAACTCTGACTAACATTCATGGATCCTATGTTGGTTCGAATGTTCTAACTACTGTTCCTGGATCCAACGTGGCTTCGACAGAATAGATTATTTAGTGGCTACATTTAATCATCTCTAACTCTCTAAAAAGGTGGAAATTCTTTGTGAGATGATTTATAAACATTGTTATTAACTCATGATTGAGATGGATTATTTGATAACTTAGGTATATATATGGGCATATACCTAAGAGGGGTTATCTGTTGATTTCATACATTCTGGTTTATCCATGCTGGATTTTATGATACCTTGAGAGTCTCGGGGTCCCAAATGAGTATCATTATACTCACCCATTCATGGGATATTCTTTCACCTTGTTGTGTTGGATATAGGTGACAGACATCGCTGACAGAGGCTAAGAGTACTAGGACTAGACGGTACCCGGAGGGGGACCTCACGACGAGTCGGTACATGGAGGAGACTGACAGACGTGGAGTTGGGAGGAGTATATCTGTACCTACCCTTCAAATATGAATCCCGAAGGATGACCCAGTATCTATTTTCTTTTCTTCAGTTGTATTTGTACATCCAGTTTCATGTACTTTGCAGTTGGGCATGTATTTTTGTCCTTTTTTACTTTTCATCACTCTTTTGTTATACAATTTACTTAGTGTATTGTATCCTGATGTGTACTCTTTTGTGTGTTTACAATTTATAAAGGAAATTCCTTACATGTATTAGGGATTATGCCTTTGGTACTAGTCACCAGCCCCTGGCCTATGGAAGACGATCTTGGGGTAGTCACGGCACGGGCCCCGGGGGACGGGTTATGAAAAATTGGTATTAGAGGAGTCATTTCTACTGCAGAACTTATGACTCTGATAATTTCTGTGAAATAAATTTTTTTTTGTAGTGAGTGTGATTTATAGTTCTGAGAGTTCAGTGTTGGTGTGGCGGCCATCGTATCCATACACCAGGACCCTGAAATCTGATTTCCAACTCAGTGCAAGAAAACATAAATTGTGTGTGTGTTTTCTTTGTGATTTCATAAGTCAGCTCACTAGGAATAATATTTTCACCATGTCACGTATGTTTCCTTCTAGATTCCTCCACGCAGTTATCCAGTTAGTTTTCCGAGAGTTGTACACACTGACATCTCACCGAATGACGAGTCTCCGGTGTAGGGCCCTCTTACTATGTTGGCATCTTCGGGTGGTTTACCAGAAGAACCACCACCCATTGGGTAGCCGATACCACCGACCACACTGGCGGACGGTGCATGCCGACTAAGAACATTTCATGAGTTTGAGCAGTGGAGGCCTCTGAGGTTTTGAGGCGAGACACAGTCCCACACAGTTGAGGGCTAGCTGGAGGCAATTTCTAGAGTTTCCCATCTAGTTGTGACTCCAGAAGAGAAGATGGTGATTTTAGCTGCTAGTCTTTTTCAATGATTGACCATGAAGATGGTCCACATAGTGATGAGGCTTTGGTATGTGTAATGTTTCCTGAGATATTACCTTAGGGTACTGTTCTAGCTATATCACTACTCGTTGGTAAGTAGTAACAACTAGCCCAACTAGTAGAGGACACATGTAGTCTTAGTTCCTTACACATGTTTTAGCATCAGATACCCCTCAGGCTCTAAGGCAAGCCTTACTCGGAATCAGCTGAGGAATTGATCGAGAAGGTGGATGAGAGTTCTCTAGAACTTCTATAGCTTCAGCAGGACGACATGTCGGTAGCTGGGTCTTCATTGTGGCATACAGATCTTTCTCGGTAGTCGATGAATATGATACGATCAGTGCTTTTGGGCTCAAACATCTGAGCAAGGTGTGTTCAATGGACATATGATCTATCACTAACTCCTATATACATTCCAAATTATTCTAGGGTTCTAGAGAGAACCATTGTGGTTGAATTTTCTTTGGCAGAGCGGATACAGAAATTGATTGGTAGTAGTGGGAAAGCAGGTAACTTGTTCCAGTCTTAGATATTTGGGCATGTAAAACATTTCAGGAAGAAGAAGTGTTAGAGAAAGATGAGTCTTTAGGACAGCAGATGTGGAAGTAGAGCTAGGAGAGCAGCATTAGGTGGTGTAATTTTTGACATGTTACAACCACCCCCCTTTTTTGTGGACCTCGCCAGGCTCAGGGAGCTAGAGGACAGGGGAACACTGTAGTTGCATGCAGTCCAAGAATGTGACCCAAGGGCTCTAGGAATGATTCAAGGTATGGTCTATGTCTACAACTAGCAGTTGTATCAATAGACATAGGTACCAATCATTCCATCCTTCCATGAATCTTTTCCAGGACATAGAGTTTCTTGTAAAACTATAGACATGACCCTCACGTCTGGAGACACCATTGGGAGGAGACTTGATAATCAAACTTACGCCAACGGTGTGATCTGACCCCTGAGGTGAGAGTTTTACTTGGATCCCCTTTGTGGAGGTGTTGAGGCCTTATGACGTTAGTTTGGGTTTGGACATGACATCCACATTTCACACATAGATTGAATGTATTAGGCAAAGAGTTGTGGTTTATCTACAATATTGGTATGGGGTTTTCAATGGTCGGTAAAAAATGAAACCCGGGAAGCATTGGAAAAACTCATGCATTGTAGGGTGCATCTAGTCACTCATGAGTCGGCCAACCTCACCCTCGTGGCAGAATGATTTAACTTTGAGATAGTCTATACTTATGTGAAGTGGAACATGGTAGTAGACGAACTCAACAGGAGGTCAGACTTGCATATGCTGAGTCAGGCGTCAGAGCAGGTAGCCACTTCACATATATTCTTTTTAGATCTATAAGGATAATATTTTCTTCAGTCTCTTACATTAACTCATCCAATCCATCATCGAATCAGGGAGGCGCAACATAGATACGCTGATTTCTAGACATGACGTGCTCAGATATCCACAGGACATAGAACTGATGGATTTTCTGAAGGGGGGGAGCACATCATTCTTTTCAGGGGATGGACCATGGTACCAATGTCAAATTATGAGGATGTGTTGAGTGAGTTCCACACATCCCCTCTAGCGGTACATCCATGAGTGGTAGAGATGTACTAGGACCTCTGACGACAGCACTGGTGTCTGGGAATGAAGAAAGAAGTTGCAGAGTTTGTCTCTTGGTGCCTCACTTATCATCAAGTGAAGGTAGAACATCAGGTACCAGTAAGATCTTTTCATTCTTTAGATGTCCCAGAGTGGATGTGGTATCGGATATCCATTAACTTCGTGATAGGACTTCCATGTACATCCAGGTGTCATGACATGATTTGGGTGATCGTCGACCGACTCACCAAGTCGGCCCACATCGTACTGATCAGAGAGAAGGGTTTAGTAGAGAGCATGGGACGCCTCTACGTGCAAGATATTGTGCATCTACATTGAGTACCTTCGACGATTGTCTCTGATCGTGACGTACATTTTACTTCTAGTCTATGGATGGGGTTTCAAGATGTTTTTGGGACGCTGCTTCGTTTGGGCATTGCCTTCCATCCTCTGACGGATGGTCCGATTGAGCGGACCATTCAGAACCTCGAGGACATGTTGCGTGATGGTGTCCTCAATTTTAATCGAAGCTAGGAGGATAACATAACTTTGGTGGTGTTTTTATACAATAAAATCTATCACTCCGCCATAGGTATGGCACCTTTTGAGGTGTTGTACGGGTGACCTTGCAGATCATCTTTGTGTTGGACTGGCCCAGGGGAGTCAGCACTCGTTGGACTAGAGATGGTACGGGCTAACACATAGAAAGTGCAGATCATCCAGGAGAAGATAAAGACTGCACAGAGCAGGAAGAAGTCGTATGCTGATAAGAGATGGAGACCTCTAGTGTTTGTGGATGGCCACCACTTTTTTTACAGGTCTCACCTCATCGACGTTTGAAGATATTTGAGTGAAGAAGAATGTTATCTTCGAGGTTATAGGACCTTTTCAGGTCCTAAGTAGAGTTGGCGAGGAGGATTACTGCGTAGCTCTTCCACCTGAGTCACACTAGGTTCATGAATTCTTCCACGTATCCTAGCTGAGTAGATATGTGAATGACCCTTCCCACATCATCGACCATGGCGAGCTAGACGTCGATGAATGGGTGACCTTTATGGAGGTTCTATTAGATATTGAGGATTGACAAGAAAGGGTCCTTCCTGGATGGTCGATACATCTGGTGCATGTTTTCTAGAAGCACAGGAACCTACAGAATAGCACATGGGAGTGGGAGGCTCAGATGCATGCCCACTACCCACACTTGTTCCTTTACTTTGAGTTGTGGCATACAAGGATGTAGAACCTTGAGGTGGGCTGAATGTAAAATACCATAACTTCCATGAATTTTTTTATATATATTGGAATTTTACAAGTCTAATAAATCTGACGGCGTGCGATTTTGAGGCCTAGAGTGCCAGGAATGATCCGTCAAAGTTTTGTTAAGCTTAATTTAACGCGCATAAGTTGTTTTATTGAAAAAGTGGAATAACACATAAACGGTTTCTCAGATAAGAAATCTGGGGGCACTGTTGCTCTCAGGATGGCGGTTTAACCGAAGGTGCGACTTAATATTAGTCGGTGCGAGCCTCCTGTGAGAAAACCTAAAAAAGGCATAATCGTAAATAAAATAATTAAATAAATTATTTTTTTTCAAATGCTTATTACTCAAAAACGGTAACTTAGATGAAAAATATGAGACCACCGCTAAACTCATGAGGGTATGATTTCCTTGAGCAGATATTAACTTTGGCCGGCATGGGCCACTAGAGAATGTTAGTTTTTATCCGCAAATAAAATAATTAAGTGACAATTTTTTTATTGTAAAATACACAACTTCTAAACTGTAACTCAGATTGGATAACTGAGAATATAGTTGGGATCATTAGGGTGTTTTTCACCTAGATAGAGCCTAACCATGACCGTCATTTGCTGAGTGTGACTGATAATAATTATTCAAACGGTTTTTCATGTATGTTCAATAAATGTGTGAGCAACATTTTCAAACATTTGAACCGGTGCTTGGAATTGAAATCCAAGGGCACCGCCGAACATGCAATACTGGTATCCGCTTAACAAGAATTTCACCTCAACGGCAGTTGGTCGAGGGTGGAAGACAGTTTTTATGCTTTTCGTGGAAATAATATAATAAAATGACACAAGTTTTATTTTATTATAACCACCCAAGTGGATGTTGGAGGTGGGGACCACCACACCTTAACCTCCCATGATTGGTTATGGTGGTGGGGCCCACCTGAACCTAACATCCAATGAGTGGTTACGGAGTGGTGACAAACTGGGACTAATACCCCCAATTAAATGAGGGAAACCACTCAACTACCTCATAAATGAGGGAGAGTCTCTTGACCTCCTCTACTCAATTAATTGTTCCAACACACCAATTTAATGTGCCAACCATTATCATGATTAATTATGCCCCCCACCATAATTAATTTGGATTTTCGAATTCTCTTCATGAAAATAATAGATGGCCTAATCTATTATTATGGAATCTCTTTTCATTTTGGGGGAATTTAGGAGAAGATAGAGAGTTTGGGAAAAAAACTCCCAATGAAAAATGCTCTCGATGAAGAATGTCTACGAGGGACACCTCAACTACGAAGAATGATATCCTTCAACCTTCATCCTCAGACTCCTATTGATGTGGGACATCTTTGACGACAGACTTTCCCTCCTCATTGTCGTCAGTGAACCGTTTCATGAGCTCGGTATTGGAAGAGTGCGGTGGACATGACGAACGACGAAAACTCCGTCTTCTTCCTCGTGACTCTGTCAAAAAACAATGAAACAATAGGGGGTTTATTTTCATGTAAATGCTTTCCTTGATTTTACATTTGCGGATTGGGAAAGAATTATTGTAGAGGCTGTAGAATTTAAAGTTCATCGTTCTTCTTTCTTGACGGACCAATTGCTATCATCCTAAATGCGGAAGGTGTCGGCCAAACTAACATCACCCGACTCCCTCTGTTGATCTCTCTTTTTTGATTTTCAATGGTGTGGCGATGAAACAACGAGTCGATGAAGGTGACATGCTTCGACCGCGATACCTGCGGTCACTGCAACCCATGCTGCCCTCATGGCGCTTCGGCCGAACCGGCTCCTCTACCATAGCCCGGGCCTCGCCACCGCGCCGGCACGCCCCTCCCAGCTTCCGGCCGCATGTTGGCCTGCCGTGAACCCCGCCCAAATCGTGTCCTCCCAAACAGCGCCAGCCCTCACCTCCCATCCTTGCCGGCCCACCTCGATAGGGCCAAACCATGTGGAACCCCAACTGAACTCCACCGGCCCTCCTCGCCACGTCTGAACCGCACAACGCCCTGGCTGAACCGCACCGGCCCACGCCTCCCGGCTCCTGGCCGCCTGCTGGCCACCCGGCCTCCCGGGTCGTGCCACCCGAGCATTTATCCTCGCAGCTCTGGCCGAATCGGCCACAACCATCCGGGCCGAGCAGCCAATCCACTCCCAATGCACTCCTAGCCGAGCCTACCTTCTGCACCCCTCGCGGTGCCTTCGAGCCGAACCACCCTTACACCACCCGCGACCAGTCCGCACCCTCACAACCAGTCCGCGCCCTCAGAGCCTTCACGGCCGGTGGGGCCGGGTTGAGCGGGTCGAGCCCAACCCAACGGGTCATTCCGAGCTAAACCCGAATCGGGTCGGATAGGACCCGGGCCCAATATGACCCCTTTACTTTCTTTTGGCCATATCTTCGGCTCCGAACATCTGATTGGAAAACTGTCAGCAGCGCTGGTATTCCTATAGTGTGACGTTCCCATTGTGTATTCCCCACTGGTGTTTTGGGAATAGTTGAGATACGGTCAGGTTGGATCGATCACGAATTCAACCAAGCCCACTACGACCCCTTTACTTTGTTTTGGCCATATCTTTGGCACCGGACATCCATTTGGCAAACTGTCAACAGCACTGGTATTCTTATAGTGTGATGGTCCCTTTTTTGTATACCGCACTGGAGTGTTGGGAATAGTTGAGATACGTTCAGGTTGGATCAATCACGAATCCAACAGGGCCCACGAGACTATAATGCAAATAACTCTCAGACCGGGCGTCCTATTGACGCACCGTCAGCCGCGTTGGGTCACTTTTGGAAAGATGGATATTTTTTATACATCAACTTGAGACATAGGGATAGTTGATGTATAGACACTTGGCTTGAGGATCTGTCCCTCCTAGAATCAAGCATACTTTGTGAGGAACCCTGTGGTTGGCTACACTCTGATTACTGTTCCTAGTTCTTGTGTGGGTTCGAATGCTCTTACTACTGTTCCTGGATCCTATGTGGGTTCGACAGCTCTGACTACTATTCCTAGATCCTGTGTGGGTTCTATAGCTCTGACTACTATTCATGGATCCTATGTGGGTTTGGCAGAATAGATGATTTAGTGGATACATCTAATAATATTTAACTCTCTACAAAAGTTGAATACCTTTGTGTATTGAGTCAGTGACTTTTTGGTTCCCTCATGATTGAGATAGATTATTTGATAACTTAGGTATATGTATGGGCATATACCTTAGAGGGGTTATCTGTTGATTTCATACTTTGTGGTTATCCTTGTTTGATTTTCCGAGACCTTGAGGTTCTAGGGGTCCCTAATGAGTATCATTATACTCTCCCTTGCATGGGCTATGCCCGCACCTCATTGTGATGGATGCAGATGACGGACCGTGCTGACTAAGGCTGAGAGTACCAGGACTGGACGGTACCTGGAGGTGGACCTTACGATGAGTCAAAACATTGAGGATACTGATAGTCGTGGAGTGCGGAGGAGGCTATCTGTACCGACCCTTCAGGTAGGAATCCAGAGGACAACCCAGTGGTTGTTTTCTTTCCTTCAGTTGTATTTGTATATCCAGTACCTTTTACATTACAGTTGGGCTTGTATTTTCGGCCCATTTTACTTTTGAGCACTCTTTTGTTATACAGTTTACATAGTGTTTTGTATCCACCTGTGTACTCTGTTTTATGTTTATATTTTATAATGGAAATTCCATCCCAGTTTTACGGATTACTCCTTTGGTGCTAGTCGGCAGCCCTTGGCCTATGGAAGGTGGGCTTGGGGTAGTCACGACACGGGCCCCGGGGGACAATTCATGGCAATAATGTTCTATATGGTTTGGTTTAATTGATTATTTTTTATATATGTGAAAATAATATAGTTTAAAATGTTAAATATTATGAAAATTCCATATAAAATTTCTCATTCATTCAATTGAGTATTCACTATTGAGAGTTGAAACCTAAATATAGTTCTAATTTATTATTTACTCTCCCAACTTGCATATTCATATTATTTCACATTAAAATTGACATATAGAATGTCATGTTCAAGAATATAAATGATGATAGATAGTTGGAGTTCTGATTATTTACTAAGGAGGTTTTTTTTTTGTAGTTAGGAACATCAAAAGCTGATGGTGTGATTGAGGATAAAATTTGTAAGAGGATTCACAAAAAAAAATTTGTTTCATCATAGAGGTATAATAAGAATTCATCATGGTGAAGATAAAAAAATTTAGAAGACCGGTATATAGTGTTATTTTTTTATTATATGTTATATATAGGTATTAATATTTTGGGTAATGTAATATACAAATTCAATTATTTAATAAAATATTCGACACTAAACCTCAATTATTTTTAGTAACCAACATTGAATGTTGAACTGGAAAAGACTTTAAACATAAGGTTTTTAAAAAACCTACATTGCATGACTTAATAAATAACCATGGTCAACATTCAACATCAATTTTTACATAACATAATAATTTAAATATTATTCTACATCATAATTCTTTAAAAATACATTTTGAATGTTGAAATTGATTTTCCAACCTTCAAAAAAATATAAATTTCAATATCAGTTTTCTATATAACTGAAGTATAAATTTTTATGCTTTAGTTTTCACATATCTTTTTAGAAAAACCAACATGTAAGTTATTTTTAATGACTATTGAAAAATAAACTGATGATGTATAACCACAACATTCCTAATTTTCTAAAATGTTGAGTCTTTGATTTTATAAAAACATACATAGAAACATTTATTTATAATGTCCCCTTTATAAAATATGGTTTAATACTAATATTAGAAACTTAAAAATTGATAGGGTGATAGATTTTTTTACAACTAAAAATTTAATCTTGATCTCATAAATTATGTGTTTGAAAATTTCAAATACAAATTTTTAGAAAACCTCCTTATAAAAGTGCTAATAAAAAAATAGGTTGATAATAGAGAATGATAAATATGATTGAAACATAAAAAACCACATAATTAGGAATAAAAATAGGATATAATTGATGGGATTTGAAGATATGTACATAGAATAAAATAATAAATAATTTTATATAGTGGTATATATAATTGATCACAAGATAATAGATGATCTAGATAAGGTTAAAAACAAAAAAAACATAAAACTATCGAAGGTGTACAAAACATCAATTCTACTTGAATTAAGACTGTCGGAAAATGTTTTTTTTCAAGATCCTTTTCTCAAGGTTGATGATTTCTTATTCTACCAAATCTAAAAAAATAATAAAATATAATTAATTGAAAATTATAATTTCAAGAGTTAATTTTTATCCACTAAAATATTATATTTTTCTTCATCAAGTATTAAATATCAATTTCTCATAATTGAAAAATTGAAGTTTACTTTAAAGATGTCATACAATATATAAAAGTGTGATAATAAATTCCATCAATATTTTTCAAAATTAAAATGGTTCTAATTGGTTATAAAAATATATAAATTTTTGGTTCATCAATTCCATGTATATATATATATAACCATAAGACTCATCTGAAATATGTTTGCATGAATTAAATGTCCAAAAAATTAGAATAAATGTCTCTAATACATCATTATATTTTCCATAATTATCACATGTAAGAAAATACTTCATTCATTTTATATACTTATACAATTTTTTCTCTATCATCCTCTTGTTATATTACTTACATTCAAATCTATAATACATAGTGAATTATTTCAATGAATTGATAGAACATGACCATTTGTCCTAAAATTATGTTATGGTTTGGGATACTGGTACTTTTCAATGGATTTTCATATGACCACTAGTGAAATGACATATCATTCTCATTGGATTATTCAGGAAGTCCATATCAGGTCTTCCTAACCAATTAAATATACATTCATAATTTTTAAAATTTTCCTTAAATTGATTCCTCTGAAAAATGAATAGTGCCCCTATATCCTCTAATTTCTCATGAAAATAATTTTATTTCAATGTAATTTAATCCCATTTAATTATTGTGGTTTATAATAAATAATTGGGGTAATATTGCTACACTATGTCGTGGATCAGAAGCCTGATTTATATCAGAATTTTATTTCAGATAACCTAAGTTCGTTATTTGAATTTGTTTAAAATTTGATAGGTTCCATGAATAAATCTCACTCAAATATCTGTATCCATACCATGAGGTAAATTCCATCATATAGGATGTACATTAAAATAATTTCCATTCAATTATCTATACACCATTTCTAAATAACTACATACACAAGATAAGATCCTCACAATATCAAATATAATATATAATCCATAATTTATTGATACAAAAACCAAAATTGAAGTTTTTTATCATGGATAATATATTAATAAAAATCACCATTTATTTTGCAATTTTTTCAAACAATAATAATATTTTCAAATATATGATAATTTTTTGAAAAAAATTTAATAAAATGAAAAATACCTCTAGAGTTCTAAAACTAGGTGTCCAGTATGGCCTATTATCCTAAAGCCTTTAATTCTAGACTCAATACCGAAATTCCCTTTCTAGTTTCATATACCATAGGTAAATAAGTTTTAGAGACATTCCCAATTATAGTATTCATATAGGTATGTATATCCAGGAAATACCACATATTCTCAATCATATCAAAACATTTAGTTGTTCTTCTATATGTATCCTCAATTACTATCATAGGTTTTTGTGTCCTAGTCAATTTTTTTACTAAATCCAGTTGAAAATAATTATACTAAACATCCCCTTATACAAACATTATCAACCTCAAACCTAGTTCCTTGAAGACTATGTTTACATTATTACATTTTTATAAAATATGATGAATCACATCCCAAAGGATTTAATATTATTTTAGTCATGGTCAGTTAGGGATACACATGAATCCCATTATAAATTTTATTATTAAAATTACTGATGTTTTATGGAGAATATAATTATTATTTCTAGTATATCCATGAATATATTTCATAGTATACATCCTAGAACCTTGGAAAGGAATAAAAAAATCAGTTATCTCAAATAATCAATGAAGAAATCATAAAATAGAAGAAATCATGAGTGAATAAATCTTGATCAATAAATCATTATAAATATAAAATGGTAAATATATGAATATAAATTACAATTATTAAATAACTTAAATATCATGATTAAATACGAAATAATCAATATTGAATGGTAAATAACAAAACAAACATACCTTTTAATGAATTGACATCGAATAAAAGCATTCAGAGATAATACAAAAGTGAAAATATCATGGTTAATAACATTAGATATATATTAATTATGTAAATAAAAAATTATTGGGAATCATGATCTAAATAATCATGGAAACTCATCTATTAACATGTTTTACAAGAGAGTATAAAAATATGTGTAAAACACTTTACTACAATCAAAATTATTTTCCCCATGAGTTTATCGATACATTGAGGGGTTATATAATTCCATGAACATCCAATAATGAATTTACAAATCATTATTCATATGTATAATAATATTTTTATTTAATAAACAATCTTCCTTAAGATCATATAAATTAATTAAGTAGATAATACATTTTAATCAATAGTTCTCTAGTGAATCAAAGAATATTTAAAGTAAAAACTGTTTGGACACGTAGTAAATGGGTAAAGAAATAATAATATCCCAATTACTATGAATATGTATATTTAAAATAATCAATGGATATTATGAAGGGAAAATGATAATATTACCTCAAAAAGAGTATAAAATGTCACAATAGAAGAGGATATTATAAAATAGATTATTACCACCTCTGTAGATTTTAAATTTTATCATTTGAAATAATAAAAATTAATATAAAAATTAAAAATATTTAACAAGTAGGAATTCATGTTATATAAATAAATAGATATTATATAAAACAAATAATAGTTTATAGGATCACATAAAAATATATGTCTCAATGAACTAAAAATTTACATAAAATGATTTAAAAAGATCAAATCATTGAGGTAAGAGTTAATACATTAGATGATTTTGTGAAAAATATATATATAATGAAATGTGTAAATTCATCCAAATGTCATTATATTTCATTTTTAACATAATATTGGTATCATAAAATCAACTAAGTATATTTACAACCTAATGAATGGAAATTCAGTTAAAAAATGAATAACCTCAAACATCATTTTTATTAATCATAATTATACCTCATGTATGATTTTGTGTAAAATATTTATTAATAAAAAATATATTAACATATTTCATAAAATAAATGTTTTTATAAATCTATTTTATGACCTTCTTATTAATAATTTATTGTTAAAAACAATTTAATGTGATAATTTCTTCATTATTCTAGTATGTTTTAGATTGGTAATTTCATTAAATTAACATTGATAATGGATACATCATCAAAATAATGTCAGAAATGATAAATATTATATATATATATATTATTTATATATGTATTTATAAGTATCCATAAAACATTATTATGGAAAATGTGTTTTACATTTTTTTGGAGATGGTAGGTCATACGTACAAATAAACATTGGTTCATATTTATACATCCATGAAGTTAAAAGAAAATATATAATAACACACCACTATAAAATTATTATTATATAATATATATATATATATAATTTATATTAATCAAATTCTTCCTTATTATAATATACTTTGAAGGGGTAGTCACTATGTACGTATGAGGGATGTTATTGTATTTTAATGGATGTAAAGTAGAGTGTATATGTGATGAAAAAATTAAAAAAACTATAATATTTTCATAAATATTTTATAAATAATTTAAAATCATCCTTATATACACCTTTGATATCATGTTATGGAAAAAAAATTATATTTGTTCTTGAGGTGATAGTCTACCATAGACATAACAAACTGTTTTGTTTCCCATTTGATAGAAGTAGAGATAAATTTTGTTTATTCCATTAACATGATAACATATATGTATATGGAATAATCTATTATGATTAAATAATCATTATTTAATGATATTTTAATGACTTGTTAATATAAAATTGGAGAATATTCCCATTTAATAATTTTTTATCTTATTTGGAGAGCATCTTATAGATTATATAAAATTCATCATAAGATTGATTACTAATTAAATAATTATAGTTGGATATTTTGGGGGAAAAAATAATATATTTGGGTAGTTATTTTCCAAAAAATGGTTTGAATATTTTAAGTTGAAATGATAGTGGCAGAATATTACATGTGGGGTAGAGGTAGAAAATGGAAAATTTTAAATAATAATGTGATACCAACATTTTTATCATTTGAAAATAAATAATGTCTAATAATAGAATAAAATATGTTATGTGGTCATAATATGTCTAGAAAATGGGTTTTTGTAAATTTAATATCATTTTATACTCTTAACATCATAATTTAATCTTCGATAAACCTGTTTTCTGCGTAACATCATTAATTAATTATTACTATGATTACTATTAGTAATGATCAAAAATTAACATAATTGTATAAGATAATATATATTATTCTAATTTAAAAAATGGAATCCATTTTTTCATACTAAATTCAATGTTGTTTCAGAATAAATATTGAAATTAATCCTATTTATTTGACCGATAAACTTGATCTCAAATGAAAATAATGTCAAAAGTATAAAAAATATTTTTTAGAAAATGTATTATAATTTTTTTTTCAATAATATTTTTATACAAAATATAATAAATGAATCTATTTTTTCCTTTAATAATAATTTTTTTTAATGTTTGAAATGAATATGGTAAATAGAAAAATGATTTTTTTAATAATAGTTAGCACGTTTTTCAATTTATAAAAAATGATCCATCTGAAAAAAAAAATCACTATAATATTATATTGAAATGATTATTTAAATAATAATGTTCATTTTTGAAATAGGTTTTAATAAATTGATAAAAACTAATATTAAAACATCATCTGATGACATTAAAAACCCCAATTTCTAGAAAATTACCATTTTTTAATTTTTTTTATTTCAAATGAAATTTATTTGCATTTTTAATCAATAAAAAAAATTAAAATTAATTAACCATAATTTTTTTCAAATTATTTAGCACTATCAATACCCACAAAGATAAAGTCTATACTACTATTGTAACATTTTAAATAATAATAATTTAATAAAGTATCAGGTTTTCTATAAACTGGGTGTCGTTTGGATCTTAAACTATTTAAAAGATTGAATTTATATAAAAAGAAAAATATTTTCAAATCCTAGGGTGATAAATTCTCTAATAAACTCATATATTCATTACATATATTCTATTGTTAATCATATTTCTCTTTTAAGAAATTTTTGTGTCACACTTACCATATTTTTTTATTTTAATGTTATATTAAACATAGGTTTAGTTCAAATAGGTTTTAGATGGGTTTTGTGTGTTTGGGGCATGTTATTATTGGTGAATATTTTGATAATTTTTAAGTTAAACCATGTAGTTATCTAATACGTTTTTAGAAATTATATATGGACATGACATTGTGAATAGATGGTGAAAAATTTGTAAAAATGATAATGGTTCCAAGGAGAAATCATAATAGTTGAAGAAAATGGAAAATAATAGTTCTTACATGGTATTTTAAAACATGTGAACCAAATAACAGAAGGATGGATTTATATAATGTGGAATGTGTGATGCAAGAAAACATTTTTACAAACCATGTGGCCTAAAAATGTTATAGGAATTTAGTTTCCCAAAAATAAGATCTTAACATTGTTTGAGGCCCCAAAATCATCATTTATTACCTATCTTCTGTGGATATTGAAACTACATTTGTATCTTAATTAATTGTAGTGACTCTCATAGATCCAGATGTTGAATTTAAGAATCTCTGTTTGATATATATATATAATCAATGATAACTATTTATTTTTTGTTCTATCATTTACATCATCTCATCTCCTCTCAAAATAAATTTGGGATAAATTTTGTTTACGAAATATATATACACTCATATTTTTTTGAATGTGATATTAATAGGATCTATTGATGAAATAATTATATAATACCAGTTCAAGGGGTTATAATTTGTCGTTATTTAGTCTTTTTCAATATTTTTATATATGTGTCTTGTCCTTAATTCCTTCTCTTATTCTTATATAATTACACTTTGAATGATAAATTATTTTACACATATTATTGAAAGAAATGTTGGATTTTTTCATAAGTGAAAACCTATAAGACTATAGTTTAGAAATATCAGTTATTAGAATAGTTTTTTCAATGGAAAAACCCAATGAAATTATGTTATTCATTTATAATTTTGGTTTAATTCATGAAATTTGTTCAATATATTATTATAAATGAATTAATGATTTTTTGTGAAATGAATTGGTTTAGTGATTATCATTGCATTGGGTGGCCCCTTATTTATATAGTCTTAGTGCTCAATTCTAGTCAAGATATATATAGCATATATCACCTTGTAATATATTTGTGCTGTCTATATCACCACTCACGTGTATTGGGAATTTCATTTGGAATGATTTTGTATGTGATTAGATGTGTGTGGTTTGGGAATGACATTTAGTATTAATATAATAATTATTCATCTTATTTTTTTAATTTTTTTAATTATTAAATTATCTTCTTTATCATTTATTTATTAGGAATTTAATTTATAAAAATGTGTTTACATATTGCTTTAAATGTTTCTTGAGTTTGGAAATCTCTTGGTAAAATCAAATTTGGTATAAATCCATAACCCATTGGATAATTCATTCATATACATACACTATTATCTTTGATACATGGATGTTAATGGTTTTATATTTATTTATTGGTTCCTATTGATATTTTTATTTGTAGTCAATATTTGAATATGGCCCTGTTCAATATTTTAGGAGTGGTGCCACAATTGTGATGATTTACACATTTTTTACTATCTTATTGTTATTTTATTCAATTTTTACTTGTACATAGTTGTTGTTTTATTAGGTTTTGAACCCAAGTTGTTATGGATAATTTTCATGAATCATTTTTTCTGGTTAGGTTTTTTTTTCTAATTATGATTTGGTAGTTTAATGGAAAAAAATGACCCAAAACGTTTTAATAATTTGTTGGTATAATGTCGAGAATTAATACTCCAAATGTGTTTCTCTAATATTTGATTAGTCTGACAATTGAATGGTAAGTGGAAAAATATATTTATCTCTTTTTGGGTGGAAATAAATTTTCCTCATATCATATTTAATGTACCAAATTAAATAAATGGAATTAAAGATCATATTATAATAATTTGAATGTAAATGTTTCACATGACCGAGTATTCTTTCTTGGCAAATTCAATTTCATTTTTTCGAAAATGATGATTATTCATTCTAACAATGTGTGGACTATCATTATCTTTTCCTATTTAAAATAATGTTCGGGTAACTACTACACTGTATTTATGACCTAATTTTTAAACTTAAGGGAGCACAATGGCTATCTAGCTATTATGAATGGTCTAGGTATCACCAACACTGTGTTATGAAAGAGGTTATTTAAAAGGATGATTTCAGTTTACATTACATTCATTATGAATATGAGGAAATTCCCATTGATAATAACAATTCACAATGGGGATTAATCGAAGTAATGGTGCATTTATTTCTTTAGTACTGAAATTTTATTACTAAGGGGACTTTGGTTTAAATTCTTGTTTGTAATTGAACTTGAAAATTCTATAAAAATATTTTGTGGATGTGTTGAGAAATTTCTTGGGGGAAATGAAATGAAAAATGATTCCAACATAATTTCATGAAGTGATATGTTTGTTTTCTTTTCCATGCCAACTAATTGAATGGAATATCAATAGACCTAAAATTGAATTAATTATTCCTCTCTCAAAAACCACTAGAAAATATCATTGATATATATAGATTTCCAAACAAATCAAACTATTAACATCTATTTCATCATGAAATCACACTAATCTTTTATAATATGAAAGTTATCATGAGATTAGAAAATTCTTTATATTTTAGTAAATGTTTATATATTTTATTGGATAATATTGGGAGGCTCAAATAAAAAATCATATTTTTTGAGAACATGAAACGGACTATGCTGTTATTTATAATTCATATCAATATACACGTGGATGTGTTCACAAGACAGGATATAATTATATAGATAATTGATCATTATAGGTATAAATTACATAAAACAAATATGGGATTTTTTTTTGTAAATAGATATCATGGTTCATGAAATGGACACCTAGAATCATTATCTATTTCAACAGTTGATTATTGTGCTTTCATATGGTGAAAATATTGAAACACCTACTTTCTAAATTAAAATTATTCTATATAAAAAGGAAAATGGATGAAATATATCAATATTTTTGATTTCGACTTGGTTTATACAATATGAGTAGAAAATTATATGCCTCCTTATTTATGCCAAAACTCAAATAATCAATATACTAGATATTCTAGTGATTAGAGAAAATTGATGAATATGAAATTATATATGATTCGGTATTCCACTGAGAAAAATAAAGTTTTCATATTATTTTATATTAATCTAATACTAAATTTCATTGAACAATTCATCTATGATAAATTTCAGGGTCCTTATACCATTACTATTCCACCAAAACAAAACAGTTTGGAGACAATTGATGTATCTACGCAATATATCATATTGGCTCTACATTTTCAAGATCGAATATTTATTCTATCGAATCATAAATGTAAACAAGGTTCTTCATTTCACATTTAAAAATGGATTGTTTACTCAAGGATAAAAAATATTATCAAGGATCTATGCACATATTTTTTTTGGAAGATATGAAATGAAACTTGGATGACTGTTATTTTAAATACATAAGTTTTTGGTAGTTCAAGGTATAACATCAATAATAATGTTCACTACTTCTATCCATACATTACACATTTCGAGATGAGGTAAAATCACTATAAAAATTTCATGGGTTTTTCAAAAACTATTCAAATTCATGATTCAACTTGGATGAAAATTGAACTAAATATATGGTCTTCCCAAATCATTTTGATTCATGAATCCAATATGGTGATGAATTTGAAAATCTACACATTCTTGAAGTGGTAAGATATCAAATAATACTAATTTTTTTGTCTCTAACCCAGAGGTTTGATTCTCCTTTCAAATATGGAATTCGAATAAAGATCCAATGGGTAACCAATTATTATTGAGAAAACTATATCTTACATTATAAGATCTATAGATAAAATGAAAAATCCATTCACTTAAAGAGATATTGTATGCATTTTTATTTATTTAACTCACTCATAGGTGGATAATATTCTATTAAGGGAGTTTCGTATAAATATTATTATCATGTTAATATATATATATTATTTTTAGTAATTTTATGTTCTTCCTCGTTATTATACACAATAATCTATTGATCCTATTGAAATATAAAAATTGAGAACTCACCTAACTCGGGAGATTGATGAGAAAATTAAAATAATAAGTAATTTTTTGGATTCGACGCAAATCCATTAGAAATAATTTTTTATTTTCATCATTATCCTTTTCCATTTAGAATAAAGAGTTCCATGATGTATGTTTCAGTATGGGACATCATATATTCTCCATAAAAGCAAAATTGTCTCTTGGGTATGTTAGAAGTTTTGAGATAAATGAATTAATTGGTGACCATTCCAATTGAATGGAAAATCCATCATGGTTCAGGGTGGTTCATAATTTAGTTTAGGTATGTCAATTATGGAAATATGAACCTTATATTGGAAATGTGATTAAATGATAAAATATTGATCTTTAAATAAAAGATCCTTATTTTAATGATGTGATACATATCAAAGATATAACATATAATTTCATTAATGGAAGAGATATCCAACTAGTTCTAGTATTAGGGATACATATTTATTTTTAGGGGGATCATGGGGAAATAACTATAAATTGTTAGAAAAACTGACCATATATTTCGAAATCATCATAAAATGTCTATGTTTCATAAGATGGAACACCTAATTGTGGGGATAATATTATACCATTGGTTTCTTATAAAATTCATCATTTTTATTCTAATTTTACATAATACATTTGTTATGTTTTGGGAGTTTCTATGTCTTATTACTGTGTTTCATATGTTATTTGAGGTTTCCACAATATCAAAATGGCTACTAGAAACCCTGTGTATTTCTCTAGGGGTGTTTACCATAATAATTAGACTATAGGATGGTGTTCATGAATATTTCACATATTCACCAAAATGTGTGGGTACTCAAGAGAAATCTAAAAAATTTGAAAAAAATAAAAAAATTGTTAGGATATGTTTTATCATACCATGTGAATCATCTTTGTGTGGGAGGAGTTTGGAGACACCAGCCTACACTGGGTTAGCCCATTGATTCATAAATTTTGATGCCAAACCACATGAAATGCATTTATTAATCTTTAAATTATATATTAACATTGTTTCATTACCCCAAAACCTCATTTTCACACAACATGTCTCTTGATATAAAAAATCTATTCCACTACTAAGAATATGTAATATCCAAACGATTTATAAATGTATGTCATTGATTAATTTTTTTTAAACATTTTTTTGCCTATTGAGTTGGTTCTCAGGTGTATGGGGAGTTTTTAGGATGTCATAGGGGGTTGAGGACATGAATAGAGGTGTAATGAGAAAAACTATTGTGAATCGTATGGTTGGTGCATGATTATGACAAACAGTTTGTTTGGATTAAGAAACCATGTGGCATGGGGACCCTTTAAGAGAGAGGCTAGAGCACAGTTACAACATGGTTTTCTAAACTATGTAAGTGCTCCATGAAATGCTTGCATCTTTTTACGTCCAGGATAGAGGTACATATATTATTGGCATAAAAATTATCTAGCCATGAAGCCAAACCCTGTAGCCTTTAATAAGTGGAATATTACCATTTTCTATTCACAGTCCTATTTTATTCATCCATGATTTTTAACCCTATTCAACCCCCTAAAACACGGGTGATGAACCAAAATCTCCCAAATCCTCCATGGTTTATTCTCCTTCGATTATTAAT
This sequence comes from Viscum album, assembly GCA_963277665.1. Taxonomy (NCBI): domain Eukaryota; kingdom Viridiplantae; phylum Streptophyta; class Magnoliopsida; order Santalales; family Viscaceae; genus Viscum; species Viscum album. The sequence continues at coordinate 1,275,193,885 of OY728141.1, read as the reverse complement.
TGGTTAGAGTGTATTTTGGTGTGAATCAATGCTTGGGTTGAGTCTAACACTCCTCCATGATCCATTTTATAGATTTTGGCATTAGAATCTCTATTATCCTTCTAATTTCCTAAAATCAAGGCTTTTCTAGTATATTATGTGTTTTTTAAAGTGTGTTTGAGTTTTAATCAAGACATGTGTTTGGGAATGTAATCATCTTTTATCATGTTGTATGTGATCATAAATATTTTTACCATAGTCACTTTATTATATATATGTGTGTGTATCAATTCCAAAACATTTCATTGTCGATTTTTTTTGATTGGGAAAATTTATTTGGCCCATATATTGGGTTGGGAATCCCTTCACAGATACCATTGGGTGTGTTGGAGATTGATACAGAACATAGGGCAACCCATGGCGTATGATGGTACCTTGTAAATGGTGAAAATAATTGGTAAACATTGATATAGATGAATTATGAGAGAGAATGGATAGTGAAAATGTAATTGGTTATGTGCTTAGGTTTAATATGTTAATTAATATGATTATTAGTTAGATTTTGAAAATTTCAAGAAGGTTTGGAAATTGATTTAATAGTGTTTCTGTCAATGTCCCAATTTTAGATTTATTGAAGGAAAATTACGTTTTAATGCGAGTAATGTTTTTAATGTACAAGAAGAATTCAATGTGATTCAAAAAATGGATTCCTTATGATATTTAAAAAGATGTTTGAAATGTGGGTCATGATCCCTTTTTTTTGAAAATGGCTTTAGAGTTTTTTTTATGATCGAAATGGAAACTAAAACCGTGGGCATGTTTTTTTCAATGATCAAGACCCATGTTTAAAAGGGTGGACTCAAGTTGATTTCAAATAATTATTCTGAATTTTGTTTTATACCATAATGTGGGTTTAGTAGTTCATTGGGACCATATTCATTGAATTGATCTATGAGCTAGTGAGATAGGACCCTTGAATATTATGATTTCATGTTTACATGCTCATGAAATGAACTAAATTATGAATTTCCATTGTCGATGACAAGAAATATGGGGCATTAAAAATAATTATACATGTGTTTGATAGTTATTGTATCTATTGTAAATGTGAAATAATTTGTAATTGAGATTAATGATAATTGTGTAAAATTGTCAAAATGTCATAGTGGAGTGATTGGAATTATAAATGTGGGTTAATGGAAAAGAAAATGTAAATGACAATTTTTTTGTTAGATAGAGACATAAATATGACTTCTTATTTTAATCAATATAAAATGGCCACATTTAGTGTATTGTTTCGGAAAAGTTTTTGGAATGGTACATGTGGAAAATGGTTTGAATAATCATTTGCACGGGGATTGGAAATGTGGGGTACTGGAATTGAGGATCTATAATACTAGTTGATAAATACATAGTCTCTAAACCCCACCCCTATAATGCACTACTTATGGAAGGTGTATAAGGATCTATTCCCATAATGGTTTCATTTGATGAAAATACCTATACTAAGTCTCTGAGGTGTGTGTGATGTATTTTATTAAGAATGGTTTAAATGTAGTGAGATAGGGAACATGACATATTTCATTTTTCATGGTAATTGATTGGCTTTGTCCATAGTGTAAATTATGTAAAAGCCTAACCCATGGGATAAATGGTGAGAATGACCAAGTGAATATTGTTATGTAATGGCTATGTGATATTTTTAAATCAGTGGAAGTCCCTTTTGGTTAAATGTTTGTGTAACCCATTGTACATTAGCATGAAATCCTAATGTGGCCAAAGTAATTTTTATCGATTTATTGAATCCGGAGAACATAATTGGTAAAATAGATATTAGATAATTTCTTATGGATTTCTAGGTTTACTTGTTTATTTATTTCCCTTGTTTCCTTGCATACACTATTTTATAGATTAGTTATTTGATTCAACACCAATGGTGGTGGCCTACTGAGATGTACTCACACCCTTCTCGGTTTTCCATGATACATTGCTACCTGAGAATATGCCACATGAATTTTTGATATAGGATTAGGTCACAAAATTGGTGTTCGGTTGTGCATGATATATCGTGCTGGATTATTGGTGTTCAAGACTGGGTTGGAACACTTTTCCATAATTGGGGTCTTTTGGAATCATTTTCAAGGTTTATATTTTTATGACTTTCAAACATATATTGTATTCTTCATATATTCATATCATGTTCTACTTGGTTACATGTAGGTATTTTCGCAAGTTACCCTTTTCTATTTTTTTTCACTGTGTTTTTATATCATTAATATTTTCAAATTACAATATTAAGTGGGTGTATTGTCCCTAGTGTTCCCCATAGACTAGCTTTCCTAGTCAGTAGCCTCTACATTATAGTGAGGCACACCTGTGGTCATGTAAGGACGCTACTTAGGGAACTATATAGGGGCTATCGGGTCTGGGATGTTACAAAACTGTGTTATTGAATGTATTTCTTCTTACTATTTTTGGAATGATATAAATAAACATGGATATTATCAGGGAATGGTAATGATCGTGTGTATGGGTACCTATAACCCCATATAAAAGGGAAAAAATGTTCCATGGGTGGGAGTTGATGTCATATTTATTGTTTTTATATATGACTATAATTTCCACCTCAAGATACACACTTTGATATGTTGTTATTGATTTATAAGGTTTTATCTTTTGGCCTATTATGGAGGCTGGGTGTGTGTGATTTTTCATCATTATAGGGGCATATGATTTTTATTTCATCTATATGATTCCTTTGAATGTCAATACCTAGATATTCATATCATGGAACTATACCCATCTTTATATAAACCACATCTATTGTTTCAACCTTTAAATTATTAATAATTGGAACGTTTTTGAAATATTAATTTTAATATTTTTAGATTTTTGAAATGTTGCATTAATAAATATGTTTCAGAAAATGTAAATTCAAGGGTATTGAAAATAGAAGCATTTAAAATTTCAAACCTATAGGGATATTTAGATGGTCCATATGTAGTTTTACAATCGGAACCTATGTAATGGTGGTTAGGGTAATGAGAGTGCTCCAGTATCAGGCTGTGGTTTTGGATCATGACCTATTATTGGGTTTTGGTTTCATAGTAAATTATATTTTCTTATTGTTCCCATCATAGAGTTGTGAGCTTCAATCATGGGAGATTCTCTGATATTGAAGTTGTGGTAAATCATAAGGGTTGGGACTTTTCATGTTTTGTTTCTCAATATAGAAAGAATTTGCCTCATGTTTCCGACATATGTGGGTAGGTGTTCTTATTAGGAGGCCCTGTGTAAATTCCCACAGGGTTATGTTGGACATAGAATGTTTTGGAGTGGGGCTTAAATGGAACTGTGAGTATCAAGTTTATTGAGGATTGATATGTATGGCTTATAGATATAGTTACTGAAATTTTCGTGATGTGATACAATTTAAGGAAGATGGTACCATCTGGTCTTCTATGATGAACCATGAGAGAGGCTGGATTGGTTCTCAATGTTTTTGGGTGCGTATGACACAAGAATATGTTTTAGACATTGGGTGTGGCATGTGGATAGTGTATCATAGTGTTAGATTATCCTACAGGGTCATGAGGGAGAGTTAATTGTGTTATAAAAGAAATTTGAGTGCTGGTTATGATTTGATAGTTTTGTTAAATTGAGGTTCTCCACAATGAATATTGACCTAGTGTTGAAGGTGAAATAAGATGTGAAGCACAAGTGGTTGATTTTGAAGAAGAATCAATGCATGGTTGTTTCCTTATATCGTGTTAAAGGCTTATGATTGTTCCTTGGTTTTACTCCTAATAGGTACCTATGTTCATGTGGTTTCTTTTATGGTTTGTTTTGGAATTAGTCAAGATATTTTTGAGGCACATCGTTCATGGTTTGGTGTGGTCACTGTGTGTTTTTGTGTATATCAATAGGGACATGGTAGAATGACATGGGTGGTGAAATGGTAGTGGTGCCAATGGTAATTTTGGGCAATACCACATAATAGTGGGCCGTGAATAGGTTGTGAGTATTGGATTGAAATCCCATTCGAGATTTGGTGTTTGAGTGTGGAAGAAACATTGGAAGGATGGGAATACTGATACATGTGGTCTGTTATGGTGTCCTCATAATGTGAGGTGACATCAGTGAAGGATAGTTGTTGGGGTGTTCATCGACAAATTATTATAGTGTATTTCTCTATTGATGATCATGTACAATATATTGACATCATCCTAATTGTGTTGAGAAGGATTTGGATTTACAGCTATAATATTGAGTGATTTTTGGTTTGATGTGGGACACCTTACTGGTGACATTCTGGGGGAGGCACATGTATGGTGGTTTTTTAGGGGGAAACATCTAACTAGTTGTGGCTAAGATCATCATGATGTAAATAATGTTGGAAAATTACATGGGTTTTGATCATAGAACCTGAGAACGATTCACGGATAACATTGGTTTTTTTGTTCTGAGAATGGATGAACAACCACTTCCATGTTTCATAATCATATTTTTAATTGATTTGTGGTCAATATTGTTTGAAATATACTGAATAATGCAGATATAATAAAAATACCATGGTTTGGTGTGGTAGATTTGTCATGGATGAATGGACTAGGTAATGCAGTGGATGTGGTGACATCAGGAAACTAATGGTAATTTTGTAATTGTATGTTCAGATTCTACAAGAAGGCCATTTGGCCCAGAGATGAAGTGGTATATTGTTTAGAGTGATAGATTTTAATATGGGTTGGTTTTATAGGTGATATCGGTGGTTTCAATAGGATGTGTTGGTGGGTATTGTAGAGATGAAAACACTTTATAGATAAGTAGAATCTATGGTGATAAAATTACTCTAGTTTTTGATAGTAGAAACTATTGGGTGTTTTTAGATAATGGGATATGCATTAGGAAAGAATACATATTGTTGGTGTAAATGGGATACATACCAATAGTTGATGTTGGACGTCAACAGAGTGAGTCAGATGATATGCTCTGACTTAATTGGGTAATATGGGACGTATGTGGTGGGATGTACGACACATTCTTCTAATGCTGTGTTGATAACTACACATCGGTAATGGGAGTGTGTTTTTATGGAGAATGAAATTTCCACTTGATAATATATGGATGATTGAGGTGTGACATATCCAAGTAGTTTCAATGGAATGATTGAAAGCCCTATTTGGGTAGATTCCTCAATGGATTTTGGGAGCAGTGAGCTAGGAAGCATGTTAGGTATGTTTTGATGTTTGAGTAGAAGTTCTGTTAGAATATTTTTCAATATTGGGAGTGATCAGCATGATAGTATGGTGGTGGAAATCTATAATTTACATCATGGAACACCATGGACTGGAATTGGTCAGTTATTAAAATGAGAGAATATATGCTTTTGTTGGGCATGATGGATAATTATGTTGGTATTTCGGTTTTGATAATAATCATCATCTTGGGTTTTGACTAGTGGTGTACCTTGTGATAAATTTTATTTTCGGTTTGGGAATAATATAGGTTTAGAAATGGATTGAGGCTATTGGACCTCGAGTTGCAAAAAAGGATATGTCACAATATGTATTTAGAATATGTATGTTCCCTTGATTTATTATGGGAATAAGTAACCATTACAACCATGATGAATAGGGTGAGATCGCTCAATGTGAATTGGACCATGATTTGTGGGGATGATCAAACTGAGGACATTCCAATTGGCGCTCCAAGTTCAATGTAGTTCCTTTATTGTGTTTTTTCATTGATTATGTGGTGTTACATAAACCGTCTTCTTTTGTTTATGCTCTTGATGAAGAGTCTATGTTATTTGTGTCCTTGAAGAGTGCTAGATCTGGTGGTGGAGTAAATATGGGTATGTCTCTTCAGGGTATTATTTTTTACTAGTTACATTTTTAGTGAAAATGTGTTCATATCCAGGATAATGACTCAAAAAAATAATGAGAGGTGGGCCCATGACCTCACCGTTGGTCTTGGAGGCATAGTAAGGATTTGAAGTATGGCTCGAGGATCAGTTGTTTTAAGGTGGGGAGGTTATATGATTTAAACCTTTTCTAAAAGTACAATATTGATTAAAATTTATGTAAACTACAATTTTCTTGGATAAAGAAGTGTTTAATGAGTATATAATGAGTTTCAGAGATAAACTAGGTGGTATGGGGAAAGAAAACAGGGGGATAGAGACCAAAAAAAATTTAAGCGCATGATTGGACCATAGTTAGTATGGAATCTACACCTATCCCAGGGAACATTAAGGATTAAGGACCATTTTGGGTAGAGGAGTGCACACGGTTACCACATAGTTTTATATATTGTGGATTATTTTAAGTAACTGTGAGGATTGGCACCTCCAAGAAAGAGGGATCAGCACGATTGACTCAAATTTTTTCTAATAGTGTGGCCCAAAAATGTGACTTTTAATAGTATGTTTTTTCTATTTTCCTTTCCATATCCTATTTCTTTATTTTGTAATTTTTCACCATACTCGACCACCTATTGTATGGGTGATGAACCAATTGACCTCGTCCACCACCATGGGTGATTAGTATTATATTATTTGTCATTTGGTTCACTGTTTGGAGTGAATTGAATATTTGCATGAGTATATAAATAATCCTTTCTTTTTTTATTGGATTAAGGCTCGTAGAATCTCATTTCACCTTCAAAATCCCTAAGACCATCAATTTTTTAGAAAATTCTATGTTGGGGTTTTAAAGGGTGTTTGAGATTTAATTAATGGATACATCTTAGATAGTAATCATATTCATGAATGAGGGTGGTGGACATTAATGTTTTTTCCTATAGTCTCATTGTCGGATATATGTGTATGTAGTTATTCCAAAATATATTTTGGTTTTTTCCTATTATTTTGTTAGGGAAAATTATACAGGACTCATATTGTCGTGTAAACCCTTTTATGGACCTCTTTGAGTCCAATAGTTGATGATATTGAACCTAGGGCAACCAATGGGGTAAGTGGGGCCCTTTTATGTAGTGAAAATAATTAGTAATCATTAGGATAGATGAATTGTGAGAGTGAATAGTATGTAAATATAAAATTGGATATGTGGGTAGGGATAATATGTTAATTTAATTTATTATAAGTTGTATTTATTGAATAACTAAGAGGCTTTGATATCTTTTCAAAAGTTGTTTTGGGATTTTTTTCAATTATATATTTAATGAATGAAAATGATTTTCATGAGTGGGTAATATTTTGAATGGTGTTTTTTCACATAATGTGATTCAAAATTGATTTTTCTTAAGATATTTAAAATTATAATGGAAATGAAGGAAATGTTCCCTTTTTCAAGAAAATTGATTATGGGTTGTTTTGGAAGATTTAAACAGATACAATGCAGTTAGGGAATTTTTTATATTTCAAAGTGTAAGAGTAGTGTTTTAAAGGCTAGACTGAAGTTGAGTTTAAATAAGTATTTTGAATTTTTTTGATACCATGATTTGGTTTTAAAGGTCCACTAGGACAATAAGTATTTAATTGATATGTGGTACAGTGAGATAAGACCCATGGGGATTAAATTAGCATGATAATATTGTTATGAAATGAACTAAAAGATGAATGTGCATAGTTGATGACATAACACAATGGGGTGGTAGGAATAAATATATATTTGTTTAAATGTTATGGTTTATATAAGAAAATTAGAAATGGTTCATAAATGAGATTATCGATAATTTATCAAAATTTCTATAAAAGAATAAGATAGGGTTGGGAATATTGAATATGTGTTAATGGGTTTTGAAATGTAAATTGTAATTTTGTTATTTGGTTGGGGAATGAAAATCACATATGTGTAGACTAAAATATGAAATGTGAACATTATGTGTATTATTTGATAATGATTTGTGAAATAGTATATGTGGTAAATGGTTCAAAGAAGAATGTAAACATGGCTTGGTATTATAGGATATTGTACTTTTTGATCAACAACCTTGGGTCATGTTAGTCTGAGGCTCAAAACCTCAGCCCTATATTGCATGGGTTGGGGAAGGGGACTTTAGCGATATGCCCATAATTGTTTTATTTGATTAGACTACCTAGACCGAGGCTCCATGGTTATTGTGATGTCTTTCCTTGTGAATTCATTATCCCTAGTGATATAGAGAACTTGATGTATTCCCTTATGCATAGTAATTCACTAGCTTGGTCCATAGTTTAAAATATGTAAATGGATAACCCATGGGACCAATTATGGGAGTTATCATGTCAATATTGTTAACTAATGTATATGTGATTGTTTTTTATTAGTGGAAATCCACTGTACAAAAAAGTGTGTGTATCCCATTGGTCCTTGGCTTATAATCATAGTGTATCATGAGATTGTTTTGTTAATTAGTCTTCTCCAGAGAACATAATGGTCAAAAAGGATATTAGATAATTATATATATGATTTACATATTTTTGTATATATATATTTCACTTGATTTCTTGTATACACAGTTATATAGAAAGTTATTTCTTTAGACACTATTTGTGGTGTCCTACTATATAGTACTCAAACCCTGCTCAAGACACCAGAGAATTTGGGTAACCAAGAAGATAATACATGTTTTCTAATATTGGTTGTATACATAGACCTGTTGTTTGGTTGGGTATGGGATATTAGGTTGGAGCATGGGAGGCCAGGATTGGGTTGGGACTCTAGTCCATATTCAGGGTCTTATGGTATATTTGGTTATAGTTTTTTGAATGATTTACTAACATGTAGTGTTTTAATAATATTATTATACCATGTGATATTTGTTTGGTTATTTGTATTGGTGCATGTTATAAATTTATTTCTTTTTATTAGTCATTATATCTACTTATACCAATTCTATTGTGGTGTTACTCTTATATGCAGTTATAGTCTCCCAAAAATTCTCTATAGATCCACACTACTAGTTGAAATACTATGGGTTATGGGGAGGTGCACCTGAGGTCATGTAACAAATCATCTCAAGGAATTTTATAGTGATCACATGGTTGCAGAAGTTACTAAATTAATTGTGATTACTTTATATTTGATGTCCAATATTAATGGATTAATGTGTGTGGGGTCATTTAAATCCATAGAAACACAATATACTCACTTTTTATATTTTTATGTCAATATATACTCTCACAAAAAATATTTTACCAAATCTGGTATAGTTATATGTATTATATATTATGATTTTATAACGAGATCTCGATGGATTAAATTTATTTAAAGAGGTTTTCAGATAGGTTGTGGATGTAACATTATAATTATTTTCCGTTTTTGGTTTATTTTGAATAAATAGTTTAAATTTGTTCTTTTTAACTAATGAATGAATTGATGTGGAATAAATCGGTTTGATAATATTTAATACATGGTAATATTTTTTTATCATTGTATTTTTTGGGGCCTTAGTAGTAGGCACATGGTTCTCAGTCATAGACTGGATGCATTGTAGGTATAACCAAAAGTGATGACTAAGTAAAAATATTTATGAGGTTCTTGTATGAAATGTGGTATTAATGGAATAAATTTATTTATTAAATATAAACTATTTTAAATTGGAAATTTTTTAATTTTCCTCTGATTATTCTATATTATATGTTGATATACAATATAACATGTTCTTATCCAAGTGCATGGGTTGGGAAGTATTTTTAGGAATCACTTCTAGTCATGATTAGTCACCCCTTCATAAGAACAAATGATCATATGTTGTTTTGATTTTTTCGAGCATACAAAAGGGTATTACTTATAATTTATTTATTTATATATATAGATATTTCATAATGGGGATGGTGACTTCATGTTGACCTTATTATTGATGTCTTATGCACTTCCGTCTGGGTTCTGAGATTCAATTTTGTAATAGTATTCATGTTCTTATTTACATTTTCTATTATTACTATAGCATTTTTACTATTCTAGGGTTTTCACTTGAGTGAAATTAGTTATATTTCATGCATAATTTTGTTTTTATTTTTTGTTTTATTTGACTTTTATGGTATTGGTTTTCACGGAGAAAAACATACTCACCCATTTTATCAAGACCATGGATTTTATTGTCTTCCCTTCACGTATGAGGATTTTCAAATATGGTTAACATAAATTATGATCTATCTCATGCTAATGGTTAGTGTCATGATGATATAGTGTTATGATCCTCATGATTATCTATACATATATATGAGTGTATATAGGATTAATATTCCACAAATTATATTTGACGTTTAGAAAATTAACAAAATGTCTGACATGAACAACATTTTCATCAATTAAAAAATTTAGATATTGAGAAGGTAAGTTATAGCATTATAACATGTAATTATATATATGAGACCAAAAAATGGTGTGATAAGTTAAGAATTAGTATTAGATTGACCACCATTATTCTATCATAAATTTGGACAAAATATATAACTGACCATTTAATTGAAAAAATGTATTCCTTAGGTAATTTATTATCTTGTCAAGAGTAATTATTTTGTTCACTATACCTATAGGGTTTTAATTAGATTTATTATCAACCTTTTACCAATTATAATGAGATATATGATTGATTGTGGTAAAATATATATCATATAATTATGGCAGGCATTCATTTTATAATATAAATATGCCCTATGTGGATATTTAGGAGCTCCAAGGATGTTTATTTATTAACAATATTGAGGTTGGATAATTTAGATTACCTATAAACACCTTGAAAATATATGTTAATGAATTTAATAATTATGATAAATTATTGCACATAGAATTAATTGAACCATTAATTTTGAATAAAAAAACATAAAATGGTAATTAATAATTTAATGTAAATTATGCTACTCACTAAATAGATAGAGGCTTATTCATATTAGTTTATGAAACCATTAAAAATATATATCGAAGAGTATCATCAAATATGACTCAAAAACAATTTATATTTTATGTGTTACTATAATGAACTAATCTAGGATTCCCATCTAACATATACACAATAAAATGATAAAAAAATTTTTTGGGCGTTTCTGATCCCCATGGGCAGGAAACTAGTTCTCATGCATCATCAGAACATATATGGGAACAATTGTTCATAATGATGTTAGTAAATGAAAAGGTAATAATATAACAACAATAATGGATGAACCATCCATATATGTTACACCCAACCCAAATGAAATAGGGTAGTAAAAGAAAAAATAATAAACTAAAATAAAAAACATTAAAAACACAAACACAAAAACCATACACAAACCATGTTCTCCCGATCATGGAAGGTAAAAATACGCACCAAATTCATTCACCTGTTCCACTAAAACCAGTATATACTACACATGAATATAAATTAGAAGAAAACTAATTTTAAAATTTAAATCAGTTAAGGAGATAATTTAATATAATTTATCTAAAAATAATAATATGTCATAGTAAATTCATCTAATAGAAAAAATTGACCTAATGTAATAAAATAAAAACAAACCTAAAAATGATCAATTCTCTCAGGATTCAGAATAAAATAGAAACATAAAAATGGAATTGTGAAAAACTATGCCTGAACACATAACCACATGGTATTACATCAAAACCTAATGAATATATGGAAATCACTATGTAAAATTATTTAAAAAATCATAATTTGAGCATAATATTTTAATAGGGATTTAATTTTTTTTAAACATAACGAATAATTAAATTAGTTAATACAATAGTTTATAATATTAAAGCATAATTATTCATTTTATATTATACCATTAATGCATTCAAAATAATCCAACCACTTTCACCCATTTTTTACATCAACTACTAAAAATATCATTTTCCTGGATAATTTCATGTATCTCTAATTACATAATAACTCATATTGAAATATTCATACCATTTTATGTTCTCAAATTATACATTCAATAGACTATTACAATTTAAATATAGGATAAATTCAGACTAGGTGATTCTTAAAATGGATGATGATAGACAACATCCAGGAAACACAATCATGAAATGGTGTAAATTTATTTAATCATACCTGGGGAATACAATTAAATAATAAAATTAAATACACATATATTTCCAAAGTTTCCCAAATTTCAATGTATTGACCATTGGAACTGGTAACAGTAGACCTAAACATTTCATTGGGAACCAAGTATGACAACACTAATCTGATCAATATCAATTAATCTACATCCAGACTAACTATAAACACTTCACTAAAATGAATTCGATAGTGGTAGTGGGGGTTATGTTTTCAATTGGGAAAACAATAACATGGGTCCCATAGTGGGGTTTTCTTAGTCCAACATTCCCATGGGAATGTATAAATATTTTTCACCATCACTGAGTCTTCCACTCCTTCAACTATATTAATCATATAGTGGTCATGTTTCACTACACTATGAATCATACTATCACACTAGATATTTCCCACCCAAAGGTAATGTAATATATAACTCGGTATCCCATGACAAGTAATGTAAAAATGTGTGAGTTTTGGAATCATAAGAATCAAGTGTTAAAGATTTCAAAATTACCCACACAGCACATCCTTTGCATTCACTATCAGTAACTCCATACAAAAATTTGAGTAAAAGAATCATACTATACATGTAAACATAAATAATTATCCATGGCATCGTAACTCACTAAGGTATACACATGAAGATAAAAATGGTCTCACCTGATTTTAAATATACATTATAATTCCAAATGGGCATTCAAAAATCACCTAGGAATCCAAGACATTTATAAACCACTAAAAAATTAAACATTCAAATCATACTAGAAATCCAAATTCCGTGAATCTATTAAAACAAACTTTAATGATAAAAATTGAGTTATAATTTGAAAGACTAATTCATTAAATGAAATCCTGTATTAATATAATTTAGTATCGTTAAAAAAAGAACTGCCAATACACTATTCACCTAACTCCTTCAATTATATTTGAATCCCTTTTTTTAATTCAATGAGACCCTCGGTCTCAAACTCATTTAAATGAGTTTAACATATCCAATCTAATTAAACAAATTATCTAAAATTTAAAAACACATTTTAAAAATTAAACCGGTATTTGTCATTCATTCGAAATAATTAAATCCATTTTTAAAGAAAAATAGTCCTTAAAAACCTCACGAGAAGTGTCCAACGCCCATGCTATGTCATAATAAATATATTAAGTCTATAAAAAAATAGTTTTTACTAAATAATTATAATTACCTTTAAAATATTATGACATGTGTTAAAAAAAATATGTGGATTATATTTATTTAGTGTTTCACATTGAATGGGTCCAAGGCCAATAAAATGATAAATAATAGACTTAAAATAAACCAATAATAAAATAAAAACATTATTTTGTTCATAAATAATCATGTAATACACTCAAGTAAATTTATAACATATAATACACGGGTTTTATATAAACACACCTACATTAAATCATTAGTCGGTGAACCAAAATAGTATGAAAATGTTCACCTACAATGGCGTATGTCGAAACATAGAAGAAAATGACTTGAGAGACCAATCATATACTATTACAAGGAAGAAATCCCAATAATCATAAAAAACACATGTACTCGGGTTTGTCTAATCTAAGTGGTAAACATAATGGAATAAAAATCACTTGAAATAGTATAAAAATATTTAAAAACATCATGAAGCGACCACCAATCATGGAAAACTATAATGAAAAACATAGGAGTAAATTAGACTGTATATGAGAGGCCACACAAGTTTTTTGTTTTTCTATGGAGTCATGGGAGGGAGGGGTAGTAAATAAGGGAGATATAAATAAAAAATGAAGATATACAAAAATATTAAAAAAAACAACATAAAAATTTAATTTATTATTATCAACAAATATGATTTTTTTAGAATGGTTTACTAAACTAGGTTTTGATACTGAAACCCACACTTCCAAGTAAAAATACCCTATCATGATAACTCTAATATCAACAAATTATCCAAAAACCATTAAAAACCCATGTCAATGGAATTTTCCCTCAAATATACCTGCAGACATAGTTGATGAATGACAACTTCTAATCATGGGAAACCATGTAAATAAATAATAAGAAAAAACAATTAATCACTTAAAATGATATTTTAAATATTACATTTCAATAACATATATTATTAAATTTGTTAAATAATTCCACAGTTACATTTCATGTGTCACAAACACCCCACCATCCACGTATCTTCCCCAAGAAATTCCTTAGTCATGGTAAATACAATAATAATTTAGACTTCTCGAATGGAGACACTCAACATGCTTCAACATCAAAGAAACCACTAAATTCCATGGAAATGAAAAAAAACATAAAAGATAATTATCCCAAACATTGGAATAGGAAACAACAACATACAATAAATGTAATTAAGATATCTCCACCATTTAGAATTAAAGTAAAATACTAGACATCAAACAGCCACATATTCAATATTAGTATAACCAAGATGATTATGATTACCTAAAAATAAAAATACACTGCAATATTAAACTAAATATGGGAATCCAAACAGATATAGAATATAAAAATGAAACATGGTCAAAGAAATTCTCAATGGACCCAAATGTAATTGAACATCCAATATTTTATGATAGGATTTCCACGTGATCGAGAACAACCACATCTTAAAACAACAAAAGCACCAATAGATAAAAAAGATGATTAAATAATTTAAATGAAGTTGTCGTGAACCATAGAAAAAACATATATAAATGGGGATGAACGAAGACATTATAAATATTACTCTCTCATTGAAAACCTAGTTAAAATAGACTTGATACCTACTAGTGAATAAGATAAACTAGTTCTACAATGGTTCTAGCATCTAGAATCACTCTCCAAGGTCACCCCACTTCCAAACAATGATGTGAGGCCCAAGAATGACCCTCCCCAAAATGATAAAATCACTAAATACATAAAAAAATATTTAGAGAATGTCGAATGAAAAACCAAAATTATAATCAGTCAAACAAGAGTTAATTAAAGAGAGCCCATGGACAAAAAAAAACAATATAAAGGTATCCAACGTAATAAAATCATTAGGAATGAAACCTAAATATAGATCCTCATCCCAAGAAAAAAAATGAATGAAAAGTTCATGAATTTATATCATCATTATGTAACCCAACTGAATATATAAGGCTAAAAAATCCGAGTTTACAATGGAAAACTGACAACTAATAGAATTAATAATTATCAAAAGTAGAGAGGGAATCTTTTTTTATGAAAATTGTAGTATATAAAATATCCAAATTAAAATTTCGAAAAATTTCCCTAAAATAAAATGGCCAACCTTTATAGAGACTCTTATAATAGGTATACATTATGTACAACATATCACATACTTAACTTGACTTTTCTCCATAATTTTTATCAATGTTACCAATCCACATAAAGTGAAAAATAAAGATAACTCGTACAATAGATAAATCACATCCAAAAAACCTTCTCTTGAAAATTACCACATCGATGAAGGAATAATAAATATTTTCTGAAAACCATTTAAAAGGAATTTATTTTTCCAAAAAGGCTTCCACATTTAGTGGAACCCAATTCTAAAATTATATTAAAAAACATTTCCACCAAATTTCGAAACACACATTTCTCAATGATAAATCATTATGGTATTTCAAAAATATTACTCAAATACTTTTAGTTAAATGAAAATAATCATTTTTTTAAAATCAACCAAAATGTTTTTAATATTTTTAAAAAAATTATGAAACTAATGGGTTTCTAAATCCATAAAATCTTCCAAAAATCCAGATTCAATTGATTTAAAAATGTTTTTCCTTATATTATTTGGAAAATACATATATTTTTTTGAATTATATTGAAGACTAAATTCAATATTTTAAATCCAATTTATAAAATTAAAACCCATTATATTAACAATAATGGTGGATTCTTTCGAAATAAAAATTATTTTTCTGTATACCATAATTTTTCATATAATGTCATTTCACAAAAAAATTCAAAAAATGTGGGACCTAGAAAAAATATTCAAAATAATTTCACATAATAAAAATATCACAAGACCCACCATTGTCGGTACCTCACTTTTAGTGATACCTCAAATGTGGTCTAAAAAATGGGATGTGGAGCTATTCTAGACTTAAATTAATTATTTAATGGATCATTGGAATAAGATAGAAAAATTCATTATTTGATTACATTTTGAAATTTTTTTGTTAGCTAGTTCAAAAATCAATAAAAACCATTAAAAATCTAATAACCCAAATTGCATTTTGTTTACACAATTCATCCAGACCCCAAGAGGAAACTAACAGTATGATAGTGATGATTAATATATCTTTAATGATAAGTTATATGATATATGAATTATAAATTCAAACCAATATCCCATGAAAACTCATGGAACATGGGTCGAAATGTATTTATAGAATCTACACTTACCTACCTCTTATGTACCAATGGTAAAATATAACTCAATCAAACCATGAAAACCTAATAAAAAAAGGGCGTTCGAAAGGATTACACTAATATGGAAAATATGATCCAAATACATTAATATAAATTTTAAAAACGAAATTTGGTATCCAACCAGACCGATGCCCAATGATTCCCACTAATGGAAGGAAGGGAATTTATAAATCCCCATAGGATGGACACTATTTTTTCTATATCACTATAACCAAAATCGGAATGTTTCAAGAAAAGATATGAGTAATTGAAATAATAGTAAACACAAAAAAATGTGGCAAGAATATTCTATATATCATACATCCCCACAAAAATAATTAGTGTTAGATAAAATAAACTAATAATATAATATATAAAAATTGTAATGAAAAATCAAACTTAAAACCACCCATACAACCCATTTTTCCTCCCCTATAGGGTAATGTCACCATCCAATTTTGGTTTCATCAACCAACAGATATAATTATCACCCTTTATCATTATAAAAAAGTAAAATTAAAATTGGAAAAATATAATAATATAATGGTAATCATTTCAATAACACTCATTTTATTAAAACATATCATACTAAAATATTATAATATGGAAAGATGGAAAAATGAAATAAAATATAAACTACAGAAAGGATCAATTATCTCAATGGGAGTCTTGAAGATAAACCAAGATCTTATTACAGATATAACATATTTATGAGAACACAATCACTCAGTACGCCACTAAAAACATTGAATATATGAAAATTCCATAGTAAAATAGTATTAAAAATTATTTAATTAAAATAAATTAAAAAGTATAATTTTAACAATGTTTATAAAACCAGACCACATGATGTAATTAGAAAATAACCAATTTATAGTTTAAAATAATTGATAGTAATACATTGTAAATTAATCCTTCCCATAAAGAAAAAAACCACAAATATTTCCCCATTGTCCACTATCTCTTTAATATGTCATTATAATAAATAATATCTTGAAAACCCATTTCATCAAATCTATTAATGAAATTCCAAAACGGTTTTCCAATTTAAAATAAATATAATGAAATATTTTTTATTGTAATCCAATCACACATAAGGTGTTGTATAGTCTCCGAGAAGGAACCTAAAATCAAGAAAACACATTTATACAATGGTGCAAATAATAGCGATAAAAATAAGGGAATAAACTGGAATCATAATAAAACACACAAAATTTATAAAAGGAACTATTTTCATGGAAATAATCTCAAAAATCATTTAATAATAGACTTTATTAGTTGATAAAGGACCTGGACCAGTACTATTAAACTTATAAACAACACCCACAAGCTCTCTTAAATACCTATGATATCATCCATGGAATGAATTATTCAAAGATAATTAGGCCATTATTTTCATTTATAGAACTATCCCATGAAACCATTAATGTTGGTATCCATAAGTCTCCATTCCCATTGAACATATATAATTAATTTCATATAAATGGGCGTTTATACTCCTTCCTAAATAACTATTTCATTGTTTCTAGGTTACACTTCCATATGAAAGCCACCAAAACACTCAGGATTTCCCTTGAAAATGTATCATGTTAATTTCCAAGGACTCCAATTAATATTAAAGAATTTATATGAGAAAAAATAAATCACATGTGTCATTTTTAAATAACATTTAAATACCCCACACCTCTTCTCCTCCAACCTCTCACCCAGAATCTCTAAAAAACATTTAGTCATATAAATCACTACATTGAAGTAAGGACAATGAATCCCCTATAGTTTTAAAAGAAACAACAAGTAATGAAATACACATGGGTCCAAAAAGGTTCCTAAAAATTTATAATACTTTTAAGTAATCACAAATAGGAATTCATAATTCACATGGGGAGATGATCCTTTACTACATTATTTTGAATGTCACTTTTTGAATCACACGTGAAATATATATTCAATGAATCCATTAAAATCCAAACAAAAAAACCATACCTTAAAATATAATTTTAAATCCAAAGTAATTCCATAAACCCCATCTAATTTAATTAGTGGTCATTCAATGAAAATAAAATGGTGACCGACCCTTATGTAATAAAACCAAAAATTCCTTTTAATTTTCTTTTTAAAAAACCATGATATAAATAGTTTCAATATTATTTCAAAATATGTTCATATTTCCAGATATTTTAATAAATTATTTGAGTCAAAGACATCAATTTTGTAAATGGAGCTGTCATTAAACATGCTTTTAATATATTTAAATCCAATTTTTTATTCCAAAGGGACTCAAAACTACATGGATTGTTTCGCAAGTCTATTCCGTATCATAAAAAAATTGTCTAATATAAATTATAATGTAAAATACACTATTAATAAAATTATAAGTCGTTTAAAAATATTTCATTTTTTTATAAAATTTAATCGTCTAACTTGCATTTTCACTAGCGCTTTTCTTGCGGACATGGCCTAATTAAATCCCATAGACAACCAAAAATCACTTAATCCCACTATGGAATAATAAAACACATGTAATATAAAATGTGATATTTTAAAAACCACAAATATTTTAATGACATATAAAAATGGGGTTCTGTAGTGACACATATCTCAATGCAGTGGCGTGAAATCTAAAACAATCAGAAATGATCTACCTTTAATTGTGGATGTCAAAAAATGGAAGATAGTGACCCGAGAAACCAATAACATAATCTATGAAAGATAAAATAAAAAAAAATAGGCTCCAACCTATTATCCAAGTGTTCAGAAATGTTAGATATGTTTTGGGGAGGATGAAAATTTTCCTAAATTTGTAACTTCTGTAAAGAAAATAGCATACAGCGTATAGTCAACCATGTATCTGAATAAAATTCAGGGTAAACCATAATATTTGAGAAGAAAAAAATGGGAGGTCATAAATTTAAGGGGTTAATACAAGAGGGTATTATGAGGGATTTATGGAGAAAATACCAGATCAAAATAAAAAGTTGTGGAAATTTTATAAGACATAAAATGAAATATTAAATAATAAATATCGTATTAAAATTATGAGCTACCTACCCAGTTTACCAGCATTGTTTACTAGCATTGTTTACCCGACCATGTGGTGATGGTGTGGCTGACGCTGCCTATTCAAAATGGCCTCATATGGTTACTCCATGGACACTGAATAGTCTAACAGACCATGTGAAAACCATTGTAATGTCACTTTTAGTAACAAAACTATCACACACATCTTATACACAATTACAGAAAAAACTATGAAACCTCTGAATAGTATACAAATTTTAAAAATTATAGAAGTCAAAAATATTATTTTTGAGAAATTATATATCCAAACTATATTTAATCAATTAATAATTAATTTATGATGCATTTAAATGGAGGGTGACAAAATTTATGATGAAAATGACACATTTGATAGGATTGATCACCTAGAATGTTACATAACCAAAAACAATACACATTTAGATGGTAAAAATTATAGAAAAATATCACAAATGATTGTTATTGACTATAAGTAAATGTATTTAAAATGAAATTATTTAAAAATGAATCAAGAGGTGTCTATGAATGTTATTCAACAGTGATGTGGCATTAAAAAAACTTATTCCAAAAAATGTATCATGAGTGAATTCCATGATGATATCTAAGTATAAATAAACTAATAAATAATATATAAACAATTTCATTTTATTCTCTAACATTATTCATAATACTCAAAATTAATGTCTCAGTATGGGAAGAGCCTCTATATTTTTAGTTCTCCCATTACAGGGTTTCAACCTCAATAATATCTTGTGTCTTTGAAATATAGTTTATGGTATTAGATTTTATTCTAATTATTAGTGTATGTAGTTTACATTCATATATTTAAGACTAAAATACACTTGATTAATATATCCATTCGTTATTAATAAATCTTTTTTTTCATCATATACCTTCAACGACATTGGGGGCTTCATTCCAAATATATCTTTAACTATCCAAAAGTGATTTTGAAATAAAATATTATGTAATTTAGATAATATATTACAAAATATAAAAATATCCCCAAATAAATGTCATTATTTTTGAAGGGAACAAAAATTTTATTAGATCAATATATTTAGTGATAATTAAAAAAGTATTGAAAGTCCCCGGAACACCCTAAGAGGGGAGGGGTGAATCAGGCTGTCAACTTTTTTGTTTTTAACTGATGGAACTTGTTCCCACATTGGTAGAAACCTATTAAATAGGACTAAAGATAATGTGTAGAAAAATAAATAGTAACATGAAATGAAATGATACATAATTTTTACTTGGTTCACCACTACGGGAAACATCCAAGGATCACACAATGATAGTGTATTGTTCGAACCAAACACCACTAATCTTTACAAGTTGTGGATTACAATATTTTAGTACAATCACTTTGTGCCAGGCTCACTACCTAAACATGTTTTTTGGGAAATCACACTATGTACCTTGGATCACTTCCACTGACTCACCCTTTCTGACTAAGTTGGTAGAATCATCACTCAGTTTAATGAATTGAAGGTCGCTTCAATGGTTTACCATTAGATCAAGCATCAAAAAATTTAAATTGATGCTCTATTGAAGTCATTTAATCCCCTACATATGTAATTTATTTTCCCGTAAACTGATATGTTATGGAAGTTAATTTCGAAAAAGGATTTAGTCAATTTTCATTCTTCCTTGAGTGTTCTACATACTACAATTGTTTCTGTGTAACACTGCTAGTTTTGTGTACCTCTTCTGTTTCTATGTACTGTCTAGCTATTTCCACATACCATCCAACTGTTTCTGCATACCATCCAAATCCTCCCTAAATAGTTCTTCTCTCTATACTTCCCTACTACGTGTACTTCTCAACTTTTCTATGTACCTTTTGGCTCCACGTACTGTCTTTCTCAACCGTGTACTTTGAGAGCTTCTTGTGTGAACCACACTCTCATTAATGAACTATTTTCATTACATAGATGATTCTCTCCATGTACCATCTTCTACTATGTGTACCACTTCAGACTTCATCTAATTTTTCCCTAAATTTTAATCTCTAGTATCATCCAAATTTCCATTTTGGGACAATCATCACTATGAACTGAACTCCATCTGCATACTATTGGCCTCCACTATGTACTACAATCCTCTAAACTGTGACCCTTTATCGCATACTTTGACCCTTCTAAATACCATATGTACATATTTTGGTGTAATGCATCTCTACACTATGTACCATCTTTGTGAACCATTTTCACTAGCATTTCATGTACCGCACACCTTCAGCGCATACCATTTTTGCGAACTATTTTCAGTTATGCTCACTATTCTGTATACCACATTCATTCACCACATACAACATACCTTCACTGAGTACTGCACTTCTTCAACATGTATTGTGTTCCTTCATCGCATACCGCACACCTTCACCATGTACCGTTGGTGAAAAACATTACCAAACACAGGATTTTTTAGGCCCAAAAAATTGAAAAACACTGGGAAACTGTGTCACCATCAATAATTCATTCAGCCATAAACAAATGAACATATTCATGGAAAAATCACTATTCATCAATGTGCATATTGGAAACAAACACAACACAACATCCAATATTAGCAGTTACCTTCCTTGGTTCCAACAATCTCCCCCTTTGGGTTTATTAGAAATCTCTAAAAATATAACTGATGAACCAGACACAATCAAAACATGAACCTTCATGAAACAACTCATCCATCACTATAAGTCTATATGAGCAGTTCTCAGTGCAAAATACAAGAGAGAGGACTTAAATTGAGTTATCATCCATTTATTTCCACCCACATACTTTCATTTCTAGATTTTTCTATTCTCCACCATTCTAATAAGTAGAATGAAATAAAAAGATCTTTATTAAATTTATCCATTCTACCCCATTGGAAATAAAGACAATTAACTGAATCATGACTTGTAGATGTAAAAAACATCCCCCCAAGATCATTTCTCCCCCATAATCTTGCAACATTTCCACAAATATATTAAAATAGTTACAACAACTAGGGATAAGGGAATCTCATAACCTCCTTATGTATTGAGAGGTAGATGAAAACCGAGGTTCAACGGATTTTTCTCAAACATGGATGATGATAGTTGATTGGTCATAATGTCATCCACTTTCTCTTCAGTTCCCACATGGGTCATTTTGATCATGCCTTGTTCGAATGTTTCCTTGATTAAGTTATATCTGTTCTCAATATGATTTGTATTGGAATTCTGAACTGGATTCTTCGTAAGATCAATAGCGATCTTGTTATCATTGTAAATCAACATTGGTTGTTTTACCTCATCACCTATGTCACTCAGTTGCATCTTTATCCAATGTAACTGAGTGTAGGCCTTTGTAGCATATATATAGTCCTCATCAGTAGTACTAAGTGAAGTAATATAATGTTTTTTGATTAACTAGCCCTCTAATTTCTTCCCAATATAGAATGCTCCACCACTAGTAGACTTTATGTTGACTACTTCTCTAGCACAGTTATCATCATAAAATTTTTATAGTTTATTACCTCTTCTTGCAGCAAAGTATAGCCCATATTTATTTTTTTCATGAATATATCTCATGATTATTTTCACAGCCTCTATATGTTCTTCCTTCAGATTACACAAATAGAGGGCCTGTAGGAATGTTTCAAAGACAATATATGGTCATGTCACCATTAAGTATAGTAGGCTTCTAGTGGTTATTTTGTACTTGGTGGGATCCACAAAAGTTTTTTCCTCTTTCTTTATGAGATTTGATCCAATTGTAATCGGTGATGAAATTGGTTTGGAATCATGCATATTTAATTTCATTAGTATCTCTATTTCATACATTTATTTCCAAATGAATTTGTAATATTTCTTATAATGAACCTATAACCCTAAAAAGTATGTGATTTCACCAATAATGGACATTTTAAATTTTTATTAAATGTGATTGGAAAATTCATCCACTAATCAATGTCTTCCTCCACCACAAATAATATTATCCTTGTATACCAATACATTGAAATGATCTTATTGACAGTTCTTCACATAGATATTGTGATCCAATCCTCCTCTTTCAAACTCGAGATTTCTCCTATAAGATTCCAACTAAGGGTACCATGCCCGTGGGGCATGTTTTTTTCCAGAAAAAGATTTAATTAATTTGAAAACCATGAGTTCATCATTTCTAAGAATGAACTATACAGGTTGTTAAATGTAGACATCGTCTTACAATAATACATTTATGAATGTCTCCTTGACATCCATTTGATACACATTAAAACATTTTTGGATTTCCATGGAATGAAATAGCCTGATTGACTCAATTCTCACTACGGGAGAAAATGTCTCCTCCACATCAACGCCATCGATTTGTGAATATCCTTTATAGACCAAGAGCTACATATTTATGATGAAATTTATATGATATTCAAATTTTTTCTTGAAATTAAACTTCATACCAATCAAATTATGATCTCTAGGTGTTTTGAAATGATCTCATGTCTGATTTATTTCAATCGGATCAAACTCTTCATTCAACGCTTTCACCCATGACTCATCCTTTATAGCCTCTTCAAATGAAGTTGGTTCCACATTGGATAGAAATGAATATTTTTAAATATTACACATACTTCTAGTCTATTTAGGTGCATTTCTATCCCTGGTAATGTTGGACTGATCAATCTCTTCTCATTAATTTACCATCTGGAGTTCGATAGAATTTTGTCTAGTTATAGCTTCCTCATCTGATTATTCTTCAATGTTAACATCATCATTAGAATCCTGAGAGTTTTTCACACCTTCCTCAACCTCTATATTATCATTTGTTCGATGTTTACATTTTTTCTCATCTTCTATCACATTAGCATAATATTTCCTTGAAGCATTAGAGTTTTTCTCTTTCATGATCTTTACATAAATGCTTTCTAAAATTCATCTCAAGAACTTATTGAAACACATGTAGGAATTGTTTTTCATATAGTATCCAATAAATATTACCTCATTTTAATTGTCTCCATACATCCATTGATTTCCTTCATTGTTTTGGGTAAAACATTTCCTTCTAAAAACAAAAAAATTATTTCATAGAAGGATTCATACCATGCCACAATTCATATGGTGTCTTTTTTTCTACAATATATAGCTCTGTTCGATTTTGAATATACAGTGCAGCTTCTACTCCCACTTTATAGAAATTTCAAGTAATAAAAAACTCAATTAGAAGAGTTATGGCCATGTTGTTTACATATTGAATCATGCACTCAACAACTCCATTTTGCTAATGAGTTATCACAGCTGCCGCATCATGTTGTATCTCGTGCTTCTCTATGTAATTTTCAAATTCAATGGACATATATTACGCTCCATTATCAGACCGTAGGAAATTTATCATCCCTTCAGAATCATTCTTAGTGATTAGTCAATATGTTTTCATGCAATCATGAAATTTTCACTTCCTGTGTATAAAGATCACACATTACATTCTACTGTAATCATCTACCATATGAGAAAAGTACCTCTCTCTATGATTTCTAGAAATATTTATCAGGACACATACATTTTTATTTATGAGGTCATGGATATTTGATGCTTGTTTCATCTTTGGATGATAGGAAATATAGACCAATATCCCTCTAATGAAAGCATCACATGTCTTTTCTCATTAATGATTACAATTAGGGATAT
Organism: Viscum album; assembly: GCA_963277665.1. Lineage (NCBI taxonomy): Eukaryota > Viridiplantae > Streptophyta > Magnoliopsida > Santalales > Viscaceae > Viscum > Viscum album. Next base: position 1,275,168,827 of record OY728141.1, on the reverse strand, counting down.
CCATGATTATTTTTATATTAGATATCTTTTAAATTTCTTTTTGATTTTTATACCCTAATATCTAATGGAATAAGCTATTTTACTTTTTAACTATTAGATAGAAAATGATATCTTTATTATCAACTTGTTATAAGTTTCCTTTGGTTCTACATCCATTTATTATAGAATTCCAAGACATTCCTCAAATAGTGCATCCATTCTGATTAAATGTAATAATAAGACCTGAATCACAATGTTTAAACATACTAAGAACATTGTGACAAATACCATCCACATAAAGAACTTTTGTTTCCTTCAACTCTATATTATCTAGCTCAATAAATCCACTTCCATTTATCTTCAAAGAACCATCGTTACTGAACCACATAATTCCCTCATCCTTTTTCTTGACTTTACTTAATAGGTATGTATTACCCATCATGTGGGATGAATATCCGCTATCATTAATCTAGGTGATGTTGTTATTTTTAGCATTCAGGGATACCTTTTCAAAATTAAAATTTTCAATTTTATTCTTTTCTTTTCATGAGATATTGGATTGAGCATAGGAGACTGATGGTAATTCAATTATCACTTCCATGTACATGGATTATTTATATTAAAATTCTTCTCCTAGAGGAGAAAACCTATTTGAAATACCAACACTCTCTGGTTGATCAGTTTTGACACATCTCTAAAAACTGAATGAATTTCCCCTGTCATAGCAATTCATGCAATACACAGCTTTATGGCCAATGTTAGAATAGTGAGAAATAATATTTAGATAAATTATTTCTTTAATAAGATGAAGGGTTTGAGTATTTCCTATTTTTTAACTATTATCTCTTACACATTTATTTATCTCCATGCCTTTTCACAATATGACATGGGATGGCCCTAATAGCCACAAAACTGACTCTTCATGAAAGGAAATGTTTTCTCACTTCTATTCCTCTTCATTCCTTCTTCGTCAAGAAAATATTTTTTCTTCCTATTATTTTTGTAAACATGTGGATAATATTCATTTTTCCTTTTAGTTTGATTTACTTTTTTCTTTTTCAACACTTCTAGTGGCTTTTCAACAGGACCACTTTTGATCTTGCCATTATTCAGGTTCATTTTATTTATATCATTTTACCTTTCTTCATCCCAACCAATTAAACTATTTCCCATGCATGTGGGTTTTTGATCACTCAATATCTTTTCAACTACATTAGAAAAAAAAATTCTCTCTCTTGAAGCTCAACATCCGAGAACCTTCCAAATTGTATTTTCTACATTTCTTCTACTAAAATTGGTACACTATCAGGTTTACTTCTCATAGTAAAAACTTATTCTTCGAGTCCCTCAATGGTATTGGACATCCCCTCTAGTCTCAAGGTATGTTAATTAGGGACCTTTTCATGTTCTTCAATCTATATTTTTAGTTCCACAACATCATCATGGATTTCAATGATTGATGATTTTACTTTCACTAGTTCTTCTAGTTATTCAATTTCTACTTCCATCTGATCAAATATATTTTTATGATTCCTCTTCCATTCCTTTCCCCTTATTGAATCTATTACATTTTTTATCAAGCCTATCAAAAGTATCATTAATTTTCCTCTTCAGATTTACATTAGTAGTCAACTGATTATCCTTCTCTTTATTCATCATAGGTTCGAACATTTTGATGGTAGCCATCACATAGGTATCATTTCCAGTATTAAATTTTGGTTCTTCTTCCTCACTGAATTCATTTTCATCATCTTCGTCCTCATAGAAAAAACTCTGTTTTGTTTATTATTTTCATGTTTGATGTTTCCCTTATTAAAGAATATTTTCCAAGGCTTCTCCATGTTTTTAAATTCACACTCTTTGTCTTCAAATTATCTTGAGCACTGAGAGGGAATGTGCCCTACTAATCCATGATGAAAACAAGCCAGATGTGGCATTCCTTCAAATTTCCATATTCCCTTATTGAGCTTATTGGAAATGAGAGAAAGAGTTTCGTTTTCCTCATCATCTTCATCACCAATATCTTCGGAATCTTTTATATTTTCCTTAGCTTTGAATTCCATTTCCTTTCTCACATGAGGCGTAGCTTCTTCTGGTTTGAATTTTATTTCATAAGCTGATAGATTACTCTAAAGATCATCCATTTAGAGTTTGAAGAGATCTATTTCCTTAAGGGTTGTCATTTTTTCATTGTAAATGGGTGTAAGTCTTCTAAATATTTTCTTCACTATGTCAATGACTTTGATATCACCACCCAGACCTCAGATTTCTCCTATAACTTCAGTAATTCATTTGAATATGTACTGTGGATTCTCATCAGGGTGCATCTTCATATCATCAAACATGTTTTGTTTTACTTAATGTTTTCCTCCTTCACATTGTTATTTCCATAATAAATATTCTCTTTTTTAGCCCACATTGACATGGTAGTTGTGCAACTCATTTCATTTTGATAAATATTATAAAAAGGGATGTAGTGAGAGGATTATGTTCATTTACATCTGCATCAAGAAATTTCCTATCTATGTCTATTATCAACAGTCCTATAGGTTCAGTTACTTGTATTCCCTACATAGTATCAAATAAAAATTCCATTCCAAGAGAAACATAGTTCAGATCTCGTCCACTTTTTCTGTATTTAATAATTATTTCCATTGAAGAGAGGAACTCCATTAATGGTGACTAAATTCTCCATGATAGACATATTCGAAACTAGAAACCATTACGCTCAGATACAACTTGAAGGACTCCAGAACACCCTGAGAGTGTAGGGGTGAATCAGGGTGTCAACTATTTCTTTTAAATTGATGGATCATGTTCCCAAGTGGGTTAAACTTGTAAAAATTTCTAAAGAGGATGTGCAGAAAATAAAAAATTACATGAAAATAAAAGACACTATAATTTAACATAGTTCACCACTAAGGGCAATTTCATAGCAGCATACACCAATAGTGTGTTGGTCATACCAAAAACCCACTATTCTTTAGATTTTTTGGATTGAAAGATTTAATCGTGGTCACTTTCTCCTAGGAGAACTACCTTTACATATTTTTAGGGATACCACACTGTGTCCCATGGATCAATTATGCTAACTCCCCTTACTCACTACATTGGAAGAATCTTCACTAACTTTGACGAATTGATGTTATCTTCAATGGATTAGTATTAGATCATGCATCCTCAACTGTAAATGGATGATATGTTTAATTCTTTTAATCACCAATAAATTTAATTTTTTCTCGTACACTAATATGTTATGGAAATTAATTTCTCAATGTGATTTTGTTAATTTTTAGGCTTCCTTGAGTGTTCTGCGTACTAGTGCTATTTCTGTGTACCGCTGTTGTTTTCGCATACCACTACTATTTTCGTGTACTATCCAACTGGTTCCACATACCATCCAGCTATTTTCACGTACCATACAACTCCTCTAGGAACATTCCTTCTTTGTATACTTCCCTACTCCAAGTACGGCTCAACTCCTCTGCGTATCGTCCTGCTCCATGTATTATGTGAACCGCGCTCTCTTCCACGAACTATTTTCCTTACACATTTGATTCTCTCCCTGTACTATCTTCTCCTCTACCTTCCACATTAGCCTTGAAATAAAACACAAACCAACTTCCATTATTCGTGAAAAAACTCCCTAGTCATCCATATACAGATTGACAACAAACACAAACCAACCTCCATTATTTTCAATGATCATCCTTCTTTCCAACAAGTATTCATAATCTAATATACGTATTTTATAAATTTTTGCCTTTTCTAGTCTATCATTTTCATAAGACATTGATGTTATTGTATTGGAAATTAAATGTTGTAATTTTTCAATGACATCTAGTTATGGTTTTAAAAATTAAATTTATTTCTTGCTTTTATGATTAATGGTAATGGTCAGTAAAACTAGATGAAAATATGGTGTCTATTATTTTATATCACATAGTTATATGAAAAATGATTGATTCTTCATACCATATAAATTTTACTAATAGTTATATTGTTATTCTAGAAAAATGTTAAAATATAATATTAAATGAAAAATGTACACAAAAACTGTAAAGATCATTAATAGAAATTTGATGCTGAATAATTTTTTAGTGGTTCTAGGTACTGTGATTTGAAAATTTCTATATAAAATATGTAAACCGAAATCAATACATGACTCATTCTTTTATGTTGTAAAATATTATATCCTCAAAATTATTTTATAAAGGAAAACAATATATCATTGATAATCCTATTGTATAAGACAGTTGGAAGAATTGAAATAATGTATGATTTGTACCTGGTCTAGTATAATAGATTATGTCATCATTATGAATCATGTAATAAATTGAATCGTGTAGAAAACTAGACATCAATAACTAGATTCAGTGGTTTCCATGTTACATTTCAATAGGATATGAATGATCCAACAATTTAGTATCCACATAATAAAATAATTAAATTTTTCCAAAATTTTATTGGAATAACTAAAAAAATCATTTCAAACTTCATGAAGAGTCTTTTAATCCTTGTAAAAAACTCGAATTTATTTAATGATTCCTTCTTAGTTTCCTATTAAAAGGAAAATAGTAGAAGTATTATCTTATGTGATCAATAATGGATTAGATAAAACAAATGTTTTTATAGATAAAATAAGTAATAAACAATACACTTGAGTGAATATATATTTCTTATTCAATAACCTATATATAGAATATATACATTTATATCATAGTGATTTAAATAATATCACTAGTAATGATAAATTATTCAAGAATATATAATAATTGGCATTATAATCACAACATCAAGGCCTCTTAAAAAACCTCATGCATAATTCTGCAACAATATTCATCACATTATTCATACAAACATAATTTAATAAAATACATTAATCATAAAAAATGAGTATATCCTATAAATTTTTTTATTGTCATGACTGCAACAAAAAAATTATTTAAACCACTATATCTATGTTCATTAAATTATTCTTACCATTATGAACATGGAAAAAAGGTATTCATACCATCATGGCCATATCCTTAGAATCATAACTAAATGTCAAATAAATAATAAGGATTCCATAGTAATAAATAAATATTTTTTATAGAATAACAATTATATAAGATCTTAATTTTTCCCCATTCAATAAATAGAATAACATCTTCAGAAAATATATAGATGAAAAAGGTAGATGGTATAATTATTGAATATATCTAATGGAGATAAGATGATTTAATTCATGTTTATTTAGAATAATATTATTTCTAAAATATAATTAAAATTAGAATTGGAGTATAAAGCACAAATACTAGTAACATAATAGACCTTTTTATAATAATATGTTTAAATTAATGGAAATAAAATATTATTTAGGAACATAATGTAATATAGATTCGATTATTCATAAATAAAACTGAAAATTTAATTTGGAAAAATATGTTTTCAAATATAAAATTAAAAGGGATTCTAATAATTTTTTTTGAATAAAGTCAATCTTTCAACTAAATGACGTAATGAAAAATAATTAATTACAATTTCCAAGAAGATAATAGAAAAAATTTCAAAATATATAATTGAATTTATAAATATGAAAATATAAAAGTTATAATTGAATGAAGGATATACCAGAAAATTAATAGTGTAAATAAAAATGATATGAATATGAATAATATTAATGATTTTCATTATTAAAACCCAAATCATTAAAGAGTAATTAAAATCATATTTTAAAATAGATAATGTGAATTTATACAAAAAAATAAAATAAATCATATTTACATTTTTAAATATGAAATGGAAACATTTGATGTAATAGGTATATGGATATTCAGAAAAAAAATCCAATAAAATTATCGCGATTAGAAATGAAATGTAACTCCATAAGATTTTAAACATGGAATATCATGTTTGATAGTGTATATGACATGATAAATATAGAATAGATGTTAATTTAATACCCCATGACTTAAAAATATATTCATTTATAAATAAATCCATTCTATTTTATATTAATTTATCCATGTTATTTTATTTTGATAAAAAATGTGATACTCTGTTGAAATATTATTTTTCAAAACATGTTACTTAAAACTTAGAAATAAAAATGGTGGGTATGAATTGTGAATATATTTTTATTAAAATATATTTTTAATGATTTTAATTTTTTATCTATATATTTCAAATAAAAATATATAATTTGAATGAAAAAAATATGTTTTCTAAAAATATTTACTTCTCTAAAAAGGGGATTCGTCATGTTTTTCACACATATTTAAAATAAATTTTTATCAATTTAATAAAATTTATTTTTAATGTGAAAATTATTTTAATAGTGAAAATTATATTCTAAACACTTATTAAAATAATATAATATGAATAATTTTTAGTATTATAAAAAAAAATTCATTTTTTGATGAATAATGATGAATTTTAATTTTTGAATAAAACTTGTTTTTCTTATTAATCTATTAGACGTCGAATTTTTATAAAAAATTATTTTTTAAAAATATTATTACATTTATATAAAAAGTAATCAATTATTTATTTTAAATTATTATATAGTAAATTTTTATTTAAACACATTTTTTATAATGTATTCCTTGGGAAAAATATTTTTTGGGACATGCCAACATGTTTTATTTTTAAATGAATTATGAGACATAAATGAATTTAATTTGGATAAATCTGTTAAATATTTTTAATATGAATAATTTTTATTATCTAATATGTGTACTTATTTTTCTACCACTATGGATAGTAAAATATATAAAAATAAATTACCATGTTTAATGTGAAAACATGATTAACAAGGGGTTAACTATGAAAATAAGGGTAAAATGGGAAAAAATGTCTGAATGCATTTATGGACATATATATAGAACTTATAATTAAAAAGTATAAATAATTTAACATTTTTAGGCTTTATGAATTATAAATAAATTGAAATTACTTCATTTGTTAACATGTTATTTTTCTTTCCCATCCTTCAATTATAAAATTGTGCCCACTCCATTCCCTTATTTACTCTTCCAACCCCCTTTAGTTCATGATATACCAATGAAAAAATATTTTTCACTACCACCTACACATCCAATATAATTTATTTTTATTATTAAACACTATATTAAGTCTTCATGTATAAACCTAAATTTACTCTGGGAAGATGAGGTAAAATTATTAAATGTGTGTGTTTGTTATATTTTTTCTTCCACCTCATAAAATTAATGTTAAATTATTAAAATATAATCAAACATGTATATTTCATATAGATAAATTTTATTATATTGTTTTAAACCCTATAGCCATATCCACTAAAATCAAATGGTAAAACAAACTATCGATCATTTGTATGGATACATACCATCTTTCAAAACAATTTAATTCATTTTCCATCACCAACATTCTAGGATATATATTTTGATGAATTAAATATAGTTATTGGTAATTATGAAATTATTAAACTTCTTAAATTATTATATCACATATACCGTTATACTTCTCATTTCATCTGTGCTATAATAACATCACTCATGTGTACGGTGAAGTACTGCCAAACAAAGTGATATGATTCATTTTTCTCTTACATTTTATATAGAAGGTAGTAACAATTATTTTAATGATAAAAATTCATAATTATGAACTATAATTTTTTTTTATATAATATCACATATAACGTAAAACATCCTCATCCATTAAAAAACTATAACATAAGACGTTCATATGTGTAGACTACCACATCGATGTAGTGGTCTAAATTTGTTCCCTATTTATTTTTACATAAATGGTAATTATTATATATTGATTTTATATAAAATCAATTTTTGTTTTAATATTTATTATATAATGGAATTTAAATAATTACTTTCCGTTCATTTTATATATTAAGATAATGGAAACAACATTCAAGGGTATGTACAACCTTCCGTCTACATAAACAGTGTAACAAATTATGTGTCAATAAATTTTATGGATTACTATAAATACATATATAATGATTAAATATTATATTTAAATCATGATTTATATTTTCAAGATTACGTAACCAAGACTAATGTATAAGGAATAAATTTACTAGACCAAAAAATAAATTGAAAATGAATTAATTATCATCCATATTAGTGATTTTTACAATGAATTTTTAAAAAGAGGTCATGATGGAAAATAAATAAATCAAATATTGAATAAATTACAAGATTCTTATTATGGTATATGACAATAAAATTCATAAAAAATTATACTTTTGGTTAATAAATGATCCATTAATGGATTCATGGGGAAAGATGATTGTTAACTCAATTTCCATTCATTAGCATATACATCTAATTCATTGATTTTATACTTACAAGACTATATGAAATTTGGAATTTGATTGTATAATGATTTATTACCACTTTTAATATTTTAGGATATAAATTTTTATATACACAATCTTATAATGTAGTAACATTCTTTCCAATTATCTGAACATAACATGTATTTTTATCAAAATTTCTATTTCATTGAGACAAATTTGTTAATTTCTAGCTATTCACTTTTAAGTGTTTCATGTACTACCATGTGATAAAATTAAAATTAATACTTGTTAATTTTTTATGTTTAATGTTTCAAATTTTTTTCATTCACCGGTTATATTTAAGCATTACAAACATAATAAGAATCTATTTTAAAATATAATGTTCTTTTGGAAATGTTTTTATTCCTCTTGATGGAATCATATCATTTATCCATCATAGAATATAGTCATTATCATAAATTTCCAAATTCTTTCTATATCAGATATGGTTATATCTTAAAAAATAATGAATTGTTATATACGTTTTTTACATTTGAATTTTTTTATTAGATCGGAAAATATTTATAGACTCATATTTTTACTCAATAAGGATATATGATGATAAGGCTTATTATTCTTGAATTGTTTAGATTTTCAGATATATAAATTATTATTTTCCAATGTAGTGATTGGTGGATACAGAAATTAAATAGCCCATTTATGCATTTGTATAAGTAGATTTAGGAAGATATAATTAAATTGTCTTATAACCATATTTTTAACTTGTACTATGAAATGCATTGAAATAAAAGGTATTATGATTCCTAAAATCTTAAATCCAATAATTATGAATTTATATCATTGATAATTTGGTTATAATTATTATCCATGATATTTTCAACTTGATTTTATATTTAGACTCATTTTATTCTAACTTTATTAATAAAATTGAATTCAAATTTAGATATTTTCCCTTTCATATTGAATATTAATTTATGAATCTTGATATCATGAATTGTAAAAATTTCCATACTATAAAAAAGTATCACCACATTCTTATGTTTTAATTTATATAATATAATAGGATGTGTATTTTTATTGAAATTTAGTGTTATTCTAGTCGAGAAAATGATTCACTCGAAAAAAATACTATGTTGTATTTTATTTTATCATTTGTAATGTTATATTCAAGCCTAAATCTAGGTTTTCTAAAATATTTGTTCTTTTTTTATGTAAATAATTCTTTATTTTGACAATTTAATATTGTTACCACTTCTTTCAATCCATTTGGATCAGAGACATTATAGATTATATCAAAAAAATATTAGTAGAATCATTCATAACAAGATTTAAGAAGTAACTGAATTTAGAACACAACCCTATAATAGGTTCATTGAATAAGTATACAGGATAAACATATTGTTTTGTAATGCTTGAGATTTTGTAATTTTTGTAGTAAATATATCCATGTCTGGATACAATAATTGGGAATTCCTCTCAAATCTATGTACTATGGCTATTAAATCTAAAAAACATGCAGTATAATTAAATTGAATGTTACCTAGTAATAGAATAATGTTTTATTCAACACATTCTTTAAAATAATGGTGGATATTAATTTTGACACTCTCAAATTTTAAAAAAAAGTTTTTATTAAATAGAGTATGGTAAAGAAATAACAAGCGTAGAGGAAAATATAACATCATGATAATTTAGGATTTATTTATTTTTAAATATATAAAATATGATCAATAGTTTCATTACATGAATCACATTTTTTATCATGTGATAAATGAAACAACCAGTATCTTTTGTTGCTTATGATACACTTGAGACTGAGTTTTTCTAAACAACAATATATTATTACATTATTAGTTAATATAGTAGTAACTACATATCCATTAAAATTGTGGGTATAATAGAATTAAATATTTTATTAATATAAATATTGTTCACATATATATTAGTTATAAAGTTATTATTAGTAAAATAATAATCTTTTTAAAGAAAAAAATTGTTTATGAAAACTTAAATTTTTATGAATTACAGTTTAATACCTCTTTGAACAAAAATTTTATAATTATTTTTTAAAAATTTTATAATATTATTTTGATAAAATAAAATTCAATTTAGAAAATTTAATACCAAAACTACCTTTTGGTAAAATTATTAGATTTTTCGGTAATGTTTTATTTTTCGGGAATAGTGAAAATTAATGAATTTTAATTAAAAACTATCGATTCGTTTAAATTATTTATAATGTAAAATTATCTATCAACTGGTTTTAACATAAATTTTTTTCAATTATATATAATTGAATCTAATTTAAGTTATTTTAACAACATTTATATTTAATTTTAAAATGAATACATTTTAATGTTTCATAGATTCTCAATTCAAAACCCTCCTTGTTATCCCTTATACTATGATTTAAATTAAACTAAATTATTCCTCTTTTGAAATTTGGATTTTGAAAAATAAATTCAATATTTTTAATCATAAAAATTATGTTGTAAAATAATCTCAACATAATTTTTGGTAAAAAATAGATGTAAAAACATTAAAAATTAATTACCGTGATTATGGTTAAAACATGGTTTTGTGTATTACATGTGTGTTTAATAAACATAATTTTACACATATATATGATTTTCATTCACTAAATTTGATTTCATATTAAAAATAATTTTTAATAAATTACCAAATAAATATATTCTTTATTTTTATTATTAAATGATAAAATTGCAAGAAAAATAAAAACATAAGAGTTATTATGGTAGTAAAACTAAAAAGTTGTGATTGAGTAAACATTGAGACTAAAGAATAACAAGAAATAAATGTATCCGTAATAATTTATTGGAGATAATTATCAACAAAATATTCCCTCCTTTCAATTATTGATCTATTTTTTAAGACTGTTGTGTAAGAGAGACCTCCCAATAGTGAATACATTTGTGTATTTTCAAGAATACCACTCCAACATAGTTATAATAGGAAACTCAATCCCCTCACTTCTTCGGGCCTTCTGACATCTTTGGTTCAGTCACTAAATACAAGAATAACTTCCCAAATTCCCTTACATTAAACAATATTGATTAATTTTGGATTTAATACATCCTATAATGTACTCATTTGAACCTTAAAAAGGAAGCTGAATAAGAGGTAATGTTCTCTAATGAGAATCTTTATTTTATTTCCTTCTCGAAGTCCTCCAAATATTAATATCATGGGATGATAGTATATTCATGGTATCATTAATTTAATGGTATCTTTTAATAAAAAATTCATGACCTACAAACATTTCCTCTTCCATAAAATGTGTTATGAAATCAATGCTCGTTTGTAGGAATGGAAACCGCCCTACGAAACAATGTCTATATATTTTCTAGAACCACCTCCCAACATTTTTATTTATTATGGATATAATGTGTATATATATATATGATATATATGAAATAATTATACATCTAGAGTATTTATATCATATATACATTATATTATTATATTCTCTATGGTATATGATACAGTCTCTCGTTGGTACAACGAACTACAACCTCATGAAGTGATGTGATTTACCTTTAACCATCACATTATATGGAATGTGATAAGGAAAGATATTCATTATTATATGTTTTATATATTAATTAATTATTATATTAATGAAATATTAATAATTATTATAATATAATATATCTTATTATTGGTTTCACTTAAATATTATAACAGCATAAGTTTATGTGTGGACTACTGCCTTCACGAAGCGATGTGAATCTTATTTCATTACGAAAGTATATGAATGATATATATATGTATAATGAAAGAAATAAAATGGTACATATATTATATTATAATCATTATCTAATGAAAATAATTTACTTACATACATTATATAATGACTATTCATGATTTGAAAATGTTACGCATGAGTACTTTTGACCTGCCGCCTGTATGATCTCATCATAATTAATTTTTCCTAATAATCATTAATGACTAGTCTTAAATGTATGACTGTTGTAAAAATATGATAATTATTTCATGATTATTAAAATGGTGAAGTTATAATTATATAATATTCTAAAATAATAGATCATTCATAATGAAACGTGCAAGAGAAACAAAGGCAATTAACACCTAGAAGAATGAAATTATGAATAATTATTAAAAACCAGATGATAAGATTTCATAAAAGATCATATATGAAATAATAAATATTAATTTTTTTCTTTTATAATTTCATTAAATTTATAAATCCACTATACAATAGGTTAAATCATGTTCGATCAAAAATAATAATGGGGTGAGTGATTTCATCTCAATTTACACTCATTTGAGAAATATTTGTTATTATAAACAAATGATATTTTATATGAAGTATATACTAACCCATTTTCATATAATATAATATTGTCAACATTATTAATTTTATTTTCATTTTAAATTCGAATTATTGAATCCCATTGTGATTTAACATGAATATTACAAAATGGAAGTAGTTATTTTTGAATATCATGTTCTTTTGTTATTGTAAAAAACCTCTTCAAACTGCCACATTCTTGTGATAATTTTTTATTAGATATTAAATTATATTCAATATTTATATTATTTTTTGATGGAATTATTATTTAATAAAATGTATACAATTTTCACATACATTGATTACATTGAATAATAGTTGATTAATTAGAAAAGTACTAATAAATCTAGAACCTTTGCCCAATAAGGTTATTTTATAAGGAACATTATTTATGAATTAAATATTATTTTCAATATAAGATGAATTTTTCAGGAAAATGGTATATGAGTGGGGGAATGGTAAATGTAATCCATTTGACGCCTTACTAGTCTCATAGGATGAATCAGTTGGCCATATTAGATGTGATTTTATGCACAGACAAACAATATCATGAGGATATATCATGATTGTATCTATCCTGATGGAATACCTTAACCATTTAGAAATTCAACAATATTAAGATCATCATTATTTATATTTTGTGTTATTATTTTATTAGTTATGATAACCATTGTCATGTTAGAAGACAATATGATTATTTATATTACGTTATTTGACCATTTTCATTCCTTCCATTTTAGGATTATGTTATTGATTAATTGGAATGTGTTTAAGTTATTTACCTTTCTATGTGGGTTATTCTTTATATATTAATGCAGTTAGATTATTTATATGAATTTTTTGTTCAGTACTTTACATTGCCTTCTTGATTATTCCTTATTGATTAATGATAGCTTCTGATGTACACTACCTGTAATGACCAACTATTTCCCATTATCTTATGAGTATAACAAGTCATTACATGGACTTAAGAGAAATCCCCATGACACAAAACGATCAAAATAAATGTTTCAGGGTTTTAAATACAAGGGGGGGATAGATTACCCTTTACTAAATAATCCATGAAACCAAAAAAAAACATAACCAAACCCTTCAGTAAATTATGTATGAACAAATGAAAGACCACACAACCACTTTATTCATATCAAACCACTCAAATGTATGATATAGTATGATTCTAAACAATTATAAATGTAAACTATTGAATACCAAATTATGAATCCCAAAATACCACAAGACACTATTTTCCACATGCTCATAGTTCCACAATAAATAAAAAAATCAAGTACAATAGTACCATCGGTTTATGGTATGTAACCATTTCTTGACTCTTTTAATTTTTATAAAGTTAAGGGTGATGAATTGGAGAGTCAGTAGGAATGGGAATGAGTTTGGGGGGAAAAGGGGATGTCACACGGGTGGTGCACGGTTTATCTAAACTGTGCGGCCAAACTGTGTATAGTTGGTCTAGAAGGTAGTGGCTTCCACAAGGGTGGCGCACAGGTTGTCTAACCGTGTGGACAAACCATGCAAGAAGGGTGACTGAGGTAGTAGCTAACGCACGGTTAGAGCATGGTTTGTCAAATCGTGTGAACTAACCATGTGGGCACTTAAATGAGATCCTTAAATTGTGGATCGAACACATTTTTGCCTCTCAATTCCACGTTTAAGCTCCTAAGTAGCCCTAACTCGGTATTTTGGTTCTCATAAGGTCAAGGACGATTCTCCCATTTTTTCAGAGGTGATCCGAAATCTTATCTTGGTGAATCAAAGCTGGATTCTTGGGGTATGGGATTGTTCTTCATCGTCCTTGATCGGTTTCATAGATCTACTTATCCTCTTCTCTTGGTTTCTTAGAGATACGCCCATTATGGGTAGATCTATGTGTGTGGATTCCAAATATGAAGAGATTTGGTCTTTATTGTGTTAGTATAATAGATATAAGGCATATCCTTGTTGAATCGGCACGGTTTTCTTGAGTGTTTTTCAACCGTTAGGGTTTTCCTCAAAATCATTGAGATAAGAGGCTTCAATCATGACTCCTTTTATTATAATAAATTGGATTGGTTTCAAATTAGGTTATTTTAATGTAATTGATTTTGAAATGCATGGAATTAATCTTCATTATAGATGATTTATGGTTTTAGTTAAATTGTAAAATCTTGGTGATTTGTTGTGCAAAGTATTTTGGCTTCATGAATTTAAAATTATGGTTTTAAATTATATAATTACTAGAATTGTAAATGGTTTGACGAAAGGTGTGTTTTCAATAAAAATGGTGTTTTATTTAAATGGTTTGGTATTGAAATGGATTTTTTGGAATTGGTTTATTCTTTGGTTTTCAATAAAAGTACAGTTTTATTGAGCATGTTTGAATTGGTTGAACACACTACTTTTTGATGGAAATGGTTTTCAATAAAAGTTGTTTTATTGAAAGGATGGTTTTGGAATGGTTTTTGGGAATGTGTGGTGTGTGTTCATGTAGCATATATGAGTCTTTGTTGAAATAGCACCTTGTGCTCAGTGTCAAAGGTTTAATGGCACATGATAACAATATGTATGAGGCTTCGTTAAAATATGACTGTGTGCTCGGTGCAAAAGGTGTAATTTCACATTAGAAATAATTACCTTTGGATGACATGGTAGATCGACAAGGGACCGCTCAGGAGTATGGAACTGTCATAACATAGCATGCATGGTTGATTTCATGGGTTTTTGAAATGGTTGGGTATGCCAAAAAGGAGAGATTGTGATATGGTTTTAAAGATTCATTGGTTATTTTTCTTGAAAAATGACCTGTTGGAATAATTTGTTTCAATTTCACTAGGATGTTTTTGGGTATGAATGGTTTTGGAAGCTTGTTTTTATATTGTTATAAACTGTTTTGAGAAAATGATTGTTGAAAGCTATTTTATATAAATGTTTCTAACTATTCTATCCTGGTGGCATGAGTAGGAAGTCATTGGGGAAAACTTATTGAGTTTTATACTCACCCCTACTTTTGCACTTTGGTTCTTTTGCAGATGTCATATTCTGAGAAACATTTAAAGATAATTCGTCTCATTACTAGTGGTTCATGGTGATCCTTGGGAGATGTGGTGGTTCTTGGTGCATGGAGAATGGTGTGGAGCTGTGGAGTGTGTCTTGTCTTGTTTTGGGACTTTTGTTTATTCTTCCACTTGGTACTCTGATATTGTGTTATTTATTTATTGGTTTGTGGAACAGTGTAGTTCTCTTTTGGTAATGCATGAGATGGTTATTCCATTAACAAGCATCATACAGTGGTTGTTAGTGATTCTTTGGTTGGTTTAGGGGTTTTTCATAAAGGTTAAATCTTCCCCCAACATGTATTTCTAATCCTTTGTCATTTATTGCCATCCTTTGGCACATTTGTGATGTCACATAAGGTCTAGTAATGACTCGTTGAGCTCTCAAGGCAATGAGAATTGGTGGGTCATTACAAATGCTATCAGCTTGTTCGGTCCTTTCCCAGCAAGTAGTAATCGATGTTCTTGGTATTGTAGTTGAAATTCATTATTGTCTATTCCTTGGGTCGAAATATTATACAGGAGAAGGATTGTCAGAACGTTAAATGTGTATCACAAAAGGACATAGCTAACCTATTTATGTTGAACATCAAGTTACCAGGGTGTTTGGTACATAAGTGTTTTGGATAAACTTCTAAAATGTTGGAAATCTCATTGTCATGGGTTTATCCAATGAGATGAGCATGACATGCATTTTAGAGGAATGACTTCCCACTAGGATTGAATATCTCATTGTGAGGAATGATTTGTGTTTTTTTGAAAGGTGTGAATTTTCGTGAAAAATACAAAAATTGTATTCAAGTGAATGATTTTGAAAATAGGGTATTTTATGTATTTTAAAAAAGGGTTGATTTTCAAAAGGCATGAGGAATGTTTTCAAAAAATGGTTGGACTTGGAAAAAGGTTGTTTTTGGAAAAACAATGTTGTGATAGATGATGTGATAGAATTTGATTAATAATCCACCACTTGCTAGAGAGTGAGATTGATGTAGTTTGTTGTTGGTTTAAAAAATGGAACCCTTTAGGCGTCGTCAGAACCAACCTGAAGAGGCTGTGGAAAATGTGGTTGCACCTGAACCACGAGTGAACCAAGAGCTGGTTCCGAGTATTGTCTTAGATTTTCAAGCCGTGGATACGAGGAACCAGAAGAATGAGCAATGACATGTGGATCATACCATGTAGTTCATGAAGTAGAATCCACCGAACATTCGGGGTGATGCTAAACCCAAAAAGGTAGAGGTGTGTCTAAGTAGGATGAATCATATCTTCGACTTCATCAGCACACCATCAGATCTCAAGGACAAGTTGTAAATGTATATGCTCGAGGACCTTGCACTTCAATGGAGGTATTTAGCGGTGCATGCTAAATTGGATGAAGGCCTTACATGGGAGTATTTTGAAGAATTGTTCAACAAAAAATCCTATCCTCACACGTTCAAGAACCATAAAATGACGGACTTCATCAGCATGAAGTAGGAGAGCCTCTCTGCCATAGTGTATGCAGCTAAATTCTTGAATTTTTTCCGTTTTTCACTGGTGTTTGTGACAAGTGCGTCGTTGAAGGCACGCATCATCGAATCAATGCTATGGTATGAGGTTCGATTGAAGATTACGGTGCTTTTTATTATGAATTATACAAAGATGGTGAACATAAAGACTATTTTTGAATGTGATATCTTAGGATCGATGTGAGAAGGAATAATGATACCAACGGGAAACATTGTGAACTCAACTGTTGGGAACAAGAGGAAAAGGGACACCTATTTCCACAGTGCAAGTGGAAATCAGAACCAAACGGTGGGACCCGTGAAACTTCCTCCACGACCCCAGAGCAAATCAGGTTGCTTTCAATGTGGTTCGACTGACCACATAAAGCCAGAGTGTACAGATAAACCTAGATAATGTCATAATTGAAAGCATATGGGGAATCTACAATGCTGTTTTTGGAATGTACTGAGATCGGGTGTGTGTGACACTCATCAGGCGTCACAAGCATCATATGCTTTGATGACAGAAGAATCAGTATAGTCAGTATAATAGATCTAGACATGGTTATTCTTGAAATACCATGACTCTTCAACCGGGGAAATTTCAACAAGGCTACAAGGAGATCAGCACAACGATGAAGAAATTGTATGGAGCTGAGTAGATGATGGTCGATTATCAGGCTAGACCATCTACGTTGAGAGGTACGATTCTTTTAAATTCTACCCTTGTGCAAGTGCTCTTTGATACTAGTGCATCACATTCCTTCATTTTTTCTCGTGGTATAGATTTTTTATGTTTAAATATGGAAATGATGTCTTCTATTTTGAAACTAAAAACTCCTCTTTGTGAAAGAGAATGTCAAGCCTTTGTGTGTAGAGCATGTGCAATAACTGTTGATGGAGCTAAGTTAAAATGGGACTTCTCAATGTTGTACATGGATGTATATGACGTAATCCTGGGTATCTATTGGTTGAAATGTTTAAGGTTCAAATCGATTGTTATAGGAGAATGGTTAGTTTCATGATTGAGGACTACATCTACCATCTCTTCAGAGGATAGAGGTTGGAAAAGAAAGGTGAAAAGGGCTTGTTGACACCAATGGTGGGAACGATCTCTTACCAATTGGCAGCATTGAGTTTGGCATCAATGGAAGAGATCAAGAGAGATATTCTTCTAGCTATGGTGGATCAGTTTCCATATGTCATTCCCAAAAACATCTGAGGGTTGCCACCTCTAAGGGAAGTGGAGTTTACGATTGATCTCCTTCTGGGGATCAGTCATATTTCCCTTCTATCTTATAAAATGTCACCAACTGAGTTACAGGCATTGAAAGTGAAGTTAGAGAAGGTGGAAAGCAAGGGGTTCATTCGACCAAGTACATCTCTGTGGGCAGCACCGGTTTTGTTCGTGAAGAAGGAAGATGGAAATCATTGGTTGTGTGTTGATTATAATAAGCTTAACTAAGTTACGATAAAGAATAGATATACACATCCACGCATTGATGATCTGTTCGATCAATTAAGGGGAGCTCAGTGGTTCTCCAAGATTGACTTGTGATCAGGATATCACCAATTGTGTGTTTGGAAGGAGGATATTGCAAGGATAGCTTTAAGATTTAGATCTGGTTACTTTGAATATGTAATTATTCATTTTGGTCTAATGTATGCACCAGTGGTCTTTAAGGCTTTGATGAATTTGATATTTCAGCGATATTTAGATTCATTAGTTGTGGAGTTTGTGGATAATATCTTGGTATATTCAAAGACAAGGGCTGATCATGAGGTGCACCTGGAAACAGTGTTACAAATCATGAGAGATCATCATTTTTATGCCAAATTATCAAAGTGTGATTTTTTAATACAATAAGTATGTTTCCTTGGTCGTTTCATTTCTGAGAAAGGCAATTTTTTGTTCCTGAAAAGATAGAAGTCGTTATCTATTGGAAGCCACCGATGAATGTGTTCAAGATACGAAGATTTCATGGTTTAGCTGGTTACTATCGACACTTTGTGTGTGATTTCTCAAGACTTGATTCACCAATGATAACTCTGACAAAGAAAAGTGTTCCATTCCTATGAACAGAAGAATGTTATAAGTCTTTCCAGGAACTGAAGGTTCGTCTTACATCGAAACCCATCATGGTCTTTCCTGAATCAGTACAAGGGTATGTGGTTTATTTTGATGCTTCCAGGTTATGGTTGGGTTGTGTTCTCATGCAATGTGATCATGTGATTGGTTATGGTTCAAGGCAGTTGAGGGTGCATGAGAAGAATTACCCAACACATGATTTGGAGTTATCTGCAGTCGTCCATGCATTGAATACATGGAGACATTATATATTTGGTGATAAATTTACTACGTTCATGGATCACAAAAGAATTAAGACATTTTCTCAAAAAGATATTTGAATTTGAGGCAAATGAGGTGGATATATTATCTCCCAATGCTTTACTTTGACTGGATGTACTCACCCAGGAAAGGATATTCGGTGGCAGATGCATTGAGTAGAATGTCATATTCTTAGTTGGAAAAAGATGCTTCAGATGAATGGTAGTTGATGTCAGTCCTAGCCGACATGCATGTGGAATATGAAAACAAAGGTGATGTCACAGTTTTCTTTTCAGCTACGCTTGTTCCTGATTTGTTAAAGATGATCAAAGAAGCACAAAAAACTGATGCAAAATGTCTAGTTGTAAGTTCAAAACACAATGGTGGGGAGACCATTGATGGCCAAAAACATGATGGGTGTTCAATTTTGTTTTTCAGAGATCAAATGGTTGTACATATGGTTTTTTAGAAACAACTCTTTCATGCTTACCACCGTTCAAAATGGGCTATACATCCGGGTACACAAACAATGTATAAGGTGTTGAAGACGCAGTGGTAGAGCAGCATGAAAAGAAAGGTGGTCAAGTTCGTCTCATGGTGCTTAACTTGTCAGCAGGTTAAAGCAGGGAATGAGAGAACAGCTAGTCTGTTATAGTCTCTACATATCCTGGTGTTGAAATGGGATCAAATAGCAATGGATTTTGGTATAGGACTTCCATGAATGGTTCAGAAACATGATTCCATTTGGGTGATAATGGATCGCCTAACCAAGTCGGTCCATTTCATCCCAATTCGTGACACTCATACAGTGGAAGATCATTTAAAAATCTATAACTGAGAAGTTGTAAATAGGAATGGTGTACCAGTGTCTATAGTCTCCAAATTTTGATCTGAGGTTCACATCTCGTTTCTGGAAATCATTACAGCAATCCCTCAGAACTCAATTGACTATGAGCACGACCTATCATCATCAGATGGATGGGCAATCCGAACGGACAATAAAAACATTGTATGATATGTTCCAGGCTTGTGTAATGTTCATTGGTGGCTCATGAGAGGATCATATACCATTAGTAGAGTTCCCATACAATAATAGCCACCAAGCCTCGATACGCACGGCTCTGTTTGAAGCATTGTATAGGCGTCCTTGTCATTCTCCACTATGTTGGGTGGAAATTGGTGAAACTCCACTAGTTGGGCCATGCCTTGCCCAAGAAACAAAGGATATGATTTAGTTGATTATAAAGAAGATGTAGACAGCTCAGAGTCAAAAGAAATCTTATGCAGAACACCATTGAAGACCGTTGTCGTTCGTAGTGGGTGATCATGTCTTCTTGAGGATCTCTCCAAGGCTTGGACATCGTCGTTTCACGAAGTAGGGCAAGTTATCTCCAAGATACATTGGCCCTTTTTGGATACTGTAATGGGTTGTAGAGGTCGCATATAAGTTGGCATTACCACCACAGGTTAGATCGGTGCATAATGTGTTCCATGTATCTTAGTTGAAAAAGTATCAGCCCAATCCTAACCATGTGATCAGATGGGATCACGTTGACCTAGAGTCGGATGCTTCGTTGATACATATCCATGTACGAATTGGGGATAGGGAATAGAACTTCTTGCCTGAAAAAATCAGCAGTCAAGTTTGGTTTTTATAGAAGCATGGTCATATTTAGGAAGAGACTTGGGAACGTGAAAAGGATATGAAGGAGCAGTGGCTGAAACTCATTCAGTTGGATGAAGGTTTTCTATATTTTGAGGATGGAAAGTACAATTGTGGGGAAAATTAAGTACCCCTAGTTTCGGGAATGTAACCCTTTATTGATGCTTTTTATGGTTATAAAGTCAAGGGTGATGAATGGGAGAGTCGGGAGAACATTGAATGAGTTTTGGGGAAAAAGGGGAAGTCGTATGGGTAGCACACGGTTTGTCTAAACCATGTGGCCAAACCGCGTGTAGTTTGTCTTGAAAGTAGTGGATTCTTAATGGACGGTGCACAGGTTGTCTAACCGTGTGGCCAAACCATGCATGAAAGGAAACTGAGGCAGTATGTAACACGATGTTACTGCATGGTTTGTCAAACCATGCAAACTGACCATGCAGGCACTGAAATGAGATCCTTAAATTGTGGATCTCAAGTGTTTTTGCCACTAAATGCCTTGTTTTAGCTCCTAAGATGCCCTGACTCGGGATTTTGGTTCTTTTAAGGTTAAGGAGGGTTCTCCCATTAATTTATAGGTGATTCTAAGTCTTCTCGTGGCAAATCAAATCCATATCCTTGAGGTATTTGATCATTCTTCTTCATCCTTGATCGGTTTCATAGATCTACATATATCTAATTCTCTTCTCTTAGTTTCATATATCAATGCCTGTTATGGGTAGATCTATGTTTTTGGATGCCTAATATGACATGATTTGGTCTTCGTTGTGTTAGTAGAAGATATCTATGAATAATCCTTCGTGAATTGGCTGGATTTTCTTGAGCGTTTTTCTACTGTTAGTGTTTTCGAAAAAACCATTTAGGTAGGAGGCGTCTCTCTCGACTCCTCATATAAGAATTGATTGGATTGGATTCAAATCGGGCTATTTGAATGGAATTGATTATTAAAATCATGTAATAAATATTCTATAGTGATGATTTATGGTTTTAGTGAAATTGTGAAATGTTGGTGATTTGTTGACAAACGTGATTTGGCTTCTAGAATTTAAAATGATGATTTTAAATTATAGAATTGCTGGAATTGTAAATGGTTTGTTGGAAGATGGTATTTAAATAAAAATGGTTTTTTATTGAAATGGTTTGGTATTGAAATGGCTTGGTTGGAATTGGTTGATTCTTTGGTTTTTAATAAAAGTACTGTTTTATTGAGAGGAATTGAATTGTTTGACCACACATAGTTGTGATGGAAACAGTTTCAATAAAAGGTGTTTTATTGAACGGATGGTTTTGGTATGATTGTTGGTAATGTTTGGTGTGTGTTCATGTTGCATATATGAGGCTTGGTTGAAATGGGAACTTGAGATCAGTGCCAAACCATTAATGGGACATGGTAACTATATGCATGAGGCATGGTTGTAATATGACCTTGTGATCAGTGCCAAAGTTGTAATGGCCATAGGAAATAATTACCTTGTGACAACATGGTAGATCAACGACAGACCACTCATGAGTATGGAATTGTCATAACATAGCATGCATGGTTGATTTCAAGAGTTTTTGAAATGGATGGGTATGCCAAAAAGGAGAGATTGTGAAATGGTTTTAAATCTTATTTGGTTATTTTTCTGAAAAAATGACTTATTGAAAAATTGGATACAAATGTACATGGATGTTTTTGGGTATGAATGGTTTTGGAAGATTGTTTGTATCTTGTTATAAACTGTTATGAGAATTTTTTTTACATAATTTGTTTTATATAAATGTTTCTAAATCTTTTATCCTAGTGGCGTGAGAGTGGAAGTCATTGGGGAAAACCTATTGAGTTTTATACTCACCCCTAATTTGGCACTTTGGTGCTTTTGTAGATTTTGTATTCCAAGACACAGATAAAGGTAATGCATGTCAGTACTAGCGGTTCGTGGTGATCATTGGGAGATGTGGTGGTGCTTGGTGTATTGAGCTCGGTGTGGAGCTTTGGAGTGTGTCTTGGCTTGTTTTGGGTCTTTTTTTATTCTTCTGGTTTGTAATCTGATATTTTGTTAGTTATGTATTGGTTTGTGGAAGAGTGTAGTTCTCTTTTGGTAATGAATGAGTTGGTTGTTTCATTAACATGCATCATATAGTGGTTGTTAGTGATGTTTTGGTTGGTTTATGGGTTTTACTTAAAGGGTAAATCATCCCCCAACATGTATTTGAAACTCTTTGGCATTTATTTCTAGCCTCTGGTGCCTTGGGAATGTCACTTGAAGCCTATTAATGACTCGTTGAGCTCTCAAGACAATGAGAATTGGCAGGTCATTACAATTATCATTAGGTGGTGCTAAAAATATGTGATACTCTGCCTTTCCCCATCTCTGGAATGATAGTATCATCAAAATAACCAAAGTGAAAAAGCATGAGTGACTATAACTATTTGTAGTTTTTCACCAATGACATCCCTAATCACGCCACTAGGATAGAAGAGTTACAAAATTTACATAAAAAAATTTATATGTATCAATTTCTCAAAACATTTTATAACTAAATATACACATCTTTCCAAAACTGTTTATAACCAAAATCATACTAGTACAATTGAAAAAAAATACAGAAAGTTATTTTTAAATAAAAAAACTAAATTTATATTTAAAACCATTTCTCAATATTTCTTTGGCATAACCAAACCACACCACACATCTACCAAACCAACCATGCATGCAATGAGATGATAGTTCCATACTCTGGAGTATTTTCTCATTGATCCACCATGTTATCACAACGTAATTGTTGTCCATGTGCCATTTGTCCTTTGGAACTGAGAAAATTTTCCTATCTAAACCAATACATTGTAATTAAATATTAACTCACACACCAATATTCCCAAGGATCATACCAACAAATACCTTTTTTAATAAAATCAAATTTTTATTCAAAACAGTTTCTCATGAAAACAAATTCAATGAAATAAAAGTTCAATAAACTTCATTTTTATTAAAACCTTCTTTTGCATAAAACCATTTAGCAATTAAAAAATGAATAATTTTAATTTCCTATTATAAATTCATGAAACTAAATCAATTTTCAAAAAAATTCACCACCATTTTTCTATATTAGAAAAAGGATAAATCGTCATTAAAAAAGATTTATTCCATGAATTGAACCATGATTTCACAAGGAATTAAAATAAATTTAATAAATATGAAGCTAAGATAATAAATTCTTGCAATTGGAGTCAAGATATAATCCTCTTACCTAGAATTTTTTGAAGAAAACCGAAAATGGTCGTAGAACTCTCTCACAACTGGGTTGAAAATCCACAAAAAAGACCTTAGATATCTTCTCATAATATAAAAGAACCAAAATATCATAATTTTTTGAATCCAAAAACATATATCTTCCCATAAAAGGGGTAGATCTGAAAAAGCAAGATGATAGGAGAATTATATCTAAGAAACATGACATGAATGGTGAAGAATATCACATGCCATGAGAATTGGGCATGAAATCACTGAGGGATGCGTTCAGATTGACTCCAAAATACTTGGGAGAGGTTATTATACCTTCCAAGAAGAAAAATCTAGATTTATGGCTACATATAAGAAGAATTGAGAAACATTGAGGAATAAATATGTGAGATCCACTATCATAGTCTCTCACATTAACCACACACATGATTAGTTCACACTGTGAGACAAAACATATGCAAACTTTGTGTTAGATACTGTCTAGAAATACCCTCTCAGGACCACGTTGCATGGTCTCCCTACCCGTGTTCACACCATTTCGAGGCTCTCTGCCACAAATTTTCTCTTATCCATGGTTTATAGTACGATTTCCTAATGGATTGGATAAACCGTCCGTAGCCCATCCACATCCACTTTAGCCCTCAAAACTTATTTAAAGTTCACTATACTCTAGATTCTTTCCCATTTATACTTTATATCCCTAGAATCACAAGGAATGTGATATGTACCAGAACCATGGTGTATTACAATCTCCCCACCATCTGCCTTTCCATCCTCAGATAGTAGAAAATAATCATTGCCATGAAGGAGTTCAGGTCATTTATCTTTTATTTCCTTCTCACATTCCTTGGTCACTTCTTACAAATGGACAACATTCCATAAAACTTTCACTAAACCGATTCTTTTTCCTCAAAAGACATTCTATTATCTATCCACAATCCACACCATGATATATACCAACGAAGCATCCAGTTCTAGGTCAATTTGATCCAAACTGATCACATGGTTAGAATTAGGCAAATACATCTTCAACTAAATTATGTTGAACACATTGTGCATTGAACGGAACCGTGGTGGTAGTTCCAAGTGGTATTCCACCTCTATAACCCAAACCAGTATCTCAATGGGGCCTATGTATTGATGAGATAACATTCCCTACATCACAAACGATGACTTCCAAGCCTTATAGATATCCTCAAGAACATATGGTCACTTACGAAAAATGACAACAGCTGTCGACGATGATCCACATAAGATTTCTGATGACTATGAGTCGTCTTCATCCTCTTTCTGATCGTTTGATTATTTTCTGATATTTCATGTACATGGCTCAGCCCAACTAGTAATGTTTCACCTGTTTCCACCCAACATAGTAGAGAATGCTAAGGACACCCATACAATGATTCAAACAGATCCATATGTACCAAGACAAGATATCTTTTATTATACGAGAACTCCAAAAGGGTGTGTTATCTTCCCATGAGCCACTAAAATCCATTACAGATTCCCAGAACATGTATTCAAACACCTGTATCATCCATTCGGATTTCCCATCATCTGAGGATGATACGTCGTTCCCATATTCACCTTATTGCCAAGGTGTTTTTATATGTATTTCTAGAAATGAGACATGAACCTCAAATCAATGTCCGATACTATTGATACTAGTATGACATACCTCATTACCACTTCTTTGATGTAGATTTTGGGAAAATCCTCCACCATTTGAGTTTCATGAATTGGACTAAAATGAGAAAACATGGTAATCCAATACACTATCACCCATATGAAATCGTATTTCCAAAACTTCATCTAGATAACTATAACAAAACCCCTCACTATCTGCTCCCATTTCCACACTAGGATAGGTAAAGATTACAATATACCCACATGTCACTGATTCCCTCCTTTAACCTGTATTCATGATAAGTACTATGAGACAAACTCATCCACATTCCTTTTCATGACCCTCCACCAAAATTGCACCTTCTACACTATATATGAATTTTATGTGGCTGGATGTACATCACATATCGAATGGTTATAGGCACGAAGGAGTTTCTCATGACAATCCATAGGTAAAACCATTCACTCTCTAAAATAAAAAAATTGTAATCTCATTATGTTACCAACCCTCAATAGTCTCCACATTGTTGGCTATTGTACTCATAACCATTAATAATACATTAGATGTTTGCACCACATTGACTATGTTTACCAAATACGATCCAAGCATTGTTGAAAGGAAAACCGCAACATCACCTTGGTCTTCACATTCAAAATGCAATTCAGAAAGGACTGACATCAATATTTATTCATCTGAATCTTCATTTACTAACTTAGTATATTACTTTCGACTCAATGCATCTTCCATAAAATTCCATTTTCTATGCATATAAACAAATTCAAGTCAAATAATTGGAGATACACTATTAATCCCATTTTACTCAGATTCAAATATCATTATGTGAAAATATGTTTTAAATTTTATGTGGTCCGTGAACATAATAAATTTCTCATAAAAGAGATAATTATGCCATGTCTCATGGCACGAACGACTACTGCTAATTCCATGTCATGGGTGGGTAATTTTTCTCAGGAACTCACAACTATCATGAACCATAAGGAACTACATGGTTTTCTTACATAAGAACATATCCCAGCCTCAATCTAGAAGCATCATAGTACACCACATATTCTCATCCTTATTATCGAAAAATAAATCTTACTACTGATGCAAGATGAATATTCAACTCCTAGAAAGAATTTTGGAATAACCTTGTCCATAGGAATGGAAATTTCTTCTGTGATAGTGTTGTAATTGTCAAGGATATACATGAGAAGTCATGCACAAAGGATTGGTAGAAACTCACTAGACCACGATAACTTCATATATCAAATAAATTCTTTAGCAATTTCCATAAGATCGTGAATTCTATCATTTTAGGATCCAACGAAATACCATTTTTGAAGTCTCAGGGACATGAAAACGTTTATCCTTTATCCAAAAATATTATTTAAATATCTTTTCCTACAAACAGTGATCTTTTAAGATTTGTAACATTGTCTAGAGGTGATTATCATTCTCATGAATTGTCCAGGAATATAACAAGTTGTATTCTACAAACACAAAAAAAGAGTCCATCTATTGTTGAAATATACAATTCATCAAATCCATAAATGCATCTGGTGCATTCTTGATACCAAAAGGCATGACTACATATTCATAGTGTCCATATCTTAATCTATAAGAAATCTTCAGAATTTATTCCTTCTGAACTCACAATTGATGATATACAGATCGCAACTCATTTTTATTTAACAACTTAGCTCCCATCAATTGATATAAATGGTAATAAATTCATGGAAGTGTATACCTATTATTTATCATAAAATGGTTAAACTAATAATAATCTATGCAAATCCGAGGAGTTCCATATTATTTCTTGACGAACAAAATTGTTGTCACCCACAGAGATGTACTTGTTTGAATAAAACCCCTTCATTATAGCTCCTCCAAATATACATTTAGTTCTCTTAACTCTGTTTTCTGTTATCCTATAATATGGAAGGGAAATATGACTTGTCCCCAAATAGAGATCAATCGTAAAATCAACTTCCATTACTGGTGGTAACGTAGAGAATTTATTGGGAAAGACATCTCGAAATTGAATCACCAATTCTGGAAAACTAAAAACATGGATCCCATCTATAAATTCCAATGACAACACCACCAAAATTTAAGAGATAGTTCCCACCAATGGTTCCAAAAATCTATTTTCACCCTTCTTCATGACCTTCTCTATTTTGATGAGATACACAATGTCGTAATTAACCATGAATCTAATAGTCCTCCTCTCACAGTTGATGTGAGGATTGGACATTGTTAGACAATACATACCCAAAATACATCAGAGGCATCCATTTCTATCATTGAGAAGTCCCATTTCAGCTCAAATACATCAATAGTTATAGCCCATTCTCTACACGCAAAGGCATAACATTCTATTTCACCGGGAGAATTTTTCAGTTTTATCATAGAGGGAATCATTTTATTTTTTAAACATATCATGTTTGAAAATGAAGAAGCAGTGAAGGAATGTGATTCACCGGTATCAAAAAATAGTTCCATGAATAAATAAATCCTAATAATTGTAGATGGTCTCGAAAGATCATCCACAATCATCTTCTCATATCCATATAGTTGTTTAGATGTTGTGCTCTACACTTTTTAAACATGCTGATATTTCCTTTGTGGAGGAGTCAATATATTTTGAGAATCACCATGGATATACTTGTTCTACTAAAGATACGAATTCTAAGGGCGTAGTCATGTCGAATTATACCATGCATTCAACGCCAAAGAGTTTTCTCAAGCAGGAAACCTTAGAACAGTACGAGAAAAGAAGATAAGGTGTCCCATAATATTGCAATTTTGGAATTCACTTGGGGGATCAATACATTCCTTCTTTATACTGTCAAAGGAACCATATTTGTATCATCTAGGTTGGCTATTTGGTCTTGGAGGAATATTTACTAATCTAGATATCATATTTTGTTTCCCTCTCCCATATTGGAAATAACTATATCTTTTTTTCTTGCTATGAGCATTGTATTTTATATCATTTTTGTAGGGATCATCATATTTCCTCCTCCCATACCTTCTGATATGTCCCACTTGGCCACTTCGGCTTGGTTCTCCATTTATATATAGTCATTAATATAGAGCACAACAATATTAGATATAATTTCCCACCTTATCCTTGATTTGAAGATGTGCGCCTTCAGGGATGTACTCAGCACAACTTCTGGTGAAAATTGTACCAATTTCATGAATTTCGATTCATACACTATCATATAGATATTCTCTAACTTCAAGTTAAATAATTCTTTCATCCTCTGGATCTTGAATGTGTGAGGATAGAATTGTTTGTTACAAAATTCCTCAAAATCCTCCCATCTATGGACTTGATCAACATTAGACTACAATACTTGTTCACTCCATTGGCATGAGAGATCCTCTAGCATATAAATTTCCATATGTATTGATGGAATAGAATATATAATTCATTCTATTTAACCACACCTTTGCATTCTCGAGTTCAGAATCACCCCGTAATATGGTTGGATTCATCTTCACGAACATGATGGAATGGTCCACATGACTTGGCCCATCACTCAAATTCCCCATGTCCATGCCTTGAAATGCCTGGATGAGGATTTTAACTTTCTCTTGATTCAATTGTGGTTCTGATGCACCCACGTCCTCTGCATGTTATTTTGGTTGGTTTATACGACGACTGCCGAGTGCTATTTTCTAAACATACACCAGCCTTTATATGTATCACTCCCTTGAAACAGATGTCTCTATATTTAAAATTCTATCACATTATCTATCAAATCATTTTCTTTCAAAAAAAAACTTTTTCACGTTCAACCATTACGTAAAAATTCTTTCCATTCTTTTGAAAATCAACCCATTTTAAAAATACACCAATTTTCATCTTTTCAAAATCATTCATATGATAAAAATAGTGCATTTTTCAAAAAATTACACCTTTACAAAAAATCATAATTCATTACTCAAAATGAAATATGAAATAGTAAGGGGAATTCATTCCACTATAATTCCTCAAATTAATGTCTCATTAGCTAAACCCATGACAATGAGATTCCAGTATCATTTAAGTATCTCTAAAACAATTATTTACCCAACACCCGAGTAACATGATTTTCAACATAAATAGGATAGTTACTTCCTTTTATTCCAAACATTTCAAGTCATGATAATCCTAATACATTCTATGATGAAAACCCATGGAATAGACTATGATGAATCAACACCAAGAACAAGAAATTTAATCATACTTGTTAGGCATGGACCGAATAAAATGACACCATTTTTAATGCCCCGCTAATTATCATTGGAATGTGAGTATAAGAAGTCATTACATGGCCATAACCAACATCCCAATGAATCCAAAGGCTGGAAATAAATAGTGAATGGTTTCAAATAATAGTGTTAAATCATTTACCTTTTAATAAATAAACCATTAAACTAATAAACCATGACCAATCATTCACAAAATTATTCATTACGAAAAGCAAGACAACCCAAATAGATTATTCATATCAAACAACTTGAAATTATGCAAGAGTAGGATACCAAACAATTATCATAGTAAGTATTGGATGTACAACTCAATACTCCCAAAAGACCACAAGACTATGTTATCAACAAGATCCAATTTCCGCAATGACCGAACAACACAAGTATCATTAAGTGGTGCTAAAAAATGTGATACTCTACCTTTCCCCATGTATCAGAAGATAGTATCTGAAAACCCCAACAGTGGAAAAAAATGGTTAGTATAACACTCAGTAGGTTTTCCCCAATGAATTCCCTAGTCATGCCTCTTGTATAGAAGAGATGGAATCATTTACTCAATAAAAATTATATGATACATTTTATCAATACAGTTTATAACTAAATATAAACAAGTTTCCAAAACTATTTTTAACCAGAAGCATAAAACTGAAATTGATACCAGTTTTTCTAGCAAGTTAATTTTTCAGAAAATATATAAATAAATATTTAAAACCATTTCTCAAAATTATATTGGCACACCCAGTCCTTTTCACACATCCATAAAACCAACAATGCAAGCTCTGTGGTTATAGTTTCATACTCATGAGCAATTTCTCTTCAATCTACCAGGTCGTCATAATGTAATTATTTCCTATGTGACGTTTTACCTTTGGTACTGAGCACAAGTTCAACCTTCATTCTACCCCAAAAATGAAATATGAACTCACAGACCAATATTCCCATGGATCACACCAAGTAAAAGCCTTTTCTATAAAATAGCCTTAAAAACCATTTTCCATAAAAAACATTTCAATGAAAAAAATTTTAAATAAAATAACATTTTAATTGATTCAACATTTTCCATAAACTAATTTAGAAATTCCAGAAATACATAATTTAAAATTACCATTTTAAATTCAGGAAACTAAATAAGTTTGGATAACAATTCACTATGATAACACAATTCCACACAAATGATAAATCATCACTAAAAAAGAATTAATCCCTTCATTATCCAAATATTTTAAAATAAATTCCATTAAATTTAATCAATTTAAAACTAATCCAATTGATTCTAGTAATATGAGTTGACAGAGATTCCTTCTACTTCATAGGTTTTTATGAAAACTGACAACAGATGATTGACACACATCCAATCAGGTTGAAACTCCCCAAAACATGCTTTGAACTATTCTCCTGCCATCAGATAACCCAAATATAATAATATTTGGAATCCACCAACATAGATATATAGACTTCATGACTAGATATAAAAAATAAAGAGGATAGGAGATGTATATCTAAGAAAGGAGACAAGTATGGTGAAGAACATCACTTACTGTAGGAATCGGGCTTGAAAACACTACAAGAAGTCGTCATATTGACAACAAAATGATTCTGAGAGGTTATTCTACCTTCAAGGAAGAGAAATCCAATGTTATGTCCTCTATATAGAAAAAACAAGAAACTAAGAGGCCAAAACATGTAAGATACACATTTTAGGACCTCACATTAACCACACACATAGTTAGTTTGAATGGTTAGACAAACCATGCCCATAATGGGTGTTAGATACTTTCTAGACATACACTCACACGACATACTCGCACAGTCTCCATAACGTTTCACACAGAGTGTTTAGGCTCTCTAACTAAAATATGATCTTGTACGGGGTTTATACTTTGTTTTTGGCCCTATTTGGATAAATTGTTTGTAGCACATGCAGATCTCCTCTAGAACCCTAAACTTAATTAAAATTCACCAAACTCTCCCATCATTTAACCTTATAAATTATATCCCTAAAAAACAAGGAAAGGGTTATGTACCATAAACTAGGTTTACTACATTACTCTTGTTGGGAATATGAGATCTCCTTTATTAAGTTTCTTATCCCTCAAATTTGAAGATAAATTACTATAAATAGTTACGTGGATGATTAATTTTTTCATTTTTTGTTTTATTTTATGTTCCCAATGTAAAATGAGAATCATGAATGCATTTAGTTTTCCAATACTTCTAGAATTTTAATCCCATCAAGATGTGACCTAATGTATTTGTGCCAATGAAATAAATAAAGGCACTA
Organism: Viscum album; assembly: GCA_963277665.1. Taxonomy (NCBI): domain Eukaryota; kingdom Viridiplantae; phylum Streptophyta; class Magnoliopsida; order Santalales; family Viscaceae; genus Viscum; species Viscum album. Next base: position 1,275,136,313 of record OY728141.1, on the reverse strand, counting down.
GATTTGGCTTATTATGTATAGGTTCATAATAGTTTTTGTTATAGGATGTTTAGTAGAATCCCTGAGAAAAAGATATAGGAAAACATAGATTATTGTTCATTAAACTATGATATAATTTAGAATTTGTTATGATTAAAATCATATAGTTATAGTAACATTTATTTCATTTGGGTTTTTGGAGATAATTCCACAATGGATACTACATTTGGACATTGTTATAGTAAATAGCTACCTAGGTCTAATAGATCTAAAAACAGTGAATCGAGGATGACTTAATCATAACTTGGTGTACGTCAATGTGCCGTACATCTATAATTTCCTGGTTCTGGGTGCTGCCCAGAGGTGCCCTGTACCTGGTTTTTCACATGGCCTCAAGCACATTTCCCTGAATTCCAGAGGCTACCGACTAGTAGCGGGGGACTTCAGGGTGATTTTAAGGAAACAATTCCATCATTGGTAATGTAACACAGTGGAAATAGATGGATAATAGTTTCATAAGTATTAATAATAACATGACATAGTAAATAGTGGAAGACTACAAGTTGATAAAAAAACCAGAACCCATATATAAATGATGCTTGTCAAATATCATGAATAATGCACCCAAACAAGGCATAATGTTGTAATATAATACTAAACAAAAGTAAATAGGAAAACAAGTAAATAAATCTAGCAAAATCGCAAGCCTCAACTTGGTCCCATTCTCTCTCTCTCCATAATAATCAAGTACTTGAAGTAGAAGGGAACTTTCCCTTATCTATACCTGCAACAACATAATATGTTTGGGCCCAAAAGCATGACCAAAATAGGGTGTGAGAATAATCCCATTAGGCAACCACCCAAATATCATAGCCTAACTGTCAGTGAATATATATGGTAGGAAATATGATAAATTAATTAATAAATAATGAAGTACTCAAATGTAAAAAATCCTACATTTTCAACTACAATGATGTACATTTATTAAATAAACAACCATACAATATCAAGAAATCCTCCAGGTTGTTCTCATAGTCTATCCCCTTTGTTCCAACTTAACAAAGACTCTATGTGGAAGCAATCACCACAAATTCACCATGTGGTATCCTAACTGTAAACTACATACACTATGGGGAAGGATTCAACATCTAATTCTATCTATGGTCTCCTAACATGGAACTACAAACACATTTAGGGAGAACTCACGTCTATCCCCCTTATGGTCTCGCAACAGGTAATGTATAACTGACACTCTGCGGATGCCCTCACCATCCATTCCACCTATGGTATAAATGCACTATTTTCCCTCAACCTTGGGTAAATAAATTGTTCAAAAAATATCTTGTAACCCATATAAATATCAAATATACTTAGATAAACAACTAAAAATCATAACACAATAATTTCAGATAAAATCACTCCATCCTAATAGCACCTGGCATGGAAAATAAATATCCTAAATGCTTGTCTAGACCCAATGGCCAACACAAAATAAAACATTTACAAACACCTCCGTAGAAAGTTAAAAACCGCTATTTCCGATCAAAAACCTATACTCAAAAAAACAAGGCATGGCAGGAATTAACATGGTTAAATTCCCTAAATCACACAAAACCCTAAACTAGAGTATTGTGAACAATTGAACATATAATTCATAGAAAAACTATATAAAGGAAAAACCACATAACTCAGTGTTTTTCGATTGATATTTTTGAATCTATGCCTTTGAATGGACCTAGAGCACAATATATCTACAAAAATGTCAAGAATTCTCATCCAATGATATCTCACAAAAGAAGAGAAATCCTGAGAATATGATCTAGAATAAGGAAGAACTCATTATTGTGATTCCAATTCAACTGAAGGAGTTCGATTCGAAGTAGAAGTGGCAGATTAGGGTCTTGAAAATTAATCATCGATCATCGATCACTCCTGGATGAGATAAAGACCGATGAGGACAATTATATTAAAGAGACTCAGTCTTAGTTTCATATAAAAAATATATATAGAAACACACGATGTGTTCCCTATTGATAAACGGTGTGTATATTCCTTTACCAGGACCCACATGAGGTGATCTTCATGTCACCCCACACAACAATGTACTTGGTCATTACACGACTAGTACACAGCTACCCGTGGTAATCGGGTACACAAAGTGTACTCTTACGCACATGGCGTGTACTCCTTAAATTTTCAGGAAAATCCCCTTTTTACAAAAATATCATAAATAAAGATCTATACTAGAAAATTAGATCGAGGTTCTTTAAAACTACCCATCATAATGAAATTCATCCCCAAATTTCTTAAGATTGTGGTTATGAATTATCCTACAATAGCTCCAGCCATTGTGATCACACATTGGTCTCCCTCTCGCAAGTCTCCTTCTGTACATGCACATGCTAACAAAGCTCATGTACTATAAGAACAGATCGACCATGGATAATCATCGTGCTTCGATCAATAGTCTGAATAGGATTCTCCTAGAATGAGGCTTCCACCTCCAAATCAAACTCCTTGGGTTGAAAATCAAAAGATTGGTCTGAGAAGTAATGTCGGAGCAGAGAAGCATGGAAGACGTCACCCATAGCCTGGTACCTCTTAGGTAAGTTCAACTGATAGACTACCAGTCTGACTTTCTCCAAAACCTCAAATGGCCCAAATTATATCAGTGAAAACTTACCTTGTCTCATTATATTCATATGTCCCAACCATGCTGTGACACGTAGAAAAACATGATCCCTAACCTTAAACTCCAGAGGTCATCTCAATCAATCATCATAAGACTTATGCACAAATTATTTAGTGATAATTTTTTTTGGAATCAAATCCACTTGATTCGTGGTCCCCTACAAAAGATGAGGTCCCAACATAGCTGCCTCTCATGATTCCAACAAACATATGGGTGATTGGAATGGACTATCATATAGTGCCTTGTAAGATTCCATCTGAATAGATTCATGAAAATTATTATTTTATTAAAACTCCACCAGAGGTATTTGCCTCCCCCAAGAACCTTCAAAATCTAGGATGCATGCTTGGAGCATTTCCTCTATCACCGAAATCGTGTGCTCAGACTGACCATCTGTCTGGGGATGGTAAGATGTATATAGAAGTACATATGTACCCAAATCCCTCTGTAGTCCCTACGAGACCCAAGAAGTAAAATAGGTATCCCTTTCTACAATGATAGAGTGTAGAACCCCATGGAAACACATAGTCTCCCAAATGTACAACCTGTCCATCTCATCAACATTGAAGGTCTCCTTGATTGGTATGAAATTTTAATCCTTCGTGATTCTGTCAATGACAACCCAGACTGCATCATTTACTTAAGGCGACCACGGTAAACCTATCATGATGCCCATCGTGACAACATTCCACTTCCACTCGGGAATGGGTAACTGTTGAAAAATACCTTCTTATCACTGATGCACCTACTTCATCTATTTAGTTGTTGAAAACCAAATCAAAAAATCAGAAACATCTCTTGTTATACCTGGACACCAATACTGGCAGGGGAAAGCTCGATACATCTTGGTAAAACCAATATGAAACTTCCAAACTGAGGAATGGAAATCCCACAAAATCTATTTGTGTTTTTCTGCTAAAACCATACATTCCTATTAAAACATAAGATCTCATCCTCATATACTGTCCATCCAAGAATAGTGACCTCTCTTGATAGGCTCGGCCAAAGAACTAGGACTTCAGAAATTGATAGTTTCATCAATCGCACTTGCCCAAGAAGAATAGAGGTGAAAGATATAGGAGAAATAAATGTCTACCCCTATCGGTCTTGCACCTAAAAATGTATCTCTGAGAATATGTACATAAGCTGCCACTCAATGCTGGACTCCTGAACTGCCTATATCTGAGTCCTCCTTCTCAATGAATCAGCCAGCGTGTTGACATTCTCAAGCGTGTAGGCAAGCTCAATATCAAAGGACTGAAGGTACAAAACCTACCATCGTTGTCTCAAATTTAGATTGGGATGAGAAAATATATAACTGAAACGTTTTTGGTTGGTAAAAACTATGAAATTATATCTGAAAAGATAATGTCTCCAATAGCGCAATTCATGAAATACTATAGGAATCTCAAGATTGTGTATATGGTTATTCCTCTCATGTGGCCTCACTTGCTGAGACCCATACGCAATGACTCCTTTCCCTTGAATAAGCACTGCTCCCATCCCAATACCTGATACATCATAGTAAAATGTATATCTCTTGACAGAAAAAGGAAAGACATGTATCTGTTGTGAAGTCAATCTCACTTTTAGAAACTAAAAGTCTAAATCGTAGGAATGTGACCATATGTAAATCGCACTCTTCATAGTCATGCCCTTCAATGGCACTGTTAAGCGTGAGAAGTCAAGTATAAAGTGTCTGTAGTAACCAGCCATCCCTAGAAAACATAGTTCCTCACAGACACTCTCCTGCTACTGTAATGAAATTGTTACCCTCACCTTCTTTTAGTCTACTAATAATTCTTTCTCTGAGATAACATGGTCCATGATGTGAATCTGATCTATCCAAAAGTGTAATTTTGAGACCTTTACATATAAATGATGCCCTCTTAGTGTACTAAATATGATCTCAAGATGGGTATCATGGTCATTTCTAGTGTCATAGTACTCCAAGATATCTTCCACAAAAATCCCCCACAAAAGAATCCATTTATGGATGGAACACTCAGTTTATTAGTTCCAGAAAAACTGTAGGCGTGTTCGTGAGACTAAATGGCATAACCACAAAATCGTGTAGACCATACCTACTACGAAAAGAATTAAAACGTATATTGTATGGTCTAACACACAAATTATGATAACCAGATATCAATTCAATCTTATATAACACCCGGGCTCCTCGAAGATTATCAAAGATATCTTCAATCCTTGGAAAGGGATATTGGTTCTTCACCATCAACTGGTTCAGAATCTAATAATCCAGACAAAGTACGAGGGCACCATCTTCCTTCTTCGCAAACAGGAGAGGTGAACCCCATGGATAAGTACTGGTTCGAATGAAATCCGTAGCCTATAAATCCTCTAAATCCCTCATGAGCTACTATAAATCTGATGTAGCAATCCAATAAGGAGGAATGGACATCAGTGCTGCTCTTCGATCAAGATTAATTGAAAAGTCTTCCTATCACTCCAGAGAAATACCTAGAAAGCCTTCTAGAAAGATATCATGAAATGATCTACCACTTTAGAAAAGTACATCTTTGATGTTCCCTGTTCATCTGGATACAGAGATGCAATCCTAGTTGTAACTCCTCTAAACCCATGATGTTTGGGTCCCGCTCTTCTTTCCTAGATATCCCATTCATGCTTATGTAGAAACAAACAACCCTCTGGTGAAGTGAAACTCACCCTATGGTGATATAAGTCAAAAACAGTCTAGTAGAGAACCATCCAGTCCATCCTATGAATAAAATCATAGATTTTCATCTCTAAGGCACAACGTTCCCATAAGATGTGATACCTACCAACCTGAAGAGGGAACTCCTTGCACTAACAGACACTAATCGTTCTTGTACCCAACAGAGTATCTATAGTCAATATATCAGCAGAAGTAATGATACAGATCCCATGTACATCCATAATAGCAACATATATGAAACATCAGGAAGCCCCTTATTGAAAAGTGAATAAGCTAAAACTAAAGAAAATATAATCTTGCCTCTAACTGTAGAAGGTCTCAGATCCTACTCATGTTGGGTCTACTCTACTGCAAAATTATAACCTGTACCACGACCCTGTGACCTTGCCTAAACACCCTAAGCTAGTCCAACTTTTTGATGTAGAAATCTTATTAACTTCCTACTATGACCATGACCACCACCTCGACCTAAATAGTCGAACAAACACCAGTTCCCAAAATGATGAATAACTGGTGGTCCTATTTCTAAATTATGCGCCATAGAAGAAACTCTGTCACCAGCTGCTTGTGAGAAAAAATGATCGAAACGCTAAAGATCACCCATGTTGCTTCAAGATCAGCACACAATTGGGTCTCTCTGGCAATGTGGCCTCATATTCCAACTCTTCCCACATTGGTAGAACACCACCTAACCACCAGTAGAATTATTCTGCCTACTCTGATCACCATGAATAGACTCCCTACGGTGCTTCCTATTGTTAGTCGGAGACATACCATCCCCATATTCTAAGTCTCCCAATCTCACAACCCCATAATCCCTTAGGTTTTGCTCTATGATCAGCGCCTGGATGACTATTGATGTTTTGAATGTCAACCAAAAGAAGTTCACCTGAGATCAGATTTCATTCCTAAGATCATCCTCAAACATTATCTCCATGAATAACTCATCACCTCCTAAACGGTGTGTGAAGCGCTGCAGCTATGTGAAGCGAGGAGAATAATCCATGACTGAGAGAGTAGCCCACACAAATATCATGAACTCATGGGCTTAATCAACCCTCAAAGTCTCTGAGTAGATGTAATTGTACAAGGTATGATAGAACTCATCTTAGGCCATAAATTGTTGGCGTCCCACCTATGAAATCACATCCAACCAACTCTTGGAGGAATCCTAATAGCATATATGCTGCGAGCATCACCCTCCTCTCTAGAGGAATCTCCAGATATTTGAAGATAGATAGAATGGATTTTAACTATGACTCTACATCCTGAGGTTCCACATCCCTTAAGAATGTGGGAGGATGATGCTTCTAAAAACACACATCAGTCCTGCCATAGTATTGGTGGGAGGTGGTTTCCCCATGAAATTTATGCATAATCCTCTTGAAGCCTTCTTGGAACTGTGCATCAACACCTCTGTCCAGTATAACGGAGGGTGCCCAGACGAGCCCAATTGGAGGATCTTCTTTTAGTCCCTAATCTGCCATGTCTGGTATCTATTCGCTACCCTAGATCTGGTAAACAACTGGAGGACATCTCTATATAATGACTATGAAAATTCTAGTGCACAACTCTATTCAGGATTATCAAGAACTAAAACTTAGATGTGTAGGAAAGGAATATGATATGAAAACAATCAATATTTTAAAAAACATGGATACACAACATGTATGGCCACTACATAGCGTTTTCCCTTAAGACTTTACATGGAAGTTTACTTCTACCAACATAGGTCGTGTGACACCCCCATACACACAGCGTGTTCCTCCCAAGGACATGGCATGTGCTGAATCATCGTCCCCTTCCCGGGTTCCCCTACATGTCAAAACCCCACATTTCATATAGAATAAGACTACACTACGTGTTCCCCCTGAACATGGTGTGTACCACTTATGTTTCAACAACCCGTGTAGTTAGTCACACGGTCAGAGACATGGTTGACTCTAGACAGAATTTTTATTCTATACATGATGTTTATTAGAAAGATTTCAAAAACCTGCGTCATTAGTCCCACATCTGGTTACACAATCCATAAAAATGACATGTCTATCTACCTTGTGACTCTTCCCAAAATGTTAATCAAACAGTTAAGGATTACACACCGTGTACATATAGTACACGAAGGTTACTTAACAAAACCATTTCATTCCCAAATAGAAGGATACTTTGTGTGTATTCATCATTAAAATCCATGTATTTTGGGTTTTTCCACATAGTAATCCTCGGAAACTACTTTTCAGCCCCATAAAAACACTGAAAAAAGAATTAATGTTCCAAATTCTGATCTGAGGGGGGCTATACTCCCTGCGAATCAAAACATGGAATCTTATTCATGAATAAAATAGTATAATACTAAAATCAATACATGATTCACCAAAATATGATCCATGAGGGAGCATAACACCTTAGAGACCAATGTTTGGCGCACATTAAACTAAAACCTTACACAATAAGCCATACCCTATCAAAGAGTAGTTATTTTATCGAGGCATCTACCACAACCTCAGGCATATCTAGCACAACACCTATCACAACAACATGAAATCAATAATGCACCCTAAATGGCATGACTATAATGAATCACTTGTGATCTCTAGAAAGTTACAATATGATGCAATAGATGTCATACCCTCATTTCATTGGGTTGAAATAGAAATAGAACCTCAGTAATATCAACAATAACAACACAAAATATATGAATCACCCAATGGTAAAATCAAATCAACAACAATAATTATAAAACCATAAAAATTGAAATACTCATGGAATATTGGTTTTTCATATACATGGGGTGGAAACTAATTAGAGAATCATATTACCAACTACTTATTCCCTCATATCCCTGGCTATAGGATCCAAATATAATGTTAAGAAAAAAATCCATCTAATACCACATTGTAACGTCCCGAGTCTGGGGGCCGCCTAGAGGTTCCCCATACTCAGTTGGTCACATGGTCTCATTTACATTTCCCGGAACTCCAAAGGCTGCTGAATGGTAATTAGGGACATAGGTGTGATAGTGGGTAAACTATTCCCTCATTGGAAGATTAACACTGCAGAAATGAAAAGATAATTGTATATGAAGCAGTAATAATAACATGAAACAATAAATAGCCAAAGACAACATGTAGATAAACAATTGGATCACTTATATAAATGAATCATGTCACATATTTCTAGCTAAGAATCCAGGAATTTCACAATGTTGGAATAAAGTGCTCAAAAACATAACAAAGGATAACATGTAAATAACTCTGGAAACATTGCATGCCTCTTCTTGGTCCCAAGCTATCCCGTCCATAGCAATCATGTACCTGATGTATAAAAGGCTTTCCCTTATCTATTCTTGCAACAATATAATCTGTTTAGGCCCAAAAGCATGACCAGTGTAGGGTGTCAGATGAATCCCATTAGCCAACCACCCAAATACTTGTGTCTAATTGTCATTTAATATATATAGCATGGAATATGCATAATGAAGTAATAAAAAAGGAACTGCTCAAAAGAAAACAATCCTACATCTTCGACTACATTCGTGTATGTTTATCAAAGAATCTACTATACAATCTCATGAAACCCTATAGGAAGTTCTCATAGTCTAACCACTCTAGTTAAACTTAACAAAGACTCAATGAGGAATCACTAACCACCAATTCCCCTTGTGGTCTCTTAATGGTAAACTACAGACACTCTTGGGTAGAACTCAATGTCAAATTCCCCCTAGTGTCTCACAACCTAAAATTGCAAAAAAAAAAATCTGAGTGATCACTCATGTCTATCCCCACTATAGTATCACAATGTGAATGGTATAACCGAATCTCTAGGGAATACCTCAGCGTCCATTCCCCCTATGGTCTTACTACTCAAGGTTCCCACTTCCCTCTATAAATAAATCATCCACCAATGATATCTAGCATCCAAAGAAAATATCAAATACTACATGGATAAACAGTTACAAAGGATAACACAAGAATGTTTGATAATATCACTCTATCCTAATAGCACTAGGCATGAAAAACAAACAGCCTAACAAGAATGTCTATACCCAATGGAAAATATTAAATCAATCAAGGGGAAAACATCCATATAATGTTAAAAAACCTATTTCCAATAAAACAGTATACTCAATAAAACAAGGCATGAATATCATTAATATGGTTAACATTCCTTAAAACACACAATACTTGAAACTACGGTATTGGTAACTTTTTCTGCCATAATTCAATGAAAAACTACGTAATGGCACAAAACACTTACCACGACGTTGTACGGTCAGTATAGTTGAACCTCAGCCATTTAATACACCTAGAATGTGGTATATCTACAAAAAAAATCCAGAACGATCAACCACATATATATCAAAAAAGAATAGAAATAAAGGGAATATTCTCTCGAAGGAGGAAGAACTCATCGATTCGTTTCCAATGCAATCGATGGTTTTCAATTTGGAGCACAAGCGGTCGATCTGGGGATCAGAGACGAATCGTCAATCTTTAATGCTTCCTAGATGAGAAAAAGACATATGAGAACATTTATGTAATGAAGACATGGTAATGGTATGATAAAAAAAATACATTTTTTGTTCACAAAGAATACAAGGCGTGTATATGAATTTTCTAAGCCCCAGTTTAGGTGGTCTCTATGTCACCCCACACGGCCATGTACTCTGCCATTACATAAACAGTACATGACTAACCATGACAACCAGGTACATGACGTGTACTCCTAAAATTTCAAAAAAACTCTTTATTTCTCACAATCAAAATAAAATAAGATCCATACCAGAAATGAAGACATAGGTTCTTACAACATACAACCTAGTTTTTCAATCCAATGTTATAGGATTACAAAAATTCATCTCTACTTTTCAAAGAATTATAAAGGATTTGAATGTAAATATATCCGAAAGACCATAGATATTATTATTTTAAGATTATTAGTGAATAATATTTCCATTTTCCTTAAGTGTTACACCATATTTTGAAGTATACATTTCCATTTATAGTATAATTAGAATATCCAATATATTCTAGATTTTAAAAATGGATCTAAGAAGAATTATTGGGACCCACTTAAATTAAATAAAGAAAATATTAAGAAAATTCATTCCATTGATAGTTTTCACTCAATATTTAAAAGGTAACTAGTCTCCCAAAAACATCATTATATGAGGACATTATATCATGTGATAATAATATAGATATTGAATTCCATATGTATTATGGATTTATAGGCTGGCATGAGAAAAAGAGTATGTGTTGGAAATAACATTGATAAAAGGAATGAAGAAGTAGAATGATTTTCCAACATGTGATAATTGTAGAAAGAAACACCTAGGAACATGCACAAATATAATTGGGGTTTTCTATAAGTGTGAAGTGAAAGGACATAATTCTTTTTATTTTAAGGGAAAGAAAACATTTTCCAATGTACAATATTTCAAATATAAGGATATGGGGAACTAAGAAAATCAATGTACAAAAAATCAATGAAATATAGCCCTAGAGAATATAATGGATCATATTCAGGCTTATACTATTATTACTAATTAAGAAGAAAGAATAAAGTTCTTGTGATTGTATTCAAGAATAATTTCATTTCATTATTTTTTCATTAACATTAGCGTTATATTGATTATGAAATAATAAGGATCATATAGTAATACACTCCTGAGGATGATTTGAATGAATGTTTTGAACAGTACTGATGACCGTAAAAGATTATTCATTGGTAATTTGAACTACTTTTTAAGCACATGATTGTGGTAATCCATTTAATATGTTCTAGATGTTGAGATAATAATGGTGGGATAAAGTGGTGGCTCATATAAATAATTTAAATTAGATAGTACTATCCACCTTGGAACATAATATTGATTTTTTGAGAATGTTGATTATGATTTCATTGATGGAGTGAAATAAAATTGATTCAAGTAATATAACCAATAATTTTATTTTTAATTAATAAATAAGTGGGCATTTATATTTTAAATATGCTTTTATGGTAATTCAATTTATTATTGTGTTTTAAGAGAATTTATGTTCAAGATATTAACATGTTAGGTAAGTGATGATTAAGAGATACTTTATGTCATTTAGATTATTTTTTTGTGGAAAATTTTTTACATTCTACCTAAGATGATAGATCATATTCTTTTTTAAAAGATAACAAGTTTTTAAATGCCTTAAATTTTTTATTAGATTTTTTTTGTAACTGTATAACATAACCATATGATTAAACTTGTTATAAGATATAAATTATAAATTGATTAAGGCACCGCCAAAGGATAATATTATGTTTCTAACATGGAAGGAAATCGATTAAACATATACTCTCATGAGAGGCCATAAAATTTAAGGAAAATTATCTTCAATACAAATTATTATCTTATTAATTTAATATTTGTTGAATCATATGGTCCTTTAAATCATAAAATATTTATCATTATAAGGGCATTAACATTCCATTGATCATGTTTATTATTTTCATCAATGACCTCTATCACTATAATTATTTATTTTATCTATTCTTTCGTTTCGATAATTTCATTTCCAATATATGTTCTCATATATATGAACCTAGTTATGTTACCATCGTACATTCTTTTACCCCTTTTTAAGAGGTTATTTTATTATTACATTTTACGATGTGAGGTTTTCAAAAAATTTATATCTATATGTCAAAAAATTGATTAATGAGATTGATTTTAAATTTTTTTATTCAATAAATTTATTGTTGGGGAGAATGTTTCACATTCAAACTTTAAAAAGAATTTTTTTTTAAAAAATGTTTTTTTAAATAAAACAACATTTTCAAAATTTAATATCACATCCTGAAACATTGAGATATTCTTATTTTTAAAAAACTTAAATCTACTAAATATTTTTTATTACACGCAAAACATTTTTTATCCTGAGTTACATTCTCCAATGTTTTTCATTGATTGTTTTCGTTAAATTCAATTGTTTTTTTAATAACCAATAAACTATTATAAATATTATTATTTAATATGATACTTATCAACTAGACTATGGAATTAAGTGTATAAATAGGACTAACTTACCTATAAAAATATATAGTTCATACATTTTTATTAGTTCTCTATTTATTATTAATAAGATTATAATCATTTAAAAGGAAATAAAATAATTTCTGTAAACTTGAATTTTTCTACAAGAAAATTAATTCCTGGTTTTTGTGAATAATTTAAAATAAATATTTATAAACTAATGAAAATTTATTTTTTAAAATATTAAATTTTTTTAAAAAAAAAGAATACCAAAATTATCATATTATTAATTTCTTGGATTTTTCAATGAAGCTAAATTTTTTGATTCATAGTGAAATATATGTAATTTTAATTTAAACTGTCTTTTCATTAAAATTATATGTAATGATAAATTATATTTTTGATTGGTTTTAAAGTAATATTTGGACAATTTTATTTTAATTAAAACAATCTATGTCATTATAATAATTTTTAAATGAAATTATTAAATAAAAAATTATAAACTGTTGAATATTTTATATTTAAAACATGATTTTTCATCGTATCAACAACATTAATTTAATATTAGATTGAACTAATTCAATGATTTTAATTTATCAAAAATTATTCCATATTTTTAATCACTATAACACATATAATAAAATAATTTCAAATTATTTTTTAAACAAATTATTAGTGAAAAGAGTCACAATTAATAACTATTATTAAGGTTAAAAATAGTTTCTCCTATTTATATGTGTTTGTATTAAAACTAATTTTACACACATATATTATTTCTATTTAATAAATTGGATTTTATATTGATAATGATTATCTATAAATTATATAATAATTACAATTTTATTTATACTTAGAAAGGATATGTTACCTACGTAAAAAAAGATACAAGTTATCATTGTAATAAATCATAAATGGAAAAATTGAGTAAACATAATGAATAAGGAATAAAATTATAATAATATTGTTCATTCGATGTGTTATAGGTGTTTGTATAATACATAAACCCTCATAATCCTCTACATATTTATTTTGGGTGCATATGGGGTAAGCGTGACCTACTAATAGTTAATACTCTTGGGTATTTACAAGAATGTCACTCTAATAAAATTATAGAAGGTAAGTCCCTCCACTCACATAATCAAAAATTAAACTCTTTAAGGATAATACAATAACATCCCAAATAACATAGTTATTTCACTCCCTTCAACCTATAGGTCATATTTATCAAAAAAAAAATCCACCACAGGAAGGATTTAGTGCAAACCCATTGGTGTTTACCAAAATAATAGGTAATGATCATCAATGAGCATCAATATTTTATTTTTTTTCGTCATCTAATTTAATTATTGTTACCCCATTATGATATAAAAACCATTGTATATAACAAATTATTATATGTATAAATAATATGTACATGACATAGAAACATCTCCACTTTCATCTATTGGGTTACGAAATCATCAATCGTCTATACGACAGACTAAAACCTCATAAACCTATGACATTCATTTTTTCATTACCAAAACTCATGTATGGTAATTATGAGGGTAATAAGGTGTATAAATTATATTTATAAAATAATTATAGATATGGAGCTAATATATACTATATAACTTAGTTAATTCAATTCCTTAAGAGAAATGATAAGGTCACTTGTCTGTACAGTGGACTACCACCTCATGAAGTGATATGATTCATCGAACTGAAACACATTATATAGAAATATATAAGGAATAATGTTAATTATTATTTTTTAATTAAATAATTATTACATTCATGAAATATTCATAATTCTAAAAATGTATTATATCATTTTATTTTTTACACATAAGGATTATAACATCGTTCTTGTACATGTGGACTAAAGCCTTGATGAAGAGATGTGTCTCTCATTTCAACACCACACCACACTACAAGAATGATATATATATATATATATATATATATGTGTTTATGTGTGTGTATTATTAATGAAACTATATGTTATATATGATATTATAATAATTGTTTCAGGCTAAAATATTTCTAACACACCTTCCCAAATGATCACCGAAAAATGTTAAATTTTATTATAATGAACATGACCATGATACCCACTCTAACTTGTACTTGACCAGAATTTCCCCAAAGCAGAAGGGAATTCTTAATCCACGTGAGCTGGAGACAAGAACCTATGAATAAAAATTAAATAGTGGTAATGATTTCATGAAAATTTATGTACAAAACATGACAAAAATTAAAATATATATATATAAAGATATATCAAACGAAAACATTAATAAATATGGAATAAAAAAAGAAAAATAATAGAAGAAATACAAATAAAATGGTATAAAAATATGTACGAGATAAGTCCAACTATAAAATAAGACAAAATAAAATAGCAACCCTAACTGTATCCATTTTATAGTGTTGAAAAACTCCCACTATCTCATCACCTTTTAACACAACCTAGAAGATAGAAAACCATGCCTCCCCACTATGGAACCTTTCATTTCCATAATCCAAAAGACACAACATGGTCTACACACTACTGAAGAGGTGAACATGGTGTGAGTTAATAGTATTAGTAGTATCCCTCTCAATTTTTATGTACCATGTCTTTGAACAATAATAAATGAATTATCAACATTAAATAAAAAAATAATGATATACAATCTACAAATTTTATATGAAAATCATTGTAAAACAATATAATTTACCATTTTCATATTTCCAAATTAATAAGGTAAATTATATCCATGGAATTTCATATGAATATATATCGACATTGATATATAACATTATTATTAGGTAGGGGTAACATATCATATCCACTCCATTGTACAACAACCAAAATAGTACATGCCAACGAAGCCAAAAACGGAAAAAGAAAAGGTAACAAATATCCTTGGTTCATACAAGGTCAAGATAGTTAGAAAACATGTACCTAACAAAGGTAATAACGTAAACATCATTAACCTATACATATTCATCATGAATATAGTAAATAGGAACACCCCAGTAGGTTAACACCCATTTAGAAAGAGATGTACATAGAATAGTAGGCGGATGGAGCATAATAAATCCCTATAAGAAAACCCCCATGATGATGTATTATTCCTATAACTGAACCATCCAAAAAATTACCCTAGGTTTCCAATTTTCACTATTTTTCAAACAATTTCATCTAATCAATTTCATCAAAACCATACTTTATAAATCATTTTAGGAAAAAAAATATTTTACAATGTTTTAAATAAATACTTTCATTTTCCCAAATCTAGGGTGATGCCAGATTTTATCAAATACCCATTTCCACAATAAATAATAATTAAATCATTCCATTTAATTTATAAAATAATTTATCAAAAATGATGTAATGTAGTTAACAAACATTACTATGATGTAGAACAACCTACCTCGACACTCGGGGTTGTACAATCCCACAAACGTATCCTCTAAAAAGAAGATAAAAATCTAAAACATAGAACCTAGAACCAATAAACTCATATTATAAGAGATTAAATTTTAAAAAAGGGTTGGTAGAGAAGATAAAACAACATAGAATCCAAGAACTGACATCCATCATACTAAAAATAACAAAATGATCATCACCCAGAATAATATAACGCAATGAATCTACAAGATATCAAGATGAATAATTTCCAATGGTCAATAGATATAACATCATAACTCAATAGTTCTACCTCAATAAATGTAAATGAATAATTAGAATGGAATAATCACCTTGAGATATTCAACGTAACAAACCAGATGATAAAATGATCAGTGAATTGATATGGAATGAGTAAAGATCCCAAAATCAACCTGTAATACATATAGGTCGAGACGGGAGGTGGATATATAATAATGAAATAAAAATCATCCATGAATCACCCTTATGTAAAATTCATGATGGTTAAAATATGTGAAATACCTTTAAGCATCTTGTAAATAGTGTGGTCCAAATATGCTAATAAACCATTCATCAATTTCATAAACCCTCAATTTTTAACATTACAATTCTTATAAAATTGACATGGTGAATACTCTTTCACTCTATGTACCAAGATCCTGGAATTTTTCTGAATAAAAATTCATGGATTTTAATACCTTTACATAACATGTAGTCACCCATCATATAGTAAAAAACTAGTTTTTTAGAAACCTCTTAAATACCCTGATTGTTATCCTAACTCGAGGAGATCCCCATTAATCAATTTCATATTTCTTCATAGCCTTGAAAAATTAAAATAAAATACCTATTAATATTATTTAATATTCCCCATAAAAGTCTATACTTCCCCAAGTGTTCCAATGAACACCCAATTAATAAATAAAACAAGTAAATATATTGGAAAACTGATAATATTGTAACATGATATTTCAATCTCTAAAACATTATACATTCCTTCCCGGGAAAGTTATTTGGAAGAATGAAGACAAGTAAATTGGTGGTAACACTACTACGTCATTATAAAATCATCCTTCTATGTCTCATGAGAATCTAATATGCACATCTATAACATTATGACCAATGATATCGACTTCCCCTACAATGCATTCACTTGAGAGTCAATGATCACTACTTGTTACTCTATAACAGAAACAAATATCTCTATATGGATGTATTCCCAACAAATAATGTGAAAGGTATCACTATGATAGTTTTTATGATGTGATATATTGAAAACATCAACAATTAATGTTAATTGAATTGGAAGTTTTAACCAATATGGGACATTTTCAAGTCACTCTATCTCCTAAAATGGTACAACATTTCGTGGAGAAAACTTCATCTATTTTGGAAGTAAATGTTGAACCTATTGAAGAGAATAAGTCAATAACATGCGGAAAACTGTAGAATACCCAAGAGTATAATTTCACGAGTCTAGATAAGATTTATATTGAATTTCAGACGTAACCAGATTGTGATTTATATTCTGAATCGTAACAGTCATCTGATGATCCACTCATGGTCCCACCAAAGAATCATCATCCACCTGTTCCCAATATTGAGTTTATCATAATGGGGGATGAGAATACTCCTAAAAGGAATCAAGTATTTTTTATGTCAGATATGTTTTGTTAAAATAAAATGTATCCATTCTCATTTTGATATCCAAAGAATTTCATAAATCTAAGACACTGGTATGAATCATATCCTCTCAAATTTGAATAGCATGATCCATTTGAAACTCAATCTTTGGATGGAATGTTTTACACAACCTGAATGGACTCAACATCATCTCTAAGAGGAATTTAATGATCATAAAAATAAACCTTGGATATCTATCCAAAACCATGGTAGATGAATCCACATGTTACCTCAAATTTTTAAACACAAATATCTTCTCAAAAATTTAATGTCTTTGTTAGCCGTAATCAGAATGAAATGGGATATAATTTTCAATTGATTAGTCAGAAAAAATTTATCGTTGTTTTCATTTTTTTAAATGGTAATACAAAAAAACAATTAACACCTCACCTCATTTCCAAAACGACACCGTAAGAGGCTGTAGAATAATAGAAGGTTTCAGATGCACTACCTTTTTCAAGTAGAAGGTGTAACTGCGGGACTAATATTCAACAATGGAATGATTTATTTCAGTCCACAATAATCATTGTCCCATGTCATAATACATATCCAATTTTCATGGATTAATAGAAAATGATGAAGATTGATTATCAATTAAACCCCCAACTCCTCAAAGATGATGTAATTAAAATCAATTTTCCAAAACCATGAATATCATATTAAGAGAGAGACCAACCAGAAATGATCTCCCTGTCATATTGGGTTTCTAAAATTACTATAAACTCATCATAATATTACTGAATCTTAAAAAATAGACTCATGGATAGATATTAAAAATAAAAATTGTTCTGAACTATAACCCATACATCCTCCTAAGAAAACAGATGCAACTGAGAAAGGAGACACATAAGGTTCAACTCTTACTTTTGGTCCAAAATAGCATGTTATGGATGATTTCTACTTATAGTTTCTGCATCAGATTTCTCCTTAACTAGTGTGTAGATGATGTTGAATGTAATATTTGAAGGCATTCTATCCATCGTCTCTTTATACGATTCAATCCTTTCTAATAAATGTTATAGCTTAATATCTTGTGGTCAGAAAATACTATGAATCTGTTAAAAAAATAATAGATCCTCTAATATTAACAAACAATACTAATTATTTAAAGCACTAAACATGAGTGGTTTAATTTTTCACTTACTTCTACCACTGATTAAATCCAATATTTACAATTTTTTCATCTTACCCAAACATGAAACACAAACAAGGATGATATGAATTAATTAAAACAACATACCCCTACCAGGACTATGTAATATCATAATGTGAACAAATATAAAATTTTTTGCGAATAAAAATAGTATTAATCTTTAAATCACTTGGGATGTTCACCCCCATTGTGGAATGTGGAATCAAATGTCATTACGAAAAAGGTAAATCCTAGATTAACTATCTATATTATTCACCATGACCATTAATGTTATAAATTTAAAATATTTTATATAGATCTCCCCATGAAAATACATCTTTTAAAATTTTATAATCAACTGATAACCCATTTTTAAAAATCACATTCCCTAATGAAATTACATCATGAATCCTAAAATTTTATTTTGATATAATTTCATAAAAATGGTGACACTGTGTGATTTTTATAACCCACCCCACATGGTGATCATGCTCATTCTTATATCTTGAATATTTTAAAATATCATTCAGTAAAACTACAAAATAATTTCAAGATACTAATTGAATATTCAATTCATAAATACACAAATAGTTAAAGTGTGTTAGTGAAACCAAACAACATCATATGATATTATTAATAACCATGCATGTTCTAAAAATCTATCTATTGAATATCAAACTACCAAAAAGAATATTTTGTGATAACCCAGCTCAATATTGATATTCAAAATCCACTTTTCCATCATTAAATGTCAAAATAAAGAATAAAAAAGTTGAAAATGTTAATTTTTATTAACCATTTATCAGTTCATCTTTTGATATTCTATAAAAAATTATAGTGAGATATATTTTTTCATATAAAAGTGAATCTGGAATGTACATTGAGAAACACTAGGTGGAAAAAACCATTCACTGTCAGAATTTCTTGTAGAATCTTGAGATTCTTCATCTACATTGGTACCATATGATAAAGAAGATATCAAAATTGGATTCAAACATATAACAAAGAAAATTATATGCTCTACCTACCTCTATGGTAGAATCTTATATAAATATATTGGGAAGAGTCAGGAAAATATAGAACAATAGTGGGAATATCCATAATAGGGAAAAATCATCTGGGCCGAAATCTATAATGGACAAAAAAATATTGAACTCTGGTCGAGATGGTCTAGAATGACTGAACCATGAGTCCCACTCTCTATAAAACATCCATGATCTACCATATACTATAAGAAAAGAGACATGATGATTATAAAAATCTACATTATCTCTATGGAAATCATTCCATCCATCCTGATGTGTTGTAAAACATATCCAAATCATGTGAAATAAAATCCTAGACCAATGTCACATCACCTATTGACAGTGCACAAAGAAACTGAAACCCATTCTCTTTCCTCTTATAAATAGGTGTCTCTAACTCTATATTAAGGGGCAAGTGTCCCATTCTAGGTTAATGAATATTAATAAAATTTATATATAAAAATGTGTAAGAGTAACTAGTATCTTATAAATAAATCACTATTGAGGATGTAATAAATATGGTACCTCTCTATATTGATGGATTCAAATCAACCCGCACAGGAAACTCATTTACCACATAAAGGTTCCTCACTCTTGTGACATATAGAAACATACATTAGCATTTGATGTATATGACTTCTCCAAAGTAACCTCTATTGACGACATCACTAATCATATCAAGGAGTACAAATATCACAAACTAAATATTCCTGATGACCATAATGTACCTAACTATTACACATTATTGCAGGTGAGATACATGAACGCTACGGGTATCCAACATTTCCAAATTGACAACATGTTTTGGGAAAACTACAACATATAAATAGAAGTTTCTAATTGAAATCCTGCTAAGGACCACTCCCACTTCTCCCCTAATTATCCTGTCACATTATATTTATTTTTTGGACTCCATTAAAGTAGATAATAGGTGGAAAAAAGATACAAAATATCAATCATTTTTACATAATCCAATAGTCCATTTAAACTTTATATAATTTCTCGTCATATGTTGAAATTGTAAGCATAAACATATATGATATTCTATCCTAACACAAACCCCTCAATCACTTCTGATATTTTAGTATTTAATCCATCATTACTTCTAGTGAAATATGGAAAATATATGAAAATATATTGGCGTATTCATACACTGAACTCTCCCTTTTCCCGACAAAGAATAATAGGATAGAAATCAACAACATTATTGACTTCAAAAAAACTACTAAAAGAAGAGGGTCTTAAAACCCATACAGTCCCATACCACATTTATATCTACATATACCAAGGATTCTTTCCATTATTTTCTCATACCTCGAAGTATGAACACCACACATTTTATCTTGATTATCTCAGGTGTATCCGAGAAGATAAAGATCTGATCAAACATGTTAATCCATTCCCCTACCACTTGAGGATAAATCTTACACTTATTGGATGGTGGTTTCTCATGCAATAATTCATATGATAGGTCGTTGTCTCTTATAGTTCAGAGATGTGGCTACATGACTACATTATGAACTTGAGGTATATGAGGGTTATTAACATGACCTTCTTGAAAAGTAGTCTTGATTTAATTCTTATCCTGGGTATTATTACCTTGAGGATCATCCACTGGAGACTCCTATGGAACCCATGCAAGTAGTCTCAGAGGCACAATGCTTCACACCAAAATAGAATAAATGATTATTCCAAGAAAATAGCAGATCAAATCAGAAGGCACATAATTAAAAATTATATTTAGAACATAACTCAAAATAGAATACACAGATCTTACTTCGCATAGTATCATAATTCTCGTCATGATGAAATCTCAGAAGTCAGTTAATAAAACCCAGAACTCAAGTCTTGACAATAATTTCTCTAATCAACCAATCATCCCTATACAAGGAAAAATGAGGACCAACCACCTATAATAAAAATCCATGATGATGCTGACCTGGATACCATCTCAAACTTGTACCTAATATGAATTTATATAAACCCAATGGAAATTCCGGATTCCAACAAGCTAGTGACTTGTACCCTATAATAAAAAAATAGAGAGAACAATTTCTATAAAACTGATGCATGAAAGACGAAATATATACATATACAAAAATTAACATAATAAGAATACATGAATATATATGTCATTATAGATAACGAACAACTAATGCAATATATCATAAATTGATTCAAAAAAATATCCAGGATACAAGTCCAACTAGAAATGAACAACAAAACATAAATAACTACTCAAACAATATCGTTCGGATAGAATAGAAAAATTCCGGCTATCACATTACCATATTACAAAATCATGTTAATAGAAAACATTTCAGCCTCATTGTGGAAACATTTCATTCTCTCCAAAGAATGACATATTAAGGTCTATTCACTGCCAAATTGATGTGCAGGGTTTGAGATAATGGGTTTAGTTGGATTGAGACGAAGTGTTCCATATCAAGTCTCTAAACAAAAATCCACAAATGAAAAACACTAATGAAATTAACGCATGATAAGATGTCTATTAGTTTTTATATCAAAAGCATTGAACTATTTTAACTTCCCTTTTTTCTCATTAGAAAATAAATATGGTAAATTGGTTTAATATAATTTCATATATAGATATATCAATAAAAAAATATCAAATCAAAACAAATCATGTATCACATATCATATGAAATACATGGTAGTATATCCAAAATAGTTAAACAAAAAAAGATATAAACAATAAATGTACATGTATCATTATTCCACGCATCGCACAAGGTCACAATAGCTAGATTAGTCGTACCTATCATATAGAATCATGTATACCTCAAAACAAATAACATATTCATGAAGTCTAGAGAGTATAGGAACAATCCAAAATGATAACATCCCAAAATTTCAATCACATCCCATTAATTGTAGGCCTATGTAGTATATGAATGCCACATGAGCAATCCAGTTAATAGTAGTTGAGGTTAATTACTATTACTTCCACCTAAATACATAGGACTTCTTATGTAATATATTTTTCAAATAAATTATTCAAACTATTTTCATAAAAATTATTCTTTGAACCCCATTTCTAAAAACCTATTTCCCAATGCTTAAAAACCCAATTTAAATTACCCAAAACCCAAGGGAACAAATCTTTTATAAAAAAAATTTCCACACAGAAAAATAAAATTACTATGTTATTAAATTTCATTCATAAAACAATTTTAAAATAAAGGGGCAATAAATTTCACCAATATTGTCTAGAGAAAGAACCAACTGAATGATAAATTTGGGCTAAACATTCCTACAGAGGGATCTACCAATAAGAAGAATACAAAAAATGTCAAAAAGAGTCCCCTAAACCAATCCACACATCTGATAATTGATTTAATTTATCCAATGGGTTGGTGGATAACTAGAGAAAAGTATTGTCCTTACAAAATAAATCCCACTACACCACCCCAAACAAAAATATCATACCCCAAAACATTATAACACAATAGATCTATAATTAATAATATATAATCATCACCACATGCCAAAGATATAATAATACAATGATGTAGCACTACCACAATAAAATAAAATGAATAATTAGAAAGGATTAATAACACATATAGATGTTACCCAACTTTCAAGATGATCCAACACAGAAAATATTGATCTAGAAATAGTGTAGAATCACAAAATCTCCAAATAATCAATATTGGTCAATATGGGAAAAAGATGCAGAATAACGAAATAAGAGTTAGTCGTGTGTAACCCTAAAATTAAAAATCATTATAATTACGTAGAATTTAATACATTTACAGATATATTAATCCATAGGGTCCAATGAATATAATAAACATGTTTCAATTTTTTATTAAAAAACATTTTTTATCATTACACTATATATACTCTTTCACATTTATTAACAAAGATAATGGAATTTTCCTGGTGAACAATACAAGGTATATAAAACCTTTACATAGTGCGTAACCGCTTAGAAGACAATAAAAAATTACATTTTCAAAAATAACTCCAAAACTCTTCGACCCTTATATAAACATGATGAGAATAATGTTAATTCATTTCAATTTTATACCAAATCTCCATTTATTAAAATAAACCTACATCCCTAAAATTTATAAAATTTTCCCTCAATAATGATCTCCATAATCAGGAGTACCATTATGCACACAATTAAACATGAAAATAAGTAAATATATCAGAAATACTAAAAATATATTTAAGGGATGATACCATTACTCATGAGTACGTATAACCTACCAGCTACACAAGGATAACATACGTCAATTTTTATTCCATTATTCATGACTGGACTGAAATGTATAATTGAACTAAAAATAGGATAATTATTTCATAATTATTATACTGTGGATCATTTGACTCTATAAGAATCATATATTTCAATATGAAATATGCCTGAGAATCCAAGTCAATTAACACCTGAAATAATGAAATAATGATTTATTTTTATTGAAAAATTGATTAGATGTTATAAAATGACAAATAATTTATTATAAATTTAATATAGTTATTGAATAAATTTTTTACATGTTTAAAACCGAAATACATGAGGTTATATAACATTAAATTAAATGGAAGTGTGATGAGAGAGATTTTATCTCAATTTTCATTCCATTGAAAAATGTTTTCTATTATAAACCAATTCACTTTTATGTGCGGTATATACTACGATTTGACAAGAAATATCATCAATGATTCATTATTGATGTTATTTAATTTTTCAATTTTAATTATATAATCAATAGTTATTTTAAATGAAATTTACCACATTGTAAGAACTTATTAAAATCCCACTATATTTTGTTAATGTAACATTATCTCAAAAATCACTTTATTTTAATCATTTTACATTTGACATTAAAATTCAATAAAATATTCATACTCTTCTATGTGGGATATTATTATTTCTTATGATTTATATCATTTATACATACTTAATTTACATTTAATGTAATTTGATAAATTAGGGAAATATAGATAAATGTGTATCATTTAATCCTAATAAATATTTTGTAAGGAATATTGTTTGTGAATTAAATTGATAATTTTATATATTAGTATTGAATTAAACATGTAGTGAACACATTATGGACCTTTTAATGTAATCCCAATGATGAATTGTTAGTCCCATGTGACAAATAAATTATCCATATTAGATAGGTTTCTACATACAGACATAATCATTCATTATGATAAATCTAGACAATAATTATCTTGTTGATAAATCTTAAAATATCAGACATACAACCTTATACATTACATAATTATTTATATTCCATGTTATTATTTTATTATATTAAATAATCATAGTGACGTTTCAAGCTTATGTAATTATTTTCATTCCATTGTTCTATAATTTCAATCCATTTATATGAAGATGATGTTATTGATAAATTGACAAGTGTTTCAATTATTTAACATTCCATATTGGATATTCCTTATCTATTCAAGAAGATATCATAATTAAATGGAATTTGAGTTCAACCATTTACCATTACATGTAGATTATTCTAGACTAATTCATGATATATCACATTTTATATATCCTTTTATGGTAATTTGAGAGCACAAATATT
The DNA here is from genome assembly GCA_963277665.1 of Viscum album. Lineage (NCBI taxonomy): Eukaryota > Viridiplantae > Streptophyta > Magnoliopsida > Santalales > Viscaceae > Viscum > Viscum album. Next base: position 1,275,111,119 of record OY728141.1, on the reverse strand, counting down.
CTATTTCCTTCTCATAGGATATAAAGATTAATGTAGCGGCCCAATAATTGAAATATTGGAACATGTATCTAAAAAAATTACATTCCCTGATTACAATGAATCAAGCCCCGAAGGACCGAAGAGCTTAGTATTTTTTGTATATGAGATACATAAATGAGTCTTGTATTAACAAATTATACAATAATTACAACATAATATTTTCTTTCCTTCCTAATAAATAACTTCGATTATAACTCTAATCCATCTATAAAATCTTTTCATAACATTCTTAGTAAAATTCCAGGAATCCTAAGATATGAAACATAATAAAGGTGATATAAAATTCTCATCAAAGGAAAAATATTGTGGAACAAGTATGGAATTAATGATAATAACAAATATATAAATGTAAATAAATTATTACACATTCCATGTAATCAATAAAATAAGATGGATGTGTGTAAAAAATATGGAAAGGTGAAACCTAGAAACATGTGTGATTAATATAACTAGATATAGAGAAATATATATGTCATGGGATGAAACAGAAACTCATGCCATCTAAATAACTGGAAATGAATTGTATCCAACAACATGTTGACACAATATCACTTGGGTGAATAATAACTGAATCTAAAGGAAGGAAATTTATTCTTAATGGATGTCATGTGTAAGGAACATGGAAAATTATACCATCATGACCTTTCAAAATATGGTAAAAACTATGGATAAAGACCCATTTAACTTACACAAATTATTTGTCTTATTAGAACCTCTGAATGCATCAATGAGCTATATCATGTTTGGGATCCTCCATCCATTTCTAGTCTAAAGCATTCCTCATGTTTAATATTGTAACTAAATAATTGTACATAAAAAATTTTCTTATTTAATATATAATAATGTATTATAAATATTCCCCAATATAATCATACAACATTCAATTTAGACGCCGAATGTAATGTGGTATATGGTTGAGGGAATACTAATATCCATGATAAATGAAACAGATAATTTAAGGGAAATTCAATTTCAATTATCATAAGAGATTGAATGTTTCGGGGGTACTAAAAAATAAATCATGTAACTGAATGTAAATACTATCCTTTTCCAAATTATCCATAAACATTCTTGAGTAAAATAAGGATTGGATCAATACAACGTATCCTATGTAGAATAAAATTAAGGGTTATAATTGATGAAGGGAAATATTATAAAAATAAATTTTAAAAAATAATTAAGGAAAATATATATATTTTATAATATTTTGAATTAAATTTTCTTTGAGAATATTCTTTTAAAATCATTTCATAAAAAATTATGCTTTTAAACATGCAATGTATGCTTATTTGGAATTACAGTGGGAAAATCTGTACATGTCGTAAAAGAAAATTTCTTTTGCAAATTAAAAACGTTTGAAAAATTCCATGTTCGAAAAGAGAAATGAATATTCCCTTGAAAACTTTGGTAAAAGGAAAAAATGGTAAAAATTTATTTACCAAGAAATTTTAAAAACATTTTATTAGATCTGGATTTTAGAAGAAAAAAACTTCTCTAACTAAAGATAGGAATTAATTAATGTTTTCTTACAAGAAATTATAAAACACCTTGAGTAACTATTAGTAAAAAAATGTTACGAATCCGTGAAATAGGTCATAAATAGAAAATGTATTGGAAAATTAAACTTTAAATTTAAAAATGGTTATATAAATTCTTTGAATGAAAATATCATTAATATAATATTAAATTTATTGTGGGGTAAAATAATATTTAAGCTTTCCAAAGTGTCCCATGCCACTTTGATAAATTCTCGATCATATACTTCTAAAGGAATAATATTGAAAGAATGTTTTAAATACCATGATGATAAATTAATATTTCATATAATATATAAAAATAGGAATTAGATACACCACTCAAGAGAAGTAAGTGGTGAACATGACATTTATCCCACAGATGTAAAAAAGTGAGATGGAAATCGATAATCAGGCATTTACAATTAGGTGAAAGTATTTTAAATTATTGAATAAAAATAATATGTTTATTATTTATATAATTGAAAACTTTTTTCATTTTTATTAACACATTTATTTCATTATTGAATTATTTTATACAACTACCTAAGCAATTATGTTTACCTCTGTTGTTTTGACCAAATTGAGATTATGTGTGAAAAACACCATTGGTAGGTCGTCTATGTTCAAATTGTTCAATACCTAAACATATCCATAATTTTAATCATGAAATAATTATAATATTTATGAATAAATTTTACTTTTAAAACCAATAATCAAATATTGTTATGTAAAATGAATTATTGATACAATCATGGAGACAGTAGGTCATACATAGAAATGATCAACACTCATTTTTCAATGATCATTTTTTAACAAAGGTAAGTAAAATTATATATTCCCATAATGATAATTATATCACAAATATAATTTTAATTATTCATATATAATTATATATATAATATTTTTATTTAAAAAGAATCGCATCGTGCCTTGGAGAAGGTAATCCACATATCAAGGGACAACATTATCACTTCGTAAGTGCGTCAATGGGTAATAATGAAATTGATGTATATTATATTTAGATAAATTTAATTATATACTGAATATAATATTTATGTTTATATGTCTCATATTATTAAGTAAAACTATATTTTATATGATCCATGTATAGTGTGAATGAATCTCATTTCTTTGAGGGGGCGGTAATCCTCATTTACACAAATGATGTTATTTTATTTACACCAAATGGAATGTATAAGGGTGTGTTTTGGAAAATAATTAAATAAGAATAAATATATAATAAATAAAAATAATTAAATATATAAATATATTTTCCAACATAATATCCACCATGAGAGGTAGTAATGGAAAACTGAATAATCATCATTTTTTGAGGTAGTAGTTCTTCGTACAGAGAAAAAATATATCAAAAACCCATTAGATGGATGTGTATGTAAGTGTAGGTATAACCACTAATATAAAAAAAATCAAAATATTTATTATACTGGTATTATTATATTAACATGTTTGATATTATTTTAGGTGGTGGAAAAGAAAATCAAAAAAAGAGATCATTGGAAATAATTATCTTAAAAACCAAAAAACACATTTTGATTTATACCAAAGGACATGAATGGATGTATTTATGCCTAAATGAAGGAATAAATATATATTTTAGGTATTTTTAAATCTATTTGGGATGAAATGTTCTATGCCTTAGTGGATTCATATGAGTGAAGAGTAGTTGTGTCCTTTTATAGTGAAGTAGGAGTGCCACTCTTGTAATAATTTTTAAAAGGAATTCCAATAATATTTTTAATGTCGAAAATGCATCCAAAATTGTATACATTTTGAGACGATATTGAATAGGGTAGTTATATTTCCATACAATAGCTCTTGCAAATGTGTATAGGTCGTTTTGGACTATAATATTAAGCTTTAAAACCTTATTAATCATGATTTAACCTTAATCATTGTGATTCAGTTTAATCAATTTCACTAATATTTTCAATCAAAATCAAAATTGGTCTTATTAAAAATAAAAAATTACTTTGATTCCAAATAAGGAATATATTTTTCAAATTTATAATCATATAGGTAGGTGAAATTGATATAAAATTAATCATGTATGTGAGATGACAGTGTGGAATTTTTAAGTAAAATCATCTAAAAGATTGCTATGTTTTTAATGTCAATTTCAAAGTGAAATTGATTAAAATGAACTAAAATTGTTTAATTTATTAAAATATTATCTAATTAATCTTTAAATCAAATTTAAAATATGAATTATCATTAAAAATATATTAGATAAAATAGATGTTTTGAACTAAAATTCTTTATTTTTAGTTGTTCATTAAAAAATGATATGTTTCTGAAAAATATAAAAAATAAACATCACCTAAATTTTATGTTTATTATTAAAATATGAATTTTATTTTGACATATTAAATAAAATAAAGTTTCAAAATTATTATTTTAATTGGGTTCTCCATTATAAGAGAGTAAAATTTCCATTATAAAAACATAGGTTCATATGAGTAAAATTATGTTTGGTCTTATCTAATTCCCATAAAACCTAATGGATGAATATAAAAAATATTTCATGAATATATAAAATATATATTTCATTAAAATTATTCAAAATTTATAATTATTTATTTTGATTAATATAAAAAACCATTATAGTTATAAAAAATTATTTTTAATATCCAATTGTATCTTCTTTTTGTTCCTCCATTATTGGTAACCAATGATTTCACTTTATATTTATATAATAAAGATAGTTTTATAAGTTACTTGTTAATATTTATAAACATAAAAATAATTTTTTTTATTCCATATCATATTAAATAATAATATTTTATTAATACAATATTATTTAGTGAAAATCAGTCATGCATGTAACGCAATCTATCGAGGAAGGTATTTATCGAATGTAAAACAAGCTAACATAGTGTTTCATGAACTAAAATATATAGAATATATTATATATATTTTTTATATTTTAATGTATCAGGTAAATATATTCACTTTTACCACTTAGTTTTCATGTCATAAACAGAATTTAATACAACGTTGTACATTAGAATTTAGGGGTGTTACATTCTCCAAAGATTAATTAAATTAAATCCTCACAAATCATACTATATATTGGTTTTAAATTTCATATATTGAAAAACCACATCCTGGGAAGGTTTTTGGAAGACATGCTCTAGAAAAGAAATAATGGGATTTAAATAGGTCACATGGAGTAAAATAAAAAAGGTCTCTAAATAATAGAACATTAGTAGAAATTAGAGATACATACTTTTTGGAAAGGAATAAATATTGAAATAGATTTGTTGAGGTCATAAATAATAATAAATTTATTGATAAATATAATGTTTATGCCCTCAAATCCATAAATCTTTGATGATTTATAAGACTTTCTAGTAAATAGAAATTGATATATTAGGACAAAATTTTATTTTTAAGTAATTTTCTTAAAGTGGGGTAATTAATTTTATACAGAAGGAAATACGGAAACTTACATACTTTATATATATCAATAAACAAAATTTAATCATTGTTTTTTATTGGTTTTTTAATTCATCCAAAAGTAATTTTTGATGCCTAAAGAATTAAAATAATTTTAAAAGGATTTTAAGGGACACAAAAAAGTTATAGGTATTACTATTTTCTATATATATATATTCAAAAACTAAAATGGATAATAGAAAAATATCTAATAATGAAAAATTATGCTTTTCATTCATTATTCACATTTTTGTAGAAATAATTACTAAAAAATGAAAAAATTAAAAGGGAATATCATAGATTAGTGGTTGGTATGAAACCCTTATCACTCTCTGGTCATTGGTGCATGCCCCATGGTTTAGACATACTTGATTAGTTCTCACCTGACTTACATGTTTTTCTTCTCTAAAACCATATTAATATTATTTCTAAAATAACTATGATTGAAATCCTTGGAATTTAATCATTAAATAGACTCTTAACTATAGCATTCATTACATCCTCAATACATAAGTATTTCATCCATTGATTTCCACAAAATTCATTCTTTGGTATACATTTTATCCATAATATCATTTGTAGAATTTCAAAATCATAACACATTACATTCAAATAAAAAAACATATGTTTAACCAATGATATTTATTTTCATTGTCTATTCAAATTATTCATAATGGTTTGAAATGAAAACGTGAATTATCTTATATATATCCCCCGAGAGTTTCATACCATATGTACATTAAGTCATGTTGTCATGTACTATGATACACCAAGTAAGGCTCAAATCATATTGTCAGAGTTATTATTTATAGGTACATCTATTCTAGAACCAATTCCACTAATAGTATCTAGATATGGTTTTTTTTCATGGAAATACCACATAATATCTACCATTAAAAAATTAAAGGATGTTTATCATTACATATATAAAAATTATTCCTTAGGGTTATGTTATATTGCTTATTTTTTTCCTAAATCTAGTTCAAATGGTTTCTACTAATCCTCACTATAATACCAAATATAGTGACCTGATCTGAGAAATATTATAGCTGGATTATTCTATAAATTACATTGGCATGATGAAAATGAATCAATCCCTGAAAAACCATCGAGTGTATTAGTCTTGGTAAACAAGAGAAATACATTAGTCTAGTGTTACATAAGAATACACTAATTATAAAATATATTGGTAATTATTTCTAAATAAATAATTATTAGGATAACTCTAATCTATCTATCAAATCACTACATATATCATTGTATAATTATTATATTCCTAGGGAAATAAAAATAATAACAGTGAGCTAAAATTCTCAGTAAGGGAAAAAATATAGTTGAATTTATAATGAATCAATGCGAGTAGTAAATATGGAAAGGTAAATAATTGAACACACATTCCACGTAATCAATAAACTAATTGAAATTTTGTAAATAGTATAGAATGTTAATAACTAGAAACACATTCCATTCAAACAACCACATAAGGAAAAAATAAATATTTCATGGTATAAAGATAAACAACGTTCCATCTAAATATCTAAAAATTAAATGTTTTAATAGATATGTCGACAAAAAATATCATTGATTAATAATTACTCAATCTAAATTAAGGTAATTATTTTTAAAATAGACTTCATATCTAATTCACAGAAAAATATATATCATAAATAAATTTAATAATGTGTTCTAAAACTTGGGATATAGACCAATTTAATTTAAACGACTTATTTTTATCATGAGAACTTGACTAGAAATTGAGGAGCTATATAAATTCTAGGATCCTCCCTTCATTTCTTGCCCAAAGAATTCATCATATTGAATAATTGATATAATAAATAATATGACTTATCAAATATTAGTATTGAGAAAATTATTCATAATTTTTAATATTTACCCAAATAATCATATAATTTTTAATGTAAACACCATTTGTAAAATGGTATACATTTTTGGTAATTGTATAATCAATGATAAATGAAATGGATAAATTAGTGTAAATTCAATGTTTAATGTTCAAATGAGATTTAATATTTCAAGGGGACTAACAAATAAATAAATAAAGTGAATATTAATAAAATACATTTCCTAATATATCATAAACGATCCAGTGGAATAATATGGTTGGTATCAATTTAATGAATCCTAAGTTGAATTAAATAATAGGGTTTTTTCATTAATGAATGGAAATATTATAATATTATCATTTAAAACATTTGTGAGGAAAATATCCTTTGGTTTTGAAAAACCTTTTGAAAAAACCCTTTTGTTGAGAGTCAATTTGAAAACAAATTTCTTCAATATTTATCCTCTTAAAGATGAAAAAGTTTCATTAATTCAATAATGTCTGGTAAATCAAAAATATTATTAAATAAAATTAATTTTTCATAGTGAAAATGTTAGAAAAAGTCCTTGTTTGGAAAATGTTAATAAGATTCTTTTAAATAAACAAGTAAAAGGTAAAAGGTTAAAAATTATATTTACTAATCATTTTAAAATCAGATTCCAAAATATTTTATTAATATATGGCTATTAGAAGAATATTGGTCCTAAAAATAATGAGTGGATTGTTTTTACAGTTCTTGTTAAAACATTTTCTGAAACTTGATAAGAAGAAGAGTTAAAAATTGGGAAAAATAATTGAAAGAGTTCATGATTAACAAAAAAAAGACTAAAATTAAATTTCTTATTGAAACATGGTTATATAATTTCATCGAACAAAAATTCTATTGATACATCATTAATGTTTTTCATTATAAAAATAATCTTTAAACATTAAAATGTTTCTCATTCTACATTGAGGCATTATAAATCATAATACTCATAAATAAATAGTATTAAATGAATGTTTTTAATATCATAAAGAATCATTAATTCATCAAATAATATATTAATATGGATAATAGATACATTAGATAATAAAATTAAGTGGTGAACATTACATTTATCTCACCGAAGTAAAAAATGATATTTAAATCCCTTACATTGTGATTACTTTGGAGTGAACATCCCTTATATTCTTGTATAATAATATTATTTTAATTAAATCAATTAATAATAAACTATTTAATGTTTATCATGGAATTTATTTCACTTATTAAAATGTTTTATAAAATAACATAAACAATTACGTTTACATAAGTTTTTTTGACCAAATACGAATTGTGTGTTAAAAAAATTGGTAGGTCAATGATGGTCAAATGTTTCATTACATAAACTTATAAAGAATAATTATCATGAAATAATTATCTTATTTATACATAAATTATTATTTTAAAATGAAAAATTAAATTTTTTTTGTGAGAAACTAATAACATTACAATCACGGAGACGGTGGGCCATACGTAGGAATTTGTAATTCTCTCATTTCTCAATGACCATTTGGGAAATAAGGTTAGTAGAATTATATCATTTCATAATGATAATTATATATTTAATAAAATATTATTTAGTCATATATACATAAAAACACAATTTCTTAAATTTCAGATAAATCAGATCGTATCAATGAGGTGGTACTCCATGTGTCCATGAACGACGTTATGACTGTTTAAGTTCATGAAAGGTTTATAAAGAAATTGATTTATATTATATATCCAGTAAAGGTAATTATAAAATGAATTTCATATATAGATTTTTTATGTCTCATTTTTTTATTAATACCATTACTTATCTAATCCATGTATAGTGTGAACAAATCTAATCACTTTGAGGGGGTGGAATCCCACACTTCCACAAACGATGTTACCATATTTACAAAAAATAGAATATATATAAGGGTATGTGTTGAAAAACAAATTACATAATATTAAATTCATAATTAATATAATATATAATATATATAAATTTGCATTCCATTATAATTTCCTCACTGATATGTGTTAAAGAAAACTAAACAATTTTCATTTCATGTGGTAGTAGTTCGTTGTACAAGGAAACAATGTATTGGTTTCCCATTAGATTGAAGTGTGTGTATGTGTAGGTAAAATACATAATATAAAAATCTATAATTCTTTTTATAAATCTTTTTTATTGTATAAATTCGGAAAAAATAATATTTTATGTTGTTGAAATTTAAATTAAATACAACAGATTAGTGGAATGTGTTGCCTTAAAAATCGAGTCACTCCTTTTGGTTTATACCATATGGTTTCCTTGGAAGAATATATAACCAAGTGAAAGATTGAATGTAAAGGTGATGTATTTATAGAACATATTATGGAATATAATTTTTAACATTTATTGTTTGAGAGGTGGGAGTAATTGAGATAAGGTTTTTCCTTTTTTACTGATGTAGGGGTAACACTCTTGTAATATTTGGACAAAATAATTCCATGTATGTTTTTAATGATTAAAATCAAACCAATAATGGACCAATATAGATCCAAGATAGAATAGGGTGGATATATGAACATTTAATTTTTCTATAACCATTATATAGTTTTTTTTTCCTTCAAGTAAAGGTTCAATCCCCTTATTAGTCATTATATAACCATAATTGTTGTTATGAGTTTTAATCACTTTCACTAATATTTTTGTTAAAAAACGTTTGTCATATCAGATATTAAAAATTATTCTCAATAAAAATAAGGAATCAATATTCCAAATTATAATCATATAATTATATCAAATAGATTTAATGTTAATCACGTAGGTGGGATGACAATGGTTCTTTTTGAAGTAAAAACGTCTAAAAGAAGGATATGTTTTATAGTCAACATCAATGTGATATTGATTTGAATTACCAAAATTGGATTAATAAATAATAATATGGTGTAATTGATGATTAAAAAAAATTTAATTTATGATTTATCTTTATAAATAATTTAGTTAAAAAGTAGTTTTGAACTAAAATTCAGTATTTTTAACCATTCATTAAAAATGATATGTTTCAGAAAAATATCAAAAATTCACCCTAAACTAATTCTGAAAATTAAATTACTAATATTATGTTTATTTTAACATATTAAATTAATTAATTTGTCAAATTATAAGATAAAATGGGTTATCAAAAAATAGGTAAAATTTCCTTTATTAAAATATCGTTTTTTAGTGAAATTGGGTTTGTTCTTATCTGATTCCTATAAAACCTCAGGGATTTATATAAAAAAATGTTTTATTTAATATATAACATATATATTTCACTAAATGATGAAATAATTTTAATTAACTATGTTTATTAATATGAAACTCATATGGAAGCATAACAAAAATAATATTTCTTCCTATATCCAATTGTTTCTTATTTTCATTTATAATTAATTGGTTACTAATGATTATATTTTATATTTATATTAACCATAAATTTTTTGAAAAAAATTTATAATATTCGTAAATTCTATCCTAATGCATAGGTTATATCATATTATATTAAATAATAATAATTTAATAATACATTTTTATTCAGTGGAACTCTGTCTTGCGTGTAACGTATGCTATCGAGAAAGGTCACTCTTGCATGTAACTCATGATATCTCAGTGTTGCATGATGTAAAAACTATAAAATATATTATATTTACTTATTAATATAATTTATTAGTTTAATATAATCAATTTTCACACTAGGCTTTTTATGTCTTAAACACTATTTTATATAAGGTTGTACTTTTGAATTTTGGGGTGTAGTAATAAAAATAAGGAATATGTTTCAGGTATGGTAAATTAATTAATTTTTATGTTTTATTTTCTATTATAATTATAAAATGGGAATCAAAATTATATCTACTTTTCCAAAACCTCAAAACCTTATATTCTTATAGTATAAAACCAATTGTATCTATGTCAATGTAATAAAGTAATGTACTTGCTTCCGACTACAAAAATTGGGCTCATTACATGGATTTATTATTTCAAAATTTATTAAAAAATAATTATCAAAGGATTTTAAATTATTTTAATTATTTGAAAACATTCCCAAAGATACCATGTTCATGATGATGGGATTAGTCACGCGTAAATTTTTTACATTATTCTATGTTTCTCACTAGATTTTGGATTATTCATTATGTCTCCTAATATTTTTGATATAATCTAATGTATAACAGTATTTATAAAGTGTTCATTGAAAAATTAGTTGGAAATCTATTAATTAATTTACTCTATGTTGGGATTACCCTCCTAGAATGAATAATGATGTTGGAGCTACAACACCAACTGAAACATTTGAAATGATAACCATATTGGTACAACTGACTAAGGTTATGACCAGTAACACATAAAATATGGAGAAACATACTGATCCACAACATGATGTAATAACTTTTGAATTATTTATGTTTTATTAAACACTATTATTCAATGGGACTACAGATCCATTTTCCAGATTATTGGATAAAATTATTAGAGAAAACATTTCTATATCTAATTAGTAATAAAAAAGATATGGAAGTATTATAAGTTTACCATATAATTAAAGAAAAAGATAAAAGGTGATCATTTTCTCAAAAAACTAATGATAATGGATATATATATATATATCATGGAATATAATAACTTTAATAAACATTTCAAGGAAATATATTTCACTCAAGATAAGAGAGAATATATATTGATAATATTTTTTATTATGAGACAAAAAGATGAAGAAAATGTTCATATGTATAAATCTATCATTAAAAGGTAATCACAGAATGGTAAAAACATTATAGGAAATTCAAAGAGATCGATTTAATATCTCACTGATGGGATTAAGACAATATTTAAAAGGGAATTACAATCCCAATCCTTGTGATATACAAGGACATAATGTCATGTGATATAAAGATAAAGAAATAATTCTCTATGTATTATGGCTTCAAATGGATGAAAGGAAATAATAGAAATGAAAATAAATATATAAAAATGAGGGTGAAGGGAAATAATGATTATCTAACATTGAATAATTTTGGAATGAAACAACAATAGGATTATATAATAGGAATGTGTTTTCTTAGGGGTGGATAGAAGGGAAAATAGATTCAAGAATGAAGGGGTATGATAGAATCCTAAAACGTTAATTGTTTCAATAGTATGGCGATAAGAAACTACAACAACCAATTCTCAATCTGTAAATAAAATATAAATCAAAAGAAGTTAAGGGATCAAGGTCAATATTATTCTATTAATAATGCCTATTATGGATGATTTGTGTTCATGGGTACATGGAATCAATATTTATATTATAAAGGTATTTTTTACGAATGGTATCTTGGTTATATGAATCATAAAACATATAATCATTGCAATGTGGTGTTTTTATATATGGATTTCAGGACACATATTCAATGGTACCAAGAAAAGTGATTCATTTTAAAGTTGATATTTTTGGAGAATACATGATTAACAGAGTATAAATCTTAATAAATTCTATATGCATAGATAATAATGATTATAGAATTATTGTGGGATAGTTTTGGTGACATTAAAATTAGTGACTGATTTATTTGTTTGTGTTATATTTGATGGACTTTACTACATGTTTTTATTTATAGAATTGAATTGATAATATTATATATTTATTATTGGAAGAATTTAATTTTTTTATGGTTTTATGGTGTTCATGTTATTCACATATTTTTATAGTGACATTAAGATCCATATTATTTTTTATAGGAAATATAATAATGATTTAGTGTCCTTCATCCAAAATATATGGTATTTGAATTTTTTTCTAATATATTTTGGATGATTTTTAAGGGTAACTATGAATTTAATTGATTATTTTTAATTTTTATGTTATTGGAAAATTATTTCTAACGATTTTGGTTTTAGAAAATATTAGAGGGGGGACTTGTCATTCCATTAGGGATTATATAACATGTTAAAATTTACTTTCTGTGATTTATGAATTTAAAATTCATCATGAATAGTCACTGTTTGGAGAAAATCAAGAAATTAAAGTGTAAATTGATTAATGGATGAAAATATTTTTTATATTTAAGTATATTTCATTATTTCTTTAATTTAGATAGTAAAGGAATTAATACACTATAGAAAAAGATATAAATATAAATTGTTATCCTTGTACCTTAATTTTTTATGAGTCAATATTATTTTTATCTTTAGTAGATTTATTGTTTTGTTGTTATTAACCTTGTCTAAATGGACTACTTTTTTATGATCAATGATATCCATCACGATCTAAAATTATTTACACTTTTTTTGTTCCCATATCTTTACATCCAAAAATGATTTCCAATTTGGAAACCTAATTATGTGTCATTCTAGAATTCCATTTATTATACCTTTCACATTTATAAAGAAATGTTTTTATTTATCCATCCATGGTGTGTTTTGTCAAAAAATTGTATTTTTAAATGTAAACCCCTTAATTTCTGAGATCAATATAAAATTGAGAGGACAAATATTTTTATGTTGTCATAATGTGATGAAAAGGTCTTTTTAGATAGATAATTAAGTTATAATAAATATATTAAATAAAACAATGATGATAGATAATAATTTAACACCAAAATATTCAAAAAATAATTACATTTTAAATAAATTCAAAATATTCGATAGCTCGACAAGCACTCCACACTAGGTTTAAATGAAACATGATAATTATGGATATATTATTATTTAATATTTCATCATTATAACCTATCTGTCATGATTGAGGTTATAAATTGGACAAACATATTTATGAAAATATATTTTTAAAACATTTTCATTAGTTATCCATTTATTATAATGAATTATAAAACACATTTGAAAAAAAAAATCTAAAGAGTTTACATTCTGAAATGATGTTTCACCATGCCAAAGAGAATGTACCCAAGTGGTAAAGGCCCCTTCATGGCATCGAGAAGACCTAGGATCGAATCCCGGAGGGGAAGAATATTTAGGTTACTGGAGAAGTACTGTAGTAGGGCACTGTAGTTGTAATATAGTAGCATCAAAACTATATCAGAGGTGAAACTATAGTAGTAAAAATAATGTAGAGGGGGAGGAACTATAGGAGGAACTATATCAGTAAAGATACTGGAGAAGGTACAATAACATCATGTGTAATATAGATGTACTATTCACTGAAGGGCCCTTTGGGCCAAAAATTTGGATTTTAATCCCTGTATTCAGGTGAATTTTCCTTGGGCCATCATGATATATAACGGGTCTCCCACTACAAAGACAAAAAATAGGTATTTGGTTTAATAATAAAATGAGGCTTCGACCCCAACTTTTAAAAAATGATGTTTCATCATGTTCGAAGAAACTGTTTTAAAATTAATTGTTACAACTTTTATAAGATTTCACTGAAATTTTAGGTTTGTTTTTGAAATCACTATATCATTATTATCTAATAATGAGTGATTGGTATTTTTTTGAAATGTTTATATTTTTTATGAATACTAATAAATAGTAATTTTTTTACAAAAATACCTTTTCTTGTAAAGAATTTACAACTCCAAATTTTTTAATAAATATATAAAAATAATAATTATATAAATTCTATTGTAATAAATCATGTTTATGTTATTTTAATCAATTATATGTTTTTTATGAATTTTTTTTAAATATTTTTCAATTGTTTTGATGGAAAAAACTATTTTTTCGTCACGTATATGGGTTCAATCATAAACAGGATTATGATAAATATATAAAATATAATTAGAGACATGTATCAATATTTGGAAGCAGAATAATTTATAGTCTCTTATAAGGTTGACATGATTAATTAAATTTATTAATTATAAAATTTCTAAAAAATAATTACCATGGTTAATGTGGAAAAATAATTATTAATTGTATGAAAAGAAAATAAGCATAAAAAATGACCTAAAATATGTCTAAAAGCAATTTTATCACTGTGTTTCAAAATTGTAACCTATGTGGATATATAGTGTAAATTTTTTTATTCTTTATGAATATGAAGAACAAGTGTATTAGTTTAGTTTTTTCAAATATTTCAGGTATTCCGTCTATAACAGTTCTAAAGGGAAACCACTCTCTTCCCATGCTCACACTTAAAAAATCAGCCAAGAACATCTCAAATATATTAGTTAATTACCACCCAAATCCTAATGAATTATTTTTTAGGAATCCCTCTTCTGATGGGATTTGATATAATCATGACTAGGCTCTCTAAAAAAGATGTAATATTCTAAAAACTATGTATTTATTTTATTTATACTTACACGACTGTAAAATCTCATTAAAATAATATAATGTATTAAAAAAATATATCCCATATATATGTCTAATCATATTATTTTCCTAATACAGATCCATCTATATTTCCATCAAATGGGAAAAGAAACTATTGATCGCAAGTAGGAAGTACTATCATTACGTGGAGTGATGTAATTAATTTTCCATTACTAAATTTTATGAATATATGTCATGATTTATTCAAAATATTTAAATTATATTTATTAAATTTTTATACATTAGTAAATATTATATCACATATATAATCTTAAAATGCATTCCATGGGGGATATGATAATGTTGCTTATTTGTGTAAAGGACTACCACCTCATGATGTGATGTGATTTGTTTTTCCCTTACTCATTACATGGAAGGTAGTATAGATAATGTCAATGAATATATGTTATAGTTTTAAACTAATCTTATTTATTGAAATATAATAAAATTTAGATATTTTTACCCACCCATCCATTAGAAAATAATAATGTCGCTTGTGGGTATATGTTTACTACGGCCTCCACATAGCATTGTGAAATGTTTTTCATTAAATTTTTTAACGAATTACAATAAAGATATAATATATTAATATAACATTAAAATGTCATATAGTACTTATTTTTTAATAGTGGTATACTATTTATTTTCCTTTTATTAAATATTTGGTGAATATAGAGACAGTGTTACTACATATGTATGGTCTACCTTCTATAAGAATAGGGTAATACATTTTAAATAATTTAAATTTAATTATTAATATTAATATATATATATAATGAAAATATTTTTTATTTATATTTTTTTAAATTCTAGAGATGATTTTACCATTATCAATGTAAATGGATATAAATTACCAATCCAAAATATACATGAAAAATTAAACAATTATCACCCCAAATAGTGATTTTAGAAAATAATTGTTAATAAAAGGGTCATAAAAGACTATTAAACTCATATATTGTATAAAATATATGTATATGGATCCAGTGTAAATTTATAAAATGAAAAAAAGTTATATGATGATAAATCCCATACATCGTAAGGGATGTGTAAGATAAGTAGTAACCTAACTAGATTTATATTCATTGGATAATAAATCACCATAGTTGATTATACATTTTCAAGATTATGTGTGAAATGAAATTTGGAAATTTTGTGATGTATTTTCAATTATCATTTTGATAATGTACACTTCTTTATTGATAATATCCTGATTTATTAAATCCCACATCAACGGTATGATAATTGTAAAGGATTTCATCCCAATTTCCATTTCATTGAGATATATGTGGTAATATATATATATATATATATTCACTTTTATATGGAATATATACAACCCCATTGGTGTATGTAACATGAATTAAATTAAATTAATGATTCTTAATGTTTTAAATCATTTTTATTATTTCAGGGGTTATAATTAAAATGTTACTGAAGTGGTAAAAATTTATTTTGTAATGTCATCATCTTTTAGGATTTATTTTAATATTTTTGATGAATTTTTAACATTTATCCATCATAATATCAATTAATTATAATAACTATACATAAATTTAGAATATATTGGATACGATTATTGTATTAACCATACAAAATTTCTATATATAGTGTCTACGTAGAATGTTGTTTAATTAACTAAGGATATTTTGATAAATCAATATTATTTACTCAATACGAATCTTTTCTTCTAAGGAATATTATTCCTGAATTACCATGATTATTCTATATATGAGGAATGATTCATACATGAATTAGTGAATGTGTTATGGATTTATATATCACATAATTACATTAGTTATATCATGAGTATAATTAGTAAGTAAGCATAAAATGTGTGTTTACCCATAGTTTTTAAATTTTTAGAAAAATGTTTTTAAAATTAGAGTTATGAATATTCTTGAGTATATGATGTATAATTAGTAAAAATTTTGATCAATGAAAATGTATTTATTATTTTAATCCATGAAATGTTTTCATTTATATTATATCTTGATGTATTTCAATATAATTTTATTAATTAAATGTAATTCATGATTAGTTATTTAGCTTCCCATATTGAATATATATCTTCGATTCATGATATATTCTTATGTACACATTTCATCATTGATCATTAGATCTTACTCGTACATTATTTTTCATTTCTCCCAGGATATCAGGATGTGTTTTATGATTGATATTTAGTGTTATGTTAGAGTAAATAATTAAGTAGTTAAAGAAAATAATATGTTGTATTTTATACAATAAATTGTAATGTCAGATTACAGTATGTATCTAGTATATTAAAACTAATTTACAATTCAATCCTTTGTTAAATGAGTCATTTAATCTTATTGCATTATAATCAACAAACTATCGATTATAGTATACTAGGGTGATGTTCATTACCTAAAATCCTTATGAATTTTTTAAAATTTAAATTCGAATATATTAAGCGACAAGACAAGATATGGAATTCTAAATAAAATCAATAACATGAATGATCTGCTGAAATATAGTTATGGGAAGTGTATATTAACAACATAATGAAAGAAAACAATTATACATAAAAGATCAAAATGTATGATAATTTAGATGATAAAACTCATTCCTTTCAATCATTACCTTCATGAATTCTCATTAAAATATAATATAATAAACTTAAACATCAATATCACTTATTTATTAAATTTATTAAAATTGATGAAATTTTATAATCTTCAACTATTATCACCCTCTATAAGTTTTTATGTACATATTGTTTATGATCATCGCCATAAGTTATTAATTTTTTTATTAATGTTCTATAATGGAATTTTTTTTCTTTTATTTATTTATAGAACGTTACTAATTCCCTTATTATACATGTTTTTAGAGTCATTTTGTTTGAATGATTTATGAATTCCAATTTTCATTTTGTTTATGTTTGGGTTAGGGTTTGGGAAAATGAATTCTATGACAAGCTTGTTTCATGTAATTTATGGATATCAGCATGTGACATTATTTTAAAGGTTAATTATAATGTTAATTCTAAATAATCATAATCATGAAATATATTACTCTTCAATATCTTATATATTTATAAAATATATTTTTAATTACCATCCATGTAATGTGGGGATGATAAAAGAAGCACCCCAACCATTGATTTATTAGTCTGAACATACATATGGTTGATAGATTATGAAGATAATTATTAATCATTCTAAAATTATAATTATTTCATAAATATTATATTATTTCATGAAATATATTTTAATTAGTATCTATTTAAAGGGGAAAGAAAAATATAAATTCGTCCCTGGAGGATGTAATTCATACATACACATTAGCGATGGATTCATTTTCATAAGGGTTGGGAGTAATTTTGATACAGATTATTTCATAAAAATAGTAACCTCTCTGTAGAATAATGATAGATAAATAATTATATATTTTAGTTAAAATAGATTTTCATTAGGATAAGAAGAATTAATTTTTTATAATTAGGCGATGATTAAGTGTTTTTATTTTGATCCTTTGGATACCACCTTGCTCAGTCATCAAATTTTATTTTACTGTGAAAATCACTTTTAGAACATGAG
Source organism: Viscum album (assembly GCA_963277665.1). Classification (NCBI taxonomy): domain Eukaryota; kingdom Viridiplantae; phylum Streptophyta; class Magnoliopsida; order Santalales; family Viscaceae; genus Viscum; species Viscum album. Next base: position 1,275,092,419 of record OY728141.1, on the reverse strand, counting down.
GGATATAATTGGGAGGATGGTTTTTTTTACTTTTTTGGTACCAAAAATCAAGCGGTGTGGGTATAATTGGGATGGAAAATTATTGATTTAATATGTTAGATTGGTTTAACATTTAAAATTCCTATAAAATTATTTAAATTTCATTTTTTGATTCAATGGAATGTCTATAAAAACATTAATATAATAGCTTTATGGAAACGATTAGAGAAAAATATTTCTCTATAAATAATTTGGTGACATTTTTTTGTATGGATTAAATCATTTAAAATTATTAAAACTTTTTTATCATAAATTTTATTTCCATAGTAACTCCGTTTTTATCCTTAGACAAAATACATTTTATCTACTTTTTTACAATTTTAGTTAATATAAATATGATGATTTCGATCATGAATAAAATTTAAAAGATTTAGAATATGTAGTGTTTAAATACTTGTTTTAATAAATGTTTTTTAATGAAATATATTATTTCTTGACATAATTTATTTAGTATGAAAAATTTTAATCATAGGAATTAGATTTAACATTATATTTTATATATAAACTTCTACTTATTAAATATAGAATTGAAAAAAAGTAATTAATAAACTTCTACGTCATTAATTTAAACATAATATGTTATAACCGTCATGCTATTTTACATAATTCACATTAAAATAAACCATTTTGGAAAAAACAACAAATTACATCATATGTTAATATTTTTTTATTTTGAAAAAAATGATGTTTTATTTTACATGTTAATAAAAAAAATTATAATTAATTATTTTAATGGATTGATGATATTTAATGGAATTAATTTTTATTAATAGATATGTAAATTTCTAAAATATTAACTTTTAATCATCCCATTTCTAATAGAATAAAATTATTTTAATTCAAATATTTTATTATTCTTTATTATACCTTATTTATTCATGAAAAAATAATATATTTATTTTCCTAAAGTAAGCAATTCATCATGCATGAATTTTTATTCATTAAATACATTTTATGGATATAATGAATTAACACTAATTAGATGCTTAGTAAAAAAATGGTAGATGTTAATTTATATTCTTCTGTATATTTTCAAAAAAAATATATTAATATGATTATTTATTGATGATTTATTTTATTAATATAAAAATACACAACTATTTTTCAAAATTCTTCTATCCAAAAATATTTCATTTATATTGAATAATCATATCCAATAAATATTAAAATTTAACTATTTATATTATTAAAAATTAATTAAACCTATCTAATGAAACGAAAATATTTATTTTAATTGTATCATATCATTCATTAGTAATATAATTTTAATACATAAAAATATTTCATAATAATATATTTTAGTTAAATATTACAAAAATTTGTATTGTTTTTATTATTATTTCTGAAATATATTTTTTATTCTGTAAATATGATTAATCAACATGATCATATAAATTAGATACAGATTATCCAATAAATTTATTTAAAACGAACATATTCTCAATGATCATATATCATATTTCCATTTTAGTAACACTAAGATTTTTCCATATATATAGGCTGGCTAAACTCATTCATTCCACTCTATCTTTTTTTACTCACACTTTTTATTCCACATAATTCACTCACCTTTCATAATATTATTTCCAAATAAATTTTTTTTTCTACAAAATGAAATCCCCATGGTTGAAGACAATATAGGGGAACTCCATGTAATGATGATAATATTAATGTATTTTTAATTTCTCAATTCAATTTTTGAACTTCTATATAAAGTATTCAACAATGGAACATAACACATGATTTCATGAAATTTAATTTTAATGTTTTATCCTAATATAATATATCATTGTTTGGTTTATTTTTTTGTTGCATGCGACACACAATATTCAACATAGAATCTATGTAATCATAAGTTAATTATTAAATTTAATTGAATTATATTATCCACTAGCCATAAATAAATTAGTTCCTCACATTTTCAATTATCATTCATGTAATGTGTTACTATATTTAGGTACTCATAAACCCACCTTATTGATCATGGTTTAATTGGGGGTTTTTAGAGGTGGTTTTAGGTAAAAATTTGAAAACACCTCAATTTTCTATCCAATGCACAGTCCATGAATGGTTTTCCCACACTGTGAGCCCACCCATGGATTAACATGAAATACCAAATAGTGGGGGTTTTCATAGTGGGTTCACAGGTTTACTAACCATGCATCAGCCAATGAGAAACTCTTCACCCAACCAGATGGGCATATTGTTAGTGTGCGTAAATTGCAAAACCATACGGCCCCGCCTAGCATATCATGCAATTTGTATTTTTTATTCTAAATTTTTCATTAAAAAAATACCCAAACCCTTATTTCCCCACTAACATGACCTTTTGTCAGAATATGTTTATTTTTAAGGTAGAAAGAGGTCATAAGGAACCCATTTTTCACTCATAATTTTATTCTGACGTAGATTGAGTCTTGAAGAGCGTGTCTCACTTCTACTTAGGTAGGTGTTATTCCCCCTATTTCTTCCCTATGATCCGTATTGGTCTCCACCTCATATCTTTTCTGATTATCTCATTGCCAATAGTTCTAAAATATTTTTTTGGATCATTAATATAGGTTTTATTCTGTTATATTTGTTTCTGAAATTATTCGTTGGAAATTCTCATTATGGGAATTTTGATACGTAATATCTATGATTAGTTTGGTCATTCAAACTATGTATGGACAATTAAATAATACATGAATTTATTGATGGTTGGAATTTCACTAAATTCAATTGTAAAAACCCATTTTTCAAAAAATTAGGATTTTGTTTTTCATAGTGTGTAAATTTTCGGTGAAACTCGCAATTCCAATTGAATATAAAATTATGGTGTGATTTGAAATTGATGGAACTGTGAAATTAAATTGTGAAATTAGTAGTTGCAATAAATGGATTAAAATGGTTTGATAATAACCATGTTTGTATTTATTATGAAAAATGTTTGAATTGATTAAATCCTTTTTTTAAATGAAATTTTCATAAATAAAACTATAAAAGGTGAAATAGTATTTTGATTAGATTTAAAATAATTTTCCCAATGTTTATTGATTTTTTGGGAACATGATATACATGGTAGTTAGTGTGTTATTTGAAAAAAACCCAACTACGATGGTAATTCCCTAATAATGAATTGAAAATTTACAACACTAGAAAACATAGTTCAACAAACCTTATCCTCGATGGGATTTTAGTTTGTTCTCTTTGACCAGTTTCTGAGGAATGCGTGTACACATAATATTGTGGTGAATTATATCAGTGTTTGAGGAATCCATAATATAGAACTATCGTACCTGTTAGAATTTGATCGAATTACTCATTCTTTATTATTTTGATATTTATTACATTTTTTTAAAAAATTATTTATATAAAATGTTTACATAATCTATATTATTAAATGTTACCATCAATTGAATTGAAATGAATGTTTGTTTTTTATATGTACATGTACAAACAAAACTATTTTATTTTAAATCCAAGGCACGATTTGGTTTGTTGATTATTTGAATATTACATGGAACACTTCTTGTGATAGTGTTGGGTTTTTTCTCACAACCCAACTTCTTCATCATACATTTGTAAATTTTTTTATTTTAGGATTGAGTAAGGAGAAGGTTCCAACTAGAGGTGGGAGTTTTTGTTGATCTTCTTGTCTTGTGGAACCATGTCCATTAGGTGAATGGGTAGTTAAAATGTTTTCATTATGGTACTTTTTCGTTGAATATTTGTTTATATAACTGTTTGGATGTTGGTACATTTCTCCGTATGAAATTTTATTTTCATAATAATGACTTTTATCTATATATTTCTTGTTTATGTTGTCGAATGGTTCCCACTATTATCTTTTATTATGACAGATTCAAGTCACTAACACTTGGGGATTGTGAATGTTCTTCAAGCTTTGTCAACCCTATCATAGGTATCAGGGTACTAGGGTATATGGGATGTTTTGGAAAAATGTGGATTAATAGGTGGTTATGAATCTTTTTATTATTTTACTATGATGTTTGAGTAATCATTAATGGACATATGATATATTGATGAGTGAGTGCCTAGAATTATCTCACCAAAGAAAACCATATGTCTCTATAGGTTGGTGGTGAAGGTTATCTTGGTTATTAGTTCTACACATTTCCTTATTTTTTATTAGTATAGTATGAAATCCAAATCTGGCTTATCTATCTAATAAGATTAATTTCATTATTTCAATTATTTTAGTTTTGTTCTGTATATCACTTTGATACATTCAATGTTTTTTGATGATATTATGTGGCATCTTATCTATCAGAGTTCATGTGAATCTGATCCAAGAGGTTTTTGGTGATGAACCAAATTAGTAAAATCATATTACGGACCCAAATATGGTTGTGGATATTGTGTTTATTGTCCATGATCTAGGAAATATACATTTGTCTATTCCCAATAATGATTATATCTATGGAAACTCAGTGGGATGAGTCTCAAAATTATGCTCAAGAGTTCTTTTTCCAAATTCCTCCAACGATCTAGGGTTCAAATGATCAACAATATGTCTGGTATTGGTTGATGAGGATTTATCTTTTGATTTTGTTCTTTGAAATTAATTATTCAATAATGGTGAAATGATTCAATTATAATCATAATGTACCTTAATGAAAATGGTAGGACATGATGGTTATGAAGAAAAATAATTAGTGATATGAGTTGAAGGACATCATGGTTTTTTTCATCATCTAGTATGATACATATTTTATGATGTTAGATAAGGATTAATAATTTTTTGAGATTGAGCAAGCCGAATAGGCAGGGAAATAATATCACAATTGCATTATGGAGATAGTGTATTTTTCAGTAGAGATTTCAGTGAATAAAAATATGAAGACACTATTGACAGATACTGGACATTGATAATATATTATTTATCATGTGTTTTTTCCAAATAACTTCTCTTATATTGTGTAATTGGATAGATCATTGTTGAATGATCTGGTTCTGGCTAGTATATTAGTTTTTTTTTTTGGATTTTAATCTTCTCACAGTAGCATTTTTTGTGTGTTCCTATAAAGAAAATCAGAAATGTGATGATTTTCGTGATGATTCTTGATATAAGGTTTCATAGATACCTCCATAAGTGCTAGGAATAAGCCCTTTTATTTTTGACCAGTGTGAGAAAAATGGGCACTAAAAACGAGTTTTCATTGAGGAACCAAATATATGTCATTCTTAAGGATACTAAAGTCACTTGAAGATGTTATATCATGATTATTCATTTCCATGTTCTTTCATGGGATCATAAATTCCTAACAGTAATACGGTGAAATCATATTCTCAGGAAAAAAGGGGTTTAGAATATAGGAATTCAGAACAAAGCTTATGTAGGTAGTGGAAGAGTCTCTAGATGATATAGATATGGGTCCAATGACTATGAGGAGTTCCATAATTAATTACTAATCATTAGTTTCTTATTTATTTGAAACTAGTGAATATAATTAATTCATTTTTACACATACTATAAATCTACTCAAACAAACAATTTGGATTTTATCTTATGTAATGGATATTAATAAAACCCACAGAATAATTAGAGTGTAGGGTATTCATAGTCCTTTGTGATTGTTCTCTTTACTGGAGATTGATTTAACATTGACTTTTCGTGTTCCTAACATGAAATATCTTGAAATAAAATTCATTATGGATTGGATTATTTCTAATAAATCTTGAATTGATTGTTATGTTCTACTGGTCAGTTTTACTGCACTGGATGCGGTGTTCCATATCAATAATGAATAATGGGTCCAAATGTTGAGTAGAGTAAAAACATCATATCCAAATATGGAAAAGTAATACCCTTGTTACATTTTTATATGGATATATAATATTTGATTTATGATCTCCCTCTAATTTTTTTTGAGTTCCCTGATGTTTTTCCATGTCAATTCTATGGTTTTCCACTGTAATGGGTGGTAGATTTTTCTCTAAATTTATAATCTACTACTCAGTTGATATCTATTACCACATCTCGCATGGAACCATATTAAATGAAATAGTTGAAGTATAAGCTAGTTTATCTATTATGGAATGTCTTTATACTCCCATGAGTGTAACCATGGGAGGTTCATGTTCTCTTTTATATGAAATATAATGGGTCACATATATTTTGATTAGATTAACATAAATACTATCGATTAATGATAAAGAAAAAGTATCAATTACAATATATTGATGATATAATTGACGTACCGGAAGGGGATACGTGGTTATTTAATATTTAATATAGATATTATTACCTAAAGTATACAATAAAATATTCAGACATTAAAAAAACTTCCTATCATAAAAGGTGTGTAAATTATGTGTACATTGTCATTCTATTTGGCCTAACTAGTGATTTTAAAATATTCATGTCTTTGAATAATAAGATCATCCTTGATTATCATGATACATGTGTGGTGGTCTACTTGGAAGATTTATTTGTTTAATATATGTTTAAAGAGGATCATTTTCATCATATGACAGTGGATAAAGTTTTTTTTTGAAATCACTAATGTTAATCTAGGCTATTGAAATGTAATTTGTGGATACAATAAGTGATGTTATTGGGAAACATGGGGTCATAACCTATTAATATAGGTTAATCTATTAAGTAGAAAATTTTATGACATGGGAGAAACCATGGAATGTTTTTTATATTGATATATTTTTGGGTTTATCTAGATATTATCACATGTTTTTAAATAATTTAATTTAGTTGGCTTCACTAATGACTACATTAACTCGGAATGGAGTGATATTTTCATGCAAAGAAAAATATCAAATGACTTGTTTTTTATATAAAACATATTTTGTTTACTATACAAACATTGAATCTTCCACAGGCCTGGCAGGGTTATGTGATCTTCAATGGTGCATCTAGTTTAGGTTTCAGTTTTGTTCTTATGTAGGGCGATGACATCATTATCTATGGCTCTCATCTTCTTAGGAAACATGAGTTTAATTATCTGACATGTTACCTTTAATTTTTATATTTCATTCATTAAAATAATATTTTATAGAATTCACATTATAGATATAGGGTTATCGTGTATTATAACCACAAGAGATTAAGTTATATCCTCTCTCAAAAAGAGTTGTATCTCCTTCAGAGGTGTTGGGTTGATTTCATATAGTATATTGACTTCGGAATTGTGATGCCAAGGGAAAAGGATTGCCCGTCTCTGATGATTGGAGTTGGAAACATCCGACCTCGACCATAAACTTATCATATGAATAGTGTAACATCATTGGACTTTTTTTAGAGTTTCTTATAGAAGTTTGGGAATAAGTGGATGTGTATTTTAATGCCAATGTTTAGTTGACCTCCACCCTTCTCGAGATGATTAATTGGGAACATTATCTTTTAGATGGATTTTGTCACATTAGTGACTATCGTTATGGTTAGTAGACATTTTCTGAGTGTTCATTTTCCATTGGGGATATACTATTATTTCAAAATCATTTTATTTTTTTTTTCTGCGACGAGAGATTATATGATAGGTGATTTTGAAAATTCTCGATGGGATGTACACATGGGAACCATCAAATATTCTACAATATACGGGGATGATTCGGGTGGCCATCTATGAGACACGATATTGATGATTTTCTCTATCATTTCAATATGTACCATCAGGTCATGACCAAGAACCTAACACCTTTGGGTATTCTTTAACAACATACATTGTTGAATAGTATGTGATATGATATCTATATAGACTATGTTGTTTGTTTTTCACATACCAACATAAAAAAGAATGTGTTTTGGTTTTTGATCAATTAGATGACTAATTTGGTTCACTTCTTATTAATTTTTTAGGTAACCAATGATGAGGAGGTAGGAAATATATTTTTTATATGTGTGGTTCATTTTAATAGATATACCAATATAATAATATCTTATAGTGACCCTCATATTACTTCTCCTGTTTGGAGATACCATTATAAGGCATGAGGATCTCATGTTCATTTGTGTATGAAAGACGATTTGTAGTCTGATGGGCAGACAGAGAGATCAATATGGATCATTGATGATATGATTAGGACATACATTTTAAACATTAGAGGCTATTCATATTACAATTTTATACTTGACTAGTTTTCTTATAAAAATAGTTTTTTCCATTATTTGGATAGCTCCTTTTGAATGCTTATATAGAAGGCCATGTATATATCAATTGTGTTGGTTAAAGATCAGTGAATGTTCATTGGTCTGACCATGATTGGATTAAGTGAATTTTGTAGATATGTATTTTATTCATCATTGAATATTTATGTGATAGAGATTATATATGAATTATATTGATTTTCCCATAGACTATTGTAAATTTTAGTTAGTGACCAAATGTTCATTTAATGCTTCACCTAATTTGGGACATCGATGCTTCCAGAAGAAATAGAAGATTGATCCACATTTTAATCATTGGATGTTATTTAGTAGGTGTTAAATTTGACTCATCAATTTTCACATCCACTAAAAATGAAATTGATAAATAATTGGTTCCATGTGTTACATCTACGAATATATCTTTTGGATCAATCTTAGGTTTTGATCTGGAGTGAGCTCAATATTAAGCCTGATTTTTGTATGGTTGTTCATTTGGATAGGAAACATTATTTTGAAACCATGGTAATTTTTTGGTTTAAAATACATTTGGTTTTCATGTTATGAAGGTATGGTTTTGTTACTAATGAGACTTAGGATAAAGAAAAACTAGTGAGGGAGAAGTGGCCTCAACTTTTGGATATGTAAAATTATTTATAGGCAGTCTGGGATCAAAATGTTTATATTTTGGGGGTGTTGTAACCTCCTGTTACAATTTTAAGGTACACATAACCACTCTTTTTTATCTAGAATTACATAGCACTTATTTGTAGTGGTTTTTGGATGAAGTTTCAATATTTTGGATTTTTACGGGTAGTGCATGGTTAGCGAATGGTTTACCCAAAATGTGCACCCACCTAAGAAAAGCTAGGAATGCCCAGATTGTGGGTCTATTCATAGATATTCATAGTATTAAATAACTAGGTTACCATATATTATAAATTATGCATCCCATTAGTGGGGTGAACAATTTGAAAACTCGTGTGACCCTTCCCAGCTAAACATGTTTATGATTTTTTTATTCTCAAAACTTTTTTAAAAATTAACGGACCTCTATTTCTTCACCTAAAAAACCTAACTCACCATATATTGATTTCCAAGGTTGATTGGGCTCTGAAGGGACATGTTTCCCTCATCTTAACCTATTTTTATGTGGATTGAATCATAGAAAATGAATATAGATTACACTCAGTTAAGATTTTATCACATATTTATTCACTCTTTCCCTCTTTTCCTCTCCTCTTTATGGTTTTTGGATCATATTTGGATTTATGGTTCTAATAACCATTTTGGATCTTTAATCTAAATTTAATTCCTTTTCCTCTATTATTAAAGTCATTAATTATACATTCCTGTTGCGGGTGTTGTGATATACCACCTACCTGTTTTGGAATGTTGTTCTTTCTATGTTTGGACAATTGTACAACTATTCAAATGATTGATTTTCAAATTTATTTAATGTTAATTTTGAACAATATATTTGATGAAATTTTTTTTTTAATTGATGTGTATATTTTGGGAAAACCCCCCAACTCTAATGGAAATAGAAATTGTGGTGATATTTGAAATTGATGGAATTGGGAAATTGATTTCGGAAAGTAATTTATGAAAATTGAATTTTTGATAAATAGATTTAGACGATTTTATAATAAATATTTTAATTTTTATTTTGAAAAATGAATGAATTGATAAAAATCCCTTGTTTTTTTCATAATGTAAATTGCGATAATAAAAATTGAAAATGGGAAATCGAATTTAAAATTGTTTTGAAAAAATGTTACTAGTTTTGAATTAATATTTCACCATATAAAAGAATTCTTAGTTAGTATGTGTTTTCGTTCACACAATCTTGGATGGGAATTTCCTAGAAACATATTGATTTTTTACACTACTTATAACACCTCAACCCAATGAACAACTACAGCAGTAGAAAGACTGGTGGGTCACAAGGCCTCCGGAACATCTCCCTACATGCTAGAGGCTTCCACCATATATAAATGTTCTTAGGAGGTGATAGTGTGTAGAAAATACCCTCTTAGAAAATCATAAAATATGTATATCAAAATAGGAAACAATATTCAATAGTCGATATAGTTTAAATAACTAAAACACAATAGAAGGAAAATTACATAATAACATAGTAAATAGTCATAAAATTCCAATTTATACAACACAGTCATGTGTAGCTGATGATCCATAATAAAATAATAGACGAAAGAACATTATATAAGATATTTGGTAGTACATAAACAGAAAATAAAAATAAAATATCCAACTGTGATCTCCTTGAGCATCTCGAGCTCCAGCTCTGTCCTTGGTCATATCTGCTGGGTACACGAACACATTAATAAGAAGGGACCAAGGTCATACAAACATAATTTTTAATCCATTATTAATTGTATTGGATAAGGGTATTAGATAAAATATCATTTAGCAGGAACCCAGTACATGTAGCCCAATCCATTTCATGCAATATTAAATTATTTAATGTTCGTGTATAAGGAAACATGTAATGGAATTATGAAATAAATAACTTGACCACTCATGTTTTGACAGAACACTAGATGTATGTACCTGATTCAGCTAATTATTAGAAAGAATGTACGAACATTCACTATGTATATATATATATATATTAGTAGTATTTATCTATATTATAAATTATAAATTGATTCCCCCTATATGATACAATTATGTGTCGATTCCTAATGTCTATATATCTACAATAATAATGTAGAGTGGACCGTTATGTAACACACAAATTTCCATCAAAAATCTAATAGTCCAAAAAACAATACAATAATACTACAGATTCACTACATCTCGGTAGAGTGAGAGATTCCACATTACAACACTCGGTATGGAGTGTGTGTTCCATGGCCACACTCTAAGATGGAACATGGAACTCAAAATCCCATATCCCATATGGTAGTAGTGGTGGTACTTTTCATACTCAACACTGGTGAAATAAAGTTTGATTACCCTTCTAAATCATTACCCCTTTCCATAAAAAACAACCTCAATACAGGTGTGTAATATGTATAATTTCAATGGGGAATTACCTCCCATCATGTTAATTTTACATAGACCATCTATAGAGAAATTAGGTATATTCATTAACTACGTAATACTAAAGGCATAACCACTTACTCATTTTTAATTAAACATCAATAAAGGTAGGGTCATATATATAATTCGATTCATTAGGAAAAGAACTCTTAGGCATTTAATTATCCATATTCAATTCCATTTAAAACAATAAAATTTAAATATGTAATTTTATAAAGAATAAGAAGAAAGTATAGTTTAACCATCTTATATGATTGAAACCCATTTAATTCATTTAACAAAGTCTTATGGTTATATAAATTAAACAAATACTTTCATCATGGAAGACCATTCCAACCAAAACATTCCATCAAATATTAAAAAATGCAGAAAATGGATTTATAGAGGATGGAAGGCACATAAGAGGCGCTATGGATAATTTGGAATTTACCACCTTGAGAAAATCCATTATTGAAACATGTAAATCACATAAGAGGTGTCTGATTTCATTAGTAATATATATATGAGTGGCTCATTCCGTTCAATTGAAAGGTGAAAATGGTTCATGAAAAATTTTAGTTAAGGAAAATTAATTTAATAATGTGAATGATGGACCTATAAAAAACATGACATATCCCAAAAAAATCATCAATGAATAAGGGAACACAGATCAAGAAAATTAAGCAAGTCTAATATAACTAATCACTCTTTTTATTCAAGAAGACATCACACAATAATAGTTGATTTTTATTCTGAAATGATTACATTGTAAATAAAAAATTAATTTAATAACATTTAAAATCATATTTCAAAAAAATAATTTACCACTAATTAAATTCATGGAAATTGAGAAAAATCATTATTATGGCATTCTAAAATATATATTGGAAATGGGAATAGATCCTACCTCACGAAGTTGATGAAGACAAATACATTGGAAGATGATGTTTTTGTCAATAACTACTCAAATATTCTTCTTATCCCCACCCGAAATATTCAAATTTTCAAATACAAAATGTCACATATCCCATATGACCATATTCTCATGGCCATGAATATGTTCTACAGGATCCTTCGATACATCCTTATATGAATACACCCATTTCCACTAACAATTATATGCGTTTTTATATATATACATAATCAAGCTAAGGATCATATTTATATATTCACATCTAAGGGAGTATATACATATAGATATGGAACCTACATATATATAATCCATCATATTCATTCATAGTAAGTCACCTTTTTCTCTGGAGATTCCCTCCCTCCTCATAGATGAACAAAACTCATTAAAAATAATTATAAGGATTCAAGAACACTAAAAGATCACAAAATTAATTTGGTTATAAAATCCAATGGATAAAAACTATACCTCATATGGAGTTATAAAACCAAAATGAACTAAACCACTACAACATTTGTGGATGATACCGAAACACACCCAATGAGAACCTGAGAGACCCATTAATTTCCTTAGAAACAACATGATCAAAAAATATTAGCCTGATTGAAACCATATTTTTCAAAACAAAATGGAATAGGGAAATGGAAGGAAGGGGAAAATGTAATAAAAGGAGGGTAAAGGGATCCAGATACCATGCCATAAAGGATCGAAGTGAAATTTAAGAGATATCCGGGTTGAAAAAGTGCACCATAGTAGATCTGGGGAGAGGGGGTCGTGCAAGGCCAAGGGCTCTATGGGATGAGTGGGTCTTAATGAATATGAAGGGGGGTAGTGTTAGTTTTTTTTTAATTTTATATTTTAATTTAATTTCTAAATGAAAATACACCACCAATGTTTTGGGTCACACGTTTGGAGAAACTTTTCACTAACTGGGTGCCCTCAACTGGGTACATGGAACACTATACACAGTCAACCCACATGGTTTAGAAAACCATGATCCACTATGTGTTGAATAGTGTTTAAGTACATCCCATTTTATGTTAAATGTGTGTGAAATGAGAATATTTTGGTAAATTGTGTGTAGACCATGTGATCATTTTGTTTCTTTAAATAAGGCTGCACTATTTTCTATAGTGCAGCACACGGTTTTAGACAACCCATGGACCTCTATCTAACCCTCTAAAACTATTTTTTTTTGAATTTTGACACTCCTAAAACTCAATGAGACATCTGAGAAACCCCTCGGGCCTTCATCCATGTCTAGAAACAATATTTTCAAGTGTGACAAATCTCATAATTATATTCAAAATATTTTTGTGAAAATTATCCCTTCCAGTAAATGTTAAAAATAAAATTCCTATATATATTCATAAGGTTAAAAAACACAATATGTTATGACATTCCCACCGTATAACATCTCATCCAAGAGAATCTTTTTGGAATAATGTAATCATCACCCAACAAACAATGGTCATGAATCGTTATTAAAATGATCATGTTGCCTTTACAAACACTCAACACACCTATGAGAACCATTTAGGAACATGAAACCTATGTCGTCAAAACACGATCCAATGTTCATTCTCACACCAAATAATTATGATTGAACTTACCCATGATAATTTTGATATTGAAAAAAAACATATTCATTTCATTAATAATATGTTCAATGTTGTTTCCCACATTAGGCTTCAACATTAAAGAGCGATAATTCTGAGCCATAACACTACCCACCATCATAATTTCCTTAAAAAAACACCTCAAATTGTTGTAGCAATGCTTCTGGTTTTAATTTTTTAATATTGAAAACACAACACATATGATCCCATAAAAGAGAACTCACAAAGAGAAATGGTGGAATCCCCCCATAACGCTTGATGCCTTGTCGATCTGACTATCATGTAAAAAACCTTGTTGACACAAACAAAACTCACCCCCTCTTGACTATATTCCCAAAAACAATTTTTGATTACCATTAAAAATAATCAATAATTAAATAATTCAAGAAACTATGCCTGACTAGTCTCAAAAAAGGATCGTCTTAGACAACCGCCATATAACAATAGAACTATAACACCTCCTTCTAAGGCATTCTGCCTTTACAATAGTAACATGTACTAGATTCCATAACCAACTTTTTTTGATCTTTCTCGATAAAATAATCACCAAAAAATTCCAATTATCATACCTCAAGATAATCAAGTGGTAACATAGATCTGATGTACAAGAATCCTCACCCATGAATAGTATCCCTTTGGTCAAAAATAAGTATGGGAAAAACATGGATTCAATGAACTAGATTTCAAGAACATACATAAGGTAGTCCATAGTGATAAATTTTATATGGAAGATTGGAAAAAAGCTAAAACATCTAAATAAGATCATTGACTTTTCCTAAGGCCTTATATTCCTAGCGGCCAATTTAAAGGAAAAAATAGACAGCGCACTATTATCGATCCATGTCATTTCTACTTGGGATCCCATTCCTCACTAACGACATCCAATGACTCGATAATAACAACATATCTAGTTTGCAACACTGATAATACCTCCCAAGCAAGACCAACATCTTTTAAAACTTGATCTCGGTTTGTGATGGACACCATATTATTTCTTCTTGGAAGACATCAAGATAGGGAAACGATAATAATTTATAATGAAATGGTAAGAGGATTTAATGGATTCCATTCAATAATACCCAATTACTGGAAGAAGTTATGGACAAACCACATCTCATCGACTTCTTTTGAGAGAATCTTGGCATCACCTACTAACACACCATAAAAAATAGATCACGAGTCTTCACCACTTAATGAATTATTTGACCATTTAATCCTAATTAATGATGTCTATCCAAGACCAATGACACATTTTCAATGGTTTTGTTCCAATACAATCATATCAATTTCATGCTATTTAGAAAGCATAAACATTATTTAAAACATGAAATCCTCGATGGCTTTCAAAATTGGCTGGCCATTTTCAAATGTAGTTCATTCCTATGTTCCTCCTATATGGAAGGACCCATTTACACAAAAATTGATGTGAAACTCCCACCTTATTATTTTCATAATCATCAAGATAAATGATAATGTAGATTCTCATAGGAATTATAGATCATATTTACCTTAAATTCTTGTCTGACACTCCATGTCATGATCGATATATCTGAGTATTTAGAATGAAAACCCAAAATTGACCAACAAATGTGTCAAAACAGATTGTTTATATAAATTCATCCTATGTTTGGGATGAAATTTATTCTTTAACTAATTGTTAATTGTATTTGTATATAAATTGATAGTGTGCATAACAACCTGAGGCTCAATGATTAAACTAAACTCAACCAGTTTGTTTTATCATTTAGAAACTCGACCGGTGTCACATATATCAACACATTTACCCCATGGTTTGAGAGATGACAGTAACACCATCGATGCTATATATATGATTTCATCACAACAAATTTGATAATTATGTATTCCAGACAAGTGATTTATATTACAGTCATACAACACCATACCACCATTCAGTTTGATAACAAAAAACCATGTCATACACCAATGAGTAAAAGAAAGCGTCAAGTGACATACTATATAGATAACCTTCCTTGAGGCATGTCTAACCAGCTGAAAATAATCATTTCTCGATGCTAAAACCCCTAACCACACCATGGAAAACATGACCACACATATGTCCAAGGGTTTTATTTTTAATTAAAGAGAGATATTATGGACAATGACACCAAAATAGCACCGAGCGTCCGAAGCTCATGATATTTGCATGGAATTAAAACAAAAGGGTGCTACATACCATGACCCTATACATGATGAAAGCATAATCATTGACACAAGGGTGCTTCAGAAGCATAATCATTATCAATAAATTCACCAGCTCAAGATCTTACCATCTCAGTCACTAAAAAAATTAAAAAGACCTATAAAAAATTATCATGATACCATTCCAAGGAAACATAGAAGATTTTAAACTTTCTATACATGAGGGACTAAATAGATGACACCACACATGGTTTCATTATATGGCCACATCAATTATTCACATTTAATATTAAATAATTTTAAAAATTTAACTAATAATCAATACTATTTACAGTATTAATGAACCCGGTAAAAAATTAAGAAAAAATTAAGCCTCATAAGACAACCTTTTCTAATGATAAAAATATATTAGAATACAATAAAAAATAATGAAATTTATATTATAAATATTTTTTAATATAAAAATGGATAAGGCCACCACTGAGGTTCGTGTTATTACCACCTTGGAGATTCAATGTGAAACACAATAGTATTTCTCTAGTTATTAATGTTTCAAAACACCCACATTATGTAATATTATAAAATAAATGATGCAATTGACCTAATTGGGTCTAGTTGTGCTTTTAGGCAGTTAACCAATTCATTTCAAATTATTAATTGAATAATGCTTTAAATTTATATCCACTTAACAATATAATATGATAATATATATAATAGTCTAGTGGTATGAGTACCCATATACCAATTCATAAATCACCCATAAACATTACATGTAGAATTTTCATCACATTTAATCAAAATATGTGAAAATCAGCCAATGAATCCAATTACACATAATCATTTGAAGGATATAATATTATCATAATAAGTAAAACAAACTATTAATTTTTGTAAACACAAAATCATGGTATATAATCAGGGATGCAATATAGCATGATAAAACAAAAAACCAATCATGACATATAAATCATGCATGATAAAAAAAATTAAACAATGGAACATTAGAGCCATGCTAAAATCTTTCCTAAAATTGAACAAAACTAACCATGACATCACATTCAAGGAACACGATCTAAATTAGCATGAATCCAATATATGTAGCTACATGGCATGGAATATTCATGGAAAGAAAATTTCATTATGTGAATTGTGATTCATGTAATGATTCACCCTTGTCATACTATGATAGGTGAAAAATTGATTAAAATTCTATAAATCACCATTAGTGGAAAATACACTATTTCCCCAAGGTAAAATCATAGTCAACTCTAATATAAAAAAAATGAAAAACAATACCATCCATGGACACATCGTCATTTCCCTATGGTTGGGGTGATTGGTCCTAGAGAAGACTATTTTCCAACCACCAACACATTCCTAGTCTCATTTTACTAGAACAAAACATCAAGACAAAAGAAAAATTTATATTTGAATGCCACTTTGAATGCCCCAAACTGAATTTTCACTAATCTAGTAGGTAGATCTATGGGTCACAAGGGATGATGGATGTCTCTCCATATTCCATACTCTCCCAAATTGAAGTGAGGGTATCATGATGTGATAGTGGGGAGACAATACCCTATTATCTGAGTAACATAATGTAATAATTAATTACAAAAAAGATTGCAAAATCATATGATGTATAAAATAATGATAGTCTATCGGAATAAAATATTATAATAACAAAATAAAATAGAGGAAAACACAAGTTCATAAAAAAATTCATGTCTAGTTTATTATAAATAAATGAAAAATAGATGTACAACATGCCCCAAGATATATGGAATTGCAGAAATATTGAAAAGAAAAGAAAATATGCAAGGGATATATCCATGAGAATATCAAGATCCAGCTCAGTAATTTCCTCCTAACATGAGGAACATGAACATAACAATAAACTAGTTCAAAGGTCCTAAAATCATAATGTCCACTCAGGTACTAATGGTACCCGAGAAAGTTGTGAGATAAAATCTCATTAGCTAGGCACCCACAATGTCTATCCAGATATCTTTCATGTAATATAAATTATGGAAGAGTGAATTTATAAATAAATAAGTAAACAAATGATGAAATAAATAACTAGAATGCTCAGGATCCAAAAAAACATCCTACCACTCTAAGAAAATCGGCTCCCATCCGGAGGATATTCCTGAATTATAACTTTATATATATGAAGAATAAAAGCACACCTCTTCTCCTCCTAGGAGGTCGGTCGATGCCCTAATTTTGACGGTGGCCTTGGCATCCCCTCATCCTCCTAAGGAGGGGCCCCAATCTTAGGCTCTCGGCATTCGTCCTCATGTTTTCCGGCATGATGGTTTCCCTCGGTTTCCCTGCATCAACGTCTCTCTGAAGGTCCATGGAATTTTCAATGGCCATCCAGTGGTTCTGATCTCTCCACAAGAATTTCATGAAGCTTTCCCGCTGTTATCTACAGCTCTAGTCTCAAAATTCATTCGGTATTGACCTCGAGTGGAGTTGTTTGATAGATACATGAATGAGGAATGGGGCTTAAGTCAACGTGTGGTCATCAGTCTCCTGTGGCCACGGAAAATCCTCATTTTCATCGCTGATGAGGATGATCTGGCTCGGGATTGGTCCAGAGCTAGTCGATCCTTTCAATGTTTTCATTTCCATATCCTTTGTTGGTCATTTGATCTGCATATGAATCGCGACCCATCTTTTTTCGCAATTTGGATTCAGCTTCATGGGCTACCACTACATTTCCAGAACCTGTCTCTCCTCCGGTCTATTGGAAATTCCATCGGACACTTCCTGTATGCTGATCGGCAGACCGCTTCCTGGATGCACCCCATTGTTGCACGCATTTGTGTCAAAATGGACATTTCTCGGCCCCCTCCTAAGGTGGTATGGATTGTGATTGAGGGGGAATACATGTATGCGTAACCAGTGGTTTATGAGTCAAGGAAGATTTTTTGTTCCTACTATTCTAGGTAGGGAAACAGTCATTCTAAGTGTCAAAAAGGGTTTGGAAGGAGGGTTTGGTTGAACCTCCAATTCTGGCCAAAGGGACTTCAATGATCGAGGAAGTATGTCCTGGTCACGCTACTGATCTTGGCCGGGGAGGTGCTTCAGTTGCAGTTGTGAAAGGAGTTTCAAAGGCATGTGAACCTCTTGTTTCAGAGGTTTTTTCCCGGTTGTGCCATGACTTGGGTGGCATCTCTTTTCCAAGTAGCTCGGGTGAGGTCATGTTGGGGAGCGGGGTTCTGCATGAAGAGTTGCCTTAGCCCACAGATGCTGATCAGGACAACCAAAGGGAATAGTAGGTTGTTAAGGAAGTCCCTCGGGACCCTTCTGGTATATTATTAGAGGTCACTCCATCAGCAATTGAGGGAGCTATTTTGAAGGATGATATCAATGTTCTTGGCTCCAGTGATGATGCACAACGATTGGACTCGAGCAACAGCCCTAACCATATCTAATTCATGGGCTGTGGTCTGGAGAAAATAGAAATTTTAGTCAACCCTAAGCAGGTCCCGCGGGTATCCTCCTATTCTAAGAAGCTCAATGTAGGGGGGACTAATGGGATCTCTTAGAATCGTTTTGTAGTGCTGAATGAATATTACTGCAGTAAAAAGTAACCAATAGAGGGGGTACATGGACAAGACACTCATGTTGGATCAGAATCATTTCAAGAGGGAATTGTTGAGAATTCAGACCTTGATGAGTCCAAGGAACTTGCCTTAGAGGAGGGCTATTTTAGATCCTCTATACGGAAGGGAAAGAACAAAACCATGGATTATGACGACTTAATTTCAGACAATCAAAGGGAGTGCAGAAGGAAGGATTACTCCAAACTCCCTAGTCCTCCCATCACAGGATTTGTGTGCAGGGGAAAGATGCCACCAAAGGACTCTACAAAGGTTGGCTCCACAACCTGGAACATGCCCAATGCCCCTGTACAACATGATACATATGTCATCACCAAGTACATGGCTAGGTCATGATGTGTTGATGCATCTCCTACTCCTCCTACAGGTGATGTGAAACTTGGTGGTCAGGGGAAGCTGTGCAAAGAAGCTCCCAAATCTGATTCTCAGAGCCATATGACCTCTGTGATGGAAAATAGAGATTTAATCTTGCATTCGGATGAATAAATGGTTGAAGCTACTTTGGATATTAAGGAAGTGAAGATGATTAGACTGATTCAGGTGTCCACTACAAAGGAAAAAGGCGAGTGTGCTGATAAGCAGGCTTGCATCCTGCATAGAGGCCTCAACATTGGGATGATTAGCATGGAGGAATACAAGAAATCATGGGATAACATGGAACTTCATTTCGAGGGCACCCTGAAAGATCCCCCTGACACACAGGTGAATTATATTCCCTGGGTTCTGTTTATGGAAATGTTTTCCAAACAACACACTTTCTTCTTTAACAATTCTGTTGTGTCCTTTGGTCCTGAACCAATTGAATTGTGAGTGTTCCCACTTCCCCCCTTAAATTTTCTTTTGTGATTAATAAAACATTAATATTGGATGGGGGGATAAATATATATATAGTATTATATATATTATAAATTATAAATTGAATCCACCAATATGAGACATGAATTTTCTAATGCATAAGGGCCGTATTCATTAAATATGAGAGCTGGGTGCACTAGAGAATAACACAGAGACTTCCATCACTAGTCTAGCAAGCCTAAAATCTCCAATGTTATAGTATATAACCTAAATCCCTTTAGATTGAGGGATTCCATTTTGCATCACTCGGGGTTTATTGTGTATGTCCAATGAGAACAATATAGGTTAGAACATGGATCCCAAAAGCCCATCACCCATATGGTTGATGTGGTGTGATATGTCATACTCAACACTGATGAATGGTAGTGTGATAATCATTCTGTCTCATTACCCCATAAAATCAAAAAAAACTTCTAAAAATTATTGTTATTATTATAAAATAATGGTTCATTAATTCCCATCCATTTCATTTTACATTACCCATATGTATATGAGTGAATAATAATAATAATTACATAATAAATAAGGAATAACCTCTTATGAATTTAAAATTAATCCTTAATAATAGCATTTCCACATATATAATTTGACTCATGAGTAAGATACATGTCATTAATTTCATTATCCACATTCAATTCCATTAAAAATAGTACAATTGAGAGAATGTTTTTTATACTGAATTAGTAGAAGTCATGGTTTAACAATCCTATATGTCTCATGATCATTTAATTCATTTTAAAAACATCATAAAATTTTATTCACTCTATGAAGTTTGTCATCATGAAAATCCGTTCACTCTGAAACATATCATCTATATTAACAAAACAAGTTAACTAGATTTTAAGAGGCTAGGAGGCACATAGAAAGTGTAATCAATAATTCAGAATTTACATAAATTGGAAAATTTATTGTTGAAATTAGCCAATCTCTTAGGAGGTTTCTGATGCCATTGTTTAATTCGATAGAATTGGTTCATGCCATTCCCTTATAAGGTGATATGGTTATTTATAATATTTAATTAAAAAGACACTATTTAATAACATGAATAGATGTCTATGTAAAAGACCCTACACCCCCACAATATATCATATCATATGTAAAGACAATGATAGTAATCCAATAATGTCTAATATAACATATCACTATTTTTTTAAAGATTGTGAACCTCCATTGAGGGGTTTTATTACAAAATCTTGACATTGTTCATTAACAATTCGTTTAATAGGACTTAAACATTTATTCTAAAAATTTATTATGCACTGATTTAGAACAATGAATTTGAGAAAATAAAGAATTATAGAATGATAAAATATTAATTTGAAAAAAGAAATAGATCATACATCATGAAATATCCCAATACGAAAACTTTTTCTCATGATGTTTTTACCGTCAACTACTCGATGCTTCTACTTCCCACCAAAAAATATATTAAAAATAACATATATATAAGGATAAATAACCCCTATGCTCATATTATCTTATCCATTAATATATGAATGGGGATCCTTACAAACATGATCTTATGTATACATCCATTTCGAATAACACATGTATTCATTTTTAATTTATATACATATGTACACCAATCCATATATATATATATACAAACACATAGATGTGTGGATATACATATAATGAGTGAAAAAACATACATATATACATATATAATCCTACCTATGCATTCTTAATAAGTCTCCTTTGACTTTTGAAACTTGAAACTGCCTCACGGATGGCCAAGACACATTACAAAATCAAAAAGGGACTCAAAACCACTAAAATATCTAGAATGTAACATATCAAGATAAGGAATCATATTGCAAACCTAAATTTAATTGTTGTGGATATTTTAAATGAACCAAAACTCTTAATATTCTATATTAGATGCCAAAATATCCTCCATAGAAACCCATGGGATCTATTTCACACCATAAAAACAAGAGGAACATCAAAAATTGACACAATTGAAACTGTAGGATTCATAAGAATCTAATATGGTGATATAAATGAGGGAAAGTAGTGGTAAAATGAGAAGACATGAATATGATACCATAAATGAAAAAGTAAATGTGAAATCGGAAATAAATCTAGGTTTGAATGGTGTAGTAGAGAGGAGCCTCGGAGAGGGGGTCATATGATGCCGAGTTCACCATGGGAGGGTTGTGCATAATAGGATGGGGGAGGGGTAGTGTTAGGTTATTTATTTTATTTTAAAATAATTTAATTTAATTTAATTTTTAAATGAGAATATACAACACAAGGTTTGGCCCGCAT
This sequence comes from Viscum album, assembly GCA_963277665.1. NCBI lineage: Eukaryota > Viridiplantae > Streptophyta > Magnoliopsida > Santalales > Viscaceae > Viscum > Viscum album. The sequence goes on along the minus strand of OY728141.1, from coordinate 1,275,069,784 downwards.
GTTTTGGAATGTAGTGTCTTAACCATGCACCCTCTACTATGATCCTAAAGCACAATGCATGGGATGACCACACTTTTTTCAAAAATCACGCCCCATACATTTTTAAATAGTGTTTAGGTACTTTCAATTTCCCACTAAATGTTTGAGAAAGGAAAAAAGTTTGGTATATTAGGACCAATACATGAAACACATTCTATTCCACTAAAAAGGGTCGTACTATTTACAACAGAGGGATGCAATGTTTTAGACAAACCATGAACCTCTTGTAGACCTTCAAAAATTCTTTTATAAGGTACGTTTCTCCCAAAAATCAATTTTATATCCATGAAAATCCTTATGACATCACCAAATTCACCAAAAAAAACATTGATGTCTTCTAACTATTGTAATTACATTTTGAATATCAGTTTTAAAAACATCACACCTAGTAAATGTGAAAATCATAATTTCAAAAACATTTCATCTTGTTAAAAAAACATGGGGTGTTACAATACAAAACACACATAGTGAAGTGGAAATTATCCATGATGGGATTTTGATTATTCCTACTTGACCATCATCTGGGGTAAATTAATACAAATAATTATGTGATCACCTATATGAATGTGTGATGATCCCATAACCTAGAACAATCATACCTTTTCGAGGAAAACATTGTTTCTTATTTTTGATAGTATGGATATATATTTAATTATTTTTAATACTAATTTACCCATTCCAATGAATTTATATAAACTAATTTATATAAAACAATTATAGAATAAATTATTTGAGATGTTTATATAAATTTATATGAAAAGAATGTTTGTTTAAAATGATCACTTATAATACAATATATGTTTTATTTTGAATTCAAATAATGAATAATTTTATTTATTATATTATTAATATATATTACACATAGTGATACCCTAATAGGATTTTACATAGAACCCTGCCATTTCCTTTGGTATTTTGTATATTTCTTTCAGCCACATTTGAATAAGGGGAAGGACCTACTTTGAGGACCCACTTCGATGGTTCTAGATTATTCATTGTTGGTAATATATTTCTTTTCTAGACTCATAAGAGTATTTTTCCTTAGAAATTCATAGTTAACCATTAAAGGGTGGATGACCAATGGTTGTTCAATTATATGAAATGTGATTTTCATTTTTTAGTAATTATTATGGTGTCTATAGAGTTAAATAATACCAATGTCACATGAAATTACTTTAATAGAAAACTTTATATGAATTACATGATACACCTTCAACAAAAGATTATTTGGATAAAAAATTCATACATATTGAATTTTTCATTAATAATAAATCATCATATTATTTATTTAATAAACTCTTAAAATATCCTATATATAATAGATTTTATAGAATAAAACTCCAACAATATATAATGAACTATATTCTGGGTCTTAAATGTACCATAATTTTTATTATCCACTTATGTTATTTTCATATCATAGGGAATTCCATTTTCCATTGGTCATGATTTGATTATGATTATCATCTTAGATAGGCCATGAAATATTGAATTGACAAAGAAAATTCCCATGTTCCCCAATTTTTTGAAAATGACACATTACTGGTACATTAGAAAAATATTCACTTCCACACATATTTTTTTCATAACTAATTATTTTCCCTCATCTATATGGTACTCTATGTAATCGTTTAAAAATAACTTATATATCAATCGAGGCATTTACTTGGGTGCTTCTTCCCAAATTCTTCAAACATAGGTAATTGAATCTTCATTCATATTGGGTTATTCACTTGATCATCCATGAAAATACATCATTTTATTCTTTAATGTGTTTTGAAAATAAAAAAGGTTCAATTAATTAATCATAATTCATTATAAATTGAATTTTATAACAAAATTATTCCTTACCCAAAATCATATCTCGTTCGGTTTCTCACTATTTCCATCAAATCATTTCCCATAAAATATAATGCTACCTCATTATCTGTATTGTCTATACAAAATATAAATAAAATAATGATGAGGTATGAAATATTACATTATATAATAAATTGATTTCTATACAGAAAAAATAATTAACTCATAATTTTCATTTATAATAATGCTTCTGGATTGACATTTTTTACTCTAGGTTATCCCTGGTTTTTTCCAATTCCATACTCTAACACAAATATTTTAAAATACCTTATGATAGTTAATAATTTAAAAGTGGAATAACCAAATAATGCAAAAAAATTATATAATCAGGTTTTATATTGGGACACATTATCACTAATCTTGTGATGATTTGGTTTATACACAACCATATTTTTTAGTTTTACTTACCATAGGTTCACCTATGCTAGATCCAATATCTAAAATATTTTTCCATATAGTGATACCATTGATACTAAACACCATGATTTCCACTTTTCAATTTTATTATATGATAATATTTATAGATTAATCACTAGTGTTCGTCAATGGATTCCATTCATTAGCCATTTTATTGTAAATATAGTTTCTAAGATTTACCATAAAACTTTTTTAATAAAATACTATATTAGAACCAAATCCATTAACACAAATCCAATTTTTATTTTATTAAATAATTAAATTTTATAGAAGATACAAACATAATGTTTCTCATTTTAATTTTTTATTGGAATAATTTATGTGTGTATTTTGTCATATTATTGTTGAAACATTAAAAGAACACGTTATTATTTAATTAAAAATATATTATTATATTTAATTAGTCCATTAATTTATTTAGATATCACTTCTTAGTACAATAGAAAAAGAATAAAAATAAATGGTTGAATATAGATTATTAAAAAGGTTATGTATAGTTAAATAAATTTTGGATACAGAAAAAATACACAATATAATATAATGAATGAAAATTAACCATTCAATAACATGAGCATGAAAATTTTCCATTAATATTATAAAAATATAAATAATCACATGAATAGACATAACTAATTCCGTAGTTATGGAATGGATAATTCTGACCAACTAAATCTTCCTTTCATTACCTCATCCAGGGCACTAGACATACCATATTCCCTATAGCTAAAAAATATAAATATATTCAGCGATATATCTAATAGGTCTTTCAATTAATTATGACTGCAAAGAATACATTTTTCATACCCTGATTACCAAAACCAACAAATTCTTTATAACATCATGACTGTAGAAAGTCAAAAATTTTATCATTGTGATTAAATAATAGAATTTATCATACCATCAAATTCATAACGAAAACATCATATATAAACAATCTATAAATAATCAACATGACTTAGTATCAACTAAACATATATATTGGAATAAATTAAATATGGAATGTGAATATTTTCCCACAATATAATTGGAATAAAATGATCAAAATAAATATAGAGAAATTTAAAAGATTATATAATTTGAGAGTATCTAAAATGAAAAAAGAATAATTTTATATTGTTCATAAAGACATAAAAAACAAAAAAAATAAAAAAAAAATTATTCATAAAGAAGAAGGAATGCTCATTCAGTTTATGATACCCCATTAAGAAGAAATTTATAAAAAATGGCTATATAAATATCATTTAAGAAATATTGATTCATGGAGGGGATATTTTATTAATAAAACTAATAGAGATAGTAGGAATAATTAATTTTAATGGAAAAAGATATTAATTTACATCTATTCATAGGTCAGTGTTAATACAATATAAATTATTAATTCATATATAAATATAATTTTCAATAAGGAAATAATAAAAAACATTTTTTCAAACATTATCATTGAATAATAATCCTAAAAAAATTAATTTTAAAAATAAATTAATTCTTTTTCATCAAATGCGGACTATAATATAATGGATTTGATATAAATGGTATTTAAAAACACATTTTCAAAACCCACATCATTAAAATAGTAAAATGAATTATATTTTAATATTGTTATGGTAAAATAAATTTTATGAAGATATAATTATTATTATTTTGTAATATAATAATTTTAAACATTTTTATGAATATTAATATGGATATGGAGAAAAACAATCCTCAATCAAGAAGGGGTGAAATTGAAAAATATACACTTATGGTATAGTACTGTAAAAATTAGAACACATTGAAGAAATGTACATGACCTAGACATTTGAATAACATAATTTACATCATGAATAAGGGAAATATATTCATGGGGATTACATAAAAATTACATTATTAATAAAGGTGTTAAATATAGAAAATATCTTAATGAATGAAAATTGAAAAAAGAAAAACATTTCCCTTTACTCGAAACACTCATGAATGCTCTTTAAGATCAATTATAGAAAGTATAAAAAAATATATCATTTTAAATAAGTTTATACTTAAATAAAAGCTTTTTTAATACTATAATACAAATATATATATATATATATATATATATATATATTAGTTAGTAATAGATTATATTCATTAATGGATGATAATAATTTTAATTGATTCATTATTTTTTCTATATTGGCGATGTTGGTTTAGGATTATTAATACTATAATAATTTTTCATTAGTTGAACTTTTTTCATTATATCAATATTTGTTTTTCTATTATTCCTCTATACTATTGTATCATAATGAGGTTTCATGAACATTATATAAGAACATACCTTAAGAATGATACTTGAGAATGTTACAGGAAAATTATTTATGGTGACCCAAAAGAATATTTCTTTACCATGTTAGATTATTTGATATTATTATTAAATGTACATATATCATGATTTTTTTATTAAAAAAGTTATTTTGTTAAAAATATTATCAATTGAGAAATTTCCAATAATGAGTGATGAATAAGATTTTGATATTTTTTGTTCTATATGTAGGTTATCAGATACTAACCATGTATTGTAGTCTAAGAGACACAATCCATAGGACATAGATCTCCATGAATCAAAGGCTGAACATATTTGAATATATGAACATATAACATTTGTTTGAATATTCAATATATATAAAAAGGTATTAAGTACTTAAAGATTGAGTTTTTAATTCTAAGTAATGGAAACTCGTGATTTTTGTTACCTGCGTAAATATAATCAACCCATATCTATACATGTGTAAGTATTTTTTGATTTCGATATACAAGTATTATTATACACTAAACAATAGTTGATAAAGATAAAATGAAAAAAATATTCCTCAAATTGAGATACCATGGAGATGAGACAGTATGTATAAAGATCAAACTGTGAAATTTGAGAATTTATCATCAGTTAATGGATTGTAATAAAAATACATCATAAAATAAATGGGATATTAATAAGTCCATTATATATAAGATAACATGTTAAATATATCATATTGAATAAATCAATATATTTAACTAGAAAAATATTTCAATAAATTTGAAATTAATGATGGTCCATCAAAAATAAATTTCAATGATCCAATGATTATAGCTTTGGAACTATAATTTAGTTTCACAAGATAGATATTATTAAATAGTTTTATATGAAATAATTAAGTATGAAAACTATTATATGGATATAATTGATGATCAATGACCATTGAATGGTCATTTTCTTATCTTTCAAAATTGGAATTTTTATTTTCATACTCAATACTAGATAGTTGTAATCATGGTTTCTTTATAGAGAAAGATAGATATATTTTTCAGGGATGAAAATGATTTTCAAAAATATAAAAAATATATTGATTATCTTATGATCAAACATTTGAAAAGTGTGAAAAAAATATGAAGTAATGTGTAGTATAAATTTGGATAAAGATTTGTTTTTAAATGTAATATGCATGTAAAATAGTTTCTCAAGAGTTCGTAAACATATTTCAAATTTTTCATATATATATATATAGGTAAAATATGATATAAGAAATGGTAATATTCATGTTTTTACAGACAAAAAAATAACCATCTCATTTTTAGTTCATTATCAAGAAAAATCAATTGATGATTAAATTCAGGATGTCGAAATCAATTTGAAAATGATGTCATAAGGATTTATTTTTTTCAAAATAAACTACTCAGTCTAATATACTCCAAAAATGGATCCAAGTATACTTTTTAAAATATGGAAGACATAGTATCAAATATATGAGATAAACTCTAGAAAAATAGTAGGATAGAATAAATATAAATAGTTAATAGAAATTTAATCTCCCTTCACTAGGGCTCTGAATCTCCACTTCCGGTGAAGTTCCTAATCATGCACGCCATGGAAAGATTTTTTATCTCGTTCTAGTGCATTATTGTCTTTACACGTCTAAAATTGTGTTCATATAAAAATTTCTATTATTTATATATTTACCTTTTTCTTTTTAAAAATGATTTCTTCTACCCACAAAATATGCCAAACAATTTTTTCAGTCATCTCATCTATTTTAATTAATTAATTTCCCTTCTCTAAGAGATCATATATTATATAAATTCTCACCAACAAATAAATTCACATACAAAAAATAACTTTCTACCTAGATGGATAATTTAATACTCCAGTTATCATCATTAGTTATGATTTGGGTGTCAACATAAAAAAATTACCTACCAAGTGGTACCAAATCAAAAATTTACAAGCTCAACATTCTGTAAAAAATATTGAATGACTTTCTTGGTAATAGGTCCCCATTAACATAAACATAAACTTTTTTCCTCAAATTAATTAAAAGGTAAAGTAAAATATCATCATAATATATGATCATAAATCAGTTCGACATTAGAGATTATAGATTAGAAAAAAGAATATATCTATTATGAATTCAATGTATCAATCTATTTTATCAAACTAATAGAATTCATCTATCAATGAAGCCATAATCTAAACAATCGAGATATTGAGGAACCATTTTTATATCCCATATTCATCCAAAATAAGTAATGCACTACTGAAAAAACTGATTATTGTTCAATAAAATATTTATGCTCACACCATTGTATTAATAAAATCATATACATAACCTTTTCTATGTCATAATAAATTACCTAAGAACATCATCGAGAGCAATGGAAATATACACTATAATGCATATAAAATGGAGCTATATTCACCAAATATCATGGATGACTCCATAATTCTCATTCTTGTACACATTCATTGACAAGAAAAAGATCTCAATAATTTGAGTGGTTTAAACTACATTCATGAAATATCGGCCTCAGCCATCTGCATCTTCATTGAATTTGGTTAGTTCGTCTTCAAAAAATGAAGCATAAGACAGATTGGGGAAGTGACTTCTTTCTTGAATAATTTTAAAACATATGAAAATAAATATATAGAATTGATAATCGAGGAAAATAATTGAATAGAATTCATGATTCAACTCTTTCATCACACTTGGCTTCAATTAGCCTTCATCTAGAAATGACTCGATTCAAAATATTAATCTTCAGCCCCATTGTTTTCACCAAAATATTTTTAGTGTTGAACTCCCTTAGATTCATCATCTTTGGATATACATCCACAATTAAAATTGAATAACTGATTCAGTTTATCATATATTTTGTATAATCCATCACGGTGATCATGTATTTTAGTTCATCCTCATACAAGTTTATATCGGGAAGCCCTGACTCTAAATTGTAATATAGTGTGTGTAGGATATTTCTACAGTTATATTTCGTGGATTATATTATAAAATGTATAAATGGATTTCAATGTAATTATCTGATACAATAAATTTGGCTATATGAACTGTAGTCACTATTGGTTACATAGTTACTGGGTTCATTTTTTATCATTGTTATCAGACTACGTGAACCTCCTAAAAGATAATATCATATTAAAAAAGGATTAAAAATAAGTCATATAATAAAATAAATATTTATTATATTATTAATTACTAATATAATGAATATTAAATTAAAATTATTTCAATCTAAATATTATTATGTGTAAATAATAAATGATTAAAAAAATTTACGCATAAATTTATTATCTAAAAAATCTAGTAATGATAACAAAAATGAATTAAAATTAAATGTTTATAAATATAAAAATTTTATAGAAAATAAGATTAAATGTGAAAAAAAATTAATTAATTAAATTATTATAACAAAAAAATAGGGATAATATTAGCTACTAGAAATGATTAATAATTAATAAAAAATCATAACAAAATAACAACAATTAAAAATATTGAAAAATTAAGAAAACATTATAAAAATTATTTAATGAGCTAATAATTGTTATATTGTACAATAAAAAGAGATTTATAAATAGTTATTTGATTAATTTATTTATATACACCATAAATTAACCAAAATCATTTTCAACCAATCTAAAGTCATTTTATGTATTAAAAATACTATTTAACAACTCATGTGGGTAGAAAAAGAATTCACTTGGGAAAAAATAAAATACTCCCACACATTTGTCCTTAATTTCCCTCAAGGAATATTTAGTCAAATTCAATGGCAAGAAATTAATGTCAAAATGGAAAATATGAAATTCCACTCAGAATTACTTATCATATTGATATTCCCTCAGGGATGCTATGAGGTTTTAAATATGAGTTTCCACTAAAATTAAAATTCATCAGGTAAAAAGTTTTTTCTATTTTACAAAAAATATTTACTATTCAAATTATCTTGATAATTTAACAAAATTCAATTTTCATCAAACAAAAATCAAAACAACAATTTACCTCCTAGTGAATGCACTCAAATAAATATAAGTCATAATAAATTTACACATTTTTAATGAGAAATTTTAATCTTTTCAATCATGATAATTATCTCACCCAACATCTAAAAGAATTAATGAATTAAATAAATAGGTTATTCAGGGATTAAAATTTTAATTTCATAATTACTATTGATTTATATCATATTAATTAACGTTTAATTAAACAATTCAATGCCATTGATTATTTTATAAAATTATCCCAAAATATAACCAAAATATGTTATTTCCAAGAGCATATAAAATTTTTTACCCATAAAATCCCATAAGTATTAATATTAACCTCCTCAAAGTGGAATTAAAACCATCAATTAGAATAAAAAAATTGACCAAGTGAAAGTTTATAAATGTTTCTTAAAAACTAAAAAATACGTGATTTTTAATTGGATCAAATTGGAGAACAATTTTTCTCATTTAAGGTTCTCCTCTAAAACACATAAAAGAAAACATTTCCCCAAAGATAAATTAAAATTGGGAGAAAAAATACATAAAATTTAGCTCAACCATATTTCGAATTAAATAGTTCTTGGTCATGGTTATGGGGTATAAACCAATTAAATCACATGATCCAAAAAATTTAATAACCTATCCAAAAAATTAATTTTTTAATGTGACTATATTTTTATTATAATAGACATGAGATTTTTCAATTAATCTAAAAAACAAAATAATGAAAATAATTCAAAAAACATAAAAATATTCGGTATTTAAAACATAAATAAAAATAATGTTCGTAATGATTTGAAATGAAAAAAAATAATACAACAACCATTAGTAACAATTATCAAAAAATTTAAGACATGTCCAAAAAAATATGAGAATCTCACCAAAACCTAATTCTAAAATGTGTCAATATTTAATATAGAATTCTTTATATATAATGTATGACAGATATTTCAAAACAAGTAACATTGAAATCAAAATGAAAAATAAAACTACATAGATAATGAAGATTTTTTCTCTAAAGATAGATAAATAAAAACTCTCCATATTCATGTCAACTATGCTTGGTTTGTCACATGAAATTTCATTTAAATTACAAAACATTATATTGATAAATCATAAATCAAAATTATGAGGCGAGGATTGTGTGATATTTTTTAATAAAAAAACCAATATAATTGATAAGAAGTTCAATTGATAATGAACAAGAGGAAAAAATTTAGATTTTCATTCAATTTAATATAAAAATGAATTGAAAAAAAAATAATTATTAAACAATGGGTTTCCTCTCTTATAACATTAGATTTATAGTCCTTAGTAAGACTTCCCTGGTAACTAACTGCATTCACTAGGTGTATTTGTATTCCTATTTTCTTACCACAACATGTGCATCACTAATTGATCTTTACATAAAATATGATTTATGTTTGACTTGAAATTTGTAGAAACACAAGTATTTCCATAAATAGATGAAAATACCCATAGAAACACATATCTTTATCGATGTATTGATCAAGGGAATCACCCAGTAAAGTGAAAAATTCATCACCATGACCCATATTCTTAGTGTCTTCATTTATTTAGGACTCAAGTGTTAAATACTGGACTTATTAATAATCTGAAGGGAATTTATTATGATATTCATGTGAAATGAAATCTCTAAAATCACTCTTGATTGGGGTGTTATACAATTCATTAAGTAATTCAGATTTGGGAAATGTAGAATTTTATTTAAGGGAAATAATGTCAACTTTTTTCTTTTAGAGGTTTGAAATTATACTTATAGCCTCCTCTATTAAAATAATCTTCTATGCACTTAATAAAAGAGTCACAAATGGCTATTTTTTTGTTTATTTATTTTGGAAGAGTATATTCAAATGTTATCAAAGCATTTTTTTTTATAAAAAAACATTAAGGGTTCTTATTCCATACTACTCTCAGCTTCATGATGACATTTATTACTCCTAAAATAATAGAAAGACATTAAAAAACAAGGGATAAATTTTTAAAAACATAAAAAAACCAAAGAACCTTATACTATCAATCTCTTCCAAAAGATTCACATTTGGTAATAGAAAATCATCACCGACTATATATAAAATTTTTCTCCCCTATAGGCAATCCTTTATAAAATAAAACAATTGTTTGAGTACATATTCTAAAATTTTGACCCCATTATAAACCAATTATGATTTTCATTTCAATTTCATGGTAGAAAATTTCACAGTTCATCATCATAAGAAATAATTTCAATTTATTTCTTAATATCACAATATTTCAGATATTGGAAAATAGAATTTTCCCTTTCATTGATTGAATCATCACAGGATTAAAATATGAGATTTAAAAAGAGTGAAAATTCGTCAATAAATTTATCCTGGTTGAATACACTATAATCTTTTTAAAATATAATAATTAAAAATATTACTAGCTTAGATGTTTCAAAATAGGTAAAATAAGTTTCCAAATCATGTTTATGAATCTCAAAATCATTAATATATAGTATGTTGTTATATTCAAAAATAACCCCCATTTCATGTTCAAGTTAATTATTTAAAAATACCAATAAAATAATGTGATGTGTTTATATCATTGAAATTCTATTTTTACAAGTTTCTCCTTATACAAATAAATCACATTTTTGATGATCGTATAATATTTATAATTTTCAAAACTATGAATCATTTAATGAATGGGGAATTCCTGTTAAACAACTTTCTGATATTTTAGAAAATTTTCTAAGTCATGCCTATATGGTTTCATTACAAATTAATCAGTGTTAATTTATTTAATCATAGATAGTGTTATGCCATAATTAATTTCTTCACCATATTCAATTTTTTTCCAATAATTTGTTTTTTGTCAGTTTCATCTAAAATCCCTTCTCTAATATATTTTTAAATTCAATAGAAACGATTCTCCCATTCTCAAAAATACCAATATTAATGATTAACCATCTACTCCTATGTTTCTATTTTTTTTGTTTTTATTTCATTAATAATTCACTAGATACATCATATTCGTTAAATATAACAAAAATTATATATAAAATTTATTTCAAATCTAGTTTATCATAGTGGTTAACATAGATATATATTTTCTTATAATCATGATGATATGGTAGTGTTAGCTTATTTTGGACACATTTACATAAAGTGATCTTATATCTTCCACAATGGATAGAATAGTTATCATTTTGATGTTCTCAACACCTACGTTGAAATATTTATTCCACAAAGGTGCCTAATAAAATATAATATATTTCAATTAATCATGAAACTAAAAAATGTATCAAATGATTCCAATAATTTTCAATACACATAAAAATAAACATACATAATAAAAAGTAGAATTATCAAGTCAACCAAATATGTAGATACATAAAGAAATATAATTTATTATTAATTTCCAATTGATTGTTAATCGTTTTTTAATATTTTTTCATCAATTTTTTGGCTATAAGACACTCAATAAAAACCATCCCCATCAACGGTGCCAAAATTTCATTATATCATGTTCTAAAATGGAAAAGTGAAATGAAAATTTTTATTTTCATACTTAATACCATATTATGGAATGAAATATAAATACACAAGTAGGACTATGAAGATGTTCTATAAATAATAGATTTTTCTTAACAACTATAAATATTAAAGGGAACTAATTATAAAACAGGAGGGAAATTTAAAAAAGTTGATGTAACAAGTACTATTAATTTTGTTGAAGCGTACTATATAATAGAATAGAACCATGTAACAATATTATGATGAGAGAATTGATTTCTGGGTGAATGTATTAATTTATTTTCATAGTGATAATCAAAATTAAAAAACAAAATCATGTGGTAAAAAAGTCATTTGAGATGATTCAAGAATAACTTTCAAATTTGTTATTTTAACAGAAAGAAAAAAAATCATTTCATTATTTTGATCAATATGTTTGAATGAATTTGAAAAATATTTCACAAATTAATATTGAAAAAATAAAAATAAAATTTTTATATCCTCAATAAATTATGCATTGTATATTTTTTAACAAAGAGAAAAAATTAGCTAAAAAATAGAATGATGATTAGAATAAAAAATGAAGGGAAGAAATCTCATTGGTCTAGATGAGGTCAATCTCTTTTCAAATAAACCCAAACTCTCCACATGTGATGAATATAAATCTCATGATCCTATATAAAGAATCCAAATATCACCCTAGGAATCCTTTATCCCCATACTTAAGTATGTTTTTTCAAATTGGCTTCCTTAAAATTTTATGCTCCTTTATTTTAATATTGAATAGTTAAAACAAATTATTATTCTAGGTCATTTTTTTGTCACCTATACTAGATTATATTTTAATTATAAATTATATCACATCAAAAATATTTTAGAGATGATCATAAACCACCAATGCACATAACAACCAATAAATACTACATGTATAGATAATTTAATCATTCCAACTATCATCATCAATTCTGATCAAGATTTTAGCTTCAAAAGTTTTACATACCAATTTATAGAGAGTCAATAAATTCAAAATCATTGAATTATCTAATGTATATTCAATTCTCACCTTGATATATGGTAACATTAAAAAATTAAACTTCCACCATCATATGATAAAAGTGGTTGAGTCCATATTCAACTTAAACCAGGCTTATCCTGTGGTTGGATTGTGGATAACCTATATGAAAAAGAAAGGATCATAAATTTTCACATCTAATCAATACATTACATAAAACATATGTAATAAACCCTTAAATGAAACTATAGTTTGAACAATTTTGAGCAAGATCCCCCATTTCCATGTTCAATCACCGACTTTTATAGGAATTTCACATAACCCAAAATAGATTCCTATTCATGTATAAATTTCATCGCATATAGTGGTAATGGTATAATAATATTTTTCATACAATATTGGTGATATGAATTCTATTGAAACCATTAGCTCGATTGCGGAAAACATCTATAGTAAAGCACACCTATTTTTGACGATATCCATTTTATCAGGATCAGATGTGGTCACAGACAAGATAAGATATTAAATCATAAATTGGATATAACACAGATTATTCGATCTTGGACTCATTAGTAAACATTGGAAATCCATTATTATGGCTTTTCATCAACACATTTATGGTTCATATAGATTGGTGCATGGGGTTCACTCATTTGGGATTCAGCATCTTCAACCTATTTTCATCCAGTATCAGTTATCAAAAAATAATCGTTGGATTATAGATGATCTTATACTCCTTCATCTATCTATGTCATCAATAATATTTATACAAAAATGGCTTTATACAATTTATCAAGCTTCTCCCATAGTTTTTTCTTAAAAATATCTTTAGTGTCATCTTATGTTTGTGTCGTCAACATCAAATCACCATTAACCTATGATATTAGTTATCAGGTTTGGTTTGGCCCATATCAGGTAGCCTTCATCTCAGTTATCACATTATTCATTTAAACATCAAAATAGTTGGCATCCCGATGATATGAATTTTAAGATAATAATAGGAAATTTGGGATCTTCTGTCAATTTAGTTTTGTTGATTCTATTTTGCAATAGATGTGTGGGTATAAAATTAATTCCCCTATATAGTTAATTATACTATGAGAACCTAGGTCAAAATTATATATTTAGATGCTCAGTTCATATTTTAACAATGATATATATCTATTTTAACATGTTGAACATAAAATCAAAATAAAAAATGGTTTAAAAATAAAAACATATTAATTATTCCTTTGTAAACTACCTTAAATGGTTAATGTAAATTAAAATAAAAAAAATTTAATGTAAATATTATTTTATAATAACAACCCATTATTATTTCACTGGATTGAAATAATTTTATAATTAATCTATTAAAAAATTTAATATTTGATAGGATAATTAAATAAAAATTAAATGTTATTTAAGGGTAAACTGTTTAATAAAGTATGTTTAAAAGTTAATCAAATAATATTTTATTAATATACAAAAAAATAATTTACTGGCATAAACATTATTTATTTAGAACAAAAAAATAATTAATACAAATAGAAAATATAAGTAATTGTAGTTCAAATATTTTTATAAATAAACAAATCATTGTTAAAAAATTTATAATAATAAAAACTAATATACTGATCAATAAATACAATATATTTGATAATTTGATTAAATTACTATAATCATATATAAATAAAAAAGTGATAATGAACTAACATAATTTCATTTAAATCATTAAAGATAAAATTTTATAGAAAAATAAAATGTGATAATAATAATTAATTTTGGGACACATCAGTCTATGATTTAGTAGTAGAATTTTTTATAGAGATTATCAAATAAAGATAATGTTGAGAATGGATGGTGGTTTCTTTACAAATGGAAACCAAACTAATATCGATCATAATGAGAATGTTGGATTATCAGATTTAGTATTCCTAATCAATATAATCAAAAAATTATTCAATAGATATATGTGTTCTATGGAGATTTGAAAGCACTTTTTAATGAAATATTCAATGAAGATAATGAGTTGGCCAATAAATATTTACTACGTTTCTAATGTTAATATTGTTTTCCAATTTTCTTTAACATACGTCTAATATATATGAATAGAAATGGAGATGATTTCCTAATAAATTTCACTTAGACATAGCATATGATGACTTCCCACAAATAATAACTTATTTACAAATACTGTTATTATACAAATATTTACGTATAACAAATTATGGATATAAAAATACCAGCTTCAATGAATCCATTAATCAACCATATTTAAATTATTCACCACAACCTTATCTTTGTTAGTGATGAATTCTATTTAATTTCTTAACACACATTATTCTATAAGAAACCATGATTGTGATTTCATTAAATCATACAATTTATCTTTCAAATAATCATTATGAACTTTCAAAATATTAAAAAAAATAGAAATATTTGTTTTTATTTTCATCCCCCCATCATAGAATGTGGTTTCTAAGATGTTGTGATTTTGTTTCATGATTTATGCTACCTCAGTACTTTTTAGTTACCTCTCAATATCACTAGCATTATGTATAAAAGATCTAATCACATTATGTATTATCTACACTATTTTGGACTCTCACACCCTGTAAAAAGTAATTTAGTTATGTTTTTAGTATAATTCATTCATTTATTCTTGATTTGTGAACATTTCTAAAATTTATCTCCAAAATATTAATTTAGGATCAACTAAATTTATAATAAATTGCCCCTATTATCATCACTATTTGATGAAAACCATCCCTCTTTAACTAAACCAATGAAGTTCAAAAGAAAATAAAAAATCATTTAATTATTAAGAATCATCCTCCTATTGTCTAGTGCAGAAAATTTCCCTTTAATTGAATTTTTTATTTTTCTTTTTTTTATGACTTTATATATTATTTTTTTTATTAAAATGTGTCATACTTCTCATAGGGAAAATTTCATAAAAAATTATTCATTATAATATTTTCAGTATTTGAGATAAATTTTTAATTTTCCTTTTAAAATAATATTTTTGAATATCTTATAATGAAGTGAAATAATTTTTCATAAATCATATTCTTCTTCCTCAACCTCTAAATCAAATCAAGCATTTTAAATATCTTTTTCACTAATATTTCCTTTTAAAAATGTTTCAAAATCCATTTCATACTTATAATTATTCATAAATACTAATATTTTACTCCTCTTATATTCCAGGAGAATATGTTGATATTAAACAAAATATAAATCTTTATAATCACTTGTTATTGATATATAGCATCATATATATCTATATTTGTTCTCTGAAATTTCATAATGATTATAGAATCTTCAATATTCTCACCAAAACCTCTAATAATATTGAGAATATCATAATATATTGTAAATTAATCACTAATACCTTTAAATTTACCTATTTTAAAAACATAACTCATACTCCTACTAATTTATAGGTTCACTTACTTATTATTCTTAATTAATTCACTATTTCATCTCCAGAAATCATATATTTTTTAGGTCGTTATTAACCGTATTGTCATTGTATATGAAATTTGTTTTTGAGGGTGTGAAAATTGATAATAATAATTTATAAAAAGATTAAATTTTAATGATTTAGATTAAATGAAAGGGGAGATAGTAATATTTTTATATTATTAAAAATTATATGACAAGATAAACAACATAAGAAAAAATAATGGTGCCGATGTGAAAAAATAATTTTTTGGATGTAAAAAAATAATTATAAAAAATAATTTTTCAAATATAAAGAAAATAAAACAAATTTATATAAGGACTCTATAGAATAGAAGAAAGAAAATGATTCATTTATGAATCCAATAAAGATAAGAAAAATCATACCTTGGTAATGAATATTCATAATGGACATCACTTATAAAAAAATAGACATTCTAGGAATTTGTAATATAAATTCGGATATGTATTAAGATGAAAGGAAATTAATGATATGACATTAGGATGTTTGATGACTAGTTTATAAGTTTTATTATAACAAAATTTCACATCATCGAATATTTGTCAACTGTGACAAAAAATGGATTGCCACCCTTCTGGAGGAGAAAAATGATGATGTTGTATGAGTATAATTAGTTTCATAAAATATTATAATGATCATTCGAAATATGTGATGTTAGGTAAAATTTATTTATACACACAATATATTTTTATAGGTTCTTCTAAAATTGTCAATGAATTTATCTTTAAAAATATACAATGGTTTCCTATGAAAAAAAAATTTAAAAACATGAAAAATATTTTATATGTAATATGTGTAAATTAAATAATTTAATAACTTTCATATTAAATCCTATTCTCTATTTCTTGTTCACCCACATAATCTATGATTTGTCTAGTGATGGATCCATTTTATGAAACTAATGTTTTTCAATTTTTATCTTGAGAAAGGTTTAAAATTTCTAATACTGAGAGGGATAAGAAATGATGATACATATATTATCATATGCATTTGATTATCAATAAAGAGGATAAGTAAAATATGGGGAAATGTAAAATAAAAACATAATACAATTATAATTTATTGAGATCACAAATTCATATCAAAGATGAATACATTTTTATATTGATATGGAAAACAAACTCATTGGGGGAGATTGTTCCAAATGTTTTTTTGATAGATACTTTTTCAATATATCAATAATTTATTTGTATAAAATGATCCATAAGAATGTAACCAATGTAATTTTTATGAACATTAATTATTCAATTTCTATGTGAAATCTAATTTAGGATGTTTTAGGAACATTCCTTATGGACGAGTAAATTGATGATTCATAACAAATTCTGACTATGATTTGTAATTGTAATTGTTCCTAACATCAAAAAAAAATTTATGATCCAATTGAAGTATGTATAGATTAATATGTTATAATAAATTTCCAATATATAATTTAAAAAAATATTTTTATATTTTGAGAGTTCTAAACACAAGTAACAAATAACATATTAATGTTTGATGAACTGTAGGTATAACACACCTGAATGATGAGATCTGATGAATATATAACAAATGTATGACGTTTTTTGTAGATTTATAAAGATGATTATTATATAAGAGATTAGTTTTGATTATAAAAAATATATATCATTATTCTTAATAACACTGAAAAGGAATGTCTGATAGTTTAATAACCATATAAGAGTTATATGATTGTTGTGTAATGTTCGGGATGCTTTTTATATAGGTTGACCAAACATAATTTAAAATATAATATTTGTCAATGATGTTGAGAAAATATGAGTCATGAACTAGAATGATCACACAGAGAAATTAGAGAATTTCTTCTCAGTGTGAGGAAAATTATATAGCTTTATCGGACAGATAATGTAAGAGTAAAAAGTGCATCGGATGAGAAATAAATTGTAAAAATAAATAATTTAAAGGAATCCTATATAAATAATTAGATGGTTATTTATATAAATTTTTTCTAAACTAAGGCCCACTTGAATAACATTTGTATAATGCCTCATAACATTGAGAGTAATGTGAATACTGCCAGAAATACAAATATGATGACTGATAATGTTATTAAATTAAGAATTATGGTAAAATATTATCAAGATAATTCAGACACGAGGGCGAGGTTTACTATAATATAAAAATGAACTAATTTCCATCTAATATAGTAAGTTAGAGTACCATTAAAAAGTCCTAGTAATGATAAATAGAATAATATACAAAAGACATAGGAGTTGTCATGATGTTTAGAAATAATTATTAAAGGATACTAATATTATGATGATGTGATCATTAATTAATATTTAATATCATCCATTGGCTAAAGATATTTATAAATTTTTATTAACATGAAAATTAAGTATGGTTAATAATGGGTACCAATCTAGATAGTTCAGAAATGATAGAGAATGTTTTCAAATAATTTAGAAGTTCCTAATGAAATTATAATATATGGGAAAAAAATTAGATCCTATGATTTTGTATGTCATCTTACCAATATAAATGGGAACCATAATATGAAAAAATATTGTATGAATTCTATTCATTAACATGTGGTGAAGTATATGTACTGATTCAATTTTAAAATTATTTTCCAATAATTCTCGTACACTATTGAATAATTTTTCATCGGATGGAGTATATTCAACTGACAATCCAACAGATTAATCATCACTCAAAATTGATGATGAGGAAATAGAAAAATCAAACATCAATTGATAGAGAGGCGTCATACAGAATGATCAGAAGGAGTATCATCAAGCTTATCACAATATAGAATGGTTTAAGGAGAATTATATGATGGATATCCAACAGAAATAGACCCATTAGATAGAGGAATTCTAAAATAATTAATCAAATAGATATATTATATGGATATTTTCGGGAAAATGTATTCAAAATGTTCTAATAGATAATATTCAGTTCTTTTGAAAATAATAAGGTTGTTCTATGACCAATATAATCATATGTTAGTTAATTAACATCATGACAATCATACAATATTGAAGGTTATATAACACCAATGGGGATAAATATAATATATTACAATAGTGTATGGGAAATGTAGAGGGAACTAGTTTGTAGTTTGGGTCAAAACCAGTTACTAGAAAGGCTTGTTTCTTCGGTGTATAACTAGATATGAAGAATTTCGAGACATGAAGGATAATTAGGGGGTATAACCAAATAAGGAGAAATAGTTGAAATATGTGGTCAATAAATAAAACTATCTAGTGGAATAATTACTATGGATAATAAATATATACGTCATGATGATATGTAACTCTAAAAATAGTATATTAAATGTATCAATGTTCCTATGGATAAAAAACTAGAACGGTGTAGTTCTTTATTCTGATCCTTTTAAATGTATTTTTTTGATATATCATTAATTTTATTTCATATCAAAGGTGAGTTTTATATTTATATCTTATTGGATTGTAAGACTAACTCGTTTTAGAGGGTAAGAAAAACATTCTTATAATTCAATGAAATATTTCTAGTTAATTGATGAAGTGATCACTGATACATACCCTCACTCAATAAAAAATCAAACATGATCATGGTTTTATTAGTTAAATCGATGTTAATAATTATTAATATATGATATTTAATATATCATCATTGTTTAAAAAATTTATAAATTTCCATTTTCATTTCATGGAAGTAATTAGAATGGTTTATGAAAATAAAATCATAGATGATTGTTCTCTCTATATATCATATATATCAGTGAGTTACTTTACAATGTTCTTTAATTATTTTATTACTATTACATTATATTATTAATGTAATTAATTATTCATTAATATCATAAAGATGAAATAATTTTATTTTTTTAATCATCGAGGTAATTTCATGAAAAAATAATAAACACATTCCCCATTGAGAAGATATTACATATATATGAGAAGGTGATGTTTTCATTTTTAAACAAATTTAACTAAAGGTTCAAAATGATTTAAATTTACAATATTGTAAATATTTCATAAATATAATGTTTATTCATTAAATATAGTCTTATTACCAGATAATTTCTGTACACTAGAAAAATTAATATAGACATCCATAGAGGAGGTTGTGCTTCCATACACATTATTGTTTTTTAATTTTACGAATGGTTCAGTGGAGGTAGAAAATTAGTACTAAAAAATAATCATAACATGTAATTGTATTTATGATAATAATTTACCTACGATAGAGTGTACCAATTTTATTTGGTGTAGATTTAAAATAAATTTAAATAATATAAATTATGGAGTGTTTAATATATTTTCCCAAACGTCTTATGAAAACTCATTGAGCCTTCAATATTTTATCATTCACTATGAAAATTACTTATAGATCATGGGAGTGATATTTTTTGATGATATTTGGATAGAATTTTTCCATGGAAAACAACATAATGTGTGTATATTAATGGTGTGCTTGAGGTGTCCCTTTATAATCTATAGGCGTTTCACATTCATAAACACCCATAAAATTATTTAATATCATGTCACATTCAATGGATGTTCATAAAAAAGTGTAAAAAAAGGAAATTGGATAACCTATTATATAAAATCCATCAAAATTACATTGGATACATGGAATTGACATGGTATAGTTCTTTCAAAATTATTTTATAGTTTTACCATAATTTACTTTTATAATGATACCTCATTTGTTATCCCTGCAAAATTATTTTTGTTTAAAAAAATTAAATTTACCTTACTAAATATTTTTCATATTTTTATTTGAAATAAGAAATATATTATATTACATCAAAATTTTATAGGTTATATAAATAGATTTAATTAGAATTGTTATTAATTAATCAAAAACTATTATTAAGAAAAATATTATTTTATTATTCGGAATGATAATATAGTGTTTATAAATTAATCATAATGTTTGAAAAGAATTATTTTACTTAATAAATAAATCATTAATTAATAAGTTGGATTCATAAAATTTTAATCTATTTTTATATCCTAATGATGTCATTAAATTCATGGTGTAGATAAAAATATTATTTTTCACCATTCAACATTATAAAATTAACATTACGAATAATCATTAAAATTAATACTAAGATAAAATTAATATGCATAATCAATAAAATATGTTATTTTTGTGAAAAAAATATTCTAATATTTTTAAATTCTATCATTAAATGGAAACAAAAAATGTGATGAAATAATTTTTTAAATGATTATGACTTTTCAAAATAGTAATATTTCATGTTCCTCTTTCCAATAATTTAATAATTAAACTACGATAAATATATTATCCATATTAAAAATATATATCATCATCATTTAACAATTATATATTAGTTTCTTAAAATATAATATTAAGTGTGAAGAAAAATGGTTTTTTTAATACCCATTTTATGCATTATAACAGTTTATTCATATTACAAGCCTAGTATAAAAAAAATTTGATTGTTTATTTTTTCCGTTCTTATATCAAGAATGAAATTAATTAAAAATTTTATTTTTTTTGGATTTATATTATTAAGAAAAAAATACATCACACATTCAAAAAAATCCCTTGGCTCATTCTAATTCCTTGTTAAGTGTTGTTGCCACATTTCCATGTTATAATTATCATGATATATCATGCCTTTATGTTCATGTTTCTATTTTTCCCTATTGATATGCCTAATGTCTAACATGTATTGTACTCCTAATGTTATTCCATGTGTATTCCCTTACTGGGATTTATTGCTCATCGTTTTCTTATGCATGTCCTTAGGTTATCCCATGCAATGCTAAGTACGAGGGAATGTAGTTGTCATGTAAAGGATGTTTTCAATAAAGATGTTGTATTTCATGTTTTAATTTTTTATGTAATGATACTAAGCCCCAAAGACACTAAACCTCTTGATCTTCTTTGTCGTATCAAGTAAAGTTTTATGTAATAAATCATGTTTATGTTTGTAATAAAAGCAGGGTTGTCATATTCCATATAGGAAAACATGGATATGGAAGAGAAAATAAACAGTCATGTTCTGATGGGAGTGATAGAAAACATGATTAGTATAATGTTAACCACCAGAAAATCACAAACATGTGATGGGTTAAACAGTCTTTGATTCCCCATGTGGAAATGTTAACAGACAACATTTTTGTTTTAAGTTACTTTTCATTGAAAAATTTTTTTATGATCCTAACTAAAAACATAAGGAAACATACTTACTTGTCATGTAGACTTTCATATTTTACTATATTTCTAACACAAACTCGTATTTTCTCCAAGCGATGAGTATTTAGGATGACTTTTTTCACATTAAGAGGGCTATAATCAACTTCGAGAGAATCACATAATCCCAAAAATTTGAACTATATATTTCCCATGTCTTTAGACCATATCCAAAACCAAAATTGTTAGTACAAGATTAGATAATCTCCAAAAAAGAATAATCTTTTACATAATGAAAAACTACTCTTAATCTCTAAAAGTTGTCAAAAAACCCCAAAGTTCATCAAAGGCCATTCAAAAAATAGTTATCCACAAAATTATTTAAAGTAATCCAAACTAATATTGAAACCCAGTCTCGAAAGAATTTAATCACATAGTCATCCAAGATAAATCATAACATTTATCTCTAAATAACATCAGTTACTCTTAAAGTGTCAAATGGAAAAGAAATTAACCTAGTCACATATCCCCGATGATAGGTTAATTATTTCCATATATAACCCAAAATAAACTTATTCTTGATTCATAAAATCATCTAACTAAAAATAATTAGTCATACTAATGAGGGACTTCACGTAGTCCAGTGGTAGGCGCTAAATACCTATCGCACTTTGGTTGTTGGTTCGATTCCTACAGCATTGTCTAACGTGACGGGTTGTCCCATGGTCCGCGTGTTTTCATTTTTCAAAAACTATATATTATTAAAAAAATTACCAAAAAGATATAAATTCATTAAAAATAAACATAACATATTTTAACCACGAAGGTTATCTAATAACTTTCATTTTTGATCCCAAAATGTATTAACCTATAATTGCCTCAAATTCAATGATCATATAAACACAAATGGTTCTTTATAAATATATCGAAAAAAGAAAAGATAATTATTCCTTGAAGAATGTTTTCATATATCAAACTTCAGGGTTACACATAATATAAAAAGTCATCTAATTGTAATCCCATCATCAAAAGAGCCTTAATATTATTAAGCTTTTCGCCATGCTAAAATATACCATAACTTTTGAATCCCTTATATGTTGACTTCTTACTCATTAAACATTATTCATGATCCATTAACAATTCCTTTCCAACTTATTCTGAAATACTTATTTCCTACAAACAATATAATGAATCATATCCCAAGATTCAATAATATCCAAACACATGTTATGAAATAATCCATACCTTTTATTGGACATTGACAGCTTCTTCATCCTCAATCGGAATGTAATTAGTTATCGGTAAACAAATATTTGTACAATCTTGGTGATCCCATACCTGAAACGTTATCGTAGGACACATGTTTGAATAATGACCATGCACACCACATTTAAAACATTAAATTGGTCCCTCAGAAAGAACATCATTCCCTTTTCTATAGTCAATTGGATACTTCCTTTTTTTTGGTTGGTTCTTTCTTTATGACCTTCATTTCTACATATAGAGCATCTTCTTGTACCTTTGAAACATTTTCCTAGGTGTTTCTTTCCACATCCTTGACACATTGGTTTGTTTACATACATACCTTTATGATTATTAACTGAAGTTCCGTAGGGATTTGTTTCTCTTATATATGTGGCCTTATAAGAATCATTAAGGTTTGGGTGGTCCATTATGACTCCAGATAGCTGGTTGAAAATAACCAAAAGATTTCCCATTGTAGCCCCTATATCATTCAGATGATCGTTCCGAAATCCCCCACAATTTTCAACATATCCACTGTTACTTTGATGCCTACTAGAGCCAACCATTTACTAAAACCAAAAAGTTCAGTGTGTGTATATCAGTAAAATCATCATATAATATCTTCTGAGTAGGGTAAATACTAAGATATAATTATTCATGTTTTCGTAAACTCATTCACATTATCTAAAAAATAATGTTTCATTCTGAAATACTAACCATTATTGTAATGTAACTTATTCTTAATGAATACCCTAACCTTTAAAGTTTTCTAAACCATCCTTTGATACCAACTATAAGGACACAACCTTTAAACATTTCCTAATCTTGAATTTAAAGAATAATTCCCATTGAGGATCTTTTCAGGTCTAGAGTTTTAGATAATGTGGACATAACTATTACATATCCACTTTAGTATTACAAAGTAGACACTTCTACTATAACTGCCTTTTCACAATAATAAAACTCTTTAAATAAAACAAGAGTTCTTTTCTTGATATAAATCTTATGGAATACATCCTTTCTCTTACCCTTCCTTATAACCTATGAAAAAAGTTTCAAAAACATAGAATGAGCATAAAAAGCTCATTATGTATCATAACATAATTAAAGGAAACATTAACCCCTTAATAAATACAAATCAATGAAACCATTATTTTTAATCATAACATAGCTTCCGAAATCATAATATTAATGAATAACACATAGTAATCATAAATCATAAAGGTAACTTGTGGCATCCATATCATACATACATTGTAGCTATCACATATTCACAGGGAGTTACAATTGGAATACCCATAACAGTTTATTCCCTGAATCTCATAGGAGAATCATTCATTTTTACCTCCATCACGTTACCCAATGCATTAGAGAGCTATCTAGGGCTCACCATTCAAAGTATTATCATAGAACAACCCGTATACGTAAAAAATACCCAATAACCATAAAATATTCAAAACATATAAAAAATAATAAAGGAATGATAACATGTCCACATTGCGATCACAATATATCATTTCAAGATCTTGACATAATCAATGCTTTATCAAACCATTTCTAGGACCTTTTAAAACATTTAAAATATATATATATTTTAATGAAAGTGTACCATACAACTTTAAATATTTTAAAGGAATTAAAATTTTAAAATATTAATGTCCATATAAATAAATCCATAAAAACATTTTGAAAACATATAAACTGATAAGAAAGATTTAGAATACTAAATCATTAAAAAATTGTTGTTAAGGAGTTCATAACAAAATATGACACACATGAATACAAATCGGTGACGACTAAAATTTAATCAAAACCATATAATATCATAAGAATAAAGGTATTAATTATATAATATGCCAAAGCTATTATATACCCCATATAAAAGTAAATTTGTGAATAACAATAATTATGTCTTAATGGAATGTAAATTGTGATGAAATCCATTATAAAGACGATATCCTTATATTAAACATAAATCAGTGACATAATTACGTGTGGAAATTATAAATACACAAAATATAATTGGATATTATGTGTAAAATAATCAGAGGTCATTCACACATATTTATTGTATGACATAATCATGATGTGGAAGTTTAACCCGAAGAATTGAAATTGGATTAAGATGTTCCCTTAAAAAAAATTGACAGCCTAACGGTGTCACTTTATAATTAAGAAAATGAGTTTATGAGAGAGAAAATGGTATATCATCACATGGATAATGAATTTAAAGAAATATGGATATATAAGAATATATCCCAACATAGAATATGTAAATTAAATTCCATAACAAAAAAACTCTATTTTTAAGAGGAGGGTGAAAGGTTCGCTTACCAATTTGGTAACTTTCGAAATGTACACCATATGAAAGAAGGATCATACAAGGAAGATGTAAATACACATAAGTTAAATTATATTAAACAAAGAATACAATCATCAGTAGTACATACACCACAAAAAATGAAATAGTGTCAAATATGTTCGGATATAAGAATATATCCCAACATAGAATATGTAAATTAAATTCCATAACAAAAAAACTCTTTTTTTAAGAGGAGGGTGAAAGGTTCGCTTACCAATTTGGTAACTTTCGAAATGTACACCATATGAAAGAAGTATCATACAAAGAAGATGTAAATACACATAAGTTAAATTATATTAAACAAATAATACAATCATCAGTAGTACATACACCACAAAAAAGGAAATAGTGTCAAATATAGCATGAATCTCACGGAAATAAAAGTGAGATGAAAACCTCATACCTCATTGTAATCAATCGACTCGTATGAACAAAAGATAATAAATACCAAATGAATTATAGAATACCATGAATATAAATGGAATCATGAAAATATATATCAAATGGTAGTACATAATACACCACATGCAATAAATAAGTGGCAAACAATGGAAATCTCACAGAATTAAAAGTGAGATAAGAAACCCCTTACCACGTATCTGACTTGACTCACTCGTATGTTCCTTGATCATTTTGAA
Source organism: Viscum album (assembly GCA_963277665.1). Taxonomy (NCBI): domain Eukaryota; kingdom Viridiplantae; phylum Streptophyta; class Magnoliopsida; order Santalales; family Viscaceae; genus Viscum; species Viscum album. Next base: position 1,275,042,851 of record OY728141.1, on the reverse strand, counting down.
TGATAAACATAAGTTAATTTATACTTGATTAAAAATATTTTCCAGGTTTATTATTTCATTTATATCACTTACTACCCTGTTTTAAGAATTAGTTAATTTTCTTAGTTCATATCTGACTTTTTGTCGTTGTTTGGAACTTGAGTAAAAAATTAACTTGTTATAATTATATATTGTCCATGTGGTCAAAATTACATTATCTTGAGAATTGTATTAATAATTTAGGTATAATATATATCATGTATATCCAGTATATATATTTATTTATAATAGTACATAACATTTGGAGATAAGAAATGAATTGCACCATTCATGGAGAGGGTAAGTCGTACGTACGCATGAACTCTGCTATCATTTCTATTTCATATTTTAATGGAATTAAAAATAATGATACATAGTTATATTGAAATTATAGTATAATATATATAATATATATGGTACATAAGTTCATAAATTCTATACATTATACATTCCACTTATGGTATTAACAAGTCATATCATTTTGAGAGGCCGGTAGTCCGCACTTGATCTAATGAAATTATCGTGTTTAACCATTACGGGAAAGATAAAGGTATGCTATAAAAAAGAAAATAAAAAAGCATAAGGAAAAAATACATATAATATATAACATATATAGATACAATGCCACCATAATTTCCACCATGAGAGGTGGTAGGAGATAATTGAACAATCATTGTTTCGTGAGGCAGATGTCCGTCGTCCACTGAAACAGTGTGTTGTTTACCCATTAGATGGATGTTTGTGGGTGAGTGTATCTTGAATCCATATAATAATGACATAATTTAATATTTTGGATACTGTTTTTGTTATAAAAGAAATGAATAAAAATTGGTTATGTTGTTGGATAAGTAAAATAAAACAATATAACTTAAGAGAAGACGTTACCATTAAATCCGGTAACTCCCTTTGGTTGGAACCAAAAGGTTTTATTGAAGTGAATTCATCCATAGGTAATGATTCTAGGAAGAATAGATGGATCTTGGGATCTTATAGTTATATATTTTGGACAATACAAGGGCTTGAGAAATTTCATAAATGGGTATGAATTGAGGGATTTTTATAAGAGAGAGGAGGTGCTCTATTGGAATGTTTTAAAATATAATTTTATTGTAAAATGATTTTTGGTTTATAGAGGTCCACAAGACATTAAATTAAAAAATAAGGTTCCCATGTTCTAAATAAAATCATACAATAAGAATTGGACTTGTTTTTTAGATGTTTTTTTTAATTTGTTTCTTCTTATTTGTTTAAATCATTCATTAATTACGTAAACACTACATCATCATTGTGTTATAAATAATTTTATTTATTTGATGTAAAAAATAAAAAAAAAATTTCCATTATATAGTAAATATTTATATATTTCCAATGAATATTTATAGTTGAAAAGATAACTTATATATCCCCATGTAAAAATTATTTTATTAAACAATACATGTTTATGATATTTTTATTTTTACTTCAAATAAAAAGTAATTAATGTCATTATCTTACCCAAGTGGCTCCATGGGGTCCCAAAATTCACCCATTAATTTTATTTCTCTTCCATGACTCATTAAATAAGGTTAAGATATGTGTCAAGGAAATTTTATATTATTATAACATTATTTTTACCTTAAATTTCCCTAATTACCTTTAATTGTGGTTAATAAATTTAAAAATTTACTATTCACAAAAAAATTATTTTCATCCCATTAAACCAAATTTTACTTACTAATGACAATCATGAATATCGGATTTTCAAAATTCAAACCACAAAAGTAGTAAAATTTCATTTAAACAAAAAATTCAATTATTTATCTACTACATAGTGGTTTCACTATTCATCAAAAATTGAAGGTTTTTAGAAAAATTTCAAAAATTCACCCTATGATAAATTTGGTATTCAAAATTAAAAGAATATGTCTATTTTACCAAATTTAAAATATAGAAGTTGCATTTATTAATTTTATAATTAATTCCCATTGTCAAAACAAAAAAGTTTGTTTTTAAGAAATAACTATGAAAAGATTGGTACTTGTTAATGTCCAATTTCAGAGTGAAATTACATAAAATGGAAAACATTGGATTAAATGGTTAAAATATAATCTATTTACACTTTAAAACAAATTAAGATGTTAATCTAACCATATAAATAAATTAGATTAAATATAATATTTTAATTAAAATACAATATTATTCATTATTCATTAAAAATGTACTTTATTGGAAAAATTGAAAAATATTACATAATGAAAATGTTGATGTCCCGATTGTAAAGAAGGATTTTATTTGGTCATGTAGATTGTATGAAATTGACAAAAATACATTTAAAGAGGGTTCTCCATCAAAATACGATAAATCGAACTTTTAAAGAATATTAGAGTATTTATGCTTATAATCGAATTCATTTTTATTTTAAGCCACTAAATATTTATTGGATAAATGTAAAAACATTTAGAAAACATGTATAATAAAATATTAGTTAGTTATATTAATTCCCTCAAATACAACAGCTAGGCATTAACCACCATTTAAAATAATAATATTATGTTGTTAGTGTGCAATGTAAGACTTCCAAGGCACATGTTGTTGCGTATCGGGTATGCTATTGAACAAAGAAACACATCTAAAGTAAAATTAATATTTAATTCACAAATATTAATAAATATTAAAATGTCATATTCATTATTTATCTGGGATTCTACAAACAATAACACTCATAGGGAAATATGAATATTATTACATTAATGTGGGTCTTAATATAATATTATTTTCTTATAATTGAAATAGTAAATAGTTATATATTATAGGGGTGGTTTCTAATGATATAAATCAATATCTAGGTAAATTTATAGGTTTGAGATTCCCAAATACTGTCATAAAAATTGAATCATTTAAGATTTGGTAGAAACTATATCATTTTTTGATTCGTAATCAATTTTTTATTTAGGATTGATTTCTTTCTCAATGTTAAATATCCAGAATTTAGGATGGTTTTAATGAAATAGTTCCATGAGATGTGAATCATGTTATTTTACATGGTACCAATGATGTGAGGGGTTAGAGGAAGTGGTTTTTTGTGTTTTGAGTAGGTAATATATTTTGGAAATATGGCCAACATGACTGTGACCAATACAGTTCTTCAATTTAGTGGAATTTATCATGTATTGATGATAGGTTTGGGTTATATAGAAAACATTGTAGAGAATTAATGATATTATAATGTTTATTCAGAGGAGGATATAATCCCCCACAACTAATTCGATGTTAAAAATATTGAAAATTTTAATTTGTTTTCCTAAAACTGGACTTGTTTAGACAATTAGGATTAATAATTACATTATAGGGGTCCTAAAATCTCTAGGTGATGTATTTGATATGTTAGATGTCCCAAAGGGAGACAAAGTTTATCAGGTGAGTGTTGTAGTATGATTCGGTTTTCCTTGATTTTTTTAAATTGTAGATAACTCATCATGATATCAATGATAAGGGTCAAACCATATTTATTTTTTGTATAATGGTCACACTGTTGACATAGGTTTAACATAGGTTGTGTTATGTATGATATTTGAAGACAAGGGTTGTGAAATTTTTTTTGTGTCATTTATTTTCACCAAAAATCAAGGAATGTAGTAGATATCATCGAGATTTTCATGTCTTATCATTTGAAGATTTATATTAGTTGAACACACTATGTTTCATAAAATTTAATAAAGGTATTTAATTATTTGAGAGGATTTTAGATTTACATTAATTTTATTATAACAGTTGGATTATTTGATATATGATATTGGAGGTTTTGTCCTTATGAGGGTTGGGTAGATTTTTGGAGTGGTGCATAATGCATTTCACAAAAGATTGAGTTATGTGATGTCACTAGATGCATAATTCAGTAATTATTCCCTATGAATTAAATTTTATATTAGTGTAAGATAAAGTTTTATATTAATTTTATCTTTATTATGTGAATTTAAATAGTCAGTGATTATTTAGGGCCTTTTGATTTTTGGTGGTGTTTGGGTAGTCATGGAAGTGAACTAGTGGGTTGCACTAACATTGATTAAAAATATAATAGATCTAAAAATGTAGATAGTCCATAAACAACTTCATAGAGTTTATTCATTGTGAAATGTAATGTTCATATTCATTATTTTCTCCTCTCTACAAGGGACCATTGATTATAAATTCCTTTTATCGCTTAAGACCTCAATAAATGAATAGATGTGTATATTGAAATTATGGACACTTGAACACTAGTCTGATTCCTCAAAAATTTCTTTCTAGGGAATTTACTGTTAATGTGTGTTATATGATTCATGTACAATAAAGGCGTATACATTCAATTAATAAATAAAACATAATTTGAGATAAGTTCCCCTCACACTCATGGTATAAAATAGTGTGAGAGTTGTAACTGCTTAGATTTTAGATATACCAATGAAAATATTTATATATAGGTTTGTTCGATGTGATATGTCCTAGTTATAGACTGAGAATGAGATGGGATAGACCCTATCGCTCTAGTAGGATATATATCTATTATTTTTAGTATAGAAAAATAAAATATTATTTAAATGTGGTTGTATAGAGGTAGATTATTATGGGATTGATGGGTTATAACCCTAGAAAGGGGAATGAGATATAGGAACCCATTTGGGGTGTATGATAGCTCATATGACCTATGGGACTATACTGGTGGTCCCAGTTTTTTTATGGAATTCACATAGGATTATTTCATGACCTGTTCTAGTGGGGCATGTGCGGAGACATCCCAAGGGCGCATCCAATAAGCCAAGAGATGGTGACTAGAACTTAGTAGGTATATCACAAACATGGGATACATTTTATATGTACCTGTAAAAACACATGTATCTCCTAGACCACAAAATGTAAAAACCACTATGAAGCAAATTCATGCATACCACTATATCTCATCTAGCGTACGATTGAAAAGTAAGTGCACTAATTTATACCATACCAGAATACCATCCCACCATAAAATGAACATAAATCATAAATTAAAACATGAAATAAAAAGTTTTGGGTCTATGCTCTATATCCATAGGAACACACCACAACCACTCAGAAATAAAAAAAATTTATTCGATCATAATCTACCTATTACTCTATCAAACTGTCACTTGTCTTCACAAGACACGACATATGTGAGAATTGTCCATGCGGGGGTCAGTACAAAAATACTCATTCAGACACCCAAAAATCAAAAATAAATACAAAAACAATGATATAGTCAGCTCTAAATATGTAAATGTGTAACATATATATAACTAGATATTCAGATATACTCAAACCATGACATATAGTCTAGCGGTAAGTCACAATCACTATATACAAACACTAGGGATTCAATAAGAATATTACATGAAGAACTCATCTAGGAGAACACAATTTTTTGTTTGATATAATTTATGATGTCCATATGTGATGTACTATTTTTTAGAAACTGTCATGGGGGAGATACACTGATGGATCTGAAGACGAAGAAATTATACAATAGATGTGGATCACAGGTAGGGACATATGGTGATATCAGCAAATCCATAAGGATTAACTGTCTAATTAAAAGGTTGACTCATGGTGAAGTTGGTCACATTAATACCAAGGAGTTTACCTAGGTCATAATGAATAAATAGAGTATCCTTCTATGTGCCTTATGGGGGAGGGGTCCAACAACTCTATCTGGGATGTCATGCGGATGCGATCATACTCCTATGTGTATGAGAGGGTACACATCATCTCTTAAGTAAATGTTTATGGGAGTGAACCCGAACAAAACATGTTCAATATACAATGGATAAAATATTCAATCCATGTAGGTTGGGTTACACGGCATTTAGTAGGGTCACATGACATGTCCCCTAAAAATGAGTACTTATTGGGTACAACAACCTGCTTGTTTTGACAAATTTTTTGTAGAAGATGGGTACATGATTTGTAGAAGGTTCACCTACTATTTCATTCCATATGTGTTCTATCCATGTACTCTGGTCATGTGATTGTACATCGTTTCAACCAGTATACACATTCCCATGTAACAGTTCATGGGGTAACCCGTGTATCTATTCGGTGCTAAGCTGTGTGGTGGGGTAGACACTTTGTAGGAAACCTATGTATTCCACCATGTGTCAATGTATCTCTGGAGATACGTGCCGAGTATATGGGAAGGGTCTACATGTTTTGTGATAGGCTCTTAAACCATGTGACATTAAACTAACTCCTTAAACCATACCCACCGATCAGAGGTGTGAACATTCCATGTAACCTCGGGTTACATGCTATGTCCTTCGTAATTTTCATGAAACTGTTATTCTTCATCTATGTGCCTCAATTAATCTCTTGTATCTCCATATACTGGCCTATTTTCCTTGAAACTGTTAATCATGGATTGTCTCTCCATTGCAACACCTATTCTGTGAGTTTCAGGCCTTCAATCTTCTTCAGAAAATGATTCAATTCATCTAATCATAAATCATCCGAAGAATGGGTATTCTTGAATCACCTTGATTCATCTATTTCCATCATCGGCGCTCCTCCTATAGGTTATCACAATTTCATAACATCGATATTTGGTTGTTTCACTGAGTAATAAAGGTGGAACAATCCACAATTCGTAACCCACAAAGAATGAAGAATGAAGAACACAGAAGAAAAATATCAGGGGAGAAAAGGCATAATGAACCAACCAAGGAACGAACCATGGACATTTTTCCTTCATCCCCCCATAAATTCCTATAAGACTGATCAGGAAATAAAAATATATTCTCTATCAATAAACCCCTATAATACCCAATAAGTAAATCCCATCCCATAAGAATGATCTAAATGTGGATCAATCGATTCGTTGGTTAGTATGTGTTTGTCGTTGAATCCAATAATGGGAAAGTAAATTCAAGAAAATGAACCCTACCTTATATTTGGATCACTCACTGAACATTATTGGTTGATTCATTTTCTCCCTTGGTGATATCCATCAATAAGGGTGTCCTTCGATCTCTAATCTAAGGTCCCATCATCAATAGTGAGAGAATTATCCATGGTTTCTCTCCAAAGCCTCCAGGGAAATCACGGTTATGATGTTAATCCGAGATCCATGCCTCTTGGTTAATTAAAAATTAATTTTCATTGTGTTTTTACGTCTACAAAACAAAAAAAAATAATATAAATTCCAAAATTTATTATATTTATTAAAAATTCTGAAAAATACTTTCCAATTATGACCTACACCGGCTGATGATTGGCATGACCAAGATTAAAGATATTACTATCAGTATGATGGTTCCCTCATATTTTTTATCTAGGATATCATTTATATTTTGTTCTAATTTTTAAGGAAAACTGTACATGTATTATATTTAATAATTTAATACATTTGAAACATTTATTCTGGGCACACCCGAACTCTAAATCACACATTGTCTTAGTTCTAGGTCTCGAAAATAATCCTTATAATATTTAAAAAAAATAATCATAAAAATTGTGTACATAAAATTTTCATCCTTAGGTATTTACATCCCTAAAAATACAAAATTGGGGATAAAAAAAACGCGTAGAGTACTGAGCACATATTTGAGCCACCCACTCCCAGTTACTCTTTGTGAGATTCTCATGCCACCACCAGAAATGAACTAAAGGAATTAGTCACCCATGATGGATCATGTCTTTTTTATCCATGATCTCCACTGGGTACTCAACAGAAGTAACTCCATCCTCAATTTCCATCCCTCCCCAGTCAATTATGTGTGTTGGTTCATGCACATACCTCATCTTCTAGGACACATGGAAGACTTCATGTACCCTGGATAACTACAGGGGTAGAGTTAATCAGAACACCACCTCCCCAATTCCATAAAGCATCTGAAAAGGGCTAATTAACCTTGTAGATAATATGTTTCCCCTACCAAATACCCACAATCCCCATTGTGGTGTCACCCAAAGGAACAACTGGCCCCCTTCCTCGAAATCCAAGGGAAACCGTCATCTTTCAACATAAAATTTTATATGGATCTGTGTAGTATTCATCAACTTTCAGATGATCTACATATAATATGTAGTATCTCACACCAACTCTGTGCCAATGAGTGCTGACTCACCCGGATTAGTCCAACAAAAGGGTGACCAACTAGGTCACCTATACAAGGCCTCAGACTATGCCATACCAATGGTGGAATGATATATTTTTTATATGTGAACTACACAAGAGGTAGGTGATCCTCCCAACTACGATCGAAGTCTAACATAAATGATCACAACATTCCATCCAAATCTAAATTTTTGACCATATCTAGATATCTGGTTGTGGGTGAAATGTTTTTATCAAGTGTAACTAGTTCCCAAATAACCCATGTAATCCATTCCATAATAGGGATGTAAGACGAGAATCGCGATCAGAAAAAAAAAATGTCAATTGATCTCCATGGAGTTGAATTATCTTCTAAAAGTAGAGACATCCCTATCTCTCTACTGATCTCTGCTCTTGGATATCTTGGAAGTGTTCCCACTTGGTGAGTCAGTCATGGATCACAAAAATGACATCATGTCTCCTAGATGTATGTGGTAAAACAATTATTAATTCCATCAATATCCAATCACACTTCAATCCTAGTTCCTTAAGAAGTTTAGAGAAACCCAAAAGAACATGGTACTGAACATTCACATTCTGAAATGTAAGGCATCAAGGACAAATTATATAACTCCCTTCTTCATTCATAGCCGACTATACTGACATCCAAGGTGGTGGTACATCTTCACCACACTAGGATGTACCAACAATGGGGATGAATGAGACTCCTTTAGAATCACATCCCCGAATTCCTATGGTACTACTATGCATCCTCTAAAAATGATGAAATGCTCCCTACATTGTGAATATCGATAATGCCCATATCCTTTGAGCATCTTAAAAAATAGGGTCTCACTTTCAGTATAACCCAGTTATGCCTCCCTAACTCTCTATATGTGTGGATGGGTAATAACCACCGAATGGAGGTAATTTTCTCCATATAAATCCATGAAGGGTAAATATAACAATGAAAAATTATAAAATGCCTTGTTCAGAAATTGTGAAATAGATCTTCTACTGAGAGAATCTGGAAAAATGTTCCCCTACCCAGTAGTATAGTCAATCTAAAAGTAATATTTTTTTAGGAACAATGACCATTGCATCTACCTGAAGATTACATCATAATGGTATCAGATATACTTGAGACTCTTATGATCAGAGTAGATGATAAAATGATCTCCCATAAGTTTTTGTCTCCAAATCTACAATTTGAAGACTACCACTACTAATCCATGATCAGGGGTCACATAGTTATGCTAATATGACCTCCACATGAATGAAACATAGGCAATATCCTCTTTCCTCTTGATCAAGACACAACCATGTCTGGTCCCCTGATGCATCCCATAACACTACGTACTCATCACCCTCCTCCACCAATCATATGATTAGAGCACTTATCATTATATGCCTCAACAACTAAAAATCCTACCGGTATTTCTCTGTCTACAAAAAGGATACCCTTTTCGAGACAAATCTCTTATAGGTGATGATATCCAATTGAAATAAGTTATTATTCTCGGATAATTTTTTTTAGCCATGGATGATCCTCACCTCTATCAAACATCAAGGTGGATGATATGTTGACACTACATCCACCATGTCATGTTCCACACCCAGTAATTCCTCTATGATAACATGTCCCAGATAATGGACTTCCTGTATTTATAACTAGAACTCTAAGAGTTTCCCATAAATCTATTTTCCTCAGAGTATGTCTAGAACCATCCTTAGTTTTCTCATGTTATCCTACTCTGATGATGAGTACTTAATGATATTATCAATGAATACTACCATGATCTGATCCAATTAAGGATAAATGATCTGGTAGATGAGTACCATTAACACTGCTGGAGAATTCTTAATGGAAAAGGGAATCACTGTGTACTCACAGTGACCATAAGGACATCTGAATGTTTTCTTCAGTATATCATTGTCATGTACTTGTTTCGTGTGGTAGTATGATCTAAGATCAACTTCCAAGAACCATCTTTGCCCTCTAAAATGATCAATGATGTCATTGAGTTTTAGTATTTGAAAGTTTTTCTTGACTGTCACCTAGTCTAGGTGCTGATAGTCCACCCAAAACATCAAGCTCCCATCTGCCATTACAGTAAACAAATTGACGCCTCCTATTGTGAAAAACATGGTCTCATGAATCTCTTATCCTAAAATTCCCCCAACTAAATCCTCATCTGATGAATCTTTTTAGGTTCCATACGATATGATGGTGTAGATATTAGTACCATGTATGACAGTAAATAATTACAGTAGTGTATCTCTCGGTAATGAGGTAATCTTGGAACATCTCCATAGAATACATCCATGTACTCCTCCACCATTACAGGAAACTGGTAACTCATAGCATACACTGCACCAAGAGTCAATCTTACCAACTCTTGAGGAATCAGCTGCACCCTCCTATTCAAGAGTCCATCCTATATTCAATGGGGTTCTATTTAACTGAAAAAGGAAAACATCATATCATCATTTTGGACACACCACACCATTTTCTTTAAACAATCAATTTAGAAATGGGCTATCGATAACCATTACATACCCTGAATGACATCATAAGTCCTCAATGCTGCGACTTTGAGGTTCCAACTTAAACTCTCAACTCGAACATTCAGGTCACATATTTGACATAGATGTGTGAATACTAAGTCAACTTCAATGGGTATCTCCAAGCGTAAGGGTGGAGTTGATGGTTAAACCATAATATCTAGGACTCGAACAACATATGTGGTGAGAAAGGAAAGAAAAACACATATGTCTCTCTATATTAAACTAAAGTAATAATTGAAATAGATGATACCGTGAATAATTTCCAGATCCCCTGTGTCATGTTCCTTGAACACATGCAGCTATCTCCATCCATGGGTCATATGCCGAGACATCATGTAGTTATCCCCTCCCATGACCCCCCTCTCCCTGATACTGTCATTGACCTCCTTGTGGTGGTGGGGGTAACATGTCAAAACATCGACCACCTATTTTGGCTTTGTCTTCTCCCCTTCCATGGTCACCAACCTACAAAATTACCTTCTATTGTCGTTGTCTATACATTGGTGGTCCATCCACTGTTTCCATGTCAACATCATTTTGATTCAAAAAATATTGAGTGAGATGTACCCTACCATCACACAAGTAACACTGCCTATCCCTAGGATGACTGGACCCACCTTGAGAGTCCTGAATTAATGATCCTCTATCATGGGATCTCCTCCTAAAATATCTCTCACATTCTGACCCATGATACTGACGTATTCTCCTAGATTCATTGGTCTCTACACCTACTTGTCCACTATTGACAATCACCAGATGTATCTTCTCAGCAAAGAAGGTTTCGACCAGCAATGATTTCTCATAAACCACACCATACATTGAAATGCATAGAGTTACAAAACTATCTTAGATTTTATTCTATGCATACGTTGATCAGTTCTTTGATCCCCAATATATTGATCTTTGTCCATATTCATCGAGTATTATGAATGCTTAGTAAACCTCGATGAATATTCAACAATTATCAAACTAACGTGCTATAGTAGAAAATGATCTTATATACACAGTCATCTTAGCATAACTGGTGAGAAATCCTCTCTCAATAGACACTCGAACTCTGTCCATGAATGAGTCTCCTCATTTTGAGTCTGTGCTAAAAAACTACACCATCTCCCAACCGAGTCATATAGAAAGTTCACAGCTAGGACTACCATCTTATTTTTTGGTGTCCTGACTAGACAGAAAACACAAGTCACTGCCTCATGCATATCCTCATACACTGAAAGGTTGGGCTTGCCTCATAACCTTATGGTTCCCTATCTCTCAAACTCATGGAGCATACCCATTCTGTGCTCCTCAACTATTGGTACTTTTGGTACCAAGTGCGACTCCAAAGGTGGTGGTATAGTTGGTGCACTACATAGAGGTGGAATATGAGGAACTGGACCCTGTATCACGCCCTCATCAATGCGCAGTTCATCCTCACGATCTCCCTGATGAATCTTATCTGGTATACATCTTGAGGGAATCATATCAGAAAAGAAGTTGCACCACGTTCAATGAGTATATTTTGAGAGGTTAATCATGAAGGTCATTGAACAAAAAACAATTCATATATGATGCATGTGACATTATTTTTCTATAAACTAATGTTCTATTTTATAGCGTCAAAGAGAAGTTTATTAGAGTCCTTTTGTATCGATACATTGGTCACCCGCACCAGCGCTGCAGTCCCTAGCCTGAAAGCTGATCATGAAAAACATTTCACTATTTCCAAAAACAAATCTCACAGATTCCTTTTCCTAGTGTAGATCCATAAACCTTTATTACCACTCATTCATGAATTATCCCAGTGGGTCCCATGATTCGAATCCCCAAGACTACCACCAATAGGGTAGGGGATGTTGAGTAGCACTGTGTTGTAATATCACTATCATGGAAGGCATTTATTATGTAACTATATAAACACACACATATCCAAGACAACAAAATGCTAAAATTTAAACACCACTAAAAACCAAAATGTATGCATACCACTATATCCCAAGTAGAGTGTGAAAGGAATGTAAATTGCGTTAATGTAAAATGTTACAGAATACATCCCCCCGAAAAGATTTTGTAAACAAAAAATTCCATTTAATAAACAAAGGTACTAGGGATACTATTTATAGATGGAGGAACACGTCTCCTCCGTCATAAGTCATAAATATTCATCCAGTCATTTTCCACCTAGGACTCTATCAAAAGACCACTAATTACCATAAGAAATGACACATGGATGAAATTCCCATTCATGGGTGACTATAATGATACTCAGTTGGACACCCCAAAACCAAAAATAAATACATAATGGAAATATACAATCAATTATACACAATTATATTTCTACAACATGTATAACAAAAATATCTAGATATACTCAAACCAAGACACACTGTGTAGTGCTAATTCACTACCAATGTATAAATACACATGGGACTTGGTCCAAAGATTCCACGAAGCACTCATCTTGGATAACAAACTACACGGTACGATATCATTGATGAATTCCACCCGAGTAGTACTATTATTTGGTAACTATCATTAGAGTTATACACTAATTGATCAGAAGTGGAAGATACAATATAATAGGTGAGGATCACATGTAGCCCCATCAGGTGATACTAACTACTCTATATAGATTAACCAAATAAGTAATGGATCGACTCATAGTGAAGTTGGCCATGTCAATACCAAGGAATAATCCTAGGGCATGAATAATAAATATATGATCGTGACACAGTTGGATCAATGAGGTGATGATGGTCTATTGTGAAGCATGAAATCGGTGATGTTTCACGGTGTGTATAGTGAGTCAATGATGATGTCTTGTGTTTACAATTTGAATGGTGAGATGTTGATGGTTTTGTTTGATATTTTTAATTTTGAAATCTATGATTTTTTTTTCTAGATTTTATATAGGTTTCCACTTTTTCCTAAATTGGTTTATTCAAAAAAAAATAAAAAATGGATTGTAGTAGTAATCCTAATGAAAAATGAACAAGATATGGTGGACAAGAGATTCACGCCATGTAGAAAAGGGTATAAGGAAATTGGTAGGGTCATATGCTATGTCCCGTAACACAAGGTATTTACCATTTAAAACAACCCATGTATTAAACAAAAATTTCAGGTAGAAGATTGGTACATTCCAGGAAAAAGGATCACACTCTATTTCCTTCCATACAAGGTTCACCTGTGTACTTGAAGGTTCCGGGCGCAGCAGAAGCGTGGTTGGGATGGTACCCAACATCAATTATTACCATGATCAATGATTATTCGAGGATCAATATGACAACGAATGCCAGTCTCCACGGAATATAATCTATGATTTTGAAAAAGTTGAAAGATGCCCAAAACCCTAGAGAGGATCTTGCAAATCGTGGTTATAATTAATTAAATTAAATTCATAATGAAAAATAATACATGTATATTTGGTATTTTTCTTCATTGATTATGTTGATCATATTGAAGGACCCTTTGAGATTAACTTATTGCACGTGTAAGGATCCAAACTAGAATCCCTTTAGCGGTGATCCACATGAGCTCTGAATGGCCTTAGATCGACATTGCTTGTTCTTCGGGTACTAGTGCAGTAAATCAAGTGTCTTGAGTCATATGTTCTTGATCGCTTTTTCTTCAGCCTTGAAAAACATCTATCGTTCTTGAGAGGGGATAGAAGAGGATTTGAGAGAGAAATTGTTTGGCTCAACAATTCTCAGTTCACTAGTCCTATAGTGTGGCCTCTGGAACAAGAGGCATACTTGGCTATTTATATACATGGAATTTTAGTTACAATATTTAATTTCATAGAAAAAATTAAAAAAATTCATGGATGTTGATAAAAACCAACCATTTAATAATAATACAGCGTCATTATTTTTGGTGCGCCAAATTGCACAAAACATAATTATAAATAAAATTCTATTTCATAAAATAATAGCAGCATTATTTTAATTTGTGCCAATAAGTAAATTAATTATTTACTATCTTGAATATAATAATTTTATTACTGGACCAACAATGGTCTGCTCGAGTTCCACTTCCATTTATTTAACACCAAAATAAATAGAAAATAATATAATCACTTAAATAAAAATTATATATAAAAAATAGTAAATAAATATTTATTAATTGTTCAATAAAATAAATAAATATATTTTATTTAATTTATGTGATCATTATAACTTGAATAAAATTATTCCACGGTCTTGAGAATAATATTAATTTCATTAAGTAAATTCTAATGGTATTTAACTGAGGCCACAAAAAACACATATTGTGTGACCTTATAGAATTGTTTCTCATTGGCATTAGGCGGGCTTTCCTAAAGTCCAAGAGTACTGTCTAGCATCGCGTCAAGGCACCGAAGAGAAAGAATGTAAATTCACAAAAATTAAATCCACATACGAACTCTTACTGTGTAACATAATCCCTTTGTCTCAATATCTTATTAATTAGTTTTCATGATTCTATCATCATCTTTTATGCTTGAACTTCATTCTTTGACTACCTAAAATTAACACGTCATTAATCCATGGCCATGGAATTTCATGCGATGGTTTTATTTTAATCAAAGGTTCCAGAGATCGACTTCCATAAATGGAAGGGACAAATCCATCCTTGACGTATCCATTAATAAAATGACACCCATGATACAACCAACGCACCCTACTTCCCGCTAACTGTCTGTGTGACTGTTTTTGTTAGTAAACTAATGTGCGTAAGTCGTGACACATATTAATGATAATATTAAAGTCTAAGGTTCATTACACACACCTGAAAATAGAAATATCTGATGACACAAAAACATGTAGAATTACAACTAGAGGTTCTATTCTCATAATACCCTATCATGGAGATTACCATGTGAGAACATCATGAGAGGAAGTATTATATGATTACGAGTACTTGAACCTGACATTATTCATGCTATGTGTCCCATCATAGCATTTCATCCAACCACAAAACTATATTTAAGAATATTGTTATAGCATTTCAAGTTTCTCATCATAGTGGGGAACTTCCATGACCTTATCAATGAAAAAAATACTCTTGGACATTATTACAACATAGTCATGCAGGGAAATGAACAATATTTAATAATAAATTAAATATCCATATAAAAAATGTAAAACCCATTGGCTTTATAACACCAACTCTAAGAAATTCTCACATGAACTACATCCACCTGCCAACGAATTTCATTATTCTAGACCTCACATGATGATCACGTTTATACTTAGTCAAGGCTTTAGTCAAAGGGTCTTCCACATTGTCTTCTTTAGAAATACTACTCACTGCAACTTCACCTCTTTGAGAAAAATCCCTCTGAAGATGATACTTCTGAAGTGTTTTCTTCGTCTGCTGATGTGACCTTGGCTCTTTTGCAAGATCCACTGCTGCATTATTATCACAGTATAGTGTCATGGGGTCTTTAGTACAAGCTATCACAACTAGCTCTTGGATGATGCTTCACATCCAAACTGCTTCTTTAGAGGCCTCAGAAGTTGCGATATACTCTGACTCTATTGTAAAATTTGTGAGCACACTCTTCATTGATCTCTTCCAGCTCACTGCACCTCCATTCGAAGTGAAGATGTATCCTGTTTGTGACTTTATGTCATCTTGATCAGTCTAGAAACTAGAATCTTCATATCCTCTGATAACTAGTTCCTCATCTCCAACATATACCAAGAACATATCCTTAGTATGCCTCAGATACTTTAGGATAGTTTGGAATTCCATCCAACGTCGGTCACCTGGGTCAGCTTGATATCTTCCTACCACACTCAATGCGAAGGTGACATCTAGCGTAGTACATAGAAAGGAATTCATGACTGACCCAATAGCTGATTTGTATCGAGTCATGGCCATTATTTTTATTTCCTCATCTGTCTGAGGAGATGTTTTCTTTGAAAGATGAATACCATGTGGCACTAGCAACAATCACCTCTTGGATTGTTCTATACTGAATCTCTTTAGTATCTTATCAATGTTTGTACTTTGACATAGGTCTAGCAATCTCTTGGATCTATCATGATGTATCTTGATCCCATGAATAAACGCAACCTTGCCCATGTCTTTCATAGAGAAGCATTGATTCAACCATGCCTCAACAGACTATAATATTGGTATCTCGTTTAAAATAAATAACATGTCATCAACCTATATGATTAAAAAATTGGGTGCACTCCCACTAAACCATTTGTAGACACAAGTATCACATTAATTCCTGATAAAAACAAATTCATTTCTCGATTCATCAAAATTATTATTCCATGAACTGGATGCTTGCTTTATTCTATAAATGGATTTCGGCAACTTGCATACATTATGGGTTTCTATTGGAGTCAAAAATCCTTCATGTTGTGTCATGTAGAATTTTTCCTAAAGGTTCCTATTGAGGAATGTATTTTTTATATCCATTTTTGAAATCTCATAGTCATGGGAAGCCATAATAGAAATTATAATTCTGATGGATTTTTGAATTGAAACTAGAGAGAAGGTTTCATCGTAGTCAATTCCTTGATGCTAATTAAACCCTTTTGCAACTAGTCTATCCTTATAGGTACTCACTTGTCCTTCCATGTCCAGTTTCTTCTTGAATACCCATTTTCAACAAACAGTATTTAAATCTACTAGAGGATCTACCAAAATCCAGATGTGGTTTTGGTACATGGAATCCATTTCAGAATTCATGGATTCTTGCCACTTGGCAATGTTAGTGCCACTTTTTTCTTCCTTGTTGGTTATAGGATCATTATTATCAACTAATAACTAGTCACTATCCTCTGTAATTATAAAACGGTACTATTTCGGTTCTCTAACCTCTCTTGTACTCCTATGCATTACTTATGTCTCTAGAACTGATTATTCTTCCATAGTACTTTGGGGAATCTGTTCATGTACCAACTCTTGTGTACCTTGAGCCTCGACTTCATCAATGTCTATATCACTCCCACAATCTATTTTAGATATGTGCTCTCTCTCAAGAAATATGGCTTGTATTTCCATTATAACCTTTTTTTCTAAGGGGTTGTATAGGTAATATCCTCTAGTTTTATAGGGGTGTCCTATAAAGGTACACTTTGTAACTCGGGGTGAAAGTTTGTTACCTGAAGAGGCCTTGAAAAATAATTTTCTACCCCACACATGTAAATTCGATACCATGGCTTTTCTTCCACTCCAGAACTCATATGGAATACCATTTATCGATTTAGTTAGTACTTTGTTTAATATGTGTGCATCTATTTGTAACGCATATCCCCAAAAGGATAAAGGAAGAGTCACATGACTCATCATTGATCTCACCATGTCTAACAGGGTGTGGTTTCTCCATTCCCTCACACCATTCCACTAGGGCGTGTTTGGAGGAGTGAGTTGGGATAGGATCCCTAACCCCCGTACGTAATAAATGAAGTCCTCATTATGATATTATCCTCCTTAGTCTGAGCGAATTTTCATAATCTTCATACCAAGGAGGTTCTCAAATTCATTTTTGTATTCTTTAAACTTATCAAAAGAATATGACTTATACCTCATTAAGTAGACATATCCATATATTCTGAAATTGTCAGTAAAAGTTATGAAGTATGAGTACCCTCACGTTACATGAACAAGAAATGGTCAACATGCATCGGTATGAACTAATTCAAGAAGTTCTTCACCATTCCCACAAAATGGGGATTTGTTCATTTTTCCTTTTAAACATGAATGAAATAATCCAAGTTGTTTTAGTTCGAAAGAATCTAAATACCCAACTTGATGTACCATTGTCAACTATTTCTCATTTACATTACCTAGCCAGTGATATCAAAGTGGTGTGTGGTATGGGTCATGTGAAGAATCATGGTTTTTGATTTCCATTACCTTGTTTGTGTAATCTAACACGTAAAGTCTGTTGAATAAATGTATCCTACCATAACAAATGTTATCTTCGTAGAAGAATAATCATTGATTTCCAAACATGAAAACAATTCCATATGTATCAAATATGGATGAAAAAATACTTTTTTTAGTAACATAAGGCACATAATAACAACCCTTTAATAGAAATATCATCCTAGTTGGCAATGTTAGGTGGTAGTCCCTGATAGCTACAGCTACAAGTCTAGTTCTGTTTGCTGCTCATAGATGTACCTACCCTCGATCAATATACCTAAATCTACGTGGTTCTTAAATTTGGATACATATGTGATCACCACAGGCTATATCTAATAACAAATTTTTAGAAAAAGATAGATTGTATTTGATAACAAATGCACCTGAAGCATCCCCTTTGTTCTTAGGTTGGGTGCAGTTCTTCTTCATATGGCCCTTCTCTCCACATGTGAAACAAATAGCCTCATGTTCCCTTGTTTCCCCTTTGTTCTTCATTTTCTTTGAAGGCTGTGAAGATGCTTTGGGCTTAAAGCTCTTCCCCATCCCTTTCCTCCTATTCACCATAAATACAAAAGGATTTTTTTGCTTCATATCTTTATCCAATTGGAGAATGAGGATAAGAATATCAGATAGAGACTTATCAATGTTTTTCATATTGAAATTTAAAACAAATTTACAGAATCTCTGAGGGGGTGATGTGTGAATGAGATAGGTGCCAATTTCTTCATAGAGTTTAAACCCTAGAACTTTTAGCCACTCAATTTATCAAATGAGCTTGACTACATGAGGCTGAACTGGGACACCTTCTCCAAGATTACTCTAAAAAAGTGCCTTAGAGATCACGAACATTCTCTAACTTTTTCTATCCTTGTAAAGACCACGAAGGCGCTCGAGCATGCTATAAGAATCCGTGTTTTCATGAGACTTCAAGAGATCACTAGAATTTGATGATAACATCAAACATTGATCGTTGACTGTGTATTTCATATGTATCTCATAGACTATGAAATCCTAATCACTCACCTCTTTGGAAGGCGAATCAGGTAATGCTGACTCCAGCACGTAAGACTTCCTTTCATGGCATAGGATAACCCGAATGCACCTAAATCATTTTAGAAGTTACTGCTGGTGAGTATGTTTTCATTATCCAGAATTGATTGTAGGGATAGTGTGGTTGATGAGTTTTTCATTTTTATTCTACAATAAGAAGAGAAGATCATTACTGCTTTCTCGATTTCATTTGATAAAAAAATAAATATTATTAAGTCTCCCACTATTTTATCAAGTCCCAATAGCCCACACCATTGAACATAGAATGTCCAGTTGCCATGACATTATAGTGGAAAGTATCCATATTCCCCCTTTCATAACCCCGAAAAGGGATGGTCGAGATATTATAAGGTTTTTAGGTAGGTTGGATTTTGCCAACTACAGGCTTGCAGCTCCTTGATATATTGACAGGACTCCCCAATCCGGAAATCATGACTTTGGATTTCCTCAACTATTGCCTCCAATATTACACCAATTCTAGAAAGAGAAACTCTTATTGACATAATATGGTTAGGTCATCCCAAAACCTTTTATAATTTCTTCCTGTATAAAACTAAGTGTCCCAACAAGGGTTGGTCAAAAACATAGTTTTATATATTTTTTCCCATAATCAAGTAACAGAAGGCTTGTTATGACATAATATTTTATTTGATGGATTTTTATCTCTTATGCATGAATGTGTTATTATTATTTTAAAACACTTGTTAATATTAAGTGGAACATACTTA
Organism: Viscum album; assembly: GCA_963277665.1. Lineage (NCBI taxonomy): Eukaryota > Viridiplantae > Streptophyta > Magnoliopsida > Santalales > Viscaceae > Viscum > Viscum album. Next base: position 1,275,022,562 of record OY728141.1, on the reverse strand, counting down.
AGTTATTAACCATGTGCTAATAATATTTATGCATAAGTCTAGTTTGTTTTAGTTCTATCTTTCATGCTTGTTTGATTCATTAATTATGTGATCGCAAAAACACATCCATAATGATAAACCATGAAACTGACAGAAATAAAATAAATTAAATGGAATGATCATGAGATTTTATAATGTTTAGTTTATAGAGTGGATGATAAACTAACCCTGACTTAGGGGATAAACACTTTGATCCTTTTGGGTTTGTTTTTACAGCTTCCACCTATCTACCTCTATATCTTCTGGGATTGGTTTTTTCTCGGTTCCGGCTTGAACCTCCTCCACTAGCTTGGTATTTCCATCCATTACATATTCCTTTTTTTAAATCACATGTAGGTGAGGGGTAAAAAGGGGTTTTACATAAAAGAAAACTTGGGCATGAAGGACGTACATATTAATGAGTAGAAGGCTCACAGGCCAAAAAAATTAATTCAAATAAAAAATTAAAAGAAACAATGTACATAAAAAGGTCATGGTCTATCTCATTATCATCCATATAAGAAATTATACTTAGGAATAAATAAAACAACAAATAAATACTTCAAAATTTCCTGTTTAAGATAAATCACGCTTGAATCAGTTAATTATCATCTTTAATTAATCAATCCTTTTATCTTAAACCTTTTTCTGAAGTTCTATGTAATAATCATCCATCATTATTTTAAATAAATAAATTCATTTAAAATTGTCTTTTAATATAACATGAACCTTGGAAAAAACCTGGTGAATTCCAATTTATAACTACCCAATGAGTAGAAATAAACATTACGAAGATGACAAATTAAACACACATATATAAAAAACCTATAACATGGTGTGCCTCTTATTTATGCCCAAACGATGGTACATGTATCAAGGGATTGTATAATATAATAATAAATTTTAATAAATCTACATAATTTGGATGAGTACACAATGAGTAGTTCCAACTATAAGGCGTGCAATATTTTTCACTTTCTATCCGAAGTACACGCCCGGGGAAATGGTGTGTGAGTATACTTAAGAAATATTCGGAGTACACGGTATGTCTAATGGGACACATGCCTTGTTGTTTCTCGTAACACGGTCTCTAGCCAAGAATGCCATGTATGGGGTATAGGGTCTAACACTAACCCGAAGGGACTACACACTATGTCCATTGGGCTACACAACATGTAATTTGGAAACAGTGTGCCACCTATTCCTGGTCAACACATGTAGTCATTTAATAATTAGAAAGACTCCAACACATGGATAGGTTTGGAGGACCAGTCTGATGCATTGATTCTTGACTACATGGGGTGTACTATTGAATACATACCCTATGTTCTGGTGTTATACGGCCATGATGCTTTGGCACCTCTATATGAGAACCTTTATTTTATTTTAATCAAAATTAATAGAAAAGATCATTTCTGTTAGGTGAACAAGAAATGAAGGAGGAGGAATAGATCTTGAGATTCATATTTTTAGAATGATTAACATTAATTGAAACTACAAAATTATTAAATTTCTAATTCATCAACAAAATATTAAAATAATTATAAACTATGATGTAACCCCTTTGATACCACTTGAAGGTTCTGGGAACAGCGGAAGCATGGTCGGGACGGTACCCAACATTAATTTTTACCATGATCAATGATTATTCTAGGATCAATATGACGAAGAATCCTTGTCTCTACTGAATATAATCAATGATTTATATAAAGAATAAATAGGCCTGAAACCTTAGAGAGGATCTTGCACATCATGTATATAATTAATTTAATTAATTTATTAAAGAAAAATAATACATGTATCTTTGGTAATTTTCTTTGTTGATGATGTTGATTATTCAGAATGAACCTTAGGTATTATCTAGTTGTTCTTATAAGGATCCAAACTAGAATCCCTCTTGCAGTGATCCACACAAGCTCTGATGGCCTCTGGTCGACATCACTCGTTCTTCGGGTGCTATCACTGAAAAGCTAGTGTCTTGTGTCGGTCGTTCATGATTTCTTGTTCTTCAGCCTTGAAGAACAACTCCCATTCCTAAGAGGGGAGAAAATAATATTCATGAGATATATTTCGTGGATCAAAAAATTTTAATTCACTGGGCGTGTGGTGTGGTATTTGGAAAAATAGGCGTACTTTCCTATTTATATATATGGAATTTAATTTACAACATTTAATTGCATATAAAAAATTAAATATATTCATGAACTTAGTGAAAACCCATGCATTTAATAATAATATTGCATCATTTTTTATGGTGCACCAACTTGCGCAAAATGGAATTATAAATAAAATTTCATGTCAAAAAATAATAGCAGTGTTATTTTAATATGTGCCAACTAGTTAAATAATTATTTACGATCCGGAAAATAGTAATTTTACTATCAGACTGACCATGGTCATCTCGAACACCACTTCCATTTATTGAACTCCCGAATACATAAATAAAAAATTTATTCTCTTAAATAAATAATTTATTTATAAAGTAGTAAATAAATATTTATAAAATGTTCAATAAAATAAATAAATATATTTTATTTCATTTTTGCGATCATTATAACTTGAATGAAATATTTCGATAGTCATGAGAGTAATGTTTATTTCATTAATATAATTCTAATAGAATTTAACTAACGCCACAATAAACACATAGTGTGTAACCCTCTTGGAATATTTCATTATGGAATTAGGTGGGCTTTCATTAAGTCCAAGAATACTATCCAAAAACAGGTTAAGGCACCAATGAGAAAGAATGTAATGTCCCAACAACAACATCTACATATGAATTATCACTGTGTAATACAATCCCTTTGACACAATATCTCATCAAATAGGTTTCATGATTGTGTCATCAACCTTTATGCATGATACATCATTCATTGAATACCTGAAATAAACTCATCATTACACCAAGGACATGGAATTTCACGCGACGGTTCTATTTCAATCAAAGGATAAACATATCAAATTCCATAAATTCAATGGAAAAAATTCTTCCTTGACTTATCCATTAATAACATTCCACTCGTGCCGTACCCAACATACCCTACTTCCGGCCAACTGTCTTCATGATTTTTTTCATCTGTAAATCAAAGTGCGTAAGTAATGAAACTTATTAATGATAATATTAAAGTCTAAGGATAATTACACATGATCATAGATAGAAATATTTGATTACACCAAAACATGTGGAATTTCTACTAGCTGGTGTGTTCTGAGAATCTATTATCTTAGAGATTACCATGTCAAAACATCGTGAGGGTATGTCTCATCTTTTTACGAGTACTCACACCTGATGGTATTCATGCTATGGGTCCAATCATGGGATTTCATCCAACAAAAAAACTATATTTAACAAAAAATTTATAGCATTTAAAGGTTCTCATCATAGAGGGGAACTTCCATGACCTTATCAATGAAAAAAATTCTCTAGGACATTATTACTTCATAGTCAGACAGAACAATGAACAATATGTAATAGTACATTAAATATCCATGTAATCAAAGTAAAACCAGTTTGTTCTAGGACACCAACACTTACATAACTATGGTCCTATGAATGTACATGGTGTCAACCCATGTCTGCATGCTTGTGTACCAGTACAATCGGTATCTCGTGTATCTGTTTCGGGCTATGTCATGTGGTGGGTACACATAGTGTGGTAAACCTGAGTGCTACACCATGTTTCTATGCATCTCCTATGATACACACCATGGTATCCTTGACGCATCTTCACATCGTGTGATAGGGTCACCTTCCATGCTAAAATCAACAAACACCCAAAACCCTGGCTACCGGTCAAAGGGGGACACACGTTGTGTAACCCAAGGTAACACATCGTGCCCATTATGATTTTCAAAATATATCATTCTTCCTCTACGTGCCTCATTTAATCTTCCATATATCTATATATTGGACTTATCACCTAGAAAATATAGATCCAGGGTATTCTCATAATCGTAACAACGGATTGGTGAGTTTCAAGCCTTCAATATGCTTCAAAAACCAATTCCAATCCCCCACATGTAAATCGTTCGAAGAATTTTCATTCCCAAATAACATTTATTCATCTATTAAAATCTATTTGGAATATTCTCTAGGTCATATAGATGCCATATCATCAATTTCTGATGACTTCTCTAAGAAACTAATGTGCATCGATCAAACCTTCATAGCCCATGAATATTGAAGCATGAATAATATGAAGAAGTATATCGGGGGAGAAAAGGAAAAATGAACATCCCAAGGAAAAAACATAAGATGTTTCCCATTCTAGATTTGATTCATTCCAAAAAGAACAATCAATAAATAAAAACCAGTTCTCAATCAATAATCCTTGTTAAAACCCCATAATTAGATCCCATCCAGCAAGAATGATTGATTTGTGGATCACCATGTTTGGTTGATGGTCCACATTCATCATTGAATCCAATAATGTGGAATGAAATCCAAAATTAACACATCCTTACTTTTATTTTAATCCCTTGCGAATGAATATGGATTTCAATTTCATCTCTGTTGGAGTGATCCATAAATATTTTCGTCTGTCGATCTCCAATCTCGCAACCTATTATCACCACAGAGGTAAGTCTCTGGGGATTTTCTCTAGATCGTCCATGGAATTTTGGGTTATGAAAATAATCCTAGATCCATGCCTCTAGGTTTATTTAAAAAAACATTTTATGTGTCATTGCATCGATGAAATTGAAATAAATAAAATAAATTTGTATATTTATTTTATTCATTAAATCATCTGAATATTACTTTTCATAGCCGACCCATGCCGGCCAATGTTAGGGCTCGCCAATGCTATTGATAGTACTCATAATAAAATGGTCCCCTCATATTTATGATCGATGTACTTATTTAGATCTTATTCTACATTTTATAGAAAACTATTCAGGTGTGCTAATTACTTTTATAATATATTTCAAGCATTTATTCTAGGCCAACGGGCCTCATAATTTCACTCCATCTCTACTTATAATATCAATATTAATATGTATAAAATATAAAAATAATACAAAGAAAAAATGGGCATTAACTGTTAGTTTAGTATGGATTACATATTTGTGGCCTACTTGTAATTTATTATTGATAATGGGTTTTTCACAAATGAACCGAAGAAATGTCCGTGTATATCTAGTGAGTATCCAACTATATGCTTTCTTTATAAGATATATTTTGTTCTTGGGATATAGTATTCCCCTCACTGTCATGATATATAATATTATTGAGGGATGAGTATCCCCAATTTGTATGATATATGGGTCACGTGGAAGAGAGAACCCCCTTGAGTGTTTGATATTTGTTTCTAGAATAGTGTTACATTACCCCAAATGATGATGTTGATATATGTTTCTATAATGGGTTAACATTATTATAGGATAATGATTTAAATTTATTGGATGGTGTGAAATTCACCCACAATGATAATGCTAATATTTCCTTTTATGGTCGAGTTACACAGTGATAAAAATGTTAAAATATGATTCCACGGTGGAGCATCACCCCCCCCCCCCCCGATGATAATATGAGTTATTTTTCGGGGTTGGATTCTATCATCCATGGTGATTATATCCTATAAATATAAGGGTATAAAGTATTACACTTAAATTTATCAAATATTAGGGCAATGGAATAGAGTATTTTTATGGGATTATGTGATATAAATTTAGGGTAGGGATCCAATCCCCCTGATAATGTTACATCATTCTATGATGTGGAGATGATTGTCCCAATAGATGTTTTGGTGTATATGAAACAATGAAGAGGTTTTTAAAGAATTGATATGTACATTTTGTTTTGTGAGATTGAATGAATTCCTATAATGATTCATATTTTAAATATATGTCAAAAAATAGAAGATAAATTTCGGTATATTTTGTTCAATAATATATATATATATATATCATATATAAAATCATTGGAAATAAATCATTTTATGTGATTTTAAATCTATTTCTATGTTCAAAAGAATTTTTAATTCAGTTATAGATGTTTTTACGAAATTTGTTCTTTTAAATAAGGATAATTAAATTAGGGGATAGATTTCTAGGAGAATGAAAATATTGTGTATGTGTAATAAATTTCTAAATATGTATGAAATTGATATATTGGTATGTGTAATTCTCAGAGTGGGCATATCTTAGTGTTAAATTCATTTATACTCTGTGTATGATCCATTTTATCCAATAGATGTGTCATTATTCACTCCTTATCAAACGTTGAGTGTAGTTTATAAGTAATGGGATGTCGCATATATGTCAATTTCTTTTTAGATTGATTGACTCAGATATCTATATTACACAAAAACTCAATGATATTTCTAGCCTTCAATAAAATAAAAATATGATATTATGATTCCCTTTTTACAATTATTTTAATAATTATATTCATTATAAACTATTATTATTTGAAAAAAAATCCATGGGTTGTAAAATCCACGATTCTTGAAATTTACAATTTATTTATATAAGAGAAATTTATCGGGAATTTATATTGAATCATGTCTTGTGATGAAAGATATAGTTATAGAAGTAGTATATAGTCATGTTTTCTAGGTGGATTTTATAGATGATATTTATAAATGCAATTTTTGGAGAATGAAATATGTAAATTCTGATTTAGATATCATTATGAAAATGAACCCCAGTCATAATATAAATTTATATTAATTTTTTTATCCTTTTTTGTGAAATATGGGTGATTTATAATGGTGGTTAAATAGTGTGAACAATATTTTTTAAATTCATTTAATATATATTCTAATAAATATAATTGTGTATTTTAGTTTATAATTTTATTTCTTATGTGTATAAACATATCATTAACACATTGTTTAAAATGGGGATTTTTGACCATGAAGTTTATAAAAATGAAAGAGATAGAATAAGTTGTTGTTTCTATATATTTTTAACAGATCTCTTCAACATTTAAGATTCATACAAAAGTGTATTATTATCATTTTATACATGAAAATTTATGGGGATTATTTTTATAATAAATGTTAAAAATTGGACTGAGAATAGAACACACTCTACAACACAATAATAATAAATTTTCAAAATAAATATTAGTTTCAACCAATATTAATTACAATTGATATACATGAGATTAACAAAAGAATAATAAGTATATTTTTAGATGAAAGTTTCAATGATACTATATATTCACTTATACATTATATATATTTTAGGCTGGTTGCATGAAAATGGAGTATTCCTTAACCCATAATAACTAGTTTTCTCACATTTGATGTTTAAACATTGGAATTATTGTTTCCGTAGTTTGTAGTGATGTTATTCTAGGAAAAGAACCTAATCATGATAATCCCTCGGGGTTATGTATAAATAAATTTAAAAATAGAAGTTATGTTGATTTACCCTCAGTTATCGCTAGAAGAACCATCATGTGGTTCAATATGTGTTTTTAATGTATCATATTCCTTAGTTGTAGACTGAAAATTTAGAAGCTTTTATTTTATTTGTCCTTATATCCAAATGGTGTAACAAATTTCAATTAAACTAAATTCTAAATATAAACTCATTATTTTATACGGGTATTACCTCATTTGATATGAAATTTTATAATATTTAAAATAAATGGATGTTTATTTATTCATTTTGTTATTCATGATTTTTGTAATAGAATCTACAACTTATGGATTTACCCCACATTCTAGTGGATTTTTATGTACTAATATAGAAATAGTTAATATACAATGTGATAGTCACAAAATAAAAAGTATTTTATTATCACTTGCCTTGGGTAATTTTTCAAATTTAATGTAATTAAAATAGAAAATAGTATTTGGGAGAAACTGGAGAATTTTTATGAAATAAATACCTATGTGATGTGGTTAAATAATGAAATTTGATGATCCATGATTGATGAATACATTATTCATGACAATGAAACTGTTGACATATACATCACATAGGAAAATGACGTTGATATTATGATAAATTAATATGGAGAGAAGTGAATTTTTCCTTATAAAATTATATATCGAATATATCATTCCTTCCATGTTTGTTCCAAATGTTACTACATCATAAGACACATTCACCAGTAAAATCTATTTAGATGGCTTGTACTGTATTTTGATATCCTATGATAATGAACTAGATAGATCTGTCTAATCAAATGGTATGTTTTATAAGGTTATTTATTTTCTTTCCTTAAAAACATATAATTCTATGAATAATACTTTTCAATTAAAAAAAAAAGAAGTTATTGTCTGTAAAAAGAGTTGAATGATGGATTTCATGATGTTTTATGTATTAGATAAATGAAAATTTGAAGTGGAGAATAATAATAAAACTAAAATAATAATTTTTTTTATAGATATATTAAATATAAAAAAATATACTTGAATAATATTTTAATGAAACAAGTAATGTTGAGGAAGAATAACATACAAGATTATCAATAAATAATTCCAAAAATTCTATAATTTCTTCAAAACAAAATCAAAAAAAATTCCTCGAATTACAAAATTGATACATCATATATAACGAATTTAAATATAGAGAGGATATAGATTAATTTTTTCATCTAGTTAGGAAGATGTTGACATTTTGATATTAAATAATACATGATGTAATATTTAAAATTGTGGAATTTTTTTTAAAAAATAAAGATAAATAGAATGTGATGTAATTTTTGCTAAATATATAATTTAAATGATATCTAAATTGGATAAGGACATAAAAAAGGTAATTTATTGAAATGAATATCTCAGTATGTAATCTACCACTATAAAAAAATAACAATGTTAATTGAGGTTAATGAAGTTTTAAGCAACATATTTTATTATTAAAATAATCATATAATATATATATATAATAGTCAGTGAATGTTAAGGATATGTGTATTATTGATTTTGAAAATATGTTGGTAAAAATATAGAAGAGTAGAATAATTTCATATCCATCTGTTAGGATACTATTTAAAAATATGGAAAATTTTATATCAAGTATGATTCTATCAATGAAAACCCAAAAAACTATAAAATAGGGATTATAAGTACAAATATTATAGTAATGCTTAATATAAGAACATAAATTACCTACTACCCAAATATTAAAAATATCTAGTGATATTGAAAAATTAGGAAACATAGGAGACATCAATATGGGTGAAAAAAGAAAAAATGTTTGACTCTTTAATTTTATAGAAGAATTATAATTTGAATAAAAATATTTTATGAGTTTATAGGAATACGATTATATAAAATATGGAAATATTGGTGACTCGATGTTGGAAGAAATACACATAGGATATTCTGGAAACAATATGGATTGAATGAAAACTATTATTTATATGGATTAAGATGGTAATATAGTGGGTTTCAGAATTGTGAAAAAATAAATTTTATGAATAAATATCCATGTAACAGGAATATGAGACATTTGAGTAAATATTTTATGACGAAAAAACCCTTAGTGGAGAAAATAACATAAATGCATTTTAATTTATAGATAAATTCTATATAATAAGTTATAGATTCTTGATGGAGTATGTTGAATATTTGAAAACCCTAATATCAATTAAAATAAATTCTAATTCATTGTAACATACATGAAAATTGTATGATTTATTGCACAAAATAATATGAAGATGATAATAAAAGGGAAGGAAAAAATCATTATTTTGATAATATTCAGTTAAATCATCCAATAGGGAATCTCCATTGAAATTTTATTGTGTATGTTCCAATCACATGGAAAAAATTTAAAAAATATGAAAAAATTCTTATTGTTGAATTTTGGATCACTAACCATTTAATATATGAATCACTATATTTTAATTGATTATCTCAAATAGTTATTGGGAATGAAGATTTGAAATCCTAAAAAATTTATGTACTGAAACAAAATGTGTAGGTTTTTGAACTGCATTTTGAAAAGTGAAATGAATTATTTTTTGGAAATATGGGTTGTTTTTATTAATAAAAAAATGGAAGATGGTTACAAGTGGAAAGTAGACTAAATTGTATATATTTCAAGTTGGTGATTTAGAAAATTCACCTTATTTATGTATTAAATAATTAATTTAATTATGTGAACAATGTATTTTATTTTATTAAAATGAAAATGTACATTCATTCTTTAGGTGATAATTTTTTTTGTTCCAAAATGAAAATAAAAATAGGCTGGATGCGATCAACATTTCTAAAGGAGAAACATGATATCTCATAAAATAGAAAGATAGAAATTGAATATACTATACCGTTGAATCTAGTTCATTAAGATATGAGAATATTCATGAGAAATATATCAACCTAGGGAGATAATTACACAATACATTTCATTGATCATTTCTATCACTATACTGGTGTTACATTTATCAAAAAAATTGAGTCCGTAAGAAATATTAAAATTTTCAAATAAGTACGGAAAAATAGTTTATTTTTTATCTCATTGATATTTGGATGGAAAATGGTACATTCATTTTAAATAAAAATTTCATATATTTTCTAGAGAAGTATATAATCAGACATTAATATAGTAAACCATACACACCACAAAAAATGTTGTGGTTGAATTTTTGAAGTTTTGATTTTTGGATAAATACAAGAAAATGTTGTTTGAGGATTATAATTATCGATACATTTGGTAAAATTATATTAGTTCATTAGTTAACATTGAATTTTTTTACATACTCAAAATTCATATATATTTCCCCTTATGATACGTATTATAATAATTCTTCTAGATTGATGTATATTTGGTTTCACTGTTTTCCCTATGATATATTCGTTAATAGTCTACGTCTCGTGAAATTAGAAAAATATAGGTGTCTATGGAATTTAAAAACTATGTCTGATAAATGGAAGATGTTAACACTACAAAAATAAAGTCGATATAATAATTGTTGATAATACTAATGTATGTGTGTGAAAATATAAATTGAATGACGTTTCAGATGATAAATATTTTCTCATAAGTAATTATAATTATTTTTTATTAAATATCATCCTAAGATATACTATATATCATGAATGTGATGAAAATTTAATAAGTTATAGATGATGATTTGTCCATTTTATTTAATGAGAAACAATCTCCCTTATTTAATTTGGCTCCATGATGATATGTATAATTCCAAAACCACATTAGTTAATTATTCAAAAAAGTATATACATGATTAAACATGAGGATAGAAAATCATATATTATTTTTTTCTCGAATTGAACCTTGATACATTGATCGAGTATAGGATAATAAATTGAGGTTTATTTCTGAATGAAAAATTAAACTATATAGAGATTAATGAAACATCAAAGTTTGTACAAATTCATAAAGATATTATTTCACTCATGAAAATTTTTGTGTTCATAACATAATTGGATAAAAAAGGTAACAGTATGATAAATAATAAAAAATATTACATCAACAATATTCACATATTTTTGGAGTGCACATAGGTGTTCCCATTACACTAGTTTAATAGATATATACTAATCATATATTTCTTCATTTTATAAATAAAATTAAATAAAATATATTCCAAAAAAATTTTAATATTACTTTTTCAATGGTGAGTTTTACATGAATATTTTGATTTAGAAAAAATGTGGTAACATCCAAGAAGGATTGGATAATTATTAATGAGGTGTATAAATGGATTTATATTTAATGAAACAATCCCAATAATCTTATTATTCTATGTTTAATACATTCCTAAAGAGATTAAATTATTGAATTCAAAGAGTGGATAGAAATCCCCATATTATTGATGATAAAGAGGTATCTCTATATATTATGGTAAATATATATTAAAGAAATATTTATTTTACGAAATAAAAAATAATTTTGTAATGTAATACTAATTTAGTCTAATAATTTATTTGAAATATTGTTTCTCAGTGAATCAATTAACTTTCTTATCCTTGAATTCAGTCAGAATATTTAATATATTTTTTCAATATCAATATAATTATACTTTAGAATGTATAAAAATATTTCACTTTGGTATATCAATGATCTCTTCCTCCCCAATAATAGAGTTTTCTATGATTTATAAATACGATAATGGAATTAAATGAGACTAAGTCGAATTCATTATGCTGGTCATATGGTTATAATACATGACATCTTGCTGGTAGGATTTATTAAAATGCATAACAAAAATTCTAGGTACCTAATGTCCCCATAATGTTTGGGTTTTAGTGAAGGTAGAATAATTATTATGTATATTATTGTTAGAACATAATTAATATTTAATTATGATCTAAAATTTATGAGTAATATATTCGGTTAAAACTGTATAGATTTGATATGTTGTGTTGATCAGAGGAGATCAACATTTGGTGTCGTTTTACATCATATGACGTGTTTTTTTGGTAAAAGTCTAAGTTGAATTATGTATTAACTTTTAGAACATTCAAGGATGATTGTATTGATTGCACCCTTTCAAAAAATCAATATATGATAATAGGGACCCATTTGGAATATCTCAAGTATGAAGATATGTTTTGTCACATACCAACTCAGATACCATAGAACCCTAAAACATGAGCCATATCTAACATGGTTCAAAGGATGTTCCTGATCCATGCGGTTAGGGTATTATCACTAGACATCATACAATATAAATGTAGGAAACAATTTTATAGATAAAATGGGAAGATAATGATGGATATTAGTAGGCTCAAAAATCTATTTGAAGATAATACCAAATATCAAATAGGTGTAAAAAATACCCCAGATATTACATCATCAAAATACACAAAAAATATAACATAAACTCGATATCCCATTGGACACATAACTCCCAACTCAAAGGATAAATAGCATCCACCTCCACTAAGAGTCACTGTCACTTTTCTTAGACCTGGAAGATAAAATCTACAATCACCTGGATGTAATACTACTATGTTTGGTAATAATCCCAATAGGGTTCCACCATGTGTTATGTAACAATATTTAATAATATTAAACCAAATAATTAATTTAATTTTTATAAAACAAGTAATTTTAAAATAAATCATTTTAATATTTAAAAAAAATTATTTAAAATTGTGAAACACTTTTCAAACATGGAATGATGTTTTTGTAGAAATATTTATATTCATGATTAGGAATGAGTAAAGTAGATTCATAGTTAATATAATTTGTTATCAAAATAGTCACATACAAAATCATAGTCATCTACCCTATGGAATTATTGTTTATAGTTATCGGATCCTCACACTCCCATATAAGTGATCATGGTCATTTGTATACAAACTTCCCTCGAGATCATTGTCGAATAGTACTCGGCAACATCCCATGGAGGATAAGATCTTCTTAACTATATTTTTTTTAGATTTTTCATCATCAATATATTACTAAGTATTTACCACCTTTTCATGATTGTACCAAATAACCCACTATCTACACATTCTTTTAATGTTATCATTCAATAAATTTGAAACGGTGGAAAATATTCTATTTCAAATGATTCATCATACATAAATCTAATTCCCATATTCCATTTCAAAATTTGAATAGGCCTTTAGAACGACAACAAGGGAGTTTTATCAATTTGTACCTTTAAATAAACTAATCAAATGATTTTTTATAATTTTAATTTAAGATATTTTTCTGAAAAATATATTCTCAAATCATTTCAAAAACTCCATCAATTCCAAATTTCTCACCTATTAAAATTCCATTGGAAAATGGGAGGTTTTTAATAAATTACATGAAAAATATATTTTAGTTCCAATTATAATAATATTTATTTCTTATAAATCAATTGAAAATTGTTTAAATCAAGTCAATCAAATAAATGATTAATTATATTATGTAATTAAAAATGTGACAACCATCCTTTTATCACATAAAATTTTATTCTAAATAATGAATGAAAAATGAAAATGAAGGTGTACAAAATCTAGGAGCTAAACCTTGAAATAAGATTCAATGATTTTGAATTTAGTTCCATTAATCCCAAGATGATATAAATTTTATTTAAACGGAAGCAAATAGATAATGGAGAAGACGAGAAAGAATCTTACCCAGAGAGATGCACCAAAAACAAAATGATTCTCAATCCTAAAAAAATGATCCTGAGGAATTGGAGAAATCACAAGTCACATAGTAATGGATCCAAGGCAAGTAGAAACGTTTTATGTAATAAAAAAACAATGAAACCAAGCCACATGGGTTGAAACTCTAGATCTCTGAACTACAAGATGTGTATTAACATTCCGTAATACATTCAAATGAAATGATGCCGAAAACTACACCATCATTTTCTTGGAAACCATATTTAATATTTTCACATCATGAATAAAATCAATGGGGTGTTTAAATTTTATACCACGAAATAGATTCACGAATTATTCAGTATTTAAATTACAAGATGTTTAATCACATTATGTTAATCGTAAATTCCCCACAGAGGGTGCTTCACCCATTCCAATCCCCAGAACAAAAAAAAAATAGAATCCAAAAATGAAATTGAATACATTAAATAGTCACATTGTGTCATAAGCATTCCACCAAGAAAACGTTCTTCTACCATATGGTGTATCAATATCATTCCACCTTAAAAATGTGAGACCAATATTATATCAATGGTTCCTCAAGATCACATGTCTCATATGATTCAATACCATGCTTCTATATTACACAATCAAAAGGTATTATCCTCCCATGATCTAACTTTTTATTAGTATCATCTATCCTAATTGGATTCTCAATCACTGAATAATAAGGTTAATCATTTTGAGCTTTGTCGCTCAAAACCTGAGATGGATTAGAAAAATACAGTTATATCTATGATACATGGAAGACATTATGTATTTATTTCAACTATGTAATATGTTATAAATTTTATGACACATTCCCCACCAAATCCAAAACATCAAAAGATTCCACAAAATAATGTGAAAGCATCCCTTTCGTCCCATTCTATCGAAGACATACATTATGTGATCCATTCATAAACAAATCATCGCCACCAGAAAATTAAAATGGCCTGTGATGGAAATCAATAGAAGATTCATACTGAGTATTTTCCATCAACATTATCTTAAAAATCAACTGAATATTTTTTGTCATATATTACAACAAACTTCTCCCAACCAAGGATGTTTCACCAATATTTGACCAACCCAATGTATAATCACATGGACTTCTATAAAATTCCTCAGAAGGATCCATTATAATCACATAATATTAACTATTATAAAATGAAAACTAAAAGAGTCCCAAAAAGTCATCCCAAGATACACTAAAATAGATAATACAACAAATATGCATATCCATAAAAATACTTATAGGTCCCTATTTCAATCAATCTATCCAAGCACCTCTCAGATGCCTCTCAAAAAACAATAATTAAAATGTGGATCTCTATTAATTAGTATAGAATAATTAACACCATGAAAAAAGACAAATATCATTCACAAAGATATTTCTCCCCTCATGAACTATGTTTCATCATGAATGGTTATAAAATCAGTATATGTTTTCAGAATCTAAATCAAAACACATATCAAATTCATTAAATTTCATGTTACACAAAAACGTGAAAAAAAAGTCCATATAAATCTCATCCCACTTCCATGTTGGAACTGGGGGTGGGAGAAACAAATCCAATGGTATTTGGTGCTCATCCTTCACCTATAGGTGGGTATAATAATGAGAGGAAAAACCAAAACTACCTCATCTAATACATGGACACCAAAATTATCCTAACATTCTATAAAACATATTTTTTTCATGGGTGTCATGCCCTTTATAATTTTGAAAATACCCCATCAAAAATTTTCACTTGGGTGAATGAATAACATATCATTTCTAAAAACGTCGAATACCCTTCTTCATGAGAGAATAGTAACTAATAGTCTCTTAATCATAGAAAAAGACTCTAATACCCAAGAATTTAATCAAGATATTGTTCATGAGGAATCTTCTTGAAAAGAGCAGTGGTCAAATGAACACTGTCCAAGAAAATCTGGGCCACTATTTCCAGAAATCCTATATAAATCTATGAAAAAGGAACCATAATGATCAACTCCATTGATGATTCATTCAAGGTATGTGATAGACGATTCTTTCACAATTCATATGAAATTATATTCCCTTTCCTCTTGTTATATGTAATTTAATAATCCGTAGAATCCTGATACTCCACCCAATGAATCTAGAGGAGAATCAAATAATTTTGATAGAATGTATAAATCAAGATATTATGGTCAATATGGATGGTAAAACATTCTTTGAAAATGTTATGTCTCCAAATATTAAGTGCATACATCACATTTATTACCTCAAGGTCATAGGTTGGGTATTTTTTCTCATTTGGGAAATTATTATATGATCCCATGGTGACCATGTGATCACCCTACATAATTACACAACCAAAACAAAAAATTGATGCCTCAATGAGACCACATTTTTTACCCAGGCATTTGGAAGAGTCATCATTGGTGTATAACCCAAATGATATTTCATCCAAATAAAAGAAATTTTAAATTTTTATCCCATAAATACATCAGCCCCTTCTAAGTGAGATAGGTTATTAGAGATGATAAAATTAAAAATAATTTAAAATGCCTCAACAATCCCCCTCTAAGCCCATGAATCTCAGAATCCTGAAAATTTTACATGGTTCCTCCTATTTCATACTAGGTTTCAACTACTCATGATTAGATAAGATAAAATTTCATGAATACACATGTCCCAACAAAATTACTTCCAAAATTAGATATTCACATTTTTCATATTTGGGAATAATGTTCTTATTTATCAACAATTCCTATACTAGTGTTAGATGTCTCACATGATCCTCCTCAGAATGATAGTACAATAGGTTGTCATCAAAAATGGCCATGATGAACGTATCGAGACACTAATGGAAGATACAATTCATCATAGACACAAATGATACAAGATAATTTTTTAGACAAAATTGATTAAAATGATAAGCATAATGGTGTTACCTACACTGTAAGGTGGTTTTATGAATGTCGGATTCTTTTATTCTCATTAGGTGATAAATAGATTGAATATCAATATTTAATAACCACATCACCCCATTCAAATATTCAAGTAAATCTTCAATAATTGGTTAAATATCATTTTTCTTAACTGTAAATTTGGGTAGTTTATAGTAATCAACACATAGGTTAAGTGTTCCATCATATTTCTTTGCATAGAGAACATGTACCTCCCAAGGTAAAATACTCGGACATAGTGAACCATTCTCTCTCAAATCATCCAATTGTGTATTCACCACATTCATATCTATAGGTACCATATGGTATGAAGGTATGGATACTATCATATTACCAACCATTAAATCAGTATTAACCATTATCTCTCTTATCAAAGGAAATCCAAAGGAATCTGTAGGAAAAATTAATGGAAACACAATGAAAAATTGAGGGAGAACATCACTAGTAGAATCATTTTCTATATCAAATGAAATAACTAAAATTACATTCCCAAACACTAGATAATAAGGTCCACATATACTTGAACACAATTCAAATTCACCCAAAATGATACATCACACCCCCTTGGGCATAGTAAAGGAGACCCATTGAAGATAACAATCAATTTGGGAATTAATATCAGTGATATATTCCATATGAAAAATTAAATAATATTTTGTCTTGTTGAGAACATGAAATTACCTTATAAGATATATACCTGATAATGTGATAACTCATGTCGAACAATGGACATCATGATGTCACTTAATTCCAATGAAAATTTTAATATAAATCTAATTAGACAATATCTATGTTGGAATATTTAACAGGTTTACAATAAAAGTTGATAAAAATGATTGAGATTCACTAGTGTCATATAAATTAGTCACTATATAAGAATTTATAGTGATAGTGCCTCTCATAGATAAGGAATCTCAATTTTCTTTCTCTGGAGACTCTTTCACTACATGAAGTGGTTTCATTATGTATGTATTTAGATAGACCACCAAGGATATTGATGAATCTAAATTTACTTTAGTATATTCATATGTTGATGATCATATAATACTATAAGGAGTAGAAAAGCGATAATAAAATTTTTAAATCTATTCTGAATGTCCAATAGAAGCAAGTATCTTGGTGGAATCAGTTAATTTTTTTTCAAATGACCAGGCATAGAACATTAGAAATTACTAAAATGGCCTCTTTCCTACACTGGAGGAGGTCAAGATGATACATGGTGTCGAAAACCCCTGCATGTGTCATCATCCTTCCTCTAACGTTTTTCAAAACTCACTAAAAATCCACTGTGAGGAAAATAAACTCTCATAAACAATGACCTACCATCGAGATTATGATTATCCATAAAAGCCTTATCCAATACATCATTATAATAATTTTAGTTTATCATGATTACCCAATATGGAATATTAGATCAAAGCCACATCATGAACATTTTAGTATTCATCTTAAAATTCTGTAAAATCTCATGTGAAAACTATAAAAGCATGAAAAAGTTGTTTTTATATTCGTCCCTTGTTCCATTATACATCTCATGTTTTAAAAACACAATAACCTTATCCAGTTTCATAGTCTCTATAGTGAACTAGTCATCGAGAAGAAAATTAATGTCATTCAACTACAACCCCTTGTGCATATTTATTGTCACCATTATGTCCCACTATATATTTCTAGATCCCCTATAGCATGAAGTGGTACACATAAACTAAATTCAGTCAACCATTTCCAAGAGGTAAAAATAAGATATATCTTTATCAACCAATCCTCATCATATTGAGGATATTTATGAAGATCCTAATTAAATTAACCCATCGTAATCCTATACGTGAATGATTAGTTGATAATAATATATATTCTGGAAAATGAACTATTGGACATGATTCAGAGATTCATCCATCAAAGGTTCAATAGCTAGAGGATGAACAAAAATTGGTGCAGGTTCTTGATAGAACACATAATAATCTAAACAATGTTCTAGTCCATGGGAGGATTTTCATTCTATGATTCATCAGAAGATTTATCTAGTATCCTATTAAGTAATCTCTATAGTGTCATGATGGGACAAAATAATCAGTATTTAACATTAGAGACATTAGAGTATTAAATATATAAAAAATTAAAATAAAATAAATTGGGAAATTACTCCAATTAGATAATATAACATGATTTTTATTTCAATCTATCAAAATCAAAATTAGTGAGAAGAAAAGAATTATTACTCAAGAAGTCTTTCACAAACCACCCATGGTGTCTTAAGTCTTGTTACAATGAGATATCACCATGAAAACTCTTGGAATATCATCCTATGTCTCCAATAGAAATTCCAAACTGGACACATAAATCATGGAAATTTTCTCAAACTACATCAGTAGTGTCTATCACAAAAATCATATAGTTTTAAAGTGGGACAAAATATTCATAAAAAACCACCTAAGATATGGATATATATAATTATTATCAAAATTAAAAAGGTATATAGTAATATAAATCAAACATGTCCACCAAAAACATATAACAATACATTAAAAGTGTACCCTTTTCTCAGGATTCACAGACGATAAGTTACAAATGCCTAATGGAAAATTTATGGACTAACCTAAAAACCCCAATAGGTTCCAATAATTTTTCTATAAAATGAATCTATAATAGGAAACCATATCATGCATTAAATTTATATAAACCAATGCATGGTATTATAAATAATTTTCCCATTTAAAATAAAAGAAAATTATTTTAAAAATATATGGAACTTTTAAAACATGGATTAAATATAAACATTATATAAAATTGTTTATATAAATAACTAGTAATGTGTACATAATTTTCACAATCAATATAATTTATAATAAAAATATTCACAAAAAGGGCAATGGTCATGTTTCCTATAGTTTGACTGTGCTTCATTTTTTTATCATTAAACTCTAATATCAGATATTATGGAATTATGTGTACACATGTCCCTTTGGATTATGCAATATAGAACTCATTAATATCCCATAGGAGAAAATATCTGCCTAAAAATATATTAGTTAAAGTTAACATCATCAATATGTTACTAGGCAATTACTATTCTAACGTGTCTTTCAAAAATAACCCATTATCTTCCCAGGACCGCGTGTGCTCAATCAACCAATTGAAAATTGAGGGAAAACCTTCCATTTAAATATAAAATTATTTGCAATTAAAATTTTCCATTATTAATTTTAAAAATTCTAATTCACATTCAATAAAAAAACATGTGGTTTTCCTCACTTCATTACTTTTCAAAAAAATAAATCATAGGATTTCAATAAATTCAATTTTATAATTTTTTTAAAAAAATAATATTTCTAAAATAAATTAATAAATTCCAAAAATATCAATTTTCACTGCAAATTACAATTCCATTGGTGTTGGGGTTCCCAAAATTCTATGCCAAATCAAATGAAATTTTGATTCTCATCAAAATATAAATTCAAAATCCACTGAATGAAATTTAATTCAAGATAATCATATTAGGATCTTGTTATATTGTAATGTCTAAAAGGAATCCAAATACCTTTTATCATGGAAAACATCACTCGTAAGGGATAATTCCAACAGAAAAAGAAGGCACATATGATCCCTAAAATCAAGCTAAAATCAAGATTCAATAACTTATAGTTTTGATCCATTAATACAAATATGATATAACAAACTATAAAGATGGTTTTAATTGAGAATTGAAGATACATATAGATCTATAACCTTGAGAGATTCACCGAAACCATCATAATAAGAAATCATCGGTCATATGATCTAGACATATTTTATAACCCCAAAATCACCTAGGGATGGATCTAGGTTAATAGAGAAATGGAACTGGCAGAAACATGAGAAAATCATCTAACCCACGCGGTTTTGAAGGCTTGGTCGATGATTTAAATAACCTGTATTCCTTTTACATTGTGTAATACCATGAAATTTAACGACCATTTAAAATTCATAAACCATTATTTTAAACCATTTTTACCCTTTTTAGGTGATGAACCAAATTCGTAGTTTGTAACCACCATAACACCTGAAAAAATTAAATAATTCATACCTAGAACAATTACACAATGTGTAATCACATTACAAGGTTTTTAAATTAGTGTAAGATACTATTTCTACCACACAGTTATAAAAAAGTTCCCAAACCAAAATAACATAACTTAAATTATGGATAATGAATACTAGAATATGTTGCATGACGTTGCATGATTCCAGTTCTATAAGGTTGTGACAGTTATTGTGAGAAATTTATAAAATAGTCATTCACAATATTCTTGAAGAAATAACAGTTATATATAACATCAGTTCATCATTGAACTTACGTAAATAAATTAATTAATGATAGAATTTATTCCTATATTAAATATAATAGCTAATTTGATCACAAATAAATTTAATGAGGAATCATATTATATTATGAGAAAAAAAGTTATGATTTCCACCTCACCACATTCAAGGATACGTGATGGTATATTATTGACCACTCATATCATGTTAATAGACATTTTGACCAAGGTGGAGAAAATAAAACACATCATAAATATAAAATTATTTTAACATTCTAATTTTTTGGTAACATGGGGAAATACTAATTTGAAATTTATCCATTGATTTTTGATTATCATTAGGGGGAAAATATTTAGAAATTTTTTTTAAATGTGTATTCCTTGATTTTGTAATTTCAATATTATGAACTTGGTTAACAGTTATAAAGATGTTCTTATAGGAATTCATTCTCCAATTGTTTATGGGGATAGATGTGTCTTTTATTGGAGAGCATAGATGATATGATTAAGTATTTTTTGAAAACAATTTATTGTAATTTATTATCAAAAGTGGTATCATTTAATCGTTTTTAATCAAATGGACGGGGTTTGAAAATATTGAATATTATGTACCACATTTCAAAGATTAATAATAACAAAATTTATTATTTTTATTTCCTATAATAGGTAACTTTATATACAGTTTAGGTCATTTTATGATGATTTATTTTATTTTTTTCATGAGACTCATAGCTATCTTTTTCATTGGTTGATAAAAAATAGAAAGGGGAATATTTATATTTAAAATATATGTTTAGAATTATATATATAATTTGAGATATCAGTGATAACCATTGACAATGTTATTGTGTTTTGAGATTGAATACAATCATTAAGAAATATTTAAACAAAAAAGGGAAGGAAGTCAGAAGAATATTAAAGTGGAAATGCTCTATTTTGAATGGATTTATATTAAATGAATAAATCATATTAAAAATCACCAGAAATAAATAATATATGTGTTTTGAAGTAAATTTGGATGATTAGAATAATAAATATGTTGATTGGATTTTTTTTATTAAATTTAAATATTCCCTAAACAATATTAGAAATTGGGTTTATATTTCATGGAAAAGGAATAGAATGAAAAAGTGATATACATATCCTTATAAGTTTCAATTATATTTATATATTTATAATTCTTTAACCCTACATGATTACATTATAGATTATTGGATTCTCTATGTATATGATATTTAGGATAATAGTACAAGTAATTTGATCCAATATTGGAGTTATTATACATTGCATACGAGTCGTTGATACTAGATAAGGAGTCATTTGACATAATGAATCGTTCATTTTTTAAAATATATATTTGATTAATAGTTATTTATGAGTCAAAATTTTAGATAATTTTAAATACGTCTACATAATAAATGTTTTTTAGATTTATATAAATATTTTCCTGAGGATTTAATTTGTGAAATGATTCATGAACCAATCTTCATTTTAAAAAATATACTAGGATAAAATTTATTCAAGATACAAGATGGGGTGTATTTTTTATTAAAGCAAAAGGATTAAGGATATAAAATTAAATATTTTCACTAAATTAATGATTCATAAATGTAGGTATATTGCAGTCAGATTTTTGGTAAATATATTTTAAAAAAATATATATATGATTTATTTTTGAATAAGAACGATATGTTAATTATAATTCTTTTATATTAATAAACATAAAGTATAGTGATTATTGAGAGTAAAATTCATATATTTTTAGTTATTTCATTATTGGGGTGAATTTAATAGAATTATAAATGATGGTAATAATATTCAAGTGGTTTTGTGAATATATTTTTTCATAATAAGAAGAACAAGAGAAAATGTGTCTATACAAGTCGGTCATCGAAGCCTATAATTTTTTTTGATAAAATTTAGAAGAAGGTATAGATATTTTAATGTGATATTAGTATAATAAAAAGTGATATAATTTTTTAGTGTGTCAATATATTTTTATATTATCACATTAAAAAAATATTAATAATGTGGTGGTTGCCAAAGGGTTTCACATTTGAATTGACATGGTGTCATGTTACATGAAAGAAAGGAGGTGGAAGATAAACTTAACACACTAAAAAATGTTGTTGTAGTATACCAGAGGAATAAATGTTAGTAGAAACCAAAATTTACTATTATTATATGTTTCATGAAGAAATTTTCTATTAGATTTAGCAAATCACAGTCAGGAGAAATGAAAATCTGGATCTCAAGAATATTAACATCAAAATTTTACTAATATGATTAATAATGTGTGTTGTTTGATATTTTAAGAATCCATAGTACAACAAGAACTAGAAAAGTCACAGTTAAATGTGATCCCTTAAAATGATGCACACTATATTTCTATTTTTGTGAAAAAAACTTCACTTATCATAATAGGAATTTAATATTTTTTCTAATGAAATTGGAAAACATAATAATAAAAATTTACTTCCTACCCTCTTAGTTCCCTGTTGAAAATATTTTATATGGAATCATAGGTGAAACATACTGTAATGTTCAGGTGATATGGTGGTTTTGGGTACGTTTTACAATCACCCCAAAAGGATATTAATCACAAACATATAGACTCAAAAATGTAATAATAAGATATGTCTTATTCTAGGAGTCTCTTTTAGAATCATAGGATCAATGGTTGACAGAATATTATATTTGGATACATTATTTGATTATTTTGAGCTTGAAACATTATTCATATTTTTTTATTTGTTATATTATGGTAATTTATTGTTGTTTTGTAAATGAGTAATTCTAAAATCATGCTTGGGTTCCCCTGGAAAACTAGTAAAAGACATAACTCATAAACATGTATATATTTTCATTATGTATAGTAAAATCAAATGATATTTATTTAAATTTCATACCATTACAGAGAGGTGTGTTATTTGTTTTTAGTAACATAGGTTTTGATGTTTAATTACAATTTCATGTGTTCTGAATACTGAGTGTGTTACTTATTCTACTTTATTTAATCTAATATAATTATAAAGTCTATATATGGAATTACCTAATACTCTCCCCATATATATATAGCCTATGTTATACCAAGAGTACCTCTTGAGGAATTATAATGAACTATTCCTATTACTATAGGGTGAACCGTGCTATAAGGTTAGAATATACCAATGATCAAATGATTCATTTTAATTGAAATCATTAAAAATAAAATATCAGTACATTTCGTTATTATGAGAAAAAAATGTACCTCAAAATAATTATTTAAATTTTTCAATATATATCCATTAATAAAATTGATTTAATTATATATATTGTACAACTATTAAATATTTAGGTAAAGACAGAAGATGAAAAAAGGTGGGTTCTTTAATTCTAATGTTGTGACAACATAATGTGGATTCCAATGTAATAATCCTTGTAATGAAGGAATACATAATTTAAATATTTATCTGTTTTCGAAAATATATAGTTATATTAATTAAAAATATATTTTGTAAATCATAAAAAAATTATTTAATTAAACTCATTTCATTCAAATTTTAAATAAATGATTCGTTCCCATATTATAGAGTATTAATTTGAAAAAAAAATTATTTTTATTTTTAAATTCAACCTCTCAAAATTATCTGAGGATGAATTTTTGGGAATGTTCTCAATGAATTGATTTTTCATTAAATAGTAAATATATTTAAATTTATATAAATAGTAATTATTTTAAAGTATTTACAAGGAAAAATTATGTCTTATAATAATTTTGAAATTTGAAAACTTTATTATGATATAAAGTAATCATATTATTAGTTTTAAATTGACTTTTATATGTGAAATTAATATAAAAATAGTATATATATAACTTTTTCCCAATAAAATTTTCATTTCATTTTTCTCATTTACTTTAAATGTAATTTATACAACTTTTATTTTTTGGATTCAGAAAATAGGATTCTATATTTGGAATACTTTGATCAAGATTTAGTTAATAGTTCTCTATTATTTTTAGACAATAGAAATAAAATCCGCAGTTAAATTTTGTGTGACAATAGTAAAGGATAAATAAGGTAAGATAGGATAAATATAAAAGGATAAGTTATTATAGATGTCAAAAACAAATACCAATATCTTCTATGATGAGTATATCTCAACCAAGTTCATCCCTAGGTCTAATTTAAGACTTTTTGAGTCCATTTTTATGAAATTATTACCATTATAATATTATTTTAAATGAAATATCAAACATGAAACACTCTTGTTTTCCATAAGTGTAATATTTTTAATACAGTGTCATCCAGATTATTTATATAACAATACATCATTCTGAAAAGATACGATATAACTTATGTTTATTCATTTCCATCAAAATAACAATTTACAAAATCATTTGTGCGTATATGTGGACTACGACCTCCTCAATGTGATTTTATTCATTTTCACCACAAAATCACAAAGATAATATATATATATATGTAATACAATATATGTTGTATGATTGAAATTCTAGAAGGGTAAATTGATACTTATTTTCTTTCTAAAATGATCATTGAAAATTGGAATTGTTACTCATGTGTACGAATGACCTAATATATCCATGTTTATTATGTAGTTTATTTTTCCTTACAATATTTAATTATTGGATTTAAATTTATAATAAATATATTAATGTGATAATTAATTCATCATTATTATTTTAGAGATGATGGAATTATTATTTCTTCAGCAATAGTAAAACCCCATATTATATCTAGAATTAGAAACAAAATATCATAAAAAACATCCGTTTTGAAATTAAATTACTATATTAGGGAATATATCGTGATAAAAATATATATATAATGAGTAATAAAATTAAAAATCATTGTTATTAATGTTGAAAAAAATATTCTTATTGCTCAGAAATATAAAAACCTATGTGACGAGTCAGAAACAAGATATGAGAAAACTAATCATTTTTCTTTCATGAAGGACTGTTTTGATTTTAGGGACCTATATTCTTTTTGATTTTAATATACATCCCCATTAGCATGTTATATCATCAATTTCACTTTAAACATGATATTAAATGTTTTATTTTGTAACAACCCATGATTTTAAAAAATGGAAATCATATTAGCTAGAATATATGATAGACAACACCTAGAGTATAATGGGATATAATACCCCAAGACATTATGATATATTTATTTTTTAAATCTATTCAATAGCTTGAAATTCATGAAACCATAGTTTTGAATAAAAAACATTACTCTATTATAATATTTTTATTTAAACATTATGAATATAGCCAAGAAGTTAAATTGGATGGTATGAACAGTAATAACAAATTGTTATAATTATGATATTTACAAATAAATATTATATACAATAATATAAAGCTATTTATTTGAGATAAAATTAGAACAAATTGAAATAAAAAGAAATAATTTTTGAATAATAGTATTTTTTCAGAACGTCCTCTAGTTGTGCATTACTAACATACGTTATAATTAATTTTTACATATTTTATGAAATTTATTTTAAAAGTTAAAATCAATTTTTAATATCTTTTATAAAAAATAATGTAGTTCTTATTTGTGGGGTTCTTCTAAAAAATATTTTGATGAATACTAAAAATACTGAATTTTCATTAAAAACTGCATTTTTGTTTAGTTTTTTTTATAAAATAAATTATGCTATAATTATTTTTGAAAGTATATTTATATCATCTTCAAATCTATTTATTATAATTGAGAAATTATAATAACTTTAATATAGATATTTTTATACAAATATTTTGTATACATTTGAAAATATTATAATTGAAACCCTACTTTCTCATTGTATTTGTGGGATTAATATTAAAATAGATTTTTACAATTAATTTAATTTATTTTAGAAAAATTGGTTCCAGATTTTGAATCAGAATAATTTTATTCTATAATAATGTCACTTTAAAATTTTACTATATAGAATTGTAAAAAAAGAAAAAATATATTTACCACTTTGATGGTTAGAATTGGATTATCGGGGTGTGAAAATAAAAAAATAATTGTTCAAATGACCTAATAACTTGTAAAAAATATGTTTTATTGACATATTTAGACATTTAATTTCATTTTCGTGATAATAATCAAGTTTTGACAACTTTTTCATGTGAAAAACATTGGTA
Source organism: Viscum album (assembly GCA_963277665.1). NCBI lineage: Eukaryota > Viridiplantae > Streptophyta > Magnoliopsida > Santalales > Viscaceae > Viscum > Viscum album. Next base: position 1,274,995,143 of record OY728141.1, on the reverse strand, counting down.
CACATTTTTTTTAAGATCTGAGATCTTCTTAAGATATGCTTTGTTTATGTATGGTTTGGAATCTTTTTTTGGGATAAATAAGGGTTTCCCAAAGTTCCTATGAAGTCTCGGGGGTGTTTCAAGGGTTTGGGACATGATTTCGGAAGAAAATGGGGTCATGGGCTTCTTGTACAGTTTGCACACGATTAGTGAAAACCGTGTGGAGCATCCCAGGTAACCGTGCATCCATGGACAGAGGCTTCCGCATGGTTTTCATAGGGTTTGTAAAACTATGTGGAATTCCTAGGAAAAAATTCCACCCAGTTAAGTTGAAATTTTTTCCAAACTGCCACTCCGTGGTTTGAAACCCCAATGAAGGATTTTCCTTCATTCCTCCCCTCTCATCCCTAGTGAAGAAAATGGATGACCCAAGCTTCCAAAAGGTGTTTCTCCTTCAATTATTGGATTTTCTGGACATCATTGGTTGAATATTGATGCTTCGGGTAAGTCTAATCCTATCCTCCCATCTCTTTTTCTTATTAGGCCTTATGGTTTCCCACATATCCTTCTAATGCTCTAAATCCCTATTTTTTGGGTGACAATCATGTTGAAGCTTCAAGTGATATATTAATCTGGATCCATTGATATGATTAATAATGGGTTAAACAAGGGATTAGATGTATGTTTTCTACAAATTATATCCCATAATTGTGCACTAGATTTTTGCATGTGTGTTGGGGTTTTTCTCTTATCATGTTGTGTATTAGTTATGTTTCGTATGAATCGGTAAATTGCGTGTCTAAATGATTTCTTTAATACCCTCATGATCCTCATGGGATTCGTGAAGGAGGAATTGACCATTTTAGGGCCTCCCATGTGGTTCTCCAGCAGACCCAGACCATGTGTGTGGTGGAGTTAAGTGGAGGGTTGCCTATTATTATTGTGGAACCCATGTAGAATATGTTTTTAACAGATGTTTAAGTTGTAAATGAAATTATAAATAATACTCTTAGGGATATAAGGGCATAAGATTTTTTGGAATTACATGAAATGGGTAATTGGGTTGAAAGAGATTATGTTGATGGTTTAATGAGATTTGTTTAGAAATTCCTACAGGAATTAGTGCATACTAAATTGTGAACTTGTAATTGGGTAATAGAATGGGAATAGATGATTGTGTGGAAAGGGGTGAATGCATGAGAATTTGGTGGTACTCTTAAAAGTTGAACATAATATAGTTGTTCTGTTACATAATATGAGATATGTACTTTAAATGATAAATGGTATATGTGGGATAATGAATGGTAAATGATGAATTTGGATAAGACATATGGGTTGTTTAATACACTGAATGGGTTTGGGTGCATGAATGGGAATTTGGCCTGATGGCTATGAATTGTAACTGGAAAATGTGTTAATGGGTTATGGCATGGTATTAATTCCCATGTTGTTGTCATGTATTGTGAATTCTAATTGAAATGAATATGATTGGTTGTGTTATGATATGGTTGTGGTGACTTGATAAATAAGCATGTCCACATGTCTTGGAAATGTTGGTTATTTACTTGAGGTTATATTCTCACTGGTTGAGTTTGGCTGAGGCTCTAAACTCTACCCCAAAATTAATGGGTTAGGGAATGGTAATGAGGCTCTATTCCCCTAATAGTTTCATTCCACCTAGACTGAGTCTTCAAGGTGATGATAATGCTTTTATGTGATATGTGTGTCCCTAGTGAGATATGGGCTTGATTTATTTCCCCTATGCAATGTGATTGATTTCCTTAAACCCTTTTTTAGATGATATTTATTCCTGGGAACATGTGATTATATGCGTTGAGTAATGACGATGGAGTAAAGAATATTAATTGGAATAAATTCTTGGAATAAATTAAATAAACCTTGATAACCTTTTTCACCTAAAAATTCCCTTGTTTACATACCTTTTATTTTTCAATTGAATGCTCTATATGTTAGACTAGATATTTTGTAGACACCATTGGTGGTTGATTTCTAATTTTTGTACTCACACACTACTCGGGTTGTCATTTGGTACCCAAGAAAATCTCATTTTTTGCATGTCAGGATGTTGTCAAGGGGCCTACTATATGATTTTGAGTTGGTCTTACGATGTACATAGATACTGAACAAGACTTAGAGTCGGTACCCATATAGTGTCTTCACTGTTTGTTTTATATTGGGTTTCTATCACATGGGATTACTAGTATGTCATGGAATTATTTTTTTAAATGTTTTGTATCCATTTGTAAAATATTGGGTTAATCATGATTTTTGGTTGTTCAATATTGTTTCCTATATTTATATTTTGTTCTATTTTGGAATACTCTGTAAAGAGGGTATAGTCCCCCCATGTTACTCATTAGTCCCTCACCGCTTTTCTGTAACCCTTGGAATATGGGAGGCCCGCTTGAGGTCACGTGGCGATGTAGCTCGGGGCACCGGTTTAGTGGCTTCTCTATCGGGGAAGCTACAATGTGGTATCATAGGAGTTATTTTCTATTCATACTATTTGGGGATGGTACACATTATATTTTTAAGTGTAGGGCCTTGGTAATGATCTTATACTTGGGAGTAACTAACCCATGTATGAGGAGAAAACCAAGTCACCTTGGGTGGGAGTAGTTGTTCTTAATGTGTGTTGTTACGGTTGGATTATATTTCACCATTGTGTGATTCACATGTTGTGTGATTTGACTAATTTATGATATTTTGTCGAATGTCATAATGGCATGAGGTTGTTCCTTTATATAAAATTTTAGGCACCTATGCATATTGGTGGCATGCCTCATTATAGACACACACACGGGATGGGTGTGAGGCATAGAGAGTGGAATTCATTTACAAAAGTAATTGAAAGAAATGATGCCTAAAAATGGTAATGAATGTGGGTGAATGAAAATAATATAAACGAATGGTTGAGGAATATCATGTATAATGAAATGTTATGAAAAGGTACAAATTTTGGGTTGTGATCGATTGTAATGGTTTACTCGGTGTGTAAGGGAGAAATATTTCATAATGAAGGTAAAATTTTTAATGATTTGTGAATAATTAAAGGTGTAAATGAGTTAAGATAAAAAAATTTAACATGTTGTGAAATGGAAAATGTTCCTAAGTTGAAGGGATTGTGTTGTAAAAGATGAGTTGTTGGGAGATGTGTTGATGAGAGACTGGTATTTAAATAAACTTGTTAACCCATGTTGACCATGACCACGGTAGGTATGGTAGGGATGGAAGTGTTCTAAGTGTGATGATAACCATTGAGATAGAGTATGAAGAATGGGTTGTTCAAGGATTATATCGCAAGACCTTTTCCATCTATGGTAAAATCATGTTGGCCATTCATCAAAGTGTTGGGTAAATAATAAGTTAAAAATGATAATGGTTGAGTTAAAAGGTGGGTATCCTTTGCATTATCGGTTTTATTGTTATATGTGTAGGTAATGGTAGTGAGAGATACCTCTTTGATACATTGGATTTGGGTTTTAAGGCATTGTTTGGTAATTTGAGTGAGAAAACATTCATGGTTCGTGACTATATAGAGTACATGATGGACCCTATAGATGGTGTCTGGGTCTTAGAGACCTTGTGAGTAGAGACCTTGTGAGTTGTCCCATGATCCCTGAGAGGATGTTATGCTCATACAGCCAATGAATATGTACTCTATTGGTGTGGAACATAGGTGAACTGGTTGTTTGGTTCCCTGGGTATAGTTTCCATCAGAATGGGTTTGAGAGTTCCATCCATGAAATTAGCTATGTTTGTGGCATGGGAAATATGGTTGGGAGAGAGGATAGATGGATTATCCTAGTTATGACTCAATTTTAGGGATGTGGGATCATTGAACCATTATGGTGATCTATGGATTTGGTCGGACAAGGCTTCTAGTGCTGTTGGGTGTGTTCCATGCATGTAGATGTTTTGGACAATGATAATGGGACTCAGAGTGATCCATGGGGAAGTATTGTCCTTGAGGGCTAAGTTGGACGGTTGATGGTTGGTTGTGCCACAAGATATCTAATTATCTGGTGATAGTTTTGAAAAAATCAAGGGTGACCGCATGGGAGGTAGACCTAGTACTGTTGTAGTTACCTCAGAATATGAAGTATGGGAGATTCTTCAGAGGAGGTTTCAATGCATATCAAGTACACAAATTTTTAGTGAATAGTATTGATGTGCCTGGTTCATTCCAAAGGTCATCATAATGTTTCTGATAAAGGGTAAGTTTTTTTTGAAAGTTTTTATTGTGGGAATAATTGACTCACTTGGTTGAGTGGGGATTAATGGAGTCCTGAAGTTGTTTCTGAGATGAAATGACAAGGGTGACCAGAGTGTGGTTATAGGTTTTCACTCGGTGGTAGCATCCAAGGTGAGGGTTGTCGCTTGTATGAATGTGTCTATATGAATGGTTTGGTTGGTGCATGAGATATAGAGGCCGCCTCAGTTTTGATATGGTCGACTAAATAAGAGACATGGTTAGGTAGGTAATAAGAAGGTGGGATATATGCAAGATACGGTTTCTTTTTGTGGATGATTGTAGGGATGGTGGGTGTGGTAGGTCATTATGCTTCCATTTTTTGTTGAATCGGACGCATCAGAAGATCTCAAGCGGTGGGGTGGAGGTTTTTCCACATAAAACCATGGTTAACATATGCATTTCCATTTGGTCGTAGAGAGAATGTTAAACATGGTCAGCATCACCCCAGAGTGTTGGTGGTTAATTGTTGATGAGATGTGTTCGTTTGGGAGGCCTGAAACCCATGGTAGGTCATAGTGTCACATAGTTCGACATCATAAATGTATAAGATGGTGGTGGTGTTCTTAGAAGACTTCACAGAGTACCCCATCTAGTGATTAGAATTCCCAACATCTTGACATCGTACCAGGTACAATGAGAATCTCTGGCTCATACCAAGAGACATGTAGTTGCTTGTATGGATGAGGGAAATTATGAAGTTTATGTTCATAGAAATGGTACATTCGGAGTTTTAATGGGGGATGTACGCCACCTATGGCTTGGGGTGAGTTCCTTGGGATGGAGAAAATTGTGATAAATGACATGGGCGTCGTTCGTGGAAGTTGAGAAAGGGAACTGGAGGATATTTTTTCTCTTGTTTTGGGAAGTAACCTGATGGTGATGTCTATGTTGGGGGTTTGGTGTATGATTGGGTGTAAGATGTGAGGGTCTGAATCCTTTATGGTGAGAAATGATAACAACAACCCTAAGGCGAGGAGTGTTAATTAGGTCATGGATGTATATGAGAGAACATCGAGTCAACATGGTGGTACCTGGTTTCCAATGAGGAACTTGTGAGGTGCATGTATAGTTCCTTAGAGAGGCATGGGGTCCTTAGACATGATGTTAGATAATCCGAGTGATGTCTTCAGCTCATTGTGGTTCCAATTGAATATTTTGATGTCTATGTTGGGTCGTAGAATGGTGTGGTTGGATATTAAAAAAGGTTGTAGGAAGAGAAGTTGGGGTCCTATAACTCCAAGGAATATTGGGGGTAGTCTTGGGTAATTTTTTTCCATTGTGTGGTCTTCAAAACGTTGTGAAGTTCAGTATACCATGGCCATGTGATGTGGTGTCATGCCAAGGGAGAAGTTGATGGCAGTAGGGAGGGTGGTAAATCTGTGATGATGGAATTCTACTAGAATTTAGTAAATGACCTTAAAGGGTGAGTGTGATGATAATGATAAACATGAACGTGTGTGGTAAGATTGAACCACCTCTGGTTTCAAGTTTTTGTGGCAATTACAATTTTTAAATGAAGATGTACCTGAATGTGTTCGGATTGATCTCAGTAGTTGAGTGGGATGGTGTGGGAATGTCCTTTTGAATGGTTTTGAAGGTGTGAATGGATGCCAATGTAGGGTAATTCCCCTGTGGAAACTTTGGCATGGGTATTTAAATCATGTTAGATGATTGGAGAGTGAATTTTAGTTCTAGTTGTCCTTCTTCAACGGGGGAGGTTCCAAGTAAATAAAAATGGTAGACAGGAACATACCAGATAAACTGTTGGATGATGATTTGATCATAGTTTGGGTTGGAGTGACTCTTGTGGTCACTATTATGGTACATTAGCCCTAATAGTGATCCTTTTAATGAAATAGTTGGCCAAGTACCCAAGAGTTTTGGTTATTGTTAGGTTTAAAAACTATGGGGAGCAATTTTTAGGATATTTGGTTGGAAGGATTGATTGTTTTCCTTCAGGTGATACCAGGTTTGGCCACCATTGGAGTTGGGGGGTACCTGAAAAATGATGCCAAGTGATTTCGGTCATGAGTTGTGCAAATGATCGGGCTGATGAGGTACTAATTGGTTCCTCCAAGACAATGTGATTTTGTGTGTTATGTTTTTTATGTGTTGTGAGTTAGGTTTCATCACATATATCTCCCCTAATAAACTATCATGGTTGGAATGGTTGAAGTGGGTGCATCATTGAATATTGTTTATGGTTCATGTTATGGGATGTAGTGAGGAAGCATTGAGGGGAACGTATGTTCTCTTGGTCCATGTTTGGTGGCCTTGTGATGTGCAACCAAATACATGTGAAGTTGGTATTGATAGGTAGGCTGTAATGACCCAAACATTCATTAACAGAAATTCCACGTGATCTAGTTAAATGTATTATTATGGTTATATAAAATTGGAACTTCACCGGTTTTATGTTTCTGGATTTTTAAAAGACCATTATGAATTTTCATTATTGTAAATATAGTCGTTGAATAGTGATCACATGATTATTATAAATATAGGTCTTTAACAAATCCAAATTACATAGCCAAAGGAAGTGATGGCCTCATCCAATAGATTGCCCCATACGAAGACCACTTGTCAGAGCTCAGAAAGGTGGTGGGGTCATTGGGATCACACTTGACCAAGCCCAAGCCAAGATTGAACAAGTTATGCTTGAGCAGAACCGACTACGGGAGAAGTAGAAGTTAATAGAGATTACCACCCGAGCGATGATATCTGAGCCACCCCAAGAGTCTATCACCATCGCACACCTTACCCTACGGTTTTATGTGGGTGTTATAAGGGGTTATATATCAAGACCCTAGAACTATGACTATTTATATTATATTGGTATAAATAATGTGCATTCATTTTATTATTGTTACTTTGTAAATAGTTTTTAAAGCACAAATAGAATTTTTAGTTACTATTCAACTATAAAATCTATTTTGATAAATTAATGGATTTCTGGGATTAAATAATATTTTAATAAAATATTATTATTATTATTATTAAATTACATTTTATTCAATATAAATTATAGTATAATTTTATGAATGCAATTTTAATTTTTATTATGGTTTGAAAGTTGTTTTTTTTCAAAACCCAGGAATTTTTGATAAATGTTGGTTTTTATTTTAAAAGTATAAATTCACATATTTTGAAAATTATTATATAAAATTAATATTATTTTAGAAATCAGGACATTAAAATTATCCCTAATGAATTTTTCATAATTTTCTGAGACAGTCAAATTTTTGGGTAAAAATTAAATACCGTTTAAATATATACTGTGTTTTATGGCGTCATAATGACCCAATAGTGATATGATAAAATACTATAAACATTATGTTTGGCCAATATATTTTTTACCATTAAAATAATGTGATTTTGGGTTTGGTTGTTTTATTTTACAAAGATTTAGTGGACACTTAAAGGATTATAAATTTTTTTTCTTTTTATGTTATATTCCTTGTGAGTGTGAATCACCTTCACATAAGAAACCCTATTATTTTAAAATGTTCAATCATTAGCCTTATAAAATATTTTTTTCCACTCCCCTTTGGAAAAAATGATTGGAAAAATCCATGGTCTGGATTTGGGTTTTTATTAGTTTAATGTGCGGTTTCCCAAACCAAAATTATAAAGAATTCCCTCTCCTTTCCTATAAAAACCCACCCCAAATCCCACATCCTATTTACTAAAATCATATGGATTTCGTCCAAAAACTTCCCTCCTCTCTCTAGAATCCTCCCAAGGTGCCCCATGCTCCCACAGAGCCTCTCTCAATCAACACATAAGCTTTTGGGATCGCACTTCCAAGTAAGGGATTTATTCGTTTCTCATTTTTGTCCAATTTCTTTAAGTTATTATGCCCTTTTTTCAATTAAAAATGTTGGGGGATAATTTTTAAACTCTCCCATACATCTCTATTTATGTTTGGAGGATGGGATAGCCCTTTCTCTCTCATTAATGCCACCCATGTACACCTATTACCATGCCACATTTTCATGAGGGATTTCACTCTCCTCTTTTACATCCAAGTAATTATTTTGTATTATGCATCTAAATTCCACTACGTTCATTGGGACTTGTATCTTTATGACCCTCTTTGTAACACCCCAATATTTCTTAGTATGTTATTTTTCAGAATATTTCAATAACTTGCACTACACGCAACACCGGGTTCGAGCGTACCACAAGATTACCAAACTAGTCTTTCAAAAGCGGTTATGAATAGTATTAACTGAATATTGAACTATATATAATCCTTATCCTTTTAGAATCCATATTATGAGTTGCTTGGACATAATTTCAGAACAAATTCATTTTTTTAGATAAAAGATATATTTATTTCAATAAATGAACTTTTACCGCCTTTTAGCGACAAACCCTTTTAAATTAAATATTTGAAACTTTTATATATTCTATTTGAAAAAAATAAACTTCTTATTTGGAATCGGGACATTAAAATTTAGTTTTAGTAAATTTTTGGTGTTTCTCTGATAACTTTCATATTTGGGTGAATAGTGAAAAATAATATATTTTAACTGAAAACAACTTCTTTAATCAAAATAATTTATAGTGTTTAATTATACATTTTAATGGTTTAGATGAATAAATAAATTAAATTTTTACCATTTAATCCAATTCTGGTCTTTGTAAGTAATTAAACTTTGTGGTTGGAAATAAACAAATGTCAATCTTTTGATAGATATTGTTTCATAAAAATACGCCTTTTGGTTTTGACAACGGAAATTAATATTAAATTAATAAATTAAAATTATATGTTTTTAATTTGGTAAAATTGACTTCATTTTTGAATTCTAAATATCAAAATTATCCAAGGGTGACGTTTTGGTATTTTTCTGAAAATGTTCAATTTCAGATGAATAGTGAAAAATACAAAATGTAAATTAAAAACAACTTTTTTAATCGAAAAACGTAATAGTGATAAATTATGAATTTCAATAGTTTGGAATTATAATTAGATTTTATTTTTATCATTTAATAAAATTTAGGTCATTATAAGTAATTTCAAATTTAAATTTGACATAAACAAGTGTCAATCTTTTGGTAGTTATCATTTCATAAAAACATGATTTTTGTTTTGACAACAGGAATTAATTTTAAATTAATTTCTACCACTTATGTGTTTTTAATTTAGAAAAATGGAATCCATATTTGTAATCATGAGATAAAAATTTTGTAAATAGGTAACTTTTATTTTTATAAATTTTGAATAATTACTTCAGTGAATATTTTATTTACCGTGGTTAATGGCAAATCTGGTAAATAAGGGTAATAAATAATATTATAATAATATTAAATTACCCTAACACTTGTCCTAACCCTATTTGATGATAAATTTCCGAAAATTGTCTTCTTTGGGTAGATTTTGGGACCCAATGGAGCCACTTGTAACTTATAATGACACATTATATAATTAAGTTAATGTAAATAAAAAAAGACATCAGCATGTATCTTTTAGAAAAACAGTTTTTACATAGGTTTATATATGTTATATTTTAGACTATAAATATTAAATAGAAATATTAAAATATTTCCTACCTAATGGGAATTTTTTTATAATTTTTAGACATTGAATAATTAAATTTATTTGTGACACAATAATGATGCAGTATTTTCCTTATTAATGAATGAATCAAATAATTTGTATTATTAATGTTAAAATAAATATAATTTGAAAGTTTTTATGACATACACAAATTTTATTAGTTAATATGACATTTTAGGATTACTTAAATGAATTTGGTTCGTATTAATAAAGATTTTAATACTTTAACAAAAATCAATTATTAAATAGTGTCAAAATTGACATAAAGGAGTTTATAAAAACAATTATATTATTAATTGATATTCTATTCATAAAAATCTAAGGTTCCGCCAAAAGACTTATATAATGATAGGTGTATCATTAATGGACATATTGTGGGGTCTCTTGGAATTATATAGTACGTTTATTAACTATATAATATAAAAATACAAAGAGACATGGTAAATGTCAAACTATTTAACTAAGAGTTAAATAAAAAATATAAAGTTAATATATTGAATGAAACTAGTCTAAAACCTATTTTTTGAGTGGTGTTCGACCTATCCCAAAACCAATCTTTAAATAATCTACTTTGTAGCCATTAGAAACCGAATATATATTTATTATAAAATAATATTTAAAGTTTTTCCTATGGTGCCCCTCACCCCTCTTATAAAATAGCACTCCCCCTTCTCTCTAGTTCACACCATCAAAGCATTTTGGTTCAAACAAACCCTACCCAAATATTCTATAATAATCCCTCAATTCTACCTAGAGGCCTTAGTTTGATCATAAATCCAACATAAAGATCCATTTTGATCAAATCCAAAGGAAGAACCCGAAGAAGAGATAATGTTTTCACCAACCTCTTTCAAGTTCCTTTCTTCATCAACTTCTTCTTTCATTGTTATTACCATTCTAAAATAATAACTCTAGTATATTCAATATACTATGATGTTATTATAAATATGGTACAACCATATTCAGTATTATATCCATCCTTTCAATGACATGTCACCATAAGTGCGTACGTACGGCTTACCGTCTCCACGTCGTGGTGTAATTTGTTATTCAAAACATTATTATTTAGATGGGTACAATAATGATGTGTAATTGAATTAAATAATAAATATAACATTATAAGGATTAGTTATATATGATATACCATCAAATTATATATTTTTTTAACATCAAAATAATGATATTTTTTCTCGTCTGTACGTACGGACTACCGTCTCCACGAACGTGATGAGATTCATTCCCCATCATATCCATTTAAGTCTAATTCTCCTTTGATGATTAAAAATAATTTTTAAGAATTTGATATAATTTTGGATATGAATAATATACAACCTATCCATAACAAACATGGATTCTGTAACAAAACATATAAAAGAAAACGAGTAAGTTAACACCTGAAACGACGATAATACTAAGATATTATTAACAAAGCAATGTTAAAAGATCATATATGATATCATATTAATGTATATGATTTTTTTATAATTTAATAACAATTATTTCACCATTATAAAGTAGTTTAAACTACCCTCTACCAAAGAAAAGTACAAGTTAAGGGTTTATTTCACAATCTCTTCATTATATGAGGTTGTTTATAAATAATTGTCTACTGGGACCTCTTTGTCATCTAAATCCATGTTTCTTAAAAATGTATCTCAAATCATTCTTACTTTTTTACATAATATGGTTTAATGTCATTTATACCCCTTTTTGACTTTTTATAAGAAGTTTATAAAGGAATCTTTCCATCAAGATCCTCTTTAACCTTTTTGACATAATTCAGGTAAGAATGCCTTTTTTAACTTATACGGTGTGTGCGGCTATTTTTGGCCATTATAAAATCATAGAAGCATCCCTTAAAATTTTATAAGAATACTTTCAATTTTAAATTTTTCTTTTATAATTATGTGACTTTTAAATGATTTAAATAAAAAGGGATATTTCTCTCAAATAGATTTGATTTCATTTATATCAACATCCTTTGATGGATTTTAAGCTTATATGAAGTTCATTTATTATGATACAAAACTTCCATACTGTATTAAAGGTTTTGTGATATGTTTGAATGTGGATGTGTCATTTTTATACCATTCATGGTTTATGGTGAACGTATTGAGATTTCGTATGCTAGTTTTATATATGAATGTTTATGTTATGTTTAAACATTTCCATATGAGGAATACATTGGACTTATTAAGTGACTGGTGGAGCCCGCTATAGCTCCTCAATGCATCGGTAGGTCTCATCAGAAAAACTAGTGCCTTGGAACAAGGCCTAGAAAAAATATTTTTTGTAGTCTTGGCACAAGGCCTTGACTATGTTGTTATGATAGTCTGGCATTTTGCGTTCCATCATTATGAAAGTGGTTATTGATATTTCATGTGATTATTCATCTAGTAGAATGTCCATGTGAATAATTAAATGGAATTATTTGATTTTACTACTTCTGTATTATACTGAAGTTAATGTTTAAAAGGCTTTTGTTTTAGTTATACATTACCCTAAATGTTTATTCTTATTTATGAATGTTTCTACTATATTGTTATCCTTACTGAGCATCTAAGCTCGCCCATTTCTATGTTTTCTTTTTCCCAGGATGTGAAAAGTATTTTATGACTGAAATACAAGAATAGTATGAGGTAATATGAGTGTGGACTATGGAGACTATGTTATTTTAGTTTTCATTTTATGATGTAATGTAAGACTTATTAATATATCTAGTGATTCCAAGGCAATTAAACTAATTGGACTTTTGAGACATGATCTTTTATGATCATTCCAATGTTATGTAATAATACCCCGACTCTAGGTAACTGGGGTCGGGGTGTTTCAGTTTGTATCAGAGGAAGTTTAGTACAAACCATGGAAGAAAGATTTAGATAAACTCTGTTTGGAGCACATAGACCTAACATGGACTTTGAGGATTAGTATAGAAGAACTCCCTATAATTTTGGTACTGTAGAGATTTTGTGAGTATTCTGAGAAATACATCCCCGTATGTATATGAGCAAGTAGAGGTGGCTCTGGCACAGATGTACATAGGGGTAAAACCCAAAAACAACGCTTTGAGCTATACTCGAATGGGAATTGGTGCATGACAATGGGCCTTGCTGCACTCTTGGTTACGACACTCTCGGGGGTTGTGATTAGGATAATTCTCATTTTCATTAAAAACCATTATAAAGGGCTTATGAGTATAAAGTTCCTCAAATAAAACATTTTTATGAATATAGATTATATCTATAATGTAATGGCTAGTGTTTTTGGGAGTCCATTACTTTGTAAAAATCTGGTGTTGGGTGTTCTAGGTAGTCTCATAAAGTTTCTCAATAATGGTAGCAGGCCTACAAGTTACTCGGTCTACCGGTAGTCGCAGCCTACTGGTAGCTCAGCCTACCGGTAGCTCAGTCTACCGGTAGATGCAGCCTATCGGTCGCTCGGCCTACCGGTAGCTCGGCCTACCGGTAGTCGTAGCCTACTGGTAGCTCGACCTACCGGTTGCTCGGTCTACCGGCAGTCGTAGCCTACCTGTAGCTCGCCATACCAGTAGCTCCATCTCCCAGTAGCCATAGCCTACTGGTAGGTCGGTTACCGGAAGCTGTTGTTTGCCACCGGTAGCTCTCGAATACCGGTAGCTGCAGCCTACCGGTAGCTCGGCTACCGGTGGCTGTCTGCACTCTTTTTTGCACAAATTGGGGTTTAAACCCTATTTTTGACCTGTTTAAGCTTGTTTTAAAGCCCAGTAACGCCCATAAACGGCGTTTAATTAAATTTCTAATGAGGGACCCTGGTGTGTGTGTCGGTTTAAACTACCCCTAAAGGCGAGGACCCCTTTAATGACATGTGGGGCCGCGTGGTCAACCCATGATCCCCACTCCATACACGGTTTCGTGTTCTTATATCTGTATCTCAACCATCCCCAACCCTTATAAACCAAAGGGTTCTCCCTGGGTTTCTTTTTCTCGATCAGCCTCCCATTCTGCTCGTCCTTGAGTTCCCAAGGCCCCACCCTTGTAAATCGTGCATCTTCTTTTCCTAGAGCGTGAAGATAATCTTCGATCGTCGATCAATCAAGTAGGTTTTCACCTTTATCTCTCCTTTATGTATATCTTGTGGGGTGGGAATTCTTTGGATTTTTTATAATTGGATGAACCAAAACTTAATGAAGATAATAAACGGATCCTAAATAATGATGGGGGAGGGGTGTGATCGATGATGCTGCTTTTTTTATTAATGATTTCTGAATTGTACAGGCTTACACCTACTGAAAATCATGGCCATTGGTGGTCTTTCTCTGTGCACTAACGAACCCTTACCTCTGGTGATGCTTAAATGAAATTTATTGTGATTGTGAACCCTTACTGTGTAAAGGATTTTGGTTAATTACATACATCCATCTAAACAAATTGAAAGCACCAGGATCAATCCATTCTGTGATAACCTTGGTTAAAGCACAACGAAGTTGAAATCATGGAGTGTGTTAAATATTTCAAATCTGAAAATAACGACATGGGCTTGCTTTGTGTGGGGGTGGTGGTTGGGTTGTTTTTCATTCACAGGCCGATTGCTGGGTGATGTGAGTGGGGATGGGATCCCCTGTTGTTATGCTTCCAGTGGTTTTTAACTTAAGGTCGGGTGGTTACCTTGATTATATCCTGAATTGGGGTGGAATCCTCTAATGTTGAGAAAGTGTTGGCTCCTGGATCATTGGGACATGGGGCTGTATATTGTGGGTTTCCTTGGTTCTAGTACTTTTAGGGATCTCACTTATCCCTTATTGTTGTGACTTTACAAGAGAACCGGGTGTGAACGTTTAAGTTGATGTTTAACTGTACTCTTTCCTTGGCATGTTCTTATGATTTCTAGTTGCCTAAGTAGGTGAAGAAACTTTTTTAAACATTATTACTGAATGTAAAACAAGGATTGGACAATTTGGATTTGGATTTGTGTGAGTTGTGACTTGGTCGTGGGTGATGATTTTGTTTTTTAGGCTGGCTAAAGAAAAACCTAGATTTGGGTGAGTTCTTGTTTTCAATATATATACTTATACTTTTTTGTTTCATGTTCGCGCCCCACCCAAGTTGAGAACTTATTGCGGAACACCCCCATTTCATGGGGGAGGGTGTTTTTTTCAACACTTCTATTAGTGGCTGGTTATTATCTCCAATCTTCTCCCTTTCACGGATATCCCATGTATCTTCAGGTAGGCTGTGATTTCATGAATTCCATTAATAGCCCAAGAAACTTCAGGCAGGGTGGTGTGGTGGTTGGCCCAGGTGTGTGCAGGTAGGTGGTTTCCCAAGTCTCTTTAGGATGAGGCCCATGTGTCTTCGGGCATGGCAGTGGATCTTCTATCCCAGGTGTCTTCGGGGCGTGGCGGTGGTTGTTCTGTCCTAGGTTTCTTCAGGCATGGTGGTGGTTTTTTCTAGCCTAGGTGTTTGCAGGCATGGTTACGTGAGACAGTTGTGGCCAAGGTGTTTGTAGGAGAGGTTGATTAGTGGGACTACGTGAGGATATGGCCCAGGTGTGCGCGGGAAGGGTGTGGCAGTGGGACTGTGGTGAGAATTGCGATATTGGATTGATGCGTAGGATGTCTTCAATAACTTGTGCGAAATTGGAGCGAGGTACCCAAACATCGATGTTCTTTATTTATACATTACCTTCTTGTGTTATTTGGTGAGTGTGGTCGGTGAGTTGGATGGATGAACTCCTTGATAGTGTGGGTTGTCTGCTTCTCACGGGACTTTAGTACGTCTCCCCACTTTTGCACGAGAGACTTTGGTTTTTCCCTACTAAGTATACATGTATGCTCACCCTATGTATATAATACTATTTTTAGGTTTCCAGAAGGACTTTGGGGATCATGCTGGACCATACTAGTGCAGGACCTTTGGGATAGTTACTGTTGTTGCTTTTCTTTTCTTGGTATTCTTTTTTTACCTTTGGGGTTTTGTGACCTGTATCTTTTACCTTTGAACATGCATATGGGAATGGTTTATCTTTACTCTCTTTTTCACTTTCAGTTTGGTGTTGTGGGATTTACTATCATATCTCTGGATACTGTTAAAAGAAAAAGGGTAATGCCTTCCATTTAGTGTGTGATCGTATACCCATGGTGCTGGTCGCCACTCTGGGACCGATTGAAGGTGGGTTTCAGGGGTCATTATCTCTCCTTCAAGTTAAAGAAGGAAGGGTCTGGCAATCTGCTGACATTTACCTCCTTTTGGTGAAGGTGGGTCGTGAAAAATGGTATCAATGGTAGTTGAGAGATAGGATGGAGCCTAGAGTTAGGCACAATGCGGATTGTATGGGATGGTAGGTAAACGGTTTTGGGTGACCTTGGTCCGTGAATTAGTCCAGGGAAGACCAGCTAGGACACTGGATTTTAGGCTGCCCCGTGATCCGATGCAAGGACTCTGGACCTACCAAACAACAAAGTGAGGCCACGCTGATTGCAGGGTAGAGACCCTAGGGAAGGTGCATTCATCATAATGACTTGTTCTCTCGTGTTTAGGGGGTGTTTTGGGAAATTTAATAAATAATAAGTTAAAGAATTTTTACGAACAACAGTACGCGCTACTTGGGCTTAGTCATTCCTTGTTTACATTGCATCTTTGGCACCTAGAAGATGACCACGAGTTGTATGGGCGATCGAGGCCCAACAAGTTGACTTGGCCGATCAGCAGAGGGATGATCGAGAGGAGGAGGATGACTAGTGTCAGAATATTCTTCGAGCCTTCTAGCATTAGATCCTCGAGAAGTATGTGGGAAGCACCTCTGACATGAAGATGGGGAGTTGTCTTGAAGAGCAGGTGATAGCTTTTGGCCCGATGTGGGCCCCGACCGAGTACTGGGTCCCTCTACCCATCAGCTAGATGCAGGGAGCGGCACGTTAGTGGTGGATGCTTTACCTGGGGGATAGGAGAGAGGATGAGGTGGCATGCGCTGATTTTGAGAAGGAGTTCTGGGTGGAAATCCTTTCTTCTACAATGAAGGTGGAGAAGAGGCAAGAGCTACTCTCCCTCCAGCATGGGAGTATGTCAGTAAGGCAGCTGGGAATCAAGTTCAAGGACCTCTTACATTTCGCTCCGGACCTCTTTCCAGAGGAGAAGTATCATGCGAGATGTTTAGAGGAGGCACTCCGAACCTCCCTCCAGTATGTTGTTACCCCCTTCTCCTTGCCTACATACTTCGAGGTCCAGATGAAAACCAAAGTGGTGGAGATGATGCGTGTTCAATGAGGTGTATCACGAGAGGGGATCCAGCTAGGATCATTGAAGGGGATGGCTATCAGCACCAGGCCACTAGCATCAGGACTCTCTCGGTTCCGACCAGTATGGAGCAGGCTGCAACAATTCCAGTTCTGGTCCCCTGGTCCTCTCCCTTTTCTTTCGGGCCCGAGACCAAGGTGCTTTGTCTGTGGGAGCCATGGACATCTCCAGAATCAGTGCTTGGACCGAGTACAGTATGGCAGTGGCGGACAGGCCCAGCACCCGCCCTAGCGGTAGCTTCAACCTAGGCCCTTCCAGTAGCAGCAGCAGGGGCAGTGATCTACTGCTCCTCCAAGAGTAGACATTGCAGTAGGAGGCCAACCTTAGGGAACTCCTCAGGGACCTCGACCAGGGCGTGGTCGAGGAGGTGGCCTACAACCGAGAGGTAGAGGATCTGGTCATGGGCAGTTGATCACCGTGGAGGCAGTAGTCCCAGCAAGACCGGAGGTCATTCGAGGTAAGATCAGTTTGTTTAGCACCCTTGCTTATGACTTGTTCGATACCGGATCTTCGCACTCCTTCGTTTCACCCAGTCTAGCATGTGCTTTGGGTCTATATGCTGACAGAAATCCATTTCCACTAGTTCTATGCACACTAGTTGGAGATCAGACCGACTTGTTATATGTTTGCCGAGGATGAAGACTGATGTTACGGCCACATCAGTCGGTCATGGGTTTAATACTGCTACAACTACAGCCATATGATGTTATTCTATGCATCGACTGGATGTTCTCTATGGGTTCCGTCATCGACTGATTCCGAGGAAGGGTTGTGTTCTCAGACATGGGTGGCTGGCGTGCTAATTTCACTTGCGAGTGGAGCAGTCAGAAGGGCAGCAGACGAGAGGAACCCCTCCTCTCCTTGTTAGCTGAGCTGTCAGTAGAGTCAGTGGATGCAGAGATGGTGGAGGTGCTAGGAATCGTCAGTGATTTTATGGACTTCTTCCCTGAGGAGGTGAAGACTCTACCCCCTCGACATAATATCTAGTTTAGGATAGATTTTCGACCTAGTGATCGTCCGATTTCGATGGCCCCTTACCAGATGGAACCTTCGGAGCTACAGGAGTTGCGAATTCAGATTGACGATCTGATAAAGAGGGGTTATGTTTGACCAAGTGCATCACCTTGGGGTGCTCTGATCTTGTTCGTAAGGAAGGAAGATGGTGGTCTTAGGTTGTGCATAGACTACAGGAGGCTGAATCAGGTAACGATCAAGAATCGCAACCCTCTTCCGAGGATAGATGATCCTTTCGACCAGCTGAAAGGGGCAGGGTGGTTCTCGAAGATCGACCTATGGTCTGTGTATCACCAGTTGAGATTTAAAGAGGGCGACATCCCAAATACGGTGTTTAGGTGCAGATAGGGACACTTCAAGTTCGTAGTCATGCCTTTCGGTGTTATGAACGTCGTGGCTGTGTTCATGGGGCTTATGAACTCCATCTTCTGAGAGTACCTGGATCAGTTTTTTAGTTGTGTTCATCGATGATATCCTGATCTATTCAAGATCAGAGGAGGACCACACGGATCACCTGAGGACGGTTTTGGAGGTCCTTCGACAACACCTGATTCATGGGAAGTTGTCGAAATGCATGTTCTGGACCCAAGAAGTGCACTTCCTTGGGCACGTAGTGTCCATACAGGGGGTAGAAGTGGACTCATCAAAGGTTTAGGCAGTAGTTTCTTGGGCAGCACCCAATAATGTGGAAGAGGTTCGTAGTTTCCTCAGGATGGAATGTTACTATCAGTGGTTCTTACCCAACTTCTCTCGATTTGTAGCCTCATTGACAGCCTTGACCAAGAAGGACCAGGTTTTCATGTGGAGTGAGCAGTGCGAGGCAGCCACCAGCTATCTGAAGGAGAAGCTGGTCGGTGCCCCGGTACTGAGACTACCAGAAGAACGGGTGGCGTATGATGTGTTCTGTAATGCGTCAGGTCAAGGCCTCAAATGCATGTTGATGCAACTACAATGGGTGATCTCTTATTGGTCTAGGCAGCTATGCCCTCATGAGATTAATTATGCCACCCATGATCTAGAGCTTGAAGTGGTCCTTTTTGTGATAAAGTTATAGCATCATTTCCTCATCGAGGAACATTTTGTGGTCTTCACAGATCACAAAAGCATGAGGTATATCTCCTCCCAGTGGGTCCTAATATTACAGCAGTGAAGGTGGGTGGAGTTCTTCCAGGATTACGGCTTCGAGATTTCCTACACTTCAGGGAAGGGGAATGTAGTGGTCGATGACTTGAGTAGGAGATCGCAGAAGGATGCAGTCCAAGAGTCAGCAGACGCCTGGAAGACGATGGAGGAGTTGGCTGCCTTGCACCTGGATTTGAGGACGGATGGAAGCAGTGGTTTTCTATATTAGATGATAGTGTAGTCTTCTCTGTTGCAGAAAGTGGATGAGTCTTAGTGGGGAGACCCAATGTTCAAAGTGATGTGTGACTGAGTTGACCAGAGCAATGCTCTGGAAGGGTGGATGGAGGATGGTGAGAACCGGATGCTTTTTTGAGGAAGGCAGTTTGTTCCAGAGGCGATGTGTGGCACGTTTCATAGTGAGTTCCACAACACACCCCTAGAAATGCACCCGGGAGTTTCCAAGATGTACCATGGTCTGAAGAGACAGTTCTGGTGGCCCGGAGTAAAGCGAGTTGTGGCAGAGTTTGTGGCCAAGTGCCTAGTGTGTTAGTAGGTGAAGGTGGAACACTATGTTCACGGTGCCCTGTTGTAGTCTCTGGATGTCCCTAAGTGGAAGTGGGAGGACATCTCGATGGATTTATTCACAGGACTATCCAAGGATCGAAGGGGATACGATTCCATCTGGGTAGTAGTGGACTGGTTGACGAAATCAGCTCACTTTTTGGCGATTAAGGAGTCGAGTGTAGTGGATACTTTGGCACGAAGGTACATGGATGAGGTGGTGCGGTGGCATGGACTTCTGAGGTCCATAGTCTCAGACAGAGATGCACGGTTTACCTCACAAATCTGGAGAGGATTGCAGCATGCTTTGGGCACCCAGCTACGTCTTAGCGCTGCTTTCCATCCCCAGATAGATGGACAGATAGTGCGCACCATCCAGACCTTAGAGGATATGTTGTGGGCATGTTTTCTAGACTCAAGAGGATCATGGGTACGACACTTGCCTCTAGTATAGTTTTCCTACAATAATATCTATCACTCTACCATTTGTATGGTACCGTTTGTAGCCTTGTATGGGAGGCCATGCCGCTCACCAGTGTGTTGGACCGAAGTCGGAGAGGCGGGCCTCCTTGGCCCGGAGGTGGTGCAGAGCATAACGGAGAAGGTTTAACTTATACGGGAAAGGATGACGGCAGCCCAGGACTGACAGAAGTAATATGCTGATACCAGGAGAAGGCCCTTGGAGTTTGAGGTGGGATACCATGTGCTCTTGAAGGTCTCCTCCCGGAATAGACAATGAAGGATCGGCAAGGGGAGTAAGCTTTCTACCAGGTTCATCGGACCCTTCGAAGTGTTGCTGCGGGTCGGTGAAGTAGCTTATCAACTAGAGTTACCACTGCCACTACTGAGGATTCATGGCGTGTTCCATGGTTCCTAGCTCGGTCGGTATCTGTACGAAAATTCACACATCCTCGACTGGGGAGATCTAGACATCAAGGATGGCGTGTCCTATGTGGAAAGACTAGTGATGATCAAGGATCGTGAGGAGAAGGTGGTTCGTGGGCAAACCATTCCCTTTGATCGTGTTTTATGGAGACATAGTGGGTTTGAGGAGAGTACGTGGGAGAGGGAAGCACAGATTCATGCACAGTACCCAGAGTAATTTTGAGTTTTGTGCCATTCTGTTTATACTTGTTGTAGTGGAACGTTTTTACCTTGTTGGATTTGAAATATGTGGTTTTTCTTTCCTCTACATGTGTGTGAAAAGTCCAGGCTATGGGGAGGGGAGGACCCGAGTCCTAATCATGACGCATTAAGGTGGATGAGATTTAACCCGTGTGGGTGATTCAGTGCCGCCCAAAGTGGATAGTATCTTGACATGGGGGAAGATACTCCCCAACCCACAAGAACGGGCATGTTTGACATGGTGTGTTTATTGGTTCTTGAGAGGGAGGTGTTTTTAGTTAGCAATGAGGTTCTCTCCTGAGAGGTATCTTTCGAGGTTTTTGTTAAGACCCTCTCTTTCCTTTTGGTTGTTTGATTCTCATGGGCGAGAATAGTTTGAGAGGTATGTGATGTAATGGACCGGGTTTTGGGGGTCCATTACTTTGTAAAAATCTGAATTTGGGTGTTCTGGGTAGTCACAGAATGTTTCTCGGTAACAGTAGCAGGCCTACCGGTAGCTCAGTCTACCGGCAACTACAACCTACAGGTAGCTTGGCCTACCGGTAGATCGGTCTACCAGTGGCTACAACCTACCGGTATCTCGGCCTATCGGTAGCTCGGTCTACCGGTAGCAGTAGCCTACCGGTAGCCTGGTCTACCGGTAGCAGTAGCCTACATGTACCTCGGCCTACTGGTAGCTCGGTTTACTGGTAGTCGTAGCCTACCAGTAGCTTGGCCTTCCTGTAGCGCGATCTACCTGTAGCGGCAGCCTAACGGTAGCTAGGACTATCGGTAGCTCGGTCTACTGGTAGCCGCAGCCTACCGGTAGCTCGGTTATCGGTAGATGCAGTCAGCCACCGGTAGCTCTCCACTATCGGTAGCTCGACTACCGGTGGCTGTCATCACTCCTTTTTTCACAAATTGGGTTTTAAACCCTATTTTGACACCTTTAAGCTTGTTTTAAAGCCTAGTAACTCCCGTAAATGGCGTTTAACTAAATTTCTAACGAGGCACCCTGGTTTTTGTGTCGGTTTAATCCACCCTTAAAGGCAAGGACCCCTTTAATGAGGAGTGGGGTCGCGTGGCCAACCCATCAGCCACGCTCCTTACGTGGTATCGTGTTCTTATCTTCGTATCTCAACTGTACCAGACCCTTATAAACCAAACGGTTCTCCCTGGGTTTCTTTTTCTCGATCACCCTCCCATTCTTCTTGTCCTTGAGTTCCCGAGGCCCCGCCCCTGCAAATCGCGCATCTTCTGTTCATGGTGCATGAAGATAAACTTCAATATTCGATCAATCAAGTAGGGTTTCACCTTCGTCTCTCCTTTATGTGTATCTTGCGGGGTGGGAATGCTTTTGATTCTGTAGAATTGGATGAACCAAACCTTAATGAAGATAATAAAAAGATCCTAAATAATGAAGGGGGTGGGTGTGATCGATGATGTTGCTTTGTTTTTGATTAATGATTTCTGAATTGTGTGGGCTTACACCTACTAAAAATCATGGTCGTTGGTGGTATTTATCTGTGCACTAACGAAATCTTACCTCTGGTGATGTTTAAGTGGATTGTATTGTGATTGTGAACCCTTACTGTGTAACGGATTTTGGTTAATTATGTACATCCGGCTAAGTAAATGGAAAGCACCAGGATTAATCTTTTCTGTGATAACCCCGATTAAAGAACAGCGAAGTTGAAATCATGGAGTGTGTTAAATCTTTTAAATATGAAAAATACCGGCATGGAACTGCTTTGTGTTTTGGTAGTGGATGGGTTGTTTTTCCTTCACGGGCTGATTTCTGGGTGATGTGGGTGGGGATGGGATCCCCTGTTGTTATGCTTCCAGTGGTTGTGAACATATGGTCGGGTGGTTACCTTGATTATATAGTGAATTGCGGTGGAATCCTCTGTTGTTGAGAAACAATTAGCGTCTGGATCCTGGGGACATGGTGCGGTATCTTGGGGTTTTCCTTGGTTCTAGTTCTTCGAGGGATCTCACTTATCACTTATTGTTGTGACATTACAAGAGAACTAGGTGTGAACATTTATGTTGATGTCTGACTGTACTCTTTCATTATTTTGTGATTATGCTTGCTAGTTGCCTATGTAGGTGCTAAAACTTTATTAAACATTATTACTGAACATGAAACAAGGATGGGACAAATGGATTTTGGTTTGGTGTGAGTTGTGACTTGGTCATGGGTGCGGATTGTGTTCTTTAGGCTGGCTGAAGAAAAACATAGATTTGGGTGAGTTCTTGTTATCTATACATATACTTGTAGTATTTTGTTTCTTGTTCACACCCCACCCAAATTGATCACTTAGTGCCGAAATCCCCCATTTCATGGGGGAGGGTGTTTTCCCCAACACTTCTATTAGTGGATGGTTATTATCTCTTTATGCTCCATTTCCCGGATAGCCCAAGTATCTTTGGGAAGGCTGTGATGACCTGAAGTCCATTATTAGCCCAAGAATCTTCGTGTAGGGTGGTTTGGTGGTTGGTCCAGGTGTGTGCGGGTAGGTGGTTTCCCAAGTGTCTTCGGGATGTGTCCCAGGTGTCTTCCAGCATGGCAGTGGATCTTCCTACCCAGGTGTCTTCTAACGTGGTGGTGGTTGTTCTGGCCTAGGTGTCTTCGAGCGTGGCGGTGGTTGTTCTGGCCTAGGTGTTTGCAGGCATGGTTATGTGAGACAGTTGTGGCCCAGCTATTTGCTGGTGAGGTTTGGCAGTGGGACTGTGTGAGGATATAGCCCAGGTGTGTGCAGGCGGGGTGTGGCAGTGGGACTGCGGTGAGAATGGAAGGATTGTTCGATGCGTAGGATGTCTTCAATAACCAGTGGGAAAGTGGCACAGGGTACCCAAACATCAATGTGCTTTATTTATACATTACTTTCTTGCGTTATTAGGTGACTGTGGCCAGTGAGTGGGATGGATGAACTTCTTGATAGTGTTGGTTGTATGCTTCCCACGGGACTTTAGTACATCTTCCCACTTGTGCACGAGAGACTTTGGTTTTTCCCCACTGAGTATACCTGTATGCTCACCCTATGTATATAAAACTATTTTCAGGTTTCTAGGAGGACTTTGGGGATCGCGCGGGACCATACTAGCGTAGTACCGTTGGGACAGTTGCTGTTGTTGCTTTTCTTTTCTTTGTATTCTTTTTTTACATTTGGGGTTTGGCGACTTGTATATTTTACCATTGAACATGCATGTGGGAATGGCTTATCTTTAGTCACTTTTGCACATTCAGTTTGGATTTGTGGGATTTACTATCTTATCTCCCGATCCTATTAAATGAAATAGGGTAATGCCTTCCATTTAGTGTGTGATCTCATTCCCTTGGTGCTGGTCGCCACTCTGAGACCTATTAAAGGTGGGTTTCAGGGGTCATTATCTCTCCTTTAACTTAAAGAAGGAAGGGTCTAGCAATATGCTGACCTTTCCCTCCTTTTAGTGAAGGCGGGTCATGACACATATACATTTCAATCTACATTAGGTATTTTACAGGTTTGGAATTCTTCATTACAATTCATAAACTGACCTAGTGTATGACATTGTATAGAATTGGCGCCCAATAGATGAAATGTGAACTCCAGCAATACGTCTGATCCAATGTGTAAGAAGGATCATAACTTTCACGGTATTAATACAACATTTAAAAGGGGAACTGTCTCCCATGTATTCTCAACATATGACGAAATAGTATCATTATTTAATAAGACAAGTAAATAATTCTCTGAGTCCTATGGATTTTAAGGGATGTAATAGAAGAAAAGTATGGAAGAGAGAATGAAGGATAATGGGAAGAGAAAAAAGAAGAATTTTCAAATATGTGATAACAGTGGGAAGAAACACCCTAGAACATTCCAGAAGGGAATGAGAGTTTGTCATAAGTGTGGAAAAAAGGGCGCCATGTACGTGACTGCATGGGTAAGAAAAAATCTTCAAATGTACAAAGATTCATCTCCAAGGAGTTGGAAAACTACGTGAACCAATGTACAAATCATCAGAGTTTTTTCCAAGTGATTATATTGGATAAAAATAATTTTATTAAACTACCAAAAATGAGTAGGAATGATTAGACTTCTTATGTTGTTGTTAATGAATTATGTCATTTCAGTGTTGTATCAATGATGTACTGGTTATAATAATTATGGAGTATTTAAGGATTGTACTACAGTACTATTTCATTAAGGACTTTAGATTGTTTGGAACCAAGAAAGGTGACTCAATATATGGTTAAATGTTTGAAAAATATATTTTTTAGAGAAAGATAAACCATAATATGGTTCTGATACTGAGGTAGTGGTTTTGGAATAATATATGTTTTATTTGGATAAATTATATTGGATATTCTTGACTACCTTGAAATTGATTAATGATTTGTATATTCCATCATTGTTTGAGTTTACAAAATTTTTGGAAAGAAGGAGTATATCCAGTATTCTACAATGATTAAGGGAGCATGAATGTAATCAATAAGGCATTATGGTAATTTGGGATGTTATAGTGTTTTAAAAGAAAATATGATGAAGGTGTTCGCATATTATTACGTTTTAAAAAGGATTTTCATTGTGTTTAACTTCCCTATAAATTTTGGACTGTGAGTTTGGACAAAAGTATTTTGGAAAAGTATAGTCTGCAATAATTTTTGAATTTCCATAAAAAGGACAACCCGGAGGTCGGGCAGCAACCCGTCGCGTCTGGCAAGGCCGCGAGACGTGAACCTGCAAACGAAGGGTGACAAGGTTGTATCACCTACCACTGACCCATGTGATGTCCTGGAATGAATAATTTAGTTTTTTTAAATGGGTATGGTAGATGAATTATAAATTCTTTTTTTTGAACCTTATAAGAATAAAATGAATAGAATATATTTTTAGTTCTATTAACATTTAAAGTGAAAGATGAGTTTATGGTAGAAATTAGATAAAGGATAGAACTCTACTTGTCAAATATATAATTTTTTCTTCTCTTATTCTATGAAAAAATTAATTCTTAAGTTTTAGTTAAGGGATTTTAAAACTAAAAATGTGTTATCCTAGTACATTATGTTTTTTGGAACTAATGATATTTTCAATCATCATAGATTGATGGCTTTGAGGCCCTAAATTCTACAATTGTTTTTGACTGATGACCTCAATCACTCCCTATAAATATTTACGTTTTCCTCCAATTATGTATCTCTAGTTTCCACCAATGTTCTCCTCATCGAGATTATAATTTCGTGGTTACTTTTTCATTCTCCTTTTCATCTTATTAAGAGTAAATTTTATTAACCCAATTTCTGATGTGGGTTTTCCCACTAGGGTATTTTCTATTTTCAACCTTTTATTTTCAAAGAACAATTTGAAATTGCGAGGATGCAATTTATTGAAAGAGGGAAGAATGTAACACCCCATTATTTCTTAGTACATTATTTTTCAAAGTAATTCAATAACTTGTAGTACACGCTACACCGGGTTCGAGCGTACCACAAGATTACAAAACTAGCCATGTAAAAGAGGTTATAAATAGTATTCACTGAATATTGAACTCTATATAATCCTTATAATTTTAGAATCCATATTATTAGTTTCTTGTACATAATGTAAGAAAAAATTCATTTTTTTAGATAAAAGATGTAATTATTTCAGAAAATGATTTTTTACCGCCTTTTAATGATGAACTATTTTAAATTAAATATTTAAAAATTTTATATATTATATTTGGAAAAATAGACTTCTTATTTATAATCAGGACATAAGAATTTATTTTCAATACATTTTTGGTGTTTTTCTGATAACTTTCTTATTTTGGTGAATAGTGAAAAATACTATATTTTTACTGAAAACAACATTTTTATTCAAAATAATTTTTATTGTTAAATTATACATTTTAATGGTTTGGAAGTATAAATAGATTATATTTTTACCATTTAATCCACTTCTGGTCATTTTATGTAATTTCACTTTTATATTGTACATAAACAACTGTAAATCTTTTGATAGATATTATTTCATAAAAATACGCCTTTTGTTGTGACAACAGGAGATAATTTTAAATTAATAAATTCCACTTCTATATTTTTAATATGTTAAAATAGACTTCAAATTTAACTCAAAATATCAAAATTATCATAGGGTGAATTTTTTGTATTTTTCTGAAAACGTTCAATTTTTAATGAATAGTGAAAATACTAAATTTAAATTAAAAACAGCATTTTTAATAAAAATAATTAATAGTGATAACTTTTTAATTATTATAGTTTTGAAGTATAATGGGATTATATTTTTATCATTTAATACAATTTAGGTCATTATAAGTAATTTCACATTTAAATTTGACATAAACAAGTGTCAATCTTTTGATAGTTATTATTTCATAAAAACACGCTTTTTGTTTTGAAAACGGGATTTAATTTTAAATTAATTATTCCCACTTCTGTGTTTTGAAAATATAAAAATGGATTCAATATTTGGAATCAGGAGGACCAAATTATGTAACTATGTAACTTTTACTTTTAGACATTTTGAAAAATTACTTCGGTAAATATTTTATTTACCATGGTTAATGGGTAATCCAGTATATATGGGTAGTAAATAATATTATAATTATATTAAAATACCCTAAAAATTTTCCTTACCCTATTAGATGATACATTTCCAACCAAGGGTATCTTTGGTTCGATTTTTTGACCCCATGGAGCCACTTGTAAATGATAATGACACTTTATATTAATTAAGATAAAGTAAATACAAAAATTACATAAGTATATATCTTTTAGAAAAGAAAATTTTACATAGTGTTATATATGTTATATTTTAGACAATAAATATTTATTATAAATATAAAAAGATATCCTACATTATGGAATTTTATTTATTATTTTTATTCGTAGAATAATTAAATTTATTTATGACACAATAATGATGTAGTTTTTTATTTATTAATGAAAGAGTCAACTAATTGGTATAATAAATGTTAAAATAAATATAATTTGCAAGTTTTCATGACATAAAATTTTTTTATTTGTTACTATGACATCATAGAATTACGAAAATGAATTTTTGTCGAATTAATAATGTTGTTAATACTTTAACAAAAATCATTTATTAAATAGTGTCATAATTGACATAAATGAGTTTTTAAAACAAAGACTATATTATTAATTGATATTCTGTTCCTAAAAATCTATGGTTCATCCAAAGGACTTATATAATGATATTTGTATCATTAATGGACCACTTTTTGGTCTCTTTAAAGTATATCATATTTTTATTAACTATATAATATAAAAATACAAAAAGACATGGTAAATGTCAAAATATTTGACTAAGAGTTAATAAAAAAGATAATGTTAATATAGAGACGCAAAACCTGTCTAAAACCTCTTGGTTTAGTGATTTTAAATCTATCCCCATCTTAAAATTTAAATAAACCACTTTGAAGATATTAAAAACTAAATATAAATTTATTATAAAATAATATTTCTAGCTTTTCCAAAGGCACCCTCACCCCTCTTATAAAAGGGCACTCCCCCTTCTCTATAATTCACACCTTCAATGCCTTTTGTCTCGGCCAATCCCTGCCCAAATATTCACTAAACTCTAAACACATAAACCTAGAGGCATTAAATTGATCATAAATCCAACATAAGGAGCGCTTTTGATCAAATCAAAAGGAGGAACCTGAAGATGTGGTAATGTTTTCACCACCCTCATTCAAGTTCCTTTCTTCTTCCACTTCTCCTTTCATTGTTATTTCCTTTCTAAAATAATAACTATAGTATCTTCTATATACTGTTATGTTATTATAAATATGGTACAACCATATTCAGTATTCAATCCATCCTTTGAATTACATGTCACCATACGTGCGTACGTACGACTTACCGTCTCCACGTCGTGATGTAATTGTTATTCAATACATTATTATTTTGATGGGTATGATAATGATGTGTAATTAAAGAAAATAAAAAATATAACATTATAATGATTCTATATATATGATATACCATCCAATTATATATTATTTTAATATCAAAAAAATGATATTGTCGTTCATGCGTACGTACGGACTACCGTCTCCACGAATGTGATGAGATTCATTCCCCATCGTATCCATTCAAGTATAAATCTAATTTGATGATTATAAATAATGTCTATGGACATGATATCATTCTGGATATGAATAATATACAACCTATACATAACAAACATGGCTTATGCAACAAAATATATAAAATAAAACGAGTTTGTTAACACCCAAAATGACGATAATACTAAGATATTATTAACAAAGCAATGTTTAAAGATCATATATGATATCATATTAATGTATATGATTATTGTATAATTTAATAACAATTGTTTCACCATTATACAGGAGGTTAAACTACCCTCGACCAAGGAAAAGTACAAGGGAAGGGTTTATTTCACAATCTCTTCATTATCTGAGGTTGTTTATACGTAATTTACTACTAGGACCTCTTTATCATCCACATCCGTGTTTTGTAAAAATTTATTTCAAATTATAATTACTATTTTACAGACTATGGTTTAAAGTAATTTTTATCCTTGTTTTAATTTTTATAATATGTTTATAATGGAATATTTCTGTCAAGGTCCTTTTTAACATTTTCGACAGAATGGAGGTAAGAATGTTTTTCTTTAACTTATACGGTGTGTGCAGCTATTTTCTGCTGTTATAAAAACGTCAATGCATCCCATAAAAGTTTATAAGAATATTTTCAAATTAAATGTTTTCTTTTATAATTATGTTACTTTTAAATGATTTCAAAAAAAAGAGATATTTCTCTCAAATAGTTTTGATTTCATCTATGTCAACATCCTTTGATAGATTTAAAGCTTATTTGATGTTTATTTAGTATGAAAAAAACATCCATATTGTATTGGAGGTTTTGTGATATGTTTTATTGTGGATGTGTTATTTTTATACCATACATGGTTTATGGAGAAAGTACTGAAATTTCATATGCTCGTTTTAATACAAATGTTTATATTATGTTTAAACCTGTTCATATGAGGGATGCATTGGACTTAATAAGTGATGGGTGGAGCCCCCTATAGCTCCTTCTTGCATCAGTAGGCCTAATAAGACAAACTAGTGTCTTGGGACAAGTCCTTTACAAAATATTATTTTTAGTCTTCGTACAAGTCCTTGACTATGTGGTTATGATAGTCTGGCATTATTCCTTCCATCATTATGAAAGTTGTTATTGATATTGCATGTGATTATTTGACTAGTAAAATATCCATGTGAATAAATAAATGACATTATTTGATTTTATTTTTGCCATATTATGCTGAAGATAAAGTTTAAAAGGATTAATTTAGTTATACATTGCCTTAAATGTTTATTATTATTTTTGAAAGGTTCTCTTATATTGTTATCCTTACTGAGCATTTGAGCTCACCCCTTTCTATGTTTTATTTTTCCCAGGATGTGAAGACTGACCTACAAGGATAGTTTTATGGGATAAGAGTGTGGACTATGGAGACTATTTTTTTGTAGTTTTCTTTTTATGATGTAATGTAATACTTATGAATGTATCTAGTGATTCCTAGGCTACTAAACTAATCGGTCTTTTGAAACATGATCTTTTGCGATCTTTCCAATGTTATGTAATAATGAACCGACTCTGGGTAACTGGGGTCGGGGCATTACACTCTTACATTCCATTTCATGTACATATGATGAGACACCCATTTCTCTCTCATCATCCATTTTCATGAATCTATATGTCACGTTGTTATACTGCCAAAATTGCATCGCGTTTTCCAAGACAAGTTCATTTTGTAGTGAATAACATACCCTTGTCTCTATCAATGGTATTCAACTTTATGAAAATATAAATATTTTATGGTACTTTCCTATATTTATTCCACATTACTTTATCATGTAATAACTTATTATGTTGTTTCATTCCATGTTATATGATCCATGTGGAACACTTATGCATGAAATGAAATGTTTAAGAAGGGTGCGCCCTGATAGCACTCTAATTCATTGGGTAAATTATAGTATCATGTTACGTCATGTGAAATGATTTTTGAATAATAAAACATCAATTGCGATAAGGTTTTACTCGTTCCTCATGTGCAATGATGGTTTAATCATGCTCCATGTTCAATGAGCCTTGGCTTATGCTAATTCCATCTTAATTGTTGATGCCACATTTACATGTTTTGATTTTCTTGATTTATCATGGCTTTATGTTCATGTTTGTCTAGTTATCCATTGATATGCATATTGTCTAGCATGTATTGTATTCCTCATGTTATTCCATGTTTATTACCTTACTTGACTTTATAGATCCCCCTTTTCTTATGGATGTCCTCAGGTTATCCCATGTAATTCTAAGTACATGTGAATATAGTGGCCCGGTAAATAAATTATTCAATAAAGATGTTGTATTTGATGTATTAATTTGTTATGTAATGATCCTAAGCCCCAAATAAACTCTCCCTCTCAATATTTTATTTTTATCAAGTGATGTTTATGTAATGAATCATGGTTTGATTCTAATAAAGTGAAGGGTTTTCATAGTTGGTATCAGAGGATATGTTTAGTTATTTTTTGGATTAGGAATAAAAAACAATAGTAAATACTTAGATAAAAGAATAATTATAATAAAAACATTCCTATGTTTTGGTTATTATTGATTAAGTCGTTTATTAAGAAAATACATCCCTGTCGGGATACGAGCAGGTAGAGGTGGCTCTAGCACAGATGTATCCTTGTGGTAGACCCCGAAAACAACGGTTTGAGGTACAGTCAAACGAGAACTAGTGCACGACCATTGTCCATGAAACACTCCTGGTTATGACACTCCTAAGGGATATGCTTTGGTAAATTTACAATCTTAGTATGAACCGTTAGTATGGGAATTTAAAAAAATGACCCTAATAATATATGTTAGAAATTGTATCATGAATAGGATACATTGAAGCCAATAGATTCGTAAGTTAAAGAAATAAAAGTAATTTATAAGTCATCAGTTTTGTCTGTGGATTACCCTTTACATGTTACCCCTAACTTTCCTTTTATTCTAGCCAATGGATGGTAAAAGTAGGATTCAGGCTAACAACCAATGTAAAGATCAATGGGAGGATTGTGCTAATGAGATGCCTAATCCAATGGGAGCGGGAATCGTGAACTTTGTCACTCATCTATCTCAGTTAACTCAAGATTTTAATAGAATCATGGGTCAAGAAGAACGTTCAACCCCACCCCCCCAAAGAAAGAACAAGTCGCAATCAAAAGCTTCCCGAGACAAAGTCCTCCTAATTTTAATGGATCATATGATCCGTTAATCGTCGAAAAATGGATCAACTCCATTGAAAAGATCATCTCCATCATTCAGTGTTCTGATCAAGAGAAGGTTCTTATGGCTGCTTATCGTATGGAGTGTGAAGTCGAACAATGGTGGACATTGATAAAAAATACGAAGCCTGAGGATGAGATAGAGTCATTGAAATGGAAGGATATACAAAAAATGTATCTCGATAAATATTTTTCACGCACCCTCTTACATAAGATGGAAAAGGAGTTCCATAGCCTGATGAAAAAAGACGATGAATCTGTCGGAGCGTACGAGGAAAAAATCACAAGGCTTGCATGATACACTTCTTTCTTTCTTGTTACCCCCAAATGCAAGGTTGATCACTTATTTGGTGGGATGATACCTAGCCTACGGAAAGTGCTGTCGATCCACGAATTCAACAGCTATGAGGAAGTTGTCTGAAGTTCCCTCAAGTATGAAATAGAGATCGTCAAACCTCAGGGGTATCATGAGGATAAGAGGCATAAGTTGGAGTTCAATTTTGGCAGTCTGATAGATAAATCCAATAGGGATAAGAAAATCTAGTACCCCACTTGCCAACGATGTAGAAAGAAGCACCCAAGAATGTTTCTAAAGGGGACATGAAATGCATTTGGTGTGGACGAAAAAGGGAACCTAGGCATCAACTGCCATCAAGAAATCCCATGGCTACAATAGAGGAGAGGAATGCTCCATTTGAACCTCAATGTATTGTTTACTACTACAACTACAAATAACCAGGGCATCTTACAAATTATTTCCAGTATACAAGGGTTTCCAGAGGCATCCAACAACCTCCAAGGCACCAAGGGAGAGATTTTTCCATCACTACTGCCAAAGTGAACCCTGAAAATGAAGTGGTGACAGGTACGCTAGTTATTAATTCAAGAGCAGTGAAAGTAAATTTTGATTCCGGTTCTACACATTCTTTTATTTCCCAATAATTTAGTAGAATAATACCAACACCACCAAAAATAATTGACGTAATGATGTCGGTGAGTACGAAAAATGGAGGAATCATTTCATACCATGAATAAAACTCCTTCCCTATCATAATCAGTGGATTGAACTTCCTGAAGAACCTCATCATACTCCTTCTAGTGGAATTTGATGAAATTCATGGCACAGATTAGATTTACTTATATAGAATAAACATAAATTGTCATGAGATGGAAATCACTCTCCAAGAGGAGAATTGACCCCCGATTATATTCAAGTGCAAGGAGGAAGATGAATCTTCTATAGCTTCATCATCTCAAGCATCGATATTAATGCCCAATGAGAACACATATCTGGCTCAAATGATTGAGTATAAGGAGGAAACCATCCTTAAAGACATTCCTATTGTGAGGGAATTTGCTAAATTGTTTCACGAGAAATTTCATAGACTTATTCCAAGAAGATATGTTGAATTCGCAATTGATCTTATACCTAAAATGTTGGAAATGTCCAAGAATCCATATAGAATGGTTATTTTGGATCTTGAGGAGATAAAGAAATAACTAAAGGAGAATCTAGATAAAGGGTTTATATGCCCATGTGCTTCACCATGGGGTTCACTGGTTCTCTTCGTCAAAAAGAAAGATGGGTCAATGTGCCTTTTCATCGATTATCATGATCTTAACAAAATGGTGATAAAAAACAAGTATCCTCTCCCACGAATTGATGACTTGTTCTATCAGCTTAAGGGAGCAAAATACTACTCCAAGGTGGTTTTGTGGTGGGGATATTATCATGTATGGGTGGAGTAGGAAGATATTCCAAAAAATTACTTTTCGTACAAGGTACAGGCACTACAAATTCATTATAATTCCTTTTGGACTAACAATTGCTCCAGCAATCATGATGGAATACATGAATAGATTCTTTAGAGATTACATTGAATAATTTGTGACATACTTTGTAGATGATATTCTAATTTACTCTAAAACCAAGGAGGATCATGAGGAACATCATAGAACTGTACTAGAGACCTTTCAAAAGGATAATCTCTAATCCAATTACAAGAAAGTGTGAGTTATGGATGATGGAGCTCTCATTCATGTGACATATCATCACAAGAAATGGGATATTTGTGGATCCCTCAAACAAAGTTTCAATAGAGGGATAGATGATGACAACATAGGTAATGGATATCAATAGATTCTTGCGGTTAGCTGGATATTATCAATTATTTGTGAGAAATTTCTCACCATGGTCCAACCCTCTTAATAAGATGACTTGGAAGGGAGTAAGGTTTGTGTGCATAGATAAATGCAATGAAATCTTCACAGAGTTAAAAGGGAGGCTTATCACTGTGAATGTGATCACATTACCCAGTAGTGGAGAACTTATTACGGTATTCAATGATTCTTTGAAGAAAGGTTTGGGATGTGTGTTGACGTAAAATGACAAAGTCATCACCTATGATTCAAGGCAATTGAAAGGTCATGAGTAGAATTATTCCACACATGATCTGAAGTTGGATATGGGGATCATTGCCTTAAAAATTTGGTGGCATTATCTCTTTGGAAGAAGTGTGAAATATATATGGACCACAAAAGCCTCAAGTATATATTCACACAGAAATAGTTGAACATGTTCCAATGAAGATGGTTAGAGCTGATCAATGACTATGACTGGTCAATCCATTACCACACTGGAAAAGGAAAGAAGGTGAAATATGTTCTAAATATAAAGTAACTAGAGATTCTATCTTTGATGATAATTGAAAGGGTCCAATCTTCTTAGATTTGACGAAGATGGACATGTGAATAATAATGAAGGGAACATCATCAATACTTTCACAAATTATTTCTCAACCATCTCTTTTGCAATGGTTAAAGGATGCTAAAAAGGATGATGTGGGAATTCAAAAGAAATTGGAAGCTATCAGAAGAGGGAAATCCTCGGATTTCAATGTTCATAAATAAAGAATTGTGAGATTTGGGAAAATAGTATGTGTTCCATCAAGTCTTGAAATGAAGAAGGATTTTTTGGATGATGCACATAGTTCAGATTTCTCTATTCACCTAGGAAACACAAAGATTTATTGGGATCTCTGAGATCATTATTGTTGGGATAATTTGAGAAGGAGATTTATGAATAGACAACAACGTTCTTGGTGTGTCAGTAAGGGATGGTAGAGAGGAAAATGTCTAAGAGGATGATGCAACCATTTCCCATACCATCATTAAAATTGGAGAACATCACCATAGATTTTGTCACCAGACTTTTGAATACATCCAAAGGCAACAACGCAATCTAGGTTGTTGTGGATCATCATAAAAATTCTTCACACTTCATTTCAATTCGAGAGGATTTATCATTGGATCAACTGGAATAGATATACATCAGAGAACTGGTAAGGTTACATGGAGTACCACTAACTATTGTATCTGATCGAGATCCAAGATTCACCTCAAAGTATTGGAAGAGTCTTCAACATGCTCTGGATACTAAACTGAACATCTGACTGACCTATTATCTAAAAACTGATGGCCAATCTGATCGAACTATTTAGAAACTAGATGATATGTTAATATCATGATTAATGGACATTAAAGGAGAATGGGATCAACATATTTTTCTGGTAGAATTCTCCTATAATAATAGTTTCCACTCGAGCAGCAGAATGGAACCTTTTGAATCCCTATATGGGAAGAAGAGCAGGACACTGACATGTTCAGATGAAGTCAGTGAGCATAAGCTGTTAGGACCAGAAATTTTCGAAGAAATGGCAGAGAAGGTGAAAACCATTCAACAGCATTTCAGGACATCCCAGAGTCGGTAGAGGAGTTATGCAGATATCAATTATTGAGGCATTGTGTTTAATTTTGGAGACATGGTATTTCTATGAATTTCTCCATGGAATAAGGCCATGATGATTGGAATGAAAGGGATGTTAAGACATCGGTACATCAGCTGCTTTGAGATTCTTGATCGTGTTGGGGTTGCAGCATATCGACTCGCACTTCCACCTATTATAGCCAAAGTACATGATGCCATTCATGTATCCCTCTTAAGGAAGTACATACCAGACCTTTCACATATACTCTCTTCATAGATAATACAACTAGAGGATGATCTATCTTACGTGGAGCAACAAGTGAAGATATTAGATCGTAGAGAAAAATTTATAGGAAATAAGACAATACCCCTCATCAAGGTGTTGTGGAGAATCCACAAGGTGGAAAATGTGATGTGGGAATCAGAGGAAGTAATGAATTAGGGTTAGCCTATTTTTTTAGATAGAGAAAAGGACATTTTGAGGAAAACATTTCTTAAGGTGGGAAGATTGTAACAACCTAAAATTTCATTAATGGAAATTATTATTGATCTAATTAAATGTATTATTATGGTTATATAAAATGTGAACTTCATTAGTTTTATGTTTCTGTATTTTTACAATAATGTTATGAATTTTCACCATTGCTAATATAGCAGTTAAATAGTGATCACATGATTATTATAAATATCTAGATTTAACAAATCCAATTTACATAGACAAAGGAAGTGATGGCCTCATCCAGTAGACTTTCACCGTACGAAGCCCATTTTTCAGAGCATAGAAAGAAGGTGGTTTTATTAGTCTTATCTCTTGACCAAGCCCAAGCCGAGCTTGAACACGTTAATCTTGAGTGAAACTGACTACGGGAGAAGTGGAAGTTAATAGAGATTATCATCCGAGTGATGTTAGCTAAGCCACCCCAAGAGTAGGTCCCTATCGCAGACCTAACCATTTGGTCTTTTGTGGGTGTTATAAGGGGTTATGTAACAAGACCCTAGCACTATGACTACGTACAATATTTTTTAAAAAATAATGGGAATTCATTTTATTGTTGTTGCATTGTAAATAGTTTTTAAAGCACAAATAGTATTTTTAGTTAATACTCAATTAAGAAATCTATTTTGATGAATTAAAGTATTTTTTTAATTAAATAATATTTTAATAAAATATTATTATTTTATTAATTCATATTTTATTAAATATAAATTATCATATAATTTTATGAATGTAATTGTAATTTTCGTTATTATTGGAAAGCTGTTTTTGTCAAAACCCATGAATTATCGATAAGTGTCAGTTTTTATTTACAAAGTAAAAAAAAATATTTAAAAATTAATTAGATAAAATGGATATTATTTTTGGAATCCAGATATCAAAATTATCCGACGGTGAATTTTTCTTAATTTTCTGAGACAGTCGAATTTTTGGGTAAAAATTAAATAACTTTTAAATATATAATGTGTTTTATGACATCCTAATGACCTGATAGTGATGCGATAAAATACTATAGACATTATGTTTGGAAAACATATGTTTTACAATTAAAATAATGTGATTTTTTTTTTTATTTATTTATTTTACAATGCTTTAGTGGACCCTTCAAAGCTTATAAAACATTTTATCTTTTTAAATTGTTTTCCTTGATAGTGTAACTCACCTCCACATAATTAACCCTATTATTTTAAGAAGTTTGGCCATTGTGCTTCTAAAATATTACATTCCACTCCCCATTGGAAGAAATCTAGGTCTAAAACCATGGGCTGGTTTGTGGTTTTCATTAGTTTAATCTGAGTTATCCCAATCCTAAATAATAAGGAATTCCCTCTCCTTTCCTGTACTAATGCAACCAAGATCCCACTTCCTCTTCACTCAAAGCCTTTGGAGTTCATCCAAACCCTGCCCTCCTCTCTCAATAATCCTCCCGAGGTTCCCCAAGCTCCCATGTAGCCTTTCTCAAGCCTCTATCGAGCTTCTGGGATCACACATCCAAGTAAGGGATTTCATCCTTTCTCATTTTTGTCCAATTGTTGTATGTTGGTATGCCCTTTTTTCAATTAAAAATGTTAGGGTATGATTCTTCACCTCACCCCATACTTTCCTCTTTATTTTTTGATTATGGGAGACCCATTTATCTCTAATTAATTCCTCACATGTATTCCCATTTCCATGCCAAAATTTCATTAACGATTTCTCTCTCCGCTTTTACATCCAAGTAATTCTTTTGTACTATGCATCTAAATTGCATTAAGTTTGTTGAGACATGTATCTATATGACCCCCTTACATTCCATTTCATGTAAATATGATGAGACACCCATTTCTCTTTCATCATCCATTTTCATGAATCCTTATGTCACGCAATTATGCTGCCAAAATTGCACCATATTTTTCCAAGCCATGATCATTGTGTAATGAATACCATACCCATGTCTCTATCATTGGTATTCACCTTTATGCACATATACATATTCAATATTACTTTCGTGTATTTATTCAAAATTACTTTATCATTGAATACCTTATGATTTTGTTTCATTTAAAGATATATGATCTATGTGGCACACTTACGCATGGAATGAAATGTCTATGAAAGGTTTTCTCTGATAGACCTCCAATGCATTGGGTAAAGTATAGTATCTTGATACGTCATGTGCAATGTGTTTTGACTCATGAAAATTCAAGTGCAATGAGGGTTTACTCATACATTAAGTTAAATGACTATTTACTCACGCTCCATGTGCAATGAGCCTTGGTTCATGGTAATTCAATGTTAAGTGTTATTGTCGTATTTCCATGTTATTATTATCATGATTTATAATGCCTTTATGGTCATGATTCTCTTGTGATCTAGTGATATGCCTATTGCCTAACATGTATTGTATTCCTCATTTTATTCCATGTTTATTCCCTTACTGGGCTTTATAGATCCCCCTTTTCTTATGCATGTCCTTAGGTTATCCCATGCAATGCTACGTATGAGGGAATGTAGTGGTCATTTAACAAAAGTCTTTAATAATGATGTTGTATTTAATGTTTTAAGTTGTTATGTAATGATCCTAAGCCCCAAAGACACTAGACCTCTCGATCATCTATGTTTCATCAAGTGACATTTATGTAATAAATCGTGTTTTAGTGTGTAATAATGAGGAGGGTTGTTATATTGGCCCTATGGAGTGATCCCTTATTACCGAAGTTCGGTGATGCTCGGAAGAGTGGATAAGGGAAAAGTCGTTATATCGTGGGGAGGTTGTAAGATCCTAGATCTTCATAATGAATTTTTTTTATATGTTTGGTTTGGAATCTTCTTTTGGGAAAAATAATTGTTTTCCAAAGATTATGTGAAGGCGTGGGGGTGTTCTTGGGGATCAGTACAAGAAATAGAAAGAAAATGGGGTTCCTGGGAATGTTGCACAGTTTTCACACTGTTAGTGAAATAAGTGCGGAGCATCCTAGGTAACCTTCCATCCTTGTCTAGTGTCTTACCCGTGGTTTGTCAACAGTTTGGAAAATAGTATCGAATTCCTAGGAAACTGTGTGAAATGGGGTGATGTTGGGTAGCAGCTTCCACATGGTTTGTTCACTCTTTTACAAACTGTGCTGCTATGAAAATATTGTAAATTTACAAAAATTCACTCCAGGGTTTTAAACCCCAACTCGGTATTTTCCTCCATTCCTCCCCTCTCAACCCTGGTGACGAACATGGATGACCCATGCATCCAAGAGGTGTTTTTACTTCGATTATTGGACTTTTGGGATGTAGTTGGTTATAGATCGAAGCTCCGAGTAAGTCTATTCCTCTCCCCCATTTTCTTTTTTGAATTAAGGCATATGGTTTCTCCCATCTCATTCCAAAGCTCTAAAACCATATTTTTCGGGTGATATTCTGGTTGAGTATTCATGGGATGTTTGAATCTGGATCCATGGCTATTATTAAGAGTGTGTTCACCAAGGGATTGGAGGTAGTTGGTTAGCACTTTATATCACATAGTTTTTGTCTAGATTGGTTCATGTGTGATGGGGTTTCACTTAGGATGTTGTGCATTTGTTATCTTGAGTATGAATGGATTAGTTTGGTGACTAAATGAATTCTCGAAAACCATCATAATATTCTTAGGATGCATAGAGAAGTATTTGATCATTTAGGGACACTAATAGGGTGTCCCACAGTCCCAGACCTATAGTGTGGTGGGGTTAAGTGGATGGTTTCCAATTATTAATGTGTAAACCAAGCAGAATATTTTTTTAGTGGTTAATTTTGTTATAAATAAATTGATAAATAATATGACTAGGGAAATAAGGGAAGAAGATGTTGTTGGAATTACATAAAATTGGTAATTGGGTTGAAATAGATTATGTCTATTGATTAATGAAATTTGATTATAAATTTCAATGGGGATTGGTGCATACTAAATGGTTAACTTGTAATTTTTTAATGGGATCAGAATTGATGAATTTTTAGAAAGGTGAGAATACTAGAGAATAATATGGAAAACGTAAATGATGAACGTAATAATGTGGTTGTGTTACATGATATGAGGAATATACATGAAATGATAAATGGGCCCAATGTGTTAAATAATGGTGAATGATGAATTTGTCTAAGTCATAGGGGTTGTTGAATACACCGAATGGTTTAAGGCACACGAATGGTAATTTGCATAGATATATATGAATTGTAATTGGAAAATGTGATAATGGGTTCTGTAATGATATTAATTCCATGTAGTTTTCATGAATTGTGACTTCTAATGGAATTGAATATGATTGGTTGTGTTATGGATTGGTTATTGGGACTTGTTAAATAAGAATGTGCACATGGCTAGGAATATTGGGGTATTGACATGAGGTTCTACGCCCACGGTTCGAGTTAGACTAAGGCTCTAATATCCCCCCCAAAATACATTGGTTAGGGAAGGGGACGAAGGCTCTATTCCCCCAATGGTCCCATTCCTCCCTGATTGAGGCATTAATGTTGGGATAATGTGTTGATGTGATATGTGTGTTGCCAATGGGATATGGAATCGATTTATTTTCCCCTATGCATTGTGATTTATTACCTTAGACCCTTGTGTACATGATATTTATGCCTAACCGAGGGGACATGTGATTAAATGGGTTGAGTAATGATGATGGTATAAGGAATGTAAATTGGGATATATGCAGGGAATAAATAAAATAAAACTTAGTAAATAATTTTACTAGAAATGTCCCTTGTTTTCTTACCTTTTATTTTGTACTTTCATGCACTGTATATTAGACTTGATATTTTGTAGACACCATTGGTGGTGGCCTACTTATTTTTGTATTCAAACCCTACATGGGTCCTCGTTGGTTACCTGAGAAGATGTCATGGTTGTATGTTATGATTAGGGAAGGGTCCCTACTCTAGGATGTTATTTTGGGCTAAGGAAGTACATGGAGAAGGATCCAGACATAGAGTCGGGACCTCTTTTGAGTTTTCTCCATTTTTTATTTTGTGTTTATTTCACATGGAACTACTATTATGGAATGGAATTGTTGTATTTGAATTGTGTTGTATCATATTTGGGAAACAATTGGTTTTGCATGTTTGTTGGTTGTTCCATATTGTTTCCCCTATTTATATTTTGTTCTGATGTGGCTTACTCTGGTAAATATGGTATAGTCTCTTAACGAGACTCATTAGACCCTCGCCACTAGTTGGAAACCTCTGGAATATGGGGAGTCATGCTTCAAGTCATATGGAAACCCATCTTGGGGCACCTGTTTGGTGGCATCTAGGTTTGGGACATTAAATTTTTCTTTTCAAAAATTACATGTGAGCCACTCAGCTCACCTATAAATGACTGTCCCTACTTATCTTATTTAAACCATTGATATAAATTGCATTAATCCAAAAAAAGTCAAAAATTACATGATAACATCTATAATCTGATAATTTATGAATTATTTTTTGCCCTAGATAAAACCTAGTTAGGCCTTTGATGCGAAGCTACAGAGGATACACAATGAATATATAACATTCTTTAACAATCATTTTCATATTATTTATTCTTTCAACAAATTAATTTACTATAAAATAATTATGATATAATAATGTCAATATATAATATATAATAATATTTCTTTTTGTTTATTGAATAACAAAAAATTATTCCCATTTCAATAAATGGCTCAAAAAATTATAATCCATGTGTGCAGGGGACTACCACCTACCGAATCGAGGTCATTCATTTTTTCATTACCACCTATCTTGGTTGGGTATGATGTTCGATGTAAATTATATATTTGATATATATATATATATAACCTAATTTTAAATTTTTATTATTTATATTATATTTACCTTTATAAATTTCCATTCACTAGGGGATACTATATCATCAATTGTTTGTACAATAGACTACCGCCCCTCAAAGTGATATGATTCGTATTTCAAAAACTACGAACATAGAAGGAGATATAGATAATGTAAATGAATATATTTGATATAAATGACATAAATATTATATTAGTGATATATTTATCATTCTAAAATTATAATTAAGTAGTTTATTTCATAACTTATCACTCACTAAAAGATGATAATATTATCCGTGTACATGTGGGAAACTGCAACCATGATACAATGTGGAACACTTCTCATTACCTCACCACATGGATGATATATATTAGAATATAAAAAGCAATCATATTCTATTTATGATGTAGAGATGAATATGGTAGGATTAAATTTTACTTACCTGCTTTTTCATGATGATCATTGGAAAATAGAAACATTACCTTAGCATATGCGTGCCCTATTGTCTCCTTGACTATAACATAATAAATTTTCCAAAAAAATCATTGTTAGTTTAAAACTATAAGTTATTTATAAATAAAAAACTATTATATGAATTTTATTCTAAGTATGTATAAAAAATAACCACTTTGATAAGATTCATCCTCTGAAATTCAGTTTTGACTCATCAGACCAATATCCATGAATCATCAGACAAAAACATAATTGATTAAGTAATAATTTACAATGTATAAATTAAAATGAATAATAAAAATTAAAAAAAATTATACTAAATAAATAAATAATTTATGTTTATTCTTTAGGATGATAAGTAATATGCATGATTATTGAAACACATGGTAAGGTCTTCACGAATTATTGTTATTTTTGTATGGCATATTCAATATCAACCACTTAGTTTCGTTATGTGGTGTATATAATACAACTTTGATATTTAATATCATGAATCTATTAACAAAAATGGTAATTACAATTTTATTTGATTTATTTTATTTTATGGGGATTATGATTTATATTTTACCAATGTGGTACGGGTTTATTTAATAATCACATCCCTATTTGGGGGATTTTATTAGTATGTCTTCCGCACGAAGCACCGAGAGTTGTAAGAGCCTATCTATCTCTAGAAATAACTTCACAAGTTTTCCAGATGCATCATGTTCATCCACTCTCATCATTGTAGTCGAAGTCAAAGAAAAGTCTATTTAAATGTACTTCACTCATTCAAATGAACCTGTAATTAGAGGCAAAACATTCCAACTATCAGCACCACCCCAACAGTTATATTTTCATAAAATTTCATAGGGACCTAGACACATATCTAACATACAACGGTTAGTTTGTAACTGATTATATGACATCGTTTCAAGTAAAAGTAACTATATTTATTTAGAGATAAGAATTATGTATAAGAAAACATGGAATCCGATAATTTTGGAATGACATGTTAAACAACTCTAACATTATTAAGAAAAATAAATTCTTAATAAAAACATTATCAAGAAAACAGATTCATAAGGAAAAGAAAATCAGATTGTGAAACTGGTATCTCGTCTGTTCTGATATCAGAATCATAAAATCAGAATGACTTTTGCACTACAATTGGAATCATAAAACTGAATCACTTTTGCACCTGATTCAGAATCATAAAGATGGTATAACCTATACACCAGAATCAGTATAAAAAAGACAGTATCACTTATACACCGAAATCGTAGTCACAAGACAGTATCAATTATACACCAGAATCGTAATCACAAAGACTGTATCACTTAAACACTAGAATCATAATCACAAAGATGGTATAAATTATACACCATAATTGGAATCAAAAAGA
The DNA here is from genome assembly GCA_963277665.1 of Viscum album. Lineage (NCBI taxonomy): Eukaryota > Viridiplantae > Streptophyta > Magnoliopsida > Santalales > Viscaceae > Viscum > Viscum album. The sequence goes on along the minus strand of OY728141.1, from coordinate 1,274,951,042 downwards.
TGGTATCACTTATACACCAAAATCGTAATCACAAATATGGTAACAAATATACACCAAAACCATAATCACAAATATGGTATCAATTAATCACCAGAATCGTAATCACAAGGATGATATCATAAAACCGAATTACTAATATGTAAGTATAATGGAATGACAATATAAGAACTTAAGAAAAATAGTACATAAGAAAGAAAATTGATCTTAATAAAAGGTGCTTGTGGTTTTTAAAAACTAAAACCATAAATAATGGAGAAGTCATATGATAACCTTATTGACTCAACAATATCCCCCTTTTAGGAAATCACAAACAACTTTTCTAAGGAATATTATATTTACTTAGATAATCAATTATGAAAAACTTATCACACACTTTGAATGAGATTTCTGATGAATACGACTAACTCCCCCTTAGGTTATGTTTCCCAATGGATAGTATTCTTGATCTATAGTGTCTACATTCCTTTCTTAAGAAAATATATCCCTTATAGAAATACATCTCCTCTTAAAAGAAAAATCCCCCTTACTTGGTCAATATCCCTTTTTACCATACTAACCCTCAATATATTCTTCTCCTTTGAGATCTTCATTAAATTCTTTCTTTAAGGAAATTCTTCCACTTTTTGATATTCAAAAATAGTGAATTGAAAAAAATAATAGAGAAGTATAAGATGTACCTTTAAGGTTAATCAAGAATACATTCAATAACAAAAGAATGATATGAAATAACCTTCTTTAGGGAATTTTGGAAATAAGGTTTAGATTACAACAAAACATTGGAATGTTAGAAAAAAAGTCATCCATCCTTCTCACAGTGTTTTTGAGATCATAGAATAGCTTCCCCTTCATACAGTATGTTGAGAACATTTACTACCTTCTTATAAGGAACAGTATAAGTCTTATCAAAACATTTGAACTTAAACAGATCCTTAGCATCCTTTTGGTATAATGTAATGGATTCTTAGAACTGAATAACCAGGTAAGGAAAAACCTTATCCTGACTCATCTACTTAGACGCACAAACATTTTCCCATCCATTAGTTCTTATCACCTTAGAGATAAGGGATTCATATATTGAATAGAAGTTAGGGAATACCTACCTTTACCTAAAGATTGACAAATCCTTTTTTTCTTTGGTAATCATAATCTTATCTGCTGAAAATTCAGGAGTCATTCGGGATAAAGGTGACAAAAGATTCAGAATGAGGACTTTTATAGAAACAAAACATTAGAACTGAGATAAGTAAGGATGGTGTTGCACATATAAACGAGGCACCCCTTATATATACATAGTTATGACTTTTCATCTTTCGTGAGATAATCAAACGGTTGAACATAACCTGAGCTGATCTGAAGGTTGAGGATACATATAGAAAATATGAATTTCTATCCTTTGTAGTAATTTAAACTAAAATTGAATATTTTGAAATACCAACAATTGAATCTTAAGATAAGAAAATATAGAGTAATAAAATTTAACTTTTGGAATACTATGAGGAGTTTATTGGTATTATAAGAATTTTCTTGGAAGTTTTAGAGTGTGGGATTTCAATACCGAAATTTCCAATATCGAAATTTTCAAATCTGAAATTTCTAACAATGAAATTTCAAATACCAAAATTTCAAATACTAAAATTCTAAAATACTGAAATATAAAAAAACTTATGGAATGATAAAATTTTAATACGAATAAAAAGCATAAGGAAAGAGGAAAAATATGTACTCCCCCTAAAATATAGATTATTTTAATATTAGGAGATGATTTAAACAAGAAGTATATATGAATGATTACCTTATAGAGATAATTCGTAGATTTTATTTAATGGTTCAAATCAATCAAAAGACAATGTTTTTGTAAAAATATCAGCAAGTTGTTAATATTTTCTGATGAATTGAAGAATAATATCTATTATAAGTGTGTGATCCCTAAGAAAGTGATGTCTAATATCTATATGCTTTGCACAAGTGTTATGTGCAGGGTTTTAACTTAGGGAAATGGAACTTGTGTTATAACACATTATTTGATTCTTAGTTAACCTCATACCATAGTCTGTGAGTGTGTGTTGCATCCACAACACATGATCCCAAAAACATCTATCTATTACATATTCAGCTTCAACAGCGGAAAATGCTACAGAATTTTGTTTCATGCATAACCAAGATACTAAGGAATCTCTTAAGAAATGACAAGTTATAGATATACTTTTTCTATCCATTTTACAACCACCAAAGTCATAATCTGAAAAACTTTTAAGTTCAAAATTATTTCTATAGTAATAAAAAAGTTCCAAATCTAAAGTTCAATTTAAGTTGCGAAAAATTATTTTCACTACCTTTAAATGAGATTCATTTGGATTTGTTGGAATCTTGCATATACGCATACTGAGAACATTAAGTTAGATTGAAAATATGTTAAGTAATGTAAACTTCCAATCGTCTATCTATAAGATGTATGATACATAGTTTTCCCTGCTTCATCAAAATCAAGAGTATTAGAGGTTTCGATAGGATTACTTATACTATTAGTACTATCATACCCAAACTTTTTATGATCATATTTGATATACTTATGTTGAGATATCTAAGTTCCCTCTAGTTTTTGAGAAATTAGAAAACCAAGAAAAAAATTTAACTCACCCATCATACTAATCTCAAACTCAGATTTCATAAGATTCACAAAAGAAGTTGTCAAGGATTGTTGAGTTGATCCGAAGATGATGTCATCAACATAAATTTGGGCAATAAAAACCTTGTTATTATTTTTATTAATAAAAAGGGTTGGATTATAAAATCCCTTAACATAGTTATTTTGAAGCGAAAATCATGAAATTCTATCAATCCAATCTCTAGGGTCTTTCTTAAGTCTATACAAAGCGTTGTTGAGTTTATAAACATGACTAGGATGTCTTATATATTTAAATCTAGGGGCTGATATAGATAGACTTCCCCTTGTACATAACCATTATTAAAAGAACAATTTACATCCATTTGATAATGTTTAAAATTAAATAATGCTGTAAATGAGAGAAGAATATGAATAAATTCAAGTATTACTATAGGATCATAGGTTTCTTCATAGTATATGCCTTATTTTTGGTTATAGACTTTGTCAACTAATATTTCTTTATTTCTCACAATAACTCCATTTTTATCGCATTTGTTTCTAAAAACACCTTTTACTCCAATAGAAAAAGTTTCCTTAGGTTTTTCAATAAATTTCCAAACATGATTCCTTACAAATTCATTGAGTTCATCTTACATAGACTTTATCCAATATTCATCACCCAAGGATTATTCAAGAGTCTTTGGTTTAAATTTGGAAATAAAAGAAACATGTTTAACCTCATTCCTTAATGAACTTATAGTTCTTACTGGTTGATTAACATTTCTAATGATATTATCACTTGGATGATTCTTAAGTAACAACTGACTTGGATTTTGAAAAACATGTTCAACAACATAGGTTAAAAAATCATCAGGTGTAAATGTTTCAGAAACATTTTCATGAACATTATTCTTGACTGAAAGATATTATATCAATGGTTCATGATCAGTTTTAGAAAATATATTAGGAAATGATTCAGGTTGTTTGAAAACAAAATGATCATTTTCATAAAAATTAACTTGTGTTATTTCTTCTACATTGCATTGTTTTTTTTCAAAACTCTGTATGCCTTATAGTTTTTAGAGTATCCTAAGAAGATTCCATCATCGGATTTGGGTGAAAATTTATGTAAGATATCCATGTTATTAAAGATAAATACATTTCAACCAAACACTTAGAAGTGAGAAACTTTTGGTTTTCGATAATTCCAAAACTCACAAGGTGTATTATTAAGAAAGGGTCTAATAAAAACATGATTTATAGTATAACAGGTAGTACTTATAGATTCATTCCAAAAGTGTTTAGCTATAGAGTATTAACTCATCTTGGTTATAGTAATCTCTTAAATATTACTACTTCTTCATTCAACAACACCATTCTATTGAGGATTCCTTGGGGATGAGAAGTTATGAGTAAAACCTTTTCTACTACTACATGTTTCAAAAAAAGAATTCTGAAATTCTCCTCCATCATCAATATGAATAGTTATCAAAGAAAGGATTTTCTTGTTTTCAACTTGGGCTCTGAAAATTTTGATATAAGAAAAGTCTTCAGATATCTTTGCGAGAAAATATTCCCAACTATATCTAGTGTAGTCATCAACTAAGACAAACACATAGTATTTGACCCCAATACTTCTAGTTTTTGTTAGACCAAATAGGTCTATGTGCACTAACTGTAAGGAATTAGAAGATGTAACTTCACTTATAGATTTAAAGATAGATTTGTGTTTCTTTCCATATTGGCAGGGATCACAGACTCTTGGAGAAACGATCTTATTTTCTTGTTGATCCTAAACACCTTCTTCCTCAGAAAGTTTACTATGATTCCTTATGATATAGTGTCCTAGTATTCTATTCCAAATCCATGATTGATCTTCAATTGCACTAAGGTAAATAAGATCTTGACTTCTAAGGTATTCTAGGTTTAGTGTGTTCACATTATCTTGCCTATGGGCTTAGAGAATAAATTCATCCTTGGAATTGTGTACTAAGAACTTTTCATTCCTAATATTCACATGGTATCCTTTAACACGTAATTGATTTATGCGGATGAGGTTGTTCTAAAGATATTTAACAAATAAAACATTTGAAATTAAAGATTTTCGAAGAAGATTAATGTTACATATACCGATAATTTACCCTTGATAGTTATCCCCAAAGGTTACTTTCCAACCTTTAGTCTTTAGAATCATTTTGAAATAGTCTTTTTTACTAGTCATGTGATGGGAACATCCATTATCCATGTACCATATGTTGTTGGTATATCCTTTATTAACCTAAAAAAGAATATTTAGATTTTCAAAATCCAAACATTCTTGGATCCAGAATTGTTAGATAGTAAAATTTTTTGTATCCAAATTTGTTTAGAAAAGTAATATTTATGAAACCCAGGAGTCTAGACATTATTTGAATAACATTTCATCTTCAAATTCCAACCACATTGACATTTAGTACACAAAGGGGCACTTGGAGGAACAAAATAATTGCTTCTAAGAGTAGGTTTTTCATGAGAATAACATAATCCTTGATTATTACCCTGAGGTCGGATTTGAGAATACATCTCATCAAAATTTTCCTTACCAGAATTAAAAATTGAAAGATGTTTCTTAAAGGAAAAAATTTCAAACATTTGTTTGAGGACTAAATTCTTATCCTCTTGAATAATATACTTAATGTTATGTATATCGATTAAAACATATTTTTCCAAAATAATAGATTTTTAAGATCCTTAGAAAGCTTATAATTCTCAGAATTATCTTCCTCAATATTCTTAGAAAGATTTTATAAAACATCATTTTTTATATCAAGATATTTGGTAAGAACTGAAATTTCTTTTGTTAAAATAAATTATCTCGAATTTTTTTAAAGATTCATAGAAAATGTACAATTTCTTATCACTTGCAACTTAGTAAATATAGAAACTTCCTCAGAGGAAGGAAAACCATTATCATTATCTGATGAAAAAGATTCTTCATATGAAGAAAAATCTTTATCAGGAAAATTTTCACTCAAAGACATATTGGTTAAGGATTCAGTAGTTGGTACCTTAGCTTATAGACATTGACTTTGAAATGGATCTTGTGCTATTAAACCAATATTCTTTTACTCAGAAGAATCATATTATGAACAATCATTTGATGAATCTCCACCACTGGAACTCCAAGTTTCATTGTATTTTAGAACATTAATATTCTTTGATCTGTAGAACTTCTGGTTTCCCTCAAAATTCCTATCCTTATGTTCTCTTTTCTTAAGCAAGGGACAATCAGGTCTGACATGACCGGTTCTTCTACATTCACAGCATGTCACATCTACATCATTCTTATATTTTCCATCTTTCTTCTTGTATATATATTGATTGTTATTATGTACAACAATCTTGTTCATCCTCCTAGAAAGATTGGGTAACTCATTTTCTGAAGTTTCACTTTCACTAGATTTAGATTGAACAACAACCTTATTAGATTTAGATATTGTAACTCTCTCAGGTGTCTTGGAATTCATATGATTCGATGTAGTTATAAAAGAAAAACTCAATTTCCATTCTTCATCTTAATATTATCGTCATCTATCTTCATTCTGGTTTCATGTTGATGAAGGGTTCCAAATAGTTCATCATGAGAAATATGTGTAACTCATATATTTTCATCTATAGTCATTCTATTGGATTCCCATTCATTAGGCATGATGTATATAATATAGTCTACAAGAGATTCATCATATAAACCTTTCTCATCCATTGATTTTAAGCTGTTTACAATATTCATGAATCTTGGTTGTACCTTACATACGGGTTCTCTATAAGGAAAGAATAAACCATGATACTCAGCTCTGAGCATAGCTCTTCTAGTTTTGATAACATTGGATGTGCCAAAGTGAGTTACTTCAAGCTTCTTCCAAATACTATTTTCACCTTCATAGGATTAAATTTTTCTATATATATTTCTAGTAATTGAACAAAGTAATGTATTACATACCATAAAGTTTAGCTGGTATTCCACCTTTTCCGGATTTGTAATGGTTCTAAGTTCCGTATCAGGAATCTTATAATCTCTTATTAACATAATGTAGTTGTGTATACTTGTGTTTATCACAAAGGTCTTCATTATGCCTCTCTAGTATTCATATTCATTTCCATCAAAAATTGGTGGTCTATAAGGATTGATATTATCTAAAGATCCAACATGAACGCCTATCATACTAAAAAGAATTTCTTTCCACAAATCTTGTTAGTAGTAAAAGTTTATAATCAAATAAGAAAAAGAAAACATCAGGAAGAAAAATTATATGTGGATATAAGAATTTTTGAGACCTACTTTGTTACCAATTGTAGGATAAAATATGTAATGAGATGCTGAAATAAAAGAGGTGGAGATTTGTATGCTTAAAAAATTCCTTTGGAACCTTTAATGTTTAGTTTAACAAAGTTAAAAAATATTCACAAAACCTCTTAAATAAAACTTTTCCTAAACTTTACAACCTTGAGATAAAAACATAAGAATGATTTTCATAAAATAAAGATTGTACCATAAAGAGTATATAATATGTAATATAATTAGAGTAACGTAATTAGAAATTATAATAATTGTATACATTTTAACTTTTACAAAGTTATGATTACAAAGGAAATAAAACAACATGAAATAGAAAACAAGAAACAATAAGATTCATTTCACCCAAAGAGAAGGGTATCCAACAACCTTGGATAATGTTTCATTCATTTATACTTTCTAGAATGTATGTCCTACCCAAACCCAGGTATGACCTCCATCTGAAGATCGGTTTCTGTCTTGTTATCCCTGTAAGCCCTCGATTTAGAAGGAAATTGGAACCTCTGTCTTCCAAACCCGGAAGCCCACGATCTGTACTATCAGAGTCTACACAATGAAAGTATGAACAAGTTGTTCACACCTGAACAAGTTGTTCATGACATATGCACGAAGCACTGATATTTTTAAGAGCCTATCTCTAGAAATCACTTCACAGATTTTTCACATGCATCTTGTTTATCCACTCTCTCCATTGTAGTCAGAGTCGAAGTAAAGTCTCTTAAAAAGTACTTCTCTCATTCAAATGGACTTGTATTTATAAGAAAAACTTCCCAAAGGTCAGATCCACTCCAATGGTCATATTTTTGAAAATTTTGGAGGGACCTGGACATGTTTCAAACATACATCGGTTAGCTTGTCACTGATTGTATGATATTGTATCAAGTATTAAAAATGATGTTAAGTTAAAGATGAATGTTATGTATAAGAAAACATATAATCCGATAATATTGGAATGATAAATTAAACAACTCTTACATAATTAAAAAAATGGATTCTTAGGAAAAACATTGTCAAGAAAATGTATTCACAAGGAAATGTAAATCGAATTGGGAAACCGATATCTCATTGTTTCAAAAATTGGAATCATAAAATCATAATGACTTTTGCACTGGATTCAGAATCATAAAACAAAATCACTTTTTCCCCGGATTAGGAATAATAAAACAGAATCACTTTTTCACCGGATTCAGAATCATCAAGATGGTATCACTTATACATCGGAATCAGTATCAAAAAGACAGTATCACTTATAAACTAGAATCTTAATCACAAAGATGATATCACTAATACACTAGAATCGTAAACACAAATATGGTATCACTTATACACCGGAATCGTAATCACAAAGATGGTATCACTTATACTCCTAAATCGAAATCCCAAATATGGTATCACTTATACACCGGAATCGTAATTACAATGATGGTATCACTTATACACCAAAATAGTAATCACAAATATGGTATCACTTAAACACCAAAATCTTAATAAAAAAGATGGTATCATAAAAAAAATTAATAATCTGTATGTATAATGGAATGGCAATATTGAAACGTAAGAAAAAAAGTATATAAGAAAAAAATAGAACTTAAGAAAATGTGTTTGTGATTTTAAAAACATAAGACCATATGGAATGAAGAAGTCATAATATAACTTTATTGACTCAACAATACAACGTACTGAAGTCATTCCAAACCTATGAACCAAATATCATCAAAATATATGATTTGAAATTAAATGATTATGTAATGGTATATTACCTAAAAATAAGTTATATAAAAGGAATAATAAACATGAAAAATATTAAGAATATCTTATAAATTATCCACTAATTATTATTCCAAAATATAATGATCGTATGTAATGTTCAGATCAAATAGAAGGGACATCATAAGAATTTCCTTTCACAGAGGCATACTTTGTTTTTATAGACCTATAATCCTTGATAAGGACTATATAAATCCTTGTTGAAATATTATATAATTAAATTATAATTTTTTAATGATATTTAATGTTTTGATTAATTTTTCTTCTTATAAGGGTCTTATAAATAAAATGTTTCCAAAGTGGTGTGGGATATTATTTTAAAAAACATCTTTTAAAAGTATCCCTTAAAACTCATTTTTTCATCCATCATCATATTTTCAAAAAAATTAAATTTATATGTAATATTAACCTATTATTTATTATTATAATTTTTACAATGATATAATTTTTTATTAATGGTTGGATAGGATTCCTTTTTCTATTTTCCAAATGTGGTACTTTGTGGTTTTTCTGAGAAAATATATAACGATTCGTTTTAACATAAACATAATAGACCAAATTCCCCACCATCATGATTCCCTAATGATTTGAAGATTAATTTATAATATTCAATTTTCTATTTTAATGAATAAGGTTTTCTTATTTTGTTCTCTTCATTATGTTTTAAAAATTGGGTTTCGAGGAAAATGTGTATTTTTATATGAGAAATTATTTTCCACATGGGATTAAAAGTGTATTCAAAGGTTTTATTCCTATTATAGTATGTAGATATTTTTTAGGAATGGGTGATCTTAATTATATTTCATAGTTGAGCCTATTATATTTTAAAAGAAGGGGGAACCCTGAATGCGCTTCACTGCATTGGGATCTCTGTATATGTATGTTGATAGTATGGTTATTATATTTATGAGATGATATGATAATGATTTCCAATAGATCCCAAATGAATTTTCTATAAAATAGAATGATTATTCATGGAATATTTTTATTTCAAAATCTAATAAAAATATGTTTTTATAAAGAAAAATATTATACCATTTTATCATAAAAAGGATCATATTATTGTGAAAAGGTTTTAATGGGTTTTGATGTATTTCACCTTACCAATTTTTTTTCTACATTGTAACATACTAAGAATATTATGGTCATAAAATGATTTAAAATTTATTTTCATGGTTAATGGATGGGTAATGGAATGGAATATGAATAATTTTATGTCATAAACATTTCTCAAGAATATAAACCTTATTTTCATTAAACGCATTTTTTGGTGGGAAATGTTGTTATTAAGTATAGGTGCATTATTTTTATTATGGGTTTTGACCAAATTCAATAAATCTAAAAATATATAATATAATGACACCAACCCTTGTAGCTGAGTGCCAATATATTCTGTATTACATTTGTATAAGATACATGGAATTCCGTCTTGATGTAATTAATAGTTTTGTAGGCTTTGTTAACTAGATAAATACTTGAAAATAAAATAACATTTTGAAACAAAAAATAAATGAAAATAGAATTAAGTCACACCACATAGAATACCCTACATATCAACCACATTACATTTCCTAGTATCCCTGGGAAAATAAAACACATGAAAGTGGTGAGATTAGATTCTATTAAATGCTAACTATAAATTGTAAGGTATGAATAACTAACACATAATTAATATGAAATTTTAAATAACTAAAACACAAACCATTTAATAAATAACCAGAGAATAATTTGGATGGAATAAAATATGACAAGATAATTTTAAATAAATAATAAAATGATCTTGAAAATTTACCGTTGATATTTTAACCAATTAAATCATAACATTGGATATCAGTAACATAATTTATAATGATAGAGTTCATTATACTAGACATATAAAACATACCATCAAGGATTGCACCAATACCTATAATACCATTGAAACTTGTTCCAAGACATATAATACCATCACATACTATGCTGGGAAAAATATATAAATTGGTAAGGACTCATCCAAAACAATATCTTGTCTATATCATGAGGCATACATATGAATTTTGGGATTTAGCGGGTCACACATGTCACATATAAAGTTCAATGCATTACTCATAAGAAAGATGTGATACATAATAAAGATAAATATTGATTTTTAAACTAGGAAATTAAAGTTAAATAATTTCCCAATCAATTAACATAATATTAAACTACCGATAGTAAAATTAACTGTATCAACATTGTTCATCCCTGGTGAAAGTGAACATAAAACATCTGAAGATATAATAAGTATGTCATTATTGGAATTTTAATAAATTAATTTATAATTAACATAAAATAATATAGTAATATTTAGTATATAAATTTTAATGAACACTTGAAATATTCCTTCTAGAAAATAACATTTTATTGAAAATTATCCATTTTATTTTGAAACTTGACGATTCAACAAATATTTTTAAAATCTGTGTCATTGAAAATAACATTAAAAGGAAAATAATTTTTGAAATTTAAGGAAAGAAGATTCATTGAAATCGTCCTTATAATATTTCAAATGTATAAAAATGGAAATGACAATTATGACAGTGGGTAATTATATACATGTCGAATATGTGAAAAATAATATTCCTTTTACACTATAAAATGATAGAAAAGTGACCCGTTTAAAAATTTAATAAAATACATAAAATGGTTTTAATATATAAAAGGAAATTTTATTTAAAAACTCATTTTTCAAATAAATTATAAATTTTTTGGAAAAAATTTTTTTGGATAAAAAATGATTTTTAACCAGAGTGATAAATAAATCCAAATTATCTTTGAAATATATTCATTTGAATTTTAGGTACCAAAGGGAATAAAATTTGTAAAATTACTTGAACTATTTCATTAATAACTAAATTATAATAAAATACATTTATTCTAGAAAATAAATGTCATTTAATTCATCTGAGATATACTTAAATAAAATAATTCTGAATAATAATGATACTATTAAATAAGACCTTTCCACTTTGGTAGGTTTTGAATCATAAGCCCCACAGATGAAATAATATTAATAAAAAACATTAAATTACATGAGGAATTAAGGGAATCAATATATAAAATACTAATTACAAGTATATACATCACACCAAAAAATAATTTGTGAATATTATATATGTCTCATGGAAGTAAATGTGAGGAAGGAAACACTTTCCTTAGAATTTCATTCAATTGGACATATATCAACCTAATGTATATTGGTTGATAATATGTTTCAAAAATATTCCAATTTTTTTTTAATATTTATAATATAATATATAATACTTTTACAACATCTTATAACTCATTTGTTAATAATCATGATTTATTTTAATTAACTCGTGTGTTAGTTGTCTACATTTCTAATGCGAGTTTTGTAATGAAAGATCTTGTTGATGAAAATATAAAATACTTACATCATCTCCAGAATAATAATCTTGAGATAATTATTGAATCTATACAAAAATGATTATTTTAAAATAAATTGTGAATAACAGTTCTGAATAATGAACTATGTTACCATCATGGAGACACTCAACAACATGTTCTAATGAGTAACATTTCAATTTAGAATGGCCATTATGGAATGAATTTAATTAATAGTTTATCATTATATATTGATATTAAAATCAAAAATTCCATATTATTTCTATTAATATAATATAAATATCATCCTTGTGGTGTGGTGATGGAAGAGTGGTGTATCTATTCGTGAAGGTGGTAGTCCACATGTACATGAACTATGTAATCCTTTTTTAGTGTAAAAAGGAATAAGATATATTTTTATTTCATAATGATAAATATTCCATGAATATATTAGTTATTTACTTTATATATAATATATAGTTATAATTTTCATTATTTTCATCCATATAAATAGATATTTTAAAACAACTCACATCACTTCTTGAGGCAGTTCTTTGTTGTACAAATGAGTGACATTATCGTATCTCCTAATGAATAGAAGATAAAATTATTTATATGATATAGTGAATCTAAGTGCATATTTATAATGAAAATAACATTTATATACTTTATATACATCACAATACCTATCCTTGTGTGGTGTTAATTTAAAAACTAATGAAATCATTTCTTGACAGGGTAGTCCAACATACACATGAATGATGGTTATAAAACACATTTGATGGAAAGGGGCTAGTTTCATTAATTATATTATTATTAAAAATATCCATATATTTATTATACTTATATTATAATATCATAATTCTTTTATATGAATTTAATGAGGGTTAAGAGGAAATAAAATTAAAAGGTGCATTGAAGAAAGTTATATATTAATCATTCAAACACCTTATATTCATACCAAATTCTTCTAATAACAGATCTCAACCTAAATTAAGGATTCTTGAATGAGAGGAAAAAAATTTGAAAAATATTTGAGAAGGTATGGGTTGATCCAAAATTATATTATGGTGTTATGAAGAGTGGAGAGAGTGTTTTATTTTATTATTGAGGTGAGTCACGCACTTGTAATTTTGGGAATAAACAATTTGTAACCACATTTTCACATACAACAGGGTCAATCATAGAGTAATAGATATAAATATACATTATTAGGTCAATATATGGCATGTTTATATATTTTAGAATTGTTATTTATGTCAATTTATATTTCATCTGTTCTTTTTAACCTCTATTGAATCCATTTTTACCAAAACCACGGTATATAATTTCTTTTCTTTCACCATAAATTTTGGTAAAAATTTATGTTTAAATTATAATAAAATATTTTTTATCATGATTCAAAATATGGAATCTATTTTTCCAAATTTAATTCACTTATGTGTGAAATTTGAATTTAAAATAATTCCCACAGACATGATGAGAAAGTGTATTTATAATGATAAACTTTTCAATATGATTTAATGTTTTTATATAAAAATTAAATTTGAAAATTATTCCAATGACCTAAATATGATCAATAGATAATTAATTTTAAAAATTTTAAATTCAATTATTTTCAAAATATAATATAATTTTTGAAATATTTAAAAAAAATAATTATTCATTAAAAATTTAGTATTTTTCATTATAAGTCAAAAAAAATTAAACCTTTCAATAATATCCATAATATAATTCAGAATTTATTTTTTCAAAAACAAATATTTTTTTCAAATATATTTTATACATATGGTAAATAATTAATTTAAATTATATTCACAAAGTACAACTAAAATTATGTTTCGATATACTATAATTTCTAAAATGACATTACATTTTTATTTTAAATGATCCATATATTATTTATAATAAATATATAACCATAATTTTAATAATATATATATTATAATTTATACAAACCAACATAATTATTATATTATAATGGTATTATATATTATGTTTCTTTTGACTGGGGGTTTTCTTTTCTGGAAAGATATCTAAGAGACAAAATTTATTTAAAATTAATTAATTTGTAAAGTATTGGGTGTTATCATTTACATTAATAATAGTGTTTCATGTCATTCATTTTATTCAAAAAATTATTATTTTAAAATCTCATTTTTTAATTGAAAAAGCCCTAGGTATTTTAGTAGTGTAAATTATAGTTTAATGGAACCATAATATTTAATGTTCGACGTGGGTCCCTTAAAATAACCTGAAAAAACATAAATAATAATATATAAATAGAAATGAAATTTACTTCGTCCAAATTTATAAAGAAAATAATAAAAATAATTCAATAATAAAGAATGAAATATTTATATGGATATAAATAAATACACTCAAAATGATGTAATTTATAATAATAAACATCACAACCATACACTAATGGACTCATGTGATGATATCATAAGATACCATCAATTCTCATTCACAAAGAAATTATACATGAAATTATTAGCATATAAAAAACCCATAAATTGTTTTTCATGAGACCTACAAATGCATAAAATTGAAATATAATTCTGACCAACACATATCCCTTAAAAATTATAATAGATTCAACCAATAAATTAAAGGATAATGAATAAAACCTATAATTTCCTAACTCTATGCATATATATAAACATAATTAAATTAAAAATAGTATTTTGAATATAATTAATTATTGTTCATATTTTAATGATTTCTCTATTAAAATCATGTGTGGGGTTAACATGTAAAATTCAATTTTTTTCAAAATAAATTTACCTCGGTTATTCAAACTATATAGAAGAAATCTATATAAAATTATGTCGATAGATTTTCTCAGTAAATTGAAGTGAGTAATAATGCCTATTAATACACATCATTTAAAATAATCAGATACAAGGTACCCATTCCCTATAAGATAATTATATATATAAATATATATATATATATTAAAGAAAATAAATTCCCATTATCAATAGATATTTTTGGATATCCACTTCAAACCCCTTCAATCAAAATATATAGTTATATGTTACTCAAATTGTATTGTATAAGTTGATATAATTTTACTATAATAGATTCTCATTGTTGATGAAGTTTTTTGGATATCTAAGTAAATACATTTTAATCAAAAAATGAATTACTCTTCCCCAACACCATATATGGTAAATGTATATATAGGAATATGAATGGATTTTTGAACTGTGTATATAATAATAATGTTAATGTAAAATCCCTTTAATATTATAAAAAAATAATTATAGATTGAATGTGTTAATATTGATACCCTTTAATGAGAGGTATATAGAATAATTGTTATTAAGTTTTTTCCAATATTTAGAAAATCAATTTTTTTAGAATAATAGACCATAAAATTATTGATTCTATAAGGCCGAATAAGTTATTGGACGACCCCATATAAATATTAAGAGTATATATTGACCAAAACATGATACACATTAAGTATATAAATTATTAATTATGGGAAATCCTCTAAATGAGAATAATTTCATGGAATTGGTAATCACCTACCAAAATATCCATTAATAAATGTTTTCCTTAATAATGTATTGAAATAACAAATCCTCATACTCATTCAATATAAAATGTTATCCTTATTTTAAATAATATCTCTACAAAAAAAATACATCGAATACATATGGATTTTACATTATGGGACAATATTGAATTTTATACCTCTTACTCAAAATTTCAAATGGCAATGTCATGTACCTAGAGAATATTATTTGTAAAATAGGTATACTCTATAATTGGATATAATTATAATATAAATTATAATGATATCAAAAATAATAGAATAAAAACATGGAATTTAAAATCGGTACAATGATGAAAATCACATAAAAATAGATTGAGCGAGAGAAAACACAATTTGTCATTGAAACAACATAAGAAAAGGGGTTTAATTTGATTCAATCCACACTCAATTATGTATAATAAATTAAACAGGTGCAAGTATATTAAAAATACAATATATTTTAGTTTGACAATATATATAAAATGTTAGTACAAAAAATAATCACATTATGAAGTAAAAACAAGGAAATATATATTCATAATTTAATTATTTTATTTATTGCACTAATATTATTTAATATCAAATAATTTCAATATATAATAGAGATACATGAGAGATATTACTTATCAATTAAATAATGTGATGATTTATTCTCCAAATGTGGATAAAATTTATTATGGAATATATTTTAAAAGTTTGGATAGTGGAATCAAATGGATTAAGTTATTCAGTGTTGTATTTCTTCGACTATCTCAAATGATATATTTTATACATAGTTCCCTAGAAACACATTTAATGATCAGATATCATTTTTGGTCTAATATTTATGTCTTCGTAAAAATATATTATTTATTATTGTTAAAAAAAACTGTATTATAATAATAATTGTTATTATTATTATCTATATAATCAATGTTCATGAAACAAACACATTTCTTGTGATTTCATTGTTCCAACTATGAAATAAATTTCCTAATATGTATTTTCCGATTTATTTATTTATTCCTATGTATCTTGATATATAAAAGTATAATGCATGAAATTTTTTTGGTTAGAAATGTCATTTATGTTTACCTATATTATTTATAAATCACTATTTTTTATTTTTTATTTTTCTGTAAAATACATAAATCATTAAGTATTTAATATTTAATTTATTTATCAATTATAATATTGAAAACTATAATGTACATAAAAGTAAAAATATATAATTGAAATATAAATATATTTATATAAAAAATAATGAATTTGTAGAATTCATTCAACATATTCATGAGGATTAACATGTTAATATATAGAATCAATCAAAGAATAATCACAATGTACATTTCATTCTTGACATAACACAACATTAATTTTACTGTCTTTTTAATTTATTTTATAAAAATATGTAATCCCTTCTTCAAAAAATATTAAAAATGAATTTTTTGGATGTATCATAGATGATAACATGATGGTGACCATGTGTTTTCCAAAGATAATATGGGTGGAATATAATTGTTTATTCTATGGGGACCCCTTTGGATGGATCTACCCATTACAATGATCGTGTCTTTCTTCCATTCATATAGTGGTATGAAAAATTTCTTTTACATATGTTTCTTACATAACTACATCAAGATGAACTTAAAATTTGGACAATTGAATAATTTTTGGGAAACATATTTGGAATGTTGTGTAGTACTACCATGAACATCCACTCAATTAACGTAGTAAAGGATTTAATAACACTCAAGATATATATGTTTATATTAGACATCCATTATCTCTAACATGATGTGATTATTCAAATATAGTTCTAAATTACCTGAATTTTTCTTATACAAGGTTTAAAGAAATAAAGGCTATAATTTTTTAAATCACCTCATTCTAAAAAAACATAATAATCATTACAATAATATTTGTGAAGGTGAAATTCTTATTCTTATCAGAGGTGGATCTTATTTATAGAAACAATTTACATATTCTTAATGGTGTATGAATAATTTCCTTATATTTTGATCAATATTAGGGACTCCTTTACATAACTCTTCATGCTATATAGTGTGATATTTTTATTTTCATATTTATTTAAAATAATTATATGTTTGATACATACCACTTCTTATTTGGATGATTTTAGAGAAACAACTTTCTGGTTTAGTCATGTATTGATAATTACCTATTCATGAATTTGGAAATTTACAAAAATAAATTCATCATTTTTCATGTATCATATAATAAAATCACATATTATTCACTTTATTCTTTATTAAGGATGGAAACCACATATGTTAACGTTTTTTGACAAATAACATAAATTTTCCATTATCATGCTTTTTATATAACATATATAAATATTATTTAGTAAATAATGGTGTTACAAAAAAATGAAGGATAGGGAAATAAATATGATGAGAATTATTCACTAAATAATCTATCATATTCAAATCATGAAATATTATAATGATTTCTTCATGATCTATAATGAAGTATCTCAGAACAAGCTCATTTTTATGTATTATATTCTGTTCTTTTTTTCTCAAATCAGTTATTCCATAAATGTTTAGGTAGATTTATATAATACTACTTATTTATGATATATTTCCACTAAATCAGGTTTTATATATTTATATTTTTATAATAATGATAATTGAAAAAATTTGGTCCTATTTCACGAAACAAAATAATTAATATTTTAATCCATTTTTTAAAATTTTAAAAACCCACAATCGTATTATTTTATAATGAGAATTATTTGAAATTAATCATCCATGTTATCTATATAAATATAAAATGTCTATTCTTGAGTTGACATTTTTATAATTAATAATATATTCCCTTCCTCCTTGTAATAAAACTAATGACTTTACAATTTCTGTGACGATTCTATTTGTGGTGGAACTGAAATGATTTTTCTTCCTTTTTGTAGAGCTAAACGGGTAGAGGAAATATGAGAGTGGATATTCCTAACAGGTTATATATCCTAGGATTTTGTTTTTATACAAAAAATTTTGTGATCATTTATAGTTTAAGCAGAATATGAGGATGACTACTTCATGAAATTCTCGGGATCCAAAAATTGGGCTAAACTATGATGTAATGTGATTAATATATTTATTAGGGTCTATTGTATCTTTTTATATTGAGATTTTTGGGATCTAAATGTATTTTGGATGAAAAATCCAACAAATCCACTCGAATTAAAAAATTATTATCTAGGTATACTGATTTCAATCTTCTTTAAATATCTTACTAATGATTTATAATTGAAACTAAATTATTTTTTAATACATTGTTCAGTGTTTTATGTTTTCCTAGGATGAATAAACCATGTATATGTTAGGTGATGTGAATAATATAGAGACTCAAATTGTACCACTAATTAAAGTTATTTATATTTTTCTAGGGCTAAAAAAGAATACAATAAAATGAAATAGTATACTTTTAAAGGTATCAAAAGTCTCTAGTTTTAGGGACCGTATGGCCACTTCCTGTTATGAATGGGTAGAATAAGTTGTCTGAAATTATCAGAATAAAAATTTATTAATCGATCTATTTCATGTAATAATTACAGAATAATTTTTTTATCATATATCATTAATCCTTATACATAGAAAAGTCTTCTTCTTCTAGGATACTACATATATATTTGGATTTTTTGAATGTTATAGATGCATCCATTGAATATCAATTATACATGTCACTAGCTCACGGAGTAGTTGGTAAAAAAATATTAGGATGTGATTTGAAATCATGAGATTTTTTATGACTTTATCTATGTACAACTTCATTGTGTTCCTCATAGTAAATAGTATCCTTTTATAATGATTTATTTGTTTCTCGCCCATCTACAGTATCATGTTTCAAATAATGAGTAGACATAGAATTTATGAAATTTTCTAATCCAATTTTAGTATTGAGGACCATTACCTTTTCCAATATACGATATGTAGGTTTATATGTTAACCAAAAATATACTTAATAATGATTAAATCATGATTTACCCTTTATGATAGATTTAAAATTTCTTTATAACAATTTTATCTATATAATACATCAATATTTATAAAGAAGATGTTTTATTAATATAAGTGATTATGATGTAATCTTCATTAACAACATTTGATCATCAACAACGTTAGTGAGGTGGATATCCATATATCTGTAGAGTTATCCATATTATTTAATATATTGATTCCCTTAGGGGAGGATCCAAACAATTTCAGGAATATATTAACTTAATAATCGATTGAAATTTTGGTATCGTTTGTAAAAATTCCTATCATATTTCACTATGGGGTCTTATATATGGTATTCATTTTTCATCTAAAACTCACCTCCCCCCCCCCCAATTATTAAAATAAATTGTAGGTGTGGTATTATATTTTTTATAGATTTTTATGCACCATTAATGATAATATTTCAATTATCGGTGTTGAATTTCTTATATTGTTTCCCTATTTTAAAATAGAAGAAACATAATATTTTGTATTTAATATTTTTCATTAGGTGGAGGTCTTTATACTTTGTAGTATTTTTGAATGGTTCTATGGGAGAAACCCCCTTATATTATTTACATCCAAGAATAAGGGTCTATTTACATTGTAACTAATGTCTATCTCAAATATGCTTGAGAAATCATATTATGATTTACCTAGAATTATTCATATTCTACATATTGGATTTGATGATGAATTATTATTGTTTTATTAGTTTAAGATACATTAATATACTCTTGATCATAAATTATTTTCCCCATTTGGATATCCTAATATATTCTTGAGTCTATATGAACGAGGATAAAAGAATAAATATTGAATAACTAGGTAATCATGATCATACATCAATAATATTAATCATGTTTAGTGGGATCCTTCCCTACTTTTTCAAATGATAATTGTTCAAACATAAAAGATTTCCTCCTCCCCCTCTCTATACCTTTATTATATAGATGTTATGAATTATCTGATAACATGGAAAGACTATGGAAAACATGTTATGTTTAGACAGAGGAAACATCCTCTTAATGACTTTTCAATGTGAAGTTACTATTTTTCACTTTATCCCATTAAAAATTAAATTACATATTTCATGATTTTGGGTTATAAAACATCAAAGGTATTATTTAACTATTTCATTCCGGATTTGGTGATACAGATGACTGGTTTTGGACATTGTCAAATGATTCTTTAGAATATGAGAATTTAGAAAAATTCATATTATATTATAAATTCAGGGAAACAATAGTTAATGAGACATGGAAATAATTGATTATATTCTATTTAATAACATATTATTAATGATATTAATTCCTTTCAACCAATACAGTGAGGCCAATTTCATTCTATAAATGATTCAAAAATAATCATCCAATCCTGGAAGAATGACAAATAGAAATTTAGTTATGATCAATTTTATTCCTTTATAATTGATTAATATATTCTAATGTATTTTTTTATTTTCTTTCATACATATGGTAAACAAATTTCCCTTTCATTGGTGACACATACATGAATATAAAGGCCCATATGATGACACATTTGGATATGGAACTTATTGACTATTATTAAACACCTTTATAGATTAATTTCATATTCTGGAAATCCACCCAAATTATATTATTAATTTCCCTTTAGTTAAAATGATTGATTATAAGTAATTAATTTAAATAGTAGTTTGTAAGAAATTATAATAACTATTATCCTTAGTGAGTTAATTTTATAGTATTTTCTCATTTTTTAATGAAATTGATATGTTTTTAAAATGATTGTATTTAATGATTTTTTTTAAAAGTGATTTCATCCTTTTATTAATTAACCAACAGTTAAAAGGTTTAGAGATAAAATAAGTTGTTTTTTTATTATTGATTATGATTGAAAAGGATTTTTAAATATTTTATGTAAGTTTTTAGGTGGTACTATATACTATCAAAATTTATTGTTTTCACATGGTACAAAGCTGGAGGTACTTTTTAATGACACTACCCTACCATGTAAGTTGTCTTTTAATTCACGGAGTAACTATATCTATTATGCCAATAATTAAATTTTCTAAATATCCAAGGAAATGTTTTGGGGAATTGGGAGATAAAGAGGATATTCCATAATAATTTAGGTCCTATGAACATTGTGGGCTAAAACTGAATACTAGTAAGTAATCTTGTGGTTTTAGGGACATTATCTGTACCACCAACTTCTTGGGGTCTTAAAATGGATACCCATATATGATATATTATTTTTTTGAAAGTGGGGGTGACTGCTATATTTTTATTATATAACTATACCACTATAACAAATAATCATCATAATTTAATGTATTTTGGTTTCATAGCACCTAAATTAAAGTGTGAATTTCTATATCCACATCTTAAAATATATTTATCAAACATCTATGATCTCTTATCCTATATTTTATCACAATATAACGTAATCAATTAATAAGGACTCCAGATTCCATGATTATATTATTTTAACGTTTTCCTATAAGATTGGATCAAAATTTCTTATCTCTAAATCTAGTGTATATAAAATCATTTGAATATCCACTATTCCTCTAAAAAATGTAATTATGGGAGCTCTTGTTCTGTGAATTTATGTCTCTTCTATTTGGTTTTTTTGTGGGGAACTCTATATTCTTAAATCTAATAAATATTTTTATATATTTTTTAAATTTTTTTCCAATATAATTTCCTATAATAACTAATTGATATTATTGAATTTTTATAGTTTGGAATGAGTTCAATTAATAGTTGATCATTTATAAAAAAATATGCTCAAATTTTACATTCTATAAAATTTCCAGTATATTTGATTGTTCGTATAATTTATAAAAATTGCTATCATTCTGGTTGTTATTTTTTTAATTAATATATATAAATAATATTTGTTTTATATATAAATAATATTTTCCAATTTATCCTTTATATATTAAAAATATTCTATAATGCAATGCATCTCTCTTTTATGAAAAAATAATCGAATGAATTTATATTTCCTCTTTGAGATATAATATAGTTGTTTCATGTTACTCAATTTTTCATATGAGATAAAAACGTTTATTGGTTGATTTAGTAATTTTTTAATGAGGAATATATTAATATATATAATATTTTTGTGATGGGAATGCAATTTATATAAATTTTATCCCAATCCCCTTATTCAATTGGATCATATTTATCCCAAAATGGTATACACTTTCCCCTATTATATGATATATAGTAATTCCAAACCATTAAATATATATCTATATAGATTTTGTTATCTTAGTGATCGGAATACCTCCAGAATGATGCATTATATGTCTAATCCTAATGTGTGCATGTGAATGTGAGGACCCTCCAGGTATATGGTTCCACATATTTTATTTTATAAATGCACTACATTATTGTATGCAATGATTTTATTTTTTTTATGATGCATCATTTCAATCAATATATTATTTCATCCATATACATGATTTATTTATAAATAGGGGTGTGGTTGTGGCCACTTATAAAGTAAAAAAACCCTTAATATATATAATACCCAATTGGTTTTGTTCCATAAAAATTATATGTATTCCCAGAATTGAGAATGCATTAGAAAACATGTTATTTTATAATATGTCATATAGATAATGTCACGAACCAAATCTGGACACCATCAATACCAGTGCCAAACCCTGCATGTGACAAGGCCCGAAGGGTGATCCCTATCCCCATGGTATGGAACAAGTGCATGGGTATCATATACTTTGGTTTGGGAATTATTTACTCGAATATGGAAGCATAAAACTTCTAAACAAGTTGATAAACAAAATCTGAAAAATTCATACCAAATGAGGTTTACACAAAATCCAGAACTAAATACATATGTTTAAAAATACAACAATAGTTCCAAATACACATAAAAATATCTTCAAAACAACCCCATGGACTCCACACAATAATTTTCAATCACCCACAATTCATCTCCCCAACGCCACACCAAACAAGGGGACCTGAACCCGAACCGCTATCACCGAAGGCCTTGCCTTTACCTGTGTCAAACATGATCAAGTATACATACACCCAAGGGGTGTATGTATGGTATAATCCTAATCAAAATAGGATACCACAAATATAATCTATATATTAAACTATAAAAAATAAAAATCACACCATTTTTGGTAAACAAGAAGTGGCAGAAAGGATTTGTAAAAATAAAAAATTTGAATGTAAGAAATTTTCAAAAGGTATTTTCCATGAGTGGGTACATATCAATAGAACACTTAATATAATTTATTATCTATAAAATCCCACAATATATCATGTATAAATACATAATATTAAATGAACACCAATCTGAGGAACACCCTAGGCACTAGGTAGTCTTGAGCCCCACGTACCTCGTAACTCTGTGTAATATAGCAATATAAAAATCCATTATAGTGAAAGAACCACTAGTAGGGAACATAAACATAATCTATTAATCCCCGATCATCATATATATATTTTTTTACAATTTTCATTATCCATTTTTCTCATTGAAACTGGGAAAAAACCCAGTTGGATCACAAGCATACTAGTACATATATGCCCTCCTAGGTACTCAGGCTCCCCCCTTTGTGGTCAACCATTATCTTGTTATAAAAGAAGACATTATCACATAAACACATCATTTGGGTCATAATAAATCCATAAAATTAGCTAAATATTCTTTTCACCACTTTCACCACTCCATAAAACCATTAGGATTTCCATAAAATCACATCATAAAATTTACCAATGTTTTTCACACAAAATCCCTTAAAACCCATAATTCGAACACCTTGTGCATTCCCATTTTTTTCAATACATAATTTCCAGAACCCAAAGCATTTATATAAATCCATTACATTTGATGTAAAACAATCCCATTTGTCATAACAAAAAATAAACATGTAAAACCCCCATTTTAACATTAAATTTGTATCTAAAATAAATTTATTAACAAATATCACCAAAACGAGATTTTACAGAAATTATAATGATTTATAACTATGAAATAATGGAAATTCAGATAATATTACTCATCTTACAATGATTACCCATGTAATCACATACCACAAAAGTTAAAAACCTTGAATATTTGTGCCAAAATCCATCCCCGCCACTGGCACACCACAAGGGAATTAGATCAAGCCTAAAACCAAAATAATAGACCACGAAAACTAGTATAAAACCCCAGGTATGAACCCAATCTGATGGAAACATTACAATATCATGAAAGAAGAAACAAAATCCTGGTAATATGGAAGAAACCAAGAATAAATTTACTTACGAGAAAGATCTTGAGGTTTCTCCACTAAATACTCCATTAAAATGAGTTCCATGGGAGATTGTGGGATCTTGGAGTCCTACCGATGATGCTAGGGTTAAATGTGGGATTAATGGGACATATTATGTTTATTTCCAGGAGGGAAAAATTGTAATTTCAATAATATTTTTAATGACCTGGACACCTTGCACGGTTTGGCTCCATCGTTTAGTAAATTGTACGGTCTGTCCAAAACCATTCCATTCTTCTCCAATTTCAAGGGAATCCATGGAGGAAACCTAGGGGTTGATAGACCAAAGATAGTGGAAAATAATACCAAAAATTTAACCACCCTTTCACCCCAACACTCATCCAACTCAATGGTATAAACCACCCCAACAACATACCCCACAAGAGGTGCCACTACGAGCGTCAAAAATTCATTTCCAAAACACCTCATCTTCATACCTTCCCTTTAATAAATATGTGTCCAAAAATCATCCAATACGTCCAAGGATAATTGCATATATAAATAACACCCATGACACAAAATATAATCTAGAAACACCCGGAGAAAAAGAGAAAACCATGAACCAAAATTGGTTTGGAAACAGAGGATGGAAATTTAAAATCTGGTTGTGAAATTTCTCCCCAACATAATGATTTTCACCCCCAGAAAGCCACAACACAAGATGTAAAAAAAATCCCAAACGATAGACCAAGATGAACTCCCTTTCCAAGTATTCACCTGCCTCCAAAAATCCAAACACCTCCAGTTGATCAATCAAATGAAGAAAATACTCCCACAAACCAAAACATAACCCACTTACCCGAAATTATCAAACATATTCAAACAAAATCATAAAAATAGAAAACCTCAACCACAACTATATAATGCTCAAGAAAAACACCTGAAGTATACAAAAAACCCGGATAATGCTTCCACAACCATACTTAATCAAAACCATTGGTCATGATCCAATCCCACATTTACCTAAGTAAGAAATTGGGGGATAGATAGCCTTGAACAAGTGTTAGAACCCGAATCTTCGTTTCAAGTATGTCTTCCCTTTTTCTGGAGATTTTGAGAAAAATAAAGTTTCTAGAAATTTTTGAAGTACACGCCATGTACTTTCGGAGTACACGCTGTTTACTCTTTTCCCCCTCGAAGCCGTGTTCTGGCCGTGTCTGGGACACAAACACAGTGTGTAGGGGTGATGTGGATGCCAATTTTGGCAAAGTATGGACAGACCTAGTACAAGCCATGTACTCTAAAAGTACAGGCCGTGTACTTTCATTTTTTTCATTAAACAGACCGGGGTTGCACCTGATGGTGATAAACATCTTCTTATAGGTCTTGTTCGTTCGAGAGAGCCTGGAATCCATGGATCTTGGATGAGCCACCGTTCCTCTGTCCGTTCTCCAATTCAAGAACTGTTGATTGCATTGGAATCACAGTGGTGAGGTTTCCCTTCATCTTGGGCCTTGTTTACCAATTCCTCCTCCTTCTCATGATATCGTGGGTTGAGCATTTTGGGATTTTTCTCAGATCTATGACGTTTAAGGGAGAATTGGTCGTCCTGGTTCATGTATATCGATCTCCTAGGATCGAGGTAGGTGGTTTGTGCCTTACCATTCAAATTCTTTGAGTTCTATGTGAAAATTTCACCAATACCCATGATCAGGGTATTGTGTGTTTACCTTTTTACACTTGTTGTTTCCTACATTTCTTGTATGATTGTGTAGAGGTAAATTAATCATGTTAGAGGACATTTTTGGTGTGCTTGGATGTTTTTCCCATGCTTTTCTCTGTTTACAGCCTTTGGGTCTTGTTAGCCTTTGGCTATTACACCTATTTCCATGCCATGTATCTATAGGATGGAGTGTTTTTGTATAACATTCTTGTTACCATGTAGACTGTTTAGCCAAGTTGCTATATATGTGTACTTTGGTCAGCCAAGTTTCTCTATAGATGTACTTTGGCCTTATATCATTATTATGCACTGACCGGCATGGGACTGAGAGAACCTGGTGCTATAGACTATAAGGGATAGACTGAGTGAGCTTCCCAATGATTCTTAGACGTTATAGAATACAGTAGGGTAGACCGAGAGAGCTTCCTCATAGATTCTTGGACATTAGACTACATGGGATGGACCGAGTGATCTCCTAGAGAGTCTTGGAATATTATAGACTATAAGAGGGTAGACCGAGTGAGCTTCCTCAGAGAGTGTTACTTTGATTGAATATTTTTAAGAACCTTCCTAGGCTAGAGGAGGAATTGACCGAGTGAGATTCCTCAGACAGTCTGTGGTATACCTGAGGGCATAAGAGGAATTGACCGAGATAGCTTCCTTAGAGAGTCTCTAGACCTTGGGTCTAAGAGGTTTAGACCACCTGATCTTCCTAAGAGAGTCCCTGACTATCCCAGAATATAAGGGTAATTGACCGAGTGTACTTCCCCAGAGAGTCTTATAAATTCGTATGACCAAACCAGAGGGGTTAGGCAGAGTTCACTGCTGAGAGGGTTGTGGTACTTCTTGGATAGGACCATAGGGGATGGCTTTGAGTACTTCCCCGATGGGGTTTTTCTTGTTAGTTGTTTGCTTCCCTGCTGTTGTTGGTGGTGGATTGATTACTTTTTTTTGTCATCTTGCTTTACTGCTTACTGTTTACTTCCTACTGCTTTGTTGTTGCTGTTTACTGCTTATTGTACTTTTACCTGCCATATAGTCACTGACTATTAGGCACAGATCTTCGTGTGAATGCCTACTGAGATGTAATCTCACACCCTATTTGGGTCATGATTTTGGTCCCAAATAGACAATGTTGTTGCAGGTATAGACAAGGGAAAGCACCCTTCTACTTCTTGTACATGATTACTTGGAGCAGGAGAGCAAGGGACCAAGAACTGGATTTCGATGCTGAGGATCCGTTTACTTTTCTGTTGTACTTTTTTTGGTATTGTGGTTTTTTTCAGCATTGTGACTTGTTTGGCTGCTTTCCATGATATGTATCTTGAATCATTCCATATATATACATATGTTCTCCAGTTTGTTGATTTATTATTCCGATTTTTGTTATTGTTGGTTATTTACTTCTTCCGCTATGGCATGTTTATTTATTTCTGTTGTGTACTCTTCCAATGAGGGCATAGTTTCCCCACTATCACACCCAAGGCCCTCGCTACTAGTCGGCAGCCTCTAGCGTTTGGGTAAATGAGCTTGAGGCCATGTGACCAACTGGGTACGGGGCGCCTCTGGGTGGCTTCCGGATCTGAGACGTTACTACAAGACTACCTCCAGCCAAGAAAACACCAAGGGGAAAACCGAGTTCCTGTTATAGGGTGACCCAAACGTACATCCCACCACAATGGATAAAATAATTTATGAGATAGAATTATCATACTATTTTGGGGAGGCCTGAATGGTATCCCCAGCATAATGGCTAAACTGACATTAGAGATTTTCCAAGGGAACTTATGTAAGACCCACGATGGGTCTCCCAACCAAAAGAACCAACCATCTTAACTAAACACCACGAGTCGACATGAAAATACCCCAAAATTTAAAGAGGTGTCATGACCACATGGTTAGTTTTAATGGTTTTAGAAAATGTGCGCTAACCTTTAAAATCATTATTCCCAAGGGGGGAGCTATGCACGGTTACATGGTCCAAGACATACGGCCGTGTGGAGATCATGTGGTAGCTTCTTTCTCTTATCGCATGGTTTCCCAGTTTGGTCCACAGTTACTAATAATCATTCACAAAAATTGTGACTTTAGATATTCTTATCCCAAACATCATCCTTGTCTCTCCAAATTCAATGGAAAACTAAGGGAATAACATGAAATCTTGTTATAACTAGGAAACAAGTTCCTCCCACCCCTACCACCAAACATGAACAACTGGAACAAGACGAAAACACTAGAGGTTTAAACTTTTCTCATCATTCATATTGAGGATATGACATTGAGAAAAGGTTTGAAATATCCCTAGATTTCCCATTACTACGTTCCTGCATTAATCTGGGACCTATTTCTAGAGCTCAGATGATTGAAGCATCACATGCCTCGTAGTCAAGCATTAGAAACCCCTGAACAAAACTTCTTCTTCTAGTGAAACAATCAATTAAAATATGATCTCATATGATCTCAATTAGACAGGACACACTTCAAACCCCCATTACCCCAACCTAACATATTACAAAAACAAGGTCTAAGTGGATTTATGAACGTCATGCCTTGTTTCATCGGATGCGAAGCATCAGATTGAAAGGACACATAGGAACACCATCCTCTAGAACATAGTATTTCAGAATTCCCTAAAGGGATACATGCATCAGACCAAACAAAGACTATCATAATATTGCACAACCTTGACCTTATTGTCAATTAATCACACAACATCGCAAGGCATCCCCCAAAATGAAAATTATGGATAAAATGAAACAAAAGGGGGGGACCATATGCAGAGTCCCAAACAATAAATGATTACAACAAGAAGCCATAACAACCACTCTTTCCCATATTTGACACGCTGGTGGCCTAACATGAACTCATGCTTTGATGAGACTGACAAATGAACCAAAGGACCTTTAAGACATCATTATACAATGGAAACCATGAATTGTATTCACCTTAAATGACTCAGGAATCATAAGAAAATATGGTCTCTTTAAACCTCCCAAAACCACTCTCCCTCTACCAAGGGATCCACATAATCAAAAAAGAAGATGGGTAAACTCAATCTCAAATAATCAAGAAGAAAGTAATTATGTTGATCGACTAGAGGATCTCCCAATAGTGATTATCCATGTTCCACACCTGAATCATTCAAAAACACTTTATGAGGGCATAACCTAGCAAAGAATAAAACCCAAGGACCCAAACAATCTGGTCTTTTGGTCACAACATACCACAAAACTAAATCGAACACATGAGTAGAGCCACCACATTGGCCCCCCAAACCTTTCCTCAAAAGAGACCAATGACCAGTAGTTTATTCCAGCTTATCGAAGAAACACTAACCTAGAAAAACATTTAAAAAGTGAGCTATTGAACAAAAAACATCCCATAATTACAATCCCAAAAATACATAATCCACGCCTCCTAACCACTCATTATCAAAACACAACACTTTCCATAAAAATAATTCATAAAAAACCAGTTTTGGTAGGTTTTTCATTTACTAATGGTATCTAATGATCCTTACACATGGATGTTAACATGCCACACTATTCAGACACCTCATAGACATCCTTAAACTCATCCATTTGTGTCTTCAACTATCTATATTACCTTATAAACCCATGCATGTGGTCACCTATGAGAACAAAAATGACCAAAACCAAACCATTCCTCTTTTCAAAATCATTACCTTTTTAACCACACATTTTATTTCCCAAAACCGCTAACCAAAAAATCAAAACCCTATTTAAATCTTACAAACCAATTTAGAAAAGATCCCATAATTCATAAAAATTTCACTTTCATTCCTTGCACAACCATTTCAAGACATTTCAACCCATTTCCAAGCACATCCAATTTCATGAAAAACACCATTTCATAAATCTCTATTAAACTAAGAACTATACGCATCTAATTTCAAAAGAAGGTTCTAAAATTTCATAAAACATTTCAATTTTTCAGTAGTTACCAAATAAAAATCCATCGTCAACCTAAACACATAAATTTTAGAACACATAATTAAATTCAAAACAGCTTTCTTTGTTTTAGAAAATTCTTTAGGAAACACATTTTCAAAACCACCTTTAAAATAATTCATACATTCAAAAGAGTTGTAAACACATAATTTACCATTTCGATATAATTCTAAAATTTTATTTCAATACTTTTAGAAATAAAACCATTTTCACTTTTCTATGAAATTACTTTACAAAAAATCACACTCCTTAAAATCAAGTCATTTTTTCTTTTAAAACCTAGTTTCCTAGATTCCAAAAAAATAGATAATATACAATTTGAGAGAAAACAAGTGTCGATAGGGTGGTTTCATGCCATATTACAATCACATCACTATCACAGAGAGTGGTTTTGGGAAATATCCCTGGCTCCACATGGGTGCCAGACCCGGCGAGGTCACTGATACCATTGACCCAAATCTCAATTCATTTCCCCCAATCATCAATGAACCATGAGAAATATTGAACATATAAAAAAATCAAAGTCCCACTATGACTT
The DNA here is from genome assembly GCA_963277665.1 of Viscum album. Classification (NCBI taxonomy): domain Eukaryota; kingdom Viridiplantae; phylum Streptophyta; class Magnoliopsida; order Santalales; family Viscaceae; genus Viscum; species Viscum album. Next base: position 1,274,919,985 of record OY728141.1, on the reverse strand, counting down.
GAATCACATCACGAGGTGTACTGGCTCAGAACACTACCCATAATTGTAATGTCATTTCCTAATAATCCTAGCTTCAGACTATCCCAACTCTTCCCCAAATAACATGACCGGGAGAAAATGATCCTGCCTCTGATACCATTTTGTCACGAACCAAATCGGGTCAACATCTAAACTAGCAAGAATCCTGACTCATGATAAGTCTTGAAGGGAATTTATTATCTCCATGGGCTAGAAAAAAGGTCTCGGATATCATATACATTGGTTTCGGAATGATTTATTCAAATATGGAAGCATAAAACATCAAAACAAGTCGATAAACCGAATCATAAAAATTCATACCAAATGAGTTTTACACAAAATCTAGAACTGAATAAATATTTTCAGACATACAAAAAAAGGTCCAAATACAGAAAACAATATCTGAATAAGATCCCCAATGACTTCACCTAATAGTGGGTCATCACCCCTAAGCCATCTCTACAACGTCGCACCAATGAACGGGACTAACAACACGAACTGCCATCACTGAAGGCCATAACATTACCTATGTCAAACATGATCAGGTATACATATACAAAGGGGGTGTCTGAAGGTTGTGAGTCAAATCCAAATAGGATAACACAAACATATTCCATATATTAATCAATAAAAAATAAAAAGAACTCCATTTTTGATAAGCAAGAAGTGGGGGAAATGATTTCTAAAGAATAAAACATTTGCATGTAATTAGTTTTCAAGGGGGATTTTCCATGAGTGGTAAAAATTAAATAATACATGTTAGATACTGTATTTTCCAGAAAACAATAACATATTCCAATGATAAATACACAAGAGGCAATGAGAACTAATCTTGGGAACACTCCAAGGCATTTGGTAGCCTCGTGCCCCATGTACCTCGTACCTCTGTGTAATGTAACCATAGAAAAATCCATTATTTTGCATGAGCCACTAATAGGGAATGTTCCCATGACCTATTTTCCCAAAATAATAATCAATATAGTTTTAATAGTGAGGTCGTTATCTATTTTTCTTAGTGAAACAGGGACAAAACCCATCTAGATCACTAGTGTAATAGTACATATCCGCCCTCCTAGGTAACCAGGCTTCCCCTATTGTTCTCAATCCATTATATCAAGATAGAAAAAGACATTATCACATTAAAAAATCATTTATTTTTCTAATAAACTCAAAAAATTAACTACACATGCTTTTCACCAATTACACCACTATAAAAAACCTTTAAGATTTCAATTAAATCACTTCAAAAAAATTATCAATGTTTGGCACAAAAAATCCCTTATGAACCATACTTTGAACCCCATGTGAATACCCATATTTGTAAAAATAAAATTTTTAGCACCAAATTAATTTTTACAAACCCATTACATGAGTTATAAAACAACCCCATCTGTCATAACACAGTGTAGACGTGAAAACACCCATTTTATCAAAAAATTGTTATCTAAAAAATTTTGCGTAAAAAATATCGCCAAAACCAGATTTTGCAGAAAGTATAGTTTTGGATATATGTTAAAAAAATGGAAATTAAGCAACGTAAACTCATCTAGCATTGATTACTCAGGGAATCACCAGCCACAAATGTTAAAACCATGAAATCTTTTTGCTAAAATTCCATCGCACCACAAGGAACATAGATCAACGAAAACCCCAAATGAATAGACAAAGAAAACCAGGATCAAACCCTATGTGCAATCCTTTGATTCCAGACACTTTCGAACATAATGAATTAAGAAATAAAACAACAGGAGGATGGAAGAAACCGAGAAGTAATTTACTTACGTGAAATATCTTGAGGTTACTCTACCAAATCATCTATCAAAAATGAGTTCCATGGGTGCTTGAGGGAGCTTGGAGGGATCCCATGGCTGTTGGTGTTTAATGGTAAAGGAATGGGGTAGATTATATTTGTTTCCTTGAGGAAAAATTTGAATTTCAGAATGAATTTTAATTACCTGGACACCTTACACGGTTAGGATAAATGGTTTAGTAAACCATGCAGCCAAACTGTGCGACTTATTCTGGAAAAACAAAACCATTCCATTCTACTCTAATTTCCAAGGTCTCTAAGGGGTAATACCTAGGGGGAATTGTAGGAAAAGTATAGGGGAAAATTATATCCAAAAGAAACCACCATTTCACCCCAAGACTCATCCAAATCAAGGGTATCAACCGCCCTAAAAACATATCCCACAAGAGGTTCCACTAAGAGTGTCAGAAATTCATTTCCAAAACACCTCATCCTCGTACCTTCACTTTAATAAAATTCAAGTCCAAAAACCATCCAATACTTTCAAATATAATTACTTTTATGAATAACACATGTAACACCAAATCATATCCCAGAACACCCAGAGACCAAGGTAAAACCAAGCACCATAACAGGTTTATAAAAAAGGATTGAAATTGAAAATCCATGTGTGAAAGATAATATTTTAATACTATTTAAATTTTATGATATCATGTAAAATATAGATGTATGGTTAGTCTTTTTGTAATTCCCCGACCCCAGTTACCCAGAGTTGGTGCATTACTGCGTAACATTGGCATGATCATAAAAGATCAAGTCTCGAAAGACCGATTAGTTTAGTAGCCTTGGAAACACTAGATACATTCATAAATGTTACATTACATCATAAAGTGAAAAACTACAATAACATAGTCTCCATTTTCCACACTCATATCCCGTTATTACTATCCCTGTGGGTCATTCATAAAATACTTCTTCACAACCTGGAAAATATTAAAACATTGAAAGGGGTGAGATCAGATGCTCAGTAAGGATAACAATATAGCGGAAGCTTTCATAAATAAACATAAATATTTAAGGAAATTTATAACTAAACAAAATCATTTTAAACATGAACTTCAACATAATATGGAAAAAGTAAAATGAAATAATGCCATTTACTTATTCACATGTATATTTTACTGGTCGAATAATTACATGCAATATCCATAACCACATTCATAATGATGGAATGCATAATCCCAGACTATCATAGCCACGTAGGAAAGGCCTTGTGCCAAGACTAAAAATAAGATTTTATCAAGGCCTCGTGCCAATACACTAGTTTGTCTCACGAGACCTATCGATACATCGAGGAGCTATAGCGGGCTCCACCCGTCGCTTATTAATTCCAATTCATTCCATATATGAAAAGTTTTAAAATTATCATAAACCATAACATAATCGTATCACATAAAACATGCATAAAAAACATAACATTTCCACATTTCAATCACATGATATCAATAAAACACATTGATATAATAAAAACACTTTCAAAACCATTTTTAATACCAAAATAAAAGAATAGTAAAACATGGTATTTATTTTTCATTTAAAAAAACTATGGCTTGTAGAGGAAGCTGAAACTCAAATAATGGTCACAGTGGCGGAGAAGTCATTGTCGCCACATACGTAAGACAAAACATTCCTTTTTTCTTTTAGTAAAAATGATTTTTATAAAAATATACCTTTTGAATAAACGTAAAAGTCAAAGGGGTTTATACACCATATAAAAGTAAGTTGTGTATAAAACAAAGTATGCCTCAATGAAAGGAGATTGAGACGAAGTCCCATACAAAGTTAATTTTTTTAAATAAATAGATATATTAGGTGTATTCATTATAAGTATACATAAAGAAAGTACAAATACAAGATAGGAAAAAATAATATCATGACATAATTTGAAAGTAGGAGATTAACCCAAAGAATGGAAATTGGGTTAAGAAGTTCCATTAAAAAGATAATTTTTTTAAATAAAATAGATCCATTAGGTGTATTCACTATAAGTACACATAAATAAAGTACCAAAACAATATAGGACAAAATAATATCATGACATAATTTGAAAGTAGAAGATTAACCTAAAGAATGGAAATTGGGTTAAGAAGTTCCCTTACCTCGTGTCCGACAAGACTCGATCATTCTTTAATCTCCTGAATAATAAACTAGAGTTAATTTCTATTTGCTTAAGAACCTTTTTCATGATCATTAATCCTTTTATATCACTTATTACCATGTTATTAACATTATGTAATTATTTAAGATAATAACGGTCATTTTGTCGATCTTTGTTAGTTGAGTCAAAAATAAACTTCTTATAATTAGAAGTTGTTCATGTGGTGAAATATCCATTATATCCAGAATTATATTCATGATTTAGATATCATATATATCATATATATCCATTATATACATTCATTCATAATATTATGTAACATTTAGAGGTAAGAAATGAAATGCACCATTCATGGAGATGGTAAGCCGTACGTACGCATGAACGCTACTTTCATTTCTATTTCATAATTAATGGAATGAAATAATAATTATATAATGGTATATTATAATTCCAGTATAATATAATATATAATATCATTTAATCCATCATTTATACATCCCACATATGGCATTAACGATTCAAATCACTTTGAGGTGGCGGTAGTCCGCACTTCTTAAATTGAAATTATCGCATTTACCCATAATGGATATCATAAAGTTATGCCAAAAATGAAAAACAAAGAATATTAAGGAAAAAATAAACATATTATATATCATATATAAATATTGTGACATCTTAATGTCCACCTTTGAAGGTGTTATATGACTGTTGAACAATCATCGTTTCGTGAGGCAGAAATATTTCATCCACAGAAACAGTATGTTCTTTAACCATTATATATAGGTGTGTGTAAGTTTAGCTTGAATAGTTCTTAAAAAAACATCCTAGTATATTGAATATACTGGTTTTGTTACAAAATAAAGTAATAAAAAGATTTTAAGGGGTTGGAGAAGCAAAATAAAACAAAATAACATAAGAGAAGACATTACCTTAAAATTGGGAAACTCTTTTTTTATTTGAGCCAAAGGCTTCCTTGGGATGAATTATGCCCAATGTGAGGCTTCTAGGAGTAAGAGAGGGAAGTTGAGAGAGTATTTTGACAGAGTCTTTCTGAGACCAAAGTCTTTGAAGGTGTGAATATGGTGGTAGTGGTGGGGGCCTTTTATAAGGGGAGAGGAGGGGCACTCTTGGAATGTAATGAAATGTTACATTATTATATAATGAGTTTAGGATTTTAAAGGTCCCACACTTATATATTTCTAGGATAAGGAGATAAGGGTTCGAAATATACTCATATAATAGGCTTTGTACAAGTGTAATGCTTAGATTTTACATTATCCTTCCATTTTATTAAAATCGTTAATTAATGAGGTAATCGCTGCATCATCATAGTGTCATAAATAATTTAATTTATTTAATGTATAAAAATTATAAATAAATATCATGATGTATTAAATCATTTTATCTTTATAATTAATATTTATAGTAAAAAATATGACTTGTATAACTCCATTTAAATTTTTTATTAGTAAAAACAACTCATGTGGGTGACATTTTTATTTTAACATTAAATAAAAGGTTTTTGATGTCATTTTCCCACCAATGTGGCTCCATGGGGTCCCCACATTTACCCATGGATTTTCATGGTCGGCAATGACTCATCCAATTGGGTTAGGGCATGTTTAAAGGTCTTTCCATATTATTATAACATTATCTTTACCTTAAATTACACTAATTGCCTTTAATCGCAATTAATTTAACTTAAAAGTTACTATTCACCAAATATTTATTTTAATCCCATTGAACCACATTTTACTTCCTAATGATAATGATGTATGTCAGATTTTTGAAAATCTAATCACAGAAGTGGTAATTTTTCATTTAAACGAAAAATCAGTTTTTTAACTACCACTTAGTGGTTTCACTATTCATCAAAAATTTAAGTTTTTCAGAACAATGCCAAAATTTCACCCTAAGCTATAATTGATACTCCAAATTAAAAAATGATCTCTATTTTAAAAAATTCCATACATATAATTTGCATTAATTAATTTTATAATAAATTCTCGCTGTCAAAACAAATAGCGTGTTTTTAAGAAACAATATATATCAAATGATTGACAATTGTTTATGTCCAATTTCAAAGTGAAATTAATTATAATGACCACCATTGGATAAAATGGTAAAAATATATTCTAATTACACTTTAAAATCACTCAATAGTATAATTTATCACAATAAATTATTTTGATTAAAAAACATGTTTATAAGTATTTTTCACTATTCATAAAAAATTGGAAGTTCTCATAAAAGTACCAATAATTCAACATAGGCTAATTTCAATATTCCGAATCAAAAAATGAAGTCCATTTTGAAATATAAAATATATATAATTTCAAAAAGTGGGTATTAGTATTCATAATGGCCATTTTGATTGGTCGCGGTGTGTTAGAATCTAGAACTTCCGTACAATGCAAGCTATTTCATTATTGAAAGAGAAGCATATCGTGGAAGCTCGGGGTGTTACATTCTCCCCTCCTTCAATAAATTGCTTCCTTGCAATTTGAAAATTTTCTTTGAAAAGAAATGGTTGGAGATAGGAAATCCCTTTGTAGAAAACCCACATCGGAAATAAGATTAATGTAAATATAACTTTAAAAGATAGAAAGATAAGTACAAAGGTCACCCAAGGTAGCCCATACTAGGATTCTATGAAAATATGGATATGGATGAAAAACAAACCATCATGGTCTGATGGAGAGTTGTAGAAAATAGGATTAGGAGAAGTTTAACCATAGGAAAATCACAAACTTGTGGTTAGTTAAACGGTCCTTGAATCCCCAGTTGGAAAAGTTAACTGGCAACATTTTTGTTTTAAGTTACCTTTTATAAAGTTGAGGAGTTTATTTAGAAGATTTACTAAGAACGTAAGGGAATATACATACTTGTAATGTTGAGTTTCATTCTTTAATAAATTTTTACCACAAACCCATCTTTCACTCTAAAAGGTAATAGAACTCAAAAATATTCTATTTATCCTAATTGTATAAGGTTCCCAATATTAACACATACCATTTAGATTAGGAAAACTATTTTTTAATAACCAGGGGATTCTTGTAGGCTAGTGGTAGGTAATAAAGGCATGTCGCACTACGGTTGTGGGTTTGATTCCTACAGCTTTCTCCGACGCGACGAGTTATCCCCCAACCTACAGGTTGTAATTTTTTAAAACAATATTATTATAATATTCCAAAAATATTATTCAGAAATGTTTTAACGTTAAAAAAATACTATTTAAGGTTCATCATAATCCATTCCAACCTTTATATTTATCCAAAATAGTTCTGTCCAACTCACAGTCGAAATTTTATAAGGAACATAAACATAATGAAGATCCTTTTTTACGCGTAACAACATGTGAACAATTTCATCATGTATTATTTTAAAACACTACAACATCCTGAATTACCATAAATCCTTATTGATTACATTCATGATCCCTTATTCCTTATAGAATACTAGATATACTCCTTCTATCCAAAAATGTATACAAATCATTAATCAGTTTCAAGGAAGTTAATAATATCCAATATAATTTATACAAATCAATCATGTATTATTCCAAAATCATTATCTCTGTATCAAAACCATATTATGGTTTAGATTTCTCTCAACCATATATTTTCCAAAAATTTAACCTGCTGTGGAGTCACTTTTCATGGTTCCACACAATCTCAAGTCCTTGATGAAATAGTACTGCAGTACAATCCTTATATACTCCATAATTATTATACCCAGTACATCATTGATAGAACACTCAAATGACAAAATTATTTAATAATAACATAAGAACTCTAAACATTCCTCCTCATCTGTGGTAGTATCATAACTTGATTATTATCCAATAACATCATTTGGGTCATACTCTGATGATTTGGACATTGGTTTGAGTAGTGTCTCCATTCCTTGCAGATGAAACATTGTACATTTGAAAACATTTTCTTACCCTTGCAGTCACGCACTTGGTGTCCTTTTTCTATACACTTATAACAAACTCTCATTCCCTTCAGGCAAGTCCCAAGGTGTTTCTTCCCACAGTTATCACATATTGGAAAAATCTTCTTTTCCCTCTTCCCTTTATCTATCATCTTGTTCTTCTCTTGCTTCCCTTCAAATCCATAGGACTCGGAGAATTCTTTACTTATCTTATTAACACATGATATTATTTCTTCATAAGTTGAGAATACATGGGAGAATATTTCCCTTCTAAATGTTGGCTTAATACAATGAAAGATATGATCCTTCTTACTATTTGGATCATACGTATTGTTGGAGTTCACAATCCTTCTACTGGGCGCCATTTCTATACAATGGCATAAACTAGGTAAGTTTACAAATTAGAATACATAATTCTATACTTGTAAAACACTTAACATTAATTGAACTATTTATGGATATAATCCATAATCACAAAAATGTTTTCTTTGAGGAAGTATATACGCATAACCCATCATAGTGGTTTGTACTGAAAATGAGAATTATCCTAAGCATATCCCCCAGGAGTGTCGTAACCAAGAGTGCAGCAAGGCCTATTGTCGTGCACCAGTTCTCGTTCGAGTCTAGCTCAAAGTGGTGTTTTTATGTTTTACCCCTAGGTACATTTGTGCCAGATCCGCCTCTACCTGCTCGTATCCAGACATGGTTGTATTGCTCGGAAAACTCACAAAATCTCTATAATACCAAAAATTCTAGGAAGTTCTTCTATACTAATCCTCAAAGTATATCTTAGGGATATGTGCTCTAATCAGAGTTTATCTAAATCTAACTTCCAAGGTTAGTACTAAACTGCCTTTGATACCAACTGTAACGCCCCGACCCCAATTACCCAGAGTCGGTGCATTACTGCGTAACATTAGCATGATCACAAAAGATCAAGTCTCGAAAGACCGATTAGTTTAGTATCCTTGGAAAAACTAGATACATTCATAAATGTTACATTACATCATAAAGTGAAAAACTACAATAACATAGTCTACATTTTCCACACTCATATCCCCTTCTGACTATCCCTGCGGGTCATTCATAAAATGCTTCTTCATATCCTGGAAAATATTAAAACATTTAAAGGGGTGAGCTCAGATGCTCAGTAATGATAAAAATATAGCGGAATCATTCATAAATAAACATAAACATTTAAGGAAATGTATAACTAAACAAAATCCTTTTAAACATGAACTTCACCATAATATGGAAAAAGTAAAATGAAATAATGCCATTTACTTATTCACATGGATATTCTACTGGTCGAATAATCACATGCAATATCAATAACCACTTTCATAATGATGGAATGCATAATTCTAGACTATCATAACCACATAGACAAGGCCTCATTCCAAGATTACAAATAAGATTTTGTCAAGGCCTCATGCCAAGACACTAGTTTGTCTCATGAGACCTGCCGATGCATCGAGGAGCTATAGCGGGCTCCACCCATCACTTATTAAGTCCAATGCATTCCTTATATGATAAGGTTTAAAATTATCATAAACCATAACATAATAATATCACATAAAACATGCATAAAGAAACATAAAATTTCCACATTTCAATCACAAGATATCAATAAAACACATTGATATAATAAATACACATTCAAAATCATTTTTAATACCAAAATAAAAGAATAGTAAAACATGGTATTTATTTTTCACTTAAAAAAACTATGTCTTGTAGAGAAACCTGAAACTCAATTTATGGTCATGGCGGCGGAGAAGTCATTGTCGCTGCATACGTAAGACAAAACATTCCTTTTTTCGTTTAGTGAAAATGCTTCACATAAAAATATACCATTTGAATAAACATAAAAGTCAAAGGGGTTTATACACCGTATAAAAGTAAGTTGTGTATAAAAAAAAGTATGCCTCAATGAAAGGAGATTGAGACAAAGTCCCTTACAAAGATCATTTTTTTAAATAAAATATATATATTAAGTGTATTCACTATAAGTACACATAAAGAAATTACACATACAATATAAGACAAAATAATATCATGACATAATTTGAAGGTAGGAGATTAACCCAAAGAATTGAAATTGGGTTAAGAAGTTCCCTTACAAGGATCATTTTTTTAAATAAAATAGATCTATTTGGTGTATTCACTATAAGTACACATAAATAAAGTACAAATACAATATAGGACAAAATAATATCATGACATAATTTGAAAGTAGAAGATTAACCCAAAGAATGGAAATTGGGTTTAGACGTTCCCTTACCTCATGTCCGACTAGACTCGATCATTCTTTAATCTCCTGAATAATAAACTAGAGATAATTTCTATTTTCTTAAGTTCCTTTTTCATGTTCATTAATCATTTTATATCACTTATTACCATGTTATGAACATTATGTAATTATTTATGTTAATAACGGTCATTTTGTCGATCTTTGGTACTTGAGTCAAAAACAAACTTCTTATAATTACAAGTTGTTAAGGTGGTGAAATATCCATTATATCCAGAATTATAATCATGATTTAGATATCATATATATCATATATATCCATTATATAAATTCATTCATAATATTACGTAACATTTAGAGTTAAGAAATGAAATGCACCGTTCATGGAGATGGTAAGTCGTATGTACGCATGAACGCTACATTCATTTCTATTTCATATTTAATGAAATAAAATATTAATTATATAAAGGTATATTATAATTCCAGTATAATATCATATATAATATCATTTACTCCATCCTTTATACATCCCACATATGGCATTAATGATTCAAATCACATTGAGGGGGCGGTAGTCTGTAATTCCTAAAATGAAATTATCACGTTTACCCATAATGGGAATCATAAAGGTATGCCATAAATGAAAAATACATAAGCATAAGGAAAAAATAAACATATAATATATCATATATAAATATAGTGACATCTTAATGGACACCTTTTAAGGTGTTATATGAGTGTTGAACAATCATCGTTTCGTGAGGCAGAAATTCGCCATCCAAAGAAACAGTATGTTCTTTAACAATTAGATGTAGGTGTGTGTAATTTTAGCTCAAATCCTTCTTATAATAACATCCTAGTATATTGAATATACTGGTTTTGTTACAAAAGAAAGGAATAAAAAGAGTTTAATGGGTTGTAGAAGCAAAATAAAACAAAATAACATAAGAGGGGACATTACCTTAAAATCAGGAAACTCTTTTTTGGTTTGAGCCAAAGGCATCCTTAGGAAGAATTATGCCCAAAGTGAGGCTTCTAGGAGTAATATAGAGAAGTTGAGAGAGTATTTGGGCTGAGTTTGGTTGAGCCAAAAGGCTTTGGATGTGTGAATAAAGTGGTAGTGGTGGGGGACTTTTATAAGGGGAGATGAGGGGCACTCTTGGAAAGTAATGAAATGTTACTTTATTATATAATGAGTTTCGGATTTTAAAGGTCCCACACTTATATATTTCTAGTATAAGCTGATACAGGTTCTAAATCAACTCATCCAATAGGCTTTGGACATGTTTAATTATTATATTTTACATTATCCTTTCATTTTATTAAAATTGATAATTAATGAGGTAATCGCTACATCATCATGTTGTCATAAATAATTTAATTTATTTAATGTCTAAAAATTATAAAAAAACTATCATGATGTAGTAAATATTTTTATCTTTCTAATGAATATTTATAGTCAAAAATATGACTTGTATAACCCCAATAAAAAATTATGTTAGTAAAACAACTCATGTTTGTGACATTTTTATTTAATCATTAAATAAAAAGTTTTTAATGTCATTTTCCCACCAAAGTGGATACATGGGGTCCCCAAGTTGACCAATGGATTTTATTTGCCGTCCATGACTCATACAATAGGGGTAGGGCAAGTCTAAAGGTCATTTCATATTATTATAACATTATCATTACTTTAAAATTAAACTAATTTCCTTTAATCGCGATTAATTAAACTTAAAAGTTACTATTCACCAAAAAATTATTTTAATCCCATTGAACCGCATTTTACTTCATAATGAAAACCATGTATGTCGGATTTTCAAAAATCAAATCATAGAAGTGGTAATGTTTCGTTTAAATGAAAAATCAGTTTTTATTACCACTTAGTGGTTTCACTATTCATCAAAACTTGAAGTTTTTCAGAACAATGCCAAAATTTCACCCTAAGATATAATTGATATTCCGAATTCAAAAGTGATGTCTATTTTAAAAAATTCCAAACATATAAGTTTCCATAATTAATTTTATTATTAATTCCTACTGTCATAACAAATACCGTGTTTTTAAGAAATAATATATATCAAAAGATTGACAATTGTTTATGTCCAATTTCAAAGTGAAATTAATTCTAATGACCACCATTGGATAAAATGGTAAAAATATATTCTAATTACACTTTAAAACCACTAAATAGTATAATTTATCACTATAAATTATTTTTATTAAAAAAGTTGTTTTTATGTATTTTTAATTATTCATAAAAAATTTGATGTTCTCAGAAAAATACCAAAAATTCAACAAAGGATAATTTCGATATTCCAAATACAAAAATGAAGTCCATTTGGAAATATAAAATATATATAATTTCAAATAGTGGGTATTACTATTCATAAAGGCCATTTTAATTGGTCGTGGTGTGTTAGAATCTAGAACTTGCATACAATGCAAGCTATTGCATTTTTAAAAGAGAAGCGTATCATGGAAGCTTGGGGTGTTACACTTGTAGGATCATCAAGGGTGTTTTGTCACGTTGATTCTCCTATTTTAATATATAGGCCATGTATATCTTTATCACTTCATGAATATTATTTTTATGGTTGAATGTTTTATTTTTAGGACATAAATGATGTTTCATAATTTTGTCTAATATGTCCTTGTGAACATATAGCCACTAAATTGTATTTTATTAGTCTGATTAGTCAAGAAGGAACCCATGTTGATTATGAGTGTTCTTGAGGATTGTATGGATGGAACTCAATGGTAATTCCTATATATCGATAACAAATCCTGATGATTATAATTGGATTCCTAGAGGAAACCAATTTCAAATTTTCATGTTATTTATCCATGTGGAATTTAGATATTCCTTTAGAAAGAATGGGGTTCTCTTGAGATTCTATGGTGGCTTGATATAATTTATATTAGGTAATTGGGTTAGAGTTACTAAAAAATTGTATCATGGAGCACTTTAAGGGATCTTGGGTAATGGGTCATTAAAGTATACAAGATTTAGAACAATAATTTCCAAGTAATTAAACAATATATATACCTTAACTACATAATTATGTTGGTTGTTTATGTTTTCTAAGGTAGTTTCAAAATTTTATTTGATTTCCTTTCATTATTCATAACCTTTATTCTTAATTCTACTCCACCATGTTATGAATTATAGTATTGATTGTTGTATTATTTAATTCGATCACACATGATTCCATATTCCTTATTATGACATTTTTTTGGTAATAAATGGGGTTTTATATTAAATGGACTATTATCAAATAACAAAATAGTTATTTCATATATATTTATTTATTACATTCTAGACATCAAAGACTAACAATAATTTCCCAATATAAAAAATTACATTCATTCCTATTTATGAATTTGTTCATTATTATTGAATATAATGATTAAATAAAATTCTATATGTATTAATGTGATTATTAGAAAATAATTGGATATATTAAATTTTTAATAAAATATATTCCAAAAAAACATTTAAGAAAAGAGTTAATATAATTTAAAAATGGGGGGATGGTAGATCATGTGTTTTTTAATGGATTTGTTAACATTGGAGTGGATAAAAATATATATTTATTTAACGTAATTCATTATAATATTTCAAATTAATCCACCTAGATCACCAAATCCATCTAATCAGAACTGGGCTGATGGGTGTGATTTTCTAGCTTAATTATTAATTAATCATTAGTTCATGTAGAGTAATTTTATGTTTCAACATGAATCTGGTCAATGGGTTCCTAAAAATGAACAAATGGTATGTGATGATTTTATATAATTCCAATTTTATCATTATCATTGCTACTAAGGTGTGACCTCTCTATAAAAACATAATTATTCAATCATTTTCATCCATTAAAATATTTATATATGAACTATAACATGGATGAATTATTATAGGATATCCACCATCATAGTCAATGTTTATGTATTCCATTTTAGGAACTCTGTGTTTTATTTGAAGAAATAAAAAATAAATGGATTGAAAAATTCCCTATGATATCCTTTACAAGACATCTTCCTTAATATGGGGTATCTGGGGATGTTATGATAGTTTATGAATCACAAATAAGTCTTATTGATATTTCTGGGGTACAATACCATGATAATTACCACATTATCATTACACTATATTCGAGTGAGTATATAGTGTATAATATAATGCGCTTCATGAGGGGATTGGAAAATCCATAGCAGTCAAAGGTGATTTCGGTAAACATAATGAAAATATATAATTCAATCAATAAAATTATAAACACTATTATATTTTATTATGAAAAGACATTTTCAGGTAGTAATATATCATGTTAGGATCATTGTTAAAAAAATTTATAGTATCTAGATTAAAATATGATACTTGGTATTAAATAAAGATTCCGACCTATATATTTAGGGGTGTGGAATACCATTATCCCATACTTATAAGATATTTACTATAATGTTTTACTGTTTTGGGAACATAACATATATTAAGATTAATTGTACATTTGATGTGAATCTGGGTCACTCATGTGGGTTGTGTAACGACCCCACAATTCATTAATGAAAATTTCTCTTGGTCTATTTAAATGTCTTCTTATTATTGTGTAAAATTTATAAACTTATTTTGTGCTATGTGTTGGATTTTAAAATATCGTTATTAATTGTGACCGTTTCTTATATAGTCATTTAATAGTGATCACATGATTAGTATAAATATAGGGCATTAACAAATCCAATTTACTAAGAAAAAAGAAGTGATGTCCTCATCCAGTAGTCTTTCAAAATACGAAGCACATTTTTCATAGAATGGAAAGGAGGTGGAATTATTGGGCTTCGCTCTTGACCAAGCCCCTGTCGAGCTTGAATATGTTAAGCTCAAGTGGTACCACCTATGAGAGAGGTGGATGTTGATAGATATTACCACTCAAACAATGCTATCTGAGCCACCCCAAGAGTTTTTCACCATCGTGCACCTTACCCTATGGTATTATTGTGTGTTTTAAGGGGTTATGTAATAATACCCTAGTACTATGATTATTTACATTATTCTAGTATAGAAAATATTCATTCTATTTATTATTGTTACTTTGTAAATAGTTTTTAATGCGCAAATAGTATTTTAGGTAATATTCAACTAAGAAATATATTTTGAGGAATTAACAAATTTTTTAATTAAAAAATATTTTAATAAAATATTATTATTATGAAATTACTTATTATTAAATATAAATAATCATATGAATTTTATGAATGTAATTTTAATTTTTTATTTAGGTTTGAAAGTTGTCTTTATCAAAACCGATGGATTTTTGTTAAATGTCAGATTTTATTTTAAAATTAATAAATAAATTATTTAAAAATTTATTTCTATAAAATTAATATTATTTTTATAATCTGGACGTTGAAATTATCCAATGGTGAATTTTTCATTATTTTCTGAGCCAGTCAAATTTTTGGGTAAAAATTAAATACAGTTTAAATATATAATGTGTTTCATGACATCACAATGGACCAATAGTTATGTAATAAACTAATATAAACATTATTTTATGCCAATATATGTTTTAACAATAAAATATTGGGATTTTTGGTTTGTTTGATTTATTTTACAAACCTTTAGTGGACCCTTCAAGACTTATTAAACATTTTGTCTTTTTAAATTGTTTTCCTTGAGAGTGTTACTCGCATCCACATAAGAAACCCTATTATTTTAAGAAGATCATCCATTGGACTTGTAAAATATTATTTTCCAATCCCTTTATGTATAACCATGGGAAAAAACCATGGGCTGGTATGTGGTTTTGATTAGTTTAATGTGAGGTGTCCCTAACCTAAATAATAAAAAATTCCTTCTCCTTTCCCATATAAATCCACCCAATCTCCCACTTACTCTTCACTTAATGACTTTTGAGTTCAAACAAATTCTACCCTCCCCTCTCTATAATCCTCCCAAGGTCCCTCAATCTCCCAAGAAGCCTCTCTAAAGCCTCTCCCATTCTTTTGGGATCACACATCCAAGTAAGGGATTCCTACCTTTCTCTTTTTTATCGAAGTTTTTTAATATTGTTATGCTCTTTTATTTTAAATTATAAATGTTGGTGTATGATTTAAAACCTCTAATATACTTCCCTCTTTATTTTCTAATGATTATATATCCCTTTCTATCTCATTAAATGCTTCCCATGTACACACTTTACTATGTCGTAATTCCTAAAGGAATTTCTCTCTTCTCATTTACATTCAAGCAATTATTTTTTATAATGAATGTAAATTCCATTAAAATTGTTGGGAAATGTATCTATATAACCCCATTTCATTCCATTTCATGTCAATATTATGAGACACATGTTTCTCTCTCATCAACCATTTTTATGAATTCTTATGTCACGTCATTATGCAGCCGAAATTGCACCATGTTTTTCCATGCCAAAGACATTATGTAGTGAATACCATGCCCATTTCTCTATCAAGGGTATTCACCTTTATGCACATTTACTTATTGATTATAGAATTTCATATATGAATTCCACAGTCCTTTATCATAGTATAAATGATGATGTTTAATGAATTTGTGTTTTATGATCCATGTGGCACACTTATACATGAAATGAAATGTTTAAGAATCGTCCACCCTGATAGTGATCCAATATATTGGATAAAGTAAAGTATCAAGATACCTCATGTGAAAATGGTGTTGTCTCATGCTAATTCATGTGAAACTAGGGTTTACTCTTGCTTTATGTGGAATGAGGGTTTACTCATGCTCTATATGCAATGAGCCTTAACTCATTCTAATTCATTGTTAAGTGTTGTTTCCACATTTCCATGTTATCATTACCATTCTTTATCATGCCTTTATGTTCATGTTTCTATTGTTCTCCATTTATCTGCCTATTTTCTAACATGTCATGTATTCCTCATCTTATTCCGTATTTATTCCCTTACTAGGGTGTATAGCTCACCCTTTTCTAATGCATGTCATCAGGTTATCCAAGGCAATGTTAAGTATGAGGGAATGTAGTGGTCATGTAAATGATGTTTTCAATAAAGGTGTCGTGTTTTATGTTTTAAGTCAGAATGTAATGTTCCTAATCCCCAAAGACATTATACCTATTGATCTTCCTTGTTGTATCAAGTGAATATTTTATGTAATAAATCATGTCTATGTGTGTAATAAAGAGTAGGGTTTTTATAGTTCGTATCAGAGGATAGGTTTAGTTCTTATTCGGATTAGGATTAGAAAACCCTAGAGAAGCCTTAGATACAAGACTAAGTGCAATAAAAACATCCCTAAGTTTTGGTGGGTATTGAGTAAGTGGTTTATCAAGAAAATACAATCCAATATAAATACGATCAGGTAGAGGTGGCTCTGGAACAGAGGTACCTAGGGGTGAAAACCCTGACAAGGTGATTCAGGCTTGACCTGGGGTATCCTGGTACATGACAGCGGGCCTTGATACAATTTTTGTTACAAAACCACTGGGGTATATGATTTGGTAAATTCAAAATATTAGTATGAATCATTGTTAATGGAACAAAAAAATGCACCTAAGAGTAATTGTTTAGAAGTAGACCATAGATAACATAGATTCAAGCCTATAAGTTCAAAAGTTAAGTAAATAAAAGTAATTTATATGTTAACCCTTTAATGTTTTTGCATTCCCTTTTATGTATTTAACTGTTTAAGATACTCATCCCTAAGTATATATTGGATAGATTCGAACCAGAATCAAAAAGTGAAATGTAGGTTTATTGACCATAGTTCTACACATTCTTTTGATCCCGAATGTTTAGTATAACAATCCCAACACGACCAAAAATCATGGAAGTAATGATATCGGTGAGTATAGAAAATGGTACAATCATTTCATCCCATGAATATAACTCCTCCCCTATCATAATTTGTCGATTTATCTCCCCGACGAACCTCTTCATACTCCCTATGGTGTAATTTGATGCAATTCTTTCAATGGATTAGCTTTCCTTATATAGAGCCAACATAAACTTCTAGGAGAGTGAAATCACTCTCCATGTGGAGAATCGACCCCTGATTCTGTACAAGTGAAAGAAGGAATGTGAATCTTTTTTACTTCTATCGTCTTCATAATGGATATTACTACCCGATGAGCAGGCTTATCTAGTTTAGAGGATTGAGTATAAAGAAGCAATTGTCCTTGAAGACATATCTTTTTTGACGAAATCCGCTGAAGTGTTTCCCGAGGAATTGCATGGTATTCCTCCTAGAAGATATGGTGAATTATCAATTGAACATATACCTAGTGTGTTTCCAATATCCAAGACTCCATATAGAATGTCCTTTGTGGAGCTTGAGAAATTGAAGAAACAACTACATGAGAATCTGGATAATGGTTTTATATACCCAAGTGCATCACCATGGTGTGCACCAGTCCTCTTCATCATGAAGAAGGATGGGTCAATGTGTCCTTGCATCTACTATCGTGAGCTCAAAAAAATCATGATAAAGAACAAGTATCCTCTCCCAATAATTGATGACTCATTCGATCAGCTACATGGAGCACAATACTTCTCCAAGGTAGATTTGCGGTTGGGATATTATAATGTAAGGGTGAAGAAGGATGATATCTCCAAGTCTTCTTTTCAAAGAAGATATGGGCGATATGAATTCATAGTAATTCTTTTCGGACTCACTAATGCTCTTGCAATCTTCACGGACTTGATAAATTGAGTGTTTAGATATTAACTCAACAAATTTGTGGTTTTCTTTATAGATGATAATCTAATATACTCTAAAACCAAGAAAGATCATAAGTAGAATCTAATAATTGTACTAGACACATTTCAAATGGATAATCTCTATGCAAAGTATAGAAACTGTGAGTTCTAGCTGAAGGAGGTCTCATTCATGGGAAATATCATCATAAGCAATGTGGTATCTGTAGATCCCTAAAAGATAGCTAAAATAGAGGGATGGATGATTCCATCATTGTTAATGGATATCCATAGGTTCTTTGTGTTATCTAGATATTATAGATGATTTTTCAATAAATTTGTCATGATTTTACAACCCTCATACCAAGATAACTCTTAAGGGAGTAATGTTTTCTTGGAATGACAATGTGAATAAAGCTTCAAGGACTTGAAAAGGAGGCTTATCACTACACTCGTACTCACATTACCCATAAGTGGAGTACTTTTTATGGTATTCAGTGATGCTTCGAAGAAGGGAACGGGTTGTGTGTTGAGAAAAAATGAAAAAATTATTGCCTATGCTTCAAGGAAATTGAAGGTTCATTAGCAGAATTATACAACACATGATCATGAGTTGGCTGCGGTGATCTTCGCATTAAAAAATTGATGTCATTATCTCTTTGGGGAGAAGTGTAGAATATATACAGACCACAATATCCACAAATATATATTCACATATAAAGAGTTGAACATGAACCAACGAAGACAGTTAGAGATGATCAAAGACTATGACTAATCAATCCATTACCACCATTGGAAAGTGAACAAGGTGGAGGATGCTCTATGTAGAAAGGACCTAGTGATTATATCATTGTTTAGAATTTATAAGGATTCAATCTTCATAAATTTTATGAATATGGACATGGGAATCACAATGAAGGGAACATTAACAATCCTTTCACAAATGATTTCTCAAACATCTCTTTTGGGAAAGTTATTGGATGCTCAAAAGGGTGATGTGGGAATTCAGAAAAAAGTGGAAGCTATCAGAAAAAGAAAATCCTTGGAGTTCAATGTTAATGTAGAAGTAATTTTCTGATTTGGGAAAAGACTATGTGTTCCATCAAGTTTGTATCAGGAGAGGGAACTTTTGGATTATGTATATAATTCAAATTTCTCTATTCACCTAGGAACCAGAAATATGTATCGAGATCTCTGAGAGTATTATTGGAGAGATAACATGAAGATGGAGATCACAGAGTATACATCAAGGTGCCTGGTGTGCCAACAGGTGAAGTCAGAGAGGAAAAATTCTAAGACAATGATACAACCATTACCAATACCAACATGTAAGTGGAATAAAATTACCATGGACTTTTTCACCCAACTTTAAAAGACATCCAATGGCCAAAATGCAATCTAGGTTGTTGTGGATCAATTTAAAAAGTTTGTACACTTCATTTCAATTCAAGAGGATATCTAATTAGATAAAGTGGCATGGATATACATCAGAGATGTGGTAAGGCTGCATGGGGTTCCACTACCAATTGTATCAGATCGAGATCCAAGATTCACCTCTATGTATTGGAAGAGTATTCAATATGATATGGATACTGAACTAAACTTCACTGCGGCCTATCATCCTCAAACTGATGACCAATCTAATCAAACTATTCACTTACTAGAAGATATGTTAAGATCATGTTCAATGGACTTTAATGAAGGATGGGATCAACATCTTCCACAGGTTGAATTCTCCTATAATAACAGTTTCCACATGAGCATCCAAATGTAACCTTATGAAGCCTTGTATAGGAAGAGGTGCAGAAAACCGACATGTTGGGATGAAGTCGGTGAGTGTAATCTATTATTACTAGAAATGGTTGAACAAATGGTGGAGAAGGTGAAAACCATTCAGTAGCATAACAAGGCAGCTCAGAATCAACAGAAGTGTTTTGCAGATAACCGTCATCAGGAATTTGTGTTTAATGTTAGAGACATGGTATTTCTATGCATATCTCTATCAAAGAAGCTCATGAGGTTTGGAAAGAAAAGGAAGTTAAGTCCTAGGTACATCGACCCATTCAAGATTACTGATCGTGTCAGGGATGTGGCCTATCGACTAGAATTTCCACCTACCACGACCATTGTACATGATGTCTTTCACATATCCCTCTTAAAGAAGTACATACCAGACCCTTCACATGTACTCTCTTCATAGGTAGTACAGTTAGAGAATTATCTTTTTTATGAGGAGCAACCAGTTAAGATCATAGATCTTATAGAAAACGTTCTATGAAATAAGATAATGCATCTCATCAAGGTGTTGTGGGGACACCATAAGGTTGAAGAAGAGATGTGGGAATCGGAGGTTGTGATGAATCAAAGTTACCCAAATCTATTTTAGTGTCGGAAAAGGAAATTTTTAGGGTAAAATTTATTAATGGGGAAGATTGTAATAACCCAAAAATTCATTAATGAAGATTAATCTTGGTCAATTTGAATGTATTATTGTGGTTATGTAAAACGTATGCACTTATATGGTTCTATGTTTTGGATTTTAAAATACTATTAATAATTATTACCCTTGATAATATAGCCTTTGAAGAGTGATCACATTATTAGTATAAATATCAGGCTTTAACAAATCCAATTTACTCAAACAAAGGAAGATATGGCCTCATCCATTAGACATACCCCATATGAATCCCATTTTTCATAGCTCGTAAAGGAGGTGGAATCATTGGGATTCTCTCTTGACCAAGCCCATGCCAAACTTTCATATGTTAAGCTCGAGCATAACTTCTTATGATAAAAGTGAATGTTGATAGAGATTACAACTCCAGAAATGCTATCCGAGCCAACCCAAGATTTTTTCCCCATCATGAACCATACCCTAAGGTATTATGTGGGTGTTTAAATGGGTTTTGTAATAAGACCCTGGTACTAAGATTATGTACATTATTATTTTATTTAGAATATACATTTTTTTTATTATTGTTACATTGTAAATAGTTTTTAAAGCACAAATACTAATTTTTCATTAATATTAAACTAAGAAATCTATTTTGATGAATTGATGGATTTTTTCATTAAATAACATTTTAGTAAAATATTATTAATATTATATTAATTTTTATTAAATATATATGATCATTCAATTTTTATGAATGCAATGGTAATTTTTTATTATGCTTTGAAAGATTTCTTGGTCAAAACACATGATTTTTTGTTAAATGGTGGTTTTTTTAAAGTGAAACTTCACTTATTTAGAAAATTATTTAGATAAAATGAATATTATTTTGGGAATCATGATGTCTAAATTATCTAATGGTGAATTTTAAATAATTTTCTGAGATAGTTGAATTTTTGGGGAAAAATTAAAGACCTTTTAAATATTTAATGTGTTTTATTACATCATAATGACCCAATTGTGATGTAATAAAATACTATAAACATTATGTTTGTCTAATATATGCTTTAGTATTAATATAATGTGATTTTTTTGTTCATTAGATTTATTTTATAAAGATTTAGTGGTCCCTTCATGAATTAAAAAACATTTTTTTAAATGGTTTCCCTTAAGAGTGTGACTCACCTCCAAATAAGAAACCCTATCACATTTAGAAGATCGGCCATTGGACTTATAAATAATTTTATTCCACTCCCCTTTAGAAAAACCCATGGGAAAAACCCATTAGATGGTCTGTGATTTTGATTAGTTTAATGTTAGGTGTCCCAAACCTAAATAATAAAGAATTTCGTCCCCATTCCAATATAATCCCACCAAAGATCCCACTTCCTCATCACTCAAAGCCTTTGGAGTTTCACCAAACCATTCCCTGCCCTCTATATAATCCTCCCAAGCTTCCCCAAGATCCTAATAAGCCTCTCTCAAAACTCTCCGGAGCTGTTGGGATCACACATCCAAGTAAGGGATTCATACCTTTCTCTTTTTATCCAAGTTTCTTAATATTGGTATTCACTTTTATTTTTAATTATAAATTTTGGAGTATTATTTCACACCTCTATCATAGTACCCTCTTTATGCTTTAATGATGAAATACACCATTCTATACCATTAAATGCATCCCTTGTACACCTGTTACTATGTCGAAATTCTGAAAGAAACTTCTCTCTCCTCATTTACATTCAAGAAATTCTTTTGTATCATGAATCCAAATTACATTATAATTGTTGGGACATGTATCTATATGACCCCTTTACTGTCCATTTCATTTAAATTTTATGAGACACCCATTTCTCAAGCATCCACCATTTTTATGAATTCTTATGTCACACCATTATGCTGCTGAAATTGCACCACATTTTTTCAAGCCAAAGTCATTGTGTAGTGAATACCATGCCCATTTCTATATCAAGGTTATTCACCTTTATGCACATTTACATATTGATTATAGAGATTCAAGTATGAATTACACATTCCTTTATCGCAGAATAAAAGACTATTTTAATTAATCCATGTTTTATGATCCACGTGGGACACTTATGCTTGAAATGAAATGTTTAAAAAGGGTGTCCCCTGATAGGGCTCCAATGCATTGGTTGTAGAATAGTACCAAGATAAGTCATGTTTAATGGGAGATGAATCATTCTAATTCAAATGAAACTATGGTTTACTCGTGCTTCATGTTAAATGGAGGTTTACTCATGCTCTATGTGAAATGATCCTTGGCTCATGGTAATTCCATGTTAAGTGTTGTTGCCACATTTCTATGTTATGATTATCATGCTTTATCAAGCCTTTATATTCATATTTCTCTTGTGATCCATTGATATTACTATTGTCTAACATGTATTGTATTCCTCATGTTAGTGCATGTTTATTCCCTTACTATGATTTATAGCACACCCTTTTCTTATACATATCCTCAGGTTGTCCAGTGAAATGATAAGTACAAAGGAATGTAGTTGTCATATAAAGTATGTTTTAAATAAAGATATCATGTTTCATGTTTTATGTCGTTATGTAATGTTCCTAATCCATGAATACATTATAACACTCGATCTTCCATGTTGTATCAAGTAAAGATTTTATGTAATAAATCATCTGTAAGTGTGTAATAAATAGAAGTGTTATTATAGGATGTGTGTCCATATATAATTGTATTGGATCAATTAAATAACTAATTAATTATATAATGACCCATATAAAACCAATTATAATAGGCATAGTTATCCATTAAATTAATTGATATTATGTGACCATCATTAGATAAATATGATCAAATATTTCAATAGGGACACTGGGGATATTTAGCATTTTAATAGTTTATGATGTTTTGTTTTTCACCACAAGTACAGTGAAAAGGATCTGGCAGGATGTATGTCCTAATGTTTTGGAATATAAAAAAATTAATTTCATCCTTTTATATTCAAAATAAATATTTTAATATTCATTACATTAGCATTAAACTTATTTTATTCCATCCCTTCAGAATCTTCTATTTCAACAAAATTCATACATCTTATTAATATAAAATATGATGTATCATTATCCTATATGATTGTTGAGAAATTACTTTTGATATATATTTAGGCATCATAGAATTGTGATTCTTTGTATTTAGTGTTTTTTATATGGATTTTCTTTAGATAATATGGTTCATAGAAATCTATCCATTGATATAATTATATTAATTTATCATTTTACCTATTTCAAAGGAACTATTGATTAAGATATCTTGAATATATCATTCCCACAGTTAGTTTTATTTCTCTACATAATCTATAATGATTAAAATCAACAAGATGGTGGATAAAGTCTTAATACTATAAAATATGATGTGATCAGTGGAAAGATGGATCGAATTATTAATACATTAATTGATGTTGAATTGTTTTAATTTTTACGACTAGTATTGGATGTTTTCAAAAGTGTGTTCCTAAAATATTTTAATTACCTACCATGAATAGTATAATATAAATACCCCATTGATCTTCTATACATTTTTGAACCTATATAAATTATTCCATATGGTATCACATTAAAATAATTTAGGGAATTAAGTATACAAGTAGTTTAATTGAATGATAATAAATTTTGTTGGTCAATAACAACCCCTCATAGATATTTAGTACATTTCACTACAAATATAGATGAAGGATTGGACATCTATATAGACTATTAGATGTTGGAAAATGAAATAGTCAATAACAATTATACAGTTCATAAAATAAAATATTCATTTCTTAGTATAAAGGGGATGGTGATTTTCTAAATTGAAATTTATTCAGGTTTTCACAAGTATTTTGTTAGGCTTATGGTTATTCCACAAAAAACCTTTTAAATTTAATAGAGGAGTTTTAATTACACAATGACACCATGTGACATGACCATCTATCCAATTATATTTATGGACTTCATGGGAATATTCATTATCTCCATCATGGATTTATTCATTTTATTCCTTGGGGGAAACATTACGGTTTTTTCTTAATATGGATATTTGGATGAAATATAACATCTTATTTTTTGGATCCATTTCCTTATAATCAAATGTATGTACATATATATAGATACTATTTCTAGATCCTAGATGTTATAAACCAAATTCACGAGTTTTCTAATGAGAGTATACTAGAGGATCTCAGTGTGTTTAATTTATACATGATTTGTTGATTCACATCCAATATATTTCAATTAAGGATATTTAAATAAATTCATGGACATTCACAATGATTTATCATTTTAATTTGACAATATTTCCCCTCATATGATATGTAATATATATAAAGGATATAAATTCATAAGTTCTTTCAAGATTGAAAAAACATCCTAATATATGATGATAAGGGAAAATAATCATTATCATCTTATTATACTTAAAATATGTTTCTGGTTTATTGTTTAATTTTTTTACATCTATTATAATAAAATTATTCCCTATAAATTTTCTTCTTGTAGCAGTATTTGTTTCATAAAAAAACTATTCCCATGATTAGAACTAAATTTCCTTTGATATAAATAATTTTTTTGAAGTTTATCCTCTATAGTGTTGGTGGAATTATCCTTACATAGAGTGTTTTATGTGGTTTATATAAACCAAAAACTAAGAATAAATATTCTAAAAATTGAAATTAAATCATAGTCAGTGGAACTGGGTGAAATGTTTTTCCATTAAATTAAATCATATGGTACATTTGATTTATCAGAAATTTGATTGATGATTCTCTTAAGTAGAAATCAAATCTATTAATATTGTATGAAGCTAACAATGAATAGAGGATACTATTACAAACATATAGGATCCATTGAGATATAGTGATGTAAAAAGATTGAATAAAATTTTATTAAATTAATATTTCATCACCAATTACATATGAACTAAAGACTCTAATATTTTGATAACTAATTGTATATGTTTTTATAGATACACTCGATAGAGAGGTGATCCCTGATACCTGGTACCAAGATTATCATTCCATTATTGAAATATTGTTCCCTAGAAACTATTAAAGTTTTAATTTATATGGAATCTATATTCATGTATTTTAATATTAATAAAAATTTTGTTGTATTTTTTTCAAATTGTTAGTGTGATAATTTCCTAGAAAATCAGTAACATTGAACATTAATTAATAATTTCTCCACTATGACGAAAAACATAATATGAGATAAACATATTAATATTATTTATTATACACTCAGATAACCTTCTAGAATAAGAATCATAGTATACTTAATGTTAGAAAAATATACTCAAAATAATATGGGACTTCGCATCCTGATATTAAAAATTTCTAATTTCCAATATATGAGACTTTTGGTAAATGACCAGCATGTTGGAAACCCGCATTTTTATTTTTCAATGGATATTACTATCTATTAGTTTATGTAATTACCATTATCCATTATGATTATTGTTTATGTTTTTCATGAACCATCAACATATGTACAATGAAAAACCTTACACCATATGTTTTATGGGATTACTGTAAACTAGGTGCATCACAAGTGATATATTATTTATGAAAAAGTGGATTACTTATTTGTATCTACTAACATTATGGATTTTGATATATCTTCCAATAAATTAACATTAAAATACCATGTTAAATTCCATGAAAATGTTGAAATAATGAGTTTATTTTTGATAGAAAATGAATGATGTATAAAGAATACATTTTGAGGACATGGGAGTTCATGCTACTTGGAAATATATTGAGATAAAAAATTATATCACACAATTAGTGTTTTTATATTATTTGTGTATATAGACATATAATCTTATTCTATATGTGTCTTGATATATTTTTGTATAATATCCTAGTACAATAGGAAATCCCACATAATACAACTAAATAATGTGCTAGAGGATAAGACAAAATATGTTTCTATTAATGTCAGTAAAATAATAATATAATTTAACAACCTGTAAAATTCAATTCACTAGTCTGATATGTAATATAATGTAAAAATTTATTAAAAGATAAAATATATTAAATAAATATACTTTCACAAGGAATTTTTTTAATTAACAATATATATATTAAATATTTTTCTCTTGACTTTATCATGGTAATAAATAAATAACAAGTAATAATTAATTAATTAATTTAACTACATGAATATAACCATTATATATTTTATCCTCCAGGTTGTCAATATAAAATTTATTTTTTTTATTTATTATATAATATTAATATGAATCTAGATAAAAGGTAATGAATTTTTTTATTAACACGTTATTTAAATATGTGAATATTAGAATAAATGTTTTTTTTCACCAGTGTGTAAATATAATATTTATTTATAATATTTATTTCTAAATTAAATAAAATCCATTGAGAATGAGTGGACCAAGTAATTACACTAGTGAAATGAATTTATTGATTACACTATAAATAATATTCAGCATTCCATGAATTATTTCATGACTTGAAATTAAACAATAATAATAATATTTTTCATGGAATTGGTCTGTTTTTCATATTACTGTATTATTAAGGTTGTTTGAACAAACAATTTAAATGAAACCCTAAATGAGTATCTATAAATTGATGTTTATATGGATTGTGATGGGACTGTAATTTTGCAAAATATTAACCATAGTATACTATTATCCCTAGACAATAACATTTATAGCGTTTTATCATAAGCTTAATTTATTATCTCTTTCACCTTCCATTAATCAAATGATAGAGAGATCAAAATTGATTACATTAGGACTGAATGAATGTTTTTCATTCATGGTAGTGATACAATATGATTTCTTCAACAATGATAGAACTCGTAATACCTTCAATGACATTCCAAGAACAATATATAAAATATAGATCATTGATAAACATGCTCTACATTGGTTCCTCATTAATGTAATTAAAATACATCCAAACAACCCTTGAATGATCAACATCTTTGTCGAAAAAGGAATGTATGACCTTTTCATTTTATCAGGATACTAAATTAATTATAAATTAACCTAGAAATGTATCCTCTCATATTTTTTTGGTAAAAAATCAATATTATACATAAAATTTCATTTTTTTATAGATTTAATTTTCATGTATATTGAGAATTATTTGATATAGATGGAAAAATATATCTTGAAAATAGGCTCACTAGTCATCTATTCTACATACAAAACCACATTGTTGTATCTGATTTGTCACATTAAATTTAATTGTATTTAATTATTGTATATCATTATATTAATTTAATTTTTACTTTCACTCCATACAATTCATTCATGAATATGATCATCAGGGTATCTTCTTCCACCCATCATTTTTTTCTCATTTCCTCAAGATATATTTAATATTTTATTGAAAAAAATATCTATAACTATGTATATGGTGAAAAGATGATTTTCATGAAAACAAATTAGTATGTGGTGTGTATCTAGCTTATTAGCTTTGAATCCATGTTCATTGAATAGGGTTGTTGCAAAAATTAATTATCCAAACCATTACATAATGAAAAAAAATTATTCATTAAATGGTCAATTTTATTACCATTCTTGGCTAATACACAAAATTTTGGACTAGATATAGTGTAACTTGGTTATACATAGTTTAGTCCATGCATTTTAATTTTAGAAAATGTGCAGTAAAATTCTCTTTGAGTAATAATTTCATGACACATAAGAACAGATAGTTGTATAAGAAGGGGGATACATTTTATGTACCAAATATACACACTATGAACTAATCACATGTACATACTTCTTTATATTTATATTCTATATGAATTTATTATAGGTATACAATGATAATGATATATGACATGTAAGGGGATATACATGTTGTGTCCCCATACTATTTCAACTGAAAATTGAATTTCAATTTATTTCACATTTTAACCTATGTATCATGTGTTTCATGTGTCAATTTTTCATTTATGGTATTTGAGACAATATATATATATATATATTAAATTATTGATTAATCAATATGTAAATATCTGAACAAAATACATTTTATATTTATTATACTTTGGCCACTATATGAAAATTAAAATCTATATATGAAATTTTATGTAAAAATTATTCTATCTATCATTCATTGGAACATAAACATCTTGTAATTAGGTTTTATAATTACTATTAAATATATATTATGAGTAGTCATTATAAAATCTAAATGCATTCCCAATAAATTAGATAGGTAATCTCCATGTTTCTTCTGAGTACAATCTGTTTTCTTATTTTAATCAATTATAAATAAAATTAATTAGTATATTTTATTAAAATTAGAATATAATGGGGTTATCGTTGGAATACTATATATAGTTTGATATAAATCAATTTACATGATTATTTATACCATTAATTGAATTTTCACATACATAATTATCCTAATAATAAAACAAATTGAATATATAACAATTTTTTTAAATTTGTAATCACAAGACAAGTGATTGTTCATGAGATTATAGCTACCCGTGAATGTGATTAGTAACCTTTAATTTAATGACATTTTGGGTTCTATGAAATAAAATATTAGATTAAATTTTATTTCATAGAAGTCACTCTCCCTTATTATTATATATTGGCATGTGTTCCATTGGATTCATTTTTGTAAAACGTCTTTTTGGGCCCTTCACTAATCTGTGAACTCAGAGAATTACAAGAATCGAGCTTCTAGGGTTGGGGACTGGGTTCTAGATATATCCACGGTAAAACAAAAAAACGACGCACATGGAAAAGCTAAAATTCCACAATCTTGAGCCCAAATTTGTTCAGAAGTTATTATTCAGGTTGGGTTAGTGGTTTTAATGAAAAATATCAATTAAAAAAAATTGTGTTATATCTTGATCATGAAATATTTTATTTATATTACTTATTTAAATTTCTGTATTTAGTGAATGTATTGTAGACTATGATCAAAAAAATAATTATATTATTAAAAAAACTAATAAAATATTATGGATAATATTATAATAAAAAATATTATGGATAATATTTTTATACAAGGATAATGAATTTAGTAAAATATATATAATATTAAGAAATCATGTGAAAGATATAATTTTAAACTTAACAGATAATAGAAAAAATTAATTATTAATATATTATGTTAAACATTTTTTTTCATTGCTTTAAATATAACTAATTAACTCAAGGTTTTACTAACACATATTAGGGAAGATAAATTTATTTTGGATCTCTATGGGGGGGTTAATTAAAAATGATCAAATAAAAATTATAATTCCTTGATTGATTATATATCTTGGAAGAAATTGATATGTAAATATAAATTTGGATTCTTAATTAGGTATTTCACTCAATAGATCTACAACATTTTCGCATGAATATAGAAAATATGCCTTCATATATTCATAATTCCTTTGAGAAATTGACATGGATCATGATTGGTTTACGAGAAGGGAATCGTGGGTCCTAGAAACTATAAATTCAATGAATTAATATCATTTGTTTTCAATGGTGAAGTCACTTGAGACCTGATAAAATTGTATGAGTCTTATTAAAAATTTAATTATTACATCACACATATTTTTTTCATGTAATATACATCTCAAATATTTTAATTAATTTATAAAATGGAAATGTTTTATGAAAAAAAACACAATGGACATTCATTAATAAAAGGAATATCCTCACAGATTGACATTTCATTGTGTTTCATAGATGTTTTTCACTTATTTAGGAATAAATAATTTTCTTGTCCATTATATCCCCAAATATTATCCAATTCTATCCAAACAAGGGTGAAAAAGGATTCCAATAAAATATATATAGGGGTATATTCCATAGTTACATATTATATTCTATCTCTTCAAAAAACATATGCATAATGATAAATGAGATCCTCAATACGTATATTTAATGTAAATTGTAAATGGGATGCATTTTATTTCAATAGGTCATTATGTATTTAATTAAATTATGTAATATTAATATTTTATTTTAATAAGTCGTTAGAAATATATATCTTGTTATCATTCATGCAACATATGTGTTATATATTCATCTATATATGGATGAAAAATATAGAGAAACTTCTTGTAACTCATTTTTTATATGATTCATCATGAAATTAAGGTATTGTTGAAAAATATATGTAGTTATTTGTTTTATATATTTGAAGGTAAATTAAGAAAATTCTATGTATTTGTTTTCATAAATATTTCTTAAAAATGTATCCATAATAGTGGAATGATTCATTGGGTGAGAAATAAACTGAAGGTTATTTTCTTCTCCTGAAGAATGTAATATTTAAAGAATTATTTTTATTACTTTAATTTAGATATAAAGATAAAAATATATACCATTAATAATTTAAAAGAATATTTTAATTATAATTATTCAGAATTTATAAAAAATTTAAATCATATATTCTCCGTTAATAATTATTATAGAATGAAAATAACATAAAAATTAGGTTTAATTCTCATATAGGATAAGAAATAATTCTTTCTCTACTAGTAGTGAGAAAAAAACAACACATAAATTTCCATAGTGGATTGATTTGGGTGTTTAATAATTATTAAAAAAATTATCATAGTTTCCATCTAGAGACAATGAGTCATTACATCATATTTATAATAAATGTTATATGGAATATCATAATATTATATTGGTTCAAATATTTTTGAATCGAAAATATCCATTTCATTTAATAATGAATATGAAATTTAAAACATATACAAATTTGTGGAATTATTTATTTTTTTAAAATTTAACTACTACATGTTTAATTTGTTTTATGAAAAAAAAGTTGTCTCATTTGTGCTCATATAATAGGTATACTAGAAAACAACTTATCATTCATTAGATAAAACCCCATTAGAAATAACAAAAAATACAAAAATAATTGGATTTAGTTCAATAATGATATATTAAATATTATAAATCTTGTGGAGAAAACATATATTCTTGGGTTTTATTTTAATATGTTATAAATTCACAGTGATATAAATGACTGAACATTGTAATTTGAGATGAACCTTGAAGAAATATTTTTAAAGATCATCTTATTCAAGTAATCATTGGTTATAAATTAGTACTATAGGTAATTTCATACTCATATTTCCAAATTTTGATCAATATAGAGATGGTGGTAAATGGAATTTCAATAAAGAGTCTTATATATAATTCAATTATTCTATTATTTTTTACATGAAATTTTTCTATAAATAAATATTCCACAATTGAATATAAGAAATCAATATTGGTATGTAAATATAATATATAATTTTATGTAATGAGAATATATTGGGAAATAACTGTATGTGTTTCTTGAAAAACCTTCATTAATTGATGGTTTTTACTATAAATGATCACGAAACACTTTTTCTATCTCTGTTAATAATACTATAAAAATAAATGATATTAGTTTCTATTCAAGAAAGATTATAATTCAATAAAGGAAACATATCACTTAATAGATAGTGGTTGATTAAATAACATCAAATTTTAAGGATCTATATTCATATTGAATGGAATATTAATCTCAGACACCACTAAGCTCAGTAAGTGGCATCGCTTACTTGAAACGAACTATGTAAGAAGTCATAACCAAAGATACATATTAATCCCTCTATAATGAGTGAAACATATAAAAAAAATTCTAGAATAAAATATCAACATACTAGGAATTAATAAAAAATCATTACACATGGAGAATTATATGTGATGTCAATAAAAGGATACAAAGTATCATGATTCTTGGACTTAGTATTTTGAATGATTCTAACACAAGATAATGGTTGTGATATTAAATAGAAACATAACTTGTATATTACAAGATATTACAAATATATCGTGACTCATAATTGAATTTTTTGTAATGAAAAACCTATGGAGAAATAATTATGAATAAAATCCATTTGAATTATACATGTTAATTAATTCATTAAGGATTATCATATTATGATATTGAGTTCCTAGGATACCTTGATTGAAGTATCCCTTTAGTAATATTTATTTACAGAAAGACCAAAAAAAGAACCTATAGTATGTGTATGTATCTCATTACCAAAAATAAAATCCAAAATCAATAATATCCAATAAGATATAAACTGTACATATATTTAATTATTTTTGAATCATAAAATGAGATCATAGAAAATTAATTTCATAATAAATGATTTATAATGGTCTCTAATAGGATAGTTAGAGTTCAATAATATTCAATGATAGATACATTGAAATGACAGGGAACACAATTATATCTAACTGCATTTTTGTTTCAAAGGAATCAATTCCTTTAATAATTAGTTAATATTTAAATTATTTATAATTTAATGAGATCTACACAATAAATCCATGGAATTCTTATATCTATTCATAAAAAAAATTAACAGTGTATTGGAAATTTTTAGTTCAAATTACTCAAGATAAAAGTATTGTATCCTTATAATCCTTCTAGTATAAAAATCATGGGAATTGGATGATATTAATTATATTGATATTTTTTCACTCTTATGTGCAATTAATTTCTAACAAAATTCATGGTATTTACATATTCTTGATATATCTAATGCATGAATCACATCTGGTTAATATCTAATAGATCTAACATAACTAAATTGACATGCAGCTAGAAAGTTGTTATAGTTTATAAAAAGGAGAACAAAATGACTTTTTGGTATCTCATGAAGTGGAATTATTAGTGTTCTTAATAATTGAAAAAAATTCATCCTTTTGATAAAATGTTTCTATTATCTTAGTAAGAATAAGGTAATTTATAATAAAAAAACTTTATATATAGTGATAATTAATTATCAATTAACCAATCATGTTTTGTCTTCTAATGTTGCATAATAATTGTTTTATTACCATCTTAATGCCTTTTTGTTTTATTCCAAGTGTAATATTATTATGATTATAATTATAATCCAAGACATAAACATAGATAAGATGTTAGGTTTCAAAAGTTGTTGTAAGCGTTTGATATCTAGTACTGTCACTAAATAAGAGATTTTTTCATGGTCATCATTTCATCAAAATATAGTTCTAGTACCCTAAATATACCAACCCAAGACAATTCAAGGTCATAGGCCCTACAACTATAGACAAATTTTGTATAATAATGTTTAACTTTTGATAAGTAACTAGTCATATATCGTTATTTCTAGAGAAATTTATTATAATTTGGGGCTAGATTACTAGATCCAACAATATTTAACATTAAATTACATATATATTAATTGATTTGAATATTAATTAATAATTTATATTCTATTTATTTTTTTATTCATATCATTATTGTGATAATATCCTAGAATATTTTACTAATTAAAATTCCCATAAGCAGTTCCCTGCTATAACATCAAACTTGATATGAAATCATGATATTAATAATATTGATTACATACTTGGATAAAAGTCAATGGTGGGACACATAATTTTTTAAATTTAAGATGATAGGTCTTGTAAGTTGGTGAAACTATATCTCATGATGTTATCACATAACAATCACTAAGATAAGAGATTGTGATAGTATGCTTGAATATATGAATTCCAAAAGTTTATGTCTCATTTTTTTTTACTACATATTATAATTTTTAATTTTCCTTATAATTATTTATTTTAAATAAACTCAATTAATCACACACACTGATGTGGTGACCAAAACTATAACATCATATTCTCATCAGAATTATCGAATATTTTATTTGTCACTAATTAAATGATAATAGTGATTATGTCGAGGCAACAATTTCCCCTTACATCTTAAAACCAGTTTACATCGCCGCCCATCTATTTAAATGGAAATTTCACCTTAAAATTAATAGTAATGGGGTAAGGAATAATTTATTTCAAATATTAGTTGAAATACATTTCAAATATTTATGATCTTGATAAAGGAGTTTGAATGGACATATCATAATCTATATGAAAACAGATATGGGGGTGAATTATTGACCTTCATGTTATTATTAATTAATCCTATAATGATTCCATGGAAACTGGTTACGTAGAATTAACTATATTATAAATCAATACAAAATCACTCCCATAAAAATAAAAGAATTTATAAATATTACTATTCAAAAAGAGTGGCTAATTCATTGCATGGTTAGGAAAAAATCTAGTAAAAAATAAACTGGATATTTTTTTGGGAATATATAATGAATGAAATATATGTTAAATTCATAAATTTATAGTCCCTTGACTTTTCATATGAACCTCATATATATAATATAATTATTGAATTATGAAACAAAAAGTTCATCATTCACTAAATGGATTCAATATAGGGAAATTGATCTAATTGAATTATTAATAATGTTTTTCTTAAATTATATTCTAACTCATATTCAATTTCATGATAAATAGGTACAAACAACATCTAATTTATTTTCTAATGTGTAAATTCTCATATGATATCACACATTCAATATTATTAATAAAATTTCCTCCACAGAATCTTTTATGACTTATTATAACATTATTTTATTATTTTTATGAATCCTCTCTATCTTGTATGGTGTATATATTACCACTCTATTTTAATCCCTCCATGTTTTATCAAGTCCATATGATTCTACAGTATATGATTTTCTTAGTATAGTAAGAACAATTTGATATGGCCTCATTCAAATAACCTCTATCCGGAATCTTCTAGCTGATGCTTCTATTCCTGATGCTTCAAAAAAATAGAACTCTCACATACTTTTGGAAACACCATATTTCAACAAAAAAATCCCTTTCTAGGAAAAATATTCCCATTAAAATACATCTATTTATATTGGTGTCTCTTCTCATGAATCCACGAGAAGATTGAGATCTTTGAATTCATTGTTTTCATGAAAATCTAAATATCCCATTCAAATATTTCATCTGTTGAACTCCTCTAATCCAATGAGTAAATTGGTATAATTTTTTTTGTAATGAACTTCCACAATTCATGGACTAAACACTAACATTAAATCATCCCCAAATATAAGATATATTTATGAACAATTAAAAGACAACTCCACATTATTAAAATATATGGAATATCAAATCTCTTTTCAATGATTTTATACCATTTATCCACTATATATTTATAGTAATATCTGAATCTGGTAACACTCCTCCAGATCTGGTGATCTTCATCACATTAGTTAATAAATATTCATTGTAATTAATTTATCTAATTCCCCTCTATATATTAACCTCTTATAGGATGTACATTTTTAATGGCAATGTCCAAAAACATTCTGTGACTAGTTTGATCGAAAACACTGTCAATATACTATGGTAATAATATACTATCCAGTGGATATTTTCTAATAAATTCTAGAAAACTATCTGATGTCTTTTTAATACATATTCATATTTAATTTGATTTTAGTCACCCAATGGAATCAACATGGAACTTCCTATTTTATTACCTTTCTCAAATACCTATAACAGATAAAATTTATCTGGAGCTCTATCTAATGAAATTGATATGAATTATTAAAATTGTATCATCATGAGAATCATTCATCTTGATAACTCAAAAAATTCATTTTGATGAAAATATTATATTCATATAGTAGCCTTTATATATATATATATCCATATGATATACATTTTATCTTTCATGAAACCTCACCTTGATTATTGGATAATTTTTGTAATCCTGATGTTTTAAAATTTGATGAATAAAAAGTTATTTAACGATTATCATTATATGATTAACTCTTCCTTATATAAAAATTAATACAATAATAGAAAAATTATCCCTCTGGTGGATAACCTCACATTTCTTCTTTTATTAATCTTCTTCTATCCGGCCAAAAACAATCTGCCTAGAACCTTCCTTCCAAATAAAATATATTGAATTCAACTGCATTTTATTGCAAAAAACATGCTTCTCTAGACACCAAAATACATTATTGAGATATTAAATTCATATCATCAATCCAAATAAATTTGAATCACTTTATACATTAGCATGATAATTTTTGTTTCGAAAAAAAAAAGACAATAACAAAAACAATCATTGTTCATATCAACCAAGTTCTTTATAATCAAATATAATATAAGGCATCATATACACAAAAACCAATATTATTGGATTATATTCAACCAAGGATCATATATCACAAAATCTATAAATCATAAGGAATGGAGAAATCTTCATCAATTTTATGGTTACATGTGAAATATCTATTTAGAAAACAAGAATGGTTTAAAAAATACTATGTTGTCTATAAATAGGTGATAAAATTAAATTAAAAAATGTTCATAAAACTAAAAAACCTTAATCATAGACTAATAAATTAATTCAATCAATAATTAACATGTTATTAAATCCACTTAATCTAATTAATAAAATAGTTTATACCTTCTAACATCATAAGATTATCCTTGAAAACCCACCCCGAAATATATACAGTCACATTATATAAAAACCAAGTATCATTGAATAAATTTATGATATATATTTTCGTACCCATTGAAAACACCCCCAAAATAATTAGAGAGGTTTCATTGACACATTCCATTTCCTATAAAAGAAGAAATATGACCACCTATAATCATCATTTGTTTCTGAAATGATTTCTTCAACAATTTTTTTAGAGAAAATATCATCTAGTTTCTCCTTAAAAACTATGAACAATATCATTGTATTATTTATGTTCCCAAGTAATTTTATAATTTAATATTTAATAATTGTTTTCATATATCTAGAATATTTCAAAACATTATGCGTGAGATTGATTGCACTATTATTCTCGAAACCCAAGAAAATGGGAAGGTTCACAACATGTAGAAAAACATCATGCTTTTTCATTATATATATAAATTTTCATTCATCTTGAGTGTAAACAACATACTCAAAATTATTAGTAATGAGATTCACTGAATTTTTTCCTTTTTATTCTATGGTATACATCATTCTGCAATTAATATTAAGCTTCTATAAGTGGATATTTTAGCATAAACACAACCATATCAATCTTTATTTGTAAAAAAATAGATCAATCATGCATGTGATTTCATATTTTAACCGAAAATACTTTGTGCCTCTCATATATCTGAGAATCTTTTTACCACCACAATATGTGACTATTAGGGTTCACTTTGAAAATTTTACTAATTACTAACATTACGAAGTAATTCATCCATTAATGTATGAGATATAATGAGATATATTTCATTGGCAGAGAATAATTTTTATTTTTTTCCTTTCTAATATTATATTTTGGAAACTTTTTCACATTAAAATTTATGGGGATAGAGTCATTGAATTTTCCATGGAATATGTTTTCATGTTTACATAGAACACATATCTTAATAAAGATAAATATATTTCTCCATTAGAGTGATTTATAATCCAAGTGCATATCTAATTTATCCTATCATAGACATTTCAAATAACTCAATGTTTTCCCAAAAAATATATTCACACATTTCTTCATCATTCAATTTTAATATTATATCATCAAACATAAACAATCAACATGAGGGAAGATGCATTATATTATTTTATATATAGGGTGCGGTCAGAAATTTCTTTTTTTTTAATTCAACTTCCTAAAGAACATTTATATATTAGAATACAAATATCTTAGAGTATGTCTTATCCAATATATAGTCTTATTAAGAATGAAAACATAGTCTTAATATTTAATCATTAAAAAGATACATGGTAACTAAATATAAATTGATTCTTCATGATCTCTATTTATAATGCTATAATTGACATACAATTATAATATCTTATATCTCAGTTTTGAGGAAATAAAAACAATGATATTTATGGTTCAATATTTTCATATTGGGAAGTGGTTAAATTAAAAAAAATTTATTCATTCTATTTTATCCCTATCAAACTACTACGTATTTATTTATCACCAATTTACCCTTTTCATTCAAATTTTTTGGGAAACACCCCTTTGTGATAATAAAAAAGTTTTTCATCATGATTGGGTAATAATTACCATGCCTCAGTTTTTCGAATCTATTCCATCGTACATTCATGGATTCTATCAACTAATTATTCTAGAAATATTTATTACCATATTCTTTCTCAACATTTGAAAATTATGATTTAAGTGTGACTATCCTTGATCATATTATGGAATTAACATTTTCCCTTTCATATCTAATGATATTATGGACTTCTACTTTCTCTCTAAAACATGGATATGTTTAATGGAATTTACTCTCATCACATTGTGTATTTGAGTAAATATATTCATCTTAAAAATCTTCTATATCATAATACATCTCATAAAACTGTTCATGTTTTCAAATTTTGACACCATTATCTTCACACTATATTATATTTATATTAGATTGTGAAAATATTCAATAAAAATGTTGTAATTATTTCATATATTTTAAGGAACAAAATTAACATATCCATAGGTTAAAAAAATATCTTATTCCATTATGTTTCTAGAAAATTAAGTTATGATGTCGTGACCTATCCCCCATAGTTCGTGCTGTGACTACCCCAAACCCGCCTTCCATAGGCCAGGGGCTGGCGACTAGCACCAAAGGCGTAAAATCCCTAAACTGGGAAGGCATTGACTTTATAAACTGTAAACACACACGATCAGAGTACAAAATGGATGCAAACATTATGTAAAAATTGTATACAAAAGAGTGCTGAAAAGTAAAGGGGCCGGCAATACAAGCCCAACTATAATGTACAAGTACAACTGAAAAGGGACTACATAGCTGAAAGATGAATAGAAGCTCCTAGAACATCCACAACATATCCTACCTGAAGGGTAGGTACAGATATCCTCCTCATCACTCCTTGTCCATTAGTCTCTTTTGGGTACTGACTCGTCGTGTGGCCCACCATCGGGTACCGTCCATCCCTCAGACACTTAGCCTCAGTCAGCGTTGTCTGTCATCTGCATCTAACACAACAAGGTGCGGTCATATCTCGTGCATTATTGAGTATAACGATACTCAGTAGGGACCCCGAGTGTAATGACCCAAAGTATTTCAATGGAAATTCACTTCTTGTAATTATTTCATAAAATAACATGAAAACACAACATAATAATATACTAAGTGATAAGTGACTTTTAAACATAATTTTGTCACTTCTCTATTTGAAATTCTGAGAATATAACATACACAGTTGTGTTCAAGATGATTTTCGGAGTCTAATAAAACAAAAATAATTTTTGGTGAATAGTATCCTACCTTAATGAATAGTAACATACCCATATGAATAGTAATATGACCCCTATGAATAGTAAATCATCCAAATTTAGTGTAACCATACCCATGAATAATTAAATAAAATTTAGACATCTTATAATGTGAAAATTTGACCTTAGTAAACGTTGTGGTATTTTCTATGTCATAATTAATTAATAATAATTAATTAATTAATTTAAAAAGAAAATTTATTTGCCTAAATGTTTTTCTTTAATTATCAAATCAATGTTTTAATGTTTTGAGATAATTTTAAAAGACCCTACGTAATTTCTGAAAGCACTATAAAAGCAGTTTTAATTTTAAAAACTATTTTTTTAAGTAAATTATGATTTTAATTAAATACTAAATTAATAATATTTAGAAAATTATTTTTGAAAAATTGATTTCATTTTTGGATTCTACACTTCGAAAAATGGTTGGGGTAAATTTTTGGGTTTTTTCTGAGATACTTGAATTTTTATGAATAGTGAAATACAGTAATTTACAAAAATAAGCTAAAAAAGATAATTATAAAGTCATGTGTGATGTTAGGTTGATGTAAGCCCACTTGGTTCGGGATCACATGATAAAATTACTATTCTTGGTAACTCAAGATTCAATATTACTAGTCTTAGGATAAATTAATAAACTAATGAATTTTATATTAAGGAAACCCCTCTCCCCTCCACTATAAAAACCACCCTTCACACCCCCATTTCCTCACACTTCTCAAGATCCAAGCCTTCCTTAAACACTGACCAAACATCCTCCCTATCCTCTATCACACTTTCAAGAGCTTATGGTCTCATAAAAAGTCCAATCCTAGATTTCTTAAGGAGAATCTCAAGAAAAGGATTTAAGAGGTAATTTCTCTCCCTCTTCTCCTTTAATTTCCTTTCAAATTCAAGTTCATTTCCTAATCTCTCACCACCTATCATCATCCAAATGGTATTGTAACTTCAGTAGTATACTTTTACTGGAATTTTATGATGTTAATGGTTTATTATATCATCCAACCTCCTTTCCCTCTTACTTTTATTTTATTAAAGAGAACGTTGTTTGTGAGGTGTTAATTTATCACCTTCAAGAACGACATGATTTCTTCTTCCATTTATACCTTAATATCTCTTCATGAAACCATTTTTATGGTTGAACCATAATATTTTATATGTATTATCTCCTATTTCAAGGTTTGTAACTAAATAATGACCATATTTCTAGTGATATAATAAAACAAGTTCATTATGATCGAAAAATCACTCAAATTAACCAAAATAGTATCTATTTAATTTTTATCTAATAATTCATCCACATGTTATATAATATAAATA
Organism: Viscum album; assembly: GCA_963277665.1. Classification (NCBI taxonomy): domain Eukaryota; kingdom Viridiplantae; phylum Streptophyta; class Magnoliopsida; order Santalales; family Viscaceae; genus Viscum; species Viscum album. Next base: position 1,274,878,296 of record OY728141.1, on the reverse strand, counting down.
ATTATAAGATCATTTTCAATCCTGTAATTTCATTAATAACATGTAATATTAGTTTTGGTTGTGTACCCATGTTCTACCCGAACATCAATTTAAGAATACAAGTGAACCACTCAAGATAACCAAAAAAACAAGCATTCTCGATCAATGTTTTAAAAGTATATAACTCATCCAAAGGCACATAAAATCACTTAATAAAACCATATTGAACCATATTAATTTAAAAAAGGTTCTGGATATCTAATTAATGAATATAATGTCAATATACTGGACATTAAAGGGAAGGAAGCATTCAGATACAAGGTAAGGGGAAGTTCTCAAACCCAACATTCATCCTTCGGGTTATCCCTCTTTCACTCCATTTTTGATATGGTTACTCTTTAATGGTCATTTTTTCTTCATTTTGTTTCCTTTTCTGGGATATACATGTTTGGCACTGGTTTTTATGTCAAACTAAATGTTTTCCGAAAGAACTCTTCTTTTAAGAACACCTATTTTACTTCTCACTCAAAGTCGATGGTTCATGTAACATGTATGGTATTCCATATTTCTTTTGGGAACCCAAAGCGTACGAATGTGTTATTATGAGATGAAACCCATTCCATTCCATGGGTTAGTTATTTACATTTTTTATATGTGTTCTATGTGGAAAGCATGATGATGATAATTTTATGATGTGACGGGTGCGCCTGGAATTATATAGCGCAATATGAATGATTCAATGTGACGGGTGCGCCCAGAATTATACAGTGCTACAATGAATTGGGTAAAGTGATGAATCTTATGATTAAATGTGTAATTATTTGTGAATAAGATGAATTATTGGTTCACAAGTATGTGTGGTAGTTAACAACTAAGGAATTATGTTTCATTTTTATGCATTGCCACATTTCATGTCTTATATTTATACTTCCTCTCATGTTCCTGATCTTTTTCCCATGTTATTATTATGATCACCCTATACTATTTTGTTCTTATCTATTCTCTTACTAGGATTCTAGCTCACCCCTTTTTATGGATATCCTCAGGTGTCTACATGTACTAAAGAGAGGAAAAGTTCCAATAAGAAGCTAGAGAAGAAGAAATTAAATAAATGTTTAGGATTGATGTTGTATTTTTTTTGTATGGTCCAAGTTTTCCCAAGACACTAAAACTTTGGATCCTCTTTGTGTAATACTATTATTGTGTTTATCTTTATAATGATTTAATAGTAATGTAATAAAATGTTGGGTCTCTATAGTTGGTATCAGTGGAAAGGTTTAGTTAATTTGGGAATTAGGATTAGTGAACCCTAAAGAAAATCTTGAGCACTCCCCGTGGATGGCGGTCTCTTTCACGGGGAAGACACACGGCTTCATCAAGGCTACCAGAGGCCTTCGGAAGGGGGACTCGCTTTCTCCAAGCCTCTTCATCCTAGCCTAGTATACTCTCAGCCATCTCATCAACCGTGGAATACGTCAAGGAGGAATCCTTCCTTATAGGAGAAAGCATAATATTTCATCGATCTCCCACATGATGTTCGCGGACGATACTATGATCTTCATCAATGGTGTGAAGAGTTCTATTCAGGCTATCATGAATGTTCTTGATGATTATTGTTTCTATAGCGGACAACTCATCATCAACTCAAAGTGCATCATCTTTATATCATGTAGGTGCTCCTCTAGGAGGGTCTCCTCCCTGTGTAGCCACCTGAACATGAAGCAGGGCTCCTTCCCAATGAAGTATTTGGGAATGCCAATTTCTTCAGGTAGGCTCTTCATTCGTGATTTTGATCACATTGTTTGCAGTATCATGATTCGCATTCTCAACTAGAAAAACCAGTTTCTCTCTTGATGGGGCCATACTTCCTTGGTCAACAGCGTTCTGTCTGCGATCCCCATTCATGCTCTGGCCTCTACAAATGTTCCACAGGAGGTGATTAACACTATCAAAAAGGTTCTATGAAGATTTTTTTGGGATGAAAAAACCGAAGGAAAGAGGCACTGGGCCACATGGGGAAGGCTGGAAAGACCCATTCACGACGGAGGGATCACTGTTAGGAGTCATAAGAGTACTCTCCATGGCATGAATGCCAAGATGGTGTGGGAAATATTGGAGGATCACTCACTCTGGGGGCATAACATTTCGCAAATCAGGGGGAACACCGCGGTGGATGGTTGCGGGGATGCATCACCCCTCTAGTCGATACTCTATCCTCTGGTCCAGACCCTACAACAAAGATCAAGGTGGATCATTGGCTCCAGTGATCTTCTTTTCTGGAAAAAGAACTGGGCAGGTTCCATCCTTTCCTTCCCAAGTTTTCTGGCTCCTCTGATCATGGTGAAGGAGGCGATACTTCATCCCAGACTCACCAAAACTGTTTTGAACGAGGACCAGCAAGCTCTGCTTGTGTTGATTGAAATCACGTCAGAACTAGATAGTTGTGTGTTTACTCCTTCATATTCTGGTGTTTTTCCACTAGTGATTTTAACAGGATCCTCTCCTTCTAGTACCACCACGATCAGTGGAATGAGAAGGTATGTTGCCATAAGATCCCCATGAAATTCAATTTCCTCATTTTTCACATCAGGAACCGAGCTCTTGCTACAGATGAGAACATCAGGAAACTGGGGATTAACATCTCCTTTGGGTGCCATTTTTGTAGAAACATGCGGGAGGAGATCTCTGAATATTTTTTCATCAAAGGACGATAGGCTCAGATAGTTTGGTCCTTCCTTGGAGGCAGCCTGGGTCCCGTCACTCGAGAGAAGAATGGCTCTCCATTCTAGGAGGTGTGGTACCACGACACGCTGGGATCAGAGTCAAAACAGTTGGCCCGAGCCGCTTTACTCAATGATGGTTGTTGGTGCTTGTGGCAATCTAGTAATCAGGCAAGTTTTGAAGTCACAACTCCTAAGGTAAGGTCCATTATTGAGAGGAACCATTTTATATTGACTGATATGGTTGCACTTTCAAAAGGATGGAAGGAGGCTCATAATTTCAATTTACTTTGGGGCAGTGCATCATTGGCTCACCCTCTCCCAGTCAGATTACAGGGTAAACGGCTGGTTTGGCATCCTCATGTCACATGCTACAAGTTAAACACAGATGGGTCCTTCTCATTGGGTGCGATAAAGGGAAGAGGTGTGGTTTGAGGTGTCAGGGGCAATGTGGTTTTGGCCTTCACTTCGTTCTATGGTTCTGGTTCTCCCTTCCTGGCCGAGGCTAAGGTTGTGCTCTCTGGGATCTCCCTCTACATTCAAGAGAATCTAATAATATGCCATGTGGAGACCGACTCCCGGATCCTTCATGATTCCCTGCATAGTAAAAGGTCTATTCCTTGGTCCATATCTTATGTGGTTAGGAAATGTCGAGCTCCCATTCGGCAGAATATCCAAGTGACTCACACATGGCGTGAGGGTAATAAGGTCATGGATTACATGGCTTCCTTAGCAGACCAAATCTCCATCAAAAAAATCCTTATCTCTATTAATTGTTTGAAACCAGAAGGTGTCAACTTGATCAGAGGGGATGCCCATGGTCTGCACTATTTTAGTCCTCCTTAATCCTAGGGTCGCCTTGTTGGCCCTTTCCTCTTTGAATAAAAAATCTGACTTGGATGGAAGTTATAACCTATTCTATTTTAGAAAATGATGGGAACCAGGAGAAATCAGGCCAACAACTCATGCGAGGGAAAATGCAACGATTGGCCGAATGACATCCCCAATGATTTTGGAGGTGGATTTTAAAACTTTATCGCAATTAATACCCAATTATCTCAGTTTATGAACAATAACAATTATAATGGGGAATGTCCTACTTCACCAAAGAGGGAGAAACTGGCTATCAAATGTTTTATGCAGCAATGACCACCAACGTTTTGTGGATCTTCTGATCTACTAGTTGTGGAACAATGGGTCAACTCCATGGAGAAGATATTTTATGTGCTTCGTTGTTATGAGATGGACAAGGTGACCCTAGCCATTTATCATCTAGATGGAGAAGCTGATCAATGGTGGGATTTGATTAAGAACACCAAGCCAAGGGAGGAAATTGAAGAGATGGAATGGGAAGACATTAAGATAATGTTTCTTAATAAGAATTTCCCACTAACTCTTCATATGAATATGGAGAGAGAATTCATAGAGCTCAACCAAAAAGAAGGAGAATCTGTCACATCATATGAAGCGAATTTCACAAGGCTTTCAAGGTACGCTTTGGGTTTTTTATCAACAATGATTGTAAAATTGATATATTATTTAGTGGATTAAAACCACACCTTCGAAATGATCTTGAAATTCAAGACTTTGGGAGTTATGAAGAAGTTGTTCGATTTTCCCACAAAGTGGAGATGGGTTTTGGAGAATGGTCCCATGGCTATGGGGATAAGAAACGAAAGATGGAGTTTCAAGCCGGTGGATCTAATGATAAAGGTTGGAAGAAAACTCAATGACCCACATGTCAAATATGTGGAAAGATGCACCATGAGAACTGCCTCAAAGGTATGGGGAAGTTCTTTAAGTGTGGTAAATAAGGACATTATGCTCAAGAGTGACGAAAAGACAAAAAAAGGAAGGAGAATGTATCTAATTAAAGGAGAGAACCACTCATGGTTCAATGGTACAACTATAGAAAGCTATGGAACTATGAAATCTAGTGCACTAAACCTCGAGCTCTTGAGGGTAATCAACATCAGTAGCCACCGAAGACAAAGGAACAAGGGATTTTATATGACATCACTACTGTAGAGGTGGAGCATGATAAGGAAGTCATACAAGGTACACTTCATATTCACTCAGGAATGAAAAAAGTCTTATTTGATTCTAGTTCTACAAATTCCTTTATATCTTGAAAGTTTTCTTGAACTATAGAATCGATGTCCTAAAACCTTGAAATAGATATATCTTTAAAAACACCAAGTGGTGAAATCATTGCAACCTAAGTGTTTGACTCTCCTCCTGTTGGCGTATGTGGGAAGATTATTCCCGCAAATCTTGTAATACTACCATTGGTATAATTCAATGCTATAATGGAAATGGATTGGCTCTTGCTATATAGAGCACATATCAACTATCGGGAAAAGGAAATATATTTTCATATTCCAAACCATCACATGCTCCTCCACAAATCCAAGGAAGATCATGAATCTCCTTTGAAAAATCCTTCAATGGTGTGGTTCTTGATTCCCTATGAAGATGCATACCTCACCCAAATTGTTGAGTTGAAGGAAAGTGTCAACCTTGAGGAAATGCCCATCATGAGGGAATACGATGATGTATTTCCTGAAGAGTTACCCAGAATTCCCCCGGATCGTGTGGTAGAGTTCTCAATTGAACTCATACCTGGAGCTACTCTTATCTTGAAGTGTCCCTATAGGATGGATCCTATAAAAATGGAGGATTTGAAGATGCAGCTGCAAGATAATCTTGACAAAGGGTTCATACGCCATAGTGCATCACCTTGGGGTGCACCAGTGCTCTTTGTGAAGAAGAATTATGGAACAATGCAGTTGTGTATCGATTATCAGGAACTCAACAAGATCACCATAAAGAAAAAGTATCCTCTCCCAAGTATTAATGACTTGTTTGACTAGTTAGGAGGAGCTCAATACTTATCAATGGAGGATCTTTGTTCTATATATCATCAGGTAAAGGTGAAGAAAGAAGATATTTAGAAGACTGCCTTCCGAACAAGGAATGGGCACTATGAGTTTTTGGTGATGCCCTTCGCACTTACTAAAGCCCCTGAAATCTTCATTGATTTGATGAATAGAGTCTTAAAAAATTACCTTGAAAAATTTGTGGTAGTGTTTATCAATGATATTCTAATCTACTCCAAGTGCAAGGAGGAATATGAAGAACATCAAAGACTTGTGTTGGTGACATTGAGAATGGATAAATTGTATACCATGTTCAGAAAGTGTGACTTTTGGAAGAAGCAGGTCACATTTTTGGGACGTGTGATCACAAATGATGGAGTATCTGAGGATCATTGAATGACAGTGGCGATTTAAGAAGGACCCAAGCCCTCTAGTGTCACAAAAATCCATAGTTTTCTTGGATTAGGTGGGTACTACCGAAGTTTTGTGATAAACTTCTCATGATTGTCAAACCCGCTAACTAAGCTAAAAAGGAAAGGGTTAAAGTTTGTTTGGATGGAAGAATGTGAGGGATGCTTAAAGGAGCTAAAGAGAAGGTTGATCACTGCACCTGTACTCACACTACCGAAAAGTGGAGAATGTTTTGTGATATACAGTGATGCTTCAAAAAAAGGCTTGGTTTGTGTACTCATGAAAAATGATAATGTGATAGCCTACGCCTCACGACAGTTGAAGATCCATGAGCAGAACTACCCGACACATGATCTAGAGCTAGCAGCCATGATTTTTACCTTAAAAATCTGGCGGCACTACCTTTATGGTGAGAAGTGTGACATATACACCGACCATAACAGCCTAAAGTATATATTCACACAAAAGGAGATCAACATAAATCAAAGGAGATGGTTAGAGCTAATCAATGATTACGATTGCTATATTCACAATCATCCTGAAAGGGCGAACAGGGTAAGTGATGCTCTAAATAGAAAAGAACCTGCTAGTCTATCCTTATTGCGGATTGAGATAGACCGTATATTCATGGATATGTAAAGAATGGATTTGGAAATCAGAAGGGTAGAGGATACATCCAACCTTTCCCAAATGGTTTCCCAACCATCCATACAGAATAAGATTAAGGAAGCACAAAGGGATGATGTGGAGATACAAAAAAATGGTGAATTCAGTAAAGGAAGGGAAGCGGCAGAAGTTCCATATCGATGATGATGTTGTTATTCGGTTTGGAACACGGTTTTGTGTTCCTTGATCACCTAGGATAAAGAAGGAGATATTGGATAATGAACATAGCTCAATATTCTCTATCCATCCTGGGAGTACCAAAATGTACCGTGATATCCGAGAACACTTCTGGTGGGATAACCTGAAGAGGGAGATGGTGGAACAAATATCAAGGTGCTTAGTATGTCAGAAATTTAAAGATGGGTGACAAAAGTCCAAAGGTATGATGCATACATTGCATATACCCATGTGGAAATGGGAAACTGTTACATTGGACTTTGTCACAGGTCTCCCGAAGACGTCAAATGGAAATAATGCGTTATGGGTTGTGGTTGATCGACTCACCAAGACTGCACATTTTATTTCTATTCGGGAAGACCTCTTTCTTGAACAACTTGCAAAGATATTTGTTATGGAAGTGGTGAGACTACACAGTGTTTAACACTCGATTGTCTCTGACAGTGATCCAAGCTTCACACCTAAATTCTGGAGGAGACTTCAACATGCTTTGTGTACTGAATTAAATTTCTGCATGCCCTATCACCCCCAAACTGATGGCCAGTATGAAAGGACTATTTAGACGCTTGAAAATATCCGAAAAGCCTGCTCTCTAGAATTCAATGGTGGATGGGATCAGCATCTCCCATTGGTTTAGTTCTCATACAACAACAACTTCCACTCGAGTATTCAGCTGGCTCCATATGAATCTCTTTATGGAAAGCGATGTAGAACTCCAACCTATTGGGATGAATTTGGAGAATAAAAATTACTTGAACCTGATCTTGTGGAAGAGAAGACAGAGAATGTTCAAGTCATCCAAAAACACATCAAACCTACTCTATGTCCGAAAAAGAGCTATGTTGACAAATATCAATGGGACTTGGAGTTAAATGTTGGAGATAAATTCTTCCTTCAAATATCTCCACGGAAGGGAGTCATGCGATTCGGGAATAAAGGGAAGCTAAGCCCAAGGTATATTGGCCCCATTGAAATCCTTGACTGCATAGGATCCGTGGCCTATCTCCTTGCACTTCCACCAGTTATGGCTCAAGGTCATGATGTCTTTCATGTATCACTACTGAGGAAGTACATACCAGACCCCTCACATGTACTAAACTCAGAGGTGGTGCAGCTGGAAGATGATCTCTCCTATGAGGATCACCCAGCAAAGATTCTAGATTGGAGAGATAAGGCTCTATGCAACAAGACATCCCATCCTATCAATGTGTTGTGGAGGAACCATAAGTTTGAGGAAGCAACTAATGAACCAGAAGAGGCAATGAAGGAGAAGTACCCTCACCTGTTTAGGTAATGTGAAATTCGATGGGCGAAATTTCATAAGGGGGGAAGAATGTAATGACCCAATGCTTTTCAATGGAAATTATCTTCTTATAATTATGTCATAAAATAACATGAAAACACAACATAATGAACTACTAAGTGATAAGTGACATTTAAACATAATTTTGTCACATCTATGTTTGGAATTATTAGAATCGGACATACACAGTTGTGTTCAAGATGATTTTTGGAGTCTAATAAAACAAAAATACTTTTTGGTGAATAGTGACCTTCCCTTATGAATGGTAGCATACCCTTATGAATAGTAATATGACCCTTATGAATATTAAATCATCCAACATACGAGTAACCTTACCCATGAATAATTAAATAAAACTTAGACATCTTAGAAAGTGACAATTTGACCTTTGTAAACATTTTGGTATTTTGTAAGTCCTAATTAATTAATTATAATTAAATAATTAATTTAAAAGAAAATATATTTTCTTAAAATGAGTTCATTAATTATCAAATCAATGTCTTAATGTTTTTAGATAATTTTATATGACCCTACGTAATTTTTGAAAGCACTATAAAATCTGTTTTAAATTTAAAAACTATTTTTTTAAGTAAATTATGATTTTAATTAAATACTAAATTAAAAATATTTAAGAAAAATATTTTTTTGAAAATGGATTTTATTATTGGATTTTACACTTTGAAAAATGGTTGTGGTAAATTTTTGGGATTTTTCAGCGATACATGAATAGTTGATGAATATAGAAATACTGTAATTAACAAAAATAAGCTAAATAAGCTAATTATAGAGTCATGCGTGATGTTCGACTGATGTAATCCCACTTGGTTCGGGATCACATGATATAATTACTATTATTGGTCACTAAAGACTCACTATTCTTGGTCTTCGGAGAAATTAATATGCTAATTAATTTTATATTAAGGAAACCCCTTTCCCCTCCACTATAAAAACCACCCTTCACACCCTCATATCCTCACACATCTCAAGATCCAAGCCTTCTATAAACTATGCCCAAAAATCCTCCATATCCCCTCTCTCATGTCCAAAAGCTATTGGTCTCATCAAAAGACCAATCCTAGCATCCTTAAGGAGAATCTCAATAGGAGGATTTAAGAGGAAATTTCTCTCCCTCTTCTCCTTTAACTTCCTTTCAAGTTCAAGTTCATTTCTTGATCTCTCACCACCTATCATCATCCAAATGGTATTGTAACTCCATTATTATTCATGTAATGTTATTTTATGATGCTAATGAGATATTATATCATCCAACCCCATTTCCCTCTTCCTTTTATATTATTAAAGAGAACGTTGTTCGTGAGGTGTTAATTTATCACCTTCAAGAACGACATGCTTTCTCCTTCCATTTCTACCTTCAAATCTGGTCATGAAACCATTTTTATGGTTGAAACAAAATATTTTATATGTATTATCTCCTATTTCATGTTCTGGAACTAACTTATTACCATATTTCTAGTGATATAATAAAACAAGTTCATTATGATCGAAAAATAACTCAAATCAACCCAAATAATCATCATTTAATTTTTATCTAATGATTCATCCTCATGGTATATAATATAACTCATTATAAGATAATTTTATATCCTGTATTTTCAATAATAACATGTAATATTATTTCTGGATGCATACCCATGTTCTACCCGAACTTCAATTTAAGAATACAAGTAAACCACTCAAGAAAACCATAAAAACAAACATTCACGAACAATGTTTTAAAAGTATATAACTCATCCAAAGGAGCATAAAATCACTTAATGAAACCATAATGAACCATATTAATGTACACAAGGTCCTATATGTGTAATTAATTAATATAATTCCATTATACAAGACATTAAAGAGAAGAAAGCATTCAGATACAAGGAATGGGGAAATCTCGAACCCAACTTTGATCCTTCTGGTTCTCCCTCTTTCACTCCATTTTTGATATGGTTACTCCATAATGTTCATTTTTTCTTCATTTACTTTCCATTTATGGGATATACATTTTTGTCACTGGTTTTTATGTCAAACAAAATGTTTTCCAAAAGAACTCTTCTTTTGAGAACACCCCTTTTACATCTCACTCAAAGTAGACGGTTCTTGTAACATGTATGTTATTCCCTCTTATTTTTGGGAACAGAAACATTATGAATGTGTTATTATTAGATGAAACACATTCCATTACATGGGTTAGTTATGTACATTTTATATAGGTTTTCTATGTGGAATGCATGATGATGAAAATGTTATGATGTGACGGGTGCACCCGTAATTATATAGTGCAATATGAATGTTTCAATGTGATGGGTGTGCCCAGAATTATACAGCACTCCAATGCATTAGGTAAAGTGGTGAATCTCATTAGTAAATTTTAAATTATGTGTGAACAAGATGCTAGATTGGTTCACAAGTATGTGTGGTAGTTATCCACTATGCATGATGTTTCATTTTTATGCATTACCACATTTCAAGTCTTATATTTATGCTTCCTCTCATGTTCATGATCTTTTTCCCATGTTACGATTATGATCACCCTATGCTACATTTTTCTTATATATTCTCTTACAGGGATTCTAGAAGACCCCTTTTAATGTATATCCTTAGGTGGCTACACGTACTAAGGAGAGGACAAGGGCCAATAAGAAGTTAGAGAAGAAGAAATTAACTAAATGTTTGTGCTTGATGTTGTATTCATTATGTATGGTCATAGTTTTCCCAAGACACTAAACCTTTGGATCCTCTATGTGTAATATTATTATTATTTTTATCTTTAAAATGATGTAATTGTAATGTAATGAAATGTTGGGTCGCTATACCGAGACCCTAAGGGTCTCACCAACTCCAACAAGGATAAACCACATTGTAAGAAATCAACGGATAGCCATTACTTAGGCATATTCCCATACATATACCTAAGTTATCAAATAACCCATCTCAATCAAAGGAAAACATGGGAGTCACTAACTCACCTCACATAGGTATTCAAATTTTGTAGAGAGAGAGAGATGATCATATGTAGCCACTGAATCATCTATGGTGCCGGAACCACACAGGATCCAGGGCCAGTGATTGGAATTGTCAGACCCACACAGGATCCAAGTACAGTAGACTAAGCTATCGGACCAACAAATAAACTAGGACAAACTATTTTGTCGGACCAACATAGGATCTAGGAACATAATTCTGAACTGTCGGACCAACACATGATCCAGGAACAGTCATCAGAACTATCGGACCAACACATGTTCCAGGAATAGTCAATAGTGCATAGCCAGCCACAATGTTTCCACAAAGGATGCTTGATTACTTGAGGGTATGCTCTTCAAGAAAATTGTCGATAAATCAACTACTACATAGTCCGAATTTTATGTATCCAAAAGATATGTCTTGGCATAAGAAACTCAATGTGACAGACAATGCATCAATTGGAGGCCCGGTCTGAGAGTTATTGGCATCTCTGTTCCAAGGGCCCAATTGGATTTGGTTCAATCCAACCTGACTGTAACCCAACTATTTCTAAACCTCATGTGGGGTATACCAAAAGAACCACCTTGATTCTATCTTTTTGTCTCTGTAGACGGTTCTTCAATCAGATACATGTATCCCATGCTATGGGCAAAAAGGGAAAATTATGTTAAACGGGTCTGGGTCCGGTCCAACCCCATCGGACTAACCTGGCCAGACCTATGTCCGGACGGGGTCCGACCTGACCTTCGGGTCAGACTCAGCCTGCAGGTCCCACCCATCCCACGGGTCCAGCCCGACCCGCGGGGGCGGCCCCGCCCACCGGGGCGGCCCGACCCACGCGTGGTCCAGCCTGTGCTGGGTCCGGCCCGTGCTGGGGCTGGCCTGGTGGCCCACAGGGGTCCACCCTAGCTGCGTCCTAGAGGAAGGTCGTGCCCCCTGGTTCGCGGACGGCTTATCTGTTTGGGCGGTTGGAACCGGCGCCAGGCTGGCGCCGCTGTATCACTCTGGACCCAGTGGGGTCCCGCTGTTTTTGGATGGCCGAGTGGCCATCCAACTCCTCGTGCAGTGCCGATTAGGCCACACCTATTCTAGAGAGCCAGTGGCTTGGGCTGATGGACCTCTTCACGGGCGGGCTGGAGCTGGCCACGGCAGCCCCACCGTGGCCAGGGGCCGCGACTTTCTGTCCACCGTGCGGCGCTGGTAGCGTCGTGCCTTCTCTGATGTCCCAGCGGCTCGAGCTACCGGATTCCTTCATGGATGGAATTCTTCTAGCATCCGCTCCACTTCCATGGTCCATCAGTCATGGGACACTCCTTCAGCGCCGCCGCCACCCCGCGGTGACGTTTGTGGCTCCATCCTTTGGTGAGTTTTCCATGGGTCACCGGACGAGCTCTGGTGTCCCGATTCTCATTCCGGAAGAATACACACACTCATTGGGACATTTCCATCGATACACGTTTTTTTATGATGAGAAATGCTCAAACTGGACTCATGTCATGTTGAGCGTCATAATTCATAAGAAAGGCAGAGGGGGTCAGGCCATGTTTGTTTGGCCCACGCCCTCCGTGTTAGGGTGATATCAAGTATATTCTTTTTCTAAACCATTATAGGAAACATAGAACCCGCAACAATATATCAAATCTAGAATCCACTCCCTTTTTTGGCCATTATTCATTCATTGACGGAGTTCCGAGAAGAAGACGAAGAGGATTGTCGTTCATCGCGTCCACAAAGCACTTCAAAACCCAAGTTGCGTCGGTGCGTGGATGACGTTCCACATTGGTAGATTTCCAGGGAAGAAGTCTAAGAAGGGTCATCATCACCATTTTTCATTCGAAGAACGCGTTCTTCTTTCTTCATTGGGAGGAGCGGTCTTCATTGGGAGAATTCTAATTCACCCATTCTCTCCACTCAAAATCTCCTCCTAGTGTGAAATTCCAAGCCAAAATAATATTAGATGTCTTATTATATTAGATGTTGGAAAAAATTAAAAATAAATGGAGAATTCAATTAAGAGGCTCCACCTAATTAATTCACATTTGTTGGCATGAATTAGTTATGGGTGATCAAGAGTCTCTCCCTCATTAACGAGGGAGAGTTGGGAGGTTATACCCTACTTCCATTAATCGGGGTCATGTGGTCCCCACCCCTTTTATTCAAATGGGAGGTCAAGGTCTCGGGTGGTCCCCACACCATAACCTCTCACGGGAGGTTATGTTCGGATGGCCCCCACCACCATAACCTCTCATGGGAGGTTAAGGTGTGGTGGTCCCACCTTCAACTTCCAGGATGAGGTTTCAACTACCAGTGGGTCCCACCTCCAAACACTTACGTGTCGGCTAAAATAAAATAAATTGTGACTCACTTTGTTTTTTTTGTTTTTTTTAAGAAAACAAAAAATATAACTTTTATTCCCAACCATCTTACGTCGAGGTGAGAGTCTTCTTAAGTGAATACCGGCACTGTGAGTTCAACGGTGCCCTCAGATTTCAGTTCCGAGCACCGGTTCAAAAGTTATAAAATCCGGCTCTTATGTTTTCTAAAGGTACTAGAACAAAACTTCAGAAATTGATTCCAGGAACACCGGTCCTCAAAATCACGCGCCGTCAATTTTCACAGACTCGTAAAAATACCATGTATTAAATAAAATACGACGATATTTCCGGGTCTTTACATTATCCCCACCTTAGGGCTTTACGTCCCCGTAAGCTACAACTCGAACTTAGGGAACAAATGGAGGTCTTGAGCATGCATCTGAGCCTCCCACTCCCATGTGCTCTCTTGGAGGTTCCCGTGATGCCAGCGAATGCACACCAGAGGTATCGACCATCTACGTAGGACCTACTCCTATCGATCCTTAATCTCCCTTGGGACCTTCGTAAAAGTCACCCAATTGTCGACATCCATATCTCCATTGTTGATGATATGAGAAGGTTAGTGCACATATCTCTTCAGCTGAGATACGTGGAATATGTCATGCACCAGTGCAACTAATGTGGAAGGGCTAAGTGGTAATCCACCTCACCTACATTGATGAGGACCTGAAAACATCTGATGAATCTCAGAGATAACTTATCGCCTCAGCCAAATCTCAGTAGTCCTCATCAGGGTGTAACCCATAGAAAGACATGGTCTCAATCCTCGAACTCTATAGGTCTCCATCTCCAGTCAGCATACGTCTTCTGCCTGCTCAGTACAGTCTTCATCTGCTCCTGGATAATCTACACCTTCACTGTGGTAGCCCATAACATCTCTAGTCCGACTAGTGATGACTCTCCTTGGTATGTCCCGCACAGTGGAGATCTGCAAGGTCGACCATACAAGGCCTAAAAAGGATCCATCGCAATGGTCGAGTGATATCTTCTCTTATATGAAAACTCCACCAAAGGTAAGTGATCCTCCCACCTGCGACCGAAGTCGAGGACACATGCACGGAGCATGTCCTTGAGGGTATGAATGGTCCTCTCAGTCTGACCATCCATCTGAGGAAGGAAGGCGTGCTCAGATGAAGCTACATCCCAAAAGCCTCCTGCAACCCCTTCCATAGTCAGGAAGTAAACTGTGTGTCATGATCGAAGACAATAGAAGAAGGTACTCTATGTATCCGCACAATCTCCTACAAGTAAAGGCATCCCAATATCTCTAATGAACCCTGCTCTCTGATCGGTAGGAAGTGGGCCTACTTGGTGAGTCGGTTGACGATCACCCAAATATTGGTGTGACCCCTAGATGTACGTGGAAGACCCTTCACGAAGTCCTTAGATATCCCATCCCACATCCACTCTGGGACCTCTAATGGCTGAACCAAGCCTTCTAGTACCTGGTGCTCCGCCATCGCTTGCTAAAAAGTGAGGTATCGAGAGACATACTCTGCTACCGCCTTCTTCATACCTAACGAGTAATACTGTCGTCTAAGGACTTGATACATCTTCGCCACTCCTGGATGTACCGCTAAAGGGGATGTGTGGAGCTCCCTCAACACTTCCTCCTGAAGTGACACTGATACCATATTTCATCCTATGAAGAGGATAACGTTATACCCACCTTCATGAAATCCATCAGTTGATTGCCATGTGGATATAGGAGCCTGTCATGTCTCGCAGTCAGCATCCCCATGTTGTTCTTCCTTGACTCACTGAGCGAGTGGGGGAGAGACTATAAGAGACAATAGAAAGGCTGCTCCGTCTTTATCCACAAAGAATATATCTAAGGCAGCTAGCTACTCTATCACCTCTCCTAGAATCCTTATACTAGATCTCCTGTTGAGCACATCAGCAACAATGTTCCCCTTCCAAGGAGTATAGACTATCTCGAATTCATAGTCCTCGAGGAACTCAAGCTGACTTCGTTGTCTCAGGTTCAGTTCTTTCTGAGAGAAGATATACCTGAGACTCTTGTGATCGGAGTACATGGTAAAATGGTCACCCATCAGATTGTGTCACCAAATCTTCATGGCGAAGACCACTGCTACTAAATCTAGGTCATGGGTAGCATAGTCATTCTCATGTTGTCTCAACTGCTGAGAACCATACGTGATCACTGCTCGCTCCACCATCAGGACACACCTGAGTCTGTTCATTGATGTGTCGTAGTATACTATGTACCCTACACCTTCCTATGGTTGTATCAAGATGGGGGCACTAGTCAGCCTCTGCCTCATCTCGTAGAAGCTCTGATGGCATGTCTACGACCACACAAAGGGTTGCCAGTTCTTCGTCAAGGCTGATATTGGTGATAAAACTCTGGAGAAGTCTTGTACGAACCTTCGGTAGTATCCAGACAAACCTAGGAAACTCCGCACCTCCTTCACACTCCTGGGTGGATCCTAAGCACGTACCGATTCAATCGTCTCTGGATCCACTGCAACTCCAGCATCCGAGATGACATGACTCAAGAAGTGAACCTCCCGAATCGAAAACTGGCACTTCGAGAGCAAATTATAAATCTGGTGCACTCAGAGTGTGTCCAGTACTACCCCCAAATTCTAGGCATGCTCCTCCTTAGTAGTCTAGTAGATAAGAATGTCATCGATGAAGACTACGACAAAGATATCAAGGTATTTCTAGAATATCCTATTCATGAGTCCCATAAACATTTTTGGAGCATTGGCTATGATGAAGATAATAACCAAGAACTCGTATAGGTCGTACCGACACCTGAAGTCTGTCTTCTGCACATCCTCATCTCTAAATCTTAGCCGGTGATAGTCTGATCTATGGTATAACATCAAGAAACATCGTGCTCCCTTTAGCTGATCAAAGAGTTCATCAATACTCAAGAGTGGGTACTTTTTAGTCACGGTCACCTCGTTCAGGAAATGGTAGTGGACTCAAAGACTCAAGCTCCCATCCACCTTCTTAGAGAATAGAATCAGGGCTTCCCATATACAAACACTGGGCTGGAAGAATCCATTCCCCTGTAAGTCCTCCAACTGTTCCCATAGCTCACGAAGTTCAGCGGGATCCAACCGATATATAGGAGTAGATATCGGTGCCGTCTTGGGGTATAGGTCAATGTAAAAGTCCACGACACTGTGATGAGGTAGACATGGGACATAATCAGGGAAAACAACCCTGTACTGGTCCACCACTACAGGATAGCTCAGACATTCCACATCAACTACTCTGAGGGTAGGGTAGGCCAACTGATGAGTGATCCGCTTCACCCTCCTCCGAGTAAGTCTATCTTGTGCTGTAAAGGATCCCTTCTATCCGGTGAAGGTGAACCTTGTCCCACCCATGCAGACACACCGCACTTTGTGCCTAACACAACCGATCTATGAATAGACTATATATAATCAGTCTATACACAAGATGACATAGTCAGGCCTCGACGCCACTACGAGGAGATCACAGCTGAAGCTCTCGCCTCCTATAGTAAGCTCACACTGCCAGCACCAGGGTGTAATCATTGTTTCTGCTCCTGTAGGAGTCTCTAGCCATAGTGATCAAGCAAACGGCTCTGTCAGAATCCCTGAGCTCCGAACCAGTGCAGTGGCAATGAAAGAGTGACTAGCACTAGTGGCTATAAGAACTATAGCTAAGGTGTAGTAGACAAAGATCATACCTCAAGTCATCTCCGAAGCGCCATGGTCGTATGCCACAGCTGCATGGAGCTGAGCACTATATTGTCCACCTACTCCCTAGGGTCAGGGTGGACCACCTAGTGGTGGTGGTGGTAACACCTCGAATTGTTGTCCACCACTAGCAAAATGGATAGCTCCTCTTTCACGTCCTCCTGCTCCCTACGGTCCACCTTGATCGAACCTCTACATCTACCTGGGAGGTCCCTCAACTCTCTGCTGATCATCAGTATGGTGGGTCGGATAGTCAAGAGCCATGTGACCCTACCCTCTATAAGAGTAAGATTTCCCTCTCTTGTCTTGACTGGCTTTGTCTCGTGTGCCCCGCACAATTGAACCTCTATCTTGAGGTCCTCCACCAGATGTCCTGGTCCTCTTGGACCTCTACAACATCTATCTACTACAAGCTGTAGAAGACTCTGCACTATGTCGACTAGTGATGGGTCTCTCTTCTGGTGACTACTTAGTAAGGAATCTCTCCACTAGGATAGATCTCTATAACACCCCATCCTGCATCGGGATGCTGAGGGAGATCATCGAAGCTCTGATCTCTCACCTTAGCCCATGTTCGAAGGTCTGGGCCCTGATGAATGGGTCCCACACCATATATGTGGAGTATCACAAGAGGTTGGTAAACCTTTCTGAGTACTGCGCCACCGTCATGCAACCCAGCTGTTGATGCAGTAGCTCTTGTATCTACACCGCACGTTTTGTGGCTGGGACAAACTCCACCGGAAATTGTCTCTCGATGTATGCCCAGAGATGTGTCGTCCCATCAAGAACTTAGAGCATCAGGCTCCACCATCTAACTAATGCTTCCTGTAGTAGGCTGGCATCAAGAATCACCATGAAGACTGCTAGTTTCCCTACAAGTTACATGATTCTCCTTACAGCCTCCAGACAATCCTCAGCAGCCTGCGGGATTGTCTCACCCCAGAACCTGGGTGACCACTGGCGCTGGAACTCGTGTAATGCACTCAAGAGGCATGCACTCTCTCCTGCTAGGGCTTGTGGTATCAGTGGCCCAATGGGTAGTGGTACCGCTGGAGCCTTAGCTGTAATAGGTCCCGACACTGAGGCCTCATCGCTCGGTGGGCTATCATCTCGTACAACTCTCGGAACCCTGGCTAGAAGTCTGCATGGAGGCATCCTGAAAAGAAATAGGTTATCCATGGTCAATAAGTTATACCTGGTGAGGTGACTCAAATAGATCACAAAAAAATCCTAAAACATACACACAATTAGTGTTTTCGTGCACTAAGTCAGAAATCAGAAGTCAGGGTCCTGGTGTATAGATACATCGGTTTCCGCACCAACACTGGACTCCCTGGACTAAAAACCACACTCAAAACACTTAACACTATTGCTTCATAGAAAATAAAGATCAGAGTCCTAAGTTCTATAGTATAACCAACCCTCCGAGACCAGTTTTTCACGACCCGTCCCTCGAGGTCCATGTCGTGACTACCCCAAGCCTGTCTTCCATAGGCCAGGGGCTGGGGACTAGAACCAAAGATGTAAAATCCAAAAATTGGGAAGGCATTGCATTTATAAACTGTAAACACATAAAATCAGAGTACAAAACTAAAAGAAAACACTAAGTAAAAACTGTATACAAAAGAGTGTTGAAATGTAAAGGGGCTATAAATACAAGCCCAATTGTAAAGTACAAGTATAACTGAAAAGGGACTAAACAGCTTAGAGATGAAGAGAATCTCCTGGAACGTCCACCACGGATCCTACCTAATGGGTACGTACAGATAGCCTCCTCACCACTCCTAGTTCATTAGTCTCCTCCGGGTACCGACTCGTCATGTGGTCCACCCTTAGGTACTGTACACGCCTCGTACACTCAGCATCGGTCAGCGCTGTCTGTCGTCTACATCCAACACAATAAGGTTTGGGCATAGCCCGTGTAGGGGTTGGTGTAAAAATACTTAGTAGGGACCCTGAGGCCCTCATGGCCTCACCAAATCCAACAGGGATAAACCACATAGTATTAAATCAATGGATAGCCAATACTTAGGTATATTCCCATACAAAACCTAAGTTATCAAGTAACCCATCTCAATCATGAGGAAAACACAGAAGTCACAGACTCAGCTCATAGAGGTATACCACTTTTGTAGAGAGATAGAGAGATGTTCAGGTGTAGCCACTGAATCATCTAAGATGTCGGAACCATAAAGGATCCAGGACCAGCTGTTAGAACTGTCGAACCCACATAGGATCCAGGTAGAGTACTCAGAGTTGTCGGACCAACACATGATCCATGACCAGGTATTTTTTTAGACCAACACCTGATCTAGGAATAGAAGTTAGAACTGTCGGACAATCACGTGATCTAGGAATAGTCATCAGAACTGTCTGAACAACAAATGATCCAGGAATAGTCAATAGTGCACAGCCAGCCACAGGGTTTCCACAAAGGATGCTTGATTCTGGAAGGGCCTGCTCCTCAAGATAAGTGACGATACATCAACTGCCATGAAGTCCCATGTTGATGTATCCAAAAGTTCAGTCTTTCCATAAGAAACTCAACGTGACAGATGCTGCATCAATTGGACACCCGGTCTGAGAGTTACTGGCATTTCCCTTCTGAGGGCCCGATTAGATTTATGGTCAGTCCAACCTGATCATACCCCAATTGTGTCCCAACCTCAAGTGGGGTATAGAAAAAGAAACTCATTGCTCAAAGTTTTTCTTCGTCGTAGATGGTTCATAAATCGGACACTCGTAGCCCATGTTAGGGGCGAAAAGGTGAAATTAGGTCAAATGAGTCTGGGTCTGGTCCTGCCTAGTCGGACCGACCAGGGTCCAAAATGGGGTCCCACCTGACCTGTGGGTCGGACCCAGTCCGCGGGCCCGACCCGGCCTGTGGGTCCGACTCGGCCCTAAGGGGCGGCCAGGCCAGCGCTGGCGGCCCGGCCCGCGCTGTGTCTGGCCCGGTGGCCCAGCGTCTCATGGGGTCCACCCAAGCCACGTCCAGGGGGAAGGTCATGCCCCTTGGTTTCAGAATGGCTTAGACATTCAGGCAGGTGGAACTGATGCCAGGCTGGAACTGGTGTGTCACATGGGACCCAGTGGGGTCCCACTATATCCAGCTGGTCGAGCGGCCAGCGGACTCCTCACGTGGCGCTGGTTGCACCGCGCCTCTTTCATTGACCCAGCAGCTCAGGCCGCCGGACCTCTTTTTAGTCGGGCTCGAGCCAACCGCTATTGCACCGCCACATCCAGGGGTCGGGGGCCTCCATCGTTCTACTGCGTGGCGCTGGATGTGCTGCATCTTCTCCAGCGTCCTAGCAGCATGGGTCACTGGCTTCCATCGCGGCTGGCCTTGCGCCGGCCGCCTCTGCACCGCTGCGGTCCATCAGTCCGGGGAAACTCCTCCAGTAGTGCAGTTGCACCGCCTCCGCCCCACGCCGACGTTTTTTTTCTCCATCTGTTGGCCAGTTTTCCACGGGTCACCAGACGAGATTCAGTGGCCTGATTCTCGTTCCAGAAGGAGCTGTGCACTTCTCGGGATGTCTCCTTCAATCCCCATTCATTGATAACGAGAAACTCTCATCCCAGACACATGCCGTGTTGAGCATCATAATTCATAAGAAAGTAAGAGGGGTTCGGGCCATGTTTTTTTCCCATGCCCTCCGCATTAGGGTGATATCAAGCAGCTTCATTTTCTAAACTATGACAGGAAACATAGAACCCGCAACAATATAATAAGTCTTGAATCCCCTACCTTTTGTTGGTCATTCATTGTTCGTTGACGAAGTTGTGGGAAGAAGACGAAGTGGATTGTCATTCATTGAGTCTGCCAAGCACTTCCAAACCCGAGTTGTGTCGGCTCGTGGATGACGTATCACGTCGGTAGGTGTCCGAGGTAGAAGTCGAAGAAGGGTTGTTTCCAGCGTTCTTCATTGGAAGAACACATTATTCGTTTTTCGTTGGGAGGAGAGTTCTTCTTTAGGAGAATTCTAATTCTCCCAAGATCTCCTCTCAAAAGCTCCTCCAAGTGTGAAATTCCATGCCAATATAATATTATATTTATTATTATTTTTTATGTTGGAAAAAATTCAAAATAAATAAAGAATTTAATTAAGAGGCTCCACCTAATTAATTCGCGTGTGTTGACATGAATTAATTAGGGGAGGTCAAGAGTCGCTTCCTCATTAATGAGGGAGAGTTGGGAGGTTATACCCTCATACCATTAATAGGGGTTGGGTGGTCCCCACCCCCATTCTTCAAATGGGAGTTCAAGGTCTCATGTAATTCTCATGTCGTAACCTCTCATGGGAGGTTATGTTCCGGAGGGCCCCACCACCATAACCTCTCATGGGAGGTTTAGGTGTGGTGGTCCCACAGTCAACTTCCAAGATGAGGTTTCAACTGACAGTTGCTCCCACCTCCAAATATTTACATGGCAGCTAAAATAAAATTAAGTGTATCTCACTTTATTTTATTATTTTTTTAAGAAACCCCAAAAATGAAATTTTATTCTCGATTGTCTGTCATCGAGCTGAATGTCTTCTTAAGCGAATATCAGTGTTGTGAGTTCAACGGTGCCCTTGTATTTCAGTTCTGATCACCAGTTCAAAAGTTATAAATTCTCACTCATACGTTTCCTGAACGTACCCAAACAAAACTTCATAAATTGATTCCGGGTACACCGGGCCTCGGAATCATGCATCGTCAATTTTAGCAGACTCGTAAAAATTCCAATTATAAATCAAAAATCACGGGATTTCTGTTTCCTTACATATGAACTAATTTTCATTCTATAAAAAATAAAATTTTGATGTGATGTGTGTGGAGCACTATGTTCATTATAAATTTCATTCTTTTAAATAAAATCTGTAATCATTAAATTTATGTTTTCAAAACTTTTATCTATTATAATTATTTTTACATAATACAAATGTTCAATTATAGAAGAGTACCTTGAACACATTTATTATTTTATAGACTATCATTACTAATTAAGAAATACAATTCATTTAATATGATATAATTCATCAATAGCTAAAATAAGGTACATTTATCAATTTTTTGATATCATTTCAATGTGTACACATATATGTGAATAAATAATCTCAATATGATGGTTTATATATATCAAAAATCTTTTATTTACTTCATTATAAATGATCACTTTCTAAAATATTGGACAAAACCAATATCCTCTTCATTTCAAATAAAGAACGCCATAAATACTCCCTCTCATTGTAATATTTTTATCATTTAAATAGTACATTTTACTTAAAAATCTATTTAATAACTAATTTTATTAGATATTTTTTTATAGCATGAACCCCATGAATCTCTAACATGAAATATATGTCCCATAGTTTATATATTTCTTGTTACACCTTTCCAGACATCAAATAAAAAACCATCACATTTTGAAAACTACTTTATTTCCTTCGTCCCAAAGATATGAAAAAGAAAATTGTTTAGGTTTTAGTCTGTCATTAAATAAATATATTGGGAATTAATTTTTTATATTCCAATGATAGAAAATATAATACCTTTCAGCTTGAGTGGCCAATCATTTCCATATTTCATTGTGCCTTGTTTATAGCATTTTCCATTTTTAACCATTTCAAGTATATTTTCTATCAATTTTCAATTTTTAGTCAAGGTAAAGATCTTTTTAATGAAGTACCATTATTCACCTTGGAGAAAATATTAATTCTAAATGAGTTCTTAGTGTTTATGAGGGTGTCTGGTGATTTTTTAATTCCAACAGCCTCATTTTTTGGTATCACAGCAGAGGCACACGTTTACTGCTAACTATTCCCCTCATGTCATTTGTCCTTATATGGGTGGTTCCTGACATGTTTGGGATGCACAATATTTGTCTAACTATTCATTTTACGTTATAAATGGAGTCATATGAGAATTAGGGTATGAAATTGTTGGAAAACTATGTGGAGAAACTTTTCGACTATTTTCTTGTTCAAAGAAAAGACCATTTTCCAATATATCATTATAACTAATCCTCCCATTTAGTATCTCTCCCACACATTGTGGGCACCCCTATCCTCCTCCCAATCAAAGACCCCTTATTCCTTCATGGCTTCCTTTGGAATATTTTCTCCATCTGGTATTCGATCGAGCTACTATTTGTTTAGTTGGATCCCTCATAATAAAACCTTCATTGATATTCCTTCATTCAATTGTGTATCTCTCTATCGTTGAATATATTTTGGTGAAAAATAATATTCCATATATATATGGTGATTCTATATTCCAAAATTTTCTTCTAACATAGACTAATCCAATTTCCTATAATAGATTATTATTCATCTATAGAAATAATGTAGGTTTTCTATGGTGTATTCCTGAATTTCTCAATATTTATAAATTATTTCATTATTTGGATTCTGGGCTCACAAAATATTTCTCTTTTAATTCATATTAATTAAAATACATCTTCTAAATTGAAAAACATTTCCCTTGAGAGTCCTTATGATTATTATTAGAGGTAGAGACATTTACGCTAACAACCCAATTAGTATGAGTTCAATGTTTCGACTATAGTGAACAACATTATGACAAGCTAGAACATCGAATTTGTGTGATTGACTTGTCCTTCATAATGGTATATCAAATTTTAATTAAAATATTTTAAAAAAAATTAAATTGTATGTTTATATGTAAATATATCATATGGCCTTGAAATTTTTTTATTTAATTTGATGTTGGTTTGATGTCCCTTTTCAACTTTTCACTTAGGATGAATGGTTACAAACAAAACCTAATTAATGATAAATCGAATTATAATTCTATCAAATTTTATGAAATGCGAATAAAAATTAAATTATTCTATGATCCTTATTTGATATAGAATATTTTCAACATTATACTATTTTTTTGGATTGAGCATGCCTTGGGTTACCAACAGATTTCTTTGATCTCTCAATGGAATGCAATTCCAATTCTTTGAGATGATATCTTGGGGATATACCAAACATGAAACTCATTATCTTTTTAAATACAAAAATTCCTCAACATTGTAGCGACAATTCAAAGGATTCATTATCTATATATTAGGATGAGATCGATGTACTACATGTGTTTAACATGATATCATAGGACATACAATGAATTTGAATATTCACTATGGTCCCCATTCATCCTTATCCTAGGATTTACACTACACTTGATCCATAGAAATCATTAAAGACAATTCAAATAGAATTCATTGGGTATACCCCATGGATTAGAAATCTACCTTATTATAACGATGCATGGTTATTTATTGTGATATTGAAAACCTATTTAAGGATAAGGAAACCTTGATTAATCATTGATCATTTTTAGTATAATTATATTTATTATTCCCTTCGTCACTTGTTTTATATTGTCCTTTCATAAAACTAAATAATTAAATAAACACATATGCAGAGGCATACAACATATGCTGAATCCTGTATGGTAGGTCAGGTGTTCCATGATGAACGTTAGATTAATGTGTGTTATACGTATTTCTTATTTTAATTTTATATACGCACATAATATTAAGGTTTATATTCAATGGTATTATTTTCACATTTACCATTATTTGTGGTCTACTTAGGTTATATTCCACCATATCAGGGTTGTTTCTGGTTCCTAGTTTGATTATTTGATTGCAGGCATGGATTAGAGGATCCATCCTGTTTTGGATACATGAATTAATGTATTAGGATGGGGTCTTGGAAGCAGATAACTAGGCTAGTGCTCAGGATTCATGGATAGTTTTTTTCATTCGATTATTTTTTATTTTCCTACTTCTATGCAGGATTATTCTTTTTGTAATCATGACATAATTAATGTATATTATAATAATTCATGTTGTGATATAATTTTTTGATAATGTTTTCGTGTTTTTTCTACATTATTATACAATATTGTGTATTTTATATTTTATTTATATATTTTTATTGGTGTATTCCACTCTTATTATGATGGTATAATATCACTATTATATCACCATAGACCCACATAGCTATTGGAATCCTTTGGAGTGTAGGGAGGCATGCTTGAGGCGATGTGCCCAACTTGTCTGACTAATGTTTCTCAGTGAAACTAGTATGAACATCACAAAGTGGTATAAGAGATTTATATTCAATGAAATTCAATTTTTAGATGGTATAAATAATAAAAGTATGTATCAAAATTTGGTAATGAGGGCATGAAAGGGATTAGCTAACCCACTTATAGGAGGAAAACCGAAATGACTAGGTTGGGATATTATGTTTTCAATATTGTTGTTAATATGGTATTGAATCCACATTTGGGTGACTCTCATGTTGTGTGAAGTTATTATTTTTGTGATATTGGATTACATTTTTTCCTTATCCTGTTATAGCGTGGAAGCATTTTTCATAAATCATTTTAGGAACCTTATATGAGTAGGTTTTCCTGAGTTATTTTATAAATGTATTTTTCCTTTCCTGACTAAAAAATATGATTTTTTTTTGCATTGTGTGATATTATTTTTTTGTTCCTTCAATTTCTACCTGACAAATGGGGTGTAATATTTGGTTGTTAAAGTGTACGAATAAACCTAAATGTTTCTTTCCTATATGTATTTATTATGAAATGTTAAATTACAAATTATAACATGATTGAGTTATGTAATAGAGTTTATATAGAGTGAAAAATTTGTTTATTTTCGGATTTATCTAATAAAACATCTTATACAAAAAATTATATTTTTCTACCGAATTTAAATGTGCAGACATATTTGAATGAATTGATAATTTAATTCTATAAAGAATTTAATTAATTATATTTGGAAGGGTACATTTGATAAATGGTATGATATGTAAATGTTAGAATTCATAAACAGATAATTTAAATATTTTTATTGTCAAATTGTGATTTCAATTGAAATTTAAATTGAGTTTTCCAATGTAACCTGAATATAACAATATTTACACGTGTACCCTGATATGAAATGAAGTACTTGACCCAAACCTGACCTTAGTAATGGGATGTATGAAGAATATCTTGGGATATATGTCAGTCTTATATGATGTCCATAACTAGATTTATGACAAGATAGAATATTTTTTTTATTTTAAAGAATGGAATTTATCAGTCTAATTTTCATATATGTGATTATATCATGTTATAATTCTATTTGAGTTATTTCCTTAGATTTTTTAGAGATATTCCACCTTGAATTCCATTAGTCATGATCCAGGAGTGTGGTGAAGACCATGTTGTGGTGGTGGTGGGACATGATCCCACAGTGTTACCTCTTGTATTCCAACAAGCGGATTCTCCTTTTATCCCGGATGTGGTTGATGATTAGAATTTACTATTGGTATTATTGCATCTTATATAGAATATGTAAGGATATCATTGGAAATTCTATACAATAGTATAATTGAGCAAACAGATTCCACAAAAAAATCCTCCAACATTTTCTATGGATGTAGTTCCTCAGGCAACTGAGCCATGGATGGAATCCATGCTACTGATTTCTGATAACCCTGATACACATCCCAAGTGGATAGTAAATCTTGAAACATAAATTCTTCATGATTTATTTTTTCATTGGTGGGTTTTTCTAAAATCAGATGATAAGCACTGGGGAATGACATGGGTGAAATTATATTCCATCTTCATTGACATATTCTTCTTGAAGATATTTATATCTGATAGGTCCATAGATTACAAGAAAATGAATAAGGGGAAAATGTTTTTAATGGACCACTAAACTATCATTAATTAGGTTGAACATTTTTTATTGACCCTTGTTGGAGGTGAGCTATCTAAGGTGAGGAACTTCAAGGATGGGAATGGCTTCATAATCTAATTTCAGGTAAAGGACTACATTTTATATATAATCTCAATAACTGTAAATAAATCCATTATCATTAAACCAAATTCATGTGAAGTCGATTGTACAAGGCATGGTGTATTAGTATAAAGATAGATTGGTCATTTCTCCAGTGTTCGAAAACATCATAATGTGTTTCCTATATAGGGAAGTGGCATCCATTTCATCTACACTAGTATTTCTATATTGTGTAATCATTGTGGGAGACAATGCCCCTTCAAACCTTGGTTCTATTAGAAACAAGTCTGGTGTGGGGCCTAAAACTGACATGTCCATCATTAATGATTTTCCCTTCCAATCTATTTATAGAGGGATGGGATCTACACTAGATCCACCATTGAATGAAGGACTAGATTCTCCCTATTAGGCTGGGTGTTAGGGTGGAACCGGTTAATTAGGATGAGGGTATGTTTGTGGTTGTGGTAAATAGACTTTGATTTTTTTTCATCTGAAAAGTGGACCCATAAAGGAAGTCTAACTATAGGTGAGGGACACAAATAAGTCTATTTGCATGTGTTACAGAAGATACACAAGGAGAAGAGCGTTGAGCCATCTACAATTTGTGGTACTATTCTACTATTATTACAATCATATATATTTTATTTGATATTGGTTCCACAATTGCATGTATTTCTATATCAATCATGGGAAGTATTGGTATTGAAATTTAGTACGTCAATATCATGATGAAACATAGTAATTTGTTTGGATTTTATTCAATGACTACACTACAATGAAAAGAATGACCCCTTTAGGTAGGCTTTTAGATATTCATATAGAACCCCTTAAACCTCCATATGAAGAGAATTTATGTCATTATTGTGATCGATTGGTTGGTCCGCAATCATTATAACACGGACCTATATAGTATTAAAATAACTTTTACATCACCAGAGGGAGGAAAATATCCTTACACGGTTTATTTTGATGTCCAGGAATATCATCATGGATAAGAGAATCATTATATTGGTGGAGTGACGAAATAGATGGAGAGACATTATATAATGTATCTGGGAATATAGATGTCTAATTTTCCTTCCACAGTATATTGTTTTAGGAATGTCATTCCTAAATATATTTCAATGTAACATCCTAAGAGATAGAGGTGGAGTTAATTACTAGTCTTTTTCAAAGAGCATCACCAGTATCAATTCCTTTATATAAGATGGAAACTATCAAGTTGCAGTAGCTTATGAGGTATCTAGAGGACTTTATATCTAAAATTATTATCTGACCCGATTCTCCACGTTGGGGACCCCCTGTATTTAACTAGAAAGCAATATGGGACCCATAAAAAATGATTGGGATACTAACAGTTGAACCTCCTTACATTTAAGAATCAATAGCCATTTCCTTGCATAAAGGATCTTTTCAACAAGCTCTAATGTGATACAGTGTTATCATAGATCGATCTAATTTAATGTTTTCATCTCATATGTGTTAGACCTTTAGAAATACCTCATAAAATATTTTTTTATAAGGTAATGTCTTTGTGAGTACTTTTTTGTGTCATTTGGTATTACCAACATTCCCTCCATTTTCATGGACTTGATGAATCAGTTTTGTCAACCCATTCTATGATTCGATTATTTATTCATGTATAAAATCTTAGTGTACACATAGACTCAAAATGTTCTTTCCAAACAGCTTGGTATCCTATTTTGTACACTAATAATGCATATCATGTATTCCAATTTTACCAAATTCAACTTCAAGATTGACATTTTTAACTTACAAGGTCATATTATATTATAATCTAGAGTATATATTATCATATTGAAGGATAGTTCCATATTTTCCTTGGAATATTCACAGAATAAAAAAATGTATTCAGTTTGATTGGGGTGGATAAATATTAAATGAATTTTATATAAGATATATACCATAATTCAAAACAACATCCTATAGGATTGAACACAAAGGGAACCATGTTTGTCTGGATGGATGTGGGCACAAAAGAATTTCAAAACATTAAGGGAAGACATAATCCAACCCGGATATTGATTTTATGAGATCCATTTAGAGTCCACATAGTTTTTTATGATTCATATGGAAATGGGACAGGTGAATCTATTATGCGAAAATATCATGTTGTTTCATACATATCTCTGTAGATGAGGCTTCCTAAGCATAACTACCAAATGAAAAATCCCTATCTAGTAGAATTTATACATTCCTTATATTATTGGAGACAGTATTTTTCAGGAGAAATATTTTTGGTGTGAAAATTCCAAAAAAGCCTCAAATATACCATCACATATTTTGAAATGGACCTCATACATCAGAGATTTGTCAAATACATCCAATCTGTCAATTTTGATCTAGCATATATGATTGGAAAGGGAATATTCATTTTTTTATACTCAATTCTAGATGATTGAGGAACAAGATATTCTGGATGCTAGTGATAAATAGAGGTTCATGGAAAATATTTTGAGATAATTTTGGGTTTTTATGAGAGTTATGAGCATCCATTTTTTATAGCCTTGGTGGATGCCTCGTCACTTTTTGATAGTGTGAAGTGGATGAAGTTCTTATATCTGAATTTCTTCTTCCAGAACGACATTATTTCAGGTATAGAACCATCGTCAGTTTGTTTTGTCGATGAATATGGCATCATTCATATACATTAGAATATCGGGGTGCCTTCTAACATAAGATATTAATTGATGTAAGAAACAAATGAATAAAAATTTTTAGTGAACTAAGGAATTTCCCAAATGTACTATGACTAGAACCACTATTATTGCAGGCCTTGGAGAAAATGTTGAAATGAGTTTTTTATTATTATTTTTATACTTTTTAGTAAGTGACGGCAGATCACCAACACCTTGATGTCATGTTGCAGCCATTACTAGTCCATGAATAGAAATTGGAGGATGTACCAATGTATTTTTGGAATATTTACTAAGATCCACTCAAGTTTTTGGTGTAGTATGGATGATCATCTATAGGCTCACAATGGTCACTCCTTTAATACATATTAGATATTACTTCTTAGTATTTGCTCTTGAGAGACTATATGTCCCTAATATTGTATACCAAAATAAGATCCCTTGTATAGTATTTTATGATATGGATTCTCATTTCACTTTGAAGATATGGTAAGGGTTGTAGAAAAAACTCAGAACATGTGTAGTTTTGAGTACATCTTAGCCCACTTAGACCAGTAAAAATCGTAATAGACAATAAATGTTCAATAGGACATGGTTTATGAATGTGTTCATGAATTTAGAGGTTCTTCGGATGAAACTTTCCTGATATTAATGGTCTATTACATTAATATTTATCATGAGACAACACAGAATCCTTCTTATGATCATTTATATGGTAGGAATTCCAAATCCCCTTTGTGCAGGTCGAGGATAGAGAGGAAGCACTACAAGGTCCTCATCTCATCTAGGAGGCTTCAGAGTTTGAACATCTTATCAAGAATTTCATGATTAATGATCAATGTAGATAGAAATTTTATGTCTGACTCTACTAATGGCCAATAGTTTTTTATATTATTTATAACTTTTTCTTGTGCATTTCACCTGGACTAATGAATGAACGGACACATAGGTTAGGAAAGAATCATCCTTTGTTCGGTGGACCTTTTAGGAAATTCATGCGAGCCATGATGATAGATTATCAAATATATCTTCCATAGTGTTATTATACCATGAGTTTTTTATTCTATATATCACATAGTCAGGGATATATACCTACCCCCTCATTTTTTTGATCATAAGGATGAATAATTATAGTTTGATGTATATTTTGAGGAGTATCAAAACAATTTAATGATATGATCATGAATTCTCTCTAAGGATTGTATATTCTTTTAGTATGGATTCTATGGTGGAATTTACAAGAATAGGAAGATACCTAGGAGAGGTAGAATTATGTTCATACATTTTGGATGGATCTACTATTAGGTGAGATTTTACCACCCATGGAAGGGAAACTCATGGATGAGTTATTAATGGGGAATTCTATCAGAACATAGATTTCCATCAATATATAGAACAATATTATTAATTTTTAATTATATATCAGACACATAATATGATTTCCTATTGATTTAAAAAAAGATATGAGGGAGTTTGAGTATTTTTAAGAGCTCATTTCCAAATTTTTTTGAAAGCACATATGAGGTTAATGGTTAGTGCATGATTTGTGCTAACCATGCACCTCATACTGTGTATCCCTATAAGTGTTCCAAACAATTTGTAAAAACTATACATGGGGTTTTACCCATGTTGGGATTATGTAAAGGGTGAACATGGTATTATCATGGTTTGTTTAACCCTACATTGCAGGCCGTGTGGGGTGTGTCCCCTATATAGTAGGGTCCACACAGTTGGCACACAGTTTGGACAAACAATGGACAGACCTTGCTAGTCTTTAAATCTGGATTGAAAATAATATTTTAAGTATATCTCATTATAAATAAACCTCCCTTATATTTTATCTCCCATTTAGAATAACATCCCCTCTAAACATTCCATTTGATACTCCCTATTTCCTTCAAGAAATGAATTGAAATACATTCTTCATTTGTAGTTCTATTTAGCCATTGTTCATCTCATTGGACTCCTATCAGTAAGTTATTTGTTTATATTACTTTATTACATACTTAATTTGGACATAATTGGTGATATTTTACTTGAATATCATATGCCATTTTTTCCGTGTCTTTGTCAGTTCTTCCATTTTATACCAATGTAGACTAAACCAATGACCGACGTTGGATGAGTATTACTATACCCAAATAATGTAGGAGGAATATAAATTGTTATATATATACCATACATTTATAAATTTTTCCCATTGTGTTATAATTTTCTATATCAAGAGTATCTTGAGATGATCAGATGCATTAAATAGAGTTGTCTAAATTAAACATAAAAGCCCCAGTGAGACATTTTGATTATTGTGGGTCATTGATAACTCAATAACAACAAACTAAATATTGATTGTTCCTTATTATTCCTTTAGTTTCCACCATTTTTACTACATAGAAAATAAATTTAGTGTGATTGATAAGAACTATATTAAGCTAATACCATTGTTTATGTAAATTAATTATAAATCATTAATTGACTCATATGTAAATAATTATTTTACTTGGCCATGATAAATTTTAATTGAATTATAATTTATCTTCATGTCCTTATTTGACCTTGTCACTTAGGATGAAAGGTAATTGATCTTATTTATTGGTAAATGGAATGATTATTCCATATTCTATTATTACATATGAATATATATGAAATGTATATACAATTCCTATTTTATATAAACATTTTTCACCATTATAGGAATTGTTTGACTTGTGCATATGTTGGATTCCCAAGAGAATGACTTGAGAAAATATAGGATGTTGTTCGTATACATTGAGCTAGTTCTTATTGAAGAAACCCACCATAGAAATTACACCTTTCATTATTAGGATAATTCCATAGTATTATACAGACGATTCATGTAAATTTTTTTCAGAATATTAGAATTCTTTGGATGCATTCCTTGTACTCAACATGAAGTCATATGGAATGTGAAACCTTGTATATTTCTCCTTGGTATCCTATCATGATTAGAAAACCATTTACCATAAACAAGATCCATGGAATAAATTATAGATATTTACAATAAAATGAATTTTGTATACCCCTTATATTACACTTATCCCTTATTACTGGGATTCATGGTTGTGTACCGTGAGCTAGCCTGGACTCTTAAGGTAATGGAATCAATTATTACTCTTGGATCCTTTTTAAGTAATATTAACATTATTATTCACATGGTCAATTTTATTATCTAATCTAATATTAGGAATAAATAATTAAATGAATACATGTTTAGAGACACCTATCCAAGGAGAAAAAATGTATAGTCGTCCAACTGTTCCACACGAAACCAAAGCTCATCATGGGTAATAATTATTTCGTAATTTAAATTGATATACATACACACTCTTACATTTTATATTCACCTACTTTATTTTTTTGGACACCATTGGAAATGGCCTACTAATTCTATCTCATATCATATCTTGGAAACAGTTGGTTCCTAGTATGATTATATTATTTCTGGTGTTGGTAAAGGGATGCTTCATGTTACAGATGCCTGAATTCTTGAATTAGGATGGTATCATGGTATCCAATGACTGGGGATGTGATTTGGATTCTTTGATAGTTTTGGGATATTTTGATTGTTTGTAATATACCTGTGACAACATATGATAAATTTTTAAAAAAAATTATATCATTATTATATGTGTTACTATTTAATCTTGAAAGATAATTTTTTTCATATATATTTTTTCATGATTCATTTTCTTTTCAATATTTATTTATACTTTTCTGTATTTATTTATTTGTTATGGTTGTGTTCCTATCTAATTATGTGGTCCTATTCTACCTAATATTCCACCATAGACCTCTACTCCAAGTCGACAGGCTTTAGTGTGTGGAGAAGCATGAATGAGATCATGTTTCCAAATAGTTTTTTAATGATACTAGGTTTGGCTGAGATGGGATATCACATGGTCCTGTATAATGACTAGATGTTATAAAATATCCATGGGTTTTCTTGTATTTTGTAATTCGTAGTTTTTAAAACAATTATTTATTTATATTTTCCATTTTCGTCATTCACATGAGTCTCTTCAATGTTTTCATTTTAATGTTTTTTACTTGTTAACATTAAAATAAATACATTTTCATGGTGTTGGGCCAAATAAAAATTTTCATATATAATTTCTAATGGTTTAAATATACTTTTAGTTTTCAAAAATTAATGTTGTGCTTGACCTCATAGAGTGAGATGAATCCCCCTAAAAATTCCAATAGTAGCTCTGATATTCATTGTAGTGATGAAAATTGAACCATCGAATGTTTTACCATTACATTACCATAAGTATACATAGTAATCACATTTTCCTTAGTAACCAACTTGATTTCAAGAAGTGTGGATCTATTATACTTAATCATTGTAACCATCAACCTACTCTCTTTGTTGTAATCAAAAAAATTATTGACTCCTTTTATATTATTATAATTATTATAATGGTTAACATATTCTATTGATTCTTCTATTTAATTAATTATTTCATGAAACTATGATTTCTCAATTTATTTAAACCGATTTTACTCCAGATATATTTTCTACATATATCGCCCCCTTCACTAGATTATTCTAAACATTTTCTACATTATTTTTTTACCTTTTATGATGATATTTATTTCCCATTATGAGGTTATCAATTCATAAATATTTGGCCACCTTATAAAACCTTATTTTGGATGTTTTTTATTCCCTACTTATCTTCTATAGGTTTATATTTTTTCAACAACAAATTATTTATAATTGACCATGATAATTTAATCATGATTTTTCTATTCATCCAAGAACATATTTAATCATCAAAAATTCATATCAATCTAAATTTTATATAATATAAGGATTATTAATTATTCATGGATATATATTCTTTCCTAAAATTGTTATTTAATTTTCAATGATCAATTATGTTTTAAATTTACTACGTCAAATTTTTTTTATGTTTAAAACCTATAATGATTCCTCTTATTCCACTTAATTTTTTATTCATACAATATATAGAAAATTATCATCATTTAGGTATCTTGTAAGAAACTACATATAACCATCATCACATAATTTTTATTATTCCACTTCACTTTATCAAACTTTATAAGGTTTAGATAAAAAAATTCAATGTTTATAAATAATTATTTTTTAGATCTATTCTATTTTTATAGAAATTTAATTTATCGGTTTCCTTATTTAGATATATTCTTTATATTCTATCTTAATCAACACTGTTGTACTATCCTATATTTAGGTAAACATTTTCATGAAATTTTAATGCCTTTGTAGTTAATGAACATAAATGGTAGCATTTCATTTTACATCCCTTTACCACTACTATCCTTTCTAGAAATAAAATAAATGGATTCTATTAACTTTTTACTCAAATAAAATTTATTTTCACATTAATTAACTTGATCTTCAAGAAGATTCATCAAAATTCCATTAATATATAATTTGAATGATACTTCCCAGTATAATATATATATTTTCAATAGAATGTGTACATTGCATTTCACCATTGATGACATGATAGTAATAATAATCTGGATATTGAGTTTCAAGATCAATAACACTATATATGAAACAATTGTGAAAAATATAACAAGAAGTATTAAAATAAAATTTTCAATAATATTATAATCTTTTATTATCCAATAAAAATAGCATAGGTTAAAATTAATGTACTTAAAACTTTTAAAAACACACCTACAAGTTCATCACCAAAAATTTAATGATCATTATAGATCAATATATAAATCTATATTATGGTTTTATTTACATTCATATTTAATTTAAAAATATTTTACAAATTTTACTAGTTTTTTAGCTACTCCAATTCATTTAACCCTCAGAAGTACACTTTGAGAGAGAGGAAAAAATATGCCATTTATTTCCCTCCTATCATTCTCTAACATCTTCTTGTCATCAGTTATTAATGGAGTACCCCCAGATATAATATTGAAACCATATTTAACATCTTGAATTACATTATATACAATTAATAATAGATATGGAATCATTATTGAATTTCATATATTGTAGTTATTCTAATTTTTAATCGAAATCCAAAATTTGTTAACAATGTTAAAACAATCTATGGAATCAATTATTATATTCAATCACTAACCATAAATGGTTCAACAATGTGAAAGTTATTTCATACAAATTTAAAATACTTATTATGAATCATTTAATCACAGAGATAGTGGTTGACTTAGTGGTATTCATTATTTTATGTTTTACTCTTCAAAAAAAGCAATTACCTCCTATTTGTGAGAGTTGTATTTTAAAAAAAAATACAATCACAACCAAATGAATTACATAATTTACAAGGATTAATACTCAATATGAGGATCTAGTCCATGAAATGTTTTATAAATAATCTAAACAAAATATTTATTGTAGAAAAGGTTTTTTGGTTTATAGTGTGTAGGGAATATCCATATCATTAATATCTGAAACACCCAAATATTTTTATGAAAAAATTATTATTAAATAATTTTATTTATTATATATATTGGGATACATGAAAAATTGAGTTTAAATAAAAATAAATATAATATTAAAAAATTATTATTTAAAATGATATTTATTACCAACCCATTATATTCGTTGTTATGAATATGACTATGTAATTATGTATTATCATTTTTATGTATTTTAAATATTAATTCATTGGTTATCAATTGATTATAAATGACAATGAAAATCAATTTAATGAAAATGAAATACTTTTATGGAAAAATATTTTTATGTTGTAATGTATATTTATATTAATAAATTAAATAAATAACTTTTTTGGATTTTCTATAATTGAATGTATATATTATTTAATTAATAAAATGTTATAAAAATTTAAATAAATGTATCTACTCATATGATAATAATACACCAAATTTTGAAATTAAAATGTATTTTTTCATTTAATTAGTTTTTCCTCCATTTAAATAACAATGATTAAATAAAATATATTACATTATTAATTAATTAATTAGATAAAATTAATTAAGTATTTAAAACTATGAGGTTTGAATTTCATAAATAGGTCACTTATATTTTTTTCAGTATATATAGTAACTGGGGTAAAATGTATCATTTCAGTAAATGGTAAATTGTGTTATTGTAGATTAAAAATAAAAAATACAAGAATAATTACACTTCCAAATTTTTATTTTCTGATTTTAATTCGACCATTATCACCGTAGGATTAAAACAGAGTTGTTTAATATAAGAAATTCTATTAACATGACTTATTTATTATTTAAATGAATGAATGTTACAAAATGTCACTCCCTTTGTGTTCAATTTCCTTAATGTGTTCACATAATTATAAAATAATATTATGAGGGAATAGAGTTCTTTATTTTTATCTTAGAAAAATATATTTTCTGATATAAATTTATTTATAATTTTTAGTAATTATTTAAAACCCAAAATTTCTAATGAAACACTGATGTTGTATCTCCCCATTTAATAAAAAAATATTAATATTTATTTTAAAATATTAAAGGTGGAACAATATGAATTATTTAATATAAATAAAGAATTTTATAATTTGATAATACTTATTATTGATGTTTTAATGAATTACATTCAAATGCATGAATTTTCATGATAGTTATAATGTAAAAATAAATTAATATTGTCAAAATTGACGGTAATTATATTTCATCAAAATGATATTTTATTAAGTAATTCAAAATTCATAAAAAACAAAATATATGATAATTTGAATATAATAGAGTCTAAAATTTCTGTAATTCAAAATCTGTAGGTCAATTTTCACTAAATATGTATATATTATTCCCTATTAATATTGAAATTATGTTACCATAGTTAAAATTGAGAATTTTTCACGAAGTGTTAAACAAAAATATAATTATTAAAATGATATCAAAACCTATATATTTATTATGGTTTTTGAAATTATAATCTTATTCAATATTATCATCACTTCAAGGGATATTTTGGGTTTATCTGAGATTTATTTATTATAATTTATTCCTTTAAGAAATTTCAATGTTGAACCTCTCATTAATTTTAAATTGGAACCTTCTCCCTCATTTTTTCACACTGCATTGAGTAATATGTCATGAAAAAGCTATTAATTTCTCTTATCAGCTTCCATATACACACTATATAGGTTCTTTTATACCCAAAAAGTCCAACCCAAGATCCCTTTATAGGAAATATAAAGGATTCATTTCTAGGACCTGGTAATCTCTCTAACTGATCATTCTTTTGTAATCTTCATTACATCAAATAAATATGATTTACAAATAATAATATATTAAAATTAAGTTACCAAAATATACAATATTATTATTATTATAATTATTATTATAATTAACAAACCCTTATAGACCTGGATTACCATCAAATGAAATGTGAATGTATAGGTTGGGAAAATTTATGGCTTACTCCCTCCACATAGTGAAACAATCCAACATTCATAACCATGAATTTTGAATGTGTATTATAGTGGGTTTAATTTTATATGACATTAATGAAAAAATTATATTTCATGAATAATAATATCATGTCTAAATTTTTTCCATCAAATCCATTAAGATAAGATAATATCATTTATTTGTATGCATGGACTACCACCTGCACGAAGCAATGTGATTTATTTTTCATTTGTATTTCACATGGTTTTAATTTAGGTCTAATTTGATGAATATATATTATATATATGATATAATAATGATCTTTTTATGGTGAATTATAATTTACATATCTTTCCCTCCATACGTTGATAAACTAAATTAGTGTTCATGAAAATGTTGGGCCTACCATCTCCCAGAAAGGTGTGATTCATTTTTATTTCTTTATCATTTATGGATGAATATAAATTCATATATAATTAACATATTTTTTATTTTTATAACGTTACAAATTCTAGATATAATTGAACCAAGAAAAATGTGCACATATCGGAACTACTGAATTGATATTCTCATAGTTAACAAATCAGGTAAAAACCAAATATATCTATTTTAAAAAGAAATTAATGAAAGAAGAAGGTGTTTCAATTATATAAAGTAACTATATATGATATTAAAACTATGAACAATAATATGTTATAGAATAATAGTAAATTGAAATTTATTATACAATAGTTTTGAATGCATCCGAAGTAAGGATACCTTGGTGTTGGGTATCATAAAATAATCTCATCATCATTCAGGATTTTTTATGTTTATGTCTCGGATGCAAAATATTTTTTCTCCATGTAAATGTTTTAAAAAAAATTATATTTTTTTAATAATTATCTAATGATTTCTTATGTCAGTTTTACCCATGTTTTACTATTAATTTTTTTTTGAAATGATTATTTTTCCATTTTCCAAATGAGGTACCCTATGTATTTTTTTAACCAATATAGAAGGAATTTATTTTTTAACTTATATAGAATAAAAATATTTTCCCACCATAATTACAAAATTTTCATAAAATCCTCTATTAAAATTTTAAACGGTTATTTTGAAACAATATATTTTCTTTTATAATTGAATATATTTTTAAAAAGTATTGATTTTGATATGGAAAGGAAACATTTCTAAATAAGTATTCCAACTGATATTTAAAAATAATTTTTCTTCCAAGATGAAATTATTTTATGTTACATATTATCTAATGGGGATATGATCCAAGGATGCTATTATTATTCATTCTGTAAATAGGTTACATTTTTGTGAAAATGGTGATTTTTTAAACCCATTTAATTTATATAGTTTATTTTATGTAGAAATTTTATGAAACCCATTATTTTTCCATGGGTTTTTCTATTCTAAAATGTTAATTAAACCTATTTTTCATGGGGTTAGTTATAATTAATTTGTTATGATCATGTGGAACACATTTGTATTATTTTCATATTTTTATGTGTAGGATATATATCTCCCTCTAATATATTGGGTAAAGATTGATATCTAATGAGATAAATAATAATGGGATGTAGAGTAAAACCAGTTTTATAAGGTACTTTGTATACAATTATGTTTTATTGAGTGAACTAGTTCCGCTGTGATTTCATGAAAATGAGACTCAACTTCTATAGAAATTATTTTCATTTATTATGTGTAATCCAATAATTCATATCATATTCCAATACATTGATCTCATGGTTCTGGTTAGTTGACTATATTATTATTCATGTATTAGAAACAACTATGATTTATTCCATGTCTTCAGATTATGATCACTAATATATAGGTTATAGTTTTCAAGTTACAAAACTTGTTAATATTACCTTATTCTAATTTTATTCTAAAATGATCATTGATATCTCTACAGTTTACTCAAATTAAGAATCACAGCTCCAAATTTTATAGTGTTCCATTTTCCCGGGTTATGAATATAGGTATAAAGTATGACATGTTTAATAAAAGTGATAGGTATTCTCAAATAACTGGGATATGATGTTGATGTTTTATTAACCAGTTCTTTATATTTCAATCATTTTAATGATACAAGACTCTGACAATTAAATACTGGATTGAAATTTTATATAATAAATATTTATCAATTCAAATTTAATATATATTTATATTAACTTTCTGTCAATATAGTTTGTATCTGAGAAAGTATCAGTTAATCAATGGAGACTAATATGAGAAAAAATTAGTGAGATCCGAAAGTATATTTCTTAAGATATGTTAATGTATTGGATAGAATCTAGAAGGTTTTATAATAATAATAGAATACATGAGTTAAATTTATCATATCATAGAAGAGTATTCCATGATTTAAAATACATATAAATGATGTTAAAAGATTATATGGGATCTCACCATGCTTATTGTGACTGACAATTTGATTATTGGTTTTATTCAATGGTTGTAACCCAAAAGAGTCATGTTAGTGTTTAATTTGATTGACTATGTAGTGAATATACTCTTAATTAACTAGATATTATGGAAGCTAGATTAATAATTCCTCATGGAATGATCAAACAACATTCTAAAGCAATGACTCACGATGATCTTCCAATGATGAAAATATGGAACAATGTCATGTTTAGTCTTACGTGAGGTATTTACCATCTTATTTTAGAGGGAGTTCTGATCAACTAGTGGTTGAGAAATGAATCATCAGCATTGATGATATATACCCTATTATCTGGTGATTGGATCATGAAAATATTATTTTTTAATTTTAGCATTTTGTACATGAAGCATATCAGTGGTGGAAACTTTTCAATAAAAAATTAACATGATGAAAATAAAACTTTATTCTGTGATATATTTAAAGGTTTATTTTTTTGACAAGTACATTACTCAATAAACATTATATGTAAATGGTGAAATAGTTCTTTTAGTTAATGTATAAGGACGATGAATCTGCTAGAACCTGTAGGGATACATTCTCACAACATGAGAGATATGATTTTGGTATTATCATTAAAACGTAATTTAATGATGAATAATTATTAAGTGACTTAAAACCATTTTTCATAAGCATGATATCTATAAGGGATTTTAGTAGCAATGAAGAATTTTTTTGATGTTTTTTGAAGGTGGAAATGTAGATTATAGTAACCCATTAATCTCATGTTCTTAATAAGAAAAAAATGGGCTTCAAAGGAAATTTTATAAACCATAATGATAAGAATATTACATTTTCTTTATGGTCAAAACGAGGAAGGTTGCATGGGGGAAATTTTTCAATGGGATATGACAAAGGATTAAGTGTGAAACATGATGTAATCGGGAATTAGATAAAACATTTTATGGAATGATGTTACGTAATGATTATAATTGAGTTAAAACTGAAAAAAGAACCACCATCACTCCAGTGTTATAAATTCAATACATATAGAAATTATGATTACCAGTGTCCAAATATGATGGCTCATGAATTTGATTGACATTAACAAGTTCTTAATCCCATAGAAAAAGGGAAGTCTCCTACGATCAGAATTTTTTCATGGTGTATGAAAATGATGTCGTGAAATGTAGTATTATTATCCACTATATATCTGGTAATGTTTTATTTAATTATTAATCTAAACAAATCATTCAGATATAATAAAATTTTCAGTGACTAAAAAATACCTGCTTAATAATAAGATTCTAGGTTTGTAGACAAAACCCTTAATTGCATGTTGGGGACATCCCAAGACTTTGAATCGTATCCAATTGGGGTTTTTGAGAATTAGATTCTGTAAAATCTGGTTTTTCTACCATTAGTTCAATTCAATGTATTTTTTTAAATGGTTTGGATTTATTTACATAAATCCTATATCAGTTTCCATAGAATAGAATATTCATTTGATATTGTGAACCAACTTATCATGGCTTATCCGTATGGTGAATAATATTTCAACATCCAGTGGAAATTACATAAATTATTTGGTTTATTATTCCTAATTAATAGAGTTGATTATTTTAGATGGATGGGAAAAAACTCAACATCAAATATTTGCCTATTTTTTGAGTCTATTGATGTCTTTCTAGAAGAGTATCTTGGTATTCTACATAATTACTAATTTGATAATTCAATAGAATCCATACATGGTGCTACAACTATTTCCAATACTACATATAGAATGGACCTGGTATAGTTGAAATAATTCAATAATAAACTATAGGATAATATTTAAAATTGATTTATTTAGCTGAGTGAATCATCGTAGGGAGAAACTACACTGTTATTTAGAAATA
Organism: Viscum album; assembly: GCA_963277665.1. Taxonomy (NCBI): domain Eukaryota; kingdom Viridiplantae; phylum Streptophyta; class Magnoliopsida; order Santalales; family Viscaceae; genus Viscum; species Viscum album. Next base: position 1,274,836,008 of record OY728141.1, on the reverse strand, counting down.
ATGATGTTTCAATTCAACTCTATATTGACAATTGAAGACATAAAAATTACTAATAAAGTATATATATATATTCTAACCATTATTTATGAATATTTTGATCATCATTATAGTGATAAATAAATTCCCCATGACAGATATTCATCTCAGATATCATCAATTGAGAGTCAAAATGCAGGATATGACCAAGGTAGCCTTCAATATAAGGTATGGTCATTATGAATTCATAGTGATTCCGTTTGATCTTTCTCATTCCCAAACTATATTTATGAGTTTTATTATTAGGTTATTTATATATTTCCTATATAAATTTATGGAAGTGTTTATAAATAATAATACATTTTATTTAACTAAATATAAAGATCATGGTTATCTTTTGAGAATTGTTCTAAAGACCCTAAGGAAAGATAGCTTTTTGAAGAATCTACCCTATCTGAATTCCATATTCGTAATTTTTTATCACTTGGTAATATAATCTCATGCGATTGTATACCAGAATACCCTTAAAAGATGGATGTTATTGGACATTAGAGGATACAAATAATATTTTCTAGGATCCATATATTTCTTGGCTTTTAATTTTATTATCTATGATTTGTTAATAATTGTTCTGGAATATTGAATACATAGACAATGTTATCTTATAAGGGTGACATGTTACTTTTAATTGTTTAATTTGGGAAAGGCTATAAGAAACAAAAGAGATGGTTATTCAGCATACTTTTTCTTACACTACCCTATAGTGTGTAAGTGATTTTAGATTATAGTTATTAATGAAATAAGTGAATGGGTTTCATCAATATTTATAATAATATAGTCATATATTGTGCCTCATGAAAACTGATTTTCCTTGAGAAAAAATTCCAAACTAATTTTTTGGATATGTATGATGTATTTTTTCATTAAATATATGAAGGAATTATCTTTATGGATAATATTGTGACATTTATACTAATCACCAAATTAAATGTATATATTCAATTAAAATGTATCATTATGTAATAGATAGTTTTGTTAGAATTGATCATTTATTAGGAATTCTCAATACATTACCATCCTAGAAAATAGAACAAGGTGGTAGATGATCATGATAGAAATTATAGATACCATAACATTTTTCACACATTTCAATTGTATTTTAAGAATAATTATATATTAGATACTAACCAGTGGATATAAATTTACAGTTCCTTTGGAATACATGACACATAATTAAATGGAATCGTGGGACAATATAAATAAAGGAATGTGGTCCAACATATAACAGGTCATCATCACAAGTCAAGGATAACTTCGATAACTATATCACATAGTGGATGGAGTCCCAAAATGGATTGGGTTTACTCCATAATTCATTGTTAAAAGTATCATGAAACAAAACATTACCCAATGAATTGGATCACTAACTATGAACACCCATCATAACATGTCCATTCATATATGTTCCACATCAAGAAATCGAAAATAGGGTATTAAAAAGGATAAACCATAGAATGAAATTAGTTTCGTAATCACGAAATATGGCATTGGAAAAGGGGGTATCATAATTTTATTCATGAATAAAGTGATTAAATCATTTTTGGAAATTAATAATGGAAGGTAATAATATATTTTAAATAATAAATTCCAACTGAAGTGATAACATTAAAAATAATGGTAAGGAATATTTCAAAAATTTGACACTTAAGAATAGTTTTAGGGAAAATAATGATGATTTTTTGGAGAGTATAAAGGAAAACATTTTCCAAAAATACCAAAAATGAACTTATTTTTTTATTTAGTGTTATCAAAAATGTAAAAGGAAAAGAGAAGTACCCTTAATTGGGGTTTACTTATTAAGATGAATTGATAAGGGAACACATTAAAACATGTAACTCATAATAAAATAAAGATGAATTAAGATACATAAATATGTTGGGTACATATAAATAGAATTTATAGGATCATTTAAAGAATAAATAGATGGTTAATTGGGGAAAATAGGGAGATTGTGTAAACAAAAGGAAATATAGAGGTCCCATGAGATCCCGTACCCTATATCTGAATGTGTTAGATACATGAACGTAATGTTTTAGATGATAAAATTAGATTAATTAATTAATTAAATCAGAAACCTTCCCACATATATTTTAATTTTTTTAATTTTATTAAGTTACTTAAAGTACATATTTATGGGTTATAATGTTCAATTTCATTGTTTTAGGAGTGTTCTTTTATGTATTAATTGTCAGTTCAATTATTTATAATTAGGGATGTTATTATAAAATAGATGAAAAATCTAAATGTGGGATGATATGTTATTTAAAAACTTTCATAATCATTATTTCCCCATATTATCATTTTATTCTATAATGAGTATGATTCATTTGATACAATGTAAATTATATATTTTTAGTTTAATTTGGAATTTTTTTTGAAAACCATGAATTTGTTTGATTTTATTTGATATAATATCTATATATTAATTATAGATTGTGGGACCATATATAGTATAATTTTTTTTCATTTTAAAATAATAAAATTGAATTTAAAACTATCATGAATGTTATAATAGGAAACCAAAACTCATCTTCTATGGAGATATTTAAATGGCATATCATGGTTGATGTATTATATTTTGATATAATGGGGATCATATTTGATTTTATGATTGATATTATATTAAAAATATAACATTATAGTATATATTTGTTATTGGAGTTTTCAACCCAATTTGTATAGGGGTGAGTATATATTTGATGAAAGAATGTATTCAAGTAATGAATATGCTAGAATTTACCTCTAGAATTTCCTCTTCATGGGGTCCACTTTATGGTACGTGGAATTTGACTTTTGGGGATATCAGTAATACATTTATGTGGTTAAAAGGATTGGGAATGGAATTTTATAGATTATTGGAATGCTTCAAGGAATATAATTTTGGATGATAAGGGGTGGTGAGGGGTGCTATTAATAAAGAGAGAACATGGATGTTGTTGATTATTATAATCATTAGTTTATAATTTTAGACCAAAATTATAAATAGTATTGATTTAATTAATATATAAAGAAAATAGATTACCTGAGTATGATCTTATGGGTGCATACATTATCCCTGACTCAAATATTCTTCTATTATTCCTATAATGTTGAAAACAAGAAATTATCGTATTTAACTTTTCATAAAAATTAAAATATTTTATAAAACATTAAAAAAATTACAATTACTATTTTTTCATGTTATAATTTAAAAAATGGTATCTTATATTGGAAAATAATTTTCCAAATATAAGAAATTTTAATTTTTTATAAACTTATTATTTATTCATAAAATAATGATTTTAATATTCTAATTGATTTTATGAGCCCTTCAAAAAAAATATGGTCTCATAAAATTATTTTATAACTATAATAAAAAATAATACTAATTAATGTGTCCATTTTATGGAAAAAATTATCTTTTAAATATTTATATTCATTATAGAATTAAAAATAAAACGTGTATGTGTTATAAAAATAGTAACACTTGATTTATCAATTTAATAAAAATTATTTACATTTGAGATGATATAAATTTATCCTATTTTTGTTTATAAGGAACATAAACATAATTTTAAACTTCAATTAGGGGGGATAATATTCTAATGATCATATTACAATTCTTAATTGTAGGGATTCAATTCCATTTATCATATTCTTACTCAAACATCAATGTTTATAACAGTTATATGGGTTAAATAATACCTATAAAAAACTATTATCCAAATAATTATTCACTAAATTTTATATTCTCTTAATTTTATTTAAAATTTAATCTTAAAATGAATATTTTTTGTTAATATTAATTTTTTATTTCTACACCTTGGTTCATGAGTGCATCCATTCTGGTGGATCGAGAAGATGTTAAATATCCCATCATTATTCAATTATTTTCTATTTATTTTATATCTATCAAATTTGTAATTTTTTTATTTTATTACTAATTTATTATATTTCATTTTTGAGAATAATATTTTTATAGGTTTAGTTATGTGATGTATGAAATATTTGTATGAAGTGAAATTCCATTGAAAAAATTTATTGTCATTACACTCTTCCCCCCTATGAAATTTCAACATCAAATTTTTTTATTAAAAATTATCAAAAGTTGTTAGGGTGATTCTCTTTAATCACTTCATCTATTTACTATGTTGCATATTTGTACTCATGGTTTCACCATAGTACATTGAAAATTTGATTAGTCTTCTTGTGTAGATCATTATATATATAGTCAAAGATCTTCATCGGCTCCTCCTCCTAAAATAGATAAGATTCTAGTTACACCACCTATTAATTCATAAAATGTATGGGATATTTTATGTATTTCAATAATAGAGATACATGGAATATATAATGTTCTTGATACATTATTTTCAGAAGATATTGTATATATTCCAGAACTCCAATGAGATCCATAATTTCATTGGGGACAATGTACGTTGGAAATTTATTTCCCTTCTTCAAAAATTGTATTAGTCTCTTATATTGATATATGTGAAGGAGTGTCATATCTCCAAATTCATATTACAAGTCCCAATGTAATTTATTTAAAAATCCATTCTATTCACATTTAGCTTCGTTGATGGGAAATTGAATGATATCCACCTTTTCCCCCACATCCTCGACAGTTTTAGGTCCCAATAGCATATGTTCGCTAACATAATCCATGAATAAAATTGAATTACCTTTCTCCCTATAAAGGTATTCATATGGATCCATTTGTATGCTTGATTTGAAACTGTTGACGTAAGGGTTTTCCACTATAGGAATATGTTGTTCCTATCCTCCATTAATGATCATTGGTATAATCTCAACCTATATTCTAGTGTATGAATAGTTTGATAAGATTTTCCATCAGTTTGAAAATGATAGGATTTACTGTAGTTTATCTTCGTTTTAACATAATGTTGGAGAAATTTCTAGAACATTAAGGTAAATCTTGAATTCTGATAAAAAATAATAAATAATTTTATTCCCTATAACATTGACACTTATCTAATGTATATCATTACAATTTTATGGAGTGATAATTAGTCTCTAATATCAATGGTTGTATTACTATTTTTTTAGAAATTAAAACAAAACAAATAGAGTATTATTTCCAATATATTTATAAAGATGTCCAGTGAAAAAAAATCCATTTTTATGTTTTTCCATTTCCATGTAGGTAACGGTAATGGTTTCATCATCCGATAATTTTTTTTTAATTTCATCATTAAATTATTGACATATTATGATCTTTACTGTAAATTCAGTAATATTATTTTCATAATTTCCAACCAATAATTCCCTAGAATAACTTGATACATCTTGTTACTACATCATTAGATAGAGAATATCAATCTGTAAACATCATTCAAAATCACATTCTCTATCTAAGGATTTGATAGTACACATAAGCATGACCAAGTAATACAACTACATTATCATAAATTATAAACATGAAGAATTAAATATTTATAATTTAATCATTACACATAGTCATCATCAAATCATACGAATCCTTTATAATCAATTTTAAACAATATGGAATTACTATTTCTAATATATTCCACCTTCATTTGAATTTTCACATCATCTATTTGAGAACACTTAACCTTAATAAAAACAATTGTTGGAAGATCGTTGTAGAAGGTAATTAGTATTCTCCTTCCTTTATGATTCTAATGTCCTTCCATTTCATGACTAACAAGACTCGATCCTTCTCAATTATCATCATTTATGATGTTATTAGATCATTTTGTCTTTGAGAGTCTACCATTTCATTCACATCACTAGTATGATAGTGGACGGATTAGCAATAATCCTTGATGAGATATAAACATTTTCATTGGCACATATTGGGTTCCTTTTGTATGAATATATATTTTAGTCTCTTACAATTAGTTTATATATAATACTATGCCAAATATCAATAATTATTCAATATTTGTATGGCAATAACTGTAGATGTGAACTCTAGATCATCCATGGGTTAGGTATTCTCATGATCATTCATCTTCTTTAAGGTGCATTTTATCACATTATGATTTTTTATCAATAATATACATCCTAAAACATTTTTTGAAGCATTGTTTTGTTCCACGATGTGTTCCCCACTTGTGGGTAGAGTATGTATTGTTATAGTGGCAAGACTCTTTTTCATCTCTGTGTATAATTTTTCACATTCTCTAGTGAAAAAAAACATTAATCCATTTTGATTCATATAGTATACTGGGTTTTAAATCATGAAAAGTTCCTTAGAAATAATTGTTATTACCTAGCTAGTCCATGGAAATTACGGATCTCCATTATAGATGTTACTATGGTATACTCATAAACTACCATTGTCTTATAAGGGTACACAAATATCCATTTTTTGATGATAACATTCCCCCCGAATAATACTTCCTCCATCCAGAAATCTCATTTTCATTAATTTTCATATTGTTTCTCCCTTTATAAATCCATTAGAATAGTAATGAAATGATCCTCATTCTCCTCCATTATCTTGGAGTATATTATAATAGAATCTATAAATAATACCAAAAAAATATATTAAGATTATCTCTAAAGACTCTATTCATAATATCTATAAAATTTCATTGGAATTGAAGAGTCTAAAAGACATAACTACAAACTCATAGTGATCATCCTTCATTCCGAAGGCAGTTTGGGGAATATCCTTCTACTTTACTATTAATTGGTGATATCATTATATAAGTTTCACATTAGATAAATTCATGGAACCTCTTATCTATTTGAAAAATTACCTTATCACTTTCAGGGGATACTTTTTTTATCATGAATTCTGATCTCATGATAATCAATTAAGAGGAACATTGAGTCATCATTATTCTTGATGATGATGACCGGAAAAACCCCATGGAGATCAAAAAATCCTATAAAATCCTTTTATTGATTCTATTTTAACATATTCCTTAGTTATTCACAAACAATGGTAGATATCCTATAAGGAGTGTTTGATATGAGATGTTATTCAGGTAGTATTTCAATCGAGAACCCAACCTTTCAGTTTGGATAAATATCGTGAAATTATTCATGAAACACATCATTATTATCCCTAAAATTTTTAATGTCATCATGCATAATAGTACCCTTTTTATTAATAATTTGTTGTTGGTATTCATGCTGCCAAGTAAATTGAATCTACTCTCAATGAGAAGATTCCAATAGATAACCACCACCCTAATAACATTTGTATAGACATTGAGTATAACTCTAGATATGGAGAATTATCTCCCATTATCCAATAGTAGATGTTTACTTTATATAAGGATATCCATTCCATCTACAGTATAGCATAAAACACCGCCAAAATAAGTACTAAAATATTTAATTGGAGGTTCAATCCATATATATTGGCTGTAGATGAGTTATATACATTGGATGAAATAATTATCCCTTTTTTTATTAACATATAACTCAAAATTCATGTTTTGATGTGGTGTTTTAATATTTATAATAAAAATTCATTATATAAATGAAATCTTAGAACCAAAATCAAATAGTGTGTTTTCTAATCTTGAATGAATAACCAGAATACCTTTCACCACCTCATTATTGAGTGAAAACTCAGTAGTAGTTATATAATATTCCCTTACTTTGTACCTCAAAAGTTGATATCATTGATTATTTCAATGAACATTTTTTTATATTTAATTGGAATAGATAATTATCTTGATCCATGAAGTTGAAACACTATACTATAGGATGAGTGTTGATCTGAGCCATCCTTTCTTCTGCTGAATTCTATGTCTTATTCATATCCCTAATGAAATTATTATCCTAATGAACTTATTTTCCACATATTCTATATCTTTTGATTCCCTTTAGATAGTTACTGAGATGCTTCATCCCGTAATTATGACATGTGGGATGTTGGGTTAATTTTCTCCATGGGATTTTTTTCCTCCCATTTTAATCTATATTTTCAAATTTTTATCGCAGATCCCATGAGGCAACTGGTTGACTCCAATATCCATCTCAACCTTAATCTAACAACATAATATCTCCTCATATTGGTCAAAGTCTCAAATCACCACTCAATTTTATTAACTATTCTTTAATACACTAAATAAGTGATCCACCTAGATTTTAGTGTTCATCAAAAAGGTAGAAGTTTATCATTAATGCCTTATAATATATTCCTTATACACCCCAATTTCACCATCATACTTTTTATTCATCCTGAGGAACTCCCTATTAGTATTAAGATTGATATTTTTGGGGAAATAATTTTTGTAAAACATTTTCCTGATTACTTCCCATTCCATGCAATCAATTTCATCTTTAGGCTTTCTATTTTTTATTAGTATTCAACTCTTATTATCTTCTCCATCTAAACGATAGACCACCAACATGAATTTATCATATTCAATGCACATGAGGAAATAGAATATCTACTCAATAGAGTTAATCCATTATTTCAGGATGGCGGGATTAGGAGATCAACTATAGGCAGGAGTACATTATTTCTTATGGAATTATATAGTAACATGATCCATATTATTAGATAGAGTGTATTAAATAGGATTTATTACATTATTCAGAACATGAGCTAGTTTATCTCATACTTTCATGAAGTTATAATCTCCCATTCCTTTCATTCACGACATATCATTTGGTAAATAATCACATTTCCGATCAAATTGGATGTTTCCATGAGTTATCCTATTTATATCCATTAATATAAATAGAAAATGAAAATTAGGGGTATTGAAGAATTTACTAATGATAATATAATAAAATAAACTTTGAACATAAGAAGATAAATATATAAAAATAAATTATATCATAAATTACAAGTTAGTAAAATTCAAACATTTTTATCCATTGTGATAGAATTATCCCTAGGGTTCGCAAGAATGTTTATTCTTGAAAAATTATATATACGAACATTTTATGACAACTATAGTGACCCTATCACTTTTATATATTATTAAAAGTTTTTTAGATTAAAAAATTCATTAAATAGAAACCAAATGATGAAAAATTTTGGTGTCATTGGAAGACTATGTATATAATTAGAAAACGTGAAACAAATGAATAAAAAAACATTTTATTAATATATATAATTTTATCCTAAATAACACTGAGCTATTATATATATATAGGGTAACCTGGAAATAAAAATGTAAATTTGATGTTCTAAAAATCCTATTATTTGATTAAATATGGTAATGAAGCATAGAGAAAGATTTAGAATGCAAAAAATAACATTAAAAAAAATAATGGTTCAAGAATAAACATATGGATGAATAAAATATTGAACCTGAATTCATATGATCTTAAAAATGTAGAAAATTTGATGAAATATATAACCTGACATAAAAAATATTCGAGGATAATTACCAATACTATATCACATGGTAGATGGAGTCCCATATTGGATTAGTTTTAATTCTCAATCCAAAGAATAATGCATCACGATACATAACATTACCCAATGAAATTATGCACTATATATGTTCACCCAACATATCATGTTCATGAATATCTATGCAGTATAAATAATTCAATCATAATGCATCAACAAAATTATTACCCACGCAATAAATTGGTGTCATAATATCATCATATGGAATAACCAAAGGGTTTTAATACAAGTCTTCATTAATGAACAGATTAATGTAAAGACTCGTATTTTACATGTGATATTTTTTTAATTATATAGAACTATTCTGAGGCTAGGAAATCTGATGACGTTTGATTCTGATGCCTGGTGTGCCCGGAATAGAATTATAAACTTTCTTAAGGTACATTTAGTAAACGTGCCAACATGAAATCCTAACTTTTGAAATGGTGCTTGGAATTGAAATTTGTGGCACCGATGAATTCGCAGTGCCAAGATTCGCTTAAGGGAGCCTTAACCTTGACCGTAGTGGGATGAGAGAATATGTTTTTTTGGGTGGTTTTCATAGAAGATTAATTAAATAAATCTAATTTATTTAAAATATCCTCCACCTCTTTTTAGGTTTTGGTGGTGTGGACCACAAGGGGTGGTCAGGCCTTTAATGCATGACATTAATTTCTTGGTTACACAAAAATGTGTGACCACCCTACATGCAATTAATGAGGTTCATTAATTACACCAATTAATGAACCTCTATTAATTGTGTGTTGTAAAGCTAACTCCCATCATCTCTCATTTTTAATTCTTTGGAAAAAAGAGTGGTTTTTTGGGAGAGGGTGATTATGGAGGAGACTCTTGATGAAAAACATATCCATCAAGCATGAACCTAATATTTTCGTTTGAGCGGCATCATTGGAGGCTTGCTCCAAGATCAACGAACACCAACCCGTCTTCAAATGTTGGTATCTCTCCAACGACTCACGAGTTAGGGTTTTGTGTTGTTTAAATTTCAAGAGTTCTTTAATCATTAATCTTCTCCCTTGATAAGATGCTAACGTGGAGGGCGTCGGTCAAACAAATAAGGCCCAGTCCCTCTGCCTCTTGTTCAATCATTGCATTCTACGAGAGTGAATATTTTGGGTTGGACGGAACCTAAATCTGACGTTCATGAAGCTAAAGAGACGACTCAAAAAGCACTTATGTGTGATCAGATGGAAAAACAGACCACCAGAGCTCACTCTGTGTCCCATGGAAGACTGACGGTGTGTTTTTGGGGCAGCGAAACCGACAACCCGCGCCGGAAGGTGATGGCGGCAGTCGGGACTGGTTGGCTGTTGTGATGGAGGCGTGCCGCCGCAGGCCATAAGACGGGTGCGCAACAGTAGGTGGCAGTGGTGAGGAGGTGTTCGGCACCTTCTAGCCGCGGAGTTTGCTGTGCACCATCGCGCACCGCATAAGGAGCATGCCACAACTCGAAGCGATGGCCGAGGAGGCACCTACTCCCTGCGGGTCCTACAATGACCAAGCGGTGCCATAGGGTTACACTGCTCTGTATCTTGAATGGAACATCCATTCAGGAGAAAGGGGGGATGCCCCCCCCCCACGTGCCAGCTAGGGTGGAACTCATGCCCTTATGCGGGCTGAGCTGAACCCCCTACAGGTTGGGCTATTCCCTCATGCAGGCTCGGATGAGCCTCCATGCGGGTCGGGCCACACCCCCCTGTGGGCCAGGCCACGCCCTCCAAGCGAGCCAGGCCTTACCACGGCCTAGTGGGTCGAGCCTTCAGCTGGCCAGCCCAAACAGGATGGTCCAAGCTGAGTCGGGCTAGTCTGGGTTGGAACCAGTCAATTGTGGGTTTACCCGATACGGGTCGGACTAGGCCCAAACCCATCCTGGCGCAGTTTCTCTTGAAATTCCATAACATGAAATCCAGAAGTTCATTTGACGAACCATCAGTGGCATTGTGATCCACAGTGTTAGATGGTCTATAAAGAATAATGCACTCTAATTTTCGACAAAGTTAGAGTATGTCTGTGTTGGGTCGAACCCGAATCCAACTGGGTCCCTGGTACATAAACGCTTATAACTCACAAACCGGATGTCCGATTGACACTTTTTCATTCATGATAGAACCCTTAAAACATGGAATTCCTTTGGGTTACTCATTTTTGCGTATTAGTGGTAGTCGATGTATAGCCGATATCTTGAAGAGTAGATTCTACGGAACTCGAGTGCACCAAGTGCGATGAATCTTGATGCTTGTTTTCTTTAAAGTAGTGACCATGTGTGGATCAGCATCATAGGACCCGTTGTGGATCAGCTCCATTGCTACCCGACTAGGTCTAGTTTTAGAGAGGTCTATGAAGGATCAGCATCGAAAGACCATGTGTATATCAACATCGAGCGACCCTGTGTCAGTCAACATCGAGCAACCCTGTGTGCATCAAAATTCCAACTACCCTGTGTGGATCAACATTCAAACGAACCTATGTGGATCATCATTCTAGCGTTCTTGTTATGATTATAATTAGCATGATCCAATGGGGACCAGATTTACACTAGACTATCATGGAACAACGACTTACATCCACGATTGGATCGATAATAGAAAAACTTCTTTGTGTGTTAGTTGTGAAACATCTAAATGAAATAATATTATATATCTTAGGACTAATCATCTATATTTCTAATCTTTGAGTTATGTACCAGGGTGATCTAACTATTTCTTTGTGATTTGTGATTGAGGTCCTACATTCTGGTTTTCCCTTTGTGGAACTCTCGGAGTTCTTCGGCGGTTGTTGGGTCCCAACTAAGTATTGTTATACTCAACCCTACATGAGCTTCAGCCAAACCTTTTTGTTTCTTATGTAGATGATAGACATATTTGACTGAGGTTTGGGAGCCAGGACTAAACGGTGCTCGGAGGTGGACCCTTAGATGTGACGTGTTGCAGTGATGACCGACTGTGAGTTGTACCTACCCTTAAGGTAGGAACCTCGACAGACAATTTTGGGAACTATTTTTCTATGGCTATTATAATTTTCATTTGGGCTTGTATTCTATCCCACTTTAGCTAAATTACTCACCCTTTTTACTTTCAGTACAAATATTTTTACTACTGCGGTTACTACATAGGTTGTACTCATTATATTCTAAGGCTGTGTTTTCAGGTTAAACGGATATGCCTTCCCTTATTTCTGGGATATGCCTTTCAGTTCTAGTCACCAACCCATATCCTATAGAAGGTGGTCTTGGGGTAGTCACATCATGGGCCACGGGGGACGGTTCATGAAAAATTGGTATCAGTGATGTCCGTTCTATAGAAGGACAAGGAATTTGATCATTTAATGGAGCAATAGTGTTAAGTGATTCGAGTGTGGTTTTCACTTTAGTGGGTCTAGTGTTCGTGTGGTGGCCGACGTATCCATACACCATGACCTGGAATTCTGATTTCCGACTTGGAGCATGAGAACACTCATTGCGTGTGTTTTGGAAATGTTTTTACTTTGATCCCTTTTGTTTCATCTCACCAGGTATATCTTTTGACCGTGGTGCACCTGTTTCATCCAGGATTCCACCAAAAAGATAGCTAGTCATGATTTTTGAGAGAGAGAGTACACGATGATGGCCCATCGAATGATGAGGCTTTAGTACAGGGACCTCTTTCTGAGATAGTACCATCAGGTTGTGTACCAGAAGCACCACTACCTATTGGGAAGTCGTTCCCACTAGCCCCACCAGCAGATGGTGCATGCTGACTGAGCATGTTACAAGAGTTTCATTATTAGAGGCCTCCAAGGTTCCAGGGATTGATGGATTTTCAGGCGTCTGATTATTGGATGTTGTTTGTCGTTAGAGTTTTTCACCAGTTTGGGACACCATCTTACCATATAGTGATCCTAGCTGACAATATTTTCTAGGGAGATGTAGGGAGATGGTGGATCTGGATGCTCCAAATACATGACAAGGCAACCCTTACTAGGTAAGATTTTGAGGGCCTCCTCATGGAAGAGATAGTTCCAGCAACTCTATGCATTGTGCGTATAAATTTTCTCCTACACTTAAACCTGGGCCGCATGATGGTGGCCCAGTAGTCTATAAGGTTCACCGACGTCTCGTGCTACTGCACCGAAAAGAGAGAGGGACCCTTTCTTTAGGTACTGGACCTTCGAGTAGGGACTCCAATGGGAGATCAGAGTTGTGATGGTAACTCTAAGAATTGCAACGCATGATGGAGTTCATGAGAGAGCTCTCTTGGTGGAGATATCCCTAGCTGAGTAGACACCGATAGGGAGACCCACCATCGGGTGACACGTAGTAGAGTCATCTGTGGTAGGTAGTAGGTAGTTTAAACTGAGGTCCAAGTTGCCAGACATTCTAGGGGATGACCCCAGGGTGTAGGGTTATAGGTGCAGGGCTCATGAGGTAGAGCATACCATCAGAGGAGCAACATGTACTTCATGTGTGGCAGGTAGGGTCACATGGATCACGACTACCCAACCAGCCGCACTGATGATCAGAAGATAGTCTAAAGTCCATCAAGATAGAGTTAGAGATTTGAGTGGGGGAGGACTGCATGTATAAGGTAGACATGGATGAGGATCTGGTCATGCAGCAGGCCGTGGGTGGAAATTCGAGGTTCTACAGCCACCACATACAGGTGGTCTACCCCAACCATAGGGAATATGTTGACAGGGACATGCTCAGCTCCAGGCAGCTGAGGCCTACGACCACGATGATCGAGAGATGATTTTAGGTATGACATGTTTCTAATCCGACTTAGCTATAGTAGATATTTACATAGGTGGTAGTCACTCTTTCATTACCACAACCCTCGTTCGAAGCATGAAGATTTTGGTGGATTTGTTGGCTCAGTCCTTATGGAAAGTGACTCCTAAAGGAGGGGATTTGATGATTACACACTGGTTCTGGAAGTGTGAACTTACTCTAGGAGGCGATATATTCAGTTGAGATCCTCTATTAGCATCATCGAGGCCTTATGACGTCATCTTCTGTATGGACTTGTTATCTACAGTCCATGGTCATATCGACAACATTAGGCACAAATTGTGGTGTGTCCGCAAGGATGGGACTCGGTTTTCCTTCACCGGAGAGAAGGGAATATTTGCAGCACATGATAGACTTACCTGGAGGAGGTTGGAGCTTGTCATGCATCAGTTGGATAGCCTTACCATCGGAGCAGTTGATGTTGAGAGTCTGAGATATCTTGTAGTGGTGGAACAGTAAACTGATGAATTCCATAATGCTGTTCTTGGACTACCTCCTCGAAAATAGGTTGACTTCTACATCGACTTGTACCTCGGGTTAGAAGCGATATCTACACCATCATATCGGATGGCTCCCACGTAGCTTCGTGATATATGGTTATAGATGGAGGACTTGCAGAGGAAGGGATTCATAAACCCTGTGTTTCTCCAGGGGTAGCCCTGATTTCGTTCACCAAGAAGGATGATGAGAGTTTGAGGCTCTGTGTAGATTATCGGTTCCTAAACCAGGTGACCATGAAGAACAAACATCCACTTCTAAGGGTTTATGATCACTTTTATGAGATGAAGGGAGCTAGTTGGTTTTAAAAGATATATCATAGATAAGGCTATCATCAACTCAGGGTACGAGATGAGAATGTGCAGAAGACGGCCTTCAGATGTCGATATGGCCATTATTAGTTCTTGGTTATGCCATTCTGCATGACCAATGCCCCTGAAGTGTTCATGGGACTCATAAACAAGATCTTTCAACCATACCTTGATATCTTTGTGGTGGTCTTCATTGATGACATCTTGATATACTTAGAGTTGGAGGAGGAGAATGCTTATCATCAGTAGATAGTTCTGGATACACTCCTTGAGTCATCAGCTTTATGATAAGCTCTCGAAGTGCCAGTTCTGGATACGGGTGGTCCACTTTCTGTGACAAACCATCTCTAAGGATGGAGTTTTAGTGGATCTGAAGAAGATAGATGTTTTGTTTTCCTGGAAGCCACCTAGAAGTGTGACCTAGGTGTAGAGTATCCTAGGGTTGGCTAGGTACTATCAGAGATTCATACAAGACTTTTAGAGAGATTTGACACCCTTGTCAGCATTGACGAAGAAAGGGACATCCATTCGTGTGAACAGAGAGAAGCCATCAATGTTTTTTGGAGATGAGGTAGAGAATGATGAGTTCCCCCATATTGAGGCTACCAGAAGAGGGATTCAGGTATTTAGTCTATTGCGGCGCATTAGAGACTGGACATGGATGTGTCTTGTTGCAGGAGTGAGTATTGGTCACTTATAGTTCATGATAGTTGAGACAACATGAACATAACTTCACTACACATTACCTAGAGTTAGCTACAGTGGTCTTCACCTTGAAGATGTGGAGACATTACATGATGGGAGAGAATTTTGCAGTCTAATATGATCACAGGAGTCTCAGATATATCTTCTCACAGAAGGACCTGAACATAAGAAAACGACATTGGGTAGAGTTCCTCAAAGACTATAACATTGAGATAGTCTATACTCCTAGGGAGGGGATGGTAGTAGCTGACACACTCAGTATGATGTCTAGTCTATAATTTCTGAGTGATGCAATAGAGCAGCTAGATGCGTTGCAGGTATCATTCATGTATAGAGATGGAGCAGCTTACCTCATGTCAATTAAAGTTAATCCCCCACTCCTTTAGCAAGTCTGGAAGGTGCATCTTCGGGATATTGATAGAAAGTCTCGACGTGCATATATTCCTCCAGAAAAGTACCTGATATATTTTCAAAAGGTAGGGAGCATGTCATCACCATCGGAGGATGCTCCATGGTACCGGTGGTTCTATAGGAGGAGGTGTTGAGGGAGTTCCATACATCCCCTCGGGTGGTACATCGTGGCATAGAAATGATGTACTAGAACCTTCAGTGTCAGCACTGGTGGCCAGGGATATGGAAATCAGTGGAAACGTTTGTTTCACAAAGCCCCATTTTTCAAAAAATGAAGGATGAGCATCCGGTTGTAGAAAGCATAGCGTGGCCATTATAAGTACCAGAGTAGACGTGGGATGGTATTTTCATGGATTTCATGAGAGGGGTATCAAGTACGTCTACGGGCCACAATTCCATATGGGTGATCAATGACCGACTCACCAATTCAGCCCACTTCATACCCTTCCGAGAGAATGTATTAGAAGGGGGATTGGGATGCCTCTACGTGCAGGAGATTTCTGGCTTTATGGGGTGCCCTCGATGATCGTATCAGAAAGTGATACACATTTTACATCACTGTTGTGGAAGGGATTATAGGATGTGTTCGGGACTCAAGTAATTTTGAGCACTACCTTTCATCCTTAGACGGATTTTCAGACGTAGAGGACTATATAGACACTTGAGGACATGCTTCATGCTTGCATCCCATATTTTAGCCACAGTTGTGAGGATCACTTTTCCTTGGTGAAATTCTCATACAACAATAGCTATCACTCCACCATAGGAATGGCATAATTTGATTCCTTGTAAGGACGACCATGAAGATCAAATCTATAATGGAAAGACATAGATGAGTCATCGCCTATGGGTCTAGAGTTGGTATGGGCTACCACTAAGAAGGTTCAGAACATCCAGAAGCAGATGAAGACTACACAGAGCAGGTAGAATTATTATGCAGATAGGAGACGAAGACCCTTTGAGTTCGAGGAAGGAGACAATGTCTCTCTACAGGGCTCACCTCAATGAGGTTTGTAAAGATTTTTCTAGGGATTAAATCTATCTCCATGGTTTATTGGACCCTTTCAGGTTCTCAAAAGTGTTGGTGAGGTGTTGTATCACCTAGCTCTTCCCCCACAGATGCATCGGGTGCATGACATTTTCCACGTGTCGCAGCTGAGGAAGTACGTGCGTGATACATTTCATGTTATCGAATAGGGAGAGTTGGGCATTGATGATGGGGCAATGTTTACAGATGTTCTAGTGGAGATTGAGGATCAAGAGGAGCAGGTCCTTTGTGGATGATCGATACCTCTAGTGCATGTTCACTGGAAGCATGGGAACCCCCAGGAGAGCACATGGGAGAGGGAAGCTTAGATTCGTTCTCAGTACCCCCACTTGTTTACTTATTCTATGTGGTGGATTTCGAGGATGAAAAGCCACAAGGTGGGAAGAATTTAAATACTCGTGTTTCCTGTATAATGATTTTAAATTATATGGAACTATTCCGACACTACAAATTCTGATGGAATTTGATTCTGATGCCTGGTGTGCCGAGAACATAATTTTAATCTATCTTAAGGTATGATTAGTAAACTTGTGAGTGGGAAATGAAAACTTCTGAATCGGTGCTCGGAATTGAAATCTGAGGGCGCCGTTGAACATGAAACACCGAGATTTGCTTAAGGGAGCCTTAACCTCGACCATACTGGGTTGAAAGAGGAAGTTTTTTTTGCAGTTTTCATGGAGGATTAATAAAATAAATCCAATTTATTTGAAATATCATCCTCCTCCCATTAGGTTTTGGTGGTGGGGACCACAAGGGTTGGTCAGGAATTTAATGCAGGACATTAAATATCCGGTTAAACAAAAATATGTAATCACCTACAGGCAATTAAATAGGTTCATTAATTCCACCAATTAATGAACCTCTATTAATTGTGTGTTTTAAAGATAACTTCCAACGCCTCTCATTTTTCATTCATTGGAAAAAGGAGAGGTATTATTGGAAAAGGAGGATTTTCAAGGAGCCTATTGACGAAGAACAGATCCATCAAGTAAGAACTGAAGATCGTCATTTGAGCGGCATCATTGGAGGATTTCTTTGGGATCGATGAACACTGACCCATCCTCAAATGCGAGACGCTCTCCAAAAACTCACGAGAAAGGGTTTGGTCATGAATACATTTCATGATTATTTTAATCATTAATCTTCTCCCTTGATAAGATGCTTCTATGGAGGGTAGGGGAGAAATGAACCAGGCTCAGTCACTCTACCTCTTGTTCAATCATTGTGTTCTACATAGGTGAATTTTTCGAATTGGAAGAAACCCAAATCTGAGGTACATAAATTTAAGGAGATGACCTGGGGATCCCATAGCTGTGACAAGATGAAAAAACAGATCACCATAGCTCACATGGTGGCCTGTAGAAGCCCTCTAGTGTGACACCGGTATGGCGGCACTGACGACCCATGCCGACAGGCGATGTTGGCGGCCAGCACCGGCCAACCATGGTGGTGAAGGCGTGTCTCCACATTCCACTGGAGTAGGTTGCAACACTAGGCTGCGGCAGTCAGTAGGCGGTCGACACTGGCTATCCGTAGAGGTGGCAGTGCACCGTCACATGCCGCAGGAGGGGGAGGTTGCGGCTCGAAGCCATGGTGGAGGAGGGACCTGCTCCCGGTGGGTCCCGTAGAGACCGGGCAGTCCCACGTGGCAATTATACTCCATATCCCAAAGGGATTAGCCGTTTGGGAGAAAGGTGGGTGTTTCCTCCTATGCAAGATAGGGTGGGCCCCGCACCCTCCTGCTGGCCAGGCCACGCCCCCTGTGGGTTTGGTGGTGCCCCCCTATAGGTTTGGGCATGCTCCCCTCTTATGGGATAGGCTGCGCTATAACACCCCAATATTTTATAGTAAGTTATCTTATAAAAGTAATTCAATAGCTTGTGCTACATGCAACACCGTGTTCGAACCCACCACAACTTCCCAAACTATCCGTTTAAAAAGTTGTTATGAATAGTATTAGCTACATTTTTAATGTTAAATACTCTATATAATTTTAACAAATATGTTATGTGTTTCTTAGATGTAATATAAGAAAAAATTCAATTTTTCAAATAAAGGACATATTTTTCAAAAATGAAATTTTACCACCTACTAATGGTGATTTTTTAAATGCAATATCTAACAATTTTATATTAAAATTAAAAAAATAAATCTCTTATTTACAATTGGGACCTAAAAATTTAGGTTGAACAAATTTTTGTTACCTTTCTGATAACTTTCATATTTTGATGAATAGTGAAAATACTTTGTTTTAATTGAAAACAAATTTATTAAAAAAACTATTATATAGGGTTAATATATTCATTCAAATGGTTTTCAAGTATAATTAGATTATATTTTTATCATTTGGTACAATGTAGGTCATTATAAGTAATTTCATATTTAAATTTGACATAAGAACGTGTCAATATTTTGATAGTTTTTACATTTTTAAAAACCCACTTTTTGGTTTAGACAATGAGAATTAATTTGAAGTTAATAAATGAAACTTTTATTATTTGAATTTGGTAAAATAGAATTCATTTTTGAATTCAGAATATCAAAATTAGTAGAGGGTAAATTTTGGGTCTTTTTCTTAAAACTTTTAATTTTTGATGAATAGTGAAAAACACTCCGTTATTATTTAAAATAGACTTTTTTATTTAAATAATTATATTTTTTATTTAAATTTATTTAAAGTCATAATAGCTATATAATACCTATATATATTCAATGTAATTCATGGAGTCATTTTATAATAATATTATATGTATAAAATTTTATTGAACTTTTTAACGTTTTAACCCACCTTCTAGGAGCATTTACAAATTTGCATAAAACATAATTTTACTACTTCTCTGAGTAGAATTTCAAAAATCTGAGAGATACAGTTGATATCAGTAAGTAAAATGTTGCTCTGTAATGCCCCTACCCCAGAAGCACAGAGTCAGTGCATTTTTATGTATCATTGGCATGATCATAAAAGATCAAGTCCTGAAAGGCCGATTAGTTTAGTAGCCTTGAAGTACTAGATACATTCATACGTTTTAAATTACATAATAAAATGAAAAACTACAACAACATTGTTCCTATAGTCAAAATTAAGATCCCATAGACTATCCCTAGAGGTCAGTCATAATATAATTCTTTGCATCCTGGGAAAATAAAACATTGAAAGGGGTTTTCTCAGATGCTCAGTAAGGATAACATTATAGTTGAAACTTTTATAAATAAGCATAACCATTTAAGGCTGTGTATAATATTAGAACAAAAGCCTTTTAAACTTGAGCTTAAGAATAATAGGGCAAAGGTAAAATCAAATAATTCCATTTAATTATTCACATGGATATTCTACTAGTCGAATAATCACATGCGATATCAATAAACACTTTCATAATGATGGAATGCATAATTCCAAACTATCATAACCACATAGTCAAGGCCTTGTGCCAAGACTACAAATACAATTTTGTCAAGGCCATGTGCCAAGACACTATTTTTTCTCATGAGACCTACCGATGCATCGACGAGCCATTACGGGCTCCACCCGTCATTTAATAATTCCAATGCATTCCTCATATGAACCGGTTTAAACATAACATAAACATTCATATTAAAACTAGCATAATTAATGTAAATACTTTATACACAAACCATTAGTGGAATAAAAATAGCACATCCACAGTCAATCATAATTCCTTCAATACAATGTGGAAGATTGTATTATAACAGATTAACCTCAATCATGAATAATAAATTATATTGACATAAATGAGAATAATCATCAAAACTATTAGAGAGAAATACCCCCTTTTTCTTGAAATCATTTAAAAGTCACACTATTTGTGATGAAGCCACTTAAAAATAGATTTTTGGATCAAAGTGTCACATACCACTTTGAAACATTTGAAAGTAATTTTAATTTTAAAACATCAATGTCCATATAAATAAATCCTTAAAACCATTTTTAAAACATTAACATTAATGGGAATGATTTAGAATAATAAATCATTAAAACATTTAAAATGACATTTTAGATAGAGTTCCAAACCAAAAGAGAGACACATGATTACAAATATTTGAGTTAATCAAATCTCTTCAATATCATGAGAATATTGGTATTCATGACATACTATGTCAAAGTACATTACATACACCATATAAAAGTGATTTGGTGTATAATAACAAAGAAATCTCAATGGAATGTAATTTGAGATGAAATCTCTTATAAAGAAGGTATCCTTAGTTTAATGAGAAATCAATGACATAATAATGTCTGAAAAATATAAATACACTCAATATGATTGGATATTCAAGTTTAAATCAATGTTATGTCATTCATGCATATTCTTGTAAAGAAAACACCAATGAATTGGATATTTAACTCATCAAATGGAGATTGAGTTAAAACTACTATTATCAAGTTCATAACGATTACTTGATAAATTATCAATGGAGAGAATATGTGTATAAAAAGTATATCCATAGAAATGGGAGTGGAAATTATGACATAAGAAAATGAATAGTTATTCAACACATAATCTTGGAGTAAAATTATCAATGAATTATGCGTAAAGTCAAATGAATGGAAATTGAAATTTCAAATTTACTTATCTATTTAGTAAATAATGAAACATACACCCATGAAAGAAGGATCGTACGATGATGATTTAAATATCCATAAATTTAAGTATATTACACAATTAATACAATCATGGGTAGTACACACACCACATGCAATAAATAATCGGTGAACAATGGAAATCTCACGAAATTAAAAGTGAGATAAGAAACCCCTTACTTTGTACTTTTTCCTAGGTTTTTGGTAGTTTAACCTCTTTTATAATGGTAAAATAATTTATATTTAATTATTCAAGAATTATATACATTAATATGATATCATATATGATCTTTTATCATTGATTTGTAAATATATGTTAGTATTATCATCATTTTGGGTGTTAACAGATTCATTTTCCTTTATATTTTCTACTTTGAGAGACATATTTGTTATGGATGGGATGTATATAATTCATATCCAGAATGATATCATGTCTCTAAACATTATTTTTAATCATAAAATTAAATTTAGTCTTGAATGGATACGATGGGGAATTAATCTCATCGTGTTCGTGGAGACGGTAATCCGTACGTACACACAAGCGACAATATCACTCTTTTGATATTAAAATAATATATAATTGGATGGTATATAGAATATATAGAATAATTATCATGTTATATTTATTATTTTCATTAATTAAAAATCATTATTATACCCATCCAAATAATAAATTATGGAACACCAATTACACCACGTCGTGGAGACGGTAATCCGTACGTACGCACGTATGGTGACATGTCATTCAAAGTATGGATAGAATAATGAATATGGTTGTACAATATTTATAATAACTTCACAGTATATAGATTATACTGTAATTATTATTTTATAATGGAAAGAAAAAAAGAAGAAGCAGAAGAATAAAAGAACTTGAAAGAGGGTGGTGAAATTATTACCTCTTCTTCAGGTTCTTCCTTTTGATTTGATCAAAAGGGATCCTTAAGATGTATTTTTGACCAAAGGAGGGCCTCTATGATAAAGTGATGGAATTTGAGAGGATAGTTTGGCAGGGTTTGGCCGATCCAAAAGGCTTTTAAGGTATGAATTAGTGAGTAGGGGGAGTGCCCTTTTATAGGAGGGGAGAGGGGCATGCTTGGAAAAGCTAGAAATATTATTTTATAATAAATTAATATTCGATTTATAATGGCTCATAAGAGGATAATTTAAAGTTTAAGGTTGGGATAGGTCGAACACCACACAAATAATAGGTTTTAGATAGGTTTGGGTCACTATATTAACATTATCTTTTTTATTTAACTCATAGTTAAATAGTTTGACATTTACCATGTCTCTTTGTATTTTTGTATTATATAGTTAATAAACATACAATATACTTCCATGTGACCCAAAAGTGGTCCATAAATGATACACCAATCATTATATAAGTCCTTTGGTAGAACTGTAGATTTTTAGAAATAGAATATCAATTAATAATATTATATTTATTTTAAAAACTCATTTATGTCAATTTTGACACTAGTTAATAATTGATTTTTTTTAAAGTCATCAAAACATTATTAATTTGTAACAAATTCATTAAATAAATTATAACATGTAATATTAACCAATAAAATTCGTGGATGACATGAAAACATTCAAATTATATTTAATTTAAAATTTATAACACCAATTATATGATTCTTTCGTTAATAAGGAAAATACAACATCATTATTGTGTCATAAATAAATTTAATTATTCAATGTATAAAAATTGTAAATAAAATACCATTATTTAGGAAATCGTTTTATCTTTCTAATTAATATTTATAGTCTAAAATATAACATATATAAACCTATATAAAAGTTTTTTTCTAAAAGATATATGCTTATGTCATTTTTGTATTTACTTTAACTTAATTAATATAATGTGTCATTATCAATTAAAAGTGGCTCCATGGGGTCCCAAAATCGACCCAAAGATAAAAATGGTCTGAAATGTATCAACCAATAGGGTTAGAACACGTTTTAGGGTAATTTAATATTATTATAATATTATTTTTTACCCTTATTTACCGGATTTACCCTTTAACCATGGTAAATAAAATTTTTACCGAAGTAATTATTCAAAATGTCTAAAAATAAAATTTACATAATTAAACAATTTGGACCTCCGGATTTTAAATATGAAATCCATTTTTCTAAATTCAAAACACGTAAGTGGCAGAAATAAATTTAAAATTAATTCCTATTTTTTTAAAAAAAAAGAGCGTGTTTTTTAAGAAATAATAACTATCAAAAGATTGACACTTGTTTATGTCTAGTTTAAATGTGAAATTACATCCAATTACCAATATTGGATTAAATGAAAAAATATATTCTAATCATACTTTAAAACCTCATAATAGTATAATTTATCACTATAAATTATTTGGATTAAAAAAGTTGTTTTTATTTAATGTTTAATATTTTTCACTATTCATCAAAATTTGAATGTTTTCTAAAAAATACCAATATTTCACCCTAGGCTAATTTAAATATTCAAAATCTAAAAATGATGTTCATTTTGAAATATATAATTTATAAAATTTCAAAAAGTGGGTATTACTATTCATAACGGCTAGTTTGATTGGTTATAGTGTCTGTTAGAACTCGAAGTTGCATACAACACACGCTACTGTGTTATACAAAGGGAAGCGTACTGTGGAAGCTTAGGGTGTTACATTATCTACTCCTTTAAATAATTTTTTCCTCAATTTTTTTTTTAAATTTGGCTTGGGAATATAATGGAAATTTCTACATCAAAAAAAGAGTCAATAAAACTATCACTTTAAAAGAACAAAAGAGAATTACAAAGGTCACCCAAGATAACCCATACTAGGATTCCATGTTGGAAAATATGGATATGGATGATAAAATAAGTGTCACATTCTGATAGAGAGGGATAGAAAACATGATAAAGAGAAAGTTAACAACAAGAAAACCACAAACTTGTGATGGGACAAACAGTCATTAGTCTCCTAGTAGGAAAAGTAAACGGACAACATTTTTTTGTTTTAAGTTTCATTACATAATGATGAGGAATTAATTTATGAGATTGACTAAGAACATAAAGAGATGTAGTTATTTTTTAAGTATATTTTCATTATTTAATAAATTTCTACCACTAACTCATTTTTTTAAATGATAAGTATTCAAGAAGGCATGGTCACACTGGAAGAGCTAGAATAAACTTCTATAGAATCACATGATCGACAAACGATAAACTATATATTTACCTTTTCATTAGAGAATAATCAGAACCAAAACGGTTAGTATAAGATATGAATATCCCCCAAAAAGATATTCCATTAAAGAAAGAAACACTAATCTTAATTTCTAAAACTAAACCAAGAATACTCCAATGTTAAATAAATATCATTCAATAAACAATTGTCCTTAAAATCCTTTAACATAATCCAAACAAATATTGAAACCCAAAACCTAGAAGAATTTGGTTACGTAGTATTCGACGTTAAATATTATCTCCAAATGGCATCAACTACTCTTAAAGTCACATACTAAAAAGTAATCAACCTAATCACATATTCTCTATTATTGGTTAATCATTTCCATAAATAACCCAAAATCACTATAAATCCACAATAAAAACATAGAAAAAAATCCATCATTGATCCTCTAATGAAATCCCATAGTATTCAATTATCTTTGGGAATATAGTGTTCCCAACAAAGAGAACATCTTCCAAAATAACATTTATCACTTAATCCCCAAATCATTTTCCTATACTAAGGGTATTCATTTGATAAGACATAAGACCCCAAATCAACTTATTATTGATCAATAAAATTATTTAACAAAATATAATTAGTCCCACTAACTAGGGACTTCATGTAGTCCAGTGGTAGGCGATAAATCCCAATCGCACTTTGGTTGTGGGATCTATTCCCACAGCTTTGTCTGACGCGATGGCTTGTCACACGGTCTGCATGTTGTCCTTTTCCAAGGACTATATTTTATAACATTACCAAAATGAGATTAATTCCTCAAAATAACCATAACATAATTTAACCAAAAATATTATCTAATACCATGAATTTGCATCCCAAAATATAATAACATGTCATTCCCTCAATCTCAATGATCACATAAAACCAAATGGTTATTTATAACTATATCCACAAGAGAAAAGATAATTCTTCCTCAAATATCATTTTCAAATGTCAAACTGCTGGGTTACAAATACCAGACAAAATTATTCCAATGTAACCCCATCAACAAGGAGTACAAGTACTTTTAATAATTTCTCCAACCATTTATTTCCACATAGATTCTACTTTGACCATGAAAATATCCTATTGATTAGGGCATTAACTCGGGTAATGGTCAGGTCCTCGACATTTACAGCAAATGACTGTAAATGGATTCTTGGGACCATTTTAATTTTCTTCCATAGTACTCTTCATTTTTCATCGGCAATTCTTCACTTTATTTCCTTCTTTCCAACACGTAAAGCATTTATTTGTTCTATTGAGACAATTTTTGGTGTCTCAATCCACATTTCGTGCATTATGGAAATTGAGGATTCTTTTATCCATGGTCTCCACTGCTAGAGATCGCATCATTCATCATATTTCTCTTCTTTGTTGAGTCTGTGACTTGGTTAATATATATGTTATTGATCATATTTTTGGAAAAGTGATTTGGAATTAACACAATATTTTCTACACCTAACAACATTCCATTTTTTTCTCATTTAGACCACTGTTCCCACCTTGTACATCATCCTCAAAGTTTCTATGAATTCCTTGGAATCCAGCCATTGACTAAAACCAGAAATCATTATGTGAGTAATAGTAGTCAAATAATCAATTATAGAATATCATGACACCATATTCTCAATTTGAAACACCATAGGATTAACCGGGGTCATTTATTCTCATCTTATCTTAAAATACTTCAAATTAGTTTGTAAAGAAAATTTAAATTATCAGAAGCATATCCCAAGGGAGTGTCGTAACCAAGAGTGCAGCAAGGCCCATTTTTGTGCACCATTTCTCATTCTAGTCTAGCTCAAAGTGGTGTTCTTGGGTTTTAAACCTAGCTACATCTGTGCGAGATCCACCTCTACCTGCTCATATCCAGACAACGATGTATTTCTCAAAAAACTCACAAAACCTCTACAAGACAAATATTCTAGGATGTTCTTCTATATTAATCCTCAATGTCAATCTTAGGTCTATGTGATCTAATCAGAGTTTATCTAAATCTAGTTTTCAAGGTTTGTACTAATATTCGTCTGAAACCAATAGTAATTCCCCAACACCAGAATCTCAGAGTCGGTGCATTATTATGTATCATTGGAATGATCATAAAAGATCAAGTGTTGAAATATAGATTAGTTTAGTTGACTTGGAATTAATAGATACATTCATAAGGTTTACATTACATCATAAAATGGAAAACTACAACAAAATTTTCTCCATAGAAAACACTGAGATCCCATAGACTATCCCTAGAGGTCAGTCATAATATACTTCTTTGCATCCTGGGAAAATAAAACATAGAAAGGGTGAGCTCAGATGCTCAGTAAAGATAACATTATAGCAGAAACATTCATAAATAAGCATAAACATTTAAGACAGTGTATAAGACTAGAACTAAATCCTTTTAAACATGAACTTAAGATTAATATGGCAAAGATAAAATCAAATAATTCCATTTAAATATTCACATGGATATTATAGTAGTTGAATGATCACATGAAATCTCAATAAACACTTTCATAACGATGGAATGCATAATTCCGGACTATCCTAACCACATAGTCAAGTCCTTGTGCCATGACTACAAATAATATTTTGTCCAGGCCTTATACTAAGACACTGGTTTGCCTCATGAGACCTATAGATGCATCAAGGAGATATAGCGGGCTCCACGCATCACTTACTAAGTCCAATGCATTCCTCATATGAACTGGTTTAAACATAAAATAAACATTCTTATTAAAAAAAGCATATGTAATGTCAATAATTTATCCAAAAACCATGAATGGAATAGAAATAGCAATCCATAGTCAAACATAACTCATTCAATACAGTATGGAAGATTGTATTGTAATAGATTAACCTCAATCAATAATAACTAAGGATATTTACATAGATGAAAATAATCATCAAAACTATTAGAGGGAAATATCCCCCTTTTTCTTGAAATCATTTAAATGTCACACTATTTGTCAAGAAGCAATTTAAAAATAGATTTTTAAATCAAAGTGTCACATACCACATTGAAACTTTTAAATGGAATTTTAATTTTAAAAATTCAATGTACATATAAGTAAATCCTTAAAACCATTTTTAAAAGATTGACATTAATGAAAAAGATTTTGAATAATAAATCTTTAAAACATTTATAATGAAATTTTAGTTAGAGTTAATAACCAAAATAGAGAAACTTGAATACAAATAATTGTGGTAATAGAAACATTGTAATATCATGAGAATAAAGTTATTTGTGATATTCTATCTCAATAGAATGTAATTTGAGATGAAATCTCTTATAAAGACTGTATCGTTAGGTTAAGGATAAATAAATGATATAATTATGTATGAAAAATATAAATACACTCAATATGATTTGATATTTAGTGTAAATCAATCCGAGGAAATTCACGCATATTCTTGTAAAGACAACACCAATGAATTGGATGTTTAACTCAACAAATGGAGATTGAGTTAAAATTACTCTTATCAAGTTCATATCGATGACTTCAGAAATTTTCAATGGAGTTATTATGTGTATCAAAAGTATATCCACAGAAAGGGGAGTGGAAATTCTGACATAAGAAAATTAATAGTGATTCCACACATAATCTTAGAGTAAAATAATCAATGAAGTATGTGTAACACTGAATGAATGGAAATTGAAATTTCAAATTCCCTTATCGATTTGGTAACTTACGAATCAGTCACCGATAAAAGAAAGATCGTACAATGATGATGTAAATATACATCAATTTAATTAAATTACACAATTAATATAATCATGTTTAGTATACACACCACATGCAATAAATAGGCGGTGAACAATGGAAATATCACGGAATTAAAAGTGAGATAAGAAACCCCTTACTTTGTACTCTTTCCTTGGTCGAGGGTAGGTTAACCTATTTTATAATGGTGAAATAATTGTTATTTAATTATAGAAGAATTATATACATTAATATGATATCATATATGATCTTTTAACATTGATTTGGTAATAATATCTTAGTATTATCGTCGTTTTGGGAGTAAACAGATTCATTTTCCTTTATATTCTCTATTATGTGGGCCAAATTTTTTATGGATGGGATGAATATTATTCATATATAGAATTATATCATGTCTCTAAATATTAATTTTAATCATCAAATGAAATTTAATCTTGAATGGATACGATGGGCAATGAATTTCATCGCGTTTGTGGAGACGGTAATACGTACGTAAGCACGAGCAACAATATCACTCTTTTGATATTACAATAATATATAATTGGATGTTATATAATATATACAGAATCATTATCATGTTATATTTGTTATTTACATGAATTACACATCATTATTTTACCCATCCAAATAAAAAATTATTGAATAACAATTACACCATAACATGGAGATGGTAATCCTTACGTACACATGTATAGTGAAATGTCTTTCAAAGGATAAATACAATAATTAATATGGTTGTACCATATTTATAATAACTTCACAGTATATATATGATACTGGAGTTATTATTTTATAATGGATATAATAACAAAGAATAAGTGGAAGAAGAAATGAACTTCGAATATGGTGGTGAAATTATTACCTCTTCTTTGAGTTCTTCCTTTTGATTTGATCAAAAGGGCTCTTCAAGGTGGCGTTGTGACCAAAGGAGGGACTCTACTATGAAGTGAGGGTATTTGAGAGGATATTTGGGCAGGGTTTGGCTGAACCAAAAGGATTTGAAGGTGTGAATTAGTAAGTAGGACAAGTGCCCTTTTATAAGAGGGGTGAGGGGAACCTTAGGAAAAGCTAGAAATATTATTTTATAATAAATTCATATTAGGTTTATAATGGATAAAAAGTATATTATTTAAATTTTAAGGTGGGGATAGGTCCAAAACCACCCAACCAATAGTTTTTAGATAGGTTTGGGTCACTATATTAACTTTATCTTTTTTATTTAACTCATAGTTATATAGTTTAACATTTACCATGTCTCTCTGTATTTTAATATTATATAGTTAATAAACATAATATTTAATTCCAAGAGACCCTCAAGTGGTCCATTAATGACACAAATATGATTATATAAGTCGTTTGGATGAACCATAGATTTTTAGGAACAAAATATCAATTAATAATATAATATTTTTTTATAAAAACTCATTTTTGTCAATTTTGACGCTATTTAATATTTGATTTTTGTTAAAGTCATAAAAAATGTATTAATTCGAAACAAAATTCAGGTATGAAATTATAACATGTCATTTTAACCAATTTAGTTTGTTTATGTCATCAAATCATTCAAATTTTATTTATTATAACAGTTATAATACCAATTATTTGATTCTTTCACTAATAAGGAAAATACTCCATCCTTAGTGTGTCATAGATAAATTTAATTATTCAACGTATAAAAATTATAAATAAAATACCATTATGTAGTAAATAGTTTTATATTTCTTATTACTATTTATAGTAAAAAATATAACATATATAACCCTATGTAAAAATTGTTTTTCTAAAAGATATACGCTTATGTCATTTCTGTATTTACTTTAACTTAATTAATATAAAGTGTCATTATCACTTACAAGTGCCTCCATGGGGTCCCAAAATCGACCCAAATATGCCCATGGTTGCAACTTTATCAACCAATAGGTTTAGGACACGTTTTGGGGTAATTTAATAATATTATAATATTATTTGTATACCCTTATTTACCAGATTTAGCCTTTAACCATGGTAAATAAAATATTTACTGAAGTAATTATTCATAATTTATAAAAATAAAGGTTACCTATTTACCCAATTTGTAACTCTTGATTATAAATGTGGAATCCATTTTTTTATATTTAAAACACAGAAGTAGCAAAAATTAATTTAAAATTAATTCCCGTTGTAAAAAAAAGAGCGTGTTTTTTATGAAATAATAACTATTAAAAGATTGACACTTGTTTATGTCTAGTTTAAATGAGAAATTACATCCAATTACCAATATGGGATTAAATGGTGAAAATATATTCAAATTATACTTTAAAACCTCTCAATAGTATAATTTATCACTACAAATTATTTAGATTAAAAAAATTGTTTTTAATTAATGTTTAGTATTTTTCACTATTCATCAAAATTTGAATGTTCTCTAAAAAATACCAAAAATCCACCCTAGGATAATTTCGATATTCTTAATAGAAAAATGATTTCCATGTTTAAAAATAAAATTTAAAAAATTTAATAAAGTGGTTATTACTATTCATAACAGCTAGTTTTATTGGTTATGGTGTGTGTTAGAGCTCGAAATTGCGTACAACACATGAAACAATATTATTCAAAGAGAAGCATACCGTGGAATCATGGGGTGATACAGGTTTAATAAGATGAAAATAATTTTGGGGAATATTAACTTTTGACTTTTTTATCGCGGTTAAAAGTAAATATGGTAATTAAGGGGAAAAATAATATTATAATTACCCTAAAACATGTCCTAATTCTATTGGATAAGTGTAATTTGACTAAATATAATCATAGGAGTAGAATATGATCCTCTTTGATCACCTGGGATCATGTTAGTACATTTATTATTATTTTATTTAAAGAAGAGTTACAAGTGATAGAATTAATGTTTATTAATTAAACCTTTTTTAATATAGAGTTCTATATAACATAAATTAGACTATAAATATTCATTAGAAAGTTAAAAATATTTCTTACATAATGGTATTTTATTTATAATATTTAGACATTAAATAATGTAATTTATTTATGACACGATGATGATGCAGTAATTACCTTGTTGATGAAAGAATCAAATAAATTGTATTATAAATATTAAAATAAATATAATTTTAATGTTTTTTTGACATCCTCTAATTTTATAGATTAATATGACATGTTAGGGTTGATTAAATGATTTTTTTTCGAAATAATCAAGATGTTATGACTTTCAAAAAAACCAAATAGTGTCAAAATTGATATAAATGATTTTTTGAAACAAATTCTATATCATGAAATTATATAATAGTCGTAAAAATCTGCGGATCATCCAAAGTACTATTATAATTATATATATGTCATTAATGAACCACATGGGGTCCTTTTGAAATTTTATTTTATTTTTATTAACCATATGATATAAAAATACAGGAAGACACAGTAAAAGTTCAATTATTTAACTAAGAATTAAATCTAAAAGATAAGGTTAAAATTGTAACCTAAAATTGTCTAAAACCTATTGGTTGAGGATATTTCAACCCAAAACCACCTAAGTCTCAACATAAATTCATATTGAGCCATTATAAAGAAATTATTACTATATAATAAATTAATAATTTATTCTTTTCATAAAGTGACAGTCACCCCTCTTATAAGTTGGCACTTCCCCCTTCTCCCCAAATCACACCTCCAAAGCCATTTGGCTTAGATAAAATGTGCCCAAATATCCTCTCAAAATCCCTCACATCAACCTATAGTTGTTACTTTGATCATAAATCCATCCTATGGATCCCTTTTGATCAACTCAAAAGGAAACACCTGAAGAAGAGGTAATAATTTCACCACCATCTTTCAAGTTATTTTCTTCTTCCACTTCATTTTTCTTTGTTGTTTCCATAACAAAACAATAAATAAAGTACCTACTACATACTATGATGTTATTATAAATATTTTAAAACCATATTTGTTATTCTATCCATCCTATAAATGACAAAGTCACCATACGTGCGTACGTACGACTTATCGTCTTCGCGTCATGTTGTAGATTGTTATTCAAACACTTCATTATATGTATGGGTATAATAATGAGTATAATTGTTTTAAATAATAAATATAAAATGTTAATGATTCTTTATATATTATATACCTTCCATATACATATTATTTCAATATCAATATAATGAAATTGTCGCTCATGTGTACGTACGGATTACCGTCTCCACGACGGTATGAGATTCATTCTCACGTTCACCATTAAACGATGATTATAAAAATATATATTATTAATAACTATGTAATATATGAAATAATAATTCTACTAGAAATATATATATATATATATATATTCTTATTTGTGTCACTATATATATCTTGTTCACGTACTTTCGTTCAATACGATATGAAAATGAAAACAACGTTTATACATACGTACGACATACTATCTCCATAAATGATGCCTTCCCTTTCATATAAAAATGTATTATAAATATTCATATTCTAAATATAAGTGATATATATATCATGTTTTATATTCTGGAATTATTTAAATCATTATCTAAATGACACGATCAAGAATAATTAGTTAAAACACATACGATAAAGAAAGTGATTATTACCCAAAATGTTAATTTAACATGGAAATAATTATTAAATGTGTTGTATAAAGTCATAAATGAATCATGTATGATATAATAAATTTGAATATGGTTATGGTATAATTTAATAACATATTATTGTCATTATTCAGGAGGCTAAACATACCCTTGACCAAAGGAAAGTGCAAGGTAAGGGTTAATTCTTCAATCTCATTATTATTCGAGATTGTTTATGGGTAATTTTTTACTAGGAAATATTTATTATCCATGTCAATTTTTTGTAAAATAGTTTCCAAAGGTATTATTTTTAAGAAATACATTTGTTAAAATATCATTTTAAATGTTTTAAACATTTATTCTTCTAAATCATTCTCATTAATGTCCATGTTTTCACAATGGTTTTTAAGGATTTATTTATATGGACATGAGTGTTTTTTAATTGTTAATTCCATTATAATATGCAAAGTGGTATTGGAATCGTTGATTCAAAAATGTCTTTAAATTTCATACTTTTAAAATTGTATGACCTTTATATGTTTTCATGAAAACATGATATTTCTCTCAAAGAGTTTTACAAATCATTTTCATATTTTTCGACATGATTTCATAGATTTTAAACTTGTTTGAAGTTGATTTATTAGGATAAAAATATTCCATATTGAATTGATAGTTTTTTGATTTTTTCCACTATGGATGTGTTATTTTTATACAATTCATAGTTTATTGTTAATGTGTTGACATTGCATATTCTAGTTCTATTAAAAATGTTTAGGTTATGTTTCAACCTTTTCATGTGAGGAATGTATTAGACATAGAAAGTGACAGGTGGAGCCCGCTATAGATCTTTGATGCATCGGTAGGTCTCATGAGACAATTACATGTGGAATTGGATGAGGCCTTTCCCAATTTGATATATGTTTTTTGGATGAGGCCTTAATCATTTTTATACGTCTTCACCAAGGAATTGATAAAATGTTTCAGAATGTTTGGAATTATATATTCCCTCATTATGAAAATAATATTGATGGTTCATGTGATTATTCAACTAGTAGAATACCCCTGACTATGTTTCATTATGGCATTCGTCACTCAACTCATATTTATTCCATAAAGTGTTCATGTTTATTGTTTGTGAAGGCATGTGTTTTCAATTATTCACCATGCCTATTGTTTATGTTATCTTCCACTAAATTTTTTACCCTTACTGAGCATCTGAGCTCACCCCTTTATTATGTTTTATTTTACCGGGATTTCCAAGAAGTTTATTATGATTGATGTGAAAGTTTAATCTAAAAGGAAATAATGGCATTCCCAAACAACTCTCTATGATGTATTTTTTGTTAGAAATTGTAATTTGATGTCTTTGTATATAACCTATTTCCATGAATGCTAAACTGATCAGTCTTTCGAGACTTGATTCCTTGTAATCATAAAAAATGTATTAAAATAATCCATTAACTCTCGGCTTTTGGGGTCAGAGAATTATAGTTGGTATGAGATAAAGTTTATAAAAAACCTTGGAAATATCTTTAGATAAACTCTGATTAGAGAACATTACCCTAAGAAATATTTTGAGGATTATTATAGAATAGATTCCTATAATTTTGGTAATGTATAGATTTTGTGTATTTTCCATGAAATACATCCCCGTCTGGATATGAGCATGTAGTGGTAGATCTGGCACAGATGTACCTAGGATTGAAAGCTCTGACAAGGAGTTTGGGCTTGACTTGAGGCTTCTTGGTACAAAACAACGGGCCTTGTTGTACTTTTGGTTATATCACCCCTAGGCGATATGCTTAGGATAATTTATATTTTCATTACAAGACATTATGAAAGATTTAGGAGTAAATACTTCCTCAAAGAATAAATTTTATGATTATAGATTATATGAAAAATATTTTCAATATATATTAGGTATTTGAAAAGATTGGAATTATGCATTGTGATTCAAAAACAAACCCAATGTAATCCACCATTTAGAAATGGCACCTAGTAGATGGAATGAGAACTCCAGCAATATGCATGATCCAAAGTATTAGAAGGATCATATATTTTATTGTATTTATCCAAGGTTTAGAAAGGAAATAGTCTCCCATGTATTATCATCATATGAAGAAATAGTATCATGTGTTAATAAGACATGTTAATAATTCTATGAGTCCTATGGCATTGAAGGGAAGCTAGAGAAGAAAAATATTGAAGAGGAAAATATTGATAAAGGGAAGTGGAGAAAGAAGGATTTTACCAAGAATCACCATGGTAAATACATAAATGGAATGTGAGTTTGTCATAAATGTAGAGAAAAGGGACACCA
The DNA here is from genome assembly GCA_963277665.1 of Viscum album. NCBI lineage: Eukaryota > Viridiplantae > Streptophyta > Magnoliopsida > Santalales > Viscaceae > Viscum > Viscum album. The sequence continues at coordinate 1,274,800,457 of OY728141.1, read as the reverse complement.
AGTACGTGATTGTAAGGGTAATAAAATGGATTCAAATGTACAATGCTTTATCTGCATGGAGTTGGGATACTACGCTAATCAATGTCCCAATCATCATAGTATTCCAAAAATTATGTTGTTGGGTAATAATCAAGTTATGATATTACCACATATGAAGAGTAATAACTAGTTTTCTTATGTTGATATTAAGGAATTATGTCATTTGAGTGTTGTATCAACGATGGACTGGTTATAATAATTATGGGGTATATAAGGATTGAACTAGAGTACTATTTCATTAAGGACTTGAGATTGTGTGGAACCATGAAAAGTGACTCAATGGAGGGTTAAATATTTTGGAAAATATATGGTTGACATAAAGAGAACCCAAAATATTCTTCTCATACTTAAGTTGTGATTTTGGAATAATATATGATTGATTTGGATACATGATATTCGATATTCTTGAATACCTTGAAACTGATTAATGATTTGTATATTTCATCATTGTTGGAGTTTAAAACATTTTTGGACAGAAGGAGTGTATTCAGTATTCTATAAGGAATAAGCGATAATGAATGTAATCAATAAGGTTTTATGGTAATTTATGATGTTATGGTGTTTTAAAATAATACATGATAAATTTTTTCACATGTTATTATGTGGAAATAAGAATATTCATTGTGTTTACCTTCCTTATAAATTTTCGATTGTGAGTTTGGATAAAAGTATTTTGGATAATTCTAAAGGTTGGAATCGATTAAGTATGACATTGGATACTATTGTTAAGGTTGAATAATTTCTGGATATTATTTTTGGATTGTCATAAAATGGAAAACCCATAGGTCGGGCAACAACCTGTCTCGTCCGGCAATGTCGTGAGACATGAACATGCAACCGAAGGGAAAAAAAGGCACATCACCTACCACTGGTTTATATGACGTCCTAGTTTGTATAATGTAGTTTTTTAAATGGTCTGGTATATTAATTATAAATTCATTTTTTAACCCTATACTATTAGGATAAATAACATATTTTTAAATTCTATTATCGTTTGGTGTGAAAGATGAGTTTGTTGTAGGATTTAGTTGAAGGATGAAACACTACATGTAAAGTATATATATATATATTCCACTTATTCTATGAATTAATAAATAATTATACTTTATGGGAGGGATTTACAACCAAAAATTTGTTATCCTAATACCTTATGTTTTGTTGAACTGATGATATTTTACATTATCTTAGATTGATGGCTCTGATGCCCCTAATTGTACACTTGTTTGTGATTGATGACCTCAATAACACCCTATAAATATTTACATTTTTCCTCTAATTATGTGTCTCTAATTTCCACCAATGTTCGCATATTCGATATCATAATTTGTTGGTGACTATTTTATTTCTTTTCCCTCTAATTAAGACTAAATTTTGTTAACCTAATTTCTGATATGGGTTTTCCACAATGGTATTTTTCTATTTTTAAACTTTTATTTTCGAAAAACAATTTAAAATTGTAAGGATGCAATTTATTGAAAGAGGGGAGAATGTAACACCTCATGATTTTATAGTACGTTATCTCAATAAAGTAATTCAATAGCTTGCGCTACACGCATCACCGAGCTCAAACGCACCACAAAATACCAAACATGTCGTTCAAAAAAATTTATGAATAGTATTAACTACATTTTAAATCTTATATACCCTAAATAATTTTATCACCCATGTTATATGTTTCTTAGACATAATATAAGAAGAAATTCAATTTTTCAGATAAAGGAAGTATTTTTCAAAAATACAATTTTACCGCCTACTAATGGTGAATTTTTATAAATGTAATATCATACACTTTTATATTAAATTTGACAATATAAAATTCTTATTTATATGTGGTACATAAAAATTTAGTTTGGAAAAATTTTTTGTTCTTTTTTGATAACATTCATATTTTGATGAATAGTGAAAAATACAATGTTTTAATTGAAAAAAACTTTTTTAATCAATATAATTTATAGTGGAAAATTATAAATTTGAATGTTTTTGAAGTAAAATTAAATTAAATTTTTATCATTCAATAAAATTTTGTTCATTAAATGTAATTTCACATTTAAATTTGACATAAACAATGTTGATCTTTTGATAGTTTTTACTTTTTAAAAAACTCGCTTTTTAGTTTTGACAACGGAAATTAATTTTAAATTAATAAATGGAACTTCTATGGATTTAATTTGTTAAAATGGACTTAATTTTTGAATTTGGAATATCAAAATTATCTTAGGGTAAATTTTGGTTATACTTTTGAAAACCTTCAATTTTTTATGAATAGTGAAAAACACAACATTATTTAAAACTGACTATTTTTTTAAATAATTATTTATTTTATTTAAATTAATTTTCTGTCAAATAGATATATAATTCCTATAAAAGTTCAATGTAATTAATTGGAGTCATTTTAAAATAAAATTATATGTATAAAATTTTATTGAACTTTTTAACGTTTTTTACCCACCTTCTAGGACCATATGCCAGTTTTCATAAAATTTAATTTTACCACTTATACGAGTTGAATTTAAAAAACCGAAGAGACATGGTTGACATCAGTATGTAAAATGTGGTTCAATAAGATGAAAATAAATTTTGGTTAATAGAAACATTTGTCTTTTTTACCATGGTTAAAAGTAAATATGGAAATTAAGGGTAAATATTATTTTTTAATTAACGTAAGACATGTCTTAATTCTATTTGAAAATTTTATTTCGACTTAAAACAATCTTAGGAATAAAATATGATCATATTTGGTCCACTTGGATTATATTAGGACATTTATTATTATTTTATATAAAGAAAAGATAAAAGTGTTAAATTCAATGTTTATTAACTAAAACATTTTTAATATAGGGTTTTACATAAGATAAATTCGACTATAAATATTATTTATAAAGAAAAAAAATACTTCCATCATAATTGATTTTTTTTTATTTTTTTAAATTAAATAGTTTAATTTATTTATGAAAGAATGATGATACAGTAATTACTTTATTAATGAGAGAATCAAATAAATGGTATTATAAATATAAAAATAAATATAATTTCAATGTTTTTATGACATAAACGAATTTTATAATGGAATATGACATTTTAGGGATGATTTAATGTATTTTACCGAAATAATCATGTTGTTATGACTTTCACAAAAACAAATACCAAATCATGTCAAAATGGTCATAATTGAGTTTTTAAAACAAATAATTTATCATTAAATTATAAAATAGTCCTAAAAATTTAAGGTTCATCCAAATGACTCTTATAATGATATATATTTTATTAATGAACCACATTGGGTTCTCTTGGAATTTTATTGTTAGTTTATTAACCATATAATATAAAAATACAAGAAGACACGGTAAAAGTTAAACTATTTAACTAAGAGTTAAATGTAACCGATAAGGTTAAAATGGTAACCTAAACATGTCTAATGTAAAGACCCAGAATTTACATGTAATTTTTTTATTTAAATAAGAATTTTAAGTGTCTTCAAAATCTGACGGTGCATGATTCCGAGGCCCGGAGTGCCCACAATTATCCGTCGAAGTTTTTGTTAAACTTAAGTTAACACGTGTAAGCAGTTTTCCTGAAAAAGTGGAATAACTCTTAAATGGTAACTCATATTAGAAATATGAGGGCACCGTAGTGCTTAGGATGCTGGGTTTACCCTTGAAGCGACTTAAGATTAGTTGGTGTGGGCCTCCTGTGAGAAAACTCAAAAATAGCATAATTGTAAATAAAATATTTAAATAAATTATTTCAATTTTCAAATGCTTATAATTCACAAACGGTAACTCATATTAAAAATCCAAGACCACTGCTAAACTTTTGAGGGTATGATTTCTTTAAACAGATAACAACTTTGGCCGGCGCGGGCTACAGAGAAAGTTAGTTTTTGGCCGCAAATAAAATAATTAAATGACAATTATTTTATTATAAAATTCATAACATCTAAACAGTAACTCGGATTGAAAATATGAGAGTACCGTTGGGTTTTTTGTGGCGTTTATCACCTAGACAGAGCCTAACCTCGACTGTCACGGGTTGAGGGTGACTTAAAATAATTTTATGAACTTTTTTTTGGGTACGTTTAGTAAACACGCGAGAATAAAAGTTAGTTTTTTTATTTTTCTAAAAAATTAATAAAATGAAGTGTATAAGACTTTATTGTATTTTAAGCTACCATGTGAGTGGTTGTTGGTTAAAACCTCCACTTTAGAGTTGGACTTGGGACCACCACACCCTAACCTCCCACGAGATATTATGGTGGTGGGGACCACACGAACATAACCTCCTGCGAGAGGTTACGACGTGGGGATCACCTGAGAACAAAACCTCTCAAATCCCTCAATTAATTTCATGTGTCAACGTCAAATTAAATGCTTTCAATTTAATTTTATGTCTCAAAAAATATTAAATGCTATAAAATAATTTAATGTTTCAACATAAAATTAAATCCTATAATTTTTGTATGCGGGCTATGGGGGGAAGCCTCTTGGAAACCTCCCAATAATTAAGCCAATGCACCTTTTAAATTGTGCCAACACTATTTAATTCGCTTGACCCCCCTTTTTAAATTAAGTAAACGCATCGTTGAAATTTAGGAAGGTTCCTAATAAATTAACCATCATAAATTCCATGATGTTTACATACCTCTCCCCCTTATTATATATAGGGAGATTAGGAGGAGGATTTGGGACGGCTTCACCAAGAGATGACATGCTGGCAATGTGACGCGACACCCAAAACATGGAGTATTACGTCTTCTCCAATGAAGAAAGATGAACGCCAAAATTTTTCGACTTCTTCCTTAGAAACCTACCGACGTGGAGCATCATCAACGAGCTGACGCATCTCGTGTTTTAAAGTTCTTGGCAGACGCGAAGAACGACGATCCTCTATGTCTCCTTCCATGACTCTGTCAAAAAACAACGTCCACCTTTTTGTGCCGACATCAACCAACAACGAGCAAGGTAGGTGTTTACTTTTGACTATGTATGATCATTAGCAATGTTCTTCCTTTCTCTCAAAAATGAAGAACGACGAATTGGTGTGCTTCATACTTACTATCCAATTGCTATCACCTCTAAACACGGAGGGTGCAGGGAAAACTAACATGGCCTGACTCCCTCTGCCGATCTTTTGTGATGTATCTACAGTAAAGCGATGAGGCGACGATGATGAAGGTGGAAACGATAAAGGCTGCGCTACCCGTGGCCTTCGTGAATCACACCGCTCCCCCACGGTGCACTGAAGCTTCCGGCCTAAGCGGCACCGTCGGTGCACCCACGGCCTCCCGGCGCGCGGCCCGCCTACCCACGACCCCCACACCAAGCCCGATGCCCTGATGAAACCCCCGCGACCTTTCTGTTCGCTAATACACCCTACCCAGTGCCACCGCGGCCTGCCCGACACCTGTCGCGCCCTCCCTGGTGCACTCGCGGACGGCCTAGCATCAAGACGGCCAGCCCCTGCTCTGCACGGTCTTCCAGCTTGCCTCCAGAGTCGCGCCCCTCGCGGCACTAGCTGAACTGGCCCCATCCTTCAGGTCGAGTCGCCTACGTGGCGACCACCGGGCTGAGCTGCCCTCGCAGTCCGCTGGGCCGGACTCGTCGGACCGGGCCAACCATAGTGGGCTGACCCACCCAATTGGGCGGGTCAGACCCAGCGAGTTTGACCAGGTCAACACAAACTAGTTTGGCCCTGACTGGGATGGGCTGAGTCGGTCCGACCGGGTCAGACCGGACCCGGGCCCACTACTGACCCTTTAGTTCCTTTGGCCAGAACTTTGGCTTCAGACGTCTGTTTGACGAACCGTCAGTGGCACTAGTATATTTCGTGCATAGCCAACCCTTAGAGTATACCCTACTGGAGTTCGGGGTTTAGTTGAGATACGGTCATGCTGGATCGTACTCGAATACAATCGTGCCCCTCTAGATAAAAGGCTAATAACTCATAGACTGAGAGTTCGATTGACACACCGTCAGTTGCGTTGAGACCCCTATGATAAGACGGACCTTTGAGATACTTCTTCGTGGAACTTTGTGGCAGTAGGAGTATTTTCCAATAGCTCGTGGAGTACAGCCTTCCTGTGACGAGAAGACAGAGTGTGGAGACCTAGTAGCAGGCTGACACCTGACGACTGCTTGACCGATTCGACTCGGAGTGATTCGACTAGCCCAGTGGGGAGCACTTGGTAGTTGACGGCAGACCCATGGCGTAGTAGATCCTGGTAGTTGGCGGCAGACCCATAGTACATGAAATGAGAAGTACCTCTGTAGGCTATTGGGGTGAGTGCCTGGTAGTTGGCGATAGTCCCACGATGGGGATCGCCTCTATGTGTGCGTGGTAGACCCACAGTACTCGATAGGAGGAAACCTCAACAGTTCAAGGTTAGTGGGAAGTGCCTGGTAGTTGGCGGTAGGCCCACAGTACTCAACAGAGGAGGAGTTCTCCAGCAGCCATGGTTTGGACAATGTGAATAAAAATCCTGGTTGAGCAGAGTCAATGACTTTTTTGTTTACCTCATGATTGAGATGGGTAACTAGATAACTTAGGTATATGTATGGGCATATACCTAATTAATGGTTATCCGTTAATTTCATTCTTTTTGGTTTATCCATGTTGGATTTTTGAAGACATTGAGGGTCTCAAGGTCCCTACAAAGTATCATTATACTCTCCCCTTCACGCTCTATTCCTGCACCTCGTTGTGTTGGTTGTAGATGACAGACAATGCTGACAGAGGCAGAGAGTTGCAGGACTGGATGGTACCTTGAGGTGGACCACTCAGTGTGATGGTACACAGAGGAGACGGACGGATGAGAGTGCTGAAGAGGCCATCTGTACCTACCCTTTAGGAAGGAAACCCGGAGGATGACCCAGTAACTACTTTACTTTTCTCTAGTTGTACTTGCTTTTAGTTGTACTTGTACCTTCCTGTTGGGCTTGTATTTCTGGCCCCTTTTTACTTTCCAGCACTTCTTTTGTATACAGTTTTACATAGTGTTTTCCTTCCATTTGTGTACTCTGATGTGTTTGTTTATAGTTATAAATGCAATGCCTTCTCAGTTTAGGGATTTATGCCTTTGGTGCTAGTCGCCGACCACTGGCCTTTGGATGGCGGGCTTGGGGTAGTCATGATACGGGCCCCGAGGGAAGGGTCGTGTCAAAAGTGGTATCAGAATAGACGGTTCTATGGGAGAACTTATGACTTTGATCTTTCTTTTCTGTGAAGAAATTTTGTTAAGGGTACTTATTGTGGTTCTCAGTTCAGGGAGTCCGGTTTTGGTGTGGTGGATGACGTATCCATACACCAGGACCCTGACTACTGATCTCCAACTCACTGCACGAAAACACTGATTGCGTGCATGTTTTCAAAAAATTTCTTTAAGTCGGCTCAACCAGATCATCTCAACAAGTATAAATTTTGACCATGTCACATCTGTTCAAGATAACTCCACGTAGACTACTAGTTAGAGTTAGAACAGTGTACTCTAGGATGGCCCACCGAGCAACGTGGATCTAGTTCATGCCCCTCTTACATTGTTGGAACCTTCGGGTGGTGTACCAGCAGCACCACCACCTGTTGGGTAGCAGATTCCACCAGCTAAACTAGTGGACGGTGCATGCCGACTGAGGGCATTGCACGAGTTCCAGCTGCAGAGGCCTCCGAGATTTAGAGGTGAGACAGATTCCCAAGCAGTGGAGGACTGGATGGAGGTGATTCCTAGAGTTTTCCGCCTACTTGTGACCCCAGTATAGCATATTGTGATCTTAAATACAAGTCTTTTTCAATGAGTGATCATGAGGAAGGTCTGCTTAGTGATGACGCCTCGGTAAGTGGACTATTACCCAAGATAGTACCTCCAGGTATTGTGTCAGCTATATCACTACTTGTTGGTTAGAAGCTGCAACCGGTGGTACCGGTAGAGGACACTTGTAGACTTAGTGCCTTACACATTTTTCAACATCAGATACCCCTCAGGTTCCGAGGCAAGACCGACTGATAGGTGGCTGGTGAATGTCTTGAGGAGGTGGCTGAGAGTTCCATAGAACTTCTACAGCTTCATCATGATGATGTGTCCGTAGATGAGTATTCATTGAGCCATACTGATCTTTCCTAGTACTCGATGAATATGGTACGATCAGTTCTTTAGGGCTCAAAATTCTGAGCGAGGTGTGGTTAAATGGCATCTGAGCCAGTACAATTCCTCTACGCATTCCTACATATGTTTGGATGCTAGAGAGAACATTTGTGGTTGAATTTTATTTGGCTGAGCGGATACTGCCAGTGAATGTTAACAGTGGGAATGAAGGAAACTGGCGCTAGTCTCGGAGACTTGAGCATGTAAAAAGTTTTCGGAAAGAGGAAGTGTTAAGGATAGATGAATCTACAGGGAAGCAGATGTAGAAGGAGATCTAGGAGAGCATCATAAAGTAGTGTACATTTCGATATGTTACAACCATCCCCTTATGTGGAACTCACCAGGCTCATGGAGCTTAAGGACAGGGGAAGCGAGTAGCTGCATGCTGTCAAGGATTGCATCCCAAAGTCTCTGGGAATGATTTGAGGTATGGTATGTGTCTACTACTAGCTACCATAACAACAGACATAGGTACCAATCATTCCTTCATTCTAAGAATCTTGTCCAAGACATAGAGTTTCCAGTTAAACCATTGACATGACCCTCACACCTCGAGATACCTTTGGGTGGAGACTCGTCAATCACACATATGATGATAGTGTGATCTGACCCTTGAGACAAGAGTTTTGGTTAAAACCTCTTTGTGGTAGCGTCAAGGCCTTATGATGTTAGTTTGGGTTTGGACATGACATCCACATTTAACACTCAGATTGACTGTATTAGGAAAAAAGGTTGTGGTTTATGTTGAACATTGGGATGGGGTTTTCCTTGGTAGGCGAAAAGGAAACCCATAAAGAAGAGTCTAAACTAAAGAATAGGAGGGTGCAACTGATCACTCTTGAGTCGACCAACCTTACTCTTGTGGCAGCATGAGTTTTTAGTTTCCAGCTCCAAACAGAAGTGATAGAACATGGGTACATCTTTTCAAAAGATGTTTCCAGGATTACCCCCCTCACCCCAAGGGGGAGGGACGTATTCTATGGCTGGATACTACCATAGGTTCATTCCATACATCTACAGAGTTTCTTCACCACTATCATTTTTGAAAAAGAAGGTGAAACCCTTCGTGTGGTTAGAGAGATGCCAGCAGATATTTCAGGAGCTAAGGCAGAGGCTAACTAGTGCCCCCATATTGAGGCTTCTAGAAGAATTCGTAGGATATGTAGTTTACTATGACGTGTCAGGGACCAGACTCGGGTGTGTCCTGATGTAGGAGGAGCAGTGATCACATATGGTTCTCAGCAGTTCAGACATCATGAGTAGAACTATGTTACCCATGACTTGGAGTTAGCAGCAGTGGTCTTCGCCTTGATGATGTGATGACACTATCGGTTGGGAGAGCGTTTTACCGGGTATTTATATCACAAGAGACTTTGTTATATCTTGTCTCAGAAGGACCTAAACCGAGACAATGACGTTTCCTTGAGTTCCTCAAGGACTATGATTTCGAGATACTCTATACTCCTAGAAAGTGGAACGTTGTAGCAGATGCACTCAGTAAGAGATCTGGTATACAGCTGCTAGGCGAGGCGACAGAGAAGCTAGCTGCTTTGCAGATATCCATTGTGGATAGGGTTTGAGCATCCTTTCTACAGTCCCTTATTGTCACACCCCCACTTCTTCTATGAATCAGGGAGGCACAACATGGATACGCTGACTGCGAGACGCGATGTGCTCAGATATCCATAGGGCAGGCACCTGATGGATTTTCTGAAGGTGGGAAGCATGTCATCCCCTTCATAAGAAATACCTTATAACCAGTAGCACTTCAAGAGGAAGTGTTGATATAGTTCAACACATCCCCTCTAGGGGAACATCCAATAGTGGAGAAGATGTTCCAGGACCTTCGGTGACAACACTAGTGGCCAGGTATGAAGAAGGTGATAGAAGAGTTTGTCTCTCGATTACTCACTTGTCAGCAAGTGAAGGCAGAGCACCAGGTACCAGTAGGCTTGGTGTAGCCTTTAAAGGTCCTAGTGTGAGAGTGGGATGGGGTATCCTATCACTTCGTGATGGGTCTTCCACGTACATCTAGGGGTCACGACACAATTTGGGTGATCGTTGACGGACTCACCATGTCGGCCCACTTCCTACCAATCAGAGATCAAGGTACATTAGAGAGCATGGGACGCCTCTATTGGCAGGATATTGTGCAGCTTCATAGCGTACCTTCTTCTATTGTCTCCGATCATGATGCACGGTTTACTTCCCGGCTATGGAAGGGGTTACAGGAGGATTTCGGGATGCAGCTATGTCTGAGCACCGCCTTCCATCCTTAGACAGATGTCCAGACCGAGCGGACCATTCAGATCCTCAAGGACATGCTACGTGCCTATGTCCTCGACTTCATTTTCAGGTGGGAGGATCACTTTCCTTCAGTGGAGTTTGCGTATAACATCAAGTATCACTACACAATCAGGATGGCACCTTTTGAGGCCTTGTATGGTGGACCTTGCAGATCACCACTATGATGGACAGACCCAGGGGAGTCAGCACTAGTGGGACCAGAGATGGTACGTGCTACCACAAAGAAGGTGCAGATCATCCAGGAGTGAATGAAGACTTCACAGAGTAGACAGAATTTGTATGCTGACATGAGATAGATACCTCTAGAGTTCGAGGATGGTGACCACGTCTTTCTATGAGTCTCACCTCGATGAGGTCTACAGATATTTGGTCGTGGTGTCAAGTTATCTCCAAGAATCATCGGACCTTTCCAAGTATCAATAAAGTAGGCGAGGTGGCCTATCTCCTGGATCTTCCACCTCAGTTGCACCAGGTGCACGACGTCTTACACGTATCTCAGCTGAGGAGATACGTGCAAGACCTTTCCCACATCATTGACCATGAAGAGCTGGACATCGATGACTGCGAGACTTTCACGGAGGTTCCAATACAGATTGAGGATCGACATGAAAGGGTCCTTCATGGATGGTCAATATATATGGTGTGTGTTCACTGGCAGCACAGAAATCTCCAGGAGATCACTTGGGAGCTGGAGGCTCAGATGCGTGCTCAGTACCCCCAATTTTCTCTTAGTTGTGAGTTGTGGCTTATGGGGACGTAGAGCCCTGAGGTGAGGATAATGTAAAGACCCAGAATATCCATGTAAATTTTTTATTTAAATGCGAATTTTATGGGTCTGTGTAATTTTAAGGCGCACAATTCTAAGGCCGAGAGTGCTAGCAATGATCCATCGAAGTTTTTGTTTTTCTTAAGTTAACGCGCCTGATCAGTTTTCCTGAAAAAGTGGAAGAAATCGTAAATTCTAACTCATATCAAAAATCTGAGGGAACCATTGTGCTCAGGATGGAGGTTTAACCCTTGGTTCGAATTAAGATTAGTCAGTGTGAGCCTCCTGTGAGAAAACCCAAAAATGGAAAAATTGTAAATAAAATAGTTAAATAAATTATTTTATTTTTCAAATGCTTATAACTCAAAAACAGTAAATCAGATTAAAAATAAGAGGCCACCAATTAACTCTTGTGTGTATGCTTTCTTTTAGATGATACTAACTTTGGTCGGCGCATGTAACCATAGAAAGTTAGTTTTTGGCCACAAATAAAATAATTAAGTGACAGTTATTTTATTGTAAAATTCATAACTTCTAAATGGTAACTCTGATTGAAAATCCGAGAGTACCATTGGGTTTTTTGGGGCATGTTTCACCTAGGTAGATCTTAACGTTGACTGGCATGAGTCGAGGGGGACTGATAATGATTTTCTGAACTTTTTTCCGGGTACGTTCAGTAAATGCAAGAGCGACGTTTTGTAACTTTGGAACCGGTGCTCGGAATTGAAATCTGAGTCACCGTTAAACTCGTAGTACCAATATTCGATTAACAAAACCTTCACCTCCAAGGCAGTTGGTTGAGAATAAAAGTATGCTTTTAGCTTTTTATAAAAAATAAATAAAATAAAGTGTAAAAAATTTTATTTTATTTTAAGCTTTCATATGATTGATTGTTGGTTAAAACCTCCACTTTGGTGTTGAAGGTGGGCCTGCCTCACCCTAACCTCCCATGAGAGGTTATGGTGGTGGGTCCCAGCCGAACATAACCACTCACGAGAGGTTACGACGTGGGGACCACCTGAGATAAAAACCATTCAAATCCCTCAATTAATTTCATGTGTCAACGTAAAATTAAATGCTTTCAATTTAATTTTATGTGTCAAGAAAAATTAAATTCTATCAATTAATTTTATGTGTCAACATAAAATTAAATCCTATCATTTATTTTTTTGATGTAGGCAATGTGGGGGAAGCTTCATGGAATCCTCCCAATAATTAATCCAATGAACATTTTAAATTACGCCAACGCTATTTAATTTGGTTGACCCCCTTTTTAAATTAAGTAAGTGCATCGATGGATTTTAGAAATGTTCCTAATAAATGTACCATCATTAATTCCATGATGTTTATATACCTCTCACCCTCTTCTATATATATAGAGCTTGGGAGGTGGATTTGGGACGACATTACCAAGAGACTAAACACTGACAATGTGACGTGACGCCCAACACATGGAGGAGTACGCCTTCTACAACGAAGAACGAAGAATGCCAACATTCTTCAAATTCTTCCTCAGACACCTATCGAAGTGGATCGTCATCAACTAGTCGATGAAACTCAGGTTTGGAAGTTCATGGTGGATGCAACGAACAACCATCCTCTAGGTCTTCTTCTGTGACTCTCTCAACAAACGACATCCGCCTTTTTGCACCCACGCCAACCAACTACGAGCAAGGTAGGGGCTTACTTTTGACTAAGTATGATCTTTACCTATGTTCTTCCTTTCTCTGAAAAATGAAGAATGAGGAATTGTTGTGCTTCATACTTAAGAACCGATTGTTATCACCTCTAAACGCGGAGGGTGTGGCCCAAACTATCATGGACAGACTCCCCCGTCCGATCTTTTGTAATGTCTCTACAGCAAGGCGATGAGGCGACGATGACAAAGGCAGTAACGATGAAGGCTGTGCTACCCACGACCTTCGCGAATCCTGCCACTCCCCCGCGGCCTACCGAAGCTTCCAGCCGAACACCTCTGATCCAAGCGGCGCCCTGCCGGCGCACCCGCGACCTCCCGACGCCCTGCCCGGCGTGCGTTCTGCCTACCCGTGACCCCCGCAAAGTGCATGGCGCCCTACCGGCGCCCCTACGGCCTGCCCTGTCACTATCGCTCCCTTATCGGTGCCCTTTAGGTGCACCAGCAGCCTACCCACCAACTGTCGCTCTCTGCCCGGCGCACCCGCAGCTGGCACCGCATATAGCCGGCCTGCCCACGCTCTGCGCAGTCTGCCCGCAGGCCTCCAGACCGGCCTGACCTCTCGGGCTGAGTCACCCGAGCCGCACCCCTCGTGGCACTAGCCGAACCGGCCCCAACCTTCATGTTGAGTCTCATATGTGGAAACCATAGGTCTAAACCGCCTTTGCAATCCACTAGGCCAGATCCAGCGGACCGGGCCAAACATAGCGGGCTAAGCCACCCGACGGGCCGAGTCAGACCCATCGAGTATGACTGGGTCAACTGAAACCAGGTTGGCCCAGACGAGGTTGGGCCAAGTCGGTCCGACCGGGTCGGTCTGGACCCAGGCCCACTACCGACCCTTTACTTCCTTTGGACATAACTTTGGCACAGAATGTCCGTTTGATGAACAGTTAATGATGCTGGTATTCTTGGAGCATAGTCGTCCCTTTGAGAATACCCCACTGGATTTATGGATTTAGTTGAGATATGGTTAGTTTGGATCGTACTCGAATCCAACTGGGCCCCCGGGACTAAAAGGGTAATAACTCCCAGACTAGGAGTCCGATTTACCCGTTGTCTGTTGCGTTGAGACCCCTATGACGAGGCCGACCGTTGAGATACATCTACATAGAACTTTTCAATATTTGGAGTATTTACTAGTAGCTCGTGGATTGGATCCTTCCAGTGATGAGCAGACAGAGTGCAGAGACCATGTAGCTGGCTGAGACTTCATGACTGCTTGACCGATTCGACCTGGAGTGATTCGACTAGCCCAGTGGGGAGAGCCTAGTAGTTGAAGGCAGACTCATGGAGGAGGAGTGCCTAGTAGTTGGTGGCAGACCTACGGTAATCGACTAGAGGAGTACCTCTGCAGGCTATTAGTGGGAGTGCCTGGTAGTTGGTGGCATACTCATGGTGGGGAGCACCTCTGTGTGAGCGCGACAGACCCACGGTACTCGACAGGAGGAGTACCTCAGCAGTTCAAGGATAGTGGGAATCACCTGGTATTTGGTGGCAGGCCCACTAAACTTGACAGAGGAAAAGTTATTTATCAGCCGTGGTTTCAAAAATATGAATAAAAATCATGGTTGATCTGATTCAATAACTTTTGTGTTTTCCTCGTTATTGATGTGGGTTTCTAGATAACTTAGGTATATGTATGGGCATATACCTAAGTATTGCTTATCCGTTGATTTCATACTTTGTGGTTTATCCTTGTTCGATTATGTGAGACCTTGAGGGTCTCAGGGTCCCTACTGAGTATCTTTATACTCACCCATGCACAGGCTATGCCCGCACCTCATTGTGTTGGTTGCAGATGAATGAAAACTCTGACTAAGGCAGAGAGTAGCAGGAATCTATGGTACCTGGAGGTGCACCACTCGGTGTGAAGGTACACATATGAGATAGACAAGTGGGAGTGATAAGAAGGCCATCTGTACCTTCCTTTCAGGTAGGATCCTCGTAGGATGACCCAGTAGCTACATTACATTTCATCAGTTGTACTTTCTTTCAGTTGTACTTGTACATTCCTATTGGGCTTGTATTTCCAGCCCCTTTTTAATTTCCAGCACTTCTTTTGTATACGGTTTTACTTAGTGTTTTTCTTCCAGTTGTGTACTCTGATGTTCTTGTTTACAGTTATAAATTCAATTCCTTCCCAGTTTAGGGATTTACGCCTTTGGTGCTAGTCTCCAGCCCATGGCCTTTGGTAGGTTGGCATTGGGTAGTCACGATACGGGCCCCGGGGGACGGGTCATGACATCTAAAACCGATTGGATGAGATTATTTTGGTCCATATCCACCTAAGGCTTAAAGTTAATTCATTTGGAGTCATTATAAACTGAATATGATTATATAAAAAATTATTATTTTAATCTTTTCCTAATGTGACCCTCACCCCTCTTATAAAAGGGCACTACCCCTTCTCTCAAAATCACACCTTCAAAGCCATTTGAATTAGCCATACCCAACCCAAATATCTTCTAAAATTCCCTCAAAACATCCTAGAATCTTTACATTGATGAAAAATCCATCCTCGAGAGCCCTATTGATCAACTCAAAATGAGAAACCTGAAGAAGAGGTAATAATTTCACCACCCTCTTTCAAGTTCTTTCCTTCTTCCTCTACCTCTTTCATTGTTGTTTTCATACTAAACTAATAACTCTAGTACCTCCTATATACTGTGATGTTATTATAAATATTGTAAAACCATGTTCGTTATTCTATCCATCCTATAAATGAAAAATTCACCATACGAGTGTACGTACGGCTTACCGTCTCCACGTCATGGTGTAGTTTGTTATTCAAACACTTCATTTTTTGGATGGGTATAATAATGAGTATAACATATGTAAATAATAAATATAACATGTTAATGATTTGTTATATATGATATACCATCCAATTATATACGATTTAACCATCAATATATTGATATTGTCCCTTGTCTGTATGTATATATTACCGTGTCCATGACGGGATGAGATTCATTCCCATGTTCACTATTCAAAGATGATTATAAAAATATATATTATTAATAAGTATGTAATATATGATGTAATAATTCTACTGGAGATATATGTGTGTATTTATTCACTTACATATATATTATTCACTTACTCTCATTCAATATGATATGAAAACGGAAACAGTGTTTATGCATATGGACGGCCAACTGTCTCCATAAACGATGCCTTCTATTTAATATATCTATCTAATATAAATATTTACATTATAAATATATTTGATATATAAATCATTTTATATATTCTGGAAGTATTTAAATCATGATCTAAATGATATGATCAAGAATAACATGTTAAAACACATACGATAAAGAAAGTGGTTATTACCCAAAATGTTAATTTAACATGGAAATCATTATTAAATGGGTAGTATAAAGGCATAGATAAATCATGTATGATATAATAAATATTAATATGGCCTGGTATAATTCAATAAAATATTTTGGTCATTATATAGGAGTTTAAACTTACCCTTGACCAAAGGAATGTGCAAGGTAAGGGTTAATTCCTCAATCTCATTATTATTTGAGTTTGTTTATGGGATTGTTTTCACAGGGACTTATTTGTTATCCATGTCCATTTTTCTTAAATGTGATTTCAAAGTGATTCTTTTTAAGGGAGTTTTTTATTAAAAAATAATTTTAAATGTTTTAAATATTTATTCTTCTAAATCATTCTCATTAATGTCAATGTTTTCAAAATGGTTTGTTAGGATTTATTTATATGGACATGAATGTTTTTAAAATGTTAATTCCTTTAAAACCTTTCATAGTGGTATGGGACACATTGATTTAGAAATTTATTTAAATGATTTCCTTTCTAAATTGTGTGACTTTTAAATGTTTTCATGAAAAATAGATATTTATCTCAAAGAGTTTTACAAATAATTTTCATCTATGTCTACATATTTTTTATGGATTTTAAACATGTTTGAAGTTGATTTATTATGATACAAATATTCCATATTTTATTGAAGGTTTTGTGATATGTTTTTCTATGGATGTGTTATTTTTATACAATTCATAGTTTATTATTAAATTATTGACATTTCGTATTCTAGTTCTATTAAGAATGTTTATGTTAGGTTTTAAACTTTTCATATGGAGAATGTATTGGACATTGTAATTGTGGGGTGGAGCCCACTATAGCTCCTAGATGCATAGGTAGGTCTCATGAGACAATTAGGTGTGGAATTGGATAAGGTATTTCCCAATTAGATATATAGTTTTGGCCGAGGCCTTAATTGTTTTTTAGACGTTCTGGCCAAGGCCATGAAAAATTGTTTCAGAATGTCTAGAATTATACATTTCCTCGTTATGAAAATGATATTGATGGTTCATGTGGTTATTAGACTAGTAGTATACCCATGAATATGTTTAATTGTGGCATTATATACACATCTCATATTTGATCCATAATTTTTTCATGTTTATTGTTTGTAAAGGCATGTGTTTTAAATTATTCACCATTCCAATTGATAATGTTATCTTCTGCTAAATTTTTTACCCATATTGGGCATCTGGGCTCACCACATTCATATGTTTTATTTTCAAAGGATTTAAAAGTACTGTATTATGATTAATATGAAGGGTTAAGCTAAAAAGGAATAATGGAGTTCTCAAAGAACTATCTATACTATATTTTATGTTTGAAATTGTAATGTGAAGTTGATGTATGTAATCTATTTCCAAGATGGATAAACTGTTCTGCCTTTCGATACATGATTCCTTGTAATCATGCCAATGTATTAAAATAATTCAACGACTTTGGGCTTGTAGGTTCGGTGCGTTACACACGCCCCCTCCAGCAGGGCTGCGCCCCCTGTGGGCCGGGCAGTACCCACTGCGGGTCAGGCCACGCCCCCTGCGGGCCGGGAAGCACCCTGCCAGCGGGTCAGGCCGGACTGCAGCCTCGTCGCACTAAGACATCCCCAAATGGTTCAGGCTGAGCCAGGTCGGACGCCGACTGTGGTGGGTCAGGCCGGGTTAGGCCACCCGGGTCGGACCGGACCTGGACCCATCCAGGCCCAGTTTCTCCTAAAATTCAATAACTTGAAATCTATACGTCCATTCAAAAAATTGTCTACAGTGATGGGATACTTGAAGTGAGATGGTCCTTTTTAAATACTCAACTATAATTTTTGATAATGATGGAGTATGGTCGGGTTGGATTGAACCCGAATCCAACCTGGCTCTTGGTACAAAAATACTTATAACACACAGATCGAGCATCTGGTTGATGTAATGTATGTCACATTGGAACCCTTAAAACATAGAGGTACGTTGGGTTACCCCTTTTTTGAGCATAGTGACAGTTCCGGTATGACTGATATATCGAGGAGTAGATTCTACGGAACTCGAGTGCACAGGGTGTGGGAAATATTGGGCATGGCTATCTTTGATGTAGCGACCCAATGTGGATCAGCATCATAGTGACCATGTATGGATCAGAATCGTAGCTACCGAACGAGGACTAGTTTTAGAGTGGCTCGTTGAGGATCAACATTTAGAGACCCAATGTGGATCTGTATCGAGCGACCCTATGTGGATTAGCATCGAGCAACCCTCTATGGATCACCCTTCCAGTGACCCTATGTGGATTAGAATTCTAAAAACCATGTGTGGATCACTATTCTAGTGACCCTGTGTGGATCAGCAGTAGAGTGATGTGATGGGGACCAGCCTTACAGTGGCCCATCGTGGAATAGTGACTTACGTCCAAAAGTCGATCGATAATAGAACTACTTCTTTGTGAATCAGTTGTGGATCTTATAAATGGAATAAAATGATATGGATTAAGAATAATCATATATATTCTATATCTTTGAGTTGTATACATGGTGGGACCTGACTATTTCTTTCTGCTTTGTGATTGTAGTCTTGCTTGGTGTTTCTTCCATTGTGGATCTCTGGGAGACCTTCAGGGGTCTTAGGGTCCCTACTGAGTATTGTTATACTCAACCCTGTACGAGCTTCGCCCTCACCTTTTTGTGTCTTCTGTAGACGACAGATAGCTTTGAATGAGGTTTCAGATCCAGGAATAAACAGTTCTCCGAAAAGAACCTTTAGACCTAACCTGCTGTAGTGATGTCCAGCCGTGAGATGTACCTACCCTTCAGGTAGGAACCTTGGAGGAAAATTTCGATAGTTTTTATTCTGTTTATGTTGTACTTTTCATTTGGGTTTATATTCTAGCCCCCTTTACTTATAGTACTAACCCTTTTCTACTTTCAATACACATCTTTTTACTACTATAGTTACTATGTGGGTTGTGCTCATTGTATTCTTAGACTATGTGTTTTTAGGTTAAAAGGAAATGGCTTCTCGTATTTCATTAATATGTCTTTCGGTGCTAGTTTCCAGCCCCTGGCCTATGGAAGTAGGGCTTGGGGTAGTCACAACATTGGCCCCGAGGGACGAGTCATGACAATTAACTAATTATTAAAAATTCATAATGTAATATATTAATATATGATTATTAGTGAAGTAAAACTATAGTGAAATTTTTTAAAAGAGTAGTTAGAATAAGTTAGAAATGTGCCACATTAGCATAGTTTTAGGGAAATGAATAAAGAGTATTTATAGAGGATAAATGAATAATTATTCCCATAAAAATAAAAATGATCCAAAATTAATTTTTATGATAAATTTACTGAAATTAGAAAAATATTTGTGTATTAATATAGTTTTTTTATGTTTACTAGAAGATAGACATGAGAAAGGGATATTCCATTTAACCTAGTTCACTTATCGAGTAGAATTGAGAAGGAAACATTTGAATAAAACTAATACCCCCTAAAATAAATATGAATTTATCTACATACATATTTTCATTAAATAGTAACATAATATAATTGATATATCTAAGAATAATGAAGTCTTAAATTATGGCAATGAATGAGAAAGCATAATATAAGGGAAATATGGAGGATTGATAAAATCCATTACTGTATTTCTGAGTGTGTTATTAACCTTCAGATAATGTTCTGGATAATAAAATTAGGGAATTAAATTAATTAATTCATAACCTATTCCGTATATATTTCAATAATTATATTTTTTTGTATTTATTTATTGAAATTTTGATAGGTTAAAATATTCAATTTTGTTGTTTTGGGAGAATATGTTTCATGGATTCATGGTCGGTTCACTTCTATTTAACTAGGGGAAATCTTTTCGAAAGGAATAAAATATATATATATATGTGGAATGAAATGTCAATAATATACATCTATAATTTTATGTTTTCCATCATATCATTTTTTTATATTATGAGGATGGATCACTTGATAAAATATTAGTGATAATTTTTTTAGAGGGTTTTCAACAATATAAAATTTGTTGCATTTTATTTAATATTACCTATGTATAATAATTAATGATTGGGGGACCATGTATGGTATACATGTTATGTTCATTTTTAAAAATTATATGTGAATTTGATGTTGTCATCAAAATTAGAATGGAAAATAAAAACTCATTATCCTTGATAGTGGTGAACTGGCATATCACGGATGATGTTTTCATGTTTAGAGGTAAGGATGAAGAATATATGATATTTTGTTGTTGATATTGCACTAAAATAATAAAATTATTTCATATATTTTACTAGAGTCACCATGACACATTGGATAAGGGTGAGGATAAGGTTGATGATATAAATAATCTAAAAGAGGGAGATGAAGGATTTTTCTTCTTTAATGTCATCTCCCTGAGGACATCGTTACGGAAATTAGTATTATAATTGTAGTTATAAAAAACAAAATAAATGGGGAAGAAATTTTGGAATTTAATTTGATATAATATTTTCAGGCTACAAGGATGAGATGGTTTGAGAAGGGGTGGAATGTGGTGGTAATTATAAGTCCAGGAAAAGGGATGTTTTTTACTATTATATTCATTATTTTATTTTATTAACTCCATAAAATATATATTATTTTTTCATGTGGCTATATATAGTAAATAATTTATGTGTGTTCATGATAATGTGTTCTTACATCGGACATAACCCAAAAATTCCTACATTTCACTTACAATGTTAAATACCATTAAGTACCCTGTTTCAATATTTTGAAAAAAATAAACTATTTTAAAAAACAAAAAACAAAAAATATATCTGTTTTTAAAAGGGTATATTTTTAAAATTGAACCCATTTTTTGAAAATAATTTTCTATGACTGAAAAGTTTAATTTTTTAATATAATCATCACTTATTCAAAAAACACCAATTTTTAATATTATAATTGATTGTATACACATTGCAAAAAAAATTTATGATCTCATAAAATTATACTATAACTATAATAAATCATAATATTAAATTATTAATCCTTTTTAGTGAAATAATTTTCCAATTAAATATTTATATTCATTATTAAATTGTATTTAAATACTTTTGATTTTACCAAAATACTAAAAAATAATTTATCATTTCTAAAACTTTTATTTACATTTTTCATGATATAAAAATATGATATTTTCAATAACAAGATACCTAAATATTTTTTTACATTTTCATATGTGAGGTTAGTATTATAACATTCATGTTTCTATTCCAAATTTTCAAGTTACTATTCAAATAGTTATATTACTTTTCCACCGGTCAGATGTATAATGATAATATGGGTTCACTGCATTCAAAAAAAAGAACACATATTGAAATAATTCATAATTAAATTCTATATTATATCATATTTATTTATAATTTTAATATCTAAATGAATATTTTTTATTAGCATTAATTCATTTTTATATATTATATTATGTTGTAATTCTAGTAGATTATGAGGATCAAAATTACACTATTTATATTCTTCTATTGTCTATTTACTTTTCTAGTGATATATGTGGAATTATTGTTGGTTTTTGTTTAAATATGTATCACAATTAATTTATGAGCATAATTTGTTCTAGGGTTCTCTATGTGATTTATGACATAATTTAAAGAATAGAAATATCATCGATAAAAATTTTGTGTCGTTACAAAAAGAATCATATGGGCATATCTATGATGATTATAAAAAAATATCAAATAATTATGGACATGAATATTATTGATATTGAAATGTAAAAATGGAGAATAAAATACTTCTAAAATTAGTGTTCTATCATCTATACATTTGATAATTAAAGACTAATAAACGGAAGATGTACAGGTACAAAATAAGGTGAAAAATTTCATTGAGTTCAACCTCATTTTGGATTTTACAATAAGGTCCAAGGACATGTATGTGTCCCATTTTTATTATATTTGATAATGCATCTAATGGATGATTCTCATAGTACCCCATTATTTAAGGATTCTAGATGTACGAAAAATTATACATATTTGTAATAGTATTTTTAGTTTGATAATATAGTGATATATTTGGAATCCCATGTTTCTTAGTGCTTTCTATGTCAACAGGTTAAGACAAAGAGAAAGAGGTACAAGGGTATTTTACTACCATTAACTATACAGGATTTCGGATGGTAATAAATCACCATGTATTTTATTGTTGGAATTTCGAAAACATATAATTGGCAGAGTGATAAATGAGTTGGAGTAGATCACCTTATAATATCTACAAAATTCATTCCCATTTGAGAATATTTCTATCTATAATGATATTATTTATTATTAAATTATGATATGATATTATCACATAGATTACCCTAATCAGTTGTAACTGATTTCGTTTCAAGGATTACATTGATGTTTAGGAAAATTATTCTTATTGATATGAACATATAGTAACGTTTTATCACTAATTATCATCCTTAGAAATATGTATAGTCTGAAGGGCCCATTCAAACACTAGAAGACATGTTGAGAGATTTTTATATAAATTTCAAAGGTGTTTTATACTAACATCTTCATTTGATGGAATTTTATTTCAATAATATATTCCCTTAGAAAATTTAGAAGGATACTTATGAATGCATCTATGGTAGAATGTTATGATCTCCTACATTATGGCTTGATATTGGTAAAATAAATATATTTGGACCTCATCCAGCTAGGTAAATTGTTTGTAAGGTCAAATCAAATATACATCATATATGAGAATATTAGAGTCGACACAAAAATGTTATTATGTTAATTATTGGAATGATCTTTAGTTTAATGTTCATGAAAAGATATTCGTAGGATTATCCCCCTTGAAGAGGGGGATTATATTTAGAAATAATGTTATTTCCTTGGTATTTAATTAGAATTTAAGATATTTATATTTTTCTGGATGGTATCTTATTTAAGAGAGCTTCCAACAAATGACACTCAATTTAATGACGTGTTTTATTTATCTCTTCTAAGGAAGTACGTACCAAATCCCTCACATGTACCTTTCACAGAGGCTGTAACACATTTAAATGCACTATTTACTGATTATTGACTAGTAGATATTATATTTATTGATTGATTGTTCTATTAAATAGGACCACTCATCTGGTTAATGTTTTGTGGAGAATCCAAGAATTTGAGAAAGCTGGGTGGGAAACTATATATGACATGAGGTATTGGAATCCTAATATTTTTAGGAAATATTGATGAATTTCAATTCCAAATATCAATTTAAGGTGGGTATAACGTATCATAGTAATATTTAATTCTACTATTTCTCTTTAAATTATTTTTTTTATTCGATAGCTTGCCTTAAAAACAACCCCATGTTCAAATGAACCACAATAAAATATTAATATATTGTTATTTAAAATTAGACTTATATAAGAAACATTGGATTGGTGGGTATTAATATTACTAACTAAATTAATAGAAATTAATCATTTTTATGTATATTATTAATTCATTTTTATCAATAGATAATGATTTAAAATAAAGATCATTGCATTGGAAAAGAAATATTTTTCTGAAAAATAGTTCTTCTGAGTGAAATTTATTTTTACCATAATATACTATATTTATAAAAAAAAATTAATTTTTTTATTGAAAATTTTGTAATATATAATTTATCAAATATTTTAAAAAGTTAAAACATATTTTTCTAAGCATATGACATGAATAAAATCTTGTTTTATTTTTAAATGTGTATCCTAAAAAATGTGTTTATCGTATTATAAAAACTATATTAATATTAATTTATTTCATTTATTGTAATTAAATTAGATAAATTTAATTACGTATTTAGATGATTTTTTAAAAAGTATGGTAAAAAGGAAGATTTTATTTTTTTCAATAAAAATCGTAACCATCGAAACATTTAACACCTTGGTAAAGGATAAATCAGGTTAATGAAAATTAAAAATTAGTGATAAGGGCATAATTATTTATCAAAAATCTTCTTGTAAGATATTAATTCAATAAATTAATATCTATGCTAAAAATTGACTATTTTATTGGAAACATGTCCATGAAAATCAATGATACTATATTTAAATCACAATAAATTACAAAATGTATATAACTTTTTTTATAAAATCCTTTCGGTTCCCTATTATGAAAAAATTACATTAATAATGAATATAAATGTTTATTTTCATCATAATAATAATACTTTAAGGATAGGAATTTAATTTAAATTTTAGTGAGTATATAATGACCTCAATTACTTAAATTACACTGATCCAGTATGTCCGCGTTTTATAAAAATGTATAATAAATGAAATTTAAAACATTAAAATTTATTTTTCATGATATGATGTTAACAAAAAAATTAAAAATATATAGGTCTTATTAGGGGGTTTCTAAAAATATGTTAAAATTCCACATTTTCCTTTATGTTTTTAATGTCAAATTAATTTAATACTCTCAAAATTTAGACTTATGATATTTTGAAGAACTAATGATTTATAAAATTAATTAGAAATCATAAAAATAAATGAATAATAAAATATGAGTATTATATGGTATTAAATGTAATAAATTAACCATTTATAGAACAAATTTTACCTTATAAGTAAAAAATCACACACTTTTAATATTATAAAATTTGTTCCCATGTATATAATTAAAATTGGGCAATTGAGGGTTCCTATGAATTTTAAGGTGTAAAGTGACTGTAATAAATTTATAAATTAAATGGTATTAAGTAATCTCCGCCATATTCTACCATATATTTGTATCAATTTTCATGTAAATAAATATTTACGGTTTATGTATTTATTGTAATTTAATATTTTTAGAAATTATAAAAGGTCCTCTAACCTCAGTTATAAAAGGGCTCCCCCTTTTTAACTAATTTACACCACACTGATCCTTATTTCTTATCCAAACACTACCATTTTACATTGAAAATTTCCAAATCCATATTCTAGATTTTTTTTCATCCAAATAACAAACCTGAGATCCCTTTAGAGGAGATCTAAAGGAGAAATTCCTAAGAATTCGTAATCCCCTTACCCAATTACATTATTTTGATGCAATTTATTACATAAAATAAATATATTTTATGTTTCCTAACATAATAACTTTTTATCATAAAAATTATTAATTATTATTATTATTATTAAAATAAAATTATAAACCCGTGTTCACTACGAATGGGAAAAGAATGTATCACTTGTGTGTGTGTACAATATCTTGCAACCATTTAATAAAAAAATCACCTTAACAACCATAATTTATCAATGGTATCATGAAGTATTTTCTTTATATATATGATATTAATGAAATTGTTATACTTTTAGAATAATAATTTTATTTATACCTTCTTCACATTTAATCATTTAAGTGGTGATAACATCACTCATGCATATATGTGGACTACCACCTTTATGGAGAGATGTGGTTAGTTATTTATATAGATTTTACATGGATAGTAATTAAGATAAATCATAGGAATATATAAGATCAATATGATATAATAATGAAATTTTAATGGTTAATTATTATTTATCAGTATTTTATTCCATCTATTTAATAATTATTTCTGCATTCCAATGTACATACTTCCTACAATCTCAATAAAATGTGTAATTCATTTTTTATCTATAGATTAATGGATGACACGAAATATGTTTATAAAGGATATATATGTTATTTATATCAGGATATTTTTTCTGAGATTATAAAACCATGATAAATGGGATATACTAGAACTACAAAAGTGATATACTGATAAAAATAGTACAATTAACACATTTTAATAACAATTATATTAAAGAATTATTGATAATAAGAGGTTTTTAATTGTGATAAATGGGTTATATATGATAATATAAGTATAAAAATGACTCAATTATATAATTATATTAAATAATTTAGTAATATAATGTATATTTGGTTTGATTTTTAGTACGGTGAACATGAGGAACATTTTTATTTAATAATCTAATCAACATTCAGGATTATTTTTTCTTAAGTCTCCTCTCATGAATATATTAATTAAATATTATAGTTATCTAAAAAATATTTTTTATTTACCATTATCCAATATTTGTTTTATTTATATTTACCAGTGATTTAATTTTTTAAATTATTATCTAATGTAATTTTTCTTCCAAATGATGTTCTTTGTGGCATTTTAAAAAAATATATAGTAAATTATTTTATAAAAATGATACGTTATGGGTGGATTTTCCCTCAATAATAAATATATTTACATTTCAAAAAATAAAATACAATATTAAAAGGTTGTATTGAAGTTTATTTTTTTCCTTCATAATTATTCAACATCTTATGAAAAAATTATTTCAAATTAGATATTTTATTTTCATCAATAATTAATATATGTGATCATTAAAAATCATTTTCCATCTAAATTGAAATTCATTGGTGTAACTTATGATTTACAAATGATATGTTCTAAAGATAAAATATTGATTATTTTTGTAGAATAATTATATTTATGTTGACTGGAAGAAATGATCATGAATGGAATTTCATTTTTATAGGTTATGATAAGATGATGTGTTTAAGAAACCCTTTTATATTCCATTACTTATGTAATAGTGAAATGTATATAAAAAAAATTATTTACTGGTTTCATATATAATGAATCAATTATAATAATTTGGAACCTATAATTATGCAATTCATTTTGTGATTTGTTGGACCAAAATCACCCTCAAATACATTGGGTAAAGAATGATATCTCTTGAAATAAAAATATAGAGGAATAAGGAGAGAAACTATTTTATTAAATGCATTTTTACACTATAATAACATTGAGAGAAAATTTAAAAAAAACTAATGTGTGGAGTGACCCATTCCACTATGAAATCCTACGAAATGATCCTAGAATATTATGAAAATCATTTTCTATGATTACATGTATTCCAAAATTAAATGACTTTTTCTTATATTGTGTTCTAATAGTTCATGTTCCCTGGTACTATTTTTATTCATATATTATCAACTCCCATGACATATGTTATGGATTATTATTGTTATCATTTATATATAGTTTATGGTTTTCAAATTTTATTAAAATGTTTACATAACTAGTTTTAATCTTATGACTTTGTGATCATTGATTTCTCCCTTGTTTAAACTTATTTATCATCTGATCTCAACCTATTGTTATGTTTACCTATCCTAGTTATGAAGAAATTTAATAAATATGATATTTTTAAGTATGGTTCTCTTTAGGAAGAAATATTTTTTAAATGATGCAGATATTTTATAAATAAGTTGTTTATGATTCGATGTTTCTAACCCTGACATACCTTAATGATTCTAGAAAGTATTGAATTATTATGTAATGAACAATCATATATTATGATGTAACTATGTATAAAATATACATGTAACTATAATATCACTACTTTCCTTTTATATTATATCTTCTCCATGCACTAATAATATGATAAAACACTTATTCAAAAACAAATGTACCACCATTTCTATGTTTCAATATGTTTTCCCAGTGATAATTGAATTATAAAAACATTTATCCATTACAATTTTTATTCCTTATTAATTTCATGAAAAATAGATAGAAAAAACCACTATATGAATTTTTATCCTGAGCCACTATTTAGGATGTCCTCTATGTAGTATTTTCTATATTATAATCCTTATTCTGTAATTTTCATCTAATATCATTTATCCAGTATTGTCCATAAAATTCTTATATTTTTAATTTCATCTATCAAACAACATTTGTCTAATAAAATTTCTATGGTATACTTTATGTATAATTCTCTTTTATATGACATACATGGTTTAGTATACTCTATCTAATATCCTATATATATTATTACCAATATCTGGTATTTATTAAGAGGTGCATATTCATCAAATTATTCAAAACATGGATCACTAAATAACATTTTCCATCACATAACGTCTTTAAAAACCCCATTGGAATAAACATCATTCTATGTGCACCAGTTCCCCTATATATAGATATTTCATATCCAAAATCTAAGGTCTATGTTCAAAATTATAATTTTATTTTCCCAATATTTCATTGAATATCTCATTCAATTTTTTCTTCACTTTACCACGTTATATCCATTGAGTATAATTAAGTCAACAACAATGATAAGAACTTTCAAAAATCATTTAATAACCACTTCAAAACACATCCATATTTTGTCTAGATTTTAAAAAAATGAAGTTAAATGTCAACATCCTTACAATGTATGTCTTCAAAAAAGTAAATTGGAAATATCCTAAACATTTATTTCATTAAATATTCATGGGAACATATCATTCTGGTAAAACTACATCCATTCAATCTATATTCTCTAATCTATACAATACATACTCCGAGAAATCTATTTTTATGGTTTCCCTCATTTTAAAAAACTTTTTTCTAATGTGTGTTATTTTTTGAGGGATCCTTCTAGAAAACTCCATTAGATGATTTTGATTGAAAAAATCATTAGAATAATTATTATGAATCCATTTTTGAGGGCCACTAAATTATGAATTGGATAGTCCTTTCTGATTTACTTCATATTACTATTGTACAATGAATTTTATTTTCTATATTTTATGGATTTATCTTAGAAATATTTATTAGAGGACTTTTCTCATAAATATCAATAAAATAATTTTTCTAGGGTACCCCATCAGATAAATTCTTTAGGAATAATATTTTTGATAACATCACATAAAAACTGCCTTATTATATTTATGAAACCCATATTCAATAATGGTATTATGGTTTTTTGGTGCACATCATACATCTATATATCCAAAAAAAGATAATTTAATCAGAAAATCTATATCTTTAATTATCTAAACATTTTGAAATCATGATGTTTTTTACATTGATGAACCGATATGAATCTATTAATTTAATTTGTATAATAAACTCTGTTTGATGTATTAAAGAGTACAATTGAGAAAACTAATGCTTCAATATTCTGCCAATCACCTAAAATTTCTCTTTTTATTTATCACCATCTCATGGAGACAAACATCTATTTATGGGGAATTCTATCTTGGAACATCATATAGTGGATTCAACATTATCATATTGGAAACAAATATTCCTCTCCAGATATCATGGAATAATTTTAAGACTATATGATGGGCTCATCAATAATCATAATTATAAAAATCATCATATACTAATATACTAATTTATTTTTTGACAATTAAAGACAAAAATAGTAAAACAAATTCTCATATCGACCAGATTCATTTAAATAAAACACCAAAAACCTTTCTTCATATAATTAGTTTGTAGCCTTCTTAATGTAAAATAGTGAAAATGTTATTATAAAATATAGTGATCATTTTTATGATGCGATTTTCTTTGTGAATTATTCCCTTCCTCAATGGGTGACTTAACCATAATTTTTATAGTAATTTTTGATATTAAACAATTCTACCAAGATTCACTAAGGTAGTGGCCATGTGAATTATAAATAATTTATTTTCATTGATCTAAATTAAATTTTCCTTATATTTAACAGTTTTAATAAATAATATTCATTATATCAGGATTTAATATTTCTTCAAGATTTATTTATTCATCCAAAATAAAAAACATTCATATTGTATTTGATTAATTAAATTAACGTATATTATTTATTTATTACGTTTTCACAAGGTAAAAAATAATTATTTAATAACTATTAATTAATTTTATTAATTAGGATAATTTAAAAAATAATTAATTTATTCTTCAGTCTCTGAATATAATAATGGTTTATTTAATGATCTTAATTTATTGATCTATTTTTATCCAGATGGTAATAAATACTGGTTTTTGAGTAAATTATTAAATTATGTGAATCTGAAAATTAATATTTTTACTCAATATGGCATTAATGGAATATTTTTTAATGAAATTTTTTAATGAAATAAATAAATTTTAATGATGGAAAAACATTAATAGTTACTGGAATAGTGATAAATATTTATTTTCAAAATAGTAAAAAATATTTATCATAGTGTAGATTTTCATTCACCAAGTAATTAAATTATAATACTCTTATGTCATATAGAATGGGAATCCAATTTGGGTTCAACTATTATTTAGTGTATTTCCAAAATTAATTGATATGAAACCTTAACCTTGAGTCTATAAAAAGATATTTATTAGAATTGATAGTTAAATGTCATGGTGAAAAAAAAATTCATCCATATATAATTATCTTTCAATGATAATGACACTATTTTTTTCTCTCTTGTTTTATAGATTCTCTCCTAGGTTATTCTTTCCTATAAAAATAGATATATCATGATAGATTCCTTTATGCATGAAGAATAATGTTGCGATAATGGGAGTGATGAATGATGATTGATACTTCCATGTTACCAAATTAATTAACATTGGTGACATTCAATTATTAAACTAGAATATTCGGATCACTGGTAGTGATTATCTACATTTTTTATTCATCAATGAAACCAAAATCAAATCAAAAGGAATTGAAAATCCAACTCCTACATTGATCAGTGAACTAAAAATAACGGTATATCATTATTACATTAAATAAACTATAATAATTTTTTGCAGAATGATCAGATTTCATTTCATTAGAAACTTGTAAATATTGATCAAAAATATTTTTTGGTGTTTATGAAATTCATCCACATGTAAATTACGAATGATCTACTAAGTCAAACAACTATTGATTTTTTAAAAGTCCCACTACAAATTTCAACTACACCTCAAATCACAACATTCTACATTTTTATTCAACACTCATATTCATTATGTGATTGAAGTTGGAGGGAATGAAGGAGTATCATTATTCATGTTGGGTTATACCCCCTGAAATCTAAAATATTTGAGATGAACTCCACTAATACTTGTGGTGTGGTTGTGTAAATAAATACATCATTGAGTTCTTTAATAAATAACATAACTTCAAATATGTAAATACATAGAATTAGTACCTTATATTTTCTCCCCATATAATCTTGCATGCTATGTTTATATGCAAAAAAATCATGAATGATTTCATAATTAGTTTGATAAATTCATTCAATTGGAATGATCCAACATTGGTGATAATGTATTATCTAATAAATAAGGTTTTTTATTCCCCATTAAATATGATTCTATTTTTTATTTACAAAGGGAACACTTTGTGATATAAATAATTATTATACCTGGAATAAGAGTTAGTATCATCGCTAAAAGATATATGTGGTTTACATAATAGTATATCCATGGTCTTCAAAGGTATTTAGGGACCCAGTTCAAATTGAATACCTATATTCTCCTATAAATTAAAATAAATTCAATATCGACCCACATGATATTAGAGGATAATGTTTGTAAAAAGCATCTATATTTTGGTAGCTCTCGAAAGGGAAACCATTTCATTCTAGAGATCTCTTATAACATTTTCATATAATCATCCATTTATATATATTCATGCGTGGACTTATTTGGGAGTTCATGTCACTATCCCATATATTTTACATAGATATGATAATCCTAAATAATATGGAAGAATATTCTTCTACACATTACTAAGAAAGAGATGATGGTTATGAAATTTCATGAGAATTTATAAAGATAGAATAGGTCTTATGTTGACAATAAAAGGGAATCCTTTAGTATGTATTATCAATGGTCACATATTCTAAATGGATTTACCAAAGATTGGTGTAAAATTAGAGGCACATAATGTAAATAAGTCTCATGTATATTTACTTCTGAAATAATTTTCTAAATCAATTTGATTAGATAATTGTTGGCCTTACTTCCAAAATTATATTTCTTGGACATTATTTTTATTATTTTTAATTAACATTTTATGTACCGAAATGTGAAAATATTGATTGATATGATGATGTGTAGCTAAAATATGATTCAATTTATATAGAATATTCTATCAATATAATTGAAAATAGTTATCATTTTTAATTTAGTATTGTGATACAATGAATTAGGATCAGGTGGAAAAATTCAAAGCTCTAAGGTGATTCTTCATTAAGTAAATATAAAATTTAGTCCAATTTAAAAACATACTCCATCATAATGAGGGTAAAAAATTAATACGAAAGGTAAAATAATTGTTGGTGATGTGGTAAAAAACATTATCCCACATCATAGTTTTGTTTTAATTATCTATTCACTATATATTTTTGGCGTGTTATTTACTAGTAGATGTATAAATTGAGGTGTTTTGGGTTGAGAAAGTGGAGTTGAGAGGGAGGTAACCCTAGGTCTGAGAAACCTTCTACCCAGTGGACAAAAACCTGTTACCTAATTATTGTATTATGCCACCAAGTACACTATCTATAACACCAAGTAATTGATGGATTAATATATAGTACTCAGGGACACTACTCATTGTTTTACTAATATGTACACATTTTTATTTTCATAAAATAAATTTTCAACCCAAACATTCCTGAATCAAATTTTTATTTAATTTGGTGACATTGAACCATCATGCGATCTCTCTATACCTATCAATTTATCCCAACATAACAACTATTAATAATTAATCATTTTTTATTTTATTATATTGTGAGATATTATCATCCATGAGGTAAGGTCCCAACACACTTTAATATTATTAGTACTTTTTTTCTTCCCACATTGAATATAAACACATTGTTTAAAAAACCAGGGATTATTTAATTTTCATAGTATTCTAGATTCATGGTATACTAGATGTTGTGAAATAACCACATTAGTGAATCTTTGATAGATGCATTTGGTTTTTTGAGGAACATTGCATCCCATCAAACTCCATAGAAGCTAATACATTTTTTTTGTGCATCCCTATCTTCACTCATATACCACATGGTATTCTTATACAAATATAGAAGGCCAATATATTTAAAAAATATACACACTAAATATATTTTTTTTCTTATTATTGGTAATTAAATTTAATTATTAATAAAATTTATACAGTTTTTTATAATCCCTAGATAGATTTACAAAATTAATTTAAACATGTTATTATTGTTGAGTTTATGTTTAATTTTTTTATTTTATCCTTATAGTTATTAAAATAGGTACTTCAATATAAAATATAATCCTCTTATCAGGAACATTAATGTTCATGTAACTGAATTTCCACCTCAGTTGTTATAAAGTTTTTTATTTCACTATATATCCTCTATTTATATATGAATTGTTATTAGGAAGATTAATTTTTTTATGTTGGTTTGGATTAACAAAGAGTACAGTGATTAGATGGGATAACAATGACCGGACCTCTTCGGAATCTTCCTCGGTTATAAGGGATGGGCTTATTCCCTGAATTTTAAAACAAGCCCCACATTCCCATTGGATGGGTAAACAATATGACTCTGTATTGACATATATATTGATTTTTGAGGATGAAATATTTCTCTACCTTATTCCTAAAAACAATACCATGTTATTTGAAAATATGGCTAATGATGATGAATAACATCATGGTATGGATAGTTAGTTAAATTATTTATTAATTTTATTATTTATGGTATTTTATGCATGTTTTTTAACTTGTTTTTTATTTATTATATTGAAATATGGTTCTATGGATGTACATTTCTTTATAAGTGGTTAGTAGGGGATGTTTCCTGAGAACCTCTTGAGTCTCTAACTCACACCCTATATCTACCCATTTATGATTCCATGATACATCATTAAATATGAACCATATTAAAGGAAGGAACAATAGAATAAAGGCTAGTACCACATGGTTCAAAGACCCTTTATTAATACTTTTGGATTTTATGGGAGTGTGTGGATTAGAATATTAGGGGTCATTTATAAGTATTTTCATTTGAATGTAAACATGGAGATACCCATCCTATAATCCATTTGTAGCATTTTACATATTCACATACATAATTTTACAATTTTTTGAATACATTTCAATTTTATGATACTATAGTAGTTTTTGAATTATGCATGATATGTTTTATTGTAGATATAGTTAATTTGTTATATACCATTATCATAAATTTTTAATAAGTTATACATGTTGATTATTAGTTTTGTTAAGGATTACAACAGTCGACCACAATAATTATCCCAAAATTTTGGTATGACACTACATTGTTTCAATTTCTTTCTAATGATGAAAAAAATCCTCCATTAATATGTTATTTGACCACCAAAATTTATGACACAGTCTATTGATTAGGTGGTGTTACCATGTTATTATAGTGACAAAACATGAGGTTGTTCATGTAATTGGATAAATATCATTACATATTTGGTACACAATGAACTTGTTAGAAATTGGGAAATTCTACCAGTGTTACATGTTACTTAGTATCCCTATTACAGATTCTTGACAGGCATTGGTCAAAATTTCATTTAAAATTTCAGAATTTTATTATTTTTATAACATATTCTACAAAAATGGGGGCTGATTGAACCATCCCATTCTCAGATACCTGTGATCACTAGTAAAGATATTTCATGGTGTTCATCTATCATCCTCATTTCCCAATGGTTCAATGTGTTTTAGTACGATTCCATCCAAAAAATCAACTATAATAGATCACACTCTTCACTATTTACATCAAATACAATCATAAATTTTTTATTTCTTTTTATTATGAATATAATTTTTAATTCCATCAACCAATGTTATAATTTCCATAAACATGTGAGGCTTAATTATTTATTATATTAAGAATTTCATAATGGTATATATGTATTATTTATATTTATGTTTTTTATGATGAGATTAGTGTAAAATATTATTATGGGTTTTATCATTTGAATATAGAATTGGATGAAAATAAGGATTTGGCGAATTGGATTTAAGGTGTTATAAACTTTAATGTAATTTAAGTGTTGTTTTCCATTGTATTTATTATAGTTTTACAATTCATTATTTATTGGTGAATTAGAATTTGATATATTTGGTTTCAAATATTTATATAATGGTTAACGAGGAATATTTTGAGCTATGAGATATTGTCTTTGAGATATTTCGATTGTTAATGATATCAAATGAGCATGGTAGGGGTTCTAAAATAATTGAGTGAATCTCAAATATATTCTTAGTATATGCCTACTATTTCATTCAGTATTTGATGTGAAATTAAGATATAAATTTTTAGATATTTTTATAAAAATATTTTTAAAGGATTTATTATAATTTATTAGTAATATTTACATGTTTAATTGGTGCAATTAAATGAAATTGTTTTATTTTCTACATGATATAATCTAGACATTGATTTTGACGTTATAAATGAATAGTTTTACTAAAATAGTTTTTTCATTTTTAATATTAAATTTAAATATATTGAATTTGTCATACATAATTTTTTTTCATATATTAATTTTACATCATGGAATTTCAATATCTTTTTAATCCAATGCTTAAATTTTCTCAATAATTTATATCAATTTATCATTCCATAATGATTTGTTTTATTATGTTCAAGAATAATTATTCATAAACATCATCTGGTTACAAAAAATTATTAGGTGAATGAAAATTGTAAATTATTCATATTGTATGAATGTTGGGATTTGCATATTCTATATTTATATTTTTAATGTTTTATTATGAAAATTAATTTTTTCGACAAAAACCTATATGATCTATATTTCAAAAAACCAATAATAAATATTGTTATGGGTTTTCATTGGTAATGAGATAACTTCTAGGTTATATTTTTGTAAAATAATGATATGATCCATAGAAACCATTGTTCGTTAAAAAGGTTATTCCACTAACAAATCATATTGTTTCAAAATGCTATATTTTTTCTTCTAATATAATATGATTTTTATAATGTAATTTAGATATATGAAATTATATCTTTCATTGAAAATTATTTCAAATATAATTTATTATTATATATATTTTAAGATAAACTATGTGAATTTTATATTAGCTGATAGAAATTAACGTACACCACATCTATTAATAGAACAGCATGCTTCGAATTGAGGGTTTTCTAAATAAATATGTTATTAAAATATTCATTTATATCTATTATATCCTAGTTATTACCTACTCATTATAGGGATCTTGTTTTATTCTTTAATACTAATCCATTCATTTTCTATATAACTTTCTTTGCGAATTGTTTGAATTTATATTAAAATATCTTAAAGTAGTGTTTCTTAAATGAGCATTTTAATAATTTATTTAAAGTTGGTTTGTGGTAAAGTTTACTTTTTGTGATTTCATTGTTAGATATTAGAGAATATTTTTCATTATATATGTCCTGTAATCTCTATATGCTCGAATTATTATTATGGATATCCATATGAACTTGTAAATGTAGTCCTATTGTCAAAATATTAATTACGGTGGTAATTAGATACTATTATCTATAATATGATGCATCCAAGGATATATAATTATATATTTTACCTATATATTTTATACAAAGGTTCATCCATAACCTTGTTATATGTGTGAATATTATTAATGAATCGCCTTGACATCAATATAACACTTAAATTAAATTTAATGTGACAGACACCTAATACCCCGACAGTATTATACAGTAGACCATTCCTTGGATATGGGTCCCTAACAAAATCATTTATGGTATCAGAATAAGGATCTGAAAAGGTATATACATATATGGAAATTCATAATTTATGGAGTTACATTTAATATCAAAAAATTCAAAAATTACTTTATTATATTATTATTTTATTAATAGAAACTTAAAAATTTATTTTAAAGTATATATGTTTAAATTTGTTGAATTTTATATATATTCACCATTTTTTAACATTTTGTAGAAAAAATTTGTTGGATTCTTACAATGTATTTATATTCTCACATATTTCAATAGAAGCATAGAAGACATACAACTTTATGATATAAATTTAGGTATTATTTTTATGTTGATAGCTTTTAGTTGTTTTGTTGGATAGATCGATCTTGGTATAGGTAGATTTCCTAGATTTCATATGGTCATTGATCAAGAAATCATATATGGATAGAGTAGTGTTTTCCATTTATTATTATTTTTTGACTATGATTACTATATATAATATTAGAATAAAGTTTTTTGCGTGAAGATGGATTTTTTGATTTTAATTTCATGTATATAGAGATGTTTATTATTCTATTATATTGTAATATGTTAACTAAATGGTATAAAATTATTTTATTAAGAATTCATAACATGTGGAAAAGTCATATATATTTTCTTTGAAAATTATATCAGGAATTATCTTTCATATATAATCAATTAAATTATTGCTCAATATGGATCTAGGAACATCAATGCTAGCCACCAGCCTATGGGGACCAATGAACGCTCATAGGGACTATGAATGAAATAATTATTAGAAAATTTCATCATGTATTGTCTCTTTTTCAAATTTCTATAGGTATTTATATATTTTTAAATTTTTATTTTTCTGATAGTTATTCATCTAGTGGTTTGTAATGGGGAAACCCCTAATATTCCTCGGTAACTAGTTAACAAAAATAAAATTTTAGAACTCATTTCTCATGTTTTTTCTGAAATATTTGAAATTATTTTTAGTTTATAAGCCTAATAATCTAATTGAATTTAAATTCTTCCACATATAGTAAATTTATGTTAACTATTAAATGTGGGAGTGGTCATTTTTGTTATTGATATTGACAGTATGGTAACTAGGGACCATTTCAATTCATATATCTTTTACTAATCCACAAAATTGTAATTCAGACTCGTGACGTATTTTATAGTCTTGATCCAATGTCCAATATGTGTTTTCATAGTGTATTTTGTGATAATGAATGGATTTTGAATTATATAGGTCATGGGTGAGCACTACAGGGGAAAAATAATTTAGTTGGTTATTAGATTGGGAATATAATTATAGATATGCAGAAAATTGAAAATTATATACAAAATTCCTAAATGAAAAATCATTGATATATGCAGCTTATTGGAATATTATTAGTTCTTTATCATCCAAAAGTTAATTAATTGATGTGTATCATCCAACCTAGATTTTTTTTGGTTTAGAGCCTCCCATAAAGAGCATCTGGATTGATCATTCAATTTTAGGTGGACGTAATAGTGGAAAATCATACATTTATGATATCTTTTTTTTTGAATCATTCACTTGTGAGTGAAATTTCAGTATCACATCATCCACATAGAGTATAATCTTAGCTTAATGTTTTTCATTAAGATAAATTATCGGTGGTGTATCATCCATCTAAGATTTATTACAGGTGGAATAACAACCACCTTTGTAAGTGATGTTATTGGAGTCTCATTCACCTAAACTACTAACTATTTTATTTATTCCATAATGACTTTCATTTTGGTTGTCCATAACAAATCTGAACTAATATTTACCCAGAATATTATTTAATAACTAAAGATGAAATTAAATTATGAATATTTCTCACATAATTTATTTTAGAACAAATTTGAAAATTGAGATTATCTACATCAGTTATTAAATAAATGATTGGGAAAATAAAATATAGATATTATCATATGGGTTCTTCAATAAAAAATGTGATCAAATTTTTTTTACATTAGTTGTCAAATAAGTAACATGAAAAGTTTTATTATTCATGTCAGGTATAAAATAATCATCCAATAAAAGAATTATAATTTCACTCATCGATCGAGAGAACAAATTTTTATTTGATTCATTCGCATGAAAAACATCAGTTTTCTATCAATAGATGAACCCTATCCCTTCTGTATTTTATATATGGCCTCAAATATTTTAATTTCTTGATATGTTGCCTAAAATATTGTCACTCGATAAACTATGGCCATTAAAATATTTCACATTTACACCACATCTTATATCAACCATCACCCATCATCAGTTTCTACTTTCACCTTTTTCCTGTTGGTGTCACCTCAATCATTCTTATTATTATTTCAATTTATTTTTTGTTTTTACTGATTCTATTTTCTACT
Organism: Viscum album; assembly: GCA_963277665.1. Classification (NCBI taxonomy): domain Eukaryota; kingdom Viridiplantae; phylum Streptophyta; class Magnoliopsida; order Santalales; family Viscaceae; genus Viscum; species Viscum album. The sequence goes on along the minus strand of OY728141.1, from coordinate 1,274,761,331 downwards.
CATAATGGGTGTCTAAATTTCTATTTGTGGTTCCAATTTTCCTTTTATGGTACATTATCCTTGAGTTTCATTCAACTATATTCATCCATAGTCACTCTTCATTGTCCATTAAAATCACATTTTTCCTATTTTCACCGCATTCCCTATAGTCCCGTTCCAAAATAAATATATTATTTGTGTTTATTTTTTATATTTTACATGCAGTAGAGGTATTCACATTTTTACGTACAATAACAATTTTCTAATTATCATTCTCTTTCATCCAGTTATCATCTACAATCTTTGTCAAGTATCACTAATCATCATTTGATAATTTGGCCTTCATCCCATTGGTTTATCATTTTCAATTTCCATATTATAATAATAATTTATGGTTTCTATGTATTATTTTAATTTTCTATAAATCATTGGTATTATTTCTTTTAATTTATTTTCAAATTTTTCATTGATGTGGCATTATCATCTCTTTTTGAAATTTCAATTCTGATTATTATCATGTAATTAATATATTTTAATGAGTGAAATATTATTTTATAATAAGGATTGTGAATAGTAAATTACATAATGGAATTTAGATATGGTCAAATTTATATATTCTATTAACAAATATTTTTTATTTTTTGGAAAAATAAATTGTAGTTTTTATTGTTATTTTTAAATATACATTTTAAATTAACTTTTATAATATAATTACTTATGTAAAAAAGTTTATTTTCATTATAGATAATAATAGGATGAATTTTTATTAGTCTACTATGATCAAGTGATGCATATGATGAAGGAGTTGATTATTTTTTGAAATTACCTAAAAATTTTCCAAACAAAGACACCCTTTCAATGAAGGATGAATTGTTTAACTATGAAAAATATGAGAACTGTGTAGATGAAATATTTTATCTTTTTAATGGATTTAGTATGATTTATATTACATTTTTATAAAAGGTAAAATAGATTGGAATTAGATATCTACTGAAGTTAAAGACCTTCAAGATGATGATTTTTATCAAATTGAATAAATGATTCATGATAGTAATGAAGAGGAAATAAAAGAAGAACCAAAAATTAAGAATCTTTAAGATTTTATTAAAAATATTTGTATTAACATTGTATAGAATTTAGAGTATTATCAATGAAGTTAAGACAGATCATCTTGAATGAGAAATATGGACAGTGAGACTAGAGTGTTATATAGTTACTAATGTTTCGGAAAGACATGCTTCCAAATGATATTTTTCATCTATAATAACATTATAATGTGATGAAAATATTATAACTGATGTGTTTGGGGTACAAGAAAATAAAATCCTTATAGAATGACATTGTGATATATATAAAGGAATAATAATGTTGACCAAAGTGTCCTCAATGTGGGATGTCATAGAATATGTTTAAAGAAAATCACAGGATGATTTAGTGGTTAAAGATCCTATAACCAAGGAAACATTGTATATTCGTATAATTACTAGTTTGAATAATTTATTTTCATATTCAGGTGGTGGTGAAAGGTTATGGTTTTTTACAGATTAGTAGATATGTGATAGAAACTATTTTTATTTTGAAATTTGTCCATAGTGGATGAAAATTCATGAATAGTTTCTTATATTCATAAATATATATATAAATATCAGAAATAGAATGAGAACAGATGGAATGAATCCATATTAAAACCACATTAACATAAATTATTCTTTGACACTTTTATGGGTAATTTAGAAGATATATCATTCATTATGTAAAATGAAAATATATTACAAGGGAAGGTTAATGATCAATAATGAAAAACATTCCAAAAATTATATTGAATTATTCTTATCACAATTAATTGATCATTCCATTAGGTTATGTGAGGGATGTATTCGGGTTTACAATTATTATAATATCAAACATTCTCAAATAAATGAAATGATTATTTTCACTATAATTATCATCATAGAAATTGGATTTATTTCTAGAAAGAAATGTTAAGGGTGATAAATCATGTACAATTTGGAAAAAAGGGCTTTATATTATCAACAACAACATGTGAAAAAAATAAAATACATAGGTCTTTAATGGTTTTTGTCCATTAATCAATATTATTTATGAATAAACAAATTAACTCATCCTCTCATAAGAATTTGATATTCCTCTAAGTCATTTACCCCCAAATCAAAATTTTGATATAGTGAATAACATTAATGTCACATTTGGATAGAATAAAAATCATGTAATGATTGAAATATTTTGAAGAAAAAATCATTATTTTTTGATGCACCATAATGGAGTAATCAGGATGTTAAAATAGAATTGATGTTGTCCATGTGGAATAAATGTTAGTTGAAGTTTTATTGGAAATTTTTTGATATTAAAGGAACTTCCAAAGTTGTTTATAATTTCATATTGAAATTACTATTAGTGGGAATATGTTTGGAGTTACCTACCACTTCTTATGGAAGTAAATAAAACATCGATGTGGATTTTCATTCATTTTACACAATGGATATTTCTTTTTCATATTATCCATGCTATCAATGTTCCTCAATCTTATTCATAAATTGTAACAAATTGTGTTGATAAAACATTTGATATCAATAATAATGAAATCAATTGATTATAATATCAGGATGCAATAACTACTACTAGTAAAATAACACATAATATGTCTAATTTGCGTTATAATTAATATCATTAAGGTGTTTTATTTTTTCAAATCAATTTTTAAAAATAAGAGAGATTTAAATTCATTAATTTTTTTTGATAATATTGTTGTTTAAAACAGATGTTTTCTAGAAATGTATTTTCCTCGGTCATTTTTCAATATCAGGGTGAATCTATTTATTACTTTGGCATGAACTTTTATGAATTTTGGACTAGTATATTTATATTTTATGTATTCATTTCAAATATATATGAAGATAATTATGGGATTTGATTAGAATACATGTTCTTATATGCCTCAATTGTAGAAAAATATATTTACGCTGATGTTGTTGACTTCTATAAAATATTATTATCTATAGTGGAATACTTTAGTTTTCCTATATATCTCTATGAACAAGTCAATTATAGCGGTTGGGGGATCCATGTGTTTAAAGTAAAATATTTTATTTTTTATTAGATAATGATGGTACATTTATAAATGTTGGAAAACATATATAATGATAAACTGTATATAACATTATTAATTAAATTTTACAAACAATGTTATCCAAATAAGAAAGATATTCAGATCAATAATGAGTATAAAAACAATTCCTTCCATAGTAAAAAGAGACTATTTTTTGTAGAATGGAAACATAATAAACATTGACAATTTTAAATGTTGGTCTATATTTATAATTGGTGAAGGGTGTGCTTATAAAGTAAATTGATTTGAATTTATTATGAATATCATGATAACAGAACTATGTCTCATTATATTATTATATTGATGTCCATATAATCCATTATTTTTTCGAGTTCTAAATAAAAAAGGTAATATACACATCAAGTGTATTTTACAGAGGCAGTTAAAAATAAAATGGTGGTTGGTAATAATAAATTTAATGTTATATTGTTTAATTACTAATTGGTTATCAGTGAAAACCAGGACATAAATGATTATTTTGGTATTACCAAAGTTAATATGAATATATTAGAATACATATTTAATACATTTATTATATAGAAACATGAAAAACAAGTTTTATATATTCTCGATGCATAAAATATTTGTTGTTCTATCATTTTACAAGGAAAAAATTATATTGGCGATAAAAAAACATGAAAAAATATTAATTTTAATGAGATCCCTTATTACATGGAACGATTATCATACGCATATGGGGTACTAGACTATTGGTTATGGAGACCCCGTAATCCAACATCAACTAGGGTTATATCCCCCTCATCCCCTATATTTTTGTATTTACTATATACAAACAATGAATGGTCCCTATGAATAATGGGTGGGGGTCTTGGTCATGAAGCGGTAGGCTTAGTGATAACAGCTTCTCGGTGAGATGGTAACTATGCGTTGGGTGTGGCTGTTCTCAGTGGTCGGGATGGGAGGTGGCTATCAAGGATTGGTATAATAGAGGAGGGTCTCATCCACAACATGTATAGTAACATCGATGTAAATATGGGAAATGGTGGTTGTTAGTGAGATCAAGTGGCGAGATGTGCGGTGATCCTCAGCCGACTCGATGTGTAACTAGGGTAGTGAGATACTGGATGATCAATGATGGGCTTGACGAGATGGAAGAAGAATTTGGCAACAACTCCACCTTCATCAGGAGTGTCTTGTGTGATAGATTAATCAGGTTTGGAGTGTAGGTCATATGTTTATGGTATTTAATTCCCATTGGGCCATCAGTCATGTAAATGGGTTACCTCATCCCATTAAAAAATAAGTGGTTATTTTCTTTTGTTTAATAAGAGGCTTCGACCCAAAATTTATAAAAAACAATTAATTAATAAAAAAACATTAAAATATAATTTTGATGACAAACATCAAAAACATGGTATGTTCCATACTAATTAATAATGAGGAATGAATTTTGGAATAAAGCCCTTATTAATATTCTCATATTATAGGTAACATTTATTAATTTCTCTTCTACTTCTTAATATTTCATAAACACTAATATGTATTAGTTTAATTTTATTTATTATAAAATATTTGATAACTGACATTTTAAATGGTTTACTTATTTTTTTTTCTTTTTTAACATGATTCTCCTTACCTATGTTATGTATTATTTACTGGATGGAAATAAAAATAAATTTAATCTAAGATTCAATATAAAAATAATAAATGTATAAAATATTATATAAAAATAATATTCTATTTTCTGTAGAAAATGGTGAGATATATTGGATAATTAGGAAAATTCATACCACATTTTTGGATTTTGTATTCATTAATTTATGTCATATCATCATTCAATAGTGTTGTAATATTTTTAGTTATATAAATCACCAATTATGAATATATATATGTCTTTGGTTTCTCTTACTTATTTTTGGACCATATTTCATTATTTATTTACCTTTAACTGTTATAGATGTATTTTAAAATTTCTTTCCAGTTTTTTTTGTTATTCAGAAACCATTTTTATTAATTCTTGTAATTAATTTAGGTCATTTAATGTCCCATTATTTTTTAATAATTTATAAAACTACTTTAATGTATATATATAAATGTATTTATTTTATTTTACTTTTTTTAATCATTTAAAAAATTTATATGTAATTGGGGGATTTTTTCCCATAATACGTGTTTGTTACATTAGATTTTAGGATAATGGGATTTCCAAAGTCTGCCTAATAAGAAAAATATATGGAGGATAGGGAAAAAAATTTGGGAACTTTTCTGATACTTCAATTGAGGAACCTCCTAAAAATTATAGAAGATATCCATTTAATTATATAGGGGAAACAATAGTTTGAGGGTTGGTAAACTTGGCTGCATCCATTTACCAATATTTTCGTTTTCTCAAAAACGGGACCCAGGGATACTAGTTTACATTGAGGATTTTTTTTTTACCATTGGTATAACTGAAAAAAATTAATTACATTCATTAATTTAAAATACGGTGAAAAAAATTGCATTTTTTACATTTGATTGGAGAAGTTTGACTAGGTGACTATATTGCATTTCAAATTTGGGTTGAGATGATAGAGGATATGATCATAGCTCATGTACATTCAACCATTGCAAACAAGCAGAGACTATTTCAGGATCCAGATCCCATTCTACCACCTTCTCCTAAAGATCCCACTCCTCTACATTTTTCATAATATCAAACTTCTAAACCTCCACCTTATTAGCTTCCCATTTATTTTGAGTATTATTCTATAGATTCCCAAAAATTGAAAATTTCATTCTGAATAATATATTAAAATGGGAAATCATTAATCATTAGAATATTTAGATTGATAATTTTAGTGTCACTGTGTAGGATATTATACAAAGAACTACAAGAATACAAATTCATATAGAAGATGTTGGTACTATTGGGAAACGTATGATCTATTTTTTAGTTTGGCCATGTAGACTAGTTTAACAATTTAACATTTTTTTATATATAGATTATATCATTTAAATCTTGTTTTTGGTAACTTTGTTTTCACATTTTATTTTTTATATATTTATCTATTTTATAATGTGATACTTTAATGGTAATGACATACTATTTAGACAACAAATAATATTGTCTATTTTTAAATCTTCTAAAACTTCTTCTGGTCTTGATATATTATCAACATTTTCAAAAAAAAAATCTGAAGTTTATGAAATTCAAATGGAAGCCAACATTTTTTGGGCATTCAACAATATGGATTATTTTGTAAAAAAATATTTTTGATCGTGAATATTAATTTGATTTCAACATCAACATGGTGAATATAGTTTGTATGTTTTATGATATTCAAATATCATTTAGTTATTTTAATTTAATCAAACATTTTACAAATAATTTTTGTATTATGAATATTTACACAATTTTTATTGTATATGTTATCAAATTAGTGTATGGATGTATGAACCCACAATTTAATTCACTAATATTGATGCCAATGACCATTGTCGAAAGAACTATTTATAGTCCCAAGAATCATCAAAATAATGTAATTATTCTCTAACATCATATGATCTTAAAAGTTTAAAATCATTTTCCATAGCATATATGAAATGAATTATAAGGATGAGACAAGAATGTATCACTACAATATTTTGAATTAAATTTATTTTATATAAAATACATATTTTTGATCACTTCAAGTTAATGAAACACCATGTTTAAATCACGCATTATAATCTACATAAATATTAATATTTAAAATATGATGGTTATAAAATATTAATTAAGTATGAGGGGATGAATATTAAAAATAAATTTATGAAACTATATTATTTTAACATTTTCATGGTTATCAATTTATTATAAATAAAAATAAAACTCATTCGAAAGTTGAAAATATGTTTTCTAAAAAACTACATTTTTTAAGACAGTCTGTTCCCTATGTTTTTCAGCCCAATAATTAAATTTATTTTTATCAATTTTTTAAAAAAATAGTTTAAAGTTTAACTTCAATTTTTATATCAAAATTTTAGATGTACATAATGGGTAATTTTAGGGATATTTCAGATGTGATTTATTTTTTGATGAATAATGAAAAATAATATTTTCTGTTAAAAATTGATTACTGATTAAATAATTTATTGGTCCAATTTGATAAAAATTATTTGTGATAATAAATTAGTTCAATTTTCTTATAATTAATCCAATTTATGTTTTTATAATTAATTATATTATAAATTTTTATATAAATATTTTTTCAAATTTTAAATTTTTTTCTTCGAAAAATATTTTTTCCTATGTTTCTATGGGTTAAATTATAAATAATATTCTATAAAACAATTATATTATAAAAATTGATATATTATTAGGAATAAAAAACATTTATAATATTTAATAAATAAAACATAATATTCACTATAATAGTAAAAGAATTAAAATTTAATTATCATTGCTATGTTGAAAGGTGGTTTACCGGGGCACTAAACTAGGATAAGGGTTAAAATTATATAATGATTGTCCAAAACCAATTGGATGGAAATTAATAGACCTTATAATATATACTATTCTATATTGACACATTTTTTAGGCATATAATCTGAGAAAAATGTCAGAATTAAATTATATTTTTTAAAATTCCATGAGTGTCATCTCCGCCACTTATAAAGTTGCACAACCTTTTATCCCCTCATCAATATTAAAAATATCATTTTATCAAAAAATACCTACAAAAATATCTTCTTTAAATATATCCTCACATTCAATAGGAAATATTTTTACTATGAATCTCTTCTATGAAGGAATTAGATATAAACCTTAATTGGCAGTCTAGATATTTCAAAAAAAAAATTAAACATAAATATTTGAGTTATTTATTACTCCTAGTTGAAATGACATTAAATATTTTGAATTTAATAAAACAAAAAAAATTAAAATTATATTATTTTTTGTTAATATCATTAAATATATCCATATCAACTACTATCAAATGGGTAATGAAATTATTAATCTTGTTTTTAGTAGAATACCACATTGTTAACTGATCTAATTCTTTTAATATCACTTCCTTTATATGACATATATAATGATATATTTAACATATTTATATTATATTTATAATATTATTATGCTTCTGTAATTATGATATCAGATATACATTCATACTTTCCATTCAATGGGGGATATAATAATGTCTCCTGTGTGAATGGCGATCCACCTCCTCATGAATATATGGTATTTGTTTTTATATTAAACCATATGTGGAATAAATTGTGTATGAAGTCAATCAATATATGATTTATTTATGATATATCTATAAGTTCTCAAATATAATATCACTTCTACCATCCTACCTTACCATCCATTGGGAAATAATAATGTCGCCCCTGCGTATGTGTGCACTACCACCTCCACGTAGAGATATGAAATTTTATTCATGGTATTTTTACCTTGATTATAGTAGAGATGTATTAGATTAATATAAATTATATCTATAAAAAAATATTTATTCTATAATAGAAAGTTAATATGTTATTTTTTTCATCCATCGAGAAAATGGAAACTAATTTCAAGTATACTTACAAAATATCGCATCAATGAACTGTGTAGTTTTCGATAATGTAAGAGGACAGAAATTATTAAACAAAAACATATAGGAAAATGAATTAATTATCAGTTCAACCCATTAAAAATTATTTTTTAATTAATGGGACAAAATATGTTATGTGTAAATATTATATGGTTTTAAATATATTAAATTGGTTCTTTTATAAAGTAATAATATGCATAAAATAATTATTTAAGAGGTTAAATATTATTGAACTAGAAGGATACATGATGTGACAGGTTTATATACCCAGTTCCCATTCATTTTTTATACGTCTATATCATTGATTATATCATTAAATGATTATGTGTGATATGATATTTTATTATATTATGATGTATTTATAATTTTATTTCTATGGATCTACATTTTTTACACAAAATCACTTCATGGATTATCTCTCACCTTAATGATATGAACACTATAAGGTATTTCATCCCAATTTCTATTTCATTGAAAAATATTTGTTAATATAAAACTATTCAAGTTTATATGGTGTATGCAATGCCTCATGGATTTACATAAATTAATTATCAATTTATTCATGATGGGTAATGTTTAAATTATTATATGTTCTTGCATGCCATAAGATTTATATGTTTCCTAATTTTTAATAATCTATAATATTTATTTATATTAATTTATGGTTTCATTTATTATTTTTGAATGAATATTATCCTTTATCGTTTATTAGATCCATTCTTTCACATAAATATCCTTATTCATTGTATATTTGAAATTATTATTTCTCAAAATATATATCATTTGTACGTATAGTGCTTACTTTTGATGTTGTATTATTGTCTAGGGAAATATAGATAAATATGAAATCTTTAGCCAATAAGGATATTTTATGATATGTAATACTATTCATGAATAAAATTGATATTTTTAATATGAGGAATGAATATGAGATAATGTAACGGTCAATGCCTAACATTTTAATCCCCTCAATTCATTCATAGTCTCATGATACAAATTAATATTTTATAACTGAATGGGGTTTAAAACATAGTTTAAAACTATCATGTGAAATGTATTTACAGTAGATTTATCGTGATTCTTGATATCATAATTTCCAATGATTAAACATTTCCTTCTTTGGTAATTTTATTATTATTAATATCCGTGATATTTTCACATTTATATTATCTCTAGATAATTTAATTCATATATTATTAAATTAAATTAATGTGAATTATATTATTTACCACAGCATATTGATTATCATTTATCAAATAATGAATCATGTTATTGATAAAATAAAATGTTTGTTAATGTATAATCATTCTTTATTTATTATGACTTTTTTTATCATTCTTTATTTACTCAAGATATATTCATTAATACAAAAACAATTATAAGAGTTTTAGCTCACCTATATTTTTTCCATTACCAAGAATCCATGAAGTATTCTTTATAGTATATGAAACGATGTACCAGAGGGAATAAAAATATTCTCAAAAAAACATTTCATAACTAATATATTAAAATTTATTATGGGAAACATGTATGTATCTAGTTTATAAAGACTAAAAACTATTCAGTTCTTTGGTATCTTATTCCGTTCATTTCATGTCAATGTGATAAATTAGACACTGACTCTCCGTTACTAGGTTTGAGGAAATAATACTTAGTATTAGAGGAACTATCATAGAATCATTGGGAACTACATGAAGGAAAACATAGATTTTGAAAAATTACTATATGGTAGAAATTGGGGATAGGTATAAATGAACATTATAACATTTTGGTAATGTTAATATCATATTTGTTTCCTATAAATAACACAATATTTGGATATAATAGGTGGAAATGGTTTTGAAATAGACTTACCTAGATTTTATAACTCGAAAAATGCGCCCTTGAAATGACTCAAGCATTACCTGATATGTGATAATAAGCCACAATATGCTTATGTTTTGACACAATAGGGGGATTTTCCTTGGTTAATTCACATTTCATTACAATCCATTATGAATGATTTAAAAAAATTAAATATTTGAAAATTTTCGGAATGAAACAAAGTTTATTATTATGATGTTATCCATTCAAAAATATTTCAATTTTCCTATGTGTGTAACTAGTTTTGGGATTATATATAATGTTTCCGAATTATATTTTCTCATCATGTGTATGAAATTTTTTATAAATGGATCATAAGGTGGTATCGGTAGTATATAATTTTATATACTTAGTTTTGGGATTTCCCTGATATGTAAGATTGTGAAACTAGAGATACAATCATAAATAAAACTGATAAAATTATAAAAATATTAGAGAATATGATTCAAGGAATATAAAATTTCATTTACCATATATAGCATCTATATGATCCCCAATGTGGTTTAATAATGTTGGACCACATAATATGTCAGAAACCTCAATCATTTAATGGGAATAAAAATCCATTTCTAGCTGATTAAGTAATAATTTCATTAAAGAAGATATTTCCTTCTTTGGGGATCAATGAAATGGAATAAATTTTCATGGTAGTTTTTATCTTCCTAGTATATGTGGATAAATGATTTTCATTTATTTAAAACACATAGGATGAAGATGAAATAAAAAAATTGAATGTAAATATTTTAATATACTCTTGTTGGATATTTATTTTCCACATGAACAATGAGTTGATTTGGACATAAAATTCAAGATACTGTGACAAAATAAATATGAAATAATTTCTACATATAGATCATTCATTACAAGTATTTAAGGTTATGATATGATCATAATAGTTAATCCATAAATTAATATTGATCATTTATTTTATGTATTAAAATGCAATTCCCCCAATGGAACTAGTGTAAATAACATTCTCATAAAATAATGGCCTAGGATCATGTGTTTTCAAGATAGAAAAATAATTATGAATATATTATGGATTCAAAATTATACAAGATAATAATAATATGGTAGATAAAAATAAATATAGTGGTAATAAGGTAATTAAATATTTCCCACATTAATAAATGTGGATTGAATCACCCCAATACATTCATGTGGGGAATGAGAGTTTGTTTCTTGTTTTGGAAAAACTGTTGCCATACTAATGATTTATAGATAATGGAAGAAGATTACAATGTTCAAATATTCAACTGTAATGATATGGGTTATTATGAAAACTCATTTCCCTAGAATTTAGGGGAATATACCTCCGAAAAATAAAATGCTTCATGATTAAGATTACGCTATCAATATTGCCAATGTTTAATGATTATACTTCTTGTGTAATTGGATTGATGAATTATGTTATATATGTATTTTTACTAATAGAATTCGGTTATAAAAATAACTAATAATAAAATGATTTTACTATAATAGTTTTTATATATATATTTATAAGTATATGTTTAATGGTACTATGAAAAATGAGTCATTGAAAAGTTGAAATTTTTTATGAAAACATGATTAGGGTATGATAACCCTTAATATATGATGGATATTTATATAATAAAAATAAAGGGGATTTTATGGGATAGTATGGGTGAAATTGGAATTGGACAGTTATATAAAGGTTTATGTCATCTTTTCATGATTGTATGTCATGTTTGGATTTATGAAATATACTCAACAACTGGGGATTAATATTTTTGGAAGAATGAATTTTTTCATTAAGATTTTGTGGCGAGAAATGCATTCAACTTTTGGAAATGTGTCATTAAGAGGAAAGTTTAATTTTCTATGAAATTTAATAATGATTTAGTGACCTTAATTCCAAATTATTTGGACATTGATTTTTTTAGATAAATTTTTTATTAGTCTTAATGTGAAATATTTATGGAATTATGGAAGATAAAATTTTAGAGTTGTTGGATAACTCATTAAAACCATAGTTGTTTTGTAAATTATCCGAGGATGGACTTAAAATTATTTACTCGATCTTATAAAAAATTAAATGTATATTCAAGTGTTACAAGTAAAAAAACTCAACTAGAAAGTCATTATTTTGATAAAAATATGATATTTTGTGGAAATATATTTGTGGATGAAATTATAATTTTCATATATATATATATGTTCAAGGATTATATATAAAAGAAATTCCACATGTCAAGAAACATGACCTTCAAAAAAAATTATCCGAGTACCCTCAATACTAATAAACCAATGGTATGTTCACCCATTTTAGATTTATTTTTTTATCCTTTTATATTTTATCTATAAGTCACTTTCTTCTAATCAATGACCTCTATCACTCTCAAAAATTATTTAATCCTTTAATAAATTACCATATCATCACCATCCACAAGTGTTCTCATATTTGTAAACATATTAATGTTTTATTCTAAATTCATATTGAATTTCCCTTCAAATATTATTAAGATAATAATTTATTAAACCTTTTATCATTTGGATTATTTAAATGTGGTATTTTAAAATTTCAAACCCAATCATTTTGATATTATTGTTAATTTGTTAGGTTCTATTAAAATTTATAGTGTTTAATATAACACCTCAATATTTTAAAAGAGAAGTACCAAGTTAGAGAGTTTAATGACATGAAATAATTATCATATATGATAATATAACACACTAATATTTCCATATCCTGAGATGCAAACAAAAGAAACAAATACAAAACACTATACTTTTTAAAATATTATAATTTAAAACATGACTATTATAACAGAGCCATTATGTTAAATGGTATGTGTATTAATAAATAATTTATTAAACTATATGTTTATAACTTTTAATGTTATTTCTATTCATTATAAATAATAAATTTAAAGAAAAAGACATGTTTGCAGAATAATGTATTTTTCTAAAAAAATGATTCATCATGTTTTGTGAACCTATAATAAAAAAGATCTTTTTAACACTTTTATAAAATTTGGTTTAATAACTAACTTTATTTTAGAATTATACAGGTAAAAAATATCTTAGGGTAATTTTTTGATTTTTTTAAATGTTATAATTTTCAATCAATAATGGGAAATAGTGGTTGCTGTTAAAAACTTATAATTAAATAATGAAATTACAAGATCATTTTTGAACTAGAATACTATGAAATTAAAATTAGTTTAGTTAATTAAAATTAATCGAATTTATGTTATTTCAATCATTTTCATGATCAATATTTAGATAAAAAAATTGATCTTTTATAGTGTTTGATTTGAAAACTGATTTTTTCAATGCATATATATGATTAAATTTAAATTAATTTATGAAATATATGTGAATTTAATTTAAAAAAAATAAATTTATACTTTTAATAAGAAAAAAACATATTATCTAATAATTTAAAATTAATTTCATCCCATTATGAATCATAAAAGTTATAAATATCAATTTCCATGACTAAGGTGAAAATCGGATTTGAAGGTGTTAAACTGAGAATATAAGGGTTAAAAATGAGATCAAAGTTTCCCAAAGCAAATTGGATTCACATATTTTTACATTATCACAACTATTTTCAAGAATGAACCATTTTAATAGTACAATCAATCACCATGTCATTTATCAGGAGGACACACCCCAATCTCTCCATTGATGCACTATTATATATCACAAACCCTTCTCAACTAAATCGTTCTTTGACTATAGGTGAAACGAAATACATATTATTATGATACTTATAATTTAACTTAAATACATTTTTCCTATAGATCTTCATAACCTTGTGAGAAATAATTATTAGTTGACTTGAAATATTTGATAAATTTATCACAATGATTCAGTAGTATCTAGAAAATAAATGATAACAATGTATCTCTTTTATAGTGTACAGTCTTGGCCATTATCTCAAAACCAATATCCCTAAAAATTATATATATAAAAAATATATTATTATTACATGAAAAAAATGCAACATAATGTATCGATAATTAACCCTTTATATATTAGAAAAAATGTTTATCTTTTCTAAAGTCCTTTAAAACAATCATCAAATGGTGATGATGTTATTCATTGTTCTTGGATTATAAAATAATATCATATATAAATAAGACCAAAATCTAATTACTTTAATCATTAAAAAGTATATTCATCTTATATATAAATATGGTAGAGGCATTGTTAATCTAAAATTTAATTAATATAATATTATAGTGTTTATGTACAAATAATAAGATTGACTTTGATATAACCCATATTAGTAAAATTAATTGATGATATATATAAATATTTTAAAATTGTGAGAAATTTTTACCACTCGTTAATTGACTAAAAAATCATCAATATGATGAAGATTATTCAATTTCTTAGAAATGTTTTTGTAAACATCAAGTTTATGAATACATAGATTCATTGATCCAAACATCTTATTAAAAATGATGGACATTGCACCATATGTTGAAGTACATGGGTATAAAAACCCCTTTATCTAGGTTCTCTAAGGGTTTATTAAATAATTGCACCATTTTATTCTGGGTAATTATAAAATAATTATTTAACATTATCATTACATTGTGTATAACCCATGTTTTGAAGATCAACATCATGATCAGGTGAAGACAATGTAACTCAAACTGTTAAATATTAGCGCATTCCCCCATAATAGATATGACGTTGATATTTTATCCACAAAAACTTAGCTTAAATACCAACCATTATTATGTAATAAGAACCATATAGTGGTAGTACATTATATTGTGAGTTTATAGTCATCCATGAACCACTATATGAGAAAGTGTGGGTTTCAAATAAATAATATGGTGTCACCCCCCTTAAAATTAGTATGATATATTTTTATAGATATCCATAACATAACTATAATCACATAAAACATATATTATGGAAGTGTAAAATGTTTTTTAGGATGATCATTACCATAATCTTCTACATAAAAAGTGTTATAGGCTTGGAGTGCAATCATCAAACCACTATTATTTTTTCTGAATATTCAATATAATCATATTAGGGTGATAAATTGTCTCTCTTAGTATTCCTCAAGTACATAATGAGTTCTGTCAAAAATAAACACAAATATGATATTTTTATTTCTTATGTGGATAATCAGGGTAAATTTCACAACTTTGTTCCATTTTACTCACATCAATAGATCTGATTGGAAATTATTTTACTTTCTCAATGTCATTATATATTTCTATCATTGATTTTCATTATTAACCAGTGAATTCATTCACTAGTTAGTATACATTCCATAATTTTTAATATTGATAAATTAGAGTGATTTTGTTGCATTATATTAAGCTTTATTTCAATTGAATGTGATGGTTCCACCTCATCATAACCCTTTTTTCATTCATGTTATTGATAACATTATAATTAAAATATGAGGAATTTAAAATTTTTATTTAGGAAATTTCCTATAGGATTCATCCCATTTTTCATCACATAAGAACATAAATTATTTTTCCTCAATGTGGACTGTCATTGCAATTTCCATAAAATTCATTTTTCCCTTCATGTCTGCATAACAATAAGAATTATGGGAGGATTGTATTACAATTTTATCCTTTACATAATTTTCAAAAATTAAAACATTACCACCAATGACATTTTTATCTAATATTTGTTTGGACCTAGGGTTTGAAGACACCGTTAATATTATAGATATGTGTTATCTCGAAACCATAAAAACGTGATGCATACTGTGAATGTGTTATGCTGTTTTATTTATAGGTATGAATGGATTCATCCTCTGTTTTCTTCAACTTAAGGAAATAACTCTCCATTTTTTCATTGAACTGATCTTGGAACATATTTATTGAAAAATTAACATTTAGACACCTTCTATTCAATGGTTTATATATCTTCCTCTCAATTAATGTTCTTAAATAGGATTTTTTATTGATTAGACACACCTTCACAATAATAAAGGGTTAAAACAACATTTTAATGTGCTGAGAACTAGGGAATATGGAATATAATTTCATTTTTAACATATCCATTTCTCATAAATTAATCTTTATGATGTCCAACAATTGATGTGTTTATTTTTATACACAAATTTAATAATATACAATTATTCTTTTATACACATGATTGAAATATCAGCATAATTAGAGATAGTATTAAATTTATTATAGATGTGTGTGATTGTTTCCATGACATCTGTCACTCCATGACCTATCCTATTTTTTTCTAATTATCACTACCATTCATTATTTATTTCAATTATTATTTAAATGATTCATCATTATTACTAAAATTAAATAAAATGAAAAATATTAGTGTATGTATCATGGAATATTTACCAGATTAAGAAATCATACCATCAGTAAAATTAACATGAAGATGCCAAAAACTATAACACATTCTTTTTAAATAATGGAATTTTATGTTTATCTTACATCTCTTTTGGTTTAATGTTGTACGTTTCTAGTTATATCCCCATATTCCCCATAATATAATCTCAAAAAATATCTTAATCAAATTCAGAAACAAACTATTATGATCTATCTAAAAAACACACACACACACATATATATATATTACACAATATAAAATAAATTTTAGTTATTTTCCATAATAAATCACAAACATAAAACCATTAATTTTTTTCATTAGTAATTTTCTAAAGGATCATATTATTCCACAATAATTCTTCAATATCTCCCAAAAAATATTCATAAATAATATCCTTCAATATATGTATATGCGTGTGTGTATAAATATATAATACCCATATTTTATTCGTTATAAATGGAAATATATAATATCTGTGACCTCAAACACACGTAAACGTTAAAATAATAAAGAATATAATGAAATATCAAGTGTTACAATAAGATAAACATATTAGTATGAGAATATTATCAAGTTTAATGAAATCAAAAAATAATATCATACCAAATAAAAATATATCATAAATCATGTTTCATAAACAATTACTTTTATAATTTGATGAAGCATTAGAAAGGGACGTGTGGAAACTAGATTCAATAGTCATAAGATAGAAAAAAAATATGATCATTATATAAAAAAATTTTGTGTTATCTGATTTTGGAAAATACATAAATATAGAAAATCATTTCATTTTTCAAGGCCTGAGATTCCCAAACAACACATACAACAATAATGCATCATTTTTTATGGATATTTATTATATCTCATAAAAATACATTCATATGAATTATAATGGATTACTATCACTAATTACTAGAAACGTAATCATAATATATTATTAATTATTTTCAACATATCAATACATTATCTTATAAAATTATACACATTATAGGCATACCCTACATTGACAATCTCCTAATACTCTAGTGAAAGGAAACATAATAAATGTTGATATATGAAGCCCAACATGGTTAAAAATCTAAGATATATATCAATTACCATATGTTAGAAAAACATGAGAAAAAGGGTATGAGAATATGACCAAATCAATTTAAAATCGTACGCAATAATTCATATTTATATTCTGGTCATATATCACTTGTAGTTCATAAAAAAATAACAATAGAAGAACTGTAGACCATAAGGCATGAGATAAAATCATATGTATTAGAACATCTCATATAGATAGGCATTAAAATTATGTCATAGTAATAATAATAGAAATAATATATAAATTCTTCAATGAAGACATCCATCATGTGATATATTAGTCTTAATCCCTTATAAACCTACATTCATAATGGGATGACCTCTCTTTACAATTGTTGGGCTTAGTCAAACTACTTGTGTACCATCATTTGGGATTTGGATAACCATGTATTTATGTATTTATTACTATAATATTAATAAATACCCAAATCATTATAGTGGTATAATTAACCCACAATTATCATAATCATATTCTTTTCAAATTTATAAAAAATAGAACATAAAATTTATGATTTTACTATTTCAACAACTCATCAAAAAGAAATTAGTTTCCTCATGAACTAATCATCATATTTGAAAACCATAAAGATAAATAATATGTATCATATCATTATATAATATTCCTAATGAAGTATATTTATCTCTAAATGATGTAAAAAATTATTAAAACTAGCTTCTACAAGAACGTTTAAAACATTCCATTGAAAAAAATGAAAATTATCATTTTTCTTTTAATAAAATATCAATAGTAATTTATACAATTTTTTGAAAATAATTTCCATTTAAATGAATCCTGGAGACATATAAAGGATTATTCAATGAAATTAATGTTCATTATGCTAGAAAATTCTATTTTTGAGGTAAATATTAAAACAAGTACTTCACTCACACATTTAGTAAAAAGTACATCATTCCGAAAATGATTAGAGGATAATATTAAAAAAAATTGTAAAATTAATATATTGATAAAAGTTAAAATTTTTAATTATTACATAATTATATAAAACATAAATTATTTATTTGATGTGATATATTTATAAGGAATAAAAATATTCCTGAATGAATGATGAAAAAGTATGTTTCATTAAAAATAGTTTTTTGGAATTTTAAGTACATATAGAGAGATAATTAAAATAAAAAAATAATGTTAATAAAAGAGAATGTATAAGAAATGAAATAGAAATTATTATAGATAGATCATGTAATTTAATCTGCTGTAATTTAATGATAAAAATAAAATTAACTAGACAGATTGTAACCGAAAACTCGTACATCATAGGTAATTTTTGATGAATAAAAAAAAGGAAATAAAATAAAGAAAATATAAAATTATATAACATTAATATAAATTGATTCATGATATAACATATCAAAGTAAAATTCATTACTCTCTATGAATGTATCATGAATTGGATATTTCACATGTCTTGTAGAAATAAAATTAACATGAGAACCCCTTTAAGTTTGTGTAATGTCTGAATAAAGTCTTATTAAAACATAGAACCATATATATATATATATATATATATAAAAGTCCCCTTAATAATCATAAAAGTAAGAATAAATCGAATTCATGGGAATTATATACACCATATAAATATAAAAAGTTTTGAATATAGTATTTATCTCATAGAAATAAAAGTGAAACCGGAATCCCTTACCTCATGTCTGATATCATTCATAATATCTGTACCAACCATTTTTATAATTATAGATTTATTATAATTCTCTAAGAAACCATATAAAACCATATAATATTTCATGTTTTCTAAATATAATATTTCAAAACCTATTTATCAACAATTATAATTTAGAATCATCATTTTATGTGTTAACTACTTCATTTCTCATTTTTGTATTATTTCATTAGTGATTGTCCTTGCATCTTGCTGAATGTGTAATCATATCAAAAAAATTATTTATTATTTAAATATCATATATAATCATTATTTACATACCTTATCCATCCATAAAGGAAAGTGATTTAAAAATGACTCATATATCTCATGGAGATGTTAATCTGTACTTATGCATGAATGCTACATTCATTATGTATTGAGAAAAATCAAAAGAGAGTGGATAAAAATTAGTTAAATTATGAAATAACAATGAAATCCTAAATATAATATATATTTATTATATTTATCATTATAACCATTCTTTTGATTTTGTGATGGAAAATTATTCATATCAGAATGTTGAGATAGTTGTCCAACAAATACATCAGGGAAAAATTCATTTTCAATTTGGTGGAAAAGAGGAGGATAATGATTTTTCTATCAGAATTATAACTTTTAGGTATATATAATATACATTATTAAATATTTTTAGATGGATATAATAAATTTAGATGAACTATAAGAAAAATATGTTATAGAAGTTGGGAAATACAATTGGCTTTTCTTTGAGATACCAAATTCAATATACAAATTTTGACTTAATGTGATAGTATTATGGGAAATACAAAATCTCTATGAAGAAAGTTATATTGAAATTATGGTATTAGGTTTAATATTAGGTGATCTATATAGTTGAATGATTTCATATAATAAATTAGAGAAGGGTTCCTTTTATAGGTGAGGAGATGACACACTTATAAATATATGTAATATTTTAATATAATTGATAACATTCTTGTTTAAAATGTCCCAAAATTCCCATGAATTCCATTAAAATTATGATAATGTAAATATATAATCATAAAATCAAATTTTTTTAGTTTTTTTAAGTCATTGGAAACCATATAATTTGGTTTAATTCATTCATTAACACTTAATAATATTTACCATGGTAATAAAAAATTGTATTTAAAGATATAAAATTTAAAAATTAGGTGATATGTGTCACAAAGATGGTCCATGTATGAATTTTGAGTCCACTTTCCCGAACAGAAGTCCTCATTCATGATTTTTATTCTGAATAATAAATTACATAATAAATTATTATTTAACATAAATTACCATAATAGTCATTTATTGGATAATGCATTTAATTTTGTATTAAAGGCATTCAAATAACAATTAATATTGAATCTAAACTATTTTATCTTTAATTATGCATTATTATTAAACATAAAATTCAAATTACACCAAAATTCAACCAAGACATTTTTTTTAATGATATTAAAATAATTATATTTTATTTTATTGATAATTTCGCAATCACTTCATTAGTGTTTTGTAATTCCAACAGTGTTTCTAACCTAACTTATAAAAAACTGATCTAATTATCCTCTATTACTTATAAATATTTTCCCTTATATATCACAAAATAACATTATTATTAGCTAAAAATTGTCATTTCTCATATCCTATATATTCTATACGTACCAAAATTCCATCCGTTCAAGGATTAAGGTGTAATTAAATTGAGGTTTATTCATATAGAGGTATAACTCTTAGCTGATTATTTTCAATTTTATTTATTACTAATACTTAAAAAAATGCATAGTATCCATCATAAAAATATTAATTTAGTTTATTGAATAAATATGATTTTTATTATGATGAAATAAAAACAATTATCCACCTTCTATCCAACCCATGAAAAGTGAAAATAGAACTCGTGTATATACACAACTTACCATCATTATATAGTGGTATAATTTGGTTTTCATCCCCAATTTACATAGATGGATATAATTATTTTTTCAATTACTATAAATTTTAACTAGTATATTATTATTACTTTATAATGGTGAATTATAATTGACCTTTCTTTTTTCCAAACATTTAAAAGTGAAAATAACATGCATGCATACATACGACCTACCCTCTCCATAAACATTTTAATTCATTTTTATATCTTCAATATTTATGGATGAATATATATATATAATATATGATATCTCAATGATTACAAAAACTATTGAGAAAATGGAACCATGATAAATATACTAGAATTGAAACTGCTAAAGAGGATAATTCCTTTAAAATGTTGTTGTTAACACCCAAGAAAAATTATTTTAATAAATAATTTTTAATAATTGGAGGTTAATATTTTTATGTTGAAAATAAATTATCTTATAATTATGTAAATTAATTTTTTATATATTTTTTATATATTTAAATGTTTTATACATGAGGTTAAAACTTCCTGTGAAGCATATCAAACCTATGGAATAAAATTTTCATTTTACATATATTTCTAGGAGACATAAGTCACATTCATTAAATTTTTACTTTTTGATGCATTCATAAATCACATTATTTCATTCTATGATTATTTTCATTAATATTATTTTGGTTTAACAATCCATATAGGTTTCACTCTTTCACGATCTTCTCATTTAAGGATTACCATACTGGTATGAGTTCATCTTCTCAATGTCGATTCTCTTACAAAAGATTTATTTTATTCACCTATTTATGTTCATAAGGCTTATATCCTAATTTTTATAATGTTATATCATGATTCTCCTTGGGTTTATTATATATGAATTTTTCATTTTTTGGTGTTCTTTCATTTTTCTTATGTTTCAGATGTTACCAATGTGGTAAAGGATTTATGTTATAATATCTTTTTTTGAGGATTTATTATGATTAAGTTTCCAATGATGAAATTTTATGAAAAAAAAACCCCATTAATATCATGAATTTTATTATTTTATATATATATATATAGATTACATTTTCTTCGTTAATTTTAATCTCTTCATTGATTGAAGATAGATAAATATAGTTTATCCAAAGTAGAAATAATTTTTCTCTTAGGATTAAGATCCATTTTCATCAATGTATATGTTTTATATAAAGGATTTTCAAAATGTATCTAACGTTCACCTATGATTGAGTAACATAATTTTTACCATTTTATGTATTTTAAAAAAATTAAATGGATTCATATCAAAATTTACCTAAAAACGTTGTTTTATTTTTTTTTAACAAAAATGTGAAATAAATTTTTTTTAAATAAATGGCATGAAATTATTTCCAAAATATCATGACAGATAAATGATTTTATCTATCTATTAGATGTTTATAATGTAATATTTATGGATTTTATTAATTAATACTTTTTCACCTTTCAAATTTTTAAGTCCATATTACAAAAGTATAATTTTATTTTCATCAAAAAATGTGTCACATGATCATTTAGAGGAATTTTCATCTATGATTATATCCTTTGAGTTTACCTATGATTTACTGGGAATATAATCCAATGATACCATCCACATTTATTCATTTAAAGCCTTATGATTTTAATGATTTGTGGATGACTCTTTGAAAATAGTTTCACTCCCATGGGTTAGTTATGTTAGGACGAAACATTATGAACCTTGTTGATTGTTAATGGGTTATTCTATTATGAAGTGGTTAAATGATTATGATACTATTTTCTACCCCCAAGGTTATTCTATGATAAGATATTTATTATTTTTTAGAATTAAATAAGTATAATTTTCATTACGTGATGTGTGGGACCAATATTATTTATACCTCTAATTTAGTTTTCATGGATGAATATCTTTTGAGACAACGAGTACTGCAATGTGGTGTGAACCCAATAAAATATGGAACTCTTTATAATATAATTGTATTGGTAGGGAACCAAAAAAACTATATGATTTATATTTTAGTTAATTTAATATTAACCGATAGTCATGACATGAAACCATGACTACAGTAGAAAATATCTTATATACTTATCCCTTTTCCAAAATAACATATATCATATGCTAATAAGATGATCTAAGGGATTGTGATCTTTTATTCCTTATAATACATATCCTATGAAATACTAAGACTTATGTCATAAATCACGATTATGATTTATGATATGAAGGGTATGTTTTCTATTTTCTATTACTGTGTAATCATAAACATATTCTTATGTTACACATAAATGATCTATTATATCTTCCCTATTTAAACATAATGTAATACCCCAGGTAAATAAAGAATATGAAATTTTCATATTTATCCATATTTTTGAATAAAATATTGATATGACTTTAAAGGGGACGCTATGCTCGATGGCGTACCCAACACGCAACAACGAGTTTCTTGGGAATCTTACGTTGCACTCTAATAATAAAATAATATTATTTTAAATGGTAGTTAACATGTAGTCGTTGTGTTGGCGGGAATGGATATAAATAACTAAAATATGATTATATATGTTTTTTTAATGTTTTTACATTTATCCAATAAAAGACAAAGGCTTAAAATATGGAAAGGATTCAATTTTAGGCATATATGCCCTAGTTTTCACTAAACGTTCACTTATCACCTTTTGATGTTGAACCATCATTAAATATAGTTTTGTTCACTTTTAAACATTATTTTGGACCAAAAAAAACTCTTATTAAGAATCGGGACATCAAAATTTACTTTGTGTAAATTTTTGGTATCTTTCCGATAAAGTTCATTTTTTTAAATGAATAGTGTAAAATGTTGTATTTTAATTCAAAACCACTTTTTAATCTAATTTATTTATATGATTATATTATCTTTTGAATTGGTTTTAAAGTGAAATTAGAAAATATTTTCACCATTAAATCCAAGAGTGGTCGTTGGAATTAATTTCACTTTGAAATCGGACTTAAACTAGTGTCAATCTTTTGATACTTATTGTTTCATAAAAACATGTTATTTGCTCTGACAGTGGGAATTAATTATTAAATTAATTAATGTGACTTATATGTTTTGAATTTTGTAAAATAGACTTCATTTTTGAATTCAGAATATCAAATATAGCTTAGGGTGAATTTTTGGGATTTTTCTGAAAAACTTCAATTTTTGATGAATACTGAAACCACTAAGTGGTACTTATAAAAACTGATTTTCCGTTTAAATGAAATTTTGCCATCATTTTGTTTTTATTTTCAAAAATCCGACATACATGGTTTTCATTAAGAAGTAAAATTTGGTTCAATGAGATAAAAATATTTTTTTTGGTGAATAGTAACTTATTAAGTTTTTAATCGTGATTAGTGGTAATTAGTGTAGTTTAAGGAAAAAATAATGCTTTAATAAAATAAGATGAGCATGACACATGTCCTACCCTCATTGGTTGTGTCATGGCCGACCAAGACAAGCCATGGGTCAACTTGGGGACCCCATGGATCCACTTTGGTTGGGAAATGACATAAATAACTTTTTATTTAATGTAAAAGTAAAAATGACACAAACATAATATGTTTTACGAAAACAATTTTTACATGGGGTTATAAAGATCAGATTTTAGATTATAAATAGTAATTGGAAATCTAAAAAGATTTCCAACATCATACTATTTGTTTAATAATTTTTAGACATTAAATAAATTAAATTATTTATGACATCATGATGATGCAGCGATGACCTCATTATTTAACGATTTAAATAAAATGGAAAGATAATGTAAAATCTACAACCTACACATGGCCAAAACCAATTGGATGAGTGTATTTATAAGCCTTATCACCTTATCCACGAATTATATCAATGTGGGACCTTTTAAAACCGAAACACATTTTCAAATAAAGTAATATTTCTTTACTTTCCAAAAGTGCCCCTCCTCTCCTCTTATAAAAGGCCCCCACCTCTACCTCATTTCACACACTCCTAAAGCTTTTGTCTTGGACAACCCCTGCCCATTTACTCTCTCCACATCCCTCTCCTCATCCTAGAGTATTCCCTTTGGTAATAATCCTTTCAAAATAAGCCTTTAGGCTCAAATCAAAAGGAGTTGCACTTTTAAAGGTAGTTCATTCTCTCATGTTCTTTTGTATTATATTGCTTCACCAACCCCCTAAACTCTTTTTATTTACTTATTTTGTAACAAAACCAGTATCTTAAATATACTAGGATGTTGTTATAATATTTATTCGAGCTACACTCGCACACAACTACATCAAATGGTTAAAGAACATACGGTTTCCGTGGATGGCGAAATTCTACCTCCCGAAACGATGATTGTTCAATACTCATTTAACACCTTCAAAGATGGCCATTATGATGTCACTATTTTTATATATGATATATAATATGTTTATGTTTTACTTATGCTTCTGTATTTTTCATTTGTGTCTTACCTTTATGGCTTCCATTATGGGTATACGCGATATCTTTATTTTAGGAAGTACGGACTACCGCCCCCTCAAAGTGATTTGATTCGTTAAATACCATATGTGGGACGTATAAAGGATGGAACTATGATATTATATATGATATTATACTGTAATTATAATATAAATTTATATCATTATTATTCCATTCTATAAAATACGAAATAGAAATGAAAGTAGCGTTCATGCGTACTTACGGCTTACCGTCTCCATGAACGGTGCATTTCATTTCTTACCTATAAATGATTATGTAATGTTATAAATGAATGAATGTATTAAATATAGATGACATATATGATATCTACATCATTAATACAGTTCTTTATATAATAAACATTTGGCCACATGAACAACATGTAATTGTAAGAAGTCCACTTTCGATTTAAGAACCAAATACCGACAAAATGAATATTATTAACTTAAATGATTACATAATGTTTATGACATGGTAATAAGTGATATAAAAGGAATAATGAACTTGAAAAAGGTTTTTAAGGAAGTATAAATTAACTCAAGTCTATTATTCAGGAGATTAAAGAATGATCGAGTCAAGTCGGACCCGAGGTAAGGGATCCTACTCCTCTCTTTCTTTTTAAGTACACACTTTTATGTCATTCCTTTTAAAGCTCATATTTCTTGTTATTGGGATGATATTTTATATTACACTTACGGTAATTTTTATGTTCATGTGATTAGAGACCCTATTCTCTCTCATTAATCCATTTTGGAAGTTTTGAGTGGCGCCGTTAGGCTGCCGAACATTCGTAAGAGATCTAACCTCTCTCTTTCTTTTTAAGTACTCTCCTTTATGTCACTTCTTTTAAGCTCCTATTTGTAATGTTGGGGGATGTTATTTTATATTCATCTTGATGTAAATTTTATTGTAATGTTATGATATACCCTATTTTATCTCATCAATCCATATTCGGAAGTTTTATGTGGCGCCGTTAGGCTGCCTAGTTTTCGTTCGGGATTTTTCATCTCACTTTTATTCCCGTGAGATTTATGCAACATTTGCCACAAATTCCATTGAGTGGTGTATGTACTGCCCATTATTATACTCTTTGTGTAATATACTTTCGTCTATGATTATTTACATCAATGATCTATTTTCCTTCTTTCATGGGGTGTATGTTTTGAAAGATACCCAAGTCGGTAAGGGAACCTTTCACCCTCCTCTTTTTTAAAAGACTTCTTTTGTTGGGTCTTTTAATTTACATATTGTTATGTTGGGATATGTTCTCATATATCCTTATTGATGTAAATTTTATGTCCAATTGATGAGATACACTTTTTATCTCTCATCAACTTATTTTGATGTGATGCCATTAGGCTGTCAAAGGAACTTTTTAACCCAATTTTGATTTCATTGGGTTCAACATGTAGTCATTGAATATGTCATCCATTGAATATGTGTGAATGACATTTTATTGTTTTACACTTAATATCCACTTATATTGGGTGTATTTATATTTTCCACACATATTTTTGAGATTGATTTGTCCTTAATTTAAGGATACCTTCTTTATAAGGGATTTCATCACATTTGACATTTCTATTGAGGGTTCATTGTTGTTATGAACCAATTCACCCTTATATGGTGTATATACTGTCCTTTGGAGTATTATATCATGAATCCATTTATTCTCATGATATTATAAAGTTCTGATTTAATGTTATTCCTCAATTATTGTATTCAAGTGTCTCTAATTTTGATAAAAAACCCTTTAACCAAAATATCACTTTAAATGTTTTAATTATTTTTTATTATTAATATCTATGTTTTCAAAATGGTTTTAAGGATTTATTTATATAGATATTAATTTTTTAACATTTTAAAAGCATAAAGGTGGTATGGGACACTTTGATTCAAAATTCTCTTTATTAAATGTTTTAAATGGTTTTGGAAATAGATTATTTTTGAATGGATTCATTATTTCAATATACTAAAATGTTATATTGTGATTGAAATGTGGAAATGTTATGTTTCCTTTATGCATGTTTTATCTGATACATTTATGTTATGGTTCTTGGGCATTGTTATGAAAATGGGTGGTTCCGTGATAAACTAAGGGCGGGTGAGCCCGATATAGCTCTCCAATGCATTGGGTAACGCGAAGGAGTGAAACGTTAAGGTTTCTCCGAAGAGATTTAGGGAATATACTGTGATGGGTATTCCAAACGTAACCAAGAGGGTTACTCCCTACGTAAGAATGATATGAATGCCTCAAGTTACCTTTATTTCTTATGTTTTCTATGATTTATTCATGATTTGATATGCCTATGTTTTATGGGTAAAGTATGATTTCATTTTTATGTATACATGTACTCATGTTTCCTTTCCATATTTTTATTTCCCTTACTGAGCTTTTTATGCTCATCCCAAGTTTTTGAAATGTTTTTCACAGGTCAAGGGAAAGGTACATGATGTGATGATAGTGTCAAGGATGTGTCAAGAAAGAATTCGTGTTATATTTTAAATATGTTTCCATTGATGGGAAAAATGAATACTGTCTTTTATGTAACCACTTTGTTTAAATGTGGAATGTTATGCAAGTTTCATGATCTAATTCTCTAAAACTCTAAACCTGAAAATATCCTCAATGTGTAATCTTGTAATAACTCAAGATTAAGTAAGGTTTAAGGCTGGGGCCTTATAGTTGGTATCAGAGGTCGGTTTAGATAACTTTAGATGTTAGGGTATCCTTTAAGCATAAGTGACATTACCATAATGGTTAGGATTTCAGAAAGAGTCCTAGTTTTAGATAAAGTGAATGAGTAAGTATATCTTAGTGTTTACCTTCCTCATTAGTACATGATGTTTTTGTTGATATACTCACATTGACCTTTTTGGTTTTAGTAAATGGATGGATCTAGCAGGCACCAAAGTGACAATGGGTTTGAAGGAAACTGTGGTGGTTCTCTGATTAAGATACTGGATGAGATGGGGGATTCAATGAGGAATATAATAGTTGTTCTAAACCAACTATCAAGGATTCATGATCAACCACTTCAACCTTGGTGAGTTCTCTAATGCATCATGTACGAGATGGCCAACTCGATGTGGAAA
Source organism: Viscum album (assembly GCA_963277665.1). NCBI lineage: Eukaryota > Viridiplantae > Streptophyta > Magnoliopsida > Santalales > Viscaceae > Viscum > Viscum album. Next base: position 1,274,732,316 of record OY728141.1, on the reverse strand, counting down.
TTCAGGTAATAATTATTAAGGTAACCATTAGGGTTTATATGATCCTTACTTTTGAGGTAATTATGGGTTATTATATGATATGATGGAAAATGAAGGGCATGAGATAAACCTGAGGTTAAAATATTTTATGATTATTTTTGAAGATTTTATCTCATTTTGGGGAATGTTTTAATAATTATATAGTTTTGGAAAAAGGACAACACGCAGACCGCGTGACCACCCGTCGCGTCGGACAAAGCCGCGGGAATCGAACCCACAACCAAAGTGCGACTGGTATTTATCGCCTACCACTGGACTACGTGAAGTCCCTGGTTAGTTTGACTGATTCTTTTTAGTTATATGATTTTATGAATTAAGATTAAGTTTATTTTGGGTTATTTATGAAAATGATTAACCTATCATGGAGGATATGTGATTAGGATAATTACATTTCAATGCGAGACTTTAGGAGCGATTGATGTTGTTTGGAGATAAATGTTACGATTTAACTTGGAAGAATATGTGACTAAGTCCTTCAAATATTTGGGTTTCAATCTTAGTTTGGTTTAATTTGATGAATTTTATGGACAAATTGTTTATCGGATGGTCCTCGTTGAACTTTGGGTTTTGTTGGACAAATTTCGGAGATTAAGCATGGATTTTCTTTTTAATGGGTTATCCTTTTCTGGATTATCTGACCTTGTACTAACCTTTTTGGTTTTGGTTTTGGTTAAATCCTAAAGACATGGGATTTATATAGTTCTCTTTTGTGGATTAGGTGATTCTCTAGAAGTTGATTATAGTACTCTTAATGCGAACAAGTCTCCCTAAATACTCGCCTTTTGGAAAAAAATATGAGTTTGATTAAGGAATCTAGTAAAAGTTGAAAGTCAACATGATAAGTGATTATGTTTCCTTATGAATAAATTCCTCAATAAAAAGTAACTTAAAACAAAAATGTTGTCTATTAACTTTTCCTACTGGGGAATCGAATACCGTTTAACCCATCACAAGTTTGTGATTTTCTTGTGGTTATCTTTCTCCTAAACATGTTTTCTATCACTCTCCATCAGAACATGACCCTATGTTTTCTCCTCCATGTCCATATTTTTCTACATGGAATCCTAGTATGGGTTTACTCGGGTGACCTCTGTTCTTATCTTTCTTTATTTTAAAGTGATTGTTTTACCGACTCTTGTTCCGATGTGGGACTTTCAAAGATGTTTCCAAGCTCAATTATAAAAATTGCGAGGACAAAATTCCCAAAAGGGGGGAAGGATGTAACACCCCAGGTAAATAACGAATATGACATTTTCATATTTATCCATATTTGTGAATAAAATATTGATATGACTTTAAAGGGGACTCTATGCTCGATGGCGTACCCAACACGCAACAACGAGTTTCTTGGGAATCTTACGTTGCACTCTAATAATAAAATAATATTATTTTAAATGGTAGTTAACATGTAGCCGTTGTGTTGGCGGGAATGGATAGAAATAACTAAAATTTGACTATATATGTTTTTTAATGTTTTTACAATTATCCAATAAAAGACAAAGGCTTAAAATATGGAAAGAATTCAATTTTAGGCATATATGCCCTAGTTTTCACTAAAGGTTCACTTATCACCTTTTGATGTTGAACCATCTTTAAATATTGTTTTTTTTTACTCTTAAACATTCTTTTGGACCAAATAAAACTCTTATTAAGAATAGGGACATCAAAATTTACTTTGTATAAATTCTTGGTATCTTTCCGATAAAGTTCATTTTTTTAATGAATAGTGTAAAATGTTGTATTTTAATTCAAAACCACTGTTTAATCTAATTTATTTATATGATTAGATTATCTTTTTAATTGGTTTTAAAGTGAAATTATAAAATATTTTTACCATTAAATCCAATAGTGGTCGTTGGAATTAATTTCACTTTGAAATCGAACTTAAACTAGTGTCAATATTTTGATACTTATTGTTTTATAAAAACACGTTATTTGCTCTGACAGTGGGAATTAATTATTAAATTAATTAATGTGACTTATATGTTTTGAATTTCGTAAAATATACTTCATTTTTGAATTCAGAATATCAAATATATCTTAGGGTGAATTTTTGGGATTTTTCTGAAAAACTTCAATTTTTGATGAATAGTGAAACCACTAAGTGGTACTTATAAAAACTGATTTTCCATTTAAATGAAATTTTTCAATAATTGTGTTTTGATTTTCAAAAATCCGACATACATGGTATTCATTAAGAAGTAAAATGAGGTTCAATGAGATAAAAATATTTTTTTGGTGAATAGTAACTTATTAAGTTTTTAATCGCGATTAGTGGTAATTAGTGTAGTTTAAGGTAAAAATAATGATTTAATAAAATAAGATGAGCTTGAAACTTGTACTACCCTCATTGTTTATGTCATGGCTGACCAAGACAAGCCATGGGTCAACTTGGGGACCCCATGGATCCACTTTGGTTGGGAAATGACATAAATTACTTTTTATTTAATGTATAAGTAAAAAATGACACAAACATAATATGTTTTACGAAAACAATTTTTACATGGGGTTATAAAGATCAGATTTTCGATTATAAATAGTAATTGGAAAGCTAAAAAGATTTTATACATCATAGTATTTGTTTTATAATTTTTATACATTAAATAAATTAAATTATTTATGACATCATGATGATGCAGCGATGACCTCATTATTTAACGATTTAAATAAAATGGAACGATAATGTAAAATCTACAACATACATATGGCAAAAACCAATTGGATGAGTGGATTTAGAAGACTTATCACCTTATCCACGAATTATATCAATGTGGGACATTTTAAAACCGAAACAAAATTTCAAATAAAGTAATATTTCTTTACATTCCAAAAGTGCCCATCCTCTCCTCTTATAAAAGGCCCACACCTCTACCTCATTTCACACACTCCTAAAGCCTTTGTCTCGGCCAACCCCTGCCCATTTACTCTCTCCACATCCCTCTCCTCATCATATAGGAATCCCTTTGGTCATAATCCTTTCAAAGGAAGCCTTTAGGCTCAAATCAAAAGGAGTTGCACTTTTAAAGGTAATTCATTCTCTCATGTTCTTTTGTTTTATATTGCTTCTCCAACCCCCTAAACTCTTTTTATTTACTACTTTTGTAACAACACCAGTATCTTCAATATACTAGGATGTTGTTATAAGATTTATTCGAGCTACACTCTCACACAACTACATCAAATGGTTAAAGAACATACGGTTTCCGTGGATGGCGAAATTCTGCCTCCCGAAACGATGATTGTTCAATACTCATTTAACACCTTCAAAGGTGGCCATTATGATGTCACTATTTTTATATATGATATATACTATTTTTATGTTTTACTTATGCTTCTGTATTTTTCATTTGTGTCTTACCTTTATGGCTTCCATTATGGGTATACGCGATATCTTCATTTAAGGAAGTGCGGACTACCGCCCCCTCAAAGTGATTTGATTCGTTAAATACCATATGTGGGACGTATAAAGGATGGAACTATGATATTATATATTATATTATACTGGAATTATAATATACCCTTATATCATTATTATTCCATTCTATAAAATACGAAATAGAAATGAAAGTAGCGTTCATGCGTAAGTACGGCTTACCGTCTCCATGAACGGTGCATTTCATTTCTTACCTATAAATGATTATGTAATGTTATAAATGCATGAATTTACTGGATATATATGACATATATGATATCTACATCATGAATACAGTTCTGGATATAATAAACATTTGGCCACACGAACAACATGTAATGGTAAGAAGTCCACTTTCCATTTAAGAACCAAATACCGACAAAATGAATATTATTAACTTAAATGATTTCATAATGTTTATGACATGGTAATAAGTGATATAAAAGTAATAATGAACTTGAAAAAGGTTCTTAAGGAAGTATAAATTAACTCAATTTTATTATTCAGGAGATTAAAGAACGATCGAGTCAAGTCGGACCCGAGGTAAGGGATCCTACTCCTCTCTTTCTTTTTAAGTACACACTTTTATGTCATTCCTTTTAAAGCTCATATTTCTTGTTATTGGGATGATATTTTATATTACACTTACTGTAATTTTTATGTTCATTTGATGAGAGACCCTATTCTCTCTCATCAATCCATTTTGGAAGTTTTGAGTGGCGCTGTTAGGCTGCCGAACTTTCGTAAGAGATCTAACCTCTCTCTTTCTTTTTAAGTACTCTCCTTTATGTCACTTCTTTTAAGCTCCTCTTTGTAATGTTGGGGGGATGTTATTTTATATTCCTCTTTCTGTAAATTTTATTGTAATGTGATGAGATAACCTATTTGATCTCATCAATCCTTATTCGGAAGTTTTATGTGGTGCCGTTAGGCTGCCGAGTTCTCGTAAGGGATTTTTCATCTCACTTTTATTACCGTGAGATTTATGCTACATTTGCCACAAATTCCATTGAGTGGTGTATGTACTGACCATTATTCTAATATTTGTGTAATATAATTTCGTTTATGAGTATTTACATCAATGATCTATTGTCCTTATTTCATGGGGTGTATGTTTTGAAAGATACCCAAGTCGGTAAGGGAACCTTTCACCCTCCTCTTTTTTAAAATACTTCTTTTGTTGGGTCTTTTAATTTACATATTGTTATGTTGGGATATGTTCTCATATATCCTTATTGATGTAAATTTTATGTCCAAGTGATTAGATACACTTTTTATCTCTCATCAACTCATTTTGATGTGATGCCATATGGCTGTCAAAGGAACTTTTTAACCCAATTTCGATTTCTTTGGGTTCAACATGTAGTCATTGAATATGTCTTCCATTGAATATGTGTGAATGACCTTTTATTGTTTTACACTTAATATCCACTTATATTGGGTGTATTTATATTTTTCACACATATTTTTGAGATTGATTTGTCCTTAATTTAAGGATACCTTCTTTATAAGGGATTTCATTGCATTTGACATTTCTATTGAGGGTTCATTGTTGTTATGCACCAATTCACTCTTATATGGTGTATATACTGTCCTTTGGAGTATTATATCATGAATACATTTATTATCATGATATTATAAAGTTCTGATTTAATTTTATTCCTCAATTATTGTATTCAAGTGTCTCTAATTTTGATAAAAACCCTTTAACCAAAATATCGCTTTAAATGTTTTAATTATTTTTTATTATTAATATCCATGTTTTCAAAATGGTTTTAAGGATTTATTTATATGGATATTAATGGTTTAACATTTTAAAAGCTTCAAGGTGGTATGGGACACTTTGATTCAAAATTCTCTTTATTAAATGTTTTAAATGGTTTTGGAAATGGATTCTTTTTGAATGGATTCATTATTTCAATATACTAAAATTTTATATTGTGATTGAAATGTGGAAATGTTATGTTTCCTTTATGCATGTTTTATGTGATACATTTATGTTATGGTTCTTTGGCATTGTTATGAAAATGGGTGGTTCCGTGATAAACTAAGGGCGGGTGAGCCCGATATAGCTCTCCAATGCATTGGGTAACGCGAAGGAGTGAAACGTTAAGGTTTCTCCGAAGAGATTTAGGATATATACTGTGATGGGTATTCCAAACGTAACCAAGAGGGTTACTCCCTATGTAAGAATGTTATGAATGCCTCAATTTACCTTTATGTATTATGTTTTCTATGATTTATTCATGATTTGATATGCCTATGTTTTATGAGTAATGTATGATTTCATTATTATGTATAGATGTACTCATGTTTCCTTTCCATATTTTTATTTCCCTTATGGAGCTTTTTTATGCTCATCCCAAGTTTTTGAAATGTTTTTCACAGGTCAAGGGAAAGGTACATGATGTGATGATAGTGTCAAGGATGTGTCAAGAAAGAATCTGTGTTATATTTTAAATATGTTTCCATTGATGGGAAAAATGAATACTTTCTTTTATGTAACCACTTTGTTTAAATGTGGAATTTAATGCAAGTTTCATGATCTAATTCTCTAAAACTCTAAACCTGAAAATATCCTCAATGTGTAATCTTGTAATAACTCAAGATTAAGTATGGTTTAAGGCTGGGGACTTATACATAACGAGTATATGAAGTCACCAAATCTTTTGTTTAATTTCTCATGGTAATAGAAAACAATAATATGTATGTTTTTTTTATGAAGTTTACGGAATTAATTGATTTTTAGGGGAGATGTTAAATATTTTTCATTCAAAATTAGGGTACTGTGTGTAATTTAAAAATACACTAAACCTATATAGTACTTGGTAATACATTTCAGAATCATATTGAACATTCATATAAAAAGAATTATTATTTTTGTATAAAATTTATGGTTTACTATATATGGTATCATAGGATTGGATTAATCAGTCCTTGGAGGTTATAGTTAAAAAAATTCATGAGTTTTTTTTGATAAATCCATATATAGGATAACATCCTATTATTTTGGTAATCATGTGATTGTGTGGTTTTTCAGTAGTGCATTCCATTATGGATTATATAATTCTACTTTGATATATTAAAAATTCATCTATCGTTAATAATTTGAAAAAAAAAATTGATTGATTATATATCTAACATCAGTCAAGTGGGAAATGAATTTTCCCTTTTGGAACACATGGTTTGACACCCTCGAGGGATATTTATGGGTTTATTCATATTTTTTATTAACCATCATAGTGTAATTGAATATCTAATAACCATTAATAAAATAAATCTGAACACTAAATGTGATCAACAATGTAATGGTTTTCATCATGATAATCCCACTGAAACATGATTTGGAATAAAAACCATAGGATTATCCCCCAATTAGTATTTTTGTTATATTATTTTCACTATGAACAAGGATTCATTTCCTGAAAAAATTAGTATGATTGAAATGGAGTTTCATGAAACTGTTGTAGAGAAAAATATGATATTAACATATTTCATATAAATGGAAAATCACAAAGAATAATGTCTTAATGGAATAAGTGGGTGTTTTCTATGTGTTGAAGAAGGGTATATAGAAGGTAATTTATGAGTAGAAATGATTTTATTGATGAATTTATATAATTTCAGCCTAAGTTACCATTAATTTTATAGTGTCTTATGTGTTTGGAATATGTACATTATATGATTCGGTTCATTAATCTATGAGTTAACTCTAAGATCATTGAAGGTCTATTGTTATACCAATCATTTAAATTAAACAAATGTACTACATATTCTTTATTATTTATGAAATATGTTATAAACTAAGTATATGGGTATGAGAACAAGATGATAACTTATAAAAATTATACAAAATCAACCAAATATTAGTAATAAATAATCCTAGAACATCACTTTTTCACATTAATCGATAAATGTCATAATGTTGTGAATTCACATATTATAAATATTTATACAATAGAACATATATAAAGAACAATGAATGTGTTTTTTATACACATAAGCATAGAGAACTATTTATTTTGTTTGGGATAACTCTTAATTATTTCATAGTATATTTGGTTAAATATTCATTCCATAATTCTATAGTCAATGTTAACATCCAAGAAAGTTTTTCTAGAAAAGAGAAATGTTATTATGGGTATTAACTGACCATTAAATCATTATTATCCTGAAATAACAATATTTACCCTATTAATTTTAGGGTTATATAATTCTGAGCCCACCTATAAAGTAATGAAAACTATAAATATTTATTTCATTAGACCATAAAACATTCATCTTCTCATTATATCATAACCCATTGGAAGAATATAGGGTCTATAAAAATTTAATAATCAGAATAATAAACCATAATTAGAATGAAAAAATATTATAACATTGGATTATAACCATAGTAATTCTGAAGAAAATATAATATATGTTTTTAGATTAAAAAACATTTAAAAGAATAGTAGATACTTTCTTAAAGAAAATAATCATTTTATAGAGGAGAAAATTATTGAACATTATAAATTATCCGAAATATTTAAGAAACATTTTCATTAAAAATTAATATGTTAACATAAAATGAAATCTTTAATGAAATGTTTTTTCTTCATGGTAGAAAACAATTTCTATGTGATTAATTGTAAAATAACGATTCCTTTAACTTTTTTGTAAAAACTCAAATTTACCTTTTTCAAAAAAATTGAAAATAATATTTATTTAAAAATTTAAATAAATTTAAATACTATAAAATACAACATTATTGAATCATAACTAAATATTTTAAAAATTCATGAATAAAATTAAAACCAAATAATATCATTTGATAAATGATTCATGAATCAAGAGTAAACTAATGTTAGTTTTCTATTAAATATTATTTCACACATATGATTGCATAAAGATAACAAAATTAAAGGATTAAACTCTAATCTATATAGATAAAAAAATTCTACTAAAATAAATAATATAATTTCTATATATATATATTATAATTTTATAATCATAAATGTAAGCATATACAATCCTTTTATAAAAGATATTGTAAAAAACCCATAACTTAAATCCTTCATGCTTTATAAGAACCCAATAATCCTTTATAAAAATTATAATTTTTATATAATTATATAATAGAACTATATTAATAACTATAATACTATTTAGGGTGTACTATTATCTTATTATCACCCATTCACCAAAAATCATTTGTTATCATCAACTTTTTTTATAGTTAACTGCTTTGTTTTTCATGTATGTTTTGGTTAAAAGTTATAGTCCTTGCGCATTCACCATCTTTATGTTATAGTATAATTTAAATTGTTATATTTATATAAAATATATTAATTATATATATTTATAATAATTCTTATAATCATTTGATAAAAATTAATTACATCCCTATGTGCATATGATAGTTCATATGTACTCACTAGTGGTGTTTCCATTTTTCTATTGATGGAGTTAAAGATAGGTAAAAAGTAATTGAAAATAAAATAACCATTATTATATCATAAATATATTATATAAAATATATATATATATAATCTATCATAATAACCATATATGAATGATGGGGATAGAAAATGAATCATATCATAATATGGTGGTGGTAGTCCTCACTTACACATGAGAGATACATTAATCTCGTATACGATGGAGAATAGGTGGTAAATGTTTTTTCCATAAACCTAATAGAACATAAATTTATTTATTATTGTAGATTAATCATGTTATAATTCTTGAATTATATTTATTTGAATTTGTGTATGAAATAAAATTAAAATATCTTGGTTTATATTTATGACTCTCCTTTAGTAAAGACCCTTTAAAATAAACCATAAACCCTGAGTTATTATTCTTATGAGAATAGAATATTCCTTATGATTAGGTAAATTAACATAGTATTGTGTTTTATATTCTCCAAGATAATCTAGAATAATTGTTATTTTTGAATAAGGTTGGAAAAAATATTCTATTTTGTTTTCAGCGGTGGGACTCACATGGATTATCTTAATGGATTTCAATGATATAGGCTCACATTATAGAGAAAGTGGCCCTTAATGTATGATTATTAAAATATATTATATTATATGGTTGAAATATGTCCATCTAATAAATATTATAGATGTTATCCATTTGTTTATCCACCCAACTAAACCCATTTGAACTTTTATAATGATAAATATTGTCTCTTTTTAATACTAAAATTTAAAAAAATAATGTTGCCCATATAAAATTGTGTTATTTTGGATGAAATAAAATTGAATCCATTTTTGAATATTTAATTTCAATTATTGTAATAAATTCATTTTAATTAAGCATGCAAACCACAACAAAACATGTTTCAGAATAATGACTCTATGTATAATATATAATTTACATTCATTCCATCCTGTGAGAAAATAATAAAATTAATTACAAAATAAATTATTGAATATAAAATATATAATTTTTTTAAAAAAATTAAGAAATTTAAATTAATTTAATTTATTTTGATAAAAACACATTATTCCCATAGGAACCATCTTTAGAAAAAAAAATCATAAGCACACAAATTATGATAATATAAAACCATGTACAGTGATTTATGTTATTTAATTCATATTATTTTTTATATTTAATGATTGTATATGAAACATAAAGATATAATTACTACATTATGAGTCTTTTATTTGAAAATAAATGATTGATTTGGGTGATAAATTTATTTTTCAGTGTTAACAAAAAAATAATTTTAGAAATGTCCTAAAAAAGCACCCAAACCGTTTTTTATCATGTAATTTAAAAAATAATATTTCTTTAGTAAAATAAACATTTATATAAATTATATAAATTATTTTTCAGGTCAATAAACTAAATCAAATTATGATAATTTTGAGAAAAAATTATTTTTGATGAATAAGTTGATTTTTTGAAAATTTTGTACTTATTTATTAAGAAAAATTATAATTATTTGAACCATATATACTTATCACTAAAATTTTCGTTATTTATTTGTTTCAATAAAATTTAATAGACAGGTTACTATAAAGACCCAACATTTTAATATATAAATATAATTTTTTTGTCGATGAATATAAAATAAATTACATAAATATATGTTGGATGATGATAAAGTATTAGTAACATTGGATATCAGGTACACAAGCCACTTATTTAAGAAAAACATTAAAAATTTCCCATAATGAAATATGAATTAGGAAACTTCATATACCAACCCTACTAAAACAATTCTTCAGAACCTGAGGCAAGGTATCATTAGAAAGGGTGACCTTAGATAAAAATAATTAAAACATATGAGATATAAATAAATGATCATTAGAAATATTAAGACAACCATATGAGTATGAGATCATGAACATGACATACGAGGTTCTTAAAATATTTTATAAATATAATAAATAGAATTCATGGAATAAATCATTTTCACTTCAATGACATGCCTTATAATAGCTATAAATAAATATAGATCAATCATGTACCAAATTATCTTGTTATTTAATTGTGTCACCATCATAAACAAATAAAATATTTCATATTTAATGTTTAAATTTTAGGACCATAAAATTATAGTGGATTAGGAATTAAATCATGTTTCTAATATAATAATGTGTTTTTAATCTTAACAAGATTCACATAGTGTATACATCACATAAAATTGAATCCCATTTTTTATCAAGAACACCATCTTTTTTCTCCTAGCTAATAAATCATATCATCTTGTTTTCCATTATTATCTTGTGAAATATTATACATTCTCAAATTTATTAGTGTGATATAATGATTCATTCCCACCAATCACAAAATTAAAACCACCAATACCTATGCAAAAAAAATCAAAAAAAATCACCATATCATATTATTAATACCCATGAAATAGAATTGAGTTCCAAAAACATTTCACCCTTCATCATAAAATTAAAAATTTAAAACAAATGGGTTTCATAAACATCTCATCATCTTAATAATAATAAAACCATATAAATAATAATGAATTTAATATTGGATCACATCCCAAGTAAATCATAGGAAACACCAATTGTTTTTTTCATGATGAATAAAAATTCCATAAAAATATCATTAAAATGTATTTAGTTCTATATAACATCAGTTTTAAAATGACTTATTTAAAATAATATTATTTTAAAAAAAAAGTGAAGAAATAAATTTTCGTTGAATATATCATTAGAAATATTTATGTGATTCTATATATTATCAAGTTATAATGAAAGAGATAAATTTAATTCATTCCATAAATGTTAAAACAAATATTCATTTCACATTTTTGAAAAAACTCAAAAGTACCTCATTAAAAAAGGTATATAATATTCATCTGAAATCATTTTATAAGAATTAGAACATGTTAAAAAATTATTCCCCTATTCAATTTAAAATATAAAAAACATATATTATATTTTATATAAAAAAAGACAAGGAAGATAAAATATTTTCCACCTAAGTGATAAAAAATGTAATTTAATTAAAAGATTTTTTTGGTATCATTAATTATTAAAGATATTAAAATTAAAGTAAAACATGTATTTTATAAAAAATTTAATATTATAATAAAATATATAATGTTCTTGAAATAAATATTATAATATTTTTTCATTATATACATAATTATAAGCAATCCTAATAAATAATAGGATTGTAATATAAAAACCATACAAAATTTGTAAATTTTGAATAATAATACCCATAAAATTAATAAAATTATATAGATATATAAATTACTATAAATTTTATAATAATAAAAAAAATTAATTTGTACTATTTACCCAACACAATAGAGTCATGATAGGAATATGGCATGTGTCCTGTAGAAATCAATGTGAGATGGGTATCTCGTACCACATGTGTTGAATTTATTCATAAACATTAAAAAATCACATATTCAAATTATTTATTTATTATAATTTTATTATTTATGAATAATAATATATATCATTCTAAAAATCAATTACGTGTATCCTTTATCAGCCATTTATTAACAATCCTTAATTAAAATCACTATTCTGTGTTATAACTACATCGTTTTTCATGTATTCTTCTATTAGGTAGATATGGCCCTTGTATATTAATTATGGGTCCATAACCACATAAATTTTAATAATGATATAAATATTATATATATTAATTATATACATATTTAGATTCAATCATAATGTTTAGAGTTGGAAAAATGAAATACATTATTCACGGATATATTATATCAGACGTATGCATTATCCATGTATGCATATTATTGAATGAAGGAAAAAATTAATTCTAAATAATATATCACCTTTAAAAAATAATTTTTTACATCATATAAATCATATATATTTACAAAATCTATTTTTATAACCATCCATGTAAAAAATAAAATTAAAAAATGCATCGCTTCATGGAAGAAGTAGTCCACATGTAAGCGCGAGAGATAATGTATTTTTTCATGGATTATAAGGTAATATGGTATAAGTTATTATATAATTATATTTATATAAATATTTAATAAAAATAATATATAAAAAATAATTCCATCATTATCTCTCTACATCATATTCAATGATGGAAAATGAATTATATTGGTTTGTGCGGTGATAGTCTGTTGTGCACATGATCAATTATTCCTTTTTCATTTGATGGAAGTGGAGATGGATATAGTTTAATCCCTTAACATTATAAAATATCATAATATTTTTTATTCTAATTTCATTTTTTCCTCATATATGAATTATATATCAATTTGGTCGAAGAATAAATAAAAAATTCTTGGTTTAGAATGACTCCCCTTATTCGGACAACATCATTAAGATTTCCCCAAAATCCATACTGGGAGGGTTTACAAATTAAAAAATGACATATATGATGTGTTAATTATTTAGGAAGGATATTTGGGATGATATTATATTAACCAAAATCCACTCTAAGTATGAATAGGAGAGTATAGGGGATCCCATTTATATGTGGGAGAGAAGAAACACCTAGAAATTTTGAATTGAAAAATGTGTACCTACGTTTTACATATAGGAAAAGGTTTTCGAGATGACAATTATAAGAACATAAATGACATAAAATAAAAATATATCTACTAAATATATATTTTACACATTTTTAGTACATTTTAACCATTTTTTTGTTCAACCCTTTTTTAAACGAGTTTTATCTTTACCCATAGTAAATAATTTTATTGTTTTAACAATACATTTTTATCTTAATGTATGATTAAATTATTATATAATATTAATTATTATAAATAAAAATATTAATTTTTTTTTCAAAAGTCAATTCGAAGATGTTTTTCAGTTTCATTTGAAATTAAACCCATAGATGTGACAAAAAGTAATTTTCCAAAGAGAAGATATCCATAAGTATAAAAAGTTTTCATATAAAATTTCGACATAAAAATGATTCCCATAAACAAAATTTGATTAATAATAAATATAATTTTACTAAATTAAATTTTAAAACATCTTAACATTTTATTTTACTTTATAAATTATTTAAAAAAATCAGAAAAAAATTGAAATTATATTTATTCGTTAAAAATTGTTTCATTTCAGAAAAATCCTAAAAATTTACCCAAAAGATATTTTTAAATGTTGATTACTATTTGATTATCATTTTTTATGACAAATTTTCTAAATGTTTGAAAATATTTTTAATTATATCTTTAAAGAAATTAATATAATCAAATTTTGATAAAATTAATTTTGAAAACATATAATGATATTCTCAGAAAATAAGTACTTATTTATCAATATATTTACATTATTGAAATATTTTATATATAATTATGAAAATAATATTATTTATAGTCATACATCCATGTTTAAATAATAGGTTATAAAGCTTAATTAAAAATAATAAAGCCAATAGTTTTATGCAGGTCGCTAAAATATTGTGTAGTGTGTAATAGAAGCTATTGAAGAAAATAATTTTTTCATAAGAAAATATTTTATAGAAACATAGGTTATTATACTATACAACAAATAAATTATAATCTCCATAAAAATTAATCAGAAAAATAAAACCATATATTGAAAATTTTTCATCATCATATCCACCAGTTCCCATGTAGCATCATCAAATTAGAGGTTTCTCAATAAACCATTGATCACATGAATGGTCTTATTTTATAGAAAATTAACTCAATGGTTGATAATATACACAAGTTATTCCTTATAATAATTATATTTATATTTTGATCTGACATCTGAGTTCACTATAAGATAATGTTTTGTTATTTATTTCATCATGTGAGATACATAGAACACATTGAGAACATGATATTGGTTTAGTTGAAGCACCAATTTATAAGTAATTATCCATATTACATCAATTTTCATGAAAATACTAGTATATCTAGGTTTCAAATTTTTCTTCTTTTGGAATCTCATAACATTCTTCTGGGGATAATTTTATAGAAAAACCAACTCACCATTCTCAAAGTCTAGATCTCATATATCATTGTCGGCATAAAACTTCTATGGACATTATTCTATCATAACTTATTTATTTTATAAACACTTCTAATTTTAATTGTGTACTTTCTATCTAGAGTTCGCCAAAAAACTCAGAAATAAGATTTAATACATGATAAAGAAGTAATTATTTACTATCATAGTCGATGAAATAAACCTTATTATCGTTGCAGAGAAAGACTATATGACAGCCCTTGAAACTGGGGGCCTTAGAGTTAAGGATCTAAAAAACTTCAATGATGGTATTACTAGAAAATTTAATTGCAACCATCTTATTTATTATGAATATTATTGTGTGTTTCTATCAATTAGTTCTAGGATGATATATATAGATTGAAAACTATACTACTTTGCATCATTAATCTGGCCCTCAATCAAGAACATATTTAATGGGATCATGAATAATACTATCTTTCTAGTCAGATGGTAGTTAAATCATAATTATCTAAACACTATATCATTAATGATGTTAGGTCCACTGGGTTAGATACCCTGAAATGGGGGTGAATCAGGGTATGATAGATTGAAATAAATGCCCCTATTGATCTTTTTTTTTGTTAATAAAAACTCTCTTCTCCCAATTTTATGTAGAAAAGTATAAACAGAAACTAAAACACCCATAGGACACAACGTTTTTTACATGGTTCACCCTCACATGGCTATTTTAAAGAAGTATACACCAGCAACCTTCTGATGTAACAAATCTAATAAAAGTGCATCTCTATTTACAATGTTTGAAGCAGAGTCACTGTCCCTTATGGTTTACAACCATCCACAATATGAAATGTCAATTCTCTCTCAACTAAAGTGTTATGACTACTTCTTCAAAAGATCCACTCATAGTTTATATACCTTTAGGTCTCTTCATTATTTCTAATTAAATATGCATCCTTAAATATTGATAGATTCTCTGTCGACATCCCACTTTCACCCGCAGATGAATCTCTCTTTGTACTGGGTGTACTGGGAAACTTCAAACATTTTGTGCAATGCTTACTGTGTCTTGTGCACAACTTCAATTCCTTGGGCACAAAATTTAACTTTTTTCGTGAAACATTCTTTGGGCGCAACATCAATCTTTTGCGCAACTCAAATCTTTTGTGAAACTTTCTTATATTTCAAGCAACTCACTATCTTTCGCGCAACTCCCTTTGCATGAAATTATTATGTGATTTGGTACTCTGATTTAATCAAAGTGTTGAGCTATTTCAAATGGGGGGGGTCACCTTGTATTTATAGGCATTCTTGGCCCCAGCACGGAAGATTCAACTTTTTTCGTGCATGTTCCTCTTCAAGTGTGAAGAACCATGTTTGACGTCGCATTGGGTGTGCAAGTTTATTTCGTTTAGCCTCCTCTTTCTCGCCCATGCCCAAATCTTTCAAGCACCTCATGCCTTTTCCATTTTTTGACATTCATCTCCCGAAACAAGCCTTGTTCCACCTTAGATTTGTTATTTTTATACAGCCTCCGGATCATCCACTTCTTTTCAATCTTTTTTTGTCAACATAGGTTGTAAAAAAATCTATGGAACTTGACAAATCACCATGTAAATGACCCTTGTCAACAGAATTAACATCGTGGTCAGCTCTGTCAAAAAACACAACATGGAGGTCCACTTTATCAATAAACACAATCTCCTCAAAAATTCTTTAATGATACCTTGAGGGATTTTTTCCCAACAAGAGATCACTCCCAAAATATGTATGAACATCCCACCATAAAATCTAAAAATAAGAATTTCTGATTTTTTTGAAAAATTACCACTTCATGGACATTGTTCCAAGGAAGGATATAACATAGGTTTCTAATTAAGATTTCATTGATAATAACACTGTGATATGAAGTTCGAAGACCAATAGGACGTCTAATGTCAAATATTATTACATAATGGAATGTGGTGGATCCTTGATAATACCTTCATGAATTTAAAATTTCATGCTACATTACATTGAACTATATCTATATTTACATATCTAGAGAATCTATAAAACTATAATTCCCACACATGGATAGCTCAAAATACATAGTCAATATGTTCTCTCATCTTGTCATTTAGACCTGAAGGGTGATGAATGTTTTCCTCAACTATTTTTTCACTATTCATTTTCTTGTGTTCTTTGGATGTATAAAGGGGATCTGTCTGTAAATAAACTTATTTCAAGTATCCAGGTAGAGTATCTTATGATATTCATCAATAAAGCCTAAAAGATTGATCAAAATCACCATCTATTTTTTTCAATAACAACATCCTTATTTTCATCAATCAAGAAGATATGAAGTGAATTATTTTTATTGAAAATAACCAACCATCCACAAATGGGGGGATAGTTTCCATGAAAAAAAGATATAGGTTTCATTAAGGGTGAAAATGGGTTCCATTTAAAATAGCATTCGTGATATGTATATTCTCATATAGGTGAGAATATCAAGAAGGCCCATGAAAACTCTAATTTTAATAGACATTCATTAGATCCATCAAATTAATTCAAGTAATAATATTAATGTTTATGGTGTGGCCTCCGATATTCCAATACCATCATGGTGTGGAGGAAAATTTTGATACAATTTTCCATTTGTTAATAGTGTCTTTCATCATTATATTGGATATCAAGAACGAATTTTTATCTCCAGATGGGATCCTTTTTAATATTCTCATATTATTGGTAACATATATTAATTTCTCTTATACTTCTTAATATTTCATAAACACTGATATATATTAGTTTAATTTTCTTTATTATAAAAAATTTGATAACTAACATGTTAAATGGTTTTTTTAATTGAGTTTAGTTCCTTTTTTAACATGATTCTCCTTACCTATATTATGTATTATTTAATCCATGGATATATAAATAAATTTAATCTAATATTATAAATAAAAATAATAAATGTATAAAAGATTATATTAAAAGAATATTCAATTTTCTGTTGAAAATGGTGAGATATAATGGATAATTAGAAAAATTCATACCATAGTTTTGGATTTCGTATTCATTAATTTATGTCATTTCATCATTCAATAGTGTTGTAATATTTTTAGTTATATAAATCACCAATTATGAATATATATGGCTTTGGTTTATCTTGATAATTTTTTTACCATATTTCATTATTTATTTACCTTTAACTGTTATAGTTGTATTTTAAAATTTCTTTCCAATTTTTTTTGTTATTCAAAAACCATTTTTACTAATTCTTTTAATTCATTTCGGTCATTTAATGTCCCATTATTTTTTAAGAATTTATTAAAATATTTTAATGAATATATATAAATGTATTTATTTTAGATTAATTTTTTTAATCATTTAATAATTTTTATATGTAATTGGGTGATTTTTTTCCCTTAATACGTGTTTGTTGCACTAAATTTTAGGATAATGGGATTTCCAAAGTCTGCCCAACCAAAAAAATATATGGAGGATCTGGAACACATTTTTTGGGAACTTTTCTGATACTTCCATTGAGGCACCGCCTAAAAATTATAGAAGAGATCCATATAATTATGTAGGGGAAAGAATAGTTTCAGGGTTGGTAAACTTAATTGAATCCATTTATAAATATTTTTCATTTCTCAAAAATGGGACCCAGGGATACACGTTTACATTGATGATAATGTTTTTACCATTGGTATAACTGAAAAATAATTTAGTACTTTCATTAATTTAAAATATGGTGGAAAACATTGCTTTTATTATTTTTTATTGGAGAAGTGTTGACCAAGTGACTATATCTTAGTTATAGGATACAATTTTTTCAAACTTGTTTTTTTATTATTTCTTTATAATAATTTTTTTAATAATTTAGGGTTTTCCACTTATTATTAGATCATATGTGATATACCTAATAGTCAAGGATGTAGAGAGAAATTTTTATCTTTTCCAACTAGCATGTGGTTGAATTTTTAATACACACTTGCAAAAATAATAATTTTTGGTGGTAGGGAACATCAGAAATCCATGTGATATGTATACATTTATTTATAAATAAATATAATATCATATTTTTGAAAGTGGGTGAAACAAAATAATTTTATATATTAAATTTTATATTTCAGATGTTTAATTATATTAATGGTCTGTTTATTGAAATTACATGAAATGAATAAATTTTGGTATGCTATATGATATTATTTATATGTTTTATTATTTTAATGATCATTTTAATGATTTCATTTTTATTAATTTTTTTAAAAAATGATATTTCATAATGAGATCCAATACAAAAACATATACACTCATAAATTATCCTGTGGAAGTTATATGTCGTTAGATAACAAATTTATTGCAAAAAAAACTGATAAAAAATATTGAGCGTATTATTCAGGCTTTGACAAGTGTGACCTTTCTTCTACTCATCTAGTCAAGAAGAATTTAATATGGCTCAGATGATAAATAAGGGAAAATTTATTATGGATGTGTCATGTTTTATAGCTTAAGGTATTGTAAGAATATATTTAATTGATTTATGTTCTTTAGGAAAAATCAAATCATTATATATTATCTGATTCACTAATGTATTTTTATACTATTTTATATATGAATCCTATAATCAGAATAATGCACTGGATTCCCATCATGGTTGAGGGCTAGAAAAATATTTTATCTATGACATTGGGAAATCCAAAACAAGTGGGCCATTTATATGTATACTTTCTAAGAATATCTATAAAGAAAATGTTTGGTTATTCAAAAACATCTTCAATAGATGATGTCTATAAAATAATAAAAGAATATGTTCAAGATAAATTTCAACTTTTGGTTGAGATGATGGAAGATAAGATCATTGCTCATGTATAGTCAATCATTGAAAACAAGAAGAGACTATTTCAAGATCTCGATCCCACTCTACCACCTTCACCTAAAGATCCCACTCCTCTACATTTATCATAATATCCAACTCCTAAACCTCCACCTTAGAAGCTTCCCATTTATTTATAGTATTATTCTATAGATCCCTAAAAATATACTATTTCATTCTAAATAATATATTAAAATGGGAAAACCATTATTCATAAAAATATTTAGATTGAAAATGTTAGGGTCACTGTTTAGGATATTATACAAAGAACTACAATAATACAAATTCATATAGAATATGTTGGTACTATTAGGAAAAGTATGATCAATTTTTTAGTTTGCCCTTGTAGAGTAGTTTAACAATTTAACATTTTTTTATGTATATATTATATCATTTATATCATGTTTGTGGTAACTTTGTTTTCACATTTTAATTTTTATATATTTTTCTATTTTATAATGGGATACTTTAATGGTAAGGACATACTATTTAGACAACAAAAAATATAGTCTATTTTGACATCTTCCAAAACTTCTTCTGGTCTTGATATATTATCAACATTTTCAAAAAAAAAATTGTTTGATGTTTAGGAAATTCCAATGGTGGATGACATTTTTTGGGCATTTAACAATATGTATTATTTTTTATAAAATATTGTCGATCATGAATCTTAAGATGATTTCAACAGCAACATTATGAATATAGCATCTATGTATTATGATATTAAAATATCATTTAGTTATTTTAATTTAACCAAACATTTTACTTATAATATTTGTATTATGAATATTTATACAATTTTTTTGAGTATGTTATGAAATTTGTATATGGATGTATACACCCACAATTTAATCCACTAATATTGATGCCAATGACTATTTTTGAAAGAACTATTTATAATCCTGAGAATCATCAAAATAAAGTAATTATTCTCTAACATCATAAGATTTTAAAAGTGTAAAAACATTTCCATATTAAATATGACAATAATTACAAGGATGAGACATTAATGTATGGGTAAATGATTTTGAATTAAATTTATTTTATATAAAATACATATTTTTCATCGCTTCAAGTAAATGAAACACCATGTTTAAATCACGCATTATAATCTACATAACAATTAATATTTAAAATATGATGGTTATAAACTATCCCTTAAGTGCAAGGGTATGAATATTAAAAATAAATTCATGAAATTATGTTATTTTAACATTTTCATTGGGTATAAATTTATTATAAATAAAAATAAAACTCATTCGAATGTTGAAAATGTGTTTGCTAAAAAAACTATACTTTTTTAAGAAAGTGTATTCTCTATGTATTTCACCCCAATAATTGAATTTATTTTGTCAATTTTGTAAAAAATAGTTTAAAATTTAACTTCATTTTTTATATCAAAATTTTAGATGTACATAATGGGGAATTTTAGGGATATTTCATAAGTGATTTATTTTTCAAAGAATAATGAAAAATAATGTTATTTTGTTAGAAATTGATTTTTGATTAAATAATTTATTTTCCCAATTTGATAAAAATTATTTTAGATAAAAATTAGTTCAATTTTATTATAATTAAACCAATTTCGGTTTTTATAATTAATTATATGATAAATTTTTTTATAAATATTTTTCCAAATTTTGAATTTGTTTTTTCAAAAAAAATACTTATTTCTATGTTTCTATGGGTTCAATTATAAATTATATTCTATAAAAAAACAAAATTATATTATAAAAATTGATATCTTATTAGGAATAAAAAACATTTAAAATATATAATAAGGAAAATACAATATTCACTACAATAGTAAAATAATTAAAAATTAATTATCATTGCTACGTTGAAAGGAGGTTTATCGGGCCAATAAAATAGGATAAGGGTTAAAATTATATAATTATTGTCCAAAACCAATTTAATGGAAATTAATAGACCATATAATATATAATTTTCTATATAGACACATTTTAAGGCATATAATCTGAGAAAAATGTGAGAAATAATTTATATTTTTAAAAATTCCATGAGTGTCCTCTCCACCAATTATAAAGTTTCACCACATTTTATCCCCTCATGAATATTGAAAATATAATTTTATCAACCAATACCTACAAAAATATCTTCTTTAATTATATCCTCGCATTTTATAGGAAATATTTTTACTACGAATATCTTATATGAAGGCAAGAGATATAAACCTTAATTGTATCTCTGAATAAGTCGAAAAAAATTTAAACTAAAATATTTGATTTATTTATTAATCCTAGTTGAGATTACATTAAATAATTACAATTTAATAAAAAAAAGAAAAAAAAAATTATATGATTTTTTGTTAATATCATTAAATATATCCATATCAACTACTCTCAAATGGGTAATGAAATTATCAATCTTATTTTTAATAGGTTATCGAATTGCGAACTGATATGATTTTTTTAATATCATAGCCTTTATATGACATATATAATGATATATTTAACATATTTATATTATATTTATAATATTATTATGCTTCTGTAATTATGATATCATATATACATTCTTACTTTCCATACAATGGGGGATATAATAATGTCGCTTGTGTGAATGGAGTTCCACGTCCTCATGAATAGATGGTATTTGTTTTTCTATTAGACCATAAGTGGAATGAAGTAAGTATTAAGTCAATCAATATATGATTTATTTATGATATATCCATATGTTTTCAAATATAATATCACTTCTACCATCCAACCATACCATCCATTGGGAAATAATAATGTCACATGTGCGTAAGTGTCCACTACCACCTCCACGTAGAGATATGAAATGTTATTCATGGTATTTTTACCTTGATTATAATAGAGATATATTAGATTAATATAAATTATATCTATAAAACAACATTTTTTCTATAATGGAAAGTTAATATTTTATTTCTTTTTTTTCATCCATCGAGAAAATGGAAACTAAATTCAAGTATACATACGAAATATCGCATCCCTGAACTGTGTAGTTTTGGTTAATGTAAGAGGATTGAAATTATTAAACTAAAACATACAAGAACAAAAATAAATTATTAGTTCAAACCATTAAAAAGATTTTTTAATTAATGGGACATAAAATGTTATGTGTAAATATTATATGGTTTAAATTATATTTAATTGGTTCATTTATAAATTAATAACATGCATAAAATAATTATTTATGAGGTTAAATATTATTGAACCAAAAGGATACATGATGTGAGGGGTTTATTTACCCAGTTCCCATTCATTTTGTTATACGTCTACATTATTGATTATATCATTCAATGATTATGTGTGAAATGATATTTTATTACATTATGATGTATTTACAATTTTATTTCTTTGGATCTACAATTTTTACACTAAATCACCTCATGGATTATATCTCACCTTAATGATATGGACACTATATGGTATTTCATCATAATTTCCATTTCATTGAAACATATTTGTTAATACAAATCAACTCAAATTTATATGGTGTATATAATGCCTCATGGATTTACATAAATTTATTGTCAATTTATTCATGATGGGTAATGTAAAAATTATTATATGTTCTTTCATGGCATAAAATTTATATGTTTCTTAAGTTTTAATAATCTATAATATTGATTCATTATAATTTAGGATTTCATTTATTATTTTTAAATGAATATTATCATTTATCCTTTATTAGATCCATCCATTCACATAAATATCTTTATTCATTGTATCTTTGAAATTACTATTTCTCAAAATATATACATTTTTACGTATAGTGTTTACTTTTGATGTTGTACTATTATCTAGGGAAATATTGATAAATATGAAATCTTTAGTCAATAAGGATATTTTCTGATATGGAATACTATTCATGAATAAAATTGATATTTTGAATATGAGGAATGAATATGAGATAAAGTTATGGTCAATGCCTAAAATTTTAATCCCCTCAATTCATCGTCAGTCTCAGGATTCAAATTAATATTTTATATGTAAATGGGGTTTAAAACATAGTTTTAAAATATCTTTTTAAATATATTGTCAGTATATTTATCCTGGTTTTTGATATCATAATGTCCAATGATTAAGAATTTATTTCATTGGTAATTTTATTATGATTATTATCCGTGATATTTTCACATTTATATTATGTCTAGAGAATTTAATTGATATATTATTTCATTAAATTAATTTTTGTTATATTATTTACCATAACATATTTATTGTCAATTATCAAATAATAAATCATGTTATTGATAAAACAAAATTTTTTAATGTATATTCATTCTTTATTTATTATGACTTTTTTATCATTCTTTATTTACTCAAGATATATTCATTAATACAAAAACCATTCTATGAGTTTTAGCTCACCTATATTTTTTTCCATTCCCAAGAATCCATGAAGTATTCTATGAATTATATGAAACGATATGCTGAAGGGAATACAAATATTCTCAAAAAAACATTTTGTAATTAATATATTAAAATTTATAATGGGAAACATGTATGAATCTAGTTTATAATGACTAAAAACTATTCAGATCTTCGGTATCTTATTCTTTTCATTTAATGTCAATGTAATAAATTAGACACTGACTCTCAGTTACTAGGGTTGAGGACTTAATAGTTAGTATTAGAGGAACTGTCATAGAATCATTGGGAACTATATAAAGAAAAACATAGATTTTGAAAATTACTATATGATAGAAATTGGGGATAGGTATAGATGAACATTAAAACATTTTGGTAATGTTAAGATTATATTTTTTCCCTATAAATAACTCAATAATTGGTTATAATAGGTGGACATGGTTTTAAAATATATTTAACTAGATATTATAACTCAAAAAATTCCCCTTGGAATGACTCAAGAATTACCTGGTATGTGATAATTAGCCTCAATATGCTTCTTTTTTGACACACTATGGGGATTTTCCTTGGTTAATTCACATTTCATTACAATCCATTGTGAATGATTTAAAAATATTTTTAATATTTGGAAATTTTCACAATGAAACTAGGTTTATTATTATGATGTTATCCATTCATAAATATTTTAATTTTTCTATGTGTGTAACTAGTTTTGAGATTATATGTAATGTTTCCTAATTATATGATCTCAACATGTGTATGAAATTTTTTCTAAATGGATCATAGGGTGTGATTGGGATCATAACATTATATATACTCAATGATGGGATTTCCTTGATATGTAAGATTGTGAAATTAGAGATACAATCAGAAATATAACTGATAAAATTATATAAATATTAGAGAATTTGATTCAGGGTATATAAAATTTCATTTACCATATAAAGAATCCATATGATCCCCAATGTGGAGTAACAATGTTGGGACACATTATATGTCAAAACCTCAATCATTTAATGTGAATAAAAATCTATTTCTAGCTGATTAATGGATAATTTCATTAGAGAAGATATTTCTTTCATTGGGAATGAATGAAAGGGAAAAGGTTTTCATGGTAGTTTTTTTCTTCCTTGTATATGTGGATAAATTATTTTAATTTACACAAAACACATTGGATGAAGATGAAATAAAAAAATTGAATGTAAATATTTTAATATACTCTTATTGGATAATTATTTTCCTCATGAACAATGAGTTGATTTGGACAGAAAATTCAAGAGACTATGATAAAATGAATATGAAATAATTTCTACATATTGATCATTCTTTAAAAGTATTTAAGGTCTTGATATGGAAATCATAAGTAATCCATGAATTAATATTGATCATTTATTTGATGGATTAAAAGATAATTCCCCCAATAGAACTAGTGTAAATAACATTCTTATAAAAATAGGACCTAAGATCATGTGTTATCAAGATAGTCAAACAATTATCAATATAATATGGCTTCAAAATGAAACAAGATAAGAAGAATATGGTAGATAGAAATAAATATAATGGGAATAAGTTAATGAAAATTTTCCTCCTATTGATAAATATGGATAGAATCACCCCAATACACTCTTGTGGGGAATGATAATTTATTTCATGTTTAGGAAACAATGTCACCATACTAATGATTTATAAGGAATGGAACAAGATTACAATGTTAAAATATTCAACAACAAGGACATGGGTTATTATGAAAACTCATTTCCCTAGAATTTAGGGGAATACACCTCAGAAAAAAAAATGCTTCATGATTAAGATTATACTATCAATATTTTCAATGATTAATGATTATAGTTATTATGTAATTGGATTGATGAATTATGTTATATATGTATTTTTACTAATGTTATTTCAATTATAAAAATAATTATTCTTGAAATTATTTTACTATAATAGTATTTATATATGTATTTATAAGTATATGTTTAATGGTACCATGAAAGATGACTCATTAAAAAGTTGAAATTTTTTAAGAACGCATGATTGGGCTATAATAACACTTAATATATGATGGATATTTTTATAATAAAAATAAAGGGAATTATATGGGATAGTATTGGTGAAATTGGAATTAGTTAGTCATACGAAGGTTTATGTCATCTTTTCATGATTGTATGACATGTTTGGATTTATGAAATACACTCAACAACCAGTGATTAATTTTTTTTGGACGAATGAATTTTTTCATTAGGATTTTGTTGCGAGAAATGCACTCAAATTTTGGTAATGTGTCATTAAGAGGAAAGTTAAATTTTCTATGAAATTTAGTAATGATTTAGTGACCTTCATTCCAATTTTTTTGGACTTTTATTTTTTTAGATTATTTTTTTATTAGTCTTAATGTGAAATATTTATGGAATGGTTGAAGATAAAATTTTATGGTTTTTCGATAAGTCATTCAAACCATATAGGTTTTTTAAATTATCCGAGGATGGACTTTAAATTATTTACTGGATCTTATAACAAATTAAATGTATATTCATGTTTTACATGTAAAAAAAATCAACTAGAAAGTCATTATTTTGATAAAAATATGATATTTTGGGGAAATATATTTGTATATGAAATTATAATTTTCACATATATATATATATACATTTATGTTCAACGATTATATATAAAATAAATTCCACATCTCTAGAAACATGACCTTGAAAAAATTGTTATCTGAGTACCCTCAATACTAATAAACCAATAGTATGTTCACCCAGTATAGATTTATTTTTTTAGCCTTGTATATTTTATCTATATTTTACTTTTTTCTAATTAATGACCTCTATCACTCTCAAAAATTATTTAATCTTTTAAAAATTAACATATCATCACCTCCAACAAGTGTTTTCATATTTGTAAACATAGTAATGTTTTATTCTAAATGAATATTGTATTTCCCTTAAAATATTATTAAAATAATTATTTATTAAACCTTTTATCATTTTAATTATTTAACAAAGGTATTTTAAAATTTCAAACCCAATCGTTTTTATATTATTATTAATTTGATAGGTTATATTTAAATTTATAGTGTTTAATATAACACCTCAATATTTTAAAAGAGAAGTATCAAGTTATAGAGTTTAATGACATGAAATAATTAGCATATACGATAATATAACACACTAATATTTCTATATCCTAAGATGAAAACATAAAATACTAATACGAAACACTATACTTTTTAAAATATTATCATTTAAAACATGACCATTATAAACAAGACATTATGTTAAATGGTATGAGTATGAATAAATAATTTATTAAACTATATTTTTACATATTTTAATAATATTTTTATTGAATACAAATAATAAATTGAAACAATAAGACATGTTTTCTGAAAAACGTATATTTCTAAAAAGATGATTCATCATGTTTTTTGCGCCTATAATAAACATTTCTTTTTAACAATTTTATAAAATTTTGTTTAATATCTAACCTATTTTTGACATATACATGTATAAATTATCTTAGGGATTTTTTTTGAATTTTTTTTTGAAAAGTTACATTTTTCAATGAATAATGAAAATTAGTGGTTTTTGTTAAAATGTTATAATTCATTAATGAAATTACAGGTTCATTTTTTAAATAGAATGCTATGAAAATAAAATTAGTTCAATTAATTAAAATTAATCCAATTTTTGTTTCAATGATTTTCATGATCAATATTTATATAAAAAAATTTCTCTTTTATAGTGTTTAATATGAAAACCCATTTTTCAATACATCTATATGATTATATTTTAATTAATTTATGACACATATGTGAATTTAATTAACAAAAATAAATTTATACTTTTAATAGGAATAAACATATTATCTAATAATTTAAACTTAATTTCACCCCACTCTGAATCATAAAAGTTGTAAAAATTAATTTCCATGACTAACGTGAAAATCGGATTTCAAGGTGTTTTAACTAAGAAGATAAGTGTTAAAAATGAGTTACAGTTTTCCCCAATCAAATTATGTGGACATATTTTAACATTATTAAATCCATTTTCTAGAATGAACCATTCTTATAGTAGAATCAATCACCATGTCCTTTCTTAGGAGGACACACCCCAATTCCTTCATTGATACACTATTATATATCACAAACCATTTTCAACTAAATCTTTCATTGACTATATGTGAAATGAAATACTTTTTCTTAGGATACCTATAATTTAAATAAAATCCATTTTTTCTATGGATCTTCATAAACTTTTGAGAAATACTTATTAGTTGACTTGAAATATTTGATAAATTTATCACAATGATTCAGTAGTATCTAGAAAATAAATGATAATAATGTTTCTCTTTTATAGGGGACAGTCTTGGCCATTATATCAAAACCAATATCCCTAAAGGATAGATAGATATAAACTATATAATTATTATGTGAAAATAAATGAAACATAATATAACGATAATTAACCCTTTCTATATTTGAATGTTTTTTGTCTTTTCTAAAGACCTTTAACACAATAATCAAATGATGATGTTGTTATTCATTGGTCTTGGAATATAAAATAATATCATATATAAAAAAAACCAAAATTTAATTACTTTAATCATTATAAATTATATACATCTTATATATAAATATGGTAGAGGCATTATTAATCTAAAATTTCATTAATATAATATTATTGTGTTTATGTACAATTAATAAGATTGACACTGATATAACCCATATAAGTAAAATTAATTGATGATATATAAAATTATTTCAAATTTTTATGAAATTTTTATCACTCATTAATTGACTAAAAAATCATTAATGTGATGAAGATGATTCTTTTTCTTAGATATTTTTTTGTTATCATCAATTTTATTAATACATAGATTCATTGATCCAAACATCTTATTAAAAATGATGGACATTACACCATATGTTGATGTACATGGGTATAAAAACCCCTTTATTTTGGTTCACTAAGGGTTTATTAAATAATTACACTATTTTATTCTGGGTAATTATAAAATAATTATTTAATATTATCATTACATTTTGCATAACCCGTGTTTCGAAGATCAACATCATGATCAGGGGAAAACAATGTAACTCAAACTGTTAAATATTAGCACATTCCCCCATAATAGAAATGATGTTAATATTTTATCCATAGTAACTTAGCTTAAATACCAACCATTATTATGTAATAAGAACTATATAGTGAAAGTAGATTATATTGTGGGTTTATAGTCATCCATGAACCACTATATGAGCAAGTGTTGGTTTCAAATAAATAATATAGTGTCACCACCCTTAATATTAGTATGATATATTTGTATAGATATCCATAACATAACTATAATCACATAAAACTTATATTATGGAAGTGTAAAATTATTTTTAGGATGATCATTACCATAATCTTGTACATAAAAAGTGTTATAGGCATGGATTCCAATCATCAAACCACTATGCTTTTTTTCGAATATTCAATATAAACTGATTAGGGTGATAAATTTTCTCTCTTAGTATTCCTCAAGTATATAATGAGGTCTATAGAAAATAAACAAAAAAATGATATTTTTATTTCTTATGTGGATAATAACGGAAAATTTCACCACTTTTTTCAATTTTACTCACATCAATAGATCTGATTGGATATGATTTTACTTTCTCAGTGTCATTAGATATTTCTATAATTGATTATCATTATTAACCTATGAATTCATTCACTAGTTAGTATACATTCCATACTTTTTAATATTGAAAAATTAAAGTGATTTATTTGCATTGTCTTATGCTTTATTTCAATTGATTACAATGGTTTCACCTCATCATATCCCTTTTTCATTCATGTTATTGATAACATTATAATTCAAATATGAATGATTTAAATTTTTTATTTAAGAAATTTCCAATAGGATTCATCCCATTTTTCATCACATAAGAACATAAATTACTTTTCCTCGATGTGGATTGTCATTCCAATTTCCATGAAATTCAGTTTTCCCTTCATGTCTGCATAATAATAAGAATTATGGGAGGATTGAATTTCAATTTAATCCTTTAAATAAATTTCAAAAATTAAAAAATTACCACCAAGGACATTTTTATCAAATATTTCTTCGGAAACATGGTTTTAAGTCACCATTAATATTATAGATATGTGTTATCTCGAAACCATAAAAATGTGATGCATATTGTGAATGTGTTATGGTGTTCTCTTTTTATATATGAATGGATTTATCCTCTATTTTTTTAAACTTAAAAAAATCTCTCCATTTTTTCATTGAACTGATCCTTGAATATATTTATTGAAAAATTAACCTTTAGACACCTTTTATTCAATGGTGTATATATCTTCCTCTTAGTTAATGTTCTTAAATATGGGTTTTTATTGATTAGCCATACCTTCACAATAATAAGGGGTAAAAACAACATTTTAATGTACTGGGAACTAGGGAATATGGAATACAATTTCTTTTTTTAACTTATCCATTTCTCATAATTTAATCTATAAGAAGTCCAAAAATTGATGTGTTTATTTTTCTTCACAAATTTACTAATATAAAATTATTCCTTTATACACATGATTGAAATATCAGCAGAATTAGTGATAGTATTCAATTTATTATAGATGTGCGTGATTGTTTCCATGACATCTTTCACACCATGACCTATCATATTTGGTTTCTAAGTATCACTACCAGTCTTTATTCATTTCACTTATTATTTAAATGATTCATCATTGTTACTAAAAATAAATAAAATGAAAAATATTAGTGTAAGTATCATGTAATATTTTCCAGATTAAGAAATCATTCCGTAAGGAAAATTAACATGAATATGACTAAAATTATAATGCATTCATTTTAAACTATGGAATTTTATGCTTATCATACATCTCTTTTGGTTTAACGGTGAATGTTTCTAGTTATATCCCCATATTCCCCATAATATAATCTCAACCAATATCTTAAAAAAATCCAGAAACAAACTGTGATGATCTAACTAAAAACACACCCACACATATATACATATATATATATATATTAAACAATATAAAATTAATTTTAATTATTTACCATAATAAATCACAAACATAAAACCATTAATTTTTTTCATCAGTGATTATCTAAAGGGTTATATTATTCTACAATAATTCTTCAATATCTCCCAAAAAATATTCATAAATGATATCCTTCAATATATATGTTTGTGTGAGTGTAAATATATAATACCTGTATTTAATTTTTTATAAATAGAAATATATGATATTTTTGACCTCAAACTCACTTGAACGTTAAAATATTAAAGAATATAATGAAATATCAAGTGTTAAAATAATATAAACATGTTAGTATGAGAATATTATCATGTTTCATGAAAGCAAAAAATAATATCATACCGAATAAAAATATATCATAAATCATGTTTCATAAACAATTACTTTTCTAATTTGATGAAGCATTAGAAAGAAAAGTGTGGAAACTAGATTCAATAGTCATTAGATAGAAAAAATATGATCATTATATAAAAAAATCGTGATATTTTATTTTGAAAAATATATAAATGTAGAAAATCATTTCATTTTTCAAGTCCTAAGATTCCCAAACAATACATACAATAATATTGGATCATTTTTATGAATATTTATCATATCTCATAAAAATACATTCATATGAATCATTATGGATTAATATCACTAATTACTGGAATCATAATCATCATATATTATTAATTATTTTCAACATATCAAAAAATGATCTAATAAAATTTTACACATTATAGGCATACCTTATATAGATAATCTCTTAATACTCTAGTGAAAGGAAACATAATAAATGTTCACATATGATGCCCAATATGGGTAAAAAATCAGAGATACTTATCAATTACTATATGTAAGAACAAAATGAGAAAAAGGTTATGAGAATATGATCAAATCAATTTAAAATTGTACCCAATAATTCATATTTATATTCTGGTCATATATCAGTTGTAGTTCATATAAAAATAAAAATAGAAGAACCGTAGACCATGAGGCATCAGATCAAATCATATGCATTAGAACATCTCATATAGATAGAAATTAAAATTCTGTCATAGTAATAATCATAGAAATAATATAGAAATTCTTCAATGAAGACATACATCATGTGATATATTAGTCTTAACCCCTTATAAAGCAACATTCGTCATGGGATGTCCTCTCTTTACAATTGTTGGGCTTAGTCAAACTACTTGTGTACCATCTTTGTTGATTTGGATAACCATGTATTTATGTATTTATTACTAGAATATTAATCAATGCCTAATGCATTATAGTGGTATAATTAACCCACCATTATCATAATCATATATTTTTCAAATTGGTAAAAAATAAAACATAAAATTTATAATTTTATTATTTCAACAACTCATGGAATATTAATTAGTTTCATCATGAAATAATCATTATATTTGAAAGCCATCCAGATAAATAATATGTATCCTCTCGTTATATAATAATATTAATGAAGTATATTTATCTCTAAATGATGTTAAAAATTATAAAAACCAGCTTCTATAAGAACATTTAAAACATTCCATTGAAAAAAATGAAAATTATCATTTTTCTTTTAATAAAATTTCAATAATAATTTATACAATTTTTTGAAAATAATTTTCATTTAAATGAATCATGGTGGAATATGCAATATTATTCCATGAAATTATTGTTCATAATGGTAGAACATTTCATTTCTGAGGTAAATATTAAAACAAGTACTTCACCCACACATATAGTAAAAAGTACCTCATTCTGAAAATGATTAGAAGATAATTTTTTAAAAAAATTATAAAATTAATATATTGATAAAAGTAAAATTAAAAAATAATTTCATAATTATATAAAAAATAAATTATTTATTTGATGTAAAATATGTATAAATAAAAAAATATTCATGAATGAATGATAAAAAAGTAGGTTTCATTAAATATAGTTTTTTGGAATTTTATGTACATAGAGAGAGAGAGATAAATAAAATGAAAAAAATTAATGTTCATAAAAAATAATGGATTATAAATGAAATTGAAATTATTATAGATAGATCATATAATTTAATCGGTAGAAATTTAATGATAAAAATCAAATTAACTAGACAGATTGTAACCAAAAACCCATACATCATATGTAATTTTTAAGTCATAAAAAAATTGAAATAAAATAATGAAAATATAAAATTATACACCATTAATATAATTTGATTCATGATATAACATATCAAAGTAAAATTCATTACACACTATGAATGGATCAAGAATGAGATATTTCACACGTCTCGTAGAAATAAAATTGACATGAGAAAATATTTATGTTTGTTTAATGTCTGAATAAATTCTTTTTAAAATATAGATCCATATATATATATATATATTAAAGTCCCCTTAATAATCATAAAAATAATCATAAATAGAATTCATGGGGATTATATACACCATATGAATTTAAAAAGTTTTGAATATTGTATTTGTATCATAGAAATAAAAGTGAAACTTGAATCCATTACCTCATTACTGATATCATTCATAATCTCTATACCAACAATTGTTATAATTATAGATTTATTATAATTCTCTATGAAATCATATAAAACCATATAATATTTTATGTTTTCAAAATATAATATTTCCAAACCTATTTCATAATTATTCTTTTTTAAAATCTTCATTTTGTGTGTTAACTACTTTATTTCTCATGTGTGTATTATTTCATTAATGATTATCCTTGCATCTTGTTGAATGTGTAATAATCTCAAAAAATTATTATTATTTAAATATCATATATATTAATTATATATATACTTAAACCATCCATAATGGATAGTGATTTAAAAATGAATCATATATCTCATGGAGATGTTAATCTGTACTTATGCATGAATGCTACATTCATTTTGTAATGAGAAAAATCAAAAGAGAGTGGATAATAATCAGTTAAATTATGAAATAACTATGAAATCATAAATATAATATATATTTATTATATTTATCATTATAACCATTCTTTTGTGTTAATGATGGAAAATTATTCATATCACTATGTTGAGATTGTTGTCCAACAAATGTATGAGGGGAAAATTCATTTTCAATTTGGTGGAAAAGGGTAGCATAATGATTGTTCCATCAGAATTATAACTTTTATGTATATTTAATATATTTTATTAAAAAAATTTAGATGAATATAATAAATTTATATTAAGTATAAGAAAAAAATGTTATAGAAGTTGGTAAATACAATTTCCTTTTCTTCTAGATACCAATTTTAACATACAAATTTTGACTTAATGTGATAGTATTTTGGGAAAGAAAAAATCTCTATAAAGAAAGTAATGCTGAAATTATGGTATTAGGTTTCATATTGATTGATATATATAGATGAATGATTTTATATAATAAATGGGAGAATAGTTCCTTTTACAAGTGAGGAGAGGACACACTTATAATTATATGTAATATTTTAATATAATTAAAAACATTCTTTTTTAAAAAGTCCCAAAATTCTCATTAATTCCATTAACATTGTGATAATGTATAAATATAATCATAAAATCAAATTTTTTATAGTTTTTTAAGTCATTGGAAACCATATAATTTGGTTTAATTCATTCATTAACCCTTAATATTATTAACCATAGTAATAAAAAATATAATTTAAGGGTATAAAATTTAAAAATTAGGTGATATGTGTCACACAGATGGTCCATGAATGAATTTTGAGTCCACTTCTATAAATAGAAGTCTTCTTTCATGAATTTTCTTTTGAATCATAAATTACATAATATATTATTATTTAACATAAATTACCATTATAGTCATTTTTTGGGATAATTCATTTAATTTGGTATTAAATACATTAAAATAACAATTAATATTGAATCTAAACTATTTTATCATTAATCGTGCATTATTATTAAACATAAAATTCAAATGACACCAAAATTCAACCAAGACATATTTTTTAATGTTATTAAAATAATTATATTTTGTTTTTTTAATTCTTTCACAATCACTTCATTATTGTTTTGTACTTTTTTAAGGCAGTTATACCATCACTAAATTAATACTAATTTACACTAATAAAAATTATTAATCTCTATTCAAATGAATCTATAATTCTCATTTACCGATTATTTTCATCATAATTTCATCCTATAAGACATATAAAAAGAAATATTGTGATAGTTTTCATTTACCCATTACAATAGATAATATTACAATTATAATCAATCAAAAGTGGGAAAAGATTCCATATTATAGTATATAGAATGTAGATGTTAAAAAACAATTCATATACTAGGATATATGGGGTTTTTACATAACTAAAGAACTTAATTAATATTCTTATCAATGTGTTGAATATTTTACCACTATTGAGGTAAAAATGGTTACCAAGATTAAAAATAATAATAAAGAACGTTAAAGATACCTATTATTAAAATGTGAACATAGTTATTCAAAATATAGAATCAATTTTTTATGAATAAATTTATTGAAGTTATAGAAATAATTTTTAATATAAATATGTAAAATGTAATGAAAATGGTTTCTAAATGAAAATAATTTTTATGAAAATAATGTTCCTATATCATGTAGTTCCCAATTATTTCATTTTTGGTCAAGGAGTCAACATGTGAGTGAATATGAGGTGATTAATTTTATAGAATTGTTATGTATTAAAATTATAAAATAGGATGTCATGATTGGAATATTATTCATTTTTAACTGTAATGACTTCGATGTGATCTCAAATGCCAATGACTTGTGCTATCAAGTTATTACATTGTTTAACCCAACTGAATTCCATGAAAAGTGTAATCATGTGTAGAATAACTGAATAATCTCATGCAATATGTTTTAATTCATTATTATGTTAATAGATAGACATGATAAAATATGAATATTTATTTTTCCTACTGAATGAGATAAGAAGATTATAGGAAGAGATGTTTTAGAAGAATCTGGATTAGTATTTCTCTTTGGGGTGGATTTGAATTACAATATATTATAAGATATTTAAAAATATTTTTATTGTGGATACATTAAAAAGGTATCTATCCTAAAATCCATCAATGCCAGAACATCTCCAAGGAATTTGTTGGACCAGAGCTAGTCAACTATGCCCGAGGGAGACTAGCTCGACCAACTCGAAGACGGAAGAGAATCAGGCTCATGTATAAGTCCTGTAGAGAGAATAAGATAGTAGTAGAGATGCCACAATGTCATGTGGTGTGATGGAATTGAAATATGACATGGGATGGTGTTAGTGAGGTATGAGGTGTTGTATCATACAAGTACATGTTCCATACAATTGTACCTAGAATTGTGACACCAAATTACCTCAGGTGACCCTCCCCATATACCAGAGGCTTCTAACTAATAGATAGGGTCTATTATTGATTGTTGGGAGACTATATAATCTATTTATAAGAGAAAAATACCATCAAAATTTAATAAACAAATGTCGTTGTATATATAAACAAGAACAATGCTAATTTTACAAGATAAAGATAATAGAAAATACAGTACTTATCTAAAAAGGGAAATATGACTTTCCAAAGTATGTGCCAGTTGTCAATCTGAAAGTAAAAAAATAAATATGGACACTAAAAACTTCTCTAAAAGGTATTGACCCAGGACTGGTTCTTTCATGCATGCTCCATCCCCAATCCATCTATATAACATAGTTTCTTTTGTCATAACATGTTCAGAAAACAAAAAGACTATTCAGATACCAATCATGTAGCCTGAGTAGGTTGTGATTACAACCCAGTATCCCACCACTAACAGTGTCTAAAATAATCTACTCAAAAGTTAGTTAATAAATTTATATAATGGACTAAATATAATGTTTAAATAACAGTTACCACATTATTATTTATTCATAATTTTATCATTTTAACTCTAGGGTTCCCATGGACACTCGTACCTTAATAATAACTTCATCTCATACCAAATCTGGAATAATTACCTAGGTAATATCATATCATAATACCAGATAAGACTCATGCTAAAGCTTGAAATATTCAATGGCGATATGATATCTCACCACCTGATTCATCTCATGCCAGAGTTTGAATTATTTT
This sequence comes from Viscum album, assembly GCA_963277665.1. Lineage (NCBI taxonomy): Eukaryota > Viridiplantae > Streptophyta > Magnoliopsida > Santalales > Viscaceae > Viscum > Viscum album. The sequence continues at coordinate 1,274,695,128 of OY728141.1, read as the reverse complement.
CATGTGATGCCATGTATCAAAGTACACTATGTTAGAAGGCTCACATGGTCCCTCAGAAATCAATCATACATGCATATCAGGGTTGTAAAATGTATTTTATAACATCCCAAACCCCATTATTGAAAACACAGTCACTATTGTATACATAAATCTACTGTAGAATAGAATGTTTAACACCCCAAAATTATTTTTGCACACATTGTTTCTAGTGTATAATGTCATATCCAACATCCAAATATCATTTTTTCGCAAGCAGTAACATTTTTGAACACATAGTCACTAGTGTAGAACATCATGTCAGATACCCAAACCCACGATAGAATTATCACGAGCCTAGGACGACATTTCTAGCGCTCATTCACCTTGTATGTATATCATCAGCGGCCTAGAATGTCTTGTCTAGCACCCAAACACTCAATTATGCATCTATATGATTTTTCATCACAACATCACATGTATCTTATTATCACATGTTTTTACATTATCACAATAACTATGATTAAACACATTTAACATTATATGAAAACAAACCACCTTTGATTCCATTAATTAATTCTTAAATTAAATTATCCAAATCAATTAAATAATTCGACCATTGTTAAATCTCCTCACAAAATTAATATTAAATAATTAATTCACCCGTTAGTTATTCACATACCACTTCTATAAATTAAAAAACTAATTGAATAATCAAAATATTTTTAATTAATTAATTTCCACAGTTAATTAATCATTACAATCCCTTGAATTAATTCATCAATTAATTGTTCATTTCAATTGTGTTAATTAATTTAAAAATTAATTAACTACACCAATTCTAGTAAATAATTCACCTACTAATTAATCACAACCCATTTCTATTAATTCATCCAATGATTAATTAATCACCTCCGTGTTATTAATTAATTTCCACAATTAATTAATCATAATGATCCCTTCAATTAATTCATCAATTAATTATTCACCTCAACTGTGTTAATTAGTTCATCAATTAATTAACCAAATAAATTCCAATAATTAATTCAGAAACTAATTAATCAGTTCGCAATATGAAATCCCATTATTAATTCATAAATAAATTACTCTCAATTTTTAATTCAACAATTTGATAATGAATTCATCAATTAATTATCCTCCAATTCCATTAATTAATTCTCATGTTTAATTGATCTAACTGAACCTTATCTTTAAATTTATCAAATAACTAACAACTCTACTCCTATTAATTATTTCTATAATTAATTCTTCCCAACATAAATAATTCAATAGCAACTATGAATTTAACAATTATTTTTTTTTTCTCAAATAAATTAATTAAACATTTTATTTACTCAATTAATTGTCCATGTCAAACAATTTAATAATCATAAAAACTATAACAATTAATTCAATATTTAATTACCTCTATTCAATAACTTCAATATAATACTAATTAATTTATTAATTAACTATTCATTTTGAACAATTTCTATCTTGGTATAATCAATTAAACAAATATTTATTAAAAAAAATATATTTCATAATCCAATTCATTCTAAATAATTAAATTATCAATTAATTAATATGTTTCAACCATATTGATAACTCTGCAATTAATTCATATAATTAATTATCAAAACCTCACAATTCCATAATTAGTTATTTCCCCAAATTAATTAATCCTTTTTTGGATCTAGAAATTATTCAACTTGGATATACATAATTAATAAACTTTTACTGTGTGATGTAAATTCTAGACCACTTACCTCTAGAAACGTGATGAATGATCACCAACCAGAAAATCCTTATTTGATTCAAATCCATTAAAAATGTGATGAATAACATGGTCTAGATCCAACATGTGGGAGATGTGCATACAGTCTTCATTCAAAGACGGTGGTGCACATAGGAGCTTATATCCAAGGAGGAGGAATGCTGAGGAGTTTTGGTTCACTGTAGAGGCATTATAGAGGAGCTTTAGTTAATGGCGAACGTGCATAGTGGAGTTTTGGTCCAAGGTGGAAGCTCCACCATGGAGCTTTGTTCCATGGAGGAGGTTGTCCGAGGAGTTTCAGTAAAATGCATAGACTCTATAGAGTAGAATTGGTACATGGTGGAGGTGCACGAAAGAGAGGTTTCAAAAATAATGGGCTTCCTACCCATTCCTTGAGCACTACATGAAATCCAAAATATAATATTTTTTCATCAATTAATTTATTTATATTTATTAATGCACTTATTTATTAATATCTCCTATTAATTTCATTCCTCAAATAATCATGATATATGGCCTATCATCTACCTGTAACATGAAAATAAATTAAATATTCACCATTGGTATTGAAATTAAAACCTCAATTTATAAGGGTAATGATTTCACTGACAGTGTCTCCATCAAACAGTCTATGAATGAGTTATGACGGAAATAATGTTTTAAAAACAATTATTTCCTCACTTTAATAATCATAATAATAACATAAATTATTATTATTACTATAAGTTATCTTTCACTGTTAACATTTCACCATAAACATTAATAAAATATCCATAATAGTTAATAAGTTAATATAAACACCAAATATAAATTTATTTAGTATATTATAATAATTTCACTATTATTAAATTGATAAACCACAAATATTCACACATGGTGAAACATCGTTCATCATTTAACTGAAAAATATTATTTAATTACATGTGTAATTTTCCATTCATTTTGTTTGACAAACAATAATAGTAATAATAATACACATATTATTAATAATATTTTTCATTTTCCTAGTAAATATTAAAATATATGTTGTGTTAATTTAATTCAATTTAATTCTTTTTCGTTTAATAATAAAATTACTAAAATAAATTATTTAACCTAGGAAAAATAAAATAACCATAAATGCTCATTGCGCGTACAAGTTATACACTAACTAGGGTAAACCCTCTATTTTGGACCCAACTTTGGTATCACATTTCTCATAGGATGCACTGTTTGAAATATATTAATTTTTTAATTTTAAAAAATTGATTAAAAATTTAATTAAATATAAAAAAGTTATTTTCACATGCGAGGCGTGAAAACTTCTGTCACAAACAAATTTTTACCCTACCTAGGGTAAAAACATTACTCTACCACAATGGTGGTCTTGTATTTCATATACAATGAAATGTTTGAGATATATTAATTTTTTAATATTGAAAATGGATTAAAAATTTAATTGAATATCAAATTGTTTATTTTTTCAAGAAATACATACAAACGTCTGATGCATACAAATGTTATACCGAACTTATGGTAAACACCATATTTCGGAAAAAACAATGGTCTTTTATTTCTCAAACGATGCACCATTATGGATTTATTGATTTTTTTTTAATAAAAAGTTTGTGTTTAATATTTCATATTTAATATATTTTTTCTATCTTAACCAAGACATTTCGGGCATCTGAATCTCACACTAACTCATTGTCAAACTCCAAAAAAATAAATATTCCATTTAACATTTTGGGATGTTAACTTGTATTTAAGGCCATTAACACATTTATCAAAAAAAATCTAATAAATCATTTTTGTGAATTAAAACAATGACAACACATTTTCAATAAAAATTAAAATAATCACACCTAGAAAAAGGAAGGTATCATACAATTTCTACACCATATAACAGCTTGTCCTCAATATGTACTACCCTGAATATCTATGAAATGTCCTGATTTTATAGGGGGAACAAACCTATAGTCCCTTATAGAAGCATAAAATAAGTAGTTTTTTGATAACATTTGTCCGCGAATGATAAAAAATTCAATGTGTGAAAGAAACAAACCAACAATGATCAACCAAAATTAAAATTATATAAATTTTAGGACCATTCGATTAAGTCTATATGTGAAATCTTATCATGCTGGGGGATTTATCTTAATTGCCCTTTTTCAAGGGATCTGGGAAATCTGGGTTATCCACCATTAATGACATTAATAGATCATTCCTAAATCCATTAAACTAAATATAAATCCATGAGTGAATTAATAGTAGCTCATGTTGTACACTAGATATCTAATAAGGATCCACGTATGTGTTGTGAATGTGTCTCATACATAAAAATTACTAAATCGGAGGAACATGAAGTATGATGTCAACATAATTATGCCCATTGACCAAATTAACTAAGTGCAATAGTTTTTTCACTGGTATGAGATAAATTTTCATGTATACAAATCAACATTACATTCATGAATCTAGAATGATGATTTTGAGAGAATAAGAATCCATGGATTTTTATTATCCAGTGATAAGATTTAATGAGTATCCTAATACATTCGAGTATTCAAAATCAAAAGAAGGATGATATGATATGATCCTTGATTGATTAATTACACACTAGCGAAGAATAGATTACTCGATCTCCTTAGATAATTGAACTAAAGATCCATATAAATAGTGGAAGTCTCATTCCTGAGGATTTGGAAAGCCTAATACCATCTGTAATTTTGATTGATTAGTATCACGTGTATGTATAATGCATTGATATAGAGATAGGTGTAGTTTTGATCTTCCAGATATGAAGAAAGAAACACCTAAACTCTTTATGTGTTTTTATTGAGATGATGTGAACCCCTCGGGCGTTTTACTATCCACTTAATGATGAGTAAAAAAGATACCGCACTTATTTTGGTATTATAAAAATATAATTAAATAACCAATATTGTTTTTTAATGGTAGAATATACACCCACATACAGTGGTTTATTTGAATGAAAAATATAATACCTAATAATTACCAAGAATTAATATTTGGAATAATTTAGATGATGAATTAAAATCATGTAACTAATTGATACCCCATGAACCATATTTTATTTGGTATAAGTATTTTCATAAAGGTGATGAGATAAATATATTTTGTTGTAAGATAATTTTCAATTTTTTTTAAAACATTTTTAAAGAATAATTTTGAGACTCAGTAAATGTCAAAAAATTCATAAAGAATGTGATTTCATAAACCTAAATATTTAAAGATGAAAAATTAGATCATTCAAGATCTAAAATGAGTATCATATAAAAAATATTTATCAATTGATATATTAAATTCTTTGAAGATATTTACATAGGGATGTTTTATCAATATTTCTTGTGGAGGAAGTCTATCAGGGTAAAATATCATTTAAACACTAAATCAATTTAAGAGGAAGAGTGTTGATGGGGTGTCTAAATAGCTACTGAATGCTTTTGATTGGAGTGTCTACCCAATTAGAGTATAATATAATTTGGGGTGTCTAACCAAATATGGAGAGAGAAATTGTTTTGTTTAAACAATTGTTGAATTCAGGTTTCTAACCTGTTGTTTTCACATGTTCATATAGTATATATAATGCAAGTTGTGGTTTTTACCCAAACTATAAGAGAGTGGGCCTTTCATTTCAAAAATTTAGAAATACCTTATGCCAGAAACTCATATATTACTACTTCAAAGGAGGGATAATTATGAGACATTATTGTATGGATAGAGAACTATGATATGTTTGAGAGGAGAATTTAAAAAGGGGGAAATTTTTATTAAATAATGGTACCAATAATCCACCCCCCCCCCAATGGTACCTAACCAGCCATTAGGTTATACAAACCAAAATCAATTATAACGAGGACTCCACTTTAAATAGATATAGTATTTGTAATGAACTAAAATATTTATAAAATTAATGGAAAATATTACAACATAGTCATACATTTAAATTAAATGATTTAATGAAATGAAATTATAGTATAATACAATTTTGTATTTTTTAGGATTCGCTGAGAAATTAAATATTCTATGTAAAATCCAAATCATTCTCCTTAAGATAATATTTATATTTTTATTTAAAAATTAATTATCATTTTCTCAAATAAAATTTCTATAATTATATAAATTAATTTTTTCCATCCACAAAATACAATAAGAATAATTTTTGAATAAGACATGTTTTTGATGTATAAAATGGTATCAATAAATATTGAGTAGTGGTTAATGGTTTATTACATAAAATGTTTTAATTTTATGAATCATTTATAAATATTTTTTACAATGTGGTTATTCTAGTACATGCATTTTAATTTAATAACTATCTTATAATGGTTACATTAATAATTTTACAGTATATATCAATTCATAGAATGATTGATGTTGTCTGTTACAAAAGCAATTGGGCGTAGTATTCTTTTAAATTAAATTTTTTCGGTGTTATATTCTCCTCAACACAAATAAATTAATTTTCATCCTTTAAAATATTATTTTCATAATAAAGGGATAATTATTTGATAACTCCGTTCATGAATATCATCATCTTAGAAATATATAGTAATATATTAATGGAAAATGATCCCTAAGAAATAGAAAGGATTGAAAAAATTACACATAAACTATTTCCTAGATAAGAATACAATTATTTATAAGTGAAAATATGGAAATATATAGGAAATATATTTTCAGAATATTAATGGAGAGTGATATGGAACATGATCATGATAATAAAAATGTTAAAACCCTTATTTTAAGAGTCTGATAAACCTACACTAATTTTTATAGAAATAATTGATAAGTGAAATCATTTTAATTTTAAATATTATTTTTCCATGATTTTTTTAATTTCTTTAATATAGAATATGATAGAGTAAACATAAAATATTTCATAATTTCCATAAAAAAATAATGCTTTTGATTTATTATTTAATTTGTTTTGAAGTCTATTCATCTCATATTCTAATGATGAATGAAAAATATTTTTCTTCATTACTGATGAACTAAAGTAAATTTTTAATATTTCATAATATCATTAAATGAATGAAAATATTTTTATCTTCTCTCGATTTAGATTTAAATACAAAAAATTGTTTCTATATTCTAATATATATTATGTGAATAAAAACCCATTTAAAATAAAAATATAAACTATTTCAATAATTATAATCAAATGTATACTAAATTCATTCCATAAATAGTACTATTATAAAAAATCACATATAATTCTTATTGATTTCTAAAAATTTAAAAATTCAAAAAAAAATATGTTCAAACCATTTCAAAAATAAACATCTCATTAATCCACAACCAACATAAATTATCTCATATCTTCACATAAAAAATATGTGAATATATTTTTATTATATCATCCTAAAACATGATAATCCATTCCTTAAAAGACTTGAATGTCCATAAAACATTAAAGAAAATAAACATTCCCCCAAATAATAACTCTATCAAAAATATTCTATAAATCTAAAAATTAAATAAAACGTATCAAATACATAATTAAAATTGTAATGAAATCACTATGAAATTTAAAGGTCACAAATAATATACAATTTACATTAACATTATAAATTAAATCATTATATCAAACAATCTCAATTATAAATCCATCAAACTCATATTTTCCATATAAGTAGTTTATAACACAATAATGTGTGACCGGCGCGTCTGCATCGGCCAGAGGATGTGTGAGGGGCGTGCCTGCATCGGCGGACAGCGTGCCTCTATCTTTTGGGTGGAGGTCTGAGGGTTCGACGGTGAAGGCGGATCGGGTGAAGGCTATGGCGGATGGTGCAGCAGTGAACCATCCAACCTGCAATTCCCAGTATCAGCATGCTCAGGATTCAACCAGGTACATAGTAAAGGAGTATCCCTCTTCTAATGTCAATACTAGACATTTGCAGGAACCTATGAGGGCGCCCACTAGTGCTACACCATGTGGTCAGCGATCCATTTCTAATGTGATGAAGGAGTCCTCATCAAATCAGAAAATAAATGAGGATATTTGTCATAGGAAGATTCTTCGAAAGGTTCCTTTAGCTCATGTTGAAGCCAATCCTAGTGTGACTGCTAAGAGATTGGATTTGGGTGATAATTCAATGATTTCTCACATTGTTCTCCCTAAAGGTGTGCAGCCCTGGAAATGTGAAGATTTATACCATCGAATTTCGATGTTGTGGGGCTTTTCTAGTTGGAAAGGTGTCTCCCTTGGAAAGGGATTTTTTCACTGCTTGTTCCCATCAGCGGACTTGAAGCTTAGGGCTTGGAGTTCTGGCTCCATTTTTCTTAAGCCGGGGTGGATTCATCTGCATGAATGGTCACTTGAATTTAATATCTCTAATGCAAAAAATGTATTTGCTCAGATATGGGTATGGCTTCATGGGATTTATTGGGATATTTGGCATCCAGAGATTCTACATGATATTGGAACGACAATTGGAACACCCATTCGTCTTGATAAGGAAACGACTGATGTCAGATATGGGCATTTTGCTAGAATGCTAGTGGAATTTGATCTCAGATCCACTCTCATTGACACAGTAACACTTTATATTCCCTCTGATCAAATTTTAATTGATGTTGAATATGAAAAAAAACCTCTTTTCTGCACCAAATGCATGACTGTGGGACACTCTCTGGAGTTGTGCCGTAAAAATAACACCTGTAAGGAGTGTGGAATGCGAGGTCACTCCTCTAACCTCTATTGAAAAAGGGATAACTTAAAGGAGTCGTCCTTGCCAAATCATGATACAAAGGACAATGCCCATCCTATGAAGCCAAGTCCTCTTGATGTGATGACTCCAAAGAAAGGTAAAGAGATGATTATTTATACAACTCCGATAGAATCTCATAGTGGCCCTTCAAGAGTTCATGAGCCTACTTCTTTTGAAAGTCTGTGTCCTGCACCAACGTTGGTGGTGAATGATTCTACACAGCTGAATGTCCAGAAGAATCTGTCTTCTTCTGCTAAACGGAGGAACTTCTCTGATTAAGGAAAGGACAGGGTCGAGGTCGATACTCCGGGAAATGAGGTGCCCATCCCTTTTAGGTGGGGGGATGATCGTGAGGATGATAAGGACAATGACAAGGGTAAGAAGAAAATCTCATACAGTGATATTGTTCAGGGAGAAAAGAAAAGAACCTCTGACAGTGGGGATATCATGAATGCTTCGGTTAAAAGGAAACCAAGGAAGGATTACTCTGTAGTTCCAAAGACGGTGACCACAAGGTCGTCTTCCATGAAGGCTATGGAGAAGTTATCTACGGTGCAGCTGCAGCGAAGGAAGGAATATATCAAGATGTTTAAATAGCTTGAGACTCAATCAAAATGGGAATCAGGTGATGCTGATGACATGACCAGGTATGAATGTGATGATTATGATTATTTCGGCTTGTAATCTTGTTCTCTCTCTCTTCCTTATCTCTGCACTTTTCTTTTTATTAATAAATTTGGGATCCAAGCTTGCTTGGATCTGACTTTTTCGGTATATCGTTCATATGTCATTTGTAGACTCTACAACATCAATAGTAAATACAGTACTCATACAACCTTGAGGATTATCATTTCCATATCCCCCCTATGATATGGGTATATATAATTATTATATATATATAATTAAAATATATATGATACCTTATGAAAACCATTATTCATATCCATTTCATCACCCAAAAATTTTATTATTCTTCCTAAAGTTTAAGCTTTATTTCATGGATTTCCACACATGAATCATTTTATTGTACCTTAAAAAATAAATTGTGATATACATACGACACTTTTGGAAGAGTGGAATTTAAATATTCATTAATATGTGTTATTTACCAGATTAAATTTATTATAACTCTAATTTTCACTTCTTAGGTGAATTAGTAAACTCACCTATCTTTCGGTTGTAAATAAAAAAAAATCATTTTCTAATTTTGTTTAACATTTTTATTGATCAATTCAGATTCTATATTGATGGGTTTCTAAAATATAGAACCATTGGAGTTCTATAAAACTAATTGATAAAAAAACATCCTTCTACTATGCATTCTATAAAACCCAAAAAAAAGAATATGAGAAAAAAATATTATACTGAGATATCATATAATAATGAAATTCATTCATCTGTTGAAAAATACATTGAACTTCTTCTTCAGCCGATGACTACTTATTATTAACCTAGGTTATCCATGATCATTTTATATTAAAATAATAATTATATTTTTATAAAAATATAGTGAATTAACTGAATTTTATACCGCATGACAATGTCTATCCAAGTGTGATTTCTTATCCCCACTAATCATGATCCATGGATAATCGAGTTATTAATCAACTCACCACTTTCCTAGTGATTACCCCAAGGTTTATGTACTCTTAATCTAGGTCCACATAATAGTTTCAAGACAATTATTCAATTTCTTGGAAAATGACTCTACATTATTTACCATAACTTATAATGTCACTTATTCATATACTTATCCCTATGATTTATAACAAAAATGTCTTATTTTAATCTATAAAAACAACTAAACCAATATCTAAAAACTAATAAAGTTGGATAAAAATTAAATATATAAATATTCTATCTTTTTAAGTTATTTTCAAATACATTTCTTTATAACACATACCATAGAATACACTCCTTAGATATACCTTAAATAAAACCATTATTAATTCCCTAGGGGAATCAAATATTAGAAAGGGTATGATCAGTCACTCAGAAAGAGTAAACATATGAGATATCCATAAATGATAAATTTTAAAAATAACATGACAATAATTGAATGATAATATGATATTGAAAATTTAACCTATTACCCATTAATTCATAGATCATTAGTGTGGATTAAGTCACTACTATTTCATATGACATGAATCATATATTACTACAAGTTCATGGTCTATTATATTATATCATATGTATGATAAAATTTCACTTATAGTCACATAAAAAGTCAAACATAATCATAAACATAAAATCATATGGTAATTCAACCCACCAGGACATTCATCATTTTTTTGTCTTGGGCTAACCACCCCTCTACCTGATTTGGGATTTGGATATACACCATATTACCCATATTATGCTTGCTATATCCACCACTGTACCCTATTTTGGTCTTCTCATATCCTCATGTGTACACATTTATCTCATTTATCGTTAATAATTTCACAATATAATATATGTCATCAATTTACCCACCCTTCAAAAAATCATACTCTATTCATAGGTATTCTATAAAATTGAAAATAAATTATTTTTTATATACTAAATAAAATATAGAAAAAATATTAATAAAATAATTATTTTAACATATTAATAACAAACAAAATAGGTAATTAATATTTATGGCATCATTAAATGACACCACATTATTTTAAAAGAACTATATGTTCGAAGGTTTATACAACATGCAACACGAAGATTCAAAAATGATGAACTATTTTTATTTTATGTATGTTCTAAAATATATAATGAATGAGGGTTTATTAATAGGTGTAACCAAATTTGGTGATACATTAAATATTATTAATCAGGAAAAATTTATTGATAAATTCTTAGGAAATAACTCTTCATTTGTTTGGTAGTCATTGTTTAAAAGAAATATTCACCCAAAATGGTTTTTGTTGAGTAAAAATTATAAATAATTTTAAGAAAATCTTAATACTGAATTTTAATAAAATGGTATCATTTTTCAAATTAGTATATCATCATTTTATTTGGAAAATGTTTTTCGGTTTTTAAGAAAAGATTGATATTCTAGTGAATAGTTAATACTAATTTTTTTATTGAAACCCGTAATTTTTACCAATCCTTTTAAAAGGATATATTTTTTGAACATTATAGAACAACAAAATTTGACATATAATATTATTAGTCATCAAATTTTATTCATCGGAATAAATTTTAATTTAGAAATTGGTATAGGAATTGTTTTACAGATTAGAATATATTTTTTTTGAAAATCAATTTTTCATTTCATTTTTCATTATTGTAATAAATTAATTTCTACAACTTATAGTAATTGAATAATTGAAATTGGATTCAATATTTTTAATTAGGAGTTCCATATTTTTTTAAATATATCGCATATATTTCTAGGTCAATCATATTAGTAACCTTAGTACATTTTTCATAACCTTATAATTATAAAATGGGTAATCATATGGTTAAACCAATGAGAAAAGGGTGAAAAAATAAAACATTATTTAAAACATTATTTTATAAATCCATATCTAGTAAAAATAGTATTATATAATAATTATATCAAATTTGGTACTTTTAAAAACAAAACAAAAATTGACTAAGGTTATAATTAATTTAATTCGAACAGTGTGTCTCACCTAACTTATAAAAAACTGATATAATTATCCTCTATTACTCTTAAAAATTGTCCCTTATATATCATAAAATAACTTAATTATTACCTAAATATTTTTAATTATCATATCCTATATATTCTATATGTACCAAAATTCCATTTGTTCAAGGATTAAGGTGTTCTTAAAATAAGGTTTCTCCATATAGAGGTATAACTCTTAGCTGATTATTTTCAATTTTATTTATTACTAATAATAAAATAAATACATGTTATCCATTATTAAAATATTAATTTAGTATCCCAAATAAACATAATTTTTATAGTGATGAAATAAAAACAATTATCCACCTTTTATCCAACCCACGAAAAGTGAAAATAGAACTCGTGTATATGCACAACTTACCAATGTGATATAGTGGTGTAATTGGGTTTTCATCCTAAATTTACATAGATGGATATAATTATTTATTTAATAACTATAAATTTAAATTATTATATTATTATTAATTTATAATGGTGAATTATAATTGACCATTCTTTTTTCCAACCATTTAAAAGTGAAAATAACGTTCATGCATACATACGACCTACCCTCTCCATAAACAATTTAATTCATCTATATATCACCTATATTTAGTGATGAATATATATATATATGATATATATGATATATCATTGATTAAAAAATTATTGAGATAATGGAACCATGATAAAAGTAATAGAATTGAAACTGCTAAAGAGGATAATTCCTGAAAAATGTTGTTGTTAACACCCAAAAACAATTATTTTAATAAATAATTTTTAATTATTGAAGTTTAAAATTTTTAATTTGAAAATAAATTATCTTAAAATTAAGTCAATTAATATTTAATATATTTTTAATATATTTTAATGTTTTATACATGAGGTTAAAACTTATTGTGAAGAATATCGAACAGATGGAATAAATTTTTTATTTTACTTATATTTCTATGAGGCATAAGTCACATTCATTAAATTTTTTCTTTTTGTTGCATAAATAATTTAAATTAATTCATTAAATGATTATTTTCGTTAATATTATTTTGTTTTAACAATCCATATAGGTTTCACTCTTTCATGATCTTCTCAATTAAGGATTACCATACTAGTATGAGTTCTTCTTCTCTATGTTGATTCTCTTACAAAAGATTGATTTTATTCATCTATTTATGTTCATGAGGTTTATATCATAAATTTTTTAATGTTATATCATGATTCTCCATGGGTTCATTATATTTGAATTTTTTGTTTTTTTGTGTTCTTTCATAAGTCTTGTGTTTCAGATTATACTAATGTGGTAAAAAATTTAGGTTATAATATAATTTTTTTGAGGATTTATTATGATTAAGTTTCCAATGATGAAATTTAATGAAAGAAACTCATTAATGTCATTATTATTCTTATTCTATAGTTATATATATATATAGATTATATTTTCTTCATTAATTTTAATCTCTTCATGGATTGAAGATAGATTAATATAGTTTAGGTGAACTAGAAATAATTTGTCACTTAGGATTAAGATCCATTTTCATCAATGTATATGTTTTATAGAAAATATTTTTAAAATTTATCTAACATTCACCTATGATTGACTAACGTAATTTTTACCATTTTTTGTATTTTAGAAAATTGTTTAAATGGATTCATATCTAAATTTTACCAAAAAAGTTATTTTTATTTTTTAACAAAAATGTGAAATAAATTTTTTTAAAATAATTGGCATGAAATTATTTCCAAAATATCGTGAATGATAAATGATTTTAGTCATCCATTAAATTTTTATAATGTTATATTTATGGATTTTTTTAATTAATAATTTTTCACCTTTCAAATTTTGAAGTCTATATTACAAAAGTATAATGTTATTTTCATCAAAAAAAAGTTTTAACTGATCATTTAGAGGAACGTTAATCTATTATTATATCTTTTGAGGTTACCTATGATTTACTGGGCATATAATCCAATGATACCATCCAAATTTATTCATTTAAAGGAATATTATTTCAATGATTTGTGGATGACTCTTTGAAAATAGTTTCACTCCCATGGTATAGTTATGTTGGGACAAAACATAATGAACCTCGTTGATTTTTAATGGGTTATTCTATTATGAAGTGGTTAAATGGTTATGAAACTATTTTCTATTCCCAAGGTTATTCTATAATAAAATATTTATTATTTTTAGAATTAAACAAGTATGATTTTCATTATGTGATGTGTGGGACCAATATTATATATACCACTAATTTAGTTTTCATGGATGAATATCTTTTTAGACAACAAGTACTGCAATATGGTCCGAACCCAATTAAATATTGAACTCTTTATAATATAATTTTATTGATAGGGAACCAAAAGAAACTATATGATTGATTTTTTATTTAATCTAATATAAACTGATAGGCATGACATGAAACCATGACTACAATGGAAAATATCATATATACATATCCTTTTTCCAAAAAAACATATATCATATGCTAATAAGATTATATAATGGGTTGTGATCTATTATACCGTATAATACATATCCTATGAAATACTAAGACTTATTTCATAAATCACGACTATGATTTATGATATGAAGGGTACGTTTTCTATCTTTTATGATTGTGTAATCATAAACATATTCTTACGTTACACATAAGTGATCAATTATATCTTCCCTATTTAAAAGTAATAATTATATGCAGTCACCAAATATTTTGTTTAATTTATCATGGTTATAAAAATCAATAATATGTATTTTTTGTTTATGATGTTTGCTGAATTCATTGATTTTTAGGGGTGATGTTATATATTTTTCATTCAAAATTTGGGTTGTGTATTTAATTTAAAAATACACTAAACCAATATGATACTTGGTAATACATTTGAGAAACATATTGAATATTCATATAAAAAGAATTATTATTTATGTATAAAATTTATGTTTTACTATATATGGTATCAGAGGATAGGATTAGTCAATCCCTGGAGGTTAATGTTAAAAAAATTCATGAATTATTTTTTTTGATAAATCCATATATTGGAGAAAATCCTATTTTTTTGTTAATCAAGTGATTGTGTGGTTTTTCAGTAATACATTCCATTATAGATTATATAATTCTAATTAGATATAGGGAAAATTAATCTATTGTTAATAATTTGAAAAAAAAATTGATCGATTATATCTCAAACATCATTAAAGTGCTCAATGAATGTTCACTTATGGAAGACATGGTTTGAAACCCTCAGGGGATATTTATGGGTTTATTCATCTATTTGTTTAAACATTATAGTGGAAATGAATATGTAATGACCATTAATAAACTATTTTAAAACCTATGTATCCTAGAATGGAGAGTAAGTGTCGTGATATAGATAAAAATGAGATTTTTATTCATGATTATGTGGTTTCCCATTTGGATTATTTTTTTCCCATGTTGTTCCTTTTATTTTTATTCAATTATTAGAATAATGATGAATGTTTTCAACAGTAAATGTGATCAATAATGTAATTATTATCATCATGATAATCCAAGTGAATCATGATTTGGAATAAAAAAACCATAGTATTATCCCCCAATTAGTTATGTTGTTATATTATAATCACTATGAACAAGGATTAGTTTCATAAAAAAACTATTAATATTGAAATAGAGTTTCATGAAACCGATGTAGAGAAAAATATCATATTAACATATTTCATATAAATGGGAAAATCACAAAGAATAATGTCTTAATGGAATATGTGGATGTTTTCTATGTGTTGAATAAGGGTATATAGAAGGTAATTTATGAGTAGAAATGATGTTATTGATGGATTTATTTAATTTTTTTCCTAAGGTACCATTAATTTTATAGTGTCTTATGTGGTGGTAATATTTACATTATATTATTCAGTTCATTAATCTATGTGTTAACTCTAAGATCATTGAAGGTCCAATGATATAGCAATCATTTAAATTAAACAACAGTACTACATATTAATTTGTATTTATGAATTATATTATAAAATAAGTACAAGGGTATGAGAACAAGATGATAACTTATAAAAATTATACAAAATCAACCAAAGATTAGTAATAAATAATCCTAGAACATCAATTTTTCACATTAATAGATAAAAGTCATAATGTTTTGAAATCAAAGATAATAAATCTTTATACAATAGAACATATATAAAGAACAATGAATGTGGGTTTCTATACACATAAACATAGAAAACTATTTATTTTGTTAGGGATAAATCTTAATTATTTCATAGTATATTTGGTTAAATATCCATTCCATAATTCTATAGTCAATGTTAAATTCCAAGATAGTTTTTCAAGAAAAGAGAAATTATATTATGGGTCTTAACTCACCATTAAATCATTATTGTCATGAAATATCCATCTTTACCCAATTAATTTTAGTGTTATATAATTCTGAGCCCACCTATCACGTAATGAAAACAAAAAATATTTATTTCATTAGACCATAAAACATTCATCTTATCATTATATCGTAACCAATTGGAATAATATAGGGTCTATAAAAATTTAATCATCAAAATAATAAACCATAAATAGAATTAAAAAATATTATAACATTGGATTATAACCATGGTTATTTTAAAAATCTTTAATGGATGTTTTTATATTAAAAAAAACATTTCAAAGAATATTAGATATTTTCTTGAGGAAAATAATGATTTTATAGAGTAAAAACTTATTGAAAAGTATAAATTATCCAAAATATTTACGATATATTTTCATTAAAAATTAATATGTTAACATAATATGTAATCTTCAAATCAATGATTTTTATTGATGGTAGAAAACAATTTTAATGTGATGAATTTTAAAATAACAATTCCTTTAACTTTTTTATAAAAACTCAAATGTACCTTATTCAAAAAAATGAAAATAATATTTATTTAAAAATTTAAATAAATTTGAAAATTATAAAATACAGCATTATTGAATCATAACAAAATATTTGAAACATTCATGAATAAAATTAAATCAAAATATTATTATTTGATAAAAGATTAATGAATCAATAGTAAACTAATGATAGTTTTCCATAAAAATTATTTCACACATATGATTGCATGAAGATAATAAAATTAAAAGATTAAACTCTAATATATATAGATAAAAAATGATAATAAAATAAATAATAATATATATATATATATTATACAATTTTATCATCATAAATTTCTGAATATACAATCCTTTTATAAAAGATATTGTAAAAAACCCTTAACTTATGTCTTTCATGCTTTATAAGAACCCAATAATCGTTTATAATATTTATAATTTTTTTATAATTATATAATAGAACCATATTAATACCTATAATACTACCCAGGGTGTAATTTTATCTTATTATCACCCATTCACCAAAAATCATTTGTTATCATCAAATTTTTTTAGAGTTAACTGCTTTGTTTTTCATGTATGTTTTGGTTAAAAGTTATAGTCCTTGCACATTCACCATGTTTACATTATAGTATAATTTTAATTATTATATTAATATAAAATATATTAATTAAATATATTTATAATAATTCTTATAATCATTTGATAAAAATTAATTACATCCATATGTGCATATGATAGTTTATATGTACTTACTAGTGTAGTTTCCATTTTTTGATTGGTGGAGTAAAAGATAGGTAAAAAGTACTTGAAAATAAAAGAACCATTATTATATCATAAATATATTATATAAAATATATATATATATATAATCTATCATAATAACCATATATGAATGATGGGGATAGAAAACAAATCCTATCATAATATGGTGGTGGTAGTCCTCACTTACACATGAGAGATACTTTAATCTCCTTTATGATAGAGGATAGGTGGTAAATGTTTTTTCCATAAACCTAATAAAATATAAATTTATTTATTATTTTAGATTATTCATGTTATAATTAATGAATTTTATTTATTTGAATTAGTGTATGAAATAAAATTAAAATAGCTTGGTTTATATTTATGACTCTCCTTTAATAAAGACCCTTTGAAAGAGACCTTAAAACCTGAGTTATTATTCTTATGAGAATAGAATATTCCTTATGATTAAGGAAATAAATATAGTATTGTTGTTTAGATTCTCCAAGATAATCTATAAGAATTAATATTTTTGAATAAGGTTGGAAAAAATATTCTATTTTGTAGTGAGGGGTGGGACTCACATGGATCATCTTAATGGATTTCAATGATATAAGCTCACATTATAGAGAAAGTTTCCCTTAATGTATGATTATTAAAATATATGATATTATATGGTTGAAATATGTCTATCTATAAATATTATAGAGGTTATCTATTTGTTTATCCTCCAAAGTAGACCCATTTATACTTTAATAATGATAAATATTGTCTCTTTTTAATACTGAAATTTACAAAAAAATGTTTCCCATATAAACATGTGTTATTTTGGATGAAATAAAATTGAATCCATTTTAGAATATTTAATTTCATTAATTGTAATAAATTCATTTAAATTAAGCATGCAAACCACAACCAAACACGTTTTAGAATAATGACTCTGTATGTATAATACATAATTTATATTCATTCCATCCCATGAGAAAATATTAAAATTAACTTCAAAATAAATTATTGAATATAAAATATATAATTTTAATAAAAAAATATAGAAATTTATATTAATTTAATTTATTTGGATAAAAATACTTTATGCCGATGTGAACCATATTTAGAAAAAAAATCATAAGAACACAAATCATGTTAATACAAAACCATGTATAGTGATTCATGTAATGTAATTCATATTATTATTTATATTTAATGATTATGTATGAATCATAAATATATAATTAATACATTATGGGGATTTTATTTGAAAATAAATGATTGTTTTGGGTGGTAAATTTATTTTCCAGTGTTCACAAAAAAATGATTTTAGAAATATCTTAAAAAAGCACCAAAATAGTTATTGATCTTTTAATTTAAAAAAAAAATCTTTAGTAAAAAAAACATTTATATAAATAGTAGAAATTATTTTTCATTTCAATATACTATATCAAAATATGATAATTTTGAGAAAAATGTATTTTTTAAGGATAAGTTTATTTTTTTTGAAAATTTAGTAATCATTTATTATGAAAAAATTATAATTATTTGAACCATATATACTTATTATTAAAATTTTCGTTATTTATATTGATACAATAAAATTTAATAGATGGGTTAATATAAGGACCCAATATTTTAATATAAGAATATATCTTTTTTGGGGATGAATATATAATAAAATACATAAATATATGTTGGATGATGATAAAGTATTAGTAACATTGGATATTAGGTACACAATCAACTTATTTACGTAAAACATTAAAAATCTCCCATATTGAAATATGAATTAGGACACTTCATATACATACCCTACTAAAATAATTCTTCAGAACCTAAGGAAAGGTATCATAAGAAAGGGTGACCTTAGATAAAAAAAATTAAAACATATGAGATATTAATAAATGATCATTACAAATAATATGACAACCATATGAGTATAAGATCATGAACATGACATACAAGGTTCGTACAATATTTTATAAGTTTAATAAATAGTATTCATGGAATAAATCATTATCACTTCAATGGAATTCCTCATAAGAGTAAGAAATAAATATAGAACAATCATTCACCTAATTATCATGTTACATAAGTGAGTCACCATCTTAAACAAATAAAATATTTCATATGTAATTTTTATATTTTAAAACCATAAAATTATAGTGGATTGGGAATTAAATCATGTTTCTAATATCATAAAGTGTTTTGAATTTTAACATGATTCACATAGTGTATACATCACATAAAATTGAATCCCATTTTTGATCAAGAACACCATCTTTTTTCTCATAGCTGATAATTCATATCATCTTGTTTTCCATTATTATCTTGTGATACATTATACAATTTCAAATTTATTAGTGTGATTTAATGTTTCAGTCACACCAATCACATAATTAATACCACCAATACCTATGCAAAAAAATCATAAAAAATCACCATATCATCATACCAAAAACCATGAAATAGAATTGGGCTTCAAAAACATTTCACCCTTCATCATAAAATTAAAAAATAAAAATTAATGGGTTTCATAAACATATCATCATCTTAATAATAATAAGACAATATAAATAATAATGAATTTACAATTGGATCACATCCATAGTAAATCCTAGGAAACACCAATGGTTTATTTGGAGATTAATAAAAATTCCACCAAAATATTATTAAAAAGTATTTAGTTCTTTATAACATCAGTTTTGAAATCACTTATTTAAAATAATATAATTTTAAAAATAGTGAAGAAATAAATTTTCATTGAATATATATTCAGAAATATATAAGTGATTCTATATATCATCGAGCTATAATGAAAGAGAGAAATTTAATTCATTTCACATTTTTGGAAAAACTCAAAAGTACCTCATTAAATAAAGTATATAATATTCATCTGAAATCATTTTATAAGAATTATAACTTGGTAAAAAATTTATTCCCTTATTCATTTTAAAATAGAAAAAACATTTATTATTTTTTTAGAAAAAATATACAATGAAGAGAATATATTTTCCACTTAAGAGATTAAAAATGTAATTTAATTAAAAGAATTTATTAGGGGTCATTAATTTTTAAAGATATTAAAATTAAAGGAAAACATTTATTGTCTAAAAATTTGAATAGTATAATAAAATCTATAATGAAGTTAAAATAAATATTATAATAATTTTTATTATATACATAATCATAAACATTCCTAATAAATAATTGGATTATAAAAAAACCATACCACTTTTGCAAATTTTGAGTAATATTACCCATTAAAGTAACTAAATTATATATATATATATATATATTCATTTAAATTTTATAATAATAATAAAAAAAAATTAATTTTTACTATTTATACAACACAATAGAGTCATGATAGGAATATGTCATGTGTCCCATAGAATTAAATGTGAGGTGGGTATCTCGTACTATATGTGTTGAATTTATTCATAAATATTAAAAAATCACATATTAAAATTATGTATTTATTCTAATTTTATTATTTATGAATAATAATATATTTCATTCTATAAATCAATTATATGAATCCTTTATTATCCATTTATTAACAATCCGTAATTAAAATCACTATTATTTGTTATAACTACATCGCTTTTCATGTATTCTTCGGTTTGGTAGATATGGCCCTTGTATATTCATTATGGGTCCATAACCACATAAATTTTAATAATGATATAAATATTATATATATTAATCATATATATATTTATACTCAATAATAATGTTTAGAGTTGGAAAAATGAAATACATTATTCACGAATATATTTTGTCAGACGTACGCATGATCCATGTATGCATATTATTGAATGAAGGAAAAATTAATTCTAAATAATATATCATCTTTAAAAAATCATTTTCTACATAATATAAATCATATATATTTACAAAATATATTTTTATCACCATCCATGTAAAAATAATAATAATAAACATATTGCTTCATGGAAGAAGTAGCCTACGTGTACGCATGAGAGATATTGTATTTTCCTATGGATTATAAGGTAATATGGTACAATTTTTAATATAATTATTGTTCTATAAATATTTAATAAAAATCATATATAAAAAATAATTCCATCATTATCTCTCTACATGATATTAAATGATTGAAAATGAATTTTATTGGTTTGTGCGGTCATAGTCTGTTGTGCACATGATCAATTATTCCTTTTTCATTTGATGAAAGTGGAGATGGATATAGTTTAATCCCTTTACATTATAAAATATCATAATATTTTTTATTCTAATTTCATTTTATCCTCATATATGAATTATATTTCAATGTGGTTGACGAATAAATAAGAAAATGCTTGGTTCAGAATGACTCTCCTTCTTCAGATAACATCATTAGAATTGCACCAAAATCCATAATGGGTGGGTTTAGTAATTAAAAAATGAACTATATGATGTGTTAATTATTTAGGAATGATATTTGGGAAGATATTTCATTAAAACCAAGGTGCTATATGTATGAATAATAGAGTATAGGGGATCCCATTTATATGTGGGGGGAGGAAACACCTGGAAATTTTGAATTGAAAAATGTGTACCTACCTTTTACATATTGAAAAAGGTTTTTGAGTCGAAAATTATAAGAATTTAAATGATATAAAATAAAAATATATCCATTAAATATATATTTTACACATTTTTAGAACATTTTAACCATTTTTTTGTTCAACCATTTTTTAAACAAGTTTTATCCTTACCCATAGTAAATAATTTTATTATTTTAACAATATTTTTTTATCTTAATATATGATTAAAATATTATATAATATTAATTATTATAATTAAAAATAATAAATATATTTTTCAAAAATCAATTCAATGATTTTTTTAGTTTCATTTGAAATTTAACCCATAGAGGTGACAAAAAAGTAATTTTCCAAAGAGAATATGTCCATAAGTATAAAAAGTTTTGATATAGCATTTCTACATAAAAATGATTCTGATAACCTAAATTTGATTAATAATTAATATAATTTTACTAAATTAAATTTTAAAACATCTTTAAATTTTATATTAGTTTTTAAATTATTTAAAAAAATCAGAAAAAAATGATATTATAATTATTCATTAAAATTGTATCATTTCAGAAAAATCCTAAACATTTACCCAAAAATTATTTTCAAATGATGATTACCATATGATTTTCATTTTTTGAAGATAAATTTTCTAAATGTTTGAAAATATATTTAATTATATCTTTAAAAAAAGTAATATAATCATATCATGATAAAATTAATTTTGAAATCATATAATGAAATTTTGAAAAAATAAGTATTGATTTATCATTATATTTACATTATGGAAATATTTTATATATAATTAGAAAAATAATATTATTTATAGTCATACATTCATGTTTAAATAATAGGTTATAAATATTAAGTTAAAATAATAAATTCAATAGTTTTCGGTGGGTCGCTAAAATATTGTGTAGTGTGTAATATAAGCTATTGAAGAAAGTCATTTTTTCATAAGAAAATATTTTACAAAAACATAGGTTATTATAATCTACAACAAATATATTAATATCTCCATAAAATTAATCAGAAAAATAAAACCAATTATGGAAAATTTTGCATCATCATATCCAACAGTTCCCATGTAGCATCTTCAAATTAGAGGTTTCTCCATAAACAATTGATCACATGAATGGTCTTCTTTCATAGAACATTTACTAAATGTTCGATAATATACACCAGTTATTCCTGATAATAGTTATCTTTATATTTTTATCTGACATCTGAGTTCAGTATAAGATAATTTTTTTATATTTATTTCTTCATGTGAGATACATAGAACACATCGTGAACCTGATATTGGTTTTGTTGAAGTAAAAATTTATAAGTAATTATCCATAGTACATCAATATTCATGAAATGACTAGTATATCTAGGTTTCACATTTTTCTTCTTTTTGAATCTGATAAGCTTCTTCTGGGGATAATTTTGTAGAAAAACCAACTCTCCATTTTCAAAGTCAAGATATCATATATCATTGTCGGCATAAAAATTCTATCAACATTATTATATCCTAATTTATTTATTTTTTAATCACTTCTAATTTAATTGTGTACATTCTCTCGATAGTTCCCCTAATAAACTCATAAATATGATTTAATACATGATAAAGAAGTTAATATTTACTATGTTAGTCGATGAAATAAACCTTATTATCATTTCATGGAAAGACTGTATGAAGTCCCTTGAAACTTGGGGCCTTAGAGTGAAGGATCCAAAAAACATTAATGATGGTATTACTATAAAATTTATATGCAATCATATTATTTATTATGAATATTCTTGTGTGTTTCTATCAAATATTTCTAGGATGGTATATATATAGATTGAAAACTATACTACTTTGCATCATCAATCTGGCCCTCAATAAAGAACATATAAAATGGGATTTTGAATAATAATGTTTGCCTAGTCATATGGTAGTGAAATCATAATTATTGAAACACTCTATCATTAAATATGTTAGGTCCACTAGGTTAGATACCCTGAAAGGGCGGTGAATCAGGGTGTGACAGATTAAAATAAATGCTCCTTTTGATCTTGTTTTGTGGTTAAGAAAGACTATATTCTCTCTATTTTATGTAGAAAAGAATAAATAAAAACTAAATCGGGAATAGGACACAACGGTTTTTACATGGTTCACTCTCACTAGGCTATGTCAAAGGAGCATACATCAGTGATGTGCTGAAGTAACAAGTCTACTAAAAGTGCATCGCTATTTACAATGTACGAAGCAGACTCATTGTCCCTTATTTTTTACAACCATTCACTACATGAAAGGTAAATGCTCTCCCAACTAAAGTGTTATGACTACTTCATTAGAAGATCAACTCACAGCTTATAGACCTATAGGTATATTTATTATTTCTAATGAAATCTACATCCTTAAATATTGATAGATGCTCTATTGACATTCCACTTTCACCCACAGATGATTCTCTCTTTGCACCGGTTGTACCGGGCAACATCAAACATTTCCTGCAATGCTTACGTCATCTTGTGCACAATTTTAATTCCTTGCACCAAAAATTTTACTTTTTTCATGAAACACGCTTTGTGCGCAACTTTAATCTTTTGTGTAACTCAAATCTTATGTGCAGCTTTCTTATATTTCAAGCAACTCAATATCTTTAATGCAACACCCTTTGTACGAAATTATTATGTGATTCGCTGCTCTGATTTACTCAAAGTGTTGAGCTATTTTAAAGGAGGGGGTTACCTTGTATTTATAGTCGTTCTTGACCCCTGCACGGAAGATTCAACTTTTATCGTGCATGTTCCTCTTCGAGCGTGCAGAACCATGTTTGACGTCGCATTAGGTGTGCAAGTTTATTTCTTATAACCTCCTCTTTCTCTCACATGCCCGAATCTTTCACGCACCTCATACCTTTGCCATTTTCAGCATTCATCTCTCGAATCATTCCTTCTGCTACCTTAGATCTGTTTTTTTATACCGTCTCTTGGTCATCCACTGCTTTTCCATAATTCTTTGTCAACATAGGTTGTGAACAATATCTATGGAACTTGAAAAAAAACGATGTAAACCCCCCTTGTCAACAGAATTAACATCGTGGTCGGTTTTCTCAACAAACACAACACGGAGGTCCACTTTGTCAAAAAACATAATCAACTCTAAAATGATTCAATGATACCTTGAGGGATTTTTTCCCAACAAGAGATCACTCCCAAAAGATGTAAGGCCCCAGCCTTAAACCTTACTTAATCTTGAGTTATTACAAGATTACACATTGAGGATCTTTTCAGGTTTAGAGTTTTAGAGAATTAGATCATGAAACCTGCATTACATTCCACATTTAAACAAATTGGTTACATAAAAGACAGTATTCATTCTTCCCATCAACGGAAACATATTTAAAATATAACACGGATTCTTTCTTGACACATCCTTGACACTATCATCACATCATGTAGCTTTCCCTTGACCAGTGAAAAACATTTCAAAAAATTGGGATGAGCATAAAAATCTCAGTAAGAGTTATAAAAAATATAGAAAGGAAACATGATTTCATATATACATTAGACTGAAATCACACTTTACCCATAAAACATAGGCATATCAAATCATGAATAAATCATAGAAAACATAAGACATAAAGGTAACTTAAGGCATTCATAACATTCTTACGTAGGGAGTAACCCTCTTGGTTACGTTTGGAATACCCATCACGGTATATTCCCTAAATCTCTTCCGAGAAACCTTAATGTTTCACTCCTTCGTGTTACCCAATGCATTGGAGAGTTATATCGGGCTCACCCGCCCTTAGTCTATCACAGAACCACCCGTTTTCATAACAATGCCCAAGAACCATAACATAAACGTATCACATAAAACATGCATAAATGAAACATAACATTTCCACATGTCAATCACAATATAACATTTTAGTATATTGAAATAAAGAATCCGTTCAAAAAGAACCCATTTCCAAAACCATTTAAAACATTTAATAAGGAGATTTTTGAATCAAAGTGTCCCATACCACCTTGAATCTTTTAACATTTTAAACCATTAATATCCATATAAATAAATCCTTAAACCCATTTTTAAAACATGGATATTAATAAGAACAAATCATTAAAACATTTAAAGCGATATTTTGGTTAAAGGGTTTTTACCAAAATTAGAGACACTTGAATACAATAATTGAGGAATAACACTTAATCAGAACTTTATAATATCATGAGAATAAATGGATTCATGATATAATATTCCAAAGGATAGTATATACACCATATAAGAGTGAATTGGTGCATAACAACAATGAAGTCTCAATAGAGATGTAAAATGTGATGAAATCCCTTATAAGGAAGGTATCCTTAAATTAAGGACAAATCAATCTCAAAAATTTGTGTGACAAATATAAATACACCCAATATAATTGGATATTAAGTGTAAAACAATAAAAGGTCATTCACACATATTCAACGGATGACATATTCAATGACTACATGTTGAACCCAAAGAAATCGAAATTGGGTTAAAAAGTTCCCTTGACAGCCTAACGGTATCACATCAAATGTGTTGATGAGAGATAAAAAGTGTATCTCATCACTTGGACATAAAATGTACATCAATAAGGATATATGAGAACATATCCCAACATAACAATATGTAAATTAAAAGACCCAACAAAATAATTCTTTTAAAAATGAGGAGGGCGAAAGGTTCCCTTACCGACTTGGGTATCTTTCAAAACATACACCCCATGAAAGAAGGACAATAAAACATTGATGTAAATACTCATAAAATAAATTATATTACAAAATGATTAAAATAATGGGAAGTACATACACCACTCAAAGGAAATTGTGGCAAATGTAGCATAAATCTCACGGGAATAAAAGTGAGATGAAAAATCCTTTATGAAAAATTCGGCAGCCTAACGGCGCCACTCAAAACTTCCAAAATGGATTAATGAGAGGAAATAGGGTCTCTAATCATATGAAGATAATAAGTACAGTATGATTAATATAAAATAACATCCCAATCATAATAAATATGAGCTTAAAATGAATGACATTAAAGAGTGTACTTAAAAAGAAAGAGAGGTGTAGGATCCCTTACCTCGGGTCCGACTTGACTCGATCGTTCTTTAATCTCCTGAATAATAAACTTGAGTTAATTTATACTTCCTTAATAACATTTTTCAAGTTCATTATTCCTTTTATATAACTTATTACCATGTCATAAACATTATGTAATCATTTAAGTTAATAATATTTGTTTTGTCGATATTTGGTTCTTAAGTCGAAAGTGGACTTCTTACAATTACATGTTGTTCGTGTGGCCAAATGTTTATTATATCCATAATTTTATTCATGATGTAGATATCATATATGTCATATATATCCAGTACATGAATGCATTTATAACATTACATAATAATTTATAGGTAAGAAATGAAATGCACCGTTCATGGAGACGGTATGTCGTACGTACGCATGAACGCTACTTTCATTTCTATTTCGTATTTTATAGAATGGAATCATAATGATATAAAGGTATATTATAATTCCAGTATAATATCATATATAATATCATAGTTCCATCATTTATATGTCCCACATATGGTATTTAACGAATCAAATAACTTTGAGGGGCGGTAGTCCGCACTTCCTTAAATGAAGATATCGCCTTTACCCATAATGGAAACCATAAAGGTATGCCCAAAATGAAAAAAAAACAGAAGCTTAAGGAAAAACTAAACATATTATATATCATATATAAAAATAGTGACATCATAATGGCCACCTTTGAAGGTGTTAAATGAGTATTGAACAATCATCATTTCGGGAGGCAGAATTTCGCCATCCACGGAAACCGTATGTTCTTTAGCCATTTGATGTAGTTGTGTGAGAGTGTAGCTCTAATACATCTTACACCAACATCCTAGTATATTGAAGATACTTTTTTTGTTACAAAATAAGTAAATAAAAAGTGTTTAGGGGGTTAGAGATGCAAAACAAAACAAATGAACATGAGAGAATGAATTACCTTTAAAAGTGTAACTCCTTTTGATTTGAGCCTAAAGGCTTACTTTGAAAGGATTATTCCCAAAGGGAATCCTCTAGGATGAGGAGAGGGATGTGGAGAGAGTAAATGTCAGGGTTTGGCCGAGACAAAGGCTTGAGGAGTGTGTGAAATGAGGTAGAGGTGGGGGCCTTTTATAAGAGGAGAGGAGGGGCACTTTTGGAAAGTAAGAAATATTACTTTATTTGAAAATGTGTTTCGGTTTAAAAAGGTCCCACATTGATATAATTCGTGTATAAGGTGATAAGGGTTCTAACTCCACCAATCCAATAAGTTTTGGACATGTGTAGGTCATAAAGTTTACATTATCTTCTCATTTTATTTAAATCGTCAGATAATGATGTCATCGCTGCATCATTATGATGTCATAAATAATTTAATTTATTTAATGTCTAAAAATTATAAAACAATTCCTATGATGTAGTAAATCTTTTTATCTTTCCAATTACTATTTATAATAAAACATCTGACTTGTATAACCCCACTTAAAAATTGTTTTAGTAAAACATATCATGTTTGTGTCATTTTTACTTTTACATTAAATAAAAAGTTATTTATGTCATTTCCCAACCAAAGTGGCTCCATGGGTTCCCCAAGTTTACCCATGGCTTGTCTTGGTCGGCCATCACACTTCCAATGATTTTAGTACATGAGTCAAGTTTATTTCATATTATTAAAACATTATTTTTACCTTAAACTACACTAATTACCTCTAATCGCGATTAATGAAAAAAAGTTACTATTCACCAAAAAATTATTTTCATCCCATTGAACCACATTTTACATACTAATGACAACCATGTATGTCTAATTTTCAAAATTCAAAACACAAAGATGGAAAAATTTCATTTAAACGAAAAAATCAGTTTTTATAAGTACCACTTAGTGGTGTCACTATTCATCAAAAATTGATGTTTTTCAGAAACATCCCAAAAATTCACCCTAAGCTATATTTGATATTCTGAATTTAAAAATGAAGTCTATTTTACAAAATTCAAAACATATAATTCACATTAATTAATTTAATAATTAATTCCCGCTGTCAGAGCAAATAGCGTGTTTTTATAAAACAATAAGTATCAAAAGATTGACACTAGTTTAAGTCTGATTTCAAAGTGAAATTAATTCCAAAGACCACTATTGGATTTAATGGTAAAAATATATTATAATTTCAATTTAAAACCAATTCAAAAGATAATCTAATCATATAAATAAATTAGATTAAAAAGAGTTTTTGAATTATAATACAACATTTTACACTATTCATTAAAAAAATGAACTTTATCGGAAAGATACCAAAAATTTACACAAAGTAAATTCTGATGTCCCAATTCTTAATAAGACTTTTATTCGGTCCAAAAGAATGTTTATGAGTGAACAAAACTATATTTAATGATGGTTCAACATCAAAAGGTGGTAAGTGAACCTTTAGTGAAAACTAGGGCATATACACCTAAAATTGAATTCTTTCCGTATTTTAAGCCTCTATCCTTTATTGGATAAATGTAAAAACATTTAAAAACATATATAATCATATTTTAGTTATTTTTATCCATTCCCTCCATTACAACGGCTACATGTTAACTACAATTTAAAATAATATTATTTTATTATTAGAGTGCAACGTAAGATTCCCAAGAAACTCGTTGTTGTGTGTTGAGTACGCCATTGAGCATAGAGTCCCCTTTAAAGTCATATCAATATTTTATTCACAAGTATGGATAAATATGAAAATTTCATATTCTTTATTTTCCTGGGGTGTTACAAAAGATGCATGAACTTCCCACCAGAAAATCTAAAAATATGCATTTCTGATTTTTTTTGAAAAATTACCACATCATGGACATTGTTCCAAGGAAGGATATAATGGAGGTTTCTAATTAAGATTTCATTGATAATGAGACTCTGATATAATGTTCGAACACCCATAGGACATCCAATGTCAAATATTATTACATAATGGAATGTGGGGGAACCTTGACAATACCTGCATGAATTTAAAAATTCAAGCTACATTACATTGAACCATAAATATATTTACATATCTAGAGAATGTATAAAACTATAATTCCCACACATTGACAGCTCAAAAGACGTTGTCAATATATTGTCTCAGCTTGTCATTTAGGCCTGAAGGGTGATGAAAATGTACCTCAAATATTTTTTTACTATTATTTTTCTCATGTTCTTTGGATGTATAAAGGGGATATGTTTGTAATTAAACATATTTCAAGTATCCTAGGAGATTATCTTTTGATATTGATCAATAAATCCTAAAATATTGATCAAAATCACCATATATTTTTGTCAGTAACAACTTCTTTATTTTCGTCAAGCTGGATGACATGAAATTAATTATTTTTATTGAAAATAACCAACCATCCACCCATGAGGGGATAGTGTCTATGAAAAAGGAGATTCATGTTTCATTAAGGGTGAAAATGGGTTTCATTTAAAAATGCATTTGTGATCTGAATATTCTCATAAAGATGATAATTTCAAGAAGGTCCATAAAAACTCTAATTTTAATACACATTCACTTGATCCATCAAATTAATTCAAGTAATAATATAAATGTTTATGGTGTGGCCTCCGACATTCCAATATCATCATGGTGTAGAGGTAAATTTTGATACAATTTCCCATTTGTTGATGTTTCTTTCATCATTATATTGGATATCCAGAACCCATTTTTATCTCTAGATGGGATCCTTTTTAAATATGGTGTGATTTTTTATTATGGACCTAATGGAGATTCCCTATGAGGATATAAAGTGTTCATAGTTATCTATGAATTTCTCAGAGATTGGAACCCTTGATTGTGGTGTAATGATACATGTCACATTCTTAGTATAAACCATGTGACACATCCGTCACAGTGTCTCATAACCTAGTTTGCATGATTGAGAGAAGCAGGGGTGAATGTTTTAAGTAAACCATGCACCCATTTCCACACAACCTATAAGTACACAGCCATTAACATTACATAATCTTGAGTAAAGTCAAGAATCCACATTGAGGATCATTTTGGGTATAGAGTTTTAGAAAATTAGGCCATACTATTATATAATTGACCCAAACATTACATTTCAGAAGTTACAATTAGTATCCACTTTTTCCACTAAATAAAACCCTTTAAAAAAAGATTTCATTTTCTTGATAAAAATCTTATTGAATTCTTAATTTCTCTTACCCATCCTTATCCCATGTGGAAAAAATTTCAAAAAACTTTTTATGAGAATAAAAATATTAGTAATGAATATAAAATAAGGAATAAAACCATTAGTACATTAATATTTATAACCAATGAAAGCATTTTCAAAAAATCATACTTTTCACACATAAAATATAAACTACTTATCTTACATCAAGTCAATATAAGATTCCAAAAACATATTATAGAAAGCATAAAACATAAATTTAAGTTATGCAATTCATATCATACATAAATTTTAGCTTTTAAATCTATGTAGGGATTATCATTCATGGTTATGTTTGGAATACCCATCACATTATATTCCTTAAATCTCTTAGGAGAAACATTATCATTTACCTCTATCACATTACCCAATTCTTTGGAGAGATATCATAGGTCCACATTCCCTTTATTTATCACAGAACCATATGTAAAATTATAAAGTTACCAAGAAATATAACTTAATAATAACACAAAAACCAAGCATAAACGAAAAAATAACATTTCCACATTGAATTCACATTTCATCTTTATAAGACGCGCACATATCAATGAAAACACATTATTTTGAAAAGAAAATGGTAAACATGAAATTTAAAAATCAATACATAATAGTGACATACAAATGAGGAATTCCATTCCTGGAATATATATTTATATAAAAACATTAAATGTTATTTCTATAATCAATCCCCTATTAAAACACAATTAATACATTTTAAAAGATGATTTTCGAATCAATGAGTCCCACACCACATTGAAACATTTGAATGAAATTTATACCAAAAAACATTCATCTTTATATAAATATGTCTTTATAATCATTATCAAAACTTGTATAGGAAGTATAAGTATTTAAAAGATTAGATATTTAAAACATTTAAAATGATGTTTTAGTTAAAGAGTACATTACAATTTTAAACTTTTAAATTTTACGCCACATAAAAGTAAAACATTTTACATGATATGAAATATCTTGAGTAAGTATTTAATATGGATAATTAATGAAATATGGTATGTTTGTACACATTATAATTAAATAAATTTACATATCATTAAGAAATGTCTCAATAAAAGTAGACGGTGATAAAGTCCCACATGAAGACTATGTCATTAGATTAAGGATTAATCAATGACGTAAGTATATGTGAAAAATATAAATACACAAAATATATATGTGGATATTCAGTCTAAAAAATATTATTTCATTTACCAATATTCATGGAAGGAAAGACCAATGACATGGATGTCTAACTCAATGAATGAAAATTCATTTATGATTTCCCTTACATTGAGACTGATTTGCCTCATTCATTCATTAATTTCCTAATTAATAAACATGGGTTAATTTAAAATTTCTTCAAAACCTTTATAATTTTTATTATTCATTTTATATCACTTATTACCATGTTATATCAATTAGTTCATTATTTTAGTTCATATCGAACGTTTTGTCAATGTTTGATACTTGAGTCAAAAGTGAACTTGTTTTGATTAAAATTGTCCATGTGGTAATAATTAAATCATATATAAACGGTTATTCATGATATAAATATCATATTTTATATATATTAAATATGTATTTATAATATTCCATTAAATTTTGATATAATAAATGAAATTCACCATTCATGGATAAAGTACGTCATACGTACGCATAAACGCTAATTTCATTTCATTGTAATATTGAAGGAATGAAAAATAATTGATAAATATTTATATTATAATTCACGTATAATATAATTGTTATATATATTAAATATTTTCATCAAAACCATATTTTATATGTTCAATATATATATTTAACGAGTCGTATCACTTTGAGGGGGAGGTTTCCCACACTTCCTCAAATTAATTTATCATATTCACAATTTATTGAAATAATAATGTAATACTGTAAATAAAAATTACAGAGGAATAGATACTATATAAATATAATATATATAATAAATAAATATAGTTTTATTATATTTTACACCATGAGATGTGGTAGGAGAATATTGAACAATCATTGTTTCTTGACGTTGTAATTCACAGTACATAGAAACATTATGTTCGTATCCATTATATGGAGGTGTGTGTAAATATGTTTTGAATAATTTTCATAAATAATAATTTTATATTTAGGATACTTTAGTTTTATTGTGATCATAGATTATGAAAAGCAAAGGATGTTAATAAGGAAAATAAAGGAAAGGAAGTTGAAAGAAGATGCTACCTCTAATTTGGTAACTCCATTTTATTTGAGGCAAAATCATTTCTTAAATTGACTTATGTCGAAGGTAAGTATTATATTAGTAAGGGAGGAATGTTGGAATATTTCTTCATTAGAATCCGGACGAGAAAAGGGGATTTATAGGTGTGAGTATTTGGGTAGGGTTGGTGGCCGTTTATAAGAGGGAGGAGGGGCGTGTTTGGAATGTTTAGAAATATTATTTTATTATACGTTGATATTCAAATTAAAATACCCCCAAATTGAATTATTTATAATATAATATTATTATGGGTAGAAATACTATCATAAAATAGGTTTAAGTAATTTTTAGGTCAAATATTTAACCTCATTTATTGGATTTAACCCTTATTTAAATAAAATAACTCCTTCCATGTGATCTTTTTGTTCTACATTGTATGGTCAATATAGCTACTATAAACTTTCAAGAGAACCTAAAGTTGATAATTACTGAATTTTATAACTTTTTATGAGTTATTTTTCTGACTCGTGGATATTTATGACTATTATATCATTTAATAAAATATTATTTGTTTTAAGAACTCATTTATGTCAATTTTGACACTATTGTGTAATTGATTTTTTAAAGCTATAACAACTTCATTGACTAAAAAAACTATATTAACACAAAGATAAAATCACATAATATTCCTAAAAATTATTTTATGGCATCATAATTTTCTAATTATAATTATTCTAATATTCACAATATCATTTATTTGAATCTTTCATTAATAACGTAATCACTACATCATCATTGTGTCATAAATAAATTTATTTATGTAATGGATAAAATAATAAATAAAATACCATGATGTTGGAAATATTTTCATATTTTTAATTAATATTTATAGTAAAAGATATTAGTTATATAACCCCACCATAAATTTGTTTTCTAAAAAACATACATCTTTATTTTACATTTTCCTTTGATTTAAACTAATTATTATAACAAGTGATTGTCACACCCATGTGGATCAATAAGGATCCCAAAATCGTCCAAATAATTCCCAATGTAATACATATCTAATCTAATATTATTAGGACACATGACAAGTTATTTTTAAATTTTTATAATATTATTTTACCCCTATTTACCTGATTTAATATTTAACCATGGTAAATAAAAATAATTACTGATGTTACGATCCATAATGTCAAAAAATAAAAGGTCCTTACTTACATAATTTAGAACATATGATTCAAAATATTGAATCTATTTTTACTAATTCAAATCATATAAGTTGTTGTAAAAAATTTAAATTCATTCTTGTTGTCAAAATGATAAAATGGGTTTTCAAAAAGTAATAATCATCAAAAGACTATCGTGCGTTTATTTCTAATTTCAACGTGAAATTACATCCAATGACTAAAATTTTATTAAATTGTTAACATATAATTAAATTACACTTTAAAACCAAATAAAATAATAATATAATTATATAACTAAATTATAAGAAAAGGTAGTTTTCAATTGAAATGTAGTATTTTTCAATATTCATTAAAATGTTAATTTCATCAGAAAAATACCAAAGTTTCAACCAAGGTAAATATTGATGTCCATATTCCAAATAAAATGTTTATTATGTCATAAAAAATATAATATTGTCAAAAAAAAGATTTAAAAATTGTTCTCTATTAAAAGGCGGTAAAAATGAATTTTTTTGTAAAATACTTCTTTTATCCGAAAAATTGAATTTCTTTTTTTATCATATCTATAAAACATATAAGATGATTTTAATACATTATATTTAATAAATAAAATATATTTTTTATTAATTAAAAAATATTTAAATATTGATATGATTTGATAAACAAAATTATTCTCCTTCAAAAATGTTTTCATAAAAACATGCCTTTTATATTCCATTGGTATTTTTTTCTATTTGTAACAAATTTAGAAAACAATGAATCATTTTTTAAACATGGTTAAACCATATATTCATAATTCAGTTCATACTATTAATTGTTTCCATTCCAATGGATAGGTTATAAAGGTAACATTTAAATAATAATATTTAGTTGTTCATTTGTGCTCGATATATCTTATCGTGTATGGTATTTAACAAAGTGTTTCTTTCCTAAAACGTAGGATATTAAATCCTCCCCCATTTAATAAACTAAATCCTCAAAATTTGAATTTGGGTTTGGTATCTAGGGTATGAATTTGCAAAATAACATTATTCCAAACCCACATCAAAAAAAGGGTTAATAAAACAATTACATTAAAAGATAGAAAATGAAGTAAAAGTTCACCTGAGATAATATGTAATAAGGTTATGTATAAGAAAACATGGATATGGAAGAAAAAATATGTTTCACATTATAATATATAGTGATAGAAAATATAATCAAGTGAAATTTAATAACCATAAAATCACACACTTTTGAATGGTTAAACCTTCCTTGATTTCATAGTATAAAATGTAAATAGAAAATATTTATTATTTAAGATCCATTTCATACAGGTGAGGAATTATTTTAGTACATATAATAACAAAATAAGTAAATATACTTACTTTACATGTATAATTTCATCAATTAATCGAATTACACAACAAAATCATATTTTTCCCAAATCGATGAGTATTTAAGGTGACGTGATCACTCATGAAGAACTAGAATCCTCTTCTCGAGAATCACATAATCCAATAATATGAACCATATATTTCCCTTAAATTTATAAATTAACCAAAACCAAATTGTTAGTAAAATATCAGATAATCCAATAAAAAGAATAATCCTTTATTAGAAGAATCACTACTTTTAATCTCAAAAATTCAATAGTAATACCCAAGACATACATAGAGCATTAAAAATACAAATTTCATTAAAATTACTAAAAAATAAAGAATAAGATTGACACCCAAATTTTATAAGGATTTCATCACATATTCTTTCACAATAAATCATAACATTTATCTCCAAAAAAACATAGAATACTCTTACAAAATATTCTTAAAAGTAATTAATGTAATAATATATTCTCAATGATAGGTTGACCATTTTAATAAATAACCCAAATCACCATATGTCCCAAATAAATACATAGATTCATCTAAAATAAAATTCAAACATTTATCCTAAAAGGAAATCCCATAGTAATCTATTTTCATAGGCCTATAGTATTCTTAAAATAGTGAACGTCTCCCAAATTAACATTTATCAATTAATCACCAAATCATTTTCCTATACTAAGGATATCCATTGGGTAAAACATTTTTCCAAAAATAAACATATTCATAATCAATAAAATCATTTATATTAAAAATAATAAGCCATACTAACATGGGACTTCACTTCGTCCAATGTTAAGTGATAAATCCCAGTCACACTTCGGTTGTGGGTTCGATTCCCATAGCTTTTTCTGTGAAGACCCAGACCCCCCTTGGTCCCTTCCTTTGCCAAAAATCCGGTTTCCTTGCGGGGTACCGATCGGTGAGACCGATCAGTGAGACCGATCGGGGAGACCGATCGGTGAGACCGATCGGTGAGACCGATCGGGGAGACCGATCGGTGAGACCGATCGGTGAGACCGATCGGTGAGACCGATCGGCGAGACCGACCGGCGAGACCGACCGGTGAGACCGACCGGTGAGACCGATCGGTGACACCGATCGGTGACACCGATCGGTGACACCGATCGGTGAGACCGATCGGCGAGACCGATCGGTGAGACCGATCGGTGGGACCGATCGGTGAGACCGATCGGTGACACCGATCGGTGAGACCGATCGGTGACACCGATCGGTGAGACCGATCGGCGAGACCGATCGGGGGGACCGATCGGCGAGACCGATCGGTGGGACCGATCGGTGAGACCGATCGGTGACACCGATCGGCGAGACC
Source organism: Viscum album (assembly GCA_963277665.1). Taxonomy (NCBI): domain Eukaryota; kingdom Viridiplantae; phylum Streptophyta; class Magnoliopsida; order Santalales; family Viscaceae; genus Viscum; species Viscum album. The sequence continues at coordinate 1,274,657,572 of OY728141.1, read as the reverse complement.
GATCGGTGACACCGATCGGTGAGACCGGCCCTGCCAAGTTGTTCCAGTAATGTTCCTTTTTCGCAAATAGGGTTTTAAACCCTATTCTCCCTTGCTAAAAAATATCTTGGAAATCCGAAACGCGCGCAAAGGTCTTAATTAAATGCTTCATTAATTCATGGGTCAGTTAAAACCACCCAGCATCATTAATGATGAGTCAAGCCACGTGGTCAACCCACGACTCCCTCGTCTTCCGTGGTTTTGTGTTTTCATCTCAACCGTCCCCAGCCCTTATAATTAAGGGTTAGGCCGTGGTTTTCCCCCTTCTTCGATCGTGGCCCTTCTGGTGCATCGGGACCGCCGCGTCGTTATCCGTAAAGTTCCGCGCCCCCGGCCTAAACGTCGATCATCCATCAACAAGTAGGGAATTTCTCTCGTCTCTCACCTTTGTGTATCATGCGGTGTGGGCGTTACTTTTGTTCCTATGGAATTGGTTGAACCAAACCCTAATGAAGATACTAAACGAAGTTCTAAAGAAAGAAGGGGAAGGGGTTGTGATCGTTGTTTATGCTTTATCTTGTGATCATCCCTTTTGTTGTACTGGTCTATGTTTTCCTGAAAATTGAGGCCGTTGGTGGTCGTGTGTGTACACTTGAATCCCCTCGTGATGTTTTAAATGGGTTGCTGAAATTGTGAACTCCTGCTGTGAAATTGGTTAATCACGTATACCCAGCTGAATAATTGAAAGCACCAGGATCAACCCTTCTGTGATAACTAACGGATAGAACACATGGAATTTTGAAATCATGGAGTGTGTTAAGTCGTTTAAATCTGAAAATCCCTGACTTGTGTTGGTAGTGGTTGTTGGTTGTTTTCCCTTCGGGCCGTTTGCTGGAAATGTGGGAGGGGATGGGATTCCCCGTTCTTTTTATACTCTCGGTGACTGTGTGAATTTGGGGGATGGGATCTCCTGTTGGCATGGTTTCAGTGGTTGTGAGTTTTTATCACAAATTGGGGAGAGATCCTCTGTTGGCAGAACCGGGTGTGAGTGTTTTGGTTGATCTATGCTTGACGTTTTCCTTGGTTATGCTTATGGTAGTTGCCCAGTAGTGCATAAAATTAATTGAACAATTGACCGAACGTGAAACAAGAATGGGACAGATGGTTTGTGGGCAAGGGTCGTGAATTTTGACTCGGACGTTGTGGTGTCGTGTCCTGTAGGTTGGCTAGGAAAACCTAAGTTTTGGGTGAGTGTTTGTTACCTATATCTATACTTGTAGCTTTGTGTTTCTTATTCGCGCCCCACCCAAGTTGAGCACTTAGTGCCGAACACCCCCATTTATGGGGGAAGGGTGTTTTTCCCAACACTATCCTTAGTGGCTGGTTATTAGCTCCTTTTCTGCTCCCTTTCCCGGATAGCCCAAGTACCTTCGGGCAGGCTGTGATGGCCTGAAGTCCATTATTAGCCCAAGAATCATCGGGCAGGGTGTTGTGGTGGTTGGCCAGGCGCGTGCGGCAGGTGGTTTCCCAAGTGTCTTCGGGATGAGGCCCAGGTGTTTTCGGGCGTGGCAGTGGATCCTTTAGCCCAGGTGTCTTCGGGCGTAGCGGTGGTTGTTCTGGCCTAGGTGTTTGCAGGCATGGTTACTTGTGACAGTTGGGGCCCAGGTGTGTGCGGGCGGGATTTGGCAGTGGGACTGCGTGTGGTTGTGGCCCAGGTGTGTGTGGGCGGGTTTTGGCAGTGGGACTGCGGTGAGAATGGCGGGATTGGTCTGATGCGTAGGATGTCTCAATAACCAGTGGGAAAGTGGCGCGGGGTACCCAAACATCGATGTGCTCTTATTATATATATTACTTGACTTGCGTTATTTGGGGAGTGAGCCTTGGTGAGGCCTGGGATGGATAGTTTGCCTTGTTAGCTGTTTGGTTCACTTTTTCCTCACGGGACTTTAGTATGTCTCCCCCACTTGTGCACGAGAGTCTTGGTTTTCCCTACTGAGTGTACTTGTATGCTCACCCTACGTTTACTTTCAGGTTTCCAGGAGGACTACCAGGGCTGCGCGGGACCCTATTAGTCAGACAGTTGGGGTTGTCGCTGTTGTCGTACCTCTGCTTTCTTTTGGTATTGTACTTGAGAGCTTCTTTTTCTTTTGTACTTGTACCTTGTTGTAAACTGTTTTAACATGCATGTGGGAATGGTTTACTTTTGGCTTTACTTTTCTTTCTATCTTGGTGTTGTTGGGTTTTCTCCTCCTTATCTTTCGATCCTATAAAATAAAAAGGGTAATGCCTTCCATTTGCGAGAACTTCCTATACCCTTGGTGCTAGTCGCCACTCCGGGACCTATTGAAGGCGGGTTTCGGGGGTCATTATCTCTCCTTCAACTCAAAGAAGGAAGGGCCTGGCAATCTGCTGACCCTTCCCTCCTTTTGGTGAAGGCGGGTCGTGACAGAATGGTATCAGAGGCGAGGTTGAGAGATAGGACGGAGTCTGGAGTTAGGCACAGTAAGGATTTCATGGGACGGTAAGGCAACAGCGTTGGGTGACCTTGGTGCGTGAAATAGGCCAGGGAGGACCGGCTAGGACACGGGATTTTAGGGCCCCCCGTGATCCGATGCAAGGACTCTGGACCTACCGAACGTCCAAGTGAAGCCACACTGATTGCAGGGTAGAGACCCTAGGGAAGGTACATGCATCATAAATGACTTGTGTTCTTGTGTTTCTGGGATGTCTTGGGAAATTAAGAATAAATTAAATCTTAATAAGTTTTGAGAACGGTTTTCTTTGCACTACTGGGCTTAGGCATTCCTTGTTTACCTTGCAGCTATGGCACCTGGAAGGCGACCACGTGTGGTACAGGCGATCGAGACTCCTGAGACTACCTTGGCCAATCAGCAGAGAGCTGATCGGGAGGAAGAGGACGACCGGTGGCAGAAGACTCTTCGAGCCTTTCAGCGACAGGCCCTCGAGAAATATGAGGGCAGCACCTCCGACATGAAGACGGAAGGCTGGCTGGAGGAGCTAGTCATAGCCTTCGGCCTGATTCGGGCCCCGACTGAGTACTGGGTTCCTCTGGCTGTTAGCCAGATGCGAGGAGCGTCACGTCAGTGGTGGATGCTTCACCTGGGGAGTAGGAAAGAGTCTGAGGTTGCTTGGGCGGAATTCGAGAAGGAGTTCCGGGCGGAGTTTCTCTCCTCGACAATGAAGGCGGAAAAGAGGCAGGAGCTACTCTCCCTCCAGCAGGGGAGCATGTCCGTGAGGGAACTTGGAATCAAGTTCAAGGACCTCCTGCGTTTTGCTCCAGACCTCTTTCCCGATGAGGAGTCTCGGGCAAGACGTTTGGAGGAGGCGCTCCGACCCTCCCTCCAGTATGCTGTTACTCCCTTTACCCTTCCGACATACTTAGAGGTTCAGAAGAAGGCCGAAGTGGTGGAAAGGATACACACTCTAGGCGGACTGTCACGAGAAGGGATCCAGCTGGGACCATCGAAGGGGAAGGCCGTCAGCACCAGGCCCCCAGCATCGGGACCCTCCAGGTTCCGACCCGCAGGGAGCAGGCCGCAGCAGTTTCAGTTTCGATCCCCTGGCCCACGTTCTTTTCCTCCAGGCTCGGGACCACGGTGCTTCATCTGCGGGAGCCCTAGACATCTTCGGAGTCAGTGCCCCGATCGGGTGCAGTACAGCGGTGGCAGTCATCCCCAGCATCCACCACAGCAGCAGTTCCCAGCCAGACCCTTCCAGCAGCAGCAGGGACAGCGAGCTCCCGCTCCTCCGCAGACAGACATAGGAGGGGAAGGCCGACCTCAGGGCGCTCCCCAGGGACCTCGACCAGGGCGTGGTCGGGGAGGTGGCCGACAGCCGAGGGGTAGGGGAGCTGGGCGTGGACAGTTACACGCCGCAGAAGCAACAATTCCAGCAGGGCCAGAGGTTGTTCGAGGTACGATCAGTGTGTTTAGCACTCTTGCTTATGCTTTGTTCGATACCGGAGCTTCGCACTCCTTTGTTGCACCCAGTCTAGCCCGCGCCTTGGGTCTAGATGCCGAGAGACTTCCAGTGCCCCTGGTGTTGAGCACACCAGTTGGAGGTCAGACAGACTTGCTGTTCGTTTGTCGGGGATGTAGACTGATGTTGGGGCCACATCAGTCGGTTAAGGATCTCCTTCTGCTACAGATTCGGCCGTACGATGTCATCCTAGGCATCGACTGGCTATTTTCTGTGTGCGCCGTCATCGACTGTTTTCAAAGGAGGGTGGTGTTCTCCGGTTTGGACGGCCAGTGTGTTACTTTCACCGGCGAGCGGAGCTGTCCGAAGGGAAACAGGAGGGAGGAACCTCTCCTCTCCTTGTTGACCGAACTGACGATAGAATCAACAGATGCGGAAATGGTGGAAGTACCAGAGATCGTTCGTGAATTTATGGACGTCTTTCCTGAGGAGGTGACGACTCTACCCCCTCGACGTGATATCGAGTTCGGGATAGACCTGCAGCCCGGCTCTCGACCAATCTCGATGGCTCCTTACCGGATGGCACCTTCGGAGCTACGGGAGTTGCGGATACAGATTGACGATCTGATGAAGAGGGGTTATGTTCGTCCAAGTGCATCACCGTGGGGTGCCCCAGTCTTGTTTGCGAAGAAGGCAGATGGTGGCCTCAGGTTATGCATAGATTACAGGAGGCTGAATCAGGTAACAATCAAGAACCGCTACCCTCTTCCGAGGATAGATGATCTTTTCGACCAGCTGAAGGGGGCAGGATGGTTCTCGAAGATCGACCTGCGATCCGGGTACCACCAGCTGAGGGTGAAGGATAGTGACGTCCCGAAGACGGCATTCAGGTGCAGGTATGGGCACTTCGAGTTCGTGGTCATGCCCTTTGGTGTTACGAACGCCCCGGCCGTGTTCATGGGGCTTATGAACTCCATCTTTCGGGAGTACCTGGATCGGTTTGTGGTGGTGTTCATCGACGATATCCTGATCTATTCAAAGTCAGAAGAGGACCATGCAGAGCACCTGAGGACAGTTTTGGAGGTCCTACGACAGCACCAGCTCTATGGGAAGTTGTCAAAGTGCAAGTTCTGGGCGCGAGAGGTGCACTTCCTTGGACATGTAGTGTCTGAGCAGGGAGTAGCAGTCGACCCATCAAAGGTTGAGGCAAATGTTTCTTGGGCAGCACCCAAGAATGTGGCGGAAGTTCGGAGTTTCCTTGGACTGGCAGGCTACTATCGGAGATTCGTGCCCAACTTCTCCCGGGTAGCAGCCCCTTTGACGGCTTTGACCAAGAAGGACAAAGTTTTCATGTGGAGCGAGCAATGTGAGTCGTCCTTCAGCTACCTAAAAGAAAAAACTGGTTAGTGCCCCAGTGTTGAGGTTGCCAGAAGAAGGGATGGCCTATGAGGTATTCTGTGATGCTTCAGGACAGGGCCTGGGGTGCGTATTGATGCAGCGACAAGGGGTGATCTCTTACGGGTCCAGGCAGCTACGCCCCCATGAGCGGAACTATGCCACCCATGACCTGGAGCTTGCAGCGGTGGTGTTCGCATTAAAGCTGTGGCGACATTACCTCTTTGGGGAGCGCTTTGTGGTCTTCACCGACCACAAGAGCTTGCGCTATATCTTCTCCCAGCGTGACTTGAACTTGCGACAGCGGAGGTGGGTCGAGTTTCTCCAGGACTACGACTTTGAGATCTCATACACTGAAGGTAAGGGAAACGTTGTGGCTGATGCCCTGAGCAGGAAGCCGCATCAGGAGGTGGTTCGGGAATCTGCTGATGCTTGGAAGGCAATGGGGGAGTTGGCTGCCTTGCACTTGGATGCAAGGGTGGAAGGTACTAGAGGTTGTTTGTTTCAGATGACGGTACAGTCCTCCTTGTTGCAGCAAGTGGAAGAGTCTCAGTGGGGAGATCCTGAGGTAGAAGTGTTGCGGGATCGTGTCGATCAGGGGAACGCCCCGGAAGGATGGTCGGAGGACAGCCGACATCGGATGCTCTTTCATCGGAGGTTGTTTGTTCCAGAGGTGATGCGTGATGAAGTCCTTCATGAGTTCCATAGCTCAGCCTTGGCGGTACATCCGGGTGTTTCGAAAATGTACCAAGGCCTGAGGGGACAGTTTTGGTGGCCCGGGGTGAAACGGGCAGTGGCAGAGTTCGTGGCTAAATGCCTGGTGTGTCAGCAGGTGAAGGCTGAACACCGTGTTCCTGGTGGTCTGTTGCATCCTCTAGATGTTCCCGAGTGGAAGTGGGACGGCGTCTCAATGGACTTCGTCACGGGACTACCCAGAGCTCAGGGCGGGCATGATGCTATCTGGGTAGTGGTGGATCGATTGACAAAATCTGCTCACTTCTTGGCTATCAAGGAGTCGGGACCCGTGAGTACCTTAGCACAGAGGTACGTGGATGAGGTGGTGCGTTTGCATGGAGTTCCGAAAACGATCGTCTCGGATCGGGACACTCGATTCACCTCCCGAGTCTGGAAGGGGTTACAGCATGCTTTTGGCACCCAACTACGCCTTAGCACTGCTTTTCACCCTCAGACTGATGGGCAGACAGAGCGGACTATCCAGACTTTGGAAGACATGTTGCGAGCATGTGTTCTGGATTTCGGAGGATCATGGGTACGACACTTGCCTTTAATAGAGTTTGCCTACAACAACAGTTTTCACTCTACTATCGGCATGGCTCCTTTTGAGGCCTTGTATGGAAGACCATGTCGTTCACCCTTATGCTGGGCAGAGGTTGGTGAGACTGGTACTCTTGGACCAGAAGTAGTGCAGAGCACCACGGAGAAAGTCCAGCTAGTGCGGGAGAGGATGAAAGCAGCTCAGGATCGGCAGAAATCTTATGCTGATCGTCGGAGGAGGCCCCTGAGGTTCGAGGTGGGAGATCATGTGTTTTTGAAGGTTTCCCCTCGACGGGGGCAGCGGAGGTTCGGAAAGGGGAGTAAGCTCTCCCCTAGGTTCATCGGACCTTTCGAGGTGCTGAGGCGAGTTGGCGAGGTGGCATATCAGCTGGCCCTACCACCTCAGTTGGAGAGGGTCCATGACGTCTTCCATGTCTCCCAGCATCGTCAGTACTTACATGATGACTCTCATGTCATCAACTGGGGAGAGCTAGACGTAGGAGGAGACGCGACCTTCGAGGAACGGCCAGTCAGAATCGAGGATCGCAAGGAGAAAGTGCTCCGTGGACGAACCGTCGGCCTGGTTCGTGTGTTGTGGAGACATGGCGGCCTCGAAGAGAGTACGTGGGAGAGGGAAGCACAGATACGTGCCCAATACCCCGAGTTGTCCTGAGCTTTAAACCTTTGGTGCCTGTTGTGACAGAACGTTTGACCTTTTTGGCTATGAAATGTGCTAGGTTCCTTTCCTCTGTTATGTGTGGGAAGCCCCGGCTGAAGGGAAGGGGGAACCCGACCCCTAATCAGGACGCATTAAGGTGGATGCGATTAAACCCGTGCGGGCGAGTCAGTGCCGCCCAAAGCGGATAATATCTTGACATGGGGGAGGGGGACTCCCCAAACCCACATGACCGGGCGGTTTGGCGTGATATGATGCTTGGTTCTTGACAGGGTGTATTTTCAATTAGCGGGGGTCCACTCCTAAGAGGTATCTTCGAAGATGGTTGTTCGGATCCTCTCTTTCCTTCTAGTTTGTTTTGATTCTCGGGGACGAGAATCGTTTAAGAGGTATCTGATGTGAAGACCCAGACCCCCCTTGGTCCCTTCCTTTGCCAAAAATCCGGTTTCCTTGCGGGGTACCGATCGGTGAGACCGATCGGCGAGACCGATCGGCGAGACCGATCGGTGAGACCGATCGGGGAGACCGATCGGTGAGACCGATCGGTGAGACCGATCGGGGAGACCGATCGGTGAGACCGATCGGTGAGACCGATCGGTGAGACCGATCGGCGAGACCGACCGGCGAGACCGACCGGTGAGACCGACCGGTGAGACCGATCGGTGACACCGATCGGTGAGACCGATCGGTGAGACCGATCGGCGAGACCGATCGGTGAGACCGATCGGTGAGACCGATCGGTGGGACCGATCGGTGAGACCGATCGGTGACACCGATCGGTGAGACCGGCCCTGCCAAGTTGTTCCAGTAATGTTCCTTTTTCGCAAATAGGGTTTTAAACCCTATTCTCCCTTGCTAAAAAATATCTTGGAAATCCGAAACGCGCGCAAAGGTCTTAATTAAATGCTTCATTAATTCATGGGTCAGTTAAAACCACCCAGCATCATTAATGATGAGTCAAGCCACGTGGTCAACCCACGACTCCCTCGTCTTCCGTGGTTTTGTGTTTTCATCTCAACCGTCCCCAGCCCTTATAATTAAGGGTTAGGCCGTGGTTTTCCCCCTTCTTCGATCGTGGCCCTTCTGGTGCATCGGGACCGCCGCGTCGTTATCCGTAAAGTTCCGCGCCCCCGGCCTAAACGTCGATCATCCATCAACAAGTCGGGAATTTCTCTCGTCTCTCACCTTTGTGTATCATGCGGGGTGGGCGTTACTTTTGTTCCTATGGAATTGGTTGAACCAAACCCTAATGAAGATACTAAACGAAGTTCTAAAGAAAGAAGGGGAAGGGGTTGTGATCGTTGTTTATGCTTTATCTTGTGATCATCCCTTTTGTTGTACTGGTCTATGTTTTCCTGAAAATTGAGGCCGTTGGTGGTCGTGTGTGTACACTTGAATCCCCTCGTGATGTTTTAAATGGGTTGCTGAAATTGTGAACTCCTGCTGTGAAATTGGTTAATCACGTATACCCAGCTGAATAATTGAAAGCACCAGGATCAACCCTTCTGTGATAACTAACGGATAGAACACATGGAATTTTGAAATCATGGAGTGTGTTAAGTCGTTTAAATCTGAAAATCCCTGACTTGTGTTGGTAGTGGTTGTTGGTTGTTTTCCCTTCGGGCCGTTTGCTGGAAATGTGGGAGGGGATGGGATTCCCCGTTCTTTTTATACTCTCGGTGACTGTGTGAATTTGGGGGATGGGATCTCCTGTTGGCATGGTTTCAGTGGTTGTGAGTTTTTATCACAAATTGGGGAGAGATCCTCTGTTGGCAGAACCGGGTGTGAGTGTTTTGGTTGATCTATGCTTGACGTTTTCCTTGGTTATGCTTATGGTAGTTGCCCAGTAGTGCATAAAATTAATTGAACAATTGACCGAACGTGAAACAAGAATGGGACAGATGGTTTGTGGGCAAGGGTCGTGAATTTTGACTCGGACGTTGTGGTGTCGTGTCCTGTAGGTTGGCTAGGAAAACCTAAGTTTTGGGTGAGTGTTTGTTACCTATATCTATACTTGTAGCTTTGTGTTTCTTATTCGCGCCCCACCCAAGTTGAGCACTTAGTGCCGAACACCCCCATTTATGGGGGAAGGGTGTTTTTCCCAACACTATCCTTAGTGGCTGGTTATTAGCTCCTTTTCTGCTCCCTTTCCCGGATAGCCCAAGTACCTTCGGGCAGGCTGTGATGGCCTGAAGTCCATTATTAGCCCAAGAATCATCGGGCAGGGTGTTGTGGTGGTTGGCCAGGCGCGTGCGGCAGGTGGTTTCCCAAGTGTCTTTGGGATGAGGCCCAGCTGTTTTCGGGCGTGGCAGTGGATCCTTTAGCCCAGGTGTCTTCGGGCGTAGCGGTGGTTGTTCTGGCCTAGGTGTTTGCAGGCATGGTTACTTGTGACAGTTGAGGCCCAGGTGTGTGCGGGCGGGATTTGGCAGTGGGACTGCGTGTGGTTGTGGCCCAGGTGTGTGTGGGCGGGTTTTGGCAGTGGGACTGCGGTGAGAATGGCGGGATTGGTCCGATGCGTAGGATGTCTCAATAACCAGTGGGAAAGTGGCGCGGGGTACCCAAACATCGATGTGCTCTTATTATATATATTACTTGACTTGCGTTATTTGGGGAGTGAGCCTTGGTGAGGCCTGGGATGGATAGTTTGCCTTGTTAGCTGTTTGGTTCACTTTTTCCTCACGGGACTTTAGTATGTCTCCCCCACTTGTGCACGAGAGTCTTGGTTTTCCCTACTGAGTGTACTTGTATGCTCACCCTACGTTTACTTTCAGGTTTCCAGGAGGACTACCAGGGCTGCGCGGGACCCTATTAGTCGGACAGTTGGGGTTGTCGCTGTTGTCGTACCTCTGCTTTCTTTTGGTATTGTACTTGAGAGCTTCTTTTTCTTTTGTACTTGTACCTTGTTGTAAACTGTTTTAACATGCATGTGGGAATGGTTTACTTTTGGCTTTACTTTTCTTTCTATCTTGGTGTTGTTGGGTTTTCTCCTCCTTATCTTTCGATCCTATAAAATAAAAAGGGTAATGCCTTCCATTTGCGAGAACTTCCTATACCCTTGGTGCTAGTCGCCACTCCGGGACCTATTGAAGGCGGGTTTCGGGGGTCATTATCTCTCCTTCAACTCAAAGAAGGAAGGGCCTGGCAATCTGCTGACCCTTCCCTCCTTTTGGTGAAGGCGGGTCGTGACATTTTCTGACGTGACGGGTTGTCACACGGTCTACATGTTGTCCTTTTTTAAAAACCAAATAATTTTATAAAATTTCACAAAATTATATAAAATCCTCCAAAATAATAATAACATATTTTAACCTAAATGGTTTTATCATACCTCACATTTTTCATCCCAAAAATTAATAAGCAATAATTTTCTCAAAGGTGAATGTATCCAAAAAGACCATTATTCACCATAATATTTCAGATCATAAATCCCTATAAGGGGTTTATAAGACATTGATCTTATGATCTAGCTTAAAATTATAAACCCATGATGATATCCCTAAGTCTTAAGAAAACATCCTAATGTCCAAGATGTATAAACCGTCCTTTGATACCAACTATACAGCATCAACCTTGTGCTTTACATAATCTTGAGTTAATTAAAGAATTCACATTGGGGATATTTTAAGGTGTATTATATTATATAATTAGTCTATAATTATTACACAACAGACCTCAACATTACTTGTCGACAGTTACTCTCATTATCCACTTTTTCCACCAACGGAAACCCTTAAAAACCCAGATTTCTTTTTCTTGATAAAAATTTTCCTGACATATCCCTTTCTCTAACCCATCCTTATAGCCCATGGAAAAAATTTAGAAAACATGGGATGAGCTTGAAAAACTCAGTTTTGAATTTAAAATAAGGAATAAAACTGTTAGTCTGTGAATATTTGAAACCCATGAAAACATTTTCATAAAATCATAAACTTCTTAGATTACATCATGTAATCATAATATTCCTACAAAACATCATATAAGTCATAAAACATAAATGTGACACATGGAATCCATATCATACTAACATTGTATATTTTTTATCTACATAGTGTGTAACATTCATAGTTATGTTTCGAATACCCCTCACAGCATATTCCATAAATATCTTAGGAGAAACGATATTGTTTACCAGCCTCTATTACCCAATGCATTAGAGAGCTATCATGATCCCACCTGCACATACTGTATCACAAAACTACCCATATACATATGAAATTCCAGAGAATCATTACATAATTATAACACATAAACCAATAATAAAAAAAACATTTCCACTTTGAAATTACATTTCATCTTTACAGGTCATGCACTCATAAATGAATACACCTTATTTTAAAATATAATGGTAAAATGGTAATGTAAATGAAAATATATAATAAAATCATAAAATAATGAAATTCCATTCATGAAAAATATATATAAAAATAAAATTTATCAAAATAATAAATACTTTTTTAAAACACTATTAAAACATTTTAAAAGTATATGTTTGAATCAAAGTGTCTCATACCAGGTTGAATCTTTAGTAATGATTTTACACATTAAAACATTCATTTTCATATAAATAATTCCTAAAATAATTGGGAAAACATTTATATGACAGAGAAGGATTTATAATATTAAATCTTTAAAACATTTAAAATATTGTTTTAGATAAAGTGTATTTTAAAATTTTTGACATTTAAATTATTCAGCACATGAAAAAAGAAAATTTTAAAAGATATTAAATTTTATAAGTAATGATATAGTATGGATAATAAATGTAAAAGGGTATGTATATACACTAAATAATGAAATAAATGTTCATATTATCAATAAATGTCTCAATGAAAGAAGATTCAGACGAAGTCCCATACAAATATCATATCGTTATATTAAGGGTAATTAAATGAAATAGATGTGCATGAAAAATATAAACACACCAAATATTAGTGGATATTCAGTATATAAAAAACATGGTTCATTCATATATATTATTTGAAAAAATAATGAATGACATGGCTGTCTAACCCAATGAATGGAAATTGAGTTATGATTTCCCTTAAGTTGAGTCTGACTTGTCTCATTCATTCTTTAATTTCCTAAATAATAAACATTTGTTGATATATAATTTCTTCATAACCCTTTTAAATTTTATTATTCATTTTATATCACTTATTATCATTTAATAACAACTATTTAATTATTTGATTTCATAACGGATGTTTTGTCGATGTTTGGTACTAGTGTCAAAAATAAACTTGTTTTGGTTAAAATTTCTGATGTGTTCATAATTCCATAATCTAAAGAGTGTTATTAATGATTTAAATATCATATATATCCATTATATATGTATTTATACTATTCCGTAACATTTGGTGATAATAAATGAAATTCTTCGTTCATGGAGAAGGTATGTCGTACATACGCATGAATATTTCATTCAGTGCATTATCATATTAGTGAAATAAAAACTAAATGATACATAGATATATTATAATTATATTATAATATATATGTTATATATGTTACATAATTTCATTAACTTAATCCTTTTTATGTTCCATGTATGGAATGAATGATTCATATCACTTTGAGGGAGAAGTTATCCGCACTTCCTCAAATGAAATTATCATATTTACAGATTATGAAAATCATAAAGGTATGTTGTAAATAAAAATAAATGAATATAAGTGACAATATAAATATAATATATATCATATATAAATAAATTTCCATCATAATGGCCTCAATTAAATGTGGTAGTAGAAAATTAAACAATCATCATTTCGTGAGAAAGTAGTTCCTCACACACTAAAACAATAAGTTCGTATACATTAGATGGAGGTGTGTGTAAGTTTGGATGGAATAATTCTCATAAAAACATTATAGTATATTTAGGAAGCTATTTTAGTAATGTAATCCTCAAATAATAAGAGCCTAGTGAGTGATGTCAGAAAATAAAGGAAAGAAACATGAGAGAAGACCCCTCCTCAAAATTGGGTGACTTCTTTTGATTTGAGTCAAAAGAATTTCTTGAATTATATTATTCACAAGGTAAGGCTTTTAATATGAATTTAGGTATTTTTGGAGCTTATTTTATCAGTTTTTTTATGATACAATGGTTTTTAGAGGTGTGAGTAGGTGGGTAGAGGTGGAGGCCTTTCATTAGACAGAGAAGGGGTACTTTAAGAAAGTCGTGAAATATTATTTTTTGTATAAGTTGATTCTCAATTTATAACAGCTCCAAAGTGATATAGTTCTAGGATATGATTAGTATGGGTCAAAATCGTATCAAATAATACGTTTAATACATTTTTAGGTCACAAAGTTAACCTTATCTTTTTTCTTTAACCATTAATTAAATAAATTTACTCATACCATGTCTTCTTGTATTTTTACACTATATGTTCTATATATTAACTATAAAATGAAAAGAGAAACTCAAGTGTATCATTAATGGAATTAATAACATTATATATTTCATTTGGCCAAACCATATATTTTTCATGACTATTATATCCTTCAATAAAATATTATTTGTTTTAAAAAAACATTTGTGTCAATTTTTACACTTTTTAGTAACTAATTTTTGATACATCTTTAAAAACATCATTTATTATAAAAAACTACTATAACTAAAAGCTAAAATTTTATAATATTACATAAAATTATTTTAAGGAATAAAAATTTTCCAATTTCATTTATTTTAATATTTACAATATCATTTATTTGAATCTCTCATTAATAAGGTAATCATTGCATCACCATTGTGCCATAAATAAATTTATTTATATAATGTCTACAAATTGTAAATAAAATACCATGATTTATGAAATATTTTTAGATTTAAAATTAATATTTATATAAAAAATATATCAGTTATATTATACCATAGTGAATTCTTTTTAATAAATGATACATGTTTATGTTATATTTCCCTTTACATTAAATTAATTATAATTTAATGTTATTGTCACACCCAAGTGGATCCATGGGGTCCTAAAATAGCCCCATGGATTTTAATGGTCTTAAATAAAACATAAAATATGATTAGGAAATGTGTTATCATAGCTTTATGTTATTATAATATTATATTTACCATTATTTATCTCATTTACCCTTTAACCTTGGTAAATAAAAATAATTGTTGATGTTACTATTCATAATGTAAAAAAATAAAAGGGAAATATTTACATAATTTTTTCCATTTGACTAAAAATGTGGAATCCATTTTTACAAATTCAAAACATATAATTTTCATTAATTAATTTTAAATTAATTCTCATAGTAAAACTGAAAAAACAGGTTTTTAAAAAGTAATAACCATCAAAAGATTTTCATGAGTATATATCTAATTTCGATGTGAAATTAAATCTAATCACCAAATTTGGATTAAATTATAAAACCGTAATCCAATTAAACTTTAAACCCATTTAAAAATACAATCTAACTAGATAAATAAATTAGACGGATAATCAGTTTTGAATGAAAATACAGTATTTTTCACGATTCATTAAAATATGAATTTCATTACAAAATACCAAAATTTCAACCAAGTTAAATACTATTGTCCTAAATCAAAATAATAGTTTTATTATTTAAAATAAAACTTATAAAATTCTCAAAAACAAGATTTAAAAAGTGTTCTCCCTCAAAAAGGATGTAAAAATGTATTTTTTTGAAAAATAAATCTTTTATCTGAAAAATTGAATTTATTCTACTATCATATATAGAAAACTAATAAGATAAATTTAAACAATTAAATTGAATATGTAACATTTATTTCTCATTAAAAAAATCTATATTGGGTGATATGATTTTGTAAACACAATTATTCTATTTTAAATTGGTTTTCATAAAAACACATCTATTATATTCAATTGATTTTTACTTCCATTTATGATAAATTTGGTAAAAAATGAATCATTATTTAAAATTTTAAGATAAATATTTTCATAATTAGTAGAAACTATTCATTCCCTCCATTCCAACGGCTCGGTTATTAGAGTAAGATTTAAATAATAATATTTAGTTGTTTGTTTTTTGCTCGATATAGTGTATCATGTATGCTATTGAACATAGGTTTTCTGTAATAAAAATAACGATTAAATGAATCCATTCAGAAACACTATATTTTTTAGTAGAGTAGATTGTAATATTGTGTGCATGTTTTTTTGAACCCTATGGCCCAACCATGCGGGTCCCATCTTAATGTAGTAAAAAGGGAACGATTAGTACAAAGATTGGCCAACTATGTGAAAAAATTGTGAACCTCTATTATTAATTGTTAAAATGACCAAAATGACCATAAATATTTATTAAAAATACCTCAAACACCAATTTTAATTTCCAATAACATAGAACTTCATCATTTTTCACATAAGATGCTCACTGGTTCCCCTTACATATATTTTGGTCCTAATCTATAATCCAAAGTCTATTTCGATCCATGTTAATCATGTTGGATGTCCATCAATAATTAATCACTTTATTTTGACTTTTATTTTTCAACTTTCCCATAATGACAATATTTAGATGCAGACTCATTGCAATATTTTTTGGGTGTAGATCTATTCTTAGGTTCTATTTTGATCCAGGACAAATTCAATACTGGTATTAGACGAGGTGAGTTGTATGATATTTAGTTAGCTATTATATGGTACATCCATCATGTTTCCCCATTTTATAAATTTTCAAATTTTCTGCACACCAATTTCCTTAGAAATGTCCAATTCAAGTTATGTTCCTTGTGTATAGCTATTAGAATCATATTCTGAGACCTCTATTGTATATGTTATCCATCATTGGTGGTTACGACCTCCACACCAGCAACCCAAATTTTTGTTATTTCCATTATCATTTCCTTATTTGTTTATTATACTATCTTTATCACTATTAAGGGGTCCAGGGACTTTGCTTTAAGGAAGGTCAGTGTTAATTAATTAAATGAAATATAAATATCTAACACATTTATTTCTATCACTTGAACCCCTATGGTATGTTATTCAACTTGATAAATAAATATTGTATGGAAATTGAATGTATATTTTATATATATGAATTGGCCTAATTAAATATAATAGAATGGCTTGGATTCATGTTTGTTGAACACCATTCCATGATAAATGGAGATAGTGGAGTGAACCAAATGATTTTAATAATTCTTATATAAATTAATAAATTTTTACATGCCCTTTAGCCTTGTCAAACTAATGATTGGTATAGAATGAACCAAATATATTAATAAGAGGAATGAGTATTATATGTAGTTATTATATATAATGAATCCAGTATAGGGTGCCTATTTCATATGGACATTTAAATCCTTATAAGAATGGTCATACTCGAGCATGCCTTAGATTCTTGAGGGAATTCCCTGTGAACTCATGGACGCCATTCCGATTATCGGCTGTTGGTATTTATGGGAAATACCCACCTTAAAACCCATTTATTATATATATATGGATTCCTAATATAACACCATAGGATCCCCCCATTATACTTTGGATATTATTATTCCTGGGACACACTGCAAGGATCCAACATAATGTCTTATGACATGTGGTTCCACGGATACAACCATTGGGAATAGTCATTTCTTGTCCTGTTTTATCATAGATAACATCCTTGGAATAGATTAGGCACATATTACAATTAAATTCATTGGGAATTTCTCCTTGGACTACACACACGCCACTTATAGCCAAGCTACTTGTTATCAGTTTATTTTTTTATCTTATGAATGGGTTTTTATTAATTTATATATAAGATTCAACTATTTCAATATAATTATTTTTATCCATTATGTTCCACTCTGGTAATGTGGGAATAGTCTTCCCACTGACACACCCTAGACAAAAATTACTATTCAACAACCTTTGGGGTTTGGGGAAATGTGCTTGAGGCCATGTAGCCAAATGGGCTAAAAAAATGTTGAGTGGAACCGAGGTCCAGGATGCCACATAGTGGTATTAGAGGGGTTCCATTGATGATGTAAATTTTGAGATAATGGGAAGGAGAATATGAAATCTTTGGAACGTGGTTATGATGCAATATTGGTTGTAGAAATCCCATGTTTTTGGGTAAATTCTGAGTTGTGTGATGTATGATTTTTTATTCTATTTTTCATATTGGATTTTATATCCTTTAACTATTTGGTGACATGAATGTTATGTGATGATTATTATTATTATTTTGATTGTAAATTTTTTTAAAGGATGGGGCCGAATCCACATTTTATTATTAGATCAAATAAATGACCTCTTTTAATTAGGTTGATGGAGACCCATTACATAGCCTGAAGACCCAGTGGGAATTTATCTCATTACATGGCCTGTAGACTAAAAATTTTGGCCTAAATCCAATTTTTTGAATAGTACTACTATAGTACCCCACCTACTATAGTGCCACATAGTACTCGTTGTTGCTACAGTGACCTGCCACCTCTAGAGTTCCCATCATCACTAAAGTGTCTTCGCTGCAATAGTTTTGCTACAGTACCTATGCCCAAGGGGTTTTGAATCCCCATTTTTCATCTACGATTAAGGGGTTCTTACCACTAAGACAAACCCCAACTAAATTGTGATTGTTCTTTTTTTCATCCCTGGCCTAATGAAATTATGCTATTGATAATTAATCTTGAATTATTCTATGAACCTAGAATCCATATTCCATACATACTCCATTCCACAAAGGTTTAGTTCACTGATTATATTTTCATTAATTTCATCTGATTTTTGAGTGATTTGTGTTTAAATATATAGGTATGTGCCACTATTTTTCAATGTTTTAGTGATTTATAGTATCAATTAATGAGGCGTATGGACTCTTGTGGGTTAGAATTAGTAATTTATCGAGTCCAACAACTAGAATGAAATTAAATGGGTTTCCATTTATGTGATAAGATGTATGGTCCATGATTAACTCTCTAAGGAAACCCATTTTAAAAAATACATTTTCATGTGTACATAAGAAAATGAAAATGTATAAATGAGAAACATTGTATAAAAATAAATTTCTTCCAGTATGTGAAGAGGTAAGGATCTATTGAAACATCATCTAATAGAACCCTGATATTTTAATCTTAATAACTTACCCACACCCAGACTTCTAAGTAGGTAGTTTGGGTATTATACCTTCGGTAGTGAAGCCTTTTTCTTATTTTCTTCTTCTATTGGTTTATCTACTTATTTAAAATATCATTTTGAGTGGTGTTCTTGTAATTTTGAAACCTATAACTCCATTATGTCCTCATGTCATTCGATGGAAGGGTAGGGATGACCATGCGCCAGACATGGAAGGACCTAAGCCTCCAATATTATCAGCATTTTTTACAGTTGTTACACTACCTTTTGTACCTGATCTAGTCATTAGAGACCATATTCATGAGATTATAGTACATCTGATGTAGTCTATGTAGGGTTCTCTAGGACCTTCACATAAGATGGATGATCTGGCACCTGAGCTCATGTAGTAGAATCCTCTTACCTTCTTAGGGAGTGAAAACATATAGGCTATTAATAATTTTCTAGAGTCCACCTTATCGATCATTTAGCTTATAGAGATTCTCCTATATCATATGTTCATGATAAGAACATATAGTTTGTGGGATTCAAAAACGAATTGGTGGGATGTGTAATCCCATTTTGGTTGGAATCAGGTCATGATATGATCTAATTTCCATACTACCTTCAATCATAAATTATTTCCTTAGATTATGAGAGACGATTGAGCCAACTATTTCAGGATTCTTGAGAAAGGTGTTTTATCAGTCATGTATTATTGACTATGTTTCACTAAATTATGTATCTTTTCACATCATCTATTAATTTATTTTCTCTCTCTTGTTAAACACTTGTGATTATGGGCTCCATTACATTAACCATAAGTAGGTGAATAACATTTTTTGACCAACCTTTTTAGAGATTGTCAATAAAGCTCTTATCATTGTGTGCATCCTAAGGGAATGTAACAGTACTGTTCATATAGGATTAGTTTTGAGGAATTAAAATTGTTCTTCTAGTATTAGGAATCATTCCTTCAAGGATAAGCATTGGAGTATTGCATTTCATAGTGACCACACTAGTGTCTCCACTGTATGCATTCTATTAGGATGGTATGAGCATCTAAGGACTTGGTGTGATAGAGACCTGATGGAGTGTCTTTCTTGTCGAATTATGTGGAATTGTTAGAGATTATATCAAACATTTATATCTTCCTATAGTTTTAGATTCTCTACAGTATGCCCACCTTTAGTGGAAGGACATTTTACTCTGTATTAGGTTGGTAGTTAGAGTAACACCAAAAGGATTGCCTGAGGTGGAGGTTGTGGTCATGGAATCCATAATCTTGATTAGTAGCACCATTAGTGCAGTCATACTTAGGGAATTCCAAAAGTATCATAATTACCTCATTCATTTCAGTTTAATTATATAAGGATGAAACACAATGATCATAGGGTGGTTCTATCAAAAGTGAGAGGTACTTTTCTATATGAACCCACTATATGATATTCTTCCATTGATATAGGTTCTTGAAACTCTATCTATTTATCCATTGTCTAATTGTTCGGGATGAAAATTCAGTAATTCTGTGTTGTAATGAACTTGGATACACCATTGGGTATATAGTGAGAGGATATATGCCAATGCAGGGACTACCCATTGAGGTAGAAAGTAACCCTTTCCTATGGGTCCTCTCTGTTCTCAAGAATATTGTCTTAAATTTCAATCTTGTGATAGATTGGTTGGTCCCATATCATGTCTTTACAGACTAATATTACTACAGGGTAATGTTTACATAACCCTAGGGAAGAAATTCTACACACAAGGTTTGTGGGGTGTCTTGGATAGTATACATGGACCAGATAATCATGGGCTTTCATGAGTGACCTACCATAATCATAGTATCATAACTATGTATCAGGGAGTATACCTAGAATATTTTCCTCTATTTTAGTTCATTTCAGGGATGTATTTCCTAATGATTTTTTTAGATTACCTCTAGAGAGATAGGTAGAGTTTAACATAATTCTCATTAGATTATATCAATCTTAAATTCATCCAAAGAAGATTTCACTTACAGAGATCCATGTGATCAAGAGATATTTTTTGTTTATAGTGGAAAAATGTTCAATACGTTCTTGCAATTCCTATTGGGGTTCACACATTCTATTCTCAAATAAAGAAAATGTGAACCATAGTTTATTCAAGGATAACAGATGGTTGAACAAGCTTACAGTAATGAACCAGTATTCACCACCTCAAATA
Organism: Viscum album; assembly: GCA_963277665.1. NCBI lineage: Eukaryota > Viridiplantae > Streptophyta > Magnoliopsida > Santalales > Viscaceae > Viscum > Viscum album. Next base: position 1,274,637,058 of record OY728141.1, on the reverse strand, counting down.
AATGATCTCTATGACCAACTCTAAGGATCTTTGTTATTCTCAAAGGATAACATAAGATCGGGATATCATATAGTGTGATTTAGGCATTTAGACAATCCTCATACCTCTTTTAATAGTAGGTATGTTATACAGAAGTATCTTGTAATGTATTTTGTTCATATGAATGTGCCATCCATTTTATCAGATTTGTTGAAAAGGTGTTTTAATACGAATCTCTATTCGTTTGTCATCATATTTTGGGATGAGATCTTGTTCTATTATCACAATCATAGTGACCATACTATGTGTCTTGAGACCATTCTGAATACACCAAGGGAGCATCATCTTTATTAAAAAAAATTCTAAGTGACACTTTTGGATTGAAAAAGTTCACATCATGGGTCATATTATCTCATAATCAAGAGTATTGGTTGATCTAGAGAAGATGAGTGCCATGGTTTTCTAGGAGAGGCATAAGAACTTTTTTTACATATAGATTTTCCTGGGGATGGATAGATAGTATATGTGTTTAATATATGACATATCACTCCTTCAATCAACTCTTAAAGGTATTATAAGGAAGTGTTATATGTTTATTTGTTATGAATAGTATAATAAATACTTTTAGGATTTAAATGGAAGGAATTTCTATGAAACTATTTTGATTCTTACTAATAATGGAAGAGGTTATACGTTTTTCTATGATGCATCATACATAAACCAATGTGTCATTATAATGTTATATGATAAATTCATTGCATTGGAGTCTTGGATTTTAAGTTTTCATGAATCAAATTTCCCAATACATGACCTCATGCTAGAAATAGTTGTCCTTTCCATATGTTGCTAGAGATAAAATCTAATAGGTGAAAGCATTGTGGTGTATACAAACCACAATAACCACTAAGATATCTTTAAAAAATGTGAATTGAATCCTAGATACTGAACATAGGTAAAATATATTCATTGCAACAATGATGAGCTTTCCCATATGCCTAGAAATGGAAATGTAGTAGCTCATGAATTAAGTTCTAAAACTCATGAACCTGTCATGATGGATGCCAGTGATGATTAGAAATTAATGAACCTTTTCTATGAGCCACATATAGATTCTCATGAATTTCATGAGAAGTATTATCTATCATAATTGATAGATACCTATTCAATTTTAAAGAGGGTAATGAGTAGGAAATTTTTATTTTTTGATGTATTGGTTCTCTAGGAGAGAATTTTGGGTGAGGACCCACCCTTGTGTTGGTCTGTTATTCAGGAAAATATTCTCCTTATTCATGGAAAAGTCTAGGTTCCTATTGATTTGAGATAGGTGAGATAGGATAGGATTCACAGATCCAGTGGTTTTCAGTGGGAATTATATATAGGAATTTCCATGATATATCTTGATATTTGACGGCAGTATTGGTAATGTGGTATAAAACGTTTGATATAATCTTTTATCATTAGGTGTTCTACCTGTTAGAATGTGAGGGTGGAACACCAAAATATTGATGGATTGTTACAACTACTTACAATTCTAGAATGATAAATAGAAGATGTTTCCATGTATATTGTTTTCTTCTTAACATTATCTCCTTGAGGTAGTTAAATTGTTCTAGTTTTCATTGACAGGGTGATGAATGTAACCCACTTCCTCCCCATATATGGGATTTTTTCAAATTTTGAGCATGAAATATTGTATGTACGTGGTATTTTATGGCTAAAAGGTGTCCTTCATACTATCATTTTATATAGTTATGAATATTTAACATCATGGTTCTAGAAGGGGTTTCAAAAAGTGATGGGAATATAACTACATATGAACACAACTTTTCACACATAGACATATGGTTAGTGTGAACAAACGATACTAGTTTTAGGAGAAATTCTTGGAGAATGCATTCCTGAATTCATTGGTTCATGAGAGAATCATGTTTATCTCTTCCTGTTTTTATACAATAATAACTTACATATGATAATTCAGATGCATAGCAATGATTCCTTGTATGGGAGGTTGTTTCCTTCCCCCAAGTGATGGATAAAGGTAGTAGATAAGGCCTACTAGGTCCTTCACCTAGGAAGGAGACTTCAATGAAAGCTTATATAAAAATAAAATGTATGTGCACTACTCATTCTAGACAGAGGCCTTCTTCTTATAATGGTCCAAAACATCTACAGTTTGACATCAGGGATCATGTACTCCAATGGGTATCTCCCAGCCTTGGGAATCGATGGATTCAATGGAAAGGGAATCTATCACTTTTTTTTAGTCTATTTGATATTCTGGAGAGAGTCAGGCGAGTGGAATATTAGATTATACAAAATCAGAGGTACATTTCCATACATGACATCTTCTATGTTTCACATCGATTCTAGTACCATGCCGACCTGTATAATTATTTTTATCCCAATGAGTTTTAGTTAGATGTTGAGTATTCTTTTAAAGAGCATCCAATATAAATATAGGTCCATTTAATTTTTCTCTAATTTGTTATTATGGACATATTATGGTTTTTTATGAGCTTATAAATGTTTGGGGGTATTTCTTAGTGCTAAAAACCCTAGAAAATGGAGAAAATAAATCAGTCATATGGGGAGTAGAAATCACATGACCCGTCATACATGGTATCACCTAAACATACAGGGATTCAAATAGGGAAATAGGGGACTAAAAGGATTAATATTATTTTGTGCCCAGGGAGACATGACAATTCATAATATGAATAGTTCATAATAGATAAAAGTTGAATGATTAGCACATATTTTCATAGATAGTTTGGTCTAACCAAATTTCTCCCCTCTAGATGTAGTGTCAAGAACAAGGTTCACACATTGTTTGGCCACCCGCATGCCCAAACCCTTCACCTATATTTTTCCAAGGAAAAAAATTCAAAATTACATTTTTTATAATAAACATACCCTTAAAACCAATTTTGATTTCATGCACCGGGGACTCCACTCCTTTATCCCACAAGAATCTCCCATGTTCCCCATTCATAAATATTGATCTTCAGCTCCAATATAATGTCTGATTCAATCCACGTTCATCATATTGGATGTTCATTGAAAATTACAGGATTACATTTGAGTTGTTCATTATTGTTATTTTCTTAAATGATGGTATTTACCTACTAAGTAATATGTCATATTATCATGAAGTTGATCCATTATTAAAATCACTTACAATCTATGCCCAAAAATTTTAATACTATATGGGGAGATTCATATGAGCTTAAGGTAGGTGTTCCATGACTCATCTATCATGTTTCACTATATTATAAATTTTCATAATATATATACACTGATTTCATTGGGGGTGGCCTATCAAATTCATGTTTGTTACACATAGTCATTTGAATCGTATTATGATCCTCTTTTTATATATATTATCCATTCTTAATGGTTACATCCTCAGTGTTCGCCACCCAAAGAAGGGATGTTTCCATAATTATGTTGTTAATAGTTCGTTGTGCTATCTGAAGCAGTGTTTGGGTGTTCTCTTACATTAACATGATGATGGTAACTGGTAATTAATTAAATTAACTGTAAATGGCTATAACATGTATTCTTATCATTTAACATTCATAAATAAATTTCTCTAATTTTATGAATCAATCTTATATTAAAATGGAAATTATATTATTTATATGAGATGGCCTAATTATATATTATAGAATGACTCAATGTATGTCCATAAAAATTTTTCCATGAATAATGGAAGGTAGTATAGTGAGAATAATAATTTGAATATGACTTATATATATTAATAAATTGTTTCATAACATTTAGCCTTATCACACTGTTGAAAGGTATGGAATGACCCAAATGGATTAATGAGTGGGAGAGATATTACGTTGAATAACTATATATAATGAATGAAATAAAATGTGTGTATTGAATTATAACCTTATAATATTTATATGAATGGTAATACATTATCCAACCTTGGATTCATGAGGGAATTTCCTAAGAACTCGTGGATTCTGATCTGATTCAATGATGTCTGCATCCAAGGGAGACACCCACATTGGAACCCAATCATTACCAACTTGTGGATTCATGGTATGACATTGTAGGATCAATCGATAATAATTTAGATATTATAACTTATTGGATACACTCCTTGGATTCATAATGTCTTCTTTGGACATGTAGCGTAATGGATACCCACATTGGGCCCAATCATTAATTGTCTTGTTTTACCATGAATAATATCCTTGTATTCGGTTAGATGCATATTAGAGTGGAATACCTTGGGAATTTATACTTGAATTACATGGAGACCCCTTATATGTAGGTTAAATGTTATCACTAAGTTGGATTAGCCATTGAGGTCAAGGATAACAGGATTATTACCTTTTACCTTGTTCGCTATTATAATAATCATGGATGTCTTTTTATACAATGTATTCTTTATTATTATTATCATTACTATTCCACTATGTCTTTACTGGTTAGATATCATAGGACATGTTTTAAAAAATAGAACATAATTAATAAATTAAATGTGTACTTGTTTAAAAACTAGCTATGGTTGAAGCAAGTATTTGGTATTTATAATGCTATATTTTTTAGTTTAATATATTAATGAATTCAAACTATTTTAGTTTATCTTACAGAGACTGTATGTTATTGATCATATAGGTGGATGAATATTAATAGTAATCTCTCACCATATCTTGGACTCCATTTTTATCCATGTAGATTACATCTATATAGGTGTTGACAAGGGGAAACATCCTACTTTGGAAACTTTGTAATACTTTCCTTCAAATGATAGATCTTCAAAGAAGATGACCGAATTGGACCTCAGGATTCCTGGAATGTTCTTGGAATATTTATAGGTTCTTTTTTATACAATGTGTTGATTACTTGTTTATATCAATTTCATCTTATTTCCTAGATAAATTACATGTTACATTATAATTTTTTATATGACTCATCATCTAGTTATAGTAGAGTTATTATCCATTGAATGGGTTGTTATTCACTTCTATATAGCTTTTGCTATTTATCTATTATTATATGTATCCAATTTATCCTACTTAGGTAATAACATAAGAGTATCCTTATTCACACAATATATTCCCTATTTTATAGTTATAAGCCTCTAGTATTCTGGGAGATGTGGTTTACTCTATGTGGCCATCTATTGTCAGGGAACCATTGAAAGACACTCAGGTTCTGGACATCACATTATAATTGAAACTACTCTTGATGTTGAGATATGGGGCATGATTTATGGTGTCAAATATTCTATCCATCACAACTAAACTAACTTTCAGATTGATTTTGACTATAAAATTTATATTAATGTGTAATAAGTGAGAACCAGGAACATGACATGGAAAATTCATCCCCACTGGATTATTTTTTCTTAAATGGTCATTTATCTCATCCGTATTCACTATCATGCATATAGGGAATCTAATAAAGTAGTGGATTCCATTTCTATGGGTTAAATTGGTGAAATGAATATGATTTTTTCATTCAATGTTTTGATATATTGTGAACTAATGGTGAGTTCTGAAATTCATAGAGTTTTGTACTCTTATTTTTATATGATACCTTTAAACACTTGATATTGACACGTTACCTTTTTCTTAGTAAATACAAGGGTCACATTTTTATAGATATTGAATCATTTTAATTATTTATATAATAATTACTTTTATATTATCTACTATTTATTTATATTTCCCAATTCCAATGATTATTATTTCTGTAATTTATTCCAAACACAATGGAGTTATATACATTATTATGTAGAGGGATTAAGAATGATCCATCTAAATGATTGAGGGAACTATATTATAGAATGAAAACTGAAAAATAGGAAGGTGATGATCCACAAATACATTTAAATCTATTTGAGAAGATATTAAATTTTCATAAATGGTTTCGATTGTTCAATTAGGATGAAAGACAATATTTGTATGATACATAGTGCTGAAACATAGCTTTATATCCAAGAATTGTTGTAGACATCCCCATAACTTCAAGGAATCTCTATAATCCAGACCAAATAAAATGGAACATGTTTCTTTATGAAAAATTAACACTTACTTAATTTATATATTTTAATACTGATCTAGATTGACATCATATCTTATTAAGATAATGTATTATTTCTTCATATAGGTGTTGACTACTGCTCACATATCATTGTTCCTTTTAGTTGTATTGTGGAGTTTGATTAAAAAAATAGCGTGACTTTTTTGAATTTATATTATAGAATAGTTAATTTTTTTAACATCCCCATATCCTTCAATTTATTTTCCATAACATAATTAGATACCAATCATTGAGATACAAACGGTAAAATATAAATATTCAATCTATCCCACCAGAAATAATCTGTCAAATCTATATTTATATTTGTACTTACATGAATGGTAGGGAATGAAGAATTTTGTTCATCGTATTGAATCTACTTCATCAAAATTTCTATGAATAGAACACATACTATAACATACCAGGTGAATAAAGAATAAATCATTTTCGTTTTTATTAATATTTATGAATTAAATATTAATTTTAATTTAAAGGGGTTGCTATGTTCGATAGCGTACCTGATATGCAACAAAGAGTTTCTTTGAAATCTTACGTTGCACACTAGTAATAAAATAATATTATTTTAAATGGTAGTTAACACGAAGTCGTTGTAATGGTGGGAATGAATAGAAATAACTAAAATATGATTATATATGGTTGTTAAATGTTTTAACATTTATCCAATAAAAGATAAAGGCTTAAAATACGAAAATAATTCAATTTTAGGCATATATACTCTAATTTTCACTAAAGGTCCACTTATCGCCTTTTGATGGCGAATCGTCATTAAATATAGTTTTGGTCACTTATATACATTATATTGGACCAAATAAAATTATTCTTTAGAATCGGGACATCAAATTTTACTTTGTGTGAATTTTTGGTATTATTCCAATAAAGTTGATTTTTTTTAATGAATAGTGAAAAATGTTGTATTTTAATTCAAAACCACTTTTTAATCTAATTTATTTATATGATTAGATTATATTTTGAATGGGTTTTAAACTGAAATTAGAATATATTTTAACCATTTAATTCCATATGTGGTCTTTGGAATCAATTTCACATTGAAATTGGACTTAAACTAGTGTCAATCTTTTGATACTTATTGGTTCATAAAAACACGCTATTTGCTCTGACAGCGGGAATTAATTATTAAATTAATTAAGGTAACTTATCTGTTTTGAATTTTTTAAAATAGACATCATTTTTGAATTTTTAATATCAAATATAGCTTAGGGTGAAGTTTTGGTATTTTTCTGAAAAACATCAATTTTTGATGAATAGTGAAACCACTATGTGGTACTTATAAAAACTGATTTTCCGTTTAAATGAAATTTTACCACCTATGTGTTTTGAATTTCAAAAATCTGACATACATGGTTGTAATTAAGAATTAAAATGTGGTTCAATGAGATTAAAATAATTTTTTTGGTGAATAGTAACTTTAATGTTTTTAATCGCGATTAGAGGTAATTAGTGTAGTTTAAGATAAAAATAATTTTTTTAATAATATGAAATGACTTAGACACTTTTTGTACCCTTATCAGATGTGTCATGGCCGACCAAGACAATCCATGGGTCAACTTGGAGACCCCATGCAGCCACTTTGGTAGTAAAATGACATTAATATCTTTTTATTTAAAGTTAAAATAAAAATGTCACAAACATGAGTTGTTTTACCAAAACAATTTCTAAATGGGGTTATACAAGTCATATCTTTGACTATAAATATTCATTATAAATTTAAAATATTTCTGACATCATGATTTTTTTTATAATTTTTAGACACTAAATAAATTAAATTATTTACGACACTATGATGATGCAGTGATTACCTCATTATTTAACGATTTAAATAAAATGAAAAGATAATGTAAAATATAATACTTACACATTTCCAAAACCTATTATATGGGTGTATTTAGAACTCTTAGCAACGTATACTACAAATATATATTTTTGGGACCTTTTAAATCCGAAAAGCATTTTATAATAAAGTAACCTTTTATAACTTTCCAAGAGTGCCCCTCCTCTCCTCTTATAAAATGCCCCCACCTCTACCACCTTACCCACACCTCTCAAGCCTTTGGCTCGGCCAACCCCTACCCATTTTGTCTCTCCAAATACCTCTCTTACTCCGTGAAGCCTCACTTTGGGCAGAAGTCTTCCCAAGGAATCCTTTGAGCTCAAATCAAAAAGAGTTACCGTTTTTAAAGGTAGTGTTTTCTCTTGTGTTCTTATATTTTAATTTTCTTCTCCAACCCTATAAACTCTTTTTATTCCTTTATTTTGTAGAAAAAACTTTATCTTAAATATACTATGATGTTTTTATAAGAATGATTCTATCTACACTTACACACACCTACATCTAATGGTTAAAGAACATACTATTTCTGTGCATGGAGAATTATTGCCTCACGAAACGATGATTGTTCAAAACTCATATAACACCATAAAAGGTGGCCATAATATGTCACTACATTTATATATGATATATAATATGTTTATGTTTTACTTAATCTTCTTTATTTTTCATTTATGACATACCTTTATGGTTTCCATTTTGGGTAAACGCGATATCTTCATTTTTGGAAGTGCGGACTACCACCCCCTCAAAGTGATTTGATTTGTTAATACCATATATGGTACGTATAAAGGATAGATTGAATGATATTACATATGATACAATAATAGAATTATAATACTATTATGTATCATTATGTTTTAATTACATTAAATATGAAATAGAAATGGAAGTAGCATTCATGCGTACGTAGGGCTTACCGTCTCCATAAATGGTGCATTTCATTTTTTACCTCTAAATGTTATGTAATATTATAAATTCATGTATATACTGGATATATATGATATATATGATATATAAATCATTATTATAACTCTGGATATAATGGACACATGAACAACTTGTAATTATAAAGATCATATTTTTTACTCAAGTACCAATGATCGTTAAAACGACCGATATTAACATTAATAATTGAATAGTGTTCATGACATGGTAATAAGTGATATAAAAGGAATAATGAACTTGAAAAATGTTCTTAAGAAAGTATAAATTAACTCAATTTTATTATTCAGGACATTAAAGAATGATCGAGTCAAGTCAGACCCGAGGTATGGGACTTCGTCTCAATCTCCTTTCATTGAGGCATATTTTTGTTTTATACACAACCTTCATTTATACGGTGTATAAACCCCTTTTACTTTTAGGTTTATCCAAAAGGAAAATTTTTATACGAATCATTTTAATAAACTAAAAAAGGAAATGTTTTTGTCGTACGTATGCGGCGACAACGACTTATCCACTTCCGTGAGCATTATTTGAGTTTCGGCTTCCTCTACAAGCTATACCTTTTTTTAAATGAAAAATAAATACCATGTTTTAAGTTTATTTTATTTTGGTACTGAAAATGGTTTCTATAATGTTTTTATATCAATGTGTTTTATTGATATCTTGTGATTGAAGTGTAAATGTTATGTTTCCTTTATGCATGTTTTATGTGATACGATTATGTTATGGTTCGTGGGCATTATTATGAAGACTGGTGGTTCCCTAATAAACTAAGGGTGGGCGAGCCCGATATAGCTCTCCAATGCATTGGGTAACGTGGAGGGGTTAAACTTTGAGGTTTCTCTGAAGAGATTTAGGGAAAATACTATGATGGGTATTCCAAATGTAACCAAGAGGGTTACTCCCTACGTAAGAATGTTATGAATGCCTCAAGTTACCTTTATGTCTTATGATTTCTATGATTTATTCATGATTTGATGAGGTATGTTAAAGTGCTTATGTTTTATGGGTAAAGTATGATTTAATTCTTATGTATATATGTACTCATGTTTCCTTTCCATATTTCCATATCCCTTACTAAGATTTTTATACTCATCCCAAGTTTTTGAAATGTTTTTCACAGGTCAAGGGTAAGGTACATGATGTGATGATAGTGTCAATGAAGTGTCAAGAAAGAATCCATGTTTTATTTTAAATAGGTTTCCATTGATGGGAAAAATGAATACTATCTTTTATGTAACCACTTTGTTTAAATGTGGAATATAATGCATGTTTTATGATCTAATTCTCTAAACCTCTAAACCTGAAAAGGTCATCAATGTGTAATCTTGTAATAACTCATGATTAAGTAATCTTTAAGGCCGGGGCCTTATACATACATGTTTCCTGAACAATATAATTCCATAAAAATAATTGAAACTCTGAAACATTTTTGACCCTCTTCTACAACATGATATATTCCCTCTGTTACTCTATAATCTCAACTTGGTTAGTTAGTGGAAGAATCATTTTATAGTAAATTTATGTATGGCCTTGCTATAATATTTCACGATCCATCCTTTGATCGTATATAAATATTTGATATTTTATACCTCGTCATAGATAATCTAGAATGATCATTTTGTCTTAAAGAATGTATAACCTTATTCTCCTTCCTAGGGTTCTAATGAAATTGGATATCATATTCCTTAATCATTTCCAAAAATATTCTTTAACTCATACTAAACAACATTAATTTGACTATGTGTATTAAAATTTAATTATCAATAAATATATATCATCTCATTCTCAAAAAGGTATTTTTATTATATATATTATGAAAAAAACTAAAACAGATATCTCCAAATAATGAGTGGAGTGATTTTTTATCCTGAATAATCCATTATCGAGAGACAAGAGAAATCACCATATCATTATGAATCATAATTTATCATGTTCCCTTCACTGATGTATCACTATTGATTACAAACCCTTATCCACTCTAGAGTAATGTAAGAACCGGTCCACTGAATAGCCCTCTTTTCAGTTCAATGAAATTCACTTTTTGTTCCTCAGTATAATGGAATGTGGATCCCTTCAATATTAACATGGAATGTGGTTTGGAAAAATTATTTTATTCCATAAAAACTGTAATCATTAGTTAGAAAACCCTGAAAATCATAAAATCTTAGTCATAGGGGTTTTTATCAGCAAATACTCAATATCCTTTTTTTATAGATCTAAAAATACAAACCATCATGCGATTTCCAGACCCAAAAATAAAACCACTTACAACCAAAATCCACAATTTGAAAAATTTTCATAAACTATCTCATTCCTTGGGGTCATTACTAAAATTCCCAATTCATTTTCATGCCCTTAATTTCTCTTTGAATATATAAGTATATCATCCATAAACACTACTAAAAATTAATTATGTAAACCTCTAAAGACACTAATAATTAAATCTATGAATATATTTGAGGTATTTTTAGGAAAAATTGGAAACACAATATATTCATATTCTCTATACCTGTTATGATATTTTTTATATATTCTGTCCTCCTTAATGAACCAAAATTTATTATATCCAGAATCATGGTCAATCATGGAATTGTATTGAGATTTGAGTAATTTATAAAATATGTCAAAAATAAGTGGTAGAATAGACATGTTATTGATTGTGATTTTATTTAGTTCCTCATATTAAAATTATATTCCCATTAACTGATATTTATTCTTAAAAAACATGTTCTCTCTATATGTGACACATTTGGTGAAATTAAAACCTTGTAAATATTCTATTTGAGTTTCTAATCTATTTATTATAACTCAGTTAGGGTAATTAAATAGTGATTATGTGATATTTTTTTATCACCTATTATGAGTTTTTTTGATAATGTAATTTCATGATTATGTTGAAGACAATGAATATAATCTATAAAGACTTTTATAAACTCTTACACAATAAGAATTTGATCAATTATGAGTTTCTCCCAAACCATTAGAGGTAGACACCCATTTTGAAGAAGACTCAAGATCACACAATGTATGGGATCTCTATAACATGTTCATTTACATCATCTAACTTAAATATAATCTTCGGTGGGTTTGGAATATCAAAAACGAAATATATCCCATGTAAATTTATGTTGTATATATTTAGATTGTTCCAACCGACAACTAAGATAACATCAAATTCATCAAAATCGAGAATAACTATATTTCTTTCAAGAAAAATACCATAAAAATAAATTCAAAAATAATAATAGATTTGGGATATAATAATCGTACCAATATGAGTTTTGACTACTAAGTATACATATAATATTTTGTGTGTCATGTTCATTACCTTAGAAAATTCATCAGATATAAAGATTGTGGTTATGTATATAGTCAATGAGAAAAATGGATGTTATAGAGTGTATGTGAAGTGAACATTCCACCACATCATTATCATAGAACTCAACAAAAATAGTTATTACTAGTGATTTCCATTTTTCTATCAACTTAAGAGGATTCTGACATCAATCATCATCATTAACCTCTATATTTTATCAATAATTACAATAATTCCCATACGATTGTCATTATAAGTATTAGAGAATATATGCTGAAGTACTGGGTGTATTCTTCTCTTCCGTTACGTTATCCTACCTATTATCCACCTTTCAACATACTCTTTCTTTATTTCTATCCATTCAACATTTATATAACCTCCTAGTTTTATTTAAGAAGTTACATTGATGCTTCCTAAAACGTTTATAAAATTTAGGTAGTAGTAATTTCATTTAATTGGGTGATTTATTTAATTTTTCATGAGACTTGATCTTCCTATTTCTAAAACAACAATGGTAATAGTGGGAATCCTAAATTTATATTTCTACATTTAGGGAACAATAATTGATTTATTCAAATATATTAAATTCCCATATAGATAATGAATTTCAGAGACATTGTTTTTCACCATGAAATTGGTTAACCCTACTATGAGAATCGATGATAATACCAAAATCAAACCTTTAATGTGTTCTGAAATTTTCATTTTTTGTACCTACTAATTCATTATCCATTTAATTCAGCTCATGTAGTTCCTTCCCCATTTTCATTGAGAAATATATGGATATAATATTTTGAAAAAAAAACAATTAAACTCATTCCAATACATCTATTAAATTTTGTCCCATTATTCATGATACTTGGAAGATTACTCAACTGATATTATTCTTCATCCAAATGATAAACAACCAAAATGACATTTCCATGCTCTGAAAACTTGAGAATATAAAATTTGTTTTCAATAGTTAAGATCTATTATACAACACCTATTGGTTTAACAGGTCAACTAAAATGAAGCATATGTTTCCTCATTAATGAGATAATAGAATTTTATTCACTCCATAATCCTTTCAATGGATTATCATGATTCATTTTTTTAGAAACAAGATTGAGCTTCACAACATGATTTTAAATTCCATCTCTCATAACATTTTGTTCCTCAAGGAGGAATTCATTACATTTTATTGTACATTTATCATTATCATGGTACATTCATGTTCATTCCATTTACTAAGACATAAAAATAACATAAATATAAATAATCATTTTAAGAAACCACATAATCATAAAAATCATTTATAGTATATATTAAATAATGACAACATCTTTTCAATCTGTGAAACCTCATGTTTAATATAGTTCATTTTTACTCATCGCCTACATAAATATATCATGATGGTTCAGAAGAAGTTTTTGAATATACAATACATCCCCTCCTATTTGAGAGTGGAAAAATAAGGTTTGTCTAAAGGATTGTTATTATTGAACATGTAATGATCAAGACTAGATCAATGTTCCCGTATTAGAGTTATTACTCCTAGGTAAAACTATTATCTATCCACATACACATGTAGTATCCAGACATTGATATAACTTCTAGAAAACCAATCACTCCATCCATTAAAAATATTATATCATATTCACAAATTCTCTCAATATAATTTTATACAAGATTCTAGATTATGTTTAATTATCCTACTTACAGTGGTTAACTAAAACATTCCTATGATACTAATAATAATGAACTATGATTTTGATATTAAATATTACCGCATTCTCGATGAAAATAAATTAATTAACCAAATACTTTCCGAATTATAGTAATGTAATAGTATATTTTGAGAGTAGATGAAAAATATTATTATTTAATGAATGATTTTAAAAATACAAGATAAATATCTACCTATTTATTATAATTCATAGACATACCCTACATAACCATTTATTAATATCCTTGAGAAATTAAGCACATGAAAGGTTGAGCTCAAATGATCAGTATGGGTAATCATGGGTGATATCAATCAAGTATTATAAAAAAATAACACAATGATAGGGTTATGAAAAAATGAAGAAATATAAGGATTATAACTAATATATCAAATATCATCATCATGTTTCATTGAAATATTATTATCATTTTAATGAAATACATCATAAGAGTGAGAAACCATTATCGATCAATCATAGAACATATGTTCATGTCATATAAGTGTGGTTTCATTATAAAAAAGATAAATAATTTTATATATCAAGGATAAAAAAGGTGACTGTCAGATCATAGTAAATCAAATACCAAAACTTATCTCCATTTTATAAGATATTAATAATTATAACATATTTTTCATCTTGGATCAAGCATGCCAATTTTTTTCACAAAGTGGATCAAGAATATCATGTTGTTTCCCATAGATAATCATGAATAAATTTTTTTCCCATAATAAAATAACGAAATATAATAAATTACTGAATGAATTAGAGGTATATATATTTACAGGACTGACTATAAAATAATCAAAACCATACACATGTGTTCCATAAAATAATTAAACCATCAATATATCAAAACCCGTGTAAAATAATCTTGATTAGTAAACATTTCATCAACATATCAAATAATAACCCTGAAAAAATAATGGATTTCATAAAAATATAATATTTATTTTTATAAACCATCCAGAATAGGAATATTTATGGTACCATTAGATGATATCCCAGTAAAACATATATATCAACTATAGTAGTTTAAATTTATTAATTAAAATTCTATAAAACCCCATTAAGATTACATTGAGGTAAAATAATATCTTTTTGAAATACCATCATTAAGATATAAAAATAACAAAATATAAAATTTTATATTTTCATCAAAAAGATATATTAAAACATATAATGGGTGATATAAATATTTTGAATTGTTTTGAGGGAATTAAATTTTATTTATTTTGTATATGTTAAAAAATAGATTCCATTCATATTTGTGGTAAATTTTCAAAAGTGTCTCTTCTTGAAAATAAAGAGAAGATACCTTTCAAAAAATTTATTAAAAATAAAATATTTCGTAACAAATAAATAAAAAATAATTGGAATATTAAATAACTTCTTTGAAACATTTTTAGAAAACATGAATATGGAAGAAAAATGATTTTTAATGGAAGAGAGAAAAAATAGAATTTTTCGGTAAAAACAATCTTTTTGTTATCATTAGATCTCAATTAGATAAAAATAAAAGGAAAAAATATATTATATATAAAAAATCATAGAAGAATAAAATTAATAATATTATATAGAGGTATATCAAAATAATTCTCATTAGAAACATATTCAAAAATAATAAAGTTAAATAATGCGATTATAACATAAAAAACCATACCACATTAGTAAATTTTGAAACCTAAGCCCCTTTACATAAAAAACATATATTTATAAATATATATATACTATAATATAAATTTATAGAATCAAATAACCACACAAAACAAATAATTAATGTATATGGCATGTGTCCTACAAAAATAAAAGTGATATGAAAATCACATAAGAGAAGTATTGAAAATCATCATTCACAATCAAACATCTTTTATAATATATATACATGTATTAAAAATATTTTAACAACCCATAATTATATATATCTTACCCTATATTATTTACTTACAAACTTTTGTCACCTTTTTATAAATAATCAATTATTAACATCACTATTACTGTTTATAACTACTCCATTATTGATGTATGTATAGGTTCAATATATTTATCTCTTTTACATTCTTCATGGTTTTGCTAAATATAAAATGTCAATAATTATATAAATATTATATATAATCATTATATAAATTTTTTCTTTAACCCATAACGATTATTTATTCAAAAAAAGACTACACCATTCGTGGAGACCATAGGTCATATGTACAAAAGATCATTGTTTGGAATTTTTTGACAGATGGAGAGAATGAAGGATAACTATTATATCACTGTTCAATAAACCATTACATTTCATAGAAATTATATATTAAATAAACCTATCATTATTACCTTTCAATTAAAAATACAATGATAAATGAATCACATCATTTTGTATAGGTTGTAGTCCAAAAATATATATGGGTGACATTTTCATTTTCTAATAGACTTTGATGTAAGAATATAGATGTTACATTATAATTAAAGGAGTATAATTATTTCATAAATATCATATATAATAATTAAATCCGTAATTATCTCTATCCATGAGATCCATTAATTGAATGTAAATTATATCATTTCATGGGGTGGTAGTCTGTCGTACACATGATCGATAGTTTCATTTTTCATTTGATGGAAGAAAATATGGATATAGGTTATTACATTAATATTTTTACATAAAATAATATTTTAGATAAATTTTTTATATACTCATAGTAGAATAATTCATTAACGAGGTTAATGATGAAATAAAAAAACACTTGTTTTTTAACAGTACCTCTTTTTCAAGAAACCCCCATTGGTTTTCATGAATAGCCTTCATAGGAGGGTTGCATGGTAAATTTATTAACTCTTATATTTCAGTTGGGATGAAAGGATGATATTTTTATAGGAATTTTATAAACTAAAATGATTTATTTGTGTGAAAGAGAGAGGGGAGGGTTTTCCCTTTTATAAGGTATTTTTGAAATGAACAACATGTAGAAACATTGTGAACATCATAAAAGGATATGAAATTGATCATCATAGAACCATATATTACATAATTTCTATATATGGAAATAGAAAAAGAAATTAGACAATTTATAATTACAATTTAACCATTATCATTTTACACTCACCAATAGTAAACCAATTTTATCCTTAGTCATGGTAATTATTTTCACTCTTTTTACATTTCATTTTGTCCAAAAATCAAGATAAACATAATATATGTAACCAAATAAATATATTTTAAATATGGGATCATTTTTTTTAAATTAAATTTAGAGATGTGATACAATTTAATTTTAAATTTATTCTTAAAATGCGATGAAAAAATAGTTTTCAAATTGATATTTTTCATAAGAATAAAAACATTATATCATAATTCAACATGAAAATGATTAAAATGGAGTTTATTTGATTAATCCTTACATTTTTTAAATAATTTAAATTTTAAAATCATTTATAACAACATGTATTTTTTATAATTCTTTAAATAGAAATTCATATTTTAAATAATCGGTATTTTTTACTATTCACCCAAAAATTAATTGTTTTTTGAAAATTAAAAATCATTAACCCAAAAATAATTTTGAAATATTCATTCAATTATAGATAGTAATTTTTTAAAATAAATTTTCTAATAATATAAAACATTATTTTATTATTTTTTCACATGAATAAAAGATAATATTTGTTTAGAAATCTGTAATTTTTAACACTAAGAATACATTAAAAAAAATGTGTACATATTTATCTAAGTATTTTTTTATCTAAATAATAATTTATAATCATAAAATTATGGAGTTCATTCATAATAAAATGTTTAATAACATGGTTATAATTGTCATGTCTAAAAATTTATATGAAGGGTATTTTCTCATTCGCTAAAAGTTTTTTCATGCAACATAAGTTATATTGTAAATTAAAGTTATTTAAAAAAAGATCTTACATAAAATATCAATGTTTGATAGTTTAAAAGAATTATCATATCATGGATTAATTTGACATTGGGTTTCGTGTAATTCATATTATCACATACTTCATGTTTATTTAAAATAAAATATTAATATAATGTTGGGATGCTAGATTCTACCCCCAAAAAAAGAATTTTTCCTTCAAAATGTTATCATACTTATATTAAAGAAAGGGATATATATACTACATAAAACCATAAAGGTAAAATTTATATTCTTGAAAATTTTTGTTACATGAGAAATACTTAGCTAACTTCAATCTTTTCTTGGTCAGATATTTCATCAGAGAAGTAAGTTTTGAGAAATCATAGATGAAACTGTGGTAATTTCTTACAAAGGCTAAGAAGCTCCATATCTCAAAAAAAATATTTGATTTCTTCTATGTCCTAAATGATTTCAACTTCCTAGGATAGATTGAAATAATCATTTACAAGAAAACTCAGACCAAGAACATCACATACAAAATGTAGACATTACATTTCTTAAATTTAACATAATAAAATGGTATCTGTGATTTCTAAACTACTCTCAAATGATGCATACGATCTTCCTCGATCATATTGAATAATAGGATTTCATCCAAAAAGAGTAATATGAATTAATCATGGTACTCAAGGAATATATTTTTCATCATCACCATAAAAACTATAGGAGCATTGGTCAGAACAAAAGGAATAACTTATATTCATAACCACCACATCTAGTCTTTAATGTATTCATATGAAATACATATTATTTGATTAGGAACATTTGATATCCAAATATAAGATCAATCTTCAAAAAACAATTCAAACCTTAATTATGTTACACAAATAATCTATTAAAAATATATAACACTTGTTATTTACCATAACGTTAATGTGTTTTGATTAATCAACAAAAAGGTGAAGTGTTCAATCAATATTCTTCACAAATGGATCATGCACCGACCTTGGTGACACACTCAAGAATATTATACCTTTCTCTAAAAGGTTATCTTACTAAGTCGTTTACTCCATTAATTTTCTTGGTTCTATATGGTAAGAGGTAATTGATACCAACCAAGTAGAGGTTATTAAATCTATTGATAACTCCACATATCTTCTATGTAGAAAATAGAAAAAATCTGCTAAAAACATCAGGAAACACAGTGTTTAATACATAGATACCATCTATAAAATCACCACTCCATGTCAAAAGATAAAAAATATATTCCATTTCTTAACTACAAAAGTGGAGATCTTACTCTATAAGACCTGAGGTTCTTTTCTCCCTAAAAAACAAAGCACCCCCATTGGGAATAGTATTTGACAGCCATAAAAAATAATTATTAATATGATACTTATGAGAAATAAACCAATTCATTAGAAAAATATTTTCAAGAGGTCTTATTCTAAGTACCCTAAAATTCTAGGAAATCTTACTTTCAGATAGTGTAATCACACCTGATGGACAATAGATACCCCAATCCTTCTTTATTATAAGGGGTGCAGTAATATCAATCAAATAAGACAAAATATATGTTGTAATATTTGATAGGTTTACAACACCAGTCGATATGAATGAGTGAGATGAACTATTATAAAATAACACGGTCACTAAACATGAATCTATAGTGATGGTACCTCTTATCTTCATTAGACAAGCATCATCTTCCTGTACAAAATCTTACGCTCTGTAAAGAAGCTTATCTTTGGATACATATGGAATAAACCACACATTTATTGAAGAATTTGATGTATTATGACAAAAATAAGATTTGATGAGCCCATGACCTTGTTTATAGAAATAAAATCACGAAAAATCATCATCAGGCATCTTTATCATTTTGATGAACTACTTATATAATGTTCCTTGGTAAAAAATCATCTTGAATTAAAATCTCTGTTATAATATGGTCTAGTCATATGGGATATTTCATGTACTAAATGAGGTATGGATGATGACAACTATTGAGAACCACCATAGGACTCGTCATGATTTATCATTCAATTAATATAAAAATAGAATTTCCACAAAAGGGAAAATGGAAGTCCCATCAACACTTATATTCCATCTTTTCTATGAAAATCTGTCAATTATCTACCCAATATGTTATCATAAAAAGTGACCTTCTAAATTCATACATGAGATTTAATATCTGAATGGGGACCCTTCTATAATACTCAAGCATTCTTTTTTTCATTCATCGCTAACTCAAAATAAAAAATACCAATCCCCCAAAAATAGTTTTCATATTACTTCACCATCTATTTAACAAGATGTAGTCAAAGATATAACATCCATTTCACCAATACAATACATTTTTTATTTAAATCTTTAGTTAAAATGTATTTGAAAAAATTCCATACTAATAATTCATGTTTCTTCACAATAACCATCAAATCCCAACTTCTATTGATAAACCCCTCATGATTAATGATTGAGAACATCACCTGTATAGATTTTGGAATTTCCTTGACTAATAAATAAACATTGAAATTTTCATGTGGTCATTTTCCACATGATCAGAATTAGATCCTTGTGATGTTGATGTCTTATAATAAAGAAACACATGAGAATGATTCTAAGAAAAATACCATTGATTTTCTACCTCTGACACGGATATATGATCCCTTCAACCACCTCTAAGGATCTCAGGTTTTATAAAATATTGATTTGACATGTATTTATCATAAAGTGCATTTTATACCATCATAGATACCATGAACTTCATTTTGGGGAAGGTATGGTATGTATGAGTTTTTACTTATGTTTTGTGTCCCCTGAACATGCCAGAAGTCCTAATGGCCCTGAGGAACTGAGTTTTCCATACATACCTAGATTCATTTTTCATGGTTTTCATAGATGATATTTAGTATTTTATCATAATCAAAATGAATATGCCACCCATATTGAGATAATTTTGAATAAAATGATATAGTATTAGTTATATGACATGCTCACACATTGCTACTTATAGATGGATTACATTCACTTATTGGTTCATATCCTCTCATAGATAAGAGTGTTAGTGGACCCAGATATGGTGAGAGCTATAGTATATTGGGATCATCACGTGCATGTATTTGATGTGTGTAGTTTCATAGTTATGGATGGTTACGACAGATGTTTCACACAATAAATCTCACACATAACAGTTCCATTCAAGGGATTGAAAAAGAAGTGTGTCAAGTATGTGTGTATAAGTTTCTACAAGATGAATATTTATGAGTTAAAAGGGCTATTTAATTCATGATCAAAGCAGATTAAACTAGAGATAAAAAGGATTTAGACTATGTATTGTGATTCATTAGGTATTGGGATCAGAGTAGTTATTATGGAGGGGTATTAAGTCATCGCATACAGGGCTCAGTAGGTGATGCCACATGATAGTATTTTCCCAAAAATATATATTGAGTTAGATATAGTGGAAGATTCACTTAGCAAGACAACTCATATACAGGTAGTGCAGTATTCCAGTTGTGAATTTTTTCTTTTGGATTTATTCTTTGAGATGCACATAGATTTCCATGATAGACAGGGGTATACATTCCTTTCATCTTCAACTATTACCTATACACTGATGGATAGAGTGAGGATGAGGAAAATATCAAACTCAAAAAATCCTAGTTCTATAGGGGAGTTGTGGAAGGGGAGGATCCTCCTCCAAGATGAACCGTAGGTTATAATTAGGTCTTAGGAGTACACAGTCACTTGTAGGTTTTATCATACATGAATGAGAAGCTAAGTTGGGAGTTTCATGTTTTTCCTTGGTAAGTGCTTCCATTTTTCATCAAGATGTTTCAAGATTTAAATCATAATTATTAGTTATTGTGTATGAAACGTGATATGGGGGGTTATGAGGTATTCCATGTATCATTATGTGAAGGTGGAACACTAGTGACCATCAGGACATTTAAAGCTGCTACCCATTATTGAGTGGAAATGAAATGATGTCCTGATGGATTTCCTGACTGATTTACCATGGTAACCTCATAGAAATGATGATGCATGGATTTTTTATAGTCTCACAAAGGTCCGTCACTTATTACCTATTAAGGATGACTATTAAGTTGATGATATTGGGAGGTTCTATATCGATGACATAATACGACTTCACAAGGTCCCTCATTATATCATTTCAAATAGGGATTACCAATTTACTTCTCAATTTTGGAAGGGGTGTAGATTTTGTTGGGTACATAGTTGATTCTGAGCATAGTATACCACCCTAGAAAGATTTATAGTCAGATTGCATGAATCAAGTGCTTTAGGATATGTCATCGTCATGTATCCTAAAACTCGGGGGGCTTTCAGAGATCCATATACCCCTAGTTTAATTAAACTATAAAAAGAGATTTCTTGTTAATATTCATATGGGACCATATAAGGATTTTTATAGTAGAAAATAATAATCCCCCATGTGTTGGATTGAGGTAGGATAGGTAGGTATACTGAGGCCATGTCTTATCTAAGATACTATAGAGATGGTGTAGTTGATTCAGAAGTGGATGGATACTACTGAGTCTATTCAAAAACATATTCCCATCACTAAAGAAAACCACTAGAGTTCGAGGATGGGGATAATGTTTTCCTACATATTTCACCGATGTTGGGACATAATAGGATCATGATACATGCTAAAATTTCATCAAGATATAATGGTACAATCATGATTTTAGATAGAGTAATGCTAATAGCCTATTGTATGTAGTTTTTTCAAAGGTATCAGGCTATGCACAATGTCCTCCATGTTTCTCACCAATGGAATTACTATTCATACTTATCTCATGGATTTCAGCCCCCATAGGATGAGTTATATATAGATGTGTTCATTGAGGAGCATCCTATTTTAATTTCGGATCTATGAACAAAGGATATTTGAGGCTGATTCGTTATTGTATTATGGGTGATTTGGAGTAAAGGTCATGTTTAAGATGAGGCATGGGAGTTTCACGTTGTTGTTTGATCATAGTGGCCTAAGTTGTTATAAAATATTCCTGATCACCTTGAGAAGGAAATTCAGGGTTTAATTGCACTAATGGGGGAAATTTGTAAGAACCTGAATCTTATTTGAGGAACAGATTCCAATTTTTCAATAATTTTCATTTTAATTTCTTATATATGGACTGATATGAATTCATGTTGATGTAATAGAGGTCTTGGGGGTCTCTGGGGTTGTTTTGGAGCCTGGAACCCATGTTTTGGCTGAAAGGATGACCTCAAATGTTTAGTGAAAACCATGCGGGTACAACAATATGACAATGTATCCCTTTGTTGGATTTTATCATTTGATGAATTTTTACCCCTTGATCATGGGATTTCATTTTTGAATTGGTATATAAATAAAATTTATTTATGAATAATGAATTGGATAATAAATCAAATGAATTAAAATAATGGGATAGAAGCCTTTCCCCTTGACCCTTGTATGTCATTGCTTGTCTAATGATGATTTTTTTGTGCCTTTACCAAGTGAGTTAGGTGATTATTATATTGTTAATTGGTTCATTTCCTTAAATTACATTAATTTTTGATTTTCACATGTGAGATTAATGATAGCTTTGCCCCGTGAGGGCTTGATGGTCTTGTTTGGATTGCTATATTAAAAATTTCCTTGTGAGTATTTTAATGGCCTTTGAATTTCTATCTATTATATGTTATCTGATTCTTATTTCCTTTAATACCCATGTCATTTATGTTGAGACAATGTTATATGACATGGGAAATTAATCATGGGAAGCACGTTATCATGTTATTATCTCTTGAGTAAGTGTCTGTCATGTCCTTTGATGTAGTTCCTTGAAGAAGTCACTATTTTCATGTGAGTAGTATTGAATTAATTTGGTTTTGACATTAGTATGTTAATGGAATTGTTTAAATGAAAATTAATTGATTAAATGATTAATAGGAAATGGCAAAACATGGATTTAGATTGGTATGTCAGGGATGGAATTTTGCACATATTGACTTATATGCCCTGGGTGATAAGTGAATTCACATTAGAATTCCATGGATGGACTCAATGGCTTGATCATGTATTTTCATGAGTGATTCATTGATCCAAATGATAGATTCCATGTATGGACTCATCGAGATATGGCCAATATGTCGAGTGATACTAGATTCAAACAAGGGATTCTAGGGATGGACTCAAATAGAATGGAATGTTATTGCTATGGGTGATACTCCAACTCTAGTAGTGGACTTCCAAGGATGAAATTTGTCAGCAAGGGCATCATACCTCACCTAGAGTGATACAATGATTTTAAGTGGTCCACTGGGGACATGAAATTTGGGTGTTGGTTTGAATTACACCTAGAGCGATACTTGATTTTCAAATTAAGAATGTCAATGATGGGATTAGGTTCTACATGAATTATATGAAATGAAATGATTTTCAATTTGTCTTTGAAAAAAGAACAATCTTAGAGTCTATCTTGACTTGTATTTTCTAGATGTCCTTCTAAGTCATCTGTTTTACTTCCAATTACATAAAGGATATTGGGATTTAGATGAATCTCGAGACTTATGAATTCAATGGAATCAATTTGTTAAATAATTAGGAATAGAACTAATTTAATTAAAATAAAAACTAGTGATAGGATAATATCCACTTTTGAGTACTACATTTCTTATTACTTTTCATATTTCACACTACCTTCTATATATATATTCACTGACTGATTGTAATAGACCATGGATGGTTTTAGATTGGAATTATATCTGAAACCCTATTTGGATCAACTTTTGGGACCCAAATAGCTTATATGATTTCATGAATTAATTGGGAATGAACCCTAATATTGGTACATGATATGCTTCTTAGGAGGAGGAGAGCATGAGACTATGATGTTGCTTGCGATGCTACTGGGATTATTTTGGGCTATTGGTAGATTTAGAATATGTGATATATAAGACTAAACTATACTTTTGTGTCTTTTTTATTAGAAACATGTGACATGTATCATCATTTTCTATATTATTTGACTACAATATTTGATTATATTATTAGTGTTCCCCTATTTATTTCTTTTTTATTGTTTACTACTTCTTCCACTTTTAAGATATTTTTATTTTTAAATTCTACACTCTATTGATGAGGTCTTAGTCTCCCCATTCACATACTGAGGCCCTTGGTTCTAGTCAGCATCTTATGGAGTTTGGGAGGATGCTCTTGAGGCCATGTGTCACATTGGTCTTGAGGCATCGTACATGGGAAATAGTGTCTATAACATTATAAATAATTTTCTCTGAATATAAATATATAAAAATTTAATGAAATATTCAATTATTTTAGTTTTCATTATGGTGGTAAATTTTATTCATGTCTTATAAGTTAAGAATTAATTCCATTTATAATTTTGAAAAACAATTGTGGAAAATATATCGTTCAAAAAAATGATGAGATTATTATTTTTTAGAACATATTTTTTAATAATTAATCATCGTTAAGAATATATTTAATATATAGTAAATTATTTTTAAAATAAATTATGAGAAATTTTATGGAAAACAAGGACATGGAAGAGAATTTACATTCAAACACCAAGATAAATAAATTAAATATTCATTAAAAACACGTTTCAAGTATCATGAGTACATAAGATGCAGAAAATTAATGGAATAAAATTATGGTCAAGATATAACCATGTGATAAAAAATAAGGTGTTTCATGAAAGGTAGATCATAATATTTTACCATTATAACTTAACTATAATAAATCCCTATAAATAATTATATTGTAACATAATATGATTTCAACATAGGTAAAATTTTAATCAGAATACCCAATAAAGAAATGGAATTTTATAGATATGAAAATCTAAATAATTATCCTAATAATAATCATAAAATACCTTCATGGGAAGTATATAAACCGCATAAAAGAACTTTTTCTCGGTATGTCATGCATCTTAGGGAAATTAATGTGAGATAAACCTCAAATAACATATATCTCACTTCCTTTCATAAAAATATGAACCTAATTTATAATAAGTATATATTTAATATAAATCTAATATAGAACTATATATATATATATCATACCATATATGATTTACCTATAATACTTTATCACCTGTTTGTTAACACTACTTTATTTAAAATATCTTTTTTGTTGATTTCATCTTAATTTTCCATGCTTGCTTTTGATTGATCATTTTGGACCCTATTTTTTATCAGGGGTCCATCATTTCTAGAATTTTAATAATGATATAAATATAAAATACAATAATTATATAAATTATTGTAGTGAATCCATATGTAATGTGATAGAAAAATAAATTACAGCATTAATGAAGATGGTAGGTTGTAGGTATGTATGAACGGTGTCACAATTTTTCTATGGATTTGATGGGCCTACACACATCATTGAAATAATGCATCCTATGGTTAGATTAGAATTATATTTGTTTTCCCAATCTTCTCTTTCTACCCGGTAGTAGTATAGTGAATGTCCTGAGTCGATCCCATGGAGAGGATAATCTAGTATTGACAATTAATGGTTGAAGACCTTTTGGGGTAGGGTTTCTTTCTAGTTGTTTCTATTTGGGAGATCTTATATCTAAGTATTGATGATTTTATTTATGAATGGTAGAGGGATCAGAATCATTTTCACGTATCTATAGAAAGGATGATCATAATTCCATCATTGTGAGGCTTTATGGTTTAGTCTTTGAATCAAGTGGGGTTGTTAGCTAATGTTTTTCAAATCAACTAGTTTTACCAAATAGGTAACAATTTTTTGGTTGGATTTACTGACAACCTAGATGCGTTAATCTTTGATTCTAAGGTAGAAATCAATTTAGGCTATTGATCGTAGCCTAATCTACTCTAACCAGGATAAGATCATTCACCTGAATACCCCATGGATAGGGATGTTTAAATGAATTGTAAAGAAAATTAACATATATCATGATTACTAAACTTCATGGTTTTAAAGTTAATAATAAAATATTTATTATGTATTCAAACACAACAAATCTCAATCCCTTCCCCAAGTGGTTTGTCCACTCATGGTATGAAGGAATGTAAACATATGAATAATTCAAACAGTTCTTAACATGCTATCAAATGATTGAATTAAAATTTTTAATACAATTTTAATGATTCATATTCAAAATAATTAGAGCATGAATTTGGTGATTAAAGGATTATAATTCACAATTCAATCTTGTAATTACTTGGAAAAAAGCAAGAAAATGGATTCAACATGAATTCGTTGATTAAAAATGGTGGTTATGTGAAACGGTAATGAAGGTGATGATGAAAATTCATCCATAACACTTTTATTTAACAAACTAATTAAGGAGGTGAAGAAATTACAGTTTAGAGGGGTGGAAGTAGAGGTATACTTTAAGGGAACAAAACGCACAAGAAAATTCTTCTCTAGATACAATCTCAATACCATTTTGGGATGCTTTATTTATAGATGAAAAATTACACCGTGTGTAATGAGATTCACATCATGTAATGTTGAATCCATGTATGTCATTGATGTTTTTGTACATATGTGTATCTCACAAGTATCTCATCTGATATTTGAATGTTTTGTTTCTCTCATAATTTGAATCTCGGTCTCAGATCATGCATCATTTTTCCAAATGAATCATTGAAGTGGATTTCCAATCCAACTGGTTTATGATGTGTATCCCCAGCTCACGATGTATAATTGTTTCATATCATATAGACCTAATGACATGATTTATGAAATTCATTACAACATTTGGAATCCTTTGAGACACTATTAAAATACATGATATAAGGTTTCATACTCTTTAATATGAAACATCTTTTATTTTTCTACAATTTCTTCTTTGAATCATTGGGAACCAATATCCTGAAAAATTCAGAATATACTAGGAGTATTATCAAAAATAACACGGAAAAACATTAACTAAATTACATCAAAAAAATATGATTTTGTCTTATCAAAATTCCCCCATACATGAACAATATCTTATCCTCAAGAAAAAATTTCTCAATAATGATTTAAAACTTGTAAAAAATTTGTAAAAGGGAATCATTCATTATATCCCAGAAAATAAACCTAAGTGTTATTAAAAAAAAGGTTAGTTCATTGAATAATAAATGCGTAGGAAATAAGTAATGCCTCATAGATCAGTTCATTAAAAAAATTATAATAAGTTAATTACAATCTCTTAACTATTCCACGAATTCAATACCCATTTTCAATTTACCTCACATTGGATTTTCTCTCATCATTCAGGGTAAAATGAAATTGTAGTTATTCTCTTACACTAAGAACATGCTCCTAACTATAGGCTTGAATTGGTTCTATTATCTTCACATTGTAAATACGTGTACAAAAATTATTCATGAGGGCTTTGAAGATATGGATCTGATGAATTCGACGTTGTGGGAAGGTTGGTTAATAGTTAAAATCATGCTCAAAATGGGGTTAATCTTTTAAATTACAGTGCGTGAATGTCATAAAATTTGTAATAAAATGAATCCTCCAAGCTAATCAGTTCGATACTCCCAACATCTCAGATTTTATAAATGTAAATTTCATGTTAGTGAAATAATGGTATCCTATTCAATTAATTTTTTCCTTTGTATTTGTATTTTTTAGATGTCATGTTTAGGCCAGATCTCACATCCATCCCCAAACCACATGTGATCCTTCCGGGGATTCATCGGCCAAGAAATGGTGATTTTTTTTTAATAACAAACCCATGTTAATTTTTCTTTTTTTATATATTTTTAAATGGAACATAATGGGAGTGAAATGCTACATCATATATGAGGATCACTACCAAAACTACAATGATTAACATAATACATCTCTTTAATAAATTAATCCCATAATATCTGAATGCTTCCCACACACATGTTCAATATTTAAATCAATCATTACACAATATCAATGAAGGAAGGGAAAATTATATGGGATTATATTCATTTTGAAGGGTTATTCATTGAAAATACTGGCTTATCTATGGAATAATGCATGCTGGGTCTCAGGAAAAATTTTCTCAAGAGAGATTTCCCCAATCAATTTAAAATTATACTCTTTCATTCATAGCCTCAATAATATCTCAATAATACTTCTGATATGTTTATATGTCCCTGTTTTCACTCATGAAATATGATCATAAAGAATGTTAAATTGTAGGTTTTTAATACTTTTAGGTAATTATAACAACAATAGAAAATAAAAATTACAATTGGTATAAAACAAAATAAAATTTCAATTAAGACTACCTTCAAAAAAATTCAATTGCAATTAAATATCTATGCTCAATAATAATTGGAAAAATATAAATAGATAAAAAAACAAGGATTTTGAAAATTCCCAACATAACATTTTCATTTATTTAAATGGAAATAATGTTTTTCACTTTTTAAGAATGCTTATAAATTTGAAAAATGTCTCTTAGATATATGATAAAATGAAATAATTCAAGTGTTTCTAAAGTGAAACTTATCAGAAACTCCAACACACATTGATGTAGAATGTGTTCGCACTTTCCATGGAAGGATATTTTAGATTTTTGTAGAAGATGAATTTTGAACAAAATGAAATGGAATTTTGATAATTTTAAAATTATAGAATCAAGAGATCCCTAATGAATTTTCATGTAATGATGGAACATGGGATTTTATTTTACAAATCTGGGCCACCTAAAAAATGGGTTAGAAAACAATTCTTGCAATAGATTACACATTGTTCCATGGGTTTAAAACATTGATTCGCATAAAAAATAGACAGGTTCACTATATGATGAGTCTTAGGAAATGAATTTGGTTTATTTTCAGGATAGGTTTACAAAAAATCTCAAAGGGAATAAAAATAAAAAATAAAAATACTCACTCATGAGAAACAATTCTACAAAACTTATAAACTATGGTTTTCCTTACATAAAGTTATAATATGAAATTTTCAACCAGAATGATGGACAAAAATATCCTACAGTGGGGTCCATCAGCTTAGTTGATCCAATTTTATTTACATTTACTAGTGGTAGTTTCCTCTAGCTCATGAGGTCTCTTAACTGGATTGATAACTTTAGTGGAAGATTGAGCATGATTTAGATGTGTATGTAATGCAATCAATGATTTATGTGGTATCTACAAGGAATCAACCTCTATGGAATGTTCCTAATGTTGATGTTCTATTTCTTCGATGCACTATGCCACCCTTTGGACCAAAACAGATGGTGGTACCAATCCATCGACAACCATGGATGACATAGAGGATCTATACATTTCTATTGTAAATTTGAATTATATTTAAATCAATCCAATTATAAGTGAGACAAAATCAATTACCTTATATATATAAATGATAAGTCCAAAAAACTGGTCTACCTAGATGAAAAAATTATAATATGTTGCCATATCATAGAAATTTGTATAACCAAAAATGAGAAAAGATTCCAACTGAGATAAGACATCAGAGCCAAAAATCCCCTCCATATTCAACTCCCTGTCATCTGTCGGTGGTGGATACTACCCAATAGGATCAATGTAATTAGTTGTAGTATATGATGGAAAAGCCATGATAGTTGATTGAGTCGCGGAGCTAGATATATTTGATGTGGTCGGGGTTGAGAGGTACCAATATGAAGGGAGGTCGTGGGTTTTCTAGATAGATAAATTAAGGGTACCTCTATGGAGGTAGTGGTGTCCAGACCCTTTCCATTTCTGGAATGCTTAACTATGTACTCCTACTATGTAGTTGGTTCAATGATATCTGTGGGCTGGTCATGGTGGGTCTTTTGGAGGTGTGTCCAGTAGGGGTTGGTCGTGGTGCAGTGGTTGAATCGGGAGGCTCGACAGAAGGATGGTGAAAATGGGTGGATATCTGGTGCAGGTTCTCCATGATGTAATACTACATAGTCTGAAGATCTTTTAGGGTATGATAGATGGGTGGATGGATGGAAGATTAATAGGTAGATGTAGGAGGATAAGTGGGTGGTGCAAGGGGGTGTGGCTCATCTGATGGGTCTGTTGCTACTGGTGGTGGGGCCTCTGTCAGTACTGCTTGATAAATTTTGGGTCCCGGTGGTATATATCATCCTCCTTCACTAAAACCATCTTCTTTTGTACCATAACAATGTTAAATTGCTAAATGGGTCCTAGAATGGTAAGACGATGAAATGTATAGAAAACATTAAGGTATCTGTCCATGCGACTAATAAATGATTCTACCATTAGAGTACCTTCAGTTCTCTAGGAATGGGATTTGTAATAATGGGTGAGCTTTG
The DNA here is from genome assembly GCA_963277665.1 of Viscum album. NCBI lineage: Eukaryota > Viridiplantae > Streptophyta > Magnoliopsida > Santalales > Viscaceae > Viscum > Viscum album. Next base: position 1,274,606,060 of record OY728141.1, on the reverse strand, counting down.
CATCCATTTGGATTCGTGGACCACCCATTCCTGCTTCCAGAAGAGGAACATCGATGTAAATGACGCTCCCATGTGACTCGTCCATGGATAACCACCCATGTGTCATGGACATATGAAGAATTCTAATAGCTGGGATCTACAAATAGGTAATATATTTTATACATGGATCATGGGGTATTTTATGTTCATGCTAAATCATCTCCCATAGACTCTACGAATCATCTTGGGGTGTATCCTACTGAATTGTCAAAAATTCCTCTGATGCAGGAAACTCATATGTACAAATTTTGAGGCCAATACCAAACTCAGCGAATGGAAGATCATGTGGATGACCACCCAGGAAGAATATGAGGCTATTAATGGCCACTTTGAACATGGTCGTGAACTCTACAAATATCTCTGTATAGGCATAATCTCATACCTCAATGATGCATTCAACATACATTATCTCCAAGAGGTTGATGACGACATAACTAATGTTAATTTGGGCCCTATTGGGAAGGTCTACATCCTTGTTTGTCTACATTGGCTTTAACTATATGATGATTATGTTGACACAGTTCCTTTCGTTGAAAAATAAAAGGATAGGGTTAATGTGCAAATTTTCATCACTGGAGGATTCCTCGAAGGTGGTGTAGGAGTAAACATGAGCGGATCATGTAGAACAGGATGCTGCATGAGGTGTAAAAGATTTGGGTGGTGTGGTACTTCATGGGATCTTGGTAGGTGGAATCTCATTGTGGTCATGTAGGGTGTTGTACAGTGAAAATTGAGGGGGGAGGAGGGGTTCAATTTTTTTTCACAGAGGGGGTTTGGTTGCATGGATGATAGAGGAGGAGGGTATGGAGGGTTGTTTAGGGAGATGGAAATGAGAGTTTGGGATGCTTGGGATGGGGATACCAAGATATAATTACAATGTGGAGAGGGATGGTTGGTCGAGGTGAATGAGTTAGAGAGGTGATTAGTGATGAAGTTGGATTATCGGGAGAGATAGGGGAGGGGGTTCGGTGGTGGGGTCATGAACCTAGGGTTCAAGACCTGTGTTTATTAAAAACAAACCCAGTGAGTTACATGATGTGTAATAGGGGTTCATGTCATTTAATGGTGTCTTAAAATTTATTTTCGGGCCAAAAAGTTACACATCAGGTAACATAGTTACAAAATTTGTAATTTAATGTTTGATCTTAAAATAATTTTTTATATATATCATTTGTCTCCTAAACTATCAGAATAATTATATTGATTACCTTAATCTATAGTAGGATATGATGTCTAACCCTGGGTTCCCTCTCATTCAGCACTTCATTTAATTCGTGAGCTTGACTGAATTAGGGATGAATTGAACATAATGCTAATGAAAATACCATCATGGAATAGTAATTGGATGATTTTAAATATTGGAAAATTCAATTAAAAATGAATTCCACTCTCTCTTTGAATTTCAATGGACCCTTATGGAAAAACATGAATTACTTCAAATGGGTCGGACCATCGAGATTTTAGCTTACCAGGGAACAATTTCATCCTTCAGTTGAATCAGATGACCTTATTACATAGGAATAAGATATGAAATAAAATTAATTGTCAATTCTATATATTGATTTATTCTATGTAGATCCTGAAATTGTCTTTGGAATTATTCTAAGTTTCTTCCAATATGGTCAACTATAGCATCTGAGATTCTCTTTCTTTCTTAGAATCCAAATTCATCTTCTAGATTATCAAGTTTGAATGATGGTCTAGTTCAAATGAGAGATTACATTGTTTCCCATATACTAATATGGATGGTGTTGTCCTTATTGGTTCTTTTTATGAATTTTTGAATCCCCATATTACATCATCTAATTTTAGATTCCAAAGACTATTGTCGGTGTTCATAGTTTTCTAAAATATTTTCTTTATCTCTCTATTTTATAGTTCAGCATTCCTACTTTTTGTGAGCGGTAGGGAGTAATAGTATTGTCCTGAATTCTATACTTTTGGAGAAATCCATTCACTTCATGGTTTTTAAAATATCAACCTCGAGCACTAAAAATTGATCTTGGAAATCCAAATCTTGAAAATGGATACTTCTTTTAGAAAATTATTGACCACATTCATTTTGTCATGTGATATTGTTTCAGCTTCTACCCACATTGAGAAGTATTCAATTACAACCAAAACGTATGGCTTATCATGTGAATTGAAAATTCGTCTCATGAATTATATTCCCTATACAACAAATATTTCAACTTCTATGATGGGATTCGGAGGAATATCATTCATTTTTCTTATATTTTGAGTTCACTTTCACCTATCACATGTTTGATAAAATCCCATTATCTCTTGTTGTATTGTGGGATAGAAGATTCCTATTTGAAAAATATTATCTACACTACACTCAATTCCATGATTCCCTATTTTTGGTGACATATGACACATTTTTTCACAGTTTGGATATCATTTTTAGTGATGAAACTTCGCGAAAATCCATTTGTGTAATGATTGAAGACTAGTGGTTTATCCCATTAGTAGTGTTTTACCTCATCCAATACTCTTTTTCTCTATTGATATAAATGGTCTCCATTCATGAATCTAATGGAATTATAATTATCAATATAAAACAACCATGGTTTCACATTAATGATGAACAAGGTTTCATATGGGAAATCAACTTCAATATCGTTATCATCATCATCCTTGATGATTGGAAGAGGCTATTGGGATAAATGATAAGTGATCACTTTCTTTGTGTCATTGGTTTCGTTGATCACAAAATCATTTTATTATAGTAGGAGGATCCAACTTATAATCCTTTCCTTGACATCCTTATTTTTCATTATGTACATTAACACAAATGGATCAGTGTACACAATTACCCTACATAACCCCACATAAGACGAAAATTTCTCAAAATCAGAAGAAAAAAACTAGGAGTTATTTCTCTGTATTTGTTTAGATGACATGGGATTCATTCATTATATTCCTGACAAAGTATATATGACAGAATACATGAGCAACTCATTGTCCTAACACAACTCCAACGAAAAAATCACTCGCATTACCCATTAGTTTGAATTATTTATCCCATTTGGGTGAAATGATTACTGGGGATGCTACCAAGCTTCTCTTCAATGTATTTAATTCCTTTAAAGATTAAATAGTGATTTCAAAAGAAACCTCTTTTGAAAAAAATTATTTCTATGTGTGTAAATATTTTTCAATTTCATTAAAAATCATGCAAAAAATCCATCATAGACCAGGAAGCTTCCTATATACTTAATTTTGGAAGTGTCTTGTAAATCCTTTATGTCGTTGATTTTAGGTGGATCGACTTCTATTACTTCCATATAGACTTTATATATGAGGAAAGTTCCTCCTTGGTCTATAAAATGTTACTTTTCTATGTTTGGGAATAGGAATTATTCATCACAATGTTAGAGGATCAACTCCAACATGCTTAGGTAAACATCAAATGATCTTCCCTAGATTGAGAATTCATCAATAAAAATTTCAATGAATTATTATACTGTATTATGAAAAATATGTTTCATGCATATCTGAAGTGTTACAGGATCATTACACATTACCAATTACATGTTTCTGTTGGTAAGAGCTCTAAATGAATATTTGAATGTGGTCTTTGAATAATAATATAGTTTGACAGCAATTTGGTTTTATCCTAAATATCTATATAGTAAATAGTATAATTCATTTCATGTAAGTAAATCAAATATTTGGTCCATGAAGGGTAAGGAAAAATGATATTCTCTTATTGTTGCGTTAAATATTCTGTAATGCATGAAAACTCATAATCCAGTTATAATCCTTGTTGAAATTAATTCAGTCTCACCATTAATCTCAATTTTATTTCCACCTTTCATCAGAACTAATTATAGAGGGATCACCCACTTGATATAAGATATAGAAAATATTATTCCTACAATAAAACGTTTCAGTACATCCTTTTGAAAACATCCTTCATGGGTCATGGGAACCATAATTGAGTTTGATGTTTGGGTTTCTCATCCTCTGCAAGTAGAATATTATGAGTTCATACAGTTGGACTCATTCCATTGATGTCTTCCACTCCCCATGAAATTTAATGTTTGTGTCTCTTCAATAAATCAAAATACTTTACTTCTTGTGCATGAGATAGTTCGGAGTTGATGACAACTAGTAGGGAGGATGATGAACCTATGTATGAATAATTAAGGGTATTGTGTAGAGGAATTAACTCCACTATTGGTGGTTGAATAAATGAGGGATTGAAGTGTGGTAATGTATATATTGTGAGAGGTTCATTGAAGCTTAATTACAGAAAATCATAATCTTCTTCTGCATATGAGGGTGACTGTAGACTATATTCTTTATTTGAGATGATTTAACTTCCTTCTTTGTTAAGAGAAATGGCATTCAATCAATGGAATCATGTCCTTGTTTAGAAGATTTGGTAGGGTTGTAGACTACTTGTTCTTCTCTAATTCAAAATATCATATGACCATTATTCACATATATCAACACCATTCTCATTACTATGAATGGTATTCTGAGAATAATGGGATGTGGAATTCTTCATCCATATTCAACACTAGTAAATCTACTAGAAATGTGAATTTTGATACTCTAAATAGAACATATCTGAGAATTATTTGAGGAAAATTTACTGATAGGTCTACAAGTTGAATTTCTACTCAAGTTTTTTTGATTTCTGTGAGTCCCAACATGCGATATAATCTCATTGGAATTATCTTGATTGTTACTCCAAGATCTCAACGACCACCTCCAAACATTAACTCTCTGATAGCTCTTAAAATTGAATAACTTTGAGGTTCTCTCAACCATTGTGGGATTTTCTATAGAAATTCATTCAATTAGAAGACAACAATATATTCCATTTTTCTTTTATTAGATATTACATCCTTAAAGAATTTTGCATAAATTTTCATCCTAGTAATGGCCCATATGAATTGAATATTGAAATAAAGTTGTTTAAAAATATCTAGTAACTTCTTGTATTGTGCCTCATGTTTTATTTGTATTTACATTTCTGGGAAAGTTAGTTGTGGCTTTTATGGTAGTGGTGAAACATAGTCTTGTTCCTTTGGGTGCTCAAGAGTTTGGGTGTTTTTTTCATTCAACACTTATTGAGGTGTCACTTATATATATTTCTTATCTTCTTAGTGTTTTCTTCTTAGGCTCTCCAAGTTGACGAAATTCCACGATATTTCAAATTCATACCACTATAGCCTTGCCTTATTCCCTTGTATATATCTTTATATTAACAGGTAATTTACCGTGTAATCTATCATAAATATTCGTTGATACTTGGCACATTAAATCATTGAGATTTTGCAAGGCATCTCTGTTGATTCTGCATCTCCATATCCTGAGTCATGATTCACTAGTCATCCTATTTAACAATGGTAGTTGGAGTCACTCTATGTTACATTGGAGAGGAGTAGGTTTTTTTTGAGGTCTGGGTGGATCTGGTAGAAACCAATGATGTGATTTTTGTGAGAAAGGTTGATACAACACTTCTTATGGAGGTCTTCAGACTTGGTTCTTGTGAGGATACCCTGGTGGGTCTCGATTTCTAAATGGTTCTTAACCACATTGATTCTGGTAATAGTCTGGGGTTTTTTGAGGTGGCTATTGAGTCTCGCTCTACTGATAGTACTACTTGTGCTATTTTGATGGTGGATTATATTGATTTTAATTGACGTAATTACAATCATTATATTTTTTATCTTCAACTCCTTACAATTTTTATATTTGTTCAGACCACCTCACATATTTCATGATTTCATTTCCATTACTAGGGCCTGAGGGGGTTTTTCATAATTACACTAAAATGTTACAACCTTATTTGTTATCACTTCAACTTGCATTGATAGTATTGTGTTCTCATCCACATGGTGGATTTCAAACTATGGTGGTACACGATCAAATTTAGACAGGTTGGCATTGTGTGTCATTTTTTTAAATTGCTTTCTAGCTTCTATTTTCACAAACATTAGTCCTCTATCTGTGGAAGCATAGACAAATATTTTTATGGCTGGTTAGAGGCCTTGGTAGAAGGTTTATATCTGGATAAACATGTCCAATTCATGGTGTTGGAATTTCGTCATTGTCTCCATGAATCTGACCCATGCTTCCCATGTAGATTGACCATCATTTTGAGAAACTTTCTTAATTTCCTTCCAGAGCTTCCAAGCCCTGGTCGGTTGGAATTATTTGTCAAATAACATATTTTATAGATTTTCCAATTTCATGATTAACATAGGAGCTTTTATCTTAATCCGATATTTGGCTCGGTCTATTAGAAAGAATTTTATTATTTGGATTCTGATTGAATATGATGATACTCCTTGGTTGCAAAAGGAATTACAAACATACAAAAAGTTATAGATATGATCATGGGGATCTTCACTAGGAATTCCACTAAATTTTCCCATGTTTTGGATCATATGAATTAGTCTAGTATTGATTCCAAAGCTATTAGATTTCATCGGAGGAGGTACAATGCTTAGTGTAACAACATTGATTGATGGAAGTCCATAATTCATGATGGTTCTTTCTTGATGTTATCGATGCTCTCTAAGAACTAATTGGTACATTTTTTGATGGTTTGGCAGTTTAGGTGCAGCTTTATTATGTTTATCATACAAGGATGACTGTCAGCATGGAAGAAGGTATTTTACGGTCCTGGGGATTAAAAGAGAGTTATTCTTTTCTCATAGATCTCTTCGAATGAGTCTAAGGACCATGGTATAAGTAATATACCACGAAGAAAATACACAAGGGAATCTGAGAAAAGGAAGAGTGTAAAGGGGCTATGAAAAGGTAATCCCTAGAATTTTCTCCATATGCATTGCAAGCACGCCATTGTAGTCCCCGACAACGACACCAAAGCTTGACGGGCTTGCACGTATCGTTAAAATAATATTTGATACAATTGAATTAGAATTTTATTTTGATTCCCAAACATCATTTACTACTATGGGGAAGTTTAGTGAATGTTTCAAGTCAATCCCACATGGAGTGTAAGATGACACTTTCAATTAATGGTTAATGAACTTTTGGGGTATGATTCCTTTCTTGTTTGTTCAGTTGGAGGGTTCATGTGTCTAAGAATTGATGGATTTCTTCATTATTGAGAGTAGATTCGAGATCAAATTCTGGTATTTCTAGAAATTATGGACTAAATTCGAACATGGTAGGATCATATGGTTTAGGTTAGGATGCATGTGGGGTTTGCTTGTTTATTTTGGAAAAATCAACTAGTTCTACAAAGGAGGTAGCTATTCTATGTTCGGGACATATGAAAATATAGATTCATTTAGTTGGGATATTAATCCATAAATAATTTTAGGCTATTGGTCATAGCCTAATGTACTCCAACTAGTATAGGGTTATTCACATGAATACCCCAAGGCTAAGGATAATCAAATGAAATATAAATAAAATTATCTTATATCTTGGTTATTATTTCTTAAGGTTACCGTGTTAAGAATTGATTATTTATTATGTATTCAGATACACCTACATTCAATCCCTACCCTGTTCTGCTTAGAAACTCATTTTAGAAATGAATTTAATAAATTTTAAAAATTAAAGATGTGCATGGAATGCAAATAATGTTTGAATTTTAATATATAATACATAAGAAATGATTTTGATTCAAAAAAATGGGGCGAGAATGAAATCAATGATAAATGAAATGTAAAGAACAATAAAACAATGTACATACTTATAAAAAGAGTTGAAATAGATTCGAAAAATATTTTTTTGATGGTTGATGATGAATGATAGTGGTGATGGGTAAAGGCAATGAAGGCGAAGATGAAAAAATATCAACGACTCTGGTGTTCAAACCAAATAATAAAGGTGGTTGAAGAAATTTTAGTTTAGATGAAAGGAAATATAAGGAAACATGATGGGAAAAAAGGACAAGAAAATTCAAATGTGGATGATCTCACAAAACTGCTTCAAGGATGCTTTATTTATTGTGGAAAATTTACATGATGTGTAATGATAATCATGTTATGTATTGCTTAATCGATTTATATCTTTGTAGTTTTTGTATCAACGTGGATGTTATGCAAATCTCATCGGAGTTTTCCCAGTTTGACTTCTTTCACTATGTGAATCCTGGTATCATGGTGTGTATTCATTTTTTATCTAAATCTTTGGAGCTTATTTATTATTCAAGTGGTTCAAAATGTGTATCTCCAGCTCATGGTTTGTAATGGTTGCTTATCATTCAGACTTCATGACATGTGTCACAACTTGCTTCACGACATCTTACTTTCTATGAGGCTCTATTATGTGATATGAACTGAGGTTTCATGATGTGTTATAGGAAACTTTTACTCTTCTTCATTATTTTCTTATTTTAAATATTTCAAACCTATTTCTTGAAAAAATCATAATATACCAAGTGCTTTAACAAAAATTTCATTGAGAACCATTAATTAAATGACAGCAAACGGTATATGTGATTTTGTTTTATCATGATGAAATGAAATGAGGTTATATAATAAATCACCATTAAATAATCATTATTATATTATATATATCATATATATTCAGTAAATCTATCCTTATTACCATACAAATAAAGAACAATTGAAAAAATAATCACATCACTTCGTAGAGGTGGTTTACTACATGTACACATGGTCGAAGTAATAGTTTTCAAACAACTAGGAAGAAATGAATGTAGATATTATATTATCAATAAAGAAGTATAACATTATATCAATTATAATATACATAAATATATTTTAATACAATAATATTGTACATCCATAAAATATGGTGATGAGAAATAAATTTAACACTGCATAAGGACAATAAGTTATACATACGCATGTGCACTATATTCCTTTCTAATTTGGTATATAGATGGTGATTAATGGTTTTTTCATAATAAAAATAATATTATAGAAAATTTAGGATTTTGAATTTACAATTTTATTACTAATATAATAGATTTAGAGGTATAATAACAACTAAAAAATGGGATCGATTAAGGATATTACAACTTCATTAAAATAACTCCTATAGATATCCTATAATTGGATATATGGATATAATTTTCAAATACAAAAACCCATAAAATATTTATAGTGTACAAAATAACATAAATATATAGATTTTGGTCGATCTATAAGGATTAATGTGGTGTGATAAAGGAAAATGATGGGTGTCCTTATATAATTGACAGTTGTGTCACTGTTATAATTTATAAAAAGATTACAACATATTAAAGACATTTTAAGTTAAAATGGTTTCAAATAGCCTATAAATGGTCCCAATGTTACATTTTTTATGATATATTATCCCCTTATCCTTTGGTATTAGTTTTATGTTTTTTATAAAATGTTAAAAAGTACTATTTTCACAAAAATAAATTATTACCAAATTATCCACTATTGATTTTAATCGAGCAAAATGACATAAAGAAAATATTATAATTTAGATATAATTATATAACATAACATATTTTTTTATAATAGTTAAAAAATTGTAACACTTTACCACAGTCATATTATATAACTTTTAATATTTTAGAAATAATTTATTATATTTTTTATTAATGGGATGAATACCACATTCATGTTTCAAAAACATTTTAGGTCTTCATATGATTAATAAAATATAAAAAAATTCATGAAGGTAAATTACATATTCTCAACAAAATAAGTTATATATATTTACCACATATTATTTTTCTCTTTTTGGGCATGTAAGAGATATTTAAAACTAAGAAAGTGGCATTTTCAAACATTCTCATATTTTAATACTATATATTTTATTTTCATATAATAGTGTCAATTGAGAAACTCAATTTAGAGTCTATGGATATATAGTTTTAATTAATGGTATCCAATAAGATTTATTATTAAATGGTAGGACCTTATAACATATTTTCAAACTAGATAAATGTGATATACCAATTACTAAGGTGATAAACTTATGTATAGTTAGTATTCTTGTTGACAAAAAATAAAATGGAAATATTTAGGACATTTTATTATCCTAATTAAAAATATTGAATAGTTTTATAAAATTTAATTTCTATAATTGAATGAAATTAATCTTAAAATCAGAGTGCAATACACTATAACGAATTATTTTTCAAGATTACATTGTTAAGTATAAAACATGGTTTGTTCAAATCCCATGCACATAAAAAAAATAATTTTAATGCATTTTCTAAATTATAATTTATAAAATCTCCATTACATTTATTAAAAAAATTCGAATAATTTAATTAAATATGATAATTATACCTTATTCTCATACAATCTTTTTTAGAAAATATATCTTTTACTTTCAAATGTTTTTTATTTGAATTTATAATAAGTATATAATTATAAAATTCAATTTATTCATATGTAAAAACTTATTTTAATAATTTATTTATATCAAATAAAAGATTCAAATCCAATGGATATGAAGTAAGGATCACTATAAATTATAATATTTTAATAGAATATTGTGGATCTATTTGACTGTGTTTTGCGTGTAACAGAAGCTGTCAATGAAATGTAATTTATTTGAATATATATATATATATATATGATAAGTTATTATGGGGTCTAATTCAACACCCATTTCCGTTAATTTCCCACTCTAAATTTTTTATGAAGATAAAATCGAAGGAGTATATATTTATTTCAGTGCATCTATGGGTTCCAATTTAACTTCATCAGTTTTTTAATTTCTCTAGAGAACATTCACCAGGTGAGTTATCTTGTTCAATAGTACATTATATCTAAATCAAATATTTATATTTTATTAGACTCATAATATTGATCATGTTTATGTGGGAATACCTCTATGTTTATTAAAAATGAGGAATCCATAATGCACTTACTTGTGATAGATTCATGGAATACCTTCTGGACATCAGATAGATTTAGTGGAAGAGCATAGCGATATTCCATTGTCCCTAAAAAATAAAGTCTCTTGGGAGGGCCAACAAAACATGGGATTATCTTCCACTTCATTACATATATCGTAAATTATTAAATCAACCTATTCATAGAAATCATTTATCACCAACAATAAATTTTTTATCACGATGATGATTGCCAGCATAACATTTCATTCAATTATAAGCTTTCTTGGTGTGTTGTTGAATAGAGCTAACAATTTATATCATTTCCAAATCTAGACCAGGTCCTAATTGAAGTTGTTGGGGTTGAATAATAATTTGGCAGGACACGTATTTTTAAACAGAACATCATTAGGATTAAGAGATATTTTTTACAAACAATACGAGCCCCGATACGGTTTGAGGATCCCATATAATTTAAATGGAGTAGTAAAATAAAACGAACACAAACTGTGTTTGAGATCAATGTATTCATGTCCACCGCTCTTCAGTAGTAATTTTTTATTAATGGATCTGATTTAGAATCCCTCTAGATCATCCAATCATGCTCTAAGAGTCCATAGGAGTGTCGATCATTAAATTAGCGGTGCAACAATGGTGATCTGATGATGTATTACACATCCCGAAGGTCATTTCCTCAACATACCATCATTTCATGGTGATGAGATAAATCCAATTACCAGGATTGAGAGTTTATTTCTCTAGAAATATGGAGAGGATATAGTGGATCTATAAATCTCACATTTAAAATTCACTATTGAGAGACTTTATCCTTCTTTATATAGTTAATGCTATAAATACCTTGATGGGTTCCCCAACCCCATATCATTTATATTCCACTAAATAAATAATTATTATGAACTAACCTTTTTAATAAATATTATTTATTTTTTCAAATACCTATAATATATATTAAATATATTTCATGTCCAATCTAAGTAATTTAACTAGACTTTTTATTATCACTAATAGTAAAAGAATGTTAAATATTGAAATAATATTCTTTAAATTGTTATTATTTATCATATTTACTTATCATTAAAATCCTTTTAATAAATAAATTAAACTTAATTACTCTTTTTTTGAATAATATAAGTTTATTTTTTATTATTGATTGATAACATGGACAAATCATGGACCCCATTGTATGAACCACCATGTCTAATTTACTTATTCAACTGAATATGTTGGATTCATGAATGTACTATTGTGTGTAACCCTCTAGGAATATGTCTCGATAGTAGTTCATAGTATCTACATAATAAGAGTGGTTTCTAAAAACCCTTGAAGACCCCTAAAAAGATAATTATAGTTATAGAAATAGATACTCACCTATGAACAATATCTATGTAACATAATCTCTTTGTATAAAAATATATCACAATCTATGACTCAAAATTCTATCATCACCTTTTTCATGGTTTATTAGTCGTTGTTCCAACTTGATGGAGTTAGATTTTGAAAACCTTAGTGATGGATTTGTAAAGGTACTACTATCCTCATTTACACGGCTCGAGATATGTTACTTACATATCCTAGAAGTGAAAAATCATTTCTTGACCATTCATGCAATGATATGCCACCAACGACACGCCCAAAACGAGCTACATATCCCTGATTAAAATAACATGATTTTTTTTATGCATAAATGTGTGTGATAAAATTTCAAACATTGATAATGATATCATGTCCAGAGACTAGAACATATGTTCATAGGCATGAATAACCAATGACACCAGAAACATGTGGGGTTCTTATCAGCATATATTTCCTCATGATATCACTAATATAGTTCATCATGAGTGAACATAATGACTAATGGTTCAATTCTTATGATCCCCCATTACCTGATAATCAAATATCAACGACCTCCAGTCAGTATGATACATCTAGACCACAACACCTTTGTTTAGTATTAATTTCACAGTAACTTGAGGTTCTCATTATAGAATGAGATCATCTATAACCAATTTATATAATAATTAATCTATGGAAATTATCATAATAATAGTAGATATATAAAAGTATAAACATTAATGGTTAGAATACATCGTGTATATCTAACTATATACATGATATGGTATTCAAATATAGTGTTCAAGCTTAGTATAGGGAACCACCTATTATAACACTCCCACTTGCACTAGATCCAACTTGCTAAAAATCCTTGTTATCTATCACATGATAAAAATAATTTTTCCATTTAGTCGTGACATTAGCTTCATGGTCTCCCACATTTACACCACATGGCTGTTCTACTATATGTGACCTCACCTCATTGAGTGAAACATCTCAAGAGATAGTATCCTTTAGTATTTTCCTTTTTTACACTGTCATAACTGGGCATCACTTCTATTAAGAATATCCTAGTTTACATTATGATAATACATTTACTATTTTCTAGGATTCCAAGAACTGGAATAATTTATTAGGTTTAAATACTTCTTAGAATCCTCTGAATCTTCATCATACTCAATATTTTTAGGTATGGATAAAAATTTTCTTTATGAGCTTGTCACAGTTAACACCTTACCCTAACTATGATATTAAATTACGTCAATCCAATGAAAACTAGTTTTTCTCCCCTCATAACTAGTATCCCTTATTTTCCACATTCCGGAAACATGTCTTATGTACATTCCTAAGAAAAATCAGATAGTACTAACAACATAACTTGTCGTTCTACAAGATATAAATGATAATCTCTTACCATAATATATATATTGGAAATATAACTTCTCTTAAAATCATGACATATGTGATTGATCCATCATTGAATCATAAAAAACTCTTCTCACCACATAATATGCTCATATAGCATTGCATGTTTCCTTAGAGGGATTTATTCCATGTGACAGTAAAAAAATATCAATAACATTGTTCTATCCTATATTTCTAAATACCATGTCACTTAATATATAATAGAATAGGTCCAAGAAACTGATATATCTACCTTATTATATCATGTTTCCAAAATAATAGGTATCTACTTCATGTCAAACATTATAGCAGTTCAATTATTATAGTCTAAACTAAATCTAAGACCAATATCAGTTTTCCATATTTTTTATAAAATATTTTACATTAAAAAGAGTGTCACTCCCAATATACTCTGGTATACACCTGAAAAATCTTCATTTCATATGAATGAATTATGATGTTGTTTCTTATATTTATCCTGAATTGTATTTTTTGTAACATGAAAACCATATTCACATTATATGGTGTCAACATCCCTTTTTGGTTGTTTCATGTAGACATTATCTTTGGATGATGGTCTTGACATCCAAAGAAAAATTATATTCTCTTAGATGAAATTTATTTAATGTAAAATTCAAATGGATTTATAGATAATGACTTGGTATTAAAAATTGAACCTTATCGAAACCACATGCGTACCATTATTGTATAATCTCAATTTAATACCCACAATAGTATTAAAAATAATAATCCCCTTTTCAAATTGATTCATGGAATCTATTATTGAATTGATCTTGTAAATATTATCTAATTTCTATATGGTACTTTCTTTTTGAATTATTAATCACAATGAATAATTCACCATCAGTTTTGGTATATATAAAACCATCACATTCGTTATAACCTTCCTACCTAGTATGTGTCTATATAAAATTAGTGTTTGACATGAAATTGTGAAACTAATACCTATACCAACTACATGTGTATATATTGAATTGACTAAACCCAATTAAATATTTATCATATTACCTCATAAGATATGATCACCCTCTTATTTTAATGTAGTCAATCACTTGACTACTACTTTTCTATTATAGAGATTTATTTTATTTCATATAAAACTATTAGCATAATTACCTTAGATTCACTTGGTGTTTTTTTATGAAATATTATATATATCCCAAATAGACTAATTTCATCTAAACAAATATTTTCTCGACATAACTTATTTTCATCATAATAAAACTATTATGATATCCATTCATCTTGGCAGTTGGTATATGGTTACAAGATTTTGCCATTATTTTCATTGAACATCTTGATATATAATATATGTTTCTGCAATTTTCACCCTTGATACTACTAATATCATGCCTCTGATGTGTAAAATTCTTGATTAAAATTTTTTCCATGAAAAATTTTACTGCACAACATTAGAATGTATGAATCATCATTGTTCCTCCTAATTAACAACAAATCATGAATGTGGATAATGTAATGTGTGTTTAATAATTACTCCATGCTACATTATATTGATAGATGAATTGTTGTTCATGGTATTCTATGGAATTCTAGCCTAAATCATCTTATATATTTTGAACATTCATATTACATACTTCAATTTAGCCATAGTTAATGATTTAGTGGTCTATTATAAATTATATATAAGACTAACTTTCCTATGAAATATTTCATGCTCTATTGCTGATATAATTATGAAGGTTTTCTGGTAATAATTTATATCTAAATGTTTCCCTTACGAAACCAAATACATCTATAATACTAATGGTGTGTAGATATACTAAGTCTGAATACCAATCTAAGTATATCCTTGACATAATCATAATGTTTTACTTGACATTGAATTATCATTCCACAAATGGGTAAAGAAGTCCCCATTTTATATTGACCACATATTTCCTATGATTGAATAATCACTGAACAATTTGATGAGTATGAGACACCACAAACAATAGTCATTCATGATCTTGTAATAAGGTATCATTATGCCCAATTGAAACATGACAAAAAAAATTTGGTTATACAGAATAATATTTTTACATAAATGATTATTTTGAGAATTTGATGTTATGTGCTTCTCATCATTGACTTAGGAATCACCCTTTGTCAGCCACCTAAATAACACACCATAATTAATGAAACTTGTTTAGACATACCTGGTCACTATATTAAAATTCATATAAATTATTTTGTTATTGTATTTTTATACCCAATAAGACTATTAGAAACAATACATTTAGTATTGAGGAATGTAACTAAAGAATAAGAGATAACTATTGATCTCAAATTTATTACGATTAAACATCCACAACTATTATTTCATGATATGAAAAGGGAATAAATTTCTATTTAATAAAACATTATTTGTAGGAAGTTTTGAATGATCCTTTGGAATCACTAATTTTTTTGACCTTTTCACATTCTATATTAACTTATTCTCTATAATAACTAAATTTAATGGTGTATTTATTATTTTTATTTATTGGTGATCCTTACCTAAAATGTAATGCAGTGTTTAATCCATCCTTTTCGTTTTGTAGCCATAATTAGAATTAGAGTAATGAGTGAAAATGATTTAAAATTGGTAGGTTTGGAATTATCATGATCTAACATCCAAATTACATATATCCTATGTAATAATCACATTCATATATTTCTTTATTGCCTCCTCATAATATACTCAAAGATGAGACAACATATTATATAATCCATGTCCTAAAGTAATGACGATAACTAATATAAAATATTGATGATAGAATAATGATATATAAATCATATGGTTCATTAATGAGTCTCATTTAATCCATTTTAAAAAACCCAGTTCTAAAGGTTTCTTTACAGGTATAGGGACAAAAGCACAGAAAATAAATGATATCATAATATTTTTTGAAATCACATGTGCTACACAGAGAAATTCAAAATATTTTGGAATTTTTACTTTTTTAATATTTATAATAGTTTATCATGGGTAATTAATTTCAATTTTATAGAAAAATAAAAACTAAATTATTAGTTCTTTTATATTGATTAGAAATTTAAACATTATTTATTATTTTATTCTATTAAATGTATCCAACTATTTTATAAAATTATAAAAACCCTTTGTACATGAATTTGAATAATCTATCTCTTGATTATTCTAATGTAAAGGATCTTTCAACATCCCCTCACAGTCTAAAAGATTTTCCACCACTACTCAAACAGTTCAATGTAGGCTTTTGATTGGCCAATTTCCTTAACTCATCGTTCCTTAATTTGTTGGGTAAATTTCATGCTTCTAAAATCATAAAATTCTATTATAAACACATTCCATCAAAATGATATAAATATATCTTTGTATAATCCTTACTATAGAAATAAATTATGTCAAACTGTCATTCCCATAATAACTCCCCAATAGTAAGAGGCATCCTCAGCTATGGCTAATAGATTCCCAAGAACGCCTAGTTATGATTAAATTCAAACGAAGAAAGGAATTTGAGAAATAATATTTCTATTAAGGATTTTATTATTTTTATTGAAAAATTTTATACACTTATATTAATATATTTCGGTTTCTATTTTTGATCTCACAACTGAACATTAACAGAAAAAACATTCACCTCTTCTTCATGAATTTTAATTTTTATTATTTTAGGTATTTTTCAACAGTAATAAAATTCATAAAATAAATAATAAATTTACAAAGGTAATTAACTAATTTCATTTTTTTATCATCATAAACTGATTGACCCATTTATAATCAATGTATTAATCATGATCTATGTGTACATACATGTGTCAAAGGTTGTCTCTTGACACAACTCGACCCCCTCTAGTGTGTCTTCTTCATATCTAGACTACCACATCGACTTGGTTTTGTCTTCATCTTACACCATAATCATCATGTCATACCTCCTCACCTTCACAATGTCCAATAAATACATTTTCTTCATCAAATTTTACATATTTACTCATATATATATGAGGGGGACTAGGGGAACAGTATAGAATAGACGAATTTGAATAAACATTTCCATTAACATATTGATTGATAAATAAATGTTCATGCACATACCCACATAATGAATTACAATCGTAAAATGTGACCATATATAATTGGTTAAATAATTTGTAGACATAAAAAGCCCAGTGATAAAGACCAATTATCAGGAATAATAAGGTGTGGTAAAAGTAAATTTAAAAAATGAAAATACAATGAGATATAATTAAACTAAATGAGTTAATTAATTTCAATGAATTTAATTATCTTATGTCCCTTAATTAATTTCATTTTACTGGGAATGGGATTTTGAATTTTTTTCATCATCGAGATGATGAGACTTTTCATCAATGACGATCATAGCCTTGGTATGGTCTAAGGATATCACATAAATTAAATATAGAAAAAAACAAAATGGAAACATACCTTAATTTAAATGGAAGAGTGCTTGACCATAGCTCATCTTCTCTGATCATTTAATTAAAGATCTGATTTTGAAAGCCTCTAGATTATCCACACAGACTACATAAATACATTGAAGCATTGATCATCAATTTTTAGATGCTAGTGTATCAATATGAAATTGTCTTTAATTACCAAATATTTACCACTTCAACCTACCATCGCTGCATGGAGATGAACATGATATATTTTCTTTGTTTGAGATTTAATATCTCTAGGAATAGGGATGGGAGAGAGAGGCTCTAGAAATATCTTAGTTAATAGTTAGTATAGAGATCTTATATCTTCATTTATATTGTGGATTCTCAAAATAAAAATAAGGGTTCACCAACACCTTGTTACATAACATCCACTAAATAAATAATAATTATGAACTAAACTACATCATAAATATTATTTATTTTATCACACTTTTATAATATATATATATATATTAGATTATAAATATAATCCATTAAACTCAACTTATAATTCTGGAAAATATTAAATGAATTTGGAATAATAAAATAATATTAGTTCAATTAATATCATTCCCCATATTTTCTTAACATGAAAATACTTTTAATAAAAAATTAAACCAAATTATTATTTTCCTGAATAATATGATATTTTTTATTTATTAGTGATCGATAACAAGGAAAGTATTTTCAACACCAGTGTGGGACCCATAATTTACAATTTACTAATTCAACTGAATAGGTTAGATTCATAAATGTTCTATTATGTATGACACTCTAGGATATTATCTTGATAGTGTTGAATATTATTAATAGAAAAAGAGCAGAGTCTAGAAACCCATCATGGAAACTAAAGAGATAAGGATAATCATTGGAATGAAAACCAACCTATGAATAATATCTTCATAATATGTTATAATTTTCTATAAATATCAAATAAAGTAGGAATAACACATGATTCATAAACCTTTTCATAAATTAGTATTTGTGTATCTAATCAGATGGATATACCTTTTGACTACATTTTCCACATATTTATGAAGGTATTATCATCCTGATCATCTAGGCTCAACTTATATTACTTCATCACCTTGGATGTATCAAATCCTTCTATGACCATTCAACTAATACCATACCACAAATGACACAACCAACAAAAGATACCTCCCCATGATTTCGATATCATGGTTTTTTCCTTCATTAAAAGTTTGTGATCAAATTCTATACATTGATAATGATATCATGATAGGATACCAATAAACATGTCTATAGATAGGAACTACCAATGACACATGAAACATGTGGTGTTCTTATTGGTGGGTATTTCATCAGGATCTCACTACTGGAGATCACCATGTGTGAACTTCATGAGTAAAGTATCATTGATTATGACCCCCAAACACCTTATTTTAAAAAATCAAAAATATCGAGTAAATATGATGTGTCTTGACCATAATAAAAAAATTTAAATTTAATTTTATTTAATCTTTATGTTCTCATTATAGTCATGGATCTGCAACAACCTTTTGAGTGGATACTTAATCTATGGAAATTACCATTCTAATAGTGGGCAGAAACATGTCTACACTATAATGGTACAAAAAAAATGTATATATAAAAATATACATGATATGATAATAAAAATTAATATTCAATTTGGGTCTAGGGAACCCACTATTCAAAGACTAATTATTTTATTTATTCATCCTCATCCTATCATGTTGGTGTTTTACACTTAATTATATAGAGATATTCTTAAGTGTCCAAATGAATTATTGTGAAAAAAATATATTTTTTTATGAAAACTCAACTATAGGTCAGGGTTGATCCAAAGAAAATTTAAAATCCATATAACTAGTTCTAAAAATATCCTCATGGTTTCAAATTGTTGTTTCAGGATTAAAAATTAGATGAATATGATATGTTATACTTAATCTTAACATTGAATCTAGAAATTTCTGAAGAATTATAAAAAGAAATTATGTCATCCTCAGATTTCGGTCAGATACAATATAATGTGATACTCCATGAATACTTACCACAACATGAATAAATTATTTCACATGTTGATCTAGAGGGAAGAATTATTGACTGGTTTGAAAATTTGTTGATTATTTACAGAAATCAAATAAAACTAATACAATATTATTCCCTTTTGATGTTTTGGGGAGTCTAATAAAAAATACATGGGGATGTTTTCTCATTTCTATTTGGGTATGGGTAGCGGTTTTGAATTACCCCTATGCATCCACTCAACCTTAACATGCTGATGTAATTTTCAATGATATATATACTAATTAATATCACTCTTCATGCTTTCCCACTAGATATAATATTTCTAATATATATTTATCTTTATACTACCATGGGGAATATAGAATGGTGAACTTTGACCATCATCCAACTTCTCATTTTAAAAATATGGTATGTGAAGAACAGAAATATAGTTTTTAAACCATAAAATTCTATCATAGTAAAGGGTAGAGTCCTAAATTTTTCTGACCTTATTTTACCATTATTTATCTTCTTTATATGCCTATTTAATCTTCTCATTGATTGTTGGTTGAATAATCATTTGAGATATATAATATTTCTCCCATTCCATAAATATTTCAAGATCCATCCTTGAAAAATTCATAATTATTAGATAATTTATGATATTAATTGGTGAAAAACTACTAAGATCCTTTCATCTCTGAGCATATTCTTCCTTATTTACTTTGCTGTGGAGGTAATGTATTGGGAAGTAATAATCAAAACTCTGCTCCAACCAGCTTCTTTATAAAATATTCAAATATTTCTATGAGAAAATATATTATAATATTTTATGATTATTATATATATCATAACATTCTCCATATATATAATTACTTTGTATTTATATTTAAAAAATTACCCTAGTAAACTATACATCATGTGTTGGGTAATTTTTTTAATTAACATTCAACTAGTGTGAGAAACAATTTATCAAAATATAAATATTAAATTTAATGCATCACATTCATTATATTAATGCATCATTATATATTACAAACCCTTTTCCACTACAGGGTAATGTATGTATAGGTTTAAATTCGAAACTTCTATTTAGTTAGATTAAATTTTATTCTTATTTATCTATCCAATCGATCTTATCTCCCTTCCACATTAATATTGAGACTGTATTAGATATTTATGAGAAATTATCCATAAATCACCAATAAAATCCAGCCAAACTAGGAAAAATAAAGACCTCATCCACATTTGTTGGTCTGATAAGATTTTAAATATTGTTTGCATTTGGATGTTCTGCTAATACAAGCTTACTTGAAATTATATTCACACATGGAAAATTTTTTATAAAGATTCTAATTCCATAAGTTTTTCTGTACAATTCTCCAGTATTCTTCATTCTCATACTTTCTCATTGAGTAAACAAAAATGTAATCTTTAAAAATAAAAAAATGATCAATTTAATATCTAAAGACTCTATTCATTTAACCCATAAAGATATTAAGGGAACTAGTAATCCCAAATTTTTTTACTATAAATTCAATGATTTTATACCTTATAAAAAATGTGGTCTTGGGAAAATGCTCCTTCATTAACCTCAATTGATGATTTCATGAATGATTTTTAATCATCGAAAATTATAGAGCTTTATGAAGTTTTTCAAAAAAATACTCATTAATACACAGTGTGTGATACTTTTTTTCTAATAGTCACATTTTTTATGTTCCTGATAATAAATGTGAACTCACATTGATCATCTTATATTCTAAAATTAACAATGGGGATACCCCATGGTAACACAAATTTTTAATCGCATCCCTTGTTGATATTCTAATATAGTTTCTTCTAATATTCATGCAACTCAATCACTGTAATTGTATATAGTGTTAAGAAATATGGTATTGGAACATGTGTGAGTTCTATAAAGATATAAACATCTTATTAGATGGAATAACATGAAATTATTCTAAAAATAAATAAATCAAATCTTTAACCATATAAATATAATTTGTTTTTGTTTTCTACCCAACCATCTAATATTTGCACTCATTTGGAATTAGAATCAAGACCCTTTCAATCAATCTAATTTCAATCTGAAGTTCTTATTTATCATCAAAATGATAGATGATAATATTTTGGTTAAAATAATTTCAAATGTGACCTCACTTCCTTAATAATTGATGTGGGACTTATTTTAATAAATTATTCCATGTATATGATAACATCAAACTCAACCAAAGAGAGAATAAAAATATTTTCATTAAAAAAATTCCCAAAAATACTATTCAAAGAAAATCATTAACATGAGAAGTGATCATTGTACTCTTAATTATTTTTATGGATAACTCAAAATATAATCAGTTTGGTCGTATAGTGACACCATTAGAAATTTCTCTTGATATAAATGAGTTAGTAGATAAACGGTCAAATAAGAAATAAGAAATTATATATTGTATGGAAAGTCTAAATTTTACCACATTATTATCATACCCATTGTCAAAAATAATTATCACAAAATATTTCAATTTTTATATATTATTGGAAGGATTTTAATGTTATAGATGATCATTAACCTTCAAAATTGAAAACTAGATTTATAGAACTCCAAAAATCATAGTATTTGAAACATTCTAGTGTGGGTGGTGAAAATTATAGTGATTTATCTCTATTATCATTATTAACTAAATTTTTATAATAACATTAGATTTTGTTTTCCTAATTAACATACTTAAAAAACATGAAAAATTTACCAATTAAATTTATAAAATTATGTCCGTTTTCTCATCCACAATTTTTGTATAAAATAAATATCATCTTCTTATCTCCATTGTTTTTTAATTTCCATCGAAGTCCATATTTATTTTAATATAAAAACTATGAGTGTAATGGGTAAATCCAATCTTCCTATCTACCATAATGGAACTCCAAATGATATCTTCATATAAATAAACATTCATTATGGATAATTTACCTCAAATAATTGGTTTTATGGAACTAAAGAATAGTTCAACCTTACTTTTAGGCTGTATGAAAATGTTGGAATTTTACCACCCGCGTCTAGTAACAATTTCTCATATATAACAATGAATTAAACATACATTAATTTAAGATCATGTAATTACAATCAAATTTTTGAGCTAATAATACAATAAAATTACTTTTTTTATAAATAATATCATTAAATCATCACACTCCATATAAAAAATTAATCCTTATTTCGTCACTATCTCGATAAGAGTACAGAATTGATACGCTTCACCTTATAAACATTATACATCCTCATTAATGTCAATATATTCTAAACATTGGAGAATGGAATATGAAATTATATCTATATTAATACATTCACTAGAAAATATTTCAATAGTATACCCAATAAAATAAGTAAACATTGACTCATTAAATTATCAACATATTATGGTTCTTAGATTTTATTATTTAGAATTTTAGTATGATTCAAAACTATATAATGTTTCATAAAAATAGTAATAATACATCTCATCATGTCTCCTATATAATTTAATTTCACTGGAGGAAAATCATTGAATTGTCTATTGAATTTATTGTTAAAATGATTCCTTTGTGTTCTATCTAATTACTAAAAGAGAAAAGAATATTTTGAGAAACAATAATTTTAGTGGAAAACAAAATTATCAAAGAAAAAATATATCAGACGTATAAATAATGGAAAATACTTCTTTGAATCCTATGGTTTTATCATGTTGATTCATGGTCATTACCAAAACATTAGGGTTTTTTCTTTCAGTTAGAATTATCTATAGGGTTCTCACTAAATTTTCCAAATTATAGTTTCCAAATGATAAATAAACATTTCTCTAATTGTAAATATTGTGACCTATACATTTCACAAATATATAGAACATCATAGTTGATGAATATCATTTAAATAAAATAATTATCCATGCCCAAATCATGTATTTATAAAACATTTAAGAACATGAAATTAAAAGAAATGAATTCAAGAATGATCTACATAATTTCACTTTAATTTAATCACATCTAGAACAATTCATATATATATCATACTCCATAACATGGTGAATGGAATCATAATAAGGGGTTATATCACCAGATTATTTAAGGTAAACTAGGTAGATAGCAATGAGCCTTAGAGAATAAAATGAAGATAAGGGTATGTGAAAATGAGTATAACATTTTTAAATCATAACCTTCATATAATAAATCATAATCATTAGTCATTTCATAAATAATAGTAGTTCATAAGACAAGAATCATAAATGAAACATTTAACATAATTCATGGAATCTTAAAATTAGTTTAATACAAATAATTATGATGTACACATATCTATACTAAAAAATTTCATTTGTAGTCAAATTTCATTTCCATTATTATTATCATTGATCGGGTTTACTCTCCAGAACATAATAGTATTAATGATTTATTCTCATGACTACAAAAATCAAAAAAGCCCCTCACTAGACTAGGTTCGCTTAGTATTGTTTAAAATTTACCCTAGAAACATGTAATTTATTTTTCAAATAATTGAACCTTAGTTATGACATAAAATTATGTTCATTACATATCTGATTAAAATAATTCGTTTAATTATTTTCCAAATAAATATAAAATGGACTAAATTTTGAAAATTAGAGGATGATTCATTTTTACAGAATATTGTATAAAATAAAATATTTTAAAGAGTTAATTTAATTAAACATATGTTTAGAATAAATAAATCATGAAAACATTTTTAGTAAACATGGACATTAAAAATTAATAATTTTCAACCATAGTGATAAATAATTTTTATTTTCCTTAAGACTACAATTTTTATATCACGATTAATAAATATGGGGAATATTAAAGGAAAACAATCCTTAATATGAAATAACTAGAGTATAATAAATATCACAGGTTAATTGAGATATAGATCATAATATTTCATCATCATAAGCTAATAATAAATAATAATAAATAATGAGAATGTAACATAAAACACATACAAAATTTGTAAAATTTAAATCATAAGACCCTTGAGATAATGAAAATTTAATGGATATGTAAATAAAAATAATATTAATAATAATAACTATAAAAGGATTTATTGGATTGTATATAAAACCCAAAAAATGAACAAGTGATGAATATATACATGTCACACAAAAATAAATATGAGACCAAAATCTCATACATAATATCTGAATTCCTTAATACACATCAAAAACTTTTATATAATAAATATATATTGATTATTAATCTATTATATAAACATAATCATATTATTTATAACCAATATTATTTACATACATCAGTATATCAACCGTTTTTAACACTACTTTATTAAAATTAATCGTATGGGTGACATCTGCTCTATTTTTCATGTATGTTTTGGTTTTCTAGTTTCCATTATTGTTATTTGATCATGGTAAAAAAATATATATAATATTAATAATGATATATATATATATATATTATATTCATTATATACTTTTTTTGAATCATTTAAAGGATATAGATTTAGGTAAATGAATTACAAAATTCATAGAGACGATAAGTTTTACATTTATAGGAACACTATTTCCAATTTTTTGATGGATATAATTAAAGGAGTATAATCAAATAATCAAACTTATATAATAATTATTATATATAAAAATTAACATATATAATATATATAATATGTATTCAGTAAATATAACCTTATTACTATCAAAAGAATATTTAATTGAAAAATGAAAAACGTCACTTCAAAGAGTTGTTATAGTACACATATGTTTATGAAATACTAACTGTATCCCTACGTGGAGGTGGTAGGGCCTTCATATGCATGAGAAATATTTTCACATTCCATTTTATGTAATGAATTTGAATAATGGTGTAATTACAAATCATTATAAAATTTTACTATATTGAGTGTACTAAATATATTATCCTATGAAAAATAAAATATATTTAGAGGTGGTAATTTTATAATTAAAGATATAGTAATTGATTATATTGGTAAATTCTTATTTATAATAACTCCATTAGATATCATTTTATAGGCTCTAGCTTTGTACCATTGTGAAGACCATTACCTCAACTGTGTGCCTAGAGGAGCTGAGATTGTTCCTTGAGTGTGGGGTTGAGAAGGAAAGATCAATTTTGGTTTGAATAAGGAAATGGAGATGTGTTCTTGTTTAATTTATGTGAGGGTACCCATTTCAATTTTATAAAAAGATTAAAATATATTAATGAAATTTCTAAGAAAAATTGTTCTAAATGGACAATAAATGAGAAAGTGATGAAATTTTAGACCATATCTTATCTCACTTGTCCACTTTTATTATTTTTAGGATTCTTATTAAATTTAATAAAATATAATTTTCATAACATATCATAATGAAAATTTAGACACAATTCATTTTATTTGAATTTAATGATGTAATGAAAAAGTTGAAATTAAAATTTTATTTTCTAATATTAAAATTATATGACATAGCCATCTAAAAATTCTAGGGACGCCTACACTCTCAAATTATATTTCTTTTAATTGTTTGATAATCATATTATAATATTTATTTAATATGTTAAATATTGTGTAAGTGTTGAATAATAATTTTAAGACATTATTTAATTTTTATAAATTAGAAACAAATATCATTAAATAATATAACTTCACTAAGAACAAACGTGATACTTAGATTCATACATAACTTTCTTCTCACCTATTTTTAAATATAAAAGATTTTTTAAATTAATATAGGGACATATTGTAACATTCTTTGATTAACATATTATATAGGTAAGTCAAATGGTAATATATCCTTGGGACAAATAAATTGTAGAACCCCTAGTTTGAGGTATTTAGCCTTTGATTATGCCTTTTGATGTGTTTAAAGTTCTTGTGATGTGTTAGGAAGATGTTTGATGAGTTTGGAACGGTTTTGAATAAGTTTGTAGGATTTTCAAAGAGCGCATGGTTTGAGAACTATTAGGGGAAACCTTCTAGGTTCTCTAGGAAACTGTGCAGGGGGAGATAGTAGGCATCACATGGCCTGCACATGGTTTTCCAAACCGTGTGAGGAAATCATACGAACCCCTTGTCTCAAGGAATTGGTGTGCGCATGGTTAACACATGGTTTTCCAAACCATGCGTACTAAACATGCATCCACCTGAAAGTATGGTTTTTAAATTTGTCTTACCTCTGGGTTGCCTCTTTTCACTCAAAATTTTCCCCCACTCGAGCCTTACTCGGGATTTTTGGCTCACAAGGTTTGGAAAGGCTCTCCCACTCATTTTTGAAGTGATTCAATGGGGTTTCAAGGGGGTTTCAAGGTAGTTTCTCCAAGGTACATCACTTATCTAGGTTTCTCTTGGGTTTCCTAATGGTTTTCTAGATCTAAATATGTTTTATGTAGATCTATGGTTGTGGTTTCCTTGGGTATTGATGTCAAGGCTTGTGTATGTTAGGGAAGGGTATCTAGAGTGGTATAGGTGGTGCATTTTCCCAGATTGGGGTGTGGTTTCTTATGAGTCAATTTCACCAGAACCCTAAAGGTATGTGGATTCTCTCTTGACTGCACTTTTCTAGAACATGAAACTTGGATACAATGAATTTTTTTGTTCATAATTGATGTTGTTTTTATGTGTTAGATTGGTTGGAGATCCATTTGGTGATGTTTTGGGGATTTTTGTGGGAAAATGGGTTTTGTGGAGAAATGCACTTATTGTGGATTTTAAAATTGGGTTTTTAAAATGGGTTTCTTTGATTGATATTGGAAAAGGGTTGATGAAAATAGTTTTCAAAAAATATATTGATTTATTGAAATTTGGTTGGCATGATAAATGATTTAAGGGTGGTTTCAATAAATGGGTGATTTATTGAAGTGGTTTGGCATGTTATGGAAATGGTTATTTGAAAGTGGTTGTATCCTTGGTGGGTTATATGTTTGGTTATGGCTTGTGGAAAAATAATGTGAAATTTGGAGGGAAGTCTCACTATAAAAGGTTATGGATAGTGGTTAGGTGAACTGCCATATGGTGAGTGGTCGGGAAGTACCACTAGTTTGGGAATGAGGTAAACGGGTTTGGATGGGAAGTCCCACCGTGGTTGTTTGTTTGTTTTTGTTGTGGCTATGAAAGATGGACTTGTTTGGGATAATGGGTGATGTTAATCTTGCTTATGGATTAGTGTGGCTTTCCTTTGTTTTTCATGGATTGGTAAAGGAAATTTTGTCTTCTTGTAAGTTGTAGCACTATTGATTTATTTATATTAACTATTTCATATAAATGTGATAAAGGTTTTATCCTAGTGGGGTGTGTATGAATGTAATTTGAGGAAAACCTACTGAGTAATAGAAATCACCCCCTGTATTGGAACATGGGTGATTTTGAATATTTCATATTATGGGACACAGGTAAAGGTAAATCATCTCATGGATAGTGGTTCTTAGTGATTCTTGGGAGAGGTGGTGGTTCTTAGAGTATGGAGCTTGGTGCGGAGCTGTGGAGTGTGTCATGGTTTATTTTTTGGTCTCCTGTTTAGTTTTTCGTATGGAACTATGATATTGTGTTATGTTTTTTTAGTATCTAGGATTGTTATTGATTATTTGGTTTTCTTTTGGTTATATATGAGTTAGGTTGTTTTTTGACATGAATCATATAGTTTGTAGATGGTTTGGTGGGTTTTCCTTAAGGGAAAATAGTTCCCCAATTTATTCTCAAGATCTCAACATTTTTTTCCAGCCTTTGGAACCTTGGTAATGTCTCTTAAGGCCGAGTAGCACTCGTCTTCCATATCAAGCCAATGGGATACGGTGGGGTGTTACAAGAGGTATCAGTTTGTTTGGTCCTTGGATTTCAAGTGAAAGTAGTCTTTCGATCCTTTGATATTGATTGTTGGTATTGGTGTTAACATTCGTTCATGGTTTATTCCTCGATTTGGGATGGTATCAAGGCATAGTATTGTCGAAACATGGAATTTATAGCATAAAAGGATGTATCTAACCCTTTTATTCTAAACATTAATTTACCAGGGTGTTGGGTATATAAGTTTTTGAAGACATATATAGACATTGGAAATCTCATTTTCATGGGTGTAGACAATGAGATGATAATGAATACATAGTAGAAATGTCTTTCCTCTAGGATTCCTATTAAATTAGGGTATAATGATTTATTTTGGGATATGAATGTGTGAATTTTGGAAAATATGAATGGGTTTTTTAAACATAAATATTTGAAACATGGAATCCTGTGGTATTTTAAAAATGGTTCAATTTTCAAAACATGGAGTATTTTTCAAAACAAATATTGCAACATGAGAAATGTGAACTTGTGAAAATACTGGATTTTATCGTTATTATGTAATTGAAATTGATCTTGTACGTAATGTCATGTTCAAGTAGAAAGATGCATGGTTGTATTGGTATGAATAAAAATGGCCCCGGGTAGGCGTCTTAGAGACCAACTAGAGGAGGCTGCTGAAAATGTGGTTAGACCTGAGCCTCATGTGAACCAGTAGATAGAGGAAAGTATAGTGCAATCATTCCTGCAATGGAAAGTGGAAATAAATATGATTAACCAAGGAACATGGATCATACGGTTTAGTTTCAAAATTATAATCTATAACACCCCAAGCAGCCACATTATGATTCCCTTTAAATAAAGCAATACCTTGCCTTGTATGTAACTTGGAAATTAAAAACACCAAGACCAATAAAACTATCTGTTATGAATAGTAATACCAACTTTTTAAAATTTTATACATTTTATATTTCAAAATGGACTTCATTTTTGGATTTGGAATATCAAAATTTGTTTAGGGTGATGTTTTTGTATTTTTCTGAAAACATTCAATTTTTGATGAATAGTGAAAAACACCATGTTATTGTTTAAAACTGATTTTTTATTTAAATAATTATTTATTTTAGTTAAAATTACTCTATGTAAAAATATATACATAATACCTATATAAGTTCAATGTTATTCATTAGAGTCATTTTATAATAAAATTACATGTAAAAAATTTTATTGAATTTTTTAACGTCTTTTACCCACCTTCTAGGCACGTTAGAAAATTTGCATAAAATGTAATTTTACCGCTTCTATGAATTGAATTTCAAAAATCCTAGAGATTATTTTGGTATCAGTAAGAAAAATTTGTTTCAATAAGATGAAAATAATATTTGGTGAATAGTAAATTTCGACTTTTATTTACCACGGTTAAAAGTAAATAGGGTAATTAAAGGTAAAAATGATATTATTATAAACCTATAAAATTTCATTATTCTATTGGATAAGTTTATTTAGACCAAAATAATCCTTATGAATAAAATATGATCCTTAAAGTCCAATTGGATAAGATTAAGACATTTATTATTATTTTATTTAAATAAGAGTTAAAAGTTTTAAATTAAAATTTTCATAACTAAAACATTTTTAATATAGAGTTACACATAAGATAAATTAGACTATAAATATTACTTAGAAACCAAAAAAAATTCATATATAATGGTATTTTATTTATAATTTTTAATAAATAAATTATTAAATGTATTTGAGACACAATGATTGTGCAGTAGTTACCTTATTAATGAAAGATTAAAATATTTGATATTATAAATATCCAAATAAATGTAAAATGATACTATTGATGAATTCCTCGACTTTTATAGGATAATATGACATGTTAATGTTTATTAATGATTTTTTTCATATTAATCATGTTTTTAGGACTTTAACAAAAATCAAATACAAAATAGTGTCAAAATTGACATAAATGAGTTTTTTTTTAAAACTATATTATTAAATGATATAATAGTACTAAAAATATATGGTTACGCCAATGAACAAATATAATAATATATATTTCATTAATAAACCACTTGGGGTTCTTTTGTCATTTTATAGAAAGTTTATTAACCATATAATATAAAGATACATGGAGATACAGTAAATGATAGACTATTTAACCAAGAGTTAAATATAAAATATAAGGTTAATAGAGTGAGATAAACATATCTGAAACCTATTGGTTTAGAGTTTTTCGACCCACCCCCACCATATCCTCAAAATAAATCAATTTTTTAGCCATTATAAACCGAATTTTATTGTATAATAAAATAAACATTCAATCTTTTCCTAAATTAACCCTCACCTCTCTTATAAAAGGGTACTTCCCCTTCTCTAACAATCACACCTCCAGAGCCATTTGACTCATCCAATCCCTACTCAGATATCCTTCCAAGTATCCTCACTTCTACTTAGAGGCCTTATATTTATCAGGAGGCCAACCTAAGGAGCCCTTTTGATCAAATCAAAAGGAAACAGCCGAAGAGGAGGTAATAATTTCACCACATCCTTCAAAGTTATTTTCTTCTTACAATTCCTCTTTATTTATTGTTAACATACCAAAATAATAAATCTAGTACCTTATACATATGTTGATACAACCATATTCATTATTATATCCATCCTATGATTAACAAGTCACCATAAGTGCATATGTATGGCTTAACGTCTCCATGTCGTGGTGTAGTTTGTTATTCCAACACATCATTATTTGGATGGGTATAATAATCAGCATAACTGATGTAAATAATAACTCTATAATGTTAAGTATTCTGTATATATGATATACCATCCAATTACATATTATTTCACCATCAGTATAATGATATTTTCGCTCGTGTGTACGTATGGATTACTATCTCCACGAACGCGATGAAATTCATTCCCCATCATAACCAATCAGGAATAATTTTCATTTTATGAATATAAATAATGTTTAAGAACTTAATATTGTTTTGGATATGAATCAAATACATCCTATCCATAACAAACATGACTTACGTAACAAAACATATAAAGGAAAACGAATCATTTTACACCTCAAATGATGATACTACAGAAATATTATTAACAAAGAAATATTAGAAGATCATATATGACATCATATTCGTGTACGTGGTTATTTTATAATTTAAAAAAAATTATTTAAATATCATACAAGAAGTTAATGTACCCTCAATCAATAAAAATTACAATTTAAGGGTTAATTTTACAATCTCTTTACTGTCTGAGGTTGTTTTTACATTATTATCTACTAGGACCTCTTTATCATCCACATCCATGTTTCATAAAACTATATTTCAAAAAAATTGCTATTTCCTATACTGTGGGTTAAATTCATTTATTCCCTTGTTTGAATTTTTATCAAATTTTTATAAAGTAATTATTCTGTCATTTTCTAAACAATGTACTATATAACCTTTTTGATAAATTAAGTTAAGAATTTCTTTTTTAACATATACGATGGGTGTGGCTATTCTCCGCCATTATAACATCTTTAAAGATTCCCTAACAACAGTATAAGAATATTTTCCAAATAAATGTTTTCTATTATATGTATGTGACTTT
Source organism: Viscum album (assembly GCA_963277665.1). NCBI lineage: Eukaryota > Viridiplantae > Streptophyta > Magnoliopsida > Santalales > Viscaceae > Viscum > Viscum album. Next base: position 1,274,573,670 of record OY728141.1, on the reverse strand, counting down.
TAACTGATTTCAAAATAGAAAGAGATATTTCTCTCAAACAGTTTTGATTTCATCTTTTTCAACATCCTTTGATGGATTTTACACTTGTTTGAAGTTGATTTACTAATATACAAATCTTCCATACTGTATTGAAGGTTTTTTGATATGTTTGGATGTGGATGTGTTATTTTTATACCATTCATGGTTTATGGTTAAAATATTAACATTTCATATTCTAGTTTTAATATGAATGTTTATGTTGTGTTTCAACCTTTTCATAAGAAGAATCCATTGCACTTAGTAAGTGATAGGTGGAGCCTCCTATATCTCCTTTATGAATTGGTAGGTCTCATGAGACAAACTAGTGTCCTGGAACAAGGCCTTGAAAAAATCATACTTGTAGTATTGGAAAGAGGTCTTGACTATGTGGTTATGATGTCCATCATTATGCATTCCATCATTTTGAAATTGGATATTGATATTTCATGTGATTATTCAACTAGTAGAATATCTATGTGAATTAGTAAATTAAATTATTTGATTTATATTTTCCATATTATGCTTATTTTTAATTTTAAAAGGATTTTGTTTTAATCTTATACATTGCCTTAAATATTTATGCTTATTTATTAATGTTTTTTCTCTACTGTTATCCTTACTGATCACCTGATCTCACCCCCATTGGTGTTTTATTTATCTCAGGATGTGAAAATAATATTACGAATGACCAGCAGGGATAGTCTATGCGATATTAATGTGTTCAAATGACACAATTATGTAGTTGTTTCCATTTTATAATGTAATGTAAAACATATTTTTGTATCGAGTACTTCCAATGATACTAAATTGATTGGTCTTTCGGGACATGATTCCTTGCATCATGTCAATGTTATATAATAATGCACTAACTCTAGATAACTAGGGTTGGGGTGTTACAGTTGGTATCAGAGGAAGATTAGTACAAACCTTCAAAGCTAGATTTGGAAAAACTCTTATTAGAGAACATTACACAAAGATAGACATTAAGATTAGTATAAAAGAACTTACTAGAATTTTAGTATTGTAGATATTTTGTGAGTATTCCATGAAATAAATCTCTATCGGGATACGAGCAGGTAGAGGCGGCTCTGGAACAGATCACATATGGGTGAAATCACTAACAAAGATTTTTGGGCTTGACTCGGTGTATCCTGGTACACAACAATGGGCCTTGCTGCACCCTTGGATACGACACTCCCAGGGGATATACTTAAGATAATTAAAATTTTCTTTAAAAATCATTATGAAGTATTTAAGAGTATATACCTCCTCAAAGAAGACATTTTTAAGATTATGGGTTATATCCATAAACTGTTCAATTTATGTTAAGTGTTTTACATGTTTGGAATTATTTATTGTGATTTATAAACAAATCAAGTGTATGCCCTTGTTTAGAAATGGAACCTAGTGGAATGAATGGAAACTGTATAAATGCACTTAATCCATGTAGGGATTTCCCTCCTACATAAGATAATTATAGTGGAGCTAGTTATGCAACTCGTACTGATCATCTTATCACTATACTAGGACTACCCACTCAGGTTATCAATAATAACCTAACCTGTATGGAGCTCCCTGATCCACAACGCGAAGGATCAATGTTATAACGCTTCATGAGGAAACAACCACAAACATTAAATTGTACTACAAATACATTTGTAGCTAAGCAATGGATAAGTTCCTTAGAGAAAATATTTCATGCTTTGGGGAGTAGCAAAAGGGAAAAAGTTTTCATGGTATTTTATCACCTCATGGGAGATGAAAATCAATGGTGTTTATTAATTCAGAACACAATTGAGGATGAAGATGTATCAAATATGGAATGGAGGGAGTTTAAAGATCTTTTATTAGAAAAATACATTCCTCTTGACCATCAAAGGGATATGGAAAGACAATTTTTTAGTCTAAGGAAAACTAAGTATGAGAATTTCATGAAGTATCAGGATATCTTTACAAGGTTATCAAGGCATGTATCAGATTATATTCATAACCCAAGGAGTAATATTGATCAATTATTTTATGGATTAAAACCATTTCTCCGTTGAGAATTAGTCTCACAATCCTTCTCATCGTACGAATATATTTTCTCATGTACAATCAAGATAGAAATGGAATTCTCAGAGTCTTGTGACTTTAAAGCAATGCAAGAGAAGAAGAGATCGGTTGAACACTATAGAAATGGAAATAAGGGGAAGATGGGAAAATTTGAATATCCATCTTGCAGTAAATGTGGGAGGAAACACACTGATACATTCCTGAAAGGAATGGGATTCTGTTACAAGTGTGTTGAAAAAGGGAACCATGCTTGTGATTTCAAGGGAAAGAAAGAGGATGTCAATGTTGAATGATACAATTATAGTGAAAAAGGCATTATGAAAATGAATTTCCTAAGTTCCAAGGAAACATTCCTCAAAAAAAGCCAAGGGAGAAAGTCCAAGAATATGCGATCACTACTGCTAAAGTTGAAGATCCGATAGATGTGGTGGTAGAGAATTTAATTGTGTCTCAAGTTTAACCCATGCATTATTTAATTCTTGATCATCTCATTGTTTGATATCTTCCTAGTTTGTTATGAAAATTATATATTTCTGATTTTATTGAACGAGGAATTTCTCAGTTAAAACTCCTAAGGGAAGTATCATTGCAACAAAGTTTTGTGAATCAGTCCTTGTTAGGGCATATAAATTTTCATTATCCACTGATCTCATCATCATACCCATGATTGAATTTGATATAATCCTCAGTATGGATTGGATTTTGGACCATGATGCAAAAATTTATTATAAGAATAAGGATGTTACAATTTTATATAATGATAAGGAGTACATTATCTTTAGAGCAGAAACGTCGCCACCTGATTCATATCTAGACCCACTCCTAGTAGCTCTACAAAATTCAATTATTGGGGAGGAAATAAATGAAATGACTATGGGTGAGGGAAAGAATGTTCAAATATAGGATGTACCTATTGGAAAATAATATGTTGATTTGTATCCAGAGGATTTACCTGCACATCCTCTAAAATGAGAAATTGAGTTTTCCATTGATTTAATTCCTGGTTCAAGGCCCATATCGAAGACCCCTTATAGAATGGCCATTGTGGAATTAGTGGAACTAAAGAAAAAACTGGAGGAATGTAATAATAATGGATTTATTCACTCTAGTCTTTCTCCATGGGAGCCCCTGTCCTTTTTTATAAGAAGAAAGATGGATCTATGAGGTTTTTCGTTGACTACAGGGAGATCAATGTTATAACAATAATGAACAAGTATCCCTTACCTCTCATTAATGATTTATTCGACCAACATCCTGGACCTCAATGTTTTTCAATGATTGACCATTCATTTGGATATAATAATCTATGTGTGAAGAAGGAAGACATCCCGAAAACAGCATTTCTAACAAGGTACGGGCATTATGAGTTTACAGTAATGCATTTTGGACTGACTAATGCACCATCTATTTTCATAGATCTATTGAATACAGTTTTCAAGGAATATATTGATGACTTTGTAGTAATATTTATTGATTAAATATTGGTATACTCAAAAAATCTATGAATATCATTAAAATAACTTGCACACTATTCATAAATCCCTTAAAAGAAATGAATTATATGGGATGTTTAGCAAGTATGAATTCTGGATTCAGAAAATTTCTTTTCTTATATATATTGTCTCTGAGGATGAAATCTATGTTAATCCTTCTAAGTCAAGAGAAATACAAGAATGGAAATCACCAATGAGTATAACTGAGGTATGCAACTTTATTGGTTCTGTTGGTTATTATTGGCATTTCGTCCAAAATTTTGCCCGATTGGCAAACCCATTACCCAAGCTCACACGTAAAGGGGTTAAATTTGTTTGGAAAAAAGAGTGTGAAGAGTGTTTTGATGAACTAAAGAGAATATTATTCAATGGTCCTATCTTGACTCTTCCATCGGGGAATTATGGATTTGTTATTTATAATGATGCTTCAAATAAAGGTCGGTGTATTTTCCTCATGAAGAATGATAGAGTTATTGCATATGCCTCACGACAATTAAAAATTAATGAACAAAATTATCCCAATAATGATCTTGGGTTAGAATCTGTAATCTATTCTTTAAATATATGGAGATACTATCTCTATGGTGAAAAATGTGAGATATATACAGATCACAAGAGGTTGAATTATATTTTCTCATAAAAAGAACTCAACATGAGGTAAAAGGGATGGCTCGAACTACTCAAGGATTATGATTTCACTATACACTACCACCCGTGGAAGGAAAATAAGGTGGCAGATGATTTGAGCAGAAAAGATCATGGAGTTTTGAACAAGATGATAGTTAAAAGAGATCCTATGTTCATGGATTTATTAAAATGAATATGGGAGTAATCATAGAACGTGAAACATCAGTAAATATTTAAATGGTTTCCAAAACATCTTTACTAGAAATGATAAAATGTTCTCATACTGATGATGAGGAGTATCAAATGTAAATTAAAGCTATGAATGATGGGATATTTATTGACTTCGTATATGAAGAAGGAATTTTGAAATTTTGGAAGATACTTTGTGTTCCAGATATACCTAATCTAAAAAGGGAATTTTTGTATGATGATCATATCTCTAATTTCTTTATATAACTTGGTAGCACTGAGATGTGTAGATATTTTAAGGAACATTTTTTTTGGGAAACCATTAAGAGGGAGATTGCCGATTATGTGTCAAGATGTATGGATTGTCAATAGGTGAAGGGTGGAACATAACATCCTAGAGAATTCATGAAACCTCTTCCCTTACCTAAGTGAAAATGGGATGATATTGTGATGGACTTTGACATGGGGATACCAAAGACTCCTAGAAGGAATGATGCTATATGGGTTATTGTTGATCATATTACCAAGTCAGTACATTTTCCTACTATAAGAGAATATTTAACACTTGTAATTTTAGCAAGAAAAATATTAATGAAGTTGTAAGACTTCATGGAGTACCCCTATCAATAGTTTACGATTGTGATCCTCGTTTTACATCAAGATTATAGAAAAGTCTTCAGAGGGCCTTGGATACTGAACTCTATTTGAGCACTGCCTACCACCCTCAAACTGATGGACAATCATAACATACTATTCAAACCATATAATACATGTTGACATCCTTCTCACCTAACTTTCAAGGTATGTGGGATCAGTATTTACCTCTGTAAGAATTTTCCTATAACAATAGATTCCATTCAAGTATTAAGATAGTGTCATATAAAGCGTTATATGAAAAGAGATGTCACACACCAACTTGATGGGATGATTTTGGTGAAAGAAAACTCATAATCTCAGAACATGTTGAGGAAACAATGGAAAAGGTGAAGATTACCTAAACCCATATTAAAGCAACTCAAATTAGGAAAAAGAGCTATACCGATAACTAAAAGAAATATTTGGAATTTCAAGTAGGTGATCATGTTTTCTTGAAGGTATCTCCATGGAAGGGTGTTATATGATTCTTTAAGAAAGTTAAATTAAGTCTTGGGTACATCAGACCTTTAAAAATTCTATAGAGAATTGGAGTTGTAGCTTATCATTTGACAGTGCTTCCAGGTCTCTCCAAAGTTCATGATGTGTTCCACGTATCACTTTTGAGAAAATGCATGCCTCACCCAATGCATGTACTCACTATGATGAAATAGAAATGGAACCCAATCTATCTTATTGTGAAAATATTGGGAATATTCCTGATACAATGGAACTAGGGTTGAGAAACAGAACAACTCATTTGGTAAAAGTTCTATGGAGAAACCATAAGATGGAGGAGGCAACGTGGGAACCTAAGGAACTTATGATAAAAAACCACCCAAATATTTTTATGTAGTAATATTATAGAAATTTCAAGGATGAAATTATTTTATGGAGATAATAATGTAACACACCAAGCTTCCATAGTATGTTTCCCATTGAATAATTCAATATCTTGCATTGTACGCAACTTGGAGTTTTAACACACCACGACCAATCAAACAACTCGTTATGATTAGTAATACCCACTTTTAGAAATTTTATAAATTTTATTTTTCACAATGGACTTCATTTTTAGATTTAAAATATCAAAATTAGCTTAGGTTGAATTTGTAGTATTTTTATGAACACTTTAAATTCTTTATGAATAGTGAAAAACACTGTGTTGTTGATAAAAACAGAATTTTTATTTAAATAATTATTTATTTTATTTAAATTTATTCGAATTAAAAATAAATACATAATACCTATATTAGTTCAATTCAATTCATTAGGGTCATTTTCTAATAAAATTAAATGTATAAAATTTTATTTAATTTTTTAACGTCATTTACCAACCTTCTAGGCACGTTAGCAAATTTGCATAAAATGTAATTTTACCACTTCTGTGAATTGAATTTAAAAAATCCAAGAAACTTGGTTGATATCAGTAAGTAAAATGTTGTTCAATAAGATGAGAATAATTTATGGTGAATAATACCTTTTGAATTTAATTTACCACGGTTAAAAATAAATAGTTTCTTTAAATGTAAAAATGATATTATTATTACCTAACACATATCCCTATTCTATTGCATATGTTTATCTCGAAAAAAATCAAACTTAAGAATAAAATATGATCCATTTGGTCCACATGGATTAGATTTAGTCATTGATTATTATTTTATTTAAAGAATAGTTAAAAGTGTTAAATTCAAAATTTTATAACTAAATCATTTTTAATATATGGTTACACATTATATAAATTAGACTATAAATATTCATTAGAAAGATAAAATGATTTCCTATATGATGGCATTTTAATTATAATTTTTAGACAATATAAAATTAAATTTATTTATGACACAATGATGATGCAGTAATTACCTTATTAATGAAAGATTAGTATAACTGATATTATAAATATCCAAATAAAGGTAAAATGAGACTCTTGATGAATTACACGAATTTTAAAGGTTAATTTGACATGTTAAAGATTATTAAATGAATTCATTCGAAGTAATCAAGTATTTTGGACTTTAACTAAAAATCAAATACAAAATAGTGTCAAAATTGACATAAATGTTTTTTTGAAACAAATACTATATTATTAAATGATACTGTTGGTCGGAGTGGACACTTAAGAGGGGGGTGAATTGAGTTCCAACTAAAATTTCTGTTAAAATATTTTCTAGTTAAAATCCCCCATTTTATAAAATAAGTTAAACTGTAGTGAATTTATACAGATTGTAAATGTTCACTTAGCTTCTCAAAGATTGATTAGGTCTTAGTTAGTTTAACCACAAGATCAAACTAAATTTTGAAACTAATATACTAATTTACAATAAGTGTAAACACTTTCTAATTTAACTATCAAAGTAGCTTCAAAATAATTTTTTATTTCAAAGTAATAGCAGTGGAATAAATAAGATATATGTGGTATACTTTAAACGTAAATAAAAGATGCACAACAGATATAACAAGAGGTTCAGTCTCAAGCTAAGACTTAGTCCTCTCAAATATATATATAAATTTGATCCACACCCTGGATAGGGGTTAACAACAGTTTTTACAAAACTGTCTAGGCCACGCAGGGACCTCTACCACTGTTCTTCGTGGGAAACAAAACAAAGAACAGGTCACACAAGGACCTCTTCCACAGTTGACGTGGGTAAACAGAAGTTAAGAGAGTTTGAGTGAGGATTTTGATATCCTCCAGTTCAGTGCTGGAGATAGTGTGTGTAAAGATATACAAAGTACACTACACTACTAGAAAGTTAATAAATAAATCACGTAGAGAAGATATATGAGAGTTTAGAAATCTATAGTGACTATCAATGTAGCTCTGGACTCGTTGGATTCATCAGGAATGATTCTGAGTCATTCTCTGGTTTTTCAGTTGAAAAACAGAGTGTTGTAGTTCAGCTTGTCTTCTTCAAGAGTGAGAAAGATGTCTTGATTCGTCGTGTGTTCTTCAGAAGTATTGGATTGCACTCATAAGAGTTATTTGAAGGTCTTGCAATCTTTTTCTTGTTCAGCACAATGCACTCTGGTGTATGCAAGTTCTTCATGTTTTATATTCACACTTTCACACCGCTTCTCTTCTTGTTTCGTAGTTTCTTGTTTTTTTTGTTGTTACACGTGTATTGCATCTTAGTCTTTCTTATATTCAATGAGTTCTGGCAATAGGAATGATTCCCTTTTCATAGGTTCGAGATACGGTTTCCTGACATGCCAAAAACTATCATTAAATAACATTAATTGCATTAAGAAAAACAAATATGACCATTAGTATTATTTAAAATAATATTGACAAAAGCTTAAGAAACTGTGTCATAGTGATTATAGAAATGGTTTCTTATTCACGGTGTCTGGTTCACGGTGTCTGGTCACAGTGTCTGGTCACGGTGTCTGGTCACGATGTATGTTCACGGTGTCTGGTCACGGTGAGTCCTTCACAGTGTCTGGGTCACGGTGGGTCCTTCACAGTGTCTGGGTCATGGTGAATCCTTCACGGTGTCTAGGTCACGGTGAGTACTTCACGGTGTCTGGGTCACGATGAGTCCTTCAGAGTGTCTGGGTCACGGTGAGTCCTTCACGGTGTCTGGTCACGGTGAGTCCTTCACGGTGTCTGGGTCACGGTGAGTCCTTCACGGTATCTGCATACATAGACAAATATCTATATTTGGACTATGACAGTGATATGTAGAATATGGATTAAGGTTAATCATTAGAGAGTAAGAGAATGTGAATCATAAATATAAAGGTGTGATAATATATGAGAGATTTGTAATTATGCATAAGACTTGTAAATAATAAATATAGTAATTAACATCCATAAGATTTGTTATTATAAAAACATGATGTGTAGCTATTATTGATATTTAAGATCATTAGCAAGATGTGCAATGAAGATCAATATTAATTAACAATAATGAGATTTGTGATCCTTAAAACATGATTAACACATGAGGCGTCCAACAATCTCCCCCTATTTGATGATCACAAATCATATATAGGCAGAATATAAATGACATGTAATATTAAATATACTAGCATAGAAAAAACATTATAGAACTGACACTTGTAGTGTTTCTCCCCCATTTATACTATTATAGAACTGACACCTGTAGTTTTTCTCCCCCTTTTGGGATTATCAAAAAGTAAATAGAATGAAATGAAACACTGCATTTGGAATTAAACTAAGGGTTCAGAATACAAAGTACAGGATAAGTACAAACTATAAACAAGAAATGACATCCCATCAAAAAGAAAAACAGTCTCTAGACTCTTTAGAGATCCATATTTTCCTTGCCATTATTAGCAGCAGGAGCTGGTGTTGATGTAGAAGAAGGAATAGATATGGTAGACAACGAAGGTAAGGGTAGAACTTCAAAAACAGATGGAGCCAAAGTAGGAGCAGTAGAAGATCTAGGTTGTGGTTGGTCAAGAATGACTTGACGGATCTGAGAAAGAGCTTGGCTAAATGTCATGGAAGTTGAGGCTAAGGCAGGTAGGCCAGGTCTAAGGGGTGCAGCAGCTAGAGCAACTATAGCAGTACTCTGCACATGAAGATATGGCTTCAAAAGATTGATGAAATCAGTAATGATTTCACCACCATAATGTATAGCCTTTTCAAAATCATCCTTATTCTCCATAAATCTGTCCAACAATATGGTGCACTCTGAAAGTTTCTAAACTTGAGCTTTAAAAGCTTGAGTCGCCGGAGGGATTCTCAAATTTTCCACAAGATATATGAAGTGATCTATCATATCAGTTTTAGAGAAAATCTGGGAGAGATACAAATCTATTTTCTTGGAGATCTCTTTTTGACCATCATTGGATATCTTAGAATGAATCTAAACCAAGTCTAATGCTCTATCATTGTTCTTAATCACTTCTGACAATGTTGATAGGTCCAAGCCAATGAAGACATTCTGAAATTCTTCCTTTATTATGGATCTCAGCATAGAATCATCCAAAGAAGGTGCAGAGGTCTGACCAGTAAAAGGTGAAGCCTTAACAGCTTCAGTTAGAACTTTGAGTTGTTTCAGAACTTTTTGTAGGCATCCAGTGTATTCATCTGTAAGCTTATTCAGATTTTCCACAAGCTCTCTCATGCATTCCAACATCTTGGTGTGCCTTTTTCCAATCTTTTCATCAAAAGATAGTAGGTATGGATGAACTTGAGACACAATCTCCCTAGCAAGGAGGGAATCAAAAGACTCAGGAGAAACAGAAATAGGTGTAGGGGCAGAAACAGGAGCAAGCTCTGATCTCAAAGATAACTCATTATGCTGACTTGCTACCATACTTTTCATATTTGCAACATCAGAACTTAGTAGCTTATTCTCTACTTTGACTTCTTGAATTTCTCGGATCATCCTTGGTTGAATATGCAAGATAATATTTTCCAGGATAATTGATGCATCTTCTTGACTTAATTGAGTCACTGGGCGAGATTGAGTAGAGAAAAGTTTCTCAACTCCAGCTAACAAAGTCTCTCAAAAAACTTTCAGATCATCTTTGGTCACAAAAGAGTGAAGCTCTGGTAAGGATGCTGGTAAAGGTAGAAGTTCAGATTGTGTTTGAGGATCAGAGTCATATTCAGACTTAGATTCTGATTTAGATTGAGGTTGGGGCTCTAGTTCTTGTTGTCAATGAGCTAAGGACTTCAGTTGAAACAGAGAAGAAAGATCCATTCCAGTTTCAGTCTCTTGCTGTGACTCATTCACATCATAAAATCTTGGGAACTCATACCGGGAGTGCACAGAGTATGTGATTGAAGGTTGAGAAGATTCAGCAGATCCAGCTTCCATAATATCAAGATTTTAATGTTCCTCCCCCTCAACTTGTGCTTCCCTTCCAGATTCTTAAGGTTCAAGAACATGGAAAAGATCCACAGGATCATCCCTGATCTCTTCAGCAAACTCTTGCCTTGCCAGCTGAAAGGAAATTTCCATTCTTTCTTTAGTAGATGGAATAATATCAGGAACCGAATGTTCCACTGGATAAGCTTCCAGACATGCCTCTTTCTCAACAGAAAGAGTCTCTTCAACAAGATCTGCCTCTAAGGTTTCTTGCTGTTCTGAAACAGGAAAAACCAATTTCCTTGCAGCATTGGGATGATCTTCTTCCTCTTGAAGAACAACTGAAGGATCCTTAGTCCTTTTCTTTTCAACAAAAACTTCCTCTCCTTGAGGTATTTCAGCAGGGATAACAGCAGGGACAATAGCCCTTTCCTTTTCAACTGGAACTGTTTCCATTGGAGGTATTACAGGTTCTTCTCTAGGTGGTACTTTAGCTGTTACTTCTTATTCTTCTTCTTCTGAATACTCAGCCACTTCATCTGGTTCCAAAACAGGATCAGCTAGGTTCTTAGGCCTTCTTGGTTAGTCAACAAGATTAAACTATTTATACAGTTGATCACTATCCTCAACCCACTGCTTTTTCCAGGGATTCCAGCTTATCTTAATCCTTCTGATGATAGGAATGGATAGGCAGAAATCAAGGTCCTCTAACTTTTCTTCATTTGGTCCAACCATCCCTTTTGCAACTAACATGGCTGAAATCATCCTTGAGTAAAACAGGGAGGTGTATTTGGAAGTTACTTTGATCAACTGATAGATATGGTTAATAACATAATTACACAGATTGATATTATGTCCATTCTTCAACAAGTGAATCAGGAACACATCCGGATACTTCATCACAGAAAAATCTCCTTTTCTTGGACTAACCATATTCTCAACAAACTTGAACAGAAGTCTTGTCTCCACATCTAGTTCAGTAGCTATGGCCCTTCACTTGGTGCCATTTCTAGTTAGACTTTCCAAAGCAGTTTCCAGATCAAAGATGTCAGTTGTTGGAGGAGGGTCTCTCTGGTAATCTTCACACACTCCTTCATGTGGAATTCTTAGGCATGCAGCCCACATCCTTGAAGATAAAGAGCACTTATGACCATCGATCTAGCTAGTCACCAGAAAGCTTTCTCCAAACTCAAAAGAAAACTTCACATACTGATAGAATTGAGATACCAGCCTCGGGTAAATCAGTCTATTCTATCCAGTGAACCATTCAAGCCATCCTTGTTATCTTAAAACTTTCAAAACTAATGATCTGCTAGATAGAAACCATTCAGGCCAAACCTCTTTTTCAGGTACAACTGTACGGCTTACCAGGTTTGGGTTTAGAGGTCCTTCAAGAACTATCCTCGGTATCCTCTTTTGTTTCTTAGAGTGGCGCTTCTCAGACAAGGGTGAAGATGGACGCTTCATCCTTGGCATTCACTAAAGGTTCGGGCGAGAGGGAAGAGAAGGTTCAGGCGAGAGTTCAGGTAAGGAATCGAATGAAACCCTTATGTTTTATCATTTGGGAATGTCAAACGTCATAAAAACAAAAATGTGGGAAATCAAATAGCGGTGAAATAAAAATTACCGTGATACGGGTTAAAAATAAAAAAATAAACATAATCCTCACTATGACACCGTTAGTAGGTATTAAGGTGAGACAGAAACTAGTCATCACAGTGAGATAGTTTATAGTTGTCACGGTGAGACAGTGATCATCTTGTGCAGTCAAGGTGAGATAGTGAGCTAACAGACCGTGAGCATAAAATAGTAACTTAGAAACTGTAAGTATGAAACTGTAAAGTAAAGTACAATAAAGTATTAAACATTAAGTTCAGTATGATATTCATTTATGAATAATCATACCAAGATCATGAATGATGTAGTCTAATCTTTCAGAATTTAATAGTTTAGTGAATATGTCAGCGAGTTGATATTCAGTACCAATGAATTCCAACGTGATATCACCTTTTTGATAATGATCCCTCAAAAATTGATGTCTTACATCAAAATGTTTTTTCCTAGAATGAGAAACCGGATTCTTAGAAATATTAATAGCACTTGTGTTGTCACAATTTATTGAAACTAGTCTGAATTGATATCTATAGTCTAGTAATGTGTGTTTCATCCACAAAATTTGTGCACAACAACTTCCAGCAGCTATATATTCTGCTTCTGCAGTTGATAATGCAACAGAATTTTGTTTCTTACTACACCATGATACTAGTGACTTTCCTAAAAGATGACATGTACACGAGGTGATTTTTCTGTCTAACTTACATCCAGCAATGTCAGCATCAGATTAACTAACTAATTCAAATGTTTGTCCTTTGGGATATAACAGTCCTAAATTGGGAGTATGATTGAGGTATTTGAAAATTCTCTTTACAGCATTCAAATGTGACTCTTTAGGGTTTTCTTGAAAATGATCACACACACACACACTAAACATAATATCAGGACGACTAGCAGTAAGGTAGAGTAGACTTCCAATCATTCCTCTATAAGTGGTTTGATCAACAAATTTACCATTTTCATCAAGATCCATCTTACAGGTGGTACTCATGGGAGTGTCACTAATTTTTGTGTTATCCAATCTGAAACGTTTTAAATGATCTCTAGTATATTTACTTTGAGTTAAAATAATTCCATCAACATTTTGAAGGATTTTAAAACCAAGAAAGAATTTAACTTCACCCATTAAACTCATTTCAAATTCATTTTGCATCATTTTAGAAAAATCAGTACGTAATGTAGTTTTTGAAGATCCAAAAATAATATCATCTACATAAATTTGTACAACTAAAACATCTTTAGAAATTCGTTTTATAAACAGAGTAGGATCAGCTATTCCTTTGGTAAAACCTTTAGAAATTAGTAAAGTACTTAATCTATCATACCAGGCTCTTAGAGCTTGCATTAAACCATATAATGCTTTTGATAGTTTGAAAATATGATTTGGAAAATGAGGGTTTAAAAATCCAGGTGGTTGTTCAACAAAAACATCCTCAGCAACATATCCATTTAAGAATTCACTCTTGACATCCATTTGATAGAGTTTGAAATTTAGATGTGCAGCATAAGCAAGTAAAATCCTAATAGCTTCTAATCTGGCTACTGGAGAAAAAGTCTCCTCATAGTCAATAACTTCTTCTTGACTATAGCCTTGTCCAACTAGTCTAGCTTTATTTCTAACTATGTTTCTGGATTCATCTACTTTATTTCTAAACACCCATTTTTTGCCTATTGGGAATGTGTCCTTAGGTCTTTCAACAAGATTCCAAACTTTATTTCTTTCAAACTGATTGAGTTCTTCTGGCATAGCAATTACCCAAAATTCATCATTAATAGCATCATCAATGTTTTTAGGTTCAAGTTGTGACAAGAAGGCTTGATGTTCAATCTGATTTCTAAGAGAGGCTCTAGTTTGTGTCCCTCTATCAAGATTTCCTACAACAGCATCTAATGGATGATTCTTTAGAATTCTAGTTGATCTAGTAAAGGTAGGACTAGAAATTTCAGGTTCATCAACCGGTTGGGAATCAACAGAAGCAGGTTCTGGAAAATTTCCAGAACTAGTTGTCTTTACATCAGGTTCATTTGATTTGTCATTAAGGTCTGGAATAGATAAATATTCTTGAAGATTTTCAAGAGAGATTTTAGGCTCATGTGGATCAGTTTCATCAAACTTGATGTGAACAGATTCTTCCACACACTTGGTTCTTTTATTGAAAACTCTATAGGCTTTACTAGAAATAGAATAACCTAGGAAAATTCCTTCATCACTCTTGGATGCAAACTTTTTAAGATTATATTTGGTATTAAGAATAAAGACTCTGCAGCCAAACACTCTGAAATAGTTAACCTTAGGTTTCCTATGGTTCCACAACTCATAAGGGGTCCTCTTAAGAACAGGTCTGATCAAGACTCTATTGATAATATAACAAGCTGTATTGACAGCTTCAGCCCAAAAATAAATAGGTAGGTCATACTCATTAAGCATGGTTCTGGCAATTTCTTGCAGGGTTCTATTCCTCCTTTCTACTACACCATTTTGATGAGGTGTCCTAGGGGCAGAGAAATTGTGACTATAGCCATTGTATGAGCAGTAGGATTAAAACACATGATTCTCAAACTCACGACCATGATCACTTATCAAGTTTTTAATCTTAAGTCCACTAAGATTCTCTACAGACTTGGAGTATTTAAGAAAGTAAGAACAAGATTCACTTTTGTGAGCTAGAAAATATACCCAAGTATACCTAGAAAATTCATCTATTAAAACATAGACATAGTGCTTCCCATTTAAGCTAGAAACTCTAGATGGTCCAAACAAATCCATGTTAACCAGCTCGAGAGGTTGAGAAGTTCAGACTTCTTTCTTTGGTTTGAAAGAGACTTTGTGTTGCTTTCCCTTTTGACCGGGATTACAAACATTGTCATTTGGAAACTCAAGTTTGGTTAGGTCTCTCACTAAGTTCTTCCTAGTAAGTTTTCTAAGTGAGTGTATATTTCAGTGTCCTAATATTCTGTTCCAAAGCCAGGAATCTTTATGAAAATCATTTAAACAAGCAATATTTTGAATGGCCAAAGAATTTAAATCAACAGCATTAACATTTTCATTTCATAGGGCAGAAAATACTAAAGCATTTTTAGAATTAAAAACATTGCAACAATCATTTTAAAATTTAACATTAAAACCATCATCACATAACTGAGAAATACTTAACAGGTTATATTTAAGTCCATAAAAAAATAAATCTTTAGAAATTAATACTGGGTCAGTGTTACCAATCTGGCCTAAGCCGGTGATTTTCCCTTTTGAATTATCACCAAAGGTGACAAAGCCTCCATCAATTCTGACTAAGCTTTTAAAACCTGAGAAGTCTCTTGAGACATGTCTTGAACATCCATTGTCCAAGTACCAAGTCTTCCTACAAGAGCTCTTTAAGCAGGTTTCCTACAAAACAGATTTAGATAGGAAATTATATTGGTACCCAGATCTTCTTGGGTCCAGACAGGTTAGCAATCAATGCTTTAGGTACCCAAATTTGTCTTATGGGTCTCATAAAATTTATAGAATCAAAAAACTTTGAAAGATAAACCTTATTAGATCTGTAACTATGAATATAACTAGTTGAAGCATATAAATGTCCAGAACTAGAACTAGTAGTATTCTGTTCAGATTTAGAAATAAATCTATTCTTAGTAAACTGTCTCTGTCCAGTTTTGTAGCCTATTCCAGTAGTGTATTTTGGTGCAACTTGTTTTCCTAGAATTTGAGTTAGTGTATCCTTTCCATTTGTTAATTTCTCTAAATCCTTTTTGATTTGCTCCTTAGACATTTTCAGTTCAGTATTCTCCTTTAACAGTTGAGCATTTTTTTTCTTTTTCAATAGTAAGTTCAGTTTTCAAAGTAGTAGTGAGAGCATGTTGTTTCTTTAATGATTTGTATTTATCCTTAAGTTCATTGGATGTCTCTTCTAGCATTTTTCAATATTCATACAATTCCTCACTAGTCATGTTTTTAGAATCAGAATCAGATTTTGCACTATCTTTAGAATAATAAGAATTTAAAGCAGGGGTATCTAAGGTTACCTCAGATGTGTTTGTCATAAAACACATGTTTTCCTTATTTCTGGTTTCAGTCTCAGAAGCTTCAGATTCACTAGATCTATCCTCAGAAGCACTCCAAGTAGCCTTTATAGCCTTTTTGTACTTACTGTCCTTTTAATTAGATTTCCTCTTGAATTTGATCTTTGGGAAGTCTGTTTAATATGTCCTTTTCTTTTTCACTCATAACAGACAACTTCATCACTTTTATCTGGCTTTTTCCAATCCTTCTTCCAATGTCCCTTATTGTCATACTTTCCTTTCTAATTTGATTTTCTGAAGAATTTCTTCTTCCTATAAAATTTCTTAAACCTTCTGGCTATCTGAGCCATTTCAGCATCACTATAAGAGTCTAAATTTTCACTGGTTGAACAGCCAGTAGGTAGTTGAGCTTTATCTTTGTCCTTGCACTTTGAAGCAGTAGTCTTGAAAGCCACTAATTTCCTCTTAGGTTCATCATATTCCTCTCTATTCACCTTGAGTTCTTCCTCATACATCATAAGATTACCACTGAGTTATTTGACAGGTAGAGAAACAATGTCACATGACTCTCTGATTGAAACAGATGTGCCTCTCCATCGGTCTGGTAAACATCTCAAGATTCTCATAATTTGTTCCATTGCTGGAACATGCTTTCCAAGTGAATTCATTGTATTTACTATCTCATTAAACATGAGATACATGTCAGAAATAGGTTCATTAGTTTTCATTTTAAAATCATCATATTTTATAAGGCCTCGGCCTTAAACCTTACTTAATTATTGAATTAAATGAATAATTCACATTGAGGATCTTTTTAGGTTTATAGTTTAAGAGAATTAGATCAAAACTATTACATCTCAAAAGATTACATAGTAGACACTTCTACTAAGTTTCCATAACATAAAAAAAATTAAAAAGAAACATGTCTAGTTCCATGTTTTAGATAGCATGTCTTTCCTTGATCCCATCCTTGACTTTATTCATCATTAAGTCATGTGGAAAACATTTCAAAAACTTGGGATGAGCATAAAAAGCCCAGTAAAGGATACACAAAGAAGGAAAACTGTTAGTTTTTTCAAAAAAACAAGTAAACCATGAGTACATTACCAAAGTAATACTTTTCACCATTATGAAGTAGTAAAAACTTTTCACTAAATAAAAGACCATTACTTACCCTTTTGTAACCAAAATATTACAATAAAACCCATTTAAAGAACACATAACATATAAAGGTACCTTGGGAAATAAACATACTTAAATGGAATAACCATACGGTCGACTTCCACACATACTTAATGGAATAGCCATACGGCCGACTTCCATACCCAATACATTGTAGGTTATAACGTAACCACCCGTCCTGGTATTCACGGCACCACCCGTCATATGGTTTATCACGTAACCACCCGTAAAATGTCCAAGTACTATCATTACACATAAAATATTGAAAATATAAACATTTCAATATCAAAATTTCATTTTCAATCACAATAATTAATTCCAAGATATTGAATTAATCAATATACATTTAAAAACCATTTAAAAGAGATTTTTGAATCAAAGTGTCCCATACCACTTTGAAGCTTTTAATGGAATTATAATTTTAAAACATTAATTTCTATATAAATAAATACTGAAAACCATTTTAGAAACATGGACATTAATGATAAAGATTTATAATAATGAATCTTTAAAACATTTAAAACGATATTTTTGTTAAAGAGTTTTTAACAAAATGAGAGACTCTTGAATACAAATAATCACGGAATAACATTTAATCTGAGATTTATAATATCATGAGAATAAAGGGATTCATGATATAATATGTCAAAGGATAGTATACACACCAAATAAGAGTGAATTGGTGCATAACAACAATAAAGTCTCAATGGAAATGTAAATTGAGATGAAATCCATTATAAATAGTGTATCTTTAAACTAAGGATAAATCTATCACATAATTATGTGTGAGAAATAAAAATACACCCAATATAAGTGGATATTATGTGTGAAACAATCTATGGTCATTCACACATATTCATAGGATTACATTTTCAAGAAGTACAAATAGAACCCAAAGAAATCGAAATTGGGTTAAGATGTTCCCTTGTAAAAATTCGACAGCCTAACGGTGTCACATCAAAATTCAGAAAATTAGTCGATGAAGGAGTGAATGGTATATCATCACTTGGGCATAAAATTTACATCATTAAGGATATCTAAGAACATATCCCAACCTAATAAGATGTAAATTAAAAGACTTAACAAAATAAGTCTTTTAAAAAGAGGAGGGTGAAAGGTCCACTTACCGAGTTGGGTAACTTTCAAAACGTACACCCCATGGAAGAAGGGTCATAAAATGAAGATGTAAATACCCATAAATAAAATTATACTACAAAAAGTGTATAATAATGGGCAGTACATACACCACTCAAAGGAAATAGTGGCAAACGTAGCATAAATGTCACGAGAATAAAAGTGGGATGAAAAATCCCTTACGAAAACTCGGCAGCCTAACGGCGCCACATAAATCTTCCAAAAATGGATTGATGAGATAAAATAGGGTATCTCATTATATGAACATAAAAATTACATAATGAGGAATATAAAATAACATCCCCAAACATATGAAATATGAGCTTAAAAGAAATGACATAAAAGAGAGTACTTAAAAAAGAAAGAGAGAGGTTGGATCTCTTACGAAAATTCGGCAGCCTAACGGCGCCACTCAAAACTTCCAAAATGGATTGATGAGAGAGAATAGGGTATCTCATCATATGAACATAAAAATTACAGTAAGAGTAATATAAAATAACATCCCAATAACAAGAAATATGAGCTCTAAAAGGAGCGACATAAAAGAGTGTACTTAAAAAGAAAGAGAGGAGTAGGATCCCTTACCTCAAGTCCAACTTGTCTTGTTCATTTCTTTATATTACTGAATAATAAACTTTGGAATATTTATAATTGCTTAATGACCTCCTATAATTATTATTATTCAGTTAATATCACATATTTTAATGTTATAATAATTTGTTAATAATATGAGTTCATATTAGACGTTTTTGTCGATGTTTGGTACATGAATCAAAAATTGAACTTGTTGGAAAATAATTTTCCATGTAGTTATAAGTACATCATATCCAGAATAGTATTGATGTTTTAAATATCATATATATCCAGTATATATTCATTTTATACTATTCAATAGCATTTGGAGTTAAAAAAATTAAAAGCACCGTTCATGGAGACGGTAGGCCGTACGTACGCATGAACGCTACTTTCATTTTTTTGTCATATTAATGGAATTAAAACAAAATGAGATATATAAATATATAAATATATATATATGTTATAATTCCAGAATGATATCCATATATATCCATTATATATATGTACTTATAATAGTACATAACATTTTGAGATAAGAAATGAAATGTACTGTTCATGGAGACGGTAAGCCGTACGTACGCATGGACGCTACTTCCATTTCTATTTCATATTTAATGGAATTAAAACATAATGATACATAATAGTAGTTTATTTCCAGTATGGTATCATATATAATATCATTAAATATATCCTTTATACATACCACATATGGTATTAACGAATCAAATCACTTTGAGGGGGAGGTAGTCCGCACTTCCTTAAATGAAGATATCGCGTTGACCCATAATGGAATCCATAGAGGTATGCCATAAATGAAAAATATAGAATCTTAAGTAAAAAATAATCATATTATATATCATATATAAATATAGTGTCATATTAATGTCCACCTTTGAAGGTGTTAGAATAATGTTGAACAATCATCGTTTCGTGAGGCAGAAATTCTCCATCCACAGAAACAGTATGTTCTTTAACCATTAGATGTAGGTGTGTGTAAGTGTAGCTAGAATCCTTCTTATAAAAACATCCTAGTATATTTAAGATACTATATTTGCTACAAAATAAATGAATAAAAATAGTTTAGGTGGTTGGAGAAGCAAAATAAAACCAAAGGACACAGGTGAAGACATTACCTTAAAATCGGGTAACTCCCTTTGGTTTGAGCTCAAAGGATTCCTTGGGAGGACTTCTGCCCAAAGTAAGGCTTCAAGGAGTTATAGAGGGATGCGTATAGACAAAATGGGCAGGGGTTGGTCGAGAAAAAGGCTTTGGAAGTGTGGGTAAGTAGTTAAAGGTGGGGGCCTTTTATAAGAGGAGAGGAGGGGCACTCTTGGAAAGTAAAGAAATGTTACTTTATTTTAGAATGAGTTTCAGATTTTAATGGTCCCAAATTGATGTTTTTAGAGTATAAGGTGATAAGGGTTCTAATTCCACCCATAAAATAGGTTTTGGACATGTTTAGGTCTTAGATTTTACATTATCTTCCCATTTTATATAAATCGTTAAATAATGAGGTCATCGCTGCATCATTATGATGTCATAAATAATTTAATTTATTTAATGGCTAAAAATTATATAAAAAAATATCATGATGTAGGAAATCTTGTTAGATTTCTAATGAATATTTATAGTCAAAAATCTGACTTGTATAACCCCATGTAAAATTTTGTTTAGTAAAACATCTCATGTTTGTGTTATTTTTACATTAACATTAAATAAAAAGGTATTTATGTCATTTTCCATCCAAAGTGGCTCCATGGGGTCCCCAAGTTGACCCATGGATTTTCATGGTCGTCCATGACACATACAATGAGGGTAGGACATGTGTCTAGGTCATTTCATTTTATTAAAACATTATTTTTACCTTAAACTACACTAATTACCTCTAATCGTGATTAAAAACTTAATAAGTTACTATTCACCAAAAAATTATTTTAATCCCATTGAACAACATTTTACTTATTAATTACAACCATGTATGTCGGATTTTTGAAATTCAAAACACAAAGATGGCAAAATTTCATTTAAACGGAAAATCAGATTTTAGAAGTACCACTTAGTGGTTTCAGTATTCATCAAAAATTAAAGTTTTTCAGAAAATTACCAAAAATCCCCCCTAAGATATATTTTATATTCAGAATTCAAAAATGATGTCTATTTTAAAAAATTCAAAAAATATAAGTTTCATTGATTAACTTAATAAATAATTCCCGCTGTCAAAACAAATAGCGTGTTTTTATGAAACAAAATGTATCAAAAGATTGACACTAGTTTAAGTCCAATTTCAATGTGAAATTAATTTCAACGAACACTATTGGATTAAATGGTAAAAATATATTCTAATTTCACTTTAAAATAAATTCAAAATATAATCTAATCATATAAATAAATTAGATTAAAAATAGGTTTTGAATTAAAATACAACATTTTTCACTATTCATTAAAAATGAACTTTATCGGAAAAACACCAAAAATTTACACAATGTAAATTTTGATGTCCCAATTCTAAAGAAGAATTTTATTTTGTCAAATATAACACATAAAATTGTCAAAAAGTGGATTTAAAAGAGGTTCTCCATCAAAAGGCGGTTAATCGTCCTTTTAAAGAATATTAGAATGTTTATGCTTAAAAATTGGATTCATTCGCATTTTCAATCCTCTAACATTTGTTGTAAAGAGTAAAAATATTTGACAAACATACATAATCATTTTTTTGTTAGTTCTGTTATTTCCCGCCATTACAATGGCTAGGCGTTAACTACCATTTAATATAATATTATTTTATTATTAGAGTGCAACATAAGATTTCAAAGGAACTCGTTGTCGCGTATTGGGTATGCCATCAAGCATAGCGTTCCATTTAAAGTAATATTAATATTTTTTTCACAAATGGGGATAAATATAAAAAAATTCATATTGTATATTTACCTGGAGTGTTACATCCTTCCCCCCTTTAGGGAATTGCGTCCTTGCAATTTTAAGATCGGGCTTGAAAAATCCATTGTAAGTCCCACATCGGAAAAGGAGTAAATTAAACTATCACTTTAAAAGAAAGAAAGGGAAGTACAAAGGTCACCCGAGTTAACCCATACTAGGATTACAAGTATGAAAATATGGACATGGAGGAAAAAACAAAGGGTCATGTTCTGATGGAGAGTGATAGTAAACATGTCTAGGAGGACGTTAACTATAAGAAAATCACAAACTTGTGATGGGTTAAACGGTATTCGATTCCCCAGTAGGAAAAGTTAATAGACAACATTTTTGTTTTAAGTTACTTTTTATTTAGGAATTTATTCATAAGGAAACATAATCACTTCTCATGTTGACTTTCAACTTTTATAAGATTCCTTACACAAACTCATATTTTCTCCAAAAGACGAGTATTTAGGAAGACTTGTTCACATTAAGAGTACTATAATAAACTTCTATAGAATCACCTAATCCACAAAAGAGAACTATATACTTCCCATATCTTTAGACTATAACCAAAACCAAAACCAAAAAGGTTAGTACAAGGTCAGATAATCCAGAAAAGGATAACCCTTTATAAAAAGAAAATCTATTCTTAATCTCTAAAATTTGTCCAACAAAACCCAAAGTTCAACGAGGACCATTGGATAAAAAATTTGTCCATATAATTCTTTAATGTAAACCAAACTAAGATTGAAACCCAAATATTTGAAGGACCTAGTCACATAGTCTTCCAAGGTACAAATTAACTTTTATCTCCAAATAACATCGGTTTCTCTTAAATTCTCATATTAAAAAGTAATTAACCTAATCACATATCCGCAATGATAGGTTAATCATTTCCATAGATAACCCAAAATAAACTTACTCTTGATTCCTAAAATCATCTAACAAAAAAGAATTATTCAAACTAACCAGGGACTTCACATAGTGCAGTGGTAGGCGATAAATACCAGTCGCACATTGGTTGTGGGTTCGATTCCCACAGCTTTGTCCGACGCGACGGGTTGTCACACGGTCTGCGTGTTGTCCTTTTTCCAAAACTACATAATTCTTAAAAAATTCCCCAAAACGAGATAAAATCTTCAAAAATAATCATAACATATTTTAACCTCAAGTTTATGTCATGCCTTTCATTTTCCATCATAACATATAATAACCCATAATTACCTCAAAAGTAAGGATCGTATAAACTCTAATGGTTACCTTTATAATTATTACCTGAACTTCCACATCGATTGGTCATCTTGTACATGATGCATTACAGATCATACCAAGGTTCAAGTGGTTTATCATGACTCCTTGATAGTTGGTTTAGAACAACCACGAGTTTCCTCATTGAATCCCCTATTTTATCTAGTATCTTAATCAGAGAACCACCACAGTTTCCTTCAAACCTGTTGTCTCTTTGGTGCCTGCTAGATCCATCCATTCACTAAAAACAGAAATGTCAGTGTGAGTATATCAACAAAACCATCATGTACTAATGAGTAAGGTAAACACTAAGATATACTTACTCATTCACTTTATCTAAAACCAGGACTCTTTCTGAAATCCTACCCATTATGGTAATGTAACTTATTCTTAGAGGATACCCTAACCTCTAAAGTTATCTAAACCGACCTTTTATACCAACTATAAGTCCCCGGACTTAAACCTTACTTAATTATTGAATTAAATGAATAATTCATGTTGAGGATCTTTTTAGGTTTATAGTATTAGAGAATTAGGTCCGAACTATTACATCTCAAAAGATTACATAGTAGAAACTTCTACTAAGTTTCCATAACATAAAAAAAACTTAAAAAGAAACATGTCTAGTTCTATGTTTTAGATAGCATGTCTTTCCATGATCCCATCCTTGACCCTATTCATCTTTAAGTCCTATGGAAAACATTTCAAAAACTAGGGATGAGCATAAAAATTCCAGTAAAGGATACACAAAGAAGGAAAACTGTTAGTTTTTCCAAAATAACAAGTAAACCATGAGTACTTTACCAAAGTAATACTTTTCACCTTTATGAAGTAGTAAAAACTCTTCACTGAATAAAAGACCATTACTTACCCTTTTGTAACCAAAAGATTACCATAACACCCATGTAAAGAACACATAACATATAAAGGTAACTTGGGACATAAACATACTTAAATGGAATAACCATACGGTCGACTTCCACACATACTTAATGGAATATCCATACGGCCGACTTCCATACCCAATGCATTGGAGGTTATGACGTAACCACCCGTCCTGGTATTCACGGCACCACCCGTCATATGGTTTATCACGTAACCACCCGTAAAATGTCCAAGTACCATCATTACACATAAAATATTGAAAATATAAACATTTAAATAACAATATTTCATTTCTAATCACAATAAGTAATTCCAAGATATTGAATTAATCAATCTACTTTCAAAAACCATTTAAAATAGATTTTTGAATCAAAGTGTCCCATACCACTTTGAAGCTTTTAATGGAATTATAATTTTAAAACACTAATATCCATATAAATAAATACTGAAAACCATTTTGAAAACATGGACATTAATGATAAAGATTTAGAATAATGAATATTTAAAACATTTAAAATGATATTTTTGTTAAAGAGTTTTTAACAAAATGAGAGACTCTTGAATACAAATAATCGCGGAATAACATTTAATATGAGATTTATAATATCATGAGAATAAAGGGATTAATGATATAATATGTCAAAGGACAGTATACACACCAAATAAGAGTGAATTGATTCATAACAACAATAAAGTCTCAATGGAAATGTAAATTGAGATGAAATCCATTATAAAGAGGGTATCCTTAAACTAAGGATAAATCTATCACATAATTATGTGTGAGAAATAAAAATAAACCCAATATAAGTGGATATTAAGTGTGAAACTATATAAGGTCATTCACACATATTCATAGGATTACATTTTCAAAAAGTACAAGTTGAACCCAAAGAAATCGAAATTGGGTTAAGATGTTCCCTTGTAAAAATTCGACAGCCTAACGGCGTCACTTCAAAATTCAGAAAATTAATCGATGAGAGAGTGAATGGTATATCATCACTTGGACATAAACTTTACATCAATAAGGATATATAAGAACATATACCAACATAATAAGGCATAAATTGAAAGACTTAACAAAACAAGTCTTTTAAAAAGAGGAGGGTGAAAGGTCCCCTTACCGAGTTGGGTAACTTTCGAAACGTACACCCCATGGAAGAAGGGTCATACAATGAAGATGTAAATACCAATAAATGAAATTATACTACACAAATTGTATAATAATGGGTAGTACATACACCACTCAAATGAAATAGTGGAAAACATAGCATAAATGTCACGAGAATAAAAGTGCGATGAAAAATCCCTTACGAAAACTCGACAGCCTAACGGCGCCACATAAATCTTCCAAAATTGGATTGATGAGATCAAATAGGGTATCTCATTATATGAACATAAAAATTAAAGAATGAGTAATATAACAGAACATCCCCAAACATATGAAATATGATCTTAAAAGAAATGATATAAAAGATAGTACTTAAAAACAAAGATAGAGGTTGGATCTCTTACGAAAATTCGGCAGCCTAACGGCGCCACTCAAAACTTCCAAGATGGATTGATGAGAGATAATAGGGTATCTCATCATATGAACATAAAAATTATAGTAATATTAATATAAAATAACATCCCAATAACCAGAAAGATGAGATTTAAAAGGAGCAACATAAAAGAGTGTACTTAAAAAGAAAGAGAGGAGTAGGATCCATTACCTCAAGTCCAACTTGTCTTGTTCGTTTCTTTATATTCCTGAATAATAAACTTTGGTACATTTATAATTTCTTAAGGGCCTCCCATAAATATTATTATTCATTTCATATCACATATTTTAATGTTATAATAATTGGTTAATAATATGATTTCATATCAGACGTTTTTGTCGATGTTTGTTACATGAGTCAAAAATTGAACTTGTTGGAAATTAATTTTCCATGTAGTTATAGGTACATCATATACAGAATAGTATTTATGTTTTAAATATCATATATATCTAGTATATATTCATTTTATACTATTCAATAGCATTTGGAGTTAAAAAATTAAAAGCACCGTTCATGGAGACGGTAGGCCGTACGTACGCATGAACGCTACTTTCATTTTTTTTCATATTAATGTAATTAAAACAAAATGAGAGATATATATATATATATGTTATAATTACATAATGATATCCATATATATCCATTATATATTTGTACTTATAATAGTACATAACATTTTGAGATAAGAAATGAAATGTACCATTCATGGAGACGGTAAGCCGTAAGTACGCACGAACGCTACTTCCATTTCTATTTCATATTTAATGGAATTAAAACATAATGATACATAATAGTATTTTAATTCCAGTATGGTATCATATATAATATCATTAAATATATCCTTTATACGTATCACATATGGAATTAACAAATCAAATCACTTTGAGGGGGTGGTAGTCCGCACTTCCTTAAATGAAGATATCGCGTTGACCCATAATGGAAACCATAATGGTATGCCATAAATGAAAAATACAGAAGCTTAAGTAAAAAATAAACATATTATATATCATATATAAATATAGTTTCATCTTAATGGACACCTTTGAAGGTGTTAGAAGAATGTTGAACAATCATCGTTTCGTGAGGCAGAAATTCTCCATCCACAGAAACAGTATGTTCTTTAACCATTAGATGTAGGTGTGTGTAAGTGTAGCTCGAATAATTCTTATAACAACATCCTAGTATATTGAAGATACTGTATTTGTTACAAAATAAATGAATAAAAATATTTTAGGGGGTTGGAGAAGAAAAATAAAACAAAAGGACACAAGTGAAGACATTGCCTTAAAATCGGGTAACTCCCTTTGGTGTGAGTTCAAAGGCTTCCTTGGGAATAATTCTGCCCAAAGTGAGGCTTCAAGGAGTTAGAGAGGGATGTGGAGAAAAAAATGGGTAGAGGTTGGCCAAGCCAAATGCTTTGGAAGTGTGGGTAAGGAGGTAGACGTGGGGGCCTTTTATAAGAGTAGAGGAGGGGAACTCTTGGAAAGTAAAGAAATGTTACTTTATTTTAGAATGAGTTTTGGATTTTAATGGTCCCATATAGATGATTTTCGAGGATAAGGTGATAAGGGTTAGAAATCCACCCATCCAATTGGTTTTGTACATGTTTAGGTCTTAGATTTTACATTATCTTTCCATTTTATTTAAATCGTTTAATAATGAGGTCATCGCTGCATCATCATGATGTCATAAATAATTTAATTTATTTAATGTCTAAAAATTATATTAAAAAAATATCATGATGTAGTAAATCTTCTTATATTTATAATAAATATTTATAGTCAAAACTCTGACTTGTATAACCCCATGTAAAATATTTTTTAGTAAAACATCTCATGTTTGTGTCATTTTCACTTTAACATTAAATAAAAAGGTATTTATGTCATTTTCCAACCAAAGTGGCTCCATGGGGTCCCCAAGTGGACCCATGGATTTTCTCGGTCGGCCATGACACATCCAATGAGGGTAGGACATTTGTCTAGGTCATTTCAGTTTATTAAAACATTATTTTTACCTTAAACTACACTAATTACCTCTAATCGCGATTAAAAACATAATAAGTTACTATTCCCCAAAAAATTATTTTAATCCCATTGAACCACATTTTACTTCTTAATGACAACCATGTATGTCAGATTTTTGAAATTCAAAACACAAAGATGGAAAAATTTCATTTAAAAGAAAAATCAGTTTTTATAAGTACCACTTAGTGGTTTTAGTATTCATCAAAAATTGATGGTTTTCAGAAAATTACCAAAAATTCACCCTAAGCTATATTTGATATTCCGAATTCAAAAATGATGTCTATTTTACAAAATTCAAAACATATAAGTTGAATTAATTAATATAATAATTAATTCACGTTGTCAAAACAAATAGCGTGTTTTTATGAAACAAAATGTATCAAAAGATTGACACTAGTTTAAGTCTGATTTCAAAGTGAAATTAATTCCAACGAACACTATTGGATTAAATGGTAAAAATATATTCTAATTTCACATTAAAATAAATTCAAAAGATAATCTAATCATATAAATAAATTAGATTAAAAAGTGGTTTTGAATTAAAATACAACATTTTTCACAATTCATTAAAAAATGAACTTTATCGGAAAAATACCAAAAATTTACACAATGTAAAATTTGATGTCCCGATTCTAAAGAAGAATTTTATTTTTTCAAATATAACACATAAAATTGTCAAAAAGTGGATTTAAAATAGGTTCTCCATCAAAATTCGGTTAATCGACCTTTTAAAGAATATTAAAATGTTTATGCTTAAAAATTGGATTCATTCGCATTTTCAATCCTCTAAAATTTATTGTAAAGAGTAAAAATATTTGAAAAACATACATAATCATTTTTTAGTTAGTTCCGTTCTTTCCCACCATTACAATGGCTAGGCTTTAACTACCATTTAATATAATATTATTATATTATTAGAGTGCAACGTAAGATTTCAAAGGAACTCGTTGTCGCGTATTGGGTACGCCATCGAGCATAGCGTTCCCTTTAAAGTAATATTAATATTTTTTTCACAAATGGGGATAAATATAAAAAAAATTCATATTTCTTATTTACCTGGGGTGTTACATATTTAATAGTATAAGTATTTAATCTCATTTCTTTAACATTGGTTGTTCCTTCATGAGAAACACCCAAAGTATCCCAAATTTCAAAAGCAGTTTTACAAGCAGAAATTCTATTAAACTCTTCATCTCCTAAAGCATAGTACAGGGAATTCATGGCTTTACAATTATTATTGTAAGCAGTCGTTGTAGGTTCATCCCAAGTGGAACTAGTAGTAGTGGGAAGTTTATATTCTGACTCTATGGCAGTCCAAATATCAAAACCTATGCTTTCTAAATGAATTTTCATTTTCATTTTCTACTGAGCATAGTTGGTACCATTAAAGAAAGGTGGCATGTTAGTAGCAGCACCCTCTAGTCTATTATCCATAACTAGATTTTAGAAAGATAATTTAAAGAGATAAAAATTTAGAATTAACCAAAATTTAAGATCTTTAAAGATGCAACTAAAATCACAGTTGAAAAACATAGTATTTCAAAAATCTTTATACAAAAACTAATCCTCTGAAACCAAATGTTGTTCGGAGTGGACATTGAAGAGGGGGGTGAGTTGAGTTCCAATTAAAATTTCTGTTAAAATATTGTCTAGTTAAAATCCCTCGATTTATAAAATAAGTTAAACTATAGTGAATTTATACAGATTTTAAATGTTCACTTAGCTTCTAAAAGATTGATTAGGTCTCAGTTTGTTTAATCACAAGATCAAACTAACTTTTGAAACTAATCTACTGATTTACAATAAGTGTAAAAACTTCCTAATTTAACTATCAAAGTAGCTTCAAAATAATTTTGTATTTCAAAGTAATAGCAGCGGAATAAATAAGATATATGTGGTATACTTTAAACTTAAATAAAAGATGCACAACAGATATAAGAAGAGGTTCAGTCTCAAGAAGAAACGTAGTACTCTCAAATATATATATATAAATCCACATCCTGGATCGGGGTTAACAACAGTTTTTACAAAACTGTCCAGGCCACGTAGGGACCTCTACCACTATTCTTCGTGGGAAACAAAACAAAGACTAGGTCATACAAGGACCTCTTCCACAGTTGACATGGGTAAACATAAGTTAAGATACTTTGATTGAGGATTTTGATATCCTCCAGTTCAGTGCAGGAGACAGTGTGTAAAGATACACAGAGTACACCACACTGATAGAAATTTAATAAATAAATCACGTATAGAAGATAGATGAGAGTTTATAAAGCTCTAGTGATTATAAATGTAGCTCTGGACTCGTTGGATTCAGTAGGAATGATTTTGAGTCCTTCTCTGGTTTTTCTGTTGAAAAAAAGAGTGTCGTAGTTCAGCTTGTCTTCTTCATGAGTGAGAAAGATGTCTTGATTCGTGGTGTGTTCTTCAGCAGTATTGGATTGCACTCATGAGAGTTATTTGAAGGTCTTACAATCTCCTTCTTGTTCAGCACAGTGCACTCAGGTGTATGTGAGTTCTTCGTGTTGTATATTCACACTTTCACACTACTTCTCTTCTTGTTTTGTAGTTTCTTGTTTTGTTTTTGTTGTTACGCGTGTACTGCATCTCAGTCTTTCTTATATTCCACGAGTTCTGGCAGTAGAAATGATTCACTTTTCATAGGTTCGAGATACGGTTTTCTGACATGCCAAAAACTATCATTAAATAACATTAATTGTATTAAAAACAACAAATATGACCGTTAGTATTATTTAAAATAATATTGACAAAAGCGTAAGAAATGGTGTCACAATGATTATAGAAACGATGTATTCTTCACAGTGTCTGGTTTATGGTGTCTGGTCAAGGTGTCTGGTCACGGTGTCTGGTAACGGTGTCTGGTCACGGTGTCTGGTCACGGTGAGTCCTTCACGGTGTATGGGTCACGGTGAGTCCTTCACGGTGTCTGGGTCACGGTGAGTCCTTCACGGTGTCTGGGTCACGGTGAGCCCTTCACAGTGGCTGGGTCACGGTGAGTCCTTCACGGTGTCTGGGTCACGGTGAGTCCTTCACGGTGTCTGCATACTTAGACAAATATCTGTATTTGGACTAAGACAGTGATATGTAGAATATGGATTAAGGTTAATCATTAGAGAATAAGAGAATGTGAATCATAAATATAAAGGTGTGATAATATATGAGAGATTTGTAATTATGCATAAGACTTGTAAATAATAAAGAGAGTAATTAACATCCATAAGATTTGTTATTATAAAAACATGATGTGTAGCTATTATTGAGATTGAAGAGCATCAGCAAGATGTGCAATGAAGATCAAGATTAATTAACAATAATGGGATTTGTGATCATTAAAACGTGATTAACACATGAGGAGTCTAATAGATACAATAGTACTAAAAATAGAATTTTCAGTGAAAGGAATTATATAATAATATATATGTCATTAATTAGCATCTTTTGGTTCACTTATAATTATATAGTTTTTTTATTAACCATATAATATAAAGATACATGAAGACATAGAAAATGTTAAACAATTTAACCAAGAATTAAATCTAAATGATAAGGTTAATATGGTGACCGGAACCTATCTAAACCCTATTCGTTGAGTGTTTTTTGACCTATTCCCACATTATCATAGAAAAAATTAATTTTGGAGCCATTATAAATATAACATTACTATACAATAAAATAATATTTTAATCTTTTCCTAAAGTAACCTGCACCTCACTTATAAAAGGGCACTTCCCCTTTACTCAAAATCACACCACCAAAGGCATTTGGCTTGGCCAACCCCTGATAAAATATCCTTCCAACTACCCTCAATTCTACCTAGAGGCCTTAATTTGATCAGAAATCCAACCTAAGGATCCCTTTTGATCAACTCAAATTGAAACACCTAAAGAAGAGGTAATAATTTCACCACCTCTTTCTAAGTTATTTTCTTCTTCCACTTCCTATTTCGTTGTTTTTTCGTACCAAATTAATAACTCCAGTACCTTATACATACTTTGATATAGCCAAATTCATTATTAGATCTATCCTATGAATGAAAAGTCACCATACGTGCCTAAGTATGGCTTACAGTCTCCACGTTGAGTTGTATTTTGTTATTCAAAACTTCATTATTTGTATGTGTATAATAATGAGAATAACTAATGTAAATAATAAATATAACATGTTAAGGATTCTGTATATATGATATACCATCCAATTACATATGACTTCACTATCAATAGAATGATATTGTCGCTCGTGAGTACATACAGATTACCGTCTCCACGAACGCGATGAAATTCAATCCCCATCGTAACCATTCAAAAATAATTTTCATTTTATGATTAAAAATAATGTTTAAGAACATAATATCATTCTGGATATGAATCAAATACATCCTATCCATAACAAACATGACTTACGTAACAAATCATATAAAAAAATGAATCAGTTAACACCTGAAACGATGATATTACTCAAATATTATTAACAAAGAAATATTACAAGAACATATATGATATCATATTTGCGTATTTGGTTATTTTATAATTTAATAACAATGATTTAGTTATCATATAAGTGGTTAATGTACCATCAATCAAGTAAAAGTACAAGGTAAGGGTTAATTTTACAATCCCTTTATTATCTAAGGTTTTTTATATGTGAGAATCTATTGGGACCTCTTTATCATCCACATCCATGTTTTTTAAAATGTATTTCAAAAAAATTACAATTTCTTAGACTATGAGTTATATTTATTTATACCCTTGTATGAATTTTTATAAAAAATTTATAAATTAATTTCTCCATCATTTTCCCAACAAGGTACTTAATGACCATTTCGAAAAATTAATGTAATAATGTATTTTTTAACTTATACGACGGGTGCGGCTATTTTATGCCATTATAACATCTTCAAATATTCCCTTACAAGCTTGTAAAAATATTTTCAAAAAAAATTCTTTTATAATTATGTGATTTTTAAATTATTCTAAAATAGAATCAGATATTTATCTCAAATAGTATTAATTTCATCTATGTCAACATCCTTTGATCGATTTACACTTGTTTGAAGTTGATTTATTAAGATACAAATATTCCATATTGTATTGATGGTTTTGTGATATGTTTGACTATGGATGTTTTATTTTTATACCATTCATGGTTTATGGTTAAATTATTAACATTTAATATGCTAGTTTTAGTACAAATGTTTATGTTATGTTTTAACCTTTTCATATGAGGAGTGCATTGGACTTAGTAAGTGATGGGTAGAGCCTGCTATAGCTCCTAGATGCATTGGTAGGTCCCATGAGACAAATTATTGTCTGGTCATAAGGCCTAGACGAAATCTTATTTGTAGTCTTGGCACGAGGCCTTGACTATGTGGTTATGATATCTGGCATTATGCATTCCATCATTTTGAAATTTTATATTGATATAGAATGTTATTATTTGACTAGTAGAATATCCATGTGAATAAGAAAATGGAATTATTTGAGATATATTTTCCATATTATGCTCATATTTATGTTTAAAAGTCTTGTGTTTTAGTCTTATACATTTCCTTAAATGTTTATGCTTATTTATGAAAGTTTTCACTATATTGTTATCCTTACTGAGCACCTGAGCTCACCCATTTTTGTGTTTTATTTTTCCCAAGATGTGAAGAAATATATTATGACTAACCTGAATGGATAGTCTATGGGATATGAATGTATTCAAAGGATACAATGTTGTTGTTTTTTTCATTTTATAATGTAATGTAAAACTTATGTTTGTATCTAGTACTTCCAAGGCTATTAAATCGATCGGTCTTTCAGGACATGATTCCTAGAATCATGCCAATGTTATGTAATAATACACCGACTCTAGGTAACTAGGGTTGGGGCATTATAGAATCCACCCATCTTCAAGGGTGATTTTCAACCAGAAAGGTCAGAAGCATGGTTGAATATAATGAACAAGATCTTATAATTCTTGGGAACACTGATAGAGTTGAAAGTGAAGTCAACCACGTATATGTGGGAAAATCATTCCCTTTAGTGGTGGGAGTTGGAGGTCAAAGCTAGAACGGAACAAGGTATTACATGGAATGGATTTGAAGAATTTTTTAACAAATAATTCTACCCTTATACATTTTTAATTTAGAGTATAATAGATTTCATCAATTTGAAACCGGAGAACCTTTTGGTAACTGAGTATGCAGCTATGTTTATGAACTTAGTGAGGTTTTCAGCCGAGGTGGCGGGTAGTAGATAGTTGAAATATTGAATCTTATAAGATAGTTTGGGGCTGGAAATTTAGTCTAAGATAAGAGGGATGTGTATAGATGATTATACAGAGATGTTGAATAGATCTGTGGTGGCCAAAAGGTATTCTTGGGGACTGCAAGTGGAAGAAGTGTATTAGTACCCAAGGTGAATAGTGGGAACTTGAATGTTGTTTTCAAGAAGAAGAGGGACACTTATTTCTAAGGTGGGAGTATGACTCAAAATCCAACTACAGGATTGATTAATATTTCTCTGAAGCCTCAAGGTAAACCAAGATGTTTTTAGTGTGCTTCTATGAGCCACATCAAGTGGTATTGTATGTCACAACCTCGACCATATCATAATTTTAAGCATATGGGGATCCTTTAGCGGTATTGTAAGAATTCTCTGAGGTCGGCTGTCTGTGACACTCCTCAGGGCTCGTATACCTCGACAGGATGAGGGCAGTAGTATATTCATTTTCAGCAGAGCCGAGTCAGTCGTGGTGATTCTGGGAACACCATGACTCCACCATAGGTAAAGTCTTAGTAGGGAAGCAAGGAATAGAGTGCTGTAAGAAAGAAGTTATTTGGATCTGAACAGGTTGTGATGGATGATCAGTCAGGACCATCCATGGGGCGAGGTACAGTTCTTTTAAATTCAACGTCGATTCAAGATTTGTTTGATAATGGTGCTTCACATTCATTAATTTATTCTCACTTCATTGATTTGTGGGTTTTATGGTATAAATTTTGCTTATGGTTCTCAAAAATCAAACTCTTATGGGTGAAAAAGAGTTTTCATCCTTCTTATGTAGAGCAGGTCATGTAGTGCTGGATGAGGTTGAGTTAAAGTGGGACTTCTCGGTCCTGAAATGGATGTGTACGATATAATCGTGGGAATATATTGGTTGATAATTTATATGGACAACATTGACTTTTATGCACGAAAGGTTAGTTTTATAATGGAGGATGGAGTAAGGCATATCTTTAGAGGGGATAAGAATAAGAAGAAGGGTGCAATAGGCTTGTTAGAACAAGTGGTTGTAACAATATCATACTGGTTAGCGTCATTGTCTTTGGAAGCAGTGGAAGGTGTTGAGTAGAGTGTCCTTCCAAAAGTCATGGATCATTTTGTGGATGTTTTACTCGAGTAATTATCAGGGTTACCACCAGTGAGAGAAGTGGAGTTTAAAATTTATCTCTTTTCGAGGAACGGTCCAATCTCACTACCATCATATCAGATGGCACCAAAATAATTATAAGAACTAAAAGTGTTGTTGGAAGAGTTTGAGAACAAAGGCTTTATCCATCCTAGTACGTCTCCATGGGCAGCATCGTTGTTGTTTGTTAAGAAAGAGGATGGGATTTTTCCTTTATGTGTCGACTATCATAGACTAAATCATGTTATGATAAAGAACTGATATCCACTTCCATTCATTGATAATTTTTTTGATGAGTTAATGGGATCTCATTCATTCTCCAAGATTGAATTGCGAGTAGGGTATCCTTAGCTATGGGTGTGGAAGGAGGATATTCCAAAAAGTGATTTCAAAAGTAGATATTTCCATTACGATTATGTGGTTATTCCCTTTGGTGTTATGAATGCACTAGCAGTATTTATGGCATTGATGAATCAGATATTTTAGATATATCTGAATTCTTTCTTATAGTTTTTTTTGGATGATATATGGGTGTATTCAGAGACATGGTGGGGGCGTGAAAAACACTTGGAGATAGTATTGGGGATCATGAGAGATCATTAGTGGTATTAAAAATTTTCTAAGTGTGACTTCTTTATACAATAATTTTGTTTCCTCGGCTATGTTATTTTTGATAGGGGTGTTTCTGTTGATCCAAAAAAGATAGACGTTGTTATTTCTTAAAATGATCCAAAGAATTTCATTGAGATATATAGTTCCCTAGGTCTCACTGGGTATTATCAGCATTTTGACTGTGAGTTTTCCCAACTAGCTTCACCGATGAAAGCTTTGAAAAGAAAAAAAGATCCATTTCCATGGAATGAGTTGTGTCAGAAATGTTTTGAGGAGTTAAAGGGTCACCTTACATCAGCAAAAAACATGGTTTTCCAGAACTATGGAAATGGTATGTGGTGTATTATGATGCATCTGGATCATGGTTGGGGTGTGTTCTCATGCCAGGGGATCATGTGGTTTAATATTCCTCACAAATGTTGAGGGTACAAGTAAAGAAATACCCAACACATTATTTAGAGTTTCTGGTAGTGGTTCATGCTTTGAACATGTCATGTCATTATCTATTCAGTGAGAAATTTACAATTTTTAACAACCATAAAAGTTTAAAGTATATTTTCTCACAAATATATTTGATCATGGGGAAATATAGATGGATGGAGTATCTTGAGATGTTTGATTTTAACAGAATCTACACACTGGGTAAGGAAAATTTAGTGGGAGATGTATTAAGATATAAATCATATGCTCGAGTGGTGAAATAGGCATTAGATGGGTGGCAGTTGATTTCAGTAATAGCTGATATGCAGTTGGAAATTAAAGACCATGGTGGAAGAGCAGTCCTCTTTCTTGTGTCATTGGATCATTAATTGGATGGTTTGGATAAAGAGGCACAGGCATCGGAATCTGAGTGTATGGAGATGGGGTCGAAACATAATAGTGGGGATACCATAGAGAATTGGGAACTAAATGGAAATTGAGTCTTGTGTTTTCAGAATCATATGGTGGTACCAATGAATTTTCAAGAGGAACTTCTCATCACATATCATCATTCCAGGTGGGATATCTATCCTGGAACTTAGAAAGTGCATAAGTCATTAGAGGAGTAGTTTTGGTGGGCTGGTATGAAAAGGGATGTGGTCGTGTTTGTCTCAAGATGCTTGAATTATTAGCAAGTCAAGGAAGAGTATCAGTTTCTTGAAGACATGTTATAGTCTTTACCTATCCCATTATGGAAATGGGAGCATATAATAATGGATTTTGTGACAGGTATCCCTTGAATTGTTTGGAAGCATGATTCTATATGAGTGATTGTGGATTGGCTCACAAAGTCAACCTATTTCATCTTGATTTGTGAATCTAATATGGTGGAAGATCTATCCACAATCAATATCTGGGAGGTGGTAAAGAAGCATGGTGTTCCATTTTTGATTGTATCAAATAGTGATCTGAGGTTCACATCTAATTTCTAGAAATCCTTACAGCATGATATTGGAAAAATATGACTATGAGAACAGGGTATCAACCACAGACGGATGTCCAGTCCGAGAGGATGATACCAACCTTGGAGGATATGGTAAGGGCATGGGTGATGGATTTTTCTGGTTCATGGGTGGATCATTTTACGTTTTTAGAGTTCTCCAATAATAACAGTTATCAGGATACAATACATATGGCACCATTGGAGGCTTTGCTTGTGTGTCTGTGATGTTATCCACTATATTGGGTGGAAACAGGTGAGACATAAATGATCGGACTGAGCCTTGTCCAAGAGACATCGAAAAAGATCAAGTTGATGAGGAAGAGGATGTATAAAACTCAAAGTCATCACAAATCATATGTGGACCATCTTCAATGACTGTTGTAATTCAAGGTGGGTGATCATGCGTTTTTCAGAATATCTCCTAGGTTGGGACATCGTCGGTTTGGGAAGCAGGGTAAGTTATCTCCGAGGTATATTGGGCATTTTGAGATAGATGAGTGGATTGGAGATTTGTCTTATCATTTTTATTTACCACCACAGTCTATTTTAGTGCACAATGGGTTTCATATGTCGTAGTTGAAAAAGTATTAGCAGGATCGTGACCATGTGATTCATTTGGATCATGTTGAGCTAGAACCAGATGCTTCCTAACTGCATGGGCCCGTGCAGATTGTAGATAGGGAAGAGAAAGTGTTAAATGGTAAAAGCATTGGTTTATTTTGTATTTTTTGGTAGCATGGAGGGATTCAAGTGGATACTTGGTAGTAATAGAAAGAGGTGACTGAGTAATGGCCCAAGCTCTTTCGGGAAAACAATGGTTCTCTACATTCCGAGGACGGAAAGTCCAATGGTGGGGATAATTTAGCACCCCAATATTGAGGTAATTATCCTTTTTATTCTTTTTTATGTGTTTAGATTGCTTTTGATGAGTTGGGAAGAGGTTAAGAGACTTTGGAATGGTTTTTAAAATTTTTGGAGGTTTTTCTAAGGGCACAGAGTCTGAGCACCGTTTGGGGAAACCATGTGGATTCTCCTAGATACTGTGTAGGAGGAGACAGTAGGATTCGCATGGCCTACGCATGGTTTCCCAAAATATGTGAGGAAACCATGCAGAACCATTCTCTCAAGGTAGTGGCATGTGCATGTTTATTACATGGTTTTCCAAACCGTGCGGACTAACCATGCAGCCAATTAGAAGTAGGGTTTTTAATTTCGGGCTCCCTCGGTGTTGCCTCTTTTCACTCCAAATTTCCTCCCACTCGAGGCTCACTCTAGATTTTCATCTCTCAAGGTTTGTAAGAGCTCTCCCACTCATTTTTGAAACGATTAAAATGGGTTTCAAGGAAGTTTCTGGGTGGTTTCTCCGTGGTACGTCTCTCCTCTTAGTTTCCCTTGGGTTTCCTTAAGATCTACTCTTCTCCCATTATTGGTTTTATAGATCTACATATATTTCATATTGATCCAGGGTTTGGGTTTCCTTGGGTGTTGATTTCAAGGCTTGTGGATGTTATGGAAGGGGATCTAGAGGGTTTTGGTGGTGTGTTTTCCCGGATTGGGGTAAGATTTCTTGTGGTTCGAATTCACCGGAACCCTAAAGGTAGGTGGCTTCTCCCTCGACTCCAATTTTCTAGAACATGAATCTAGGTTACAGTTAATCTTTTTTATTCCCAATTGATGGTGTTTTCATGTGTGAAATTTGTTGTAAATCTCTTTAGTTATGTTTTCAGAATTTTTTGTAAAAGGGTGGTTTTGTGGTGAAATGCTCTTGTTGTGGATTTTAAAATCGGTTGCCGGGATTGACTTGAGGAAATGGTTGATGAAAATTGTTTTCAATAAAGATATTGTTTTATTGAAATCTGGTAGGCATGGGGAATGATTTAAAGGTGGTTTCAATAAATTGGTGATTTATTGAATGGTTTGGCATGTTATGGAAATGGTTATTTTCATGTTGTTGTGGTCTTGGAGGGTTATATGTTTGGTTGTGTCTTGTTGAAATGTGATGAGGAAGTGTGCGGGAAATATCACTATAAAAGGTGGTGGATAGTGGTTGGAAGAACCCCCATATGGTGAGTGGTCAGGAAGTACCAGATGTTTTGGAATGAGGTAAACAGTTTTGGAAGGGATGTTCTACCATGGTTTTTTTATGTTTGTGTTGTGGATATTTGAGATGGACTTTTTTTGTATAATTGGGGATTGTAGTGTGGCATATGGCTCATTGTATCCCTCCTTTGTCTTTAGGGATTTGTTAAGGAACATTTGGCTTGTTGTAATTTGTTCCACTATTGATTATTCAATATGAATTGTTTAATATAAATGTCCTAATAGTTTTATCCTAGTGGTGTGTGTAGGGAAGTCATTTGGAAAAAAACCTATTGAGTATTAGTACTCACCCCCTACATTAGAACTTGGATGCTTTTGCTGATGTCATATTCCAGGAAAGAGGTAAAGGTAAAGTATCTCATAGCTCGTGGTTTGTAGTGATGCTTTGGAGAGTTAGGGGTGCTTGGAGCATGGAGCTTGGTGTGGAGTTGTGGAGTGTGTCTTGGTTTATATTTGAGTCTCTTTTTTAGTCTTCTTCTTGGTACTCTGATATTTTGTTTGGTTTTTTTATGTGGATTCATTATGGATCAGTTGGCTTTATGTTGGTAGTTTATGAGTTTGGTTGTTTGTTGACATGCATCATACTGTTTTTTGAGGAGTTGGTAGTTTTTTTCTTAAGGGAAGTCATTCCAAAATTTATTCTCAATCCTTAGGAATTTATTTCAATCCTTCGACGCCTTGGGAATGTCACTTCTCTCAGTAGCACTTCTCTTCCCTCTCAAGACAATGGTATGGGGCGGGGTGTTACAAAAATTTTAAGAATAATTTTTTAAGGGTCTAATTAAATTCATATAATAGGAAATGTGATTAAAAATTATGGTCTTTTTACTTATTTTTAACCGATATTAATCCAATTTACAATTTATAATGTTGTTATATTTCAGAACTATTAATATTCATATTGACCAACAATAAAGTGAACATATTTACCAAAATTGAACCTAATGATTCCAAATATGGAATCTTTTTTCTCAAATGAAATTTCAATAAGTATAATAAATTATATTTTAAATTATCATGAAACATTGGATGATGAATTTTTTCATAAAAAATATAACATTTTAAGACTAAAACCTTGTTTATTCATAACCCTTTCCTATAAAAATATTTAATGATTCATACAAAAATTTGAAATATAATATATATATTAATATATCTCTTTCCTTAAAATAAATAAAAATTAGTTAATAATTTAATTTAATATGGTAAAAGATAACTATTCACATGAAAATATTTATTAAAAATTGATTGTTTTACTTTCAAAAGTTTTTTATTTTCATTTTTAATTAACAGATGACCATTTATTTACTTTTATTTATATGTAAACCATGTGTATTTCATAATTCAATGATTCCAATTAAAACTCACCAATATATTGGATTGATTATAAATGTTACATTAAATTATAAATTATTAAGAGTATATCATGGTTCGTTTAAACTCGGTGTTGAGTGTACGAGAAGTTACCCTATAAATTATTTTTAAAAAAATTCATAAAATATTGGCTTGATACAATGAAAATCTATGATTTTTGTAAAACTTTTATTTGATCTATAGGGTTCCTCTCTTGGATCCATTATGTTATTTTTATGTATAGATGGACAGAGTTCTCTAATATCACATTATTCATTAAAGTTTAAATTTTTTTCACATTATTAATTTCAAATAATTTAACGTGATATAATATATAGATCACATAATACCATATTAAGTAAAGTATCATGTCATAAATTAAGTTTAATAGCAATAAATATATTAAATATAACACTTCCATGTCCTAAATACCGCTTTCATAGGTGTTTGTTCCTTTTGTTTTGTGCAATCAGTGGACCAGGGACAATCAGGGGTATTATGTAGTTATATAATCTACTGAGAAGGTTCTATCAAATGTGGATGAGTATAGAATTTTTTTTCATATTTATAGTATATCATCAATTTATGTCTTAGGAATGGATCATTTTATAGCTATGTGCTATGTTATGGGTTATGTCTAACATCGATAGGGGGTAGGTTTGGGACTTTGAGGGACATCTTATATTAGTTATGGTTTTTTATATCAACATATATAGTAATATTAAGTAGATAACCCTTTAAAAAACAATTTTTTTTAGATGTTATACTCTTTATTAAATTTCCATGAGAAATTACCCTATCTAAATGGGAATGGGTGGCAAAATGTGTAGCACCCCTGACCGAGATGCCCCTAAACAGTGCCATGAGAGTGGTTAGAAACATGGTCTCTAGGGAATCTCCTTAAAACACATAGGCTATCGACTATAAACAAGGTCATGTGGTTTATCCATGGGGAGAATATTCCTTCAATAATATAGTTTAACATAGTGGACTATCAATAACATTCAATAGAAGTAGTAGATACAACAATAAGCCAACTGATTAATCAAAATGATAGAAATATATAAATAATTCCCTAAGTAATTTCATTAATAGATGATGATGATAAATGTTAGGTCTCTAAAAATATTCAAAATAGGTACACAATAGTACTTTACAATACATGTGTTCAATACCAAAAGTCCAAAATGTTCAATCATTAGAAAGCATAACAAGCATTAACTCAGTCTTTTTATCCCCTACTCATAAGCATAGAACAAGGTCAATAATCAATCTATAGAAGCCTACCCCTATCCAAACCTACATCCATTAAATCCTTCCTGGTACTCGATGACTTC
This sequence comes from Viscum album, assembly GCA_963277665.1. Taxonomy (NCBI): domain Eukaryota; kingdom Viridiplantae; phylum Streptophyta; class Magnoliopsida; order Santalales; family Viscaceae; genus Viscum; species Viscum album. Next base: position 1,274,531,485 of record OY728141.1, on the reverse strand, counting down.
CTAAAAAATGTGTGAGATACAATCAAAGTAGGTAACCACATAATGGTCTATGGAAAATCTGGGCTATAATATATAACAAGATAAATCAACATGAAATATATAAACCACATGTATGAAGTAAATAAATTTAATGTTCCCGTAGAATGGAAAAAATAAAACAAGTGATGTTGTATAGCCTCATGAGGCACCCTTCAAAACAAATTTCAAGATCCTATAATAAGGTATCTACAATAATTTTTAAATAACTAACATCGCCACACCATACACCTATATGTATCATGTGACCCATGCCCATTCCCTATAACCAAAAGTGTCAAAATAACCATGGTCGAGCCATATAATCGAGAATATTAGGTTTACCACGGTCATTCCATATAATCATGTTTCAGGCCATGAAGGGCATGATACACGGAATAGATGACCCCGATGTGCTCATTGTGTTTGAGGAGCATCATAATGGAAACTTGGTAATGAAACTTATAGAGACTAAGGATCGTCTAAATAGATCATTTCCAATGTTAGTCTACCAAGATTGATCCAATGATTATAAATTCCCTTATCATCGTACAGAATTAATATCCAAGGAGAATATAGGTATAAGGAATCATCTACCTTAATACATTATCCATGGGATTGGTGACCATGGAATCTAAATGAAATCAAGACTCTTGGTACAACATCCAAGGGATCCACTTCCATTTCATATCACATATCATTCCATCCATCAATTCCCTTTCAATTAAAACTACCAATGAATATACCCACTCATTTGTTAATTTTCATAAAATCCATTCTACCAAAAAAATCATCATGTAATGGTGTAAAAACAACTATAATTCATGAAATTAAATCCATTTAATTTCTTTGTGGGATTCCTCAAACGGGGTAATCTCAAAATAACACCCCTTGTGTTTTTTATAAATGAATTAGCAAAAGTAAATTATATGTAGAAACCAAGGGTGGCATAGGTTTTGTAAAATACCACTAAATAGACTCATGGGAACTGAATGGAACCCTTAATATATTCTATTTAATTTATTTCAATCAATCAAATTAATTTTGGGGATTTACCAGGATGTCTAGCGATAAACATGATGACAACTAGTATAATAAAGCACCAAACCCCATGGTAAAAGTGTAAACCTCCTACCATAGGTTAGTAGTAGAATGAAAATCTAGTATCTACCCCTTATTAAGCTCATATCATGAGAAAAATAAGTAAGGATGAAGAACAAGAAATTAGGGCATATTAGTTTGCTCTGAAGTAGCTCGTCCTATAAAAGGAAGAAAAAGTAATGACACAAAAGGAATTGAGAACTCACCGATGCAAATCCAATGAGACTGATGAAAAACAGTTATGATATTATCCAGGGGATATGGATCAAAAAAACATGAAGGAATCAAAATGGTATCCCAAATGAGATACTATGCAACATAGGAGAATAATTAATATTAGTTTTTAAATAATAGACTAAATATGGGGGAAATCTTAATTACACCAAAGACCTTGGTCACATAGTTTGGATAAATGAATGGCCAAACCACACACTAAATGTGCATTCACTATGGTACGAAGGGTCTAAATGCATGGTTTCCATGAATGATTTTACTAACAGTGTGTAAAGAAAGTATTCATAGGCCTTTTTCTCCACAAAAGTTGGGTTTCATGCTCTGCAAAATACCTGGACACCCTTGATACCTCCATGAACTCAAAAGGGAAATTATAATAATCTATAATTTTGAATATAATAAAAAATAAAAGGAACCATACCTCGTATGAAAACATTGGTTCTTTCAATATTACCCCTACAAAGAAATTTGACCTCGAATTTCCCTCTCAAGGGTGGTAAAGATTCTTATGAGAATAACTCTGGAAATTGAGAATCTATGTATACCTCTCACTCCCATGTATTGACCCTTAACTAGACATGATACCATAGCACCCAAACTAGAGTAACTAACTAGCCACAGATAAATTTTTTTCTCCTATCAATTATACAAATTAAATGTTTCTCAAAAGATACATCTTCCTATAACTCAATGTCCACATGATGTAAAGAATGAGACGGGTCTGGGTGATAGTGGCATAGTTGATATATCTATAATACATTTTCCATGACTCGTCACCTTTTAGGTAACTACAATTGATAGGATACTAGACAGAATCTCCCCAGAATAACAGACAACATAACATATATAGGTGAAATAATCTCATTCTTTTGATATTCCTATATCCCACCATCGATGGAATGAAAAAAACACATAATTCCCAACCTAAAACTCTATAGTTTCTTTGCATCGATTGACAAAATATTTTGGATGATACTATGAAGTATCCATCTACTTTCGAATCAATAGGACATGCTTAGAAGTATCTTACATGAGATGTACTCCATGTAATGATTCCTCACATTCCTCTAACTAGCATAGGGGAAATCGAAATGGAAAATCATATAAATCTTCATAAGGTTACATATGTATAGTGAAAAAATGGGTATGTGCCTCTCTCAAGATCCCTTGAAATCTAGGATTCATGCATGCAGTATTTATTCGAGAACCTATATTTTATACTCTCACTGGCCATCGGTATTTGGCTTGTATACTATGCTCTGAAGCGCATGTGTTCCAAGTTCCCTCTAAAACAACTTCCAAATTTGATATGTAAACTGGGAGTACTTATCTAAAACAATAGTGTGTGGGAACCTATGAATTCATAACAACTATCAGATATTCAGCCTCCCAAACTCATGAATAATGAATGTCTCTGTGACATATAGGTATTGAGAAACCATCATAATCCTGTCAACAACCCACATAAAATTGCTACCTCAAGGAGACCTTGATAATTGAGTCATGAAATACATGATGAGATCATATCTTTTCCATTGAAGAATAGGTAATTGTAATAAAAGTATTGCTGGTGGTTGATGTTCCATATTCACAAGCTGAAAGGTGGAACAACTCATGAAAAAATTAAATACATCATGTTTCATGATCAACCCCGTATATAGGAAACGTTAATCATGATATGTCTTGGTAATGTTGGGATGCACTACCCAAAATGAGGCGTGAAACATCCACAATCGCCTCTCCCTTATTTTCACTAGAACTCAAACATGATCGTGGATATGTAGAATCTCATCCACACCTATGGAAGAAATAGGATGTTGATATTCACCTGTCATGCTCTCCCATGTGACTAGTCATTCTCAATACAATAGATACCACATTAAAAATCTACCCAGTAGGGTAGAGTTCAAAACTATGGATTAAAGATATTTACACTCTGATTATAATGTACCTCCATGAGTGTCTTAGAGAACAAATTAATATTCTACCTCTAACTGGTTGACTTCATAAGTTTCTGTATCTAAGTCCCCATGTTTAATACATCAGACATTGTATTCCCTTTATCAGGAATATATTCATGCTTGAAGTGAAAATACTTTTGTTCCTCCACCCATTATCATTGGATTAGATTCATATCACAATATGTATATATATATATACTTGATTATTTTGTTGTTTGTGTACACCACTAGATGCTCTCCCAGAATGTAGTGTCTCTAATAGTGAAAATCATGAACGACTACAGCCAACTCGATATCATGCATTGGGAATTTCTTCTTATGTGGACATAGCTACTAAGACTAATACTCTATGATTACTTCACCAAGCATCAGAACATCTCCTAACTCGATACCTAATGTGTCGCAATAAACTATGCAACTCTAGCCCTATTTTTATTTTATAAGTACTGGTTTATAATTCAATGCCCCTTTATTCTCTTGAATGGTTTTCTCAAATGTATTTAACCAAAAAACATCACACCCTTTTTAGTCCTTCCTATAAGTAATGCTTTTAGGTGTGAAATGTCTTTGATGATACTCTTGTAATAAAAAACATACCCTTATAATATATATATATATTGAATATTTTCATTGGATGCTATAATAAAACTATAGCTCTCACATTCTCTATGTATAATGATACTCTTATCTCTGAGATAATATGACATAAGAATTCAATATTGTCCATATAGAAGTGGTAATTTGTGATATTGGCATATAAATGATTCTTTATCAGTGTATCCAAAGTTGTCTCATGTTGCTTGACATGGTCATGTTTTTTTTGAAAAGAACAAGTTATTTTCCATGAAGACCACTACAAACTAAACTATGTAATGATGGTAGAAATGATTCATCAATTCCACGAAAATATATGGAATTTTTATGAGATTCAATGGTATAACTATATAATCATATAGAACATTCATGATATGGAAGGATATACAAGGTATGTCACATCCTGAACACACTCATGGTGATATATGGATCTAGAATCAAATAGTGAGAATACACGAGCTCTTGAGAGTTGATCCAACTTTCCAAATATCCATGAAAAGGGATATCCATTCTCAACAATTAGTTGATTCCATTTTTGATATTCAACTCATATTCCAAGTGTACCATATACCTTTTTCACAAAGAAGACTAGTGAACCCCAAAGATAAGCATTGCGTGAAATAATCCCATTTCCCTCCAAATCCTCTAAATACCTCTTAGGCTCCTACATCTCCACTATAGCCATCTTATAGAGAGTAATGGATAATGGAGAAGCTCATAGAACAAACTAGATTGGGAAATACACATATCTATATGTTTTTAAACTAGAAACATTATCCAGGAACAAATTCCTGAAATGATCAACAACCGGAGAAAAAATATATTTATGAAGTCCCTGATCATCCATAAACAATTTAGATATTTTTAATGTCATCTCAACTATCCTGTGAAGCTGTGGTCCATCGCAGCTGACATGTACATCCCATTCACCATTTTTATTCTAAATTTCACCCTTTTCTATAGTGAAATACACCCTCTAGTGATATCAATTGATGTATGCTCAATAATCTACTACATAGTCCATCACAAGTATATCATCAACCTTGAGGAAAAAAAGATTCCATATGAAGTGACACTCACCAACCTCATGTGGGTACTCCCTAAATAGAATTACATCCTCCTTTGTTATCACATATAAACTATATAGTGTTATAAAACCCTCATAAAACGTTTTAACAAGCCCAAGGCTTCCTACACTAGGAAGATTTTTCAAACTATACAATACAAATGTATCATGGAGAGAATATACAAGATGTGAATATACTAATATCATATCTCTCACCATAGATTTTCTTATGCATTTATCCTCCATGGTATGATTAATAGAAAATATATATCATGAACCACATCCTTATTCCACAACCCAACTTCCTGAAGTAGGACCACTCTGATGTCTCAGGATAACCGGTGTTTTTATTCCTCTGCCACAACCACCACTACATATGATTTATCGACTGTTACTTCTCTGGATACCTTCCTTATATGATATTGTGAAACCTTCTACTAAATCTGTTGTCAGAGCTATCCCTAAAACACTCATTGTTAGAGGGAAGGTCTTACAAACATGATGTACATAGCCCATCCGACTTCAAGATTAGAACTCGATTGGGACACGAATGCAGTAATTATTTATATTGCCCCATCTAGTACACAAATGACATAACAATGATCTACCATTACACATAGAAAACTAGTACTCATATCATTGGATGCATAAAAATAGAACATCCTTTATGAAGGTGTTGAACATATAGGCTGAGAGACTACAATACTTTTCTATGCCCCCTATCGTCTCTTAGGTTCAAATTTGTAAAAAACACATAACTATGTATATCATTAATATAGGTAAATCTGAACTATATGACAGGAGAAAAAACACCATGTTGATGACATTACTCAAAGAATCTCTCCCTCGGTAACTCATCAACATCGTATTTCAGTGCTAATCATTGTAACTATGTAAACAATTCTGAATAATCCATTATAAGCTTTGTGAACTAATCCACATGAATGAACTTCAAATCCCTCTCTACCCTCAGAGTCTTGGTAGAAAATTATTCATATAATCTAGTATGAAAATCTTTCCAAACCATATCATGCATCTTAGCAGCCTGGTTTGTAATATATTACCAGTACATTGCTACCACCTGAATCATATAAGTATTGATATTTACTCTTCTCACAATAGGTGTCTCCTAATGCTCGAATATCGATAGTGTAGTCTCGAGACATATCTCATCATCATGTAGACCAACATAACCCAAAAACATGGGAGCATACTATTGTTGGAACATATTCATCAGCACAACCATAGATAAGGAAGGATGAAATTCTCCATGAAGAGTCATCATGAATTGATATAACCCCTTGGTAAATTGTGCCTCCACAACTTTGTCTAGTAAAATAGCAGGTTCTGCATTGTGAACTAAATGTGGAACCACTGGTATTTCATGGCCCTCTACCTTTGGATCATAGTCATCTCCACCAACCTATAATATGACGGGAGGTCATCATTGTGTCATTATCCTACAATGCCAAATACATGCCTCTGAAAAGAGAGATGTCAATGTTCACATCACAAAAGTATAGGGCTTGTCAAAACCCTCCTAAAACTAGGTCATACCATACAAACTTATCCAAATGATAGAAATGTATAAAAAAAAGTCGCAAAAGTCACCATAGTTACTCCCTATTGACCACTCAAATGCCTTGTGTAGGTCAACCTCTATATTTATTAACTAAAATCCATTTTTCATTTTCATACCATTTAAAATTTTGTTATTAGTTATTGAAATAAATGGTTCATGAAATATTAATTTTTATATCCCCATAATCCAAATAAATATAATGTGACATCCAACTAATCCACACCATAAGACATTACAATCCATGAGACTCAAGGTCTATAACTGAACATACTGTAATTGGATACTCAATGTTTCTTCTATCATCTAATTAAGAAAAACACACTTAGATTATGGTAGGAACATAGAGTACCAACTATGTTTTCCAATCAACATCACATAGTTGTATCGTAATAGTAGGTAAACCTATCACAGAATCTTGCAAAACATCATGAAAAAAAACAATGAATCCTATATGGCATGAAATAATGCGTGAAATGTGACTTCTAACAAGTTCTTAAAATAATACATGAGATGGAATCCCATTATATAATCAGTTTGAAAGATAATATACCCCTAAAATATATCAATAATGAAAAAATAATTTATGTTCAAGTCCCAACTATGGAATCCTATCAACTATAATTTTAAAACTTCTGAAAACAAAAATTTCATAAGAGAAAATATGGATTTTCTTGTACGTGGGTTAGCTACACCTAGGAAATACATATTACTAAATTAAAACTCCTCATTATCCTTAAATATTTTCCTCAATTAATAAACTAGGATATGAAAGAGGCTATAATACCAATTTGTACCATCCAAAACCAGATGCCACTCAATAGTGCCCAGATCCTGATTGGCCACATGACCTTAAGCATATCTCCCCTAATTCCATTAGCTTTTGACTAGAAGTCAGGGCACAGGGTGTGTCTTTATGGATAATATTCTTTCATTACCTAAGTGTAACATAGCATAATTTCAATAATTGTTAATAGAGGATGAATATACAACAAAAAGACAAATGATAAATAAACAATTATGAATATATAAACAATTATATAATTAACATAAAAACATATGATGATGATACCATCCATTTACAAAAAAACATTCAAATAGGTACACAATATTACTTTACAATACAATTGTAAAATACCAAAAAGGGGAAAACATTTTATCTATCGAAAACAATTTGATCCTTAGCTCAGTCCTCTGCTCCCCTACTCCTAAGCATGGCACAAGGTCATGTGTAGAACTATGGGTTCTTCACTTAGTCACTACCTATAACCATAAAATATGTATGGGTACCAAATAGTGGACTGAATAGGGTGTGAGATACAATAACATTAGTTTTCCACACAATGGTATATAGAAAATATTTTCTTTGAAATAAAAAAAAATCTAATGTATTATGAAATATGTATATCACAAGTACATAATAAATAAATGTAATGTGCCCATGGAATTATAATACTAAAACAAGTGATACTGAATAGTATCATAAGGAATCTTGGAAATAAGCGTCAATATCCTATACCAAGGAAGGTACAAAATGAGAAAAAAATAACATGGCCTCACCATACATCCATGCGTATCATGTCACCCATGACATTACCGTATTTCTAGAAGTGTTAGAACAACCACAACCAAGCTATAAGATCAAGAATATCAAATTAACTATGGTCATTCCATATAATTAATTGGCATACCATGATGGGTTGGATCTACGGTATAGAATACAAAGTCATCCTCATCTAGTCACATGAGAATCTCTTTGTAAAATAATTAACAATGCTGATGGAGACCAAGGATATAATCAACCATGAATTTACTATGTGAGTTCATAAATCCATATCCAAGGGGTATAAATTCCTTTGAAATCACATAGAATCGTGATCTAAGGATCATAGTGGTCCATGTTATATTAAACTATAAAACATGATCTATGGGTGCAGAACGCAGGTAATCTGAATTGATTCAAGACAATTGGTATACCTACCAAGGAATCCATTAATATTTAATATAACATCCAATTTCATCCATCAATTCACATTCAATTAAAACTACCAACGAGTAAACACACTCATTTATAAATTTCCATAAAATCCATATAATTAAAAAACCACATGTAATAGAGGAACGTATATACTTGCCAGAAAATTCAATACATTTCATTTTGTTAAATGATTACTCTAATTAGAAACACACAAAATGACACGCCTTGTGTGTTTTATGAAGGCATTATATAAAGTAAATTACATGGAATACACTATGGGTGGCCTAGGTCAGGTAAAATTCCTAAACTAATATCAAGGGATCTAAAGGAAATCCCTAAAAAATTCCATTATATTTAAAACAATTAATAAATTTCATTTCGGGGATTCATAAGAATTTATTAAGAGAGGTGTAACAGAAACTAGCTAAATAATTAACCAAAAAAAGGAAAATTGTAGACCACCTATTGTAGGCCGGTTGTATAGTGGTTTTCTTGTATCAAATCTTGATACAACTCGTATTATATTAAAATGATGAAGAGATTATGAACCTAAAATTAGGGAATATTATCTTACACCTACATAGAGAATCCAATAATAAGAAGAATTAGGAATTGAACAAGAGGAATTGAGAACTCATTTATGTAGATCTAATGAGATTGATGATGCCTGATTCTGATATCAGGAAAAGGATATCGGCTAAAACCCACCCAAGGGCTAAGAAAATATCCCACAAGATAGATGTTATCCAACATTGGAGATACAGGAAAATTGTGATTTAAATAATATAATACTCCGGGGAAATTGGACCTTTCACCAAAATCCATGTATTGCACGGTTTGGAGACACCATTTGCCAAACTGTGTCATAACTTTGTACCCTCTATCATAGGAAAGGTCAATTTGCAAGGTTATCATGAATGACTTGACTAACCATGAACAAAGGATATCTCATCCCACTATCAAAAACAATATCCCTAACATGATGGTCGTGCACTAAAAATTGTATGATTTTTTAACCCTGATTTATGTAGGACTCCACTTTCCATACTTGAATGGTTATATATAACTGTGAGAACATCCACACATTATTTCTATTAATCATAAACCATTCAATTTTCACCACAAGAATTGGTTTCATGTCCCTCAATAGGCCCCACACACCACCAATACATTCATCTCCTCAAATAGAATTCACATTATTCTATAATTATGAATCTAAACTAAAAATAAAGTATTTTACCTTTTATGAAAACATGGGATTTTATAAAATTATTATGTGACATTACATTGAATGGTGGAGTATTGGAGAACATTATGGTTTAATCTATTAACCATAGTTAGAGGGTTTTGGTAAAGGGTTTGTTGTGGGACCTTACCATGAGTTATAGGGTATATGTCAGTAATCACTTATTTGAAATTGAACTATTTCGTAGAGTTTTTGTCTAGATATATTTTTGAGAGTAATTTTTCATTCAATGATGGATGATGTGAAATATGTAAGGTGTTGTGGTGGAATAGTTCACATGATCACCTAATTTGATTTTTATAAGCAGGTTATTTTTTCTAAAATAAACAAAAAAATTATGATGTAAAATATTATATATGATATGGTGGCCCCAAAATAAGTTATATTCTAAGAAATTTAATATGAAATTATCATTTTTGACATCCCTATGCTTCACAGTTTCAAATAATATTTTACGGAGGATCAGACATGAGTATATAAATAGGTTTTAGAAATCATATTCAAGGGGGTATATAGATATCAGGTTATGTATCTACTATATTATTCCACATTTATTTTCTAGTTTATCAACATAGTTAGAGACAATACATATATTATTCGGTTTTGATCATGGTTTTAATTATACTTATTGTGTTTCATTTTTTTTTATTATGGTTAGCTTTTAACATTGATTCCTTTAAATTTCTTTGATGTTATGAATTTTTTAATTAATTAATTTCTAATTATTAGTGATTATTAAAATTTTATAGTATTTATATGTCATTTATAAATACTAGATTATTTTTTGAAAGCCTCTGAAATGTGAGGAGGAATACATATGGACTTACAGTATCACTGTCCTCAGTTGGTAGTTGGTTACTCTGGTCGATTCCTCAGGAAATTTGTACATAAAAGCACTTGACAAAATATTTCATTGAAATCAAATTCTACACAAAATTCCTTAAGAAAACCCAATGAACCTTTTTAGTACACAACTGCAATAAATATCAAAAGGTATAGTAAACCAAATCTACACTAGGATGACACCCCCACTACAAATAACTACATTAAAAATAATGAATTACTATAATAATATATTACAAAAATTACATAATAAACAAAAATAAAATAGTGTGTCCCTAATAATAAATATATTATCTCCCCTTGATGTGGTACATTGAAAAAATGATACTTTATTAGAAAAAAAATTCACTATCTTATATGATTTTTAAATTTATTAAAAAATCACATGTATTATGCAACAAAAAATTTTAAATACAATTTTTATGTTTTTTAATAAACCACTTCACTATAAAAACATTTAAAATTTTATACCAACCCATAAAATATGTTTTAATAAAAAATTATTAAAATCATATCACAAAACACCTTTTTAAATACAATAATTTTGTTAATCCATTCAATCAGAAATCATTTTCTAAAATTGATTCAATAAAAATGTAATTCCAATAAGGTTGTGAACCCAAATTCCATAAAATTAAATAATTAATCAATAAAAAACAGATACCAACCATATTTCCTAAAACCATCATAAAAACATTAAACATCTATAAATTTATATTTTGAAATAAAATATAACAATGATCTTATATGCTTCTTAAAAAATACCTTTTAGGACCCTCAAATAAATTCTCTCTCTCAAAATAAACTTGAAAATCCATACCTTCTAAAATAATATAAATTATTCTTAATATTATTAATATTGAAATATCAATATTTCCATTACTACATTAATATCACTATGAACTTTTTTTTATAAAAAGCGACATTTTACATCATTAAAATTGCTAACCAAATTAAACATTTTGAAATATCCATTTTTAACATGATTGGATGAACACACTTAAATAATATATAAAAATCCACTTCCAATGACATTTTCCAAAAAAAATAAAACTTACATTGTTTCTACATGAGATAAATGTTTTCACCTTAAAAGAATAACATTATACAAAATAATTACCCTTTAAATATCTCAATGGTTTTATATTAAATTACCATTATATATTTAATGGGTAATTTTTATATAATAAAAAATAAGGTTTTAAATTTGTAAAAATACTTCACATAAGTATTAATACTCTTATAATAAAATAGCTTACCAATATTAACAAAATTGGGGCTCCAATAGAATAATAATCTATCATTTTTTATAGAGTACTTTTTCAAATTTTAAATTTTTATAATTCATAGTAAATTATATTAAATAAAATTTAATCTCTATAACTATATACCTTTGGTCATGTGAACCTATGGAAAATTTCAAACTCATGTCAATGGTACATAATAAATACCTTTTCAATAGACATAACCATTTCCAAGATCTAAAGGTACAATCCCATTAAACTAATTCCTTAGTAAAAATTCTATAAGAAGGTGATTGGTGATTGAACATATAATGTTTGGTATTCATTTTATGGTAATAGAAACTGAAAATCACAAATATTTGGACATATTCAAAAATTTACCATTTATACAAATTCATGGTTCATGATATTTAATTCTTTTCTCAATACCTTATAGCCAGAGAACATTATAATATAAAATAAAAAAATCTGACTACTTTTGATTTAATGGGAAAATATTATTCATGAACATCCTTGGTAACTAAATTGTCACTATAAATATATTTATTGGGTATTTTTATAGGCTAAAATATGAGAATTTAAATGTATTATCTTCACATAAATCAAACAATGAATAAAAATTATATCATTTATAATTTATATACTATGTCCTCGAACTCAAACAACTCCCTGAGAAATTTTTAAATACCACTATTCCTTGGGATCCATCCACCGAACACCAATTTCTTGATATATATGAACATGAAATGTCATTTTCTCTAGGGAATAGTATGAAACCCATGTTGAAAGGAAAACCAAAACCCTATAATGTAACACATAGTTGAATAAAATTAATTTATTTCCTCCAATAAAATAATCTATAATTTATATATAAGTGAAAATATTTTTTGAATAATACATCCCTATAAAAATACTATATCACTATTTATAAACAACTATATAATAGTTTCTAAAAGAATTAAACTTCTTAATCCATCTAATTAATTTAATTAATATCCATGTAACTCACAACATTATATGATTTATCTAAATTAGAACCCAATATTACATATATTTGGTGACAAAGACATCCAATTGGACTTTCCCATAACATCTCAAGAAACCCATTCAAGTGAAAACAATCTAATAAAAATGAATAGCATAAAAAAACATAGCCCATTATACTTTATAAAACAACATAACTTAATTAAATCATCAATAATGAAAATTATATATTCATAAAATTAAATTCATCATAACGTAAAATATTCCATAGAAAATAATGCATGATTTTACATAAGAAAATAATTGGGGTTTCTTAAATGATGAGTAGAAACTATGAATGGTTATCAAAAACTCATTTCTGGATTAACATCCCTTATACCTCAACTGTACATTATCAGGATGGCCAACGCTTTAATGTAAAAATTCAACAAAAATCATTCTCAAAATTATTGATTTTGACCTAAAAACCATTAAAGTGTTTCTTAAAAACAACTTAAACATTTCTAAAAATACACCAACACCCATATTTCAGTGTCATTCAATATCGTGTATAATCAATTATTAGAAATTATTTTACATCATTATCAACCAATAATAAAACCTAAAATATCCCTAAATAACTCAACACCCTAATTCTATAAAAACATTAACCTCATTCATGGAAATAAACGAATCATCAGTAACCAAAACATTTTTTGAAACTTTATGGAATGAAAAAAAAAATCAAAAAAAAATAATAAAATACATGAATAAATCATTACTAACCACAAAATAACATGTCATTATTTAACTAACAACCTAGTTTTAAATTAGATATTGTAATATCAAAATTTGTATCTAAAGTAACCAACCTAAACAATATTCACGTATAGATTAGTATAGATACCCACACATAATAAATAACATTTAGAATGAATATTTAATAAACATTATTATATAATATCAAAAACATAAAATAAATAAATTATAATTTGAAACCTAATAACATATTCTTTTCTACATTATATCTTGATTTTGAATCCCACAAAATCAAAAATTCTGAGAGCCAAACCACACTCCCAAACCATAGTTCATAAATTCTCATAAACTATTTAACACAATGTAAAAAATCATCCATTGATTGATATGGGTTTTCTATAAAATATTGTAACATCACATTATGTTTTTAGGTACTTTTGATAATTCTAAGTACATTTGTTTTGGGGTAGTGACTTGGGGTGCATTTGGGTGAAGGTTTTCTACTTTTCAAGGACGGAAATACCAATGGTGGGGAGAATGTAGTACCAACAGTTTCTGTTATGTAACTCTTTCTTGATGATTTTAATGGTGTTAAAGTTAAGGGTGATTAAAGGGAGAGTAGGGAGAACTTTAAATGATGTTTTGAGGAAAAGGGGAAGTCGCACGGGCGGTGCATGGGTTGTCTAAAACTTGCAGCCAAACTGTGTGTAGTGGGCCATTGAGGCAGTAGCTTCTGCACGGGCGGCTTACAGTTTGTCAAACCATGTGGAAAAAACCATGCATGGAGTGTCTGCCGAGGTAGTGGCGAATGCAAGGTTAGTGCACAGTTTTTCTAACTGTGCGAGAAAACTATGCAACCAAATAAATGAGATCCTATAAAGGTGGATCTCACATGTTTTTTCCTCTAAGTGCCTAGTTCTTCCTCCTAAGTGGCCCTAACTCGAGATTTTTCTTCTTCTAATGTCATAAAATGTACTCCTATCGTTTCGGAGGTGATCCAAATACCTCTCTTGGTGAATCGAAGCAGGATTCATGAGGTATGTGATCGTTCTTCATCGTTTTTGATTGGTTTCTTAGATCTACTTAGATCTACATCTCCTCTTCTCTCGGTTTAATAGATCTATGTATGTTATGGGTAGATATATGTGTGTGGATTCCAAATATGATGATATTTGGTCTTGATAATGCTAGGAGAAGAGATCTAAGGTGGGTTTTTGGAGAATCGACCCGGGTTTCTTGAACGTTCTTCGACCGTTGTGGTTTTCGTCAAAACCATTGAAGTATGTTGTTCCATCCCGACTTTCCAAATTGATCATCATTGTATTTTCTTGATTTATTTCAATTTTTGATTTTAATTCAATTTCTCAAATTTTCATTCAATTAAATTTATAAAAACATGATTCCAGTGAATCAAGATATTTGAAATGGTTTTGGCATGGAAATTTAGAAAACCCCAATTCCATTGAATTGGTTTTGTTTAAGGAAATTGGCAGATTTAAAATTTTAATTTAAATTGAGGATTTGATAGAAATAATTTCAATTAAAATTTTGAATTTAATTATGGAAATAAATTGTGTAATGATGGAATTGGTTTTGAATGGATTTCAAACTGGTGAAAATGGATTAGAATTTTCTGATAGAAACCTAGTGGTTTTATCATGTGAAAAAGGAATGTTTTTGAATAAAACCTATTTGTTTTAAATGGAAAACAATTGTAACTTTTGAAATGGAAGAATGGGATTGATCTTATTTTTAAGCATTCTTAAAATATTTCACCCATCATGTAATTGAGCATGCAAGCCTTAGGTGGTTTGTGAGTTATTTGGATACACTCTATGCTACGACAACATTCTAAAACATACATGCGGCTGGTCTCATCCCCGAAGGGTTGGTGATGAGTCTCCTTTGGCCAGTTTCATAGGGACGTGTGTATCCACATTTTGATAAGTTCACATAGAGAGTGCGGAAACCTATAACTAGTAAATACTATTGTACCTTTTGGCAGATAACCATGTTTCTTGCTTGTTTATTTATATTTGAGATAAAAATGTATGCCAATACTTATGAACTGCTTTACATGCCTGCTAAATTTATATAAATTTTTTATATAAATGTTTTACTTAAGACATTGTTTTAGAAATATTCCATAATTTGTAAAATAATTACATAAAATATTTTTTCCATCATTTGAAAATGTATAGGACGTTTTGTTAAAATATGATTTTGAATTTCCAAACCTGTTTATTTGAAAATTGAATGATTTTCTTTGGATAATCTATATTTGGAATCTATTACGAAATCTTTGGTGGTATCCTACTAGACTTAGGCTCACACCCAACTTTTACCTTCGGGTGTTTGTAGACTTTCTTCTTCCATATTCGAGCAAAGGGAAGGGATCTCTTGGATGTGAATCTAGCTATTGAACTTTCATCTTGGTGACTTGTGTCCATAGAGACCTTGGGGATGTTTTCCTATTTTTATTACTTGGGTTGTAGTACTTTGGGATTTTTATGCCTCTTTGTTTTCTGGTACTTTACTCTCAGTGGAGTTTCGTTTTGTTATGCATATTGTCTTGTTTCTTTTCTTCCATATTTTTAGTGGAAAAATCATTCCCACATGCATGTTATGTGATGCTAAGTTCTAGTCGATGACCCGTGGGGATTGGGAATGCCCTTTGGGCTATGTTAGGGCCGGCTCAGTGATAGGGTTACCAGGGTACCCGGGCTGGTTGCTGACAAAATGGTATCAAAATAAAAGTTTATCATATTGCCTTGATGATAGTATGCATTTGAGTATTCTTGTCAGGACTTAAGAGGTAGTTGTGATTGAGTGTCGGGCTAGCTCTCACCACAATGAACCTTAAGTCACCAGGGTTAGTTAGGGAAATACGACTTGTGGATTAGTTCTAGTATTTTCCCTGATTTGATTTGGATAGAGTGGAATCCAATTCTTGTTATCCCTTATATTAAGAATAGTTTTCCTTGTTACTCTGTTTGAGTATTAATCTAATGTTTTTTTATGTTGTGTAGCATCATGCCTCCGAGAAGATGTGGGAATCAGATCCAAAAAGAGGCTACTGTTAAATCTCAGCAAGAGGGTCCTATTGTGGATTTGAGTCTAGTTGAGGTGATTGTTCGCACTGTCCAAGATCTAGGATAGGCAACACCTTCAGTTTCTGTTCATGCTCTAGCTATAGATCCTCAGAGTGATATTCTATGAAGTCATTTTCAAGAGTTCTTATGCCAGAAACCACCAATTTTCAAGGGCTCCACTTACCCTAAACATGCTGAGGAATGGTTGACTAAGATTGAACGTCTGTTTGGGTTCCTGGAGACACATGATGTGATCAAGGTGAATTGTTCCACCTTCAGGCTGGAGGGACCAAGTAGGAGATGGTGGGACATGATGGTGATCGCTTGGAAACATGAGGGTTTAGAGTGGATAGACTTTAGGGTTCTTTTCACTAACTAGTTCTATCCAGAGTCAATGGTGTTGGCCAGGGCTGTGGAGTTTTTCAAGCTTGGGAATGCCAAAAAAACCGTGACTGAGTACTCAAATCGCTTTTTTTGAGTTGGAACAGTTTTCTCTTGAGATTGTATCTAACGAGATGTTGAAGGCTCAAAAATTTGAGTTGGGACTTCGATCAGACATCCATTCTCAAGTTTTCGTTCTGAAGCTACCCACATATACTGATGTGCTGGAAAGGGCGATGATGGTTGAGATGGACCTAGCAGGAAAGTCAAGGTTGAAGGAAGTTCATTTCCCTCCTAGTGGCATTGTTGGTTCCTTTAAAGAAGAATGGAAGGGTGACATTTCTCCGGGTAGTTCTTGACAACAGATTCATTCTAGACATCTGGTAGCACCAGGAGGGGTTTCATTGACTTGTTGTCAGTGTGGAAAGGCAGGATATTCTGAGGGGGTTTGCACTGAGGCTCCCAAGAACTGTAGCTCATGCGGACATTTAGGGAACTTATATAGATTCTTCCACCACTTCTCTACTCCAATTAGTGTAACAGGATCATAAACACCTCCAAAAACTGTGGGGAAATCAAATGCTTCACATACAAAAGGGTTCCAGCCACAGGCGTCCTGAACAAATCTTCTTCACGCAGTGGAAGAGTCGCTAGAGGTAGCTGATAAAGGTCCTGTAACTGTGAGAGGTACCATTACTATAGATTCATCGTTAGTTACCGCTCTTTTGGATACCGGTGCATCTCACTCATTTATTTCAACGCATATTTTTAATCTACTTAATCTTCCTATGGATATTTTATCTTGCGCGATGGATATTACTACACCCCTTGGTACAATGAGAGGGAAGGGTCTCTGTAGTCCTACTTGTGTCTTCCCTCTATCAGCTGTTGATCTTTCTTGGAGTTTTTTGGTTCTCGATATAAAATATATTGACGTCATATTTGGGATGGATTGGCTTGTTACCGATAAATCCTGGATTGATTGTTATCTTCGATGGGTCTACCTTACTTCACCCAGTGGTGTGCCGCTTGTTTTTCAAGGAGAATGGGACCCAAGGTCAAGCTGATATGGACCCTCATATCCATATTTTGGGAAAGTTATATTAGTGATTTATTTTGATCTAGATAGAGATTCAATGTGTGGTGATCTTCCTCTAGTCATCATGGAGTTTCCCGACATGTTTCCTTCTGACTTCTCTGGTTCTCCACCAGTAAGGGAGGTTGATTTTTCTATTGACTTAAATCCTAGTACTCAACTGGTGCCTATTCCCTCTTACCAAATGGCTCTAGAAGAACTAAAAGAACCGAAGTCTCAGTTAGAATATCTTCTTGAGAGAAATTTTATATGTCCGAGTGTGTCACCTTGGGCAGCACCAGTTCTCAGCGCCAAGAACGCTAATGGTTCTCTTAGCTTATGTGTTGATTATCGAAAGCTCAATCGAGTTACGATAAAGAAAAAATATCTGTTACCACGAATTGATTATTTTTTTGATCAATTGAAAGGGGAAAATTGGTTTTCAAAAATTGATCTTCGATCTGGTTACCATCAGTTGAGGATAAAAGAATCTGACATTCATAAGACCACTTTTTAGAGTGGGTATAGCCATTATGAGTACCTTGTTATTCCCTTAGGCCTAACAAATGCTCTTGCAGTTTTCATGGATTTTATGAATAAGGATTTCCGTTAGTATCTAGATACTTTTGTGGTAGTCTTTATGCATGAAATTCTTGTCTACTCAAGGTCTCAGAAGGATCATGTACATCATCTGAGAATAATTCTGAGTCTTCTAAGGAATCACCGACTTTATGTCAAGCTTTCAAAGTGAGATTTCTGGATTCATGATGTGAAATTATTGGGACATGTCATGTCAGAACAAGGAATATCAGTTGATCCTAAGAAGGTGAAGTCTGTTATGACTTGGGAATAACCACGAAATGTTTTTGAGATTCAGATCTTTTTGGGCTTAGCAGGATATTATCACTGATTTGTTAAAGGCTTCTCAAAGTTAGATTCTCCAATGACTCCTCTGACTCGAAAGGGAGTGAATTATTCCAGGAATGATAATTGTCATAGTTCATTTGTTGAGATAAATCATATTTTGACTAGTGCATCGGTGTTAACTCTTCCAGAGGTAGGGATAGGTTATGTTGTCTTATGTGATGCATTGGGTTCAGGTTTGGAATGTATCCTTATGCAAGTTAATCTTGTTGTTGCCTATGGATCTCATCAACTTAAGCATCATGAGAATAACAATCCTAACCATGACCATGAACATTACGATATAATGAATTCCCTTAAGTGTTGGAGAAATTACCATTATGGAGAAAGGTTTACTATGTATTCAGACCACAAGAGCTTCAGTTATATCTTCTTTCAAAAAGATTTGAATCTCCGCCAAAGGCGTTGGGTGGATTACCTGCAATATTTCGAATTTGACGTTGCCTATACCCTGGGGAAAGAGAATGTAGTTGTAGATGACTTAATAAAGAAACTTCCATCACATGCTATGAAATAATCTTCATAAGAGTGGAGTTTGATGGATCTTTTTTCTCAGTTGCATGTTGGAGTTCAGTAGAAGGAGAATGAAGTTTCTTTAGCCAGTGTCCAGTTGACATCTGCTCTTCTCGAGCTAATTCTTCAAGAACAACAACTGGATGATGAATTCCAAAGCATTAGGGACTCTATTTATGGTGGGGAGACTGACACCCAGCGGTAATTTTCCAAAGAGGGTGTTCTGTGTTATCGAAAACGTTACCATGTTCCTTTATCGTCAAGGAAGGATGTGATGGGGGGTTTCAATAAATCTCAGTGGAATATGCACCTAGGAACCATGAATATGTTCTATGATATGATGCGACAATTCTGGAGGCCAGGTACGAGACGAGGAATTGCTGAGTTTGTTTCACGTTTCTATACATGCCAGCAGGTGAAAGTCAAGCACCAGAAACCTTCGGGTTTGATTCAACCACTTACAGTCCCTACATGGATGTGGGATGAAATCCTTATGGGCTTTGTGGTTGGGTTACCTCAAACCCATAAGAAGAAGAACGCGATACGGGTTGTGATCGATAGGCTGACAAAGTCGGCTCACTTTATACCTATTCAAGATACAAACAATGTTGAGGAGTTTGGAAATATCTATGTGAAAGAAATTTTTCGTTTGCATGGAGTTACATCTGCTATAGTCTCTAATAGGGATCCACGGTTTACTTTTCGCTTTTGGAGATGCCTTCAAGAGGCACTGGGATCTCAGTTCCATTTGAGAACGGCCTACCAGCCACAGTCAGATGGCCAAAGAGAGAGAGAAATTCAGATCTTTGAGGATATGCTCCAAGCATGTGTTCTCGACTTTGCTGGGTTTTAGGATGATCATATGGGGATAGTTGAGTTTTATTATAACAATAGTTTTTAGTCTGCGATCAAAATGGATCCTTTGGAGGCATTGTATGGTCATACTTGTAAATCTCATTTATGTTGGTCGGATATTGGTGAAATTTCATTGGTAAAACCAATTTTGTTCCAAGATACGACAGCTAAGATCCAGTTGATTCGTCAAAGAATGTTGACATTGTAGATTTGGTACAAGTCTTATGTTGATCTTCGTTGTAGACTGTTAGAGTTATCAGTTGCTGACCAGGTGTTCTGGGAAGTTTCACCCGAATTAGGTCATCGACGGCTTGGGAGGCAAGGTAATCTTTCTCCTTGTTTTGTGGGACCTTTTGAGGTTTTTGGTCAAGTAGGGAATGATTCTTATCGTCTAGCTCTACCACCACAGCTGACATCAATACATAATTTGTTCCATGTATCGCAGCTGCGAAAGTATCTCTCTGATTCATCTCATGTTTTGAGCTGGAGTTATCTTGAGATTGAACCAGATTTACCTGTGTCTGGATGACGAGTCAGGGTTGTTGATTTTGAGACCAAGGTACTTAGTGGGAGAATTATACCTCTAGTTTTTGTTCTATGGCAGCATAGTTCTGATTATCATGAGACTTGGGAAGGGGAGGCACTAATGAGAGAGTAGTGGCCATATCTTTTTGATGTGGAGTTTTCTTCATAGGATTTCTGGGGACAGAAAGATCTTATGGTGGGGAGGTTGTAACATCACATTACATTTTTAGGTACTTTTTATTTTTCTAACTACTTCAGTTTTGGGGTAGTGACATGAGGTGCGTTAGGGTGAAGGTTTTCTACCTTCCAAGGACGAAAATACCAATGGCGGGGAGAATGTAGTACCCCCGGCTTCTTGTATGTAACCATTTCTTGATGCTTTATTGGTTTTAAAGTTAAGGGTGATGAATGGGAGAGTTGGGAGAACTTTAAATGATGTTTTGAGGCAAAGGGGAAGTCGCACGGGCGGTGTACGGGTTGTCTAAACAGCGCGGCCAAACCGTGCATAGTGGGCCCTTGAGGCAGTAGCTTCCGCACGGGCGACACACGGTCAGTCTACCCATGCAGCAAAACCGTACATGGAGTGTCTTCCAAGGTAGTGTCTAACACATGGTTGGCACACGGTTTGTCTAATCGTGCAAGAAAACTATGCGTCCACTTAAACAAGATCCTATAAAGGTGGATCTCATGTGTTTTTTCCTATAGGTTCCTCGTTTTTATTCTTAAGCGGTCCAAACTCAGGATTTTTCTTCTCCTAAGGTGATAGAAGGTTCTCCCATCATTTCGGAGGAGATCCAAAGGCTTCTCTTTGTTAATCGAATCCGGATTCTTGAGGTATGTGATCGTTCTTCATCTTTCTTGATTGGTTTCCTAGATCTACTTAGATCTACTTATCCTCTTCTCTATGTTTACTAGATCTACATCTGTTATGGGTAGATCTAAGTGTGCGGATGCCAAATATGATGGGATTTAATCTTTATATTTCTAGGAGAAGAGATCTAAGGTGGGTTTTTGAAGAATTGACCCGGGTTTCTTGAACGTTCTTCGACCGTTGTGGTTTTCGTGAAAACCTTTGAGGTAGGTAGTTTCATCCCGACTTTCCAAAATAATTATCATTGTATTGTCTTGATTTATTTCAATTGTTTATTTAAATTCAATTTCTCAAATTTTCATTCAATTAAATTGATAAAAACTCGATTCCAGTGAGTCAAGATATTTGAAATGGTTTTGGCATGGAAATGTGGAAAACCCCAATTCCATTGAATTGGGTGTGTTTATAGAAATTGTCCGATTTAAATTGTTTAATTTAAATTGTGGATTTTATGGAAATGATTTCAATTAAATTTTTGAATTTAATTTTGGAAATAAATTATGTAATGATGGAATTTGTTTTGAATGGATTTCAAACTGGTGAAAATGGCTTAAAATTATTTGATAGAAACCCAATGGTTTTATCTTGTGAAAAAATGCATGTTTTTGAATAAAACCTATTTAGTTTTAAATGGAAATAAATTGGAACTATTGAAAGGGAAGAATGGGATTGATCATATTTTTAAGAATTCTTGAAATAGTTCGCCCATCATGTAAGAGTGCATGCAAGCCTTAGGTAGTTTGTGAGTTATTTGGATACACTCTACACTACGACAACGTTCTAAAACATACATGTGGCGGGTTACATCACCGATAGGTTGGTGATGAGTCTTCTTTGGCTAGTGTCATTAGGACATGCGTATACACATTTTGTTGAGTTCACATAGAGAGTGCAGAATCCTATAACTGGTTAATACTAACGTACCTTCTGGAAGATGACCATGTTGCTCGCTTGTTTAATTATATTTGAGACATAAATGTATGCCAATACTTTTGAACTACTTTACGTGCCTGCTAAATTTATATAAATTGTTTTATATAAATGTTTTACTTAAGACATTGTTTTAGAAATATTCCACTATTTTTAAAATCATTACAAAAAATATTTATTTCCATCATTTGAAAATGTATAGCACGTTTTATTAAAATATGATTTTGAATTTCCAACCTTGTTTATTTGAAAATTGAAAGCTTTTCTTTGGATAATCTATATTTTTAATCTAGTATGGAATCTTTGGTGGTATCCAACTGGGTTAGGCTCACACCCTACTTTTTCCTTTGAGTGTTTGTAGACTTTCTTCTTCCATATTCGAGGAAAGGGAAGGGATATCTTGGAAGTGGATCCAGTTGTTGATCTTTGGTCTTGGTGAGTTGTGTCCTTAGGGACCTTAGGGCTGTTTTCCCATTTTTAAAACTGGGGTTGTAGTAATTTGGGCTTTTTGTGCCTCTTTGTTTTCTGGTACTTTACTCCTAGTGGAGTTTCTTTTTGTTATGCAGACTGTCTTGTTTCTTTTCTACCATATTTTGGGTGGACAAATAGTTCCCACTTGCATGTTATGTGGTGGTAGGTGCTAGTCAACAACCCATGGGGATTGGGAATTCCCTTTGGGCTAGGTCAGGGCTGGCTCGGTTATCTGGTTACCAGGGTACTCAGGCTGGTTCGTGATAACTATGAAACCCTGAAGTCAAAACACAAGATCTAAAGAGAAATATACTTAGAGAAGATCATGTAGTGTAAAAACATTAATTCAGTTATCAAACCTATAATTATTAGATATAAATTTAATCTAGAGGTGGAGATGAAAAATAATCTCTAAAAAATAAAAAAAAACTCCTCAAGTGTGTTAATAATTATACAGTAGTGAAAATACGTGTTTATGATTTAGATTAATGTTTTTTGGATATTTTCAAAGGATATAAGCCAGACATAATGGTTCGAGGGACCATTTAAAGACTAAGAAATACCCTTTATTTAATATATATTGTTTTATTTCCCATTACACCATAATATAGACCATTTAACAGAAATATACCTCTCTATACAATCCAAAATTCAACCTAAATTCCTTTTAAAATTGCAGTCAAACATTAAATATAGATCCCTATAATTTCCCATTACTACGAATACTCTAATAGACATCTATTAACATTAATATGACAAAACTAAAAGAATACAAATATTTTCAATTTCCAATGAAATCAGAGTATTTATAATATACTCATTAAGTTCTTCAACAAGATAAAATAACCATACAAATGTTTATGGATATAGTGTGTAATTTTTTCATCAATTATCAATGAAAATCGACAAACACCCTTCACAAGTTGAAATTATTTTTATAATTTCAATGATTCATGAATTCCTAAATAACAATTATTAGCATTATATAAATGTATTCAACCCCTCTATTTACCATAGAAACGAAAACTATGCTAGTACAACTTGGTTTATCTCTCCCCCTATGATAGTTTTTATATTTTTATTTTTAATATTTTATCGACTCTAATCATTTTTAGTTAGAGACCCCATTATATGGGTGAAATGTTAATTCAAAACATTCTTTTTCTGGCTGAATCTTGAGGAAAATTTCATGATTTCATATAATATTTATTAGGTGACACTTGGTTCAGATTATAACATTCATGTGGATAATGGTTGGTCTGATAGATGAAACTTGAGGCCAAATAAATATAGAATATTAATACTAATATTATCATATTGGGATTTTTGTTTAAGGTTTTATTGAATTACGTTTAATTTTTATCCAAAAATATTCCTTATTTACCTACTCTTATTTTGACTATATTATCACCCTATTCCAGATTATAATTTTTGTACATTGTTTTTCCAAATTATTAATATGGGGATCAACCCATAAAAGCTAGATATTAAGGTAAAGTGATAAAAATTTAATAACAAACCCCTAATTATTGAGAGTAGTTAATTTATTGCGTATATATCATGTCTAACATCAATCATTCACTTCTAATTATGGTTAATATTCAAAATAGACGTATGATTTTTGTTTTTATTCTTTATGCTATGAAGACCATACTATTTTAAATTTTTGTTATATGGAAATAGGGAATACTTATTGGGCTCCCTCCACTCTAATTGGTGAGGGTCCAAAATGGCCATTAAGGATTTGTTTTAGTAAAAACATATACTCTAGTATATCTAATGGAAACATTTTATTCTCATTTATTTTTTTCCGGTTTTAATTGTAATTGATTTGGAATGGGGAGGTTTATCTAGATCTCTTCTATTTTTTCAATCTATAGTGTAACTAAATTAAAACAAGTATGTGATTTTACTAACAATGAATAGGTATCCTTGATTTGTTGTAAATGAGGTTGGGAATTAAACTATGTTAGCATGGAATGTAATAGAGACATTTTCCTATCTACACTCATTATTGTAGATTTCACTAACTGATCATAGGGAGACATACTTTCAAATATATAAGAAGTTTTTACATTAATTTGAATCCCATGTGATAAAAGATTATATAAAAGAAATATTTACTTATATTAGAAAAGTGGAATTATTAAAAAAATGAAATTCATTGTATTTAAATAATTATTGAAAAAAAATTCCTCCCATACCCATTAACTGTTAATAATTACTTTATAAATAACTGAAATAAACATTTGAATAAAAAATTATTATTCGAAGACAAAAAGAATATAAATAATTATTTTTCTATGATAGGTTCACTATAATAATTTCGATGAAATACTTCTAGTGATGAGAAATACCCCACTCTAAAAAAATTGTTATCAAGAAATTAAAATTTTGTTTATATAACGTAATAAAATTTATACATAAATATTATAAAATTTTTACTAACTTACATTTTAGGATTATATGTTGGATTCCAACCCCAACAATTCATTAATTGGAGAGGAAATAAAAAGATATTATCCCCTCGTGATTATTTTGAGAATATCACTGAGTAAAAATAAAAATGGATTATTGATAAACATTTTCATATTAATGAATGGATTTATAAGAAATATAGTTAACTGGATAAGTCCATCTAGGTAAGGAAATTTATTTTTAAAATATTATAAAGACATGTTATAATTTATCCCTATATAAAAAATTAATTCCAAAAATATAATTTCTTATCAATTTGGGAATTTATGATATACTTTTAAGGGTTTTTTAACTTATATTTTAAATTTTATTCTACTACAATTGATGAAGTAAAAAAAATTATTTTCACTTAAAAATTTCCCAAATGATAAATTTTATTGAATAGTGGGTCAATTTAAATCATTTTTGGATAATGTTGCTTAAAGGATGTCCATGGATCAATATTTAAATAAAGTGTCCAATGATAAGGTAAATGAATTTCAAAAACCAATCATAGAAACATAAATCATAAAAAATATATTATAGTGAAAACCATTTTTTATTTCTATTTGATGTTTGGAATTAATTATTATATAAAATTTTTACATTGACAAGAATCAAAGATTTGGAAGGCATTTTGTGTTAATTTTTTTTTTTGTTCGATGCTTTAAAATAGTGGAGTGAATAGAATCCTCAAATATGATTTTTTTAGTTCATATTAACCAATATAAAGATCATTATTTCCTATATTTATATATTAATAAAATATAATCCATGAATATTGAAAACACTCATCAATAAAGGGTTAATCTGGATACTAATCTATAATATAAAAAGAATATATGATTATTTATTTATTAGAGGGATCATGTTTTGAAAAAACCATGGTCCCTTTTTGAAATGTTTTTAATAATAATCATTATGTATAAATGTGATATTTATGTTCATGTATAATTAATGATGTAGTGGTACCCTATGTTTTTTATCTCAACTGGTATGAATTTAAATTTTGTGGATATAATTTCAGTATAGAAGGGATATATGTTCCTATGATTATATTATTTTATCTATAAATAAATATTTATCATAATATGTATTTTAATATTAACATGAACATAATTACATAATGAAAATATTTATAATAAAATTAATATAAATAATATAACTTATTCTATTACATTATTGGATTATTTTATAAAAGCCTAAAATTAATTATAGTTAAAAGAATAGTTGGTAGATTATATATATAAATGAATATAATTATAAATTTATAGAATTAACATGACCTATATTCCCAAATACACATGAAATCTATATGAAAAATTTGTCTTCATAAAAAATTATCCAATCCATGGAATAAAAAACTTATATGAGATATAAAACCTATGTATTTATTTTTTTGACTTATATTAGATAATTTTATCAAAATACATTATCATAAAGTAATTTTTAAATGATCATTATATGGAGATTATAATTCCCCTTGATGATTAATATAATATATATAAACCAAGTATTTTAAAAGGTCCCAATCATGCCCCACTATTGCTATATTCTAAAAACTGTTTCTGTTAAAACAAATAAAAAATTATTATGGTTTTCCCACATTAATATTTCATTTCATTATGCCAGAATATATATTAAAAATAACATATTTATGGGTTCATGTAAATGTTTAATCCCTATACACTAGTCATAAAAAGTGTTTTACCACTTTTGGGGAGCATATTGATCTTGATCTCTCAAAAAATAAAAATTAATAAATTATATTTTATTCATCCCACATTAAAATAGTGAAACTATAATAATATAAAATGTATATAAAAATGAAAAATAAGTGAAAAATAATGACCACATCAATAAAAATAAAACATTACCTATTGAAATTTTAAAAATAATAACCTATTAGAATAGTATATACAATCTCTAAAGGAATAAAAATCTTAAATGTGAAATGTGAAAAAATTCTTTAACCTAAAAAATCTCTTAAATATATTAACATGGTTTCCTAGTGACCATAATGGATGAAAAAGTATGATTATATATTATTTTTATCATGATAACATAAATCTATATGTAGACAAAAAAATCCATTTGGGGGGATGTGAAAAACATACACAGTAGGATACAAGTATGTATCCCATATAATATATAGTTTACGAGGAAATGTTTCCCTAATTGTTTTTTTGAAACATATATATATATTTATATATATATATATAACCCAAAAACTTAATATGATAATCTATAATGAAATAAAACATATAAAAAAGTGAAGTGAATTAATAATATAATAAATATGTGACCAATCGAAGGAAACTAATATGTATATATAAATATGAGTCATATATGCTGAGTTACTCTATATAATAATGAATGGTAAGTCCATGGTATATAACCTCTATGATTAGTATCCTTAAAATGTATAACATGGGTTAACTATATAGGTTGTTCTCCCAATGAAACAATTAAAATAACTGAGGTTAATCCAAGCAATTCACCTTGTGGGATCCAATGACTCATAAAATAAACATACTGATAAATAAACATTATATAATGATATATATGTATTTCATTAATTTATCTTATACCTATAAATTATTAACGCAATTTTAAAAGCCATGGGTTACCCATCAAAGATCAAGGGGTAAATAGATAAATAATTAAAATTATATAAATTAAAAAATATATACATTATAAATTTATTAGAACTTATTGATGGGTGAAAATATCCTAATATATATAATAATTTAACATCATATATTTTATTGTTTTTAATAATTTATAGATATTGATTTGTTTAGTTTTTTGTGTAATTTTTTTTGAGATATTTGATTCATATTTGTAATTAAAATTATTTTATATATCATGTGGCAATTTTTTATTGGGAATAAAGCCTATGGAGAGAAATTTGAACTCAATTGGTCGTCAGAGTAGTGTTGGGTTTCCAGAGTGCCTAAATTTATCAACCAGTATATGTCTCACCCCAAACAATGAGGGGTCACACAATGAATTGATTCTTCTCAAAAGAATGAACCAAAAATTACATGTCGTCCCAATATTATGTGTCCAATGTGGGATTTTTGTCTCATTAAATGTAGAAGGTGTTAAATCATCTATTTTGGAGGATTGATTAATTCTATAAACCCTATTCACACCATGAAAATGTCATGTGTATATTTTCATTATAATTTGAACCCCTCTGTAACCTCCAAAATGGAGGACTATGCCTATTTTTCAAAAGGGTAAATTTATTAATTTCTAAATCATCCACCTTTGGATTTTATATGGATTTAAATCTTTGGGAAGGAGATTTGGTTGAAACATCCCCTTTTATCTCATCATTTGGTTCCCTATAATAGGGATAATTTCTAGATGTTTTTAGTGGATATTAAATGAAATTTTGAATCTTCTCATTCTATTTTTTTGATTTCACATAATATCTTTGTATTTTTATGTGAACCGTTTTTGGGATTAGGTGATGATTCCACTAAATTATAGTAGAATAAGGTGTTGATGTTTTGGATTTCTCTAGCCATTTATATATGGAATCCCAAAAATATGATTACACATTATATGACTCATTACGACAAATTTACATCAATTAATGAATTTATTTATTTTTTATTATATTTCATAAATTTGTAAAATTATTTTTTGTCAAGTATTTTGGATGTTGAGTGGGATGGTATAGGGGGTGTACAACAGAACTCCAACTAGATATTTTTTATAGTTTCAATATATAAAATAAAAATGGTTAGTTATAATCACATATGTATCCATATTTATATTTTAATTAAACAATAAATTTTTTATAAGAAATGTTTTGATTTTATTATATGAGTTAGGGACTTTAGTGGATGTAAGATGGAAATTTGGACACTGATGAGATTTGAAATGTGTATTTGGTCTGATAATTCCAATATAGTTAGATTTTTATGAGGTAGGAATCCCTTTATCCATGACCCATGGTGTATTCATTTTATTATATATATGTTCAATTAGTTATATGTGCTTTCACCACTATATACAATATAAATTTCTGATTTAATAATTTATTTATTTTAATAAATCTTTTGGATTGTTCATAGATCCATGGGGAACAATTAACCCTTCTACATTAGATTTTTTTCCAGTAACTGATAGATTATTAATTGATAACATATTTATTATTTAACATAAGGTATCTTAATTAGATTAAATCAAATAATGAATATGTAACATATTTTACCTACAGTAGGTTCCTTAGACACATCCTTTTAAATAATAGTTTTGGATGAGAAATGAGTCTCTTGGGTATGTCTTAGTGGACCTCATAAGTATGTTAATCTTTTAGGATGTTAGGGTACACATACATTGTGTGTTTCTTTCCCCATGATATATTATCGAGTGAGTATGTGTTACGTATATAATCTTAGGATATATTAGTGGGAGTACCACCCTGATATGACTTATGTATTGGGATGGTACTGAGGCTATATCCTTTGGGTGATACTAATATTCTATTTCATACAGTTTTAATTATGGATTTTATTGATTTTGTTGAGATATAGAGAATTTTGTTCACCAAGTGGTGAGTGTTAACATGATATTAGAGACAAAGACTGCTGAGAACATTTTTGTTATCAATATAATAGTGTGACCTTAGAGAACTCAAGGGTCTTCCATTTATATTATACACTCAAAGAGCATGTGTATGAAAATAAGTATTGATGATTATGGATGTCACCATGGAATATGAATCAACTGTGTGATATTGATATGGAATTAGTGACTATTTCATGTTACACTCTTAAGAGGACTACCTTTTTTGAGATGGGTTATATATGATATAAAATCTTTATGGTATGCATCACATGTTCCATAGGATGAGGTTCAAACCACAATAAAGGGTTATATATTTTTTGGGGATACCATGAATTAATTGGATTTGGATTGTATGATTAATACTCGTTAATAGAATAGGTTTACTCCTATTGGAGTTGGATATAATTCCTCATGTATGTGGATAGAATAGTTTAACCATTGGGAGTTGAGAATTATTCCAAATTATTATTGAATTACTACATATACTCCCTGGGAATCAGTAGATGCACACCATACAACTCACTACCAAGTGTCATCCACCTGGTGTTAGTTATGTCTTCTGATGTTGGTTGATCCCCAAACTTTTCTTCCTAAGATCCATATCTATACCAATTAACTACTAGATAAACAATTATTACCATATATAGGAAATCATTTTCTTGGTAATATAGACCAACCAAGAAAGAGTTATGTGAATGAGAATATTTTATTTTATTTTTTGGCATGATTATCTAAAATTATTAGATCCACTACAATACTTTTGGATGCATTTATATCCAATAATGCATGTCAACATAGAAACATATGATCAATCATGTTTATTTTATATTTGATTTCATTGTATTTTTTTCTATTAATAATTTCACATAATGAAAAACTGTATTTATAGGTAATGTATGGTGTAACTTTTTTGGTACCACATTGGGTCATAATGACACCCTTCTATGGTTTCCATGGATCCCGAGAACCTAATCACCATTCACTATTTATTGAATAGATTTTGAAAAAATGACTATTATTTAATAGGTCAAATAAAATGTCTTTGAAATGATCTAGAGATGGAAGTGGTGAGGTATAGGGATAGAAGTAGAGCTTCAATTTCATTACATTCCTTCATGTATTTTGTTATATGTGATCAACCAAGTGGGAAATTATTGCAATTTTTTTCTGGAATTATTATGATTCTATATTATTTCATTTTTCCAAATTTTAATTTTATTCATTATGTTATTTTTAAAAATACTAAAAACTGAAATTTAGTATTTTGGATTCTTCTTCATTATTTATTCTTTAGTTTTCCAATCTAATGTATTGGTGTAGTGCCCCAGTTATAAAAAAAATTCACCCTTTGTTATTCTAAAAATTTTGGAATGCAGGGTGGCTCATATAAGGTATCATAGATACCTACTATATTTACTATTCATGGTGAACCCAGATAGGGATGTTAAAAATTTGTATCATATATTATATTAATAATAAAATAATATGGATTATAGATTTATTTACATTTACTACATAAGGATATGGTTAATAAAAAATATGAATATTTCAAAAAAAATATCGATATAATATTAGTTCATCGTGAAAACCTTTTCTCATAAGATGCCTTATTTACTATTGTAATGGAATTGTCATTCTAGGTTTTTTGATGTTATATTTGTATGATTTCATGACTTCTAATGAACCTAAGTATTGATATTTATTATTTTGGGTTTTCTATATCTTATCTCATTAACATGAGGCCTTTTTGAATAAATCATATTTAAAATAGTGGATTACCCTAAAATAAATATTTCTGGAATTGATTTGATACAACTATTGATAGCTAATTATGTTATTTTATGTTTTAATAGAATATTATATTGGATTTTCTTATTCAAAATGTTTGTGAAATTATAATCTAGTGGGATATTATATATTTCCATTTCATGATAGGCCATGTTGATTATATGGATATATGTTACTAGATCATGACTATGTATTCCCTTGGTGTATTGGATGGATGGTGACCAATATTAGGCAAGTAAATGCATTAGAATCCATAGTGATAAATCCATTATTGCTAATTGTAAATTAGGATTGGTAATTTAATTATTCAATAGAAACCAATATGGTTTTTCTATTAAATAATTATAATTTGATCATGATTGACTAAACAACATGACTATGGTATATTCGACATGGGATGTCTTGGATGATTATATCATATAACTATTCTGAAATATGATAACATATTCCTCAATCTAGTGGATACTAATATGCAGACTCTTGGAGAGTATTTCCTTGAGATCATTATCCATATAAGAATACATTTATATACGAATTCCCAAGAGAATTATTATCATTGTAGGATGATGAAGAGATATGTGATATGGGTATATGTGTGTGAGAACCCTATAGTGGATGTGTTTTGGCATGTAAATTTTCTATATATTTGTTTGATAATAATAAAGAGTTATTTATCATGATTTGTGATTTATATAAGCTATTATCTCAATATATATATATATATATTGAAATCCATATATGTTATGATATGGATATGGATATTGGTGACTTGGGTTCTATGGTTGAAATGATTTGTGCTATATTAGGGAACCCAATAGATAGAGATAGGGAAAGTTAAAAAGATAGAGAGGGATGTTAGCATTGGACATTGAGTGCACATAGAGATAGAAATCATTTATAGATACTTTGGATTAGGATACTGGTTCATGGGAGGAACTACTACATGTATATAATAGAAATTTTTGGTTACTAGAGGAAATTGGGAATGTAAATATTATTAAGTTATTTACTATGAAGGATTGGATTCAAGGGAATTATTAGTATGATAAATTGCCCAAGTTAATTTAGGATTGATTCATAGGAGGGGTCACACATTGAATGGTTATAGGATAAGAGGAGAACCCTTTCACAGATGTCATCTTGACTACCAGTTCATTTGATCATCGCATGTAAGAGGTAGTGTAGAATGTTGAGTATCCATCCATCCATACTAACCATCTGAATTCCAGGACCCCCACCCCCAATAAATGGATGTCTAAACATAATTATAGATGTGGGTAGGGATTGTTTTGAATATCAAAAGATAAATACATGGTGTATGTTTATATATATATATGGATAGAATACCACTCTATGGATTAAAAAAATGCATTAACCAACTGAAAAAGTAAACACACAACCTCACAACACTTCCATAATCAATAACACTAATAATTGTTCAACCTCATACAGCTGGACAGTAGCCACGTCTATAATTTAAAATTCAATCACAAGAGAAGATATTTTAATGATTTCACATTACTAAAAAATCGATAATATATCCAATTCATATCAATATTTATTCCAATTAATTTAATATTATATATCAACCATATATAACCAAAATTATAATTCTTAATTCATTCATTATCCATTTCCATTTCGTTATACAACAAACCCCATTTCATTTCTATTTCAATATTATCATTTAATTTCATTACAAACCTTGAAACGAGATCATAAAAATTCTACATAAACAAAATAAAAAACACATCGAAAATAATTGCATCCTCATCCCCATTTTCTATCATTCAATACCCACATTGACTCCATAACAAATCACATCTAAATTCCTCCAAATAGATGGATATCAGCAACATTTCACAGGATCACAACTATTCGATATCCATATAATCTCACAATCCCATCAAAACTAACATGTTGTTTGACTAGACCAGAAAAAATAACCACCATACACTACATACACACATCATACCACATTTCACAACACAACATAAGACATATTAAAATGTTTAGTTGGGGATTATAAACAATTTCATTTCATTATTTTGAGGGAATTCTAAAAATCCATATAGGTCTTAAGAAAATAATTTAATACAAAAAAAATACGATATTAACCTATTAATTATATATATATTTCATTGGAAACACATAAAAAGATTCAATAAAACATGTCATGTCAGTAAAAATATTTATCACTTTAGAAATAATTTTTAGTGATCCATTTAGCTAGTACCATTTCGATATCAATAATAATAACAATTCCATGGATAAATATGATAAATTACTTGTCCACATAAATTTTAACTGACTATTTAATAATATTTATTAGGATACTAAAAAATATTCCCATGGATGAACACACTTAAATATCCTCCCATTAGATACCCAAGGTGGAAAAGAAGGATTCCCTACCTAAATCAATGAATTCAGATTCACCATGAAAATTTGAATAAAGAGGAAGGCCATTATTGAACACCATAATGAGATGGATCATCCTTAACAACATTTAAACATAAACCACTCAATTAACGTATCAAAAAAACATAAAAACACATGATACCCTGATAGTATCCCCAAACAGATGGAAAAAATGATTAGAAAACATGGGAAATCATTGATAAATACAAGATGAGAACTCAGTGAAACCTCGATGGTTTTATTCTTCATGAGTGAGGCCAAACTCACTTAATGTTGTCTAAAATATTATTTTGGATCATGCATGGGGTTATAATAAAACCATAAAAACACTAGAAAATTGGTTGGGTAGATGAGAAATTATGAATATTTTGGTGTCCTAAAAAAACACCATGACACAGCCTCAAGCCCCATGCAATATCCATAAAGAAAACCAAATATATTACAAAATAGTGGTCATGAACACACCATATCCCAATATACGAAACTAAAATCTGAGATATGTATATAATTACATGATTTATTCCCTATATAAGGGGAGGAGAAAAAGTGAATCTTTGAATAACTTACAGCATACCTCATATCAAAGAAGGGGGCCACACTATAAAATTACTGCATGGAATTGCGATGTTGAAATTGTGATATTCTGTGATAACTGACCCTAGAGATACTATACAACACACAAATAGAAAAAACTATGGGTTCAAGAGAAACAAAAAACCAACTCACAATATCACTACCATTCCTCTAAATACCTCAACATTCACTAAAAATACTAAATACATAACACTATATTGTAAACCACAAGCCACATTTCGTATTTCAACTTCCTTATCAGCTTAATAATTTTTATAGATCTAACATTACTTACTAGCTCCATTGTGTGTCACATTTATTTAATTATTCATACCATTTTGTTAGACATTAATTATCAACCAAATTTTTAATAAATATCATGTGTTTCGTTATTTCATTATTTGTTGTTATCTTATTAGCCCAAATAGCCTATGTCATTTCAATTTCAACATTACCATTTAATTCAATAACTATCTTTGAAAATTGGACATAAAAAATACAGAAACAAATATAACACCATAGAGTCAAAACGACATAATCATTAACATTTCTTTCCATAAATCCCAACATTTAATATAGCACACATCACCATTACATTCCACCAAACTTCCACTTATTAGGCACATCTTCCAAATCTCACTACATCACAAATTTTTCTATATCCATACATCATCACATTCCCATCACAGCCATCCCAAAATAGGACCACACAAAAAACATTATTCCGGAATACTAAAAAAATTAGAACTTTTATGACCTCATTACACATTACATTTTTTAAATTAAATGGGTACTATTTATTCAATTTTAATTCTTTATTTTTTGGGGATTTTCACGCAATCCCTTGATCTCGTGGAGAAATAATTTCATGAACATGATATAAGTTATTATACTATTAAATTTACAATTATTTCAATAAACACACTAAAAAAGGATCTATAGAGCATGTAAAATAAGAACATTTAGGGTTCTCAATAGCTATAATTTTCAGTGGGGAATTGATCACATATAATCACAATATCATGATTAATATGAAACGTTCTGTAGATATTAGAATCATTACCCTTCCATGTCATTTTCAATTAACCATTCCCATATAATTATTAAAATGATGAAAATAATCCTCCCCTAGATTAGAAAGAGTGAACTAGAGCATGAATGATATGATTGGAGAGAATCAAGGGATCTCGTACCTCAGAGAGAGTGTCCAAAATAACTATGAAAGGTTTATGAAATAGGATAAATACTATAAAAACCAAAATGAGTTATTGAACCTTTACCATCCTATAATATAGTATAAACAACCTTCCCTTAACCAAACACTACATAAAACCATGATTCCCTAAACAAAACGCCACCTACATAAAAAAATTCAGAAATCATGAGACAAAATCCTAAACGAAAAGAGGTAAACTCACTTAAACCACCATGGATTAACTCTTTATTTTGAGGTCGAAAAAATATAAATATAAACATAATGAGCCCTATGAAAAACACTAATGATTCCAAGTAAATAATAGAAACACATGTGAATTGAAAATATGTAATAATAATTAATAATTGAAATTTGTTCTGTCATAAACCAACCCAAGTCGATCCTGACTGGTCACCCAAGACAGATTGCGAAAAGACTCAATAGGCATTATGGATTCTCTCATGCAAGGAATTAATTTTGGGTCATCAATAAAAAAACAAAGGGAATTATTTCCCTCAATAAAATTAACTAAATAGCATAAAAATAACATATTATCCAAAATCAAATACAATAAAAAAAATAGAACATCAATTATAAAAAACCCCAAAATAAATGAAACTAAAAATAAAATCCTAAACTGAAACCAATGACCAAAATGCCTCAATGTGACCTATAGTGTCACCCTATAATATAAAAACCATCAATCACCCATGGTGATAAAAAAAAGATGGAACCTAAACTAAAATATAAATATGAAAGAACTACATGTGGGTGTATTAAAACTCAGTATATGTTCTCGAAAAATCAATTCCCAATGAATTACCATTAAATAAAGTGACCTTGATTTCTTTTTTGAAATACATTATACAAAATTAGGGTTTTCAAAAATCTCACTATTTAAAAAGATTAATATACATTTCCCTTTTTCTATTAAAATATAAATTATTTACTAAAAACATACGATAATATTTTAAAGACGAACAATGGTGTTCTCATTTAAAAATAGGGAATGTGAGTAGAAAACATTTTTTCAACAGTTTTCATAAATCATTGAAAACCATCACATCACTTTTTAAAAAATTATACTTTGAAATAGATTAGTGGAAATAGTCACAAAATAATGGTTATAGAAAAATATAATTCACAAGTAGTCAAACAACGTTTCATCTCAATCATTCATCGTAGATAAGTATGTGTCGAAGGAAATTGGAGAACCTAGGTTCTATGTGCAATAATCTAGAACATACTTAAATTTGACTAATAATGAAGGAATTCATCACCTTATGACATCAAATCTCCCACACAATCAATAACACCCTACCTTGTTTAACTGGGTGAACTATCCTAAATAGAATATTGTTCCACGCTATGTGAAACTGGTGAGAGAAATCATAAGCATTTTCTGCAACACTTCACCAAAAATTCGCATGTTATTATTGGTTCCCATGTCTAGAATAAGTGGGGATGATCTAAAAATACAAAAAAATAATGAAACAACATGCACATACATCATACATAATAAACTCGCACATCAATTCACCTCTGATTCACTATAACGAATAATATCTTGTCATTAAACCATTTACTCAAAACGGAGTTTCATATTGTAGCCATCCAACAATATTCAACATAACTTAATCAATAGAATTATCAAATGAATATTTGTAATAAAATAATTTTTAAAAATGTTCCTAATTGGAATCAAATACCCTTCGAGAAATCACATATTACCAAAAGAAAACCAACCAATTTATTTCACTTGTCAAACCATTTTCCAAATCCAAACACACACCTCTTTTAAATCCAAACTAACTTGGAAATTATCTTCAGAAAACACAAATCAGAATATTTTAATTGAAATAAATACATTAACCAAGGAAAATAATGTTTCAAAATCCATATTCTACTTACAAACAAAAACCATGAAATTTATCAAACACTTGGTGAGAATAGATTAATAAAAAATACCATATACATAAAAAATCAATAAAAACCCCCATTTTATTTCAAAAAAACACTCTATAAATGATACATAACTATTCAATATCCAATTATGGTGAGAAAAGAAAGAATCCAATGTTTCTTAAATTTAATGGACAAGTATAAAGTTAACCCCAACTAAAACCACACACACTTCAATAATACATACTCATAACAACTCTGCGAGGTTGTAAGAGGATTGAAAAAATAATAGAAACCATAAAAAAACAAAACCCTTAATTAAAACCCAAATAAAATAGGTCATAAAATATATGAGACCATGGTTGGAGAGGAAAAATAAATTAAATGGATGAAATGGGAAGAGGGTGAATAAAGGAAGATAATGCCTTAAATATTTATCGTGAAAACATGAAAAAATTACCATAAAATCTCCATGGAAGGAGGTATGATGCATAAGGAAGAAGGGAGGAGCCTACTAGGGTTATAAGAACTAAGTGGGGAGTGAATGGGGTGATTTCATGTTAAATCTAAAAGATGGTAGAAGAGGTATTCCACACTTCTAATGACCTTGATGGGTCTCAAGATTTTCTCACGTGGTTTTCCAAACTATGCAGTAACCATGCATACCTCACTATCCAAGATGAACATGAAACATGGTTATCCCAAATAGTTTTCAAAATACCATGACAACCATTCGTTCTCCTCTATACCAGGGGAAACTATCCACATGCTTTCCTTGGGGGGAAGGAAAAGTTTCTTCTAATAGTTCACCAACCATGCGCCACCTTTTGTCAAGCCTGAAATTCCCACTTCTTTCAAAAATTCCTTGAGAAATTAAAGAATTAACATGTCTCCAAAAATAAACAAAGGAACACCTAAAAATGAAAACACAAATGTGACAATTCTCCCCATTGTTATGCCATCATCCCTAAGAATTCCACAAATTCTCTATTTGATCAATTAAATATACAAGGTTTGCATGGTAAAATGATTCAACTACATAAATCAAAAAACATCACATCCACTGCCAAATAGAACTTATTCCAGTTACCTATAAATATCCAATGATCTATAACCACTTCTAATAAAACGATATAAAACTAGAGTTAAAAATTTTACAACCACATTTTAGACATGATCATTGGGAAAACACCAAAACCCCAATGATCACTCGGAAGGGAATTCTCAAAACCAACAACCTCAAATGAAACTATCCATTTTTAATAAAAAACTATAGACTCAACCAGATTTCCATCACATGATGCTGAAATGGACTCAACACAATTAGAAACAAACTTGCATTTACAAAAATGGGAAAAACAACATGGACCAACCCGATAACTCCCCACACTAACCAACTGAATAAATACCACCATAAGATAACCCCCACCTCAAGGTAGTGAGGGGGATGAACAAAACTCCAAAAAAACAAATCCATTATTCATCATCTACATAAGACTCAACCCTCTCGAGATGAAAAAAAAACCAAGACAAAACTGATTTAAAGGGAAAACCACACAAGGATAACCAATCAATGATTCACACACAAGAAGGAACAACCATCGGAATTGCATAAGGATAAGAGAACCAAGGATTTTTCAACAATGATAAATGTACAATGAAGAGTAAATGTATAATAAGAACATTTAAACTCCCGACACACTATAAATGGATACAAGAGCAGAGTCAAGGTTCCCCACACCCTAGTGATACTTGAATGAATGAAGATATTCACACTAGGATGTATGTTGAGAGAACTGATGTCTTGATGCAATTTTTTCATGTAGTAAGGAGATGATTATTCACAATTGGAACTGCTTTTGGTGTCATGAGTGACCACACAACACCCCAAGTAGAATAAGAAGAACATGAAACATTGTGGGACTCACGTTTATCCAACAAGGAACATTCACTATGACATGGATGTAGAAGATAAACACACATTATCATATATATACCTAATGGGGAATCAAATGAAAATGTTACACACAAATCACACCTCCACATTTAAGGAAAACAATTTAATAATTTCATAAAGAAACACATTCATTAAAATAAGAGTTCATGAAAGATGCCTAATATACATCATTGGTATAATTAAATAAAAACACCAAAAAAAGAAACACTACAACTAATTGAACACTCAAATGGAATGGGTCTTCAAACTGAACTCAACCCATCAAATTAATCCTACAAATGGGATACTGTGTCTACTGGAGGGTTGGATGTGGCTCCATGTCACATCATGTAAATTCCCAGAAAAAACTATTGCATATGACAAAGGAATCCACGTTTATGTAAGGAATTTAGAGTATTCAGAAATGAAATCTTCTTATTATCTGGATAGGTACATTGATTACATACCATGATTATATTCTTAGAATAAGGTGATGAATAATTTAATGGAATTTTAATTTTGCAACCATCACCAACAACATTAGGAAGATTCACCATATCATTATTGGAATTACCATTAATTCTTATATAGACTAGAAGAAGGTTGAATACCTCATACAATCCTACTATCATAGCTTCAATCCAAATAACATGCCTCACCACTTCAGAAAATGAGGCTATACCAAACTCCGACACCTTCAACTACAAATTCGAATGAAGACTATTCTCAAAATATCAAGCCTTCAGTATACTATTTTCAGTCCAAAATTATAGTAAAGAGATAGATCCAAAAAATACCCCATGGAATACAAGAATGATCCATCACCTTGTTGTAGATAACACTTCTCCATTCCCTTAACTTATTCAATATTTTAGATAAAAACTACAGAATGAATGATGCCTTTATAAACTCTCAAGTAAGATCTTCTGATGGATTTGTTATATAGACTTACATAAACCACTTCTAGATTTGACCTTTGAGAAAAAATATTGAAAAATTCACCATTAGAGACTCATGAAACACTTGGAAACTGATGATCCTTGTTATTCTCTTCATCCACCCTTCTTCTTTGATATGATTCAATTAAATATTATGGATAGCAGGGTTAAAATTCCTAAATGAAGAAAAAATTCCAGGGGTTGATCAACTATAGGGTCTAATAATAGTGAACGACCTTTATAATCACTGTAAAATATCCATCAATATTTTTTGGGGGAATACACTAATACAAATGTAAACAAATAACACAATCAAAAAAAGTTAATTAACAAC
This sequence comes from Viscum album, assembly GCA_963277665.1. Classification (NCBI taxonomy): domain Eukaryota; kingdom Viridiplantae; phylum Streptophyta; class Magnoliopsida; order Santalales; family Viscaceae; genus Viscum; species Viscum album. Next base: position 1,274,490,134 of record OY728141.1, on the reverse strand, counting down.
AATTATAAAACTAAAAGAATAGTATGAAAACATTACCAAATCATAAGAAAATAAACCATACAACCATTGGAAATTAAAACATCACATCATTACCTATAAATAACACTTTTGAAAAGAAATGAACATTCTAAATTTCACCCTCTTCAGTGGTATTACATAGAGTCACACAAACATGTATTACCATGAAAATCCAAGAACCCATCCACTCATGTCATCAGCCATCCACCCTTATACACACATCCTCTCCTGTGAGTGCTCACAAGAATACCAAAGGCAAATCAAAACATTATTTTCAAATTATAAACATAACATATAATATATGTTTCTATAGTCTCAATTTAATTCCCACTTTATCATTAAGAACCCTTTTCCAAAAGAACACTAAATGTTAAATAAAAAAACAATTTTTATACACTACTCTTCAATCAATTTTATTCTATGCACATATAAATCCTCATGAATTATATCCAAAAATCCATTTCATCCCATTTAAAATATTTCCATCAATTCAATAAATCTCATTCAATCAAAAATCCTTCAATGAAATCTCATTTTATCAAATGTTTATTTAAATTTATAATAGATTTCCAAACCCCCACTATAAAATTAATATCAATTTCTCAAAAAAATTGATAAACCCCAGGTTTTTATTATAAAAATCCAATCTCATTAAACCCATCCACATTTCAACAAATTATAATTTTTAAAAATGAGTTTTACTAAATATTAAATCAATGTAAATCTAAAAATAAAATTTCCATATTCTAAAAATCTAAACCATTAATATTTAAAATCATGATTCCACAATTATAAATTAAGTTATTTCAGAAAAATTCCAAATTCATGAGATAACAAAAAAATTTCACAAGGGAAAACTAGTTTTGATAGGTGACTTAGCATTATAGTTGGTGGCCATATGCCAATCACACAACCATCACATAGATTATTTTAGAACCATATCCCTAGATCAACTTGGATTTCTGAACCCTACGATATTATCATGACCAATAGATAAACTCCAATTTCATATCTCAAATATCAAATAATTGACAATAACCCTATTAAACAAAGGAAACCTGACATCTCATAGAGTCCCATGGTCTGAAATCAAAAGTGGTGAGTATAAAATAAATCATACCTATACTCCATGTTTCTATAGTCCTACTACATCTACCTAGACATACCAAATAACAAAGGGTGCTATGAATTCTAGTTACTCTATTGAAACAGCCTCTTTTGACATAATTGTTTCCAGAAACAACCAATGTCAACCCCAAACAGGGCAACCTAGTCAGCCAGAGACAAGGCCCGAGGGGTATTACCAATCTTATTAGGCTGGGAAATAGTGTCAAGGAATCCATTAAAAAAAGGGAATGATTCATCCTACTAAAATAAATCCTACAGTAGAAAATATACAAAGATGACCAAAATAAATACAGATACCAAATTTAAATCATTTTAAAAAAAACTGAAAATACAATAAACTAAATAATAAAACTCAAACTGAACATGATGATTAAGTAACAACCATGTAACCCCATGGTTGACTATTTAATATCGAAACCAGCCATCACACATGGATATCTAAAACAAGACAAAACCTTCACTAAAATCTAATAAAATTATGAACTAGAGGTGAGAGTATTAAATCTTAGTAGGCATTCTAGAAAAATATATTCTCAATGAATTTCTTTTAAATAACCATAAATTTATGTTTTTAAATAAAATATAAAAAAATAGTTTTCACACATTTCCACTTTAAAATAGAACACATTCCATTTCCATTTTTTCAAGCAATTCCAAATTCTTTACCAAGGCAATGAAATTTGCATTCTAAAAGAGAATGAAGTAGTTTTCATATAAAAAGAGGGAAAATGTGAATAGAACATTTTCAAAACACTTCTCAGAAGAAATTGAAAACAATAAAACACTTTTTACAAATTCACACCATGAAATAGGGATGTTTATATTGTCACATAATAAGTGAAATGAAAAATTAGAACACGCAAGTAGCCAACCAACAATGAATCTCAATCTTCCACAATAGAAAACTATGTACTAAAGGACATGGTATTCCTTAGAAGACTAGGTGAATAATTTATTACATACTCTCATATGATTCCTCCCCAAGTCAAGCCTCACCTTATGACATCAAATTTTCCACATGCTTCATCATACCGAAGTTGGTCCAACCAGGTGGAAATATCCTAATGTGATGAAAGTTCCATGGTATAGGAAACTAGCTAGAGAAAATTTATAATCTTGTACAGCATGCATTCACCAAAAATATGTTAGAAATTCAATGTTTTCATGTTAATAATAATGTTTGCCTGATTTAACAATTCCAAAGAAAATGGAAAATCACATGAACATACATCAAACAGAAGAAAATCACAAATCCTATCACCCTAGAGTCACTACAAGGAACAATATCCTGAATTTCCACCATTTAATCACAAGGGTGTCTCTTAGTGTTGACCTCCCACGAAATTCCACATAACTAAGGAAAAATAATTATTTAAGGAGTGTTTTCAAGACAACCCACTTAAAAAAATGATACATGCCTCAAACACCTTTTGAAAAATAACCCATTTTCAAAAGGAAACTATCACATCTCTATGAGTGTCAAACCATTTTCAAACGACAAACACTCACCAAATTTAAATCAAAAACCACTTTGGAAGACCCATTAATGAAACCCATATCATAAATATAAATTACAATAATACTCATATAAATCCAATCCATGATTAATAATCTACATTCCAGATAAAAATGAAAACCAATCATTTTATCAAACACTTGGTGTGCATATCTTAACAAAAAAATAACATATACTTCAAAAAAACTGCCTCAATTAACATAAAACAATTATTCTAAAAATAATAAATCACTATTTAAAATCTATGTAAGGTATTTAAATAAGGAAACTAATGATTTATAAATTTTATGTGCAATAATAAAGGGAAACCCACCTCAAACCACAAGCACTTTGACAACAACAAACTAAATGAACTCGATGAGGGTTCCAAGATGAAATAAAAACCAAGAGGAACCATAAACAAACAAAATTAATAATTATAACCCAATGAAATAAGATTAATATATCCAAGATTCCTATGTAGAAGTGGAACAAACCTGAAAATTGGGGAAAGAGGAGGGGGGAGATGGAATAATGTGAATAACATGAAAATTTATCCCCAACACGGGAATAAATAAAATTATATATACACTTAATAAGGTGGGATCCATTAAAAATAAGGGAGAAGGATCCTAATGTGGTATGAACTAAATGGGGATGGAATAGATTGATTTGGGATTAAATCTTGAAGAGGGTAAAAGAGGAATTTAACACATTTAATGACATGGATAGGTCGCATGGTTTTCCTGCATGGTTTTCCGACCTGTGTGGAAACTGTGTGTCCATCAATATTCCAGAGGAACACTCCAAACAGTTATCTCAGACATGTTTCTAGACTGTGAGGAGGTTGTGTGGTCTTTTATAACGAGAAGAAAACTAGCTACATGCTTTCATGGTTGAGGGAACACTGTATCCTCTAACCATGCATCAATAATGTGTCGCCTATTTTCAAGACTAATAACCAAATTTTTTTCAAAAACTCACAGATAATCCAATAAATATAAACTATACAAAAATTCACCTCAAAAATAAAATCACAGATGTGACGTGGTCAAAAAACTAAAGACTACTGTGTTTCCCCTAGCACCACACCAAAAACCTACTAAAAATTATTGGATTATGGTACAGAGAGTAAGACCATGTCAAATCCCTACCAATAAAACAATTTTCAAAGATATATGGATATTGAAATTTTTTAGATCATAAAAAATATGTGGGGACCAAGGTTCATCCATGACTACAACACTATAGAACATCACAACTGAGAATGGGGCTATATTGGATCCCCGATCCACGACATAGAAAATTCTAAAATTTATAGAACAACCTAAATTTTTCCATTGGGAAACTATTTCATACCCATAATCTCCACACAATATACATCACCTATTGAAAATATTTTACACCAAAACCAAGGATCCATAGAAAAATTAACCAAAATAACTATAGTAACTACAAAACAAATCTCTAACTTCTCTTTATGTCATAGCTAGCCCTCATGGTCTACAGAGGCCATCCCTACAGTGTAGCACCAAGATACATGATACTGAACCCCCATAAAATATACATTCAATATAAAACCTCACTATTCCCCATAAATCCCTTGGAACGTCCTCTATAAACATATACCACTGGAATTTTTTAATTTTAATTGGATGGACTATTTGGGGTGTTTCATCTATTACCTCTAAGGGATCAGTTTTATGCATGAAAACTATGAGATTTCTTAGGATTATCTAATAAGGTTCAAAAATATTTGTTTAACTCTATATGAACATAGATAACCTCTGTGGTGTTATAATGTTTTCAAAATATTGGTTGAAAATATTTTCCTACATGCCCAGATACACTCAATCACTATTGAAATTAGTATAATCAATCATGGTGTCGGGTAATAAACCTAGTATTAATGATTCTATGTTATTTAAAATTTATCAATTGTTAATTTATTTTATTAAAATGATAATTCTACATGTAAACACAAATAAGTTAATTTTTATGTGTGGGACTATGTTGGTGTTTCCTTAATGAGTTATAATCACACAATTCATGGGTATCCATGGCACTTATGTACCCATTAACCTTTATTTTTCCTAGTTTCTGGTTCGCTTTGGGTCTTATAATATGATTGAAACATTTTATAAAATAATATCTCAGCATTTTTTATTAATATAGAATATATAAATATTCAAATCCATGATATAACTACAAATATTTCATAAATTAGAGACTAGATACATACACATATTATTTAGTTAATGTCATGAACATATCTGAAAAAGTACTTATTATGTTCTTTCCTTCTCAACATACCATAATTAAACCAATTATTCATAAAACAGGAAATGTAATAATAATAAATGGTGAGATAATATTTTCAGTTACTGTAAAAATGGACGATATCAATCAATTATTATAAAAAGCATTAAATATTTGAAAATGGTATTAATTCATGATGATAACATACAAAATTTCAACCAAATAAATAATGTATTAAAATCCTGATTAATGGTATAAACCACTATCTTTTCAAAATAAATAAATCTTAATAGGGAGAAATCTTCATAAATCAAAGATGAACCATAACATAATTTCATAAAAGTGTGTCACCTTCAGATTTATTGAAACTATTTAATATATCAACATTAACTACCAAAACCATCAAGTCATGGTGGATAATTAAAAAAACTATTTTCCCATATTATAAAGAATAGATGTCATAACATATTTCTCATAATGTATCGGGAATTACTAAATGTTAATAGATAATGCATAGGCATTCCAAAGTGCTTCTTATAGTGGATAGATCATAATAAATCCTAATAATAATTATCACATTATATATAAAACATTTCAAAATTCATTGGAGGTATGTATATAATTAATGGATCACACCTAATATGATGAAAAAATACATATGTGTTATAAAAGAATATGAAAAATAATCCCCTCATCATATCATAACTCATGGAATGGAAAATGGATTGGTAAACAATTCATTATTTCAACAATGAAAATCATATAGAAATGAAATGAGTTTCAAAAAAAATATTATCAGAATAATCATAAAATTTCCCTTGATATAGTAAGGATGATATCATAGAGTTGTATCCATAGTAAAACTTAAGTAATATAACATAGTTTCATCATTAATAGAATTATATTTAAAGGGTTCATTGGTATACGTATTGGGGGAAATACCCTCACTATTTTGAATCAATTTTTTGAAAATAGAAATATTTTAAAAATTTCTAGGAAATTTGTTTCATGGAAAACAACCGTAGAAACAAGTCTTGGATTCCTCAAAAATTTCAGTGGTCTTTATGGAGTAATGTTCTTATTAGGTTCATATACATTAAAATAAAGATTCCATTCACATTTTTTGTAAGTATAAAAAATAACCATATTAAGAAAATGACATAACAAATATTTTTAAAATTATTATACAAATTAAAACATGGTTAAAAATTAACTATAAAAAATATTATAAACAAAATTTACATAAAACATGGACATCGAAGAAAAGTATTCATGTCCATATAGTGAAATATATTTTGTTTTCTATAAAATAATTCATTCGGTCTCATCAGTGAATAATGTTTTTAAAATGAAATGATAAATTTTTTTTCTTATAAATAAAAATAAATTATGAAAATCTATAGGTATTAATTAGATAATAATCATAAATTTTCCTTAATGTAAATTTAATCATAATTACCCCATATAAAATGGGACTAAGACGTAAATCTCATTCCTCTTATATCTTATTTCATATTATTATTTTGAGAATAATGTATAATAAATATGGATTTATTATACATGTACTTAAATACTATACAAAAATATTTACAAAAATATTTGATTTTTTTATTGCACCTTTTCAAACATTTATTGAAATGTTTTTCTAAAATCATTGTCCCTAATTATAACTACTTGGGTTTTCATTCATGTTATAGGTCGTCATCATTAATCCTTATACGCTGATTTTGGTTCCATCATCTCTAAAATATTAATCATATAATAAAAATAATATTTAACAAATATTTTTTATTTTATAATTATTCATATAATTTGGTGATGAAAAATGACTTTCACCATTCATGGAGACTACAGGATGTACGTACGCCTAAAAGATATTTTGAAATTATAAAGGATTGAATTGAATAAATGTAAATAATAATTAACTATAATATAATTGTTATTATATAATATATATTAATTAATTATATTATTAGAACTATCCATGTATAAGTGACGTTATAAATCAATCACATAACTTCACGGATCTCGTATTTCATACGTATACATAAATGATATATTCATTTTCCAATGGATATAAAGAAGTTGGTTAATGGTTGTTCCATCATAATAATAGAAATTATTTATATTTAATATTATTTCATTGTTGTTTTATAATGTACATCACATATATATAAGATATAATATGAAAATATTTAAAATTTTAGGTTAACTATTATAAATATTCATTAAGAAAGATTCTTTGTCTTATATAATAAGCCTTAAAAGTATAGTATTTTGGAAATACCAAAGAATATAGGACATGTTTAAGGATTTTGTTATAAAATTAGAGAGGTTTATTACAATATATAGGTACGAATCAATTTTAATCATAATAGAGTGGATGTTCACATTTACTTACGAGGGTTGGGAAAATATTGGAAGTAACAAATTTATAAGGTTAATAAAAATATTTATTAATTAAAAATTATCTAAATATGACATAATTAGAAAATAAGATGATTATGAGTAAAGAAATCTCCCAATATAATATTTTAACTTTTTGGTATAAATTTTTAAATTTATCCTATAGTTTTATCCACCTCTTAACTATTTTAAAATTTACAGCAATATCGATGTTTTCCACACTTTATGGGTTAATAATGTTAACAAAAAATGAAATGATACTTAAAATGATTAATTGTTTATATTTTCCACAATATCGCATTCCCTAAGTTGAGGATATGATTTTAATTATTTTTTACTCATTTAATAAAATATTATTTGTTATAAAATATCATTACTATCATTTTTGGAAATTCATGAAATATAATAATATAATATTATTATAACTTTTGTAAAATTGTTGAAAACTAACATGGATTTGAATATAAAGAAGCTAATATCTTAATATAATCATGAAATTATATTTTTAGAGGTTTATATATAATTTTAATCCAAATAATTATATTGAACTCTTGGTTAGGAAATTTTAACCATGACCGTGGAAATCATGTTCCTAATATTATTAGGTTGTTATTTTACTTGTAATATAAAAATTGACTCATAAATGGCCATTAGATGAAATTTTATTCCATTTAGTATCCTTATTTAACTATTTATATATTATTAGGATTTTTCTATAATTTAATAAAATATTATTTATCATAAAATACTATTAATTTCCTTTTAAGAACTTTTAAAATCATTTGATGATGATAACAATATAAAAAAAACAAAAAATTAAAGTAATCTTTGAAAATAGATCAGATATATTTTATTATTCATAAACATTGTTGGAACAAATTATCTTTCCCAATAATATTAATTTTATTTATAGTAAAATAATTTACTTTTTTTACGGATTTCTCAAGAATTGTGTCATTATTTTATTGTCATTTGTTTCAATTTTGTCTGAAATAAAAATAATATTATAAATAAAATGATAAAAAAATTATTCATGTTTAAACTAAAAAAATCAAAACCCAAAATGAGTTGTTTTATAATAGTTATAAAAATTAATATATATATATATATATATATATATGTATATATATTAAAATCATCAATGTTACATTATTACATTAGTCGTTTACATTTATATTATAATGGTCAAAATCGAAGATAAATTGAAAAAGGGTCACATTTTAAAATTTTAGATGATTATAGAAGTTATATAATAATTAAATGATATAATAGAAATAGATTTATTTAATTTTATGCCTTATAACAATAATTTTAACCATAATTAACAAATTTTACCATTACCCTAGTAACGAATATTTTCTATGATTACTATTCATATTGTCCAAAAATAATAGGGACCTATTTACCAAATTTAAAAATACTGAGTAATAATATGCAATCCATTTTTCTTGATTCATTTTCAATATGTAGAATACATAAATTTAATATAAGAAACAAAACAAAAACACAACAAATTTTCAGAAAAATATCATTTAATTATTAAAATTATTTAATTCCAAATTCATTCAAAGAATTGTTTCCAATGTAATTTATGTCATAATAATAATATAATAGATATAATTATACTTTTAAACTAATTAATATGAAACTTTTTTATTTTTAAATTCTGGAAAAAAATTACGTTTTCATCGAAAATCATTATTTTTCGCTGTTCAATATAAACATTTTTTTAGATAAATCTTAAAAATTAAACCTAAAGTTTTTAATATTATTATTATAAAAACAATATCATATTGTCAAATAATACTACTTAATGTTCATGAAATTAAATAAAATATTCTTTAAAAAATATAAATAAAATCTATTTTGGAAAAAAAATTATGATAAAAAATTTGACCTTATTAAAATTTGATTATTATTTCAAAAATAGTAATTAATACATTTTTATAGATTATATCCATTATATGTATTTTATAATATAGTCAATAGTAATTATAGCCTCTATTTTAACTACTATATTTTAATTTCTATGATAGTATTTCATTATTCGTATAGGCATGGTGTTTCATTTGGTATAAGCTATCGAATGTCGTGTTTTTTAAAATCTCAGGGTGTTATATTCTCTCTCCACCTTAATAATGAATTCCCTAACAATTTGAACATCTTATCTGTAATCATTTTTTTGATATTTTAAAATTATTTTGATGGGAACACATATCATAATTGGGGTTAATAAAGTATTCTCTTGAAATGATGGAATTTGAAATATGATGGTAATCTAAAATACAACATAACTATATTTTAAAATATGACAACATTCTTGAAAAATCAAAAAAAAAATTCATGGTGTAAAATTAATTTATAAATAATTATGTAAAGTTACATTGAACATTTATCATAAGAAAGTGCATGGTCATGAGAATGTAAATGACCCCAAAACCATATAATAATGTTGTATGAAAATGTAAATTGATTCATCATAAATTATTGTAATAGGATAATTGTTTCGTTTAAATATACATTACCTAGTGTCTAGGAATACCATTACCTTCTATACTAAGAACAAAAATAAATATACATACATGAAATGTATAATTTCAACATTTTCTTCTAGTAATGAGTATTCGTGATGAATGTTTCATGCATAATGCAGTAAAATCAACATCATAATCCAAAAAATGATTTCAATTTATTACTCAATACATTATTTTTTAGAGAAAAAATAATGGTTAACACAATTTATGATAATAACCCAAAAGTATAAAACATCCTATTTAACTCCAAAATTCCAAAAATAATACAAAAGGAACCACTTAAACCATTTCATAAATAACAAAAATTCTATAATATCATCAATAACCCCAAACAAAATAATATGTTTACCTAAATGGTTATCTCATTCCATTCAGTATATATCAAATATTAATTAATTTCATTCTTCCCAAATAATCATTCATTTTAGAGGCATATTAGACCTATAGGATACATATACCTCGTCTTAATAAAAAATAGTTCAAAATATCTTTAATAAACTTCATAAATAACTATATAATCATATAATATAGTTAACAACTGCAAAATATAATGATTAAAATTTAGAAACAATCTTTTTTGTTATTCCAATTATTAACCAATAATATAATAAAATTATCACATGGCCAAAGAATAATTTTTCAAACATCATTTTCATCTATATAATATTATCCAATAATAAATAATTAAATTAAAATCAAATCATGTACTAACCTAATGTGTGATTTAATTTTCAATATAGTGTTCTTATAAAACCATAGTAAAAATTAAAATTATCTGAAAATACTATCAGTTAGAAAATAAAAAGTTATATTTACGACATTGAATATACGATCATCCAAAAAAAATTAAACACTTCATGGTTTCTATAATCGTTATGATATCCTGACATGTAATTATATATGTGTCAAAAGATTTACAAAATCCTTATTCATCAAACAAAATAACAATCATTATTATATATTCCATAAAACAAAAAATGAAATAAGAATCATCAAAGATGACACAAATATCTTTTCCATCAATTTATTAATAAATTTCAAGGTCACCAATACTATCAAAATTACATCACTAACATTAATCATATCGTTACACAAATTTAACATTATCATTGTTCCATTAAATCACTTTTATTATTTATCATTACTATTAAAAATATGATTTCATATAATATATTTTAATCTTATGTGGAACAATTAAAATAATTTTGAAGATTATAATAACTAAAATATCACTTTTTTTAACAATTATAAAACCTAAATATTTAATCCTTATATGTATACACTTCAATCATATAAATTCTATATTTGAATATCAAATGACCTTCTAGGTTCTAAGAGATAGGCATTTGGATTCGAGAATTGAATGATATAACTCCCATGTCCTCTACATGTAAGACATCAAATTCCTAAAAAGTCCAGTTTTCTATTCAATTTATTTTAACATATAAAACATCATCACCCTCTATTTATATATTATCCTAAGTGAATATCCCCACATTATTGAAATAATAAAAATTTAACTTTATTACCTTCAATATCATGGAATATTGATCTTCACTAAAAAACCAATTCCGTCACTCATGGGGTGTTTTTAATCTCACCTATGTTTAATTTATTATTCATATATCATAACATATGATTATGAATAATCAGAATTTTAAACCTTCTATTTTTTTATCATTTATTTTTTTAATTTGGACAATCATTTAATTGTTCATCTCGTTAATTTTCAACATATTTGTCCCTTGTTCCATCCATTGTCTATAAAAAAGTATAGTATGAGAAATAATATTCATATTTATAAAAAAATAACAATAAAAAAATTTATTGTATTTCTTTTTCGAGATGCATTTTTTAATCAATGACAAATTATAATTAACCATGGTCTTTCTGTGTTATCATCTATTCAAATCCTTTATAATGGTTCATAATGAAAATTTTAGTTAATCCAGGAAAATACCTTAAGAGTGTTAAACCAAGGTAGAAATGAATTATAATTCCTTCTAAAAAAATAAATATGAAGATACACATTGAGATAATATTTTGATGATTGTTATAGCTAAATAAATTTTTCTCAAAAAAAATACATATGTTGTTTCTAGAAGGGGATTAATTTCCTCGAATACCAAATAACATCCACATTACAAAAAAAAATAATGTCTTATCCTATAGTGATTCTTATTCCTATGGTTTTTACCATGTTTCAATAATATTAATATGTAAACAATACCTAACCGCAACTCTAAGACAAAAAAATGTGAGGAATACTTTTTTAAAATAAATAAACCATAATTTCATATAAATATTTGACACATATGAATATTATACAAGTTTAGTTTATTTAGATTATATACACAAGGACATGTTTTTTGATATATTCTCCTACATGTATCATAATGTTATGATAACAATTTAACCTTCCTTACATACCCAACATAAATAATGTCTTCATACACTATAGAATTTAACAAAAATAAAGTGTGAGATTAGATACTCAGAATGGGTAAACATGAGAGATATCAATTTAAGTTCATAAAAAATTATAATAAATTCTTAAGGTTATAATTTCATGATACAAACTTCAATTGTTTATAAACAAACTATAATAGTTTAAAATCAAAATTTTCGTCATAAAAAAATTCATTTCAAAAGAAAATATTTATTAGATCAATAAATCATCATAAATTAATCAGAACATTAAGTTAATGAAATTAAATTATATCACCATAATTGGTATAGAAACTATTTCCTATTTTAAGGTTAACTACAGAAACATTCAAATCAATGAGAAGTAGAAATCACCACTTGTTTACAATCTTATAATGGATCATGCATTATCATTTGTTTCCCATATATGATAATACACAACCAAAATTTTCACATAGTGGCTGGGTAATACCTACCTGTTTCCCATAACAGATCGATTATATCAAATCACATATGATATTTATCTCATGAGATATAAACAATTTCTCAATGAATTGGGTGGGGGTCTATTTAATTCTAGTCCCACCCATTATATAATTAAAACCACACATCTATTTCCACAAGTTCAAAAATAATCATTATATCATCATTTCAAAACTCATGTAAAGGAAATAGTATTAAAAACTATTTCATCATTTTATCAAAGAATAATCATTAGAAATGAAATTGAATTTTTAAACTTCTCATCATCATAATAATAAATCATATATATATTGAATATGGGTGGTAACATATAATAATATCTTCATTGAAATATAATTATAATAAATTAATGTCATGGTAGAAGAATATTTCTTTAAAAATCACTTGTAACATTTAATGTGGAAAGTAAACTTTTCGTTTGTAAACAGTTTGTTTAAATACAAAATAATTCCAAAACAATATCGAATATTTTTTTTGAAATTAACCATGGAATAATTTTTTAGAATATTCACTATATTTAGTAGTCATTTTGGTGGGAAACATATTTCATGAGGTATAAGTTAAAATAATCATTACTTTAAAATTTTTAGTTAAAATAAAAAATACGTTTCTTGAGAAAATGAGGAAAACATCCCATTAATATATTTTCTTTATAAAAAATAATAATGAGTTAATTTTATTTTTAAAAATAATTAGATAATTATCTAAATATTTCGTAGAAAAATATTACATAAAACCTGAGAAATGAATAAAAATACATTTAACAGAATAATAATTTATAGTTGACTTTCATTAAAAATCATCATTTTGTCTCCTAAGTACATGAATTGTGAAAAATGAAAGGAAATTATTTATTTTTCAGATATTAATATTAGATAATAATTTTAAAATGGATTTGTACTATATTGATCATATATTTTCATAAATGGAAATTCACGAATAAACAATCCCAGATAAAAAGTGAATGAGACGTAAATCTCATTACTCATGTGTAATATTTATTTTTAAAAGTTATAATATCTTTAATAATAAATTAAAATTAATAATAAATTAATTATATAACTATAATAATATGTATCAATTACTATATGATATACTTACAACATATTATCAATTATTTCTTAGTAATTTTGTACTAAAATCACAATTCATAGTGATATCTTCTTCGTTATCCAAGAATGTATTGTTATGGTAGTCCCTAACCAATTATTATTCTCTTGGATCCATATACTCTAGAATTTTAATAATATAACTAGTATAATATTTAATCATTATATACAATTTTATAAATAATCCTATAAACTGGTTATGAAAATGACTTACATCACTTTATGAAGACTGCAATCTATACGAACACATGAGTGATGTTTTTATCATTTTATTGATAGATACAAATAATCTTAAATAATAATTAACTTATTAAAAAGAATTATTACATCATATATCTAAGGTATACTAATTACCTCGATTCAATTTACCATACATATAATGCATATGTGAAAAATAAATCACATTGATTTGTGGATATTATTATCCACATGTACACATGTGCAATGATATCACTTTTTAGAGATTATAGGAAGGTGGATAAAAATTTTATATCATTAAAGAATAAATATTTACACTTATAAATCATAAATATTCATTTTAAAATGGATACCATATATTTATATTATATATAAGAAGATATCAAATCGAAAAAACTCATCAAATAGTTTTACCACTTCATTGAGAACTAATATTCGGCTTACACCTTAACCCATAAAAGGGTTGTAATATGGAAAGAAAAAATTCTAGTATTTGGTGAACTCTAGGAATTACTTTTAGTATTAAACTAATATTTATTAATTTTTCAGATAAATTTACTCCAAAGTGATACAATAATATGATAATATTTTTAATTTTTCAATAAAAATTCAAATAATAAATTTTTAGAAATCATATGTTATGTTTCTACACTTATCTCTATACTTTAACCCTAATCAATCCATTTCAAAACCCCAACATTATTAATATTTATTATTATTTAATTGTTTAAAAGACATCATAAAAAGTAATGTGATTTAGAAATAGAAAATATGTGAAATTATAAACCGTATACAATTGATTTGTATATTGAAAGTATTTTTATGATTTTTAAATAATTTAATAAAATAATTTTTATTATAAAACATTATTAATGTCATTTTTCAGAATACATGAAATATTTTAATATAATATGTGTTTAACTAATGTAAAACGGTTCCTAATAATAGGGATTCATATTAAAGAATTATAAAGTCTTAATAAAATCATATATTCAATTTTTTAAAGGATTATATATGATTTTAAACATTATCATTTGGTTTAACCTCTTGGTTTAACAATTGTAATGTTAATTGTGTTAATGACATTTTATGATAAGGGTTTAAAAATTTTAAATAAAATCTAAAAATTTGTTCATTAATTGTAAATGATTCCAAATTTTGATAATTTATTATCCTAAATGACATCTTTAATGGAATTTAATATTTTAAAATAACTTATCAAAATACTGTTTGATATGAAATACTATTATGAATTTTAAAAACTATTCACATAATTTGACATTGAAAATATAAAAAAGAACAGATTTCAAACATAAACTATTAAAACATATATAATATGTTATATTTTTAAAAAAATCAGTTTTCACCTTAAGCTACCCAAAATATAATACATTTAGATTAATTAAAATCAATAATTTAATTTTTTTTTACTATATTCACAATGAGTGTGTTGGCACTGGATAGGCCTTAATGGTAATTATTTAACCCCTAAAAATTAAAAATAAATTAACATTATAACTTTATTCATTAACAAACATAATTATTGATAATCGAACATAGGTTTTTTTATCCACACTACCAAACATTAATGATATTACAGGCAAGAAAGTTACATTATATTCATTCTATATTACATAAATATTATATTGTTTAAAATAAATGTAAAATGAAGAAAGTAATATTTTCAAATTTTAGATAATAATCAAATTTATAGACTCACCCAAAACAAATAAATACATTTTTTAGTTAATTTAATTCCAAATCTAAAGACATATCACATTAGGTTTAACCCAAATTTACCATTTCTTCCTTTATAGGGTTAAAAAAAATTCATATGTTTTCTATTCATATTAGCCAAAAATAAATGGTAAATATTTATCAAAATAAGACCTTATAATTCAAAATATGTAATTTTTTATTAAATTTTACATTTATAGAAGTTTAGGAAATAATGTTAAGAATTAAACCAAAAAACTCAATTGTTTGTATAAAAATGCATTTTATGGATAAAAAAATTTTCATAAAAAATTCAATTAAAAATAACTGTATAAGTAATAATGTTATATAAAAAATTTTACTTTTAAACTATTTTTAAAAATTTATATTTTTATAATCATTGAACTGATCTACAATATTCAATAGAAATCATTTTTTTCCATGATTCACTAGAAAATCATCATTTCTAGAGAAATATAAAAACATCACCCAAAAATAAGATTAAAGGATGAATGTTTAAGTGATATAATTTTGATCACATAAGATATCATAATTTTCTCATAATTAATTATAATATTTGATCAGAGAAATCATGAAAAAAAATTATGAAATAAAAATTACGGAATAAAATTACTTTCTTAAAAATTGAGTCATATATTAATAATTAATTAATGCATCTTTATTTATAGTGAACTATATATATACATATCATAATTATTTTTATCTTATTCAAGACCTCTAATTTTATTACTATGTTATAACTATCAAAATAATGTTTTGTTGTTTTTTAAGCTCACAGATTAATTTTTTATACACTATCAAAAAAAATATTGTTTCAAAATCCAAGGGTATTACACATGATACTATATATTAATTTTAGATAATATATTATGGATAAATGACATATACATGGTGAAGATCAGGGATATCATTAGAGCCTTAGTGTTTTCTAATTCATTCATTTATTTGTTGATATGTTTTTTTATTGTGGGAGATTAGTGTTTTTGTGTGATGGTAGGACCACCAATATTTATGATTATACACTTCAAAATTTTTATTGGAAATAGAATTTTAGACGTATAGTTTCTATATACTAGTATTAATTAATTTGGATTCTAATTTTTAATTTCTATTATAATTTTTCACTTTGATATAGTTATATAGTCTCCCAATGGTAACACCATAGACCCACGCTACTAGTTATCTACCTATGGTGTACATGGAGTCATTTTTGATGTCTCATTGTAAACTAGTCTAGTTACTATTCAGAATAAATTATTATCAGGACAAAATATAAATTAAAATTCCTCATTAAATATAATAATATTAAATGAATCACAGGGTCCTTAAAAAAAATTCAGCTGAAAATATAACTTTTTGAACCAATGTATATATATATATATATATATATATATTTATACTAGAACCATCACATGAAAAAATTGATTTTAATTTGATAAATATAAAAAATGGATATGACCACATATAATGAACTTTTGTGAACTATCATGCATAATCCGAGAATGTATAATCTTCTTTCACAATTTTCAAAGTGTTTAACTCAAACTCGTCCTTCCATTTTCAAAACAAACACATCATTTTTTCATGATAAATAACAATTGGATAACATTTAATGAATGTGTAAATATAGAGGAAGGGAAATAAGATGGATCTATGAGAATATTATCATATGTTTGGGGTGTTATGACTCTAAAATTTTGAAATTTCACAAGTCAATTTGAATATAACTGAATTATATATCATTCTATTAATTTAAGTATTAGTAAAGATGAAAAATAGAAGTTAGTGGTCATTAATTGATGAGGACAATGTACATAGAAAAAAAATTGTAGATCATTTAGGTTAATTACTTAATAAATTTTGGAAGTAATTAAATAAAACTTATTTCAAAAATATGAGATTGACATGATTACCTACATTATCTATAAATATTTTGTCCAACAATATTACTCAAATGTTCCAAAATAAAGGAATTGAATAGTCATATTAAAAATTAAATAAACAAATATGGTAACAATACCATTCCCAAAAATTCTCAAAATTTTTCTATTTCATCATAAATTTAAATTCATATTATTAAATAAAACATTTTAATTAATTTAGTGTATTATAAAAAAACCTGACATATTACTTATTCCCACTAAATATCACTAAAATAAAATTTTTCATTAAAAATTTTATCTATTGTACTAAAATATATTATTCTGTTTATTATGATGCTTTTAGAATTAGGTCATTTTAGTGTAATAATTTATTTAATTTTTTCCCTCACAACACCTTAATGAAATTATTAAAATATTAAATAGTCTCTAGGTATATATCCACAACTCCCTTGATATCCAATTTATCTACACTCTTCATAGATTAATAATTATGTTAATTTATATTAGTGAGAAATAATCAAATAATTATGGT
The DNA here is from genome assembly GCA_963277665.1 of Viscum album. Taxonomy (NCBI): domain Eukaryota; kingdom Viridiplantae; phylum Streptophyta; class Magnoliopsida; order Santalales; family Viscaceae; genus Viscum; species Viscum album. The sequence goes on along the minus strand of OY728141.1, from coordinate 1,274,471,925 downwards.
TATAGTTTTAATTATGAGGTAACAGAAATTATTATAACACCTTCTCAATATATTTTATGATATTATGTAGTCCCACATTGTGTGGTCCCAATTTTTCTATTTTAATTTTATTAAAAATATGAGAAATAATATTAAAAAAAATAATAGAATGTGATCCCTCACTACTACAATACTTTCCTTTTATAGCACTACAAATGGCCTTTATCAGTGTTGGAAAAGCATTGACTATGTGAGAGCGGTTAAAATCTATGGTCTTTTATCCACACTGAAAAAGTCCTAATGAATGGTCATTTATTGGTGCTTTTACAAAAGCTGATAAAATAAACTTTTATAAATTATTTTATGAGCACTGGTAAAATATACATTTATCAATGCTTATAAATATTTCATTTATCAATTATTTTAAAAACACTTATAAAGGTTCATACTACAGTGTGTTGTATAAGCACACTGCAGCACCAGAAACATACCACATATCAATAACAACAATACTCAATACATGATTTAAATGAAATGAAATTTACAACAAAAACACAAGAGAAAAAAACTATATTATAGACATTTCAAACATTGGTTCATAGAATTATATATATATAAATTATTTTATACATTTAAAAACATCAATATTTTTTTATCCTGACCCAACTCATGATATTGTCTAAAAAAACCACTAATCAAGAAAAATAACACACCTATATAATAAACCTTTTATTATGTTAGTAATAACATAAAGAAATAAATTTAATTAAATTTCTAATTTTACAAAAATTGATGTCAATTTTAAATAAAAAGATACACTTTCAGTCATATTAATCACACTATGCATTAGACTGATGAGTGGATGATTCCTACACATCAAAAATGATTTATAAATACTTTTCCTAAAGTATTAAACAATTTGAGTTAGTTTCTCGTTTTTGAGTAGTACATTGTTCTTTCTTACTAAAATTGATGTCAATTTTGAATAAAAACACACACTCAGAGTCATATCAGTCACATTGTCTATCATATTGAGGTGTGCCTTGTTCAGGAATGTATCAAATCACTTATTGATTATATTCATAATGTATCAAAACAATATGAATGTTTTTTCAGTTTTTAGTAGGTCAATTTTTTTTTACTAAAATTAATTTCAATATTAAATTAAGACGCACTTAGGGTCATACATGTCACACTGTGCATCAGATTGTGGTGCGGATGATACATACATATTCCAAATCACTTAGGGATTTTTTTCCTAAAGTAAAAAATATGAATTTCTTTGAATGTTTTTGAATACATCATTGGTATTTTTTACTAAAATGCAATTTTAATCATAAAAAAAATCACTTTGACACATACATATCACATCCCATATTGGAATGTATGGAGACCAAATAATACATGTCACAATTTATTTATGAATTCATTCCAAAATTATATTGAATATCTTGGAGTATTTTCTCATTTTTTAGTTAGAGAAACGTTTTAAAGTCAGATTTCTATTTTAAACTCAAAATGAAAACATTTTCCTAGTTTGGTTTTTTACAAAAAATAATGTCAGTTTTAAATAGAAATAAGTTCTTAGAGTCATACTACTCACATCGTGTGTCAGATTGAGGTGTGGTTGATTCCTAAACATCCCAAAGTCTCAAAACAGTCCTAACTATTAATATTACCACAATTTCTATAGGCATTCTGTATAGAACTACTGGAAAATAGGGCTATACCCAAAGTTGTGCAAAAAAACCGTGGGTATATGGTACGCCTATACACTCGTTTTTGGAGAACAGTGGGTATAGGGTATTTTCCGAAGACCTATACCCACGTTTCTTCAAAACCGTGGGTATTGGGTTTATTTTTTGAAGACATATACCCACGGTTTTGGAGAACTGTGGGTATAGCTTCTGGCGGGGAATGAAAATTTGGTGGGACACGAAAAAAATTTGGCGGGAAGATATTTTTTCTCGGTTTAGTTTAATATATTTATATAAATATAAATTTACATAGTCATAATTTGTTTAGCTCGGTTGGTTACAAGTTGAGCCGCGGCCATGAGATGTGAGTTCGAATCCCGCAGTCTCCATCTTTTGAATTTAAATACCCGATGTGGATTATATTAATATATATACGTATATGTATATATAACCCACAATTAAAAGTATTTGGTCGGTTGGTCAGTTGATGTTGCACGCCCATGAGGCCCTTCGTTAGACGCGAGTTCGAATCCCGTTACCTACATTTTGGAATTTAAGTACCTCGTATGGATTAAATTAATATATATACGTTTATGTATGAATATATAGCAAGATAAAATCGCAGCTCGGTTGGCCCCTTGGTGTTGTGTATTCGTGATGCGCTATGGGAGTGCAGGTTCGAATCCCAGCATCTACAATTTTCAATCCCGCATCCTAAATTTTCAAATACCATGATCTTATTAATATATATAAATAGATACTTTTATATATTACAAGTGAAATCTATAGCTCCTCTGGTTCCTTGGTGGGGATCAGTCGGGAAGCAGATCATGAGGTGTGGTTTTGAAACCCAGTAGTGCCAGTTTTTTGAATTTTAATACCCACGGTTTTCAAACCGTGGGGACTATAGTGTTCCACACTGGAACAGCATGATGTGCGCTTTGAGAAGCCTATACCCACGGTTCAGCAAAACTGTGGGTACAGGTTGAGACCCCTATACCGACTCCTTTCCATCCCACGGTTCCTGAAACCATGGGTTAAGTTTATACCCACGGTCTTGGGGGTTATACCCACGGTTTTGAACCGTGGGTATAGGCTATTTTTTCAGTAGTTTAAAACAACCAACACTACATGAGAAGCCTCAAACAAACCAAATAAACTGGAAAAAAAGAATCCAACTATATATAAGAACAATTATTATGTGATTAATAATAAAAAAATTAAACATAAATATAAAATTACACATTAATAATATTGACAATGATTTTACTATGAAAAAATCAATATTACCTCTGTTATTGAGCAGAGAAAACATCATTTCTCTACCTAAAAAGGAAGTGGAGGTAACTTTAAATAAAGTGATAAATGCACCACTATAGTGCTGAAAATGTTTAATGAGATAAAAAGTGTTAAAGTGGGACAGAGCACCCCAGATCATAAAAAAGAATCAATGTGTTTAAGAAATAAATTTTTTTTGTGAGTAATACTAAAAATAAATAAATTAAACATAAATATGAAACAATAAATTAATTCTATGGAAAATTATTTTACTATGAAAACATCAATATTACCTATGTAATTAAGCAGGCGTATGAGTCCTTTATCTTCTTGAAAAGAATATGGAGTTAACTTGAATAAAAGTTTTAAATCCACCACTTTAGGGGTGAAAAGGTTTTCAGGAATATAAAGAATGAAAGTTAAAGTGAGCCCCCAACACGAACAAAAGTATCAGCCTAAATAAGAAAACATTTATTGTTTGAGTGGTAATAAAAAATAAATAAATTAAACATAAAAATGAAACAACATATTAAATTCATGAATAATGATTTACTGTAAAAATATCATGATTACCTCTATAATTGAGCATAGGCAGTGTCATTTCTATTTCTATAAAGGGAGTGTCGATAACATAAAATAAAGTTATAAATTCACCACTGTATGGGTGAAAAGGTTTTAAGGGAGAAGAAGCATGAAATATGGATAGAGCTTCACAACTAAATTAAAAGAATATAGCTGTATATGAAAACATTTATTATTGGAGTAATACTAACTCGAATTAAATTAAACATAAATAATAAACAACATATTAATTTACACACACTAATTTTGTTGTGAAAAAATTTAGATTACATCTATAATTGAGCATAGGTAGTGTTTTTTTCTTCCTATGAAGGTAGTGTAGGTAGTGTGAAAGAAATTTATAAATGCACAACTTCATGGAAAAAAGGATTGAAAGGAGAAGAAACATGAAAGTTGGATAGAGCACCCCAACACGAATAGAAGTGTCCACATGTACAAGAAAACATATATTATGAGAGTAATAACAAAAATAAATAAATAAAACATAATTATGAAATGTTAATTAAATTCTATTTAAAATGATATTTCTATGAAAACATCATGATTACCTTTGTAATTGAGTAGAGTCAGCATCGTTTCTCCTCTAAAGGCAGTGGAGGTAACTTGAATAAAAGTGAAAAATGCAACTCTACTGGGTGAAAATGCTTTAATGGGGAAGAAGCATGATACTTTGGTAGATCACCCCAACTCGAAAAATGAATCCACTTATATAAGAAACATTTATTATTAGAGTAATAATAAATATAAATTAATTAAAAATAAATATTAAAAAATAAATTAATTATATAAAAAATGATTTTACTATGAAAACATCAATATTAAATCTATAATTAAGCGGAGATAGCATCATTTTTATTCATCTAATGTCATGAATCATGGATATTAATATTGTAAAATAAATTATCTCTACAAGGAATAATGAAAATTAAATCAAAATTAAATTATATACTTTTCAGTAAAATTGATTTTGTATGTCGTAACATTAACTTTACATCTTTCTATAGGGTTTCCATCATTTTATTTTGTTCCTTCATCATGTGCAGAAGACATTATTGTATTTGTATTCAAACATCTACTTTTGATTTTGTTAATATAGTAGAGAATATATAATTTTATGAGGAAATAAATAATATATTAAAAAACACTTTTACTTTCTCATTGAACCATCTTTAGTGTTTAAAGGATTCTCGGATTTAGTGTCTCTATTGAGAATCTATATATCTTAGTTTTGGTCCCCTATAACGTAAAAGATATTTTCTACAATGAGACAAACATGAACTGATTTTAATATCCCAATGAAAGGGTCTTCCATGATAAAATTTTAATCTGACTCAACATTTGGTTTAGTCACCAACAGGACAGTTGACAAATTCTTGTTTTTAGATTAGAGGAATAAAATACTTGAACTTATTGTGATTAAATTATGAATAAATTGTATTTCTTTCCATCCACACTGAAATTCACCTTTAAAAGTACATTTCAACAACTTTGACTCCATTGATATTGTAAACCCATTTTAAATGTAATAATGACACTAGTTGTTTTGTATAATCCAACTCGTATATTTTTTCGCTAATTCCAAAATATGAAATATTTTCCAAAATTGGATTTCAATACTTTAAACTATATATGTAAATTTATTTTACCACAACTGTAACAACACTTTTTTTCATTTTACTGATATCATCATCTTCTTTTGTATAAAACGCCAAACCAATAATTACAAAACCAGGGAAAGATATAATATTTTGATTCAGTCCTTTGACTTCCCATAGAAGTTCTTCTATAATTTAAATGAGATTTTCATATAACTACTTATATATTTTATCTCTTAATCATACTATAAAATATTTATTACCTTTATTATATAACCTTCTTTCATCCCTTGATCCTTTAAATTCTATAATAATTTCTTTGCGGTATCCAATTAATTGATCAAAATATTTAATATTATTTAATATGTAATGATTTTCCAGCTCCCAATCTATCAAGGTAATTGTAACACTATCTCTTCTAGAAATTGCTTCTCTAATAAGGTATTCACAATTATAAGACTTTGGGAGACCGATGCTTTAAACATATAATAGGTAACAGGTACTGAATACTATAGCTTCTTCAATAATATATCGTTATACAAAACATCATTCTTGCTAACTTCGATTCATGACATACCCTTTCCAAATCTTTATATACCGTTCAATGGGGTACATCCATCAACAATAGATAGAACATCATAGTTAAACCTCTATGACCAAGTTATCCATCAGGAAGAATAATATATCAAATAATGATGGTGTGAAGAATATATCTAATTAAAATAATATGACTACAATCCCGTTATTCATGATTGGAAAATTCACTCAGAATACAAATTTACTATATATAGATGTGAAAAATATGGAGAGGGTGGTTATTGTATGTCATACATTTTTTTTGTAAAATGTAATGTAGAGCAACATGTATTAAATCATGCATAAAAACATGATATTCGTGTGATTTTAGTCCTTTTAACTCCAAATTAGTTATTGACATGACATTATTAATATTTGATGATTACCCCTTTGTGACTTTTATAGAAGTAAGTAAAAATATATATAATTTTTTCCATATCTGGATAGAGTGTATGATACTAGAGGAAGAAAATTCCACCTTTTACCCTTCACTAGTTCCAACTATTCACTTAACCCCATTGCAATCAAGTACAACCTATCCTTAATGACGTCTTTCATTTTTTCAGGAACATTTATTAATCTGACAATAACACTATCAAATATATTATTTATACACGCATAAAATAAAGAAAATTTCCTAAATAAAAATAGTTCCAATATAGTAATTTAATAAAAATTTATCACTTCATCCAAATTTATTTTTGTAAGGTATTTCAAAAATGGTTTACCAAATACAATTTAAATGTTTTTTTACTTTTATGTATAGTTTTTCATTCGTTGTTGGAGATGGTGTTGTACGCTGTTCAATATTACCATTGAATTCTATCATCTAGGATAAGTATTTATATATCTGAGGTAAACAAATCTGATGTCCTAAAAACATATTCATCGAGGAATGTTTCAACCAAACTGAGTATGTGTATTTTTTAAAAATTGGACACACCAACATCCCTTTAATGCTAAAGCCAGAACCATTTACCTATGTGAGAAATTCATTTATCATTCCTTGCATCAGGGCCCTGAATGTGAATTCTCTATATCTATGAGTATCAAAAATTATAATACATGTATCCCACATCAATTTCATTTTTTCAATCAGTGGATCCATATAAATAATAATATCATTACTGGGTTGTTTTGGTCCAAATACAAAAAAAGACAAGATAATTTATTTTCGATTCATGCATAAACATAGAGACAGGTAAAAATTAACCAACATAATGAACCATTTACTATGAGAACTAACTTGTACCACAAAATGACTTATTCCATCTGTATATAATGCAAGAAAAATGTTTTTATGCTCATCTCCAAATTCAAGAATCTAGTAATCAATTTTATTCCACTGAGGATAATCTGTTGGATGAATTATGTTCCCATATTTATTTATTATATCTATGTACAATGTTAATTGTTTCATGGTTTTTTAAAATCATTAATTCCTTTTAAACATGATAATGATAGAAAATTACCACACAAATTTCATTGGACTTGATTCATTTTTCATGTATCTATCTGCACACCACATATGGAATTTTATGATCAATTCATGATCCCTTTGAAATAATATGAAATCATTTGGGAAAGACTATATTTTTTAGATATCATTCCCATTGAATGTAATATTTTTTAGAGTCATTTGTTCAGCATGGTTGTTCATTTTCTTCTGGTAGAATATCTTTCAGAAGACTAAGTCGGTCTGCAAATCTCGTATGACTCCATCCGCTGCAAGATTTCAAATTATATAACTTCACTAAAACATTAAATTTTGTGTATTTAGTAAAACTGGTATAAAATGGATTCTTAGAATAGGTATTTAATTCCTCAAACAACATTGGATAATCACAAAATAAATCTTTAATTTCCATTTTCATTTCTTCCATGAGAGATCCATCATTTTTAAAATAGTATTCATATCAAATGATTCATAAAATTTAGTATCATCCCAATCAATATCAAAATTCATATTCCCCTATTTGTATTCCATCATTTATAAAATTGATGTATTCTATAATAGATAAAACATTCTTCTAACTCTTTCGGACTATTTTTTTTCTTTAATAACGACAATCTAAATATGAACAGAGTGTTTTAGAAGGGTCATCTACATGATCCCAGGAAAACATGATAAACTCTTTAACTCTATATTAATATTCATTTGTAAAATTATTAGAATACATCCATTTTCAGTTTATATCCATCTTATTGGGATCATAAAAGATTAATTTTATAAAATATATAAATAAATACACATAATATATTCATTATTAAAAGTGAACGTTATAGACAATTATGATAAGGGAAACTCAATATTTGATTTTTTTTTCCAATATTTTTAGTATGTTGAAGAAAATGGTAATTGAATTTATGAAAATAATTAATCTACAAAAAATCTTTCTCAAATACCCTAAAAATGAAAATATTATATAGAAATTAAGGAGTATTGAAAAACTAAAATATGATAAACATGACTAATAAACACTCTTTCAATATACTAGAAGATATAAACCTCTATTGGAATAAGTGATGTAGAAAACTAATGAATTATTACAATTAAAATTAATGGTATATACTTATTTGAAAAACAAATTAAGACTCTTGGGATGTCATATCACCACACTGACCCATCCCAAGGAAATTCAAGGGACTTAAACTTCATGTAAAACAAGAATTTACTAATGGATTACATGAATAAGAAGTTTACATCAAACAAATAGATATTTTTCTTATTCTTCCATATGAGGATAGAGTTTGTAAATTGAAAAAGATGATGTATGAATTGAAACATGAATTAAGGGTATTGAAGGTTGTATGAATTATTAAAGCTGCATTAATATAAAAAAAAGAAGAATTGATCATAATTGTTAAATAAAAAATTATTTTATAGATAGATTGAAATTGTTTATCAATGTCGATGACTTAATATTTAGAGGTCCTAGAGATGAATGATGATAATAATTTTCTACATTAATAATGGCCAATGTTTAAAAGTTGATTATTAGTGAGATGAAATTTTCCTTAGTTTGTAGGCAACTCATGGTATTCATGGGATATTTATTTCCCAATACATGTGTGTTGGGGAAGTGTTTAATATATTTCAAAAGGAAGATTGAAGACCTATGTTGATACCCGTTGAAAATTGAATGAAATCTTCACATGTTGTGGATGGAATTTCAATCGATATTAATTAGTGTTAGAGATTTGTTATATTCAAACCTTAATGGTAGTAAAAAGGTTTGACATACTATTCATATACATTTCATATAGCTTGGTATTGAAGTGATTCCATGGAAATTCACATGTTATTAGTTATATAAATACACAAATGGGGGGGGGAATATTGAAAATATACATGTCGGAGAACGAAATTATAATTCCTTATATTGGTTTATAGGTATAAAAAAGGTAGAACTAGAAATGGGTAATCTCATATTGGTGTTTTTTTATATGTTATTGTGGGTGGGAGAGTATGATGATAATAAAAAATTATAATGTAGGTGAAATATAATACATAACAACATGGTATAAAATTTGATAATTAATATTATTAAAAGAATTTATAAATAATACTGGATTAATCTAAATAGGGAGAAAAATAAAATAGATTTTTTTAATGTGTAGAGACATAGGATGTTGGATTATTGAGAAAAGGTACAACACATTTAACAATAGATATAGTTTCCAAAACCAACCCAAGACAACCATATAACAAAAACCCAAGCTAGTCCATGATAATGTCCATGGTAAATTCTTGATCCCCCTCAGGCTAGAAACAAGAATCGGGGAATGATAAATGAAATAGTGGCAATGATTTGGATGAAAAAATAATTAATTCCGTAGAAAGAAAATTTAAATAAAAACTATCATGATGAATCCATACATTAAACTCCCACACCATCCCAGATAAGTAGAAAAAACAAGATATGATCAGTACAATATAAATTAAATCCGTAAACCTACCTTTAACTCCATCATATAAAAAATCACCATTTTCAATTTCTTAAATTTGACTTGTATGGAATACCATTGATAAAATAAAGAATGAAAAAAATTACAATAGATTTGTGAAATCATTTTGTGAAATGTATACCTAATAAATAACCATATAAACTCTATGTGACTCCATGCATCAATATAGATTCATAAAATAGTAAACTCTCCATGATTGATTAAGATTTGAATAAAAAATGGATATTGAGAAATTCAAAAGTCCTACCTTGCTAGTATACGGTCACAAGACTACAAATAACAACATCGATGAAAAAGAAATTAAAAATTAAACCAAAAAATACACAATGAAAATCAGAAGTCAAACCTCACTATGTTGAAGAAAATATGAAACCCTCTATAGAAACTCTAAATTTAATCAAACACTGATTGTTAGATGACATGTTCGAGAGGCAGTCGAGTGGTTTGATTCGAGGTTGGATTTACTGAGGAGGGCCACCAATAGTGGGTGTCTTCCATAGAAAGCCTCTAATATCACGATTGGTTTTTAGATAAACAAGGATTTTTAATTAAATTAGGGCACATTTATTATTGCTTACAAAGAAGCATTGATAAAGAGTCCTTTTATCAGTGCTTATTATTTAAGTGATGATAAAAGGTCTCTTTATTAGTACTTTTTAGCGCTCATAATGGTAGTTATTTATCATTTCTAAAAAAGAACTAAAAAAATCAATCATTATCAGTGCTAAAATTATAGTGCTGATACATGTTAATTTTATTTGTTCTCTTTTTAGCACTAACAAAATAAATTTTTATTAGAAAAAAAAATTACAGCATTGATAAATGTAAATTTTATCAGTGCCCTTTTTATAGTTGATAAAGCCTCATCATTATCAGCACTTTTTAATTAAGCATTGATAATGGATTTATAATTTTAATTATTAATAAAAAAATTGTATATATTTATATATACTTAATATATATATATATATAGAAAATATATTCCTTTTTAAATATATTTATTTTAATTTTATAATTATTTATTTATAATTACAAAAATATTTTTTTTAAAATAATATTTATATCATTATACATATTTATATAATTGAATGTATATATATTAAATATATATATATAGTACAAATATTCATTATTTATTTTAATTTATTATAAATTTTATAATTATTTAAATATATATAATTATTATTTTATAATTATATAAATACTTTTAATATTTTATTTAAATTAATAAATATATAATTTTATAAATATAATAACTATAAATTAATAAATATATATATTTAAAAATATTTTTTTAGTAATACTTTTTTTTGTCATTATAATTAATTTATAATTTTAAGGGCATCCATATATGTTAAAAATGAGTTAATTTGAGTAAATTAAAAATAAGTACACTTTATCAATATTGAAAAAATGGAAAAAAATTATGTGTGTGCATTGTATATAAAAGTTCATTAAGTTTGAATGTGTGAAATCAATATTACACAAATTTCATCCATATATAATAAATTGAATAATAAAATGACATTAAACAATATATCGAGTATTATGTCCCCTAGGGGTATAGCATATTGGTTACTTATTTTAGGGGTCTCGTGGGATGTATCTGGATTGAGCCTCCTCGAGTACTTCTAGGTGCAATAGTTTCTTTATTTCTTAGTAATTCCCCTCCCTAAACTATTGTAATATTTCGAGTACTATGTAATTAGTCAATATTTGTAATTCATATTAACTTTTAATTATAAACATGTATTCAATAAATATATGACTATTTAATGAAAATCACATAAATATTTTTTTAATATATAAATAATATTTATTTACATCAATATATATCTAAATATTTAATATATACAATTTAATAACCTTAATTATAATAATTATCTAATTAATAAAATGATAAATATTTAATAATGTATAATCAATTTATTCATTTTTATCAATAATTATTTAATTAATAACATTTGTAATATTTTTTTAGTGTACAATATTTTTATTATTAATTTTATAAATTTTTTATTTTATTTATTCAGACAGTTAGCAGTGCTAAAATAACACTAATGACAAAAATATATATCATTGCTAAAAATAAAGCTTTGAAAAATGGTACCCTTTGTCAGTGATAAAAATACAGCACTAATAAAGGATACCCTTTATTAGTGCAAAACATAATGTAATGATAAAGGGTACCTTTATCAGGGTAATAAAGGAAGCACTGATAAAAGGTTAAATTTATCATCACTTTCATTAACACTAATAAATATTCTATTTATCATTTTTTGAGTACTGATAAATACAAGCGATGTTAAACACGATTTTTGTAGCAATGCCTTCAAAAAAGAAGAACATCAATCAATGAATATCCATGTAATATTTATATGTTCTCTAATCTGCATTCATTTATTTCAGGATGAATTATTTTTCAATATTTTGATTTAGTACATTAAATGTTAAATGTTATTTTTATTCTGTTTTTTTTTAAGATAAGGACGATCAATATAACTATTTTCATAAAATTTTTATCTTTGACCTAAAAATCATAGCGTCAAACATATTATTATAATATAATTATATCAATGATAATACATGATCCATATGATTTATCATCTATGAAAATATATTGTTTTGTAGGATTTACATCATTTTACATATATAAATGTGTATTAAATTTTACTTGTGTTACAGTTTTTTTGATATTGAATATAAATTATCAAGGTGATTATTTTTTTTCAAAAGTGTTATAATATAAGAGGGGACACCATGGATCATCACCAAATTATATATATATATATATGATCCTCATATTTATGTTATTTTTATGAAAAAAAATAGATACTCTAATTATTTAGTAAATATTTTTTTATCAAATATGAATCCTGATATAGAAGGAACCATTTCTGATAAATAATCATATTTAATAAGATGTTAGGTAATTTTAATTCTATTTTTATCAATGGTTATAGAAGAAATATGGTATTCTGAATTTTATACTTCACTTTATGACAACTAAGGAATCATGACACAAAACCAAAATTATACCACTTCATCACCGACCACAAAAGCTGATAATTAAAAACAATATATAGTATTATAAATCCAAAATATAGTTCCTAAAACAAATTATAAAATTAATTCAAAATTTCCACTCACAAATTTTAAGGTACCACTAACTAATTATGAAAATAAAATGTTATATTATATTATTTTTCTATCCAAAATAGGTTTATACACCATTTCAAAAAACATAAATAAATAGATGTTACTAATTAAATAAGGGACATTATCTCCACAAATCAATATTATTTAACTTGATATTTAACAAGAAAAGTGCAATATCTTATATCTTATTCTTTTTATTTAATTATAAAAAAATCACACACATATGTTATTTATGGTATTTTCATTCACATGTCACCAATATCTAATAAGGAAAACTTTAGACTTATATCATCACATTTCCTATTACATCCATATATGATAGTTAAAAATTAATAATATGAAATATTACCTACAATTTTTTAATAATTAATTCAATTGGAATTTATATATATTGGAATGAAATGATCAATTGAAATTATAAATATTTAATACAACATGTATTATTTTCAATACATTTGATAATACAGTATTAAACATAGTTTTTAATCATGTATTGGGTAGTTCTTCTGATTTTTTCTCATATTAAATTATATGTAAGACACAATGTTTCCTATTTTTTTAATCTTAAACCCCTTACCTACTTTCACTATCCTTAAAACACGTAGTATATTAATCTCAATGTTATAATATTATTAAAACATGAAATTAGGTTGAGGTTGTAAAAATATCCACATATACTTTTTAGAAATCATCATTCCATTATAATAATAAATATTTTTTGTCAAATATTTCATTTCCATGTAAAATATTTTAAGAAACATAACCGAACACCAATAACAATTTTCCAAACCAAGGAAATATGAATTTTAAAAACATTATTGGGTTCCAACAGAACATTGCAACATTATTCATCAAAATAATAAAAGATATTTCCTTCTTCCCAAAAAACAAGGAAACAAAATAAGTCTTCTCAAATCCAAAAGATTCATAAATTGAATTTAGCATATAATCAATTACCTTTTAATGAAATTTAATGTAACCTATAAAAATCATTAGTTACCAACATATAAATTAGAATAAAAAATATATAATATAAATATTTTATGAAAATGGATTCAAAGTGTTTATTGTTGAAAATATTTGTCAATTGAATAAGAATAGTAGGAGGATTAATTATCTTGAAAAAATATCAAATTATATAGAAAATGACCATATGAAATTTGAAAATATATCATCAATTTTTTATTAATTCATTAATAATAGATGGTGAATCCACATTAATATGAGAATCATTGGAATATATATTTCATACATTATTTATTAAGGTAAATATTGAACTGGGGGAATGTTATATGATATGACCTGGCCCAATGAGGCCCCTCTTGGGTCAGTGGTATGTCATTTAGGCCACGACAAACCCCTTCTAAAAGGGGGTGATTTTTTATTCAATTCATTAAGGGGTAACATTGGTTATAGGCATTATCCTTGAAAAAAAGAGAAAAAGAGATATAATATGTATTATTTACTATAATCAAAAAACAATATATATAAAAATTTTAACTATGTAAAAAAATGATTGAGACAGAAAATGAAAAGTGAAAATATTATATATAAATAAAAATTTTAGTAACATATCTAACAAGGTTTATGAACCCAATAAACATAAGAAAATAAAAAACTACTCCGCAAAATAAAGATTCATTATCTAAAATCCGAAATCAGATTTCAACACCATAGAATATAATATTCTACTAGGAATAAGAAATATTATATCCTTCATCTCTTTATATACCAAGGTCCCCAAAAAATATGTCTTATAAATTGGGAAAAAATATGTGAGAAGAAGGCCAATATAGGTATAATAGTAAATATAATTAGATGGATGTGAAAAAAATATAAATTATATTATAATAACCTAGGTATTTAAATAATAATAAATTTTCATATCTATTTATATTTATGAATAGGAAATTAATTTTTATGTTAAAGATGCCAGTTTTTTCGAAACCTTACTAGGCACGCAACAATATATTTCTCTTAAATCTTACATTGCACACAACATTGAGTTGTACAAAAAAATACAACAATATTATTACTATTTTAAATTGTAGTTAATGCATAGAAGTTGTTTGGAAGGAATTTATATTATCAACTAAATTTTGAAAATATGGTTTACACAGTTAATGTTTACCAAATTTATTAGAAATGGAAATAAAAACCAATTAAATATGATGGATATGTTTTTAAGAAAACCTATTCAAAAGATAATAATTGTGTTAATAAAATCATATCACACTTTATTTATTTCTTTATTTATTTAAAAATATGTGTTTTGTATGAAATTTAATGTTTTAAATTCTTATTATATGTTTTCTAGATATGATATATGAACAAATTCAATTTTTTTGATAATAGAAGTATTAAAAAAACACTTTTACCACCTTTTAATAGAGAAGCATTTTTAAATATAGTTTTTTTACTTTTATATGGTATATATGATAAAAAAACTTCTATTGTAGAATCGAGACATCAAAATTTACATTGGTAAAATTTTTAGTAATTTTTTGATAAAGTTCATTTTTTAATGAATAGTGAGAAATACTACATTTTAATTCAAAACTATCTTTTCATCTAATTTATTTATATAGTTTGATTTTTCTTTTAATAGGTTTTAAAGTTTAATTAGATTAAATTTTTCTATTTTAATTCAATTTTGGTCATTGGAAGTAGTTGCCCATTGAAATTTGACATAAACGAATGTTAATCTTTTGATATTTATTACTTCTTAAAAACCTACATTCTGGTTTTGACAAAAGGAATTAATTTTAAAATAATATCAGCCAATTATATGTTTTGAATTTAGAAAAAATGATTCCATTTTTGGAATAATAGGGTAATGTTTTTAAAATAGGTTGAATTTATTTTTGGACATTATGAATAATAACTTAATTAATTATTTTATTTACAATTGTTATTGTGTAAATATGGTAAATAAATGTAAAAAATTACATTATAATAATATTAAACAACCCTAGCACATATATTAATACAATTGAATGAGATATTTCCAAATGTGGGTATCCTTGGGTTGACTTTGAGACCCTATGGTTCTTATTGGGTGTGATAATGTCATGTTATAAGAATTAATTTAAAGTAAAGGGAAATAAAACATAAACTTATATCTTTTATTAAAAGAAATTTATTAGAGTGTTATATAACTGATCCCTTTGATATTAAATTTTCATTAAAAATCTATAATTATTTCCAACATCATGGTATTTTATATACAATTTTTAGTTACTAAATAAATAATTTTATTTGTGGCATAATGATTATGCAATGATTTCTTTATTTTTAAATGATTGAAATAAATGATATTATAATGAATTAAATAAATATTATTTGATATAATTCATATAATACATTAATTATCTTGGTGAATATGACATGTTAGGATTGATTCAATGTTTTTTGTTCAAAGGAATCATGTTTTTATGAATTTGTGAAAAAGCCAAGTATGAATAGTGTCCAAAATTGACATAATTCCTAACATAAAATATAAAATAGTTTATTAAATGATATTATATTCCTAAAAATATATGATTCATCAAAATCGTCTAGATAACTCTAGATATTTCATAAATGACTTTTTTTGGGTCATTTGACATGACATTGTAATTATATTAACCAATAATGTGTAAATAACATGATATCACTCTGAGATTAATAAGGGTAAAACAAGGGTTAAACAAAAAATATAAGGATGAAAAAATATTCAAAAAATGTCAAAAAAAATTAGAATATAGGTATTAGAACAAAAATTATATTATATTCTAGTTGAATCAGGTGGGGAAATTTTGTAATCGATATTGAATTTATAATAAAATAATATTTCAAGACATTCCTAAAGTGCCCCTCCCCCTCTTATAAATGGACACCACCTATACCCACATACTCACACCTCTCAATCACCTTGTATCGTCCATCTTCTACTAAAATAATCTCCCAATATCCCTTCATTCCACCAAGAAGCCTCAAATCAACCCAAAGAAAATTCAAGGAAGCTTTTTGGCTCAAATCAAAAATAAGTTTTACGATTTATAGGAATATAAAGATAGACTGAGACATATTGGACTCAAGGTAAGGGACTTCGTCTCAATATCCATTCATTGAGGAAAATTTTTATTTATATACAAAATTATTTTATAGGTTGTATAATAAACACATTTTACTTTTAATTTCAGTCAAAGGGAATATTTTTTCTATGAAGCGTTTTACTAAATGACAAAAGGATTGTTTTTAACGTATACTATGACAATAACTTCTCCACTAACATAAACGTTATTTAATATTTTGATTCCCTTATAAGCTATAATGTATTTAAAAATTAAAATAAATACCTTATTCCTTTATTTTGGTATCTTGGTATAGAAAATGGGTTATTAAAAGAAAATGGGTTATTCATATAGAATTTTTTTCATATGGGATTAAAAGAATATTTCGAAAAGGGGTTTTGTGATGAAAGTGTTTTATTCATAAAATTGTACGTGATGATTATATGTGATGGGTAATCCTGATATATCTTATACGATTAGTTAATCCCCATTATAGCTCACAAGTGATCCTAATATAGCTTATATGAGGGTTTGATCCCCATTATATCTCACGGGTTATCCCGATATTTATTATGTGAAGGTTGATCCCCATTATAGATCTCCAATTGGGTTTTCAATCGTATTTTTATTCCTATTAAATGATCTATGAGAGGGTTTTATTTATATGATTCTCTATGTGACCTAAAGGAATTTTAATTTCTTTCTATTTTTTTATTGTTTTTCATTGAGAAAAAAGTATGTGTGTTATTCAAGTGAAAATTTTTTGTTTCATCTTCTCTAAGTACATTGTATGGGTTATCAAATTTTAAGTAGAGTAATTATTTTATTAATTTTTATTTCCCTTACTAAGATTTTTTTGATCATACAATGTTTTAAATGTTTTCATATGATTTATGGGAGAATATAGTCATATATGGAATCAAGTAAAAGTTATGATGATTGAACATGAAAGGAAACCGTGTTGTTTTTTAAAAGTTTTATTGTTATAGATAAACAGATACTATTGGAAGTGTCCACATTGTATTTCTATGTTTTTTCATGTAATATTTATGGCCTAATTCTCTAAAACTCTAAACGTGAAAATATCCTAAATGTGAATTCTTGACATAACTAAATATTATGATACTTTTTAGGTTTTGGCATTATAGTTGGTATCAGAGTTGAATTTAGATAACATTAGAGGTTAGGATGGTATTAATTTCGTTCAATTAGAGGATTTTACATTAGGGATGGGTTAAAATGATGTATCATTTCAATATTATCTTGTTTCTTCATCTAAAAATTTTCTATTCATAATGGTTTTCCACATAGGAAATACAAAAGTTTTACTGGGAAGGCATCAAGAAGAAAACCACCATTCAAATCATCAACATCAAGTAGTGATAATTTGAACAGAATAGTTTGTTGGAGTGATGGATAAGTTCAATCCAGATATAAATAGTAGTGGTATACATGCATTAGATCATCCCGATCAACTATAGAATAATATATCAGTAGTGGAACATTTTATGAGGCAGCATCCCCCATCATTCAATGGATCATCTAACCCAGTGGTAGCTGAATGATAGATCAATACCCTGGAGAAGATATTTTAGGTCATGGGATGTTTAGAATATTAAAAGTAAACTCTTTCCATATATAATTATAAAGGTGAAACTGATGAATGGTGGTCATTAGTTAATAATACTAGAGAGATAAATGATCTTGATTCAATGTAATGGGAATAATTTAAGGATATTTTACTTGAGAAATATTTAATAAATGTTGTTTAGATTAGTATGGGGAAAAATTCGAAGAATTAAAGAAAAATGATGATGATTCAGTTTCCACATATGAATTGAACTTCATAATATTCATCATGTATGTTCTAGATTTTATTCGAGATAATGACAGTAATATAAATATATTTTACTAGGAATTGAAATTGGGATGACAAAGAGATTAGGACTCCCGAGAATTTTAATTTTATGAATAAGTGGTTCGTTGTGAGATGAATTTTGAAATGGATTTTTCCAACACTTATGTTCTATGAGATTATAAGATTAAGAAACTGTCAAGGTACAATGAAATGGAGAAGCACCCAACTAATAATTCTAGATGTAAGCCCAAATTGTGTTCCAAGTGTGGTAAAATACATTATAGTGAATGTATTCAAGGATTTGGAATGTGTTACATGTGTGGTGTGTATGGTCACAAGGTTCATGACTACAAAGAAAAGGGTCCTCAACATTCCAATAAGGATATGATAGATATCTATTCTACAATAAGATTATTTCTCTATAATGAGTTGGGACTTTATGCAAATAAGTGTCCAAAGTTAATTACATAGAGAGGAAATCGGTATGATTGAAAACAAAAAGGCTTCAGAAAATCTTTTGATGTTACTATAGTTGATGTGGAAACATCTGGGGAAGTGATGGAAACTCTTGGGAGACCTTTCTTTTTCAAAATATAACCATATGTTCATCCTTTTAGACACACCTTATGAGGTTTTTTGGGATGTGATAATTAGTTGTTAAATGCCTTTTTGGGAGATGTTTTCTATGGTTATGTTTATATATATTTTTTTAATGTGGAAGTATTAATTTACTTTTGGACCTCATATTTAATTTATTGATATCTTTTATGTTTTGTGTGATATTTTATACTTAATATTGTTATCAGGGATGTATATCATATTCTGGAAATATTATAAGGATGAAACTATGCTTATAATATAGAAATACATAAATTAATTATGTTTCCTTATGTTCTCTATCAATATCACAGATAAATTAGTAAATTTTATTAAAAGTACCTTAAAACAAAAAAAATTTGTATTTTCTTTTCCTACTAGGATGTTAAAGACCATTTAACCCATCATAAGTTTATGTTTTTCCAATTTTTAACTTTATCCTGGTCATGTTTTCTATCATTATTTCTCAAAATATGTTGGTTTTTCCCTTCCATGTCCATGTTTTCCTACAATAAATATTTGTATTTTTTATCTCGTGTGACCTTTATACTTCTCTTTCATTCTTTTAAAGTGATATTTTTATTGACACTTTTTTTTATTTGGAATTTTCAAGGATGTTTCCAATCCCAATTTTATAATTATTAGGACACAATTTCCAAAATGGAGTAATGATGTAATGAACTAGGTATTTAAAGAATAAAACATTTTAATAAATATTTATATTTATTATTACGAAATTATTTAATGTAAAGAGGTACTTTTGTCTGATAGCATACTCGACATGAAACAACGAGTTTCTCCAAAATATTATGTTACACACAACATTGAGTTATACCAAAACAAATACAATAATATTATTATTAATTTAAATTGTAGTTAATTCCTAGTTTTTTAATATATGGAATGAATAGTATGAACTTAATTCTGAAAATATGGGTTACACATTCATTGGTTACCAAATTTATTACAAATGTAAATGAAAACCAATTGAATATAAATGACTTGTTTTTATAGAAACCTATTTAAAAAAGAATAATTGTGTTTATAAAAATATATCACTCTTTTTGGATATTTATTTACTTAATAATAAATTTTTGATATTAAATTTAATTTTTTAAATTCTTCTTATATATTTTTTATATATGATATATGAACAAATTATATTTTTCGGATAAAAGAAGTATTAAAAAACACTTTTACTTCCATTTGAAGAAGAACCATTTTTAAATATATTTTTTCCTTATTAATATGTTCTAATTAAAAAAATAATCTTCTTATGTATAATAGGGACATCAAAATTTAATTTGTTCAAATTTTGGGTAATTTTCTAATAAAGTTCAAAATTTGATGAATAGTAAAAAAATACTGCATTATAATTCAAACCTATATTTTCATCTAATTTATTTATATAGTTATTTTGTTAATTTAGTTGGTTTTAAAGTGTAATTAGATTTTTTTTATCATTTAACTTAATTTTGGTAACTTTATTTAATTTTCAATTGAAATTGGACATGAACACATGTTAATCTTTTGACATTAAATTTTTAAAAAAACCTGCTTTATGGTTTTGACAAAAAAAATATATTTTAAATTAATTTCAGCCAATTATATTTTTTGAATATAAAACATGTATTACATATTTGGAATCATAATGTCCAAATTGTGTAAATAGGTACCTTTTATTTTTGGACATTATTAATAGTGACTTTAGTAATTATTTTATTTACCATGGTTAAAGTGTAAATCTATTAAATAAGGGTAAAAATAATATAATAATAATATTAAACTAACCTAACACATTTTATAATACTATTTTATGAGATATTTATGAACATTGGAATAATTGGTTCTATTTTCGGACCTCGTGGAGCCACTTGGGTGTGATAATTATATGTTATAAGAATTAATTTAATGTACATAGAAATATAACATAAACTTGTATATTTTACTAAAAAAAATTAATGTAGGGTAATATAACTGATAATTTTTACTATATATATTCAATAGGAATATGAAAATATTAACTACCACATTATATTTTATTGGTAATTTTTAGACATTAAATAAATAATATTATTTAATAAACAACTATGATGCAGTGCTTGATTTATTAATAATGAATTCAAATAAATGATATTATAAATAATAAAATAAATATTATTTGACACAATTAATGTAATAAAATAATTCTATAAGTGAATATTATATATTAGTATTGATTAAATGTTTTTTTAAAGAATCAAGTTGTTACGAATTTGTAAATAATAATGTATGAATAGTGTCTAAAATTGACGTAATTCATAACTTAAACTATTAAATAGCTTATTAAATGATATTAAATTCTAAAAAATATATGATTAAGAAAAATGGTTAAGATAAGTCAAATTATTTCATAAATGACATTTTGTGGGTCGTTTGACATGATAAGGTAATTACATTAACCCACAATGTGTAAATAACATGATATCACTCTAAGATTAAAAGGTTAAAACAATGTTTAAACCAAAAAGATAAGTAAAATAAAATATTCAAAACCTATATAAAAATTATTGTATGATGGATATTAGAACAGACATCATATTATATTCAAACACTAGTGCAGAAAACGTTATTTATGTCGGTTATTTTTCATTTTTTACGTCGGTTTTTAGCCGACGTTAATATGGATGACGTTATAAATAAAGATTTTTACGTCGGTTATTTAAAAACCGACGTAACAAGCATAACATCGCGGTGTTTATCAGGTTGGTTAATTAATAACCAACGTGAAAAAACCCGGGGGGTGGGGTTTATAACGTCAGTTATTATATAACAGTTGTGATAAATCGGGGGGCTTTATGACGTTGGTTATACAACAACCGACGTCATAAACACGTGCGGGGGATTTTATCACATCAGTTATTTAATAACCAACGTGATAAAATCTTGGGCGATGGTTTTTCACGTCGGTTATTAAATAACCGATGTTCTAAACCAGTCCTAGGAGGGGTTTATCACATTGGTTAATCACTAACCGACGTGATAAATCATTTCCCAAGACATTTATCACATCAGTTATTACATAACCGACGTGATAAACCATGACCGTGTGTTTATCACGTCGGTTATGAAAAAAACTGATGTGATAAATGCTTCTTGATTTCTTTATCATGTGGGTTATAAAATAACCGACATGAAAGACAAAAAATTTTATTAAAAAAATGGACTGCAGTCCTCTGCTCTCCCCCAAAATCAACCAGAAACCAAATTAATAATTCATACCATAAAACCAGAAGGAGATCAAAACATGAACTAAAGAAATTTTAAGCATTTACATTGATAACATATAAAACTTACCCCACTTGATAGCCCCCACCCTCATGTATACCCCCTGTACAGCCCTCCCCCACCCCATTGGAGCTCCCACCACACCCTAGACAGCCCCCCGACCCCCTAGACAGCCCCAAACACCCCTCGACAACCCCCCCCCCCCCCCCCACCCTCCTGAACACCCCCCCCCCCCCTCACCCCACTTGATAGCCCCCACCACACCCCTGGACTGCCCCCCGACCCCCTGGATAGGCCTAAACACCCCTCGACAACCCCCCACCCTCCTGAACAGCACCCCTCACCGCCCACCCCAGTTGACAGACCCCACCCCATTGGATCCCCAACCACACCCCTGGAATCCCCCCCCCCCCCCGACCCCCTGGACAGCCCCAAACACCCCTCTACAACCCACCACCCTCTTGAACAGCACCCCCTCACCCTACTTGATAGGCCCCAACACACCCCCAGACTGCCCCCGACCCCCTAGACAGCTCCAAACACCCCGGGACAACCCCCCACCCTCATGTATACCCCCCCACATCCTGGACAGCCCTCCCCCACCCCATTGGAGCCCCCACCACACCCCTGGAGTGCCCCCCAACCCCTTGGACAGCCCCAAACACCCCTCGACAACCCCCCCACCCTCATGTATACCCCCCCCCCATCCCACTGGACAGCCCACCCAGAGCCCTAGACTCCCCCAACCCCACTGAACACCCCCCACACACACACACACACCCTTGAAACCCCCCCCCCTAGACCAGTATCCATACTAGAAAAACCATCATAAGTAGACCAAAACAAGAAGTAGAGAAAAATTAAACATTCACATATATAACATTCAAAACTTACACTATCAACTTTAAAAAAAATTAAATCCAACCTAAATGACTACCAAATACACAATTACAATGACAATATTCAAAATTACATTTTACATTACAAACAACTAAAATATAATCAAACTTGTAAAATAATTTGACCACTCATCTTGTAAGTGTTTGATGTCTTCAGCATTATAGGGTTGGGGGTCATCAAAAATCTACAAATGAAAAGGATAGTAGTTAACATGTATAATGAGTAAATCGAATTGAAATATTATGGAAAATTTTAAGAGGAAATCTTACCAGGTCAAAATTCACAACTCTCCCAGTTGTTATTGTTTCGTACATAAATCTTAACATATAATATCCGCATTCGATGAAACCTTGTTGTTGATGAAAATTCTGTTTGAATGAGTGTAAATTCAATATATTATTTTAATTTAATAATTCAAAAAGTACAAATTATAAATGGATATTTACCTTCGCATTTACATATTTGATCTCTGCATTCCTTTTCTTTGTGTTTTTTCGAAATTAATCCAATGCCCTGTTAGAAAACAATACTAATGGGGTAAATTTAAAATTCATTATAATATATAAAACTATTGAGAAATTGAAACTGACTTTTCCAATATATTCTTAAAAATTTCCCGCACATCATCATGGACAGAGCATATCCAATAAAGTGCTTTCTCCCTTGGGTAAAAACCCCCTAACATCCAATGATCACTGTTAAAATGAAATTTAACGTTAGTGGTTTTTTATGTTAAAATATAATTAACTCTTTGAGAGAGATGTGTTTTATACCTCCAACAATAAGGCATCATCCAACATTGTGTGACTATATTCTTTTCAAGTATTTCAGCAATATAAAGCATTCTTTTTTCCTCATCCAATGCACATGCTTTAGGGGAAATCAATTGAGGGTCCATGAATCCATATACATCTGTTAACTCATTCCTCTCACAAATTTTGTAATGATACCTAATACAAAACAGACATAAGTATACACTTTTCATAAATATAACGCAGGTAAAAGGTGTTAAGACTTACATGGAAAAAACTTGCACCACGTTGATGTCAAACATGTCTCCAGTAACAAGCTCCATGATATTAGTTTTCATAATCCCTACATTTATTTCACATCCACAAACATGAGCTTCCATTGGAAACTCATAATGACCCACCAACAAATTTTAATATCTTGACAATCATTAAAGACTATTATAATCTGTATCTGATGTCATAGCCATTTGTCTTTGTTGTTGTCTATACAGTATTTCTTTACCTTGGAAGTATTCCTGTAAAAATAAATTGAAAAATATATTAGTTTTCGAATGATAAAACAACTTAAATAAATAAAATAAAATAAAAGATCAAACATTCATACCTCTATGGTAATGAGTCGAAGAAGTCTGGATGGCCAAATTAAAAAATGGCTGATACTATGTCCAACTATCGCCACCTCATCTGTAGGTAATGGTACCCGAGCTGATCTATCTATAATATCCTGTACAGTGAACCTCTGATTCTCTACCTCTAATTGTTGATGATGAACTGTATCTCCTATACAATATACCAACCCATATGCTGCTATATGTTTTTGAGAATCATCAACATATAACTCGCAATAAGTTGGAAGATGCGGCGGAGGAGTAGGATAAAAAATGGGGTCAGCAGGCTGAGGTGGGGGAGTGGGAGCTACTGGAAGAGGTGGATGATAAATAATGGGGTCTGCAGGGGGAGGTGGAGGAGTGGGAGCTGCAGTCTGAAATTATCTTTGAATGTCTGCAAACATAGACCGCACCGACGCTCTAATCTTGTCCTCCATTTTCGCATTAATAATATGAAATTCAGCCTCCAATTATTCTATTTTTTTTATAAACCCCCTCAACGTTTGATGTTTATGAACGTGGAAACACTTTTCTTACCGATACACCTGTCGGATATCCTCTCACACGACCAGGATGTTCGGGCCTTCCCAATGCTACAGATAAAATATCTTCCCTCCCAGTAGCTGTAAATGTCCCCTGTGAACTCTTCTCCTCAAGAAAGTCCTATATTAATTAATTTAACATTTTTGTAATGATTGAAATTATATGAAGAAAATGGCTAACATAAATAAATAAAATATATATCTTACAATCCTCTCAGCTACGATTCTCGATTCATCCGAAAGATATTTCCCTTTTTTCCCTTCTGATCTCTCTTGCATTTTTCATGTCTAGATGGAGGGGACGGAGGGGCCACCTCTCCAGAGCTTGAAGACTCAGCTCTTAGTTGTTGACATTTTTCTCCCATCATTTGTTCATCCAATAATTCATACCCTCCCTAAGATAAACTGTGAGGGTATACATTTTTAGATGGGATCTCCTGATGAGGTTTCTTTTTTTATATAAATTAAGAATAAGAAATCATTAACAAAACATTAATAAAATCATTTACATAAGAAATCTTATAAAAGTTTACACTGCCCTTACCAAAAATGAGTCTTTTATTCTACTTTTAAAAAACTGTCTCCATGTGTCTTCATCTATAAAAGTATATATACGAAAAGGATTTTCATGACTCCTATGACCATAAATGAAATCAGATGAGAGGGTTGATTTGAAATCCCTACATCTCCTGGAAGCCAACGATAAGCATTTCTTCCTGACTGCTCCAGTGTCAGGAATATCAAATGTCATCTGATAAAGAAGAGGTACATATTATATATACTAGAAACATTTAAAGAATATTCAAACAATAGAAAAAGATCTTACCAAAATCATCTCCCATAACTGAGAGATTATCGCTTTATCCACACATCTCCAGTCATCATACAGAATACTTACTTTGCTCTTAGCCTGAGTTGCTACAAAACTCTTAAAATCTTTTGCATTTGGACCTCTAGGAATATCATCATCATCAAAATCAACGACTATCCTCTGATCCTACGTACGGGCAACTGATAATTTTGGTAAACGTGTGCACCCACGTTTACCAACCTTTGAACTCTTTCTCGTAATAGGAGCATGTGAATGTTCCTCCCCAGAGGTATGACCAATATTCTCATCTCCAGAATCATGTGGTTGATCAACTGAATGATCTGTCATTATCCTTAAAATCAAAAAACAAATGTTAGTTTAAAAATATACAAATTCAAATTTTTTAATACTACTGTAATCAAAAAATAGAAAAGTGTACTAAGTTACGTAATAGTAAACATTGGTAATATGGTAAGCATGTTAAACAATGGTAAAGATGGTAAAGATGGTAAAGATGGTCAAGCTGGTAAACATGGTAAACATGGTAAACCTGGTAAACATGGTAAAGTAATTTTCACTGAACAAAAATAATAGATATATAATTCATGTAATGGTAAACATGATAAAGTAAACAAAACAAACTTAAAACAAACAAAAACTTATACTTATTTTGTTTTAAAACATGTTTTAATAAATAAAAAACATACAACATCAAACATTTATGAAAAAAATAAATGTAAACAAGAAATAAACATATGTTACCTGTAATTTTAGGAATGTACAAATGGATTGTTTTCCCAAATTATTTCGTCGTGATCGTTCCTTATGGTACAAACCATGTCTTCAACATGCTCATTATTATGTTCTGTTAATATTTCCATAGAAGTAGGGATCTCACATAAATCAGCATCTTCGTGAACTTCATCCTCACCAACATATTATTTTTCCCTTGTAAAACAACATCCCACTGCATATCTGATTGATCTACTACATAGAAAATTTGTTTTGCATGTGTTTCCATTATAAAAGAATCAGATGTGTCTTCCAATCTATTCAGATTAACAAGTGTCATTCCAAATTCATCGTGTCTGACACTGTTGTTACCGATAAACCATTTACAGTTAAAAATAGGAACTTTAATTTTAAAGTAATCAACCTCCCATATTTCTTAATTCACTCCATAATATGCACTTGATGCAGAAATTGGGTTTTTTTCCTTAGCACTCGAAAAATGCATTGCTTCTGCAAACACCAATACACCACTATTCTGAACTACACTTCTGTTGTCCTAAGTTTTCATATGAAATGTATAGCCATTAATGTCATAACCATACCATGTTGTCACATTATAAGATGGACCACCCACTATCCATTTTAATGTCTCTGATACATCTGATCTACCAAGAAAAGTATTTTTAATCCATGACAAAAAAAATTTGGTGTGCTTATTCAAAACCCACATTTCTTTCTTCTTTGGATGACATTGTTTCAACTCATTAATATGCAATGTGATATATGGTTGAGCATCAGCTATGTTATTCAAGATGTATGATTCTAACTTCTCCATCTGTTCAGCTGACAATGATTTGACTTTCATGTCACTAATCCTCTTTCCCTCATTATTAACTCGTTCATGGTGAGATGGAGGCAAACCTATGTGTTGTGCTGCATCCAAGTAGCTCATACAAAACTCTGCTACCTCCTCAGAAATATACTTTTTAATAATGGAGGCTTCAGGTCGATATGGATTTTTAACATACCCTTTTAATATTGTCATATATCATTCAAAATTATACATCCAACGAAGATATACTGGTCCACAAAGATTTATTTCTCGAACCAGATGAATCAATAAATGCACCATTATCTCAAAAAAAGTTGGAGGAAAATACATTTCCATTTGAAAAAGTATAAAAATTGCATCCTTTTCCAAAATGTTCAAAGAATTCACATTAATCGCCTTGTTACAAATTGAATTGAAAAAATAACATAACTTCATCATAGTCTTTCTGACATGAATGATCAATATTCCACGCAATGCAAATGGTAGAATTTGTTGCATCATGATGTGACAATCATGTGATTTCATACATATCAACTTCAAGTCCTTCAATGAGACGAAATTTTTTACATTTGATGAATAACCTTGAGGAACTTTGATATCATGAAGACACTAAAAAAGCTAATTTTCTCCCTCTTCGATAATGTATGACAAGCCGGGGGAATAAATGTTCATCTTCCTTTAGGAGTGGGAGCTAAATCCAAACGTATTCCCATTGATAGTAAGTCTAATATTGTATTCAACCAATCTTTAGTCTTTCCTTTAATATCTAACAATGTTCCAATCAAACAATCACATATACTATTCTCCACGTGCATGACATCAATATTACGTTTAACTTCATGATACCTCTAATATGGTAGCTCAAAAAATATTGACCATTTCTTCCAAATATGTCTATCATTACCAGATTTATGTGTCTTTCCCATTGTCACGTCAAGTTTTTTCACCCTCTCAAAATACAGATCTGGGGATACATGTTTTGGAGCAGTATCAAATTCTTGTGATCCATTGAATGCCTTTTTTAGTCTTCTAGAAGGGTGATCCATAGGCAAAAACTTTCGATGACCCATGTACACTGTTTTCCTCCCATGATGCAATTGACAATATGACATCTGTTGTTTGAAAATTGGACATGATTTATTCCCTTTAACACTGTATCTAGATAAATTTCCATACGCTGGGATGTCATTTATAGTGAACAGAAGCACTGCATACAGTTGAAAATATTCGATTTTATAAGAATCATACACCCTAATACCATCAGCCCATAAAAGTTTCAAATCATCAATCAACGGTGACAAGTAAACATCAATATCATTGTCGGGTTGCTTTGGACAAGAGATAATTATACTCAACATGACATATTTGCACTTCATACAAACTTTAGGAGAGAGGTTTTAAATTACTAATAAAACATGCCATGAACTATGTGTGCTACTGAGGGTTCAGTATGGATTCATTCCATCTGTGCACAACCCTAATCTGAGATTTCTTATTTCATTTCAAATGTAGAATATTGCGCATCAATTTTCTTCCATTGTGGAAAATCAGCTGTATGATGTATTTTTCCATCACATACCTGCTCATCAGCATACCATCTTAACCTTTTTTCATCATGTGAATTGGCAAATAAACTTTTGAAACGATGAATTATAGGAAGATACCAAAATACCTTTAAAGGGAGCTTTGTAATCTCTGCATCAGCCTGTGATTTCTCTTTCACCTTATACCATGATGTCCCACATTTAGGAAACTCTGACAAAAATTCATATTCCTTCCTATATATAATGCAGTCATTCGGACAGGCATGTATTTTCTTGTATCCCAATCACATCGGGCATAATATTTTCTTGGCCTTGTAATGTGAATCTAGAAGATCGATATCTTTTAGAAGAATGTCTTTCATCATTTATAGCATCTCTATAAAACTTCTGTCACTCCATCCATGTTTCGCCTTCAGGTAAATCAATCTTAAAACCGCCGAAAAAACCGTAAAATCTGTACAACCAGTATAGAATGGTTTTTCAGCATCACCATATAGACATGCAACTGTCGGTTCTATCTCAATTTGTTCTACTACAACATCGCGAATCATTTCTTCAATTCCATCAGAGTTACCATCTTGTGAATCATCATCATTAGTGAGATTTCGTCCAGTTTCACCATGCCAAATCCAAGGGTTGTAACCCGGATTAAAACCATGACATATCAGATGATCTTTTATCTCTCTACTTTTCAATTTCTTCATATTCAAACATTTCAGGCATGGACAGAAAAAAATGTCACTACATGGAACATTTCGTTTAGAAAATTCCAAAAAGGCATCAACACCTTCCTCATATTCATTGCTCATTCGATGTTCCGTAATCCAACTTCGACTCATTATTACCTATAACACATATCAAAAATATATATATTTTTAAGATAAGACAAATATAAATTTATATGAAAAAAATCATAATTTTAATGTAAAACAATTTTGAAATATAAAAAAAATCTATGCGTATTTAAAAAAATATGCTTGAATGTTTTTATTAAAAGAAAATACAGTTAGATATAACAGTTTTAAATTCCATTGAATAAAAGAAAACCCTGGCGCCTACATGTTTGAGAGAGAATTGGAGAGAATGGAGTAAACCTGAGAACCAAATCATATTTAATATAAAAATTCAGATGGATAAAATCACCCCTCCTGGACACCACCCCCACCCCCTACCCCCTTGGACACCCCCCAACCCTCTGGATAGCCCCCCACCCCCAGAAAACCCCCAAAACCTTTTGGACAGGCCCCCACCCCCTTGGACAGCCCCCCCCCCCCCCCACACACACACACACCCACCCCCTTGGACATCACCCTGGACACCCTCATCCCTCTGGACAGCCCCCCACCCCTCTACACAACACCCCCACCCCTCCTGGACACCACCCCCACCCCCTACCCCCTTGGACACCCCGCTGGACACCCCCCAACCCTTTGGACAGCCCCCACCCCCTGGACAGCACCCCACCCCTCCAAACAGCACCCCCCACCCCTCCTGGACACCACCCCTACCCCCGACCCCTTGGACACCCCATGGACACCCCCCAACCTCTGCACAGCCCCCACCCCCCCGGACAACCCCTAAAACCCTCTGGATAGGCCTCCACCCCCTTGGACAGCCCCCCACACCCACCCACCCCCTTGGACACCCCCCTGGACACCCCCCAACCCTCTGGACAGCCCCCCACCCCCCCCCCCCCCGGACAACCCCCCAAACAATGGTTTACATATAAAAACTAGGCATGGTGAACAACTAAAAACACATGAATTTAATATATACTTCAGCATGAAATAGATGGAATTAAATATTATTAAATATGGATACTTAAATGATCATATGATAATTAAAAATAACCATTGATATTCAACTAGTCAAATGATCACAAGTTTTCTCGATAACTAATATCATAATGAGGTAATGGATAATTCTAGAAATCTTAAACGTATTGTCCAGGCCTTGGCCAATGCCTCAAAAAATACTAGTGTAAGCCCTCAGCAGAACCCATTTTTATTTGGAATCATGAGACATAGCGATGCATCGAAGGGCCATAGAGGTCAACAACCATTACATTATATGTCTAATAGATTCTCATATAAAAGAGGATAAACATAAGTAGCAACAACACATGAAATATCATTTCTGAATTCGTACATTTAATCAATAACCATTCTATGCAGTAATATAGGTGAATGAGATCATTAGTTGTCAATGAAAACAAAAATTACCATCAATGTCGGGCATTTTCGAAACAAAAACAAACTAAATAATAGTAGTTGAGGCTTACATGCATATTACGAGTCGATCTATTAGATCTAGGGATGATAAATAAGATGATGATGGAAAAAAGAGGTAAGAGGGTTCGAAATTGAAGAATCTTACCTAGTTTAAACACAAAACCCAAAACATAAATATGGACTATCCGGGAAAAAATGAACGAAATAAATTCGTGGATGGCTTACTTGAGTGATATGAGTTGAGATGATAGATCCGAGGAGAGTAAATATGATAAACGATGAAGGAAAAAACGAGTTTAACGCAGCGAAATCGACGAGTTGATTAGGGTTTACTGCACGAGAGAGACGAGTCGTCGGACTGTCGATCGAAAAATCATAAATGACAATCCACAGGGCTTGTTAATTTTTTAAATGTTTTATAACGTCAGTTATTTAATAACCGACATTATAAACTGTTTTTTTACATTTATAACTTCGGTTATTATAATAACCGATGTTATAAATGTATCAAATACAGATTTTTTTACGTTGGTTATTTTATAACCGATGAAATAAAATCCACGTGTTGGTCTTCTACGTCGGTTATTTTATAACCGACGTAAAAAAGACATCAAAAATCACAGTTTTTTACATCGGGTATTGTATAACCGACGTAAAAAATGTTATGTGGGTTGTTTTGTTACGTCGGTTATAAAATAACCGATGTCAAAAAGGCCTCAAAAGACGCATTTTTTACATTGGTTATTTTATAACCGATGTAAAAAACTCGTAGATAACTCGTTTTTTAGGTCAGTTATAAAATAAATGACGTAAAAAAACCCCACGCTTTGGTTTTTTACATCGGTTACTTTATAACCAACGTAAAAAACTCGTAGATATCTCATTTTTTACATTGGTTATCAAATAACCGACATAAAAACCCCCGCACTTTTGTTTTTTACATAAGTTAATTTATAACCGACATAAAAACCGAACACGCGCGATTTTTCACGTAGGTTATTAAAATAACCGATGTTAAAAAGCTACTCACCGCATTTGTTACGTCGGTTATAAAATAACTGACGTAAAATACCACATTTCACAGATTATCAAGTCGGTTATATATAACTGACGTAAAAAATGGTGACGTAAATAATGTTTTCTGCACTAGTGTAATTAAATGAGTTTTTGACCTTTTTTAATTGAAATTGAATTTATAAAAAATTAATATTTCAAGACTTTCATAAAGTGCCCCTCCCCCACTTATAAAAGGACACCACATCCACCCACTTACTCACACCTCTCAGGCATCTTGGATCATCCAAATTCTACTCATAAATCTCCCAACATCCATATATTCCTCCAAGAATCCTAAACTTGTGAAGAAGGAAATTCATGTAAGCCTTTAGTTCAAATCAAAAGAAGTTTCCCAATTTAGAGGAGTAAAATGAATGAACGAGACATGTTAGACTCAAGGTAAGGGACTTCATCTCAATCATCATTTATTAAGGAATATTTTTATTTATATACGACATAATTTTATCTAATTTATAATAAAACTCTTTGAATTTCAATTTCATTTAAAGGAAATATTTTTTCTACGAAGAATTTTACTAAACGATAAAAATGGAATGTTTTTAACGTATACGGTGACAATGAATTCTCCGTCTCCATAACCATTATTTGATATTTGTATTCATCAATAATAATTAATGAATTTTAAAATTAAAATAATTCCTTATTATTTTATTTGGTTATCTTGGTATTGAAAATGGGTTCTTAAATTAAAATGGTATTTTTATAGAGAAATATTTTTCATATGGGATTATAAGAGGATTTCAAAAAGGGGTTTTGTGATGAACATGTTTTATTCATAAAATGGTACATAAGGATTATATGTGATAGGTCAGACCTATATATCTTATACTGTAACACCCCAAAATTATAAAGGGTTAAATTACTAGGTGATATGACTCATGTCAACAAGGTGCACCTTCCTTTTTAGGAGCCTACCTGATTAGAACTCCATTGTTAAGCTTGATTGGCATTGAGTAGTGATCATGGTGGGTAACCTTCTGGGAAGTTTCCCAGAGTCTATGCGAGTGAGGATTAAAAAACTGGAAAAGACATGTGTTGGCCTGTGAGGATAGTCATTAGTCAGATGACCTTTGCAGGCACGTGGGTGGGCCCCAGTGTGGGGACCACGTGTCTGCGGGGAAACTGGTGGTACCTAGAAGGCTAGTACCTGACGACCATGTTAAGGTGGGGTGTTTTTGATGTCATCAGGGCCTAGTTTTAACATTTGGTATTAGAGGTGGTACCCAACCTTAAGTGTGGCGCACTGCCTGGGTTGAGATGTAGGGACCAAAATAAGGATGTTGTGCTCCAAAGGGTGGTGATTGTAACAGAACAAAATGATAAAGGGTTAATAGACTAAATGATATGACTCATGACAACATGGTGCACCTTCCATTTTAGGACCCTACTTGATTAGAACACCATAGGTAAGCGTGTTTGTCATGGTGTAGTGATCGTGATGGGTGACCATTTGGGAAGTTTTCCAGGGTGCATGCGAGTGAGGAAAAAGGACACTGGAAAGGACATGTGTTGGGCTGTGAGGATAGTCATTAGTCAGATGACCGGTGTGGGCACGTGGATGGGGCCCAATGTGGGGACCACGTGTCTTTAGGGCAACTAGTGGTACCTGGCAGGCTAGGACCCAACAACCATGTTAAGGTAGGGTGTTTGTGCTATCACCAGGGCCCAGTTGTCACATTTGGTATTAGAGATGGTACCCAGCATTAAGTGTGGTGCACTGACTGGGTAGAGATGTAGGGCCCACAATGAGGTTTTTGTGCTCTAAAGGGGTGATTGTAACAGCCCAAAATGATACAAGGTTAAATGACTAAATGATATGATTCAATTCAACAAGGTTCACCTTCCATTTTAGGACCCTACCTGATTAGCACTCCATAGGTAAGCGTGTTTGGCATGATGTAGTGATCAGGATGGGTGACTATTTGGCATGTTTCCCAGGATGTGTGTCAGTGAGGACAAAGCACACTGGAAAAGACATGTGTTGACCTGTGAGGATAGTCATTAGTCAGATAAACCGTGTGGGCACGTGGGTGGGACCCAATGTGGG
This sequence comes from Viscum album, assembly GCA_963277665.1. NCBI lineage: Eukaryota > Viridiplantae > Streptophyta > Magnoliopsida > Santalales > Viscaceae > Viscum > Viscum album. The sequence continues at coordinate 1,274,437,237 of OY728141.1, read as the reverse complement.
GACCACGTGTCTACGGGGCAACTGGTGGTACCCTGCATGTTTGGACCCGACGACCATGTTATTCCAGGGTGTTTGTGCTATCACCGGGGCCCAGTTTTCAAATTTGGTATCAGAGGTGGTACCCTGCCTTAAGTGCGGTGCACTGGCTGGGTTGAGATATAGGGCCCACAACGAGGACATTGTGCTCTATAGGGGGGTGATTGTAACACCCCAAAATGATAAAGGGTTAAATGACTAAATGATATTACTCATGTCAACAAGGTGTACGTTCCTTTTTGGGACCCTACCCGACCTGTGAGGATGATCATTAGTTATATGACCCAATGTGGGGACCACATGTCGGTGGGGAAACGGGTGGTACCTGCCAGGATAAGACCCAACGACCATGTTAAGGTAGGGTTTTTGTGCTATCACCGAGGCCTATTTTTCACATTTGGTATTAGAGGTGGTACCCAGCCTTAAGTGTGGTGCACTAACTGGGTTGAGATATAGGGCCCATAACGTGGACATTGTTCTCTAAAGGGGGTTGATTGTAACACCCCAAAATAATAAAGGGTTAAATGACTAAATGATATGACTCATGTAAACAATGTGCACCTTCCATTTTGGGACCCTACCTAATTAGAAATCCATAGGTAAGAGTGTTTGGAATGGTGTAGTGATCATGATGGGTGTCCATTTGGGAAGTTTACCGGGGTGTGTGCCAGTGAGGACAAAGCACACTGGAAAGGACATGTGTTAGCCTATGAGGATAGTCATTAGTCAGATGACTCATGCGGGCATGTGGGTGGGCCCCAATGTGGGGACCACGTGTCTGCGGGGAAACTGGTGGTACTTGGCTTGCTATGAACCGATGACCATGTTAAGGCAAGGTGTTTGTGCTATCACCGGGGCCTAGTTGTCACATTTGGTATTAGAGGTGGTACCCAGCCTTAACTGTGGTGCACTGCCTGGGTTGAGATGTAGGGCCCACAACGAGGATTTTTTGCTCTAAGGGGGGTGATTTTAACACCCCAAAATGATAAAGGGTTAAATGACTAAATGATATGACTCATGTCAACAAGGTGCATGTTCTTTTTCGGGACCCTACCTGACATGTGAGAATAATCATTAGTCAGATGACCCAAGCGAGCACGTTGGTGGGCCCCAACATGAGGACCACATGTCTGCGGGGAAACTGGTGGTACCTAGTAGGCTAGGACCCGATGACCATGTTAAGGCGGGGTGTTTGTGCTATCACCGGGGCCCAGTTGTCACATTTGGTATAAGAGGTGGTACCCATCCTTTAAGTGTGGTGCACTGCCTGGGTTGAGATGTAGCGCCCACAACGAATACATTGTGCTCTAAAGGGGGTGATTGTAACACCTCAAAATGATACAGGGTTAAATAACTAAATGATATGACTCATTTCAACAAGGTGCACCTTCTTTTTCGGGACCCTAACTGATTAGAACTCCACAGGTAAGCGTGTTTGGCCTGGTGTAGTGATCAGGAAGGGTGACCATTTGGAAAGTTTCCCAGGGTGTGTGCGAGTGAGGACAAAGCACACTAAAAAGAACATGTGTTGGCCTGTAAGGATAGTCATTAGTTATATGACTCATGCGGGAACATGGGTGGGCCCTAGTGTGGGGACCATGTGTGTGTGGGGAAACTGGTGGTACTCTGCAATCTAGGACCCGACGACCGTGTAAAGGCATGGTGTTTGTGCAGTCATTGGGGCCCAGTTGTCACATTTGGTATCATAGGTGGTACCCATCCTTAAGTGTGGTGCACTACCTGGGTTGAGATGTAGGTCCCACAATGAGGATGTTGTGCTCTAAAGGGGGTGATTGTAACACCACAAAATGATAAAGGGTTAAATGACGGAATGATTTGACTCATGTAAAAAAAGGTGTATCTTCCTTTTCAGGACCCTACATGATTAGAACCCCACAGGTATGCATGTTTGGCCTACTGTAGTGATCAGGATGGGTGGCCTTTTGGAAAGTTTCCCAGGGTGTGTGTGAGTGAGGACAAAGCACACTGGAAAGGAAATGTGTTGGCCTGTGAGGGTAGTCATTAGTCAGATGACCCGTGCGGGCACGTGGGTGGGCCCCAGCATGGGGATAACGTGTCTGTGGGGCAACTGGTGGTACCTGGAAGGCTAAGACCCGACGACCATGTTAAGGCGGGGTGTCTGTGCTATCACCAGGGCCCAATTTTCACATTTGGTATCGGAGGTGGTACCCAACCTTAAGTGTGGTGCACAGCCTGGGTTGATATGTAGAATCCACAATGAGGACGTTGTGCTCTAAAGGGGGTGATTTTAACACCCCATAATGATAAAGGGTTAAATGACTAAATTATATTACTCATGTCAACATGGTTCACCTTCTTTTTTAGGAGCCTACCTGATTAGAACTCCATAGGTGTTGTCCTATGAGGATGGTCATTAATCAGATGACTCGTGAAGGCGCGTGGGTGGACCCCAGGGTGGGGACCATGTGTCTACGGGGCACACATGGTACCTGGCGGTCTAGGACCCGACGACCATGTTAAGGTGGGGTGTATGTGCTGTCACCGTGTCCCTGTTGTCACATTTTCTATCATAGATAGTACCCAACATTAAGTGTTGTACACTGCCAGGGTTGACATGTAGGGCCCACAATAAGTTTGTTGTGCTCTAAATGTGGGTGATTGTAACATCCCAAAATGATAAAGGGTTAAATGACTAAATGATATGATGCATTTCAACAAGGTGATCCTTCCTTTTCAGGAGTCTACTGATTAAAATTCCACAATTAAGCATTCTTGTCCTGAAATAGTTATTAGGATGGGTGACCTTCTAGAAAGTTTCCTAGGGTGTGGGTTAGTGAGTACCAAGCACACTAGAAAGGACACGTATTGGCCTGTGAGGATAGTCATTAGCCAGATGACCCATGTGGGCATGTGGGTGGGCCCTAGGGTGGGGACCATGTGTCTACGGGGCAACTGGTGGTACCTGACGGGATAGGACCCGATGACCATGTTAAGGCGGGGTGTATGTGCTGTCATCGGGGCCCAGTTGTCACATATACGAAGGTTTGAGACCCATTACAACTCATGGGTGAGATTGAAAAAGATTATACGAAGGGTTTATCCTTATTATATCACATAGGTGAGCATGATATTGATTATAGAAAGGGTGATCCCCATTATAGATCTACAACTTTGACATCAACCATATGGTTATTCCTATTGTAATATGTTTTAAAGTGTTTTATCTATATCATTATCTAATTCACCTAAAGGAGGTTTAATTTATGGATATTTGTTTAAATGTTTTTCATTGAGTGAAAATTATGGGTGTTTTTCATGTGAATATGTTTTGTTTCATCCGATCAAAGTAATTTTAATGGGTTATCATGTTTTAACTAGAGTAATGGTTTTTTTTAATTTCCCCTAATGAGATTTATGTGATCATCCCATGTTTCAAATGTTTTCACAATATTTTAGTTAGAATAGAGTGATGGATGGAAAAGACATGTGTTTTCCTGTGAGGATAGTCTTTAGTCGGATGACCCATGCGGGCATGTGGGTGGGCCACTGGGTGGGGACAACGTGTCTGCGGGGTAACTGGTGGTACCTGGCGGGCTAGGACCCGACTACCATGTTAAGGCGGGGTGTATGTGCTATCACTGAGACCCACATGTCACATATACGAAGGGTTGAGACCCATTACAGCTCATGGGAGAGATCGAAACAGCTTATACAAAGGTTTGATCCCCATTATAGCTCATGGGTGGGCACGATATAGATTATAAAAAGGGTGATCCCCATTATAGATCTAAAATTTTGATGTCAGCAGTATAGTTATTCCTGTTGTAATATGTTTGAAATTGTTTTATCTATATTATTATCTAAGTCATGTAAAGGATGTTTAATTTCTGGTTTTTGTTTTAGTGTTTTTATTAAGCTAAAAGAATGAGTGTTATTCATCTGAAAATGTTTTGTTTCACCTCATCGAAGTACTATTAATGGGTTATCAGGTTTTAACTAGAGTAACCATTTTTTAAATTTCCCCAACTACGATTTTTGTGATCATCCCATGTTTTAAATGTTTTCATGGGATTTTAGGGAGAATAGAGTCAACGATGGAATCAAGGAAAGTTATGATGACTACACATGAAACAAAACCTTGTTTATTTTTAAAAGTGTTATTGTTATGGAAGAAAAAGAAATTGGGGGAAATGTCCACTTTGTATTTCTATTTTTTTGTTATGTAATATTTATGGCCCAATTCACTAAAGCTCCAATCCTAAAAAGATCGTAAATATTGTTTCTTGACTTAACTCAAGATTATGTAATGTGTAAGGATAGGGACTTATATATATATAAACAAAATATAGGTCAAAAACATGAATTACAACAATATGTAGAAACCTATAAGATTTAAAATATTTAACAAGGTAAATAGAACCATTGGTAATATTATAATTAAGAATTTATTATCTCGGCATTATAAAAGAGAATATCTCATTAGAAATAAATGATACCTAGAGTATTGAATGAACATAGAACTTAAATTCAACTTAAAATATTTAATTCATATCTTATAGGAAAAAATGATTTCTTATCATGTCACAAGACCTGAAATATTATAATTTTACAACAACTCAACTACTAAAACATCATAACATCCTAGGTACAAAATTGAAATTGTAATAGGGGACCCATAGCATAATGATGTTTTCATATAAATAATTCCTCACAAGAACTTACCAATAATTTAATTCATACAAAATATCATGGGAATACGCATAGACCTCTAAATTGTAAGAACTTTCCCCCTATCACATATTGTGGTACTAACTTAGGGACTACCAAAACCTATTATTGAATGGATTATAAATGATCAATGAATATAATTCTTATGAAATAGTTCTGGGGGGAGTAATAAACTCCAAAAACATATGGGTATTTTATGACCTATCACTGGAATCCCACCAAGGGTGTCCATAAACCTCCTAGATACTATAAACTCCTCATAAAAAAATTATGTCACCTCTATAGAGATAAGGCCCAAAAACATCCTAAACGACCACATAAAAATTTTATCATGTCTAAGAGAATTATAAAATTATTATCTAAATGGTTAAATTTTCATATTGGACTCTATAATTTTTTGATTCCAACTATTCAGTGAGATGTTAAAGAAAAAATTTACAATTATCCATTCCAAGCAATGTTACTCTAATATATAGTTTGTATCCCTCAATATATAGTAAGGTATGTACTTTAGATATTTCTATATATAAAATAATCCTACATAAAATGCCCTCAAAATACTTTTAAAAAATAACCAATGACATAACCAAGTCAATATCATGGATACCTGGAGTCACCTCATACTTATATACACGGCCTATCAACTATGGACACAGTACATGTGAATATAAATTTTTAGAAAGTTTATACATTAGATACCAAAATCATATACATAGTGACATCCACATTAGGTAAATGTAGTGCCTTTCCAATATTGATGATCTTATATAGAATATATGACTATATCTCTTACCAATTGAAATCCATCTCTCATGAAATGTCTTACATCACATATAAGTCAATACATTTTCTGTAACCCAGAAGACTATATTTCATATAGTTAATAATTAAATACCTAGAAATAGATGTTCAATATGAATCATGCCTCCATTGAACCACTTATACTATAGGTTCCTTCTCTCACCATGTCTAACATACCTATATTTCACCACTATTATTTTAGGGTTCATCATCGTCCCATTTATATTCACTATTATAGTTCAAGTAAACCTTAATCTCCTCCAAAGTACCCTGGATTTATTATTCACCATTGAAATTCCACGGTGTGGTTTCCATCATTGGTCAATGGATACCACTTCATTTAAGTTGAAAAATCATAAACCACTATCCAATTTTAAGACCATTGAAAATCATTGGCCATATGATTGAATTAGAATAACAAGAATCAATGTTCAATGAAAATTTGATCCACCTAAATTTTATATAAAATAAATATAAGGAATAATTCAGGTAAATTAGGATTATTCTTAGAGAATTGATAATGATGAAAGATTGAATCATTTTAGGGGAAATTTGACACATCAACATTAATATCCTATATAAATTGGCATCCATGGATTTAAATTAAAATAATATTTTATAAATAAAATTATATTATAAGTAATTTATATAAGTAAAACTAATCAATGAATAACCACCAATAACTTACATTTAGATTTTGAACATGGATAATCAATTAAATTTCAATATACTTCCAAAACATGAATTTCATGAATAAATGAATGAGTAATAAGAAATAGAATCATGAAAAAATTCAATCCTTTTTTTTATTATTTTGAATCATTGATTATCTTATTTAAACCAAGAGATAAAATAATCAATGTACCAAATGAGTAATTCTACTACACGAACATAAATCAGATCCACCTATACAGTTCTTATATCCCTACTAAGGGTCCATGTTATTGAAATTATTAGTACAACATGAATTATATAGACGGTGTATTTAAAAATCAATAGCTTGGTCAACCAACCATTTATAAAATTACTCAAAATGTTCTGGTTTGGGACCATAAGGCTAAACATAGAGATTATACCTGTGAAAGGTAAAACCCCATTCTATACATAACCATTGTAGTAAAAATTCTATTTTAAATTCCAGTTATGATTAATTGATGTTCTCACTAAGAAGATAAAAAAATTATTTAAAGTTCATTCAATATCCTTAAAATTTCACCAAATCAAAATTCTATGAAAACAAATCCATTCAAAATATAATATACCCACACATAAATAACTTTATTATAAAATATACATATCCTTATTATCTTTGATAAATTTACCATTTTTTTAATTTAGAGTAGCCTAAAATATGAAACTCAATAATGAGTTTATTTTGCACTTGTGGAATTATCTTTTTCACTAAAACCTTCCTTATTATAATCATTATTATCCCCAAAAAGGAGAAAATTTGTGATATAAAACAAGGATACTTTTTGAATCATTTCATATAGAAGTAGGTAATCCTCTTAAATACCTACTCCATCTATGGTGGTAATTAATATACAAAAACCCTAGAGAAACCAAATAATGAGACTTCCAATTTTCAATAATTTTATATCCAAGACATTACAACAAAGGTTTCTAGAAATTGAATATAAAATTAATACCATCATTGATCCATAAAAAATCATCATTTCAAAATTGAGTCATTATTAAAGGAATTTCTATATGAACCTTATAAAATTCCTTTTTATTTAATGTTTCCTCATCCACATGGTGTAATGAATAAGAAAACCATCAACATCAATATTTACAAATTATATTATCATGAAAAAATCCTATGTAAATTCCACACCACATGCATTAAATGAGAAACCCTATACACATTCACTTAAAACCCCTCAAAAAAATAACTCTTATACAGTTCAGTGATGATAATTATTCACTAATCCTGGATGAACTTCAGAATATTAGTCTTTTCTATATTTACATGAATTTCCCCTCATTGATATAATAATAAATTAAAAACATTATATGAATAATTAGGTGCATAATACCTTGTGGATGTGAGTATTTGTTTTAGGATTTAAAAAAATATATACAAATCCAAAAAAAATCAAACAATATTTTTCCAATAATAATAAGAAATTATTTTGAGTAATTACATAAGTAAATAGTTTTAGAAAGAAATTGAAATAAGTATGGAATATAAAATATTAGTTGATGATTAAGGGGAGATAAGATAAAACATAAATTGATAAAAAAATTCCCTTACATAATTAATTAACATCAACATATAAAACTAATGAGTAAGTGTAACTAAAATTTCCCTAATACAACTCAGTTAATTTAAATTTGTAAAATTATATTTATCAAAATGGTATTTTTAAATAACTATTTAATATATGTACTATTATTTTAGGTCGAATGAAATTATTACTTTATTTCATTTATTTTTTATAAGAAAAAACACTTTCGATGAAGATAATATATTCATATTCACTTTTCGTAATTTAAAATAGGTTACTTTTTCATTAAATAATTAAACGTGATAATATGGGAGAGAAAAATATTTATTACTATAATAGAAGTGGTTTATATTCTCAATCTATTTACTAATTGATATTGTGTAAAAAAATCACAGAATTAATTCAATAACATTTATCTTCACCCATAAGTTCTATGATAAATTATAATAAGATGAAAGATTTTCAGTTAGAGAATACTATGTTAAATAATAGATAAACATTGAAAATATGTGCATGCCTAGTAAAAAAATTAATTCCCATCCAACCATTTCACTTAAAGAGTTCATCCTAAAATCTTCACAATCACAGAAGTATCATAAAAATGATTTAATTCATAAATGAAGAAGAATAGAATAAGAATAATTTAAAAATATTATATAAAAAGATAATTTATCTCTCCTAAAATCTACATTGGAGTCTCTCTTCAGTCCAAGGTTATCATCCTTTCTATTTATTTTTCTCTCATGTGAAAATTAATTCATTTTTATATTATAAAAATCACTAACATAAATCCACACAATTCATTTTATAGAACAAAAAAGAGTTATAATTGAATGCATTAAAAATTATTCTCTCTCTATCTAACATCTACCAAATATGCCATCACAACATGGTCATAATTTTATTATTACTTCAAAAAAATTACCTCTAAATGAATAATATTTTAATACCACATATAAATTACATTCATGTGTTCTTATCTAGAATATTAGGAAAATGTGTCATGTAATCACCCATATTTAGCCTACTCGATTAAATTATCCTAACTAGTTGCATTAACTACCTCTAAACATCAAATAATAGAAAAATATGTACTATCAAACCATGGTTTAGGATTTTCTCAAATATGCCACCCCCATATTAGTTTTTCTATTCAGACCATCCTAAAATGATTAATTATTCATTAACATTCATCAATACAAAAAACTGAATCTAACATTGTACTCTAGTAAATAACAATATCATATCAATAATATAAATAAAATAATTAGAGTATGAAAACATAAAACATCTACCAAAAACACCAAAAAATAAATCAAACTCAACAACTCTTATCCCACTAGCTCAACCTATCAAATAAAACCTACAAATTAGGGCCCAACTATTTCATGAAGAGATTCACTATTATAAAAAATTTGACCAAATCATGTGTTAATTAAATGAAAAAAATAAAATAGCTCATTAAAAAGTATTCATAGTAACGTTTTAGTTTATATTTTTTATAATAAGGGAAAAATGAGATAAAAACTTCATGTCTTGTTTAACTAATGGTTATTTTATCATTCCACTGCAATTGTAATTTATTAATCCATTATATGTATTCAGTATATCCCATTCAATATTCTTATAAGATAGTCTTATTTACCCAACTGACATATTTCATTTCCATAATGAATTCACCAGTATTAACATTATCATTGAGGAATGGAGGATTTGTTAAATATATTTATGCATCAATAAAATATTAGGGGTGCATCCTATTTTAAAATTATAATGTTTTTATAAATCAAAGAATTGAGAAGAACATAGTAATGGCTTATAATCTATTGTTATCATTCTCCTCATGACTCATATGGTTTTCATTCCATTCCCATGATGCTTGTTTCGGAACATTTTAGATTTGGTTCATCAAGTTGGTGTTTGATCATGAATGGGAAAGAGCCTTCGAATGTTGTGAAATAAAAGGGAAAATTAATGAATACCTCTAGACTGAAAGACCTAAAGGGATCTCTTTTCTTGAAGCACATAAATGTAAAAATTTATGAAAATCATCCTCATTGAAACCATCTCTATGAAAGAATATTTTAGATGGTCATTTTATATTTGGGGCTGATCCTAAGGCCCTTCAATAGAATACACAAATGTGTATGTTTTTTTATTATGGGATGCATTTCAATTATTAGAGGAGATAAACTATGGATAAATCCTGATCTCAAGTATATTATTGCTCGCCTCTAGTGTTTCTCCAATTGAAAACTAGGTCCAATTAGAAGGGACTATTTCCATATATTGTTATGATCCAACAATGAGATTGATGGAGTATGGAAATTAGGGAACCTACAGCTAAAACATGGTGTCCTGGTAATATTTGAATGAAATTATGCCTTCAATCAGCATTACATTAGGAATAACTTGGCCCATATCTAGGTTAGATTACATGGACTTAGCTTGTTCTTTTGGCACCCCAAGATCATGAATGATATAGTGTCTTTCTTAGGTGCTCCTCTAAAAATCAATCACTGAATCTTAATTACTGAGATTGGATTATATTCTCGAGTTATGTTTGAGTTTTATCTTGACTCTAAGAATCCGGAGGTTATTAATTCAATTTAAAAGACAAAAAAATAGATGTTTGAATTGAGTTTGAATGTCTGACCCCATTCTAAAACCATTGTAATATTGTTGGACACTCCATGCTGAATTGCAGAGTTATCAAAATCCAATCTTCCCAGCCAAGGGACGATGGATTGGCTGAAGTTTGATGGGGTAAGAAGGAAAAAATAACTGCCTTTGAGAAACCCAAACCCTCCATGAAAAAATCTGAAGTCCTGGTTAAGAAGACAACCATTTTAGGAGATAATTCGTGTTCCACTTGGGTTGATCTTATGGAAGAAGAAGAGCATGTCAATTATGATCAAAGAATTCTTGAGGAAATTGAAAATCTTGTAACAGATTCTTGTGATAAACTGTAAGATTCCATTATTTTAAAAGACGCTTATGGTCTAAATGTTCCAGATTCTGGACATATTACTTCATACCTTGCAGACCCATCCAGTGGGAGTGTAACCGGTACAGCTTTAAAGATTCAAGATAGTCCACCAATTCAGATGCATCGGGATCTTCTTTCAAACCACTAAAGGTACTGGTCATATACCTAATGGAATTATTTTAGTTGGTAAGTCATTGTAACCTGTAGAGAAAAGCCATATGGACTTGGTTCACAAGGCTGAAGTTGGCTAGCCCTCGGAGGAAACTGCAATCTTGGTTCCCCCAGATGGTAATCCAAGTATAACACCAGAAACTAAGATGGACTTATCTTATGAGACCGCAGTGGCAGTAAGCATGCAGCCAGCTCCTGTTTCAAACACTATCACCCATACAGATCCCTTGGATGATAATTCAAGTATGGTTACATAAATCAATATGGATTTATCTAATGAGGATTATATCTCTATGAACATGCATCATACACCTGTTGTTGACACTATCAATCATGTTGAAAATTCATTAATGGATTCAAGGGTAAGTTTTATGAACATCACATTGAATTCTAAAACACCTGAAAAAAAAATCAGATTATTCGAAATACAGGTACTCCTAATAAATCTTCTATTTCTCTAATGAGTAAAAAGGGGAAGAAACTCAGTCTGACCGCCTCACAAAATTTCAAAAGATCATTGAGGAAGAAAGGATAAAGTGGTTCAAAAGGGGGTTTCTATCACCAAAAATAGGTTTTAATGAATATTGTATTTTGGAATTTTCAAGGCATTGCAAAACCTGACACATTTATAGTTCATAAAATATTTCTTTTGACTTATAGACCCTAAATTTTTGTTTTTATTGAACCTAAAATCATTTTTCTTTGATATTTATGCATCTTTGTTCTTATTATTATAACATTTTAGGTTCTTGTAAAAATGTTCTTGATGTTGAAATGATGTGGGTTTTATACCATGCATCTTTACAGAATGTTAATTCCTTCAAAATATCTAAACAAATATTTTCTTGTGATTTTTCCCTTTATGGAATGTATATTTTTTCTACCATGATTTATTCTATGGATAGATATCAACATCAACGATATATTTGGATTGATCTTTATGTTTTAGAAAATAACATTCAAGACCCCTAGTTTGTGACTGGTGACATTAATGTGATTCTGACCTCTAGTGAGAAATTTGGCCCATCACACTCTACCATATCCTCTAGATAAATTAAAGATTCTACTAAAGATTACAATCTTTTCGAAATTAACCTCACTAGGTATAAGTTCACATGGTATAGAATACACTACAACATGGTAGTTTCTAGTAAACTAGATGGGGATTTCATGAACACCCATGGTCTAGACCATTTTTCCACCAATTCTTACATAACCTTACGTAAAATTAATTCGAATAATCACCCTATCCTTGTTCGTATTTTCTCCAAATTTCATAAACCCATGCTTCCATTTAGGTTCAATAATGCTTGGTATGCTGATATGGATTTTTCAAACATTATAATAATTTTCTGAGAGTCTATGAATCATCATAATTATGAATTTTCATGTATCACCTAGTTAAAACACCTTAAAAAATTCCTTAGAGGATGGTGTAGTTCTAAATCTAAACTAATTGATGAGGACATATCTACTCTTGAGAATGAACATATCCATGTTCAAAACACTACCACTAACTATGATTTATCTTTAGTGACCCAACTTGAAATCAATATCTCGATGAAACATAACTCTCTTCTTGGTCATAAAGACAATATATAAAAGAAAATAATTAAAACTAAATAGATCTCAGATGGTTATAAAAACACTATGTTTTACAATTAGCTTCAAAGAATCAGAAAATTTTGCAGACCCCTTGCCTTCCGTAGGGATGAAGACACCCTCTTTGACCCTAAGGAGGTTATTTCTAATCATGTTGTTTATTTGATAATATTTTCAATGGCCCCAATGTCAACAAGTACATCCTTCATGATATCATTCTAGTTATGGTGAATGAGGAAGAAAACTCTTATCTCTTAAGAACCCCTCTTGATCATGAAATCAAAGACATTGTTTTAAGACTAAACCCAGAGAGTTCCCCGGGTCCTGATGGATTTAACAATATTTTTTTCCAATATCACTAGGAGGTCATTCACATAGATGTTTGAAATCTTGTCAAATCCTTTTTTTCTAATGGTGTTCTCCCCAATGGTATTGATGCACAATTTCTTACTTTAATTCCTAAAGTGTAAAATGCCTCTGAGATTAATCTCTTCTGGCCTATTTCTCTCATTAAATCTCTTTATAAAATCATTACTAAGATTCATGAAAACAGAATTGCTATTATATGTAATAAAAAAATTTCATGGTATCTATTTGGTTCTATCAAGGAAGGTCCTATTCAATATTGTGTTTTCATATCCTTAGAATGTACCAACAACTTAAACAAAGCCAAAATATGGGGGAAATATTTCCATTAAACATGATATTAATAAAGCATTTGATACCATTTATTGGAGATTCATCTTCAAATTTCTTGATTCCTTTAGGTTTAATGATACATTCGTCAATAGGATAAACTACTTATTTAAATCAGCATCCATGTCTATCCTTTTCAATGGTTCCCCTAAGGTCTTTTTAAAATTCATTAAGGGCATTAGACAATGTGATCCTTTATCTTCCATTATTTTTTCTACTTCAGAAGATTACATAAGCATTTTTCTTAATCAGTTTTTTGATCAAAATAATATTAAACCCATGCAGGCTTCCAGAAATCTAAATGTGCCTACTCTTTTTTTATATGTTGAGGACAACAAATTATTTTTACATGGTTATAAAAGGAACATTAAAAAATTTTATTTTTATTTTTCTCATTATGAATAAATCTCTCATCAAATCTATAAGCTGGAAAAAATCCTCTGTTTTCTTTGGGAAATATTTTTATTCTATAAGAAAAAGTAATATCATAAATAATTTAGGTATCAAAGAAGGTTCATTTCCTTTCATATATCATGAATATCCCATTTCATGTGGAAGTACTAAATCAATTTACTTTTCCACTGTGGTTGACTAGGTCGTCAATATAATGTTCTATGGGAAGGGTAAATCCCTCTTTATGGCTGGAAGGATTTGTCTGGTGAAATCTACTATTGTCTGAAAAATGTTATACTTATTGATGGTTTACAAATGGCCTCTTGGTCACCTAAAAAATATTCATTTTTAAATCTATTATTTTTTTTGGATAAGAATTATTCTGTAAAGGATTATTGTCACCATTCTCTGGGATTCTAATTTCAAACCTTTTGAGAAGGGTGTTCTTGGAATCAAAATTCATTTGCTCTTCAATGATGCCCCTCAAGCTAGACACACTTCGAGGTTGATTCATAATAACTCTAACTCTGATTATTTTCTTAAAAAAGATTCCTTCTGATGTTAAAGAAAGAAAATTTAAATTATATTAGCTCCTCCATTTGGACATCCATTCGACAATCCTTTTCCAACATCATGAACAACTGTAGATGGATGGTTAGCACTGATTCTTCCATAAATTTTTAACTGGAAAACTTGACTGGTACCCCTCTAATATCTATGTTTCTTCAGAATTATCTTCCATAAAACACTAACTTCACTATAAATGATGTTATTCAATCTCATAAATTTAACATTCATGATAACATAATTCAGATTATACAAAATTATTATTACTCTTATTCTGATGACTTCTTTATTTGGGATCTTGCTCACAATGGTGTCCTTGATTCTAAAAGATTTTACATGTTCAATTTTTTAAATTATAATATTAATTTTTTTGGTTGAAATACTTTGATATACCATGGATTAAACCCTCAATAGTTACTCTTGTTTGGTGAATTTCTCACAACCATGTTCCCAATGAGGTTTGTCTTCAATGTTTTGGGATCCAAATTTGCTCCCAGTTTCATTTTTTTCACCAGCATAGAGAATATACTAACCATTTTTTTATGTCTTCTGCTACGGCTTTGGCCCTTTTGAATTATATTACAGACATTTTTTTACTACAGATGGTTACTCCTTGACTCTATTAGTTCCTAATTAAAGCATTGTGTGGATCTTGAAACCTCTCAAAAAATAAAGACTATGTTCTTAACTATTGTTGTTGAGCTTATCAATTTGATTTGGTAGGATAGAAATGTTATTATTGACAACAATTAATAATTCAATCTTAATGTTGGTCAGATGATAATTCTCATTTCTATTAGGGATGTTGCCTTGATTCCAAAATCTTATTGTGACAACACCATTGGATACTTTGAGATTTTTTTCGACATCGGATTGATGGTCTTTACAGACAACAGAGGTGTACTTTTGTGGTGTTCTGGAAAGCCCAGCTCCCATGATGGATCAATGTTAATGTTGATAGTGCCTCCAAAGGCAACCAAGGACCTATGGGTTGTTGTTACATTTTCAAAGACTTTATCGACTAATGTCACATATGCTTTTTTGGTGGTTGCGGTACCGCCTCATATTTCGAAGCAGAAATGATGAGTGTGATGCATGTCTTTCATTTTTCAAAGAAAAAGGGATGTAACAATATCTGGATTTAAACTGATTCGACCACTATTGTCGATGATATTTGGAATGGTATGGTGTATCTTTCCTAGCTGTTTACTGCCCGTTGGATGAGATGCCTTCCTTTGCTTCTCGAGCTCAACTACATTGACACTCATGCCTTTCGTGAAGCGAACATGGTTGTAGATGGTATTTCTAACAAGGGAGTCAACCAGGGTATAACTTGGTGGAATGACCTTCATGTTTATCTTCTCCCTCTCTATGATAAATATTGTTATAAGATTTTTTAATTTAGACTCATTTAATTTCTTTATTTCTATTTAATAAATTGGGTGTTTTATTTAAAAAACCATTTCCTTAAAACCTGGATGAATTGAAGCATAAGAAATATGTGAGCTCAGATTCCCATTATGTATAATCTAAAGAGATAACAACCATAAATCATTGTTAAGTATAATATGAGAACACGAGTATAATGAAGATATATTAGAAAATCATAACAAGAAACCTTGGGTTAATAAGAATTTCATAATTATTGATATAAAATGAGGAATGTATTATAAGTGTGATTTAATAAACAAGATCCATTAGTACATAGTATAGTCATGAGATTAAAAATAAAACTGTGAAGCATCATTCAAATATGGTACATAAAATACTATATGGAATCTTACTTTTATGATTCACACCACCATTTCCCATGAATACTGTAACTAAAATATACTCATAAACACTTGTGTCATGCAATATAACCTTTAAACCAATTAATAGGAGGGAGATTTGATACACCACCAATCATCATCCATAAATACGAGTACCATATAAAATAAATTATATATCATCTAAAAATGAAACCATGGAAATAAAATGGTAGACATAAAACATTAAAAATTTAAATAGTTCACTCTTATAGTATAAATAAACCATGGAAATAAGTTTGTTTTCATTCAACATGGCATAATTAACCCATATAATTAAAATGGGTTCAATATTAAATTAAATATTGAAATAATAAATAATTAAATGAATAATCATAATGTGAGATACCCTTGGTACGTATATGAATATCCAATGAAATTAAATGACATTCTTACAAAATGACATTAATGTTGGATAATAAAGAATATGGTTTTACACCATTTAAATAAATTATACAAGGATACCTCAAAAAATTCACCAAATTTATATATGAATAAAATCTCGGTGAATACACATTAGTATGATCAATCAAAATTGGATAGTCACAATGGAAATGCATTGGATTTAAATTTACTCTTATACAATGAACACGATTAGGAATAAAAAAGGTTGAAATGAATTATTAATCCAAAAGAGAGTTATATTATATAGTTAATGTACATATAGAGTGAGGATTGTAATATTTTCATAATATTATCTATCAAGAATAATATATATTAATTGAAAATGAAAAATATGAATAACATTTTTTAGTAGTTTTAAAATGTCACAGGGAAATTTGAAATATGTTGGATGATTTTATATAATTTAAAATTTTATTTATTATAAAACTAGAAGAAAAATAATCTCATTAGACGTCATTAAAACCGAGACAATGAATCGTATGTAATTACAATGATAGTGTGATGAAATATTCACAAGTTGATATAAAAAATAAAATATTTTCATATTATGAATAAAATAACTGGTGTAGAAACATTTAAATTACATTTAAAAAGTTATATAAATTCAAAATAGTATAAAATATATATCTAAATTATTAGTTTATAGAAAAGGAAAATGTCATTAGCATTTATTGGAAACATATATGGGAATAGGGTGGTTCCTGACTAAAATTAATAGATAGGGTTGGATTCCTGAAATAATTGGAGAAAAATATGAGTGAAAGGAAAATGAAATAACAAGGGAATATATAAAACCTCTTCATGAAAACCTTCTATTAAACCTCTTCATGAGTGAAGGGGAAATGAAATAGTATAATTCATTTCAACCTTTTTCTTTTGTAATATTTTCATAATATTATCTATCATGAATAATATATGTTAATTGAAAATGACAATGAGGAATAAGATTTTTTAGTAGTTTTAAAACATCACATGGAAATAAGAAATATGTTGGATAATTTTATATAATTTAAAACGATATTTCTTATAAAACTAGGAGAAAAATAATAACATTATATGTCATTAAAACCAAGAGACAATGAATCGTATGTAATTACAATGGTAGTTTGACGACATATTCACAAATAGATGTTAAAAATAGAAGGTTTTCATATTATTAATAAAATAACTAGTATAGAAACATTTAAATTACATTTAAACGTTTATATAATGTCAAAATAGTATAAAAGAGATATCTAAATTATAGGTTCATATAAAAGTAAATTTTCATTAGAATTTATTGAAAACATATTTGGGAATAGGTTGGTTCTTAACTAAAATGAATAGATGGGGTTGGATTCATGAAATAGTTGGAGAAAAATATGAGTGATGGGAAAATGAAATAATAAGGGAATATATAAAACCTATTCATTATAAAAAGGAAATGATGAAAGGTTTTATAATGAAAGAAATTACAATGATAGATTATCATTAAAATTTAAACATGATTTGAATATAGTATTATTAATGAAACAATTACATATTTAGTATCATTTTCCTAAAAATAAAATTCATGTTGGATATATTTTGAATTGATGTCCATTTAAGAATGTTCATGACATGGATCTTCAAATAATAGGAATATAGTAAAATATATTATTTAATAAATAATAACACCATGTTAAAGTGAACATATTTTACATTAAGAAATATAACTCATGAAATTAAATATGAGAAAAAGATCCCCTTTCCTGGTTTTACCTCATAGTCTATTTCACTATAAGATTTTGATTGAAAAATATAAATATGATAGTATCAATTTCAAAAGCATATTTCAATATGTATACTTTTATAAAATCATTCATCATTACAGAATATATTTTTATTAGTTAGTTATTGCATATTTTTTATCTTTGGTGTGGGTAATCATTATCATTTTGAACTAGTTCCATAATAGCTGTCATATTACATAGTACTCTCCAAAGGTCCATCATTATAAGATAATTATAGTTAAAATAATGGATGAATCATACTGACTTGTAATTTTTATTTTTTTCCTTTCAATGGTACATTATTCTCTTTCCTATAATATGGAATTTATAATGTACAATTTTTTGTGGTTTTTTCAATAAAGGGGGTTTTTTAATTTGGGAGTAAAATATTAATGTATATTTTATATAAATCCAAATAAATATTTATTTTTATCTTTAAATAATATACTATAATTATTTACCTTTCCATAATCACCTATTGTTTGATTTTATAGTATTATTAAAGTAGGTGGTAAAACTATCTTGAAGAGGAACATAACATGATTATTGATTATAATTTGTTTTTTTAAATAAAATATCATAACACTAGTAACATAATGATATATTTTTTTTATGTTATTGGTGTGATATTACATAATTTTATATTATTAATGAGAATAATTAATGGATATGAAATTATTAAAAATAAAAATTAATAATTTTCCTTTTAGTATGTTTGATTTAAATGATTGAAATCACGACAATCAGATGTTAATAATATAGTAAATAGGTTCCCTAATTTTTAATAATAGAACCTTAATGAAATCGTAATCATAATTTTTATCTAAGTAACTCATTCATATTAATATCCATGTATATAAGCAATGAAATGAAAAATGAAATATAATTGTTCAATGGAGGCGGTAGTCAATAAATATTCATTGTTAAAAGTTTTGTAGATATAAAAAACAAAATGAATAATATATTCTATCAGTTAAAAATATAAAATATGTAATAAATATCATATTTTTTTATGAAATTAATCAATATTAATCTCTATGTAATGTGGTTAAGTAAAGAAAAAAATGATGCATCGTGGGGGAGGTAGTCCACACAACACATGAAATATAGTTTTATTTTTATCAATACAAAATTAAAAAATGTTATTATTTTTTGTTAAAATAGAATAATAAAATTTATTATATACCCAATTCTGATGTATTATAAATATATTTGATAATTATAACAATAAAATATAAATATAATAAAATGTACTTAAGTAAAATTTATTACTGACCTTGATAAATATTATATTCCCTTAAAAGATCCCTTGGAAGTGAAAAAAAGGTGTTACACTCTTTAGAACATATCCCTTCTAGAGTGAAATTCATTTATAGTGGAATGAAAATTGAAATGGTTTAGGGGGAATATGATATTTAGGTGATCTATGGGTATGTTCTGAGATTCCCCTATTATATTTGGTGAGAACAGTATTATTTTAAATATTACAACATAATATAAATGGAGCACATATTAAAAATGTCACATGGATCTAAAATTGAGAAATAATTGTTTGGGTAAGTGATAATTTTTGGCAACACCTCTTCCAATAAATTTAATAAATTTTTTATCTTGTTTTAAGTCCTATATGGATTTATTTATTACTTTTTTATTTTCATATACCGGCATGGAAGATATTTTTTTCTTATATAAATATATTCTTTATGAATGAAAAATAATTTTCCCTTATTATATATTTTATAACCACAAATTCAAAATTATAAATCCTTTTCATTTTATTATATTTATAGATGTTATAGGAATTAATTTTTGAAATATTTTTTAAGATAATTTTATTAAATGTATTACTTATCACTTAAAATATAAAATATGAGTTTTCAAATTATAAAAAATTCTATAGATTTACTTCTAAAATATTTTTAAAAAAAATTAAATAGTCATGAATTTCTATTTAATACTATTATAATGATAATTTCTGTAAAGTCAAGTTATTTTCTTAAAAGATGGAATTTTTGACTATTCAACAATATTTTTAATAAAATTAAAAAGATTTTATCATATATAATATAGCTACAATGAATCAAAAAATAAAATTAATTTTCTCAAATTAAAATTATAATTTTATAATTTATGGTTTTTAAATAAAATAGAGATATAAAATAAAAAAAATTATAATAAAATAGCTTTTTTAGAATTTAAAAAATTGTCCTTCATATTTTATACTATATTGAGATTAAATGTTTATTAACTAATTATTCACATAAAACAGATTTTACCTTCCTTAATCAAATGATTCATTCAATAGTGATGTGTATCAAATTAGAAAGAAATATTTCAAAATATCATTTCTAATCATAAAATAATCATATTAGTCATTTTTCATACACCCATTGAATATAAATAATTTTAAAAATATCTTTTAAATGCATTCTATAAAAATTTCATAAATTTTTTATTTTTATTCATTCCCAATAATTAAATGGATAGGTCTTAAAGGTCATAATTTTTTTGGTTTTTGTCTAAATAAAATATGGTTTTTTATCTTTGGTGTTTGTGAAGAAAAAAAATACTTAACACGTTCACTTATATAAATAAAATCATATTTTCAAATTTTGTGGAGTTTATTTTACCCTAGATAAATAAATTCCATACACTCAATTTAAAATTATTATTTTATAATAAAATATCTAATAATATTCATAATGTAGAAATATCTCAACATAATAATGTTGCTAACAAAGATAATTCTAGGAAAATCACTAATAGGCATATTTTTATAATTCATTTATACCTAACCATATGAGGAAAATACCCCTAATGTTTTGGTGATAAGACCTATTTTATTTAATCAATATTTTATAGACTGTCTAATATTGATATATTATTAAAGATAAGAATTAAATATGATTCCCTATTTTGGAAATCATTAATAATTCAAATGATTATTAATAAACATACCACACACATCCATATCTCCTGCCTGTGCATATTCAACATGGAGGTACTAGAGGGAGGATGAAATTGAATGATATAATACATTAATAATGATACTCCTCCACATAAGGCTCATTAATATCCATTATAAGACACCATTGAGATAATTCTACAGTAGTCTCCTCCACGACGACGGCCATCAACCATTCCAAAAATATTTCTCATTTATGTTGTAATAATCAAAAAGATAACCACCAGTATATACTCTAACAAATTCCACTATTACCTTTCCTAACTACTCAATGAAGTCGTCTATGATGAATATTGGTTATGTAAAGACTCTTAATGAAGTATACATCAGGTGGAACATTATATACCGCAATAAAATCATCCAATACCATAACTGTATCCCACAATTTTTGACATATTATGTGTTATGGTGCATAAAACCTGATTCCTAAACATTATTCATCATTTGGGGTATAGAGCTCACTCCCTATTTTACAACTCAATGTCATTACCAGTTTCACTAGTAGATGTGGTTAGGGTTTTTATTTCATTTCGACCATTGTATTGTTGATTATAACATCTTTCGATTCATCAGGGCATATATGCTGAATTTTTGCATTGATGGATTATAATGATGATGATATGATGCATTATTTTAATTCTGTAGTGATGTTATGATATATATATATATATATATTGTTTTTTTGTCATATTATATGTCCTAATGCATTATTATTCATGGGATATGATTTGGGTAAAATATGCTAATTTCAGTGAAATTAGGGCCTATGATGAAATAGTCAATCCATTTTGAAAATCACATAAATGACATATAATGGAAAAATAATAGGATATATATTTCCAAGAAAAAAAACATGGGACAAAATAATCATTCTATTACCATATTCCTTTGATAGTAAATCCTTAGGCTAGTAAAAAAAACTCATTAAAACAATATTTAATGTAATCGGGTTTTTAAAATAAAAATCCAATAATCCAATAAAAACTCTTGAGTTGTGAATACGTGTACATTCTATACACCTTTTCCAGGACTAACTCCAAGTAGTATTAGTATCATAGGATTTCCCCTATTTCTGTTTTCATAAAGGATAATTATGTTTTCCATCCTTGTTTTCCTATAGTAATTTTAGTGCTTAATATTTTCCACATTTATTAATATATATCATACATTTCAAAACATATATCATTTGGGATTTAAATAATATCTCTTTTTCTGTGTTGTCTCATACTTACTAACCACATCATTTAAATTAATTTAGAAATAAATCTATGATAATTTTTTTAAATATAATGTGATTGGATAAATCATATCTGTCACGAGTGATTATCTAGGTGTATAGTTAGGTATATTTTTCAACTATCAATTCTCATTTGGTTTGATACCCACCACACCCTCCTTAGGTAAATAAACAATTGTTACAATTATTCTAGATCTGACTTACACTTTCCAACATCCAATGAGTGATGTATTTTCCTGGAAAATCACACAACCTCTATTTTATCAAAATATTGGGATGTTATCCTATACTTTGAAATATTCCATAGACTTTTAAATTTAATTTCCAATAATGTTATTGTATCCAAATCATAAAAAAAATATTTCCTCTACTAATCTCGAGGGGTATCTATACCATTAAAATTTAGAAAAACCATAACTTATCAAACTTGGATGACAGTTATAACTCAAGATATATATTCAAATGATAAACAAATAATCACCATAAATAAATAAATAAGATCAGATTCCAAATATGATAGACCAGACCTAATCATTTGATAATTAAATGAATTATAAAAAACAAAACATTGCAACACAATCTGGGGAAACTTTACCTTTAGTGTTATTTGAGAATTAAGAAACACATTTTTCTAACAAAACACATATATTATTTCAACTAATGAATATTTTTCATTTCCATTATGATATAAATAGTTTATTCTATAGAAACACTTCAATATATCACATTAATTATTCTCATATGATTTCTATATAGACACATCTTACATATTACTTTTAATTATATCCTTGTTAAATTTAATTATAAGAAAGGTGTGAGATAAAATTCTCAGTAAGGGTGTGAATAAGATAATATAATTAAAGATCATAAGTGTGTATATAATGAGCATATTTTCAAAATCAATATACATGTGAAAATTATGCACAATAAATCATTTCTCATAAATCAGATAATAAATGAGGACATAAAATAATAAATAAATCAATAGATTGATTCAACACACAATATCCATCACAAAAAAATATAGGCATGAGAATAAATATAATTTTATATAATATAATTCAAATATGGAACATATATTATTATTGGTAATGTTACTTTCCTAATCCATAACATTAGGTCCCACACATACAAGAAACTATAATGTACTCATAAATACTTATCAAGTGAGATAAAAAAATTAGGATAATACATTTGAAGGAGTTATAGGACCCCAACCATTAAAATAAATTTTTAGGAGTTCCACTTGAAATCAATCATGAATCACACTATAAATAACCCATATAAATGAAATGGGATTCGTAAAATATAAAAAATTTAAATAATTCAATATTTTATCCCAAATTAATTGTAATAATAAAATGTGTTCCATTCAAAACAACATAAACACCCCATGGAAATCAAATGGGTTTCATATGGATTCACATAAGGAAATAATTAATAATTCCATCTATAATTAAAACATTACAGACCCTTGGAAATTAAATGAGCATCAAATGATATCATTTAAATCCAAGGTAAATTATATTTAATCTAGATAATAAAGCATATAGAATTTTAACTATATTGATAAAAGATATATGGTTTAGTAAATAATTTCCTAAAATAAATTAATTTGTAGAATATTTTTGAAAATGAATCAAAATACTGTATTTACAATGGAAATGAATTTTGCGAAAAAAATTTGTTACACATCATAGATGATTACGCAGGACAAAACAGCTAATTGAACATTCCTTCGGAAGAGTGGGATATTATATAGTTCATCCAGAGAATGAGGGTGGGTAGTTATATTTTAAGAATAGCCTTGATCAATACTATTATATGTTAATGGGAAATTAATTATAGGAAAAATATGTTTTTTAAATTTTACATAGTTAACATTGGAAATAAAAAGTTAGCATGGTAATATGAAATAATTATTTTGGAGACATTATATAAAACTATGATTAAAATTATTTCTTTATAAATCATGAATATTTTATGATAAAGATTAAAAATGGTAATTTCCTTAGAATTATATATTCACACATAAATGAAAAAAATAATAACTTGTCCCTCTTTGATGAAAATGGTAAATATGAAATTTATTGAAAACAATTTAAAATGTATTAATGAATTTATTTTTTTATAAAATGTTCTTAATAAATTAGTGGAGAATAAATAACAAGAATTTTAATTAATTTAATGGATATATATTGCATAAATAGTTTACTTTGATCGAAAGGAAAATGTGATGTTAGTTTTAAGGGGGGAAATCTGGTAAAATATGATTCCATGAAAAATAAAATA
The DNA here is from genome assembly GCA_963277665.1 of Viscum album. Taxonomy (NCBI): domain Eukaryota; kingdom Viridiplantae; phylum Streptophyta; class Magnoliopsida; order Santalales; family Viscaceae; genus Viscum; species Viscum album. The sequence goes on along the minus strand of OY728141.1, from coordinate 1,274,412,583 downwards.
TCAAGGGAATATGTAATACCCAATGACTACACAAATAAAATGGTAACAATTTATTTGAATAATATAAAATCTATTGATGTATTGTGTTTAAATAAGAATTATATATTTTAATATAAGATTGGAAACAAATCCTTTACAGTCTATTTAGCATTTTGATCAAAACAATATTTGATATTGGTATTTTTTGAAATGAGAGACACATTATAATTTACATGATAACACTCTTCAAACCCATTGACTATTGTAAAGGTTTTTCATTAGAAAAAAAATCACACCATTATAAAGCTGTGATGTTACACATTATGAAATTTTTGTCCGAAATTAAATTTGAGACAAATTACTTTTTACCATATTTTCATTATTAGTAAAATCCACTATATGTTCATGTATAAGAAAAAAACATTATAATAAATTTATAAACTAATTATATATAAAAACCCATTTAATAAACAACATTTTTAATAATTTTTTATATCTATTTTATTAATTTATTATCAATTTTCGATGTCCGTTATAGGTATTCTTGATTATTTTTACTAAATTAATAATGATAATGTTTTTATTCATTATTATCACAAATATAATAATTAATATTTTATTATAGTTCAATTAATTGATGTATTATACTGATTTATGATGTTTATAATTCCATTAAAGAGTAGACTAGTCTTTATCTAAATTTTGAAATTGACATCAATTTTTTTGTGATTTATATCGTATAAAGGGTGTTTTTTTAATAAAGAAGTTAAATATTTCTGTATAATTTCCCGGAAAAAAATAATTATTAAAATATTTAATTCATATTATATCATAAATTTATATTTCAACATCATAAATTTTATATTTTAATTGATTTGTTAATGTGTGTGGTCAAATAGATCCAAACGTGGACATATTGTGATTATTGATGGTGACAAGGTGATTTAGTAGAAATAAAATAACTCTAGTAGAATAATTATATCATTTACTATTAATCTGTATGATATATTATAATTATGGATGACATAAAAGAATATTTAATAGATAAATAAATATTGTGTAACTTTAATTATAGTTTTTTCTCATAGTATGACTATTTTAAATGATTCAACTAAGAATAATATTTTTCTCGTCTTATAACTATTAGGATCTATAACTTTTCACACTAGAGACTTAATCATAAAATTAACATCAAATTAATCCATTAAATTCATAAAAATAGCTTTACATGTATGGTGGTTTATAGGAGATAAACATAAACTAATCATTCCATGGTTGCTGGGGTCCACATAGATGCATTATTAACAACTATTTTTTTAGAGAATGAGAGAATTGAATAATATATTTTATCATTTTAGAATAAAAGATAAATTAAAAATTAAAAACATATTAATTAAATTTAATTTTATTACCATCATTTTATGGTAATAATAGATAAAAAAAATATGTTACCTTATAGAAGTAGTAGTTCATACAAAATAATAAATAATGTTTCTTTTTTCATATCAAAAAAGTTAAAAAGGTAAATTATGGATATTATCATAGAATAATAAATATAATTATATGGAGATAATATAAAAAATATAATAGGTATTTGACAATTTTATTTTAAAAATAAATAATTGAATGAATTATGTTCAATAAAAGATTAGCACTCACCTTGAGAAATTTCATTTTTCATTGCAAGATCCCTTAGAAATAGATGACATAAGCTAAATAATTTTAAATAAATATAAAGAGAGATAATTTTAATTATATTGGAAATAGAAAGTAAACTTTTTCATGAGAAAACTGAATTTTATGATTGCCTTGAAACATTGGTGAGAGGACCCTTTTATAAGTGTTGAAAATGGTAATTTTGAAAATATTTAAATATAATATAAATGGAAGAATTGTTAAACATGTGAACTCGATAAAAAATAGAAAAAGGATGTTTGGTAAAAGGAAAAGGTCAATGAAAACATCATATAATTAATTATTGAAATTTTTCTATCATGTTTATAGCCTTTATCCCATTAATTATTACTTTTCTTATTTTATCTTTAATTGGAATATCTATTTTTAAACTAAGTTAACATAGTATTCATGCCTGAAAATAAACTGGTCCTTATTAAATAATTCGAACTCAATTATTAGAAATTTATAATCTGTGTTATTTTTTTATATTTAGAAAATGATTAAAATTTATTTTAAAATAAAAATGATTAATTTATTAAACAGTTATTTAGAAAATATTACTTATGTACTAAATTATCCAATATGTGTTTGGTAAATAAAAAAATATTATAATTTCCTTTATAACCTACATATTTCGATATAGAAATTTTTTCATTAATTTATAGTCATAAATATATAATAATATTTATATCAATGTCATTTTAATTGTTACAATGGTATTTTATATGATTCACCTAAAACAATCATTATAGAAATAGTTGAAAAAAATCATCTTAAGAAAATATTATTATGATGAATCTATGAAAAATAATTCATTTTGTCAATTTAGAATCATGAATGAGGAAATTTAACATTAAAATAAAAAAATTATTATATAATTAAATCATTTTTATAGGATTATATCTTTTATAATATTAACAGTTTTTAATCAAATATCTTATCATAGAGTAATTAAATTCCCATTAAACAATAAATCATGAAAATTATATTTTTTCATCTTTAATCATGATATTATTGAAAGAGGAATACATATCTCATTACATGTAAATATTTATAAAAATAATTTATAACAAATAATATTATTATTATGCATTTTTTATATCAATTGAATTTTATTTATTTTAAAAGTATCCTTTATATTATTTCCAAAATATTTTAAAATGTCATGATCCTATTCAATCCCCCTAATTGAATGACTTTATTTTAATGTTTAAACATAATATTTTAAATTTTATCTAAATATATTTTTGGGTTTCCATGTTTTATGTTGCGTGTGGTGAAAAATATTGATCAAATAGACTTATTTAAATGTAATAGTGTATTAATAACTCATGGTGACAAAATAAGTAGGTGGTATAACAAAATTTCATGTAGGTATGGTTAATATTTCTATAATTATGTCTTTAATCAATTTATGCTTTCATGAAATCATAATCTATTACATGATATTCTTCAAATATTTCAAAACATCATCAATTGATTATCATTCATTAACTATTTTAATCTCAACCCCCTTAAAGCATGATTTCAATAATGTTGTTTTATTAGGCATATATATTCCCATTATATTCATCAGGACATCCACCTATGATAAATGAATCATTTGTTTCTCCATATTGATCATTCATCAAGGAATTGAATTTAATAATTATTTACTACCATTGATCTTATAAGACTAATATTAAGCTTTATTATTCAATATTCAATTAGAGTCACATTTTACACATTTGTAATTTCCCCTGAAATTCTAGGTTAATAATTCATGCACCATGTCTAGTTTTTTTAGACATATATCATCATTTCAACCTTTTTATTATTTTCAATAGGATTCCATATATCATTTATAAATTTATAAACTTATTTGTTTATAATATAGTAATTTTTTCCATTCATAAAAAATAATTTCCAATTTAATTATATGAACTATAATGTACATTAATATGAACACACCCCAAGAAAATGAAATAAAATCAATTCTAAAAAATATAAAAAAATCATACTATAATAAATAAATATAATTAATATCATTCAATTATATAACCAAAATATATTTTATAAAATTATGAATTTTATTTTTATAATTTTCAATGATTTTAATGACACATAGTAAAACTATAAACATATAATTTTGAAAGATATAAATTAAATAAAAACTATTACATTTTTTTAACCATACAATTTACATTAAGATATATATTTAAATTATTATTTCTCCAGAAACTATTCAAAATTATTATTCAATGTGTTATTAAAAATTTAAACGGAGAACATTTATGTAAATAATGAACATAAAAAACATTGCAGTAAATTATTAAATAAGTGAATAAATTTTCCCCTGCACTATGGTTCAAAATAAAAAATTTATCCATTAAATAACATTTTATCACAAAATTACAAATAATAATTATTATAATAATATTGAAAACATGTATTAAATAAGGACCAACGTAATTTCCCCAAAAACATCATTTATTATCATTAATAAATTAATTTGGAATACATGATAAAATGAGAAATAATCTCAGAAATAAATTTATATATTATATATAGTATTTTTGTTTTGAAAAATAATTTTTGTTTATGAAAACGTACTATCATGAATAAACTTTTTCTCCATAAAAATATAATTTTCATAAAAAAGGTAAATCCCAATATTTAAAATGTGTAATCAAATGTTATATTTTTGAATGGAGTTCATCCAAAATAATTATTCCTTTCTGATGATTTTTAAAACATATATTTATCCGTATAGTTAACATACTACCAAATAACAATAAATCCTAAATTAATAATTTTTAAAAATATATTATATTATATTCAAAAATAATGATGAGTAAGTGAGTTTATGAAAAATATAGTATCTCCTAACAAATGAAAAAAAATAATCAATCAATATCATAAAAATAGGCTTATAGATGTATTAGAAGTTCATATATCATGAAACATGCATTAAATTTTTGTATATTTAATTTTAATCATAATTCAAATATTTATATTGAAACATGAAGCATACATCAATATTTCTACCAATAAATATTTTTTAAGAGAGTAAAATAAGATATATGACCATATTTAATTCATGTAGAAAATAAAAATGATTAAACTAGTTAGAGAAATAATATAATTCTAATTATTAAATAATAATTCACTGAACATATCATAAAAACTAATAAATTATATCCAGAAAAATAAAATAAAATTAAAAATATATATATATTATTGTGTACTCAATAAAATACATTTCACCTCCATGGATAACATAACCAAAACAATGTGTTCCACATATTATCCTAAATGTATAAATTTTGATTTATAAAAACACAAAAATATTAATGTTCAAAAATATTTTTCAATATATATAACATAAGAAATTTCATATGGTCTTAAAAATCATTAATTCAATATGTTTGACAAATTTCTCAAAACAAAACAAAAAAAATTGCATTAGATACAAACATCAAAATTGTGAAAGATAAAAAATATATTAATATGTATCTATAAATTGGAATATATGATATCACATTAAAAATAAAATAGATTTTAATGCTCTTAAATTACTAATCTAAACTACAATTTATACCAATAATATATTTTTAATAGTAATAAGTTTCATTTTTAGAAATTAAACAAAAATTTACAAACATGAAAAAAAAATACCATAATAGTTGAGGTTCTTCCTCTGATGAATACCTAATTGATCCACTTCATTTCCAAATCACCATTTCCTAGTAAATTTTATTTGATTCAATAGAAGAAAATATATATTAAATAATATGAAAAATAGTTTTGAGCTAAAAATGAGTCTTTAAATAAAATAATTAAATGATAAATTACTAAATTTATCTCTATATCAATACATAAAAATTTAGTATATATACTTCACCCAATTTACAAATCACCCTCCCTAGTATCACTTATATCTCAACTTTGTTTATCCTTTTTATGACCATATATGTTTAGAATAATACTATAATTAAAATTAAACATTAATTGAAAATAAAATGACACCATGATAATGATTAGAGTGTAGATATATCCAACTAATAAAAGTGGTGTTGAAGTATTTTAGTAGATTTACTTATTTATATATCATCGTAAAGAATAAATTAGTTTTAGGTTGATATCCATCCAATAACTAATATGTATGGTTCCACTAAACAAAAGTATAGTGATTTATATTTCAAAAAGTAAATGCGAAAAACTATTTATTAATCCATGAGTTGGCTCCTATATAATTATTTTAGTTGAGTCCCATTCTATGAATCCAAAAAACTAACCATAATAAAAAATTTCATGTTTCCACTAGGAAATTTTTTTAGTCATCAATGTATGAAAAAAAAACCCATGTTTAGTTTAAAAATCATTAACCTCATTATATGAAAATAAAACTGTTCAACTACTTTAGATTATAGGAAAATTATTATTATCCATATCTATACTATTATATTGATATTAATTTGAAAAATATTAATTTGGGTTTAACAAGTTTTTATCTTCTAAATGAATAACACATGTATTTGAATTATCCTCAATTATGGATGATTAGAAATAATCATCTCAAGAGAGAAAAGTAACATCCAGAAACATCCAACACATAATATGAACATTTTGGAAACATGTTAATTATTTTAGAAATCTTACGGGATAAAACATTGTAATAAAAGATATAAAATTTCCAAATCAAAAACGAGGAGGTTAAATTTATTGAGCATGTAGTCACGTAACAAAGCTTTATAGTCGATCCTAAAGAGGTGAATATTTTCATTTCATGAAAGGATGAGTGGATATTTTATAAATTCATTTATTTAAGGTTCTTGTAGGATATTGCAACTTGATTATTGTAAAAATCTAAAATATTTAAACTATATTAACTAATATTACCTGGAATAAAATTATGTTCAAATGGGACAATAAATGATTATATTCATTAAACATTTTGAATCGTTATTAAACCTATATCCTTTTTAATCATATAGATAATGTATAATTACATATTTCTTGTTGAAACCATTTATGTTAAGAATTAATTTTTGTTATTATAGAGGGATACCATGCAGTGGAATATTATTTTTATCAGATTCATTCTTATGAGATGAATGTTCCCACACTTAATTTGGAACATCCAACTATAATTTATTCCCTTTATAGATATATACATTTCTATTTTGGGGAACGGTTTATCAATTACCTAGACCAAGAGTGAGGGTTAAAATTTTAATAAGAATTTTTGTACTCTAAAACCAAGAAAATGGATTGAATACCTAAATTCATTCGATATTGAAATTGTATATACTATGGGAAAGGGTAATGAATTTGTTTATTCTATCAGTAATACATTACCAACTGAATCTTTGATGAAGTTTATGAATAAAAAAATTATGGGAATCATTAAATGAATTCACTTAGGTGATTAGGACGAAGAGTTTGATAATGTTATGTAATGTGTTTTATAGATATCAAATACTCTTAAGATTATCCCCTTAGTGAAAATTCCAGATATGTAGTTTGGTTCCTTCATTAATTATTTATATGGTGGGGAGACCATCAATGATTATACTCTCCCTCTAGAGTGTATTCCTTATTTGAGAAACCATTATGTTGTTCCTTCCTCTGGAAGAGTGGTTTTTATAGTATATTTAGTAATTCCTTATGGGATACACAACTAAAAATTTCAATAATTATTTATGGTGATATCCAATGGTGATGGTGTCCATGTATTAAAAGGGACATATCAAACTTCATGTCTCATTTCTATAATTTTTAATATATTGATGATGACCTCCCAAATACATCTAATGTTATTTATCCTCTTTCTACACCAACATAGAAATGGTATAATATATCAATGATCTTCACTTTTGGTTTAAATCAATCCGTTTAAGGAAAGAATTCTATTTGGGTGGTTCTTGATCAAATTCCCAAAACCATCTCACCTCAATATGATTTCAGATACCAGAAAGGCTGAGGGATTGGGAATGATGTATATGAAAAAGATCAAAAGGTGTCATATGACAACAATAGTAATTTTCCCTGATAAATACCCTTGTTTTATCAAGTAGTTATGGATGGGAATCCAAGAGGTGATGGTATCCCTTGTAAATTTTGGCAGTATATATCATCCTTAAATATATGTGTAAACATGATGGGTAATTAATATTTACAATGACGTGTTTCAAGATTGTGTTCTATACAATAGAGGTTCCTAGAGTATCCATCTCTAATTAGTTGTTTTTTATAATAATTTGTAATAAATATGAGTTGTATTTGTAAACAATCTAATGTTTTGAAAAAGAATGTCCCTTTAATAGAACCTAATGTGTCTGTGATTGATAATAAAATTCAGGTTACTAAAACTCAAGGAAGGTCATGTGATTGACGTATATTCCATCAGTGTAACAACCCCATGTCCAACACCCTAGAGGCAATGGTTATTTTATTACATAGTTTTATAGAAAAAAATATATGATCTAATAGTTTACATGCCTTATAAATCTAGATACAGAAATGAATTTTACATTACATTGAAATTGAAATTACATCATCTGAATATAAAAATAATATTACTATTCTCTATGAAATAATAAATTCTTATATAGTACTATTCATGATTTTCTATGGAAATGAAAGGAAATATAAATGGGTGATCTTATAAACTCATTAATGGGGTAGAATATAGTATAAGGTATTATAAAATAGACATCATAGAATGAATAAATGATATAAGTTATACCATAGCAATTCAATATGAGAGCATAAATAAATCCATGGGAAACATAAAAATGAATATGATTTAGTGAAAAAATAACTAATAATTTATTTAGGGGAAGGATTAATGTTGAAGATATTAAATATAACCTCAAGGATATATAGAAATACATCTTATATAAAAGGATTGGATTCTACCATTACCCTATGTTATTTGTTTTGTGAGACCTACTAGTGCACAGATGAGCTATATAATCCTAGTCTCTACTCATCACATAAAAATTACATTGCCTTCTACAACGTAATAAATGATTAAATGGGATAATATTTGACAAATGGACAAAATAAATACATAGTAAAATATATAATTAAGGAATAAGTTTCAATATTTTTCATAGTATATAAAGTTTTATATGGTATGAAAATATTTTTCCATGTTAATAATTTTATAATGTTGTCAAATTCTATACCCAAAGGAATAACTAGAATTCAGACTTTTGAAATATACACAATTATCATGTGAAGAATATGAAACTATAGTTCCTTGATTATTTCAATGAATAATATGATTTAGGAATCTAGGTGGTTAGTTACATGTCTTTTAAATGGTATGAGACCAATATAATGATATACAAATCCTTTATAATGTTTTTCAAAATTCATATAAATCAACTGATGCGTATCCCAAAGGATTGTCAAACAAATTTCACAATAAATTTTCATTCACCATGCACTAGATTAATGGATGAGATATAATCACCCAATACTTATCATATATATTAACCTAGATGATCTTTTTTGGAAACTACATCCACTTGTTTGTATCTGGACAAGGACTTCATTTCATAGAGAACCATGATGACATGACTCCCGGAATGGTTTATTATGGTTTTATGACAAAAGGGTTGTTATAGAATTATAAAGGCTTAGAAAATGGCTACAATTATGGGAATAAATTAATCTCCATTGAAAAAAATTTAAATACATTATTATAATAGGGAATGATATGCAGTTTTGTGTATGAAATGTAACAATAAAAGAAAATATAACAAATAAATTGCAATAGGAAATTAAATAGGAGGAATTATGTAATTTCTTAGAAAAACCTTGTAATTTTTTTTATTTATATGGAATTATTTTGATAGTGAAAAATTCAATGACACATGATTATGTGGCCTAAATATCCCGAAATGGAATTTTGAACTTTTTTTAAGGCACGTTCAGTAAACGTGCGAGTGATATTTTCAATATTTTGAATTGGTGCTTGGATTAAAAATATGAGGAAATCGTTGAACTGGAAGTGCTGGAATTTTTCTAGGAATGAATTCACTTCGGTTGGCAAGGTCACATAGAGCCACACCCAGTCGGCCGGACAAGACCGGGTCGCCTGGCGACCCGGTGGGCTGGACCACCGGCCAAAATGGGACAAGTCTAGCGAGGTCTATTGGGAATAGCCCACTAGCCATGTCGGACCATACCAACTCCAACCCAACCTAGGACATGTCAGGTATATCTAAATTAAATGGCATATGTGGGACCCGAGGCCAGGTTGGTTTTGTCGGTCCGACTGCGTCAGACCAGGCCTCGTCGCAACCAGTCCCTAGGTTACTGAAATGATTGTATCTTGCAAACCGTGTGTCTAATTGACAAGTTGTTTGCAGAGTTGGGACCCCGTTGAAAAGGGAGATATTTTGAAATGATTTTTGGTGACTTTAATGGATGTTTAAATGAAACAGATGGAATGAGGAGAGGTTTATGAAAACAGGCTATGTACGGAACCCTATTTTTGGCTGATACCTGATTACTACTCAAAGACGACTCTATGAGATGCGGCTCTGGGTGACCTAGAAGGCACATGGTGGGGAGTGGATCTTTATGACCCGGTAGACCCATGATAACCAATAAAAGAAGTACCTCATTTCGGCCAAGGTTAGAAGTAGCTCTATGTGACCAGGTAATCCCATGGTGGGGAGTGGCTCTATGTAACCCAATATACCTACAGTTCTCATTAGGGATGAGTACCACAATAGTCCATGGTTAGTGGGAAGTGACTCTATGTGACCCGGAAGGCCCACTATACTCGATAGAGGAGGATTTATCCTACAGCTGAGGAGTTCGATGATATGACTGATGATGCTACTATCACTACCCTAGAATATACCTCGTGTGATATGTCTTGTGCTTCGTGATTATGCTTCTTTCTTCTCTTAAATAATTTCTTTGTGTAATTTATATTGTGTTTTTGGGGTCCCCTACTGAGTATTTTTATACTCACCCCCTTCATTGGCTTAGCCCGCACCTGTTGTGCCTGGTGCAGAAGAACAACATTTTGACAGAGCTGCTCAGGGGGACGGGACTGATGGACACTATGATAGCGGACATGGTGGCCTAGGACCAGGTGCTGCTCAGTTGGACTAGGAAGATGGGGGATTCTACATCAGCTTCCAGTAGCTTCACTACTCTTACGATCATGTGGGATTTTCCGCGTATGGCCATCAGAGCTCCTTTTTTACTTTTCTATTTTAGTTTTTTTGTTGAGTTTGTATTCTGGACCACTTGATTTCAATTTTATTTTGGTACTCAGTATTTTTTTAGTATACTTGTTTTTTCCCATTCAGTGTGTTGGGATGTGGTTGGGCATGTGTGTGAATACAGGTACTCAGGAAAATTCCTCCCACTTGAAAGTTGATGCCTTTGGCTTATGTCGCCATCCATGAGCCTTTGGGAGGTATGCTTGGGGTAGTCACAGCACGGGCCCCGGGGGACGGGTCATGAAAAATAGGTATCATAGGGAGGTCGGTCCTACCTCAAAGACGAGGAGTCTGTGTTTTGTTTTAGTGAAAACATTTCAAGTGTTGTGAGTATAAATTTCAGATTTGTGGAGTCTAATGTTTGTGCGGCGACCGACATATCTATACACCAGGACCTTGAATTATTCTTTTTGGCACAATAAATTAAAACATCGGTTTCATTATTGTCTCTTTATGTTTTTTGAATAAAATTCATATCACTAGGTATACCCTTCTAACTTTGGTACATCTTGATTTGTCTCAGGATGCCTCCATGTGGACGGCCCGCCAGGATCGTGATACAAGGTCGCAAGGAAAACCTGGCTAGCGACGTGGTGTCCGTTCAGGGACCATTTCTTGATATGGCCTCACCAGGTGGTGCACCAATTCTACCACCACCAGATGGTCAGCATCTACTGTCGGCAGTTCCATAAGAGGACATGGGTAGAATCAGTTCTTTTCATGAGTTTCAGAGACAATGACCTCCCAGGTTTAGGGTAGAGGTATATCCTCATGTCGTTGAGGACTAGCTAGAGGTTGGGATGCGGGTCTTCCACTTAGGGAGCTCACCACCTGACAAGATGACGATCTTGTCAGTGAGACTTTTGTATGGATTGGTAAGAATATGGTAGAGTTTTACCACCCAAACACATGATGAGGTGACCCTTTCCTAGTAAGACTTCGAGCAAATTTTCCGGGAGGAATTTTTTCCTACGACCTTGCGATATGTGCACATTTCAGAGTTGCTTCACCTATATCATGGAAATATGACGGTAACTGAGTACTTAGCGAGTTTCATCGATCTATCTCGCTACTCCAGAGACATGGTGAGAGACCCTTTATTAAGGGATCGAACCTTTGAGAAGGGACTCAAATAAGAGATCCTGGTATCGATGTTTTCTCTCAACATCCGTACCATGGTCGGGGTTATAGAGTGATCCCTTCTTGTGGAGATATTTTTGGCGAAGCAGGTGCTGATATCTAGAGACTCAAAAATACCCCAGTCGACAGAGTCTCCAGAAGTCAGCATAATTCAATCAATGGGTCCCAAGAGGGCCATGTCTTTCAAATCATGACTTTAGGACTCATGGTCTGTAGTGTGAGGCTCCCATTCTTGGGGGAGTCAACATAAAGTCAAGCAGTGCTTCGCATGCGGTGGGTAGGGATAAATGGCATGTGACTACACAACCTGCCATATAGATGACTAAGAGACCATCAATGGGCCACTGAGGCAGCGGAATTGGTTTTAGTGAGTAATTCCACAGGGTGGAAAGTTTGGTAGGGGAGTTTTATGACTGGTAGGCAGTGGGTGATGGTTTGAGGTGTTACTACCACCACCCCTAGGTGGTCCACCCCGACCACACGATGTAGGAAGGCTGGGGAGATATCAAGTCTAAGAAGTATACTATTATGACCGCAACACTCTAGAGGTGATCTATGGTGTGTTCTATGTCTTCTACACCCTATATGCGGTTCTTATAGACAAAGATTATAGTCACTATTTTCTGGCCCTGACTTGTGTTCAAATTTCAGAGATTCTGTTTGAGTTGTTGGCTCAATCCTAACAGCTAGAGACTCTTACATGAGACTATTTGATGATTACAAACAGGTTTTTTAAGTGTGATCTTACAATAGGAGGTGAGAGATTAGGTTGTGATCTCTTATTAGCGACGTCGAGGCCTTACGATGTCATCTTGGGTATGGATTTGTTGTGTACAGTCCATGCATAGATCGACTATTTTTGGTATATAGTGAGGTGTGTCCATGGTGATGGGGCTCGGTTTTCCTTCACCGGTGAGAAGGAAACCCTTGCATCGCAGGACAGACTCTCTCAGAGGAGGGTGCATCCAATCAATCAACCATGGGCTTGTCTCACCCTTGGTGTAGTGGATGAGTGGAGTATCAGATTTCTTATAGAAGTGTATGAGTAAGAGGATGATTTTCATGAGGATTCTATGGTACTACATCCTTGTAGAGAGGTAGACTGTTTCATCTAATTTTTCCCTAGGATGACACTGATATCCACACTGGCATATAATATGGATCCTATGGAGATTTGTGAGCTGAGGGTACATCTTGATGACTTGCAGGATGAGGGGTTCAGAAGGCCCATTATTTAACCATGGGCAGCCACATTTCTTTTTTCCAAGAAGGAATATGGGATTTTTAGTTTTTGTGTGGACTTATGCACCTGAACCAGGTGACTGTGAAGAACTAGTATCCACTGACAATAATTGATGACATCATTGACCAGCATAAGGGAGTGAAGTTTTTCTCAAAGACAGACCTCACATCAGGCAGTCACCAGCTTCGGGTATAAGATGAGGATGTACTAAAAACAACCTTCAAGTGTCGTTATGTCCACTATGATTTTCTAGTGATGACTTTCGACGTGACCAATTCCCTAGCAGGGTTCGTGGGAATCGGGAATAGGATCTTCCATCCATTCTGTGAACGGTTCATCATGGTCCTCATTGATGACATCTTAGTGTACTAAGCATCTGAGGAGGAGCATGCTACACACCTGTGGGTAGCCCTTGATGCACTCTGAGAGCACCAATTTTATAGTAAGCTCTCAATGTTCCAATTGTGGATTCAAGAGGTCCACTTTCTAGGGCATGTCATCTCAGAGGCCGGAGTGTTGATAGTTCCAAAAAAAATAGAGGATGTTCATTCTTGGGAGCCACCTAGGAGCATGAATGAGGTGGAGAACTTATTTTGATTTGATGGTCACTATCAGAGGTTCGTACCCATCATCTCCAGAGTACAATAACCCTTTTCATCTTTGATGAATGATGGAAAACCCTTCGCGGGGATAGAGAAATGTTAGTAGATTTTCTAAGAGCTGAGGTAGAGACAGACTAGTACCCCCAATATTGAGACTATAAGCGGAGGGTGTTGGGTATGTAGTTTACTATGACAAATCCAGTAACAGATTGGGTTGTGTCCTGATATAGGAGAAATCAATGATCACCTATAGGTCATTCCAATTGGGCAGCATGAGCAGAAATACGCGACCCACGTCCTGGACTTATCAGTAGTGGTATTTTCCATGAATATGTATTGTAACTACCTGATGGGTGAACGGTTTATAGTTTACTTTGACCAAAAGAGTCTCTGATATATCTTATCTTTGAAGGACCTGAACCATAGACATCGACGATTTCTATAGTTCCTCCAGGACTATGACTTGAAGATATTCTATACTCCTAGGAAGGGGAACATGGTGGAAGATGTGCTTAGTAGGAGGATTGGTTTGCAGCGGTTGAGTGAGGTGACAGAATAGTTTTCCACAATGCATATATCATTTATGGATGATGATAAATGAGATTACCTTTAGACGGAATACTGTTAATCCCCCACTATGATAGTGAATTAGGGAGGCACAACCGGTGGATGTTTACTATGAGTCCTGACGTGCTCAAATATCCTTAGGATGTGAACCTGGTGAATTTTCAATAGGTGGGTACAACATCATCTTTCTAGAGGGCACAACGTAGTACCAGTGATTTTGCAGGAGGAGGTGTTAAGGTAGTTCCATACATCACCTTTTGTGGTACATCCTGGAGTGGGAAAGATGTACCTAGAACTCTGATGTCTATACTAGTGGCTAGTGAAGAAGAAAGTTTTGGTTGAGTTTGTTTCGTGATACCACACTTGTTAGCTTGTGAAGTCCAAGCATCGGGTTCTAGTAGGCTTGGCCAAGACACTTGAGGTTCCAGAGTGGAAATGGGATGGTATCTCAATGGACTTCATGATGGGGTTACCATGTCCGTCCAGAGGCCATGATTCTATTTGGGTGACCATTGATTGAATCACCATGTCGGCTTACTTCCTACCCATCTAAGAGAAAGGACTGGTAGAGGGATTAGGATGCCTCTACGTCTGGGAGATAATACGGCTCCATGGGGTGACTTTGATGATCATATTAGACCATAATGCATGCTTCACATCCCGACTATGGAAGGGATTACAAGAGGTGTTCTGGACGTAGCTGCTCTTGAGAACAACTTTTCGTCCCGAGACGGATGGTCAGATGGAGTGGACTATACAAAACCTGGAGAAAATGTATCATGCTTGTGTACTTTGACATTGGTCATAGTTGGGAGGACCACCTTCCATCAGTGGAGTTCTCATAGAATAATAGCTATCACTCCACCATTGAAATGGCATCGTTTGAAAAATAGTACATGCGGCCTTTCAAATCACCCATATGCTAGACATAACTAGGGGAGTTGGAACTAATGGGCTCAGAGATGGTACGGGCTATCACTAAGAATATTTAGATCATCCTGGAGTAGATGAGGACTGCACAAGGAAGGTAGAAGTCTTATGTCGATAAGAGATGGAGACCCTTGGAGTTTGTGGATGGAGACCATTTGTTCCTTTGGTTCTCACCTCTATGAGGGTTACAAAGATTTGGAAGGGGCGGCAAGAAACCTTTGAGGTTCATCATACCTTTTCAGATCCAGAGCATAGTTTGCTAGGTGGATTACCACCTATCACTTCCCCCACAGATGCACCGGGTGCATAATGTTTTCCAAGTTTCGTAGCTGAGGTGGTACTTGCATTACCAATAACACTTCATTGACTGGGGAGAGCTTTATATTGATGATGGGGCAATGTTTTTGGAGTTCCTTGTGGAGATAGCTTATCAACTAGATCGGGTCCTATGAGGAAGTTCTATTTCTCTGTTGTGTGTTCAGTGGCAGCTCGGGAATCTCCAATAGAGCACATGGGAGTGGGAGGCTCAGATTCATGATCAGTGTCCTCATCTATTTGTTTAGTTTTAGTTTTGTATTTCATGGATGTAAATACATAAGGTGGGGAGAAATTAATGTATCATAAATTCTTGGAAATTGTTTTTATTTATATAGAATTATTTCAAAACCTCAAAATTCTATGGCATGTGATTTTGAGGCCTGAAGAGCCCGAAACAAAATTTTGAAATTTTTATATAATATGTCTAGTAAACGTGCAAGCATGATTTTATTATCATTTTAACCGGTTCTCGGATTAAAAATATGAGGGAACCATTGAACTCATAGATCAGGGATTCTCCTAGAAATGAATTCACTTCTTCCGGTAAAGGAAGAGCAGAAATGTTATTTTTCGAAATTTTCCAGATAAATAATGAAATAATTTAAAAAGTTATTTTATATTCTTTCTCATCCGTTGAGCAGTGGAGGACAATGCTACGATACAGAGATGAAGCAGTGACATGGAAATATTAATGAGACTCATTAATGTCCTATATCATGTAATGAAATGATGAAATAAAGGAAGCGTAACATTGTCGTTGTTTCATAAATTAAATATCATAATGACTTAAGGTCGTATCATAACTAAAGTGATGTGACATGCTTCCTTTTAATTGCTTGGAATTGGAGTCGATGGAGGATTAATCAACAGGGAATCCTCTAACACGCCTCCATCAGTTATTTCTCTCTAATGAAGAATGAATTCCAACGAACTCCAACATCTTCGATGCCTCTCGAAGATCAGAGCGTGGAAGCGACGTCGACACCTTGAATTCTTAAGGATGAATTCGTTGCCATAGAACATCAATGAGGTAGGGGTTTTATATGATATTGATGTTCTTCCAAGTTCATTTCTAGAAATGAAAAATGGGGATCAACCCACAAATAGTTTGACCCGTACTTTGTGCATTTATGTGGGAGGGTAACACTATTTGGGATTTATTTATCTGTAATTATTATTATTCTTGTATGATCAAACAACAATCCCCAATCCCCCCTGATTATAAACCTCTAACGTGAAGGGTCCAGGAAAACACGAACAAGTCCCGAGAACCTTTAATTGGGCGTTATTGGTGGATTCATTCTCAAAACAATGTCTAGGGTGATTTAAGGCCTTCGTAGTGAAGAAGGCGAACTCCAGAGGCCATAGACGCATGCGGTGTAATGAATAGACCACTGATGTGTGTCTAGTGCTCCGCCGAAGGATCTACCACCATGCCGGCACCAGCGACGGTGGCCGCACACGATAGACGAGGAGGAACATGCAAGAAGCATGCCAGTCAGTGAGATATTGGGCCGCCAGCCCTCTTGGTAGTCGGGGGGGAGCAACGTGCCCATCGACACGTCGCAGCAGCTGCAGACTGTGACCATCAAGTTGTATTAGTGGAGGATACAGCGTCAGGTGGGGCACAATGTGAAGGGAGGTTTCTTGAATCTAAGACACCCAGCTAGCTATATGATCCATGGTCTATTGACCGTGGCGGGAGGTGGAGGCCCAGCTGTGTCTCGCGAGGCAGAGAGGGCCAAACGTGACCAATTGTTGCGTCTCGGCTGGGTGACACACCACAAGTCCACACCCTGGAGGACTGGTCTAGATATGGTGGGGTGTGCTGCCAACTCAATGGAAGGGCTAGCCTTAACCATGCCACTAGGCTCGAACTACGCTCTTTAGGCCAGGCCGGACAAGACTGGGTCACCGGGCGACCCGGCTTACTTGACCCCCTACCAAACTGGGCCGAGTCCAGCGAGGTCTATTGAGCCTGGTCCACTGGATAGGCCGAACCATATCGAATCTAACTAGAACCATATCAGGTTGGGTTCATCTAAATGAAATAGGGACTGTTGGAACCCCGGGCTGGGGTTGTTGGTTCGGTCTGACCGGGTTGTACCAAGCCCCGTAACAATCGGTCCCCTAGTTACTAAAACCATCATATCATATAAATCGCGCATCTGATTGAATATTTGTTGTGTATTTGGGGCCCTATTGAGGAAGAGGATCTTCTTTAATGTTTGTTGGTGACTTTAATGGATGTTGAGAAGCAACAGATTTCTTGAGGAGCGGTTCTCCCAATAGGGGTACATTCAGAACCCTAAAGTTGGTAGAGACCTGATGACTGTTTGACTACGGCCCAATGGGATACGGCTCTATGTGACCCAACAGAACCATAGTGGGGAGAGGCTCTATGTGACCCATAGGACCCATGGTACTCGACAAGAGGGGTACCTCAGTTTGGCCAAGTGGGGAAGCGACTCTATGTGACCCGGAAGGCCCACGGTGGGGAGAGGCTCTATATGACCCAGCATACCGATTGTACTCATCAGGGTGGAGTACCATAGCAGTCCAATGTTAGTGGGAAGCAGCTTTGTGTGACCTAAAAGGCCCACTGAACTCGATGGAAGAGTATTTCCTCAGTATCTGAGGAGTTCGATGATATGATAGAAGATTCTACTATTACAACCCTAGAATATACCTGGAGTGAGTTGTCTTGTGCTTCATGCTTATGCATCATTATTTTCTTTGTAGATTACTTTGTGAAATTTTCTTTTTGAATTCAGGGTCCCATACTAAGTATTGTTATACTCACCATGCATGGTCTTCGCCCGCACGTGTTGTGCCTTGTGTGGAAAAATGATGTTTCGACAGAGGTTCTCAGGGGAACAGGACTTATGAACACTATGACAGTGGACTTAGTGGACTAGGACTAGGTGGGGCCTAGTAGGACAAGAAGTATGGGGGATACTACATTGACTTCCAGTAGATTAACTACTCTTACAATCATGTGGCATTTTTCACAGATTTCCAACAAAGCTAATTTTTGTACTTTGCGGTTTCAGTTCATTTTTTGGGTTTGTATTCAAAACCACTTGCTTTCAGTTGTATTTTAGTATTCAATCATGTTATAATATACATGTTTTCCCCTTTAGTGTGTTGGGATGTGTTTGGGATTGTGAGTGCAGTAAAATGTCTCCCACTTGCAGGTTGACGCCTTCGGTGCTAGTTGTCATCCCCTGGCCTTTGGGAGGTGGTCTTGGGGTAGTCATGGGACATACCCCAGGGGACGAGTTGTGATAAATGAGGGCCCAAAATTTCATATAATAACATAGTAATAATAGTATATCCTAAGAGGGAATATATAGAATTCCATTTAAAACAGATAAATTGGATGATAACACCATGAATAAAAAACCCTGATATATAGGAAAAAAATTAAAATGAGAGTATGATATTTTCGATGACCATTAAAAATAAATGGGAGGATTGTGGATGCCTACTTAAACTAAGTATTTCATATTCATAGAGAGAGACTATATAAAATACTAGGAACACCTTGAAAGGTCATTATTGTTGATGAGTGAGTTAAAATTATTGATAAATGGGTTTTAAGTGGAGAGCATAGAGAGAAATGGTGGATATTTGTAGTTGTGTAGGTGTGATTTAATGGGTGAAATTTGGGTGATTTTACAACATAATCCATACACTTACAGTTGTAGTGAATTATAAATACCTTTTAGGATTATTAAATATTTAATGAAATTTACTTGATTTTAAAATATTTCAAAATTATAAAATAACCTCCAAAGAAGAATATTTTATCAATATAATACAATAATTATTATTATCTAAAAAATATTGTTGGTTGTTAGAAAATGTAATGATGAATTGTTTCACTTACAAATAATATTTTGAAATTACTATTTATAATTATTGAATAAAATTTTATTGATTGAAATGATACAAAAATCTGAATCATTCTCAAATTATAATGGTATCATAAAATGTTCATGCTCATAAAATTGTAATGTTCTCTTTTTCATCAAAAAATAATCATTGTTAAAACATTCCTAAAACAATTACCATATGACATGTTTAATTTTATTATTCATAAGATATAATTTACTTTAAAATATATAATTCTATAAATATGGGGATTATATCTATTATATTAAAATCTATATCTAATAAAAATAAAAAAATTATAGGAAAGTAAAAATTCAGACCATTAAAAAAAATTCATAAGACTCGGTTATATGACATTATCATTTATCATGTGTTTTATAAAATTATTTATTGAAAATAAAAACTATTTAACAATAAAAAAATTATCATAAAACAACTATTTAATTTAATGTACTTATTTTCTGAAAAAATAATACATTTTTTATTATATCATAAAATAATATTGACGGACACTTAATTGTGTCTATATAACTAAGAATAATAATGACTATATGTATTATTTGTTAGTGGTTATATTCTCCATTCACCATATTATTCCTTGGTAATTTTAGAAAATGGCCATATTCTACAATAAATACACCACCATTCACACTTTATCACCTGGTACTTCTCTTTAAATATTACATAGACATTAATTGAAATTGGATATTTTTATCTTAATATTTCTAATAATTTTAAGGATCTCTTGGAGAGAGTGATAATTGCTTGGGAAAACATTCCAATCGATCTCCTTTTAGTGAATATATTATTTCTTTATAATTATATCTATTTAAAATTCAAAGATATAACAGTTTATATCAACATATGATCCCTAATGTTCTTATAAAATGTACTATAATTTTAGTAATGAACCAATATTTTCATGTAGAGAAATTACATACTTTTAGAGAATATTATATTCATTTCAAAAAATCACACATGATGACCATATATCTATAGTGTATTTTGAGTCTTGGATACATAAACTACTGGTTTATAAAATATCTACATTATCACCCACTTATCTCTTCATAACTGGAATCCTTCCTAATCAAATCATTCTTAAAAACGTTCATCATACACTTTGGAAGAGAAACATATTAATGGGTGAGATTTTATACTTAGTAAGGGTAAAAAATTGGGATATAAATGAACTAATAAAAATAAAACGTTCATAAGGGTATGTTAAAGAGGGCTTAAAATTATAAAACCATACCTTATATATATAAAGGATAATAAAACCAAGAAATTGAACAGATATTGGATGTTAATAATACATAAATGAAAAATGAATCAATGAACATAATCTATTATAAAATAACGTTTGTATTAGACAAAAAAATTTATATTCCTAAGAATTTAAAATCATTTCCTTAGTAGTCATGGGTCACATCCACGACTATAATAGTAGATTGTGTTCACTACTTATTCAATAGTATTAGTAACTTTTTACTCAAAAGATATTCATAGTAGATAGATACCCATATTTAAAGTGGTTATCTATTCATTCTAGTTCTATTAATTTTGTGATATATGAATTTTGACATAATTGATTGCTGGTATATATAAACCTGGTCCCACCAGTCATATAATTAAAATAATTTATATTAATTTCACATTATCATAAAAAATTAATCATAGTATTACCAATAAAATTGTATTAGGGGTCCTAGAAATTTCTTCATAGAGAATCCCATGTAAAAGAAACTGGTTTCATAAATATTTCTTCATTGAATTACCCATTTAATTGATAATGGGGTCCAAAAACATCATATCATCGTAATCATAAGAATTATAGTGAAATAATAAGGGGGGATAATTTGATAATATCCATAGTAAAACTTATGTGACATAAATGGATTTAATCATTGATCAAATATTCCTAAAAAGAGACACAATTGGAATAATTCTTGGTGAAAAAATTCCTTTTAATTTTCAAATAAATTATTCTAAATAAAACAACTCCCCACATAATAAAGAAAATTATTTATATAAAAATATACATGGAAACATTTAATGGAAGCATCAAATAATTGAGTATAATTGAAGGTCGGGAATTATATTCATTATATATAAGGGATATGAAAACATTCCTTTCACAAATTTATAAAAAATTAAAAGTACATCATTTAGAAATGATAAAAATATTCCTTTTAAAATATTTTATAAAAATTTAAACATCAGTAAAAATGAATTTAAACAATCATAACATAATATATAATCAAAATCAAGAATAAAAAAATTACAATGAAAGGAATGTATGTAAATTGATTTTTGACTAAAAAGTGAAATAAAGTCATCTTTACCATAAAATCATTCATTTGAACTCATGAATAAGTAAAGATAAAAAAATTAACAGAAAAAATATATTCAAATGAAATAACTAGGGGATAATAATTATCTTGAGATATTTTAGAGTCATATCTTGTTTATTCATCATATATATCATATAAACAAATAGTCCTGGTAAACAATGAGATTGTAATATATAACCCTTAACACATTGGTAACATTTGAATCAGAATAACAATGAAATAATGACATAAAATAGAAATTAAATAAAACTAAAATAGGGATATTAATATTATAACATTTCAAAGGGAATTTATATACTCCACACAAAATATACAGATATTAAATATGGAATATTTATCCAAAAATAAAATTGAAACAAGAAATATCATACCTCAAGATAGACTTAATGAAAAGACACTCTTACACCCGATAAAGTACATATAAATTTAATATAATTATTTAAAAAATAATTTTTATATGTATATAATATTATATTATCCTCTTATATAATTTCAATATAAATTTATTAGTAATAACTTATTTATCTTATTATTTCTAGGTGTTAGTTGATCAATTTCGTCGTGAGAATATTTATTTAGAAGATATGATTCTTATTAGCTTAACATAGTTACATCATATAAATAATGTTAATAATGATATCAATATCATATATATTCATTATGTATATATATAGATAGAATCATCCAAAAAAGATATATATATATATATAATGGAATTACAAAAAATTGTCAAAATATTATGGTGTACGTATGCATGAATGTTGTTTCCAATTTTTGGACGAAAGAATGAGGGAAAAGTAAGTAATAATTCATCGTTATAGAATAAATTTTATATCATACCTACCAAAAATTTATTCATTAAATCCATCCTTATTAACAACCTTGTAAACTAAGAATAGAAACAGATCATATCATTTCATGTATGTGGTAGTCTGCATGTATAGCTGGGAAAAATTATCATTTTAAAATGGATTTGGATTTAAGAAGGTAGATGTGATATAATAAATACAGAAGAATAATTATTTTATAAATATGTTATATATTGTCTATAAATCCAATATAATAACTATTGAAGAATTATTGTGATAAAAAATGAATTACTCCTCTACAAAAAGATGGAAAGTTGTGGGTATGCATTAGTGATGTTTTAGTTCTCTATATGATGAAAATGGGGTCAAAAATGGTTATCCAATAATAATCAAAAATATCAGTATATTAAGGATATTGAATTCATTATTTTAGGATGGGTTAAATACATTTATATAATGTAGAAGAAGCTATTTTTTTAAAGAGTTGGTAAAGATAAAAAACTCATATTCATTGAATCCTTTTCAATTTCCTTTTTATGGGAATATTATTGGCTTATTGTGAAGACCATAACCACTGTAAAATGTCTACGTATTTTTAAAAGTGACATTTTCAGTGGTTTTTTAGCTAGATGTCTCAATGTTGTGTATTTAAGAGAGAGAAGGGGTGTCTTTTATTTGGTATAGAAATGAAAGTCTTTAAAATATTAAAATGATTAAATTTTAATATTTAACTTCCAAATAAAATTCATCTAAATGGATATATATTTGACAAAAAAAGAGTTTAATGTCAAAATATCATCATATAATGAAAACTATATAGGTTTTGTTTTAATTTAAACATAATTTTTTTTACTAACCCCTTTATTGTTGATTTTGAACATTAACCATAATAACAACAATGTGAATAATAACAAAGTAATTTGAATATAAACCAATAACACATATTTAATATGTTACATTAATCTATATAATTCTTTTAACAAAATTATTGGTAAAAATTTTGTTACATATAAAATGTTTAAACGAATTTTTTATTTTTAAATTTATTGAATATGATTTTTGTCGACGTTAGGAATGAATTAAATGTAATTATTCAATCACTAAAAATCATAAATATATTACAAGATAAAAAATAATTCATATTTTAAATAATAATTAATAGTATAATTATCCACTTTTATCATTATAATTAATATTTAGAGTTAAAAAATTTATTGTATTAAGAATTTGAACTTCTATTTTTTCATAAAAATATATATATATATAAGTCATAATAAAATAAGAAACATGAAAATAGGATATATATTTAAGGAATAAGTTTTAATGGAATAAATAAACAATTGAAATTTTATAAAGGTAATTGGGGTGTTTATTTTGAGTCCTTATGTCATGGTTTTAACAATATTTTACTCATTTTTTCATTACTGATAAAGAAAATATTTATAGAGGGTGCTATTCATAATTACCAAATATAGAAGGGGATTATTTACCTTATTAAAACCAATTTTAAATATGGTATCCACATTTCCAGATTCAATATCTTTAATTTATGATATTAATAGAATATAATAACACAAAACATAATGAAAAATAGTTTTTCTAATATTTCCTTTTTATGTATAAATATGTTATTAACAAATTAAATTAAGAAATATATTATAATGTACATAATTGTATCATTAATATTATATTATATCTAAATTTACTTTGATCCATTTTTTAATAAAAATTATCATTGTATAATCTTTAAATAAAAATATACTTTTTAAGTAAAATATGTATTTTCTCACCATTCACTAGCAAATCTATTGTTTTGGTAAAATCCAAAAAAAATCACCTTAAGATAAATTTATTATGATGATTTCAAAAATTATGGTCATTTTATAAAAAAAATCTAAATGATTAAAAAATTAAATATAATATTTATCAGAAATAGAGATGAAATCATTTTAACGTAAATGAATTTTTTAAGAATAATATAAAATTACTAAAAATTGAATGCTTATTTCCAAATAATTAATAAATAGATATATATTGTGAATTAAATTTTTATATATATATATTAATTAATCATAATTTTGTTATTATAATAAATATAGGAAATTAAGTGTGTCATAAATAATATTTAAATTTAAATAAAAACAATATTTCATGGTTTGTTAATGATCAGTGTTGTGTGTCATATACACAAAAAAAATAACATTCTTTTCTTTAAATCATGGGATGTTATGTTACCACCTATAATTAATTATGTCCTCATAATTTAAACTTATGATCATTATTCAATGGTTTCTTATTTTAAATTTTCATTGTTGAAAACCCTAAATTGTTAATTGGGTAAATAAAACATCCTCCTGAAAGATGGAAAATTGTAATATGAAGGTCAGTGATGAAATCACATAACTATGATTCCAAATATAACAACTATACATGGATGCTAAAATATGAGAATTTAGGAAAAATTGTTTTCAAAATAATGATGGTTAGTTATACAGAACATTAACCATAAGGTTGTAAGTGATGAAGACAATGTTAACAACCACAATAACATAAATCAATTAGGTGTGGAAAAGATAATTGTTTCATAAAAAATGAATATAATAGGTCAAATGTTTTGTCTGAAGATCATTTTCTTTGATTTTTGGAATACATTTACTATATATACTAAAACCATTGTGAAATATTATTACATTACATGTATAATTTCATCATTTAAACAATTTCAACCAAAAAAATCAATTTTTTCTAAAAAACATAATACTCAAGATCATTTTTTCATTCCTGGAGAAAAAAACTCATATTCAAAATATATAAAATGATATTATTTTATTCTTTGTATCATTAAATATTAAAAAAAATCAATTGTTAACACAAGGTAAGATAATATCCAAACATTATAAACCTTTCTATTTAACTCTAAAAAATCCACAATAACAACCAAGGTTCCTCTTATATCATTTCATTAAATACCATCTTACCCAAATAACCTCAATTACCTTAATATTAAGGTATTTTTTAACTCAAATGTTATCTCATTACTTTAATCAAACTTCTCTAAATATTTAATTGAGTTTTTCCAAATAATATTTCTTGTTAAATAATATTTTAATCCTAATGTTTACAAATTCCTCAACATTTTAAAAATATTCATAAATAAAAATCATAATAGTGATAGATATTATAATATAGTGAACTTGAAAAAAATACCATGAATAAAATTTATATATGAACATGAATGATAAACATTAGTTGGACCATTAATATAATACAAAATATTTCCTTTTCAATAAATCACATTACAACCATCGGGATTATCTCTATCAGAATATTTAATATACTATAATTAACAAAAAACTAAATCTTATACAAACCCAAATGGTTATTTAAACCTCAATAGAGTATTCTTACTAATAAATAAATGATTCAAATCACCTCTAAATCACATCATAAAAAACATCAAAAGAGAAATCTATTATTTTGAACATTTGATTAGCCTTAAACATATAAAACAATTTTGTGCCCACATATCATAATATACCTCACATGAATAAATATATTATTTCAAAAATTAACACAATTAATATTCATTAAATTAAAAAATATAATATCAAATATATTACATAATCCGAAAATACTATAAACTACATCATAGATAGAATAAACCAGATTTTTATCAAATCACTAATTAAATTAATGGTTTCCAATATTATCAAATTTACCACATCAATTTCAATCATCTCATAATTAAAACTACTCACTTTCACATTACTAATAAATCACTATTCATTATTATTCATACCTTTCAAAATTTGTTTTCAATTCTACAAAAAATATAAAGTTGAATAATCCATAGATGTATTAAGATTATTGTATTTATAATACCATTTATAAAACTCTTCTATAACATAATTAGTAAATGTGGATAAAAAATAGCAGTATATTTATTTATATGATTAAAATATCATTATTTCATACTTGGTCATAGAGTTATACCTTTAATTTGGGAATTAGATCAAATAATGACCTTATTTTATGCACAAAATTCCTTTTTTCTCTGTGTGCTTCATTTAAACATAGTTAACATCTACTTATTCCTCTGAGAAATTACCATGATAACTTCTTTTTACGTTATCAACATATTAGAATCTAAATATCCTTTACTCTATTGTCTTCATGAAACTCAATAATTATACTTGTATTTGTGTCTAGAAACTAACCTATGATGAGGATGTTAATCAAGTAATGAGATAACTAATTTGGAATTGATAAATAGTTTAAAATTACATTTTCTGTTTGAGTTTCTAGATCCTGAGGAAAATTGTTTTATTTTCTATAAAGGATAAAAATATCATCTTTGATCCATTCATTTACTAAATAAAAAATTACACTATGCGAAATACTATTTATATTGAATAATTATAAAATTGTAAAAAATACTTAATAGGGTGTCTAAATCATGATATCTTCTTGTCAATCAACAACTCCAAATAATTATCCTAGTCCATCCCTAGTTATCATCTATAAAAATCCTTTATAATAGTTTATAGGGAAAATTGGATTTATCCTAAACATATCCCCCATGAAGGTGAAATTGTATGTACATTAGGGAACAATAACCATGCACCAATATGATTGAACGATATACTCAATAGAATATATTTTTATACATATCATTATATGAATATATTCGAAAAGGACACCCAGATAAAGTATCTCTATAAGGATTTATATCATGAAAACTAAATAATTTCGTCCCCATAAAAATATAGGAACGTATAAAACACTTAAACATATCACCACAGTTTTAAAAAAAGATTTTTAATATTGATTTCCAAATATTTATGAATCCCACCCTCTAATACGAATTGTAATGACCCATGTTTTTATAGAAATATTATATCATGTCACAAGAATATTCTATACATTTAAAAAATAAATTCCCTAGGTTGTAATGTTTTTTTGTTTCTATAAATATATATACATAAACAAATAGTTAATAAATTATATAAATTTTTCTCAGTTAATTTCTCATCACTAGAAACCTTCATAGGAACATAATAATTTAAACATTTTATCTTATCATAATGAAAGAAAAAATAATAATGGTTATTCCCAGGTTCCTAGTAGGGTAAATAAGGGATATATCAATTACCACGTAAACATATAATGGGAATAAGGTTAAGAGAAAATGATAAATATGTTTTAAAACCATTATATTCCTTCTAAATATTAGAAACATGAGTCATGGAACAATTATTGGATGTTCATAACATATATATCATAAAGTAATAAGTGAAAATAATCCATGATAACTTAAATTTCTATATGAATCTGATTTTTAGAATTCTCATAATAATAGAAAACCATTTTTTTTAAAGTCATGGATCAATTCCAAGACTATTAGAGTGGATTTTTCTAACTCCCCATTAAATTTTGATAGTTATAGTTCACTCCCAAGACTGTCATAGTGGATATATCCCCTTCCTGAATTTGGTTCATTTCCCATTCTATTCTATTTAATATCATGTGATATCCGTTATTACTGATTATATTAGGGAGATATATTATTCTAAGTCAACCCATACAATAGGGAAAATTATACATATTTTTTTCCAAAATATCATCATTAATTAAATAAATTATAACATAAACAAAACAAATTGGTTTCATAAATATTTCATCATAGAATAACCCATGGAAATGAAATAGGTTTCATATTCATTTCATCATAGAAAAACCCGTATAAATGAAAATGGGTTACATAAAAACATTTTAATAATAGTCATAAACCATCCAAAGAAATAATATGGATAATATAATTGTAATAAATCCTTATAAAACATATATAGAATCAAATTATGTCACTATAGATACACAATTCCTTGAAAATATTACATCAAATTTTTCATAACAAAAGTAACCTTTTCATTTAATTATTATTTATTTAAATTCAAAAAATATACTTAATATTAATGAAATTATTTACATTGATATGTACCATGGAAACCTATAATGGGATCTTCAAATCATTGATCAGTTATGAAAATGGAAAATTCTATTAGTACTCTATATGTCAAAAGATATCAGTTGTTTCACATATTGGTAAAAATGATCCTCTTTTAGAAAATAAAAAATACATTATTTTTTAACCATTTTATAACATGTATATATTTTTTAAAAAGGAAAATAATAAATAAGTTCTTAATTGTAAAATAATTAGTGAAAACAAATTTTTTAAAGTATGACTTGGCTGGAAAATTATTTGTTTTTGAAGTAATAATTAACATAGTTTTCCCTTAAATAATTACTTTCATATATTTAGAACCTAAATAGAGGGACATGAAATGAAAATATGTTTTCTCTTGAAATAACCAATGGGAATGAAATTTAATGATATTCTTAAGAGGTATATTGGTCAAATTATTCATTGGAAACATAATCATAAATAATCTAAAAAAGGAATGAGATGGTAACATATAACCATTACCACATTGGTTACTTTAAAATATTAATACCCAAGAAAGATAAGAAAATTAAACATTAAATGTCATAAAAATATAGATATTCCTAATATTAAAATTTAATAGATCTGTAAATACATTAAAAAAATGATATTCATAGTGGCATGTGTATCCCAAAAAAATTAAATTATAGAACCCATACATTAAGTTCCACATACATTAATGGTTCTCTTAAAATATGGATAATAAATTTAATGTTATTGCACTTATATAATTGAATAATTTAGATAATTATAATTTTATATATGAAAATATTATAACATTTAGACATCCATTTATTAATAATTCCTTTTTTTAGAATCACCATTTCATGGTGTTAACTATTTCATTTCGTAGAGAGATGTTTCATTCTGTAGAGTTAGTCAATGTACATTGAGCATGTGTGCATCAAATATAGAATATTAATAATGATATAAACTTATTATATATTATTTTCATATATATTTATCGTCCTCTAAAAAATATTTTGATAGAAAATTTAATTAAACCTTCCATGGTGATCATAAGTCATACATACACATGAAAATTGTATTCACATTTCATAGGTTGGAATGAAGTAAAGGTAAAAAATAATCAACCATAATATAATAATTAATATTTCATATATATCATATATATTAAGTCAATTTATTATAATTTATATCCATGTAATATAATTATGAAAAATAAATCACATCGTTTTGTGGAGGTGGTAGTTCACACTTACATAATAATGACATTGTCATTTTATAAAGGATTTTAGGGGTTATAAGATAGATAAGGTGTTATAAATAGATAGTTCTATATACTTTACATGTATAATATATAACATTTCAACCCACTATATTACCAACCATGAATGATATACAAGAGTAATTAAATACACCGCTACATGGAGACGTTGAGCTATACATAAGAAGGGGTGATGTTTTAATTTTATATATCATGGGAAAGAGGAAGGAAATTATTGTCCAATTATAATAATAATATCTTTTTAAATTTATGATAATATATTTATTATTTCTAGATTGTTAAAATTTATTTATAATAATTAGAATAAGAAATAAATTTTAAAGGGTGGTAACTATGATTACATCATATTCAATAAAACTCTTTTATATTAAATCTTAAAGGGTATATGGATAGAAATTTTGGAACACAAAAATATCTAGAACATGGATAGGGATTTTAATAAGTGATATTTTTTGGGTTTGGATTATCTATATAGATCAAAGTAGTGTATAGACATATATAAGGGGTTCCCTTTTATAATGGAGTTTAAGGGTACACAAAGAAATAATAAATTGATTTTATTATAATTAATTAATTTTAATGAAAAAGTATTATAATTTAAAACCCTTATATTTTAAAAATAGAATTTTTTGTGATAGAATTCAAGACTCAAAACAATAGGCATAAACAAAATGTGATATAATATTAATTTTAATATGACATTATAACCTATCTACTAGATTGCTAGGTATAAATTATATGAAATACTTTATTCAATATATATATATATTTCCAACTCATTAAAAAATTATTGAAAAATTCTATGAAGATAATCAGTAAATATTTACTAATGTAATTGTTTAATCCAAAAATAGGTTTTCTTAAAAAAATTATTTCTATTGTATTTCATGTATAAATATTATAATTAATTTCTATTAATTTTTAAAATTTATTTCATAATATGAAAATAGTTTTTGATATCATAAAATAATAATAAATATAGGGTAACTATTATGTTTTTTCAAGAAAATATTAATTTTTTAGTGAATAGTGAATTGAGCAGAATTCCTCAAATATGTTATTAGTTATTGAACAATAATGTAATTTAAAAGTAACCATATATGTTGAAT
This sequence comes from Viscum album, assembly GCA_963277665.1. NCBI lineage: Eukaryota > Viridiplantae > Streptophyta > Magnoliopsida > Santalales > Viscaceae > Viscum > Viscum album. The sequence goes on along the minus strand of OY728141.1, from coordinate 1,274,381,469 downwards.
ATCATTTAAAGTTACAAATGTATTATTTATTTATATTTAATTGAAATAATTTCCTTTTAAATACTTTTATACTGGAATTTAGTATATGTTTATTTTTGGTTTTTAAGGGAATATTTTCTAAAGACTACTTTGTAGTGCATAATGATTCTTAAATTTAATAAATTATAATAACTCATAATGAGGGTTAATTTAAATGATATGTATAGATTAAAAAAAATAATATGAATTTAAAATCATGTACTTATTATTTCATACTGTATAGTTAAAAAATCATTTTATGCTTGAATAATGCATTTCTCGAAAAAACTCCTTTTTTGTCATTTCTACACGTTTAATTTTAATTTAATTTTTGAAAATTATATGGATTCAATTTGGTAAAATGGAATAAATATTTTAAATCTGAATAATTTATATTATCTAATAATTTCAATATAATATTTAGTCATATTTACTAGTGATAATTTTCAACATATTTTACTGCCGTTAAGGTAAAACAAATTTGTTGAGGGTGTTAAATGAAAAAATAGTAATTAAAATTATTGGAAGAATAAAAAATATATTATAGGAAAATATTTTGATGTAATATCATATTGGACTCTATTACTGTATAATTTTGATCATTGTTTCTTTTTAAAAATTTGGATTACCTTTTACTTTCCAAAAGCTCAAAGTGTGTCATCTTACCAACTTATAATAATATATTCCCTCTACTCTCCTCTTCACACATTAAAATAACTTTTCCATTTCCATTAAATACCAAAATACCTTCTATAATCCCATACTCAATACCATGATCCATTATTGATATCATAAATCCCTTGATAGAAGGTTTTTCTTGCAAACTTAAGAGGTTGTCCAAAAAATTATTATGCTTACCTAAGAATTTTTTGCCCATTCTTCCACCTCCTTCAAATAAATTTAATTTATTATTATATAATAAAACCAATATATTCCATATTATGATATTTTATTATAATAATTTAAAATCATACATATATCTCCTCTTCCATCAAAGCAGAAATGAAACCATCATTCATGTGTATGGCGAATTGCCACCTCGGGGACTGATATAATTCTTTTTCAGTAATCACCACACAATTAATTATGTAATGATTAAATTAAAATATATAGTACATTATAGACATAATTATACTCAAATAATTGTAATATCACATATACAATATTAATTTCCTTTCTATGGGTGATATGATAACATCGCTCGAGTGTACGACAGACTACCACCTCGTGAAGTGATGTAATTTGTTTTTCAATTACTATTTACATTGAAATGAATAAAGATATATTTAATGATTATATTTATTATAAATTGGATATAATTATGATATTCATGAAATATTTATAATTTTGAAAAGGTTATATTTCATTTTCATTCATACAATTCATCCCACTAAAAAATAATAATGTTGTTTGTGCATACATGTGGACTACCGCCACCATGAATCAATGTGATTGTTATTTCATATTCGCATCACATGGATTTTATATATATATGTGTGTGTGTGTGTGTTTATATAAAAAAATAACATGATAATTATGATAGTTTTATTATTATTTATATATAAATTATTACTTACCTTCTGTCAATATATATCATTGAAAAATGAAATTGTTACTCATGCTCATATATGACAAACTATCTCCATTATCAAAATTTAGTTAACTTTTCATTAACATTATTCATGGATTTTTTTAAAATCATAATTGAAATATGTGAATGGTATTTATATAATTATTCTTATTTTGGATATGTTGAAATAATGACCACTTTACCCTGCTCAACACTCAGAAGGCGTTATCCAAATATCCTTAAAACAATTAATGTAGACTTAACTAATTAAGGATATAAGTATTCAATTAAAAAGAAATAAAATAAATTCTATTAGTATACGGTATTAAACCATTAAAATTTCCTTATGGATTAAAATTTTTGATATAATCATAATATATACAAGTTAAAGGACATACATGGTATTTATGAAATAAATATTTAGAACTTTGACTCAATTTAACTTCATTGAGTAATATTATAATGTTATGGACATAATTTTTTATATGGTTTATATACTACTAAATTTAAAATTATTATCAGTAATAATTAAATCATAATGTTGATTTATGTTTCAATTTGAATTACTTCACTCAATGGTATTTGACATGAAGATTTCCAATTGGTATATAATGTGATAACTCAATTTCATTTTATTTGTTTCTATTACTTTATCATTGTTATTTAAGTTCAATGAATATGTGTGTAATGACTTATGATTATAATATAGTGTATTTTTACTTTTTCTGTGGATTTATTATTGATAAACATAATGTATTCATTGATTAATTATTGCATCAACCATATAATTATTTTGAGAGTTTGTCATCAAACAAATTCTTCTTAAGAGAATATATAATGTTTTACACCAATCATATTTTATGATGATGTTCACTACCCCTTTAACATATTATATAATTATTCTTCTTATGATCATGATAATTTCTGTTTTATTTAATTTTATTATTCCATGGTCTTTAGGATTGAAAATTACCACAGTGGTGTTGTATTTTTGTTACAATATATTTTGTTTTTGGTATTATTTATATTCATGGTTCCCATGGAGTAAATGATATGAATTTTTTATCTTAAAAATTATATTTTTCTTCTACACTGATTTTGAAATTGGTTAACATGGTTTTTTTTCTTTTTACTAATGTATTTATAAAACAAATATCAAGATACTTTAATTTAGTGATACTAATATTGGATTTTATTTTTTATAGACTACCTTTCTCTACCGTATCCATTTTTTCTAAATTTTTTTTAAAAAAATTCATAATAATAAAGGATTTCATGAATTTTTAACACATCATAACCAATATTTTTGTAATGTTCCAATATATTCTTTTGGTATCCCTTTTTGTTGGGTGAGTATTTTCAACCATGTAGTTGGGATGAAACTTTTAATGGTGTTGTCAAGAATTTTCTGGAAATTATCATCATAAAATATAGAGTTCATAAAAACAATTGGGAACATACATGACATGTATGTATAGTAATATCCATGTAATTATTTTGGATAGAATCCGTGAACTGGATAGATAATTTGAACTGGTTATATAATGTAATAGGTATATAATGTGTTAGGTGGAAAATACAATTTTTAGTTAAAAATTTGATTGGTTTTTTGGAGTATATGGACCCTGAAGATTTCTCAATGTTTAATTGGTATACATACCATGTAAATTTTAAAATAATGGTTTCATTAGTGATTTATGAGTTATATTTTTCATTCATTCTCTATGAATCCATCCTCTCTCTACGTAGATATATCCATAGGGGGTTTAGGGTGATTCCTTCCCATATGTATCACATTGTTCAGTGATTGGTTAACATTGTGCTTGGATCGTATATCTATGAGTAAGAAATTATTTTATTTTCTTCCTCATTTTTTATTATGATCCTGATTTTGGTAGAGATTTGTAATTGGATCATGTTTAGTATCATTTTTTCCTGTCTCTTTGTGTGCCTTTTCTTCCAAAGTAAGATCATCATGTTTCTAATCTACATTGTCGAAGTTAGTAATGTTTCATTTTTTCTTGAGGTAGGTAGAAATATTCACTTATTCAAATTTCATGAATTTCAAGTTGTTCTTATTTATTAATTTAAAATTAAAATTAAATTAAAACTATTAAAAATGAAAATGGAATTGGTTAATTTTAAGAAATGGTTTTTTAAAATGGAATTTTCCAAGATTTTGAAATGATTTTCTTTTTGAACCCTGAAGAGGATTTTCATTATAAGGACTCAGCCTTAAAACATTACATAATCTAGAATTAAATGAATAATTCCCATTGAGGATATTTTCCAGTTTAGAGTTTTAGGGAGTTAGGCCATAACTATTACATGTCATCTCAAAAAGATACAAAGTAGAAAAATCTTCTCCATTTCCATTTTTTCATAAAATAAAAACTCTTGAAAAAAAGAGTCATGTCCAGTTTCATGTTTTAGACAACATTACATTCCCTTGACCTCATCCTTGACCCTACTCATCTTTAATTCCTGTGAAAAACATTTCAAAACATGAGATGAGCATAAAAAGCTCAGTAAAGGTTATAAAACAAAGAAAGGAAACATCAGTTCATCAATACATACATAACATAACTCTTTAACATACCTCCTAAAATCATAAGATTTATATAGTAAACACATATCATAAAGGTAACTTGTGGAATCTGTAACATACTTAGGTTGTAGCTTTCACAGCTACATAGGGAGTTACATTTAGAATACTCATCATAGTATATTCCCTAAATATTTTAAAAGAAACATTCATGCTTACCTCTGTCACGTTACCCAGTGCATTGGAGAGCTATCTCTAGCTCACCCACCCAAGGTTTATCACAGAACCACCTGTATACGTAAACAATTCCCAAGAACCATAATACATAAAACAAGCATTATAGAAGGAAAACATTTCCACCTTTCAATCACAATATATGTTTTCAAGATATTGAAATAATCAGTTCTTTCCCAAAACCATTTTCAATACCAAAATACTTAAAAATGGTAGGTAGTATTTATTTTCCTTTAAAAAACATTTCGGCTTGTTAAGGAAGCCAAAGATCAAATAATACTCATGGCGGCAGAAAGGTCATTGTCATCTCTTACTTTGAAAAGAAAAATTATTTTTTGTCATTTAGTAAAATGCTTCATAGAAAAATATTCCCTTATAATGAAATGAAAAGTAAAAGGTGTTTATATAGTGTATAAAAGAAAGTCATGTATTAAAACCAAATGTGCCTCAATGAAAGGAGATTGAGACGATATCCCTTACATCGTGTCCAACTTTACTCGTTCGTTCTTTAATATATAGAATAATAAACTAAAGTTCATTTCTAATTTCTTAATATCCTTTTTCAAGTTTATTATTCCTTTTATATCACTTATTACCATGTTATAAATATTATGTAATCATTTAAGTTAATAATGTTCTTTTTGTTGATATTTGGTACTTCAGTCAAAAATGAACATCTTATAGTTAAAATTTGATCATGTGGTCAAAATTCCATTATCTCCAGAATGATATTAATGATTTAGATATCATATATATCTTATATATAAAGTATATATCTGTATTTATAATAGTACATAATATTTGGATGTAAGAAATAAAATGCACTGTTCATGGAGATGATAAGTCGTACGTACGCATGAACGCTACTTTCGTTTATATTTCATATTTAATGGAATGAAAAAAAAAATTATACATAGGTATATTACAATTATTGTATAATATAATATATAATATCATTAACTCTATCATTTATATGTCCCACATATGGAATTAACGAGTCATATCACTTTGAGGGGATGGTAGTCCGCACTTCCTAAAACAAAATTATCACGTTTACCCATAATGGAAACCATAAAGGAATGATATAAATGAAATATAAAGAAGCATAATGAGAATATAAACATAATATGTATCATATATAAATACAGTTTTATCTTAATTTCCACCATAAGAGGTGGTAGGAGAAGATTTAATAATCATTATTTCATGAGGCAGTAGTTCGTCGTCCACAGAAACAGTATGTTCTTTACCCATAAGATGGAGGTGTGTGTAAGTGTTGTTCGAATAATTATCATAAAAAAACCTATTATATTGTGGATACAGGTGTTGTTATAAAATAAAGTAATAAAAAGAGTTTAGGGGGTTGTAGAAGTAAAATAAAACAAAAGAACATTAGAGAAGATGTTACCTTTAAATTGGGTAACTTCCTTTGGTTTGAACCAAAAGGGTTTCTTGAAGTGACTTCTGCCTAAGTTAAGGATTCTATGAGGAATAGAGGGATCTTGAGAGATTATTTAGGTAGATTTTGGATGATCCAAGGGGCTTGATATGTGTGAGTAATGGGTTATAGGTGAGGTCTTTTTATAAGGGGGAGGAGGGAATCTATATGAAAGTGTGAAAATATTATTTTATTATATAATGGTTTTTGGTTTAAAAAGGTCCAAAAGTTATTAAAGTAGAAGATACGATGACACATGGTCAAAATAAAATATCCAATAATAATTGTACAGGTTTTGTTTATAATTTTAATCATTATAATCTTATTTATTTAAATCATTTATTATTTAGGTAAACACTGCATCATTATTGTGTCATAAATAATTTAATTTACATGATTTCTAAATATTATAAAACAAATACCATAATTTAGGAAATTTTTAAAATTTATAAATAATATTTAAAGTCAAAAGGATAACTTATATAACCCTATGTAAAAATTAATTTACAAAAAGATATTTTTTATGTCATTTTTTTACTTTAAGTTAATTAAAATAAAGTGTCATTATCACTCTTAAGTGGCTCCATGGGGTCCCAAAATAGACCCAAGGATGACCATGGTTGGCCATGACTCATCCAATAAGGTTAGGACATGTTTTATTGAATTTTTTATTTTTATGATATTCTTTTTACCTTATATTTCCCTATTTACCTTTAACTACGGTAAATAAAAGTCAAATGTTACTATTCAACAAAATATATTTTCATATTTTTAAACCAAGTTTTACTTACAAATAACAACTATATATGTCAGATTTTTGAAATTTAATTCATAGAAGTGGTAAAATTTAATTTAAATGAAAGAGTCTGTTTTTAACTACTACTTAGTGGTTTCACTATTCATCAAAAATTGAAGTTTTTCAGAAAAATACCAAAAATTCAGCCTAAAATATATTAGATATTCTGAATTAAAAAATTATGTCTATTTTACCAAATTCAAAACATATATGTTTCATTAATTAATTTAAAATTAATTCCCGTTGTCAAAACAGAAATCGTGTTTTTTAAGAAACAATAACTATCAAAATATTGAAACTTTTTTATGTCCAATTTCAAAGTGAAATTACTTCCAATAACCAACATTGGATGAAATGGTAAAAATATAATCTAATTACACTTTAAAACCAATTAAAAAGATAATATAAAAATATAAATAAATTAGACTAAAAGGCAGTTTTGAATTAAAATACAATATTTTTCACTATTCATTAAAAATGAATTTTATCAGAAAAATACCAAAAATTTTCCCACAGTAAAAAATTGATGTCCCGATTCTAAAGAAAAATTTTATTTTGTCAAATAGAACATATAAAAGTGACCAAGACTATATTTAAAGATGGATTTCCATCAAAAGGCAGTAAATTGACCATTTAATGAATATCAGAGTATTTATGCTTAAATTAGATTCATTCACATTTTAAGCTTTTAACTTTTATTGGATAAATGTTAAAACATTTAACAAACATGTATATTCATATTGTAATTAGTTTCATTCATTCCCACCAATACAACAGCTATGTGTTTACTACCATTTATAATAATATTACATTATTATTTTTCAGTATGATCCAACATTGTGTGCAACGTAATATTTCAAAGAAACCCGTTACTGCATATCGGGTATGACATCGAACATAGAAACCCCTTTAAAGTATAATGAATATTTAATTCACAAATATTAATAATTATTAAAATGTATTATTCTTTATTTACTTGGGATGTTACATCTTTCCCCCTTTTGGAAATTGCGTCCTCACAATTGTTATTCACATATAAAATAAGTTCGGGTATTTATCCCTCATAGGATTTTTTAGATTCTCCCATTGCCTCTTCAACCATATGGGTTTTTCCACTAAACCTTTACCTAGTGAATTACCTTATTCCGCAACACTTTCTCTCTTCGGTTAAGAATCTTGGACTGGTTGTTCCTCATAAGAGAGATTCTCTTCCAAATGAACTATCTCTGGTCTCAAAACATGAGATGGATCTGGCATATACTTTCTCAACATTGAAACATGAAAGACATTGTTCACCTGGGATAAACTTGGATGTAAAGCCACTCTGTATGCAACTGACCAAACTTTATCCAGGATATCATAAGGTCTAATTAACCTTGGACTCAACTTTCCCTTCCTACCAAAACACATCACACTCTTCCATGGAGAATCTTTGAGAAAGACATGATCACCTGCCTTAAAAGAAAGATCCTTCCTTTGGTTATCTGCATAACTTTTCTGCCTGTTCTGAGCTTTTCTCATGTTCTTCTGAATCAACATGAACTTTTTCTACCATCTCTTCTACCAGTTTTGTTCCCATTAGCTTCTTTTCACCTACTTCATCCTAAAAAGATGGAGTTTGACACTACTTCCCATATAATGCCTCAAATGGAGCCATATGTATACTGGAGTGAAAATAGTTATAATATGAAAATTCAACCAAAGAAAGATGTTTGTCCCAACATCCCTGGTAATCTAGTGAAAAATCACGTAGCAACTCCTCCAAGGTCTGAATTATTTGTTCTGACTTCCCATATTATTGAGGATGAAAATCTATACTAAAATTTAATTCAGTACCCAGTGAATTTTGAATGCCTTTCCAAGAGTTAGAAGTAAACCTTGGATCATGATCAGATACAATGGAAAGGCGAACACCATGAAACTTGACTATCTCTTTAAAATACAACTGAGAAAGTTGATCCAGAGACAAAGTATCTCAAATTGAAAGGAAATGAGAAGATTTAGTCAACCTATCAAAAATTACCCAGATTGCATTATTACCTCGAGATGTCTTTGGTAATCCCAAAATGGAGTCCATGGATATATTTTCCCATTTCCACTCTGGTACTGGTAAAGACTGAAGCATCCCTTTTGGTAACTATCGCTCTGCTTTAACCTACTGATAAGTCAAACACCTCACAATAAAGTCAGCAGTATCTCTTTTCATTCCATCCCACCAGTAATACTCCTAAAGATATCTGTACATATTAGTACTGCCCGGATGAATTGATAATGGAGAATTATGAGCTTCACATAACAACTCATTCTTCAACTGTGAATCATAAGGAATTCATAATCTCTTCCCAAATCTCAAAATACAATCATTATAAATTTTAAAATCAGGAAACTTACCCTTCTGAACAAACTCTACATTTTTCAACAACAAACTATCTTCCTTCTGCGCTTTCTTAATTCTTTCTAATATAGATGATCTCACAGACACTTGAAACAAAACAGAGTAATTTCTTGCACCAACAACTTCTATGCCAAAGTTCATCAAATCAAAAACCAAAGGATCTTTTTCCAAACATAACATGGATTATGTAGCATTACTTTTACGACTCAAAGCAATAGCCACTTTAATTTCTTTTCCCGGATGGAAATGGGTCATGAAATAATAATCCTTGATTAATTACAACCATATCCTCTATCTCATGTTCTAATATTTCTGAGTAAAAATATAATTCAAACTTTTGTGGTCAGTATATATTTCACATTTTACTCCATACAAATTATGCCTCCAAAATTTTACAGAAAAAACAACTGCGGATAATTCCAAATCATGTGTAGGGTAATTTAACTCATGAGGTTTCAACTGAGGTGAAGCATAATAAATTACCTGATCATTATACATAAGGACACATCCATCTCCATTCAATGAAGAATCACTATAAATAACAAACTCACCATTTCTAGAAGGTAGTGCCAAAACTGGATCATTTACCAATCCTCTTTTCAATTCCTGAAAATAATCATCACATTCTTTTGTCCTGATGAACTTAACACCTTTTCGGTTTAACTTTGTCATTGGACTAGATAACCATAAAAAATTTCCAACAAACCTCTAGTAATAACATTCCAAACAAAGAAAACTACGAATCTTGGTTATATTTGTGGGTCTTGTCCATTCTTTAAAAACATTTATTTTAGAAGTATCAACAATTATGCCATTTTTTTTAAACAATGAGACCAAGGAAAAAAATTTGTTATAAACAAAACTCACACTTTCTGAATTTCCCATACAGTTTCTTTTCTTTTAAGGTTTTCAAAACAACCCTTAAATTACTTTCAGGCTCATATTTACTTTTAGAATAAACCAAAATATCATCAATGAACAAAACCACAAACTTATCCAAGAACTCATGAAAAATTCTATTCATAAGATCCATGAATACAGTAGGTATATTGCTTAAACCAAAGGGAATAAATAAAAATTCCTAATAGACATATCTAGTACAAAACACAGTCTTTGGGATTTATATTTCCTTTACTTTCAACTGATGGTACCCCAACCTCAGGTCAATCTTAAAAAAATATTGAGCTCCCCAGATCTGATCAAAAAAATCAGCGATACGAGGAAAAGGGTACTTTTTTTTAACAGTGATATTATTAAATGCTCAATAATCAATACAATGTCTTATTGAACCATCCTTCTTTTTAAAAAATAAGACAAGATCACCCCATGGTGATGTTCGAGGTCGAATGAAACCTTATCTAATAACTTTTGAAATTTATTCTTTAACTCTAAAAGTTCAATTTGATCCTCTCGATAAGGGGGTTTGGAAATTGTCTTAGCATCAGAAACTAAGTCAATAGTAAATTCAACTTCCCAATCAGGTATAATACCAGAAAACTCATCATGAAAACCATAAAGGTACTCATTTATCATTACCACATCATTAATCTGAACTATTCCTTTGTTTTCAACTATATTTTCATGGAAACATTAATTTCCATCTTTTACTAGTTTCTCAGCTTCTTGATATGTTATCAAAATTAAGGGTTCATTCTTATACAAAAACTGAAAATAATTTTAAAAATAAATATATTTAGTTCTATAGTCAATCTTAGCATGATAAACAGAAAACTAATCTATACCCAGAATAACATCAAACTCTACTAGAGGTAAAACAATAAGGTTTTCAGGTATATTCTTTCCGCAAACAAGGATATAAAGGTTCTTATAATTTCTTTTTGTCTCAACATTTCCCCCGGTGATTTTACCATAAGTTTAGGATTCATATCATGAGATGGAATTCCCAAATTTCTAGAAAACATGTCAAAAATTAATGAATGTGTAGAACTCAAATCAAACAACACATTGGAATAATCTGAACAAAAAAAATAGTGTGATTGATACTACTACATTTGATGGCCCAGCATCTGCTGAAGTAGTTGCAAAGGATTTCACCACCCCTTTCTGCTTGTAGTCTAGTTGCTTTCCCTCAGTTGAGTTCTTCATTGGACACTCATTTTCATAATGACGCATTTCATTGCACTTAAAACATTCTACTGATTGTAAATCTGATTTTGTCTTACCATTATACTGATATTTCTCACTGCAATTATGAGTTTTATGTCACATTTTACCACATCGGTAGAACTTATTAGAATTCAAGACATTCCCCCACATGATTTTTACCACAATTTTTACAAACTATAAACTTAAGTTTCTTAACATCAGATTTTTTGAAGAGTTATTCCCTTTTGTCTGCCACCTTGACCTCTTATTCTGTTGTTTTTCAAAGAAGACATGATCATCGGCAAACTCTATTTCCACCTTCTCTGCACATCAAAAAAAATTAATAACTTTTTAACTCACGAGAATCCAAATCCCTTAGATAATTTGGCTTTAATCCTGAGTAAAACGGTTGATTTTACTATTAATATCTTGTATGAAATTTGGAGCATACCTTACCAGTCGAGTGAATTTTTCTTTATAAGCAGCCATTAAGTCATCCTCCTACCTCAATTCCAGGAATTGGTTTACCATCCTAAGACAAACCATCTTATGAATATATTTCTTAAGAAACATACCTTTGAATTCATCCCAATCAAGAGAATCAATATCCTCACTATCCATGATATTTTTCACCATTGAACACCACTGATCAGATTCACCTTCATAATGGTAAATAGAGAGACTAACCTTTTGATGTTCTGAACACCCCATAACATCGAAAATATTCTCCAGTGCTTTAATCCACCCTTCAGCTAGCACAGGGTCAGATGATCCTATGAATGATGGGGGACATTGCCTCATGAAATGCTCCACTACTGAATTGTTCCTCTACTGTTGATCTGGATGATCTCGTTCATGGATACCACCACTATTTGTAGCCTGAGTCAATTGTTCCATAATTGGAACAAACTATTCAGTTCCGATTCTGAACATCTCAGGTTGCTAATTTGGATTTTTTTCTTCCTCCTGATGTCATCCAAACATAGCTACCCTATTTCCTCTACAGAAAACAATGTTGAACGAAAACATATCTTAGGAGAAGAAACATGGTAATCTGTAAATGCTATATCCCTTCAATATTACCATAAATTAATTTATGGATGTTAATTTAACAGTATGTTAACTTCTAAATTTATCTAAACCAACCTATGATACCAACTATAAGGACCCAGCCTTAAAACATTACATAATCTTGAATTAAATGAATAATTAACAATGGGTATCTTTTCAGATTTAGGGTTTTAGAGAGTTATGATATAACCATTACATTTAATCTCAAAAGATACAAAGTAGAAAAATCTACTCAATTTCCATTTTTTTCATAAAATTAAAACTCATGAAAAAAAGAGACATGTCTAGTTCCATATTTCAAATAGCATGACTTTCCCTTGATCCCATCCTTGACCATATTCATCTTTAAGTCCCCTGAAAAACATTTCAAAACATGGGATGAGCATAAAAATCTCAGTAAGGGTTATAAAACAAAGAAAGAAAACATTATTTCATCAATAGATACATAACCTAAGCTATTTAACATACCTCATGAAATCATAAGATTTATATAGTAAACACATATCATAAAGGTAACATGTAGCATCCATAACATACTTATGTTTTACCTTTAAGAGCTATGTAAGGACTTAAATTTGGAATACCCATCATAGTATATTTCTTGAATCTCTTAGGTGAAACATTCATGTTTACCACTATCATGTTATCCAATGAATTGGAGAGCTATCTTAGGATCACCTGCCCTAGGTTTATCATGGAACCACCCATAAACGTAAACAATTCCCAAGAACCATAACACATAAAACATGCATAATGGAAGGATAACATTTCCACATTTCAATCACAGTATATCATTTAAATATATTAAAATAATAAATTCATTATCAAAACCATTTTCAATAACAAAATACGTAAAAAGGGTATGTAGTATTTATTTTCCTTTAAAAAACACTATTACTTGTTAAGGAAGCCAAAGATCAAATAATACTCATGGTGGTGGAAAGGTAGTTATCACCACTTACATTAAAAAGAAACATTATTTTTTGTTGTTTAGTAAAACTCTTCATAGAAAAAGATTCCCTTTGAATGGAATAAAAATTAAATGGTTTTTATATAGTGCGTAAAAGAAATTTTTTGTATTAAAAAAAATATTCCTCAATGAAAGGAAATTGAGACGAAGTACCTTACCTTGTGTCAGACTTGACCTGTTCATTCTTTAATCACCAGAATAATAAACTAAAGATAATTTATACTTCTTGAAGATCCTTTTTAAAGATTATTATTCTTTTTATATCACTTATTACCATGTTATAAAAATTATGTAATCATTTAAGTTAATAACGGTCGTTTTGTCGATATTTGGTACTTGACTCAAAAATGAACATCTTATAATTACAAGTTGTTCATGTGGTCAAAATTCCATTATATCCAGAATGATATCAATGATTTATATATCATATATATCTTATATATCGAATATATATATGTATTTATAATAGTACATAACATTTGGAGGTAAGAAATGAAATGCACCGTTCATGGAGACGGTAAGTCGTACGTATGCATGAACGATACTTTAATTTCTATTTTATATTTAATGGAATAAAAACATAATGATACAAAGGTATATTATAATTCCAATATAATATCATATATAATATCATTAACTCTATTTGTTATACATCCCACATATGGAATTAACGAGTCATATCACTTTGAGGGGGCAGAAGTCTGCACTTCCTAAAATGAAATTATCATGTTTACCCATAATGGAAACCATAAAGCCATGATATAAATGAAAAATAAAGAAGTATAAAGAAAACATAAAATTAATATGTATCATATATAAATACATTTCTATCTTATTGGCCACCATAAGAGGTGGTAGGAGAAGATTGAACAATCATCATTTCGTGAGGCAGTAGTTCATCGTCCACAGAAATAGTATGTTCTTTACCCATTAGATGGCAGTGTGTGTAAGTTTAGTTAGAATAATTATCATAAAAAACCTATTATATTTATTATACTAGTGTTTATATTAAATAAAGAAATAAAAATAGTTTAGTGGGTTGGAGAATTAAAATAAAACAAAAGAACTTAACAGAAGATGTTACCTTTAAATCGGGTAACACCCTTTGGTTTGAACCAAAAGGGTTTCTTGAATTGTCTTCTCCCTAAGTTAAGGATTATAGGAGGAATATAGGGATCTTGATAGCTTATTTGGGTGGATTTTTGATGATCCAAGGGGCTTTATAGGTGTGATTAATGGGTTAGAGGTGAGGACTTTTTATAAGGGGGAGGAGGGGCTCTTTAGGAAAGTGTGAAAATATTATTTTATTATATAATGATTTTTAGTTTCTAAAGGTCCAAAACTTTTTAAATTCTATGATAAGATGACTCATTGTCAAAATAAAATCATCCAATAAGAATAGGATAGGTTTTGGATATTATTTTTATCTTTATAATCTTGTTTATTTAAATCATTTATTAATGAGGTAAACACTACATCATTATAGTGTCATAAATAATTTAATTTATTTGATGTCTAAAAATTATAAAAAAAATACCATAATTTTGGAAATATTTTTATATTTATAAATAATATTTATAGTTGAAAAGATAACTTTTATAACCCTATTTAAAAATTAATTTTCTAAAAGATATTTGTTTATGTCATTTTTTCCTTTAAGTTAATTAAAATAAAGTGTTATTATCACTTTTAAGTAGTGCCATGGGGTCCCAAAATAGACCCAAGGATGACCATGGTCGTCCATGACTCGTCCAATAAGGTTAGGACAAGTGTTAAGGTGATTTTTTATTATTATGATATTCTTTTTACCTTAAATTACCCTATTTAACTTTAACTGCGGTAAATAAAAGTCAAAAGTTACTATTCACTAAAAATTATTTTCATCTGATTGAACCAAATTTTACTTACTAATAACAACCATGAATGTCATAGTTTCTAAATTAAATTCACCTAATTGGTAAAATTTCATTTAAATGAAAAAGTCAGTTTGTAACTACTAGTTAGTGGTTTCACTATTTATCAAAAATTGATGTTTTTCAGAAAAATACTAAAAATTCAGCCTAATTTATATTTGATATTTCAAAGTCAAAAATTATGTATTTTTTACCAAATTAAAAACATATAATTTGCATTAATTAATTTTAAAATTAATTCCAACTGTCAAAACAAAAATCGTGTTTTTTAAGAAATAGTAACTGTCAAAAGATTGACACTTGTTTATGTCCAATTTCAAAGTGAAATTACTTCCAATGACAAACATCGGGTTAGACGGTAAAAAGATAATCTAATTAAACTTTAAAAACAATTAAAAATATAATCTACCCATATAAATAAATTAGATTAAAAGGTAGTTTTTAATTAAAATACAGTATTTTTCACTATTCATTAAAAAATGAATTTTATCAGAAAAATACCAAACATTTTCCCAATGTAAATGTTGATGTCCTGATTCTAAAGAAAAATTTTATTTTTTAAAATAGAACATATAAAATTTACCAAAACTATCTTTACGGAGGGTTCTCAATCAAAAGGTGTTAAATTGACCTGTTAATGAATATTAGAGTATTTGTGCTTAAAATTAGATTCATTCTCATTTTAAGCTTCTAAATTTTATTAGATAAATGTAAAAACATTTAAAAACATGTATATTCATATTTTAGTTATTTATATTCATTCCGGCCAATACAATGGCTATGTGTTAACTAACATTTAAAATAATATTATATTATTATTTTTTAGTATGACCCAATGTTGTGTGCAACGTAAGATTTCAAAGAAACTCATTGTTGTGTATCGGGTAAGCCATCTACCAAAGAAACCCCTTTAAAGTAAAATTAATATTTAATTCACAAATATTAATAATTATGAAAATGTATTATTCTTTATTTACTTGGGATGTTACAGTCATGGATTTGAAAATGTTTTATAAAATAGAGAGTAGGATTTTTATAATAGAAACATACAATAATCGCATAGAGAGAACCTTGAATTTGTCAAGAAAAATACATGGGTAGCCTTAGTGTGTGTGACACCACTAGGATCCAACCTTTTACATATCAATTTAATTTGGTATGAATAAATAATATTTGGATCCAAAAACTATTCATTTTCATATTATGGGTTCCTAGAACTTTTTTTCACATAGGGTATACTCTGAATGGAAGTTGGATTGTCATTTATGGTTGTTTATCACATGATATTTTATATCATGTATGTTGGCTCACATGTATGATTATATTTTGTTATGTCTACCAAATGTGTTTCATGAATATAATTTTTCTATCTATTTAAAATATGACATGATATTTTTATAAAACTATTGAATTTCTTGATAAATGTTTTCAACATTTTTAATTTATAAAAAATATTTAAAAATATTTTTTAAGCTAAGAAGTTGTGAATTCCGGATATTAGAACTTGTATAAATTATTTTTTATTTTCATAGAAAACTCTATTTTTGTCACCAAACATATGCATTTTGGCAGATTTAGACCTTGTTTTATAGGACACTGATAAAGAGAATGGTAATTTTTAGAATGTTAGTTCCTATTTAAATATCTATTTTAGTTTTGAATGGTTTATAGGTGCTGGTTGGTCATATGTGTACTTTATTTTCTTGACATTTCATACTTTTTGTTTTCAAATTTTTATTTTATTTATATCTCTATTTTTTTCTTTTCACTTAGTTATTTTGTATTTTTTCTTATATTGAATAATTTTTTGTTATCTTTTCTATACCTAACCCCATAATGGGATCGGTTGGGTGAATGGTTTGGTTTAGTCAGGATGGTTTGAAACAATTTTTATCAAAGGAGTTACTCAGCCTAAGGTGTTTCATCATTTCTTGAGGTGGTTCTGTGTCTTGGGAAGAAATGAGTATGATCATTCAAATTCAGAAAGTTGGTGTGTAAAAGGGTCTTGGCCAGCTCACTCTGAAGACTAAATCTGAGTTTCCATGAGAATTCAAAAAAATTACAATTTTTGAGACCTACTAATTATGATAATTTGAATGAATTAACCATTTAATTTGTTTGTTCACTTTGTGGGTGTATGGTAGATTAAATAATATAAGTGGGGAGTTTATATAGATTCTCCAATTCTATTCATAAGGAATTTTTTTATTTTGTTAGAACTCATAATTTATTAAAATTCATATAATTTTCAGGAATCCTTTTGAATTCTTTTTGGTTCAATGGTTTGGTAGTTTTATTTTGTAATATTGGTTATTGTATTGTGTTTAATAGACAATTCCACCAAGAATCTCTCTTAAAAATAAAATAGGGGAACCCACAATAAAGATTCAATAGGTGGATCCTCTAGTGGACCCTTCTTTGGCCTAAGCAGTTATCCACAACATTTAGACTCTGGGATTAGTGGGAATCATGATCATGTGGTGTGAAGTGGATCATGGCTTGGAACATATAAAGCAACATCCACATGTATTCTATGAAGAGAATGGAACATAATAATTATTGGGGTTATTGGATTGTATTGATAGGATATTTATATTTTTTATGACTGCTGATGATTCTAAATTAGGTTTTTATGTATACTCTCGAGGGTCCAGGAAGAAGCTAGTGGGACTCTATTGGGAATGCTTTGTTGAATGAGGGTCTAATTTTTGTTTATTTCAATAAATTTATTATTCATTAATGTTATCCTAATACATCATGGTAGAAAATACCCATGAGTTTCTAAACATGGAACATGGGGAGTATACCATTTTGGAGAACACCATCCATTTTGCTGAGTTGGTGCTTTAGGCACTAGAGCATGTTACTAATGACTGCCATATGGCTTGGAGGATTGATATGGGGATAGGGGATGATATTTGATTGATTATAGTTCTTTTTTCTAACATACCTTTGTGATGTTTGGGGATAAAGAGGCGTTGACTAATGTATACATAGTTGGAAGGAGAGGTTTGGGTGGAGCATCAGTTGGTGTGGCAGTTAGACAAGGTGCTTCTTCTAGTCAAAAAAATAAAGTTAAAGAGGGGTCAGTAATATGTATGAACATTTATAGAGTCATATTCCAAAAATAAAAATGTTATCTTCAACATGTGTGGGATGTTTGGTAATACATGGATTCAATTTATATAGCCTCCTAGAACTTTCTGTCTTTGTGGGTGATCTAGCCATTTGAAACGATTTTGTGAAAATATTTCCAAATTCAGTAAGGTGGGATCCCCATTCAGCAATGGATTGGAGGTTCACTTTGATGATCCCTAGTGTGGTGGATCTCATTATTAGAAAAAAATTAATGCCTATATGGTCATATTTTTAAGGAATTATAAGGAAGAGTGTGCACCATAGGGCTATGAAGAAATATAAGCTATTTTTTGAGGTATGGTATTAATTTTCCAGTTTTATGGTGCTAGATTATTTTGATATAAGTTATAATCATTAATTTATATCTTTAATGGTGTTTTATGTGTTGTGTTTTTGTTCATAGGTTATTCCATTCTTATTGGAAATTTACATTCCTTTAAGATGGATGTTTGAACAGGGGATTGTGTTCCCCACATATCGAGTGGTGATAATCGATATTGTGGTTTATTTGGATGTATTTGTTCTTGATAATGAAATATTTGAAATGATTAGCAGCATCTCTTGGATGAAAATCATGAAGTCCTAGAAATAATGTTATCATTTTCTGGTATAGTCCATATCTTTCAATGGGTTCACTCGTGTTTTCTAGGGGGAGTGAGACCCTATATCAGTAATGGAAGGGCTGGTAGTTTCGTACGATGGTATAATATCTTTCTGATTGACCAAAGTTTTATTGATCTGATTTACCCTTTCATGAGTGGTCAACTACCTTCTATTGTGTGTGCATACATTGGGATCTTTTAGAATGATTTATTTGTTTTATTAAAAATGATATATGTCATGTTTACAATTAACTCATTGCCATTTATATTCTATTATATTGAATGACACCAGCTGAGTTGGTGGAAATTTTGGTCTAGATTTTGGAACAAGAGGTGAAAGGATTACTTCTTTCAAAAATTTCAGCATATAATTTTCCAATTGTCTTTTATCTGAATGTATATTGATGTCTGGAGATTTATATTTTAAAACGAATGTTGAATCGGGTGACAACTAAGATGGAATATCCTTTACCCACAATTGATTATCTCTTTGATCATCAATGAGGAGAGCATTGGTTATCAGTGTTTGTCCTATGGTTATGGTATCATTTGTTGAGATTCTAAGAAGAGTAAATACCCATGATTTTACTTCAGAGTCGATATAGTGATTTAGAGTTTCTAGTTACGCAATTTTGTTATGCTAACGCTAATGTGGTATTTATGGATTTGATAAACGTTTTCAATAATATGATCTTAAATATATTTTTTTGTGTTTATATAATATATCTTAGTGTAATAATAGTCTAATGAGGATTATGTGGACTATTTGGATATCATTATATAATCCTTGAAAGAATATCATTTATATCATAAATGATTCAAGTGTGATTATTGGATCCAAGAGGTGAATTTTCTAGGGAATGTGATATCTAAAAGAGGCATCCTTAGGGATCATAAAATGGTACACGAAGATATGTCATGGGAAAATATGAAAAAAAATTGATATTGAATGATTCTAGGGTATTACTGTTTATTATATAGGGTTTGTTCAGGACATCTTCAATACTTTATCTATAATGACATCATTGACAAATAAGGTTGAAAATATTAAGTGGGATGCAAAATTTCTAGGATATTTTGAGGATCTGAATGTGGGGTTGACTTCTGAAAAACATTGTTTCACTAAGAACCTGGTTTTAGTTATGATGTTATATATAATTCCTCTAGTATGGGTTTGGGATGTGTCTTGATTCAAGTGAAAAATGTTGTGGATAATTGATCACATATGTTATTTTCACATGAGAATAACTACCCTACCAATGATCTTGATTTGGTAGTGGTTATTCATGTACTAAATATGTGGTGTCACTATCTTTTTCGAGAATTATTTATAGTATATAATGATCAAAAATTCCTAAAGTGTGTTTTTCACTAAGATGAATCTGAAAATGTGACCTAGATATGGGGTAGATTAAATTCAAAACACTAATTTTGATACCTTCTATACCCCTTCTAAGGGTAACATGGTTATCGATATGTTATGAAGAAGAGTATTAATCCATATAGTGATGGAATCAATTAATGAGTGGTATTTGATGTGTATTTTTTTGATATGAGATTGGTAGTAAAGGATGTTGGTTCCCTTGTGTTCTTGGATTTGATAAATGGTGAATAATTTTCTGATGAGTGATTTTGGCTAGGGAAGATTACACATTAAGAAATGATTCTTGAAAGAAATCACAAATAGTGGGGAGACCTCTAGTGAGTGGTCTTGGTCTCCTAGTGGAGCTTCGTGCATTCATATTAGTTTGGTTGTTCATTATTCTATGAGACATGGGTTATTATACAATGAACACCGGTCATGTTGGTCTTTTCACCCAAGGGATAGAGTGATGTACTATGAATTGATACATTGGTATTGGGGGCCATGAATGAGGTGGTCATATGCATATTTTTTATCACATTGTCTCACTTTTCAAAGAGTTTATGCAGAGCACTAGAGACCATTAGGTGCATTATAGACATTACCCATTATTGTGTGAAAGTGGTCTTAAAAATACATGGATTTTTTCATTGGTTTCCCCTTTCTTACTGGTGGGAATGATGAGATTTCGATGATTATTAATGGACTCACTAAATCAGTGTATTCATTACCAATAAAAAATAAATAATGTAGAATGTCGTGGTGAATTATATGTATGATAGATAGTGGTACATTATGGGGTTCCCTCTATTAATTTTTTTATATTGAATTGGGGTTCCCATCCATATTTTGTAAGGATTATTTAATATTTAATGGGTTCCCAGTTGAAATTGAACACAACATATCATCTAAAAATGTATGAGAAGACATAGAATGTTATCCTAATTCTTGTGGATATGATATTGTCTTGTGGATCTAAGGAGAAGTATTTGATTATGGTTGTGTTTTCTGATAACAATACTTATCAAAAATATATCACGAAGGTTCCCTATGAGTCTATGCATGGGAAGCTGTGTTTATTTCCCTTATACTGGGAAAGTTTTTCAAAGCATCCCTCCTTTGGACTGATTTTCATTCAAGAGAAGATAGAGATGGTATGGTTGATGTAGAGGAATGTTTTCATGTAATAAAGTCATCAAAATTATTATGTGAACTTTCTTAGTTGTCCGCTAGAGTTTTTGGTTGGAGATTGGGTTATTCAAAAAGATTCACCTCACATAGGGCATCATCGGTTGGGTAAATAAGGTGAGTTGGCACTGGTGTTTGTGGGAACCTTAGAGAACATTGGGTGACATGACAGGGTATCCTATTATTTAGACATAGCATATGGTATGACTTCTATGCATAAGTTATTTCATGATATCTAATTGAGGAGTTATATACCTGATCCTTCACATGTGATTAGGTGGGAAAATATTGATGATGAACTGGATATTACTTTGGTTGAGTGTCTAGTTTAGATTATTGATCACTAGGATAATGTACATCATTGTTAAATGATCACCTTAATCCTGGTACTGTGGAAGTGGATAAAATATATCCATGTGATGTGGTAGTGTTTATCGTGCATGATGTAGTTGTGGCATTCTCTTTTTTTGATATAGAATATTGTTAAATTTCTTGGGATAGAAAGATGTAATTGTGGGAAAAATATAACACCCAATTTCCATTCCATCAGATGAGTTATAATACTAAATTTATGTTTCCCTATTCAATGGGAAAGTATTTCTGACCATGAAATTGGGGGAATATCTATAATGTCGATGTTTTGATTTTGTGGTAAATTTCAAAAATAAAATCCTAGAATTTTTATTGATTACATGTCCCTTACATGTTGTGTATGTGAAGTAAATTCCATATCTATTTTTCATGGTATAAGATATTAATTGGAAATAGACCATGAAATAGTTATATTCCATGTAACATATACACACTATATAAATGGGAAAATATATTTTTTAATAAAAATGGTGATGGGTTTTATTCGGTGCGGAAGGACCCTTAGGATTACACAATGTGTATGTGGGTTACAAGACATGTAATTGTCATGGTGTTGGTTTTTAGAGTGTAATACAAGTGATATGTTTCATTCGTTTACTGTGAATCCTTCCTCACTTGACCAAGAGAGATTCCATAGAGATTTTTAGTTATTCTTTCTTATCTGGATTGATTTATTCAAATATTAATCACATTCTTGGTTTAATATCATCAATCTAGGTAAGAATTTCTTGTAGTCTAATCCTCATTTTTGGTTGCAAAACAAATTTTGGTAGATATTTTTAATCCTAACATGTTTTTTATCAATAATTTTTTTATCCTTGTCATTATATGGATGAACTTGTGGTTTCCAATCCCCATTTTCAATGGTGATTAGGTTTTGTATATCCTAGATTTAGGAGGATCTATTAAATCATTCTAAATTAATTAATTTCCTTTAGTAATTATTTATTCCTTGAGATTTGAAATTAAATTTCTTGCATTGAAATTGAAAATGGAATGGGTTTAGGTTTATAAGGGTTTTTTATTTTAAAATATAATTTTACTCGGTTTTTAAATGAATAGATTTTCAAAACCTGAATCAGATTGTCTTGGATTTAAAATGATTATAAAAAAAATTGTTATGGTTTTTAAAAATTAAATTGAAAAAAAATAGAAAGGGAACCTTGGGTACATCAAAAAAGAGGAATGAGTATCCTAAATGTTTGTGACACCAATATGAGGTAACCTCTTGAATATAGATAGACTATTGAAGGACAAGATATTTGTTTGATACAACTTTATGCCTCTTTGGATTATGAATATCATGTTCATATTGTTTCATAGGAAATATCTCTAATGTTAGGTATATACATGTTTCTAGTTATTTATCACATGATAGATTATTTTGTGGTTTTTGGCTCACATATATGATTAGATTTAGGTATTTTTACCTTTATTGTTTGATGACTATCTTTTTTATGGTTTTGGAAAATAGGTCTTCAATTTATGGAAAATTGAATTATTGTTTGGGAAATGTTTTCCAATTTTTTTATTTATACAATATCTTGTATACTTGTTTTTTTAAGGAAATGTCTTTTTCATTATTGATATAATAACTTGAATAGATTCTTTGGTGGGTTTTTTATTGGGATATATTTCTTACACAATACATCAACCTTTCGGAGTACATAGAAATAGTTTTTCCAGACACTCATAATGGGAATTGAATTATGTAGCTCTTGGGCCTCTTTTTACATTGATGTTTCGGTTTAGTATGGTTTAGAGGTGAAAGTTGGTCATGTGGAGAATTATGTGTCTTTACATGTCATACTAATTAGTTATTATTATTTCGATTAGTTGTATCTACATTTTATCTATTTTTTAATTTTTTTGTATGTATTGATTTTCTAATATTGATGACTTTTTTTGTTTCTTTTGATACCTTACCCCATTGTGGGATAACATGGGTGATTGGACTACTTGACCTAGGTTGGTCTCCTACAAAATTTATTTTAGGAGATCATTGACCTTATTTTAGTGGGTTTTATAAATTAAATTTCTTATGTTTTTTCAAATGGTTAATTTCGACTCCCTTTACAAACTGATTTAAATTAATGTTAATTGTAATCATTTATAACATGAATGAAAATTTTTAACATCATGAGAACTCCTTATTATATAGATTCCATTTTCATAATAGTAATTTTCAATAATAATTATTTCATTAATTAATCCAAATGTTTTAAATTTTAATTTTTTTCTGAACGGAATGGATATTTTCCTCAAGAAATAATTAAAAGATCTTTTACAATATTATTCCCTATAAGATGATATCCATTGATTCTACTCGGGGAGAAAAAATTATTTTCCTCATGAATATTGTTAAAAATATTTTAATCTAATTTACATTCTTCAAAATCAATGTCCCTTGATGATAGTTATGATCCACTAGGTTGTGAAGATATGATATCATCATTCTTCTTTCCCATAATGGATTATGATTATTTCAAATGATTTTCTAGGAAACCATTTCTTTTGGATGTTTTAAGAAACTTATGAAATAAATAATGATTATTTTTTTTAATTTTTTATTAGATAAATTCTCATTGAAAATTAATCATATAGTGGTTCATGGAAATAGTTTATATGATTGGTTGACCCCCATTATAGCTAATGGGTGATCCATATATATTTTATGATGGGTTTATCCATTTACATGTCTAATTCATTTGTTATGGATGTAGACAGTGTGGTTATTCTAATATTTAGGGTACTTTAGGGGTTTATGAATATAATATTATGAAATATATACACTTTTTCATTATGGATTCTATGGGTTTATATAATTCCCTTGAAAAAAATAATATCACATAGATCATGATAATTGATACTAATGACTCTTCCCTATGTAAAATCATTAATAAATGTTTTATGATAGATTTTTAGGGTATTTATGGTTATGAATATTCATATTTTATTTTCATTTAAATTGATTATGTCATCATTCCCTTATTATCTTCTTATTCTAACTGAGGAAATTCAGTTGACAATGATTATATTTACACTAACTGAGTTTTTCAGCTCACCCTTCTTCTAATTCCACTTCCACAAATTATCAAAAACAATATTAAATGAATTATATCATGATGGTTTTCCTATAGATAATGAATATAACTTATTCTGAAATAATAAAACCTATGTATTGTGGTAATGATACTCTCTTGACATCAAGGGAATTGTTTATGTATGTTTTTTACATAATAATATAAAAATATAAACCTAAATAAACTATTGATATGTATATGATCCAATATTTTTATTGATTTTGTTTGTTTTTATAATGACTCGGTCTAAAGAGACATGTATATTACATTATTTTCGATGAATATTCAAAGCATTACAAAAACACATGCTTGAGGACTGTAATATTTTAGTGTCTTTTGGAACATGGAAAAAATATTTTAACTTGGTGAAATTTGTTCAATTTTTATCACAAAGAACATCCCCTTTAGCACTTAGACTAAAAAGTATTATTCACAACCAAAGGAAATTTAATATAAGAAATGGGTGAGATTAGATCCTCAATAAGGCCAAAAAAGAGATAAATTATAATAACATGATAATAATAGAATAAGAATATGAGAATAACATTTTTCGATCATACCTATCAGATTAGAGATCATATATATGCGTCATGTCATAAAGACTGGGTGATCGTCATACATGAAACAGAAAGGATTTAATGGTATAATCCATGAGACCATAACATAAGAATAAGGCATGGAATTTTTGGTGTACACATAAGAATATAAAATTATATTCATAGTAATTAAGGAATCACTTAAAAATCCATCTTAGTCTAATGGGATTAATCCTCATTCCAAATTGGTCATTATGGTTTACCCCAATGACTATATTAGTAGTCAAGGTTCTCTCCCATTATAATCTTAATGGAGAAAGTAGTTTAATAAATTGAGTTCACTCCCCATTCCAGCCATTTCTATATCATGACAGATTAATCTTTACCTAATTAATATGAGAAGGATATAGGTATGATCAATCTCATAATTAAATCATACATACGAGCACCACATGATTATAAGAAATCATATAATAACTAATGATGTGAAATGGTATCATAAACTTGTTATCATATCCTAATCATTGAAACATATATAGGTTTTATAATCATTTCATAAAAACAAAACGTTTTAAAAAAAGTGGGATTCATATCATATAACTCAAGAAATATAAATGAGTTTCATAAAAATAATTCCATCAAAAAATAAACCATTCAGAGAAAGAATATGAATTTAACATTTGGATAATTTCCCTATAAATGAATTAGTAACACTAAATAATTTCATCTTTGATGGAAAATAAGTTTGAAATATATTTTAAAAAAAATTTCCTGACTAAAATATTCTATAAACTTTTAAAAAATTATACACAAAACAAGAATTCTTTTCTTGAGAATAAACATGAAAAACTATAAATAATCGTGAAAACATTTTGAAAACCATTCAACTTGAAAGCATTCAAAAATATAATGAAAGAAATGGATAAACTTTATCTATGAAAACTTATAAAATAATCTTGAAAACATTTTTAAAACCATATTCCTTGAGAACATTTAAAATAAACATGAAAACATTTTGATAAAATATTTCCTTGGAATCTTATAAAACAATATGGAAATAATTTTGATACACTTTATCAATGAAAATACTTATAAAACTTATAAAAGAAGATTTTATAATATTAAAATCATTTTCTTTGAAAATAACCTTTTGAAAACATATAAATTTTTTTTTAAAAATCATTGTAAATACATTTTATACATAAAAAATTCTAAAAACACATTTTCATTGAAACCCATTTTAAAATAAAAAAAATCAACACTATTAAGAAAATATTTCCCTTTCAAAAAATAACCTTATACACATACAAATAAATCATCATGGAGATGACAATCATGATGATGTGCATTTTCTTATATGCCAAACAATCCCTCTGTACCATAAAAGTTTAGAAATGTGCCTTGATCATACACGGGTAAGAGTAATTATTTTAAAAATATTATTAAAATAGGTAATAAATGATTAAAAATTTCATTTAAACATCATATAATTATATTTAAATTTTATTTTAATCATTTTTAGAAAACATAATTTTGAAAGAACACGGATATCCGACCTAAAGGATAAAAAACGTCAAATTTTCATAAAAAATATCATAATTATCTTAATTACCGAAGTATAGAAAATGGTAACATTAAATTGATATAACATTAATAATTGTAGGGTATGAAAATTAATGATATTTCTTGAGATATGGATCGTAATATTTCATCAATGGATGTATATTCATAACCAATCTTCATTAATGATGATATTAGGGAAATAAACCATTAACACAATAGTGACATCAAATAACAATAAAATGGAAATAATAACAATACATGATGATTAAAATATAATTAATAGAATTATATTAATGATATAAAAGTTAAAAGTTTGTATATTGACCCCATATAAAAATATAGGTTCATAATGTGGCATGTCTCTCAATAAATGGCACATTGAGAGAGAATTACTTTACTGATTTGGTGACTTTTGAAACATAAACACCATGAAAGAATGATCAAAAAATAGATATGTAAATATGTATAAATTTATTTATATGAATCATAGAATATATAAATGGGTATTATATACGCAACATAAAATATATGAGTGGTGATTAAGGCATGTATCTCACAGATATAAGAAGATAGATGCGAAAACCATTACCTTATGAATTAACATTATTAGTAGACACAAAAAAACACATGTATAATAAATAAAAGTTTATTATAAATATAAAAAATAACCATATAATTATATATAATAACATATATTTGTTTATATTACCCACTTATTAATAATTCCATGTTAATGTTAGGCTTCGTGTAATATCTTCTTTGTTTTTCAGACACATTTAGAATTTTTATTCTCGATCCTATTATACATATCATGATTTTTATATTTTGATAATTTAAAAATTATATAAATATCATAAAAAGTCATTATATAAATATTTATAATATTCTATAAATTAATGAAATATGAAATGGAATACACCATTCATGGAGACGGCATGTCATACGTGTGCATGAACATTGTTTCTGTTTATCTTTTTTAAATAATAAAACTAAAGTACATATTCATATATATATATATATATTATTCTATTATAACTATTATTTAATATAAATAAAATATTACTACTAAACCATTATTTAATACATTCCATGTAAATTTATAACGAATTTCATCACTTTGATGACAAGATAGTCCACACATCCACAAACAATGTTAGTGTTTTAATAAAAAATGAATTATAATGAATGTATGTTTTATATAAAAATTAAATAATTCTAAATAAATCATAAATATGACATATAACATATAAAAATAGAGTGTATATCATAATTCATGACCAGGATAGGTGGTATAGGATAATTGAATAACATCATTTCATGAGACGGTTGTTCATCGTACACATGAATGGTAAGTTTGTTACCCATTTGATGGATGTGTGTGTAAGTTTAGGTAGAAACAATTCAGTAAAAAATATAAATATATTTAATATTATTAGGATATTATATAATCATGTAATAATAAGATTTTAT
Organism: Viscum album; assembly: GCA_963277665.1. NCBI lineage: Eukaryota > Viridiplantae > Streptophyta > Magnoliopsida > Santalales > Viscaceae > Viscum > Viscum album. The sequence continues at coordinate 1,274,353,098 of OY728141.1, read as the reverse complement.
GGGGTGGGGAATGAAAATAGAATAAAGGATCTTGATGAAGGATGTTACATATTCTTTGTGTAAATCCTATTGATTTGAACCAAAGGGCTTGAGTGGATGAATTTATCCCTAGAGGGAGTCTTCTAAAATAAAGTCAGAGATGTTGTAATATTATTTTCCTTGATTTTTGGAGATATAAATGGCTTTATTGGTTTCAATATGTGGGATGTTTGAGTAACTTTTTTTAGTAAAGGAGAAGTTATATTCATGTCAATTTTTTAAAAGGAAATTACACTAAAAAAATTCCTATGTCAAGTGGCTCAAATAATTGAAAACATAATGTAAAATAGATTATATGGTAAAAATATAGACATCCAATGAATTTTGGAAATGTGTCTTGGTCATTTTGGGAATAAATTTTAAGACATAGTACTTTATTAAGATAATTTTCTAATTAATCGTTCTAATTGATTTTAATCACCATCAGTAATATTTTTATTCAAAACTAAGTTAATATTATTAGAAAAAAATTTTGATTATTCTAAATATATAATCCATTTTCATAAATTCATATAAAATAATGCATAAAAGTTAATTTAAAACTAATCCCACAGACAATACGACAATGTGGGTTCTTAAAGTGAAAAGTTCCAAAATATTGAAATGTTTTTTTCTCAAATTTCATTGTGAAGATGATTCCAATGAAATAAATTGGATTAATTTATTTATTATATATCTAATTATAATTTAAAATCATTTCAAAATAAAATTTATAACTATAAATAATTTATAGGAAAAATATGTTTTGAATTAAAATTTAGTATTTTCCCAATTCATCAAAAAATGAAACATCCTTAACAAATACCAAAAAATTAGCCAAAGTATATTTGGATCTTACTATTTAAAAATTTATGTTTATTTGATAAACTAATAATTTTAGAAAGTGAAAATATTTATATTTAAAATGGGTTCTTCATTAAATGTTGGAGAAATTACATTTTATATAAGCATGTCCTTTTATTCATAAAATTGAATTTATTCTTATCATATACCTATTAAATATATTAGATGAGTGTAAAAAAATTTGAATGAATATGTAAATTTTTTTTAAACCCATAATAAAATGTTTTTTTTTAATTTATTGGGATAAAACAATGTTTTTTCATAGAAAAATATTTTTATCAGAAATGAAAATTCATTATTGTCAAATAGTTCATCCATTCACTTCTAATAATTTATAAGTAAAAAAATTCATTTTATAAACATATATAAAGTAAATTTTCAATATTTACCTAATATTATTCATGAAATTCATTCTAATTTATGGGTGATAGATATAAAAATATTTTAAAAATGATATTAATTGTATATTTTAGTTTGTTAAAACTTAGCCTTTAGTGTTATGCAAGCTATCAAATGGACTCAGTATTGTGTGTAATACAAGACTAACATAGTTTTTCATGCCTGGAAATTTCATCTGTGTGATGAATGTGTCACATAATTATATTGGTATTACATATAATGTAGTCCAAACATAGTTTATTTATATATAAAAACTATATAATCAGTGTTTTGTGAGATGGAAAATATTAAAAGATTAAATTAATTGAAAAAAATATGAAATATTACAAAACATTTAAGGTTGTTACATTATAACCACATAAAAATGAATTTATCCAATTAAATTTATATTTGTTATCATATTATTAATACTTGAATGTTACTTTCTTATAAAACCACATTTTGAAAATTAATACTAAAATTTCCATTAAAAATGGAATATGAGTTAGATAACATTTACCCAAAGTAACACATAACTAGGTTTCCAAAAAAGAGAACATAGGTTATAAGTGAAAACATGGACATGGATGTGAAATAAAACTATAATGTTTTGAGGGAGTGTGGTGGAAACATGGTTAGGAGAAATTTAACAATCACATAGACAAAAATATGTGATGATCTACATGGACATCAGATTCATTATAAACGAAGGTACTAGAATAGAATTATTTGATTAAATATCATTTTTACTAAAGATAAATAATTATCATGAAAATATATACTTACGAGATTTTAGTAAAACCTTATCCTTTGTTGTTCCTTGATCAACATCCACTTCATCTCATATTCCATGAAAAGATGGACAATTTGGTATTCCAAAAGAATTTAAATATCATTAGATCTATAAAAATAATGATAGTTCATTCCATATATCATTATCAAAAAAATGTTATCACAAGTTATCAAATATGAATTAATCTTTATATGGTGATATAATACATTAATATAAACCATTCAATTAATTTTTAACCTTATAAACCTTCAAAATATTGACATCCAAAACATTATAAATAAGGTCACTATGTTTCAAAATACATCTTATCATTGATCCCCCATATATCATAAATTATATCTTGGTTTCTTCATAACAAACATGTGTATACCATCATCCTACTTTCAATTGAAACATGTTAATCACTAGAATTATCATATTCTTTATTGAAAACATGCATATTTCCTTATTCTAATGAATTTTGGATATATTTATTAAATAAAAAAATGTTGTAATCTTCATCAATGATAAAATAAACCAAATATCAACAAGTCCTCAATTAGTTACAATGAAATCATTACAATATAATTTTTTTCATATCCCGCATATCATTATCCAAAACAAATTATCTTCACATAATAAACATATTAATGGATATTATTCCATTAATCATGTGTTTTCCATGAACATCTCCTTGCAATTAAATAACTTTTTTAGTCCATCAGAACCATTCAATTTATTCTAGTAAATCCTTTACAAAAAACTCATAAACTGACTAATACTTATATATTTCACCATTAATAAATTAAAATACCTTAAAAAATCAATTATTCCACTTTATCCTTAATACATAATAAGGGTACCTAATCCTATTACTTAATACATCCTTCCTTTTACATTTCATTTCAAGTATCAACATCAATAGTAATATATCAATTACACATACAACATATATGATTCTCTTCAAGATTGTTCCACTTAGGATATCTATTTTTATAATAACAATTCATTATATATGTAATGAATTTATCCCTTGAAGATTTATTTGTGATTTCAATATTCCCATCCATTTTATTAACCAATGTATTTATATATCCTTTTCATTTACTTGCTTTGTTTCCTTGTTTTCCATAGTCAAAACATATTCATGTTCTTCTAATACATTCACATAGGATATTCTTTACACATTATTGAAAAAATGGAAATTGAATCTTCATTATTTCATGGTCTTAATTAATCGATATCACAACAAAATCCTTCCATCTCTTCCATGGTCTGACAGATAGTTGGTTAAGGTATATTGTGTTAATCGTGTTTTTTGAAAAATCATTAGGAATCATTATAACATCCTTTACTATAGTGATCATCCCGTTTTACTAATCATAGTCAAATTTTCCATCATATACAACATTAACCCTATTCATTCTCAATACCTCTATTTACTAAAATCAAAACACATAGTGTGAGAATAACACATCATATCTCAAAACAACATTATCATGACAAAAAACTACTAAGATTTCAAAATTATGACACCATAGGTAAATAATGTGATATTTATTCTCATATTCTACCTAAATTTATCTTTATAGTTTGTAAATTGTTTTTATATTTCCAAAGAATATCCCTTAGATGTGTCAGAAAAAGTGTCTAGCATGGCCTATTGTCTTGTAAACGATTCTGATCGAGTATAGTTCAATACAATTTTGTTTGGATACTCGCCTTTATATCTTTTCCAACTCCAAATCCACTTGTAGTATCTAGATAAGGATTAATTACTGGGAAACAAGTCACTCAATCCATTACCAAAATTCCAATAAATTTTCATCAACATGCACTTCTCCTTATATATCTTTAGAGATATACCTAAACATATCCATAGAAATATACCTAGAGATCTCAAAAACGATTTCTCATCCTCATTTTCAATTTTTCACTAAACTATTCCTTTGATACCAACTGTAGAGGCACATGATTAATATACATGGATATCACATCATATTAGACGAATATTCTAAACATTATAGAAATACATGCTCGATGACCACATTAATTTAGTGTCTATAGAAACATGGAGAAAAATATATTAACATGGTGAAATATATTAAATGTTTTAAACAATCTTCTTCCCCTTTATTACTAATAATGAATACTAATCTTCATAAATTAGGGGAAAGAAACAAAATAATGGAATGATCTCAGATGCTACGTATGGAAATCAAAAGAGATAAAAAAACATAACATGAGAATAAGGGTATGAAACAAGAGAATAGAATTATATGATCATACCCTAGATATAAAAGATATTATACATGAGTCATAGAAATCATATTGGTAGTTCATAATACATGAATCATAATGGAATCAAGATCATAATCCATGAGACCCTAAAATAGTAATAAGACATAGAATTTATGGCAGGCTCATACGCATATATAATGATTTCAACAGTAGCCAAGGAATTAGTAACAGAACCATATTATTAGTATGGTTTTACTCCCCACATCTTCTTGTTAGTCATGGTCCCCTACTATAACAGTCTTAGTAGGCAATTTTCTCCTCTAAGACTATCTTTGTAGATAATGTACTTTACTAAAATCTGTTCACTCTCCATTCTTTCCATGTATGTCTCATGAGAAATAAATCATCACCTAATGCAATGGAGGGTGATATAGGTCTCACCCATATATTAATGGAATAATACATATAGATTCCATAATATTAGAATAAATCATATCACAAATCCATTAAATGTAATGGATATCATAATCTTGTAAACATATTATAACATATTGAAATGATACATGTTTCTCAATCATTTCATCAATTCCTAAGATATGAAAAGAATCATATTTCATAACATATAACCCTTTAAATGTAAGCAGATTGATAAAATTAATGACATTAAAACATAAACCATACAGAGAAATGATATTAATTGAAACATTGGATCATTTCCCTAGAAAGGCATGGGTAACATCAACTAATGTCATCTTATATGGAAATTAATTTTGAAATATATTTTAAAAACATTTCTTGAGGAAAATATCATTCAGGATTTGATAAATGAATTTTAAAAAATAAAACATTTTAAAAAACATATTCCCTGAAAATCATATTAAAACATATAAATAATATTGAAAATATTTTGAAAAACATTTTCTTCAAAACATAAAAAACTAATATTTAAAAAAATTTGAAAACCCGTTATCCTTGAATATTATAAAAAATATTGAAATCATTTTGAAAACGATTTTATAATAAATATTATAAAATATACTTGAAATGATTTGGGAAACCTTTTTCCATGGAAACATATGAAGTAGGATTGAATAATTTTTTAAACCCTTTCTCCTTGATATTTCTATGAAAAATTATACAATATTATTTCAGATCATTTTAATCCTTTTCATTGAACTATATTTTTTAAAACCTATAATGGGAACTTTGAAAATAATTTAAAATAGGTTTTAAATATAAAATAATTTTTGAAAACCTTTTTTTCTTTGAAAACCATTTTATAATCAATAAATTTTCAGAATATTAAGGAAAAAATTTTTAAAAAAAATAACATTGTACACATAAAAATAAATCATCATGGAGATAAAAGTCATGAAAGTAGTATGGTCTATACATGCCAAACATTCTGTTTCCACCATAAATGATTAGAAAAGTTCTTTGATCCAAAAATGATAAGAAAAATACTTTTAAAACATATTTTTTTAAATTCTAATAAATTGGTAAAATATTTTTTTAAACATCATAGGATAATAGAGAATGTTTTTTTATTTTTTCTAGAAACCACGTTTTTGAAGGAACACATATTTTTTACTGAAATGAAAAATATTATTTGATTTTCATTAAAAAAATTCATAATTATATTAAGTAATACATAGTTGAAAAATGGCAACATTACATGGATGTAACATGAATAATCATATATTAATAAATATATTGAGTTAATGAGATATGGATCATAATATTTCATCAATTAAATCATAATAATAAATAATATCGATAAACAGCCTGTGGGGGTATGGTTGAGTTAGTTGTGTCTATGGAGTATGTCACCATGGTTCTAGGTCTGAGTCCTTACTATGGGAACACCTAATATGCTTGACTAAATCACTCACGGTCACTCTACCCCCATGTGGAACAAGGCCAAAAGCCTTGGTGTTGTAACACTGGGGCCTATGGCTGTGGAAGTAGACATAGACACATTGTGGTGGGTGACAACCCACCAATTTCATGAAACCCCTTGGACCTAAAAACCTAGAGTACTTATAAATTTTTTTAGATGATGGAAATATGGGTATCAGTTTCTTCTCTTGGAAATGGATTATATGGTTTCAATCCATGCATAGAGATTCATCACTTCCTCAGGTATGATCATCCCCACCCCCTTCCCACCCCCCCCCCACCCATAAATCTACATCAGCATCTCCCTCCATGTTGGAATGTTCTTTGTCATTGGGGAATCGGAACTCCATACCCTCATTTGATGCTTTCACCATTAAGATTTCGGTTAAGCTGGGTTCCCCAAACTATATCAAATATGAAATGTATCAATCCAAGGTTTATAGATCTATAAATGAGAATCCCAGTTCTTCTGTGGAAGTTTTCCCCATGGCTTCATAGCACAGTGACCCTACATCCTATAGTATTGTTTAGTATGATTCTTTTTCATCTCAATATACATATTAGGTTCATAAAATTCCATCTCATATAATTATCTATGGTGATTAATCTATCAATGTCATGACAGTGGATTAGTATGATGTTGAAGTCATCAAATCATCTAGATCTATTGGTCATTATTTATCAACAGCCATCTAGTATGATGTGAAAATGGTGAATATTTTCGATCCATATCAATATAAAGATCATGTTCATCCTGTGATGATCCTAAATGTTTCTTATAGGAGAATACTAGTGGTGATTCAGTTTACTGAAAAAATACTAAATCGATTCATATAATTCATTCATACGGGATGGTGAACCCTAGATTTATAGACAATTACACTGAAACTTCTTTCCTCCCATCTGAAGATGTCGAGAACCTAAATCATAATCGAGATATTATGATAATGTGATGAATAATCAGGTGTTTCTATCAAATTCATGATTGGAATTAAATAGAACACGGTCTTTTTCATTATTCAAGGAGCAATGTTCTAAAATAATCCTTCATAACGGATCAACAACTCAATTTGAAGAGAACCCCTAGGTTCTTGATGATAGAACGTAAATTGGAAATAAATTCCCTAATTGTACACCTTGTTTTACTTAAAGTTGAAACCACATTGATGTTTTGAAATTTATTTCATCATATTTTAATAATATGGGGTTTTTCAAACTGCATATGTGTATCTCTTTGATGATGTATTTTAACTTTGATTCTCCCTCATATGATTATAGTCATTAATATTAAGCATTGGTTCCATATTTTTGAAACTATGATGGATTCATTTACATGAATGGTATTTGAATATTAATACTCATATGAAAAGAATGTCTTATACCTGGTTTGTGTTCATCTTCATGGACTTGACTAGGTCCTCTAAAATCTAAATATTTTTCATGATATCGGCATGGAAATTGGGATTTCTATACTTCTTGATAATAAAACTATGAATGTTTGGGTTGGACACATTTATAAGATGTTGGTGGAGATTGATCTCAAGTGTGTTATGATTAACAGGGTAACTCTTTCAACTCCAACTGATAATATTCAAATCGATGTTGAGTATAAAATAAACGCCCTTTACTGCAATGAGTGTATGGTTTTTGGGAACTCCATGGAGTTATTTGGGTAAATGGTCTCATGTGAGAAATATGGGATGACAAATTATCCAACCAATATTTTTTGAAGGAATCCCAAGATGAAGGATTCATCTTTTCCATATATCATTCACCAAAATAGAGATATACCTAAAAATCTATTATCCACCACTACTAAGGTGTTGGCTTCATAGAATTCTAATTCTCAAGGGCCTAATATTCCAGTATTTGATGGAAAAAGAAGCTATTACCACATATCCTAATGAGATATCGACCAGTAAAGGTTTTTCTTGTCTTGTTGATGATAGCATGTCAAAAGAAATTTCCTCTACTTTTCTAATCAATATAGGTGAGGTTTCTCATATGGGGATTGGAAGTGGTCAGAAAAATTTTGTTGTTTCTACTTTTCCTTATTTTAGTGATACCTTTAAGGACATGATACATGTACCTACAGTGGTGGAATCTCAAAATGCTATATATAATTCTTGGTAAAAATCATATTTATTCAAATTTGATAATTGGGAAAACTTTTCAAATGAATCAGTTATAAAATAAAAATGAAAAGGATCTTATAACTTTGTGGATTATGTCATCAATGATAAATGATGATTACTGAAATGGATCCTCTATAAAGAAGTCCATGTAATGATTATTCCAATATTTCAAATAATATTTCTACTATATATTCCTCCATATCAATATAGATAATTCCCTATCAGGAGCAAAAAAATACCAAAGAAATAATTCTAAAGATCCTAAATCAGGATTAATAACAATATGAATAGGAATCGACTAATGATTATTTTGTGTTACTTTTATATGTTATTTATTAATGTTATGATATTTTCATCTGGCTAAACTTCTTTAAAAAAATAAACATTCTTGATAAATGATGAGATTGTATTAAAAAACTTTTACCACTTTGTTAAATTTAAATCACTATAAAATGGAAAGAAAAAATACATGAAGCCTAAAATATTATGAATATAGTATAGATCAAGATATAACATTTCAATGGAAGTATATACATCACATATTAAAATGTTGTTTAATAACATGACATGTGTCTCAAAGAAGGAAAATTGAGAGCGAATTACTTTACTGATTTGGTCTCTTTTGAAACATAACCCCCATGAAATAAATATTAGAAGTTTTATATATAAATACCCATAAATTATGTATAATAATCATTCAATATATCAATGGGTAGTATATACATAATAATAATGAAATGAGGGGTGAATAAGGCATGTATCCCATATATATAGGAAGTGAGAGGAGAACACCCTTACTTTATGTCCTGAATTTCATCCTACATATTAAAACCCCATTTATAATAAATATTAGTTTATTAAAAATCATCCAGACAAACATAGTAATTTATGTAATAATATATAGGGCTTTACTTTACCTGCTTACTGATAATTCCTTGTTAATGTTAGGATTTGGGTAATATCCTCTTGCTTTTTCATTCATGTTTTAATATATTATTCTTGATCATATTAAAAAGATAATGTTTTAATTATTTTTATAATTGAAACATGATATAAATTTCAGATATATTTTCAGTATATAAGTATTTATAATAATTTATCAGCTATTGAAATAATAAATGAAATACGTCGTTCATGGAGACGGTATGGTGTACATACGTATGAATGATGTTTCCGTTTAAATATTATTTTGAATGAAATAAATTAAATGATATATAAATATATATAGAATTTTATAATTATGACTTCATATATATGAAATAGTGTTACTAAACCCATCCTTAATATTTCTTTGTAATGTGTGAATCAATCGTACTGCTTTGAGTAGGTGGTTGTCCACACGTCCTTTAACGATGTTGTCATTTTTTAAAAAATGATAGTATAAAGATATGATTTATATAATTATTACATAAGGTTTAAAATATCATAATTATCATATATATCATATAAAAACAAATTTATATCATAATTTCCAACCATGAGAGTTGGTAAAGGAAAAATGGATGAGATTGTATAGGAGGCTGTAGTTCACCATACACAAGACTGGTAAGTTCATTATAGATTAGATGGTAGTGTGTGAAAGTGTAGGTAGAACCCATATAATAAAATAAACTTAGTATATTTAAGATATTAATTCTATTAAATATGTCTTGAATAAGAAGATTCATGGTGTTTAAAAATTAAAATAAACACTAGAGATTGAGTAAGGATGTTACCTCTTCATTGGGAAACTCCTCTTAGTTTTCAATAAAGGGAATCCTTGGTATGATTTATGCCAAAAAAAAGATTATAGTATTGAGGTATGTATTTAGAGAAATTATTTAACTTGTTTTTTGTAAAACTAAAGGGTTAAGAGGTTTGACTATGTGTTATGGGTGTGTTCCTTTTTATAGTGGAGGAGTACCATTCTTTTTATTTTTTTAAAATGGAATTACACCAACTTGTTTCCTATCTTTCATGGATTCAATAAAGTAAAAAATTATATAAAATGTATGATATAGTCATGATATGAGAATAAAATGTATTTTACACATGTTTATTGGTCATTCGGGGCCTTAGGATTAAGGCTTCATCATTTGTTATGAAAAGTGTTGTCTTAATCGTTGTAATTAATTTTAATCACTCTCACTAATATTTTTTTACAACACTATGTTTAACTAATTATACATTATAAATTATTATTTCCCCAGATATTTTATTAATTTTAAAAAATTTCACTCATTGATTTGGAAAAAATATATTTAAATTTAATCCATAAGACTAGATGACAATGTGTGTTTTGAAAGAAAAATGGTCGAAAAGATTATAATGATTTTATATCCAATATGATTATGAAATTGATTCTAATGACCTAATTTTGATTAATTTAAGTATAATTGATCTAATTAGAACACAAAATACATTTAAAGTTCAATTTATCGAATAAAATTTTTAGAAAAAAATTAATTAAAATTCAGTGTTTTTAACTATTCATCAAAAAATGAAAATTTCAAGAATAACACCAAAAAAACCTATGTAAAATTTTAAATTGACATTTAAAAAATCATTTTTATTTTAGAAAAAATGATTATCAAATTTTTCACATATAAATTTAAAATGTATTCTCCCTTAAAAGGTATTAAAATTAGATTTTACAATAACACATATTTTTTATCATAAAATTTTCGATTTTCTTTTCTTATACATATCATATCTATTGAATGACTATCAAAATTATTTATTGAATATTTAAATTTTATTGAATGACATAATAAAAAGTCGTATTTTATTTTATTTTGGATAATATTGTTTTTGTACATAGAAAAATATTTTTCCTATAAAAGGGGCATCTTTATTTTCAAATAGTTATTTCATTAACTTCTACTAATTTATAACAAAATGATTCATTTTATATACATGTATAAATAATACTTTTAAAATTTTGGTTAATATTATTTATGACTTCCATTCTAATTTCCAGGTGGTAGGTATAATAATATGTATTTAATAAAATGTTAATAGTATATTATAGTTTGGTAGAACTCATCTTTGCGTGTTATGAGAGCTATTGAAGAGACTCGGTGTTGTCTGTAATACAAGACAAACATAGCAGATTGTGTACCAAAATATAATTTATGTGTTGTGTGTTGTGAATGATTAACAAAGTTTAGCATATAATGCAAGATAGACTTAGTGGTTATATATATATATATATATATTATTACATTTTTCTTAGAATGAGAAATATTAAAATATTAAATTTATTCAACTTAAATACTTCAAAAAAACATGAGGTGTTACAATTTTAATGCCAAAAAATGTTTCACATTCATCAGTATCAAAGTCAGAAATTCAATTTTTATAATTTCAACATTTGATATATGAGTTTCGGTTTGGGCCGGTCATATTTGGTATCATTGGAACAATTTATACAAATATTAATATTATAATGGTTTCCTATGAGGTTATCTTTTCAATTATATATTTCATCATGGGTTCACATATTTAAAGTCAATCATATGTCCAATGTCTTCCACACTACTTTTGAGGTTTTAATTAGTGATATTTTAATGAGATTAACGACACTTTTTGTGATTATATTTCAATTTATGGATTTTTAACCCCTATGTTTTATGTGGTTTACTTTTTGATGAATAATAACATTACATTTGTGTATATATGCTTAGTGATATCAGTTACCTTTATGGTTTATGATATCTTTTTGTCTGTTAATTATGGGTTATTATGATTTGGGAAATTATGATATATCTAACCATGGGATTGAAAATTGATTTGGTGACTATGTAAATATTGATGATGTTCAATATTATTTGTAAAAGTATATGACTAAGGAAAAAAATAAAATCATGGTATTTTATTTGAGGAATAATGGTTTAATTTTCTTAGTGTAGCATATATGATTTTACTAAGGCTTTTTGGTGAATCTCGTTAAATAGGGAAATGATAATCATTTATTATAGATAAATTTTAAATTTATCAAAGAATAATATATGACCAAACCATTATAATATTTGGGATTAAATATTAGTCATAAATATATTTAAAAATACAATTTATTACTATTTATGGAATGATTTAGTTTTGAAAATTGGGTATTACTTTTGAATTTGGAAGATTAATGTAGTTTCCCAAATATGATGGTTTATTCATTTTTGGTGTTATATAGAAATATAATAACCATTTTGGTTGTGTATAATATATAATGATAGGTGGAATATCTTCTTATCCATTTACTATAATTTTATTCTTTAAATGATTATTTTAGTGCTTCAGGATTAATAAATTCATCTAAAAAACACATTATTTGGAGAAAAGGAAGAAAATGTGGTATGAATCTCTAAAAGGATGAAATTTCACCTGTAAGGTAACTATATTTTACTATTTTTTATATATGTGGTAAAATAATTAATAAACTCTATTAGAAGGATTTTAAAAAATCATTTATTCTAGTACCATCATTTATGATTAATTAATGGTCTTTTAAAAAATTATAGATTTGTGGCTGTTTGGGTAAAAAAATAAACATCAATCCCATTAATGTTATAAATGATCAATATCACTATCCACAATTATTTAATGTTTTTATCCATGTAAAAATATTCACCTCCCACAAATTTTTCCCTTATAAGAAATGTTGTTATTTTTTTCCACATGAACTTCAAAATTCCCTTCTATCTTTTTAAGTGGATGTTTTACAAACCCTTTATATGATGTAAATTTTCAATAACATAATTAAGAAACATCAAACCTGTTATTATTTAAATCAACTCAAAATTTTATGTAACTAAATTTCTTAAATAGGGAGAATGTAAAACCTTGAGGATTCAAACAAGGATGTTATGCTCAATAGCGTACAAGACGCATAACAGCGAAATTAAATGAACAATGAAACAATAATATTATTAATATGGCCATTATGACTTATATGTTAAATATGTAGGTATTAATAATATTAATTTTTTTATGAAATATATTATATCCCTACTCAATATAAATTTATTGATAAATTCATTGTATATAATAAATTCATTTTTAGTAAAGTAATTCTATTATTTAAAAATTGGTTTTCTTTAAAAATAATTTATTTTTTTTCTTGTGAGTAAGTATTTTAATTTATTTATAGAGCTTTATTATAGTGTATTTTAAAGAAATGAAATAATTTTTAAATAATTATATAAAAATTATTATACTGTGAAATTCTGTTAATTTTCAAAAAATATATTTTTTTTAAAATAAATATTGAAAATTCCAATTTTTATAAAAATTCAATTTAACTATATTAAATTAAAAAAATTAGAAGAATAATTTTGTGTTGAATATGATTATAGTTAGAATATATATTATTTAGTTATATTTAATCTATATAATAACATTTTAATCATCTTTATGGTGGATTTTATTATTGGTTTATTTTTAGGATTAAAATAAGGTTTTTTTCTAAAATATATTTTGATGTGTATAATGTTTATCCATTTTAATTAATTAAAATAACCTCTACTGAGGTATTATTTATATAATATTTTTATATTATAAATATATAAATTCATATAAATATATTTAGTTTTCATATAGTTAATAAAAAATAATCTTATGCTTGGAAAATACATATATTGGGAAACTATTTTATCAACAAGTTTACGAGTTTAATTTGAAGTTAAATTATTCTAAATCTATGAATTTAATTCCATAAAATTCATTCCATATTTTTAAAGAATACAATCTATATTATCAAATATTTTCAAGTTATATTTTTCCTAATTAATTGTGAAAAAATAAAAAAATTATCACAGTTAAGGTAAAAAAAGATTTACAAAGGGATTAATCTAATGTGATCAGGGTTAAAATGTCCAAAAAAATATCTAAAATATTTTGGATGGGTTTATATCAACAATATATCATCTGTTTCATGATTATTGTCAATTTTTTATACTTTTTATTATGGGATACGAGGGTACACGTATTCCTTTTTCATAAATTCCATGTTTATCTTTCACCAATATATAAATGGCCACCACCTCTCGTCTCATATTTGCACAATAAAACACACTTATAATGTAAAATAACTAACCAAATAATTTATTAATTTTCTCCACACTACTAATATCCCTTTTTTAACAAAAATATATCATATGAAATATATTTGATCTAATCAAAGGAGGTTGTCCAAAAATGATGTATTACGCTTGACCAAGTGTATTTATTAATATTTGTCATCACAATAATTAATATGATATTATATTATTATGATAAAAAAACATTATATCCTATATAAATATATTTTATTATGTTATTGTAGTAACATAAATCCATTCTATCTTCCATCAAATGGGAAATGATATCGTCATTCATCTGTATGATGGACAACCGCCTCATGAACCGATGTAAGTTGTTTTCCCTCATCACCTCACATATTTGAACATAATGATAGATTTAAAGTATACATATGATATTTTCAATAAAATTTTACTCTTTAAATTAGGATTTAATATATACCTTTTTTTCCTTTCCACTCCTTGGGGGATAAGATAACATCACTTGTGTGTATAGTGGACTACCCCTATGTGAAGTGATATGAGTCATTTATTTCACTAAGGATTTAAATGGAAAGTAATATGGATAATATTAATAAATATATGTGATATAAACCTGACATAATTATGATTTCCAAGAAATTTTAATAATTCTGAAAATTTTATATACCATTTTCTATTCTTACCATTCCACTAAATGAAGAATGATAATGCCAATCGTGCAAACATATATTCTACCACCTCCACAAAGCTATGTGATTATTTTTTAATAACCACATATCTTTTATGATATATATAAGTGTATATAAATATATATTATTATAATTATCATATAATAATCATTTATTAATGATAAAATATATGTACATTATTTCCCCAATAATTTTGAAAAAAAATGTTACACATGCATACGTATGACCTACCATCTTAATGATCATAACATGGTTCATTTTCTAGAACCATAAATAAGTAGTTATTTTAAATGTATAATTGATTTATGAAAATCATACTTTATTGATTATTTTCATTCTATAGATATTAAAAATAATTACCAATTTGATCAGTTCATCACACTAAATCCTTTTTTAATAAATGAATTAAACATCCTCAAAAAACCCAATGTGGACTTCATTGATTAATTACATAGATATATAATAATAAAATATACTAAAATATTTAATAATAAGGTGCTAATATTTTAAAAATATTCTTATGAAATAAAATTACTAATATAATTCATTTATATTATTTATGGATGGTTGGGTCACTAAATTATATAACCCCATGATGCATTGAAATGACTCATGGGGAAAATTATATTAAGTATCTAACATATTACTTTATTATTTATGTATCATGTCCTAAAATGAATCTTTTATAGTAAGATTAGTATTTGTTAAAGTATAGATTACAAATCTATGAAATATTTTTTTGTTGTAAAATTTATTATTTATTTTCTTCCATTATCTATAGATTTATTCCATACTCATGCTAATATTTATATGTCGTATTTTAAAATTACATATAAATTCCTTAATAATCATTTTTTTTACTCTGTGATAGATTTATTTTTACACTACCCCTAATAGATCATATGATCTCGTTAATTTATTTTTCCCATGTCCCTAGGGAACCTAAAAGATATCATTGAATATTTTCATTGATATTTTATAACTAATAATAATGTACTCAGTGAGTTTTCATGTAGTATATTATTTTTTCTATACTCACATGTTTTCCATGTCTATATCTTATTCCCAAGGAATAATAATATGTTTCATCCGTAATATTTTAATAATAATAGTCTAGGAAGGAAAGTATTATTTACAATTCATAGAGAAAATATTTCATTATAATAAATTCCCATTACCTTTTAGCTTTATAGTGTTAGATAATTATGAAAAAATAATAACTAACAAAATGAATGTTTCATAAAATAATTCTTATTTATTCAACTATATATTTGACTTCATAATCCATATAAATTATTCAAAATATCCCAAAATTTCTATGTACAATATACTCTTTTTAACAAATCTTATATATTACTTTTCATTTGGAACTTGGGAAACTGAAAAACAATCAACGGGTGATCTATGATGATCTATAATAGTAGAAAAAAGAGATAACAATCAATGATCATAACTGAAATAACATGAGATTATTTTTATATAAAATATAAAAAATGTAACTCTAAAAGGATTCCATTATAAATCATGAGTCATGGAATATTACATAGAAAAAAAGTAATTAATCAAAAGAGTATGAAACCATGAGTAATTGAATATGATTGGTGAGAGAATAGCACATCCATAAGTATGTTAATAAAACAGAATCACTATCATAACCATAGGAATGAATTGTGTATAAATCTTATAATTTCCATCCATTAGTTGGGGATTAAATTCATTTATCTCAACCCATATTGTTGTCAACTAATCCTAGTATGTCTAATATTTTTGTAATAAATAAATCGAATTATGAGAACACATGATTACCTCATGTAATATAATTACATATCCAATGCATTAGAGGTTGATATATTATCCCACACTTCATTAACCATACAAAATAGTATCACTTGAGATTAATTATTCATCTTTTGAGATATATGTTTTACTTCTTACATTTCCATTCCTTTAGTTTTGGATATAACAAACACCTTCTTCAAAATACTATGAATAACTTATTATATCTCATGTTTTTATTATTTTTTTGCAAAAAAATATTATTTTTCCCTTAACATGGAAATATTTATTTATTATTAAGAAATTAAACATATAATTATTCAATACAATCCATAAGATTAAGGATGTGTCAGATTTATCTGACTGTCCACTATCCAAATATGTGGTGAGACTTTTGACATATCTCTTTTACTAAAAATAGTCCAAACTATCATACAGATACTGGTTCTGATACATCAGATTGATACTTATAAGGATTATCATTTTCACAATTGATAAGGAATTCTAGCAAAATATCTAAATTATAAAATTGAGTTTCTATTTTTTTATTCTATTTTAAATAATAATATTTTTCTCGTAATGGTGATAAAATAGAATGTTACCAGAAATTCAGTTCTCGATGATATATCTAGTTCCATCTATTCAGGACTATTGAAAAAAATGTTGAAATATTTCCATTAGAGATTCAACTATAAATACAAGGTCACTAGATGTGTTTCGAGCTAATGTAATTTCTCTACTTATGTATTCTAAAGTGTTCTATGTGTGACCCTCTAATTCCTAGTATCTGTAATAAATAAGAGTTTTTTTTAATGAATCATTATCTGGATTATTTTCATCAGAATATTATAATTTTTTTCCTTCATCTAATCATTTTTATGATTTATGGGTTATGCGGTCTTTAAATCATCAGTATGATCCATTAGATTGAGGTCTTATGGGGCAAGGATGACTAAAATTTATCATAATATCAAGGGATTATGAGGATATGAAGATAAATATTATTTAGATCTTTTCATCGAGCTTTTTCAAAGAAAAGAAATAGTAACCATATAGTAATTATAAAACATTGGATTCAATTATTCAGGAGTTCTAACTATCTTTACTATTAGGTTTAAATGAGTGAGTTATTTTAATATATCTTATAATTCATTCATATATGATGACAATTTTTTCTTTTTTTACAAGTATTTATTTAGATGTGCATATTATGAAAGAACGTTTATTTTAAAATTATTTCTTATAATTTGTTTTATCATTGTTTTTATAATAATGATAAAACCATACTCAAATATAATTGGAGAATCTGTGATTCTACTACTTAATTTAATCATCGGGGGAACATTGATACTGATCATTTTAGATAGATCGGTGTTTTCTTCTGTTTAATGTTTTTAAAATGAAATTCTACCCCTATAATATTAACCATCTTAGTTAATCTTTTTATCTCATAATTGGTATCATAGGAATATCTACTACTTATACATGCTGAGTTTTTACATATTCTATCAACTGTTTGTTTTATTATGTTTTGTTATAAATTTAATGTAGATTTTTTTTCACTAACGTGTATTAGTAGAAAAACATTTTCTGTTATTTATTAATATAGAAGTTATTAATATTGGATCTCAGGATAATATAAATCCCATCTGACTATCTATATTTTATTGGGATTTCAATGTGTACTGGAGATATATAATGAAAACTATTGTGATCAACACTATAGTTGATAATTAAAAAAATCTTACTAGGATGCACATTCTTAATGGAAGGGAAGTTTATTCATTTACTCGTGGTTAGAAATTAGAATATTAGTTGAACTAAAAATTCTAAAATACATTATTTTTGTTCTGTGATGAAGACTATTTATATTTATCTATCATTCTATTATGCTACCAGTATTATTTGAAGAAATTTGTAAGTAACACATTTTTGAAGATCAAAATGAATAAAAATATGAGGATACGTGATTAATGATAATTAAAATGAAATTTATTTTTTAACGGGTGAGATAGTTTCAAAGATGAAAAATATATTTAAAAATTATCAATATTTTATAGTCTCTCGGTGAAAATTCTAATAATGATGATATTTTTCTTGAAAATATTATTGATCTAATTCCCAATGAGTGGGAATAAAAAAGAATAGATGAGGATGAAAAACAAAAGATTATTAATCTAACTATTGAAGATATTTTTGGAACGCTCATGAAATATAAAGGGAGATTAAAGAAAAATATTGAAAAAGATAAAAATATAAATGGTAGAGTTTCTTTTTCTATATTGTATAATATTCTAACAAAAGTTCAAATAGCAGATAAAGTATAAAAGTATTCATTAAAGAATAATGTTGTTGTTGAATCTAATTAATTTTTATAAAAACATTCTAAAAATGAGTAGGGTAATATTTCCATATGGATAAAAAATATTCTATGATAAAATAATTTTATGTATAGATACAAAAATTTCATAAGGGTAAAAGTGACAAGAATGATTTTGAGGTTTCTTGATATTAATGAAATAGAAAAAGGCACATCTGACTTGATTGTCATAATATCAAAATTAAAGAGAGAAAATAAATAAATTCTGATAAAAAAGGAAAATGTATATTATAATAATGATAAAACAATACTCTAATATAATTGTAAAATATGTGTGTCTGGTTTTTACTATGAGCATTGAGTGATCATTGTTACTGATCTTTTTAGATAGATAGGTATTGTGTTTTTTTATTTAATATTTCTAAAATGAAATTCTACTCCATTAATATTAACCATCTTAGCTACTCTTTTTATCCCACATTTGGTATGATAGGAGGATCTACTACTTATACTTGCTGAGTTTTCACATCTTTTATCAAATTTATGTTTTAATATGTTTTGTTATAAATGTATTCTTGATTTTTTTAACCTAACGTTTATTAGGAGAATAGGATTTTATGTCATTTATTATGATGGAAGGTATTAATATTTGATATATGTATAATCTAAATCATAGATGACTATCTATATTTGATTGGTATGTCAATGAGTATTGGAGAGATAGAATGAAAAAAATTATGATCAATAGTAGAGTTTATAGTTTTGAAATGCTTACTAGGATGCACATTTTTAATGGAAGGGATGTTTATTCTTTTAAACATGCTAAGAAATTTGAATAATAATTGAAATTAAAAGTCATAAATATATTATTTTGTTCATTGATGATGAATATTTATATTTATTTATCATCCTATAATGATACAATTATTATTTGGAGTTATTTTTAAGTAAAATATTTTGGAAGATAAAACTTCATAGAAATATAAGGAAAAATGATTAGAGCTAATTATAAAGAAATTGGTTGTCTATCGGGTGAGACAGTTTCGAAGATGAAAAATGACAATGAAAATTATCTATCTTTTACTGTCTCTTGGCGAAAATGGTAATTTTGATGATATTTTTGGTTGAAAATATTTTTGATCTAATTCCCAATGATTGTGAATCAAAAAAGAATATATTTGGATGACACACGAAATATTATTAATCTAAATCATGATGATATTAATGGAACGCTCATGAAATATGAAGGTAGATTAAAGAAAGATACTGAAAAAGATAAAAAGATAAAAAGATAAATCGTGGAGATTATATTTCTACACCATATACTATTCCTACTAATGTTAAATTAGAAGATAAAGTATAAAATATTCATTAAAGAATAATGTTGCTGTTGAATCTAATTCTTGTTTAAAAAATAATCTAAAAATTTGTAGGGTAATGTTTCTATAATGATGAAAAATATTGTGGGATAAAATTATTTGAAAGATAGATACAAAAAAATCATAAGGTTAAAAGTGAGATGAATGATTTTGAGGTTTCATGATATGGATTTAAGATAACAAGACACATCTGACCTGATTGTCCTAATATTAAAAGTATAGAGAGAAAATAAATAAATTCAGATAAAAAATGAAATGATATATTATAAGTTAAAATGATAGAAAAGACTAAATTATTCTAAAACAAACCTTCCATTAGTGAGGATTCTTCATAATATTATTCCGATTATTAAATATCAGGACAGAGGAACATTGGTATTTTTTAAAAAATACCTATAGTGAATCAATGTTATATATAAAATGTAAACACTATTGAATCTCGTACTAATATTTCAATAAATTCTAACTATCCTAATAATGAGACAAATTATTCAAATTTTGATGAAGAATCCTCTTTATAAAGAGATAATACATTAATATTTTATGAATAGGTTTCATGATTTATAAAACATTTTTAAAATTAAAATAGTACGATTTGAAAAAAAAATATGTTATTTCCCATGTAAAACATTTAATAGATGTTTCAAGAATAAAAATTTTAACTAATAAAATATTAGATATTGCTAATATACTGATAAAACAACATAGAAAAATATAGTATTTAAAAAAATTTGAGAATACAATATTTTTTAAAAATAGATTACAAACTATTTTTTATAAAAAAACATTCTAGAACTATTTATAATGATATTAATAAGATTTCTATAAAACTGCGGTAAGAAATATCTAGTTTGAAACAACAATGGTCTATATTTACCACTGTTAAGGAAAACATTGAACAAATTTACAAACAAATTAAACCCCATGGTTAAGAATTCTGGAATGGGTTATACAAATAATAAAACTAGTAAAAGTTATTTTATAAGTAAAATCGATCAACTATAAAAAAAATTACAATGAAGTACACATTGGAAGAAATCTTTTTATTTAAATATAATTATATCTCTTGGTTTTTATAAATAATATTTTCCAACGAAATATCATTTACTCAATGAAATAACTTTTTTGTATTTTTAAATAATATTTTCAAATAATATAGGACATAATAAGTTTTAGTTTCCAATACACTAATTATTATGTTTTTAGGAAAAATAATATCGTACCAACAAAAATAATTGGTACATGGATAGTGGTTTCTTGAGGAACAATACTATAAATAATTATTTCACTAATAAAATTAAAAAGATTAAAGGTGATAGGGTAATAATCAGAGATAGTCTCAAGCATAAATCATTGGATATGTAACATTTTACTTCATAGAAAAGTACAAATTTAATGTGTTTTATTTGTTCTATTACATAAGAAAAACTATATAATAATCATTCTACTATGTTTTTAAATGTTATATTAAGATAATTATAAATGTTGAATTTGTAGTAAACAGTTCAATGGATGAGTTTATTTTTCTAGAAATTGGTATGAGAATATTTACACTCTAAACATAGAATTAGAGGATCCAATAAATTACCTTCCTTATTATAATGGAAGATCCTTATTGGTTATGGAATAGAATGTTATATCATTATAACCTTGGAACATTTTCTATATTGAAAAATAATGGGCTATAAAAGGATCTACTAGAACTACGGTTTGATATTTCAAAATTTTCTAACCCTTTTTATTATAGTATGAAACCAAAATCATGTTTTAATTTTATTAGTGGAGTATCAACTTCTGATTCATTATAATTAGTGCACAAGGATATATTTTTTCTTACACAAATAGAATTATTGGTGGAAAATAATTTATATGTCATAGTTTTTTATTACACTAGATATATATGGGTCTATTTTCTTACAATTAAATATAAATAATTTAGTTATTTTAAAACATTCTTGTCCAGAATAAAAAATAACAAAAAATCACCTTGATCACTATTAGTAGTGATAATGGCGGAGAATTTGAAAAAAAAAATTGACACTTTTATTGTAAAAATGGTATTGTACATAATATTTTATCACCTTTAACATCCTATAAAAATAGGGTACTCGAAAGAAGAAATAGATTTCATCATTAGATTACCCAAACCATACTATGCGAAAACACATTTTCAAATTCTTTTTTAGATAAAGCGGTAATTAATACCTTGTATACTATGAATTGAGTTCTAATTAGACCTTTTCATAATAAAAATCATTATAAGATATGGACAGGAAGAAAACAAAAAGTTTCTTACATCAATATATTTGGATGCAATGTATTCATATTTAACACCAAAGATAACCTATATAAATTTATTCCAAAATATTATGAAGGAAAATATTTAGGTTATTTCACATAAATTAATGATCCATAAAAATTGTTGAAAATTATAAATATATATATATATATGTTATGTTTCATGGAACCAATCGTTTTGTTTTCAAAAAATCCCAACCTATAACCTCATATGTTATTTCAATGAATTATTTACAACCTTTATTAGATGGGTGTTATTATATAGAAATGACATAATAATTTTCTTATAAAGTCATTCATTTGGAAAATTTTTTATCTATTGTTCAATTATAGAAATTTGAAATCACATGAAGTTTTATTCTTAAGAATCATCCTAGTGAAATTATTATTGGTGATGTAGATCAACTAGTTAGGAATAGAGGTTCTTTGATAAATGAATGTGAGTATCTATATTTTATGAAAATTTGATCATAAAAATATTTATGAGGCTCAATGTGATGAAGTATGGACAAAATAAATGAAATGTGAACACAATATATTTAAAAGAAAAACATCAAATAAAACATCTGTAATTGGAGTTAAATAGGTTTTCTAGAAGAAATATGATTACAATTTGATAATTTCTACAAATAATGATATTATTATAGCTAATTAATATAACAAAAAAGAAGTAATACATAATGAATAAACCTATTCAACTATAACTATAATAAAAGCTACTAAAATAATTGAATTTCTTGATACATTCTATAAATTCAATAATTTCCAAATTGATGTGAATTTTTATTTTCTAAATATATTTTTTTTAGTATGATGATTATGTTGAAAAATGCCCTAGGGTTGAGAAAAATATTTTCCAAACCAATTTTGGATGATTACACAATCCCATAATGAAGTCACACAGTCTCCTAGATCATGGTACGATAGGTTAACTAGATTTTTATTAAAAGAAAATTTTGTTAAGAAGATAAAAATTAAAATATATTTAAAAAAGAAGTAAATAAAGACATTAATATTGTAAAAATATATGTTGATGATATTATATTTGGTTCAACTGAAATATATTTGAAAGATTATTCTACCTATATGAATAAATATGATATTAAAATGAGATTTAAAAGAGTATGATGGGTGGGTTAAAATTTTTTCTTGGTTTTAAAATTTCGGAAAAATCATATAGAACTTTTATATCTCAACGTAAGTATAAAAAATTTCTTATAATTAAATTCAGATATTAAAATAAAAAATTTATTAGTATTCCCATTGGTAACTCCAATGCATTATATTGTGATGAGTTTAGAAAACCAGTTGATCATAAAATGATAATAGGTATGATTGGAAGCATACTTCACTAATTTGAAATTCGTAGAATTTATTGTTTTAATGATGTTTATGTTCTAGATTCCAAGGAAATCCCAAATATTCTAATCTTAAATCTGTAAAAGGAATTTCAAATTATCTTTAAGGAACTATATATTTAATCTTATTCTCTTATTCATGAATTCTTTTCATTATAATGGTTTTTTAGATGCTGAAAATGGTGGATGTATAAAGGGTAGGAAAAGTAAATCATGAAATTTAATTTATTAGGCAATTATATAGTTTCATGGTTCTATAAGAAACAAAAATCATTATAAATTTCTACTACAAAACCCAAATATATAGAATCAGGGAGTTTTAGTGCTCAAGTTTTGTTCATGAAAGACACACTCATAGCATATGAAATGAGTTTTACAAATACTAAAAAAATTTGTGACAACACAAGCTCCAATACATTATATAAAAAACCATGAACATCACTCACATGATAAAAACATGGATATAAAACATCATTTCCTTCATAATCTTACACTAATCTTGATATAATTTTATAATTCATATGAATGAAAGAATATGTTTCTAATATTTTTTTTAAGCCACTTAGTTCCTATAGATTTCAATACATTTAATATATTATAATAATGATCAATGTTAAGTGATCATTCATATATACTTCTTGTTTACGCAACTATTTACATTAATATACTCATTCTTTGTGGGGTGGGGTACATATTTGTATTATTACTAAAAACATTTTTATTTCAAAATATTTTAATTTTTTAAAATGTAAGAATATTTTGGATATAAAAAATATTACTGAAATATTCCATAATAAATATTTTTTCATTAAATTTCTTGACCCAAAAATTATGACAATCTTTTATGAACATCTGGTTTAATAATAAAAATATAGTATTTTATTTTCATTTTAAATATATATTAATCATTTTTTATAATAAATAAATATTAATCTATTTTTATTTTAAAAACATAATAATTTTATTATGTTATAAAAAATAAAAAAGAATATGTTATTTATATTGTGGAAACTTTATACTCATAATTATATTATTCTATTAATTTTTACAATACATCATTACTTTAGTTTATAATTTTTGTTTTGATTATTCATTTAGTTTCTATAAAAAAAATTATTTGGTTTCAAAATATAAAATGATTTTCTAATCTGAATGATTCTCAATATGATAATTGTTATAAAATAGTGAGAGTTTAACTTTCGATTTAAATCATCCATCTATTAAATCATGGTTTTCAGATCTGTTAATGAATAATCTAATATACTGATTTATTTAGGATTATTAACCATTTTATCTCTATATATATATTAGGGTGGGACACCCCCCGTCCAATGTTAGTTTTTAGAGATCTCGTTGCCAAATATCATCACTTATTAAAGATTATAGTCTAGTTTTTTTGGTATCCATCTTTTTACTAGATTTTATCTCATTTTGATGGACAACAATGAATATTATGAAAAAGGAAAGTTTTTAAAGAATTTTTCATTAAAATAATGTGTTTTAATATGTATGATTATTCTCTCAAAAGAATCGTCAATTTTTAAGAATTGTAGGAATTATGTGTATAGAAACCAGATAGAGATTATGAACCGTATTATCCTTAAATTGGGATAGTGATCTAGGATTATATTAGTTTTGTTAAATAATGTGATAAGGATCTAGTTTCATTTTATTTTTTTGAATAAATAAAATCATTCTTACAAAAGAGTTGTAGATTTGGGTGGAGTTTCTACTAAAGTAGAATCCTTTTTACCAATGAAGAAACATCCAAAATCTCTTAGTTATTTTGAAGGAAAGAAAGAAAGAATATCCTTCTTTCCCTACTATAGGAAATTAAAAAATGTATACCATCTAACCAACCAACAAAGTTGTAAGATTTTGGATATAAAGGGTATCTAGTAGCAAGTAAGGGTGATCAAGATACTCTTAAAGTATCAGACTTTTTTTCTTCAATACATTCTCATTAGGTAAAACTTATTTCTTCTAAAGTTTTTCTTATTACATTAGAATCACTCATGAATGACACAATCATGTAAAATATTAATATTTTTTCTTATTTATGAAACATATTACTTGAAAATGTTATGATTCTTTTGAGTGTTAATAACAATTCATACTAAATTGAGAGATTTTTTTTTATGATATGATTTCTAGAATGAAGATTGTCTTTGATTCAAAGGAAACAAATTTTTTAGATGTTATTTATGGATATTTTTCCAATTTTCAACCTTAAATGAATGTCAAGGATAAAGAAAATAATATAAATGAAAATTCATTTACTCTAAATAAATATAAATAATAGTGTAATTTGACATTAAATTCAATACATTTATATAACATAAGTATCAAAAGAAACCATCAGACCCAAATTTTGGTTTTTATCCAGTGGGTACATAGGCTTTATAAATTTCTTGATATGAAACGTTAGAGAAAAAATAGAAAATAAAGAAGAAAATTAAGAGGTCACATAAATATAGAGTTGTAGAATGTTTCATGAAATTTATAGAATAATATTCTGAGAATATAATCATTCCATTTTCTCATAATGATCAAGTAATTCCTAATTATTGAATTTTGTTTTATGAAACTTCATTTGTATCATTAGTTTTTTATTCTATAGTTGGTAAGGGAAAAAGGAAAACAAATAGTTAATTATGTAACATCATTGGTACCAGAAAATGAATCGGTTTCAGAATTAGTTAGAAAAATAGGCACTCAAACCAATTGTCAATAAGAAAAAGTGATTATGTATTTAGAAGAAGAATAATAATTACATGAAGTAGTATTAGAATAAATATAGGGAGAAGAAGAGGAATAATTAAAGGAGTAAGTAGAAGAAGAATAAGATGTTGATAATGAAAAAAACTGAGACTGGTTAATATACAAAAGAAAATAAATCATTGGACTCATAATATTCATCTCAATTACCATATAAGTCTATTATAGATTCTTAGTTATAAGGTTCAAAAATTAATAATCATACTCAATGAAATAAAAATAATTCTAAAATAATGAATGAGAAAGTCATCAATGAAAAATGAATATTTCTAAAAAGGATGAATCTGATAAGGATATGGATGTGGTTGAAGTATTAGATTATAAGAAATTTCCAAAAAAGGAAAGATAACTTGGAGGAGAAACCTGATAAAAAATCCTCAAAAATGAATCCACCCAAATATTCTTTTAATTCATTGGAATCAGAGGAAACCATTATTCCAATTTGATTTCATTTCATTTTTCAATCTTTGAAAATGATAGAAGACACAATTTAGAACATTACTATGAATGAGGCATGATTTCAACTTATTCAAAATATCCTCAGTGAAACAAAAAATTCATTAATAGATTTAACAGAACCAATTGTCCATATTTTTGTAGAGGTGAAAACTTTTCACAAAATGTAACATACTAAAAAAAGATCATATAATTAGTTTCTGAAGTGGTCCCACCCTATAGATAATTATTTTCTCAAACACGATGATCAATTTATTTTTAAATAGAAAATATTTTTTAGAACTAATATAATCCTTTAACTTGTTATGTTCTGATGTTTCGAATTGATTGAAGTTCCTTATATAATTCCTAGATGATATTGATGATCGTATTGAGATGCTTAATGTTTTGAAAGAAACAATTTGTTATATATAGTTAATAGTGAGAGGAATAAAATCTTATGAAAATTAATTAATCATAATTAGGGATGAGATTAGATAGTTTTATGTGGAAGTTAAAAGTGTGGGTACTCTAGCTTATAAGAAATTAGTGATTGAAAAAATAATCAATAATCTTGAGAAGAATTGGGAGGATTTTGATAAGTTGAATTATTTTTTCAAGAAGATGATGAAGAAAAAATGAAAAATATTACTTTTTCACTCTCATTTTTTATCAATAATTTATATATTTGATTAATCTGATAATATTTCCATCCAATGATTCGATTTTCAATGTATTCCAATACTTTTTGATGTACCTTATTTCTATAATTTTATGGATGATTAGATAGTTTAAAAATATTTTTTTTATATGTTATTTATTCTAACATTTCAGGAAACTATGGATTATGTCTCTTACTTTTTGAAAATAAAAAATGGGGAGAAGTTTTTAAAAAGGATGATATTTTTTAAAAATAATATTGGAGATATTATTCTTATGGGTATAATTATTCTTTAGGGGTAGAAGTATTCCTTATAAGGAGAAGTATTCCTAAGATGGATAAGCTTCAATACCATATTTAATATCATGAAGTAGTTATAAACTCATGGGTGAATTATAAAAAATACCACCAATGTTATTGTATGAAAAAAAGGTTATATGTTTTCATGTCAAAATATTTTCTTTTAAGTCACATGGTTTTTTCTTCCTGAAAAGTGTAATATTTTTTAGTATAATGTTTTACATATTATTTTTAATTTCAATTATTTTTAGAAATCACAAAAACCATCTTATAAATATGTTTACTTGCATTTTATATCTCAATTGTTTTATTATATCTTTGTAGAAAACATTACATTATAATAAAAATAGAAATAATTCTAGAGTATTATGAATGTAAACTTATTATTAATTAATATGATACATCAGATTAAGGTTGTGTATAATTCCTCAGACTGACCTCTATCATGATCAATGATTATATTTTAGACTTTTATCTTGTACTAACAAAAGTCATGACTATTGGACTGATACTAGTACTGATACATCAGACTGATCCTTATAAGGTTTATGATATTGAAAAATCATAACGAAGTCCATCAGTCATTACTATGTTCATAATAGTAATATATATATTTTATTTATATTGTAGGAAATTAAATTTTTCATAGTAATGGTGATAAAACAAAAAACGATATTTAAAATTTAGTTATAGTTGATTTTTCAAGTGCTTGAACATCCCGTTCCTAGTATTTTTAATACTAAAGGGGGTTGTAATTATATGGAAACATTTTCACGATTGTTTCCTTTAGAACATATGATTTTGTATTCTGTGTCTAATAATTGTGACAATCAAGAGATTTTTGTGTGATCATGAAAGATATAGATCATTGTATTAAGGGATTCTGGGGATAGGATGATAGATATTACTCTTATTATCGTTTTTATGGCTTTAATAGTATGGAAATAAAGACATCATAGTATATATAAAACTATGGATACCTTTCATCAAGGTTTCTAACTACCATAACCCTTTAAGATAATAGACTATTTTCTTTTATCTTATATTTTAATTCATTCTTACATTATAATAATTTTTATTGTTTTTTATGTCTTTATTATACTATGCATATTACTACAGAATATCTAAATTAAAAAAGTATCAATTGCTTTATCTATGTATTTTTAATAATAATAAATTCATACTCTAATATAATTAGACAATATGTGATTATGATTATTACTCTGATCATTAGATGACCTTTTAGTCAAATAATATTATGTAAAGTGATATTTCATTTTAGTTTAATGTCTTTGAACTAAAATTCACCACCCCCTCTTATAATATTAAGCATATTAGTTACTCTTTTGATCGTTGATCATCATATCATAATAAAACCATGTCCTGAAAATGGTTTTCAATAATAACATCATTTATATACCATGAAAATGGCTATCTTATCCTTCTCTTATATAATCACATAAGAATTTAATTTAAAATTCCATAATCAATAAAACTAATAATACAATGGAAAATTAATAGGTATTCATTTATATTTAGAATCATTATAGGTAAATACCCTATAATAATGATAATAAAGAATATGGTATTTTCACTACATATACAAAGGTTATATAGATATGTATATAATTTCCCTAATCATAGGATATATAGAATCTATGTGATCACCCTTCGATAAAAGGGATCGAAAATTTTATATTCATCAAGGAAATGTATTGGAAGAAAAATTATGATTATAAACAAAATATGATTAAGAAAGAAAAAAGGTAATGATTTTCATTTCTCTTATTGATACTTAATGTTTAACATATGTCCAAACACTGGTTTTAGACCAATATACCTATTTGGATAAAGATTTATTTCCCATTATATATAATGCATTAATGTCAAATTATTATAATGAATGGATGGAGTCATTAATGAAATGGATGGGAACATTGATGATATGATATAAATTGATGAAGATCACACATATTTTGTTAATATGTGATGTCTGAATCATGTATATGTGAACATATCAAATAAAGTGTGTATATCCTAAAAAGATTACATAGGTAAATTATAGCAGAATGGATCACTTACAATGAATCATTCTTAAAGTATCAAGTTGATTAAATTAGTCATAAAGGGTTAAACAGAGCATGCTTGTCCCAAAATAGATTATGGGATGTAATGTAATAAAATATCACAAGACCGCATGAATCATAAGACCATTAAATCATATAAATTACTGTATATTTAATGATTTCATGATTGATGGAAGATCTCATAGTCACCTGAGTTAATGTGGATCGCATTATCAGATTGTTTAAAGAAAATAGGGTGTTAAATGATTCATGTGATGAGATATGTTATATCACATGAAGTGAAATACACTAGAAAAACATCCCTCTTTGGAAAATGTTTACATTGTACATATATTCATGAAAGGATAATTAAAATGAGTAAGGATATTGGATATGATTGAATACAATAGGTGATCACTGAATAATGAAGAGATCATGAGAGAGGGTAATGTGAAGACCATGAAGTCTAATATATTAGAAATGATATATGCCTCTTATGGTTGATCAGAATATCATGATATGGCTATAGAAATCTAAATAAGGTAAATATAAACTAGAAATAATGGTTATTTCATGTAATTTTTAGATGCCAACATTGGTTATGTCATGAAATAAAGGGGTTATGTGAGTGAAACACTGAACTAACTTTATTCAAAAGAAGTAAAGTGATCATGTCAATATGATAAGGTCATGTGATCAATTCAGGTCATCCACATGAGTCTTGAGGTAGTAGAAAGACATATGACCATGAGTTTTTTTGTTAAGATATTGGATTTATATATATAAATACCACATAAAATAACCTTTAGATGGTTGTAAATTTTCATTAATGTTTTATATCAATAAATGTACAGATAAGTGGCTTCAATTCATGAATATGGATAATGTTTTATGGTGTCTTACAAGGCTTGTGTGGTGGGGTCTCAAACAAGATAATATGTTCATGGGGATTCCACAAGGGTATTTGTTTCTTGGTCTCATGAAATTGTTATGTTATTTTTCATCATGCGAGGATTATTCACCCAAGTCTCAGAGAAGGATATAAACACCATGGTTTACCCATATTAGGTATTATGAATGTATTTATGTTACTGGTTTTACGTGGTCAATTTCATTCGATAACAGATTTCTGTATTGGACATGTAGTAAATAGTGATCAATCAAAAATATTATCACAATGAAGATATAGGATAATGAGAATCATTGACCATATTTATATGAAAAACATGTCCTCTAAAATAAATTTAGTACATATTGTGGTGTTAAAGTATATTAAGGGAAATATGGTAATTTCAGTGAGGAATTATCACTATTTAGAGAAGAAGTGTTATTATAATTATGTTAATGATGAAAAATACCATAGTCTCTTAATGTGTAGTTAATTACATTTGGAATAGTGGGATAGTGAAATAAGGTAATGTA
Source organism: Viscum album (assembly GCA_963277665.1). Classification (NCBI taxonomy): domain Eukaryota; kingdom Viridiplantae; phylum Streptophyta; class Magnoliopsida; order Santalales; family Viscaceae; genus Viscum; species Viscum album. The sequence continues at coordinate 1,274,321,277 of OY728141.1, read as the reverse complement.
GAGACACATAGCATCTAACAATAAATTATGATATAGGTTGAGTCTCATAAAAATGAGATATAGAATAAAATGTTCTTTATCTTGTGAAGAGACCAACAAGTTTGTAAATTGTTCATTAACCTTCATGGATATAATGAGTGGATTTGAATAAGAGGATGTTATCCTTATGTGAGGAGTGATTAAACTATATAAAATTATAATGGCAGTGGGAATGAGATAGAGTGACCATGTAATAAAAACTTTTTCAACATAACTACTGAGAAATTATGGATTTAGGAATATCGACACATCATCTGTGTGTGATTCCTATACATTGACCTTATTGAAGAACCACGTAAAATAAGTATTTTCAATGTTTTCATTACTTTACTATGTGTATATGACTATGTTGGTTTTTGTATCAGCATGGAAAAGAATATTTACAATGTTCCAAAAAAATTATAAGAAGATCATAAATTAAAAATTAATGGCTAGAATAAAAATATTAATTAGGCTATCACAAAAATTCACACCTCCCACAATCTTCTTAGAAAATCAATTGTTAAATCAATATGTAATGAGAAAAATTGGTATAAAAAGAATAGTTTTTGAATACTTGTAGAATTTTACATTTAAAAACATGATGTAAATGAATATCTTCACATGAAATGATTTTTTAAATAAAATAGATTAAAGATAATAATAATGATTTACTCAGTAAAGATATGAATAATGGGAATGAATATTATAAACAATGGAAAATAAATTCTTTTAAAATCATTTTTAAAAGATATTTCCTTTATTATTTTTATAAATAAATTCTATGCTACAAATTCACTATTTTCATTTGAAAGGTAATATTAAAAATGGATTAAAATCTTTGAGATATTTTGAAATAGTAATAATTAATAAACCATCAATAATAGAGTATTGTAAATTACATAATGTTTTAATAGAGAAAACATATAGGTTATGATATGAAATATATATATTACATTAAAACATATAATAATTTTTAAATTCATTTATTGAAATCCTACATAGTATTCTGGGAAAGAAAATAAATATGAAGAAGTGATTCATAAGAATTAATATTTATCAGGTCAGAAAAGCTCAAAGGCAATATGTTTTATTGATTTTTGATAACCCCCATTTCAAGAGATTTGGGGGAACAAATACAAGGCCCATATTCTTATAGATTACATGACATGTAGGTCTTAGGAATTATACAGACTATATTTGGAACTCCTCCCCCCAGCTTCTTCATCATGATATCAGCTCTCCACATTCACATGGTTGTTCGGGTAGGCTTCTTGTGAAAGCATAGGCCGGTCCCGATGGCAATGGCATACCCTCTCTTTCTGAAAAATCTGCTTAGCTTCTCCTATGGTGAATGTGCATACTCTGAATCCCCATCTAGAGTATGCTCCTTGTAGAGTCTTTCAGATCATTTGAGCACAATTTTAGGTGGCTCAAAGGCCTTGCGGTGGCCCGAAGTCCTTGAGGTGACCTGAAGGCCTTGAGGTGGTCCGAAGACCTTGAGGTGGCCCAAAATACATGTTATCCCAAAGGTCTTGGGTGACTCAGAGGCCTTAAAGAACGTGAGGCACAAAATGGTGGCTCGAAACCCCAAACGGATGAATAGTTCCAGCTGTTACATTACCAAACAGTGCCTGCTACAATACTGCTACAGTAACCTAGAAATATGTCTCCCCCTAGTATTTATCTTGGGTCTCTTGGATTCTCTTCCCGAGTCCTCACCAACTGGGATGAGGCTCTTGTGAAAATTAATATTTATCAGATTTATCGTAAAATGCAGTAAAATATGGGTGGAGTCAAAATATGGACACAGATGAAAAGATTTATAAACCAGAATGGGATTACTCGTTAAAAATTTATACTTTTTTTATTTTTTTTAAATAAGTGGTTATTGGTGATGATAAGAAATTTACCATAGAAAAACAGGAAATACCATAAAAATTTGAATTTGATCCTCATACATTTATTGAATGGTAATTTCAATTAATGAATTATTTGAATTAATGTATCAAAAATTTCGTCAATGAAACAATAATGACATTAGAGAATTTATAATTAATATACCTAGAACTATGTAGTTCCAAATGATGATTTTAAATTCAATGAATAATTATTGAATAATGATTAAAATATAAAAGGTTTCAGTAGATGAACCATTATATTGAAAGCAATGTTTGTAATAAAAAGTTGTCTCAATGGATTAAAAATTGAGATATGAAACCCTTAACATACTTATGATTCATTCAAAAAACTCAAATAGCATACTAAATAATTAAAATAATTTTAATATATATCATCTTATTAACCATTTTGTTCTATATTTAATTGAAAATGGAACATTCATAATAATTTCATAAAAATAATTTATTATGTTTTCTTGAAAAATGAATTATTTTCGGCATATTTTATTTATTTTAATGATCTACGATGATATTTTTATAATTATTTAAATAAATAATATAACATTTCCCGGAAAATATACCAATAATTACTTTCCTATTAAAATACTATAATATTTTTATTTATGTTCCCATTGTCACCCATTATATTTTTTAATATTATTGTTCGTCTATGTTGTAAAACAAATGGAAGCATTAACACTCTATATATAACATATGAGTATGGTAAAGGAAATTTCTAATATCTATATAATAAAATAATAATGGTATAATATTAATTTTTTATATTGTTAAATCATATATCTTGTGGTTTTGATAATTAATTAAAATCATGATGAATAAGAAGAATCGTTACGTCAGGGAGGCGGTAGTTTGTACAACCTAATATTAAGAATTTTCTTTTTTATTAGTGGATTTAAAGAAATAAATAATGTTTTACATTAATATAATAACACTTTAAGATACATATGTTATTAGGTTCATTATATGACAATGGTTATTGTAACACCCGGAGATTTTATGAGAATTATTCTTTTTAATTTCTTTGATATCTTTTGTTGTACGCTACATCAAGATTATCTTGCGCTATACGCAACACTGAATTAGCTGGTAGTATATGAAAAAATATTCTTGGCTTTCATTAGACGCAAGATCAACCTTCCTTGATAGCTTGCGTTGTACGCAATACAGAGTTTCACTAAACAGTGATATGTTATTAAAATATTATATAAACTAGCCATTATGAATAGTAATACCCACTTTTTGAAACTTTATAAATTTCATCTTTCAAAATGGACTTCATTTTTTGGATTCGGAATATCGAAATTAGCCTAGGGTAATGTTTTGGTATTTTTCTGAAAACTTCCAATTTTTGATGAATAGTGAAAAACACTGAGTTATGGTTTAAAATCGAATTTTTATTTAAATAATTATTTATTTTATTTAAATCTATTTAAGGTCAAAATAGATACATAATACCTATATAAGTTCAATGTAATTCATTGGAGTCATTTTATAATAATTTTAGATATATAAAATTTTTATTGAACTTTTCACCGTCTTTTACCCACCTCCTAGGAGAATTTGCAAATTTAACTAAAACATAATTTTACCGCTTCTGTGAGTGGAATTTCGAAAATCCGAGAGACACTGTTAATATCAAAGAGTTAAATGTGGTTCAATAAGATAACAATAATTTTTGTTGAATAGTAAATTTTTACTTTTATTTACCATGGTTAAAAGTAAATAGGGTAATTAAGGGTAAAAATTATATTATTATTACCCTAAAAAATGTCCTAATTCTATTGGATAAGTATAATTCGACCAAAAACAACATTAGGAATAAAATATTACCCTCTATGTCCACTTGGATTAGATTAGGACATTTATTATTACTTTATTCAAAGAAGAGTTAAAAGTGTTAGAATCAACGTTTAATAACTGAAACATTTTGAATATAGGGTTATACGTAAGATAAATTCAACTATAAATATTAATTAGAAAGATAAAAAGATTTCCTACATAATGGTAGTTTATATATATATTTTTGACATTAAATAATTTAATTTATTTATGACACAATGATGATGCAGTAATTATCTTATTAACGAAATATTACCATAATTGATATTATAAATACCCAAATAAATGTAATTTGAGACTTTTTATGAAATAAACTAATTTTATAGGTTAATATAACATATTAGGGTTGGTTATATGAATTTTTTTTGAAATAATAATGCTATTATGAATTTAGAAAAAAAAACAAAATACCAAATAGTGTCAAAATTGACAGAAAAGAGTTTTTAAAACAAATATTATATTATTAATTGATATAATGGTCCTAAAAATATAAAGCTCAGACAAAAGACTTATATAATAATATATATGACATAATTAACCAATTATGGTTTGATTGGAAGTTTATAGTAAGTTTATTAACCATATAGTGTAAGAATACAAGAAGATACGGTAAAAGTTAAATTATTTAACTTATAGTTAAATATAAATGATAAGGTTAAAATGGTAACCTAAACTTGTCTAAAACATATTGGTTGAGAGTATTTAGACCCATCCCCACCCTATCCTCGAAATAAGTCACTTTGAAACCATTATAAATTGAATATGAAGTTATTATAAAATAATATTTTAGGTTTTTCCTATGGTGCCCCTCTCCTCCCTTATAAAAGGGCACCTCCTCCCTCTCCTCTTTACACAATTTTGAGCCTTCATGCTCAGAAAACTGCTGCCAATTTCTATTCTCAGCCTCTCTAGTTATATCATAGAGGTTCTGGTCTTCTCTAAAGACCAACCCTAGTTCCCTAAGAGGAAGTTCAAAAGAGGCACGTCGAAGAAGAGGTAATCTCTTCTACAGATTCTTTCAAGTTCCTTTCTTCTTCCACTTCCTCCTTCTTTGTTAATAACACCAGTATCTTCTATATATTGTGATATTATTATAAAACATTTTACTAGCATATTAGTTATTTTATCCATCCTATGAATGAAAAAGTCACCACACGTCACTACTGAAAAATATCCCTTTACCCACGGTTTAAGAAAACCATGGGTATATGTATAGTTTGAGAACCTCTACCCACGGTTTTGGAAAATCGTGGGTATAGGTCACCTATACCTAATTTTTTCCATAAAACCGTGGGGATAGAGTTTTTTCGAAGGCCTATACCCACGATTTTTTAAAACCGTAGGTATAGGTGTTTATTTCAAAGCCTATCCCCACGGTTTTGGAAGAACCTTGGGGAAAAATATTTTTTTTCAAACACATATACCCATGGTTTTTGAAAACCGTGGGAATAGCTTCAACATATTATGGAAGAAAATAAATGTGCAGGAAACAAAAACAATTTGGTGTGAAAACTTATACCCACGATCTGAAATAATAGATTTAATTTAATATAAAATTAGAAACAAATTAATTCTCCGGATCGATTGGTTAGGCGTTTCTTATTTGGTGAAATGGTCGAGGTATCGAATCTCGCTGGAAATTATTTTTTGAATACAGATGCGAATTAATATATTGATATAAATGCAGATTAATAATTACACTGTCAAAGTGGCTTAGTTGGTTAAGCGCTGAAAGAGCGCTGCTTTAGACGCGGGTTCGATACCCGCTGACTTCCTTTTTTCGTAACACGCTCACGTATTAATATATATTTAAAAATATAGATATATATTAACATAATTGGCGCAGCTGAAGTGGTGAAGACCGGCGAAATGTCAGTACACAGGTGCATAGCGTTGCGGGTTCAAAACCTCCTGGCTCCATGTTTTTAAAATTTTCACCCACGGTTTTAAAACCGTAGATATAAGAGTTTGACATGTGGATGAGGCTTTGATGTGGTGAAACAAATATATACCCACGGGTTTGGCAAACCGTGGGTATCGGTTAAGACCCCTATACCGACGCCACTCATCCCCACGGTTCCCAAAGCTGTGGGTATAGTCTATACCCATGGTTTTGGGGGATATACTCATGATTTTGAACTGTGGGTATAGATAGTTTTTCCAGTAGTGCGTGTGTACGTACAGCTTACCGTCTCCACGTTGTGGTGTACATTGTTATTCAAACATTTAATCATTTGGATGGGTATAATAATGAGTATAAATGATATAAATAATAAACATAACTTCATTATGATTCTGTATATATGATATACCATCCAATTATATACGATTTTAATATCAATAGAATGATATCATCGCTCATGCGTAAGTACGGACTACCGTCTCCACGAACGCGATGAGATTCATTTTGCATGATTAACCATTCAAGTATGATTATAAAGTATATATAATAAATAATCATGAAATATATTACATAATAATGATACTGGATTTATGTATATATATGTTTCATTTACTTAATTCCATTCATTTCAATAAGGAAACGAAAATAGCGTTTATGCGTACGTACAGCCTACCGTCTCCATGAACAGTGTATTTCATTCCGTTTATCGATATATAAAATATATTTATATTCTGAATATATATTATATATAAATCATGTTTTAAATTATTTAATTATGTAAATCAGTATATAAGTAATAATATCAAGAAAAGAAAATCAAAACACGTACGATAAATGAAACGATTTTAACCAAAACGCCGCTTTAAATGAAATTTACAAAAGAATGGATAATATAAAGTCATAAGTGAACTATAAATGATATCATAACAATGAATATGATTCTGTAATAATTAAATGACATTATTTAAATAATTATACAGGATATTTGGATATGTACGAAGCATATCAAACATAAGGTAAGGGATAATTATTCCAATCTCGTTCTTAACCGAGATTGTTTATTTGTATGTATTTACTGGGGTCATATTTTTCATCCATGTCCACAAAAATGTTTTCATAAAGTGTATAATATTCTTCCATATATGTTAAAAGGCATTTTTACCCCTTTTTGGCTTTTACTTTGTGTTATGTAAGGAATCTTTCTTTTGATTACCATACGAGGAACTTTTTGACTTTTTGGAAAAAGTACAAGGAGAATGTTTTTTTAACTTATACGACATTAATGGATTTTTATGGTTTTATAACACCTTATTCACATGAGGCTTCCTCTATAAGAATTCATTATTATTTTCAAAAAAGGTTTTTTTCTTTTGAAATTTCATGGTATTTTGTGAAAAGAAAATGATTTTGAAGAAGAAAGGATATTTTCATCAAAAATTCAGTTCAAGTGTTTTATCAAAACTATTTTCCATCTATGTTAAAATTATATAATATGATTATGTTTAAAGAATAATGTCTCTATTATTTACATGGTTTTATTTTTCTTATGATTAAATGATATCCATTTGTTTATATGGAATATGTTATGATGGGATGATGTTTATGAAACCCATTTTATTCTTTGGGTTATGATGAATGATTTATAATTATTTTGTGGCACACGTAAGAATGATTTCAATGTGAGATGGGTGGGACCTATATCTCCCTCCAATTCATTGGGTAAAGATTTATATCTCATGAGATTGACATGGCTGGAATGGAAAGTAAATATGGTTCAGTGATACAGGACTGGAATGAGGAGTGAACTCGATTCAGTAAGGGACTTTGTCCACTAGGATGGTCTTGGCAGCAATTCCTTGGCTACTATTGAAATAATATCATGTACTTAATGGTTTTTCACAATTACATGTTTTATTCCAATGCTATTTTATTATGATTGATGTTCCATTATGATCTATGCCTTACATACTACCATGTTTAATGTCATAGCTCATGATTTTGATGTTTAAACTTTATGTTCATGTTTTTAAGTTAAAATATATATGGGTTGTTTTATTTTCTCCATACTTACCCTTACTAAGAATTTTACCTCACCCTTTTTATGTTTTCTTTTCCCCTAGGATATAAAGGAAGTATTTAGGTAGGAAAAAAATAAGATCTTTATGGGAGATGTTGAAGATATTTCTCCATGATTAGAAGATTATGTTCTGAGTGTCCAAAGACACAGAACTAATAAGGTCATTGGGAATTTGTTTTATAATGTATTAAGTATTACGCAAAAATAATGTAATTTCCATGTACGTCAAGCTTTGGGTCTCTATAGTTGGTATCAGAGCCAGTTTTAGTTAACCTTTGGAAACAAGGATGCGAAAACATTAGTGAGATCCCTAGAGATATTTCTAAGGTTAGTCTGGGGATGTCTCTAAGGTTAAGTATAAGTATAGTTTATAGTCCTAGAATTACGATTAAGATTATAGAATTAAACCTATGATGTTTAATATTGAAGGTACTCCCCAGCTATTATGTTTTTTCCTAGTATGATTTTTTCCTCTTACACTATTCTTTTTGGATTTTAGACGATGGCTGGAACCTAAAGGAACCATATTGATCAATATAATAGGAAATGCAATGCTTTTCCTCCTAAATAAACCAATGTTATGGGAGATGGAGTGAAAAATATTATTATTATACTTACACAAGCTATGAATAATTCTGGACTTCTAAATGATCCGAGAAGGGAACAATATTCTATTGAGTCCTTCATGAGGAAATGTCCACCTTCTTTCAGTGGGTCTTCTGATCCACTTATTTCTGAGCAATGGATTAGTACCATTGAAAAGATATTTTCCATACTTCGATGTTCGGAACATGAAAAAGTAATTCGGGTTTTTACTGTTTATAAGGTGAAGCAGACCAGTGGTGGACTCTAATTAAGAATACAAGGCCCCAAGGTGAAATTGAATCCATGGAATGGGATAAGTTCAAGAACTTTTTTTTGAATAAGTACTTCCCTCGTATTCTTCAAACAAATATGGAAAAGGAGTTACTTGAGCTTAAGGAAAAGGATGATGAATCTGTTGGTATATATGAGGTGAATTTTACAAGGCTTGGAAGGTATACATCTAGCATTATCATCCAACCTGAAAGTAAAGTTGACCGATTCTTCAATGGCTAAAAACCAAGTCTTCGAAGGGCATTAGCTATAAGAGACTTCAGTAGCTATGAAGAAATTGTGCATTGTACTATCAAGGTAGAACTGGAAGTTGGTGTTAAATATCCATCTCATGGTTTTCATAAGAAATGAAAGATGGAGTTCAAGGAAAAATCTCAAAACAATGGTGAAAAGAAGATGAATGTTTCTTTATGATCAATGTGTGGAAAGAAGCATGGTGGAAATTATATTAACGGGACTAGAAAATGTTTTAAGTGTGGAAAATAAGGTCATCGAGTAGCTGAGAGTCTAAGTAATGAAAAAAGGGTAGTTAATGATGTAAATAGAGAAAAGACTACAGATAACGCACCACCAACACTTCAATTCTACAAGTGCAAGGAAATGGGGCATTATGTTAACCAATACCCTAATCCAAGTGTTAATGATGATCGATATCAACAACCTCTTAAGTAAAAGGACAAAGGGAAGTCACATGCGATCACTATTGGTGATGTTGAGTATGACAACAATGCGGTGGAATGTTTAATTGTTTATGTAATGGGATTCCAAAATAATGTTGTATATAGTATCATAGAATATTGGAATATTTATTTATTGGTCTATTGTGGTTTTCAATAATTTTATGGTATCGGTAACCATGAAAAGTGATTGAAATATTTTTTGAAATCAGATTATATGTGCATAATGAAGGGATAAGGATAAAATTAAATGTTTGATAGTATTCATGAGCTCATGACTGATATAAGGAAAAAGTGATATCATGGTTTGAGTATATAGAAATTTTGGGATATTGGTATGTGGATAGAGTTAACTTTTGACAGCATTTATGTTTTCACTAAGGTTATATGGTAATTAATGTTTCAAAATAATACATGATTAATGTATTCACATGTTTGGAATATGACCAACAAGATATATCTTATGATATATGGGGGATAAATGATGGTATTCACATGCTTGGTAGATGACCTTTCTAGTAGTCGTTTTCTGTATACTATGAGATTGGAAAGAAATACTTCCGATAAGCCTAAAGGTTGGAATGGGTTAATTTAATCATAAAATAGTATTTTTTAAGGTTATAATTTTTTTGATTTTATTTCTGGAATTTTATAATAGTGTTTTTTAAGAAAAAGGACAACCTGTAGAATGGGCGACAAGCCATCGCGTCGGACAAGGTTGCGGGAATCGAACCCACAACCAAAGTGTGACAGGCCTTTACTACCTACCACTAGCCTATATGAAGTCCCTGGTTAGTAGAAACTAGTTTTATTTTATTAAGAGGTATGATAGATGAAGTATAAGTCCATTTTAGGAACTATATACAATTAATCTCACCATAGATTGACTTATGTATATAACTTTTGCTAACATTATGTTTGAGACAGATGGAATGACCTATCATTATATCACATGAACTGATAAAACTTCATAGAAGACAAATTCAACTTCATTTATTTACGAGATGATGTGGAAATTTTTCAAGGCACAAACAACAGTGATATTATACCAAAATCATGTAAGTATTTCTTTTAATTCAAAAATTCTTCAACATTAGGGAAATGATCTTGAAAACCAAAAATGTTGTCCTAGTACTCTCATATCCAATGAATCAGATGGTACCTTAGATCATCACAAATTTATGGCTTTGTGATTGTTGTATTTTTCATAGCCTTGTTCTCTACCAATCTCCATCAGAACTTGATGGTTAGATTTCTCTTCCATGTCCATATTTTCACATATATTCTCCTATCTAGAAACCTAGTAATGAGTTACTTTGGGTATCTGTTATGTTTATAACATTCCTTTTTAAAATTATGATTTAGTATTCCTTTTTATGATGTGGGTTTCAATGAAAGAGACTTTTAAGTAGAATACCATTTATAACCCTGATGAATTTTGAGGATGAAATTCATTTTAAGGGGGGTAGAATGTAAAACCCCGAGATTTTATGAGAATTATTCTTTTTAATTTTTTTGATGTCTTTTGTTGTACGCTACACTAATATTATCTTGTGCTATATAGAACACTGTATTAGCTTGTAGTATACGCAAAACTATTCTTGGCTTACATTACATGCAAGATAAACCTTCCTCGATATCTTACGTTGTACGCAGTACCAAGTTTCACTAAACAACGATATGTTATTGAAATATTATATAAACTAAACGTTATGAATAGTAATACCCACTTTTTGAAATTTTATAAATTTTATCTTTTAAAATGGCCTTTATTTTTGGATTCAGAATATTGAAATTATCCTAGGGTGAATTTTTGGTATTTTTCTGAAAACTTTCAATTTTTGATGAATAGTGAAAAACACTAAGTAATAGTTTAAAACCGAATTTTTATTTAAATAATTATTTATTTTATTTAAATCTATTTTAGATAAAAATATATACATAATACCTATATATGTTCAATGTAATTCATTAGAGTCATTTTATAATAATTTTAGATATATAAAATTTTTATTGAACTTTTCACCGTCTTTTACCCACCTCCTAGGAAAATTTGAAAATTCACATAAAACATAATTTTACCGCTTCTGTGAGTGAAATTTAGAAAATCCGAGACACACGGTTAATATAAAGGAGTAAAATTTGGTTCAATAAGATAAAAATAATTTTTTGAAAATAGTAACTTTTTACTTTTATTTACCACAGTTAAAAGTAAATAGGGTAAATAAGGGTAAAAATGGTATTATTATTACCCTAACACATGTTTTAATTCTATTTGCTATATATAATTAGACCATAAACAACCTTAGGAATATAATATTACCCTTTAGGTCCACTTGTATTAGATTTGGACAATTATTATTATTTTATTTAAAGAAGAGTTAAAAGAGTTAAAATCAAAGTTTAATAACTAAAAAAATTTAATATAGGGTTATACATAAGATAAATTTGACTATAAATATTCATTATAAAGATAAAAATATTTCCAACATAATTTTATTTTATTTATATTTTTATACATTAAATAATTTAATTTATTTATGACACAATGATGATGGAATAATTACCTTATTAACGAAATATTAACATAATTGATATTATAAATACCCAAATAAATGTAATTTGAGAATTTTTATGAAATAAACTAATTTTCTCGGTTAATATAACATATTAAGGTTGGTTATATGATTTTTTTTCGAAATAATAATGTTGTTATGAATTTAGAAAAAAAAATAACAAATAGTGTCAAAATTGACATAAAAGGGTTTTTAAAACAAATATTATATTATTAATTGATATAATGGTCCTAAAAATGTAAGGTTCGGCCAAAAGACTTATATAATAATATATATGACATTAATGAACCAATTAGGGTTTTATTGGTAGTTTAGAGTAAGTTTATTATCCATACAGTGTAAGAATACAAGAAGACACAGTAAAAGTTAAATTATTTATGTTAGAGTTAAATCTAAATGATAAGGTTAAAATCGTAACCTAATCTTTTATAAAACCTATTGGTTGAGAGTATATCGACCCATCCCCACCCTATACTCGAAATAAGTCACTTTGGAGCCATTATAAACCGAATATGAATTTATTATAAAATAATATTTTAAGTTTATCCTAAGGTGCCCCTCTCCTCCCTTATAAAAGGGCACCTCCTCTCTCTCATCTTTACACAATTTTGAGCCTTCAATCTTGGACAAACCCAGCCAATTTCTATTTTAAAACACTCTAGTTATGTCATAGAGGTTCTGGTCTTCTCAAAATACCAACCCTAGTTTTCTAATAGGAAGTTCAAAAGATGCACGTCGAAGAAGAGGTAATCTCTTCTACCGATTATTTCAAGTTCCTTTCTTCTTCCACTTCCTCCTTCTTTGTTGTTTCCCTTATAAAATAATAACTCAAGTATCTTCTATATACTGTGATGTTATTATAAAAATTGTACAACCATATTAGTTATTTTATATATCCTATGAATTAAAAAGTCACCACACGTTCAAACGTATGGCCTACCGTCTCCACGTCGTCGTGTAGTTTGTTATTCAAACATTTCATCATTTGTATGGGTATAATATTGAGTATAAATGATATAATAATAAATATAACATAATTATGATTATGTATATATGATATACCATCTAATTATATACGATTTTAATATCAAAAGAATGATACCATCGCCCGTGCGTACGTACGGACTACCGACTCCACGAACGCGGTTAGATTCATTTTCCATGATTAACCATTCAAGTATGATTATAAAGTATATATAATAAATAATCATGAAATATATTACATAATAATGATACTGTATTTATGTAAATATATGTTTCATTTACTTAATTCCATTCAATTCAATAAGGAAACGAAAACAGCGTTCATGCGTGCGTACGGCCTACCGTCTCCAAGAACGGTGTATTTCATTCTGTTTATCGATCTATCATATATATTTATATTCTGAATATATATTATATATAAATCATTTTTTACATTATGGAATTAATTAAATCAGGATATAAGTAATAATATCTAGAACAAAAAGTCGAAACACATACGATAAATGAAACGATTTTAGCCAAAATGCCGCTTTAAATGGAATTTACAAAAAGAACGGGTAATATAAAGTCATAAGTGAACCATATATGATATCATAACAATGAATATGATAATAGAATAATTCAATTACATTATTTAAATCATTATACAGGAGATTCAGATACGTATGAAGCATATCAGACCTAAGGTAAGGGATAATTATTCCAATCTTGTTCTTAACCGAGATTGTTTATTTGTAAGTATTTACTGGGGTTATATTTTTCCTCCATGTCCATAAAAATGTTTTCATAAATTCTTTAATATTCTTCAATGTATGTTTAAATTCATTTTTACCCCTTTTTGGATTTTACTTTGTGTTATGTAAGGAATCTTTCTTTTGTTTACCATACGAGGAACTTTTTGACTTTTTGGGAAAAAGTACAAGGAGAATGTTTTTTTTAACTTATACAGCTTAAATAGATTTTTACAGTTTTATAACACCTTATTCACATGAAACTTCCTCTACAAGAATTCATTATTATTTTCAAAAAAAGTAATTTTCTTTTAAAATTGCATGGTATTTTGTGAAAAGAAAATGATTTTGAAGAAGAAAGGATATTTTCTCAAGAATTCATTTCAAGTGTTCTATCAAAACTATATTCCATCTATGTTGACATTATTTAATATGGTTATATTTCAAGAATAATGTCTCTATTATTTACATGGTTTGATTTTTCTTATGATTAAATAATATCCATTTGTTTATATGGATTATTTTATGTTGGGATGATGTTTATGAAACCCGTTTTATTTTTTGGGTTATGATGAATGATTTGTGATTATTTTGTGGCCCACGTAAGAATGATTTCAATATGAGATGGGTGGGACCTATATCTCCCTCCAATTCATTGGGTAAAGATTTATATCTCATGAGATATACATGGCTTGAACGGAAAGTTAATCTGGTTCAGTGATACAGGACTGGAACGAGGAGTGAACTCGATTTAGTAAGGGACTTTGTCCACTAGGATGGTCTTGGCAGCAATGCCTTGGCGACTATGGAAATCATATCATGTGCTTAATGGTTTGCCAAATTTATATGTTTTATTCCCATACTATTTTATCATGATTGATGTTCCATTATGATTGATGCCTTATGTACTACCATGTTTAATGTCATTTCTCATGATTTTTATGTTTAAACTTTATGTTCAAGTTTTTATGTTCAAATGTATATGGGTTGTTTTATTTTTTCAATGCTTACCCTTACTGAGAATTTGGGCTCACCCTTTTATGTTTTCTTTTCCCCCAGGATATAAAGGAAGGTTTTAGGTTGGAAAAAAAAGATCTTTATGGGAGATGTTGAAGGTCTTTCACCATGATTAAAAGATTATGTTCTTAGTTTCCAAAGACACTAAACTAATACGGTCATTGGGAGTTTGTTTTGTAATATATTAAGTATTCTGCAAAAGTAATGTAATGTCCATATATGTCAATATTTGTGTCTCTACATATATAATAGATTTGTAAGAATAATATTTTGAAGATAATGACAAGGATTATGTAATACTCACTTTGGTTCAATGAACACTCTTTTGAATATATCCTTGGAAAGAAAGGTCTTGGGGAAAATTATTGTTACTATGGTGTTTATTTCCATCAAGTTAAATCTATTATAGGTAAAAAAATTATGGTTTCAAGAAAATTTGAAAGGGGATTTGTAACACTGAGATTGTTGAATTTATCCCCTTTAATATGTGATGAAAATGTAACTTTTGTGAAAACATATTATTATTCAATAAATGAATGGAAGTATTCAATTTAAATGGTTTATAATTATATATTTAAAGATTTTTTGGTGAGATGAGGAATATAAAGCCTCCACCACCCATTTTTTCCAAATGTTTTAAACATTCTTCAATCCTTTTACTTGTCATATTTTTTCAATGAGGGTTTTTACATTGGTAAGTACCATAGTAGTTTATATATTAAATGAAATATATTGTAACCAATATAATGAATTTTCTATATTATAAACCGAAATGTTGTCTCTATAAGTCTAATTTAATTTATTTACAATATAAAACTATATTTTAAATTTTAAAATTTTATATACAGAAATCGGTTTTTGTAGAAATTTTTTTTTACTATTAAGTGATCATAATATCATTTAATATTGAGTAAAAATTAAATGATTATTAATTTGTTTATATAAAGGTCCAAATTTTATATTTTACTAATTTCATATAAGTACATATATTTAATTTAATATATAAATATTTCACAATGTTAATAAAATAATTCTTTGAATGTAATAGTTTCACCATTATAGTAGTAACAAACATTAATAATTGCAATCATCTTTTTTATGGTAAAAAATCAAATTTTTCTTTTTAAATAATATTGATTTGTTTATTTTAAATATTAAACCATTTTTTAAATATATATAAGTGAAAAAAGAGAGATTTTATTATATACAAATAAAAACTGTTTTTAGTGTGAAATTTTACATGACATTCCAAAATGTTAACATGTGTTTTATGAATTAATAATTTTTTTTAAATGATTTAGTTGACAAAAAAATTATTTTTTATAGAATAATAGAACAAAATAATAAGATTTCAAAAAAGTGACAATATTAGCAAAATCCATCTTTTTAATAATCACCTAAAAATCAATTTTTTATAAAAAACTAAAAATCCATCTAAGATAATATTGACAGTCAATACAAAATTAATTTCATTTTATAAAATAATTAAAATTATAAATTCACAATTTATATATAAATAAAATAAATTTATGAAAATAATTTCATTTTAAAGTTCGAATTTAATATATTATATTTTCTTATTCCTATAATTTGTGAATTTCTAGTTGGTTATTATTTATTTATAATTTGTTTAATTCTTGTTATAATATTATTATATAATATTTTAGGTATTGTTTTTGTTTGGTGTTCCATGAGAAAAAATATATTAATAAAATTATTATTAATGGGAAATATATATTAAAAATCTTTAGTCATCATAGTATCACTTTTATTTTGTTCCAATGGAGTAATGAAACCACTGACATTTGGAAACAAAATTTAATGTTGTTACATATAATCATATTGATAATCGTGGAAAAATGTTTAACAAATTTTATTTATCTAAATTTTAATTATTCAATTATAAGATCCTCTTCCTTATTATAAAAATGGTGGGTGTTGTATTTACATTGTTAATGACTACAATTAATGAAAGAAACTAAGAGAAAATCAATCAAAAATTCATCTCTTTTTTAAGAGGTTATACATTTCATTTCCCCTATCATAGGTCCCTTCCAATATTTAACTATAATTATAATACCCTCTAGGTATTAGACATGTATACTTGTAAAAAAATTACCTTTACCATTTAGTTTAATAATTATATGATCTATTTTTAAAATTTAAGGATAATATTGAAAAATATTCCTCAGACAATTCCCAAGGTTGTTACTTTCATTATATGTCCACAAATCATTATATGGAATGATATAATTATCATAATAGAGTAACTATAGATTTTAAAATATGGATTTAAATATTAAACAAGTGGAATCTCAGTTATATGAATCTAAAATAAGAATATTTTCTCACAATGTACAACATTATGGGGAAACACCAATGGTGTTTCATAGAGATAATCTCAATAATGTTTCAAAAAGTATTTTCCTACAACAAATATCACTATAATGTCTTTAGGAGGGAGATATAAATTTAATTTTCTACTACCTTGTGTAAGAACACGTGTTTTTTAAGACTTTTATTTTGATCAGAAATTTGAATTTTTTAATTCAGATGCTTTTGATGGGTGAAATGGTCTATTCGCCTAGAAGATGATCTCGGATAATTTCTTTTGACCACTATGTTGGTCTCAGAATAGGGTGTTTACCCTAGGAGAGGAGATTTTTGGAAATTTGAACTGTTCGAATTGTAGGGGAATATTTAGTATTTATTATTTATTAAAATAAACGTTAAATTATTCATGTAGGTTCATTCAAAAGTGTCTTTCATATGATTTTTCTGATTGATATTTGGTCTAGACCATTGACTATGGAATATGGAGTTTAGCCTAGGGAAGGCATAAACTTGTGTCGGGCACCGAAGTCGGCCCGAGCCCCTTTTTCTTTTTCTGTGTTTTCTTTTCTCCCTTTTTTCTACTTCACTTGATTTCTCCTCTATGCACACATCTCATGTGCCTCCTCCTTTACTGTGACCAAGGGAGAAATGGGAGACATAGATTCAGAGGGAGTTGTAAGGCAAGAGAGGTACTGTTTCAGAGCCCTCGATGTGCCCAGTCATCGTACAACATCCATTGAATGTGAAATCAACCGAAGATTTGGAGGGTTTCACCCGAAGGTAGTCCCATTTACATTTTCACAATAAACCCCATTTAAACATGTTGTTTTATGTTCCTAACACATTTTTATGCTTTCTTGTGGCCTCGTAAGGACAGATCTGTTTTTTTAGGGGTGAAAACGGGGGTTTCGGGTGATCTGAGGGATCTTCTATCAGGAATCCCATGTTACACGGCATGTGTTCTAGGGTAACACAACATGTGTTCTTCCCGTTAAGGGAATAGTAATTTTTCTTTAGTTCACGTTTTGTATTCTGAGTACACGTTGTGTGGTGGCTCATAGTTTTGTGTGCGTCCATGTGAGAAATAACATGGGTTTCTTGGTTTTAAAATGGTACATGCCATGTACTTTGAATTACACAACATGTAATTTTACACAGGTATACCCCGTGTTGTTCTAGACATGTAACAGTACATAGCCAGTGGGATAAGAGTACATGTCGTGTGCTCTAATGTACACGCCATGTAGTTTTTCCATCTTAGTTTTTTGGGGTATTTTTTTCCCTGGAAGTCATAATAGGGCATGTGAGTAGTCCATTTTGAGTTTTTTTCATGTAGATCGTAATGGTGGAATTAAAATGACGTATAGAGGTCATCTAAATTGTGTTTTGAGGGATCTATCTAAATAGAGAGGTTCTTCCTCTAGTTATCAAGATCATTTGTCACCTGAGAGTGAGACATGGTGTGGATGATAGGTTGGGTTTTTAGACCAACCTAGTTGAGACCATTGATCTGGGATGATATGTGAGAAATCTCCCACAACCTATGATTTTTAGGATGTTTCCCTTTTAAGACGTTCCCTTCTGGCCTATGAGGCCATGAGACCAGATGCTTCTAAGGATCCCATGAGTGATTCCTTTGCTTATGTGATGGCCTAGGTAGTCCCTTGTAAGATCTATCTCATCTTTTTCATTGAGAGGATCCCTATTATAGTATGTCTTTTTTTATCCATTTGAGGATCCCACATAGGAAACTTCCATTTATTTTCAATAAGGATCCCGTGTAGGATGACATCACTCATGTTTACATGGGGAATTCCGAGTAGGATGCCTCTTTCTATTTGACTTGAAGGACCCAGTGGGTGCCCATGGGTTAAAATACCTTGAGTTTTACTTAAATATTGTGTAGATATGGTGTTCGGGTTTCACCTATAACCTATGATGAACTATTATTTCCATGGGGATGTGAATGTAGTGTTGGGTTGGTCGTTCAGGCCACCCTCTCTCTTTGTAGTGTTTTATATGTTTGTTGCTAATACAGTGAATTTCACGAGAGGTACTTCTTGGTTGTTGTCTATTGAACCTTAAGTGAGGATTCTTTATTTATTTTAGGATTCTATATTTTTTTATTGGTATCTTTATTTCTTATTGGTCTTCTCAGACATGCTTACGTGAGATCCCACTTTTAAGCCGTATTATTTCTGATATTTTTTGTATACCCATAGGTACAACCTGGGACTTGGATGTTGAACCTGAATGATTATATGTATATATCATGATGTATATGTTGTTGGGATGTCCATAGGTGATTTCTAGTATCCGTTTGTTGATCATTTCGTGATATTTCAGGTATATTATAACTGGGTGTTTAGACTGTGAGAGCTTTCCCAGGTGGTCGTATGCTATGTTGGACCCGGGGGGTTTAGACTATCAGAGATTTCCCATGTGGTTATTTTCTATGTTAGACCCATGTGTTTATACAATGAGATATTTACCCGGTGGTCATATGCTATTTTGGACCCAAGAGTTTAGACTGTGAGAGCTTTCCCATGTGGTTGTATTCTATGTTAGACCTGATGGGTTCAGACCTCGAGAGCTGCCCAGGTGGTCATGTGTATTTGATTGATGGATTTTTGACCAAAGGGGTTAGACCGTGAGAAATTTCCCAGAGGGTGATGAGTGGTGGATATGATTATTCTCTCCTTGGCCTATTATTGAAATAATTATGCTCTTCTAAATCAATCAGGACTGACCATCGGTATACAGTATCCTTCTTTATATGATTTAACATCGATATATGATATCCTACTTTACAAGGTCGACCTTCAGTATACGGAAATCTATTTGTGGTTGGATGTGAGTATGGGTGAACCCTGGTGTAGTATCAGTTTCCACCTGTGGTGACGTAACTTGATCATAGATATGCTTCCAACACTGGTAAAAGAAGGTTTTGTGTCGATCGGGAGTACGTACCCATGGATCGACTGTTGTTGTGGCTTCATGTTATTTGATACACATACCAAGGAATATTCATATAAGTGTATATATTTATAGGTACGGTACTATACATGTGTATGTATAGAGTTATAGATATCCTTGGTGGCACATTCCATTTGATTGGGATCACAGACCCTATGTTCTATTGTGGTTTCATGTTATTATTACCTTTTATTTAGTTGTGATTTAAGTAGGCTGAGCACGTTGTTTTTTCATACACATTAGCAACATAGTTATAGGTTACATTTCTGGATGGCCTATTGATATTTTTCCTCACACTATCATGTGCACCTTGGTGTATGTGTGGACCTTATGTCTGTATTTCTGGATGAGAACGTGTTACATGGTGCATAGGGCTGAGGCCCGATGATGGATGGTCATGTAAAACTACTCGAGTAGTTCTACTCGTTGGGCTGGTGTAGTTCAGTACTGTTTGGAGATCAGGTATGTGGTTTGTCTTGGAGGGAGTAGTTGAAACCTGTACTTTTACATTCAGTTTCTTTTGTACTTGTATATGTATGGTCGGTCTAGTGGGTGACCAGTGTTGTATTGAATTTCATAGTTATTCAGGATTTTTACAGAATTTTACTATTACAGGTTGTTCTATTTTCATTTGTTTACTGCTTACACATTTTATTACTTTTCATTGTGTATGTTAGTTGTTTTCCACTTCGTACTATAGTATTATGTTATAGTCTCCCCATTGTTCCACCTTTACACCCTCACTGCTAGTCGGCAGCCTCTGGGATATGGGGAGGCACACTCGAGGCCTTGTGGTGAACCGGCTCGGAGCACCGGTTTAGTGGATTCCAGGTCGGGTTGTTACAAAGTGGTATCATAGGAGGGGTTCTATTCCTACTCTCTACTATTTGAGATTTGGTAGATATGAGTATTAGGAATGTGTCGAAACATGTGATGGATATCATACTAGTGTGTCGCGAACACTAGTTTCGGTAGGGTGTCCTATTTTTCATGGTTTGGGATTGTCGTTTTAATTTTGTGATGTGATAGTTGTATATGATTTTCTTCTTAACCAACACATATGTTCTGTGTGGGTGGTTTTTTTACTATGGATATCTTTCTCTTGGCCAATGGTAAGAGGACAGAGATGAGTTTTGACTCTTTTACGGTAATGATACGAGGTGTCTCAGGCATCATTCAAGGCACGTAGGATTCACAGTATATAGGCATGATGGTGTGTGGTATTGCTAGAGACTAAGACCTTTGGGTCTACTTACACATATGTTTACTCTAATGGAAGGTTAAGTGGATCTATGTTGAAGCATTTGGTTAGGAGGCTGATGACTCAGTCCTCGTGCACAGATGGTATAGTGACCTATGTAGGTTAGTATAGCACGTGGTTCCTTTTTGTTGTGACTTTTTTTTGGTGTTTTTTCTCATGTATGTCCATTTCTTGTCGGATCGTAGAGTACGATTCTGATAGATACCAGGACATTTCAATTGAACTGGACCATTAGGGGTTATTTTTGTATGCAGATACCCAGTGAGTTTGACTTCAGTTTTTCTCATTCTTGGTTTTGATCTCCAGGGAGTACTTCCTTTTAAGGATTTTAAGAGAGGATTAGGTCCCTTATAGGCTGTGTTTTCAATTTTGTTCTTTGTTAGTCATTTGGATCATTGCCTTATTTTTATGGGTTGAATATTTTTGGTAATGGTGGGTGGACATTGTGACCCTGTTGTTAGGATTTTCTAGTATAGCTAGGTGGGAGACCAAGAGACCCTTAATTCAGACTCAGACTCTTGTGGTCGACGTCTATTTAGTTCTAGGGAATCTTGTGTGAGAGGTTTTCCAGTGTTTTCCTATTCTTTTTTAGTATATGTGACTTGTTTTATGCTCTTTTTTGTGATTGATGCAAGTTAGGTGATCTAGTTTTTCTTGTTAGGCATGCTAATGCCTTTAGCTTTTGACAAAGTGCCTTGGCTGCTTGTTTTTTGAAACTAGATTTGACGGACAGGATTGTTCGGGTTCCTATCCTTGTTGACCAATGTTTCCACTCTTGCTAATGTAATCAGTGTGTGGGTAGATGCTCGTGATTGGAATAAAGCTATTTGTACTGGTTGGGTGATAAAGGTACATGCTGGTTACATGTGGTATCATTTTAATCTAAATCGGTGAGTGGTCGTGTGTGTGATACGAGGACCAATGATTCAAGAATTTTCATGGGTTTGGACGTCGAAATTTGTTTTTAAATGACCCTATATGGTATAGGTGACATTGTAAAATGTTTGGGTATCACCAGATGGTTGACATGTGGCTGAATCCTGGTCAGGTTTTGACAGGATTTGAGCATGGATCAGAAGTATCTATATAAACCTTTTGTATAATATTAGTATTCTCTTATTTGAGATGATTGTGTGCAATCTTGATTCATCTTGAGTATATTAAGAGAGCGTCGGCCCTACACCAAGATCCTTTTTCTTTTCCTTTTTATTTCTCGTTCTCAATATTACTACTTGTTAAGGAAGGGAACTTGTTGAGGGTTTGCTCAGGAACAGGTGTAAGGTGATCCATATGGTGGGTAGTTCACCATTGGAATTTTTGGGGAGGTGGACCTTGTTTTCAGTTTTTATTTTTTTTTATCAGGGGTCATTAGGCTCAGAGGTATCTTGTGAGTTTATGATAAGGGTATTATTATGGTGGGAAGTACCAGATCAGTCCTAATTAAATGTCTTCTGTGTAGAATAAATGGTTTGGTACTATGTGGCTGGTCATTGGATAGTCCAGATAGCTTGGTTGCACAGATTCTTGTGTTGGGAGCTTGGCTTCTTATCCCTTCACTAGGCTTCTTAGGGACGAGAGGGTTTATGGTAGGGAGTTTGTAAGAACCCATGTTTTTCTAGACTTTCATTTTGAGTATAAATTTTAATTCTTTAATTAAGATGCTCATGATGGGTAAAATGATCTTTTTACCCTATAATATTATCTCAGATAATTTTTCTGATCACTCCATTGGTCTTGTAATATGGTGTTTACCCTAAGACATGAGTTTTATGGAAATTGGAGTTGTTCGAATTTTGGGGGATTGATTAATGATTAATATTTGTTAAATAAATATTAAATTACTAACAAAGGTTCATTTGTCCATATCATTAAAATGGAGTTTAATATTTATATTCCTTCTATTCCATTTAGTTTGGAATGGGGAGTTTATCCATGGAAAGGTAAAAACTTGTGTCGGGCGTAGGGGTTGGCTCGGGCCCCTTTTTTTCTATCTTTTCATTTATCATTTTTGTCTCCTTCTCTTCCTTCATGTTCCTCCTTGTAAAAAAATCATGTGCCTCCTTCTTCATAGTGACCAAAGGAAAAATTGGATAGGGATATTTTGAGGGAGTTGTAAGGCACAATAGGTACCATTGTAGATCCCTCAATGTGTTGAGTCGGCGTACAACATCAGTTGATGGTGAAATCAACTAATGCTTCAATGGTTTCTGCTTGAAGGTAGTACCATTTACATTTTCACCATATATCCCCTTTAAAAATTTTGTTTTAGTTTCATAAATCCTATTTATGCTTTATTCTGGCCTCGTAAGTCCAGATCTGTTGTTTCGGGGGTGAAAATGTGGGTTTCGGGTGATCTAAGGGATTTTTCATTGGGAAACCTAGGTTACACAGCGTGTGTTCTAGGGGAACATTCCATGTCTTATTCTTGTTTAGGGAAGAAGATTTTTTTATTTAGTATAGGTTGTGTACTCTGAGTACACATCGTGTGGTGACTCATGGTTGTTTGTGCATCTTTTTGATAAAGAACATGGTTTTCTTGGTATTTAAATAGTACCTGTTGTTTAATTTGAAGTACACACCTTGTAATTTTACACAAGAAGACCCCAGGTTTGTCTATCCATGTAATACTATGAATCTATGGGGAGTTATAAGAGTAAACTCCATGTACTCTAATGTACATTCCAAGTACTTTTTCTATGTTAAGGGTTTAAGGTATTTTGTGCCCTCGAAGTCTGAATTGGGAGTGTGAGTGGTCCATTCTGAGTGTTTTCCACGTAGATCACAATGGTGGAATCCTCTTGATATTCATATGTCATCTAAATGTTTATTTGGGAGTTCTATATAAATTGTTAGGTTCTTCCTCCATTTATCGAGTTTAGTTTTCACATGAGAGTGTGACTTGGCGTGGATGATACGTTGGGTATTTGGACCAACTTTTTTGAGACCTTTGATCTAAGATGAGCTGTGAGCTATTTCCTCTAACCTATTATTTTGATTACATTACCTTGAGAGACGTTACCTTCTATCCTATGATTACATGAGGCTGGATGCTTCCAAGGATCCCCTGAGGGATGTCATTGTTTATGTGCATACCTAGGGAGTCCCTTGTAGGATCTATCTCATGTTTTCTTGTAAGAGGATCCTTGTTATTGGATTCCTTTGTTGTTCTTCATTTTAAGATAACATGTAGGATTCCTTCTTTTCTTTTCTCTAAGGATATTGTGTTGGATGACTTTCCTCATCTTTACTGGGAGGTTTCCGAGTAGGTTGCCTCTTTGTGTTTGACTTGAGGGACCCAATGGGTGATCGTGGTTTAACCGACCATGATTTTTACATTAGGTTTTGGTAGAGATGGTGTTTGAGTGTCACCTACAACTCGTTCCCAACTATTACACCCATGGGGCTATGACTGTAGTATTGGGTTGGGCGTTTAGGCCACCCTCACTCTTTGTTTGTTTTACATGTTTATTGTGATGTTGTGATTTTCACTAGAGGTACTTCCTAGTTGGTGGATTTTGAACCTGATGTGAGGATTCATTATTTATTTTGGGATGTCAGATGTTTTTCCTGGGATCCATATTTTATATTGAGATTCTCATATGTGCTTACCTAATATCCGACTTCGGAGCCATGTTATTTTTGATATTTAGTGTATACCCAGAGGTACTACATGGGATGTGGTTGTTGAGAATAAATGTGTATATGTATATATCATGATGTATATATTGTTGGGATGACCATAGATGATTCTTGGTATCTGGTTGTTGAGCCTTTATTTATATTTCGGTTATGTTAAACATTGGTTTTTAGACCGTGAGAGCTTGTCTCAGTGGTCATATCTTATGTTGTACCCGGGGGTTTAGACCATGAGTGCATTCCGAGGTGGTTGTATGCTATGTTTAACCTGGGTGTTTAAACTGTGGGACCTTTCCCAGGTTTTCATTTTCTATGTTGGACCGGGGGGTTTAGACAGTGAGAGATTTCCCAGGGTGTCATATTCTATGTTAGACCTATGGGGTTCAGACTGTGAGAGCTACCCATGTGGTCATGTGCTATTTTAGACTTGTGGGATTCAGAATTTGAGAGCTTCTCAAGTGGCTTTGTGTATTTGATTGGTGGCTTGTTGACCAAAGCATTTAGAACATGATATATTTCCCAAAGGGCGATGAGTGGAGGGGATGGATATGCTCTCCTCAGCGTATTATTGGAATAATTATGCTCTTATAGGTTAATCAATATTGACCATTGGTATACATTATCATTCTTTACAGGATTGAAAATCAGTATATGGTATCCTTCATTATAGGTTTGACCGTCGGTATATGTAAATATAGTTGTTATTGGAGGTGAGTATGGGTGAACCAAGTTGTAGGATCAGTTTCCCCCTATGATGATGTAGTTTTCTCATGGAAATGATTCTGGAACTGGTTGAAGTTGGTTTTGTTTCAATTAGGATTACATATTCAAGGATTGACTACTATTGTATTTTCATGTTGTTTCATACACATACCAATGAATATTCATATCTATGTATATATGTATATGAGACAACCCATGTGTACATATATAGTTATGGACATCCTTGTTGTCACTTCCCAATTGATAGGGATTACAAACACTAGTTTCAACTATGGTTTCAAGTTGTATATAACTTCAGTTTAGTTTTTCATTAGCTAGGCTGAGCATAATTCTTTTTCATACACATTAGCATCATGGTTATAGGTTACTTGTCAGGTGGCTTACTAAGATTCTTTCTCACCCCTTCATGTGAACCTCAGTGTACGTGTGGACCTTATGTCTACTTTTCAGGTTGAGCACATGTTACTTGGTGGATAGGGTGGAGGCCTAATGTTTCATGATCGAGTGGAGCTGCTCGAGAAGATCTACCGGTCGGGCTGGTGTAGGGCAACAATTTTTGGAAATCGGTTATTTGGTTTGGATCGGAGTGATTAGTTTATCCCTATAATTTTACTTTTAGATTATTTTTTACTTGTATCTGTATGTTCAACCCAATGGGTGAGCATTATTGTGTTGAATATCATATTTGTTTGGGATTATTATAGCATTTTATTGTTACATCATGTTATATTTTCAGTTGATTACTTCTTCGACACTCTATTAATTTCCATAGTGTATTTTACTTAGTTTTTTTCACTTCTTACTCTGACATGAGGGTATACTCTCCCAAGTTTACCACCTTTTTACACTCGATGCAAGTCGGTAGCCTCTAGAATATAGGGATGAGTGATTGGGGACTTTTATTGAACCGGATCGAAGCATCATTTTAGTGGCTTCCAGGTTGGGACGTTACAAACGGGTATCAAAAGAGGTGTTCTTTTCCTGGTCTCTACAATTTGGGAATCGGTAGACATGAGTATTAGGAATGTGTCAGAACCTATGATGGATATTGTACTAGTGTGTCATGAACATATGTTTTGGAAGGAAGTATGGATTGCTATGGTTTGGGATTGTTGTTCTAATTTTTCAATGTGAAAGTTGTATATGATTTTCTCCATGAGAAACACACATATTTTGTGTGGGTGTTTTGATTTAGTATGGATATCTGGATCTTGGCCAATGGTAAGAGGCCATATATTGATTTTGAATCTTGTCTAGTAAAGATAAGAGGTTTCTCATGCATCATTCTAGGACCATAGGATTCATAGCATATTGGCCTATTAGTGTGTGGTTTCATTGATGACTGAGACATTTGGGTCTACTTACACGTACTTTTATACTGATTGTAGGTTATTTGGATCTACGTTGTGTCTTTTTTCTAGGAGACTAATGACTCTTCCCTCATGCACAAAAGGTGTAGTTACCCTATTAGGTAAATGTGGCACATGATTCTTTTTTTTTGTGACTTTTGTTTGTGTTGTTTCTTAGGTTTTTGGTAATCTATTCAGATTTCGGAGTATGATACTGATAGTTACCATGAAATTTCTATTGAACTAGACCTTCTGTGGGTATTTCCATATATAGATACCCAGTGATTTTTAGTTCAGTTTTTCTCTTTTTTGGTTATGATCTCCAGGGATCGTTCCTTCTAATGATGCTCAGAGTGGATCAGGGCCCTTGTAGTTCATGTTTTCAAATTTGACCTTCATCTGTCGTTGTGATCTGTAACTAATTTTGAGGGGTTGGATATTGTTGGGATAGGTGGTTGGTCCATGTGACCTAGTTGTAAGTCTTTTCCAGTAGACCTAGTGGGAGACCTATAGACCCTTTAGTGAGACTCATACCAGTGTGGGTCGAAGTATGTTTCATTATAGGGAAACTTTTGTGGGAGGGTGGTCCATGTTTTCTGATTCCTTTTTACGATGTGAGCCTTGTTTTATGCTCATTTTGTGATTGATGAAGAGTAGGTGCTTGATTTTCTTTTTTAGGCATGTTTCTTTCTTCAAATTTTCACAAAGCACCTTATGTACTTTTTTTAGAAATAGGATTTGATGGGAAGGATTGTTCGGGTTCCTGGCCTGTTAGACCATTTCTTCCATTGTTGCTAATTTTTTCAGATTCTGGGTATATTCTTGTGACTGGAATGATTCCTTGTTTATGGGTCGGCTGATAATGGCACACGCAGGTTACACGTGGTATCATTTGAATCAAAATCAGTGAGTGGTCGGGTGTGAGACGTGGACTGATGTATCAAGACTTTTTATGGGGTTGGACCCTAGAATTTCTGTTGAAATGATCAGTTGTGGTAGAGGTGACATTGTGAAATGTTCGGGTACCGCAAGACGGTTGACCCATGACTTAATCCTGGTCAGGTTTTGGAAATATGTGAGCGTTGATCTGAGGGATCTACATACCCCTTGTGGATAATCATAGTATTCGCATGTTATAGATGATCATGCTCTATATTGATTCATCTTGAGTATGCTAAGAGAGTTTCGGCCCTACACCAAGCTCCTTTTTTATTTCATTATCGTTATCTTTCTAAATTTTCCTCCTTGTTGAGGAAGGGAACCTATTGAGGTTGCATTTGCGGAGTAGTGCAAGGTAATCCATATGGTGGGTAGTTCACCATTGGATTTTTTAGGGCGGTGGTCCTCATTTTTTGTTTATCTTTGGTGTTTCTCGTGGGCCGTTGGGATCAGATATTTCTTGTGAGTTGATGATAAGGGTATTCCTATGTTGGAGAGTACCAGATCACTCATAGTTAAACATCTTCCATGTAGAAGACAGGGGTTGGTTCTATGAGGCTAGTCATTGGACAGTCTAGATAGTTTTTTGAATATATTCTTAGGTTGGGAGCATGGTTTCTTGTCCCTTAACTAGGATTCTTAGGGATGAGAGGGTTTATGGCAGGGAGTATGTAAGATCCTATGTTTTTTCAGACTTTCGTTTTGAGAAGAAATTTAATTTTTTGAGTTTAGATGCTTGTGAAGGGTAAAATGTTTTTTCCCCTATATAATGATCTTGGATAGTTTTTTTGGCCACTCGTTAGTCCCGGAATAGGGTTTTTAACATAAGACATGAGTTTGGTGGAAATACGAGCCATTCAAATTTTGGGGGAATAATTAATGTTTTATATTTATTAAATTATATATTAAATTATTAACACAAGTTTTTTCATCTATATCTTTCAAATAGATTTTTGTATTGTGTTTTTTTCTACGCCATTGAGTCTGGAATAGGTATTTTTGCCTTGGAAAGGAATAAACTTGTGTGGAGCGATGGGGTTGTCCCAGGACCCTTTTTCTTTTCCTTTGATTTCATTTCTCTCTTTTTATCCTTCTATTCCTTCCTCCACCCCTTTACGCACATCTCATTTGCCTCCCCCTTCACCGTAACCTAAGGAGTAATGGGAAGGGGAGATTCATGGGGATTTTTAAGGCACAAGATGTACCATTGTGGATCCCTCAATGTGTTTAGTCGGTGCACAACATCTCCTCCAATATCCCAAAGGCATTCATTTTTTATTGATTTTTGATAATCCACCTTTAAAGGGGAGAGTGGAACCCTTACAAGGCCCGTAGGTGTAAGTATTACAAGGACCGTAGCCCTTATAGGAATTCATTGCCCATAGGATTCAAACATTCCACACAACCCAGACTAACTACTTGGAACTTTTCCTCCCCAGCATCTTCATCATGAAATCAGCTCTCCACCTTCGCAGGGCTATTCGGCTTGGTATTATCGTGCATGCATAGGATTTTCCCGATGGCAGGTTCCATACCCTCTCATTCTTGCAATCCATTTAGCTTCTGTTGTGGTAAAAGCTCCTTTCTCATCCTCCTTATAGAGCTTGTTCCTTGTTGGTTGTATGGTTTTCATCTGCACTTAATGGTGTCCTCAAGGCCTTGAGGTGGCCCTAAGGCCTTACTGACCTGAAGGCCTGGGTGGCCTAAAGGCCTTAAAGGACTCAGGGACCAAATCGGTGGCCCGAAGGCCCAAATGGGGGCATATTCACGGCTGCTTCAGTGCCAAAAAGTACCCACTACAGTACTGCGCTTGTTCCTTGGCTGTTTCCACCCGAAGGTAGGAAAGTTTTCATTTTCACCATAATTTCCCTTTAATTTTTTTTGTTCTTAAATCTAGTTTATTCTTTTTTGTGAACTCTTAAGGCCAGATCTGTTGTTTCATGGGTGAAAATAGGGGTTTTGGTTGATCTGATGGATTTTTTGTCGGGAAACCCAGGTTACACAAAATGTGTTCTAGGGGAACATTCCATGTATTCTTCACATTTTGGGAAGATTAAATTTTCTTTAGTACACGTCGTGTACTCTAAGTATATTTTGGTTGGTGGTACATGGTCGTGTGTGCATCTGTGTGAGAAAGAGCATGGGTTTCTTGGTTTTTAAATAGTACATGCCACGTACAATTAAGTACATGTTGTTTCCTTTTATATAGGCACACCCCATGTTGTTTTGGCCATGTAATAGTACACATCTAGGGAGGATACGAGTACACACCATGTACTCCAAAGTACACGCCATGTAATTTTTCCAGCATATAGGTTTTGGGTATTTTGTACCCTGGAAGTTAGAATCGGGCTTGTGAGTAGCCCATTCTGAGCATTTTCATATGTAGATCATAATGGTGGAATCTTCTTATAATTTTGAGCTCATATAAATTTTGTTTTGGGAGTTATATCTAAATAGAGAGGTTCATCCACTAGTTATCGGGTTCATTTTCACCTTAGAGTTGGACTTGGCTTAGATGATAGGTTGGGTGTTCAGACCAACCATGTTGAGACCATTGATCTAAGATGATATATGAGCTATCTTATATGACCTATGGTTTTGTGGAAGTTCCCCTTTTGGGAAATACCCTTCTAGCCTATGATTCCATGAGACAATATGCATTCAAGGATCCCCTAGGGATGCATTTGCTTATGTGTTAGCCTAGGGAGTACCTTGTAGGATCTCTCTTCTGTTTTCCATTAATAGGATCCCTATTATAGGATTCCTATGTTGTTCTTCATTCAAGGATCCCATGTATGATTCCTCCCTTGATTTTCTCTAAGGATCCTGTGTAGGATTCCTTCTCTCATATTTTCTTGGAGGATTCCAAGTAGGATGCCTCTTTCTGTTTGACTTATGGGATCCAGTGGGTGCTCATGGTTTGACTGAACTTGAGTTGTACATCATTTTTGGGTATAGATGGTGTCAGGTGTCACCAAGAACATATTCTGGACTAGTTAGACCATGGGGCTGTTACTGTAGTGTTGGGCTGGGTGTTCGGGCCACCCTTACTCTTTGTTGTGTTTTACATGTTTATTTTTGATGTAGCTATGTTCACTAGAGGTTCTTCCTAGTTGGTGTTTGTTGTACCTAACACGAGGATTCATTATTTCTTTTGGTATTCCAGTTGTTTTTTCCTAGGATATGTATTTCGTATTGGGATGATCATATGTCTTTACTTGAGATTCAATTTCTGAGCCATGTTATTTCTGATATTTGTAGTATACCTAGAGGTACTAACTAGGACTTGGATGTTGAGATTGAATGTTTATATGTATGTATCATGATTTATATATTATTTGGATGACCAGAGGTGATTCCTGGTATCTGGATGTTGATACTTTCTTGATATTTTTGGTACGTTAGACCCAGGTGTTTAGACTGTGAGTGCTTTCCCAGGTGGGCATATGATATGTCGGACCTGTGGGTTTAGACTGTGAAATCATGCCTAGGTGGTTGTATACTATGTTAGAACTAGGTGTTTCAACTATGAGAGTGTTCCCAGGTGGTCATATTCTAAGTTTTCCTAAGGGGTTTAGATTGTTATAGCTTGACCAAGTGCTCATAAGCTATCTTAGACCTGAGGGGTTCTAACCGTGAGAGATGTCCATACGGTCGTGTACTATTTTAGACTCTTGGGGTTCAGACCGTGAGAGATGCCCATGTGGTTGGGTGTATTTTACTGATGGCTTGTTGACCAATAGTGTCACGACCTAACCCAATGGGGCTCAAGCCGTGACTCCCTAAGCCTACCTCCAATAGGCCAGGGGCTGGCATCTAGCGCCAAGCAGGCTATCACACACAAGAGAGGCATTAGCCTAAGGTACCTGTACACACGCACCTACATACACCTCCATGAGAAAGTGTAGAGATATATAAAAATTAAAAGTAAAGGGAATGCATACAACTATACCAAACCAGAGTGCAACAGATGTTCAAAAGGGAAAAATAGGGCCCACTAAAGGAAAACTACAAAAGCATCCAACCTACTTGGAAGAAGGGGTATTCTACCAAAGGCACCACCGGAAAGCTTCTCAGCATAGCTCTGGTAAGACTTCATGGTCAGACCCACTCACTAAGCTCCACCTTCTCTGGGTCCTCTTGGAACTACGTCGAAAGGCATGTGGTCTGCACAATAAACAAACATGTGCGGGCAAATCCCGTGTAGGGGTGAGTATAACAATACTCAGTAGGCACCCCAAAAACCCAAAACAAAAGTGAGAAACTGAAAGGAAAGAGTCCGATCATCCCATCCAAAGAGAACCCAGATGAGAGAGAAACTATGTATCGTGACCATCCTAGGATAAACACAACAAGTCATCTCAATCCAGGTGTATTCCCATTCATACACCTTAAACATCTAGATATACTCAGCTCACGCACCAATCCACATGAGGTATTGACCTCATCACTAGCAATGGTTCACAACCAGGAGAACACACTCCATGATCACTGTCATCCTAGATGAAACTCTTCTGAGAGATACACTCCATTGGGTCCTGGTCTACGCTTGTCGTTGATTGAAGTTATATGCGTCCCAAATTAATTACCCGTTCTTAGAACATTAGTATAGCATAATTTCGGGTTCGATCCACAGGGAACCGTGGCGTTCATGAATTTAATTGAGTTAACACTTAATTAGGTTAAATATGCAAAATTTAGAAACGATTGGGTTGATTTTTGGGTTTTGATTAAAACTAAACTGATTTACTTTGAAGAATGGATACAGTTTGAAATAAAACAATGGGTAAATTAAAAGAGTTTTTAGAAATGGAAAGAGAAGACGTGTCATGGCTGTGGTGAATAAGGATTTCTTATGCAGATTTTTTAAATGGTTGTGTTGTTCATAATAATTCAATCATTCAGGATTTCATTTTGTTACAAGATTTCCTTGGTCTGGTTCCTCTTGTTTGGAATTAGAGTAGTTGACTCCTTGGTCTGGTAGTAAATGTCCTTAATTATTTATTACGTCCAATCCATTACTTGAATCAGTGAAAACCTTCCAATGGTCATGGATGTTTTCACCATTACATTTCTTTTGTATCACTAAGAATCCTTCCCTTGGTCCGGCTAAGAATTCTCATTTATATTATACAGTGGTTTAAGAAGAGTAAGATGAATTACAACAATTCAAACATAACTATATAAAACAATATACAAGTTATTATCCCATCATCCATAGCCCCAACATGAGGGGATTATTTACACATAGAATTTAGGATAGAAACGACACACGTGATACCTGACGGATTCATCGTGTAGGTGTTGAGGTAGAGTATCGGAAGGTGGAATGACAGAATAGCGGAATGACGGCACCTTGGTGGTTTTGGGAATGGTGGTAGAAGATCTTCTCTCTCATCCAATGGTTCTGAACCCCTTAAATCCGTAGGCCAAGGCCTCATTTTATAGAAAAATAAAGTACACGGCGTGTATAGAAAGTACACGCCGTGTACTTTTCGTCAACGCGTATTGGTGCCATTTTTTCTGTTGGCAGGTGGCCGAGCATGCCATTCTTGACTTTTGCACACAACGCCACCTGCAAGTTGAGTGAACACGGGGTGTAGCGCCGCCATACATGGCATGTAGCACCGGTAGCCCCCTTCTAGAATAGTAGACACGGCGTGTAAAAGTTCAAACACGATGTGTTGTCATCAACGGCCACATGGTCGTGTGGACTTTTCTCCATAACCACTGCTTCTAGAAAGTGGTACACGGTATGTATCGATGACCCACACGGCATGCATCTCTTCCTGGAGACATGGGCGTGTACTCCCTTCTTTGGTCTGTGTCCTTGTCTAGATGTACACGACGTGTATATAATGTACATGCCGTGTAGTTCCAGAAATTTCACAAACTTCCCTTGATCCGTGTATTAAGCCAGAAAGCTCCTGTAAGTAAACAGATTCACCAAAACCAAATAATATGTTCATGAAACCACATATATTTGCTGAAAACATGATTTTATATTCAATTATATATATGGAAATGTATACACAAATTGGTTGCATCAAATTCCCCCACACTTAGTCGTTTGCTTGCCCTCAAGAAAAATCTCAACATCTAATTAAGAGAGCCTATACTTTGAAAAGGAAGGCATTTAGTTAATCAAATGTATAACTGATAAATTTACTGAGGAAAAATTCTAAAAGGAAAAAACAAATTCAATTCATAAGATATTAAAATCATGCCTCATATATAATGTAATTAACTGCTCTCATCCTCTTTCAACACATTGTTCATCCTTTCAAAAATAAGCATGTCACTTGATGATTTACCTTACCAGTTAAAATCACACTCCACACTCAAGATGCGTTTAATCGAAGTTATGCTCAATCCAAGGCATATACATTCTATCCATTGGTTTTCAAGATATCTTGTTCTCCACTTTAGAAAAATTGAATTATCAAAAATCATAAGGGCTTTGTCAATAAGGTTTAGATGTTTTTGTGTTTAAGGGTTGGTAGGTTCAAATGTGAAAATAAATTCTGAGGCTTGATAAAGGATGGCTAATTCCTTTAAACAACATTGCATGATATTCAAAGTAAAGCTCATTGAAAATACATCCTTCAAAAGCTCAATCAAATGCTTTTGTAATCGTTACCAACTCCCTTAGGTAAGTAGGGTTTATGGGTGAATAAGTATAAGGTCCCCTTGTTGTTTGTTTGTTGTTGTTTTTTTTACAACAAAACACAAGGGCATCCCTTATGAATACAATGAGTACATGTTTGGAACCCATTTTGCCCCAAATAATCAAGAGGCTCTCCCCCACAGTTTATTGCATGGTTATACACAAAAATATTCCATGTCTTTCCAACTCCCTCTTTAAAGCTTAAATGAATAATCATGAAAAGTTTAAAAAGAAATAGGGTAGGAAGGGAAATAGGCTTGTAATGTGGCTTCCTATAAAGGTTGCTCATGGCTTCAATGGGATTAAAGAAGATTAAATGTAGGGTAGGTCTCAAGATAAAGGGGTTGAAACAATCTAATGCCTCAATCATGTTAAAGTAATTCAAAAATTTCTTCATGTTTCGAAAAAAAAGACTTTCAAATTCTGGAAGTGATGCATATCCTAAGAATCTCTCAAGAAAGAGGGTATTAGAAAAGAAATACGAAAAAGGGTTTAGGATTCCTCTCAGGAGTGGAAAATAATAAAGGGACAATCAGTTCATGACTTTCATATAAATGATTATCCTAATTAATGTAATTTAATCAAGTATTAAAGGTTGTAATTAAAACTATATCAGCAATAATTTTAAAATACTTAAAAAAACGAAAAAGCATGTAACCTTTCCAAGAGTTCCTACTGATAACTCTAGCATTTATAAGATTGAAAAAAAAATTCTTTAAATTTACAAATATAGAGTCTAATAATGATGTCTCCTAGGTTAGTTTAAGGGAAAAGACTAAGGTGAAATATATAGATGCGCCCCCACACTTAACACTGCACATGGTCCACCAAGTGCAACACCAAGGTAAAGGGTAGGCAGGAGGGAGAAATGGGGGACAAAATGAGGGAAAGTAGTGGAAGAAGTAAATCCAAAAAGAAAGAAAATAGAAATGGAAAAAAAATACTCCCCTCA
The DNA here is from genome assembly GCA_963277665.1 of Viscum album. NCBI lineage: Eukaryota > Viridiplantae > Streptophyta > Magnoliopsida > Santalales > Viscaceae > Viscum > Viscum album. The sequence goes on along the minus strand of OY728141.1, from coordinate 1,274,285,817 downwards.
TGAAAAAGTGATTCCCAAAGCGCTCCATGCCTGTACCTGTGACTTTCGAGAAAAAATAATACTACAAACATGCATAATATCACAGCAGAGAAAATGACAGAAGAGATATATAAGATAAAGGAAAATGTCACTATCATGGTGTCGCCTCAGGGGAAGCATCATCCTGTATAGAATCGGCCGGGAGAGACAGCGCAGGAGCCGTGGAAGGGTGAGGATCCGACTCGGCATTGAGAAGGGTGGCTGAAGAAGTAGGAGCCGTAGGAGCTAGACTCAGGATCAGAAGCTCAGTAGAAGGCCCTGGTCCGGCAGAAGTGGCAGCAGTAGAGCTCACCGTAGTCATCGGAACAGAATAGATGGCCGACACAGGAGACGGCGATGGAGCAGCAGCAGAAGGGCCAGGAACGGAGGCAGGGGCTGGTGGCTGAGGCAGTGGAACACCAAGATGCTAAGCAATATGTACCAACATATGCTCCATCCGGTCCTAGCGGCCATCCAGACGAATCAAATGGCGTGCAATGGTGTCCTGGTGGCCGATGATACGGGCCAACTACTGCTCCATTGTGGCTAGGCGGAGGGAAATGGGTGGATCGACCAAGGGTGCAGGGTTAGGTGGGAGGGGAAATGGGACAGAAGAAGGAAGGTCAGAAGAAGTGGGGTCAGTAGGAGGTGGGTGAGGTGGAGAAGCTGGAGGAGGTGGGGAAAGAGGTGCGGGGTCAGCAGGTGGGGCAGGGTCAGCAGGTGACGGGGCTCGAGCCTGAGCAAGGATGTAGGCACCCCCCTGCTTCCGGACCAATCCCATGAGAATGAGCATGAGGAAGTCCATCCGCTGGGGGGAACCTAACAAGTCATGAGGTAATGAGGGCTCGAATACCCCCAAGTGGTGGGAAAGACGGGTGGTGTAAAACCCGCCCTTCAGGTTGCCCTGACGGCCGGTAAACATGGAGTGAAAATAGGAGGTGGCAAGAAAGGGGAGGTCCGGGTAGGCGTGCCGGATGACACAGGTAAGAAGCTCCATGTCACGGTCGGTCATGACCCCCATATCCTCATGGCGGGGGAAGAGTATGGCACTGAAGCACCGGTGGGTGAAGCGAAGGACAGGATCGGCTATAAGAGTGATCTTCTAAGAAGTGGGGGAGTACCGGTGGTCAGGCCCAATGATCTCCCGCCACATGGCAATGAGGTCAGAGCGCTCGGGTCGGGTCAAGTCAGAAACGGAGGGTGGGGTGAAAGGATGGGGTAGAAGCCACACCCTCGGCCAAACTCTGTCATCATCAGAGAAAAATGTCGGCCGCCTAGCCAGAACAAAACTACGGGTACCGCATCGCCAGGCATCTCTCGGTACTCCACTCCATCGAACTCAAAGGAGTCCGTAAACTCCAAAAATAAATCTCAGAACACAGCAGTGATGACCTGGAAAATCTCGAGGAGTGCGCTGTGCCCGAGAAGTACCTCCAACTCCTCCCAAATATCGAGCCACTGTGGAATGTTGCTGTCAAGGTACCAGCCGCTCAATGGTATCGGCCGATGAGAAAAGCGTCGGAGCCTATCGTATCCGAGGTCGGTGACCGGGAATACCATGTAGGGATAGGGAGCACCTGCAGGTCTCTGCCCAGGTGGCGGTGCAGCAGCAGCATCTGGCTCTGGAGGTGGATCCGCCGAAGAAAAAGGTGGCTCGGTGGAAGGGGTGCTCGAAGAGGGACCATCTACTGAGGATAATGGTACAACTGAAGTGGCAGCTAGTGTAGCAGAAGGAGGCCCCGCCTCATCTGAGAGAGTGAGTGGCGGCAGAATGGCCAACGGAGGGATCTCAAAGACTGGAGCGTTGGGTTCCGGCTGAGTAGGTGGTCGGAGTCAGATCCAACGATAACTGGACTCCTCGCCCTCAATGGAAAAGGCTGGACGCTTCCCGCGTGAATTATCATGATCTTCCATATCCTAAAATAGAAAGAAAAAGAAAAAGAAAACAAAACAAAAGAAGAAAATAAAACAAAGAAAATGTGAGAAAACTGGAAAATAAAAGTACACGGTGTGTACTACAGAGTACATGGCGTGTAGTCAGAAATGGAGAGTATCCTGTGTTCCCTGGAAAGACACGCCGAGGGTGGAAAGACACAACGTAATAGGGCATGGCGTGTACCGAACATACACGCCGTGTTCACATCAAAGTGTTGGTGGTCGTGTAACAAATGATGCGTCCATGTTTTTATCAGTTCTGAGAAAACAATACACGCTGTGTAGTTTATGTACACAGCGTGGATGACATACGAAGAACATGGTTGTGCAGAGGGGGAGACATGAGCCGGTCACATATATAAATGACACGGCGTGTACCGAACAGACACGTTGTGTTCTGGAACATGGGGTGACAGGACATGTTATGCGCCACACACGAAGGGGCCAACACAAACAACGGACATAGTGTGTACCAGACACACACACCGTGTAAATGAAAATGGTGTGTGAGACCGTGTGAAAAGGTGTACGCAGACACGGTGTGTACCGAACATACACACTGTGTATATTCAAATTTCTGAAAATTCATTCTAAGGCCATGTTCAGAAGTACACGGCGTGTGTTCTTCATTTCGTGGCCATGTACTTTCGGAAGCCAAACGGTCGTCCGATCCGAAAAAAACACCCTAAAATAGTCTAAAAATGTGAAACAGAGGGTGTAGAATGGTGTACCTGGATCGAGGATCACAATGTGAGAGGAATCAGAACTTGAAACGCCCCAAATCAACGGATTTGGAAAAATGGGGGTTTGGATGGCGTTCGGGAGAAGAAACGGGAAGAAAGGAGGAATGGGGCGGCCGTGCAACATGGCCTCAAGCCAGGTGGCCCGTGGCTTATATATCTGAGGTACACAGCGTGTATGTAAAGTACACGCCGTGTATTTTTTTTTTGAATTATAAAACATAATTATTATAGTAAACTATATAATAATTATTATTAAAAATAGAAATATTGACAAATTCTATTATACATAAGCCTACACATGACGTATTTCAGGAAATACATGTCGTTTATTTTAAAATAAGAAAAAGAGTAGTACAACCATTGGTCCGGTGCTTGGGGCGGGATTCGAACCGGCGATCGGCTGATTCGAACGGATGCCCTCACCCACTGGAGCAAAGGTTGTTCTACTGTTCATATTTATTTTATATATATATTTATTCTATATGGCCTATACACACAGAAATAAAGAAAATCACGGTGTGGTTTTTATTTAGGAAAGCATGGGGGTGAAGCGGGGAGATTAGCACGATTCGAAACCGGGTCTTGTGAACCTGGTGTCGAGACGTTGCCAATCCGCCAACTTCACCCACATGTACTCTCTTATTTTTAAAATGTTTTCATTTATATTTTAAGAATCATGGCGCACATGGCGTTTATCGGAGTACACGTCGTGTGGTTTTATTAAAAGTACAAATGATGGAAATGGGACGGTTGTCTGGGTTCGAACCCGGGTCTTTTAAAACTGGATTACAATTTTAGCCAACCGGCCCATCCCCATCATGGGTTTTATTAAACAAATTTATATATATATATATAGATTAAAAATACCACACACGTCGTGTAATTAAAAGGAGGAACTCCGTGTCGAAGGTAGGTCGGGAGGATGCGAACCGAGGACGGCTCGAATAAATGCCAGTGACTTTTCCATCGGCACTGGCATCATCCCTGGTTAGTTATTTGTTATTCTATAGATTTATACTATTAATTTTAAAAATGAAAAAGATTTAGTACACGCCGTGTATATAAGTGGGACACGGGGTGTAACCTCTGGGTTGCCTCCCAGGAAGTGCCTTTGTTTTAGATCGTTGGCTTGACCAACTTACCTTGCTTACCGGAGGAGTATGGTGTACAACGTTCCCACCATGTTATCTGTAGGATGGTAAGCTTTCAAGCGCTGCCCGTTTACCTTGAATGGTTTACTAGCTTCTCCAGAAATTTCTACCGCTCCGTGATGGAATACGCGGATAACGTGGAATGGTCCCAACCAGCGTGACTTTAACTTCCCTGGAAATAAGCGTAGACGAGAATTAAAGAGAAGTACCTGATCACCGGGTTGGAAAGATTTTCATGATATCATCTGGTCGTGAATGGCACTTTTCTTCCCTTTTTATAACCTGGCATTCTCGTATGCCTCTAATCGGATCTCATCTAGTTCTGACAGTTGGAACTTCTGTTTCTCGTCAGCTACCTTTAGATCGAAATTTAGGGCTTTGACGGCCCAGTAGGATTTGTGTTCCAATTCTACTGGAAAATGGAAGGGCTTGCCATAGACGAGGCGGAACGGGGACATTCCCAGTGGTGTTTTAAAATCAGTCTGATATGCCCATAAGGCATCATCTAACTTCTTGGACCAGTCCTTCTGTGAAGTGTTCACTGTTTTTTCCAGGATCTGCTTGAGCTCTCGATTGGAGAGCTCTACCTGTCTACTGGACTGGGGATGATATGGTGTCCCCATCTTATGCTTTACTCCATACTTCGACAGTATTCCTCTCATCAGTGTGTTGTCGAAGTGGGTCCCTCTATCGTTGATCAGTACTCGAGAAACTCCAAATCTTCTCAGGATATTTTTCTTTAAGAAATTTATGACTACCTTTGCGGTGTCGTGAGCTATAGCAGTATCTTCCACCCATTTGGAGACGTAGTCGATACAGACCAGGATGTAAGTGTTCCCAAAAGATGGGGGAAAAGGACCCATGAAATCTATTCCCCAGACTTCGAAAATCTCGACCTCCAGGATGGGGTGCTGAGGCATCTCGGCTCTACATCCCACATTACATATCCTCTGGCACCGATCGCAACAGGAAACAAAGGCCCGGGAATCTCTATACATGGTGGGCCAGAAAAATCCAAACTACAGAATCATAGCTATGGTACGGTCTGGGCCATGATGTCCTCCTACTGGTGAGGCGTGACAGAACTCCAGGACTCCGTGAACTTCATTCTTAGGGATGCAACGGCGGATCACTCCATCTGCACAGGATCGGAATAGAAGAGGATCCTCCCAGAAGTACCTTTTCACATCAGAGAAAAATATTTTCCTTTGCTGGAAGGAGAGGTCAGGATGAACGACACTTGTATCAGAAAATTAGTGATATCATCATACCATGGTCGAGGTGTTTCACAGATCGAAAAGAGGTGCTCGTCAGGAAAATCCTCCCTGATCTCCCGATCTTACTCCTTCTCCATGTGAGGCAGCTCGAGGCGGGAGAGATGGTCTACAATGAAGTTCTCACTCCCTTTCTTATCCCGGATCTCAAGATCAAATTCTTGTAGGAGGAGTACCCAGTGGATCAATCAGGGATTCGCGTATTTCTTGTTGAGTAGGTAATTTAGTGCTGCATGGTCAGTATAAACAATAACTTTAGACAACACTAAGTAAGAACGAAACCTTTCAAATGAAAAAACCACTACGAGAATCTCCTTCTCTGTGGTGGTGTAGTTAATCTGTGCCTAGTTGAGCGTCCTGCTGGCATAATAGATAGGTCAGAAAATCCAGTCAATTTGTTGGCCCAAGACTGCTCCCACTGCGTAGTCGCTCGCATCACACATCACCTCAAATTGTTCCTCCCAGTTGGGAGAAATCATAACTGGAGCTTCCACAAGGCGCTGATTTAGATGGTCAAAATATCTGACACAATGGTCATCGAACTCAAATATGGCATCCTTGGTTAGAAGATTGGTGAGGTGTTGGGCTATTTTGGATAAGTCGCGGACAAACCACCTGTAAAATCTTGCATGCCCCAGGAAGTTGCGGATGGCACCGACGGAAGTCGGTATTGGTAGTCATGAAATGACCTCGATCTTCGCTGGGTCAACCTCTATCCCCTTCGCTAAAATTTTGTGGCCAAGGACTGTGCCACTTTGCACCATAAAATGACACTTTTCACAGTTCAGAACTAGGTTAGTGTGCTCACATCTTTCCAAAACAAGCTCTAGGTGTCGTAAACAAATGGTAAATGATTTTCCATAAACGGAAAAATCATCCATGAATACCTCCAGGATTCGTTCCGCCATGTCATGGAAGATGGCCAACATACTGCTCTGGAAGGTGGTGGGGGCATTGCACATGCCGAAAGACATCCTTCTATAAGCAAATGTGTCGTAGGGGCAAGTGAAAGTGTTCTTTTCCTGATCCTCCAGAGCAATGGATATTTGGTTGTAACCGGAAAAACCATTGTGGAAGCAATAGAAGTTGTGCCCTGCTAGCCTCTCTAGAATTTGATCCATGAATGTCAAGGGGAAGTGATCTTTTCTTGTTGTATCATTCAACTTCCGGTAATCCACACGGACTCGCCAGCCCGTGATAGTGCGTGTAGGGATGAGCTCGTTCTTTTCATTTTAAATCACAGTGATACCCCCTTTTTGGGTACCACTTGGAGAGGACTCACCCACGAACTATCTGAGATGGGATATATGATGCATGCATCCAATAATTTGATCACCTCCTTATTTACAACTTTCTTCATAGGAGGATTCAAGTGTCGTTGTGGTTTCGGAGATTTCTTGGCACCCTCTTCAAGTAGCACCTTATGAGTGCAAATGGTAGGGCTGATGCCCTTAAGATCAGCGACTGTCCACCCAATAGCATGCTTCCGCTGTTTGAGAACCTGTAGAAGTACATCTTCCTGCTCCTGTGATAGTTCTGCATTTAGTATAATAGGAAAAGTTTGATTGGGTCCTAAATACCCATACTTGAGAGAAGATGGAAGAGGCTTCAGTTCGAGATCAGGTGCCTTTAAAATCGAAGGCACAAGTGGCTTCACCTTGTCTCGATCCAAACTATCAGGAACAACTGCATGATTCCAATAGTGGTTGCCCTGGCCTTCTATGAATTGCAAGTCTTCTGGCGCTTCTTCTAATAGAATACCTAGACCAGTTAAATTATTCGACATAAAATAACATACCAGTTCATCCCCTTTGTCGCTAAAATTTTTATCCATGGTGGACACTGCATAACAGTCCTCATGCTCTGAAAAGGAAGCATGTTTGACGGCTTTGAGGATGTTATAGGAAACTCTTTCATCACCTACCCGGAAAATCAACTCTCCTTGGTGCACAACGATTAGTACCTTCCCAGTTGCCAAGAAATGACTTCCAAGTATAAGAGGTGCTTCCTGGTTATCCCCCATATGGAGGATGATGAAATCAGCAGGGATAATCAGCCTACCCACCTTGACTAGTAAGTCCTCTAGTAGTCCCTTCGAGTGCTTGATGGATCGATCAGCAAGTTGAAGGGCGACGTTTGTAGGCTTGAGCTCGTGGAGTCCCAGCTTCTTGAAAACTCCGAGGGGCATGAGGTTCACACTAGCCCCTAAGTCAAAGAGGGCCTTCCCAAACTCACAGGATCCATTAGTACAAGGAATGGTGAAACTACCTGGATCTTGGAGTTTGGGAGTAATGGAATGTTGAACCACCGCGGAGCACTCCTTTGTTAGTGCAATAACGCCCAAATCCTCCATCTTCCTCTTATTCGAGAGGATTTCCTTCATGAATTTGGCGTATGTTGGCATTTGTGTCAGGGATTCCGCAAATGGTATGTTGATATGTAGATTCTTGAAAATGTCCATAAATTTGCTGAATTGGTGGTCCAGCTTCCTCTGCTTCAATCTTTCCAGAAAGGGTAAGGTGGGCTTGAATGGTTGGATTACTTCCTTTTCTTTATTTTCTAAAGCCTCCTTCTGTGGGCTATTGGATGAGGAGGGTTCGGTATTGGTACTTTTTTCTTCAACAGTGGGTGTGGATGCACCTTGCTGTGCTGATTGGTTCTGGTGGAGCTCTTTTCCACACCGGAGCATGATAGCACTGGCCTCCTCCCTTGGATTCTTTTTGGTGTTCCCCGGTAGTGTACCGGCCTGCCTCCCTGAGAGTTGATTTTCCAACTGGCCAATCTGATTCTCTAAGCCTCGAATCGAAGCTTCCTGATTCTAGAACCGAGTCTCAGTAGTAGATATGAATTTAGTCATCAGATCATCTAACCTTGATGTGTTCTCCTGCTGAGGTGGTTGTTGAGACGGTGGAGGAGGTGGCTGTCGTGGCTGCTGTGGACGAGGGTTTTGATACCCTTGTTGCTGATAAGGACCCTGCTGGGGTTGTTGCGGCCTTTGGAATTGGTTCTGATATGGAGGCTGGTTGTATTTGGGCGGTCGCTGGGGCAGAGGATTCTGCTGTTGTTGGCCCCAGCCTGTGTTCTGTTGATCTCTCCATACCAGGTTTTGGTACTGCTGGTACTGGTTGGGCCCTCTATTTTGGGAAACATAACTCACCTCGCTCGTCGAGGGGCCTCCAGCCAATCCCGGGCATTCTCCCATGATGTGGTTATTACCACAGTCGCCACATGCTGGATGGTGTGCCGCATGAACTTGAGATGCTCCTTTGAGGTTCAATGCGTCGATTTTCATAGACACGGCGTCCAACTGATCAGCTAACATAGTGGTAGCGTCAATGTTGTGCGTACCTCGCTTTTGAGTCCCCCGCTCGGAGTGACACTGGAAGCTATTGGCTGACATGTCTTCCAGTAGTTCAAATAGTTCTTCGGGGGACTTCCGCATCACCGTACCTCCAGCAGCAGCATCCACCATGGACTTGGTATTCGTGGTAAGTCCTCCATAGAAGGTCTGGACTTGCATCCAGAGTGGAAGTCCGTGATGGGGGCATTTTCGTAACATCTCCTTGAAGCGTTCCCAGGACTCGTACAACGACTCGGAGTCGTGTTGCTGGAAGCTATGAATCTCATTTCGGAGTGTCACCGTCTTGGATGGTGGGAATTATTTAGACAGGAATGCCTGGGCTAGCTCCTCCTAGGTGAGGATAGAGCGTTGTGGAAACCCCTTGATCCAGTATTTTGCCTTATCCCGTAGAGAGAATGGGAATAGGCGAAGATGGATGGCGTCTTCGGACATGCCATGGTACCGAAAGGTGTTGCAGATCTCCTGAAAATTGGAGAGATGGGCGTTCGGGTCCTCACTGGCCAGGCCTCCAAATTGGACGGTGTTCTGGATCAGCTGCATGATAGCAGGCTTGATCTCGAAGTGCTGGGCCTAGACCGGAGGACTAATGATGCCCGTATCAGCTCCGTGAATCGATGGAAGTCCATAATCCATAAGGGTACGTCTTGGAGGTTGTTGTTGATGGGGTGGAGCTTGCATAAACTGCTCCTGAGGAACAAAAAATGGTCGTGGGAAGAGTTGCTGCGGCGGCCATTGGTAATCACTTGGGAGGAATTCCATGATGGCTCCAGGAGGTTGCTCAGGCAGACCAGCAGGGGGAGGCTTATGATCCTGGTACTGATTCTCAGTCACAGCATCTACGGATGGTGCTCCCTCTTCCTTGTTCGCCATGGGTTGTGGTTGATGGTTGTGAGTTTCCGTCCGTGTACGCCGACGATGAAACAACGTCCGTTCGATTTCCAGTTCAAGCAGAACTAATTCCGAAGACTCGACACATTTGGATCGTGTAAAGCGTCGAAACATACACTTGAAGCGCTGCACAACACAAAAACGAAAACCAGGCGTAAAAGGGAAAAATAAAAAAAAAGAAAATTTGAAATGGGATTAGAAAAGATATTTTTGATAATTTTTTATTTTTATTTTCACTTAAATCAATTATTAACACAATTTAAATCTTTGCACTAAAACCAAACGGTAGTTCCCCAGCAACGGTGCCAAAATTTGGTCTACGCTTGTCGTTGATTGAAGTTATATGCGTCCCAAATTAATTACCCGTTCTTAGAACTTTAGTATAGCATAAGTTTGGGGTCGATCCACAGGGAACCATGGCGTGAATGAATTTAATTGATTTAACACTTAATTAGGTGAAGTATGAAAAATTTAGAAACGATGAGGTTGATTTTTGGGTTTTGATTAAAACTAAACTGATTTACTTTGATGAATGGATACCGTTTGAAATAAAACAATGTGTAAATTAAAAGAGTTTTTAGAAATGGAAAGAGAAGACGTGTCGGGGCGGTGGTGAATAAGGAGTTGTTATCCAGATTGTTTAAATGGTTGTGTTTTTTATAATAATTCAATCATTCATGATTTCATTTTGTTACAAGATTTCCTTGGTTCGGTTCCTCTTGTTTGGAATTAGAGTAGTTGACTCCTTGGTCTGGTAGTCAATGTCCTTAATTCTTTATTACGTCAAGTCCATTACTTGAATCGGTGAAAACCTTCCAATGGTCATGGATGTTTTCACCATTACTTTTCTTTTGTATCGTTGAGAATCCTTCCCTTGGTCCGGCTAAGAATTCTCAGTTATATTAGACAGTGGTTTAAGAAGAGTAAGATGAATTACAACGATTCAAACACAACTATATAAAACAATATACAAATTATGATCCCATTATCCACAGCCCCAACACGAGGGGTTTTGTTACACATAGAATTTAGGAGAGAAACGACACACGTGATACCTGACGGATTCATCGTGTAGGTGTTGAGGTAGAGTATCGGAAGGTGGAATGAAGGAATAGCGGAATAACGGCACCTCAGTGGTTTTGGGAATGGTGGTAGCAGATATTCTCTCTCCTCCAATGGTTCTGAACCCCTTAAATCCGTAGGCCAAGGCCTCATTTTATAGAAAACTAAAGTACACAGCGTGTATAGAAAGTACACGCCATGTACTTTTCGTCAACACATATTGGAGCCATTTTCTCCACTGGCAGGTGGTTGAGCACGCCGTTCTTGACTTTTGCACACGGCGCCGCCTGCAAGTTGAGTGAACATGGTGTGTAGCACTACCATACATGGCGTGTAGCACCGGCAGCCCCTTCTAGAATAGTAGACACGGCGTGTAAAAGTTCAAACACGTTGTGTCGTCATCAACGGCCACATGGTTGTGTGGACGTTTTTCCGTAACCACTTCTTCTAGAAAGTGGTACACGGCATGTATTGCCGACCCACACGGTGTGCATCTCTTCCTGGAGACATGGGCGTGTAATCCCGGATTTGGTCCATGTCCTTGTCTAGATGTACACGGCGTGTATATAAAGTACATGCCGTGTAGTTCCAAAAATTTCACAAACTTCCCTTGATCTGTGTATTAAGACAGAAAGCTCCTGTAAGTAAACAGATTCACCAAAATCAAAGGATATGTTCATGAAACCACATATATTTGCTGAAAACATGCTTTTATCTTCAATTATATATATGGAAATGTATACACAAATTGGGTGCATCAGGTCCCACGCAAACATCCCAGACACTCACCTGAGAGATCATGCTCATTAGAGATCGTCACTGAGGAAACCTCGCTGGAACAACATAAACACCAAACTCCTCGGATAGAGGATCTCTCCTAGGTTCCACTAGGGGATACGAAAACCCACACTGGTATACGAAGATCTACCAGATATGGGATCATTCCCAAGGTCCGCTGGGGGATACCACAACCCAATCTGGAATTCGTAGGTCTCACGGATAGGGGATCACTCCCAGGATTCTCTAGGGGATACCACAACCCAATCTGGCGCTCGATTAAAACACATCACTCAGATAGAGGATCGTCACACGTGTCAAAATGGTCCCGACGATACCAAAACCCTACCTGGTACATCTCTCACTTTAGGGGATCAAACTGATGATGTTGCAACCCTACCGACACCACACACTGAGTATGGGATCGTATAACCAATGATACTGTAACCCTACTATAATCCTCAATCTGAATAAGGGATTGTATACCCGACGATGCCATAACCCCACTGAGCACGGCCCACTGCATAGGGGATCATATTCCCGATGATGCCACAAACCCTACGGAGTTAAACTACTAGATAGGGGATCACCACCCATGGATAAGCAGTCACAGCGATAAAAATAACCCAATCTAGAGAAACGATGCGAGAGGATCTCACTTCAGGCCCACCGGAGGGATGCCACAACTCTAACCGATTAAAAATCCCATCGAGAGGATCACAAACCTATACTAAGGTTGTGATGTCGCGCGAACCCTCATAGGAACAAACCAAGGGTGTACCCTCAACCACTGTTGGTCCAAACATCGCTAACCCGAGCGACCCGCCAAAAAGTCACACCACACACCTCCATGGCCGATATCGAAGCCACCATCGTGATCCACATGGAAAAACACGCATGAGAGGGTGTTAACACACCCGAAACGGACAACCGGTGAAAAATAACTATTCACCAAATCTAGCCCATGTGGGGACCACACTACGATCCCGAAACTCATCAAGCGGATCATACCACTATGATCCCCTCAGAAAAACACACGAGATTGACTACTTGTTCATCCAAAACGGACCCCTAGTGAAAAAAGGTACTATTCACTGAAAGCAGTCTGAGTGGGGTCCACGCCTCGATCCTAGAACACATAAAACGGATTGCACCATTGTGATCCTCTCGGAAAAACACACAGGATCGACTATTCATCCTCCAAAATCGGACTCCTGGTGAGAAAGTTGTGTTTCTCCACAAACACCCAAACCCGGCCTCTTGGGGCCCGCACCCCAAACTCGGCCCCAACACCCGATACCCAACAAGAAAAGTATGCCATACCATCAGGGCCTCAACGCCTCTGACGAATCATCAATTGGATGCTCCGGGTAGAAGATACAATGTCCCGAAGTCGAATAATAATAAAATATTATTATTTTATTTGACGTTTCAAGCTTTCGGGCCACGATCCCGAAACTTAAAACTCTTGAACCCACACTGAAGAGTTTTCCGCATCAATAGTGTCATGTATCTATAGATGGCGCATGATTTGGATTTCCATGGAGCAAGATACGGGGGTTTTAAAACCCCTATGTACAAAAAAAAAGGGTCGGACCGGACTAAACCGGCCGCCGCCGCCGCCGGCCGCTCCGGCCAGCGGACCACATCGCTACGGCGCGGCTCAGGGTGTATGGCCGACCCCCCTCACGGGGTTCTCCACTAATTGATTTCGGACCGTCGTGGTGCAGCGGTCCCGGTTGTCTTCTACGGCCGACCGCCGGCGGACCTTCCGAGGGCCATCGGGGGCACCCCGGGCATCCAAACACGCATCTGAAGGAATCTGTGTGCCCCCAGGGACTGAATCTACACATATTCAGGCTCAAAATAGAGAAAAACCAAATAAATCAGGATCCAGGTTTTCAAAACTCAAAATTCCTACCTGTTGGCGGATCGCCGAAGCTTCGGGTACAGAACGACTCCCGTGACGCCCTAAAGCTCAATCTACTGACGATCGACGCTAAAAACGGATACCCGGGGCTCGATTTGGAAATGAATGGATGAGGTAGGGGAGGGTTCTCCACCTGCGCATACAATTTTCGTAACACCCCAAGCTTCTACGGTACGCTTCTCTTTGAATAATGCGATAGCGTGTGTTGTACGCAACATCGAGTTCTAACACACCACAACCAATAGAACTAGCTGTTATGAATAGTAATAACTACTTTTTAAAATTTTATAAATTCTATCTCTCAAAATGGACTTCATTTTTGGATTCGGAATATCAAAATTAGCCTAGGGTGAAATTTTGGCACTTTTTGGATAACTTTAATATTTTGATGAATAGTGAAAATTACTAAATTTTAATTAAAAACAACTTTTTTAATCAAAATAATTAATAGTGATAAATTATGAATTTGAGTGTTTTTAAAGTATAATTAGAATATATTTTTACCATTTTATCCAATGGTGGTCATTATAATTAATTTCACTTTGAAATTGGACCTAAACAATTGTCAAACTTTTGATATATATTGTTTCTTAAAAACATGCTATTTGTTGTGACAGTGGGAATTAATTATAAAATTAATTAATACAAATTATATATTTGGAATTTTGTAAAATAGATATCATTTTTGAATTCGGAATATCGATTATAGCTTAGGGTGAAATTTTGGCATTGTTCTGAAAAACTTCATTTTTTGATGAATAGTGAAACTACTAAGTGGTAGTTAAAAAAAACTGAATTTTTCATAAAACTTAATTTTACCACTTCTTTGAATGGAATTTCAAAAATCCGAGACACATGGTTAATATCAAGAAGTAAAATGGGGTTCAATGAGATGAAAATAATTTTTGGTGAATAGTAACTTTTTACTTTTATTTACCACAGTTAAAAGTAAATAGGGCAATTAAAGGTAAAAATGATATTAATATTACCCTAACACATGTCCTAATTCTATTTTACAAGTTTATCTCGACCAAAAACAACCTTAGGAATAAAATATTATCATTTAGGTCCACTTGGATTAGATTAGGACATTTATTATTATTTAATTCAAAGAAGAGTTAAAAAAGTTAAAATCAAAGTTTATTTACTAAAACATTTTTAATATAGGGTTATACATAAGATAAATTAGATTTTAAATATTAATTAGAAAGCTAATAAGATTTCCTACATAATTATATTTTATTTATAATATTTATACATTAAATAATTTAATTTATTTATGACACAATAATGATGCAGTAATTACCATAATAGTGAAAAATTAAAATAATTGATATTATAAATACCCAAATAAATATAATTTGACTCTTTTAATGAATTACAATAATTTTATAGGATAATATGACATATTAGGATTTATTTAATTGACTTTTTTCTAAGTAATCATTCTGTTTTGAGTTTCACAAAAATCAACTATTGAATAGTGTCAAAATTGACATAAAAGAGTTTTTTTTCAAAAATATTATATTATTAATTGATATTAAATTCCTAAAATTATAATGTTCGTCCAAGAGACTTATATCATGATAGGTGTATCATTAATGGACCACTTGGGGGTCTCTTGGATGTATATAATAAGTTTATTAACCATATAACATAAAAATACAAAGAGACATTGTAAAAGTGAAACTAATTAACTTAGAGTTAATACTTAAAGATAAGGTTAATATAAGTACCCAAACCTGTATAAATTATATTGGTTGAGTGGTTTTTGACCCATAACCACCTTAAAATTTAAATAATCCACTTTGGATCCATTAGAAACCGAATATGAATTTATTATAAATTAATATTTCTAGCTTTTCCAAAGGTGCCCCTCACCCCTCTTATAAAAGGGCACTCCTCCTTCTCATTTCTTAACACCTTCAAAGCCTTTTGGTTCGTACAAACTCTGCCCAAATACTATCCCAACATCCCTCACTACAACCTAGAGGCCTTAGTGTGATTATAAATCCAACCTAAGGATCCCTTTTGATCAAATCAAAAGGAAGAACCCGAAGAAGAGGTAATGATTTCACCACCCTTTTCCAAGTTCCTTTCTTCTTCCACTTCTTCTTTATTTGTTATTACCATTATAAAATAATAACTCCAGTATCATATATATATTTTGATTTTATTATAAATATGGTACAATCATATTCAGTATTCTATCCACCCTTTGAATAGCATGTCACCATACGTGCGTACGTACGGCTTACCGTCTCCACGTCGTGGTGTAATTGTTATTCAATATATTATTATTTGGATGGGTATAATAATGATGTTTAACTCATGTAAATAATAAATATAACATGTTAATGATTCTTTATATATGATATACCATCCATTTATATATTATTTTAATATCAAAATAGTGATATTGTCGCTCGTGCGTACCTACGGACTACTGTCTCCACGAACGCGATGAGATTCATTCTCCATCGTATCTATTCAAGTATAATTCTCATTTGATGATTAATAATAGTATCTAAGGACTTGATATAATTCTGTATATGATTAAGATACAACCTATCCATTACAAACATGTCTTACGTAACAAAACATATAAAATAAAATGAGTAAGTTAACACCCGAAACAACGATAGTACTAAGATATTATTAACAAATCAATGTTAAAAGATCATATATGATATCATATTAATGTATATGATTATTGTATAATTTAATAACAATTATTTTACCATTATACAGGAGGTTAACATACCCCAACCAAGGAAAATTACAAGGTAAGGGTTTATTTCACAATATCTTCATTATCCGAGGTTGTTTATACGTAATAATCTACTGGGATATCTTTATCATCCACATCCATGTTTCTTAAAAATATATTTCAAAACATTTTTACTATTTAAAAGAATATGGGTTAAAGTCATTTATACCCTTGTTTGAATTTTTATAAGTGGTTTATAAAGGAATCTTTCCGTCGGTTTCCAAACAAGGTGTTTTTTAACCTTTTCGACAGAATTAAGGTAAGAATGTTTTTTTAACTTATACGGCGGGTGCGGTTATTTTCCGCCGTTATAAAATCGTAAAAGCTTCCCTTGCAAGCTTATAAGAATATTTTCGAAGAAAATGTTTTATTTCATAAATATATTACTCTTAAATGATTTCAAAATAGAAAGAGATATTTCTCTAAAAAGAGTTTTGATTTCATCTATGTCAACATCCTTTGATGTATTTTACGCTTATTTGAAGTTGATTTATTATGATACAAAACTTCTATATTGTATTGAAGGTTTTGTGATATATTTGACTGTGGATGTGCTATTCTTATACCATTCATAGTTTATGGTGAAATTATTGAAATTTCGTATGCTATTTTTAATACGAATGTTTATGTTATGTTTAAACATTTTCATATGGGAATGCATTGGACTTAATATGTGAAGGGTGGAGCCCACTATAGCTCCTCGATGCATCGGTAGGTCTCATGAGAAAAACTAGTGTCTTGGCACAAGGCCTTGGCAAAATCTTATTTGTAGTCTTGTCACGAGGCCTTGGCTATGTGGTTATGATAGTCTGGCATTATGCATTTCATCATTATGAAAGTGGTTATTGATATTGCATGTGATTATTCGATTAGTAGAATATCCATGTGAATAAGTAAATGGCATTATTTCATTTTATTTTTGCCATACTATGTTGAAATTTAAGTTTAAAAGGCTTTTGTTTTGGTTATACATTGCCTTAAATGTTTATTCTTATTTATGAAAGTTTCCGCTATATTGTTCTCCTTACTGGGCATTTGAGCTCACCCCTTTTCTATGTTTTATTTTTCCCAAGAAGTGAAGAAGTAAATTATGAATGACCTGTAGGGATATTATGAGGGGATAATAGTGTGGATTATGGATACAATATGTTTTTGTAGTAGTTTTTCACTTCATGATGTAATGTAAAACTTTATGAATATATCTAGTGTTTCCAAGCCTACTAAACCAATCGGTCTTTTGATATTTGATCTTTCTTGTGATCATGCCAATGTTACGAAGTAATGCACCGACTCTGGGTAACTGGGGTCGGGGCGTTACAGTTGGTATCAGAGGAAGTTTAGTACAAACCTTGGAATCTAGATTTAGATAAACTCTGATTAGAGCACATAGAACTAAGATGGACATTGAGGATTAGTATAGAAGAACTTCCTAGAATTTTGGTATTGTAGAGATGTTGTGAGTTTTCCGAGCAATACATCCCTATCTGGATACGAGCAGGTAGAGGTGGCTCTGGCACAGATGTTCCTTGGGGTAAAACCCGAAAACACCACTTTAAGCTAGACTCGAACGGGAACTGGTGCACGACAACGGGCCTTGCTGCACTCTTGGTTACAACACTCCCGGGGGATATGCTTAGGATAATTCTCATTTTCTTTACAAACCAATATGAAGGGTTTATGAGTATATACATCCTCAAAGAAGACATTTTTATGATTATGGATTATATCCATAAACAATTTAATTTATGTTATGTGTTTTACAAGTTTGGGATTAGGTATTGTTATTCATAAACTAATCTAGTGTATTCTATTGTTTAGAAATGGTGCCCAGTAGAAGGAATTAGAACTCTAGCAATACACATGATACAAAGAGAAAGAAGGATCATATATTTCATGGTCTTAAGCCAGAATTTATAAGAGAAATAGTCTCACATGTATTATCATCATATGAAGAAATAATATCATGTGTTGATAAGATAAGTAAAGAGTTTACTGAGTCCTATGGCTTTGAAGGGAAGCAAGAGAAGAAAAGGATGGAAGAGAGAAAGATGGATAAACGGAAGAGGGAAATGAAAAATCTTCCCATATGTGATAACTGTGGGAAGAAATACCCTGGAACTTGCCTGAAAGGAATGGAAGTTTGTTATAAGTGTGGAGGAAAAGGGCACAAAGTACGTGACTTCAAGGGTAAGAAAATGGTTTCAAATGTACAATGCTTCATTTGCAAGAAGTTTGGACACTATGCAAACCTATGTCCCAGTCATCAGACTATGCCGCAAATGATGCTATTGGATAATAATCAAGTTATCATACTACCACATATGAAGAGGAATGATTAGAGTTCTTATGTTGATTATGTCATTTGAGTGTTGTATCAACAATGTACTTATTATAATAATTATGGAGTATATAAGGATTGTACTGCAGTACTATTTCATTAAGGACTTGAGATTGTGTGGAACAACGAAAAGTGACTCAATAGAAGGATAAATTTTTGGAAAATATATGGTTCAGAGAATGATAAACCATAATATAGTTCTGATACTGAGGTAGTGATTTTGGAATAATACATGATTGATTTGGATAAATTATATTAGATATTCTTGACTGCCTTGAAACTGATTAATGATTTGTATATTCCATCATTGTTGGGGTTTAAAACATTTTTGGATTGAAAGAGTATATCTATTATTCTTTAAGGAATAAGGGATCATGAATGTAATCAATAAGGTTTTATGGTAATTCAGGATGTTGTAGTGTTTTAAAAGAATACATGATGAAGGTGTTCACATGTTATTACGTGGAAAAAAGGATCTTTATTGTGTTTTCCTTCCACATAAATTTTGGACTGAAGTATTTTGAATAGTTCTAGTTTGGATTATTTTGGATTGCCATAAAAGGATAACCCGAAGGTCGGGCGGCAACCCGTCACGTCCGGCAAGGCCGCGAGACTTGAACCCACAACCGAAGGGCGACAAGGGTGTATCACCTACCACTGACCCACGTGATGTCCTGGATTGAATAATGTCATTTTTTTAATGGTTCTGCTATATGAATTATAAAATAATTTTTTAACCCTATACGAATAGGATAAATAGAATATTATTTTTAAGTTCTATTATCTTTTAAAGTGAAAGATGAGTTTGTGGTAGAACTTAGTTAAAGGTTGATACTATACTCGTCAAGAATATATTTTTCTTCTTCTTCTCTTATTCAATGAAGAAATTAATTCTTATACTTTAGTGAAGGGATCTTAAAACAAAAAAATGTGTTATCCTAATACCATATGTTTTGCTGAACCGATGTTATTTTAAATCATCATAGATTGATGAATTTAAGGCCCTCAATTTTACACTTGTTTGTGATTGATGACCTCAATAGCTACCTATAAATTTTTAAGTTTTTCCCCCAATTATATGTCTCTAATTGCCACCAATGTTCTCTGAATAGAGATCATAATTTGGTGAGGACCCTTTCATTTCTCTTTACCTCTTTTTAAGACTAAATTTTATCAACCCAATTTCCGATGTGGGTTTTCCTACAAATATATTTTCTATATTAAACCTTTTATTTACGAAGAACAATTTCAAATTGTGAGGACACAATTTATTGAAGGAGGGTAGAATGTAACACCCCAAGTTTCTACGGTACGCTTCTCTTTGAATAATGCGATAGCGTGTGTTGTATACAACATCGAGTTCTAACACACCACAACCAATAGAACTAGCCGTTATGAATAGTAATACCTACTTTTTAAAACTTTATAAATTCTATCTCTCAAAATGGACTTCATTTTTGGATTCGGAATATCAAAATTATCCTAGGGTGAAATTTTGGCACTTTTTGGATAACTTTAATATTTTGATGAATAGTGAAAATTACTAAATTTTAATTAAAAACAACTTTTTTAATCAAAATAATTAATAGTGATAAATTATGAATTTTAGTGTTTTTAAAGTATAATTAGAATATATTTTTACCATTTTATCCAATGGTGTTCATTATAATTAATTTCACTTTGAAATTGGACCTAAACAATTGTCAAACTTTTGATATATATTGTTTCTTAAAAACACGCTATTTGTTGTGACAGCGGGAATTAATTATAAAATTAATTAATGCAACTTATATGTTTGGAATTTTGTAAAATAGATATCATTTTGGAATTCATAATATCAATTATAGCTTAGGGTGAAATTTTGGCATTGTTCTGAAAAACTTCAATTTTTTATGAATAGTGAAACTACTAAGTGGTAGTTAAAAAAAACTGAATTTTTCATAAAACTTAATTTTACCACTTTTGTGAATGGAATTTTGAAAATCCGAGAGACACGGTTAATATCAAGAAGTAAAATGTGGTTCAATGAGATGAAAATAATTTTTGGTGAATAGTAACTT
The DNA here is from genome assembly GCA_963277665.1 of Viscum album. NCBI lineage: Eukaryota > Viridiplantae > Streptophyta > Magnoliopsida > Santalales > Viscaceae > Viscum > Viscum album. Next base: position 1,274,265,510 of record OY728141.1, on the reverse strand, counting down.
TTTACTTTTATTTATCACGGTTAAAAGTAAATAGGGAAATTAAAGGTAAAAATGATATTAATATTACCCTAACACATGTCATAATTCTACTGGACAAGTGTATCTCGACCAAAAACAACCATAGGAATAAAATATTATCATTTAGGTCCAATTGGATTAGATTAGGACATTTATTATTATTTAATTCAAAGAAGAGTTAAAAAAGTTAAAATCAAAGTTTATTTACTAAAACATTTTTAATATAGGGTTATACATAAGATAAATTCGATTGTAAATATTAATTATAAATCTAATAAGATTTAATACATAATGATATTTTATTTATAATATTTATACATTAAATAATTTAATTTATTTATGACACAATGATGATGCAGTAATTACCATAATAGTGAAAAATTAAAATAATTGATATTATAAATACACAAATAAATATAATTTGAGACTTTTAATGAATTACACGAATTTTATAGGATACTATGACATATTAGGATTGATTTAATTGACTTTTTTCGAAGTAATCATTCTGTTATGAGTTTCACAAAAATCAACTATTGAATAGTGTCAAAATTGACATAAAAGAGTTTTTAAAACAAATATTATATTATTAATTGATATTAAATTCCTAAAAATCTAAGGTTCGGCCAAGAGACTTATATCATGATAGGTGTATTATTAATGGACCACTTGGGTGTCTCTTGGAGGTATATAGTAAGTTTATTAACCATATAATATAAAAATACAAAGAGACATTGTAAAAGTGAAACTAATTAACTTAGAGTTAATACTTAAAGATAAGGTTAATATAAGTACCCAAACCTGTCTAAATTCTATTGGCTGAGTGGTTCTCGACCCATACCTACCTTAAAATTTAAATAATCCACTTTTGAGCCATTAGAAACCGAATATGAATTTATTATAAATTAATATTTCTAACTTTTCCAAAGGTGCCCCTCACCCCTCTTATAAAAGGGCACTCCTCCTTCTCATTTCTTCACACCTTCAAAGCCTTTTGGTTCAACCAAACTCTGCCCAAATACTCTCCCAACATCCCTCACTACAACCTAGAGGCCTTAGTGTGATCAGAAAGCCAACCTAAGGAGCCCTTTTGATCAAATCAAAAGGAAGAACCCGAAGAAGAGGTAATGATTTCACCACCCTTTTCCAAGTTCCTTTCTTCTTCCACATCTTCTTTCTTTGTTATTACCATTATAAAATAATAACTCCAGTATTATATATATACTGTGATGTTATTATAAATATGGTACAACCATATTCAGTATTCTATCCACCCTTTGAATAACATGTCACCATACGTGCGTACGTAAGGCTTACCGTCTCCACGTCGTGGTGTAATTGTTATTCAATATATTATTATTTGTATGGGTAAAATAATGATGTGTAACTCATGTAAATAATAAATATAACATGTTAATGATTCTGTATATATAATATACCATCCATTTATATATTATTTTAATATCAAAAGAATGATATTGTCGCTCGTGCGTACGTACGGACTACCGTCTCCATGAACGCGATGAGATTCATTCTCCATCGTATCTATTTAAGTATAATTCTCATTTGATGATTAATAATAGTATATAAGGACTTTATATAATTCTTTATATGATTAAGATACAACCTATCCATTACAAACATGGCTTACGTAACAAAAAATATAAAAAAAACGAGTAAGTTAACACCCGAAACAACGATAATACTAAGATATTATTAACAAATCAATGTTAAAAGATCATATATGATATCATATTAATGTATATGATTCTTGTATAATTTAATAACAATTATTTCACCATTATACAAGAGGTTAACCAACCCCAACCAAGGAAAAGTACAATGTAAGGGTTTATTTCACAATATCTTCATTATTCGAGGTTGTTTATACGTAATAATCTACTGGGATCTCTTTATCATCCACATCCATGTTTCTTAAAAATGTATTTCAAAACATTTTTACTATTTACAAGAATATGGGTTAAATTCATTTATAGCCTTGTTTGAATTTTTATAAGTGGTTTATAAAGGAATCTTTCCGTCGTTTTCCAAACAAGGTGCTTTTTAACCTTTTCGACAGAATTAAGGTAAGAATGTTTTTTTTAACTTATACGGCGGGTGCGGTTATTTTCCGCTGTTATAAAATCATCGAATCTTCCCTTTAAAGCTTATAAGAATATTTTCAAAGAAAAATTTTTATTTCATAAATATATTACTCTTAAATGATTTCAAAATAGAAAGAGATATTTCTCTAAAAAGAGTTTTGATTTCATTTATGTCAACATCCTTTGATGGATTTTACCCTTATTTGAAGTTGATTTATTATGATACAAAACTTCTATATTGTATTGAAGGTTTTGTGATATATTTGACTATCGATGTGCTATTCTTATACCATTCATAGTTTATGGTGAAAGTATTGACATTTCGTATGCTATTTTTAATACGAATGTTTATGTTATGTTTAAACATTTTCATGTGGGAATGCATTGGACTTAATATGTGACGGGTGGAGCCCGCTATAGCTCCTCGATGCATCGGTAGGTCTCATGAGACAAACTAGTATCTTGGCACAAGGCCTTGGAAAAATCTTATTTTTAGTCTTGGCACGAGGCCTTGGCTATGTGGTTATGATAGTCTGGCATTATGTATTCCATCATTATGAAAGTGGTTATTGATATTGCATGTGATTATTCGATTAGTAGAATATCCATGTGAATAAGTAAATGGAATTATTTCATTTTATTTTTGACATACTATGTTTAAGTTCAAGTTTAAAAGGATTTTGTTTTAGTTATACATTGCCTTAAATGTTTATTCTTATTTATGAAAGTTTCCGCTATATTGTTATCCTTACTGGGCATTTGAGCTCACCCCTTTTCTATGTTTTATTATTCCTAGGAAGTGAAGAAGTAAATTATGAATGACCTGCAGGGATATTATGAGGGGATAATAGTGTGTATTATGGATACAATATGTTTTTGTAGTAGTTTTTCACTTCAGGATGTAATGTAAAACTTTATGAATATATCTAGTGTTTCCAAGGCTACTAAACCAATCGGTCTTTCGAGATTTGATCTTTCTTGTGATCATGCAAATTTTACGAAGTAATGCACCGACTCTGGATAACTGGGGTCAGGGCGTTACAATTTTGGGGGGAGATTGATTTAGTCTTTTATTTTTTTAAATAAAACTTCATCTTAACACCCCTCCAACACGCCTCCAACCCGGCACCAGGCGTCGACCAAAACTATGTTGCGCCTAGGGTAAACACGGAATTCTGAACGTAATGGAGGACTCAGATTTTTTATCTGAGACTACTTTCAGAAGTTATTCGATACGACACTCATAAATAAACTTTTCCATTAATTAACAAAAATGCCCCTGGTGGCTTTTCTCACAGCAGGCCCACGCCTGCAAAGTTTATACCCTGCCTAGGGTAAACAGCATGCTCCCGATGCAACCGTGCCCTCGGATTCCCATTCTGAGCTATTTTTTAGAAGATAACACATCCCCGCCACGTGCATAGTATAAAAATACTTAATATTTTTATAAAATTAATTCCGAGCACACTGGGCCTTAGAATCGCATGTCATCTTCACGCCTAACTCTAGAATTATTCATAAGAATATTCCAAAGTATGACATGGCCAAAAACTGAGTCACTACATCCTCCCCACCTTAGAACTTTTTGTCCCTGAAAATCCCTAAGCACAAGGAAAGAAACTGGACTCTGAACTTGGTCTCCAATGCCAGCGAGTTTTCCAACAAACACGCATGCCCGCACACATAAGTTAGTGGGACTCATCCACCACACCTCAACACTATACACTTTTGGCGGCACTGACTCTCTCACACAGTTTTAATTGCCTCACAAAAACATGTCTCGGTGGGGGAAGGATCCCTCTTCCTCACGCATTCAAACCACACCGAATAACACCCACATAGGGTCTTACCAACGCCCTGAGCAAAACTCGAGCAAGCAACAAAAATAGAAGACTATATCTAAACAGTGTCTAACAAACTAATGTAGAAAGTAGAAAGGACACAAGGCGTACCTCTATCCATCGGCGGAGCCTCTAGGTCAACAGCCTCCAGGGCATGCAGGTATCCTCGCCCTCGTCTCCCAGCTCCCTGGGCTTGGCGTGGACCACCTAGAGGTGGGGGTGGTGGAAACTGATACCGCATACCACCTCCTCCTCCTGCACCAGCTCTGTCACCACGTCCACCGCTCTGCGGTCCTCCTTGCTCGAGTCCCTGCCTCTGCCAAGGCGTTCTGTCGACTAGCTCCCTCTCAGTAGCACGATGGGTCGGACAATCTCTAGCAACATGTCCCCCACTGTCACAAGCGTAACACCGACTCTCCTACATATGACCAAAATAGGACTCTGAGCCCTAAGCCTCAGATCCTCCATCATGGGTTCGCCTCCTGAAACATCGCATATTTCTGGGCCTCTGAGTCGGTCATTGGCTACCAGATGCCGATCCGACTGAGGAAGTCACATCTCTCACATGCCCAGCACTAACAGGCAGGATCTTCATGGCCATAAATCTCTCCACCACTAGGGCCCACTCCAGCACTTGAGCATTGGTGCGTAGACATAGGGAAACCACACCTGTCTGTATATCTCTGTGTAGGCCCCAGTCGAAGGTTTGAGCCCTAAATAACGGGTCTAAAACCATATCCAAGGAGTAGCGTGACATGTCTGTAAACCTCGCTGAGTACTCTGACACAGTCATGCCCTCTTTCCAAAGATGCAGAATCTCCTGGATCTGCACTGACCTTAGTGTCACTGGATAGAACTTTTCCCTGAAGAGCTGCTCAAACTCTGCCCATGTGAGTGTCTCCTCATTGTGGGACTGCATCACCAAACTCCACCATCACCTAGAAGAACCCTAAAGAAGGCTCGCCGCTAGGACCACCATCTGATCTAGAGGTGTCCTCACCATGCGGAATACATGAGTGACTGCTTTGAGCCAGTCATCAGCTTCCTAGGGGTCTAGATTACCCCGAAACCATAGAGGTCGCTACCTCTGGAACTCGTGCAGCGCAATCAGCCTGCGTGCAACCTCATCCTGCACTCTCGGCATAGCCAGTGGCTCGACAGGTGGTGGCTCAACTGGAAGACCACCTGGAGGTGCAGCCTCAGAACCTGCACCCTAGTCTACAGCCTCTACACAGGGCGGATCCTCACCACAATCCCTCTTTGGAACCCTCGCTGGTTGACGTCGTGGACGCATCTTGAAATACAATCAAGACGCTCCATGGTCAAAGAGTATATATGGAGAGATGACTCAAGAAGAACAAGGGAATCCCAAAACCAATTCCTATATGATGCATGTACCATTATTTCCCTACGACCAATTTACGAATGTCCCGAGTCTAAAGGAAGGTTATAAAAGTCCTAGTGTATGGATACGCCAGTCGTCGCACCAATACTAGAGTCTCTGGCCTGAAAGTCGAACATGAAACATCATAACACTGACACTTTGCAACCCAAACCAAACTCACAGCTAGACCACTTACACTCAGAGATCCCAAAGGTGGGACCTCCTCTGATACCACTCTGTCACGACCCAACCCAACGAGGCTCAAGCCGCAACTTCCCAAGCCCGCCTCCAATAGGCCAGGGGCTGGCGTCAAGCACTGAGCAGGCTATCACACACAAGGGAGGCATTATCCTAAGGTACTTGTACACACGCACACACATACACCTCCATGCAACAGTGCAGAGATATATAAAACTGAAAAGTAAAGTGCATGCATACAACTATCCCAAAACAGAGTGCAGCAGAAGTAAAAAAGTGAAAATCAGGTTCTACCAAAGGAAAAATAAAAAAGCGTCCAACCTGTTCAGGAGAAGGGGTACGCTGCCAAAAGCACCATCAGAAAGCTCCTCAGCATAGCTCCGGTAAGACTCCATGGTCAGACCCTCTCACTAAGCTCCACCTGCTCCTGGTCCTCCTGGAACTCTGTCGAAAGGCATCTGGTCTACACAAGACACAAAAATGTGTGGGCAAAGCCTGTGCACGGGTGAGTATAACAATACTCAGTAGGCACCCCAAAAACCCAAAACAAAAGTGAGCATTTGAAAGGAAACAGACCTCTAATCCCAGCCAGAGGGAACCCAGAAGAGGGAGAAACTCCATCTCATGACCATCCTTGGCTAAAAACAATTAGTCATCTCAATCAAGGTGTATTCCCATTCATAAACCGGGAACATCCAGATATACTCAGCTCACACACCAAGCCACATGAGGTACCGACCTCATCACCAGCAACGGTTCACAACTAGTAGAACACACTACATGATCACTGTCATCCCAGATGACACTCTTCTGAGAGATACACTCCATCGGGTCCCACACAAACATCCCTGATGCTCACCCGACAGATCACGCTTGTCGGAGATCGTCACTGAGGAAACCTCGTTGAGCAACTTAAACACCAAACTCCTCGGATAGGGGATCGCTCTTAGGGTCCTCTATGGGATACCAAATCCCACACTGTTATACGAAGATCTCCAAGATAGGGGATCACTCCCAGGGTCCACTGGGGGATACCATAACCTGATCTGGCATTCGTAGGTCTCAAAGATTGGGGATCACTCCCAGGATTCGCTGGCGGATACCACAACCTGATCTGGCACTCGATAGAAACACGTCACTCAGATAGAGGATCATCACCCATGTCACAATGGTCATGAGGATACTGAAACCCTATCTGGTACATCTCGTGCTGTAGGGGATCGAACTGACGATACCACAACCCTACTGACATCACGCACTGAGTAGGGGATCGTATAACCAAAGATACTGCAGCCCTACTATAATCCTCATGCTAAGTAGGGGATCATATACCCAACGATGCCCCAACCCTACTGACCACGGTCCACTTTGAAAGGGATCATATTCCTGATGATTCCACAAACCATATGGAGTTAACCTACTAGATAGGGGATCGCCGCCCATGGATAAGTGGTCACAGCGATACCAAGAACCCGATTTAGGGAAACGATGCTAGAGGATCCCGCTCTGGGACCACTGGAGGGATGCCACAACTCTAACAAATTAAGCATTCCATCGAGAGGATCACAAACCTATACTAAGTTTGGGATGTCGCGCGAACCCTCGTTGGAACAAACCAAGGGAGTACCCTCAACCATTGCTGGTCCAAACATCGCTAACCCGAGCGACTCGCCATAAAGCCACACCGCGCACCTCCAAGGCCGATACTGAGGCCACCATCATGATCCATGTGGAAAAACACACAAGATAGGCTGTTAACTTTCCCGAAATAGACAACCGGTGAAAACTTCACTATTCACCGAAGCTAGCATGTGTGGGGCCCATACTATGATCCCGAAACTCATCAAATGGATCATACCACTACGATCCCCTCAGAAAAACACATCGGATCGAGTACTCATTCATCTGAAATAGATCCCCGGTGAAAAAGGTATTATTCACCGAAGGCAGCCGGGGTGGGGCCCACGCCTCGATCCTAGAACACATCGAACAGATCTCTTCATTGCGATCCTCTCAGAAAAACACACAGGATCGACTATTCATCTTTCAAAATCAAAATCCTATGGAGAAAGTTGTGTTTCTCCGTAAATTCCCAAACCCGGCCTTCTGGGGCCCTCACCCCAATCTCAGCCCCAACACCTGAAAACCAACAAGAAAAGTCCACCGTACCATCAGGTCCTCAATGCCTCTGACGGCTCATAAATCGGACGCTCCGGGTAGAAGATACAACGGCCCGAAGTCGAATAATAATAAAATATTATTATTTTATTCGACATTTCAAACTCCCGGGCCACGATCCCGAAACTTAAAACTCCCGAACCCACACCGAAGGGTTCTCCTCATCACCAGGGTCGCGTCTCCACATACGGCGCGTGATTCTGATTTCCAGGGGGCAAGATACGGGGGTTTTAAAACCCCCGTGTAAAAAAAAGGGTCGGACCGGCCTGGGTCGGCCCGTGGCGCAGCGTGCACGCGGCCGACCCCCCCTCACGGGGGTCACCGCTAATTGATGTCGGACCGCCATGGTGCAGTAGTTTCGGTTGTCTCCTGTGACCCGCCACTGTCGACCGCCGTCGTGCTGGTGTCGTGCCTGCAGACCTTCTGAGGGCCGCTGGGGGCACCCCGAGGGTCCAAACGTGCATCTGAAGGCATTTGTGCGCCCCCCGGGACCTGATCTACACATCTGTAGGCTCAAAAACAGAGAAAAAACAACCAAATCAAGATCGAGGATTTCAAAACTCAGAACGCCTACCTGTTGGCAGATCGCTGATGCTTCGAGTGCAGAACGACGCCTGCAACGCCCTGAAGCTCGATCTGGTGACGATCGGTGCTGAAAACGGACGTCTAGGGATCGATTCCATGAAGAACGGATGAGGGAGGGGAGTTTTTTCTACCTGCACATACAAGCTTGGGGGAGAGATTGATTTATTTTTTATTTTTTTTAAATAAAACTTCATCTTAACTCCCCTCCAACACGCCTCCAACCCGGCACCTGGCGCCGACCAAAACTATGTCGCACCTAGGGTAAACACGACGTTCTGAATGCAAGGCCAGACTCAGATTTTCTATCTGAGACTCCGTTCAGAAGTTATTCAAGCTTATTCTCATAAATAAACTTTTCCATTTATTTACGAAAACTCCCCTGGTGGATTTTCTCACAGAAGGCCCACGCCCGCAAAGTTTATACCCCGCCTAGGATAAACGGCACACTCCGGACGCAACTGTTACCTCGGATTCCCGTTCTGAGCTACCATTTAGAAGATAACACACCCCCACCACATGAATAGTATTAAAATGCTTAATATTTGTATAAAATTAATTTCAGCCACACCGGGCCTTGGAATCGCATGTTGTCTTCACGCCTAGCTCTGGAATTATTCATAGGAATATTCCAAAGACAGGCAGGGCCAAAACCCAAGTTGCTACAAATGGGGTTAGACTGTGAGTACTTTCCCAGAGGGTGACGAGTTGTGGGGAGAATTATTCTCTCCTTGTCCTATGATTGGAATAATTACACTATTCTAGATCTACCAGGATTGACCGTTGGTATACGATATCCTTCATTACAGGATTAACCATCGGTATACGGTATCCTTATTTATATGGTTGACTGTTAGTATATGACAAACTAGTTTTAATTGGAGGCGGGTATAGGTGAACCCATGTGTAAGATCATTTCCCCCCTATGGTGGCGTATCTTGCTCATAGATATGATTCTAGTGCTAGCCGAAGTGGGTTTTATGTCAATCTGGATTACAGACCCAAGAGTTGATTGTTATTGTGGTTTCATGTTTTTTGATACACATACCAATGAATATTCATATCTATATATATATATATATATATATGTATAGGTATAGGACTATACAGGTGTATGTATATAGTTATGGACATCCTTAGTGGCACTTTCCCGTTGATAGGGATTACAGACCCTGGGTTTGACTATGGGTTCACTTTTTCTTTACCTTATGTTTAATTGTGCTTCAGCTAGGTTGAGAAAATTGATTTTTCATACACATTAGTAGCATGGTTATAGTTTTCTTGTTGGTGTGGCCTAATAAGACTCTTCCTCACCCCTACACGTGCACCTCAGTGGACGTGTGAAATTTATGTCTTATTTTCAAGTTGAGTACGTGTTACATGGTGGATAGGGCTAAGGCCCATTGTTTTATGATCGAGCAGAGCCACTTCAGTGGTTCTTCTAGTCAGGCTAGTGTAGTTTGACAGTGTTTAGAGATCAGGTTTGTGGTTTGGCTCATAGTGAGTTGTAGATTCTTGTACTTTTACTTTTTGTTTCTTTTGTACTTGTATCTGCATGGTCAGCCCAGTGGGTGACTAGTGTTGTATTGTATTTCATAGTTGTCCGGGATTTTTATAGCATTTTACTATTACAGCTTGTTCTCTTTTTCAGATGTTGACTCCTTCCATACTCTATTACTTTCTATATTGTATGTTACTTGTTTGTTTTCCCCTTCTTACTCTGGTATAAAGGTATAGTCTCCCTATTGTACAACCTTTACACCCTCGCTGCTAGTCGACGGCCTCTGGCATTTGAGGAGTTGCGCTTGGGGGCTTGTGGCTAACCGACTCGGAGCACCGGGTTAGTGGCTTCCAAGTTGGGATGTTACACCTAGTGTAAAGGGAGATAGATATGTTGAATTAAATAAAATCTATCATTATAAGTGATGAATTATTTCATTTTGAATATAATTTTACTGGAGTCTTTGTCAACTATTTAACCAAACTCATTAGTTTTTTATTTTAACCCCCCTAAGGATCTTAGTCATATAGATGATATAAACTATGAAACCACAATGATAAAGAATTCTTATATTTTACAATTCTTATATAGGAGAAGATTAATAATACACATCATTCACTCAACCAATATAGTTCTTCTAGAATATATGTTTCATCAAATAAGAATTTCATTCAACATTGGTATATCATTAATTATAACATATCCCTACATTTTAAATCCAAATTTAAAATTGATTAGAATCCCATTAAACCAAATCCAATTTTTATCAAAATTATCAATGATATTGTTCATGATATAGATTCCATAAATTAAATTCAATTTTTTGTGGGAAACACTTTTCCAATAAGTGTTGGTTAAATTATGGATATATGGAATATGATTAATGATAATTAAATCACATATTCCATTATTTTTGGTTTTAAACAAGGAAAGAAGATCTATGATTTCATCTATATATCATTACAGATTAGAATATTATTCTATAAAAAAATAATAGTAACATTTTAGATATAAAATACATTTATATTGAATTTTATGCTCTTATGTAGTGTCTCAATCTCTAGGCCCTGTATACATAAGGCCTTTTGTGAACGTTTTTTAGGAATATTAAATCCCTCCATTATAGCTAAAGGTTTTCGGTTGGTGTTCAATAGTTCTTGTGATGGATTCATCTCTTATACTAGAGGGGTGAGGTAGGGGTACCCATTATCAACTTAACTCTTTGAAATTATTGAACATTAAATTGGTAGATTAGATTTTAAGATATTGATCTAGGTTTTCTCACCCACATGAAAGATGATTCAAATATCAAGGTTCCAACCCAAAAATTTTATTCTAATGATATTCTTGTAATATATGATCTTAAAAACAAGACTATGAGTATAATGAAGGATTTTTTTAATGAAATATGATAATATATTTAGGTAGGATATAAAATAGAATTAATCCTATTTCATTTTCAAATATAGCTTCTATGTATATGAAAATTCATAGAATTAACTCTTAATGTCTAAAAAAGTGACTTTACATATCAACTACTCAAGAGTGTCACTTTTTTCAGAAGAGTGAAACCATCTAACTGGGAAGAAATTTCATTTGAACTAAATTTTTTGAGAATTTTGAATTCAATAATATTATCTCAGTCACAAATAATTATACTTATTAATTTAGTTATTTCATATATGTTTTTAAAATCCATTCATTATGACCTCTATCCATTCAAATTTATTAATTTTTTAGACATTGATATTAATATTTATTATTATTTTCTTATGTGATTGAATAAAATTTGATAATAGTAACAAGGAAAAAATATATCATACCCTTTTAAATGGGTGGGGTTTTTAATAAGAATATAATGATATTCACTATTTCATAAGCTATAAATTTTACATGGAAACTCCCCATATTTATTAGGGATTCTACAAAATTCATTCCGGTAATATCTATTGAAAATTTTAATAGGTGTTTTCACTTATATATGGAATCAATTTTTTATTCTAAAATTATGGATTTCTATGATGAAAGTTTTCATCATTCCATTTGGATAACATCATGATCTTCCATGTTGTATTTTGATATGAAAAATGGTTTGATCATCGACTATATAATTAAGTAGAGAATCTATCTTCTCTAAAATCATTTTTTATTAATTATACCAATATTAAAATATTTAATAATTTGATGGGTTATTTTTTAATATATTATGTAAACTATCTTGGAGAGGGAATTTATTTCTACAGATAATCTTCTTTGGTGGCTATCTATATTAGGCATTCTAAATTCAATACTATATTGTAGATACGAGATGGGTATTACTAGAATCCCAACTAAATGGCTGACCAGAATTAGTAAGAAGTTAATCACCCATTATTTTTTAGTTCATATTTGGAATATGTTTCATAACATATTAACAAAATATGATTGATACAGATCTATTTTTATTCAAATTACATATATTTTATTCATTTGATATAAATGTGAAGAATGATTTCATCCAATGTTCTTCTAGTGTGTCTTTTTATGATTTATTTATGGACATTTTTCTTTATTATTTTATTCAATCCAATATACTAATTTTTATAATGGGTTATTCATGGATTTATTAAATGGTATTTTGTTAATTAATCAAATAAATATCATGAATACCATAAATGTTAGATATTTCAATTCCTATATCTAGATGTTTTGAAACTCATATATGTTTTATGAAAAGGGAACCAGTATAAATGGTATAATAAATTTATTTTGATGCACATTCATTAGGAAACCAATTTTCAAACATGAAGAAAATATAACTCTATAAAGGATATCATCAGTAATAAAATTGTTTCAATTAATTTCATTAAAAGTAAACTGATGCATAAAAATTATATTATATTGACACCTCATTTTCCATATTGGATCTAGTATATAATAAATATAGAAGAATGTGGGTACCTTGGAACTACAATATATGTAGGTGTATTTTGGAAAATTATGGAATTCATCCAAGGTTCATTATATATATTTTTAACAATTTACATAGATTTTAAATTAGAACATTGATTGGGTATCCATACTTTTATACATGTAATGATATTTTGAGGTGATTAAAATTTGACCAAAATTGATTCATAATATATGGGTGAAATTATTAGAAGTAATTCTATATTAGTCAATTGTAATATTTATAATTGTACGGTGGGGTATCTCTAATACATAAAATGTGTCTAATAGTTGGTAAAATACATTTATGTGTATAGAAATGAAATTACTAATATCATATTAAAGAATAAAATGGTGGATCATTACACTATTTGGTCATTTATATTGGATGATTTTTTCCCTTTAATGATTGAGTATCTTCTATAAGGTAATACTAAAACCTTATTATAACTCCTCTTGTTCACTCAACCTCTTTATTATTGATTAAATGTTTGAGTAGAGCTTTATGGTTTATCACCCCTTATATATTTGATTGTTATTTTTGTTACTATTTTACTATTATTGTTATTACAATTTTTATATTTAAAACTAGGGATCAACCCTAGATTATCAAACATAATTACATTAAAAATCATGGATTTTGGATCTCGGAGTTTGGAAATTAATCATTACTGGTAGAGGGTAGAACCATTTTATAATCACTCTATATGATGATATTTAAAACCTAATTTTCTTACATGACTATGAAATCATTTTAAAGGTAAAAAAATATAGTTATATATTCAATTATTTAATGGTTTAGTGCCTTGGGAAAATTAGGATCATAAGTCACTTATACATAAAAGAGAAAAAAATATTATCAAAATTTCACTTCTATTGAAAATAAAATAATTCACTCTCTCTATAGTATATATAGTCACGTATGGATATACATCAATGAAATTGATGAGCTACAAGATTTTTAAACGGAGAAATAACGTACATGAATCTATAATACATGTGTGAGAATAATCAACATCATAGTATCATAATAATAATATCATCATCAACATTTTGAGGAAAACATTTTATAATGTAATGGAATGTGGAAATGCATAAAAAAATTCATAGTGGTTAAATACCAAAAATAGTTGTGTACAAAGCCAACATAATGTCCACACATAAAATATGGGTATAAATCATTACATCAACATTATGAAAAACATATTTCATCATGTTCACACATAATACAAAAAAATCAGGAGATACATAACATTACCTAATTATTTGTAGGTATATGTAATTTTTGGTCCACCCATCACATCATAATATTTACATAATCATGCATTCCGCATAGAATGTATAAAAATACTAATCAAGAAATACTCCATAGAAGTGAATGAGTTTCATAATTATTTAATAAATAATAGTTTAATAAATAAAATTTGGGATAGAAAATGTGTTAGGGAAAACATGTTTTCTATAAACATCACTATTCATTTGAGAAGAAGAAACAACTCAAGATGAGTCAATGTTGTATTTTTTTAAGATATTTTTTTAGAAAAATAATTATATTTGGATCATAAATAATGGTCGAAACATTTATATACTAGAAAAGTGAAGGGTTGAGTAGTTAATGTATTACTATTTAACATTAGAGAAATATCCATACAAAAAATTACATGAATGAGGGATAACTAAAAAATGGGTGTTAGGTTCAAGATTCCACTAATCGTAAATCCTAGCTTATTTTGTCGGTTTTATGGATCCTAAACAATAAATGATGATTTGTTAATGTAATTAAACTTAATTGAATAATGTTATTTATGTTATTATTTATCAATTATAATCACATGATTATATTTCTTAATTTTTCTTTCTTATATTTAATCATATTAAAATCATGATTTTGATTAAAAAATCCCCATTTCGCTTCAATTTATCAAGTTTTCAACATAATTTTTACATAATTATAATAAATTCAAGAATATATATATATATATTCAAATTTATATATAATAAATTATTTAGTTTATCCATATATAAGTTTAGTGGTAGTGAAATTGGTTGGAAACCTCTTTATTGTAAGTAAGATGACCACTATCTGGAACATTTTCCTAAGGAGGAGAAAGAGAGATATAAAATACAATAACATGAAAAAATTATTTTCAATGTAAGTTAAGAACATTAATAAAATTTTAATGTACATCATATTTAATCTTATACATGTTCATGGAAGAAAATAAGAAAAAAACCAAAGAAGTATTGATGAAAACATACCTGCTTTTGGTGTTTTTCCCTTGTATGACACTAGAATCCATTGATTGTTGGAGTTGGATTACCCCAAAAAACTCATATGGATTATAAGATTCTTAATAGAGGTGATTTGAGAGGATATTTGGTTTTGAAAAGGGTTATATGAGTAGTTTACCAACAGGAGTGAGAGGTGTTATTTATATATTAGGAGAGGTATTTTTTGGAATTAAATAATGAATAAAAAACTATATCCAAAGTAAATATTGTAATAGTTAGTTTTTAAAATATAAATAATATATAAATATAATAAAATGGTTTAGTAATTCAATACATTTTTTAATTTTAATTCAATCCTTTATTAAAAAGGAAAGAGGAAAGGGTGAAAAATTGTTATTTTAAGGGGACATTATTAACATGAAGCATTATAAATAGATTTTTAGGTTCAAAACTACATTTAATTTATTTTAATGACTTGTTTTTTATATTATAAATATTTTGTCTAATAATAATGTACAAAAATGATTTGGTCATTATTACATAATGAATGATGTAATATAATATACAACAGTTATAAGAAAAAAAATTATTTTTACTATTCACCTAAAAATTGAAGTATTTCATAATATTACCAAAACATTCTCATGGATAAGTTTTATGTACTGATTTATAAAATCATATTCATTTAATATAATTAATTTTCAAAAATATGAAATTTAATTTCTAATATAAAAATTATTTTTTAAAATAAAAAAAACCCAATTTATAAAAAATGTTTAGATATTTTCATTGAGTTTTTTGATCATCATATTTTATAATTAAAACATTCAAATTTACATATATTAATAATGAAAATTTTTATTTATATCATAATTTATTATCATAAGGTGAAATCACTATAAAAATGTTCATTTTACAATTCTAAGTGGTCATATCACTATTACAAATAGTAAGATTACTATTCCAATGGTTGCTTGAAAATTCTAGCAGTCACATTGCTTCCTAAAAATACATATACATTATTTTATTAATTATTGAAATGAAATTATATCATGGTTCTATATTTTCAATTTCTGTCATTTTTTCACTAAAATTTTGTTACTTTTCTACAATGTTGTTCATGGGTGGGATGATTCTAGATGATTAGGGTGATCCATATAATCCCATTTTAGATTTTCTATTTTCTAATTTTTGTCTCCAATTAATATTTTTCATTTTAATAGGATCCATATTTTACTAATGTAATGATTTTTATTAATAAAATATTGTCTTGTTGGTTTCTCTATATGTTCTATTTGTATAATAATATGTAATATAATTTAATACACATTTATTTAAAAAAACTATCATTTATAAACTCTAGGTTTTTATATTATTCCCCCTTGGAAAAATGTTTCCCCATAATTTTATCTCATATTCTCAGTTAAGGATTTTTGAGTTTATTTTTGTTTTATTGTTTACTCGGGTTCCCATTTCACCTGAACATACTTATGGATCCACTATAATAATTTTAAAATATAAGATGTTTTATTATGTAGAACATTTTCATTAAGGTCCAAGATCATTGCTAACTACTCTTCTTACAAGAGTTCATTCTATAGTTATACCACCTCCTAATTTAGTACATGTTATTGATTGGGTATATACTTTAGTAGAAATGATATATGGAACACATCATAAACAAGAGACATATTTGTTGGAAGTGAATGTTATTAAGACTCTACTCCTATGATATCAAGGATCTTAAAGGGGAAAATATATTGTTTTATTTTTTCCCTTTATTTTTTAACCTATTAACTCTCTTCCATGGTGATATTCAATAGAATACATTGTATCCCCCTTCAAAATCAAACTCCTCTTTGATAGTTGTCAACATAGACATTATTCAAACACTGTTCAGTTTTTAGATGATGTTGGATGGCATCAACCTTCTCTAAAATCCCTTTCGAATGATCAGGTCCATGTATCCTTCATTATCAAAACATTTTCCAGCATGTAAGAATTATTCATTTCTTACTATATAGAGCTTTATATGGAGCCATTAGAATACTTGTGTGGAAGATTTTGTAGTATGAGAACTCCAATATTGTTTGATGTTGGTCATGTCCACATTAAAAATCCATTTAGGATGTTATTAGCATTTCCTCAAGCTTTTAAATAATATATTTAGGTATTCCATTATTTTTGGGATGGTAGGTGATACTGATATTCAATTCAGTATACAAATATTGTTGAATACTTTTCCACAATTTAATGGTGAACCATGGGTAATAATCGGACATGATCAATAGTAGTGACCTATGTAACCTCAACAATTCCATTACATATATCTTGGTATTCAAGTGATAAATATTCTATAATAGTTAAGATTTTTAAATTCTTATTTGGTTGATTAAGCACAACCCATATCTCATAGTTTCCATCAGATGTGTTTAGGATAATAGTGACAATGTCTGTAGTGACAATATACAATTCCCACAAGGGTATGGGTAATGTTTTCATCATCCCTTTTGAATTCTATCATTATCAATTTACTTTCAGACATACTATTAAATTTTAGGAGTACTTACTGAAAATTAATTTTTTATGTCAAACACTTTTACATAAAAAGTGGGAAACCATGTATCAACCACAACAAGAAATAACATAGTCATTAAAGTATAATTTAATACTATCATTATCATTTTCCTTAACTACTCTTCAAAAGTAGATGTCAGATTATCCCAAACATGAATATACTCTTCAATGATGATCTTCCCCTTATTGAATCCCCCAACCAGAATTAGGTCATGCTTATCAATCTAGGCATATTGGGTTGTACATATTGTCCAATATATCTTTTTATATCTCATGATATGCATGTATAGAAATTATAGTTCCAAGTCACATGACACAATCTTAGAAGATTTGTGACTCATGCGGATCCTCTTATTTTACTAATTTCAAAATAATTAATATCCAATTCATCCATTTATGACTCATTGATTTCTATTAGATCGATGGTTGGGAAATGAATTGGGAAAAGGATGTATGTTTTCTCTGCCATTGTGATTTTCTAATCCACCCATTATATATCCAGGATAACAGGATCATTCTTAGCCAGTATCATGGATAATTTAGTATGTTCTTTATTACTAATATCATTGTGTTCCTTTATCTCATTTCTTTAATGATAGTCCATAGAGCAGTCATAGTTCTTGATTATCTCTAACCATATTCATTATCGTATGTTGATCAAATTCTATTTGAATATACACTTTAGGTACTTATGATATGTATATATTGAAAACTTCTCATAATTTATATATGGACACAAAATATTAAGGGAAAAAATAATAGTTATTAACTCGATATCATATGTCGGGATGTTTTCATCGTGGATCATCAACTGACATAAGGCATAGGCTATCACAATTTTATTCTACATGACTATAAAACTAAAACCTTTATTTGAAGAATAAAATTATATCAAAAATAATTCTCCACTTATTGGTAGTTTTATTTAATGAAAAATGAATATCCTCTTCATTATATTTTTAAAGGTTTCCTTATATTTTTTATCTTAGTTAGTGGCTAGAAAATTGAGACAAATTTAGCTCAAAACATCAGCAACACCCTAAAAATCCTTAAAAATAGGTTTCTGTGAATATAGTGGGTTGGTATATTCCTAAAATTAATTTTTTCATTGAAATGTCTACATAAATTCCCTAACACATGATTATGTTCCCCAAGATTGTGATTTTTTTCATCCGAATGTCATAATTTCTAAACTTAGTATTCATTTTATTCTTCTATTATGTCTCCATAATAATCCTAAGAAACTCCTCACATTCCTCTTTTATATTGGAGTAAATGATAATGTCATCAATAAACACTACAAAAAAATTTCATTGTAGTTTCTATGTAATATATTCATCAAATCAATGGTGATTTAAGAGGAATTAGTATGTATTTAGGGAATCACTGTGAATTCATAGTGCTTATACGTTATAAGGAATATCACCTTATGAATATCATAATTATTCACCTTTCGTAGTTGATATAGAGATTGACATTCCATCATTGATAATGGAATTACTCCTTTTAGTCGATCGAACAAGTCATCAATCCATTGAAGGGGATACTTGATATTTATAGTGATCTTGTAGAGCTCATAATAATCGATACATTTCTTCATTGATCTGCCTTTTTTCATTACAAGGAGGACTGGAACACACTACAGTGGTGAACTAGGTATTATGGAACCTTTTTTCAAATACTTTTGTACTATCTTCTTTAACTCATCCATTTCAATAGGGTTAATCCTATAAGGAAATTTTGTGTAATGTGTAGCTTTGAATATAATATCTATTTATAAATCTACCACACAAACTTTGGAAAGTCTTAGAAACTATTTTTGAAATACAAATTGGGTATTCCCCCACTATGGTAACATCCTCTTACTTGATACTATCTGTTAGATCAACCATTTGGGAAAATTATGCTTCTTCACAAGGTATCAACACACATCATTGAGGTATTTTTCATAAGAGATTCATGATCTTAATTAAATTTTTTGAGGATCATGGGATGATTTGGAATCTAAAAATACATTTACATTTCTTGATAAATTATGTGTGATCTATATAATTATATAAACTTCTTGATTAGTACAGTGATAAATTCAAAAAAGGGTAGTATTATGAGAGTCATTGGAATAATCTTACCAAATATGTTAAAATAAAAAGATTCCAACACTTGGGATTCAATGATCGCACCACAATGTTCTATAACATATATATCTACATAAAGACTTCAAGGATTTGAATCAATAGTTGTTGAAAAATTTCAGGATATAAAAGAATGAGTAGAACCAGAATAAAAACATATAATCTTGAGTGAATTGGAAGTATACCATGCATGATATCATTTTCACAACATACTCCAGTTGTAGATATGGAATAAAATTTAAGCTTATCCATTGGTTTTTTATTCTTAAAGCTGAATATTCTTAAGGAACCATGGTTTAGTGCACTAGCTTTCGACCCTTTCTCTCTAGTGTATAATCATTGATCCATGGGCGATACAATACGAGAAGCCTTCATTTCCTTTATAATGTAGGCATGTTTCTTCTTGTCTCATAGACATTCATGATCATAATGTCCCCTCTCCCATACTTGAAGTAATTACCTATACCTTTGTGGAAGATAATATTATGTTTCACCCATGTTTTTTGACATGTGGTTGGTTTAAACCACTTATATCTTTTTTTTCATTTTCCCACCATCATTAAACTCCATTATTAAATTATTATCTCAATAAATATGGGAAAATTCTCCAAACTAAAATTCTACATTGAGAGTGCATTGAATAACTTATTCACAACTCCTAATGTCTCATATATAAATATCATTCTAAAGGTTTGGTTTATAATGACTAAATAATCTATCTATTTTTTATAATTTTCGATAACAAATTTACAGGTATATCATGAAATCCTATTTATGTTTTCCTTGTAAATTTTCCTAGATTCCCCAACAAATTCATTCATCCTTAATAATTCTATGTATCTATTTTATTGGAAGATTTTGAGGGAAAAAATTTTTATGAAATATTTTCTAATGTGTTCCCACTCCATATATTATATCTCATCCTTCAACATGGTGTTATTTATTCACCCCCACCAATGATCAGCCTATCCATATAAACAATAGACGTCCAAAGTCACCTTATCCTTCTTAGAATAGTAGAGAACAAAAAAGTTATTATCCATTGAGTTAACCCACTATTTCAATAAATTTGTATTGGAAGATCAATTAGTTATCATTAGTCATTATCATATAAAGGACTCAATGAAAATTTTCTCCATCTTGGGTAAAAGAAGAAATTCCATGTGGTTGAGGATATTGTTCATATAGTGACACATTCTGGTAAAACTCTCCATAATGTTTTGAACACCACATCTCATGGAATTCAGGATGTCTATTGAAAAAATATTCAATTATCCATCACATAGTTTTTTCTCCTAGTTTATTCTGGTTTCCATTATATTAAAAGATATAAAATTATGGGAAAAAATAGGTCATCAAAAAATGAGTAAATAATTAATTTATATGTATTCATGAAGTCTGAAATAATATCTTATCGGGTCCTTTTTTATACATCTTCTAAAAAATATTGGATTATTAACTATATATAGGAAGTTACTTATGGATATAACAATAGTTTTCTAATAATAATTATCATATAAAGAAAAATGATTAAAATTGAAACAAAATTTCACAGTGGTCAAATATCACGCATTATTTTGAACAATTGTAGAATCATTTCCACACAAAATAGATCATCATTAATTCTAACATCATGATTGTGAAGAAATATATCATCATTATAACCCATAATAAATATAATATCATGAAAAAGATCACAATATCCACTTCATTTAAGGGAAATATAACTCTGGGACTAGCCATCACATTATACAATTTATGTAAGCAGGCATACCCCATATAATGTGTTACAATTGTAATCATGAAATAACCCATGGAAATAAACAAAATTCATAATTATTTAATTATTCATATTTTCAAAAATAGTATTTGGGATCCAAAATGAATATTGGAAACCATATATTACATTGATTTCATCATTATGGAGTGAAAATAAAATAACTCAAGAGGAAACAAAAATGTGTTCGAGAAAGAAAAAAAATTAGGAAATTATTTGTATTTTGATTATAAATCAAGGTGGGAAATTTATATCCTTGAAAATAAAAGGGTATAATAATTAAATGGTAATTATGGATCAGTAGTCAAATATCCATATTGAAAATGACATCAATGTGGGTTAACATAATGAAAGAGATTTGGGTTCAAAAATACCCTTACTGTAAAGCTTAAATTTTTTATAATTTACACCTCCTAAAAAATAAAAATGATTTATTAAAACATTAAAATTGAAGAGAATTATGTAAATTTATTTCACTTTTTATCAATTATAATAATTGGGTTGTATTTATTAATTTATGATGCTTACATTAAATCATTTTGATATCATGTTTTCCTTACAAACATCCAATTTCACTTCAATTTTTTAATTTTATTGAAGGTAATGTATATATAATTAGAATAAATTTCTAATAATTAAATATATATATATATATAATTTTAGATAATAAATAATTTATTTTAACTATCTATAAGGGTAGTCACATGGATTGAAGTTTTAAATGTATTCATTGGCGGTTAACCGACTATTATCAAGATGTTTGTCCAAAGGAGGAGGATAAAAGTTATGAAATATAAATACATCAAAACATAATTGTTATACCTGGTTATATCATTAATATACTATTAAAAAATTCTTAATTAGTCGTAGAAGTTTTTTTCTAATGGTTTTAACAAATATATGAATATAAGAGGAAAAAAAAGAGAATTGTTGATGAAATTATACTAACTTATTGGTGTTTCTTCCATTATACGACATAAGAATCCCATGATGATTGGATATGGATAACACCGAAAAACCCCAATGGATTCGAAGAGTATTAAAAGAGTTTATTTTGGTATATATTTGGATTTATAAATTGTGTGAGGTGTGTGTTTTCAATGGGATGGAGATGGAATATTTATTCTTTAAGGGGGGGTTATTTTTAGAATAAAGTATTAAATAAAATAATATTCCAAGGAAAACCTTATAATGGTGAATTTTGTACATCATAAATCATATATAAATATAATATAATTTTATTAATACTTAAACCCCACTATAATTTTAATTCATTAATTTATTAAAAAGGAAATTGGAAAAAAAATAAAAATTGTTATATTAAGGGAACCTTTTGGACATTATGCTTTAGAAAATGCATAATAGGTTTATAAATTTAGTTTATTTTATTTTAAAGATTAATTTATGAAATTAAATATAAATTTTCTAGAAATCATGTAATATAAATTTGTAGGTCGTTATTAAATCATGAATTATGTAATTTAAGATTAATTTTCTATGAGAGAAACTTTCTTTTTACTATTCACCTAGAAATTGATGTATTCCAAAAAATTACCAAAAATTAACCCTTTGATAGTTTTGAAGTGATTATTTAAAAAATAAAAAACCATTTTAAAAATTATTTTCTACTATACATAATTTTATTTTTTAATATAAAAATTATAATTCTTTTAAAATACATAAAAATAAAATTTATCAAAAATGTGATTAAATTTTCCATGATATTTTTAGTCAAAATATTTCTTTTCTTTTTTTGAATTTAATATTTATATTTACATAAATTAATCTTGATAAATATTATCTATATTAGTATTTATTATTTTATGTTTATATTATAATTACAATAGTGAGGATACAATTCCCAACATTCAGATTACTCTTCCCAATGGTCATTTTACAATTCCAACAATCACATTAATATTCCAATAGTCACATTACTTTCTATATATACCTATAAATTCCATATTTCTTATTCAATTCAATTAATATTAATGTTTTATATTTCCATCTTCTATAATGTTGATTGGATTACTAATATTTTGTTTCATTTCTAAAGGGTTGTTCATGGGAGGGATGATTCAGGTGGATTGGGGCGATCTTTATTTTTCCATTTTGGGTTTTTAATTTTATATTTTACAACAGCTTATAATACATTGAATTTTAATTTTCATAATCTTTTACTAAGGTAACAGTTTTCATTAATGAAATAATATTTTTTTCTCTATGTATTGTATGTATATAATACTATATAATATAATAAAATACACATTTATTTCATGATAAACATATCATTTAAAAACTATGGGATGTTACAGATTAGGTCATGAATGTATTAAAATTGATTAATCTGAATCTCATAGTTGGAATTTTTATTTTATCTAAATAAAATATTAATAATAATATGTTCATTTAAAGGCACAAAAATACTCAAATTTGGTTTTCATTACATAGTTAATTCTATGTTTTCTAGTAACCACAATTCATCAGTGATATTTCCTCATGTGTTAGAGCCACATATATATTGGATGAAAACAATGGTTATGTAAATCTTGGATAATTCTAATAATTTTAATATATTTTATAATGATCAATGATATTCACTCATATCTCTCTATGTCTCTTGACTACACCCCTTATTCGGGAAAATATCATAATTGTAGAATTAACAAAATAGCAAAAATAAATTTCCAACTTAGCTTTTAGAGATGTCGATAAACTAATTTATTCAATGTTTGCCCTAAGTGAATTTCTTTATATATTTTTCACAAGGATACAAACCCAAAATCATAAATATTCCCTTATAAACTTAAATTTTATCTTCAGAAAATTCCATAAATAACGTAATTCATTTTTTTCTTAAAATAAATTAAGGAATTATGAATTTAGAAAAATTCATTATCCTAAATAATTTATAATATAATATATTTTTTAATAGAACTAAAATAAAGAAGTTAACTTTTCTTTATTCCACTTAATTATTAACGGTTCACAATATTTTCAACATGTTTTTTGGCACTAATTAGTTATTCAATAAGTGGGAGTACTTGATATCTCAAGATCATGATAATTCAAACACTAAAAAATCTAAATTTATATTAAAGGATAATTTTCATGAAAATATTAAAATTATAATCATTATAAAATCAAGAAATATTCATTCTTGAATTAATGTTGAGTTATTCTTCAAAAAAAGATTCAATTTCACCATCAATGACATTTTATGAAAAATCAATTTGGAGGCTTAAAAAATTGAACAAATAAATAATTTCCATTTTCTCATAGACCGTTATGAATTTGAAATAAATTGTAATTTTAAATTATATAATAATATATCAAGAATCAATTTATTTAATTCTATTCAGGATATATAATCTCATATATCTTAAATGTACCACCCCTTAAAAAATCAAAATTTTAGAAATTTAATGACTCATACATAGTGTGAATCAAATATACAAGGATTTAAATGACTCATAAAAAATTAAATTGACTTATATGTCGAATCCAATAAAATATACTTAAATTCATGTGACTAATACACATATTTAAATCAATAATATAATCATTTAAATGTCAAATAATATGTTTTGATTATCCTATAAAAAGTCAAAATACCCCCTTCAATTTCTTTGTACTGATTCTATTATGTCACATTTTAAGAATTTATTATACAAATTTAATATTCTATATAGGATCCCAAAAAACATCAAATAACCATATTATCACTTTGTGAAACCCCATAGACATTTCTAAAATTATCGAAAAAATCCCAACCAGCACTAAAACACCTCAAAATCCTTTAATGATTATTTATTCATCATTTACAAAAGATAAAAACCATCAAATTAGCGTTGGAGAAAATTAATATCCGATTTGGATTTATTTTCAATTCTATTAATTACATTTCAACTCAAATAAAATCAATTAAAAATTCTCAAATCTTATGAAAACCATCCCAATAGAATATTTTTTTCTCATATGATGGTATTGATAACACACCATTGTAAAACGTAATGACTGACTGAAAATTAACTTTTTTATTATCAAAACACTTTTAAGGAAAAAGTGAGAAACCAAGATGTCAAAATTCAGTGAAAGACCAACCCTAATAGGAAAACCCATAACAAACAACCATATTAGCTCCTCCCCAATCCTTGTACCATGATGAAAAGCCCCCACCAAAGCATGGCCTTTCAGCAAGCAGTCTCGTGCAGAAGTGCGGGCACAGAACTGATGTCAAATCCATACCCTCTCAGCATCCAAATCCAAAAGGCATGCTCTGATGAAGACTTCATGATATTAACCCCATATGAAGCAGATCTAGGTAGAGTGCTGGTTATGAATCAAAAAAATTTGATCAAAAATAAACAGATAGCTGAACCAAAGCAGACCACCAACTTAAACCGAGTCACTAAAGATTATCTTGAGGTTCCCAAAATCCACTTCTCTAAACAGTTTCGAATGTAGAGAAGTAATCTGGATGGTTGAGGCCTCCATCATCAGCTTTTCAAACTCATAAGTCAATTGATACAATGTCTGAATGTACTCTTCGATGCTAATCAACCCTTTATTAAATCCCCCTACCAGAATTAGGCCTTGCTTGTCAATCCATGTGTATTACTCCTCATTAAAGATCACTCTAAGAGCCCTCCCCATCATTTTAGCCACCTCATCCTCATTTTCATTGAGCAATAGGACTTGCTCGATCACTTCATCTTTAGAACATAAAATCAAACCCGAGGAGACCTCACCCTGGTCCCCTAGTCCATAATTTCCCAAGTTCACCGTGATAATCTTCTTCTCATTAACCTTTTTTTCAGAGTGGGTCTCCAAAGTAGGGGTAAAGAGGAGTAGTCCTTACTCCCCTCCTCCTCCTCAAACTTTTATTGCTCTTCGGGCTTGAGGATTCATCCATGGAGTAAAATGTAATTATTTTGAAAGAATTTAATCTCTCAGTGATAAGAATTTACAACCAATTGACACATATGAACATCCATTAAATCTATAATTCTATTTACCATAATTTTCTCCACCATTTTTTGTTATACACATCTATATATATAAAAAGGTAATAAAATATCAATCTATATTTTTATCAATGAAACCCTACCCCTTTGACATAAATGATAATAACTTTTTAACACTAGATTAAATTTTCTCACCCTTTGACAATGCAATAAAATCACTTATGGATGATCAATAAATACACCCTTATGTAATTATAAAGGGATATAATAGTGTTACAACCACATTTTATCAAACCTATATCTTTTTATTTCCATTATAAATATTTCTTTTATTTGATCAATGGTATTAATGTATTTAATGTTCACATCATTATGAGACAAATTCTTCTTAATGAAATAAATCATGATCATAAAATGTTGTGATGATGTATTTTAAACTATCCTTTTAAAGATTAATGACATATATATTATCAAATGAAATTTTGATGGTCTTATTAACATAAGTATTCAAATCATCTAGATAAAAATGCATCCAATGTGTATATATACAAATAGGTGTAGAAATAATATAAACTCATTAACTATACCCATGGAAACAAAAATATTCTTATTATGATGTCAACATACATATCTCTAAAAAAATCTTTATTTGTACATCTAGACAGTATAATCTCATGCTTAGTTATTATTTATATATCTCTACAATTGAAAATAGAATAATGTTAATATATAGAAGGACATAGTTCAGATTTCACTATATAAATATCAGTATTCCCTTATTGTCCAACATATAGGACTCTTTGGGATTACTATGAATCATTTCAAATGGATTCATAAATTAATAAATTTGTTTTCTTTATATTTATTAATTAGTGTACGGTTCAAATAATTCATCTCAAATTAATTTTTATCCATACTGATTATAGCTTCATATATGATCAACATGGTACTAACTACAATGTTGTAGAGACTTCATTTTAATTGTAAATTCCAAATTTCATCGATAACTTGTTTTTATATTTCTTATTGTAAAAGTATGAAAATTCAATATCTTTTTTGATCTATAGTCCTACAAAAAACTACTTCACTCCAAATAAAATAATATAAAAATGTGTCATAATCTCATTTGAAGACTATTCATAAATATTTAAATTCTATCCAAAAAAATATAATTTAATCAACATATAAAATAAATAATAGAGTCCATGTATACCTCCATTTAAAATATTGGTTAATATTAACCTTTCCGTTAGAAAATAAATATTCCTTTATAACCTATAATGTTTAGGGAATATGTATCTAGAGGGGTATTTTATGCCCCATAATGATTTATTGATCCAGAACACAATGCTGACAAATGTTTGAAATATAAAATACCTCATCTTTTTTAAGTAAAAAATCTTCTTCCATGAAATCATTTATGAATGTAGATTTCAGATCCATTTAAAAACCCCAAAATTATTTTCCTTTACCACATATAAGAACATTATAATGGACTTCATTCATTCCAATTGTGTTGATTATTCTTTCAAATTGAAACCCTCAATTTTTTATAACCTTTTCAATATTATCTACCATTTTTATTATCACATTATCCTTTTAAATCAATTTTTTTTCTAAAAACCCAATTATTGTGAATAATTTTATTTATGTTCATGTATTATTATAATATTCCATTTAAATATTATCTCAATAAGATCAATATATTTATTCATATAACTCATCCATTCCATACTCTCATATACCTAAAAAACATATTGGGTTTTAAAGTATGTACTAATGGTAGATTATTTTTCAATTAACACCCATTTTTTATAGATAAATCATAGTTGTGAATAATATTTAAAAGACCAGCATATTTCATTAACTTATGATTCCATACTCTTAGAGTATATGAAGTCTTGTATTCATTACTTTTTTCATATCAATCAATATAAAAAGAAGTTGAGACAATTAAAAACTCTTATTCAATCATTATATTTGAAATCCTTTGGCTACATATTTGTATATTCGAATCTATAGATTCAAATACAACCTATATTACAGAATATTTTTTATTATTATGAAATAAAAAACATCAATCAGTTGTTATTATATTTCATTCCAACACTTATATATATTTTCATTTGATATTTAGAACATAAAGATTTATATTTTATATATTTAATCAATTTTTTCCAATATTTTTGTTGTTAATCATCAAAAAACAAGAGCTAAAAAATGATTTAATGTACTCCATGATTTTATTTCTTTGGATTTTTTATGATTTCTTAATTATATTATATTTTAATAAAAATATATTGTGCATATTGATAAAAAAGAAATAATTTATCCCTGAACAGATATAATTTTTTTTAGATAATATTGCCTTTTTTATCCCCAAAATCCTTTTATATTTCCTCTTATCTACTCCACTCAGACATGGTTTATAGGGTACCCCAATTTTTTGGATTTTATCTCATATTTTTCAATAAAATTTTCAAATGAATTTTACGGGTTGGATTATCCTATAACTTCCTTATTTTAATGATCCCAATAATTTTTATAATGGTGTTAACTAATTTCATGTTTTCTATTAGTAAATGATATTTTACCCAAATATCAAAAAAATTCTATGTATTGAGTTTATCTTGAAAAAACAACACTTTTTTAATTTACTTATCTTGAGAATAATTTGAAGAAAATTTTAAGGTATGGTTACCTCTTGGAACATACCATATGTTGTACACCAACATAGCAAAATAAAAATGATCCTACCTTGAGTCAGATGATAAAATTTTGTACAAGTCAAAAATCAAGTAAATATTGAAAATGAACATATCATTAATTGATGACAAATCTATAATGCATTTTGAACGAACTAACCAAAGAACTATCAACCTACCATGTAATAGGTAAGATAACTTTTTTATGAATTGTACAAATCATGTATATCTAGTTTTATAGAAACCAAAAGAACTATTATGATTCTCATGAAGATATATATTTACCCTAAGTGAAAAAAGAGATAGTGAGAAGTAATAAAGGTATTGTAAAATATCTATAAATGAATTAATGAAGAAATTAATCCATGGAATGATGTCATAAACCTATCGTGTGAAGGAATAGACTAACTCATAATGAAATAAACATTCATTGAAAAGTGGTCATGCCAACGGACCATTTCAACTGATTGTGAGCTCATGTAAACTTGTTTATCTTAGAGACAATTTACAATGTCTAAATTATCAATTTATTTTTTAATATCTAATTACTATATTTGTTATTCATTTATTATAGATACAATCAAATTAAGGATACATATAATGTTCAGCAATGGATACTTTTTATGGAGTTATTTTTATGAAATATAGGTCCTTATAGACAATAACCTGTTATAGATACTCTTATAGGGAACAATATAGGAACATGCACATGTACTTATGATATACATAGGACTCATTAAGAAGACATTATGATGCTCTATTTTTATTCTCTTACTATGAAATATTATTTTATTATTCTCAAATATAAATTAAAATAATCATTATCAAATGAATATTAGAAAATTTAGATGTGCATGTATTTCACATATCTCATATTTTCCCATTTTATATTTTATTAAATATTTAAATTTGTTTCATTGGACTCAATTTATATATAAAATAGTATCCTATATTGAACTATATATTTATTGACACTCACATTAAAAATACTTACATTATTAATCCAACATATATTATTTGAAGAGGTATTCTATAACCTAGAAACATAATATTCCATTTAGAAAATTTGTAGAGACATAGACAGTATTCAATTTGATTAACGTTATTTTTAAAACTTGATTCCATTTGTGGATTAGTTTATTTAATAATCAATTTATTGGTAGTTGATTATTTTCATGTGGATAGGATTATGTTATGGCTTAAGGATGAATTAATTGTTTAATTTCTTATATGTGATTTCAAATTTAGCTTCATTTATTTTCAATAATAAATCATTTATCTCTTTAAAAAACATATAACAAAAATATAATCTCATTGTTTCCTATAACATGTGTTTTACATATGTTGTTTTTATTAGTATATTAGTTTCAAAGTTTAACATTTAAAAAAATTTATAATAAACTTTTAAATTGAAAATTAATTCTCATCATCTTTATTATTCTACTATGACCAACATTTGGTATCAATTGTTTTTTCAATTAGTTTTTCATATTATCATGTTGTATGTAAAGATATTCAATTTATATTTAATATAAATTTGAATATTTATGGATAATTGTAAGCTTGTATGAGAAAAAACTAACCATCCACCTTATTTTATGGATATTATGCTTCCTAATAGAATATTAAGATGATGATCTTTATAGAAAGCATGTGATTTGTTATCTTTACAATAATTGTAAGTAAATATAAACTACTATAAAATCTATGTAATAAATGGAATTCTATTCTAATATGACATTATGATTTAGACTATAGATAAATTAAAGTATTATGTAGTGCATCAGGAGAATAATAATTTTTATAAAAATCTTCTAATTCTTTTAAATTTTAAATATGGGAAACACTACTTTTTTCTCTTGGAGGGAATTATATTTCTAATGAAATGTGTTTAAATATTATAAAATTATATATGTGATAAATTAAAAATGAATCATGGTGGATCAATTTCTTATATTTATCGCAAGTTCAATAAAATAGTCAACACTCTGCATGTATGTTGACAAACAATAGATCTTAATGATCAAGTGATGAAAATAGTTAAATGTGTACTTGACCAGTAGAGAGGAAAATCTATTTCCAAAAATATATAGTCACATTAATGCACTAATATTAAAGGAACAAATTGTAAATCTCAATAAGTATGATGGGAAATTACATTAAAATAAAGAGTAGGAAGATAAACTAAATAAGTAGTTAAGAGACTTCAAAACATCTGACTCAAAACTAAAAGAAAATATCAATGATGATTGTTCCAGTGATGAGGAATCAACTACAGATGGTGATAAAGAAATGTATCACATAGAAAGATAATTAAATATGTTCTATATGAAAAATATATTCTTAAAAAAATACTTACGATGGATGTATGTATGATAGAATGTGAAATTAAATAAATGAATGGAAAAAATAGTGGATTCAACTATTTAGATAATTATCAATGAGTGTAAAAGAAAATGACATATATAAGAAGATATCACCATGTTAAATTATAAGAAAAGATACGAATATGAAGTTATGATATTTAAAAAGGATATTAAATCCAACAAGAGAGCTTCAGGGGACAGTTTATTTGATTCAAATTTAACTATAGAAGGAAAAAATGACTGGGCTAATATTTTTTTATCACAATATGATATGATATATAAAATATTTTTCCAATATCTACTAATAATATATATAGTTTTTTTAGAGTTAAAACTGTGATTACAATATATACATTGAGTATTTATTTAAATATTATAATATTATACAAAAAATAATTAATAATCCCAATAGTAGATATAATGTTTTAAATAAACAACATGATTTCTCTTATTATATTAAAACTGACATGGCTATAAAAAATCAAAGAAAAATATGAACAATTAAAATAAAATAGTGAACATAAAATGTCAAATGATCAACTAAATAATTATATGAAATGATTAATTAATGATATAAAAAAAGTAACTTGGTTATTAGTAAATAAACATATCGAAAATATACTACTAGAATTGGTTTTGAACCTGGATAGAGTAAAATAAATAAGAAATTTCTTTCAAGTTATAATTCTACCAATTTAGTTAGTTACTCTTATTATTATACACCTAACAACATTTTTATTTTTAAAATCACAAAATAAACTTATGGGAGAAAAATTAAACTACTTTTTTTCTTAATTCACTTATCACTGATAAATCTTGACCAAACAAAATGTGTCTACCAATATAATTACTTTTTTATAAAATATTTATTGGATAAATACATGAAGTGTGCCATTATTAACTGATTGTATCCTGATAGTGGATATTATAAACACCAAACAAGGGATTACTCAAGTTTCAAGAAAATTATCAATGATGATGATGTATATGTGACTTTTTTATTGAAATTTATAAAGGATAAAAAAGTGGAATCATTCTAATTGGTAACTCCATTACTGTTTTAATCTGTAATTTTTTTAATGATAGATTTATATATAATATAAATATTATGACATTGTTATTTGATGATTGATACTATGAAATGATTGTAAATAATTCCTACAACATTTATTATTTTAAAAATGTTTTCTTTTTTACTGGTGTGAGAACTTATATTGATTATGATTTTAACTTAAATTTGTAGGGTCTCACCTGGGGTTCCAGTCAATAGTTCCCCTAGGAAGTGAGCCACACAACATCAAACACATCTCCAAGAAATTATCAGGGCTGCCTATATAGCGACCTACCGTTATACACATATCATTACATGATTTTAAGAAAAATTAAACATCAAATTACAATATAAGAATCGTAAAGTCTAGTGTCATGGATATTAGGTACATAATTAATCATCAAAATTAAAAAATAAGAACATATTTTATTTAATCTTCATAAAAAGATCCTAACTTCTTTTTATCCCTTACATATGAATTTTTATATCCTAGGGATCACATGAACAAAGGGATGAGGTAAAAGCCCAGTAAGGTGATAAATATAAGAATAAATCACAGCACATGAGTTAGGATTCATAACATAATGATATAAAAAGGCATGGAGCACAATTAATATATGGAAAAATAACATGGGATCATATAATCATGGATTAATAGTAATTTTGAAGAAACATAAAACATGAATTTAGGATGAGTCAATAGTTGTTTCATATAGAAGAAGATGATCCAAGGCTAACCACCAAGACCATTGCACATGAAGCATGACTCAAGGATAATCACCAAGACTATTTTATATAACATATCATGAGACTAAAACTTACCCAATGAATTAGATAACTATCTAGTAACACCTATCATAATGTGTTCATGTATTTTTTTCCACATAAAAATTCATACACAATTAATATAACATAACCCTAAGGGTTTCCTATAGAAATAATTGGGCATCATAATCATGTCGTAAAGCATAATAAACAGTCATAACATAAATGTTTCCTTGAAAGAAATGAATTTTATAATACATGGAGACTAATAATGTAAAATAGGAATATATCATGATTATTTATGTCAAAATGAAGTGGTAACATGTAAAAATATTATTTAATAAACTTTAGAATTAAGAAATTTTAGTGTAGTTTAAGGAAAATATTAAAGAGAATTTAAAGCAGAAAAGAAGATAATCTTATAAATAAAACAAGAAGTGAACTAATAATGTATTCATAAGAAATTAGTGATTTATAAAATTATTGTTTTCTTAAAACTGATTATTGAGTGTATTTGAAATTGGGTAAAAATTCAGGGAAGTTCCCTTAAAATGGGATTGCTTATCAAGATAAATTGAGTAAGAAATGTTTTAAAAACATGTATATAGATAAAAAATAAGGATGAATGGATCATGATAAATGAGTTTAGAAAATATACATAGCATTTTTAATATGTACATAAAAACAAAATATAATTTCATTTGGGTAAAAATAGATAATGAGTAACCCGAATGAATAATGGAGGTTCAGGTAGAATCCCTTAACATAAGTCTGAATGTGTCCTTAAGTTGTTCATAATGACCGGGTTAATCATGTTTTATTTATTAATTAATAATTACATACCTTTTAGACATGTATTTTTTTTATTATAACTTTGTTATGTTCATTTGTGGCCTTTTTTACTAGTAAATAGATTTAATTTCTTTGTTTAGGAGTGTTGGTATCCTTGGTTTTAATGATCTATTACCTTATATACATGTATGAAAGGTCATATAAAGTTGGGTAAATTATCTATAATTGAGATTATATTTTATTAATGATGAAAATTTTTTATATTTTTTTATATATCATTTATTTTTATGTAATGATAATGAATTGTTAGATAAATATTTAATGATGCTCATTTAGGTTTATTTTTGTGGTTTTTGATCACAAGAAAATTGTTTTGTTTTATAAATTAATATAATGAGTAAAAAATGATTTAGACTATTAAATAAGATATAATTAAAATATTATAATCTTGTTCAACCATAAAAATGGTTTCATTAAAATCCTTGAAGACTGTAATGGAAATTATAATCTTCATCGTCCTTGAATATGACAAAACAACACATCACAGATGATATTATCATTATTAGAATAAAAGGAGGGAAAAAAGATATTTTGATGAATTATTACATTAACATAATAATGTTATAAAATATTTAAGGTATTGGAGTTGTCATACATGTTGGATGAGGGGATATGAGGAGGTAAAAATAAAATAAAGGAACTTGAAAAAAAAATTAAAAGATAAGGGAGAGGGTTTTACCCCTTGATTCCTTCTTCAGGAGAACCTTCTTAGGGGATTTTTTTAGTTATTTTATTAAAAAAAATATCATGGATGTGGGGGAGGTTCATTGCAGGTTTTTTTTTAATAATTTGGGCAAGACTCTAGGTTTGACAGGTTTGAATAGAATAGGTGGGGAGGGGTGGTATTTATAGTGAATGAGAAGGGTGTTTTCTCATTATTTAATTCATTAGTTTATTAATATGCTCACGATAATCAATTGTGTTGAGTATTGAGAATAAATAAAGTAATAAGATCATGTGTGTTTGAAAAAATGGTTCTTACATCATCAATGATTCCAGGAATATTTTATTTAACATAATATATATATATTTTTTGTAAATTGTTGTATTTTACTATTCCCCAAAAAAATAAAGTATTTTAGAAAAATATAATAAATTTACCCTAACCATTATTCAACATGTAGAATTAAAAAATAACCTCAATTTTATAAAAATAATTACTTCAATATGAGTAATTTAATTTTTAATTAAAATCAACATTTACATAGTGAATACAAATTTTATAATAAAAAATTATTTTCTAACACTTTGAAAACATAATTAAGGCCTCATAAATTTATCTTATAATCACAAGAACACAATATAATAATTTATGAATATATTTTATGAAAATAAATTTTCTTCTAATTTTATAAATTAATCGTAAAATTGTAATTAAATATTTATGACTTACAAACATACCATCAATTAATTAATAATTTTTAAAATATTTAATTACTTATACTATGATCTATTTATATCATATTATAACACATAAGATTGATAAATTTTATTTATACTTTCATTGGTGTGTATACTATTATATTTTCCATTTTACTATTTATAAGGTTCATGTTACTATTTTAAAGGTCAAGTTAAAATTCCTTAGTTATGTGCTCCTAAACTGATAAGAATGCCTTTTATTTCATTAATTATTAATTTATAAAGTGTGTATTGTTTTCATAATGTAATTTTTTTGTGATTATACTGTATGAAATAATTATAAGAAGGGAATTTCATAGATAAATGTTTTTCATCGTTACATTCTTCTCCACTTATGAAATTTCTCCCTCGAAATGTGATTTTATATTGTATGTTGAAAAAATGAGTGGGTAATTTTCATTTATTTCTTCCTCTAGTTCCCATGTTTCCTCTTTTTACTTATGGTTCCACCATTGACCTTTGACCAGGTGAGTAGTCTTGTGGTGTAGAAATTTATCTCTATTATCCAATATCATCACTGGTTTCTCCTCATAAAAATATTGATGCACTACTGTGCATAAGGAATTTCAACTTGGTTTAATATTTATAAAATGGTTTTTTGTGGATGGTTTTTGCATGGATTTCACAAGTTTTTTGTTCCATAATAGGTTTTTCAATCACCTGAGGATGAAGCAGGAAGTCTAGGAATTTTGGAGATTCAGAAGGGAATTGGAGGCTTTTGGACCCTTTTCCCCTGACTATACCAGATTGAATTCTCCTAGATCAAGCACCGAGACATGAAGGACGGGCGATTTTAGGAATTTCAAAGAGAAAGGCAATCTGCATGATCGCCGCACGGTTATCCAAACTATGTTCAAACTGTGCGGGAGAATATGCCATTGACAGAGAGGTACACACGGTTGGCGCACGACTTACCAAAACTGTGTGGCCCTTCAGAGAAACCATGCAAGACATGCACATATAGAGAGAGACATCCGCACGGTTGGTGCATGGCTTACCCAAACCGTGCGGCCCGTCTAGGAAAATTTTGCGGCCTTAAAGATTTGAGATAGATACTTCTACACGGTTGGCGCACATCCTACCAAACCATGTTCCCAAAACCGTGCAGACCACTGCAGCCTTATCCTTTTAGTTTTTTCACTTTTCACCAAATCCTTGACATGGGGTTTCCCTTTCTACCTACTTTTGGAAAACTGTAAAATGGTCCTTTCTAATTGATACGACCCTAGGGGTGAGCCTAGATAAAGGGAGGATTCGAGGGAGGAGAAGAGAGGGGGATGGGAACTAAGTTTTTTGGTGAGAGGAAGGTTTTTGAGCATTTGTTCTCTATTTTTTTTGTGCTTCTGATTCTTATATTTTCTGTTGTAATGAACTCTATTATTAATTTTAGTAATTTTTTTATCCTTTTCATCATGAGTAGCTAACCCCCCCCCCCCCCTTATGTTGGGGATGGGAAAAATGTGGTTTCGTTAGAACTAGTTTCTCTATTCTTGTGTTTGTCCATCATCACTCACCTAATTATCCCAACTTCCATGTCTTATTTCACTAGAAACCCCATATCAGACCAAGAATGGAGTTTACAGGGATATTTGGGAGAATTACGACAAGTATATCCATGACCATTGGATATACTTGTTGTTTTGAGAGGGCGGCTCCTAAATTAAGATTCAGTATAAATCAATTTCCAGACCAAGGGATTGATTTCTATTGACTTAATCAGAACTCACTGGACCAAGGGAGTTCTGACACAAATGAAACCCAGAAATGTGGGTTATTATGAACAACACAACACAATAGGGAATAAGGTTTAACGTCCCACAAAAATTTCCAACCTCGGCACATTTTTATCATTATCCATTAAAATCCAGTTTTAAGTAATCTTTGATTTTGAAGTTAATTCGTAGTGAGTTAGAGAAGGCCAAGCAATTAGTTGTCTTTCGAGATCCATCATTATGAAACAACAAATTGTATTTAAATTCATCATCTTCACTTGATCAATTTCAAATCAAGAGACACAAACGCCAACATGGTTTCCCTATGGATCGACCATGTACTTTCATAGTATGCTAGTTACAAGTTAGGGAAATTAATTTGGTGATGAAAATAACACTTCAGACAAACGACACACCAAATTTTTGTGTCGTTGCTGGGGAAGCGGTCATTTTTGTTAATTGAAATGGATTCATTGAGTGAAAACAAAAATTAAAAATTTCTAAATATTATTTTCTTCATCTCATTTATGCTTTTCATTATTTTTTCCATTTGGCATTGGGTGTGTTGTTTGTGTTGTGCAGGCTCATACATATATGAGTGGTCAGGTCACTCGTTCCCAGAATTTCGAGTCATCATAGTTACACCTGATATATCCAGAAATTGAAAGAGTATTGTCAAGGTGACGTCATGCACTTATGGGTGATCACAACACAAATGATCTCGTGGCGCATCAGGAGGAAGAACTGAGGGTTATCCAACGAGTTGGAAAGCCATTCATTATTGAAGGAAATCCACCACTGGGTGTCAAGGAAGATTAGCATCCAAATCCACCGGGGGCTTACATGGAATACCTTCTAAGGAACCAACAGAGGCCACCGGCTTAATTTTTGTTGGGGTTCGGGCAGCCACAGTCAAGGCAATATATTCTGCGGGAGTAGCCTCCCTATTTGCCTCAAAATCATCAGGTTTATTATCCTCCAGAGAAACAACTGTTCATTCCCCAACCACCTCAGGAACCGATAACGCCATGACGTACTCTTATGGAATATGGATTACCCTCCATTCTGGGAGCGGACATTGGAATAGTAAGACCACCAGTGGCGTCCCAACTTTTGAGATCAAGTCAGCAATAATGCAGTTATTTCAAAATACAGTTCAGTTCGGTGGATTTCCATGTGAAGACCCAAATGCTCACCTATCCAACTTTTTGAAGATATGTGAAACTTTTTGATACCACGAAGTTTCATAGGATGTAATCTGTCTTGGGTTGTTTCCCTTATCATTATGAGATAAGGTGAAGGACTGGATCAAGGGGTTACCTCAGAGATCTATTCTTACTTGGGAGGAATTGGCCCAACACTTTTTGTCAAAATACTTCCCTCCCTTGAAGACCGTCACCTTAAGAAATGAAATCCATAACTTCCAACAGTATAAATCAGAATCTTTATATGAGTCATGGGAACGATTTAAGGAGATTCTGAAGAAATGACCACACCACGGACTGCCATTTTGGATGTAAGTCCAGACATTCTATAGAGGTCTAAAAACTAATACAAAGTCTGTTATTGATGTAGCTGCTGGAGGTACAGTCATAAGGAAGTCCCCTGAAGAGCTTTTTGAATTGTTAGAAGACATGTCAGCCCATAGTTTTTAGTAGCATTCTGAACGGGGAACATAGAAAAAGGGCATGTATAATATAGATTCCACCACCATGCTTACGGCTCAACTCGATGTCATCTCAAAGAAGATTAATGCTCTAAATATAAAACATCCATCTCAAGTTCAAGCTGACAGTCAACCAGCATGTAGTGATTTCGATGACAACCAAGCTATGGCTGAGTGTCCATGAGCAAGTGTAGGAGCCTCTACCAGTTAGGTAAATTATGTTGCACAGAATAAAGGACCCAAAAACTACCCTCAGTACCAAAACCAGGAGTGGAAAGGGACTCAAAATATAGGCTGGGGGAAGCGACATCAAAATCCTCAACCCTGAGCACAAAGACCACCTGTTTATGGTCAAAAACAGTTTCAGACTCCATATTCGAGGCAGAAATAGGGTAACTAATTTCAGAAAGGAGCATATCAGTAGCATGGGTATTAAAAACCTTGTCCTATTCAACCATTGCGACAGCCACCTCCCCAACAAGTATCCCAACAACCTTAGTAAGAACCTACCTCAAGGATGGAGGATATGATGTCTAAATTTATAACTACTACTGAAACAATATTTCAAAACCAAGAGTCATAAATTAGAATCCTCGAGAACTAGATTGGGCAGCTTGCCAATCAACTCTCTCGCAGACAGCCTGGTACACTATCGGGCAATACTGAGAAAAATCCAAGGGAGGAGGCTAATGTTGTTATTTTATGTAGCGGGAAGGAGCTAAATTCAAAGGTAACTATGAGTCAGGGTGCTACACCATCAAATCAGTCTGCATTCTCCTCAGGTGTAGAAGTTCCAGCTGAGAAATCTTCCCCAAAACATGAGCTGGATAAAGAACTGGAAGTCCCACATGATAAGGGCAAAGAAGTGGTTAAAGCGTATGAACCTCCATTGCCATTTCCATCAAATATGAAACAATGGAAGATGGACCTACAATTTTCCAAGTTCATTGAAGTCTTCCAGAAGCTTCACATCAACATTAACTTTGCAGAGGCATTGATTCAAATGCCCACATATATGAAGTTCATGAAAGAGATCCTTTCAAATAAAAGGAATATTGAAGACTTTGGCACTATTCCCCTGACCAAGGAATGCTCAACGGTAGTCCAACACACTCTCCCTCATAAGCTATAGGATCCAGGAAGCTTTACTATCCCATGCACTATCAGACCTTGTGAGTTTTGAAAATCCCTTTGTGATTTGGGGGCAAGTGTAAATTTAATTCCCTTTGGAGTATTCAAGAAGATAGGGTTGAATGATCTCAAGCCAACCCGAGTGGCACTCCAACTGGATGATCGTTCTATTAAATACCCTAGGGGGCTATTAGAAGACGTGTTGGTCAAAGTGCAAAAATTAATTCTACCAGAATATTTCATTATCTTGGACATGGAATAAGGCCAAGAGGCATCTTTGATTCTTGGAAGACCCTTTCTGTCTACTGGGAAGGTTTTAATTGATGTGCACCAAGGCGAGTTGATCTTCCATGTGGGTTATGAGAAGGTTTCCTACAACATCCTCAAGGCGGTGAAACTGATTTCACTAATGGAGAAATAGGATTGTTGTGGCTTGAAAACAATGACTGACTTCTTAGGCCTAGATGAAGATGATATGCAATATTATTCATTCAGCAATGAACCCATTCTGGAGGATGACTAGCTTGAAGAAAACTTGGAGGAATTAAGCTTTATTGTAGGCCAAGGAGACCATTAATGGCAGAGGGAAGTTGTTACAAATTTATTAGAGAAAGCCAAGGTCGATCTGATTGTACCTTCCATTCTCAAGGCTCCCCAGCTCGAGTCGAAACCTATCCCTTACTCATTAAAATATGGCTATTTGGGAGAGGAACAAACACTTCCAGTGATTATAAATGCCTGGCTCTCAAAAGATCAAGAAGAGGATCTTCTGCAAGTCCTCTGAAGGCAGAAATAGGCCATTGGCTAGACGGTCGCTGACCTTAAGGGTATAAGCCCCACGGTCTTCACCCAAAAGTTACTTATGGAGGAAGGGGGAAAATCCTTTCTCCAACCACAACGAAGACTGAACCCCCCCCCCCCATGAAATAAGTGGTCAAGAAGGAGGTGATAAAATTAATCAATGCTGGAATTATATACCCCATCTCTGACAGCCCATGGGTGATTCCTCTCCATGTGGTGCCTAAAAAGGGAGGCATCACTGTGGTGAAAAATGAAAGGAATGAGCTCATCCTAACCCGCACATTTACAAGATGGTGGGTTTGTGTCAATTACAATAAGTTGAATGATGCAACCAGGAAAGATCATTTCCCTCTTCTATTCATGGATCAAATGCTAGAAAGATTAGAGGGGCATGAATTTTACTATTTCTTAGAAGGTTATTTGGGATATAACCAAATCTTTATCACCCCGGAGGATCAAGAAAAGAGTACCTTTTTTCACGAACCAAGTCGGGTCGCCATCTGAACTGATGCCCAACCCGGCCCGCGGCAAGGCCCGAAGGGCGTTCCCGATCCCCACGGGCTGGCACAAGTTCCCGAGTATTAAAATAAAATTTGGGAATGATTTACTCAAGTAAACAAATATAAATCACCCAACAAAAATAAACCAAACCAAAAGTAAAAGTTGCATCCAAACAAGCCTTTAGTCAAACCATGCTTTGAGTCACATGTGTAACTAAAACCAAACAACATAGAGAAAAGTATGGTGACCAAAAACCAACCAAAAAACCGAGTCAACAACTGTCACCTGATGGAGGGAAACCACTGTTAGGTCTTCACCACAAATTCCAAGTCAATAGAAGTAGCTAATAACTCATACCACCACTCCCACAACCTTTTCCTTTTCCTACATCATACATAACCAAATCTACTTACACACAAGGGTGTATGTAGGGTGTGAGTAATCACTAAGTAGGATGGCACCA
Organism: Viscum album; assembly: GCA_963277665.1. Classification (NCBI taxonomy): domain Eukaryota; kingdom Viridiplantae; phylum Streptophyta; class Magnoliopsida; order Santalales; family Viscaceae; genus Viscum; species Viscum album. The sequence continues at coordinate 1,274,223,655 of OY728141.1, read as the reverse complement.
GAGAAAAGATTCTGCATGTTAAGGTTAGATGATCAAAATAGTTTACAGGTTTAATTATAGAAAATAAATAAATGCACTAACAATCTAATGAAAATAGTTTTTAAGAAAGGCGGCTTAAAATAGGAAAAGGGGTTTTGGTACTAAAAGAAAATGAAAACATTCTTACATTTTCGACACCACAGAACTCATGCAACCAACTAGTGATGAGTGTAAATTTGCAGAGAAGCAACAAAGGGGGGAGAGGCCCTATATGGAATAAAGTTGAGTAGTACCCTATAACATCGCATCTCGGTGAACAAATGAAAAGAATCCATAACATTTTTAAGTTCTTGTGCACGAGCCACTAGTAGGGAAACACCTCCATGACTTAGTGGTCTCCAATCATCATCCAAAGTTTAGTTAGTGTTGTAATCGTCAAACCTACTAAGTGAAATTGGGCCGAGGCCGCTCCCATATCACTAGCACACTAGATCTAGTCCGCCCAATTAGTACCCAGGCTTCCCCTTTTGTGCTCAAATTTCCAAGTTCACCCTACTCATCAAGGTCAAGGCACTACACACCTTAATGTGAACAAAGTCAAACACCATACACCTAGGATTTCAACTAAGTCAAACATCACACTTATATATCCAACATAAATGAATAAATAAATAAACCATTTAGAGGTATTACGCACAATAGAGATCCTTAGAAATAGAACACAACATGAAAAAATTACACAATCTAATAAACAACCATACAATTTCAAGAATCAATCTAAAATTTATAAAACATTAGAAAAAATTGGTTTAGCAGTTTTAAAGAAATAAAACAACATGATTAGTGGTGCCAAACCCCACTCAAACAGCCTTTATAACCAAACACACACTAAGACTATAACAAAAAATAAATTTTAGCTACTGCATCTATTCAAAATCTATCGGCACAACTCAGTAAAAACCAGGACAACGTAAACATGCTACTAGTAAAAATAAATCACTAAAATCTATCAGCCAAAACCAAAAACTTTTAGTAAAAATTGGCTAGTTGGAATTTTAAATTAATTAAATGGGAAAACTAATTAATCAATCATCCTAAGCATGTGAAACCACCTACCTTAAAGTAGGAACAACTTTGTGATACGACGCAACACTTCTTCTTCACAATAGTCGAACTGAGAGGAGCAGAAAAAAATCATCCTAAAACAATAGACCAATATAATTTCAATTCCAACCCAGCAAAAACATCAACAACCAGAAAATTTAACAATAGTTCAATATATTTATTAATAATTATATTAATTCAACAAAAATAAACTAAATTTTAATTCAAACCCTAAATGTAGAAATCGCTGGAAAGAGGCGCGGGAAAGGGAGGGCGGTCGTCGGAGTTACGACCGTAAGGCCGTGTGCGGAGGCTGTCCGGGAGGCGCGAGTGGGGGTGCATGGCGGCTGTCTGGTGGGTGAAAGAGGGGGTATGGGCGGCTGTCCAGGATAGAGGTTGGCCGGCGGAAGGTGGAGAATGGGGGGTGGCTGGTCGGTCCGGTAAGGATAAAGGGAGGTTGGGCGGCCGCCAGGGATAGGGGAAGGGAGAGCACGGGGAAGAGGGAAGGGAATGGGGAGAGGGTGGCCACCGAGAAGGGAAGGGGACAGGGGAGGCATCCAAGTGGGGAAGAGAGGACGGGAAGAGGGAGGTGGCTGAGCAGGGAATAGAAGAGGGGAAGAGGGAGGTGGACGAGCGGGGAAGAGAAGGGAATAGGGGAGAGGAGGGAATGGGGGAGAGGCAGCTAGGGTAGAGAAGTGAAGAGTAAAAAATAATAAAATTGTAATAAAAAAAGAAAAGAAATAAAATTACAATAATAATAACATAAAATACAAAGGATTAACTAACCTAAAACTAAGAACATTTAAACTAATCAAAAATAAAATAGAATGAAATAAAATAAAGTAATAAAATAAAAGAACCTAAAAATATAAATCAAAGAATGGATTAAATAATAATAATAATAATAATAATAATGACCAAGAATAACTATAATAAATTTTATCCGGTTATTTAATCGTCCACGCATCAGGGAAACCGCATGTTAAACCGGTGAAGCCACACGGCTTCGCCCGTGCCCTGCTCGCGTGCCGAGCGATGTAAAGCCAACGATCACTAATCAGCGCCACAGCGGACAACCCACATCAGGTTCAGCTCGCACCTCAACCAAAAAATTGAATAAATAGGAAATTAAAAACATGATATAAAAATTAAAATTAAGGACATACCTCAATTCTAAGTCTGGATGTGACAATTCTCACCACCATGAAAACTTTCTGCCCTCGGAAAGTCATTTCGAGGCCTGATCAAAGAATAGAAATGGGTACTCATGCTCAACCCAAGACTTCCGCTCCCAAGTCTCATGCTCGTCATTCCCATGCTTCCAAAGAATACGAACCAAGGGAATGGACTTTCCACAAAGGACCTTCTCTTGAGAATCCGCTATCCGCACTGGTTTCTCAAGCACTGATAAGTCAGACTCTATCTTCAACTCCTCTCAATTCAAAAAATTTGATGGATCGGGAGTATACTCTTTTAGTTGGGAGACGTGAAATACATCCTGAATCGACGTCAACTGATAAGGAAAAGCTAACCTATATTCCACTTTTCTAATCTGCTCAGTAATCTCGAAAGGCCCAACATACCTCGATGTCAGCTTCCCCTACTTTCCCAAGAGGTGGTGACCCAAGTGAGGGGACACCTTTAGTAATACTTTGTCTCCCACTAAAAACTCAAGATCCCACCACCTCTAATCTGCATAAGATTTGTGGAGACTTTGAGCTGTCAACAACCACTGCTTAATCAACTTGACATTCTCAAACGTCTCCAGAACAAGGCTCTGTCCCAAGAGTGAGGTCTCGCCTACCTCATCCCAACACAAAAGATACTGACATGGCTGGCCATAGAGCACCTCAAAGGGTTCCATTCTAATAGAATTTTCGTAAATATTATTATAATAAAACTCAACCAATCCCAAATGGATATCCCATGAACCTCTGCGATCCAGCACACGTGCACGAAGCATGTCTTCCATAATCTGATTCGCCCGCTCCGTCTTTCCATCCGTCTGAGGATAGCATGCCATACTCATATTAATATGAGACCCCAAAACCTTCTGGAGGCCTCCCTTAAACCGAGAGGTAAAGAGGGAATCCCTGTCATAAACAACCACTGACGGCACACCATGAAGTCTGGCCACCTCCTGAACATACAAACGACCCAGCTCATCCACCTTCATTGTATCTCTAATCGAGATAAAGTCAGCTGACTTGGTCAAACTATCAATCACTACTCAAATAGCATTCCTCCCCTGAGGTGTATGAGGTACGCCAATAATGAAGTCCATGGAAACCTCATCCCACTTCTAGGTAGGAATGGGTAATGGCTGAAGCAACCCAGATGGTATCTGATGCTCTACTTTCACCTGCTGACAAGTGTAGCACCTCGATACAAAGTTGGTTATGTCCTACCTCATACCTGGACACCAAAACTGGAAACGAACATCTTAATACATCTTGGTGGTACCAGTATGGACGGACCACTAAGACTGGTGGCTATCCTGCGTCACCACCTTCCGTAGAGACAATGGCACCATAGCACGGCCCTTGAAGCACAGGATCCCCTTGGGAGACAAAGAACAATCAGATGGAGTCTCCCCACTATGAAGAAATTGCATAGATCGCAGACATAGCTCATATCTAGGATGTTCCCACTGAATCAACTCCAGAAGAGCAGGATTCAACTGAATGCTATCCAAGAAAGTACATCTACTATGCTCCCTTCTCTCCAAGTTCATCTGGGAGAAGAGCCCCATCAAATTCCACTCATCGCTGGACTTCCTAAACGCCTGCACCGGTACCTTCCTACTCAAAGCGTCAGCCACCACATTACCCTTTCATGGGGTATAAACAATGTCAAAGTCAAATCCCTACACGTACTCGATCCAATGGAACTGCCTCATATTGATATCCTTCTGAGAGAAAATGTAGGCTTAGCCCTTATGGTCAGAATAGACCACAAATTTCTCCCCAAAGAGGTAGTGACGCCAAGTCTTCAAATCATGCATCACCACTGCCAACTCCAATTCATGAGTCAGATAATTCTTCTCATGCGGCCGGAGCTGGTGAGAACCATAATCCACCACATGGTCATCCTGCATGAGTACACACCCAAGTCTCGTACCTGACGCATCACAATAAAACACATAGCCCTTCCCAAACTCTGTTAAAATCAGCATAGGTGCGGTGGTCTACTGCTGCTTCAAATCCTCAAAGAATACCTGACACTGTGGACCCCATTCAAAATTCACCCTTTTCCGGGTGAGTGCGGTCATGGGGGAGGCGAGCCGCGAGAAGTCCCGGACAAAGCGCCTATAATAACCTGCCATGCCAAGAAAACTCATGATCTCAAACACATTCCTCAGCTGTTCCCATAACATAACTTCCTTGGTCTTCTTAGGATCCACTGAAACCCCATGTTTGGAGATAACATGCCCCAGAAACATCACTTCCCTGATCCAGAATGTGCACTTCGAGAGTTTGGCATACAGGCGATGGTCCCGTAAAGTGCTCAAAATGATCCACAGGTGGTGCTCATTCTCCTCCTCAGATATATAATAAACCAGTATGTCATCCACAAATACCACTTCAAATGAGTCGAGATATTGGTGGAACACCCTATTCATGAGCGCCATAAAAATTGTCGGGGCATTCGTCAATCCGAAAGGCATGACTAGATACTCGAAGTGACCATACCTGCTTCGGAAAGCCGTCTTCAGAATGTCTTCTTCTCTTACCCTGAGCTGATGGTATCCCGAACGCAAGTCAATTTTGAAGAACCACTTTTCCCCCCTTCAGTTTTTTAAACGAATTATCAATCCAAGGAAAAGGGTATTATTCTTGATGGTCACCTTATTCAATTTTAGGTAATCAATGCACAACCAGAGGGTTCCATCGGCCTTCTACACGAATAAGACTGGGGCGGCCCAAGGAGAGATGCTCGGGTGAATGAATCCTTTGGATTCCAAATCATCCAACTATATCTTTAATTCCCTCAATTCGGTGGGGTCCATGCGATATGAGGGAAGAGATATAGGTTGTGTTCCCAGCACCAACTCAATCGAGAACTCCAAATCCCACTCTGGGGGTAAGCCTGAGAAATCATCTTGGAAGACCTCTGGGAACTCATCCACTACACAAGGTAACCCACCCTAAGAGACACCACCATCGTCCTCTAGTGCGATAGACGACAACTGATAAGCAAGATTCCCCAACTTAGGGATTGGAGGTCCCACGCGACCCGACCGAGGATCCCATTCTCTATGAAATAACTGAGGACTCCCATCTGGTTCCATAAAGCTAACTCGATGCCGATTGCAGTTAATATGCACTTGAAAGTGCACCAACCAGTCCATGCTGAGGATCACATCAAATAGGTCCATATCAAGGACCAAGAAATCTCACTCTATCTTGACTCCTGACACAAAGAGTGCACACGACGGGCACCTAAGACCCTGCTCCTTTTCCTTAACCATCAGTGTTACTAACTCCATTGCAAAAGATAAAAGCTCGGTTAGAAGGATCAAAAAGTTCACAAGACGGGTAGATATAAAAGAAACTGAAGCACCAGTATCAAATAAAACTACAGCTATAGAAGATGAATTCATAATGTTACCTCAAACAGTCGAAGGTCCTGCATTAGATCCCACTGGTTCCTGATCCACATCATGAAAATGTCTGGTCCCTACCTGAGAATGGCTGCTCACCTGTGGATCAGCCCTAATCTAACTCTGCCCAGAAGATGATCTGGTCCTTCCACCATGACCATCGAACCGAGATCTCGGCATCCTGGTTGGCTCTGACTGCACTAATACTCCCCCAGAAGCCACAAATCCAGTCCCACTCTGGTGAGGGCACGTCACTCTGCAAAAGCATTGTACAATCCCCATGATCCCACACTGGTATCAAGGCCTGGGAGGGGTGGGACATACATATTGGATGTTCCCTACCCTTCCTCACTTATGTCACACAATGAACCTCATATTAGAAGCCCCAGATGAAGTATACCTAGAGGAATGGCCTGAGCTACCACCACACTTCTTCCACTGCTCATCATGCTTCATCTTCTTCTCTGAAGAACTGCTACTGCCAAAACCTGACACTGATCTAGAAAACCCTGAATTTCCTCTCTGGTCAATCTCAACCATGCAAGCATGATCGACCACCTCAGCATAAGTCCCCATCTTTAATAATAAAATCTAAGAGTGTATTTTGGGTCGAAGGCCCTTCTCGAATTTCTGAGCTTTCAGGTATTCACTGGAAACAATCTCAGGTGCATACCGCACTAACTCAGCAAAGCAATCTACATACTCCATCACAGTCCAACCACCTTGTGAGAGATCCTTGAACTCCTGGGAATAGGAATAGGCCAAGAATTCGGGACTATAATGCTCGTTAAAGATGGCTTTGAAATCCTTCCAACTCATCTGCTCAAGCTTCCCAGCCTGAATCACTAATTCCCACCACTTGTGACTGGGACCCTCTAGCTGGAATGAGGCACACTTTACCTTGACTTATTCCGGTGTGTCAAGGAACTTGAACATACGTTATATCTTTTCAAGCCATTCATCTGCCTCTTGAGGTTCTGAACTACCTCGGAATGAAGGATGATTATTCTTCAAAAACTTCTAACCTTTATCCTTCTTGAAGGCAGACCCATCTTCCCTAGCTGGAATGGGGGCAGGAGTAGGAGTCTCCCCTTTCCCTAAAGCCTGAATAGCTCGGACCACGGCTTCTACCAATCTCTGATCAAGAGGCGCGAGAGAAATCTCTCCGGATTCCTCTCGTGGGTGTGTGGAAGCTCTCTGGGGAGGCATCTTTCTACAAAGAGCAACAGTCATAAAATAAAATCATCAATACTTCGTATCCAAATATAAGTTAAATTTTAAGAAAAATTAGTAATCCTCATTAAACCAAATATGCAAAATTAACAACATGAAAAAACTCTTCTTCCCCGCCTGATGTCCACGCACAGTCTGCAGCCTGCGCGTCCCACCTGGAAGAGAAGTTAAACAAGAATACCGACATCCCATGGCAACTCAGGGTCTATCAGGAGGGGTGCTGGCCAAGCACCCTACTCGCAACCAGAATTCGGAGCCCCGACAATCCTAACTCATGTCTAACCAAACTCATCACAAATAAAATAAATCATAAAACAAAACCCCCTCTCATACCATTTTGTCACGAACCAAGTTGGGTCGCCATCTGAACCGACACCCGACCCGACCCATAGCAAGCCCTGAAAGGTGTTCCCGATCCCCATGGGCTGGCACAAGTGCCCAGGTAATAAAATAAACTTTGGGAACAATTTACCCGAGTAAACAAATATAAAGCATCCAACAAAAATAAACCAAACCAAAAGTACAAGTTGTAGCCAAACAAGCCTTTAGTCAAACCATGCTTTGAGTCACATGTATTACTAAAACCAAACAACACAAAGAACATTATGGTGACCAAAAACCAACCCAAAAACCAAGTCAACAACTTTCACCTGATGGAGAGAAACCACTGTCAGGTCTTCACCACAAATGCCAAGTCAATAGAAGCAAATAATAACTCAGACCACCACTCCCACAACCTTTGCCTTTTCCTGCATCAGACATAACCAAATCTAATTACACCCAAGGGTGTAAGTAGGGTGTGAGAAATCGCTCAGTAGGATGGCACCAGAGAAAAGATTCTGCATGTAAAGGTTAGATGATCAAAACATTTTGCAGGTTTAATTATAGAAAATAAATAAATGCACTAACAATCTAATGAAAACAGTTTTTAAGAAAGACGGATTAAAAAAGGAAAATGGGTTTTTGGTACTAAAAGAAAATGAAAACATTCTTACCATTTCGACACCACAGAAGTCACACAACTAGCCAGTGATGAGTGTAAATTCGCACAGGAGCAACAAATGAGGGAGAGGCCCTATAGGGACTAAAGCTGAGTGGGACCCTAGAACATCGTATCTCAGTGAAAAAAGGAAAAGAATCCATAACATTTTTACGTTCTCGTGCACGAGCCACTAGTAGGGAAACACCTCTATAACATAGTGGTCTCCAATTTTCATCCAAAGTTTAGTTAGTGTTGTAAGCGTCAAACTAGCTAAGTGAAACTGGGCCGAGGCCGCTCCCATATCACTAGCACACTAGATCTAGTCCACCCACCTAGTACCTAGGCTTACCCTTTTCTGCTCAAAGTTCCAAGTTCACCCTACTCATCAAGGTCAAGACACTACACACCTGGATATCAAATAAGTCAAACACCATACACCTAGGATGTCAAATAAGTCAAACATCACACATATATATCCAAAATAAATGAATAAATAAATAAACCATTTAGAGGTATTATGCAGAATAGAGATCCTCGGAAACAGAACACAACATGAAACAATTACACAATCTAATAAACAACCACACAATTTCAAAAATCAAACTAAAATTTATCAAACATTAGAAAAAATTGGTTTAAAAGTTTTAAAGAAATAAAAAAACATGATTAACGTGCAAAAACCCACTCAAACAACATTTAAAACCAAAAGCACACTAAGACTATAACAAAAATTATGTTTCAACTGTTGCATCTATTAAAAATCTATCAGCACAACTCAGAAAAAACTAGGATAACATAAAAATGATACTAGTAAAAATAAATCACCAAAATCTATCATCCAAAATGGAAAACTCTCAGTAGCAATTGTCTAGTTGGAATAATAAATTAATTAATCAGGAAAGCTAATTAATCAAGAAACCTAAGCATGCGAAACCACCTACCTTAAAGTAGGAACAAGTTTGTGATATGACGCAACACTTCTGCTGCACAACAGTTGCACCGCAAGGAGCCGACAAAAATCATCCTAAAATAGTAGACCAATATAATTTCAATTCCAACCCAGTAGAAACATCAACAACCAGAAAATTTAACAATAATTCAATAAATTTATTAATAATTAAACGAATTCAACAACAATCAACTAAATTTTAATTCAAACCCTAACCAAAGAATTCACTGGAAAGATGTGCGTCTAAGAGAGGCCAGTCGCCAGAGTTATGACCGTAAGGTCGTGTGTGGCGGATGTCTAGTGGGCGTGAGAAGGGGTGCAGGGCGGCTGTCCGGTGGGCGCGAGTGGGGGTGTGGGGCAGATTTATGGGATGGAGGTTGGCCGGCGGAAGGTGGAGAGGGGGAGCTGGTCGGTCCGACAAGAAGATTAAGGGAGGCTGGGCAGCCAGCTAGGAGAGGGGAAGGGTGAGCGCGAGGAAGAGGGAAGGGAAAAGGGAGAGGGTGGATGTGGGGAAGGGAAGAGGACAAGGGAGGTGGCCGAGTGGGGAAGAGAGGAGGGGAAGAGGGAGGTGGCCGAGTGGGGAAGAGAGGAGGGGAAGAGGGAGGTGGCCGAGTGGGGAAGAGAAGGGAATGAGTTAGATAGGAGGGAATGGGGGAGAGGCGGCTAGCTAGGGTAGATAATTAGAGAGTAAAAAAATAATAAAATTGTAATAAAAAAAGAAAAGAAATAAAATTATGATAATAATAAAATAAAATACAAAGGATTAACTGACCTAAAACTAAGTACATTTAATCTAATCTAAAATAAAATAGAATGAAATAAAATAAACTAAAAAAATAAAAGAACCTAATAATATAAATCAAAGAAGGGGTTAAATAATAATAATAATAATAATAATAATAATAATAATAATAATAATAATAATAATAACAATAACAATGACCAAGAATAACTATAATAAATTTTATCCGGTTATTTAATCATCCATGCATCGGGTAGACCATGCATTAAACCAGAGAAGCCGCACGGCTTCGCCCGTGCCCTACCTACGCACTGAGCGATGTAAATCCAATGCTCACTAATCAGTGCCACAGCGGACAACCCACATCAGGTTCATCCCGCACCTCAACCAAACAATTAAATAAATAGGCAATTAAACACATGATATAAAAATTAAATTTAAGGACATACCTCAAGTCGAAGTCTGAATGTGACACCTTTACTTGTCCTTATGAAACCTTCGCCAACTATCGAATGTCATTTGGGATGTGCAACACTCCAGCCACCTTTCATAGGTGCATGTTATACATATTCCATGATATGGCGGAGTAGATTCTATAGGTTTTCATGGATAACTTCTTAGTATATGGGAATTCATTCATTACTTACTTGAAAATATGGAGCTGGTTCTTGAACAATGTGAGTATATAAATATGGTTCTCAATTGGTAGAAGTGGAATTTTATGGTGAAACATGGAATTGTATTAGGCCATAGGATCTTGATGAAAGGAATTGAGGTGGATTCAGAAAAAAATGAATTTATCTCACAGTTTCCCATTCCCATATTAGTCCGAGCAATTTGGAGCTTTTTGGGGCATCCAGGTTTTTATCGAAGATTCATCTTGACTTCTCCAAGATCGCTCATCCCTTAACCAATATACTATCCAAGGATGCAATTTTTGAGTTTCATGATAAATGTATCATAGCCTTTCAAATTCTGAAGGAAAAACTAGTCGTCGCACCCATAATGATCACTCTGAATTGGGAGGAGCAGTTTGAACTTATGTACAATACGAGCGATTATGTCGTGGGGGAAGTGCTTGGACAACGGTTGGACCATATTTTAAAACCAATCTATTATATCAGCCGAGCATTAAAAGAAGTTCAGCTTAATTACACCACCATATAGAAATAAATGCTAGTCGTGGCTTTTGTGTTTGACAGATTCCGCTCTTACTTAGTGATTTATAAATTTTTAGTCTACATAAATCATGTTGCACTTAATTATTTTCTGAACAAGAAGGATGCCAAACCATGCCTCATCTGTTGGGTGCTCCTCCTCTAAGAGTTTGATTTGGAGATTAAGTATAATAAGGGCAGTGAGAATGTTGTGGTTGATCATCTCTCCAAGATGGAACTACCCCATTTAGATAGAGAAGAATATTGGGAGATCAAGGAAGACTTCCCCGATGAGCAGCTATTTTCCATTGGAGTACCACCTTAGCCATGGTTCTCTGACCTTGAAAATTACTTAGCCACAGGATTTGTCTACCCGGACTTATCATTTCAATAGAGGAATCATTTTTAGTCATAGGTAAAGAGGTATTTCTAGGAAGACCCCCTAATCTTCCGCTCATGTGGCGATTGGGTAATCCATCATTGCGTCTCGGATGAAGAGATTCAAAGTATTTTGGAATTTTTTTACTCTTCTCCAGTAGGAGGAAATCATGGACCAGATTGAACAGTAGAAAAGTTTTTACAATCTGGATTTTTTTGGACATCCATGCATAAGGACACTCGTCATTTTGTCTCCTGTTGTCATCGGTGCCAGCGGATGGGAAATGTGGGTCGTCGTGCTGAGATGTTGTAACACCTGATACTTGAGGTTGAAGTTTTTTATGTGCAGGGAATCGACTTCATGGGTCTGTTTCCCCTATCCTTTGGGTACACATACATTCTGGTATGTGGCGATTATGTTTCCAAGTTGGTATAAGCGGCAGCAATGACTCCTAATATAGCTAAGGTCATCGTCACTTTTCTAAAAAAAATATTTTCAGTTGGTTTGGGACCCTTCAGGTGTTGATTAGGAACTGTGGTACACATTTTGAAAACACTCTCATGAAAAATGAGCTCTTAATGTATGGGGTCAAGTACAATCAAGGGACACCATACAACCCTCAATTCAATGGTCAGTTGGAGGTGTCAAACCGCAAGTTAAAGAAAATATTGGAGAAAATGGTAGGTGTGTCAAGAAAGGATTGGTCCAATAAATTAGATGATGTGTTATGGGCCTATTGGGTAGCCTTAAAAACAACATTGGGTATGTCACCTTTCCTGTTGATCTATGGGAAACCCTGCCACTTGCTCGTATAGATGGATCACAGTTCTTATTGGGTTGTCAAGGCCCTGAATTATGATCTTAAGGTTGTGGAATAAAATAGTAAATTCCAGTTAACTGAGCATAACGAGATAAGGTGGGAGGCCAATGAGAATGAAAAACTTTATAAGGAGAAGATGAACATTGTAAGAACCCAGACCTTCTTTTCAAGTATGTTTTTCCTTTTTCTGGAGTTTTTGAGAAAAGAGGGGTTTCTAGAAATTTTTTATGTACAAGTAGTGTACTTTATAAGTACACACAATGTACTTTGATGTCACTTGAGGCCATGTGTTGGCTGTGTCATGACCATGAACACAGCCATGTAGGGGTGACATGGTGGCCGCCTAAAGAAGAGTACGGAAAAGCTTAGTACATGTTGTGTACTTCAAAATTACACATCGCGTACTTTCCTTTTTTCATTAAATGGACCGGGGTCGCATCTTAACCCCATAACCATCTTTATCTCTAGCTTCTTTGACCGAGAGCATTCTGTTTGGCTGCAGATATTCTCTGATCCCTCGAGCCTCCATTTTTTCTCCAAATCGACCATTGTCGATTCTGTTGGAACTGTAGCGGTAGGCTCTTCCTTCTCCTAGAGCTTAGTTTTCCAATTCCTCATCTTTTTCAAGTTATCATGGGTTGATATTTTTGTACATTTTCTTAGATTTATGAGTTTTCAAGGAGAATCAAGCTTCTAGGTTCAAGTATATTGATCTCCTAACGTCAAGGTAAGTGGTTTGTGCCTTTCTGTAGAAATACTTTGAGAATTTTTTGCAAATTCCACCAATACCCTTGAACGGGGTATTGTGTGTATAATGTTTTTCCCTTGTTGATTGGATGATTTTATTATATTTATGATTAGAGGTTGTTGTTTATGAATAGGATAATTTACTGTGCTTTGGATGTTTTTCCCATGCATGTTTCCTGTTATGACCGTTTGGTCTATTTTTGCCTTTTAGGCTTTTGCCAGTTCCATGCCTAGTTGTAGGATGGTGTGACTGTTCTTCCATGCTGAGATGCTATAGAATGCTAGCCAAGTAGTTATTAAGGATACATTGGCCGTTACATGAAGCGATACTTGCTGACTTTATATAGGGTTGTGAGAACCTAGTGTAGTAGACCATAGAGAGAATGGACATAAGGGCTTCTCCAGAGTGTCTTTAATTTACGATACAAGACTATAGGGGGAATTGACGTTGAGTGCTTCATCAGAGTGTTTGTAGTTCCTCAACGCAGGCCACAGGGGGAATGAGATGTTGAGTGCTTCCCTAGAGTGCATTTAGTACGATATGAGACTATAGGGGGAATTGACGGTGAGTGCTTCCCTAGAGAGTCTATTCTTTAGCTAAACTAGAGGGGTGAGACTGTGTGTGCCTCCCAGAGGGTTGCTAGTACTTTTAGGTTGAACCATAGGGGTTAGGCTGTGAGAACTACCCAGAGGTTACCTGTTTGTTCTAATTTCTTGAGTGGCTGCTTTCTTATTTGTAAATTATATGCTAGAACTGTGGATTTTTTACTGCTGGGTACTTCCTGTTACTGTTTACTATTTACTACACTTTTACCTTCCATATTTTCACTGACTGTTAGGAACATATCTTTGGGTGGTTGACTATTGGGACTTTGTCTCACACCCTGTTTGGGTTAGGCTTTTGGGCCCAAACAGATTATATTGTTGCAGGTATAGATAAGGGAAAGTGCGCTTCTACTTCATGTTCTTCATTGCACTGGAACGGGGGAGCATGGGACCAAGCTGAGACTTGCGATGCTGAGGAGTTTCTCATCTGTTTTTCTTTTTTACTTTGGTTTAGTATTGTTTTCAGCTTTGTGACTTGTTTGGATTATTTACTATACATATATGTATCATGAATCATTTATATATATATGTGTTCTTGCTGTTTATCATATTTAGTCTTCCACTGTTCACTTGTGTATGGATTTTTTACTACTTCGGTTATTGTTTATTATTTATCTTTTCTTCTATGTACTATGCCAATGAGGGAATAGTTTACCCATTATCACACCCAAGGCCCTTGCTGCTAGTCGGAAGCCTCTGGTGTTTGGGGAAATGCGCTTAAGGCCATGTGACCAACCGGGTACGGGGCACCTCTAGGTGGATTCTGGAACTGGGGCGTTACAAAGTGGTATCTGAGGGTTTATTTTCTATTGACTTACTATTTGGGGCCTATAGCCAGGGATAGGACAGAATATTTACTTGGTAATGAGTTGTTCCCGGGAGTAGCTAACCCATGTATAGGGAAAACCCATACTACCTCGTTTATTGTAATTTTACTAGTTTTCAATTTTACAGTTGATTTGATTTCACCATTGGATGATTCACATTCTTTGTGTTGTTACCATTGTTGTTATTGTGGTTCTATTTCTGTCGCAACCTGATGAGATGAGGGCATGACATCTCATGCATCATATAAACACTTGTTAGAAATCACATGCCATGCATTCTTTCCATGCCATCTTGGATGCATTAGAAATTGCATTTCGTTATGATAGATGTTGTGTAGACTATGTATGTTGTTCTGATAGATATTTTGATAGAATCCCTGATGTTTGATAGGCAAATTTCTTGGGTAGTGCCTTGCTTATACGGACACCAAACTTTGATTCTTGAGGTTCTATGGGCCCTCATAGACCGGAATTTGGTGGATCATTGACCTGTTTACTTTGTTTGTAACTTTTATAAGATGCCAAACTTTGATTCGCGGGGAGTATGAGCCCTCATGGATCAGAAATTGGCACCTTAACGCTGGTTTTATATGTTTTCAGGGATCTGGAGAAGTTTCTGAGGCTACTGTCTGGAAAAACCCAGAATACACGACGTGTACTTTATGAATACACGTTGTGTATTCTATAGTCGTGTCGCTAACTATGCGACCAGGGACACGGGGTTGTGAAAAATATTGTAGGAACACACCGTGTACTAGTTTAGCACGTTGTGTAATATGAAATAGGTACCTCGGACGTATCACGAACAACATGGGTCGTGTTATCTTTTCACATACACGTCGTGTCTGAATTATACATGTTGTGTCGTATGATCTAGGTACATGGTCGTGTCACGAACAACATGGGTCGGTGTTACCCTTTCTCATACACGCTGGGTCCGTCTAGAACACACCGTGTAGTGTCAGCCGTGTGCCAGGCTGTGTCGCTAACAACACAGGCCAGGTAAGGCATTTCTAGTAAACATCCTATGTGCCTTGAACACGCCGTGTATTTTTGTCTTAGAGGATCTGTGTGGCTCAACCATGTAGAAGGACCAAGGAAGGGAAGAGGATTCAAGTACACGCCATGTGTTAGGACACCACGCTGTGTATTTGGTGTGTTACATGACCAGTTTAGGTAGAAATACATGCCCATCTGAATGACCTATGGTAACACACCGTGTAGGGAAAGAACACGTCGTGTAGTCATGTTTTGCATAACTTGAATGCCTTCTTTTCCATATTCCTTCTTATGCCTTCAGTTTTTCAGTCTTTTTAAATCCTAAATATAAGGTGTGATTTTGACCTTTCAGATCTATGGCACCGAGACATCCTTCGGTTGTCCGTCAATTGCAGGGAAGTGATCAGATGCCAGATATGGATGATTAGGGACCTTCTGCAGATCCTCCTGTTGTGCTAGCCTTGGAACCAGCAGTTATACCAGTTGCAGGCACTGATGCGCAGTTTAGGGAAGTCTTTCTGAGGTTGATGCAGACCTTCCAGGTAGCTCCACCTCCTGCCTCAACTATGGAAGACTTGACACGGGTTTTCCAATAGCAACATCCTCCCACATTCTCAGGGTAAGGAGGAATGCAGGCTGCAGAGTCATGGCTAGAATCCATGATGACGATCTTCAAGCATCTGGAGACGCCTCCAGAGAGGTGGGTCAAGAAATCCACCTATATGCTACGAGACTCTACCAAGAGGTGGTGGGACGTGATCTCACAGGCGGGTCATCAGCAGGCTATGGCATGGGAGGAGTTTCAACGCTTCTTTTATGACTACTTCTATTCGGAGACCCTGAGGCCCGACCAAGCCCGGGAGTTCATGATCCTGGAGCAGGGTACTCTTTCTGTCAAGGATAATTCCTCTTGTTTCACCGAGATTCAGTGTTTCACACCCATATAGGGAAGAGATGGGTTGTTCTTGGAAAGTAAATTTGAAGATGGTCTCAGATAGGAGATCTGCTCATAGGTGAATATCTTCAGGCTAACTTCCATCACTTCCATCATCAACCAGGCACTGATTGCAGAGCGCAATCTGAGAGATTCTAGAGCTGAGAGCCAGGGCAGTTCTGCTTCCAGAGTTAGTGCTTCACCAGTTGATAGTAGGAAGCATCGTAGGGAGTCTATGCACAATGATCCGAGGTAGCAAGACACATATTCAGGTAGCCAGGTGGTATGCTACCAGTGTGGGAGAGATGGTCATACGAGGCCGTAGTGCCAGAGGGACCCAGTGGAGTTTCGATCTTGCGGAAATATTGGTCACTTCTAGTGCTTCTATCAGGTTTTCTCACCAGTAGCTGTTGATAGGGGTTCATCCATGACTCCTCGTTTAGGAGTAGCGTCATCAGTTTCTCACCAGTATGGGAACTGGAGTTTTTTTGGCTGTTCTGGCCGAGGTGGAGGTCAAGGCCGTGGTGTTCAGTGACCAGTCTTTCAGCGACAGTAGGGTGTATCAGCTCAGAGTGGTCAGACAGGGTCACAGGGTCATGGTATAGGTCATGCATTTGTAGTGGAGCAGACCCAACAGGAGCAAGATCCCGAACCCTCTACAGTTTGAGGTACGATCTTAGTATCCTTAGTTTTATCTTCTACTCTTTTCGATACTAGTGCTACGCATAGCTTTATCTTAGTTTCTTTTTTGGAGAGCATTGGTCTTTGTATATTTTCTTCTACCAACATTTTGACACTAGACACATCGTTGGGGACTAGGACGTCTAGTGTATGTCAGTGCAAGGAGTTATCTCTAGAGATGTCTAGGTATCACTTTCTATGGGACCTCTATGTCCTAGAGATGACAGGCTATGATGTCATTCTTGGAATGGACTAGCTAGTTCCTTTCCAGGCAGTCGTCGACTGTTATCACGGTAGGGTGATTTTCATATCACCATAGGGTGAATCTTTCCTTCATCGAGGTGAGTGGGACATCCAGACGAGTAGAGTTGGACCAGAGAATCCTGGGATAGGTGGAGTTACAGCTCAGATTTCCAGTCTGTATCTGGATGACCAGGGGACTTCACAATTAGACATTCCTCCTATGGTGGATCGTTTCAGGGATGTCTTTCCAGATGACTTTTTAGGTTTTCCTCCAAAGCGTTAGGTAGTCTTTTCAATTGAGCTTGTTCCAAGACTGGCACCGGTGTCTATTCCTCCTTATAGGATGGCTACACCTGAGTTGCAGGAGGTCAAGAAGCAGTTGGAGGAGTTGCAGGAAAAAAGTTTCATCTGACCCAGTACTTCTCCTTGGGGTTCTCCTGTCCTGTTTGCGAAGAAGGAAGATGGCACCCATAGGCTTTGTGTGGATTATCGAAAGATGAACCAGTTGACGGTCAAGAACCGATATCCCATGCCTATGATTGATGACCTCTTTGATCAACTTCTAGGAGCCCAGGTGTTCTTGAAGATCAATTTGAGGTTCGGTTATCATCAATTTCACGTTAGACCATCTGATATACCTCTTACAGCTTTCCATAGTAGGTATGGTCTATACGAGTGTATGGTTATGCCGTTCGGTCTCACGAATGAGCCTGCATTTTTCATGGCACTGATGAACCGAGTGTTCCATCCATACTTAGACTCTTTTTTGGTGGTCTTCATGGATGATATCTTGGTTTACTCTCACACTCTACACAACCATGCTACCCATCTTAATATCATTTTGAGTAAACTAAGGGAGAATCAGTTATATGCTAAGCTCTCGAAATGCCACTTTTGGATAGATCATATTCACTTCTTGGGTCATGTTATCTCAGAGACAGGAGTATCAGTAGACCCATAGAAAGTGAGATTAGTAGTTTCATGGGAGCAGCCGAAGAACTTCTTTGAGGTGTGGAGTTTTCTAGGGTTGGTTGGATACTACAGACGCTTTATACAGGACTTTTCCTGCTTAGCAGCACCGCTGACGGGTCTAACCAAGATGGCTGAGAAGTTCTTATGGTCATATTCTTGTGAGAAAACCTTTCAGTAGCTGAAAGGTAGGTTGACTTCAACACTGATACTAGTCTTTCCAGAGTCGGGTAAGATCTACACTGTCTACTGTGACGCCTTAGGTATCAGGCTGGGAGTTGTGCTTATGCAGGGAGATGGAGTCTTTGCGTACGGGTCTCGGTAGTTGAGGCCACATGAGAGGAACTACCCGACGCATGATCTCAAGCTGGTGGAAGTTGTTCATGCCTTACATTGTTAGAGACATTATATTCTGGGAGAGCACTTTGTGGTTTTCACTAACCACAAGAGTCTCAAGTATATCATCACTCAGCGTGATCTAAATTTGAGACAGTGTAGGTGGGTTGAGTACCTACAGTCCTTTGACTTTGAGCTTGCCTATACGCCAGGAAAGGGAAATGCAGTGGATGATGCGTTGAGCAGGAGGACTTAGATACAGGCAGTTCAAGAGGCCAGTAGTGAGTGGAATATTATGGCTTTGTTCTCTTAGATGCATCTAGAGGTGCACAACAGACAGGGGAAGACTTTTATATATTCTGTAGCTGTTACCTCTACTCTTCTCGATCAGGTACGAATGAGTCAGCTATCAGACTCAGAAGGCCTAGTCCTATGGGAGAGTGTGTTAGGAGAGGACCCTCTTCCTAGATGGACAGTAGGAGAAGATGATATCTTGCATTTCCAGGGATGTGTATGTGTGCCAGCAGACATACACAAGGAGATGATGCGAGACTTTCATTCCTCGGTTTGGGTAGTTTATCCTGACATCACCAAGATGTATTGTGATCTACAATGTCAGTATTGGTGGCCAGGTATGGAGAGGGATGTTGCTGGCTTTGTCATGAGGTGTTCTACTTGTCAGCAGATGAAAATGGAACATCAGTGACCAGCAGGTCTTTTACAGCAGTTACCCATTCCCGAGTGGAAGTGGAATGACGTCACGATGGACATCGTGACTGGTTTTCCGAGGTTGCCTCAAGGGAATGATGATGTTTGGGTTGTCATTGACAGGCTTACGATGGTTTCTCACTTCTTTCCGATCAAGTATACCTTTAGTGTTGACGAGATGGGACGGTTGTACATCCATGAGATTGTACGTTTACATGGAGTTCCACACTCCATTGTTTCGGATAGGGATGTGTGTTTTAATTCTCGGGTCTGGCAGGGTCTACATAAAGCTTTGGGTGTGCAGGTGCTTCTGAGTACAGCCTACCATCATCAGACAGATGGCCAGTCCGAGCATACGATTTAGGTGCTTGAGGATATGCTCTGAGCTTGCATTCTGCACTTTGGAGGTTCTTGGGAGAAGCAGATACCTCTTGTAGAGTTTTCCTACAATAATATTTCTCAAGAAACTATTCAGATGGAACCTTATGAGGCTTTGTATGTCAGACCATGCCGATCACCTTTATGCTGGCTGGAGGTAGGAGAGGTATCTTTTCTGGGACCTCATATTGTTCAAGAGACCTCAGAGTAGATAGAGTTGATTCGGAAGAGGATGGCTACTACACATCCTCGAAAGAAGTCTTATGCTGATCAGTGGAGACATCCTCTGGAGTTCGAGGTTGGGGATCAAGTTTTCCTGCATGTTTCACCGAGGTTGGGACACAAGAGGATTCGAAGATAGGGTAAGCCTTCACCATGGTACATCGGGCCATTTGAGGTGTTGGAGAGAGTTGGGAAGGTTACCTATCGGTTGCAGTTTCCTCAAAGGTATCGGGATATGCATGACGTCTTCCGTGTTTCTCAGCTTTGACATTACTTTTCTGACTTGTATCATGTCTTTCAACCTGAGGAGGTTGATATCGAAGCGGATGCATCATTTGAGGAGCATCCAATCCGGATTTTCGATCGCAGTACAAAGGTACTTCGTGGCTGGTCTGTTCCTCTGGTACAGGTGCTATGGAATCACGGGAAATTACAAGATGAGACTTAGGAGATGGATGACGATATACGATCGCAGTGGCTAGAGTTGTTAGGGTTTTCTTCTTCTATGCCTCTCTAGGGAAATTCAAGGACTAATTTCTTTAAGGGGGGAAGTTTGTAAGAACCTAGACCTTCTCTTCAGGTACGTTTTTCCTTTTTCTGGATTTTTTGAGAAAAGATGAGTTTCTGGAAAAATTTTAAGTACACGACGTGTACTTTATAAGTACATGCAGTGTAATTTGATGCCACTCGAGGTCGTGTGCTAGCTGTGTCATG
Source organism: Viscum album (assembly GCA_963277665.1). Lineage (NCBI taxonomy): Eukaryota > Viridiplantae > Streptophyta > Magnoliopsida > Santalales > Viscaceae > Viscum > Viscum album. The sequence continues at coordinate 1,274,203,343 of OY728141.1, read as the reverse complement.
ACCATGCACACAACCATGTAGGGGTGACATGGAGGCCACTTAAAGTGGAGTATGGAAAATATTAGTGCACATCGTGTACTTTAAAAGTACATGTTGTGTACTTTCTTTTTTCATTAAATGGACCAGGGTCACGTCTTAACCCCAGAACCATCTTCTTCTACAGCTTCTTCTACCGAGAGCATTTCGTATGGCTACAGATCTTCTCAGATTCCCTGAGCCTCCATCTGTTCTCCTAATCGACCGCCGTTGATTGCGTTGGAACCACAGCGATAATCTCTTCCTTCTCCTAGAGATTCGTTTCCCAATTCCTCATCTATCTCAAGCTATCATGGGTTAAGAATTTTGTAAATTTTCTTAGATCTACGATGTTCCAAGGAGAATCAAGCTTCGAGGTTCAATTATATCTATCTCCTAACATCGAGGTAGGTGGTTTGTGACTTTCTATAGAAATTATTTGAGTATTTTCGGCAAATTCCACCAATACCCTTGAATGGGGTATTGTGTGTTTTCTATTTTTCCCTTATTGATTTCTTGCTTTTCTTATATGTATGAGTAGAGGTTGTTATTTGTGAATAGGTTAATTTACTGTGCTTCAGATGTTTTTCCCATGCATGTTGCCTGTTATGACCGTTTGGTCTAGTTTTTCCTGTTAGTATTTTGCTAGTTCCATGCCTAGTTGTAGGATGGTGTGGCTGTTCTTCCATGATAAGATGATGTAGAATGCTATCCAAGTTGTCGATGAGGATACTTTGGCCGTTACGCGATGCGATACTTGCTAACTTTACACAGGGTTGTGAGAACCTAGTGTAGTAGACCATATGGAGAATAGACATAAGCACTTCTCCATAGTGTCTTTAATTTACGGTGTGAGACCACATGGGGAATTGACGTTGAGTGCTTCCTCAGAGTGTCTGTAGTTCTTCGACGTGGGACACAGGGGGAATGAGACATTGAGTGCTTCCCTAGAGCACCTTTAGTATGATATGAGACTATAGGGGGAATTGATGGTGAGTGCTTCCCTAGAAAGTCTATTCTTTAGCTAAACCAGAGGGTTGAGACTGTATGTGCCTCCAAGAGGGTTGCTAGTACTTGTAGGTTGAACCATAGGGGTAGGCTATGAGAACTACCCAGAGGTTACCTATTAGTTCTACTTTCTTGAGTGGTTACTTTCTTGTTTTTAAATTATATGCTAGAACTAAGGATTGTTTGCTGCTGAGTACTTCCTATTACTGTTTACTGTTTACTGCTTACTACACTTTTACCTTCCATATATTCACTGACTGTTAGGCACAGATCTTTGGGTGGTTTCCTACTGGGACTTTGCCTCACACCCTATTTGGGTCATGCTTTTGAGCCCAAATAGATTATATTCTTACAGGTATAGAAAAGGGAAAGCGCCCTTCTACTTCAGGTTCTTGATTACACTGGAGCGGGAGAGCATGGGACCAAGCTGAGACTTGCGATTCTAAAGAGTTTCTCATCTGTTTTTCTTTTGTAATTTGGTTTAGTACTATTTTAATCATTTTGACTTGTTTGGATGCTTTCCTATACATATATGTATCATGCATCATATCTATATATATATGCTCCTACTGTTTATCATATTTAGTCTTCTACTATTCACTTGTGTATGGATTGTTTACTGCTTACGTTATTGTTTATTATTTCTATTTTCTGTTGTGTACTCTTCCAATGAGGGCATAGTTTCCCCACTATCACACTGAAGGCCCTCGCTTCTATTCGGTTGCCTCTGGAATTTGGGGAAATGCGCTTGAGGCCATGTGACCAATCGGGTACGGGGCACCTCTGGGTGGCTTCCGAAACTAGGGAGTTACAAAGGTGGTCCATGACTGCATGATCTCATGGAAATACTTCCAACCATGAGATAATGTCTTACTTTTTAATTCTCGTCTGAAGTTTTTTCCAGATAAGCTGAAGTCCCGGTGGTCGGGACCCTTTATGGTGATTACGGTTTTCAGCCATGGAATGGTGGAAGTGGCTGGTGTTGATGATCGAACATTCAAGGTCAATGGGTAGTTCCTGAAGCCTTAATTTAGCATGGAATACATGGTGGGAACATTTTACACCATGTAATTGGGGTAGCTCAAGGCTGAGGTAAGTCGGGCTTGAGACATTAAACGTAGCACTGACCGGAAGGTAACCTGGCATTCTGAAAAAATTTATGTTCAAATGATTTTTCAGTTTGAGTGTGCCTAGGACTGCATGATAGTGTGATTTTATTTCCCTGCTGCTTGTTTTGCCTTTTCTTGCTTTACTTTTCTGGTTATTGTGTCTCGCCACTAGGGGATTTCATTTGTTAAACGCTAGCCACCTTTCCACTCGTCGGGCTCTCACACACCACCTATTTTCCACACTTGACTGACACTCAGGGGATCTGTTCACTTTTTCACTATTTTCTATTCTTTACTTTTTCCATCCCTTTTCATGCTTCCTTTCCCACCCTTCTCTACTTTGTTACCTTCACAGCAAACTGTGCTCAGTTTTAAGAGTGGGGGAGGGAACCCTTAATTGGAACCCCATTTTGATTGATTTCTTTCCCAAGTACTTAGGGTAGCATGTTTTATTAGCTATGTAAAAAAGGGCTCTTATAGATGTCATGGGTTTATATTAATTAAATAAAAATGAATTTTGGAAATTATCTATGAAAATGGATCATATGTTGGGATTTTCGAACCTAGTTTGTGATGTGTATAAACCTTATAATACTTGAAAAGGAACATTTATCCATTCATTTAGAAAAATTGTTTTTTTTAAATTATTTTTGTGATGGTGTAATTCTAATTAAGGAACCCCTTAAAATGGGAGTAAAATTGTGAATAAGGAGAGGTGAGGTTTCAGGAATTGTTTTTGCTACACTAGTGGCTATTACGCAGTCTTAATTCCTTGAACACTTGACTTGCTAAAACATTCTCATCATGTGTTGACATGAGAAAATTGGTCCCAATTTTATGCTAGTATCTCACCCCACTACAATGAAAAAAAATTGAGATATGCAAAGTCATGGCAAAAATTTTGATGACCTTTCATAATATTCAAAATAATGCAAGTCAATGAGGGTGTGTGACCTATAAAAGTGATATCCCTCTAATTGGAAATGAAGAAACATGGGCTTAACTAATCTGAGTGTATAATAAGATGAAAATGGAGGTAGGAACTTTCTTGGAATAAAGAAGGGAAAACTCAGTTTTAAGAAAAATTGTTTTATGAATGAATGGTTTACTATTTTGGATTAAGCCTACTTTGTTAGCTAACCTCATAGAATTGGGGAACAATGAAGTATGAATGCGGTAATTTTTAATGGTAATTAGTTCAAAGTTCATATTCATCTAATTGGCATAATCTATAATGTTTCTACCTGTCTCTTTGGTAACTCCTTGGAAATGATTGTCTATTCCTTTGTTTGAGGACACACAACCAATCAAGTGTGGGGAAGTTTGATGCACTGTTGTGCATAAGGAATTTCCACTTGGTTTAATATCAATAAAATGGTTTTTTTTATTTTTTTGCATGGATTTAACAAGTTTGATGTTCCTTAATAGGTTTATTAGTCACCAGAGGATGAAGTAGGAAGTCTAGGAATTTTGGAGATTCAAAATAGAATTGGAGGCTATTGGACCCTTTTACCCTAACTATGCCGGATTGGAGTCACTCAGATCTAGCACTGAGACATGAAGGAAGGGAGATTTCAAGAATTTAAAAGATAAAGGCAACCCACATGACCACCACATCGTTATCCAAACCATGTTCAAATCGTGCAGGAGAAGATTCCATTGATAGAGAGGTCTGCATGGTTGGTGCACGGCTTACTAAAATTGTGCGGCCCTTCACAGAAACCATGTGAGACATGCACATATGGACAGAGACACCCTCACAGTTGGTGCATGACTTACCCAAACTGTGTAGCCCATCCAGAAAAACCATGTGGTCTTAAGGATTTTAGATAGATAATTCTGCACAGTTGGCGCACGGCTTACCAAACTATGCACCCAAAACCGTGCATACCACTTTAGCCTTCTCCTTTTAGCTTTTCACTTTTCACCAAATCCTTGACCTGGGGTTCCCCTTTCTACCAGCTTTTGGACAACTATAAAAAGGTCATTTCGGAATAATAATACCATGGGGGTGAGTCTAGATAAGGGGAGGATTAGAGAGAGGAGAAGAAAGGGGGCTGTGAACTAAGTTTTTTGGTGAGAGGAAGGTTTTGGATCACTTGTTCTATGTATTTTTTTTGTGCTTCTGGTTCTTCTATTTTCTATTGTAATGAACTCTCTTATTAATTTTAGTAATTTTCTTATCCTTTTCATCATGGGTAGCTAAACCCCCCCCCCCCCCCTTGTGTTGGGGTTGGGTAAAATGTGGGTTCGTTAGAACTGGTTTCTCTATTCTTCTGTTTTTTCATTGTCTCTAACCTAATTCTCCCAACTTCCATGTCTTATTTTGATGGAAACCCCATATCAGACCAAGAATGGAGTTTCCATGGATATTTGGGAGAATTAAAAAAAGGATATCCATGACCATTGGATGTACTTGTTGTTTTTAGATGGCGGTTCCAAAATTAAGAGTCATTAGAAATCAATTTCCAGACCAAGTGATTGATTTCTACCGACTTAATCAGAACTCACCAGACCAAGGGAGTTGTGACACAAATGAAACCCGGAAATGTGGGTTATTTTGAACCAAAAAACACAATAGGGAATAAGGTTTAACATCCAACATAAATTTCCAGCCCCGGCGCATTTTTATCATTATCCATTAAAATCCAATTTTAATTAATCTTTGATTTTGAATTTAATTTGTAGTGAGTTAGAGAAGTACATGCAATTAGTTCTCTTTAGAGATCCATCATTATGAACCAAAAAATCATATTTAAATTCTGAATCTTCACATGATCATTTTAAAATCAAGAGATATAAATTCCAACATGGTTTCCCTTTGGACTGACCCCATACTTTCACACTATGCTAGTGATAAGTTAGGGAAATTAATTTGGTGCTGAAAACACAACTTCAGACAAATGACACACCAAATATCATTCTGCAAATGTAACACCTCGTAATTTAGTACATGTGAGGGATCTAGTATGTACGTTCTCGATAGGGATACATGGAAAACATTATGTACTTGATACATGGTTCATGGAAGTGCTAGTCGATAGGCCACATCTCTAACATGATCAAGGATCTTGAAGGGACCGATGCACCTTGATATTATCTTTCTTTTCTTCCCAAATCCAATGATCCTATTACATAGAGATTTGTGGAAGAATACCATATCTCCAACCATAAACTCTAGGCCCCATCGATGATTGTCTTCATAGCGCTTTGGTTGACTTGGGGTTTCCTTCATGTGATGTTGCATGTTTTTTAAATTATCCACCATTTCATAAAAAATTTATGTCCTAGCAGCTTCTGTTCACTAACTTCATCACATAATTTTGGTGTTTAATACCTTTTTTCCATAAAGGTCTTCATATGTATCCATTCAGATGCTTGAGTGGAAACTATTATTGTATGAGAACTCAAACAGAGGTAGATATTGGGATCATCCTCTTTATAAGTCCTCATAAATCACTCTATACATCTATTCTAGTGTCTAAAAATTTCACTCTGATTGGCCCTCAGTTTTAGGATGATAGGTCATCCTAAAGTTCAGTTCAGTGCTTAGAGCATGTGAGAGACTTTTTTATAACATCGAGGTGAATATTAGATATCGATCGAATACTATCAATAGTGGTAATCCATGAATCCTTACCACTTATTTGATATATATCTATTAAATTTGATTAAGTGAGAAGTCCTCTCAAACTGTGATAAAGTGAGATGCATTTTTAAGATGATCCATAATAACCTATACAAACTGTTTCTTTTAGATGTATTTAAATGTATGGGGACAATGTCCATGGTGATGTTATCCCACTTACATGTTGGTATGGGCAACAGCTACATCATCCCTTTATAATTTTTCCCCTTGTTCTTCACTCACTGACATACCCACCACTTGGATGTATATTCCTAGGTCTCATTTTTTTATTGTCCCACTAAAAGTTCTCTGGGAGATCTCAGTACATATTACAAATCCCTAGGTGAATAGATAAGGTTAAGTTATGTGCATATTTAATAATCAATTTAATTATCTCCATAATTTACTATACACATAGTAATGGCCTAAATATTATGACTCCTTCACCATTGATATTGAGCTCATAGGATTTAAAATTCATGATAGCTTCCACCTTTTTCAAAATTTCAACATCAGTTTTTGAGCATTATTTATTTTATCCATAAGGTATAGTTTATTAATCATTTTAAAAAGGATTGATGATGTTCCTCTCAAAAGGATTCCCATTTCCTTCCTTTTTAAGTGTTTAAAGATTTAATCCCTCTCAATTATCACAATTTATAAAGATGCAAGATCTATTCTACATAAAGCATACACCACCTTAATTACCTTACCATGATGGTAGTGGATTAAGAAGTCGTAATCCATGAATATATCTAACTATCATCACTTGTGCATATTAAACACCTTATACATTAATATATATTTGATACTCTTGTGATCAGTCTATATCTCACACCCCTTCCCATTAAGACAATTCCACTAGAGTTTAAATGCAAAGATCACATCCGCTAACTCCAAGTCATGTGTATGATAGTTTTTCTCTTGAATTATCAACAACCTTAAGTCGTAGGTTATCATTTTATCATTTTTAATCATTACATAGCCTAATCCTTTCATTGAAGCATTGTTTTACATCACAAACATTTCTCCACATGTCAAGAGTTTCAGTACTGGAATAATGATAATCAACTTTTTGAGATCCTTAAAGCGTTCTTCACATTCTTGAGTCTAGAAAAATGGAAATCCCTTTTGTGTTATCTTGGGTATTGGGTTTGAAAATAATTATAAGTTATTCAAAAGTTTATAGTAATACCCTACTAGGACAAAGAAACTATGTATCTCTGTTATATAAGTTTTCATTGGCCACTCTTTAATTTCCTTTGTCTTGGAGGGGTCCAAAGATATCACTTTTCTAGTAGTAACATTCCCCATGAATGATAATTACTCCATCAATAAATCACATTTATTGTACATTTCATATCTTTTTTCCATTTTCAATGTCTATAACACAATATTAAAATTCTCCTCATATTCCTTCTTTCTCTTGGAGTATATTAAAACATCATTGATAAAGGATACCTTTTTGAGGTAATACCTAAAGAATATATGTATTATGTCCATTAATATTGAAGGAGAATTAGTGAGTCCAAAGGTAATCACTATGAACTATGGTCCACATTAGAAAAATAACTAGCCCTACATAGCTACTTGAACAAGTAATTTATCTAAGGAAGGGGATAATTTTTCTTTATCATGATTTTATTGAGAACATGGTAATCAATGCAAAGGTGCATTGATCCATACTTCTTCTTTACAAAGAGGACTAGTTCACACCATGGTTAAGCAGTCAGTCATATAAAATATTTTTCCAGATTCTCCTATAACTGGTTCCTCATTTATTCATGATAAACGGTGGATATTCTATGAGGTTTCTTTGATATAGGCAGAGATCCATGTATAAGATCAATTGATAACTCAATCTCTTTATCGGAAGGAAGACCATGATATTATTTAGGTAATATATTAGTGTAATTCCTTACACGGGAATGTCTTAAAACATGATCATCTCCTTTGTATCAATAATTTCAGCGTGATATTCTTTCTCACAAGGTAGAAATATCCATTCATTTGTAAATGATTCTGAAGTAGATTCATCTTCCATATTACACTTGTAATGATTTATAGTATTTTTCATGATGTGAAGAGTGATAAATATTTCCCAAAACATGATGTTGGATTTGTATAATGATCAATAATCCATGCCCAAAGTAGAATCAAACTCTAAAAAAAGAGGTAAGACGCAATTTTCTTAAAGGTTTAGTCTAAAAAGATTAATCATGGAGGATTTATGTACTTTTTATTCAATAAATTCCCCATTATTTGTTCTCAAATATAATTCAATATCTATATTTTGAGGGTCTATTTGAATAGTTATACTAATCATGAAATATATGAAAGAATGTGTAGAAGTAGAATCAAATATTATGTTCCATATTCATGAATAAATAACAAGCATACCTATCACCACATAATTTCAGGGCTCCACCTCAATAGTACTGATAGAATATTCCCTTCCTTTATTCCTTATAGTTTGTTGTTGATTTCCTCTGACAACCATAGTCTAAGGTATTTGGTTATAAAAATGTCCATGTTCCATGTAGTTTAAACAATAGACTTTAGGATGAGTGTTGATCTGAACATTCTGTACTTCTTCTAGATTATTGGAATTCTTAATTTTCCATTGGCTATTCATATCCAGATGCCTCATTCTTTCACATTTGAATAATTTCATGGTTCCACTTGGATAGTTCCCATGATGTTTCTTCCAACAATTTTGACACTTAGTATATTTATACTTCTTTAAATCATAGGATATATCTTTTGATCCACCCATATTAGACTAAATTGTTTTATTTGTTTTAACTAGGCTCATGAGACTATTGAGAGTCTCTGATATCAATTTCAACCTTAAGGGAACAATTTACAATACTATCATAACTATTGGAGTCTCGAATCGCCACTGATTTTCATAGACTAAAATTTAGTCTGATAAAGAAGTAAATCCCCTTACTTTAGGTGTTCATGAAAAAGTCTTAAGTGTATCATGAATTTCTTGTAAAGTTAGCTTCATACGCCCTGATAGACTCGTCTTCCTTCTACTTAATTATGAGGAACTCTATATTAATCCTAAGATGGAGGTTTTAGGGAAACTATTTATTGATAAAAAAATTTAATACTCCAAATACATAGAATATATTTTCTCCTTGGACATGGTATTTTTGATTATTTTCCACCACTGATGAGCTTCCCCATCAAAATGATAGACCCCCCATAAAACATTCTCATCTTATGAGCACTAGAGGATAGAGAATATCTTTTCAATGGAGTTAATATACTATTCTATGATGAGGGGATCAAAAGATATACTAAACATGAGACAATGTTTCTACGTGAAGAATTCTATAAAATACTTCTCTTTCCTTAGAGAAGGATGGTGTTCCAAATGTTTTATGTTATTATTTATAACATGATCCAACTAAGAAACTATTTTCAAAATGTTTTAAGCACCCATTCCCATCATATTCGGAATATCATTATGGAAATCATCATATTTCCTATCACATTGATTATTTTAACATGTTATTATATTTCCCTACATCAAATATGAAAAATATAGTGCACCTAGGGGGCATGAATACATAGAAAATAAGAATAAAAAATGAATCTTTGAACATAAAAGGATAAAACCTTAAGGTAATTTTATATCCTAACTTTTTATTACCTAGGTCTTAATATAGGTTATCCATGTTCTGGTTCATGGCATATATTATTATTATAATTTTCATTATACCCTTAATAAAAGTTTGTAATGAGTTTATGATTTTACCAAAGAATATCCCCTGGAGTGTCAAATTAGGTGTGTAGTAAGGCATTTTCTCATATACCAAGTTACCCTAAGTCTGACCCAGTACACCTTGGCGGTGTTGTTACTCTTAGGTAAATCTATTCTAGAACCATGTCCACTTTTTATATCCAAATAGTGATTTATTGTCTTGTTAAACCACTTAATATATACTTAACCAAATTTTGGAATGTTTTTTTAGATTTATTCTTATCCCAAAGGTTCTTACTAAAGTTCTATATTACTAATACACAAAAATAAATATTCTTTCCCTCTTATACATACTATTATGATCTAACCATTTACACGTATCATTACATGATTTTATGTATAATTAAACATTAAATTACAAACTAAGGATCATAAGGTCTAGTTTTGTGGTGATTAGGTACATAATTAAACATCATGATTCTAAAATAATAACATATTTTATTATATCTTCATAAAGATATCCTAACTTTCTTTGATCCCTCACATCGGCATAGGATAACATGGGGATAACATTAATGAAGGGATGAGATAAAAACCCAGTAAGGTGATAAATATAAGAATAATGCATTGCACATGGGTTAGGAGGAATAACATAATGATATTAAAAATCATGTAATGTAATTAAATATTAAGGAAAATAACATGGGGTAAAATAATAATATATTAATAATAATGTGGTATAAACATAAAACTCGACTTTATCATGATTCAATTATTCTTTCACATAGAGGAGCACATGTCAAGGATAACCACATAGACTGTTGCACGTGGAGCATAAGTCAAGGCTAACCACCAAGACTATTTCACCTAACATATCATGAGAATAAACATTACCCAATGCATTAGAGCGATATCTAGGAATACCTAACAGAACATGTTGAGGAACATGTTTTCCACATAAGGATTCATACATAATAAATCAAACATTAACATAAAGGTTACCCATGGAAGGAATTGGTTATCATAATCATGTCATAAATAATAGTAAATGGGAATAATAGAAAACTGTCCATGGAATAGTGGAATTAAATCATACATAGAAATTTATAATGGAAAATAGTAATAGATCATGATAAGTTATGTCAAACTGAATTGAAAACATGTAAAAATCATATTCATGAAACATTAGAACTAAAATATTTTAGTGCGGTTTAAGGAAAATATTAATGAGTATTTAAAGTAGAAAATGGAATAACATTTTATATAAAACCCAAAGTGAACCAATAATGTTTTCATAACACATTGTTTGATTTTAGATAAAAAATAGTGGCTTAAAATATACTATAAAATTCACTTAAAATTGAGCTAGAATTCGAGATGTTCCCTTAAATGGTCTTACTTATCGAGAAGAATTAAGTAAGGGTCCTTTTAAAATTATTTATATCCCCAAAAAAGAGGGATGACTGGATCTTGAAACATGATGTTGTAAAAAATTCAAATCATTTATAAAATTTACATAAAAATAAAAGATAATTTTGTTTGGGTAAAAGGAGAGAAACAGTTACCCGAAGGAATAATAGATGTTCAGGTAGAATCCCTTACCTTATGTATAAATGTGTTCTTTATTTATTATTAATGTCTAATATAAGAATATTAGAATCATTAATTAATAATTAAAAAAACTTTATATATTTCTTTTATTTATCAAATCTCTATTAAATTCATTAATGTCCATTTTTATGGGCTAATAGGTTCAATTTCATCGTTTATGAGTGTCGGTTTCCTTGGTTTTCATGATCGGTTTACTTGTATACACGTAAAAAATGTTGAATAAAGTGGGGTTAATTATCTAGAATTGAACTTATATGTTATTATTGATATTATAGAGGTAAAATTGGCATTATATCTCATTTAGTTTTATGGAATTATGATAAACCATTAGAAAAAATGTTATTAATAACCGTTTGGGTTTATTTTGGCAGTTTTCGATCAAAACAAACTCATTTTTTTATAAATTAATATCATGTGTGATAAATGATTTCAGAATATTAAATAACTTATAATACATATATTATAATTTGGTTTGACTATAAAAATGGATTCATGACCGTCCTTGATGATGGAAATGTAAATTGAAAACTTCTTTGTCCTTGAATGTGATAAATTAAAACATCAAGTATAATGTTTTCATTTTTAGTATAAAAGGAAGGGAAATATAGATGATGATAGTTATTCCATTATCATATAAACATTACAATATATGTATTTTAATAGATTTATCATATAATTGGTATTAGGGGAGGTGGGGAGTGAAAAATAAAATAAAGGAACATGAAAAAAAATTAAAAGAAAAGGAAGATGGTCTTACCTCTTGATTCCTTCTTCTTGATAACCTCTGTACGGGATTGGTTTTAGTATTCTATTAAGACCAAGGTATATAGATGTAGGTAGGGTCTTGGGAGGAAATTTTAGTATAATTTTTAGAAGGATCACACCTTGGGAGGTGTAAGGAGAAGAGGTGACGAGGGGTGATATTTATAGTGGGGGAGAAAGGTGTATTCTAACAATTTAATTCATTTTTTTTTATTTTTATCAATAAAATAAAGGGTTCTGATTATTGAGAATAAAAAAATTAATTATATCATGTGAGTTTTATATAATGTTGATTACATTAGACATTACCCAAGGAATAGTGTATTTACCTTATAATGTATATGTGCCTTAAAATACAGTATTTCACTATTCTCCAAAAATTCATATATTTCATAAAAATACAAAAAATTCACCCAAACCATTTTTTAAAATTTTTAATTAAAAAGGGAACTCTATTTTAAGAATATAATGTTTTAAATATGATAAATGTAATTTTTAATTATAATCATCATTAATTTGGAAAATATAACTATTAAAATTAAAACTAATTGTCTAACAATTTGAAAATGTAATTATGGTCTAATAAAATTATCTTCTAATCATATGAAAATAAAATATTAATTAATGAATAAAATTTATGAAGATAAATTCTCTTTTAATCAGTTAAATTAATCATAAAATTGTGATTAAATATTTACGACTTACAAAAATACCACCACCTATTTAATAATTTTTAAAATATTTATTTTTTTATACTATGTTATAATTATATCATATGGTAACTTATGATATGGATAAATTTTATTTAAAAAATCATTTGTGAGGTTACTATTCAATTTTTTGGTTTACTATTCATAAGGGTCATGTTACTATTCCAATTGTCAAGTTACAATTCCTTTGGAATTGTTCCTTATCTTCTAGGAATGCCTTTATTTAATTAATTATTCATTTATAAATATTTTATTGCATTCTTAATGTTATTTTATGTGATTATACTATTTAACAAAGTTTTAAAAATATAATTACATTTATAAAAGTTTTGGGTCGTTACAACCAACTATCAGTGAGGACTTGGGATGTGTCTATTAAGAGACAATGCCTACATTGAAATTTGTATTCACAAAATAAAACAATAAATGATAAATTGGATAAGTATATGCATAAGAATACAATAGTTTATATAAATGTATAATCCATTCAGTATATATAAATAGCTGGCGAAAGAATAATATCAATAAAATATTCAATAATAATGATAGAATGTCATGCATCTAAAGAAAATGAGAGTGTTGGGGAATAGGGGTAGAAGCATAAACTTCATGATATAAAAAATACATAAATTCTAAAAAACTGACCCAAAATCTATTAAGCATATGCTAGTTTCTATTACACCAAATCTCAATCCTAATGAGAGAAGAAAGAAAACATCAGGATCAACACACTTATGTTTATCCATACATGAAATAATAAGGTTTACTCATGTACAAAACGACACCTAAGTAGGGTGTCTAATACAAATCTATATAGGGCGACACACATTGTGTCCAAACCATTCCATTTTTTACTGTAATTGAAATATAAGTGTGCCATATATAACAAATGTAGGTCATTAAAAACATTAAAATCTAATCCTTGGTCCGGTTTACTAAATGGGTATGTATCCCATAACACATGCATCGGCCTAAGTGGATATCTGAAAGGAGGTAAATCTATAAGAATAATATGTATATAAGTGAAAAAGTAAACAAGGATAACTGAGAAATAAATTCCCCAAAGATTTTGCTTTAGCTTGGGGTATAATTCGCATTTCATCATTCTAGTGTTCTATTGACACAAGGTAGGAGAATAATATGTGAATTTTCAGGATCCTAATAATAATAAAAGATTAATCTCATATGAATAATGAAACAACAAATCCGTTAAATTGAAATTTGATTCATCATCCCATCCAATGTGTTTTATAAATAATCCCAACAGTTGTTACTGGTGTCTATATATAACCCCACACTATTGAGTCCATCAAAGGTGATCTAAATATAATCCCCTATATCACTCGAGGAATGGTGACTTTGAGTCCATCCTGATTATCTAACATAGGGGACCGAGTGTCACCCATGGCATGTTGGATCCGTCTTCCCAAATATTTTTATCCATGGGTTCTACCCTATGGTATCGGTATTAGTAATGAGTATGAAAACCCACCTAAGAAACCAGTACATGGAATGAAAAAACATTTCTCCCTATGAATCAATTCATAAATAATGGTTACGAAGATTCCATCCATGGAATACTTAATTTGGGACCCATGCTCTCTCCAAGCCTATAGAAAGTGAGACATATCAACAAGGAATATAAAAAATAAAGGCGTATATGAAAATACAGGACCACAATAGAGAATATCAATATAACATGCTCATTATTCAATCATGGTACAAAATTTAAGATAGTAAAAAATGGAACAATTCAAATGGAATGGAATAGAGAAATAAATGAGGGTAAGGCATGAGCATATGGAATATTCCTTAAGTCATAGAATGTAAACATTTACATTCCATCATTGGAATTTCAATATATCAATTTAAAAATATTAATGTAATATAGTAATCAATTCCAGATACTACAATAAGTTCATAATCATTTATATAATTCACATGTCATCAATGAAATTAAGTTATCTAAAACTAGAAAGATATTCAAAAATTCATTTCAATCCTTTAAACATGGAGTAAGGCATTTGAATTGTGAACATGGAATAATAAAAAAGTATTTGAGGACAATACCACCAAATAAGGAAAATTTCATTTAATTAAGGGTTCAAAGAATAAAGCCCATGGAAATACATATTGAATAAGACTATTAATTGGGATAAGACCAAGAACATTTTTCAAGAAAAAAAATAATGGAATATGGATTTCACATTGTCAAATCAATAATAAATAAGCATAGGCACCTTCTAAGGGTTCCAAATCATGGTTTTCCATTCATATTAACTTGAATTATTAATTAAGGAATTAATCCATGGTCCAAACACACCCCCAAGGTGATTTTAACTTTTAAAATATACAAATAATATGTCATTTAGGATGGAACAGCCAAAGGAAAGAGAAAATATAAGGAGAAAAAACTTTTATGGGTTTTGCAGCATACAAAGAGAATTACGGACATGAAAACCCATTCCAATTAATTTAATATTCTAGGACAAGGCATCTCCAAAAGGATCCATCATATAGAGCAATATTAAGACATCTAAAAAGACAAAAAATGTCGTGAAATATAGTACACCCCCTATCTTGACATCTTATTACTCCACACGTCCGATAAAAATCCTTTCTTTAATGTAAAATAAGACAAATCAATAGATTTAACAAAACCACTAAAATTGGGAAAAATAATGTGGCACCAAAATAGTTCATCAGATGGTGGAGAAACATATGAATAGAGGATTGAATATGGTAGTGTTAATTGAGATGAGTTTGTAGCATCTGATTATGAGGGAATAAGATCACAAATGAAGGAGGAAACTCAAAACCCCATGGAGGTGAAGAGGGGATCTTGTACACCTAGAGGTGAGGAGAAAATATATTGGGTAAAGAATATGAAGAATGAAAAAATCCTTAAATCATTAATTAATACTAAAAAAGGTAATTTTACACCCATTTACATTGTGTTGGGTTTGGATATACGGTTTATCCAAACCATGCACAAATTATTCACAAGGTTCTGCTTTATATTGGCACCTCTCATGGTTAGTCACATTGTTTGACTAACCATGCACAAACCATGCCCAACCTGACTCTTTGAAACCTACAATAGGTTGCACGACCATGCTCATCGGTCATATAGTTTTAGACAAACCCTGCATCCCAGTCTGATTGCTCCTTTTTAGTGCTATGTGCATCAAATGAGACCTAGACACCCACAGGACATCCTTTAACATATTATGAATTGTTATTATGGTTTTTTTAAGGAATTAAACAGAAAATTAAGTGTTTTGTACCTTCTGATAATATAGGTAAATTAGAACCAAACATACTTAAGATAACACATCCCCAAGATTCCCTTTTGAGGGTTGAAGAACATCATTGGGGATGAGTTCTGGACACTCTGTACATTAATATGACTCTCACTCCCATGTCTCATTCTGTACATGTATGTGCTAAAATAGCACCTAGACTAAGGGAATTTAACATACTCAGAGAACCTTCAGGATACGATTGATGATTCATATCAGATTCCCCTTAAAGGATGCATACACCTCCATATTTATAATGTTAGGATCATATTAATGAGTCATGTATGGATGAAACTCTCAAAGATGAGATGTGTCAAATAAGTCATGCATAGAATGGTACCTCTATGTTAACTCTTATCGATAGGCTACAGGATCACCTCTACACTATCTCAAACAGCCCGATACACCAAGGTGATAACTTCCACTCACTACTATCTACTTAGAAGGATTCCATCTATTTCCTCCATCTCAAGGAATTATCCATGGAATTTTCCTTACCAGGTATGTTCGAAAGATTAACATTAAATGATTATCGATATTCATCCCACATGCAATTCCTCAGATTCATGTAGCACTGACTAAATATATATTTTAATCATTTTTGATCCATGTAAACATCGAATATCTCATCCAATAGATATTGTCTCCAAAAATGAAAATAATTCACTACGATAGAAAAATTGAGGTCGTGTGTTGGATAGTTCCGATCATGAGGACACACGTGGTGGGATCCATATGGAACAACCCGATCACCATGCATCCGACCATCACCTAGCCCAATCCCTAAAGTAGTACAGTAGGCTATAAAACTACTATACTACTCATAAAAAATCAGGATGAGAGTAGAAGTGAGTATTCACTTTATCTCCTGTAATGATATCTCACAAGCCTTATACTATATGAACTGCGCACCCTTCTTTAAAATGGAAGTATCTGGTGGTTCTAAGTTGGAGAAGTCTTGGAAAAATTCTTGCAATAACAAGTATGTAATAGGAAGTTGTGTGCATCAAACACATTCATTGGATCCTCATAAGAATACATGATCCTCACCCTCTCTGGGTCAACTGATATGCATGCCTGAGATATGATATAACCCATGAAATGTAACTTAGTGACCCAAAAGTGAAATTTACCAAGCTTCATATATAGATAGTTCTCTCTTAGTGTACACATCATGATATCGAGATGGGTTTTATGGTCATGTTTAGAGCGATAATACACCAAGATGTATTCTAGAAAGATTACCATGAAGGATTCAAGATACGATCGGATCCTAATTCATCATTAATATGAGGATTTATGGTGTGTTCATCATACCAAATTACATAACAAAATACTTATAAAAGTTATTTTTCTTTAGAATTCTATACATGGTATGTCTAATGGTTTCACATGAACCTATTGATAGCCTAGCCTCAAATTGATCTATGATAAAATAGATTATCATCAGAGATGGTTGAAGAAGTTTTCTATATGAGGAAAAGGATAATGGTCCTTCAATGTGAACTAGTTCAAATGTATATAATCAACACACAATCTGAGGGTACCATCCAAATTCTTGGAGAAAAGGACAGGTGAGGCACATGGTGATGTATTGGGTTTGATAAAACATTTAGCCTCTATGTCTTCAAGGTTTTTCTTAAGTTTTTGGAGCTCTATTTATCATCATATAAGGACGAATGGACACTAGTGTTTCACCTGGAAGTAGCTCTATAGTGAACTCAACCTCCTTTTCATGAGGTAATCCTGAGAAATATTCTTGTATAACATCCCTGAAACAATACGCTAAATGATAGAATTATTCTGACTACATTTTGATTGTGCTCATAAAGAGACTTGTTAACTAATCTTTCACTTTTCCCATCTCATAACTCCTAGGCTTACCTCAATCAACCTGAATATCCTATTTTCCCATGTGAGAATATTTTCTACCCTCAGGTGATGTGACAGACACTTGATGGTGATAGAAGTCCACATGGTCATGATAGATCATAAGATAGTATATATTGATAATGATGTTGATGTTGGTCTTCTTGAGGATGAAGAAACTCATAAAGAAATGACATCAACCTATCTATAGAGGGAACTCCTAAAATTGGCATATGCCTTCTTTTTTTACCCCATACAGAGTGTTAGGATACATGATGCCATATATGTACACAATTTAAAGACCAATACTCTCCACACATGTAGCAGATATTAAAAAATGTGACGCACCTATATCAAAATGGAAAAAACTAATGTAGAGGCTACCAAGATAGTACCTTCAACCATAGATATCCCAAGACTCTGCTCCACTGGCATTGGTTTCACTATATTTATATGGCATGAACCATGTCCTTGAGATGCTTCCTAACTATCCTGAGTAGATCAACTCTACTAATTCTAAAGATCTAGGTATTTACTACCTCAACCACTTACACTAATGCCCCAAACTGACTATCCTACAGAATAACAAATCTCAGTCTAATGTGGTTTCATAGACCCCATACCTAATAGAGTTTCTTATAT
The DNA here is from genome assembly GCA_963277665.1 of Viscum album. NCBI lineage: Eukaryota > Viridiplantae > Streptophyta > Magnoliopsida > Santalales > Viscaceae > Viscum > Viscum album. The sequence goes on along the minus strand of OY728141.1, from coordinate 1,274,184,972 downwards.
GGATCCCCTACTACTTGATGCTGGAGGAAAAGAACAGAAGAAGCACTAAAGAAAACCCATCCTTCCAGAAGATTAGTATTCCATCATGGTCCTCTTGCTCTAGGGATTCATATTTTCTTTCCTTTCATAATGATGCATACTATGGAACTATCAGTACATGTCACATAGATGGAACCACCCCGATGTGAACCATCAAAATGCCGCTTTCTATAGCCAGATAAACCATTACCCAATCTCAGAACTGAACCATCCTAGATCATAGGACAAGATTCTCTGAGATTTCATTATTTAATTATGTCATGGTTCACTATCTCGATAATGTTCTTAAAATGTAAGATGTTCACCTACGATCAGACGATATTCCCAATCCAATCATGAAAATGCATCAGAGTTTTCAATTTTTCACCAGCAAAAGGTGGATAAAAAATAATTAAGATCGGTGAAGTGAGTAAAATAATCAAGAAATCTCATAGTAACCTACTGATTATTCATGAACTCCTTGGTGAAATCCTCTCTCAAACTCTATGGAAAGAAATGATCATAAAAATCCCTTTGTAAGTATGCCCAAACCATATCTCATTAATGCTTTTACTATGAAATAGCATTCCACTAATATGGGGTGGAGTCATGAAATGTATAGGTGGAAATTTTGACCATCCACTATGGAGGCATCTCATGATGGTCTATGATGCATATAATAGATTCTATCCATGACTCGAAAGCATGAGGACTGCCATCCCCCAAGAAGGTGGGATGATACAGCTATTGAGACTCTTGTGTCAGCACTGCCATAGTCAGGGAAAGCTGGGGAGCAACCTGAGCAGACTGAATAAACCTGAGAAAACTATCCTTGAATGGAGAATCTTTCCCTAGTATAAGATCATAAGGAGTTTCCTCATGATGCACAATAGTATGTACAATGGGTCTCTCAGGGTACACCACCTATAGAGTATACTCATCACCACTCCCTTGTCATAAAACATGATGGCATCCTAGTGGAATATTTCTACAATTTTTAAGTGAACACACATCAAATAGAATTTACAATATATTGAAATAAGATAAGGAAGGGAATATGTGAGGCATCCCTGAAACATGAAACATTAGATAAGGAAATCAATAAATAGGACCTGACTCTGAACACAGCACAACTAAGAAACTGATCTTAGATAAATGTCTATATAAGAAGGAAAGTCCTCATAAGGATCACTAAGACACAACTGATAGCCCATTTCAAAGGTAAAGACAAATCCAAAGTCTCACATTATCATATAGGGTGGACATTTAATTTTAAAAGGTGGTATTCACCTTGATTCATTCATGAATTTGATTCCCCCTATTCAAAAAATTGAATTAGGTGGTTCACTAATCCAATTTATAAGGTACCATACAATGTATAAATTGAAATTTGTGTCCAAATAACATGATTCATATCACACTAATGCAATTCAATTTTTCACTTTTCAATATGTATAAAAAACAAGAACGACAAGGCTTAACAAGAACAAGGCCCAACAGAAATCACATGTGAATCAGGAAATGAATTTCAAAAGTATATTTTTCATGAAATAATGCATGATATTTTAATCCTTATAGTTCCTAGTGTTATGAATTCAATTATATTCCCTTGTATCATCAGATAAAGTAGTATAAATCATCATTATAATCTTATAAATTTCAATAAAAACATAATATAAGTGTGTAACCAAGTGGAGAAGTCATATCAACAGTAAATATCATAACTAATAACAAACTTTCCTAACCCAGGTAATTTGGGTGTCCCTTATAAATGGGTTTTCTAAATACAATCACATGTTTAGTTCCAAAATTTATTTTCATAATATATTTTTTAATCTAAAATAGTATAAAAAAGTAAATGGCCCTATGATTCAACATTGTATCATCCCACATTGGGTTCCACTCAATAGTTCCCTAAGGCGGTGATCCACATTACATCAAGCGCATCTCCCCAACACACCAGAGGATTTCGTCTTGTAATAGGGGCCTATGATGTGTCTGTAGGGAGACAATTCCCTCATTAATATTTGTACGACCAGGGGAAAAAAATTTAATTATTAATAGATTAATCATATATACAAGTAATAATTAGCGGAAGTAAAATAATAATCCATGCAATATAAGTAAACAACTTGAGGATAAAGAACATCAATTAATGATGGAATAATAATGATGTCATGCCATGCATCTTTAAAAATTGAGAGTGTGGGGGAATAGGGGTACAAGAATATACAATATTCTATACACAACTAAAAATGGTTAAAAATACTACATACACTCTCGAGCATAGTCTCAGTCCTCTAATCATAAATCTTTATTCTAAGCAGCAAACCAATCAAGCATCTGAAGCAACATTCTTCCCTTTATCCATACCTACAATAATAATGTCTAGTCAGGAACCAAATACCGCCTGAGTAGGGTATGACATAAAATCTCAGTATGATGGAACCCATGGTGTCTAGACCATTCCATTTCATGCGGTAAATAATGAGTAGTGTTCCATTTATAATAAATGAAGTTAAATTAATAAATAAACATGTAAACCTTGGTCTGGGTTTTTAAATGGACACATGTCCCATACCACATGCACTATCCAAAGTTATAAGTCTAAAAATAGGTAATTTTTCAAGAATAATATGTATACAAGGGCCAAAGTAAATAAGGATGACAAAGAAATTAATACCTCAAAGCTTTTTATTAAACATGGTGTCTATTTCATAGGTCATAATTCATGTGTTCTAGTGGAACAAGAGATAATCATCACATGTGCGTAATTAAGCTCATAATAATAATAAAGGATCCATATCATATGAAAAAAGAAACAATCTATCTATATAATCTAAAGTTAATTCATGAGCCTGTCCAAGGTGATCTAAAACTAATCCCAACAATTGGTACATGTGTCTCCATATAACCCAATACCACTAATTCCATCCATGAAAGTCTAAACAGAACCCCTTGTATCACTTGAGGCATTTTGACTTTGAGTCTATCCCGAGTATCTTATATAAGGGATTGAGTATCACCCATTTCATGGTATATCCATCTTTTCAAATGGTTCCATTCAAAATTTCTCCCAGAGGGAACCAATATCACTCACGAGTAGGAAAAACCACCCAAGCAGCCAATACCTAGAAAGCCAAAGAATAGATTATGTTGTGTTGAGCCGTAACCAACCAAGGAGGATAATTTCATCTATGGAATCCTAAATTCGGGACACATGCTCTCTCCTAGCCAGTATCAGGTGAGACATATCAATAAGTTACATAAAATGGAAAGATATATTTGTAAACACAAGACAACAAGAGAGAATATAAACATTACATTCTCACCATTCAATCAAGCTATGAAATTTATGCCAAACTATAATGGAAAATTCATATTGAAAAGAATAAGTAAATAATTGAGATAAATTCATGAGAATATAGAATATTCCACAAGTAATAACATGTGAAAATTTACATGTCATAGTTTGAATTTCATAATCTCATGTTAACATTCTTACCATGATATAGTAGTCTGTTAAAGATGTTTGAATAAGGGCATAAGAATAAAAATAATTCACATGTCATCAATTACATTCAGATACCACAATCTAGAAAGCTTTTTAAACAATGAAATTCAAGACTTTCAGCATGTAATAATGAATTAGAAGTGTGAACATGGTATACAAATAAGAATTTGAGTAAATACCACCAAAATAAGGAATATTTAAATTTTATTAAGAGGTCAAATCATAAATAACATTGCATGAAATAAATAAGAATCATAATCATTGGGCTAAGAGAAAGAATATTTTTTAACAAGAATAATTAATGGAACATGGGTTTAGAAAGGGCCAATACATAATAAACTAATCATAGGAACCTTAAAAGTGTTCCAACTAATGGTTCTCTATTCATAGTAACTTGCATATTTAATTTAGTAGTTAATCCATGGGAAACACATCCACCTAGGTGATTTTTTGTTCTAAAACATGGGAGGCATAGGCCATTTTGGATGGTATGCAGAAAGGGGTGACCAATGATAATGATACAACCCTTGAAATTGTTTCACTGCATACTAGAAGGACTGAGAACATGGAATATTCGTCCAGTGAGTTTAATAATAAAGAATAATGCATCTATGTAAGGCTCTGATGATCATCCCAATGAAACGACCTCTAAAAATCCACAAAATGATAGGAAAGAGAGTAGACCCCCTAACTCAAAGTCATGTGCATCCACACATCTAATAATTTAATATATTAATAATTGTATGATATATTTTTTTCATTTGTGTCTTTCATTATACACTACACCAAGAGAATCTTTCAATACATGCAACACCGACTTGGCTTGCGGTATACGCACCACTATGTTGGACAAGTGTTACACACAATTTAAAGTTCTTTTCATAGAATCCATGTCAAATAAAATACTGATTTTAAGTGAACAACTAAAAATTATTATGTTACCTTATAACCATGTCATTATAATGAAGGGTATAAAAAATACTAACTTTCTTATGAAAAAATATTTAAATAAAAATTTATGAGTTAGTAAAATAATAAAATCCATATTGATAGATTTTATTAATGAAATATATATTTAATATATTCAATATAATGTTTAAAATTCATCCCATATGTTTTATAGTCATGATATAAAAATAAATTTAATTTTTCAAATAAATGATGTATTTTTCAATAAAATGATGTTTTGATGCCTTTTGATAGAGCACCAATCATAAATATAGTTTTAGAAAAATATTTATATTATATTTGAAAAAAACTTCATATTTGATATAGGATAATCAAAATTCACTTTGGTTGAATTATTGGTATTTTTTGTGATAGGTTTTATGTTTGGAGGAATAGTTATTAAATAATGCATTTTAATTGAAAACTACTTTTTCATGAAATTTATTTATAGTGTTAAATTATATATTTGAATGGATTTAAATTATAAATATATTTTATTTTTAAAAATTAATATAATATATGTCATTGGAATTAATTTTATATTGAATTTAGATGTAAAAAACATTCCAATCATTTACATGTGTTATCTTTTAAAATTTGTTTTCTCATTCTGACAATGGGATTAATTTTAAATCAATTACTTCAAATTCATTATTTTAAATTTTTAAAAATGAATTCAATAATTTGAAAATGTGGGTCAAAATTATCTAAATAATATTCTTTTACTTTTTGGAAGTATGAATGGAACTTTAGTAATTTTTTATTTATATGGTAAAAATGGAAATAAGGTAATTAAAGGTAAAAATAATATTTATAATCACACTAACACTTCTCCTAATATAATTTCATGATTTTTTTCTACCTAAATAATCCTTGGATCAAAATTTTATCCTTTTTAAACCACTTTGATGAGATTAAGACATTTAATATATTTTATTTAAGGAAAAGTTAAATTTATCTTACTCAAATTTTGATAACATTTTTATTTTTTAAATAAATTTATACAGAAGATAAATTGGACTACAAATACTCATATAAAATATAATATTTTTTCATTATCATGGAAATTTATTTGTATTTTTTTAAAATAAATAATTACATTAAAGGATTATATGTTGAGGATTCTGAAATTATTTAATTGATGAAAAATATTTTAAATAATTTTTATTAAACTGATAATAACCATTAAAATACCAAAAAAATGAAAAAATATTAATGGATGAGTATATATGGACCATAATCATCTTGTGGTCGATTTATTGACCATTTTTATCTATATAGAAAAGAATATGACACTTATAATATTTTATTTAAAATGATGTTAATGTTTTCACAATTATGTTTTATTAAATATTAAATTTTTAATGTAGTATTTTCTAAGAGAAAAATTTGACTACAATTATTATTATAAAATCATGATGAATTTTCTTTATTAGGTTATTTAATTTTATATTTTTAACCAAAAAATAATTATATTAAATAATTACAGAAAATCAATGTAGTAATTATTTTATTAATGATAATATCAAAATACTTTTATTAAAAATATTAAATTTTATATAATATTGGATAATTAATATATCCAAAATAAATTCTAGATAAACTTGAACCCATATAAATATAATAAATTTTTTTAAAAAAATATTATCATGTTATTTCTAAAAATCCATAAAATAAATACAATAAAAATTGACAATATTGATATTTTTTCAAAATAAGGTTTCATTAAATTATTTAAAAATAATTAATTATTTATAAAAATATAAAATAATTATTATATGGTTTTTCATATTACTAATTTTTCATTTATGGTCTAATTGAAATAAAATTTATAAAAAATAAACTCTTTTAATATTAAATCCTTTGTTACCTTAATTAAAATTAAAAAAGAATAACTAAAGGTTAATTAAATTGATAAGGTATAATTTGATAGAAAAACAAGTCTAAAATTAATTTGTTGATTTTATTAAAACCCTATATAATCTAATATTCAAACGTATGAAATTTTGGATGGTTTTGGATGGGATTTTATTTTATTATAGATTAATATTTTTGTAGATTTTAAAAGTACCCCTCGCCTCACTTAAAAAAGTTAACAACCTCCTTATTTTATCCACATAAAATTAAGCCTTAGATCTCAGAAATACACAACCTATTTCTCTTCTCAACTTCCCTATTCTTAATCTAGATGTGTTGTTCTTCTCAAAAGACCAACTCTAATGCCGTTAAGTGGATATCTAGAGGGTTATACCCAAAGAATAGGAGGTTATGACAGTATGAAGAAACCCATACCTAATATAAGGGATAATTTTTCAATCCCATTAATATCTGAGATTTTTTATATGTACTTTTTTAATGGGGTATATTTATCATCCATGTCAATTTTTCGTAAATATTTATTCACAAATATTCTTTCTATCCTTCTATAATTTTTTAATGTAAATTTTACCCATTAGTGAAGTTTTATTAAACGGTATGAAAGAAATATTTTTTTTGTTTTTGATATGTGGTACTTTTTTACTTTCTGACAAAATTAAGAGAAGAATTATTTCTTTTAACTTATATAGAATGAACATATTTTTAAATTTTCATAACAACTTATTTCTATGAAACATCCCTTGTATGTTATCATGGTTAGTTTTAATGAAATGTTTTCTCTTTTATAATTGTGTGGCGTTTTAAAAAAAGAAAACGTTTTTAAAAAAGAAAGTATATTTTCCTCCAGAATTAATTTCAAGTGTTTTCTCAAAATTATTCCCATATAATATGGAATTATTTAATATGGTAATGATTCAAGTATATTATCCCTATTATTATTATATTTAATTGTGTTTATGTAGGATTTCTATTCATGAAATCCATATGTTTTACATGGATTATGTTGTGATGAAATGATGTTTAATAAACCCATTTTATTCTTGACTTATGATATCATGAATTTTTAATGTTTTGTGGAATATGTATGAAATATTTCATTATGATATGGGTGGGACCTATATCTCCCACCAATGAAATATGTAAAGATTTATATCTCGTGAGATAGTCATGACCGGAATGGTAAATGATCTCAGTTCAGTAATAAATGGTTGAAATGGAATGTAAACTCGGTTCTATAATAGAGGACTCAAATGATGAGTGAGATCTGTTTAGTAAAGAAATTTGTACACTATGATGGTATTGTAAGTTATCCTTGGCTAATATCGAAATGATTTTCTAGGCTTATGTGTTTTCCAAAATTCTATGTTTTACGCCAATGTCATTTTCTCATAGCTCATGTTTCATAATGATTTATGCAATATGAAATATTAATATTTATTCCTTTACTCAATATTTTGACATATAATACTCATGGTTTGATTTTGAAAAGTTATGTTTAGGTTATTGCATTATTATGGTCATGTTTTGTTTAATATTTTCTTTGTTTACCCTTACTATGAATTTGATCAAACCATTTTCATATGTTTTATTTTCCCCAAGATATAATGATTGGTTTTGGGTAGGAAAACTAAAGTGTATGTTCTTTATGGGAGATGTTTAAGGTCTCTCACTGAATTATAATATTGTGTTCAATGTTCCAAAGTCACTAAACTAATACAGTCTTTGGGTGTATAATTTTGTATGGTATTATTTATTCCACAAAAGTAATTTAATGTACATGTTTGTCAATATTGGGTTATTATTGTTGGTATTAGTGCAATGGTTTATTCAAACATTGAAAACAAGGATGATAAAACATTAGTGGGATCACTAGAAATATTTCTATGGATATGTAAAGGGATTTCCTAAGGATAAATCTATGTATATTTTACAATCATAGAGTTTTTATAATAATCATGAACAACCTAGTATTAAAACTAATATATCATAGATTGAAATATAATAATTAATTTACCTTACTTATGTGTTTTTTATCAGTTATATTTATTTTTAACAGTTTAATTTCTAGTCATAGTTAATATCCAGAACTAGATAGAATATAGTTAACCTTCAATGTTTTACATTTGGAAGGTATGGGAATTATGAAAACCACTTTCATAATTATATTTCTTATAAAAGGAATCATTAAGGTGGTACAATTATTGGTTACACATATGAGGATAAATATATTGTAAACAACATGTGAAAAGTATGGGATGCTCTAGAATTATTTTTTACCTTAAACCTATAAAGCTTAGTTAGATTAAGGTTCGATAACCTTAAGACATGATTAATATTTTAGGAAGGACTAATATAATGGATCTAGAGTAATGGTTTAAGATTGGATTATTGAGATGTATATGTTTCGATATTCAAAGATTATATGAATCAAGATACATATAATTGTTTTTATTTTATTTTTTTCACTAAGGATTAGAAGTGATGTGTTTAATAGTTCTTAATACTAATAAAAGTAATTTAAGGGTAAGATTATATATTTCTAGAAATATAATTAAGGTAAAGATAACCCTAAATACATATTTTATGTTAAGTTAATGTTTTTTTGAATAATGATATATTGGTTATGAATAAATAAATTGGTTGATAATAGTATATTTAGGTCTACTTGTGGATTTTTTTTAAAGAGGGTAATGAAAAAATGGATAAAGTATTCAACATTTTGGGACATAAGGAATATATCCATTATGTGTTGGAATAAGAAAATATAACCATTTTAAATAAGGATATATGGTAATTTAGGTTACTACCATGACTCAACAGAATACATGATGAAGTTGTTCACATGTTTGGAATGTGACCAATAATAGATACCTTATGTTTTGGATACCAATAATAGATACCAATAATAGATACCTTATGTTATGCAGATTCAATACTCCTATTTATAATTTTTTGGATTTTCATCATTCATAAGGTTTTTAAGGTGACAAATTTATGGAAATATTATGTAATACATTATATAAAGATTGTTAAAATGAATAATTTTCTCACCATAGGTTGACTTATGTATATTTGATAACTTGTTTTAAAAAAATTATGATAAAGACAGATAGAATTACCTACCATTCTATTTATAGATCTCATGATATGATAATTATTAATTAATAAAAAATTCCCCTTAATTTCTTAGAATAATAGATGAGGTGAAAATAATCAAGGCACAACAAAGGGGTGAGATTTTTCTGAAATCAAGTAAGTATATATTCTCATGAAAATTATTCAAAATTATGAAAAGGGGTTATGTTGTAAAATGGTGACATATCATAGTCATCTTTTATTATATCAATGACTTCTTTTATGCTTCCTTAGTTTATGGTTTTGTGATGTTTAACTTTATTTGGATCACCCAATTTATTATGATCAATGATCTTTATCAATCTCTATGATTATTTACACTTTTCCACCATTCCCAAATATTCAACTATGTTATCCTATGTAGATACCTAGTAATGATTTACTTTGGGTAATGATTACATTCCAATTATTTCTTTTTAAAAGGATGTTTTAGACATCATTTTTACGATATGGGTTTCTATGAAAGAAACATTCAAGTATTACTAATTTTATAACCTAGATGAATTTAAAGGGAAAATTCATTTTAAGGGGGTAGAATGTAAAACCTTGATATTTTTATGAGATGGATATTTTTTGTTAATTTCTTTTATGTCATGTGTTGTAAACAACACCAAGATAAGTTTATGCTACACACCACACCAACTTAGCTTACGGTATATGCAACACTATTCTTGGCTTGTGTTACACAAATTTTCAAGTTGTTTTGATTGAATTAATTTCATGAATGACTGATTTTAAGGGAACATATAAATATTATTATGTTATCTTATCACCTAGTCATTATAATGGTTGGTATCAACAGTACTAACATTCTTCTGAAAAATAATTTAAATGTAAATTTGTGAGTTTTTAAAATAATACAATCACTTTTTATAGATTTTATTAATGAAATATATATGAAATATATTTAATTTAATGTTTTAAATTTATATTTTATGTATTATATACATGATATAAGAAAAAATTAAATTTTTCAGATAAGAGAAATATTTTTCAAAAAAATGTAGATTTGTCACCTTTTGATGGTGCACCAATTTTAAATATATTTTTTGACACATTTTATATTATATTTTAGAAAATAAACTTCATATTTGAAATAGGAGCATAAAAAATTTCCATGGTTGAATGTTTGGTATTTTATGATAATTTTCACATTTTGATGAACAGTAAAACAAATAAGGCATTTTAATTGAAAAAAACTATTTCAAAAAATTTATTTATAGTTTTCAATTATATATTTGAATGTTTTTAAGTAATAAATAGATTATATTTTTTTATTTAATATAATTTAAGTCATTGACATTAATTTTTAATCGAATTTAGATGTAAAGAACATTTCAATCATTTTCATTTTTTAACTTTTAAAACTCATTTTCCCATTCTGACAACGAGATTAATTTTATATTAATTACATTAACTTCTATGTTATGAATTTTTAAATTCTAATTTAATAATTTGAATAATTGGCTAAAAATTATTTAAATATATTTCTTTTATTTTTTGGCATTATGAATAGTAAGTTTCATAATTTTTTATTAATACGGTAAGAAGGTAAACCTTCTAATAAAAGGTAAGATTAATATTATAAAATTAATCTAACACTTTTCCTAAGACCATTTTATAATTTTTTTGACCTAAATCATACTTGGTTATAAATGGTATTCTTTGAAAACCACTTGGCTGAGATTAGGAAATCTTTCATATTTTATTTAAAGAAAAGTTAAACATGTCTTACTCAAATTTTAATAACATTATCATTCTTAAATAAGGTTATATATAACTTAAACTCCAGTATAAATAATATTTTAAAAGAAAAAATGTTTTTCTATGTCATGTTAATTTATTTGTAATTTTTATAAAATAAATAAATACTATAACAGCTTATACATTGATGATGAAAAAATTATTTAATTGATGAAAAATAAATAGAATAAATTTTATTAAAATGATAATAATTATTAAAAGGAAAAAAACATCCTCAACCATTATTTTTCAAGTATATATCATCAATAATAATCCATGGGTCATTTTATTGGCCATTAGGATCCATATGGAAAAGATTATGACACATACAATATTTTATATAAAGTGATGTTTATGTTTTCATATTCAGGTTTGATTAAATATAATATTTTTAATGTGGGATTATAAAAGAGGTAAATTTGAATATAAGTATTCATGTGAAATATAGAATAATTTTCTTATTTATGGTAATTTATTTATAATTTTTACCCAACAAATAAGTATATTAATTAATTACATGAAACTGATGTGGTAATTATTTTATTAATGAAAATATCAAATTAATATTATTAAAAATATTAAAATAATTAGAATTTTGGATAATTAATATATCCATAAAATTTTATAGATTCAATCTACCCATTACGAATATAATAAAATATTTTTCTCTAGTTTTACATCATATCTTCATAATTTTAAAAATCCATCAAATGAATAGTGTCAAAATTCACACCTTTGATATTTTTTCAAAATAATGTTTTAGTGAATTGTTTAAAAATCCAAATATATATATATATATGTAAAATAATTAGTATATGGTTTAAGGAATTTTAAAATTTTTATTTATGGTCTAATTGACATAAAAATTATAGAAAATATCTCTTTTAATATTGAATCATGTGTTAACAAAGTTAAAATTAAAATAAAATAATTATGGGTTAATTAAAATGATAATGTCTAAATTAATAGAAAATAATGTCTAAAATTTATTTTTTTGAAGATATTATAACCATATATCATCTTATATTTTAAAATATGAGATTTTTTTAGTTTTTTGGTGAGATTTTATTTTATAATAAATAAAAATGTATGGAGATTCCAAAGGTTCCCCTCACCTCAATCAAAAAATGGCATATCCTCCCCCATTTCTCCACTTCACATTGAGCCTTAAATATTGTCCAACCCATACCCATTTCATTATAAAATTATCTAGTCACATTCTATGGGTTTTATTATCTTGAAAAGTACAACTATAATGCCTTTAATTGGAGATCTAGAGGGAGCTCACAGAAGAAGAGAAGGTTCAGACACGAATGAAGGAACCCAAACCTAAGGTAAGGGATAATCCTTCAATCTCGTTATTATCTCATATTGTTTACATTTATGTATTTACTGGGGTATATTTATCATCCATGTTTATTTTTACTAAATATTTATTCCAAAATATTATTTCAATCGTTCAACAAATTTTTAATGTAAATTTTATCCATTGGTGAATTTTTATTAAATGATATGAAATAAATATTTTTTTATTTTAGATATGTGGTACTTTATGACATTCTGAATAAAGTAAGAGAAGAATACTTTCTTTTAAGATATATGATATGATTGGATTTTTATATTTTTTATAGCCTTATTTCCATGAAGCTTCCCTTACAAGTTCTCAAGCTTATTCTGAAATAAATTTGTTTCTATTAACATTGAATGGTGTTTTCATAAAATAAAATGATTTTAGATTAAAATGTTTATATTCCTCCTGAATTAATTTCACGTTTTCTATCAAAATCATTTTCATATAATATGTAATTCTTTAATATAGTAATGTTTCAAGTATATTATCCCTATTATTCATATGGTTTGATTGTGTTTATGATGGATTATTATTTATGAAATCCATTTGTTTTACATGGATTATGTAATGATGAAATGAATTTTAAGAAAATCATTTTATTTATTGGGTTATGCTATGTGGAACATTTTATGTTTTTGTGGAACATGTAATAATGATTTCATTATGATATTTGTGGGACCTATATCTCCTTCCAAGGTATTAAGTAATGATTTATATATAATGATATAGATAGGATAAGAATGTGAAATAACCTAGGTTCAGTAATATAGGGATGGAATATGATATTATTATGGTTCAGTAATACATGGATGGAATAGTAAGTAAAACAGGTTTAGTAATACAAGGTTTGAATGGGGAGTGAACTCGGTTTAGTAAAGGACTTTTTCCACTATGATGGTCTAGGCAATGAGCCTTGGATAATATGGAAATGATTTTCTATGATTATGTGTTTACCATAATTCCATGTTTTATGAAAATTCTGTTTTCTCATGGCTCATGTTCCTTTATTATTTATTTCTTATGAACTATCAAGATTTATTCCATGACTCAGGATTTTGATAAATGTTATACATGGTATGATTTTTAAAAGTTATTTTCAGGTTATTATATTATTATGTTCATATTTTGTTTTATGTTCTCGTTGTTTACCCATATATAGAATCTGAGCTCACCCCTTTCTTATTTTTTCTTTTCCCCATTATATAATGAAATTTTTTAGTTATCAAAACAAAAGGGGGATATATTTATGGAAGATGTTGAATATCTCTCACCAAATTAGAATAATGTGTTACAATATTCCAATGGCACTAAAGTAATAGAGTTTTTGGGTGTCAGTTTGTGTAATGTATTAGGTATTCCTAAAAATCAATGTAATGTCTATATACGTTAAGCCATGGTCGTTATAAAAAACAACCCTAGATTCAACCTAAAATGGGGGAAATAAATGAATTTATAAAAATCCAAAAAATATGGAATATGTTTATTTCTAGAAAAAAGGGATATAAATATTGGATAAACTTATAAATATAGAAGTATGAATGGTATATCTTATTGGGATGAATCCATAGCATCCAAAGTTGAAGGAAACATATCTCCAAGGAAGAAGGAAACTCAAAACCCCATGGAGGTGAGGAGGGTATCTTGTGATCATAGAGGAGAGTAAAAAATTTGACAGGTGAAAGAATAAGATGAAAAGAAAAAAATACATAAATCAATAATGAAGTCTGAAAATGCAATTTTAAAAAAATTTACACTACATGCAGTTCTTCCACGTGACTTATACAAACCATATTCCAACTTCATGCAAGGTTATTCTTCACTGGGGAACCTTTCATGGTTAGGCGCATGGTTTAAATAACCATACACAAACTGTGTAGAACCTTACCCTATGAAACCTCCAATTGGGAACACAGATATGTGCATGGGATGCATAATTGCAGCCAAACCGTGATGCATAGTCTATTTTCTCTTTTTAGTGATCCATACATAAAACGATCCCCATATGCCCTTCATAATTATATTAACCTCTTAGGAATTACTATTAAGGATGTTTTGAAGAATTTAACCAACTATTAAATGGACTTAAACATTAGATAATGTCGTGACATTTCAAAATTCATTATTTTTATAAAAAATATTATCATTTAAGATGATTTCAAAAAGATCATAGATTTGGAATAGGGTAATGTTCTCGTGTAACGTAAACTCTCTTAGGATGAAAATAAGTAAATACATTATCCATAATCTTCCTAAAGTAAAATTCCTAGAATAAAATGATCGTAACAAATATTAAAATAGAAAAAAAAAACAGAAAATATAATTTAGTCAAAACAATGAAGTGCCAACTTATCTACCCCTATAGTTTTTCCGATTGATTTGTTTGGACCCCGTAGAGTTTCTATCTATAATGGTAATTAAAATATTTATTTTCTTATAGTGACAATTTTAGATAAACTTGTTTATTTATTCTAGATCCCAAATGATATTTTTTTCCAAATATTGATGAGCTATGTAGATTCTAAGGGGACATAGATTTAATAACATATGAATTGATATTGGTGTTTATTTTTGAAATCAAGATACTTAATATATATTATCACAAAATTTATATATTCATAACTTATCTACTCCAAGGACTCCACTAAAGAATTGTGTAGTAGAAAGGGGAAATAAAACCAATCAATAAATTACTAAACACATTCAAATTTGGAAAGATTTTCCTATTTAATTTGGGAATGATTATATGAATATAGATTTTTGTAATATTAATATGGTTATAATTAGATACATTATAAAGGAAACCCAATATGATTTATGTAATGAAATATAACCAAATGTTAATTAATTCATTTTTTTTGTAATGTCATTATAAGTAATATAAAATACAATTTAGAGAAATTTTCATCCAAATGTGAGGATAGAATTTTTGTTGGATATTCAGCATTCAATCATTCATACTGGGTATTCATTTGAAGGATCATTATTGTGGAAGAATGTTTACATGTCAATTATGATAAATTTTATCCATATAAACCTAATTCTTCTTTAGACAGCCTTGAGGATGTCTACTCCAACATGAATATTAATTTACAATCTACTGATAATTTTTTAAAATATAAAAAAAACACAATTTTTTTAAGAACTATATAGACCATAAAATTTTGAAGAAAATGAAGAATCAAATAATTAAATTCCTCAAGCTATTAGTAGTCATAGAAACAATATCATATTTTTACTATAATGAGACTTAAATAGAGGAAAACAAACTATATATTATCTTCAAAACCATATTCAACAACATGAATTATTATCAAATTGTGAACTTAAGAACATAATAGAAGGCATAAATAATAATTTTTTGGGTAAATAATATAAAATTAGAAGTAAATAGGTTTGGAAGAAGTAGTTTATGATAATTAGCTGAAATACACATGGAATACCTAACCATTAGAAATAAAATGATGTTTAGGAATAATGTAGAGGAGTTAGGAACATTAATTACAAATAAAACTAGATTAGTTTTATAATAATATTTTCAATAAGAATTTATTAATAATGTTGAACCATTTTCACTAGTATATATGTTTGATTACAATATAATGTTTCTTATCTATATAAAAATTTTGGATTTCAAATTATATAAAATTCATGTTAAGATTTCATTCTTAAATTGGTAAATTTTTTGGATGTTTTTTTGGAACAGCTCCCATGATTTCATATCCACACTTTCTGAATCATGATTTTAAAATAACAAAAATATTTATATGGTTTTTATTAAAACATATATCTTGGTAAAATTGGGTCATATATATTTTCATTTTGAAAGGTTTTTTCAAAAGGAATAACTAAAACACATTATTCATCAAAATACATTCAAAATTTATTTTAGGAAGTACAAAATTATTTTTGATTATATAATCTTTAGATCTTAAAAAAAGTATTAGTCTATTAAATTTACAAAACTAATTCTAAATAAATTTAAATGAGTCTTACGAGTAAGTAAAAATTATTTCTTGAATTTTAGATCATTCAAAATAGAAAAGGATTTATATTAAATTAATGAAGTTACATTAAGTACATTTTAATTTTTTTCTATGGATTGAACTAAATGTAGTCATTCTACCATGTCTATAATTTGTAAACTATATCATGATGAAACCATGAAACCAGTTGATCAAACCACTTACATAGGTATTATTGGAAGATCAAAATTCAGATCTTTGATCTGATGAAAAATTATGTTTAGTATATGTATGTGTCCTCATTTTCATTAAAATTTAAAAATAATCACATTTAATTTATATGAACATAGTTTTAAAATAACTAAAAATTACACTCATCATAGGTTTTTTATTCCAAATTAAATACATCTGATTTATAAGTTTATTAAAATCTATATTTTATTGTATAAATATATATAGAAAATGAACCTCTATAACTTGTACATTTTTCAACACAATAGTATCTTGGTGTACTAAAAAAAATAACTTTATTTCATTATCCACTATTAAATATTAGAAAATATTTAGAGGTAGTTGTTATGCATAGTTTATATGGATGAAATCAACTTTTTCTAGACTATGGATATCATTTTCGACGTGTCCATTTAAATTTTTATAATAAATGTGAAATACATATATATAACAATATTTTATCTTATTCTTGAACAATACATATTGACATTAGAAATCAAATATTAAGAGACAAATTTCAAGAAGATTATATAATTAATGAATTAATTCAGAATAAAAACTGTTATTTTTGATATATTTACAAATCTTATGAATTTTAAGAAAATAAATTATATCAAACATGGTTGGGTATGAAAATATTTCATGAAATTATATCAATTTATTTTTATCCTTTTATATTATTTAAATTCTTACTATAATTTCATATCATCTGTATAAAAAATATTTTTTAACATAACTTTGAAGTAATGTTTTCATAGTCAATATATCAATAAAATATGAGTATTTTTTATATGGTTATTATATCTACCCTGACTATTTCATCATGCAGTTATTATACCTATAGTGAATAATTACTCCCATGATCAATATAATTGTCCATTTTTTATTTTTACATTCATTAATTACAAACCATTATTTTTTAATGCATGTGGTTAGTATGTTAACCATACCATTATTATCATAGATTTATGGTCATTATACCATATATGTTTCTTTATAGTTGTATTTTTTTAAGAAATTGTTTTCTAAAATTATCAATTCTGTTTTTTATATTAATTCCTAAATTATTAATATGAAATTGAAATTATAATCTGAATCAATAATTGTACTTTCCCTATAATATCTCCATTTGATTTAATAACTTTATTGAAAATCAAAACCCACAAGTCTTGAACCCTTTTTCTATCTATTGTTATCCAAAACCATTCATGATTCTAAATAGAATAAGAAATTATAATGATGATTTGTGTTTCAGAAAATACATTTCTTATTCTCTCACCACCTTGAAATAAATAAAATAAATAAAATGGTAGCACATGAACTAAAATTAGGTCGAGGAATCCACATATACTTCAACATCCAAATTCTAAAAAAAGAATAAATAAATGCACAATGGATGAAATGAATCTTGATTCTTATTAAGAATGATATTTATAATCATAGATTGGATGATTAGATTAAACGAAATGTCAATCCATTATACCCAAAAAAATTAAATATTTTTATGTTCACTTATATTTTATTCATATAGATAAAATGTATAACATTAAGATGATTCTCAATAGAGAATTTATGGATTATTTTTCTAAGCTCTAGTAATTGTTCTTATGTGTGTTTCATAATGGGGAATTTGATAATTACCAATGCTCATATCCAGCCAATAACCCTCAATTATAATTTCAATCAGATGTATCTAAGATAAAATGGAATGGAACATATAGAATACCATACATTGATCATATAAGTGTATAATATAGGATACTGGAAAAATAAATCAAACACATTATATATATAAGAAAGGTATAATTAAACATCTTGAGGCACCTGGATCTATTATTATTTTTTAATGAATTTTTTTTCAAATATTTATTGGAATACATTTCATGAGAGATATGTATGAGTTGTTTATGCATGGTTTGAAGTTTATTTTATTACCATACTAAAGGAAAATTACAAATTTTTTGAGTTTCAGTCTCAGTTTCATTAGTGGAATAGATAATAACTTCATCATAATATTTTTTCCACTATAAAAATATTTTTAATAATGTGAAAGTCAACTATAACCCATGGAAAATGTAGTGGGTGTTAGAACCAAAAAATATATATTGAAAGATTGATCAATTGAGGTGCCTTTTAATCCATGGGATATTTTCAATCTAGTTATTAAACTAGATGATGTTGTTCTCTATTTTTATGATGAAAGGGATATTGGTGATGATAAAGTAGAAGAATTTGAAGTTGATAGAGATCAAGAAGAAAAAGAATAAGTGAGTGTGGTGTCAGGTCATAAGGATAATGTAGGGTTGACTAATGATGATGATAGGCCAGTCACTCCTATAATGTCTTATGAATAACCAAACTCACCATTACCATTAATTTCACGTGTGGGAGATCTTTATTCTGAGAAATTTATCTATACAAAGTTATCAATCAGTGGATAAGGACCAAAATAGGATATGTTTAATGAAACTCATGAAATTGAAATTAAATCATATGGTTCTATTATTATTATATGAAATATCATATATCATGTAATTGATGAATGAAATAAGGGATATACATACCATGGACCTCTTAATTTGCAGTTATACTATCATAAATCAAATGATGTTTCTATGAGTTGTCCTCCTGGACATGGTGGAGCATTCATATATTCTTCTTATAGAGTGTTATTGGGATCTCTTATTATAGTAATAAATTATAAATAAATTCTTAAGGTATATCCATTGAGAAAATTATTTGAAAAAACTCTTTAATTAATAAATTTTCCTACTCTCACCATGGTTGGGGATGAATTTTAGAAATTTGGTACTCATAATGAAGATACTTATGATGTTGAACTATCTATTCATGAGAAATAATTAGATGTTGTTGTTATAGTTGATGATCGGTTTTAAAGAGATCGAAAGATGGAGGAATTATATGAGTGAATATCAAGAATCAGTATTACATTCTATATATGATTATTCCTTCTACATCATATACTAGAATTTACAATTTTAATGAACTAAAATAATATCATATGATGGTTTTTCATGATGTTTTATTTTATGGGAATTCTATGGAGCCTTCTTGAGAATATGATATTAAAAATGATATTATTATTATTATTAATTTCCCATATTCAACCCTACATTCATCTAGAGAAGAATTTAATGTAAAATGAAGATCTAGATATGAAATAAAATGTTGATTTTTTGTCAACATAAATATCTGATATGTTGTTATTGTAAGATTAGGGTTTCCTGAATGCAGTGTTTCAACCTAATTCTACTTTTAGTTCTTTACCTATTACTTATTACCTTATTTTTTAAAATTTTTATAAAGAAAATATCAAACAAATAAAGAGGGATTAATTATGAAAACATATATTTTAGACTATTGGATATTATAGCAGTGGTGGATGAAGTAAATTGAGAATGTATAACTTTAATAATTTTGGAAGGGAAAAGGGAGATGTAATAAACTGTGGAGGTAGATACTGAGATTAACGATTCAAGAATGGAGTTTTTGGTAGATAATTATGTAAATGGATTGCTGAATATGGATAATCAGTTATCTATAGGTTTAGTATATTAATTGGGAAGACCTCATCGATATGGAGCTGCAACAATGGTGATGGAAGTCCAAACAGATTTTAAGGTGGATCACTCAGGGGAATTAAAGAGAAGACATTTTCACATCAAATTTAATTTCCTACATAGAGAATTTTTAATAAGGGTTACACTTTCTATGTGATTTATAATCGTAAGAACATCCATAATAGACTAGAAATTTGTGATCACTCCATTATCGCTAGGTTAATTTGTGGGATGGGAGGAAAACATTGGAATTTTGATGATATTGTTCAGAATTTGTCCCTAATATGGGGGTTTTATTATTAGAGATGTATTCAAATGGCTTGAAACATCATTAATTTCATTTATCCATGCAAGGATACGAAACACAAGTCATATATAATTATTTCAATGTATATAAATATAGGTTTGGTAAACTTTCAAGAATTTGATTTTTTTATTCTATATATTTTCTTAGAAATACTTGGACTCACATTTGGATAAAAATTATTAACCATAACTAGAACTTATGTATTATGTAGAAATTATTTTATATAGTATATTCTGTTTAAATTATGATCAAAATTGATAGGACCACAGAGGTTTCTAAATTTTTTTGATTTTACCATAATATGTGTGGAGTTTGATTTAATATATTAGTTGATATAAAACATTGTTCTGTCAACACTAGATAATGATATCTAATTAAATTAAGAATATGAAAGACATCCTAATTATTTTCTAGACTATCACATTATTGATAATGTTATGTATATTAATCATACGATTGTGGTTTTATGATTTTTTTCATTAAAAGGGAATCATTGGTAATCTTATAGAAATTAATAGAGAAGGTAGGAATCAATGAATAATGTGGTTTCTATTGGGGATAGACAACCCCCTCTTGACATGGAAAAGATCATGTGTGTTATCACTAATGGAAAAATTACTTATACCAATGGTTTGGAACCATTGGTATAGGTCCCAAAACCGTTGGTATAGCCTATACCAATGGTTTGGGCAGCCGTTGGATGATTTGGTGTGGGGATAGACCTATCCCAACGGTTTGGGGAAAACCATTGGGAAAGACCTATCCCAGCAGTTTAAAAACTGTTGATATAGACATATACCAATGGTTTTCAAACCGTTGGGATAGGTCTTTCCCAATGGTTTTAATCAAACCCTTCGGATAGGTCTATCCCCATGCCAAATCACCCAACGGATGCCTAAACCGTTGGTATAGGTAAATGAAAAAAAGGTTACAGTGAAGGTTTGAACCCACAACCTCTCGATTATATATCAAATACTTTACCACTATCTTACAATTACTTTTGTGAATATATTTAAATATATATATATATATATATATATCTGTGTGTGTGTGTGTGTAATTTATATATTAATTTATTAGACAATATTCGACAAAATAATTCATAAAAAATAATGGTACCTATCCCAACAGTTCTCAAAACGATTGGGATAGGCCTTTCCCAACAGTTTTGAGAACTGTTGGGATAGGTACCCACCCTTTCTCAATGGTTTGGCCAAACCATTGGGAAAAGTTGTAAAAGTGGTCTTTTCCCAATGGTTTGGAAAAACCGTTGGGAAAGTCATACCCTTTCCTAATATTTTGGCCAAACTGCTGGGAAAAGTGGTGTAAAAGTGGGCTTTCCCAATGGTTTGGTCAAACCATTGGGAAAAGTGTTCTAAAAGAGGGATTTTCCCAATGGTTTGGAAAAACCATTGGAAAAACCATACCCTTTCCTAATGGTTTTTCCAAACCATTGGGAAAGTGATCTAAAAGTGGGCTTTTCCCAATGGTTTGGAAAAACTGTTGGGAAAGCCATACCCTTTCCTAATAGTTTGGCCAAACCATTAGTAAAAGTGGTGTAAAAGTGGGATTTCCAAATGGTTTGGTCAAACCATTTGGAAAAGTGTTCTAAAATAGGTATTTTCCCAACCGTTTGGGAAACCTTTTGGGAAATCCATACCCTTTCCCAATTGTTTTTCCAAATCATTGGGAAAAGTAGTCTAAAGGTGGGATTTTCCTAATGGTTTGGCAAAACCACTGGGAAAGGGGACCTACACCAATGGCTTTTACAAACCATTGGTATAGATGTGTTAGTATAGGTAGGATTTTAAGTAGTGTATTGTTTTTCACATATGTATGAGAAGCCTTATAATATTATAGAACAATTTACTCATGATTTTTTTTGTAATTTTAGGAAGTTTAATACTCTTTATAAATTCCAGGGGGGGTAGAAACATTCATCCTAGAGATCATTGTTCCCAAGAAAATGTTATTGCAATCGAAGGTAATTCAAATCCAATGGATAGTTAGAATCTCTTAAATATCCATCATGAAAAAAATAAAATAATATAGTTTGAGTGTATCCACCAAAACATGGATGTTATAGAGGATGAGTCCAAAAAATTAATTCATTTCTTCTAGAATTTTCTATAGGAAAAAATGTTTTTTTTTTTGGAAAATGAAAACATCCATGACATCCAATCTAGTAAATGAAGAAGAAATAAAGACTACTAATTAGTGAATCAAACCATGGAAACTAGGTATCATGGTCATGTAGACTCTGAATCAAATTGGTATGATGATAATGATTATTACTATTAATTTGACTATAATATCTAATTACTTTCTTCATAGAATGAAATTATAACTACTTGTTTGACCCCATACTTATTATTTGTATATTTTATTTTTTTAATAAAGAGATATTTTATATTAGTTTTAAAATATGGACTAAAGATGATTTTTTTGATGGATTTCAAACACATTCTTTAAAAACCATGGATCTAGAAATAGAAGATATTGTGAAATCCAGGAACGGTAAAAAAATGAAATACGTTGATTACTACCAGAGTAAATAATTACCAATTCATATTTAAATGGTGTGTTTAGAATAATTTATTTTTATATAGTGATGACACCATCTTCCCATGATTCTAAATCATATGTTGAGAAGCTCAAGGTACTGATCCATATATTGGAATCTACCATGGAAATGAGAGAAGATTTCCTTCAAGACTAGGATCATTTCTCTTGGGTGTTGGGTGATTTTACCAAGATAATTAAACCCTTTTAATATATTACTCATAATTTTGTGTCAAATTCTCCATCCATTCCTATGAGAATAACTCTAACATCTACCTCCCCAACCATCAGTCATTTTGGTCCAACTCCTAAGCAACACTTTAAGAACATCATTCTTATGTCCTTTTATATATTCATTAGTGACCATGTTTCTACCACTACAACTCACACTACCTCTTTATCCATGGATATTAATCCAATGGAAAGGATCAGATCCATATAATTTGAGGTATTTTGTAGATTCATATTCTAAGTAGAATTCCTAATAGGGACTACTTATAAACAGTCTATAATTTTTTTTTTAATTTTAATAATGTACTAATTTCATTTCTCATTCATATTTTATAATTACCTATTTATTTTAACTAAAATACATTCCCTTTTAGAAAATAGAAAATAGTGATTATTTGTATGAAATAAATTGATGTATTTAATTGAATTAATTTCTTTTTTAACCCTATGAATAATTTTGATAATTGTTTCACCTTATTGAAAATATACATTTTATGTATTCAATTCATTTTATTTTAAATTTAATGATTTATATCATAAAAAAACTAATAGATTAATATATTATCCCATCTAATCCTAATTATATTGATCCCAAATAATTTTTATAATGTCATTAATGAATTTTATTTTTTCTATTGGTAATTATTTTTTATCCAAACCTGAAAAAATACCTAATTTAGGAACATGCTATGACAAACTATCATATGTGTAATGTACAAACCATGTGAATATTTTGAACTAACATTGAAGGTAATGTGGCCATATGGATACTACCACATAGCTTACTCCAACTGGACACATGAAAAAATAAACTATCATGCTTTAGATGAAAAAATAATTTACAAGTCATAAATTTATTGTTTATTGAAAACAAACCTATAGTGCATTTAAAATTACCCTACTGTGAATTGAGATCAAATTTCCACATTAACAATCCACCTACCGTGCAGAGGGAAGATAAATTTCATCAAATATTTTCATAATCATGTTTATCTGTATTTGTCGTAACAGAAATTACAACTACCTACCATTGTATAATATTTACCAATTCTTTGTATAGAATAAGTGATCCTAAGATATAATGAATCTAACACAAGATAGATTCAAGTGACTACATTTAGAAAGAAATCTACCATGTTATTTTATGAACCTTCCACAAGAACAAATTTAGTAAACTCATAAAGAAATAAAGTGTCATTGATATGATTTCATACCAAATAACCATATCTATAAACTGTTAGGTCAATGGACCATAGTTTATATTAACAAAACCTATCATGCCTCTCTTATTATTGGATCTTTTTAAAATCTCCAAATTCTATAATTTATATACTTAATTTCAAAGAAT
The DNA here is from genome assembly GCA_963277665.1 of Viscum album. Taxonomy (NCBI): domain Eukaryota; kingdom Viridiplantae; phylum Streptophyta; class Magnoliopsida; order Santalales; family Viscaceae; genus Viscum; species Viscum album. Next base: position 1,274,160,163 of record OY728141.1, on the reverse strand, counting down.
TTTTAATTAAGTTATCATTGAATGATACCAAATAATGCCAATTAGAAATATATATTTTAATGGAAATTAGGTTTTGTGGGAAACCATATGTTTTTCATACTCTTATAGAACACAAAAAAGGAACATATATGTGGACATGTTCTACATTGAGGATACGTCTAGAATACATTACAATTCTCAATTTGTTTCATATCCTATGAAATCTCTGTTGATTATTCTCAATGAGAAATTAGAATACATTAGAAAAAAACCAAGATGATCAAATTGAGCTGCACCAAATTTTCATATCTCTCATATTATTAAATTTATTTTTATACATAATTTTCAATATATTTTTAGTATACTATGTTTATCTATATACATAGGTTCCTTCACATTAAAATACAGTTGATGAAACTATATTTCCAATATTTTCTTTTTTAATAAAACTTTTAATTATTAAAGAGGTCGTGTGTGACCAAAAATCTTTTTCACCCATGTAGAAATATGGAGGAGGATTTTATCCTAGAATATTTAAGTAAGGCCATGTTAAAAACATGGACCAGGTTTTGGATTAGATTATTTCTTAAAAATATTATTACTAAACAATTATTTAAAAGTGTATGGTATTATCTATTGGATTAAGACTAAATGAACCTATTAATTTTTTAATATGAATTAATGATTTATTTCACATTTTTAGATAAAAAATCTTGTATCTATTTTAAAATCTAATATAAAAAAAACTTTTTTGTTTTTTTATTTAACATTTCTTTTATGTAAGGGTTTATTTAATAGTATATTATTTTCAAAATTTTGCATTATTTAAAAATTAATTTATATATGTTTTGATCAAAATGTTGAGAAATGTTTTGGAGGAATGAATTATATAATTCTACAATTTTAGTTAACTTTTTGTTTTTATAATATTTGTGGAGTTTCTATTGTACATATTTTTAGAAAAAAAGTTTTCTTATAAAATCAATTCACACCCCCCCTCCACCCTCTCTTGAGTGTTTAACTCCAACTAACATCAAGTATACTCCTTAACATTATATGTTATCACCTACATAAAGTAAACACTAATTTCCTTATAAAATTTTCTTCTAATGATATAAATAAAGTCATATAATTTAATATTATGTTTCATGAACATTATAGTACTCAGATACACTAAATAATATATATTAGTAATGGAATTAAAATAACATATAGAAGAATAATTTCTAATAGTGGAGTATATAACTGAATGAATTATTTCTAGTGTTATATTGGATTGAATATCCCAACTATAATGTATTTAGTGGAAAATATTCTCCATTTTTAAATTTTCACAAGAATCCTCTTGAGAAAGTTTTGTTAGATGATCCCTCACCCCTTAATTTTTGTATATTTTACTCATGTAATGTTATCTAAGGTTTCTAGGTCTCTTATGTCAGAAATTATTTTCAACTCTTTCACTGAAGTTGCAAGGATTGGTTGGGTCACCAATTTGAGATATATTTCAATGTATTATTCTCCTTTAGATATAAAGTTTAAATTTTGATAACTCTTCATGATACATTATTATTTCCTAAGTAATACCTTATTCTAATAAACAGTTCAATGTTTCACTCTAAGAATACTAATTTAAATACCTTAGACAAAAATAATATCCCAATTATTTAGCATCATTTGTTCAATGTCAACTGTATAAATACTTATAATTATTTCACAAAATATTATTTATGAATATAACTACCCCACTATCATGGTCATAATTTTTTTAATTATTTTTCTCTAGGAATTTGTTAGGGAATAACACTATCAAGAATACAAGGATTTTATTTTCTGAATTTTTACAATGAAACATTCACCATAAAAATGTTTTATTCCATATGAGGCTTTTGAATTCCATTACTATTTTAATTTATGGAATTTTTTATGTGGAGGTTCTTCCTTAACTCAATAGAATAACTAACACGTTTTACATATATTATATTTATTTCATCCAAATATTCAAATCATATTTTTGGAATGATTTGATGTTTTATATGTTACTGTTTCCAAATTTTTTGATTCATTTCATATCTTTTTATAACTCCTCCAAATAACTCCATCCATTAATTTAGGGAGATACATATTTACAACTCTTAAAGAAATTGTGTGCCAAAAAATTTAATATCACAAAAAATAACCATTAATTATTTTTCCTCCATGATAATATTAATTACTTCTATAATTTTGTTTATGTTTAAGAGTTATTCTCTTTGATTTCATTTACCTTGGGAAGGATGTTATTCTAGATATTTTTATTTCATCAATAGATATATAATATTTTTTTCCAATAACCCATCATACCGAAAACATAACATGATTTTTTTGAACCAATTTTTTTATTCAAAATAGAATTACATTGGGATATAGCATGTGGAGATTTGGAAGTCTTCAATAATTAATCATTCCCAGATTATATTTTTTTCTTCATTATAAATTACTCAAAACTATTATAATTCCTCATAATATTCATCAATTCATATTAATATTCATGGAATTGAGATTGTGTCACACATAGCATTTCTTCATTCGTCTTGAGATTCTCTTCAAGATTAATTGCATTCTTATCATTCTCAATTTAAATTTTTTATTTTTTTCACCAATATAATTATATGTTATCAGGATTTCTCTTACACATGTTCATTTTTATTTTAATATTATGTATTCAATTACTAAGATCCCTATTATGGTTTCTATTCTTGTCATGAACTATTTTTAATTCACACTTTAGTATCTATTAAATATTTTATATATCGAATTATTATTCCTCAAAGCCTGGGGTCACATTATGTTTCTTCAAATGAGAAATTGTACTTCAGACATTATATGAATTTTTATCAATTAAATGGTCACTTTATTATGAGTGTTCATCATCTTATTTACTCATATCATTTCTCTAAATTCATATTGGAAGATTCATTCAACCTTAACATGATTTGTTTACTTCTTTTTAATTTTAAACCCCACACATCTATTCAAGTGTGTCAATTTGTTTATCTAGGTCATATTTACTTCCCTATAAACATTGATAGTTTTTTAAACACTTATCATGTAAAATATAAGTTATTAATTTAGGTTATATTTTTTAAATTTATTTTTTCTTTTAAGACATTTATAGAGATAAGATACATGGTTATCAAATCATCACAAATTATCCCATGTCACCCATTAACCAAGAACCTGATCCAACATTTGAAATTCCCTTGGTATATTAATGATTTCCTTAATATAGAAACGTGTGTTAACGCATAAATAAATAATCTATATAATTAATTAACCCTTGGAATCTAAGTAAAATCAGATAGATTCACTATTCAATCAAGAAAGGCATGTCCATATGTTAAAATCCCACGGTATAAAATAATTACATCAATAATAATGAAACAGCCACACGAATATAAAATATATAATGAATAAGGAAGCTCAAATACAATGTGAAGGAAAAAACATCACATAAGATGAATTATGATAAATTAGAATCATCACCTGACTAATTAAATAATCAAATCATGATTCTGTTAATCATGTATAATACATAATATTCCAAAAAGAAATCCTAAATAAAGCTGATATTATCTCTATATAACCCTCATCCTTCATCTACATCCCAAAACATTCATCATATAAACAATGAGCATCTTGGACCCAAAGTCCATTATTAAGTAACCTAAAATAAATTTTTGAGAAATGTATACACTGAATGGTTTATGCATGTGGTGAGTTAAACTGATCAATGTATGATTCCACGATAGAGTTTTTGTCAGAAATATTAATTAGTAATTCGTTTTCAAAGTTTGAAACAATTTTTTTTATAAAATGGGAGTAAGAAAATGAAATCAGAATATCATGTACAAAAAAATTATAAAACAACCATTCAATTATCCTTAAATAAAAATAATCACATCGAACCCCATATATTGTACTTGGGCCTCTTCTAACAAAACAACCATTTTATATATATGTTAAAAAATTTATTATAATTAAAAAAATTTAAATATCATTTGAATTTGTTTAAATAAAACATTGAAAATTAATAAAAAAATAAAAATAAAACATTAGGCAATTATATGAACAAGAAAACTAATGAAGGAAAATAACCATGATTCTAACAGGACTAGGGAACATAAAAATATGAATGATCTATTTGGATAATAATGATGTAAACATGGGAACTAATTAAACATATAGTGATGAAACCCTATATATATTTTTCTTGGATCCATCTATTGTATTTTTTATTCATTCTTAAGACTATAGCCAACAGGTATGTCTAAACCAAACTTATTGGTGGATCTCCCCTAAGGACTCCAATATCAAAGGGATCATGTCCATAGTATTAGGAATACAAAATAATTATCTTTTTTCCCTAATAAATATTCCCAATATTTCCATATATTTCAATCAATTTATGGTTAGAATTAGTGTACATTAATAATTTATATATATATAATCTCATCTCACCATAAACACCCTTATTAGAAACATACCATGTGACATATCATTCATATCACAAAAGTATAATCATGCCTCAAGGTCCAAAATCCATATAAATAAAAATAAACAAGGGTATTTAAAGGTTCTCACACACCCATAAAATTTAAAATCCCTTAAAATTTATATATCGGCCTTTCCTAAAACAGACGTTGGAATCCCAACCTTTTCTAAATGTTATGAAATTCCATTTTAAACCAATCATTGAATTCATAAAATTAACATTTATTTCTAATATGAAATCCATAAAAAACTATCAAAAACCATATCTAATTATTAATAGAATAAATAAATTTTTCATTTGAAAACCTTAAGGGTCCCTAACATAAATTTCCAATATATCTCATGACCCAACCTTGGTCAAAGAACTTTATATTAACAATAATGATAAAAACCCCATTTATCATTCTAATGTATAATTAAAATGAAAAAAATTATAAAAATATAAATTATATATGCAATTATAAAGAAGTTTTTTTCAAAATATTAGACATCAAATTTTATGATAAATAATGGAAACACACAAAATACATTGAATAGTTCAATAGAAATAAATCTATAATTCATTGCCTATGATCAAAAATGCACTAAAAATACTCAATGAACCCCTCAAAATCATTAACACACTGAATCACAAAAATAATATTTCCCTTGATCTATAAATAAACGTGAAATATCTATTATGATTCATAAGAGAATGATCAACTATAAAAAAATTATTGATGAAGAGATAAGGGAAACAACATTGGAGGAGGATATTTATAAGGATAATTCACATGAAAATCAAAGGAATAAAAGTTTATAGATCATAGGGGATGTAAGAATATCCATATTTTACACTATAATCTGCAAAATAAGTATAAAAGGAAATGGATAAAACCCCTAATAAATATCTAGAGAGTAGATACTAAAACCCCATTTTAAATAGTTTTAGAGTTTGAATATTCTGACTACAAAATTTGGTAAATTGTTCCCCTATTATATTAGAACCAATAAAATACCACAACTCTGTTGAATTTTTTGGGTGTAAATTTAATCTTCACTGCACAATATTCATGTGATCCACTCCCAAGGAAAAATATATTCCACATAGTTTCTTATAGGAGTCACCAAACTTGTGCGTTATAATAATTTGACACAATAATGTTTTGGAAACCACATTGGGATCAATAATCCCATACAAGAATTGATCCCAATGTGGTTTCCAAAACATTATTGTGTCAAATTATTATCTTGTTCTATATACTTTAATAATAGTTTTGTGATCATATATAAGTAGGTAGTTTAATAATTATCTTTTAAAATTATTTTATCTATAATCATAGTGGGATTTATATATAATCCAACTAGTTAATTTGGGATAACATTGTATGGAAAAGATCACATGATATCCATTGTTTCTTGAGAAATTGGATATTTTCTACCTCTCTACATGTTAGGATTAATATTTTTATGTATAATAACCCTTCATATTAATTGACATCTTAAAATATCTGATTTAATATGTGGAATTGTCATGATGAAACTAGAATATATTATACCTAAATATGATACCATTTTAGATAAATATTATGTACCTATCATAATAATATACACTCAAGAACCATAAAGGTTTAGTGTATTTGGAGAAAATATATATAAATAAATTATATATGAACAATATTCAACATACCCCACAAATGTTTTCTAACAGAGTACCCTTTATATAAATATCCTATTTAATATATTTATTCAAAAAAGGGTAAATAAATACATAAGAAATTGTGGTGAAAAATTATAGCAAGAAGGTTCGAACCAGGAAAAACCTGATTCCCAAATTTATTAATAAAAAATAAAAGGCAGTAAAGTAGAGAAAAGCACAAGTCATCTTACATCACATCATAACCAAATTCATTCTTACCTCCATAGTCTGAAAACTCGTCATCCGGTCCAGCTGACTCCCATTCCGAGGACTCGTACTTCCTCATCATCTCTAGATATTGCATCTTGCGCTGTAGCATTTCTTGAGATAATTTAGGTTTGGTTGGGTGCTCCCCTTCACGCGCTTTCTTCGCTGCCGCTCTGCCCATGCCAGACCTGGTTGCCATTGGTTTGGGTAAGTCAGAGTAATCTTTTCGAGGTCGTCGCTTGATTTTGGTAGACCCATCTCTCTGTATTTCTGATGGCTTCGTACTCCCTCTCTGAACAATATTACTGTAACTTGGAATAATATTTCCTTTTTCACTTTCCAAAACTTCTCCCAATTTCTCAGGGAGATTAGAGTCATTCATGGAATCCAGCTCTACCTTACTGTCCTTTGAAGAACCATCATATACCACTAGTGCAAGAGATTCAGTACCAACCGGGCGTACACACTCATCCACCTCAACTTGCATTGATTCCCCATTCTCAAGAATATCAAAGATGTTTTTTAAGCACAAAGAAGGTCCATTTTTAACATAATTTCCAAATAACGTACCATTTTCCATTTCCTCCAGGTCTCTACTCGACATTTGACCTTTGTTTGTATATTGGAAGCCTGTATTCATCATGTTCAATTCCATTAGGGAATATCATAATAATAATACATAAGTCTTTGGAATATACATAATAAATGAAAGTGATTTACTTTGTCAATGATAACTCAAATTACCCTCGTAAAATTGTTTATAAGGTCGCATACCAAACTCAATTTACATTGAATTTGATTTAATATTATCACATGACATACTAAGATTTACCCAATGCATAGAAGGAATATATAATTCTTGGCCCATAGATCAAAAAATGAAAACCATATATCTTTATTCTATGTGATCACAAAAATATTCCAAATTTCACCATATTGTTGTTAATATAAGGAAATGAATGTGGTCAAAAATAATATCATCGATAAAATATCATCATCATACAAAATATAGTAATAAAATCTAATGGTGTAAGAAGTTAAAATAGAATGTGAGACAAAAAAATATAAATAACATTTAAATTAATGCCTCATTTATTTATAAAATAATTTGAATTATGATTTAAAATATAATAACACATATCCTTAATTTTTTATATTTTTCTGATAAATATTAAAATTATTAAAAAATGTTAATTTAGGTTTATTTATAAAAACCAAGGAAACAATTGAAATAGGACTCATGAAAAATAAATGAAAATATGTAAAGAAAATCATTTGATGTTGAAAATGTAAAAAAAATATTTTTACACTTTTGTAATGAAATTAACAAATGATCTGTTTCAAAAAAACACATGTTTTGATTAAAAACTTTTAAGAGATAGACAATATTAATATAAAAATAAATTTAAATTCAGCTGACCACTGATAATAACTTCCATAAAACATTTTTCCAGAACATGGATTTAGAAGAGAAAGGTTATAGGGAAAAAGTAAATTGATGCCATCTTTTCATTAAAACATAATTATGATCATTTTGAGAACCGAAGAAGGGTAAATAATAAGATTACAGGAAAAACCTATTAATAACCAAATTATAGAAAACCATTTTTTTATGAGGGAATTATATTATTATTCCACCAATGTAAATTAGAACATAAACTATCCTGATTAATGGTGATATTGTAAGAGAAACCCATAAAAATTTTCATTAATTGCATCATACTCACTCTAATATCAAATATAATAAATTTATATTGATTATAAAAATCATCATTCATATTATTTTTTATATTAAAATAGATAACTCCCAAAAATTTAAATATTATCCATTTATTAATGTCTAATTATGAAAATCAAATTTGGTTGTTAAATGTTTCATCCATTTATTATGATGATGAAACATCATATACATCGTTTATGGAGGTGTTAGTCTTCACATATGTGTGAGCAAAATTTTTATTTTCCAATGATTGGTATGGAAGAATATTAGATCGGTTTTTATATATTGAATCATAATTATATTAGAAATATAGTATATACTAAATAAATATTTCATTAGAATCAATAATGATATGTATTTATTAAAAATGAAATACCTTTCTTTATAGAGGTGGCAGTCTATATTTATGCATGACAAATGTTTTCATTTTGGAATAGCTAGAAATATGGACGATAAATATTATTCCACAAACATAATAACATTTTAGTATAATAATTATATCTATTATTCTATTTTTAGGGGGTTATAGATTATTTTTATAATTTTTAAGAATAATGACTCGTGATAGAAATTAACTACAACAAATATCTTCCCTATGGGTAACCCTCATTGTTAAACACCATAAGGATTCATTGATTGGTCATTTTGAAATACTATAACACCAATGAAATAGATATTGTTTTTGGGAATTTATTATGGGTTTTTTTAAGTCATGTGAATGTGATAGGTAAGTGGTAATCCAATTGAGATAATAGGCGGTATTTATAATTGAGAATCCATGTGTTTTATGGTCAAAATATTGATAATTTTATGATATATAAAAAATTCATTAAAAATTTTCTAATTCCAATGATTTTTTTAATTATCAAATATTAATTACATATTTTATTAGAACCATTATATAATAAAATATAATCATTAAACCGCGTCAATAAAGTTAAAGAATCAATTTTTAAAAAAAATGATAATTAAAAAATATCATGGTCACCAAAATTACAAAATTTGTTCCATATAATTAATATTCCAATTTATTCATCCTTTTTTACATAATAATTAAATTTGTTTTTATATGTAAAGGCATTATAAATTTTTATTTCATGCTTAAAAAATTGACGTACTCAAAGTTGTGTCATTTATAAAATGGTATTTTTCACTGTTCAACCAAAAAAACCTTTCTAATAAATAAAAAATATAAACCATAATGTAATTTTGAACCCCTTAATTCGTAAAATATGGCCAGTTTATCAAATTTTATTTATAATGGTGGTAAAAAAATCTTATATAGGAACTCACAATGAAAATAACAATATTTAGGAAAAATTTATTTCTAAAATATAAAATTATTTAGTCTTATTTAATTAAATATAACAATAATTATATTTATGTAAACTTTTTTATAGTATATAATATAAATTAGTTTAAATAAAATAATTGGTCAATAGTGATTAATTTAATTGATTTATAAATAAAAACACATTAGATTCAATAGAACAGTTTTCTTAAAAATGTCTCATTTTACCATCAATTGATTTTATCATCATTTCTAAAAAATTGAAAATCATTTTAGGAATTATTATTCATTTTTAAAATTTATAAACAATAAATATTAAAAAAATTAATATTATATATTACATAAATAATCTTTTAAATAAAAATATTTAACAAAATGATTTTAATAAAAATATATTTCTAATAAATAATGAATCATTATACAAACTATCTTTACTATTGCATAACTATTAAATAGATGTCCCTAATTTATTTTATTAATAATTACATCAATTACCAGAAATATTTTATTTATACTTTTCCTAAAAAAATTACAATAATGAACAATTCAATAAAATAGTCCAATATAAAGTAAATAGATTCAATTTTATTTTTTTACGTGAATTTGGAAAAGTAATTAATTATCAAATTTAATTTATCAATATAGTAATTTCATTATTTTTTTATTCTAGAAAAAATTATTCACATATGTTTGGTGTTGTGTGCATCCAAATCTATCGAACATATCAAATTTTTTAAGAAGAGAATATATTCTAAAATCCTAGGGTATTATATTTTACCCAGTTATTATAATTTCTCACGTTAAATTATCATACTATAATAAAAAAATTATGATATGTGTGCTTTTATATATACTTAGGTTACCACACATCCTCTTAAAATTTATGGTATGACCAAAAAATATTGAAAAATTGATTTTTCATATTTTTCAACACTTTAACTCAACATTAAAAAATATCCATGAGATGTTGTTCTCATGAAAGATGATTCTTTATTAGTGAACCTATAAGTTTAGTACATGTTGTGGATCAGGTATTTAGTTATTCATAATGGTGATGTGGAACCCATAATATACTTGGGAGAGGGTTGGTGGAAGTCCCAAGTGTTAAACTATCATCGCAATACTGTCCAATTTCATCAAGGGACTAATATAAATAGAGATATATTTCCCCATATTTCTAAATATCAAAACCATCTTCTATGGATATATTAAAATTAACACCTTATCACTAAAATAAACCTCTATATCTCACCAGAAATTTTCATCATATTATTTCTATATAATTTAATCTTCTACGATCTACAGCTGAACAATGCTAAAATTCTCTAACATTTTCTAAATAAGTGTTTCTCCTGATAGGTTACATTTTCCAACATCATCAAAATATGTTGTACTTCTATAATAAATTCCCTATTTGATGTCATATGCTTCTATATAAATTCTTAGGTTGAAGCCATTGTTCTATTAAAATTAAAATAATGGGAATTTTTGGTGCCATCCCCCTTTGAAATCAATAGGTATATATCTCATGGTATAATCTAGCTAATTAATAGTCCTATTTGAATAACTATCTATCATAATATGACATGTAATACTAATGATAAATTCTATATCAAATATATGATGAAAAAATCTACATAAAATTGAGGCAATCCTTAGATCTCAATCGGATAAAATTTATAGTGGTACTCTGTAAAACCTTTTCACATGATTCATGTATATCTATGAAAAGTTAGAAATAATCTCTAATATAAATGAAATGTTTTTACCTCCTAAGTCCATCAACTATTAAAAAATAGTTCAATGTAATTTAACTAGCATAGGGATCCCTACAATAGGATTCGCAGTTGGGTTTTCTCATTTCAAAAATTTTGTGAGTAATGGTTCATCATACCCTTACATTTCTAATATTAATCTGTATCTTGATGACATACCAAGAATCTAGATACATATTATTAAATATAAAATTTCATACTATCCAACATGAACATCTATTTGATATCTCTATATATCCATTTACAATTATTATGTAGTGACAAGGATGATATATGTGGTTTATCCAACAACACCATCTACCATTATGGTATTGAAGGGAACCATATCTGATATCTAAATCATATTATTCCATAATAGTCAAGTTTTAACTATATATTAGTCTATTCAATATATTGTATTTTGGAATCCTCTTTTTTTACCCCTTTATAATTTATATTAATGTATGGCTGAACATTTATTTGATAAAGATCGCATATATCACTTCCCTCAAGTTTCCACATTCTTTCATATACATATCCATAGGTTTTTGATCTATTTAAATTCTCAATATAGTGAAACTGACATTGAACTTGTGATTGAGAGCATCATCCACCTTGTTCTCATTCCTAGGGTGATAATGTATTAAGATGTGAAAATATTTAATCAAATCCAACAATCCCCATCATAACATATTAAAATATTTCCATTCTAATATAAAATTTGTGAATTTGTGATTAGATTATATATAACATTATTGTCCATATAGAAAATTCCTTTTTATTTTTAATGTTAAAATTAATGATGACTACCCCAAATCAAGATTCGAGTAATTTTTTAAATTATCCTTCCATTTGATTGAGTCATTGGATAATACAATACCATTATACATGAGAAAACATCCAATTCCATTCATTTATATATCATTACATATCAAAAAGACATCCCCATTGAAGGGTTTTATAAGTATGGGTAGACTAAACAATATTTTATTTATCTCTTCAAAATTTAAATCAAAATCATCAGACTAAAATAACATAGCTTCCTTTGGTATCACTTAGTTTATGGATATGATAACTATGAGTAATTTATAAAAAATATTCAATAGTATCCAACCAATCATATAAAACTATTGATATCAATTCATATGGTTGGTTTTGGGAAATTCTTTAATGAATTTTGGCTTTTACAGATCCACTGATATACCCTTATTTCTAATTACATGACCCAATAATGATAATTTTTATATCTAAAGCTACACCAGATAAATATTTCATAAATTTTATCCTTCCTCAATATGTTGAAAAAAATAATAAAATAATCTACATGCACTTCTTTTATTTTTGGAAAATATAATAATATCATATATATATACTATGAAAAAATAACCAATGTAATCTATAAAAGAACTATTCATTAGATCCTTGAAGATATTAGTAAATTTGAATGTCAAAATTGAGTAACCATAAATTAAAAGTTTTCATTCCTAATTTAAAGGTTTTTCATTGATATATCCACTATTTGGACCTATATCTAATAATATCAATATCAAAGTTAAATCTTTTAAAAATATTGAGTCCTTTTAATTTAATCAAAAAAATAATCAGGAGAGGTTAGATGATGATTTTTCTTTATAGGGGTGACATTATGCTCCCAATATTTAATTATAAAATTCATTTTCCCATATTATTTTTTTAACAAAATGTGTTGGTGAAAAACATAGGGAATCCTTATGTCAGATGATTCCCATTTCTAGATTCTTCTAGAGTTTTTTCTTTAATTCCTATAACATAACATAGTTTATTTTATAAGGATTGTTTTAAATATGTGAAACAATATATATGATCAAAAACTAAAATTTATGAAATGAATAATGATCAGAAAAATATTAATGAAATATATCGACATATTCCAACACATTAGACATATCTTCAATTTTTTTTCTCCCTGTCCATTTGACATAAATAAACATCATCGATTCAATGTAATACTGATATAATGGAAGTATTTCTTATTATAGGGACATTTATATACTCACACTATTAAAAATTCATATATTCATTATGGATATGAAATGGGTCTTATTTACATGTGAAATTGATATGTTATCCATTCAGATTGAACCAACACATTCCTAAAATCACATAAATTCTTATAATTTATATATTAATATGATTTTCAGGGAAAAATTACATCAAACTATATTCATGGAGAAGTTATAGAATTTATATTAAATCATCATATAATTAGAATTTTTCACTAATAGATAAATATAAAACATTTATGTGGTGAAGTTATATGGTTAGAAAATTATTCACACATAAGAGAGGGGTAGATGAGGAATCTTATAAGACACTTTTCATTCAATATTGGATGATATGTTTTCAACTTCCCAATTCAATATCATGAACCACTTCTGTAGTTTTCTTTCCAAAATCCTTTTCTTTATCATTTGTCTTATTAGGTTCTTGATTCTATATTTCATTAATAAGACATGGATTCAAAAACTATTTAGGGAAATTTATATAGTACATGAAATTATAGAATTATATTATAGGTGGACCATAAGGTATGTATTTTCCTCCATTCAATTATTGGTTTACCACTTCTCATATATTCAATATTCAATTGCTTGAATGAATTCATTTTGACACATAAAACAATATCCAATTACCATTAATAAATGGTTCTATGCTTTTTTATACAATTTTAGAGTAATGATTATTAATATTTATTCCTTTAAGAAATATTATTTTATAATTTCATTAAATTACTTCTTTCAATTTATATACCCAAAAGATTTTGAATAATGGGATTCTCTAGTATTTATTTATTTCTTGATATAAAAACAAAAAAATCCCTTATATATATGAATGGATTTTATATCTAATTACTTCTTGATACATGGACTTAATTAAATAAAGAATCTATCAATTTTTATTTCAGGTTCAATGAATAAACTTGAATAATGCCCTAAATAACTAGTTAAATATTCCTCATATTTACTAATGGATTGATCCTCAATATACCCTAGTTCCAATAATTTTCTACCCATTTTTATGTGAATATTTTTATGAAACTACTTATTGGTAAAAAATATATAAAACTATTTCTTCTTAATGAAAATTATTTCTTCCACTTTCATCATCATCATGACATGATTCCAATATTAATAATCATCACCTTCCAAATGATATATAGAAAAAAACCAAATTTCAGTTTGGGAACTAGCTAACATAATATTTTTTGTACATTTCACTAATCCATTTATTAGTAATTGGTGTGCCTGAAGACTCACTAAAAGAAGGAGTAAATGTCATATAAAAGACTCAATAACATGATTTTCCTTTCTTATTGTGTGAAGGATCAAAAAAATCACATTAAACTTTATATCTAGTGAATGCGGTGAAATTATTTTCATGATCTTTTTCACTAAAATCCCATACTATTTTCCTTCTCATTATGACTATCACTACATTTTCCTTCACACCCTTTGAGTACGTAGTTCAAATTGGATGTATCCATTTAATATAATAATGGAATGTCATGGATTTGAATCCTTATTGTAAAAATATGATTTTAGATTAAATAACGGATAAATAATATATAAACCATAACAAATGAGATTCAAGGATATAATAAATGTATTCTATTGTAATATTCAAATATCTAAAAATGGAACCTAAAAATAATGAAAAATAACAAAATAATATTTCCTAGGATTTTAAAAAAAACATTTTTTGTATTATTTATCATCTAATGAGTGAATATATAGTTATAACAATACTAGACATTTTAGGGTTATTTTCCCTAGGTAAATCCATACCATAGGCTATATAAAATTGTATTTATCCATATAGGGATGTCATTTCTTGGAAAAAATCATTAGAATACAAAAAAGTAATGATATTTCATTTATTTGGACTTATCTATAAAGTTCCCACTAATTTTTTTTAATCCTAATATGAAGAAATAAACAATCCTTTCCTTCATACACATAGAGGAAACTAGATCATAACATAGAAAATTATTATATAGTTTAGATGAATATTCATTACATCTAAAAATAATAGAAAATAAAGAACCATAATGGTTTAGTGTGTTTGTAAACTATATACATAATGTTCATATTATGAAATAAGATTCATAATCTACTAAAATTTATATTCTTATGTACTTCCCTCATTGACATTTCCTTGTGAATATCTTAATTAAAAAACAAGGGTAATTGAAATATATGAATCGGTGAGATTTGTAAAACCTTATTATTTTTTTCAAATATTTTTTCCAAATATATTAACTTTTTTGGATATTTTGAGATACACGCACCACCATTTTTATATTTCATTACATGAAACATCACATTTTAACAAAACATGACATGCTACTAAAATATTATTATTTAATATGATAGTTCCTACCTAGAAGTTTTAATTGAAGGAATTAATAGGATTATATATTTTATAAAAATATATATATTTAACATTTATATATAAAGAATTATTGGGAGACCAATTAATTAATAATGAAATAAAAAATGAAATAAACATTTTTTTAGAGAAACTATTTTTATTTGCATAAATGAATTTTAACGAAATAACATTTAAAAAAAATTGGTGAATGATTTTAATGAAATTAATATATTATATATTTAATAAAATCATTAACATGCATCTTATCTATTTTCTAGATAATAGATAAGAATTAATCAAATTATCGCTTAAAAATTATATTGTTCAAAAAAGAAATTTTGGCACATTTTCACTAACAATAAATTTAATTATTTCAATGTTTAGAAAATATATCTAAAATATTAGACATCATTTCTTAATCTATATGTAAAAATTATCTTTGCGTTCATTTTGGATAATTTTCTGAAAATTTAGTTTTATCAATGAATAGTGAAAAAATATTAGTTTTTATTATGAATTTTCCTTTCTACGGAGGAAATTAAAAACGTAAAAATTTAACTTATAGGGTTTTAAAAATAAAATTATTTATATAATATATATAATAATAAAATATATTTCATTGGGACAAGTTTCATATTGAATTTTGATATTAAAAATTTCTCCACTTCTGAAAATTTTCTATTTGAAATCCCACAATATCATCGCATTTGTGAGTTTATTTTTAAATTAAATACTTAAAATTATATACATTGAATATTGAAAAATTGAGTCCATGTTTACAATGACTATAATTTATTTGGTCTAATAAGGCCAGCTTAATGTTTTAACCCAATGAATAGTAAAAAATATATAAATTATTTACCATAGTTAAGGAGAAAATTGTTTTACATGGGGTTAAACTAAAATGATAGTGGTAAAAAATAACCCAAAAAATTTTAAACCCCATTTAATTTCAATATATAGACTATATTTCTTTGGGTATCAATATTATTCATTTTTTATTTTTGTTTCTTATAACAAATGTGTGTACGCCTTTTTCTTCTTCAAAATTACAAGTGTGTCACCCATCTCACATATAAAAGGATAACCCCTCTCTTATAATTTTCACACATAAAAACCAATTAGTATTTAAAATACCTAATAAAATAACTTCCTTAATTTCCTAATCAAATCCTACATTCCTTAATTTGGTCATTAATCCAACTTATGATTCCTTTTGGTGAAAATAAAAAGTTCTCCAAAGCATATGTAATATCCCAAACCAAGAGTTATATTTTATTTATTCATCCAAATCCATCAATAAAAATTTAAATGTGATGATATAAATAACATATATTATTACATATATTATATTTTATTAACATTAAAGTATAACCTAAATCATTCTTCTCTACCATTAAATGGGATACAAAATCATCATTCATTTGTATGGTGGACTACCGTTTCGCGAACCGATCTATTTTGTTTTCTATTACCACCAATCTTGACTGGATATAATTGTGGATTTAGTATTTATATTTTTTATTAAGGATATTATTATACCTATTTAATTATAATATAACATATACCTTCTTAATAAACAACACGTTGGGAAACAATAACATTGATCTTACATATGGAAGACTACCACCTCGTAAAGGAATGTGATGTATTTTTCATTTTTGTTTTACATTGAGGTTAATAAAGTTGAATTAAATGGATATATATAATATAAATAACGTACTTATAACTCTTTAATAAATATATCATGTAAACCTTATTACATTTAATATTAGTTTGAGAAATGATAACGTCATTTGTGTGTTTGTAGGACTATAGACTTACAATGAAATGTGATTCATTTTCACTAAATATTTTCTGGGAGGGTTATATGGGATAATTAAATTAATATATGTGATATATATCTTTCATATAATTGATAATTAAAGTCTAATATACTAAATATCATTCTTTTGTATCATCCATTGAGAAAATTAAAACATCATTCATGACTACGTATGACCTACCATCTCTATGAACGATATATTTCATTTTTTATAAATCACTTTTATGGATTATAATAAATAAATACCATAGTAACCAAAACCCTAGAAACCTAGAGCTATTTTATGATTTATTACATTTGGATATTAAAAAAGGAATCAAATATCAATGGATTGAAAATTTTATTAGTCTTGGTAAACTTTATGTATACTTGGTCCCATATTATATTTGAAAAAACAAATTACAATAGAATTTTTTTCTAGAATAAAATGATTTCTTCTATCTTATCATTATAGCTCAATAATTTTACACTTTTAGTAATCAAGGGAAAAATAATCAAAATAATGGTGAAATAAAATTATTAATAAGGGTAAAGTGAAGTGGATCAAGTCATGAATCAATAACTATAATCAAAATGGAAAGGTAAATAACTAAACAGACATCATATTTAATCAATAAACTAGGAATTAATTGCATCTATAGAAAATAAAAATGTGAAAAAATCATGGATAATAATAAATATGAAATGTTGAATAACTGAAAACTCATGATAATTAATCAGTAAAAATATTATCATTACCTGATAAAGGATAATGGATATGGAATGTTAAATAACTGAAAACATCAACCGTCTAAAAATAACTAATGAATTAATTGGATATATAATATCAGGTCCCACCCATCACTGTTGGTCCAAAGAAATCCACATATATCGAGTAATCAATTTAATTAAATGAACAATGTGTCTTCTTATCAAATATCTATATTTACTAAGAAATACTGATTTATCTTTATTTACTCACATAAATGAAAAAAAATCAATATAAAATTACATTTATATTAAATATTTAGGTTTTAATAAATAATAATATCCATGATAAATAATATGTATATTTTGGAGAAATTTTATTTATAATGGTAACAAAAAACTGAATATTTAAGTTGATGGTTATTATTATACAAATGAATCAATGAAGTTAATATAAATACTCTCATTGAGAAAAAATAATTATAAACCATCTAGATGAAGAATAATGATGGTATCAATACAAAAAATCTCCATTGGAGAAATAAGTATGTTTTTTTTCATTGATGAATGCATATACCATAAAAGGATCCTTAAAAACAATATTGAGGAAAATATTCATTTCATTTTGGAAATAAATTTTTAAAACTAAAGGTTTATAAAAAATTTAAAGATAAATTTAATTTAAAATAATATTTGAAACTAATAAATGATTTAATTAAACATTTGTGCAGTCATGCTGGCTGGAAATTCCATTCAGTCACACACATTAAAAAAAATAGATTCCATTCACATTTTTGGTAAAAGAAAAACTAACATTTATTTTAAAATAATAATAATAATCCTTTAAAAAAATTAAAAAGATAAAATTTATTAAAATATCATTAATAAATAATTTGTAAAATGATAAAATGATTTTTGAAAATAAGTTTTGAAAACATGATTTTGAAGAAGAAAAAAGATTTCTGACCAAATAGTGAAATGAATTGATATTATCTTAAGAACATTTCCTCAACTATTTTAAGTATTAATGACTCAGAAAATATATATATTCTATTAAAATACCATTAATAACTATATGATAATAACAATATATGGTTTTATTAGACATTGTTCAATGAATTTATTTAATATAAATTAATGAATAAACAATCTTGGTTAGAATGTGATTATGAAATAAACCCTTACAAAGATCACGATATGAGGTGAGGATAATCATTGAATAAATTATATGTGCGCACATTTAAAATCCAACAAAAATATGTGGAAATAAAAACCAATATAATAAAATGTAATAACACATATAATATAAGCGTTTAAATGACAACAAAGAAGTAATGTAACCCAATAAAAGGAAATTGAGTTATGAAATTCTTCACTACATTGTAATTATCAAGTCAAAATCTATCAAATTAAATAATTCAAATTAAAAAACAAAATATCGTTATTTTTTAATGATTAATTATATGAAATTTCAATTTTTCCATTTATACATCATATAAAACAAATTAGGTTCATAACATTAAAATACGCCTTAATGAATAGAAATTGAGATGAAGTGCCTTATATCATGCATCTTTTTTGTTAAAAATTCATTATCCTCTAAAATATTGGTCCTAAACATGTTATTATATTATTATAAAACCAAATTAAAATTAACAGTATCATATATAATCTTTTTATAACATCATTTCACCCATTCTTGAAAATGTAATTTTTCTACGAATGAAACCACTATATTCATGGTTTTTCAATTAACTATGAAAATTCCTCCTCTGGCATTCAATTTTAATCACCCTTCATCAGACTGGTGGTGTTATTGTTTTTAGTGTATTCATTAGGAATATATTTTCCAAATTACAAGTAAGAAGACTTTTTTTTCCTAGAGATGTTCTGTGGAAATAATAGATCCCATGTATCCAACATTCCTAGTCCTTCATCCTTTAAATGAACATTATCTTCTTCTTTTTTTCATCAGAAGCATCCTTTTGTAGTACAAACTCATCACAGGGGATTACTTCCTACCCCTCCATATTAACAAGTTCTTAAACTATAACTTTTTTAGATATCATCATTTTTGACCTTATCTCTACCTCAATATATAACCCTTTGATCATACCAGAGGATTTCGTGGCCATGGTGTTTGGTTTGGATAGAATTGTCCTTACATGGTTTGGATCTCTTCCCATTATTGGCATGAAAATTTCTAGGATAATGGATTCCATTCATTCCATTACCCAAGAATTTTCCTAATGACAAATAATCATGATGAATTTGTTCACCTTATGATGAAAATTAATAGTTGAACTCAATGTCATTATAATTATGTTGTTACAATTTATTTGAAATGTCCTCCATCCTTTTTCACCATTGAGTGAACTTCTTCCACCCTTTTAGATCAATGTTTTACTCATCATCTTAATTAAATTATTTGAATAAGTTATAAAGATGTATTGGGGTAGGGGGACTGCATTATAACTCATAGATCCTAATCAACTTATTCTGGCATATGCTCAGTGTCCTCTTTCATGAGTTTATCAGAATAAATACCCATAGTTCCTAAACTATTATATATATTTGAAATTTTTTAATTATTATTCACACCAAAACTCAATTAAATGGTAGCTTGATCATGATGATAGAACACTATTGAACCCACAACTACTATATTCTACTGAGAGAACAAAACATTTAGTCTCAGAGGAAGGATCCTACTAGCCATCACTTCTTCCTTCAAGAGGGGATTTAGACCAGTAGAATCAAATAGACCTGGGATGATCTAAGGGGGATTAATAGAGGGATCAATTTTATGTACACATTGATTTGTAAGTGATATTATAGAAATAAAACCAAAACTAACATCTACTGAACATGGGTCAGACAAGGACTGTTACTTGGAATGACTCACTTGTTATGATTTTCTTTAGCAGTTGTCTTATTGAAGATTACCTATATAGAGGCAGAAAAAGAAGTGAACATTCAAGGATTAAATGAAACCCACTTGAATGAAATGAAATTCCTCACCATTTACAAGGAAACCCATCTCAAAATGTGGTTTAGGAACATCTAAATTGATGTAGATGCGTGAAGTATTAGGGTGGCCCATTGATCTATATTGTTTATCAAATCATAAGAAATCACCTACCAGGTTTTCAATATTATAATGAATGGTCAGATTATAGAATGGGAGTGGAATTTCTAGGATGAAAACCAAAATTTCAATCATCTGGGAGTCCCTATGAATATAAATGTCATAGGTTTAGATTAATATAGAGAAATGTATCCCATCAAGGAGACGTAAATATTGGGACCCATAAAATGAAAGTTTTTCATATTTAGATATGTGAACTAGAAGGCTCTGAGAATCATGCAGGAATACAACCCCATTCCATTTTAATCTTCATGAATTGTCTGCAAACCATTTAATTTTATCCATCTATATATTTCTTCGACTGAATAGAGTGAACAACGAGTTATGAAAATGATTCGAAGCCTCATAAAACTCATGTTGGGAGAGAAGAATTTGGGGATTTCATGAGTCAAAAAAGTGGACCTTCAAGCTCAGTTAATTGGAAGGAAAATCATGGAGAGAGGAGGGATATGTGATAGGAGAGAAGCATAAAAGATCTAAGAAGTATGCCAGAAATCATTCCCCCTCGATGGTCAAGTGGGTGGGTGCAGAAATGGCCATCACCGGTAGGGTTCTCTCTAGGTGATGTTCCTTCCAAGATGATAAATATTAATCTCATTAACAATTTTTTGGTATCCATAACTATTGTGTTAATAAAGAAATATATTGTTTTCAAATTTATATGAATTCTTAAATGTTCCCTAATTCATATACTAAAATACCATTTGTAAAAATACTTCTATAATATAATTTTTGAATCCCAATAAATAATTCAACCATTTTATTTCAACATATTTCCATCCATGACCTAGGATATAACCTTTAGAAGAAGTAATTTACTCGTATAATGTTAATGTTTCCCAAATTTAATATAAATAACTATAAATAGATCTATAGGATGTGATTTAATTTCTTCCACCATACTATTCATTTTACCTCAGCAATTACTTTCTTTATGTCATTATTTTTAAAAAAAACATTTTCTAATTATATTGAGACAAATTATGTTCAATGAAAGATACCTTAGATGTAACCATGGGAATTAATTTTTATCAACTATTCAAATCTCTCATATTAGTTTTTAAAGTATAAATAATCCAAAAAAATCTCAATAGAGTGTCAAAATAGGTGCACAGTAATTATCATCTTCATACAGTAGGTGATGATTGGGTAAATACCAATGTTCACCTTTCAGAGTTATTAAACATAAGTACATCTAGTCTAGAATGAAATTCTCTTATAGTATTCATACATGGATGAATTTATAGTAAAAAAATATAATAATTTCCATTCCAAAATTATATGATGTTCTTTTATACTTATCCTCAAAGTAAATTATTGAGGTTTTCCCCTATTATATGTTTTTCATAAATATAGTTTCCCTAGTTTCTATTAAACTTCATCTAATACCAACCATAAATACCCCAACTCCTATAACTTGGAACTAGTGTTTGATTTATTACGATGGAATAAGATTCAAGGAATTACATCCCAAATGACTAAATAGTTTTGTAGTCTTGGAAAGACATATATATACTAGAGTCCTATATTACATTTAAGAAAATTCTAAAATATATTTTTTAGAGAAAAAAAATATTTCCTTTATCATATCTTTTAATATGAATCATAGTACAGTTCATGAAATCATAGGTAAATGATTCAAAATAATGGTAATCTCAAATTATCATTAACGGTTAAGTTTAGTTGAAATAATCATGAATCAATAAGAATAATCATTATGGAAATGTAAATAACTAAAAAAATATTATATGTAATGAATAAATTGAGATGTAAGTGCAACCTTATATTATATCAAAGTAAAAATATCATAGATAATAATCAAAATAGAAAATTGAATATCTTAAAACACAATCAATTTAATCAATAACAATAATATTATAACTGGATAAAACATAACTGATATGGAAAGTTAAATAACTAAAAACACATTTCATTTTATCAATAATACATAATGAATTGAACCTAAATATAATATCATTATTGAAATCTCATGGTTAATAATAACTTAATTATCAATGAAGTAAATGTTTCATTATTGGATTGCATGACCTCTGGAATCATGATAACCCTACCTTCATGACCTTTCACTATATAGTTTATAACTACCAATTAAAACATATTTAATGCTAATATATTTATTTATCTCGTGATAACTAGATATTCATCTAGGGGATATATAATACAGGGCCCTACCCATCATTGCATGTCCAAATAATTAATCATATATAAAACAATCAATTTAATTTAATTAACTAAGTGCCTAATAGTTAAATATCTATATTGACTAGATAATACAGACTTATCAATATTTCTCTAGATAAAAAATAACATTCAATGTATAAAAACATATATATATATATATGATATTTTTTTAAGAAATAATCTTATCCATGATAAAAGTTATGGATTATATAGGGAAATTTAAAATCCAATGATCATTAGTAAGTTAATATTTTTAACAGAATATCATGATTAAAAAAATGAATCATGGAAGTTAATATAAATACAATCATTGGGGAGAATAATCATAAACCATATATAGGTAGAATAAAGATGGTATTAATTAAGAAAATACCCAATCGAGTAACAATAAATGGTTGTTGTAATTAATTAAAATAAATATTAAAAAATCCATAAAAACATTATTGAGGAAAATATACTTTTCCTTTTTAAGGTCTCTTAATGAAGTTATGTTTTTATTAAATTTTATGAAAATAAATATAATTAAAAAATCATTAAATCTTATTAAAAATATTAAAACTTTTCATTGGTCATTAATGATATAAATTCAATTCATGTTATAATAATTTAAAACAAATATTCCTTTAAATTATTTCTATAATAGCCAAATGAGTATTGTTTTGAAAACCAAATGAATATTCCTCTAAATAAATTTAAAAATAAAATATGGTTAACAATATATTAAATAAATTATTTTTAAAAGGATGAAAAAATTTGAAATCATTTTTTTAAACATTTTTTAGATGATAACTTCTTTCAGATAAATTATAGAAATAATGTCCTATATCTAAACAAAAAACTCAAATATTTTAGCTTCCAAAGTGATTAATATGGGACTATTACATTAAAATATCATTAAAAACCAGTTGATAATAAAAAAATGGGTTTTTATACAGTGATCACATAATTTCTTTTAACAGAAATTTGTGAATAAGAAATCACAATTATAATGAGATTGTAAAATAAACCCTTACAATGATCATTACATAAAGTGATAATTTATTGATGGGTAAATTATGTGTGTCTCAAAATCAAATCCACCTAAAATATTTTTATTATCAAATAATTTAATCAAAATCAATTACACACGTGATCTTACAATATCAGTTATAATAGAGAAGTAATATAACCTAATAAAGAGACATTGAGTTATGAAATTCATTACCACTAGGTAATTCTTAATTCAAATTGAAACATAAAATACCATGAATTATTAATGAGTCATGATAATACATGTAATGGTGGTCGTATATACAAAATATAAAATAAATTAAGTGCATAACATTGCAATATGCCTCAATGAAGAGTAATTGAGATAAATTCCCTTATCACATGTTTCCATTTGGTTGAATGTGATTTAACTTCCTATAAGGTTGTTTAAAATATTTTATTAAATTATTAAAAAACTATATTAATATTTATAATTTTATATATTATCCTTTTATAACATCTTACTAACAATTCCATAACAAACATTCTTTATCTCCATTATTTTTGGAGTTAATTTCCTTGTTTTCTCATGCATGTTTCATCATTAAGGACCCTGTTTATATAGATATTTTATAGTTATATAATATCCATAATAATAATCATGAAAAAAAATATAATATTTATACATACATAATAAATTTATGACCAATCATAATGAATGGTTTTTATAAATGAGGAATGTCATGATCATAGATATGGTAGGCCATATTCATGAATGAGTAACGTTTCTATTTTCCATTATCTATAAATAAAGGTGGTAGTTAATATTTTATTTTCCTATAATTCTCATTTTATCATATATACGATATAATTTATCAAAATATACATATAAATATCATTCATGGTGTTTATTGATTACAATATAGTCACATCTCTTCGTAACGGTGGTAGTCCACATGTATATAAATAGTGTTATCATTTTTCAATGTAAGAAATAAAATTATATATTATATTTTTAGAATAATAAATATTATATTTATTTAATTTATATCACATATAATCATTAATTTTATCCTTGTAACCTTCCATCTAACACGTTTTGGAAAGATTAATTAAATCTCATCATGAGGCGGTAGTCCGCCATACACACGACCGACATCATCGCAATCCCTACGAAATGGAATGTAAAAAAATTTATAGGTGATATAATAATTCATTAGGAATATTTATTTTATAAATATCATATATATATATATATACATCCATCATCATACCCATCCATGATAGGTTGTATTAGTAAAACTAATAACGTCAGTTCGTGATATCGTAGTATGCGGTACACATGAATAATGATTTTGTTACCCGCGTGATGAATGTGTGGGTGGTTTAAAGACATAAAATTAACAAGAATATATATCAGTATATTGATTAAACATATTTCATTAAATAATAATGATATAATTTTAATTTAAGGAGGTGGAGGATGAAATAAAATAAAGGTTCTCATCGAAGAACATTACATCTTCTTCGAGTATCCTCCTTGGGTTTGCATCAAAATATTCACTAAGATTGTTTTCATCCAAGAATAATGAATCTAGGATGAGATTAAGGATTTTGGAAAGTTATTTTTTCATGTATTGGGAAATCTAATATTGTTTTAATTGGTGATGTAGAGAATATAGGAGGTATCCTTTTATAAGTGAGGTGAGTGGCACGCCTATTGTTTCAAAAAAGATTAAGGAATAATCACATTTACATCTTTAAAAAGTCCCCCAAAAATGTTTATTCTAGATCCTTATACAATATAGAGTCTAAATATTTCCATATAATAGATTTTCAACTTTTTTTATCTTAATTTTACCCTTAACATTTTATTTTAACCACCTGGTAAATCCATTTTACCTTAACCACTGTAAGTAGTTTTTTAATGTTTTTACTATTAATTTTGAAAATAAATTATGTTCTACTTATTAGATAATATAAATTATTATGATTAATATTATTGTATCCATTTTCCCAAATTCATTCCATATATGAGGACATTTTAATTTAAAATTAATCTCATAGGTGTTGAGAGAAATTCGTTTTTAATGATAAAATGTATAAAATATTACAATGTTATTATATAAAAATTCAACAAGAAAATTACATAAATTGATTAAATTATATTAAATTATATATTATTTAATAACTTTTACGTTATAAATAATTAAAGATATTATTGAACATTATAAATAATTTAAATGAAAAGATTGTTTTAAATTAAAATTTTATTAATTTTCACTATTAGTGAAAAATGAAACTTTTCGTTACAATAAAAAAAATTCACCCCTATATAATTTTTATATTCATATTAAAAAATTGAATTTATTTTTTCAAATAAATTTCCTAAATGTTTTAGAAATTATTATTTAATTATGTTTGTAAATAATGACTAAACATTCCAAAAGAAAATTATCATTTTTTAGAAAAGAAATAATTTTTTTCTAAATGATTATTATGTAAGTAAAAATAAATATACAAACACAATTTTAATAATATTTTTAATATTACTCATAAACTATAATTTATTGGCTTGATGATAACATTAAAATTAAATATTAATATTTTAATAATATTTCACGATTCATTTAAACTCCATGTTACATGAAGGGCAAGATAAACTCAGTGTTGTGTGTAATGGAAAAAAAATTAGTAATTTGGGTAACTAAATACATTTTGGGTATTAAATTAATTTAAAAAATTATTTATAATAATGTATTGAGAAGTAATATTTTCATTTATGTTTGTTCTTTTGTGTCATATATGCTACAGAATACAATGTAATTATTTTATAATTTCATGGGGTTACAAATTGATATTTAAATATATAATATTTATATATTGTTTAAAATTTGGTATATAATGTAACCATTAATAACATAAAAGGGAAAAAATAATAATTCAAAACATACCTGAAAAAAACGTAGTTATTATGAAAAATGTGATTTTAATAAGGCATTGCTTATAAACAGGTAATAAAAGATCATAAGTAAATCATATATAATGTGAGATATATTATCATAGTATTGTAAACGATTTTTAATAAACATTTATTTATTATATAGGAGGTTTGAACATGTATTATGAAAATTAAGACATAAGTTAATAAATTTTCATCTCACTTTTTACTTGTATGAGACACATTCCATATTCACTGCCTATTTATTTTATATTATATATATACTTACCATGAATGTGTTTTTGGATTCCTCTATAATAATTATTGGGGTTTACATATCTATTTTATGAAATATCATTCTTATGGTTTATGGTTCAAAAGCTACATAAGCAGTAAAATATTTTGGTCTCAAATTGACTTCTTTGGGATATAAGTTATGTTATAAACCTATATTATTCTATGAGGTTTATATACTAACCCTTTGAAATTTTATTTAAAAAATATACTTATTTTAATAAAATTTAATGATTCTCTTGATGTTATTATTTTAAGGGTATTACGATTCAATGTTCACAATTGGTGTAGTGATTTCATGATATAATCTCATTATATATTGAGACTGTTTATCTTTATGTTTCTAATGAGGAAATATTATGATCCATTCCTAAATAAATTTAGGAAATTTTTTCCTCTACTTACGTAATAAAAATACATGTTTTCCGTTCATTTTAGTTTTTATTTACCCAATTGTTCAAACGAATGTTTTTAGGAATAATTTTCTTTATTTCTCTCTTCGATTTAAAAAATATTTTCATCCAAAAACATGTTTTATAAAAAATATTTCACAAATTAATATGAATATTTTCTAAATATTCATTTAAATAAATATTAACCCATTTAAAAAAAATATAAAAAATA
The DNA here is from genome assembly GCA_963277665.1 of Viscum album. Taxonomy (NCBI): domain Eukaryota; kingdom Viridiplantae; phylum Streptophyta; class Magnoliopsida; order Santalales; family Viscaceae; genus Viscum; species Viscum album. The sequence goes on along the minus strand of OY728141.1, from coordinate 1,274,131,904 downwards.
TTAAATTAAATGTAATATTTATATCAAATTCAAAACAAGTCAAATTTAGATTTTATACAAAATATGGAAATAAATTTTTTTAACACATATGGAATGAATGGTGTTTTTTAACATAATGGATGAATCATTAAATTAAAATATTTATTTATTTTCTTCAAATATTATTTTCAATTTAAATTATTTCCAAATATTTTATGATTTGTTATGATTTTCACAATTGAAAATATATTTTCTTCATGAAACATTTTAAATGGGTTTTAAATATTATATTATAAGATTTAAAGGTCATTTTCAAGGAAAAGGATTTTGAAAAAGGTTTATATTTTTAAAAATTGTTTCTCAAAGTGTATAGTATATTCTCCTCATGAAATGTTCCTTGTGATCTTTCAAAATAATTTTCTATGTTGAATTAGTGGATTGTTTTTTGAACATGTTTTGTTTAAATATTATTTGATATAATGATATGTTGAATTTTTTATGATATTTTAGCACATAGTTGTAGGGATTATGTAATGGGTGGGACCTATATCTCAATCCAATGCATTTGTTAGATATAGATAACTCATGAGTAAACATGTTTTATTGGACCTGATTATATGTTTATAGTGTTATGTGTGAACCTAATTATATGTTCCAAATTTTATGTGTAGACATTACATTCATGTCCATAAGGTTACCCATGTACCTATTAACTTGTAAAAAATATTATAGGAGGTAATTTTTTCATTTCCTTAATAAAATGAGTAAACCTACTTCTGTTTATACATGTTCTCAATGTTATAAGATTATGTGTATTCCATAGATGTATGTATTCTACTAATGTTATTCTGTTATTTATTATGTTATTTGATTTCATTATTATTCATATTATAAAAACTACTAGGATTTTTTTTCTGAATCATGTTCATGATCTACGATATGCAGGGTATGGCCTTCAAATGTTTTTCTCATTTTCTCATAAAATTATGGTCTTTATGTATCGATATATCCCATTATTACCCATACTGAGCATCTGAGCTCATCAATTTAGATGTTCCATTTCCCCATGTTATGATGAATATTATTTGTTATGATAAGTCTATGAAGGGTCTTTGTTATGAATAACTGGGTGGGTGATGTCGTATTTCACTTATGAAGAAATTGTTTTTTTACATGATTCCATAAGCACTGGACATAAATTATTCTGGTGTGGATCGTTATGTTATTCAATGAATATTTATTTCTAAGACATTTTGTACATTACAATTGGTATTAAAGAAAATTTTTAGTTTAAATTTGGAAACTAGAATAGTAAAACATAAGTTATATACATAGATATATTTACATCGATATTTCTAGGGATATGTCTAAGGACAAGTCTAAGGATGACTACAAATATTAGAATGTTTCATGGAATTTTGGTAATGAATAGAGGTAATGGTATAAAAGATATTACATATCTATATATATAATACAAGTGGTTGTGGATATATCAAAAAGTTACCAATGTGTAGTTACTCCAAAAATATTACATTGAGTTGGAAACAATCATTACCTAGTGCCTGAAAACATAACTTACTTCACACCTAGTTTGACACTGCCAGGTGATATGGCTTGTAAATTTAAAAATACTTTGTGAACTATCATGAAGGATATGAATAATGATCATGAATTATAAGTTCTTATAATTTATGAATATGTATCATTATCATTTTCTGATATTTTTTAACCTTATTCTGGTCATATCTTTGGTGGGTCTTACATCAGGGGTCATTTTGGGTGATTTTGGATAATTTTGGAAGCCTGTGTGGTTTTGTATGGTTGGAGGATGGTAACAAAACACCACATGGTTTTCCCTAGAAAACTCTAGGGCCTATTTTGAGCCACATGAAGGGGTTTCACATAATGAACAAATTGTGCTACCACACTCCCCAAATTGTGACACCTTGAACAGAGGGGGTTTGAATGGATTTTACATGAATTAGAAAATTGTGCACTTACCTAGGAGAAACCACTCACCCCATTCAGTAAGGGTACATGATCTGTCAAACTTTTTACCCTACCTAATATACCATGCATATTATATTTTATACCCTAAAATATTTAAATAAAATTTCCCAAATATTTAGTTTATATCCTTAATTATATCTTTTAATCGTAAACTAATTTCTATTTCTTTTAGGGGGGTTCACAAGGATTCATAGGCCCCCTGAATTCATTATTTTTTGAATTGACAATCCGGTTGAAGAATCAACTTCTCTTCAGTATGTGATATCTTCTTTTATTGGGTTCCTATCTATCCTTTTAATCTACCCCCTTTTAGAGGGATGGATTCCTCATATTTTGATGGAAATGATCTAGGTTTTAATGAATCTCATTACATTGGATCTTCATCATATGTTTCGATCCTATATCTTCCCCACCATTTTTAATTCAACCATTTAACATCAAATTAAGGTCTACTGGTTTGAGAGTGTTTATTAATGATCTTTTGGTAGGTGGTGTAATTTCTAATTCCATTATCCATGGTCATGATCTATTTTGATGTAATATCATTTCATTTCCATGTTGTAAAATTTGTTTTAATTTATAAAAAATGTTTTGATTCACATTAAATTGAGTGAACCTTCACAGATCATGTTGTACTCATTGAATATAATGTTATCGTCTTGATGGAAACCCATGGTGTGTGATAATTACCTTGAAATTAAGATATATAGAGTTTAAATGAGAAATTGTGTGTTTATAAATTTGATGAAATCATTATTTCATATTTGATAATGGGATTTATAGGGTTAAATGTCTTGTCCATTAATGGATAATGAGTTTTCAATAAATGATTGAACGAACGGATTAATGGGTAATTGTTCATGCTATCACTTATGATGAACGTAAATAACCCTGGTTGATACTAACTAATAAAATAGTTCTCTGTAATGTTAATGATTGATAATAAGGATAATTATGTGGAACATTGATATATAAATATGTGTGTGTGTGTGTTATTTTTGATTTTTTGATCAATGACTTATTGGTTAGTGACTGCTACTCTAAATACCCATGTGGTTCTAGACTACTACCCTAGGTTTCAAATGCATGAATGTGAACAATGTGTTATAGGTTATGGACTACTACTTCAAATACCCATGGGATTCCACACTACTGCTCCATAACCCTAGGATATTGGCGTCAACCTGACATTCCAAATGGACATGATATTGTTACCTGTAATGATGATCCACAATACCAAAAATAAAATTTGAATTAAATGTGTAATGAAATTCCATGAAATAATAAAACTTGTTGGACCAATACTATAGAGTTTAGAGTCTAGAATGGTCCAAATTATGTATGTATGTTTTGGGTTCACTGTGAAGGCAAGGGCCTTTATGGTTCATTAATGAATAATAAATGTGATGAATTTTTACTTTTTTCATTTTTTTCATTATTATTTATACAACTTCATAAACTATTATATAATATATATTACATTAGAAAACAATGGTGGTGGCCTACCGAGCCATACTCACACCCTACCTGGGTCATCTTATTTGTACCTGAATAGATTTCATGTTTATAGGACTGGATAAGATCAAAATCACTATGATAGATGGATTAATGTGATTAAATATGAAAAATGGATGAGGGAATCATATATGATTCTGGTACCCATTTGGGAGTTGTTAATTTTTCTTTATTTTGATCTTTCATTAAAAACATTACACGTGTATGGAGTGATATATTTACTGCTTTGCTTTATGGTCATGTCTCTATTCGGGATTTAATCATGATTTTTTTGTTGATTAATGATTATGATCATACCATGGTTATATTTCATATTTATTTTCACTATTATGGTACATTGATAAAGAGGATAAAGTCACACTAAGTTAGATTTTATACTATCACAACTTGAAAACAGCCTCTATAATATGGGGAGGCATGCTTAAGGTCATGTGGATATTAAGATTAGGGAATAGGTATTAATAACCTCGGATGGGTTGTTATAAAGTGGTTTCAATGGATGTTTTCATTTATGTTATGTTGTATTATTATTTCTTAATAGTAAAAAGGAGACTAGGATGAGTTGGGACATGTTCATGAGATCCTGAATTGAAGTAGTTGAACCATTTGTGGGAGAAAACCCAAGTACCTAGGGTGGGGTTTTTTCTTTATCTTTTTTGTTATAGTTGAATGTTAACTCACCATGGGTAATTCAGTTTTCATGTGATGTTATTACCATATTAAATTTTTAATAATGGCTAGGTATGGCCTAATAATTGAGTATGCATGCATAATTTTACAAACTAAAAAATTTATGTTACATACATCATATTTGGGACTAATGTAAAATTATTTTATGAGTGGGTTTTGGGGAATGAAATCAAATTTCATTATTTGAAGAATTTAATATGAAATTGTACATAAAAAGAAATTTATAATTATAAATAATGATAAATGTGGTAATTTTATGTGGTTAAAAGTGGGTGTCTAATGGAAACTATACATTTTTTAATATTGTTTACCATGTGTTATCCATGCCATGGGTTAGAGATGGTTAAGGGTAGTGATGGTTCCTCGATTTTGAATGTGTAATGGAGAATGTGGGACAACTTGTAATAAAGTTATATGAACCTATATTATTGATATGTGTTAATAATGTGTTATGTGTCCTAATATTTTTTCTTGTAATTTTATGTAGATACCACTATGATAAAATTTATTTATATGAAAATAGGAGGAAATTTCTAGAAATTGTCCTCTAACAGTGGGGAAAGAGGCCCAAATGGTTCTGGGTGAAGGTGTGGGAGTGAAATTCCTCAAAACTTATTTTATAGTATTCAGATCATGAAAAAATAACCACAGATGGATGTATGAAATATTTCAGACCTGATCTAGGAGTTCCAGTTGAAGAACCGTCCAACCATCACCGAAGAGGGTGGGGCTGAGGCAACTAAGTTCTGGACTGATTCATTCCAAACAATTCATGAACATTTAAATACTCCTTCATAGAAAAGATACAATTTTGATACTTATATGGTATGAGGTCAAGTGAATCATTGGTGGCATATTTAAGTTATGAATGAGCAGACAGATGGAATAATATGGAAGTACATCTGGTATAATTTCTAGGAAAAATTTCAACAAAGATGCATATAAATGATATGGAGGTATAGTTTTTATGGTTTTCCAATAGAATTATGAAAGTTATGGACTATGTTTTTCACTTGACATATTTATAGAGACTTGTTATGACACTAGTTGGTGAAGACGAAAATTCAATGAGGTATTTTCATGATTAACAATAATGTGATTTTATTTCTAAGATTAAAGTCATTCTATTGAATATTTTTTTAAGGTGGTCATTTAGGAACACTTTATAGAGGGGAACCTAAAGTAGGATTCCAGTGGAGTAAAGGTGGTCTCAACTTGATAATAAAGATAAATTTGTTCTAAGGGTAGAAAACCTATTTACATTTTTTAGTCAGATTATAAGAAAAAAATATTTTGGTGGGGATGGATTTATTATATTGATTAGTAATCAAGTGGTTAGTTATTAATCTTTTAGGGAATGTCATATTCATTGTACTTATCCACAATAACTGGTGGAGCAATGTTATTACAAAAGGATGGGAAGATTACAATTGTATTGCATGAACCCTCAACCTATGGGGAGTGATGGAGGAGTTATTCAAAACTATAGTACTATAAGTGTCTCTACCACCGTATACTAGTCAGACAGCAAGATATATACTAGTCATGAAGGTTGAGGTGATGGATGTGGTATTTTATGGAAATAGTACTTGTATCAGCCGAGAAATATGGAATAGTGGACTCATGTTAGATAAGAGGATAGAGGAACAGAACAGATTAATGTAGTTTTTCTTGATCCTATGGATAGTGAGGATTATCCATTGAAAAATAATAAGTACTATTTATATAGGTTCTATTATTTCGACAAATTTTTCTCATACAAGATCCTTAAATTGTTTTATATCAGCTCAAAATTTGAATAGTTTTAGTCTGATGGTAGATTTTTTGTGTGGTGTAATGAAGACTAACACACCCATGGGTGTATTGTCGAAGGAAATATATATATGAAAGGTATGTTCCCTCAAGGATGGTGAGTATAAATTACTTGTGGATCTATATGTACTTGATATCCTAATTTTTACAACAATTCTTGTTATAGACTAATTGGTACTATACCGATCCACATCGATTGTTACCATAGGATAGTTACATTTATACACCATGTGGTTAATAGTTATGTTTATCATGGAGGATTTGATATTTAGGTTGGTATTGAAGGTCCAGTTCATCAATAAATAGGGTAGATCACTACTCAGGATGAGACACTTTTAATGGATGATAGGGGTCTGAAGAAAAGTGTCTTTTCACACTTAGTGTACCACATTTTTGATGTGTTTCTTGAGGAATTATCAAGGCTCCCATCTAAAAGATATGTTCAGTTTACAATTGATTTAATAGCTGAGGCTAAAATAGTTTCCATTACACCCAATATAATGCAACCAATATATTTTCATGAGCTTAATAATCAACTGGAATAGTTGGTGGATATGGGATTTTTCCATATATGTACATCGTTGTGGGGTTCACCCATTTTGTTCTCTAAAATCCTGATGGGATGTTTCGGTTGTGTGTCAAATAATAGATATTGAACTATATGATAGTTAATAATGTTACCCTCTCCTATGTATTAATGGTATCATTTAGTATTTGAGAGGACCTTCTTTGTTCTCCATGACTGATTTGAGATCGGGGTATCATGAGTTGTGACTTAGACTATAATTACCATGACCCCAGCATCCTAGAGATGGTTCATTACATTTTTAAATTGGAGTTATTAAAAGGAAAATAATCCTAATGACATAAATTTTTAAGTATTTTTGGTAATGTATATACATACATGATACCCATTTTACATTGGGAATAGAAAATAAAAGATAATAAATAACGAAATCTAATAAATTGCATCCTTGAAATCTCATTCAAAGATCTCTTCCTAAAAACCGTGGGAATTAAAATAATAATAGTGATATTAAATGATCAATAAGAGTTAAATATAGAGGAATAAATAATTAATCACTTAGAATAATCAATATAGAAAGGAAAATAACTCAAAACACCTTCTATTTAATCAATAAATTGAAAATTAAATGTATCCATAAATTTTGTCATAGTGAAAATCCTCTTGATAAAAAAACATAATTCTAAATATTGGAAATGCTTAATTGTTAGGAATAATCTATATATAACACAAACAACTACCGTCAAGACAATTAACATGATGATTTTATCTATATGTAAAAACTCGTTTAATTTTTCCAATTGTTTTTTCTCATGAGACATGTAGCTGCATCGAGGAGCTATATAATACTATGCCCCACCCATCACTGCACATCCAATAAATTCTCCATATATTAAATAATCAGCAAAAATTATAAACAAAAATACATTATTAAAAAATAGTTGTATGGAGTAAAATATACAGATTTAACATTATTTCCCTAGTTCGTCAAATCACATTCAAAGTGAACACTATATATAAAATGTTACATGGTTTAATAAATAATTTTATTCCTAATATAAAAAATATTTATATGTCTAAGTAATAAAATTTCAATGAATGTTTATCACAAAAAAACAAAGGGTATGTATACACACCAATGAAAATAAATTAGGTTCATAATGAAGTGAAATTACTATGAAGTCCCTTAAAATGATAATATAACAAATCAAATGAATCAATTATGTCTATTAACTATAAATACATATAAAAAATAAAAAAACTATATAATACCAATTAATTTCTCACATATATTTATCATGAAATAATCAAATAAATGCAATTCTAAACAAATTAATGAGAATTGAATTAATAAATCCTTTACCACTTGTATTCATGAAAGTTTTATGCCTTGGAAAAGTAATAATTATAAAATTTCAAATTTAATAAAAGGAAGATAATTATGGTAATAATATTATATATTAAAGGTAAGTATATATAAACCGAAAAAAAGAAATAAGTTGGTGAATAAGGCATATATCTCATAGAATTAAACGTGATCCTATAAACCATTACTTCACACTTCCCATTAGTGTCACATATTTTAACCTCAGGTTTTATTGTTTAAATAATGTTATTAACTCATTAAATTACTAGATTAATATTTATAATACCTTATATGATCCATTTATAACAACATATGACCCATTTATTTAGAATATGTCATTACATTCTTGTTTTCAGGTGCGTTCATTTCATGGTTTCATGGTCAGTTAATTTGAGTAAAATATGGGTTTTCTTGTAAAATGATATTATGACTCCTAGAGTGTAATGAAATAGTATTATTTCAATTCCATATGTTTAAATAGTCTCATATATAAATTTTCTTCTCTTCTATTAAGATTATTCATTTGATATAATTTTAATGAAAATTGTTTTGTATATTTTTGTCGGTTTTTTGAACATCATAACCTAGTTTAGTTTTATTTACAATTATGTATTTATATTAGTTCTAGAATAAGAAATATATTATTATATACATATTAATATCTTACATAACATGAATAATGTTTTTATAACCATCCATGATGGCAGTAATGCAATAATAACAAAATCATTATTCTTGGAGGTAGTTAATCATGATAATAGGGAAAATGGTTTCATTTCTATGAATACGATGAGATAAAAAAGATATAGATATAAGATATTCCATTAGAAACATAAGTATACTAAATATAAATTATTATTCACTTACCATTACTTATTGGATTAAGGAGATGTGGATAATGTGGAAAAATAAAAGAAATTATGAGAGGTATATTGAGAAAATTACCTCTTGAATATCACCGCATTAGTGGTCCCCTTGGGACCATGGATTTGTCATTTTGGTGATAATAGAAGCAAATGGATGTTATAAGATTTATAATTATAGGTGTTGATATATATTTTAGGATCTTCATGTATTTTTATTACAAATGGGGTGGTGAGGGGTGGTAATTATACATGAGGAGAGGTGGGTTTTATGAATAAATAAATATTATTTTATGTTAAAATCCCACAACATTGAGATGGAATTAATTTACACAAATGTGAATTATAATTACTATTTTAAAGTATTTTAAAGGTCAAAAAATACCGCAAAAAACCATTAATTATTTTAAAATTTTAGGTATTTATTATCTTTTACCTTTTAACTTTAACCCATTTCATTATTTTTCCAATACTACTATAAACAATTTTTTTACCATGAAAAACATTTATATATAAATATGAAAATGAAATTAAACATAATTTTGAACATTATAATAAAAATATGGAATCCATTTTTGAAAATTTAATTCACATAATTTGAAATAATATATTTAAAATTAATCTTGCAGATGCAATAGAAAAATAGGTTTTTAATGTGAAAACGTTCAAAATATTGAAATGACTTTGTATAGAAATTCAATGTGAAATTATTTAAAATGAAAAATAGTGGATTTATTTATGAATAATAGAACTAGTTATAAATTAAAACCGATATAAAATATAATTTAACATTATAAATTATTTATATGAAAAGTCAGTTTTTAATTAAAATAAAGTATTTTTCAGATTTCAAAAAAAAAGAACATCTCAGAAAAATACCAAAAATACACACAAAGATAATTTTCATATCCAACTATTAATTTTTTTATATTTTATAAAAAGAATTATAAAAGTGTAAAAAATTAGTTCTAAAATATTTTTTCCATTGAAAGGGGAAAATTTTCCTTTTAAAAAAAATATATATTTTCATGCATAAAATTGGAGTTATTCTTATGTTATGTTTATCAAACTCATTGTATAAGTTTAATAAAAATAATTAAATATATAACCTATAAATTTCATTGTTATCTTTCACTAATATTGAATATTTTAATTTATTTTGATAAAATTCCATTATGGACATAGGAATAGTTTCTTAAAAAACACATCATTTATATTCAAATGGTTTTCAATTTTATTTATAAATAATTTTTTACTAATGAATTAATTTTATAAATATTTTTAAACTATATTTTTTTAATTTAGATAATCTCATTAGTTCCCTCCATTCCAATGGCTTGGTGATAACTATCACAATTAAATAATAATATTTAATCGTTTGTTTAATCATGGTGTTCTACGTAATGTAACATATCAAAGAAATTGAATTCATTTAAGTAGATGGATATCATAAAATCATATGGAGTTAAATTCTCCCCTCCTTTGACAAATTATGTCCTCACCATTTGAAATTTCACTCCAAAAATCAATATGTGATATTTAGAAATTCATTTTTGAGAAACCCCAATCATAAATTGATTTAATTAAAAATCATCTTAATGAAATGGAAAGGGAATTGTGAAATTATTAATTAAAATATGATTTTGAATAGTATAGCATTAATGTAAAGTGAAAAACATGACATAGAAGAAAAATCTAACCATAATGTTCAAATAAGAAATCATATAGTACTTGGTCATTGGGAATTAAACCATTATGAGATCATAAATTTTTAATGGGTTAAAGAGGCCACTGATTTCTCGGTAAGAAAAGTAAATGGGTATCATTTTTGGTCCAAAATACTTTTTCTATAGTTAATGAATTATTTAACTATATATATAGGCACATCATAAAATAATCATAACTGATTTCTCCCCAAATCACAAAAATAATCTCATCCTTTGGTTTTTCATATATTAATCTCCAAGTTACTTATTAAACCGAGAGGTGGAAATTCAAGATGAATTTTTTAGAGGGTATAACTTTAATCAAATGTTTTATAAGTCAATACTTCTTCCTTTAAATATTTACCAAAAGAAAAATGGTTAGAACATGTTATCCAATATGATAAATCATATTTTAACCACAAAGAATAATTCCCAATGTTCAAATAATTCCATTCCATAAGTATTTGATCTTAGGACTCAAAGGAAATATGTCCTTCCAAATTCAAAGAGAAAAATATAGAAGTATGGTCATAATGTTTTAAAAATAAAATTAACACAATATTTTCCAAAAAAATAATGTATATATTATTTTCACATACTAGATATATGATTACATGGATCACTATTAAAAATGATGATAACAAGAATAGTTCTAAATATAGAAGATTAAGTAATACATTCCAATCCTTATATATCACTTGATTATTATAAATTTAATATCATTGGTAAAATACCTTCACAAAAAAGTATCTTTAATACAAAAAAAACAAAAGTAATCAGTCTTCTACATCTATGGTAATAGAATAAGAATCACCATGATCTAATTTATTTATCGGATGTACATTCCCTTTATGCTTTGGAATTAATTTTGGTAGTTTCACATATCCTTACGCTTGAAACATTGTGAATTTATTACTTCCTTCTTTACCATGTAATAAAAATACTTTTGTCCTTTTTCTCCAAACTTGTGATAAACTCTCATTCCCTTAATTCATGCACATGAGTTTTTCCTTCCATAATTATCACATGTGGGGATTTTCTTCGTCCCTTTATTCCCTGCATCTATATCTTTCTCCACAATTATATTCATCTTTAAATTTACCTTAAAGTCATATTTATTATAGAGTTATTTCTATTTCTTCATATCACATGATAATGTATCTTCCTATGATGATAATTTTTGGGACACTAGTTCCCTATAGATGAATGAATTTAACCCATAAATGAAATGATAAATATTGATCTTTGGGTTATGTATGTAGTCCAAATAATTCCATGATAATATTGCAATGTCTTCCTCATACATAGAAACATTCTCATCTCCATTTTGTCTCCAAAATAAGAATTTTCTCTCCATATCTTCTCAGAGTTTAAGATGAAAATATTTTTCCATGAAAAGTCTATTAAAATCATTCAAATACATGTTTTTTACTTCCACATCCTCATGAGTGTTTTGAATCTATGGACACCACTGATCCAAATTTCCAAAGAGAATACAAACTCCCATAAAAACCATCTCTATTTCATTAATTCCCAATGTAATAAATATATTATATAAATATATTATCCATTTCTCATCTATAAATAGATTTTCAGTCCCATTGAATGATTGAGGTAGTTATCATATGGAGGGGTATAACATTATTACACTACATTGTGGATCAGGATACTCTATATGGAAAATTTAATTATTGATAACCTAATATGGTTGTCCCAATACAGTTATAATTTATTGATATTTGTCTTCAACACCACTATCCTTCCTAGGATCACAATCCCTACATGGATTATGTGAATAAATATCGTTATCATTCCATCCATTATGAACCATCTCTAAATAGTGTCATACAATATATTTGATCATTAAAAAAATGAATAATATAAAACATAATAAACATAATGTAATATCTATTTCATAAGTTTGGTTCCCTTAGGAGCATTTCCAAGATATGTTATACGGTTTTTGTCTACAATATATATTTTCCTAAATCTTGTTCCCAAGGTTTATACTAAACTTACTTGGATACCAACTACAATGAATCATACCCCACTAGTATAGAGTTGGTTCCTTAATTTATTACATTGGAATGATTATAGGGAATAACATTCACATTGAACAAATATTTTAGTAGTCTTCATAAACTAGATACAAACATGATAACCATTTGACATCGGAACTTAAAAATAAAACATAATACATAATAAAATCTAATAAACTGTATGATTGAAAAATCATTCAATTTTATATTATATATTAAATGGGGAAAGGAAACAACATAATGGTGATATAAAATTCTAATTATGGATTAAATATAGTGGAATAAAAAATAATTAATTACAATAATTAATATGTAATGATAAATAACTGAAAACACATGCCATTTAATCAATAAACATAAAATGAAATGTATACATGTATTTTTTCACATTAAAAATATTGTGGATAATATTTCCTAAATTATGAATGTAGGAAATGCTTAATTATTTGATTTCAGGTATCTTGAAGATGAAATACTTTCATCAAAACCTTAAACAAGATTCCCTAATCTACACATAAAAACCCCTATAATTTGGACAAATATTTTGTCTCATGTGATTGTTGAAGCATCATAGAGCTATATAATGTTGTTCCCCACCCATTATAGAAGGTTAAAATAATTACTCATATATTGAATAATCTATTTAATTTATAAATCACTATATATTATGAAGAAAATATTTTTTTGTAAAGATATAGATTTTAGATTATTTCCTTAGTTAATAAAATCACATTAAAAGTAAAAACTCTATATAAAATGGTATACGACATAGAAAATAACTACATAAATAATATAATCTATATGTATTTTTATGAGAAATTAAATTTTCAATGAATTATGATCATAAATAAGACAAATAGAAATTATATACACCAAATAATGAAGTAAAATTGAGATGATGTCCCTTATAAGGATCATCTTATTAAAAATGAATCTATTATGTGTGTTCAAATTAAATCCACATAAAAATTTTGAAAAAAATTGAGATTATAAAAATTAATTTCACAAATAACTATAGCATGAAAAAACTATTTAAATAAAATTTGAACCCAATGAGTGAAAATTGAGTTAAGAAATCTGTTACTAATTGGAATCAATCAAATAATATGCCCCTTAAAATTAAAAATTATTAAATTAAAAATTTAATAACATGATGATAGTAGTATTTGTGATATGATGTGTAAAAGGAAACTATATATACACCACAAACAAAAAATAATTTGTGAATAATGAATATATCTCACAGATTTAAAAGTGATATTTGAAACCCTTACCACACACTTCCTTTTAGGGTTGTGGACATTAACCTCTTATATAATGGTTTAATGAATGTTATTATCACATTATAGAAATGTAATAATAATTTTAATACCTTATATGATCCTTTTATAACATATTATGACCCATTAATTTATAATATTTCAATACATTCATGGTTTTGGTTGCGTTAGTTTCATGGTTTCATTATCGGTTTATTTCTATAGAGTTATGGATGTTCTTTTAAAATGAGATTACAACACCAGAAGTGGAATAAAATAGATGTAATATGAAACCATAAGTCTAAATGCTCTAATATATCATTTTTATTTAATTTATGAGTATGATTCATTTGATAAAATGTTAATGGTAATTGTTTAGTTTATTTTTGGAAGTTTTTCCAAACAACACGAACTAGTTTTGTTTTATTAAACATTTTTCTATATATTTGTTCCAAATATGATATAGTTTATAATATACCTATTAAAATATAATTTAACTAGACTGATATTTTTATTACTATCCAAGAAGGTGATAATGGAAACAAAAATAAATCTTTATTCACGGATACGGTTAATCTCCATAACATGGAAAATGGTTTTGTTTCAATGAATAATAGGAGGTGATAAAATGTATTGATATAATATATTACATAAGAAACATAAAACAATATTATATACATTATTATATATTTATCATTATTTTATGTAATAAGTAGGTAAGGATAATGTAGAAAAACAAAATTAATTGAGAGACCAGTTTTAAGAAAATTACATATTGAATATCACCTCCTTATAGGACCCCTTGATGACCTTAAATTTAGAATTTTGGTCATTCCAAAATCACTTGAACATATAGGTAGTGAGGAGGAGTGGTTTTTTCCAAGATTCTAGGAAATTAATTTCTTTTGGGTCGATATGTGGTGGTTATGGGTTGTAATTATACACGAGGAGTGGTGGGTTTAACTAATTAAATAATGAATATTTTATGATTAAACCCAATCACATTATGAAGGAATTAATTTAAACTAATTTTTAAGATAATAAATATTTTAAATTCATTTTGGGGTCAATAAATTACTCAAAATCCCATTAAATATTTCTAGTATTTAGGTATTTTAGGCGTTTACCTTTTAACTTTAACCATTTTAGTTATTTTATATATACTGTTGTAAATAATTTTTTTATTATGGAACATTTTTTATGTATAAAAATGAAAATAAACGTAAAATATAATTTATACCGTATGATTTCAAATATTGAAAAAAAAATTACCAAATTCAATTGAAATAATTGGCACATTTATATTTAAATTTAATTCTTTAGATGAAATGGGATAATGGGGTTTTAATGTTAGAGGTTTAAAAGTTTGAAATGTTTTTATATAAAATTTCATTGTGAAATTGATTTCAATGACCTAATATAGATTTATATATTAATAATTGAACCAGTTATACTTTATAATAAATATTTTAAATATAATTTAATGTAATAAAATAATTACATTAAAAGTCAATTTTTAATTAAAATGTAGTATTTTTTACTTTTGATCAAAAAACAACTTATTAGAAAGATGCCAAAAAATAACCCCAATATAATTTTGATATTATAGTATTAAAAATGAATTTTATTTTTTCAAATTAATTTTATACAATCATAAGAATTTAGTTTTTAAATCAGTGATCCAGTAAAAGGAGGAAAATATTCCTTATAGAAAAATATAGCATTTATGCTTAAAATTGGATTTATTCTTATATTCGGCATATAAATCATATTGGATAAGTTTTAAAATATTTTATTTAATGTATTAGATATAAATTTATTCAATATATTTCAATAATATTGATTAATTTTATTTTTTATGATAAAATTCTATTATTGTCTTTAAAATAGTTTTTATAAAAACACATCATTTATGTTAAATTGGTTTTTATTTTTATTTCTAATTTATTACTAAACATTAATTTCATTTTATAAACATCTGTAATCTATATTTTAATAATATTTTCATACTCAATCATTCCCACCTTTCCAATGACTAGGTGATAACTATCAAAACTAAATAATAATATTTAATCAATTTTTTAATCTCAGTGTTCTGTGTAACGTATGTTATCGAAAAAATTGAATTTATTAAGGAGAGACATACCATAAAATCTTATGTTGTATCATTTCTCTTATGATATAATAGGGGAAACTTTTTGAATTAGTTATGGATTATATGTGTTCCTCATGATGTGGTTTGGGATGATGAATGATCCAGTTGTGTTTATGGCCTTAATGAACCAAATATTTCACCAGTACATAGATCATTTTAGGGTTATTTTTTTGTATGAAATCATGGTTTGATCAGTGAATCATGATTATCAACCTCATAATCTTGTCATCTTTCTGAGTACACTAATAGATAATCACCTATAAGGTAATTTATATAACTGTCAATTTTGTATTGAATATATATATATTTCGTTGGTCACATAATCTTTGAGGAAGCACTCTCAGTGGGCCCAAAGAATGGTAAGAAAGTTCTTTCTTAGGATAATCCCAAGATTATTTTTCATATCTGAATATTTTTGGGTTTAGTTGGATATTTTTAAGGATTCATCAAGCAATTTTATTGTTTAGAGCCACCAATTTTAGGACTAACCAAGAATGTTGTCAAATTTGAGGTGTTTGGAGCATCTGATAATTTCATCCAGGAGTTGAAGAAGTCTTTGATGACCACACCAATTTTTATCCAACTTAATCTAGGTGAGGAGTATAACATATTCTAAAATGCATCTAGGGTTGGGAATAGAGTATTGTTGATTTAGTGAGATCAAATTTTTCTGTATGGGTTATGATGGTTGAGGACACATTAGTAGAATTACCCTGCACAATATATCAATTAAGATATGTTGGTTGATTCCTTAATGTGCTAGCAATATTCGATGTTGGATAAAAAGTTTGTTTTCTATATCGACCACAATAGTCTAAATTAAATATTTTCATGGAGAGATTTGAATATCTAGAATAAGAGATGGTTTGATTATTTGTATTCATTTGATTTTATTCAAGCCTATAATCCGTGAAGGGGAAACATTATTACGGACACATTGAGGAAAAAACACATACCTAGGTAGTTCAAGAGTATAATTCTGAATAGCATATGATGAATTGTTTTTGGGGGTACATAAGGATGTTCAATGATAATGGGAACATATTCCCCTTGTATCCTTATTAGTTTAGTCCAAACATCTCATCCAGGTCAAGGAAATGTATAATAAGGAACTACAATATAATACATTGAGGGGTAGTTTTGAAGGTGGTATCCACCTCTTGATTTGACCATAGATGAGGATGGGATCATCAATGTTTAGGGATGTGTTTTGGTGCCTACATGTATGCATGATGAGATAATATGTGAGTTACATGCCTCAAATTGGATGGTACATTCTCTCTTGAACAAAATATACAATTATATATGGAAACATTATTGGTGGTTGCTTGTGAAAATGGATATTTTAGGTTTTTTGATGTGATTTACACTTATCAGTTGGTCAAGGATGTGAATTAATGACATGGGGGTCTATTACAGCCATTTCCCTTTTCCGAAATGGATGTTGGATGACATTACGATTGATTTTCTTGTGGGAATTCTATATATCCCTCAAATGAATGATTCAATATTGGTTCTTATGGACCAGTTGAAAACTATATCCAATTTACATCACATATAAGAAACATTGATAGTTAAACAATTTGAGAATATGTATGTTCAGAAGATATTCCTTTTTCATGGGGTATCATGGAGCATAGTTTTATATCATCATTCACACATTACATCATTATTAGAGAAAGTATTATAGAATTATTTGGGTACCCAAGTGTTTCTGAGTAATGTTTTTCACCCAAAAATGCATCGGTAATTACAACATATTATTTGGGTTCTAGAGAACATGTTAGGTGTATGCATCCAATACATTGGTAGAACATGTGAGATACACTTAGAACTTGTTGATTTACTCTATAAAAATATTTATTGGAAAAAATATTTAGATGGAACCATATGAGGCTCTTTATGGTAGGATACATACATGACCTTTGTGTTGGAGGATGATGGTGATTCAGAGCAGTTGGGACTGAGTCTTGTAGAAGAAACGTGTGAATAGTTTCAGTTGATTTGGAAGAGTATTGACCCAACTCAATGTTGATAGAAGTATTAAGTTTATTGAAATCACTCACCACTTATGTTTATAGTTGGTGATAATATATTCCTTTGGGTGTCACTAAGATTTGGACACTATGGGATTCGAAGGATACGCAAGTTAGTACCTTGGTTTGTTAGACCGTTTAATATTTGGGAGAGAATCAAACTAAGGACATACTGATTGACAATTACACAAAGGTATAATGTTATGAATGTTATTTCTCATGCGTCACAACTTTGGTATTATCATCCTTTCCCTTCTTATGTGATCAAAATTGATTATATTGAGCTTGATGTTGATGCATCTGTTGAGGAGCATCTAATATGTGTTGTGGATCATAATGAGAATGTGTTATGGGAAAAAATTTTGTCATTGGTCTGAGTTTTGTGAAAACATGGATGTGTTTGGGAGGAAACATGGGAGAGGGAAGAAGATATGCAGTCCCAATGGAACAACCCTTTTAACATAGAATCATAGGGATCCTTAGGAGTGAAACATGAGGACAATCTATTAAAAGGTAAGGAGATTATAAGATCCCGACATTTTATAATATGTGTCGTAGTCATTTTTATGTATTTGATTACCCTTTTTATGATCACACCTTGGTTGGGTGTTACTTAATGTTAATTCTAGGTGTATTTTTCATATTATGGAAGACCATGGGTCTATCCATGATTGGTTCATGGTTAGGAAAAACAATTTAGTTTTCTCTACTAATCTGTGTGCACCATTTTGGGCCACATGAAGGGGTCATGTGGTTTGACCAAACCATGTATCCACCCTCACCAAATCATACACCCATTTATAGATGGGGGTTTCATAGTCGGTGCAAGCTTTGAAAGATAGTGCTCCCACCTAGTAGTAACTATGCACCCTAGATAGTAGGGGGACACAGTTAGGGTAAAGAGTTTGTGAAACTGTGCAGCCCATCTAGGAAATAATGTGAATAGGATTTTAGACCACTGAAAGTTTTATTAAAATTTATAAAACCCTCAGTTTATATCTTGTATCATCCCCTTTTATCCTAACATTATTTCCATTATTTTGGAGGTTCTTGAGTATATTCCATTCCCCTCGAACCCATTTCATTGTGAATCAATGATGTGGTGGATGAAATGACTCCTATTTGATATGTGATATCCTCCTTGATTGTGTTCCACTATCTCAAGTATTCCTCTCCCCTTATAGAGGGATGCATTTATAAATTTTTTATGGATTAGATCTAATTTTTATTGTATATCCATTCAATGGATATTGATGATAGGTTTTGATTCTAGAACATCTCCACCATTGTGAATTTGTTTATTCTACTTTGAATTGAGGGCCATAGTTTGGAGAGAATTTGTTAATGATCTCGAGGTTGGTGGTATAATTAGTAATTACCCTAATCTTGATAATGATATAATTTTTAGTTGTTTTATCACATTTACATGTTGTGAAATTAATTTTTATTTAGAAAAAAATAATTGATTCCCATGAAATTGAGTGACCATTCATGGGTCCCATTGGATTCGTAGGATATTATGAGACCTGATTGATGGAAACCCATGGACTATTCTTATTACCTTTATATGATGAAAAATGGAATTATAAGTGAATATGTGGGTTTATGTAATTGAACTAAATATTTAATTCATGTTTAATAGTTTTATTTAAAGGATTAAATGGTGTAACCTTGTAGGTTTAATGAGTCTTATATTTGTTGATGAATGAATGGATTGATGGGGATTTTTTCATGTTATCTCATTTGATGAAACTAAAGATTCATGGTTTGGATTGATAAATAAAATGGCTCCTGTTGTGATTGATTGATATTAAATTTAATGATGTTGAATATTGATATATATATATATATATATATATATATATATCTGTGTGCGATATTTGTGAATAATTTATCATAGGAATGTAGGCTAGAGACTGTTTCTCGAAATACACATGTGGTTATAGATTGATACTCTACACCCATGATTCATTTTTGTGAATAGTGAGTTGTGGTTCATGGACTATTACTCCAAATACACATGGGTTTCCAGAGTACTTCTCTAAGCCCCTGATATGTTGGATTTGGAATGATGTTCCATGTAGCCATGATATTGGTACTTGGAAAGACTCTACAAGGTTCTAGAAATGAAACTATAATTAAATGAGTTGCAAAATTAAAATAAGGAATAAATTTTTATAGCCATGTGGTTTTTGGTTTAAAATATGGAATGGGACGAAGAAGGTTTGATTGGTCTGAGTGCCACGATGAACCCATGGCCTATGTGGTTGATTAAATAATAATAAATCTAAAGCATGTTTACATTTTTCATTTGTTCATTATTATTTATAATGATGTATACACAATTATAGACTGTATATTTCTTTAGACATCATTGGTTCTGGTTACCTACTATGTTGTACCTACACCCTACTCGGGCCACCTGATTGGTACCCGAAAAGACTTCATTTTTATAGGATAGTATAAGTGGAAGATCCCTATGATAGTTGGATAAGATGGGATTCAAGATGGAGAATGGATAAGGGAAACAACCATGATATCAAGACTAACATGGTATTTTTCAATGTATTTTTATTTTGTTTTTTAATATAAACATGAAACTTATATGGCATGACATATTTACCACTATAAGTTATGGTCATTTTATATGTTTTTTATTTATTTGTGTATTATATGGTTGATTATTGATTATTATTATGTCTTGGTTATATTTTATTTTTATTTATGGTGTTATTCTGGTTTTATGAATATAGTTTTGTCAATATATGTTACATATTGGACCATTGTTGCGAGCTATAAGCCTTTGGATTATAGGAAGTCATGACTGAGTTATTGTAGAAAACCAATCGGGTTCATAGTATGTAGAACTAAGGTTTGGGAATTACATAAATGGCCTAATTTAAGAATAAGGTGTTATAAATTTAAAATAATATATAATTTTTTAGAAAATATATACATTATATTTTATTATTATTTTGTTTTAAAATATGATTTTTTGTTTCTCACACAAATATATCTATTTTTAGTCAAAGCATGGAACCCAAAAGAATCATATTAGTAATGAATGTAATGGAAAATGGAATTATTATCCTCATGAGAAATTTTTTTTAAGAAATTGATTTAAAAATACCATTTATATGATCACGCAACATTATAATGCTATGAATTTTAAGGAATATATAAATGATAAAAGTAGGTAATAATGTTCTATTGAGTTCTTCAAGAGTCACATCCATATGATTTTAGTGGTTTTATTGATCCATGATTTAATGAGAAATGCATCAGTACCACTGAAAAGATATTTTCAATTCTTTGGTGTTCTGATAATGAAATTGTTATTTGGTGGTATATCATTTTGAAGGATAATCAAATCAATATCATACTCCTATCAATATTTTGATTCAATAAGATGAAATAAATTTCATGAAATGGGATTATTTTAAGTTATTATTTTTCAATTATAATATTATTTTTATTGTTCATACAAAAATGGAGTTGTAATTCCATGATCTTTATTAGAAGGATGATGAATCAGTTGGTAACATTTAGGTATATTTTTAAAATAATTTTGATGTAATCTTATAGTACTATTATTTATCATCAAATAATCATTGAATGATTCTTTAGCATCTTATAAACAAATATGAAAATTTCATTAGCCATTCAGGATATTAGAAACCATGAGGAAATTGTTCAATGTGAACTAAAAGTGGAAATAGAAGATAGAAACCCTCTTGTATATAGTGATATGAAATGGATGATGGGGTTCTATTAAAGATCCAGTGATATATGACATGGAAGGAAAAAAAACATCCAAACTCTGACATTCCAAAACTATGGGAAAGAGAACTTATGTGTGTACTAAAAATATACAAGAATTTGCTCGAACTATATTATTCCTATACATCAATTAAAAATTTATATAAGTAGTGTGAAGAATAATTTAAATGAATTTAATGGAGATAGATCTCAACAAAATGTACCACCCACACTCTAGTTCCTCAAGTGCAAGGAGATTGGGAACTGTGAGAATTAATTCCCTAATCAGCGGTCTAATGTTGATGTTAAGCCATAAGAACCATTGATGTCAAAGAACAAAATAATTATTTTTCAATCACATTTGATGAATTTTATCATTATAGTTAAGGAAAATATATCCTCAACTCCTTAGATGAGAACTTTATGTTTGATTGTTTGCGAATGAGCCCTGTATAAACTTATTTTTCATTCTTTGGTGAAATTTAATGCAATTATCTCCCTCTATAATGATTATGGAATAATGAAATTTAATTTTGTATTCTATTAGTACATGGATAAAAGCAATATTCCATGATGTTTTTGTATGAAATTAGTTCTTTTATAAGTAATAATGTGTGAATTGTCTTTTTGAAGTGTACATGTCCCCTTGTAAGATTAATATAAGAGTTATGGATACTATCATGGGTTTATATATCTATGTATGAACACATGTTCAATGTCATGTACATTACATTTGAGGTTTTAAGTGAAGGTATTTCATCATTGTTAATTATATTTTGATAACAAAATGTGGCGATATAACCCTCTATTTTTCTTAATGTTTTAATGAAAATGGGGTTTTAAAAATGCAATTAAACTATGGGTACATATGATTAATCTTACTAGTAACCATTCAGATTTTACTTATCTTAGATGTTGAGGTAATTATAGGTTTTCATCGATTACCTTACAAATTCAACCCACTTCATTGTTATCAATGAATATTTATTTATCCGAATCCACATGACATAATATACATTATGGAAGTGGAAAAGATTCTAGGAGTACACATTCAATTATATCTGATCTAGATACGATGTTCAACTTAATTTTTTGAACAATTCTTCGAATAATTCTTGACATAGAGTTGAGTTTTAGCACAATGTATCATCCTTAGATAGACAGTTAGTATGATATAAATGTTCGAACCCTAGATGATATACTCTGATCATGTTCTATGGATTAAAATTGTTTTAGGTATAAAATCCTTCATCTAGTTGATATTTCTTATAAGAATAAACTTCACTCAAAAATTTAGATTTCACTTTATAAATCCCTTTATGGATTTAATTCTATAACTCCAACATATTAAAATGAAGTTACATAACTAAAGTAATTGGGACCTGAGTTGGCTAATGAAATGGAAGAGAAGGTTAAAGACACTCACCAACACATAAGGGGAAAAGGTGACATAAATGATATTATGATAATTATCTATGCGATGTTGAATTTTATGTTAATGATAATGTGGTTCTAAAGATTGATCTATAAAATAACTTAGGGAAAACTAAACCATAGGTATATCAGCCCATTTGAAATTATTAATCATATTTGGAGTGTAGCTTATCATTTGGATCTTCCACTCAACCTCTCTCAAATTCACAATGTCTTCCATGTATCTATCCTGAGGATTTAAATACCTAATACATCACATGTATAAACATATATTTCATACCACTAGAGTGTGAAATTCATTATGAGGAACAACCAATGGAGATTCTGGACCATAGAGAGAATGTTCTACGAATCAAAAACACTAACATGGTCAATGTTGTATGGTAAAACCACCATCCATAGGACATTAAATTGGAACCTAGGGATGTAATGTTGAACAATTTATCCTCTTTTTTTGTTACCAACATGATATATTTTTAGGGATAATTTATTTTTATGTGGGGAGGGTAGAATGTAGAACCCTGATATTTTTTCAAATATTATTTAAAATAAATTTAATGTTTTTGATATTTTTCATTACATTAAATAATAATTTTTCATTACATGTAACCTTGAATTTTAAATAAACATGAAAATTTATAGAAATATTATAAATTAATACTGTTATTATCAAATAGCTATTAAAATGGAGGGTATGAATATGATTAACTAAATAATTAATATATATGGTATACTTATGTATATATAATGAATATTTCATTGTAAAATTATTTATAAATGAAAAGAAAACCCATTTTAAAATAAAGGAGATATTTTTATAGAAAAAAAATTTTATGCACAAAAATATGTTTTACCCGAAATGAATAGTGAAACTTGTAAAAATTATTTACCACAGTTAAAGAAAAAAACGGTTTACCATGGGATAAACTAAAAATAAAATTGTTAAAATGACTCAAATCCAATCCAACACATATTGGATGGAAATATTTAGACTGTATATCTTCTTCTTCTTGATAATGGCCCATTTTGGAGCCTTTTGGCATGAGAAAAACAAGGATACACAATATGTTTTCAAATACATGAAATTGTGCCACTCACCTAACTTATAGAAGGCCACCCCTATTCTTTCCACATTACACTTCCAAAACAAATAAGTCAAAAAACTACCCAAATAAATTTATTAAATCTCTCTTCTCAATATAGAATCCATATTTGGGTCAAAAATCCATCCTATGATTCCCTTGGGTGAAACCCAAATGAATTTGTTAGAAGAAGAAGTAACATCCCTAACCAATAATTTTATTCTATTTATTACTCCACTTACTATATATATTATTAATTTTTTCATAATAACCATATATTTTTATTTATTAAGATATGTAATTTCATTAATTGAATAACCTAAATCCTTCTCCCCTTCTATCAAAAGGGATATGAAATCATTATTTATTTGTATGGCGGACTACCACCTCACTAACTGATGTTATTCGCTTTCCATCACTACCTATCATAGATATATACAATGATAGATTTAATATTTATTTATTATATTTTTGATATTATATTACCATTGTAATTATAAAACCACATATAACTATTACCCCTAAACTTATTGAAAAATAATAATAATTCTCTTATGTATGACATATTACCACCACGTGAAATGATGTGAAGTGGTTTTCATTTCTACTTTTCATGGATGGTAAACAGTTTTGATTAAAATATTATATATTCCATTTTTATCATTATTATACATCTTTAAAAAAATATGACACATATATCTTCTTATATTCCATTCATTCTGGGATATGATAATGTCGCTCATGTGTACTGAGGAATACCACCTTTCAAAGCGATATGATTCATTTTTCAGTAATACAATTCATGGAACATACTAATGGTAAATATAATGAATATATGTGAAATAAATTAAATTATAATTATTATTGTAATATAATATATTATTTAAGTTTCTTTAATTTCATCCATTGAGAAAATATAAGAGAGAGTTCATGTGTATGTATGGTTTGTCATCTCCATGAACGGTGAATTTCATTTTCTATACTAATATTTATAGATTAATAAAAATAAATATATACTGAATATATATTAAATTTAAATGGTGATTAATATTATTTATATTTTCTAACAATGATGAAATTATTGTAATAAAAAATAAAAAATCATAACATATATTTAAAATAATGAATTCATTACCTAAAATTTTATTTTTACATTGAATTGTACAAAAAATCAGTAATAAAAGGTCATAAGTAAATAATATATGAAATCATATATATAGGTATGATTTAAAAGTATATTTATATTAAACATATATTTAATATATAATAATTTTATTCATGTATGAAGTAAATTGATACTTAATGTAAGGGATCTGAGTCTCACCTTTTACTTTTATTAGACACATGTTATATTTGGAACCTCTTTATTTTATTTGGTTTATATACTTCCCATAATGTAATTTCACAATGATATCCTGAATATTATTTTAATTTAAATATACATTTTAATATCTCCCTTTAATTGGGATTATAGTAAAAATTTACCAATGCAGAAAGAATTTTTTTCTCAAACTCCCTTCTTTGGGACAATAGTATTATTATTCACTTTCCTTATTCTATTAGGTGCATATATTTCCCATTTTAAATTTTAAAACACGAATCACCTTATAATCATGAAATTTATAGTTTTATTTATTTATATTCTTTAATGGGGATTACAATTCACTATAACTTATGTTGTAATAGTTTTATGATACAATATCATTGAAATCGATATTGTTCAATTTAATTATTTTGATGATGAAATAATAGATCCATAATTCAAGAAAATGATTATGTTTCTTGTCCTATAGTAATTTATTAAGAATAATTTTAATCATATTTTTACTCTTCTAATGTACTCAGGAGTTCAAAATAATATTTTTAATAAAAAGTATTCTTTATTTATCTCATAGATGAAAAATATTTTTTCTTCTGAAACCAAATTTTCAAAGATTATTTTAAAAAATATTTTAAAAAACTATACAAATTATTTACTAAAAAATTATTCTTTTTTGAAGGTGTTTTGAATGTTTTATTAATGTAGTCTCCATGTCATTTATAAAAATAATGCATGCCTAGATTTTATAAAAATTGAATGAAATCATTTATTTAACTTGTATATCATGAATGGTATTTTCCTCTATCATAAGAAAATAATTATTTTAATTATTTATTTATATAACCAATTTTTTATTTTCAATGAAAATGATTTCTTTATATTTTATGAATTTATATTTATTTACAAAATGTAAATCATGTTTTTATCATGTAATGTTTTAAATGATTTCCAAATCATCCTTTATAAGTCTCCATGGTTATTTTATAAGACAATGATTTTAAAACTATTTAATAAATTTTAAATGTTTTTTAAATAGGAATGGATGTTTTCCTTAGGAAATTTTCCCTGTCATCTTTAAAAAAAATTCCATCTAATATGGAATTATTTTATATTCCTTATACATTAATGGAGATAATATTTAATGATAACATCCTTATTATTTATATGGATGGTTAATGTCTATGTTGTTGAAGTGTTTAGAAATAAAAAATATTTTTCATGGATTATTCTTTGTTGAATTGATGAAATTTTTATGAAACCCATTTTATTTAAAGAGTTAATGATGTGATTATGTGATGAAGGTTTTATGATACTATGAAAAATAGATGTGTGGATTATGTGATAGGTCGGATCAATAATTACCTATAATGAATTAGGTAAAGATGGATAACTAATGAGTAAACATGTTATTCTTTAGACATGTTACTTACACCAAATGTCATGTGTGATCCTTATTACATGATCACAATGTTATGCACAAGCATAATTACATGTTCATAATTTTATTTTTAAACCAGGATTTTATGTTCATAAGGTTATGTATGGACCCAATTTCATGTTCATATATTTAGGTGGGGGATCGATTTCATGTCCTTGTCTTAATGGGTTATCCCATTTTAATTTATACATTTTCAAAATGTTTTAAGGTTATCTATATTCCAACAATATTTTTTTATCCCAATTTTATCTTCACATAGATCTCTTCTATTTATCCATTATGATTCTTGTCTTCTTAACTAAAAATATTTATTCCATGAATCTTGTTTTCGACCTATGATATGCAATTTATGGTTTTCAAATATCATTCACTTGTTCTCATACTCTTATTATCATGTCGTGTTCATTTCTCCCATGTTATCCCTTATTGAGCATTTGAACTCAGAAATTCATATGTTTCCTTTCTCAATATTATAATGAGATGTATAAATAAGGATATTTCTATGAATATATCTAGTTACAGAAGTCTTAGTGAGATATTATGTTGCTCACTTATGGAACATTTTTTACATGTTCATGTTTCCAAAGTAATTAGACCTAAAGAATTCATGGGTGGATCATTATATTATCTAATTAATATTTATGTATGATAATATTATGGATTTAAGAAAATTGATTCCTACTAAGGGTAACCATGGGAGATATGAATTAAATATCATTAGTGAGCATAAAATAACCATAAGTGTATAATAACATGATCAAGACATATAAAAACATACCTAATAAGACATAAACTATAAATCAATTGTTATGGAATATGGTTGCTTAATAAGGAAAGACCTGCTTCATAAGGGTGTTGAATAATAAATAAATTTTCATGAGTGATGAGGTTATATCATTTGAATGATACATATTTTTTAAAATATAGATTTGTATAGAAAATAATTTCATTAGATGACCACCATAACATATTACGCGAACTATCATAGTGGTTTGGGAACACTCTCTATTCTCATAAACAATGTGGACAACATTTTAGAGTTGATTGGGGCCACCCTTCTTCCCATTAATATTATCCAATCAGATATCAAGCAACACATAATACATTGTAGGGATAAATTATTATGGTATACCCCTTCAAATAATAAAAAACATATGTGTTCAATAAGGTAACAAAAAATTTCAGAATTTTATCATAGATTAATTATCTAATGGGATTGAAAAAGGTTTCATGAAATCATACATAGAATAGTTTCATCATAATATATATAGAGAAAGAAAGTGAATTTAATAACATTATATTATCCCCAAGTAAGGATAAAATACATGTAAGGACCCAACCCCAGTTTCCCGAAGTCGGTGCCTTATTTTATTATATTGGCATATAAACATGGAATATATATCCCAAAGGACCAAGTAGTTTAGTAGATTTTGGAAACAAGATACATATATAAGTTTAACATTACATCATGAAGGTAAATACAACACTAATTTATTCCATTAGAAACATCCAAGCCTCTTAGATTAAGATTGCAAGTCACTCATAACTAAATTCTTCATATCTTGGGAAAATGACACATAAGAAAGGGTGAGCTAAAACACTCAGTAAGAGTAATCAATATAGAAAAATATAACATAAAAATAGACATTAGTCATGGTGAGTAATTGAAAACTCACACCTTTACAAATAATAAACATGAAAACTTTATGGAAGGAATATGAGCTAAGTAAATAATTCCATAATAAAACATAATCATGGGTATTCTACTAGTCTAATAACCACATGAACATTCAATTACTAGCTTCATAATGAGGGAAGTGAATATGCAAAACATTCTGAAACATATTTCCAAGTCCTCATCCAATAAGTCTAAAAATGATTTAGGCCGCAGCCAAATCCATATATCACATTGGGAAAGGCCTTGGCCAATTCCACGTTTATTTGTCTCATGAGACCTACCGTTGCATTGAGGGGATATAGAGGGCCCCACCTGTCACATAATAAGTCTAATTCATTCCTCATATGACTAAGGATAAACATAAATAACATGTACATTCATATTGTAAATATCATATGAAATGTAACTAACTTTCCCCAATCATAAAACACTATGCATTCTAAGTAATATGGTAAATGGTTTTAGGATAGATATTCCACAATAAAATTAGTAATAAACAATTCAATAAAATATGGTAGATGAATTCATAAATTATTAAGCCCAATAATACATAAGAATCAACAAGAGTGTTGAATCGAATAAAAATACTCTTATAAAATCATTAGTTAATTCTTGAGATAAATACTCTTTTATTTTGAAAATAAGAGTTCTTTTGGAAATATCATTGTATAAAACCAGAATTTAATTAAGATAGTATTTCTATAATAAAATGAGTTATTTTATAAAGATAATTATTTCCATAAACATATTATATAGTTCCCTTTAAAATAGGTAAGGATTTGTGAAATTCCCTTGGATCGGGCTTATATTTTGGAAACAATTTTGAAAGTCTCTTTTTTTAAACGTGTCACAATCCATAAAATAAGGAATTATTATGGTTGGTTTACATATATATAATACTCAAACATAATTCATGATAATTACATAATAATAAAAAATAATTTCATTGAGGTAATTAGAAAATGACAGTAACCCGAATGAAAATGGAAGTTCGGGTGGAAAAACCCTTCCCTTAAGTCTAAATGTGTTCCGTTATTGAACTTAATGTCATATAATATGAAATTAGAATTATTAATAACTTATTTCAAAAACTAATAGACATTTATTTAGTTTTTCATAAGTATTTTTAGTTCATTTATATTCTTATTGATAAATTATTATATTGAATTATGTCATTCAAGACTGTTTGTTTTCTTGATTTTCATAATCGATTCACTTGTTTTTAAGTTTTGGAATTCATGTGGAATGGTTGTAAATATCCAGAATTGAAATTGAATATTATTTATGAACATAAATAATCGTTAATGTTCATTTATATCATTTGGTTACATGGAATTATGATGAATCATTAGATGACAACCACTTCGATTATATGGCGGTATTTGGATTATTATAAACTAGTTTTGTCATATAAATTAATAATATGTACAAATACTAGTTACTTAGTATTAATTAGGTTATAATAAATATATTATAGTCTTTTTCAACCATATAAATGGTTTCATGACCATTAATGAAGTATAAATTGAAGAACGAAACGTTGTTGTCCACAATGGTTATAAATTGGAACCTCATGGACGTTGATTTCATTTATAAAAATAAAAGGGAGGGAGTAAGAATATTGATGATGGTTCTTCAATTCACATTATATAATTCCATTATATAGATGATTCTGGGGTTATCATGTTCATTTGTACTGAGGAGGTGAGGAGAGAAAAAGATAAGAGATGAACTTGAAAATAAAAGAAAATTTGAGAGATCCTTTATGAAAATTCGGCAGCCTAACGGCGTCGCTTAAAATTTCATAAAATGAATTGATGAGAGAAAAAGGGTATAACATCATATGGAAATTAAAATGGAAGTAATATGAATAAATAATATCAAACCCAAACATATGATAATGGAAATTCAAAGAGATAACATAAAATAAGTGTTGGCTAAAAGAGGAGGGTGAAAGGTTCCCTTACCTTATAGAGTAACTCCTAGAACATAAAGGTTGGGACCTTGGGGGCTTAATGACACCATTTTAGGAATCCTAGGGAGTTAAAACCACTATATAATAGAGTATGAGGGATTTGGAATGAAATAAAACGAATTTCCGAGTGGGTATTTATAGTAAAAGAGAGAGAATTTTTTTTAATTTAAAAAAACACCTCATTAGTGGTTTTTGTAAAACCATAGGCTTTACCATGGTATTTCCCATTGTATTATCCACTTAGGACACCTAATATCTTATTTTACTGTATAAAAGTTGACCATAATTTTATTTTAATTATTATATTATTATGATTTCATTAAACATACCGAAAACTCAAGACTGTATTTTTACTATTCATGGAAAATTCAAGTATTTTAGAAAAATCCCAAAAATTCACCACTTCTAGTTTTTGATGTGTATAATTCAAAAATTAACTCCATTTTTCAAAAAAAATCTAAATATTATTAATTTAATTTTAAATAAAATCATAGTTAATTCAAAAAATAAAAATTTTAAAGGTATACTTAGATTTATATCACATTGAAAAATTATTTAAGATCTCATTATCTTATTACCTTGAGAAAATAAAATAATATCATTATTATCTATTCATAAGGGTCATATTACTATTCATATTACTATTAATAAGGGTATGTTACTATTCATAAAAAATCAAGTTTGTTCTATAAGACTCCAAATGACTTACTGATCACAACTCTAGAAGACTGTTTTTTGAAATTTAAAACATAGTAGAGGAAAAGTTGTGTTTAATGGATAGATTATAAAATGCATTCAATATTTATTTTCAAAACCTTGGGTTGTTACATTCTCCCCTCATTACAAAATTTTCATCCTCGAAATTCAAAAAATTTTACCTAAAAATATTTGGGTATTCCTTTAACATAAGCTCTTTAGGCTCCCATGTTACTTCCTCCATCTTATGGTTCCTCCAAAGAACCTTTACTAGGTGAGTCATCTGATTTATCAATACTTGCTCTCTAGTATCATGAATCTTGATAGGATCTTCACAATAAGACAGATCGGGCTCAAGTTCTATTTCTTCATAGGTGAGTACATGTGTTGGGTCTAGCATGTATTTCCTTAGCATTGACATGTGGAACACATTGTGAACTTTGGACAAACTTTGCGGTATTTCCCAATGGTAATCTACGACTCCAATTCGATCCAGAATTTCAAAAGGTCTGATGTAAAAGGGACATAATATACCATTCATACCAAAACTTGTAATACCCTTCCATGGAGATACCTTTAAGAAAACATGATCACCTTCTTGAAATTACAAATCCTTCCTTCACTTATTAGCATAGCTCTTTTGCCTACTTTGAGTTGTTTTGATATGGGCTAGGATAATATTCACCTTTTTAGTTGTTTCCGAAACAATTTCTGGGCCTACGAGCATTCTTTCACCAACATCATCCTAGAAAGTTGGTGTACCACATCTCTTTCTATATAACATTTCATATGGTTCCATCTGAATACTTGAATGGAAGCTATTGTTATATGAAAATTCTATGAGAGGTAAATATTGATCCCACATACCTTGAATGTCAAGTGAAAAAGACCTCAACATATCTTCCAAAGTTTGAATAGTCTATTCTGATTATCCTTCAGTTTGTGGGTGGTAGGCAGTGCTCAAACGATGATTAGTATCTATGGCCTTCTGAAGACTTTTCTAGAATTGTGATGTAAAATGGGGATCACAATCAGAAACAATTGATAAAGGTACACCATTAAGTCTTACAACTTAATTAATATATAGTCTTGTTAAACGTTCAAATGGTAAATCTTATCTTATAATAAGAAAATGTGCTGATTTTGTAAGATGATCAACAATGACCCATATCACATCATTATTTCTTGGATTATTTGGTAGTATGATGAAAAATTACATCATAATATCATCTTATTTCTACATAGGAATAGAAAGGGGTTTCATGAATCCTCTAGGATGTGGTCTTCCAGCCTTCATATGTTGACATACCAAACATCTCGACACATAATCAGCAATCTACCTCTTCATGTATTCCCACCAAAAATGTTCCTTTAGATCTCTATATATATTTGTGCTACTAGGGTGTATAGAGAAATTAGAGTTATGACCATCATCCAATAGTTCTCTCTTTAGCTTAGGAATAGTAGGAACACAAATCCTCTTTTCGAATTTCAAAATGCCACTTTCATATACAAAGTTAATCAACTTCTCATCATTTACCGCTTTAATTTTCTTTTGAAACTTCTCATCCTTATCCTGATAACATTTTATCCTTTCTAGTAAAGAAGGTTTGGAAACCATTTGAAAAATTAGTTATGTTCTACCTTCCTTGATAATTCTCGTATCCATATTTACTAGATCCATGAACAAAGGATCCCTTTCAACTCTCATGTTGTTCATAATTATGTGGTCCTTTATACTCAAAGTGTCTTCCACCTTATTTTCCTTCCTCGGGTGGTAGTGTATTGTGAAATCATAATCTTTGAGTAGTTCAATCTATATCCTTTGTCTCATGTTGATTTCTTTCTATGAGATGATATATTTCAAACTCTTATGATCTGTATATATCTCATATTTTTCTCCATAGAGGTAATGTATCCAAATCTTCATAGAAAATATTACCAC
Source organism: Viscum album (assembly GCA_963277665.1). NCBI lineage: Eukaryota > Viridiplantae > Streptophyta > Magnoliopsida > Santalales > Viscaceae > Viscum > Viscum album. Next base: position 1,274,098,620 of record OY728141.1, on the reverse strand, counting down.
TGATAACTCAAGATCATGAGTTGGATAGTTTTGTTCATGAATTTTCTGATCCCTAGATTCATAGTAAATCACTCTATCATTCTGCATAAGGACACAGCCATGTCCTTTATTTGATGCATTGCTAAATATCACAAATACATCATTCCCTGATGGTAGAGTGAAGATTGGAGCATTCACTAAAATTCTATTCAGTTCTTTAAAACATAATTCACATTCCATTGTCCATACAAAATTAACCCCTTTTCTTGTAATCTTGGAGATTGGGTTGGCTAAACGGGAGATTTTCTGAACAAAATGCTGATAATAACCTACTAAACCAATAAAAATATGTACCTTAGTTATGTTCGTTGGAGTATTCCATTATTATACATCCTTTATCTTCACAGGATCTACAGATATTTTATCCTTATAGATAATTTTTCCTAGTAAGTAAACTGATTGGATCCAAAAATCACACTTGCTAAACTTCCCATATAATTCATTTCTTCTAAGAGTCTTCAGAATAGTGTGCAAGTGATTTCCATGATCTTAATAGATTTTAAGGTATACCAGGATATCATCAATAAACACCACCATAAAGTTATCAAGATATTCCTTGAAAAATATATTCATTATATCCATGACAATAGAAGGTGCATTAGTTAGTCTAAATGGAATTATTGTAAACTCAAAATTCTCGTACCTAGTTCAGAAATATTTTTTTGGAATGTCTTCCTTCCTCACAAGAAATTGATGATATCCAGATCGAAGATCAATCTTATAAAAATATTGGGCTCTATGAATTTGATCAAATAAATCATCAATATGAGGTATGGGATACTTTTTTCTTTATTTTTATAGCATTGATCCCCCTATAGTCAATGAAAACCCTCATAGACCCATATTTCTTCTTAACAAAAAGAACAGGGGACCCCCATGGAGAAACGCTTGGGTGAATAAATCTTTTATCACTAAACTACTCTAGTTGTTTCTTTAATTACACTAACTCCACAGTTTCCATTCTATAATGGGTCTTTGATATGGGCCTTGAACCAGGAATTAAGTTAATGGAAAACTCAATTTCCCACTCTAGAGGATGTCCAGGTAAATCCTCTGGAAATATGTCAATATATTCTTTCACAATAAGTACATATTCTATTTGAATATTCTTTTCCTCGCCCATAGTTATTTCATTCCCTTCTTATCCAATAATTTAATTCATTAGAGCTATAGGGGTGGATCTAGATGAGAATCAGATGGTGAGGTTTCTGCTCTAAAGACAAGGGATTTTATACCATTCTCAAAAAAAGTAACTTTATTCTTGTTTCAATAGATCTTCGCATCATAATTTTATAGCCAATTCATACCTAGAATTATAAAAAAGTCAATCATTGGTATGATGATAAGGTTATCAACTAAAGTACATTTATGTGACATGAGAGGGACCGATCGACACGCCTTTGTTGCAATGATACATCCACTATGAGTTTTGACTTATAACACCTTTATTAAATCAAATTGTACATGTCTAATTATCTTAGAAAAATGGGAAGATATAAATGAATCTAATGATATAGAATCAAATAAAGTATTGGCTACGTTTGATGAAACAAATAATGTACCTGCCACCACTTCATTAGGGAGTTGAATATCAGCAATTGTGATCGCATAAGCTTTTCCATGCTCCCTTGGCCTTTTCTATTGCATGTTTCCTTGATGCCTTGTAAAATCATTAGCATAGTGTACCATATCCTAAAAATTATATCCTTGAACATTAATGGATTATTTCTTACCCTTACAATCTCCAGAAAGATGTCATTTCTATACACATTTGTAGCATACTTATTTTCCTTTTAAGCAGACACCAGGGTGTTTCTTTCCACAATTTTCACTGTGTGGAAATTCAAATCTACCATTTTTCCTTGTTTCCTTATTTCCTTTCCCAGAGTTTTTAGCAGCCCTCTTCTTCTCTTTCTTTCCCTTAAAGTTATAAGACTTAGAGAACTCATTTTATGTCATAAATGCACATGAAACTATATCTTCATATGATGAGAAACTCTAGGATACCAGAGCCCACTGGAGGAATGGCTTTAATCCATCAAAGAAACAATCAATTTGGATCCTTGGATTTCATATGTAGTCCACAACATGTCTTTATAACCTAATTAAGTTAGCTTCATACTTTCCAACATTCTCATCTTCATTTTTCTTCATATTCTGAATTTTCCTTTCCATATATGCTCACTGTTCATAAGGAAAGTATTTCTCTAGGAATATTTCCTTAAATTCCATCCATTCCATATCTTCCTCCTCTTTTGTGTTTTGTATTAATGACCACCATTGATCCACATCTCCTGATAGACAATAAACTACCATGATGACCTTATCTCTTTTGTTACATCCCAAAGCGAGAAATATCTTCTCTAGGGAACTTATCCAATGATCAGCAACAAATGGGTTTGTAGTCCCATTGAACGATGGAGGCTATTGTCGCATAAATCAATCTAAAATAGCTCCTCCATGTGGTGGATTCAGATGCTCCATGTGGGTAAGTTTATTATTCATAACCTAAGTAATTTGTCCCAGTATAGTTATAAGTTTCTCATCACCAAATCCAACATCATTATCTTGCATGAGAGGGAAATCCCTATAGAGGACATGCATGTTCATGAGGTTTCCATTCCTTCCACTAGGATACATTTCTAAATAATGGAATACACTTGATTAGGGTATGAATAATAATGTATAATCTTAATTTAGAAAAAATACTTAGCATAAATTGAGATCTTATGCATGGCTAATCCCATAATCTCAAAAATGGTTTCTTTGAGAAAAAATTTGCATTTAAATCCTTGTTAATGGATTGTAAAGAAAATGTGAATTATCCTTAGCATATATTCCAGGAGTTTCAATACCAAGAGTGTAGCAAGGCATGTTGTCATGTACCAGGATACCCCATGTCAATCCCAAAACTCTGTGTCAAAGCTTTCACTCCTAGGTAAATTTGTGCCAGATCCACCTCTACCTGTTTGTATCCAGATAGAGATGTATTTTCTAGAAAGATTCAAATAATCTATTCCTTACCAAAATACTAGGACGTTATTGTATGTTTTTACTCAAATACTATCTTATGGAATTGTTCCCTAATTTAAATTTTCTAACCTAGTTTCCTTCTTTTCTACTAAACTTCCTCTAATACCAACTGTAAGAACCCGACCCCAATTTCCTGGAGTCGGTGCCTTATTTTATTATATTGGCATATAAACAAGGAATATTTATCCCAAAGGACTGTGTAGTTTTTTATATTTTGGAAAAAGGATACAAATATAAGTTTAACATTACATCATGAATGGAAATACAATACTAATTTATTCCATTAGAAACATACAAGCCTCCTATATTAATCTTGCAAGTCACTCATAACTAACTTCTTCATATCCTAGGAAAATGAAACATAAGAAAGGGGTGAGCTCAAACTCCTTGTAAGAGTAAGAAATACAGAAGAAGATAACATAAAAATAGACATTAGGTAAAGTGAATAATTGAAAACACACAGCTTTACAAATAATAAACTTTAACACATTATGGAAAGAATATGAGCAGAGTAAATAATGCCATAATAAAAAATAATAATGGGTATTCTACTAGTCTAATAACCACCTGAAAATTCAATTACTAGCTTTATAATGAGGTAAGTGAATATACCAGACATTATGAAACATATTTTCAAGGACTTGGGACAAGACTTCTAAAAATGATTTAGGCCTCGACCAAGTCTATATATCACATAGGGAAAGGCCTCATCCAATCCACGTCTATTTGATTCATGAGACCTACCGATGCATCGAGTGGCTATATCAGGGCCCACCCATTACATAATAATTCCAATTCATTCCTCATATGAGAAGGTATAAAAATAAAAAACATATACATTTATATTGAAACTATCATATGAAATGTAACTAACTTTCCCCAATCATAAAACACTAACCATTTCAGGTAATATGGTGAATGGTTTTAGAATATATCTTCCAAAATAAAATTAATAATAAACAATTCAATCAAATATGGTAGATGAATTCATAAATTATTAAACCCAATAATACATAATAATCAACAAGAGTATTGAATTAGACGAAAATACTCTTATAAAATCATTAAGCAATTCTTGAGATAAATACTCTTTTATTTTGAAAAGAAGAGTTATTTTGGAAAAATATTTATATAAAACCATATATGAAGTAAGATAGTATTTCCATAATAAAATGAGTTATTTTATAAAGATAATGCTTTCCAAAAACATATTATAGATTTCCCTTGAAAATAGGTATGAATTTGAGAAATTTTCATGGATCATGCTTGTATTTGAAAACAATTTTGAAAGATTCTTTTTTTAAACATGTCACTATCCATAAAATAAGGAATGATTTATATTGGTGTACATATATAGAATACTCAGATAAAATTCATGAGGAGTACATAATAATACATAATAATTTCATTGAGGTAATTATATGAAAGTAACTCGAATGAAAATGGAAGTCCGGGTGGAAAAATCCTTACCTAAAGTTTGAATGTGTTCCGCTCTTGAACTTAAGGTCCTGGAATATAAAATTATACTTATTAATAACTTATTTTAGAACCTAATAGACATGTATTTATTTTATCATTATTATTTTAATTCATTTATATTATTTTTGATAGGTTATTATATTGAATTATGTCGTTCCGGAGTGTTTTTATTTATTGATTTTCATAATCGGTTCACTTGTTTTTAAGTAATGGAGTTCATGTGGAATGGTTTTAAATCTCCAGAATTGAAATTAAATATTATTTAAAAACATCCATAATTTTTAATAGTCATTTAAATCATTTGGTTACATGGAATGAGGATGAATTATTAGATGACAACCACTTCGATTATTTGGTGGTATTTGGATTATTATGAACTAGTTTTGTCATATAAATAAATAATATGTACATATAATGGTTCATGAATATTAATTAGCTTATAATAAATATATTATTGTCTCGTTAAACCATATAAATTGTTTCATGACTAGTAATGACAGGGAAATTGAAGAACGAAACATCATCATCCACGAAGATTATAAATTTGAACCTCATGGACGTTGATTTCGTTTATAAAAATAAAAGGGAGGGAGTAAGAATATTGATGATCATTCTTACATTAAAATGATATAATTTAAGTATATATATTATTCTAGGGTTATCTTGGTCATTTTTAATGAGGAGGTGAGGATTTAAAAAGAAAAGAGATGAACTTGAAAATAAAATAAAAGTTGAGATATCCCTTATGAAAATTCGGCAACCTAACGGCGTCGCTTAGAATTTTAAAAAATGAATTGATGAGAGAAAAAGGGTATATAATCATATGGAAATAAAAATGATAGTAATAGGAATACATAACATCAAACCCCAACATATGATAATGGAAATTCAAAGAGATAACATAAAATAAGTGTTGGCTAAAAGAGGAGGGTGAAAGGTTCCCTTTCCTTGTAGTGTAACTCCTAGAACTTGATGGTTGGGACCTTGGGGGATTAAGGAAACCTAGGGAGTAATAATAGGGAGGTAAAACCACTATATATTTTAGGATGAGGGATTTTTAATTAAATAAAATGAATTGATGAGTGTGAATTTATAGTAAAAGAGATAGAAGTTTTTATTAATTTAAAAAGACACCTCATTAGTGGTTTTTGTAAAACCGTAGGATTACCCATGGTATTTTCCCATGGTATTAGCCACATGGGACACCTAATATATTATTTTACTGTAAAAAAATTCGACCATAATTTTATTTTAATTATTATATAATTATGATGTAATTAAACATACCGAAAACTCAAAACTGTATTTTTACTATTCACAGAAAATTCAAGTATTTTAGAAAAATCCAAAGAATTCTCCCCTAGCATTTTTCAATGTGTATAATTCAAAAATTAACTCAATTTTTCAAAAATAATTTTCTAAATATTATTAATTTAATTTTAAATAAAATCATAGCTACTTCGAAAAATAACAATTTTAAAGGTATAATTAGTTTTATATCACATTGAAAAATTAATTAAGATCTCATTATCTTATTACCTTAAGAAAATAAAATAATATCATTATTTACTATTCATAAGGGTCATATTACTATTAATATTACAATTAATAAGGGTATGTTACTATTCACCAAAAATCAATTTTTGTTCTATCAGACTCTAAATGACTTACTGATCACAACTCTAGATAATCGTTTCTCAAAATTCAAAACATAGTAATGTTAAATTTGTGTTTAATTGATATATTATAAAATTAATTCAATATTTATTTTCAAAACCTTGGGGTGTTAAAATACATAAATTAAGTTTACATAATTGGTATGTAACTTTATAAAATCATTGAAAATATTATTTGAAAAACTATAAAATATCCATCGCATTTTATATATTTTTTCAAAAATAAAATCTACAATCCCAAAATAATGTTAATTAATTTTTATTTAAACAAAAAAGGAAAATTATAAGGAAATATTCAATAAAATAATGGAATTTTTCAGATAAAAATATATTCATGTTCTAAAGGTTAAAAACATTCTTCTCATAATTTTGTATTGAATGTTAAAAAGTTACATTTGGAAAAACACAAGAAGATTCAATTAAAACATAGGAAAATAAGGATAATTTTAGTATTATAATATATATATATATATATATATCATTCATTTGAATGAAAATATGAGATTAAATTGAACAATTTTAATGAACATAGATATATAATATAAATGTTCCTTGTGAAAAAATGCTAAATAAGGTCAAGATTCCTTCAAATCATTAATAATATATTTTTTCTTAATAAATAATGGGAAATATATATAATCCATACAACCACTAAAAATAACTAGAGGATAACTGATATTTTATATTTAACATAAAAAATAAAAAATAATCCCCTAAATGAAATTAAATTAAAGAAAATTCTGATAAATTTTTATATTTTAACACAAGTTCTTACCTTAATCCCTGGCATACATCACAAAACCTCTAAACTCATGTATAATAAAAATATATTTAGTATAAATTTTCTTAGAACTATATTAATAATTATTTTAGTATAAATCATCCCATTATAATTTCTTTATCATCCTTTTCTAATAATTCTTTTTTAAAATAAATATTTGGGTGGTAGTCAGTAAGTTTTTAATGAATGTGTTTATTCATTCATTCTGACTAAAAATTAATTTTTTTTTATTTTTAAAAACACTTTTTGGTTAAGTGAGAACTGAACAAGCGAAAAAAACTAAGAGGTGAAGTTTATAATGATTATTGCATAAAAATAAAATTATTTTAGTATATAACTAATAAAAATAATATTATTTTATTTTATATATTGATTTTTTATAGGGTTTAAGAGGAATGAAAATTGAAATAACTTTTTATAACAAAAACCTCCCCCTTAGATAACCTCCTTTGGTAAAAACCATAAGGATTTTTATATTTTAATTTTAGGGAAACCCCTCAATTAAATTTATAAGGGAGTTAGGGGGTGTCCAGTCATGTATTGGTTGATATAATGTTAATGTGAAGTCGTTTAACATTAGATAAAAGAGGTATTATTTATAATTGAGGAGAGGGGTCTTTTATGTCTAAATAATTGATTACTTTAATTTTTAGGCCCATTAATTCTTATAGGGAATGAATATCATTAATTTAATGGTATATAAATATCAAAATGGTTTTAATTTGAAAATATAACCATTTATAAACTTAATGGAATCATTGGACAACCTTATAAAATGTAATGAATAAAAAATATTATTTTATTCAAATTAAATCTAACTTGGGATTAAAAATGGTAAACATGGGAATATAAATTCAAAATAATAAATTTATATTAAATATTTATTGATTAAAAAATATTTAATTTATAAACATATTTTATAATTTTTATGTCATTCTTATATCTTAATGATTTCATTAAATTTTCGGTATTCAAAAAAATGGTTCTTTTGACTCAAATTCGAAAAATCAAAAAATATAGAAAATCCAAAAAAATTATTACTAGGGTAATTTAAGAAACTTAAATTTAAAAATTATTTTCTATTATTAATTATAGTATATAAAGCTCGGAGAACATAATTGTAATATAAGAACTCAAAAAAACCGAATATTTAGGGAAAAAATGTTTTCAAAGAAGAAAATAAAATTAGCCTCCTTCCAATAAATATAATAATCAATTTATCAATGTTAATTTCTTTTTATATATATAATATAAATTCATTACATTATTTTCATTAATTATTACTAATAAATTTTGATCATTTAATGATAAGAACATATTTCATATTTAAAAAATGATTTCTAAATAATATCTCGTTTATAATCAAATAATTTCATTATTATTTACCAAAAATTTATTATCAATGTGTGAAATATTATTCATTAGTTTAACTATATAAAAAAATATTTCCATGTTTTATATTGAAAATAAAATGAATCATCATTTAAATAATTTATAAATTATAAAACAATGATTGTAAAAAACATTTCAATTTATCAAAGATCAATTAGAATAGTATTTAATATCATTACTTAACCATATCATTGATTTAATTAGTTACATTTCATAATTATTAATTGATTTTATCAATAATGAATAATGATATCATTCCTCAAATTTTTTATTTTTTAAAAAATAAATATTTCCAAAAAATAGTTCAAAATATTCAAATTATAATCAATTGAATTTTCATAAGTGAATTTGTGAAATTAATTTATTAATTAATTTAATTTAACAATATACTAATTTCTATCATTATACTTAGTAATAAAGTATTATTAATATAATTTTAACATTGTATGCATTACAAGAATTTGAAATGCATCAAATTTATTTAAGTGGAAAATATATTTTATAATAATGTAGTGAAACAAGTTAGATGGATTAGCATTTCTAAGAACAAGAAGAATATATTTTTGATCTACTTATTGAACATATTCTCAACCATCATTCACAAAATTCTCGAGCTCTATAATGTTTTATATTCTTCACTATGCTCTGGATTCAGTGTTTATTTTGTATAATATTATCCTATTAATAGTAATAATTGATTTTATCTCTCTTTGTCTCAACATATCCCCTAAAATGGGAAACTCTGAAAATTATAAATTTAGAATAATTCTATAAAAAAATTCCAATGTAGATTCTAGTGATATCAAATTGCTTATTAGGGTAAAATAAATTCATAAATAATTTTCTCAAAAAAAATAAAAAAATGGTACCTAACCATTATCATGAATATTCCCTTCTCAGCAAACTGTCGTCTTCAATGGAATTCCATAAATTTGTGTTTTTATTTCTTCTATATAAAATAAATGATTAGGTATATCTTTGAACAATGATCATAAGGAAAAATAATTCACAAATAAAGAATTTATAAACATCCCAAATACCCAACAATGATATATTCTTAATTCCATTGAAGTAGTAATTTTTTACACTATTTATATCCTACATGTGATGAGAAGAATTTATTCATTGTGTTATAGCACTAGATATCTAATAACCATTAAGGTCCAACCATTTTAACATATCTTATTAAAAAGAAATATTATTTTCATGTGTTTGTGAAAATTATTATAGGTGAAAATAATCAAACATTCATCTTGGATAATCAACTGAGAATTATTCAAAAATGGAATCAATTTTAATACCATTATAATTTTATGATAATTGAAATTAAATATTTCAGAAAACATGTGCAGTTATCACTTATTCAAATTTTTCCATAGTATTTAAAAATTCACAATTTAGTTGAAATTATTTATTCATAATAGAGTATCTTCATCATTAACTAATTTATTTTTCATTAAAATATGAAAATTTAATTATCTAAAATTTGAATCCTTTTATAATGTTTTATTTATCATAAATGTAATGACTTATATATAGTAAAAATCACTCATTCATAGCCTTAAATGACTCATACGCATATTTGAAAGACTCATACACATATTTCAATCACTGATTACATATTCAAATGACTTTATATAGTATCAAATCACTCATACGCATATTTGAATGAAGTATATTCTGTTCTTATGAATCATTAAAAATCAATGGATACCCTTTAATATAATAATATTCAGTTCTATAATTCACTACTTGACCCATTAGGGCTCTCCATTCCCATAGTTAACTGAGTCTGAAAGCCTTAAGACTCCCTCTAATAGGCTAGGGTATAGTGATTATAAATGAATAGATATAAAATGAAATGGGAGTCATTAACCTAATGTATCAGTACACACAATGATGTCCATCTCCTTGATATCTATATTGTAATAAAAAAATACTACAACATCAAGAGTATAACCCGTTTTGAAGCTTTCCTCATTGGGGTGCACCCGTCATCCGCTTCTAGCGGCGAGTGACTTTTTTTCCCCAATATTCACTCTTTCCAAAAGCAACCGACATTTATCACTTCTTCAGAGATGTTTTCCCCTTGACCTAAATAGGATTATGTGATGTCAGAACCTCCTTCCATGTATTCCTTCTTGGAATTTTCTGTCTATTCTGGGCTTCCCTTATAGATTAAGATATTGTTTGTTAAACTCATCTCAGTTACATATTATTGTGGATACTGGTTGATTGTGTGGATTCTATTAGAAAATTCCAAAGGATCAAGTAAAGACAGCAAACATCAATTAGGATAATGCCCACATTTGACATTGTTGGCATGAATGGTCACTGGAACATTGGTCAGCTATATTTTACCATATTAGTGGGATTCTTGAAGGTGTAGAATCTTGAGTCATCCCACATTGATTGTGGGGAATCTTATGCCAAAGGAATGACTCTAATGTTTTCCTTATCATCCCATGTTTAACACCGGGTATGCTGTGATATTAATGTCTATCAGAGATAGCTCAGATTGGTAAGAAAACATATGAAGGTGGATAATATGGGTACATCCCTAAGAGGGGGTACATAAAGGTCTTGACCAATGAATGTATCAAAACTTCTAATGAGGATAGACCCTATATGAAGTTTCCCAAAACAGTAATATTTCACACTATGAATACAATATTGACCCTAATATGGATGGATTAGGTGGGTACATCCATTATTGGGAGCTTATGGAAGGTTTTCTTGGTGGATGGATCAAAACACCCATGAGGATGAACCTTAGATGGCATGTCCCGAAAATGGAAGATTTCACACTGTGAATGATGATCTAGACACCATAGGGGATAGATCAAAGAATTCCACCCCAAAAAGGGGGGTTACAAGGTTACCATTGGATGAGATTGATCCTCGTGGAGGATTCCTACATACCTTATGTAGAACTCAAGGATCGAAACCCATGCAGATCGAAGGAGTGATTTGGGTTTTACGCATGGTTAGTTGCCCACTAAATGAGGGGAACTCTCGGTTGGGTGAATACGGATCGTGATGGGTGTATGCATGGTTATCTACCCATGTGATGCTAGAATAAGTGATGAAGTGTATGGCATGATCCCATCAAGATGTGGAAGCCCATGTAATAACTAGGATGGTTATGGATGAAGTGATGATGGAATGGATGGAGTGTGGAGAGTGATGGGTTGGATCCTTGGAGAGGCTTCCTAAATTTTCTAGTAGGTGGTAATCAAATTCCATGTAGTTATGGATATAGGTAGGGAATCAAGGCATACACATGGAAAGTGACCTAGAGATGTTCCAGGAGCTTATGCATGGTTTGTGGCCCTTCATAAGGGGATCACTATTGGTTAGATGAATATGAATTCTGCAGGGATTATGCATGGTTAGCTTCCCAGGAGGATGGATTATAACACCTTAGGAGGTTGATCTAGGAGATGTGTCCTAAAAGGCGAAGATGTCACATAATGAGGGTACATACTTAGGAGGGATCACCAGATTTTACCATTGGATGGGGTTGAACCTCAAAGAGGATTCTTATGTAACTGAAAGGGAACAAACCCATGTAGTTCATAGTACAAAGTTTAAAATCATGTGGTACAAGAGAACCGATGTTAAATAAGCGTAACAAATGGTTTATGGCTAGATATGGGATTAAACATCATAGAGCCTTCTTGTATACCCTTATTAGAATGCATGGATAAAATTCCATATAGTTTGGTGGATGTAGTTTAAAGTCATGCAGGACGACGGGCATGGGGATTTGGCATGGTTAGTGGCCCAAAGTAGATTTCATGGTTTCTGTTACACTATAAGCTCATGGGAGTCATGCTTGGTGTGATAAATAAGAGGAAATAATATACGAGATTATTGTGTCCTGAAAGGTGTGTCCACATAGGATAGTTCAGTGCTTACACATGGTTAGTGGCCCATAGAGATGGAGATTGGGACTTACACCAGAAGGTAAGCCGAAATAGGTGATTTGGGGATTATGTGGACACTTCCTGAGTTGGACATGGAAAAAATGGAAAAAGGGAGAGAGTGGAATTAGGGATCCATTTCTCATCTGCTCTCTGGTCCTCTCAGACTTTCCACACATGTGACAACCATAGTTTAATTCCATGTGCTGAGGATGATGGTGTCTGGCCCATTAATGTCCTATATCTCAGATAATAAGAATACCTATGTATCCCTTGGACTTAGATAACATGTACAAACCCACACATGGAGAAGGGAAGGAACAATTAATACACAATGGGATTGAGGTGGATGAGCGGTAAATTTAGGGGTACACATTAACATATCTATGAAAAAATGAAATTTTTGTTAGAGTTCCTATCCGAAGAAGCATAAGGTATGAAATGTGATAGGAAACATTTCTCATGGAACCATGAAATTGCTTTACATAATCCTATAGGACTATATGGGAAAGGAGGGTGTGATGTCATGGGGCTCGCAAATAGAATTTTTTCAATTGAAAGGAGCTTCGCGATAGAGTGGTTGTTCGAGAAGGAAATGTGATTCTCAAAGGAGGGGTGATTTGAGAAGGGATTATCTTTATGGGACATGTTCTTTCCTTATCATAGGTCTCAATATTATTATATTTCTCTATGAAGGATTAATTCTTCATGGATCCTCAAGAAACCCAAAGGGGATACCCCAATAACGAAGGGTGGAGACCTTCATGAAGGGAATCCCAACCAATGGTAGGTCCATGAGAAATAAAGGGATACATATATCGTGATGTTAAACTACCATGGGTGATCTATATTTATTGGCTTCATGATTTTTGGGATCTTTGAAAAATAGGATCTCAAAAGGCTAAATTTTAGGGTAACAATGGGTATGAGGGGGTTAGAGAAAACTATTTATAGGAAATGGGGGTTTGTAGTGATCATGGGGCTTACTGTAAGAACCCAGATCTTCTTTTCAGGTGTGTTTTTCCTTTTTCTAGAGTATTTAAGAAAAATGAACTTTCTGGAAATTTTCAAAGTACACGCCATGTACTTTCTGAGTACACGCCGTGTACTCTTCCCCAGCTCGAAGCCGTGTGTTGGCCGTGCTCGGGCCACACACACGTTGTGTAGGGGTGACGTGGAGACCGATTTTGGCGGAGTACGGAAAAGACCCAGTACACACCGTGTAATCTAAAATTATACACAGTGTACTTTTTTTTTACTAAATGAACCGGGGTCACGCCTGACGCACAGAAACACCTCCTTCTAGGTCTCGTTCATCCGAGAGCAACATGTATGGCCGAATCTTCGACGAGCTCCTACCCCTTCATCCGTTCTCTGATTTGAGAATGGTCGATTGCGTTGGAATCGTAGTGGTAAGATCCTCCTTCTGCTTGAGATTTGTTATTTAATTCCTCTTTGTTTCCGAGTTATCATGGGTTGAGAATTTGGTGCGTTTTCTCAGATCTACAACGTTCTAAGGGGAATCAATCGCCGTGATTCACATATATCGATCTCCTAGGATCGAGGTAGGTGGTTTGTGCCTTTCTGTTGAAATTCGATGAGTATTTTGTAAAAAATCCAAAAATTTCCTTGGGCGGGAAATTGTGGGTTTCCTGTTTTTCCCCTACTGTTTTCCTGTTTTTCTTGATTGCTGTAGTATAGGTTTATGCTTGTAAGTAGAGTAATTTATTTTGTGCTCAGGATTCTTTACCATGTTTGTTTTTCCTGTTAGGAATTTTTCCAGTTGCCATGCCTAGCCATAGGATAGTGGAACTGCTAATTTTTTTACTGTTGAGCCTTAGAATGGTAGCCAAGTAGTTCTTGAGGTTTATTTGGATGATACATGTGCGCTGAGCATGTTTATTTTCACTCAGGACTGTGACAACCTAGAGTAGTATACCAAAGGGATAATTGACGTAAGGGATTATCCAGAGTGTCTTTAAATATGATGTGAGACCACAGGGGTAATTGACGATGAGTGCTTCCTCAGAGAGTCTGTAGATCCTCGACGTGGGCCACAGGGGGAATGAGTCGTTGAGTGCTTCCCCAAAGAGCCTTTAGTACGATATGAGACTATAGGGGGAATTGACGGTGAGTGCTTCCTCAGAGAGTCTATTAATTTTTGTAGCTGAACCAGAGGGGTGAGACTGTGTGTTCCTCCTAGAGGGTTGATAGTAATTATAGGTTGAACCATAGGGGTTAGGCTGTGAGAGCTACCCAGAGGGTTACCTTTTCCTTATTGTTGTTGGATGTTTTCTTGTGTACTTCTTTTGTTAGAACTGTAGATTGTAGCTGCTTTTTTTCCTGTTTACTGCTTCTTTTTTTATTACTACCATGTATTCATTGACTGTTAGGCACAGATCTTTGGGTGATTTCCTACTGGGATTGTATCTCACACCCTGTTTCGGTCATGCTTTTGGGCCCAAGAAGACTATGTTGCTGCAGGTATAGATAAGGGCAAGCGCCCTTCTACTTCGGGTTCTTGATTCACTGGAGCTAAAGAGCATGGGACCGAGCCGAGGATTGTGATGTTGAGGAGTTTAATTTTTTTTCTTTTGAACTTTGTTTTTAGTTTTACTTCAACACGTTGGTTTGTTTACTACTTTCCATAGACATATGTACCATGTTGCATCATTATTATGTATCCATTGCTTCCGTTGTTCACTTCAATTGTTGTATGCTGTTGATTGTTTCTGTTATTGTGTCTGGTTTTTTTTCTGCTGTATACTTTACCGAATGAGGGAATAGTTTCCCCACCGACTCACCAAGGCCCTCGCTGCTAGTCGGTAGCCTCTGGCGTTTGGGGAAACGCGCTTGAGGTCAAGTAGAGAACCGGGTACGGGGCACCAGTGGAGGGGCTCCGAATTCAGGTCGTTACACTTACCATGAAGAAACAAGGAAACTAAGAAGAGGAAATGCTCTCTTGGACTTCGTTGGACTCATAGAGAGACTTCCAAGTCAGCACATATAGGGTTGGTCATGGAGAAATAGATCATTGTGAAGTGGTAGGGCATCGTTAGACTTCATTGGACTCATGGAGAGACCATCAAGCCAGTGCTTGTGGGGTTGTTCCTGGAAGGAAAGTGCATTGTGAAGTGGAAGTGTTGGGACCGTAAATAATTGACCCACCGGTGCAGTGATAATTATGAGATAAAATAAAGTGAAAAAAAATTGGAAATAAAAGTACACCAGATGTAATGTGGAAAAACCTCCAAATTTAAGGGGTAAAAAACCACGAGAAAATAGAAGGATCGCTATGGGGTAAAAGTGGGTACACACTCCCTCACTTATTACAAGGAGAAAACCCTCTTAATATTCCCTCTTGAATAAAGAGGAAACTGCCTCAAAAAATACCGAAAAAAATTAGAGAACTTGAAAACTGATGAGAGGTGATGAGATTTCCGAAGATGATGATCAAAAATAGGGAATCCGCTACCATTTATAGGAAACTTCCATCCCTCATGGTTCCTCTCCTACTGATGGTTTTGGTGGGGTTGGCCACCCGCTATCAACCCAGCCCACGCCCTTTGACAAAGTTGGGGGGTGGTGTCATCTTGGAAAGAAATTCTGCTGACACATCTCCCACTTGGAGATTTGATTGTGAACTAATCACATCTCCACATCCTTTATATCTTCCAAACATGTTTCTCAAGTATCTATAAGGACACACAAGGATCTGCACCATCTGAACTTATCAAAGTTAATTTCCTTTGTCATTAAATCTTCCAGATTTTCTTTAGTATGAATCTTCTATATGTCCACACTTCCTTCCTCTACCATATCTCAGACAAAGTGATACTATACCCCAATGTGCTTCATCCTGGAATGAAAAGACGGATTCCTTGCAATTTTAAAGGCGCTCTGACTATCACAAAACAATGGAATCTTCTCTTATCTATGCCCAAGCTCCTCCAGTAACTTTCTTATCCAAATTGCCTCTTTGTAAGCCTGTGTAGATTCCATGTATTCTACCTCTATCATGGATAAAGCCAAAATTAACTGTAACTTTGAAATCCAGCTCACAGCTCCTCCTGTAATAGTAAATACATAACCATTAATGGATTTCCTCCAGTCAAAATCACCTATAAAATCTGAATCAACATATCCTCTGATAGTGTAATCTGATCCTCCATAACATAATGCAGCATTTTAGGTTTCCTTGATGTATCTCTGGATCCTCTTCACCATGCTCCAATGCTCCCATTCTAGATTCTCCATGTACCAACTAACTGCTCCCACTGCATGTGCAATGTCTAGTCTAGTACAAACCATAGCGAACATCAGACTTCACACTATTGATGTATATGGTACTCGAGACATCACATTCCTCTCTGCTTCACTTCTAGGACTCATCATTGAGGATAACATTAAATTAATGGTAAGTGGGGTAGATATTGTCTTAGAGTCTTTCATGTTGAAGCGTTTCAAGACTCTCTGTAAGTAACTCTTCTATGATATCCAAATCTTACCATTATTTATGTCTCGATAAATCTGCATCCCAAGAATCTTATTTGCTAGTCCCAAGTCCTTCATATCAAACTCCCTAGCCAATTATGCCTTTGTCTCCTAGATCTGATATTTGTTGGGGCCTGTAACCAATATGTCATCCACATACAACAGAAGATTGATGAAACCATTACCATCAGAACCCTTGAAATATGCACAAGGATCTTAATGAAGTCTGTTGTATCAAGGCTCATGATATAGGAATCAAATCTCTTGTACTAACATCTCGGTTCCTATTTGATACAGTATAGAGATTTTTTCAACCTATAAAACAAGTTCTCTTTGCCTTCTTCTACAAAACCTTTTGGTTGGAGCATATAGATCTCTTCATCAAGATCACCATGGAGAAAAGCAGTCTTCACATCTAGCTGCTCTAGATGTAAGTTGTATGTAGCACACATCACCAGAACTATCTGAATAGTCTCCAGTCTAACAATAGGAGAAAATATTTCATTGAAATAAATACCTTCCTTATGAGCAAATCCTTTGACCACAAATCTTGCATGATATCTTTCCACCCGGTCTTTTCCATCCTGTTTTATCTTAAAGACCCATTTTTTTCCGATAACCTTCCTCCTATGAGGTAATGAAACAAGATTCCAAGTCATGTTCTTGTGCAAGGCTTCAAGTTCCTCCTGCATCTCCGCCATCCATTAGGATACATCTGGACTCTGGGTCGCCTCCACAAAAGAAGATGTCTCTCCATCCTCTGTCAATAAGTAGTACACAATATTGCTCTCAGTGACATAGTCTAAGTGACATACTAGTGCTCTTTTATCCCGATTTGACTGTCATGGTCCAGACTCAACCGGTACTTGATCATCATGCTCTGGTAATTCTTCAAAGGAAACTAATTCTTCCTTGGACTTGTCCTCAACTTCGAATGTTTTAGTCACTTTATTCTCCTTCTCCATGTCTTGATCAGTTGTCATTTTCACCTTGTCTTCTACGAAAATGACATCTCTACTGATGATAAATTTGTGGGAAGTGGGGTCCCACAAATGATACCCCTTCACACCATCAGCGTACCCCAAGAAGATACATTTCCTGGATCTCAAATATAACTTCGATCTTTCCTGGTCATTAAACATTGCATATACAGGACTTCCAAAAGAATGTAACCAAGAATAGTCAGTGGGTTTACCAGTCCACATGATTAGCCAATAAATGAGGATAATATTCATCATTAATATATATAATAATCATGTGCTTTATTATTCATAAACACCATTTTAGTTCATTTTACACTTTGAACATCATTTCACATTATGATTGTAATTCCTTCTTAAAATTCACTATTATGTGGTACATTTTTTAACATCATTTAAAGTACCCAATGATCTTGATTTTATTTTAATATTTAATTTTCTTGTTTCTAATTATATTTGTAACAATTTATACTTGTGGAGTGTTGGAATATTCACATTGGAAGACCACCAAAATGGGATTTCATGCAAACAATTCTGGAGAAGGAAGATAGGACACCAGGCCACTGATGTGAATGTGGGGCCCAAAATATAGGCCCAATGAATCCCAAATTCCTTTTCAAGATAGAATAAATATATATGAACAAATAATTATTCATAATCCAGTGCTTATTCGGCCACCATGGTGGTTATTAAGGCATCCCAATTTAGAGATAAAATTCTGGGCCAGATTCTGCGGCCCAGAAAAATAGACCACCAATTTGATCATATCTCGGCAACCACATATTCAATTGGGCTTAAATTTTACAGAGAGATAGGAGAAATCAGGGGATTTACTTTTTTCTTATATGGACCACTCTAATGTGGCCATATAGAATTCCATTCAGATTCTTCTATTTGGTGGATGAAAGTTGGATGCCACCTTGGGTCAAGGGTGGAAAAATCAACTCTCCCTCAACTTTCCACCAACCTATGGCCTACCAAAATTAATTTAGGAGACTTTTACTATTGTAGGATTGACCCAAGTCTTAAAAAATGATTATTTAAGGCATTTTTTGAGGATGAGTGGATCATTTTTGAGTTTTTTTTTTATTTTAATGTTATGCTGCCAATTTGATTTTGTAATCGCATTCCTTCAATTGTAATTCCTTGAATTACCTTAGATTATTTATAAAAGTTCTTCATCTTCTCTTTTTATATTCTTCTTCTTATCACTTTGATACTGTTTCCTCAAGTTGTGAACTTGTTCATACCAAACCTTTTGATATTATCACAAAATGGTGGAGTGATTTTTATTTCATTGTCTTTTTTTTACTTCTCCAATTCCTCCCTTATGAGTCTACTTTCCACTTCCATTGAAACCATAGAATCAATGGAGAGATAACCCAATTATGGGTTGATCCAAGGGAGTAGAAAGGGTCTGTATTGGATGTTATTTCTCACTCCATTAATTTATAATCACTTCTTTTAATTGATAATTTTGTTTGAAGATCTTTAAACTCCTTTATCCTTGTTAAATTTAAGGCCACACACTTCAAGTGCTAATACGAACCTTTACCTTGAAGTGCTCAAAAATTTCATCCTTAAAGTGTATAGGTGATTAGTATTAAAGGGTTTAGGTATTAAACCAGTAAGTGCTGTTGTTGTTTGATCTTCTTAAATGAACTCATCTCAAATATAAGAAATTGAAATATATGAAAAGGAATGAATCTAATCCACCCTAAGTGATAACCTAGGATCAACTCATTCTTTTAATTTGAATTACCTTAAGTATATTATAATTCACCTAAACTCATATAATATCAACCCAAGTTGTCCACTTCATAGACAAAAATAGTCCATAGAATGTACGTGTCTGTAGGTTACTTCTTAGGTCTCTGAGGATTCGACAACCCAAGCTAAACTACAAGGACCATTCTAACTTCATCTCTTGGGTAAATTTGAGCGTGAATAAAATTTTGGGATCGTTTCCAAGGACCTTAGTAAATAATCTCAACACCCATTATATTCTTCACCATTTCTTCTATTCTCACCCAATATCTCTTATCTTGTCCCTTTCTCGTTTTTTTTTCTTTTGGCGCATGTCTGCCTACACCTGCGATCAATCAAACCATCTAGTTAGGGTGGAAAGTCCTAGGGTTGGAGAGTCAAGTGAACCTAGGGGATTATTTACATTATATCCTAATCCTATTGATATTTCAGAGTCCAAAATTGAGCCTATTTAAATGGAAGGTTTTTAAAGAAACCAACTCATAAACCCGGGTGGAAACCAAAATGGGAATCCAAATGAGGCAGCCCCAAACCTAGAGAATGTGGTAAATCAAACCATGAATGACTACCTCACACCTTCCTGGACCAATGCCCCCTCATGAATTATACACAATTCCCTAAGATATTCCAACTACATCTTTAAACCCCATGTCCTAACCCACCTTCCCACATTCCATGGAATAGAGTCCGAGATGCCCTACCTTCACGTTAAGGAGTTCAATGACATTGTAGAAACCATGTGTCCCCCACATCAACTATAATTATCTAATATGATTCTATTTCCTTTTTATTTAAAGGATTGAGCTAAAAATTGGTTAAACAATTTGAGACCATCATCCATCAACTCTTGGGACCAACTACAAAGAGAATTCTACAAAAAAATACTTTCCCCACCACAAAACAATTTCACTTAAAAAGAGTATCCAAAACTTTTATGAAAAAGTGGTAGAGTCATTTTATGAAACACGGGAGAGGTTCAAAGAAACTCTAAGCATGGTTCCACACCATGGTTTTTATATTCCTGAACAAGTGAGAATTTTCTTTGAAGGGTTGGGTCCGGGGAACAAACAATTCATTGACATGATGTGTAATGGAACCTTTAAAAACAAAGCCCCAAATGATGCTTACGAGTATCTGGAAAGCCTTGATGAACAAAAATAAACATGGGGAGCTTCACCTTATTCTAAAAAGCCACAAATAACTACTGGAATTCAAAAACTTAGAGAAGATGGAATCCTTTGGGATAAACTCGCAGCACTTTCTAGGAAGGTTGAAGAGATAGACATTAGGAAAGTCCATGAAATCCAAACTGTAGAACCTGTTTACACAATTTGTGAAAAATATGACCATAAGACAGACAACTGCCCAACCATTCCATCCATCAAGGATGTTCTTTTAGGAGGACCCCCAGCGGAAGTAAATGCCTTGAACTTTTAAAATCCTCAATACCAAAACACCTTAAACCCAAGGTATAATGACCACCCAGGCTTCCGCTGGAAAGATAACCAGCAACCTAGCCAACCACAGGGACAAAATCCTTACCCCCTTCAGAACTACCAAACCCATAACCAATTCCAAAACCAACCCAACCAATACCAACAGCCACTGGTCCATTTTCAACAAACCATCTCACCTCCAAAATATCCCCCTAGGATAAACCAATCTTCTCAAGTATGAACTCAAACTGTTCTACAAAGCCTACTAGAACAACTGTGCAAAAAAAAGGAAAGGATGAACTCGGAAGTCTCTTCCCTTAAACAAGAACTTCAAACCATCAAAATTGGAAAATCACCCATTCCTACTCAGGCGGTACCATCCTCAAATTTAAGGGGAGAGTCAAGTTGCACTCAAACAACTCATGAACAACTAAAGGTTGTGACTATTTTAAGAAGTGGGAAATTAATTGAGAAACCTAAACAACTAATTCAAAACCCATTTAAAGATTCAAACTTGGATGAAAATTCAAATGAACCAAATGATCAAACTGAAAAACATGATAAAATTGTCAAAGAAACAACTCTTCAAAAAACAACCCCACAACCTGCACCATTTCCTCAATGCATGAGGGGGAAAACCAATCCTGAATTGATTGAAACATTGAGGCAAGTTGAACATTCCACTCCTCGATTCCATTCAAACCATTCCTGCATACTCAAAATACCTTAAGGACCTATGCACATTTAAAAGAAAATTTTCACATAAAAACCAAGTCCTTTTGACTGCTAATGTGAGTACCACCATTCAAGGGACCATTCCTCCTAAGTTGAAAGATCCGGGTTTCCCTTACATAAATGTTGAACTATGAGAGAGAAAAGTCGTCAAGTCCTTGTGTGACATAGGTGCTAGTGTCAATCTCATCCCCTATGCTATGTAATACCAGTTAGGCCTAGAGGAACTCCAACCCACATCTGTCACACTTCAACTTTTTGATCATAGAATTAGGGTTCCAAAGGGGATTTTAAAGGATGTTCTGGTAAAGGTTGAAAACTTCATCTACCCTGCTGACTTCATTGTCCTTGAAAACCATCCAAACTTAGGAAATAAGGAACAAACCCCAATCATCATTGGTCGTCCTTTCTTTGCAAAAATCAACTCTATTATCCAAGTTTGAAACGGGAACATGACCATCACCTTTGGAAACATGAGTCTAGACTTGAACACCTATAATGCAAGCTCACAAATAGGGGATGATGAGGACATTCATGAAGTAAACATGATAGGAATCATTGATAATGAATCTATAGAACATCACGGAATATTTGATGGATGTTTAAGTAATGATGAGATTAATTTCCTTTGTTCACATGAAGGAAGTTTATCTCCTTGGCTTGAATCATTTTCAAGTTGCTCTTATGATGAATTCTTAGGTCCAAAAATCAGTGAAACTTTTCAGGAAACCACTTTCATGGAGACCACTCCAAATTCCTTCCCTAAATATGATCAATCCAATATAGTAGCTAAAACTTCTACATGTGGGGAATCAATCCTATATAAAACTCTAAGAAATAAAATTTATCTTGATCCAATGTCCCAATCTTCTGTTGAAATTATGAACCAACCTGATATTGAATTGAAGGAACTTCTCGCTGCACTCAATTATGCCTTCCTAGGGGACAATAAAACATATCCTATTGTCATTTATTCTTCTCTTGAATCCAATCATGAGAGGATGATTCTAGATGTCCTTAGGAAACATAAGAAAGCCATTGGTTGGACCATGTCTGATATTCCTGGGATTAGACCACTTATCGAGACTCATAGGATTGTTCTGGAATCTGATTCAAAGCCATGCCGTCAACCTCAACGGCGACTAAATTCTAATCTCATGGAGGTTGTAAGGACAGAACTTTTGAAATTGTTAAAAGTTGGTATCATATATCGCATAGCTGAGAGTGAGTGGGTCGGCCCAATACAAGTGGTTCCCAAGAAGGCAGGAATCACAGTGATAACCAATAAGAATGGAGAGATTCTTCCAACTATGGTGAGTAGTGGCTGGAGAGTCTGCATTGACTACAAGAAGCTAAACTCATTTACCAAGAAGAACCATTTCCCCTTACCATTCATTGACCAAGTCCTTGAGAGAGTGGAAGGTCATGCCTTCTACTATTTCTTAGATGGGTACTCAGGGTATAATCAATTTGAAGTCTCCCTAGAGGATCAAGGGAAGACTACATTTACATTTCCATTCACCACCTTTCCTTTCAAACACATGCCCTTCAGTTTATGAAATGCACTTGGAACCTTCCAGTGGTGCATGATGGGAATCTTCTCAGACATGGTAGGGGATTTTCTTGAGGTCTTTATGGATGACTTCTCTGTGTTTGGGGATACATTTGAGGGATGTATGAGGAATGTGGAGAGAGTCTTTTCAAGATGTGAAGAAAATAATCTGGTCTTAAACGGGGAAAAATTCCATTTCATGGTTAAATAGGGACTAGTCCTTGGCCATCTAGTCTCGAGTAGGGGGATTGAAGTTGATAAATCAAAGGTTGACATCATTCGTCACCTCCCATCACCCGGAACTGTTAATGAAGTGAGTTCTTTCTTAGGACATGTTGGTTTTTATAGAAGATTCATCAAGGACTTTAGTTCAATATCTCGTCCCCTTTGTGCTCTCTTAGTGAAGGATGCTCCATTTTTTTGGACAGAAAGCTTTGAGGGTTCATTCTCAACCCTCAAATCCTCTCTCACCTCTCCTCCCATTATGAAATCTTCAAATTAGAACCTTCCTTTCGAACTTATGTGTGATGCCAGTGACTTTTCTATAGAAGATGTGTTAGTACGACATTGCAATAAAACTCTTTATGTCATTGCTTATGGAAGAAAATCCTTAAATGATGCCCAAATCAACTACACCACCACTGAAAAAGAGTTACTTGTTGTTGTCTTTTCCTTAGATAAATTCAGGTCCTACCTTTTAGAACCCCCCATCACTGTGTTCACTGACCATTATGCACTAAATTACCTATTCCAGAAACAAGATTCTAAGGATAGGCTGATTAGGTGGGTCCTTCTATTACAAGAATTTGACCTCACAATCAAGGATAAAAATTGTGTTGAAAATGTTGTAGCTTATTACCTCTCTAGACAACTCAAATCACCTTTCTGTGTCTGATTCATTTCCTGCTGAACACCTATACTATGTGAGTGACTTCCCTTGGTATGCTGAAATAGACAATTTCTTAGTTACAGGAGTCATTCTAAAATTCTTAGGGACTCATGCTCGAAGTAAATTTCGTTATGATGTTAGAAACTATGTGTTTGATGATCCATACCTCTATAAGTTCTGCCATGACCAAGTCATCAGGAGGTGTGTCCCAAAATCTGAACAAGAGTCCATCCTTAAATTCTGTCATAGTGAGGCATGTGGAGGTCACTTTTCCTCTAAGAAAACTTTTGTTAAGGTTTCTCAGAGTGGTCTCTTCTGGCCCACCCTCTCAAGGGACTCCTACACATTTTTTCAAAGTTATCCTAAGTATCAACAAGTAGAGCCCATCACCAAAAGGAATCAAATTCCACTCACTCCCATCATAGTAATTGAAATCTTTTACTGTTGGGGAATCGATTTCAAGGGTCCCTTCCCAAAATCTAGGGGATATCTGTACATCATTTTAGTTGTCGATTATGTCTCCAAATGGGTTGAGTTCATTCCTACAAAATCCAATGATCATCAAACTATGATTATATTTCTCAAGGAAAAAATACTCTCTATATTTGGAATTAAAAGGGATATCATTAGTGATCATGGAACTCATTTTTTCAATTGTCCATTCTCAGCACTCATGGAAAAGTATATAATTTCTCACAAAGTGTCTACTACTTACCACCCACAGACCAATGGTTAATCTGAGTTAACCAATCGAGAAATCAAACAAATTCTTGAAAAAACTGTCAATCCCTCTAGGAAAGATTGGTCTGAGAAACTCTTGGATTCTCTTTGGGCATATCGTACAGCATACAAAACCATCCTAGAATGTCACCATATAGGTTGGTTTATGGAAAATCATGCCATTTACCTGTTGAAATTGAGCATAAGGATTTTTGGGTAATTAAGAAAATAAATTATGACCTCTCATTGGCCAGAACAAAAATGAAATTAGATCTCAATGAACTTGAGGAATTAAGGATGGAGGCTTATGAAAATTCAAGGATCAATAAATCTAGATTTCAAGCCTACCAATATAGAAATATTAAAGTCAAACATTTTGAACCAGGAAAATTTTTGCTCTTGTATAGTTCAAAACTTCATTTACACCTGAGAAAGTTAAGGTCTAGATGGTCAGGTCCTTTCATAGTGCATCATGTGTACCCCCATGGGGCAGTATAGGTTCAAGATCCCACAAGTGGTTACATTTTCAAGGTCAATGGTCAAAGGTTAAAACCGTTCATTGAATCATTCAATAAACAAAAAACAAAGGTTGAGTTAACTGATCCAACCTATGAACCAGGAAAAAATTGATAGATTTAGGATCCATGTCGGGATAACTACATTAAACAAAAGCGTTTCATGGGAGGCAACCCGTGGTTTTCATGTTTCCAATATTTTTGGAATCATATTTATTTTTCAAATAGGTTTAATTAATCATTTTGATATTTAAAAATAAAAAATATATAATGTTGACATGTTCTTCTATTATGAGTATGGATGGGTATGAAATGGGAGCACCATATTCATCCATGTCACGTGGTGTGATCCTTGAGTAATACCTTACCCAGAAATTTAAAAATAGGACAATGTATCATCAGTTCGTTTTATTTTTATGTGTTTGTAGGTTAAAAAAATACAAAAAAAATAATAAAAATATATTAATAAAAAAAAGGACACGTCATAGGTCATGGGTCAAACCCCATCACAACCGGTGAAGTCATGAGGAATCGAACCCGGGACCTAAGGGAGACAGTGGTTCACGCTTACCACTGACCTACAGCTTTTTGTGCTTCCTTATTCTATAATTTTTATATATATACTTATATTTTACTTTCTTTATTATATATATATATATATATATATAGTTTTTTTTCTTTTTTTCCGCTAGGAAATTCTCAGAGTGACATTGAGATCAAGGGATTAAAAGGGAGCAGTAAGAATTTCAACTTCAACCCCCAGGTGACTTCATTCCGTGATTCTCATTTTCAATTTCCTTTTTGAACTCTCATTCTCTACCTCTACCCCATTCTAAATTTTATTTTCTTTAAACACTGGGGACAATGTTATTTTAATTTGTGGGGGAGATAAAATAAAAAATGCTTTTGTGTTAAAAAAATGAATGATTTGAAAAAAATGTGTGTAAATGGAAGGAAAAATTCCATTAACTTTGAACATGATAATAGACATTATACACTTTAAAACTAAATATCAAATAATTTAGCATGCCCTGATTTTGATTTTAATCCATTTATAATTTCATGAGCATATATTTTGTAAAGTGTGGTTGTATAATGTGATATTTCATCGATTATATTTTCATCCAAATAAAAAAATCACAATGCACGTCCTTTGGATAGTGGAGTATTAGTTTGAGTTCATGGGGTCCCCCAAATAAATAGAATAGGTTTGATAATCATTTTAGTTTTAATATGAGTATTTGATAAAAAACAATAAATTTGCGCGTAGAGCAATGAAATGACCTAATGCGTGGCTTTCGGAACTTGGGGATCGTGACTCCATAGTTTTCTGGCCCAGAGTTAGTAATTTTATCTCTATTTTTGTTAAATTGATTTTGTTTTTGATTTATTTAACTCGAGATGATGCCTGAGTATGTGGGCTTCACTTGGTTCCCTAAGGTCATTGAGCCTGGGAGTTATCGGCAAAGTCTCACTATAGGGGTTGACTCTTTTGAGTGAAATTTCAATTACCATGGAAAAATTGAAAAAACAAAAAAAACAAAAAAATAATACAATAAAAAAATTTGAATACTCATATTAATATTAAAATTTGATTCTACCTAGCGCTTCCATAATTTCCCTCTTGAATAAAGATGAACCCCCATGTCTAATGAGATCCACAACACATCATCACTCTTAATTGATATTGGATGAAATATGGCGATGAATTTGAACAAAAGAATGGGCTTGGGATTGAGATATTCTTATGAAACTATCATGTATTAAAATATTTTGATGGGTTTCATGATTTTTTGGTATAAGGGTTTTTGGTGATCATTGTGTATTAAAATGTTTTTAGGAAAGGGAATTCGAATTTCGTATTGTTGAGATGTATTTTGCTCGGGACTAGAAAAATTCAAGTTGGGGGGTGTGATTAGCCACTAAATGAGGATAATATTAATTTTTAATATATATAATATTCATGTGCTTTATTATTCATAAACATCATTTTAGTGTATTTTACACTTTGAACATCATTTCACATTATGATTGTAATTCCTTCTTAAAATGCACTATTATGTGGTACATTTTTGAACATCATTTAAAATACACAATGATCTTGATTTTATTATCATATTTAATTTTCAGGTTTCTAATTATATTGGGAATAAGTCATACTTGTGGAGTGTTGGAAGATTCACATTGGAAGACCACCACAATGGGATTTCATGCAAACAATTCTGGAGAAGGCAGATTGGACACCAGCCCATTGATGAGAATGTGGGGCCCAACATAAAGGCCCAATGAAGCTCAATTTTCGTGGGATTCTATAAGAAATATATAGGAACAAATAATTATTCATAATCCAGTGCTAATTAGGCCTCTATGGTGGTTATTAAGGTGGCCCAATTTAGAGATAAAATTCTGGGCCAGATTCTACGGCCCAGAAAAACAGTACACCCATTTAATCATATCTCGACAACCAAATATACAATTGGGATGAAATTTTACAAAGATCTAGGAGAAATCTGGAAATTCACTTTTGTTTTATATGGACCACTCCAATTCTATAATGTCCCGATCTCGGGTGCCCCCCAACAGGTGCCCCGAACCCGATTCACCACATGACCTCAAGTGCATTTCCCCAAATGTCAGTGGCTGCCGACTAGCAGCGAGGGCCCAGGTCTGATAGTGGGGAAACTATGCCCTCATTTGTCAAAGTGAAATGCAGCGGAATGAAATATACATACGACAACAGCGGAAGTAGCAAAAATATATATATATCTGAAATGGATAAATAATAACTAAAAAGGGAAAACAACAGTCATATATATATATATATGAAGATGCAGCATGTCATTATTCTATGAAAGCATCCAAAACATGTTATACTGCAATACAATACACTACAACTGAAATACAAGTACAGAAAGAAGAACAGAACAGCCCGTAGCATCACGAGCCAATGCTCGGTCCCATGCTCTCCTACACCCAAGCAGTAGTCAAGTACCTGTATAAGGGCCCTTTCCCTTATCTACACCTGCAGAAATGTAATCTGTTTGGGCCAAAAAACATGACCCAAATAGAGTGTGAGAAATAAATTCCTAGTAGGCACCCACCAGAGGCTCCTGCTCAACTATGTGTAAAACATGCAATAATAGTGTGCTGTAGTAAAATGAAATAAAGTAAGCAGTACTAAAAGTAACTAACTTAACCAATTATATTACCATTTTAATATCCATTTAACATTCATTATCAAGAAATCACCACAGTGAATTTCTAAGTAACCAGTCAGTGTCCTCAAACACGCAACCCTTACCCTCAGGTAATCAGAATCCAACCCGCAGTTATTGCCCTCAGGCGTAACAGAAATTTCCCTCAGGCGTAGGAATTGTCGCCCTCAGGCACAAAGTCTATTGCCCATAGGCACGGAAGAAGTTTCCCTCAGGCCGAAATATAATGCTGCCCTCAGGCTAAATAGAACACTGCCCTCAGGCTAAAGTAATCGGGCCGATCCCAACAGATAATCAGGCAATTATATAAAATTCCTCTCAAGGAAATTTAAAGTATGCTACAATTTACGGTATACCCTCAAGTAACCTAGACAAATGTCTAAACAGAGAAATGCACCCCCGGGGTGGTCCTGGATCCAAGAAGCGATCCAAAATAGCATTTTAATATCACATTCAATTACCTATACAATTCTGGGTATTTAAAATAGCCACGGCCTGAGCCACATGACACCCCAAATATGGGTTCGTAGCTCAAAAACACACAAAATGCACAACAGTTGGAAAATTAAACACCAAGCCACCTACCTTATACGCCCCTGATCAGTATACTCGAAAGAAATTCCATGAATCTTCCCAGAACAAGGTAGATCTGAGGTAAAAGACAAAACATTCAAACGTAAATAATATACATACGAGGAATAATTGGTGAGAACTACTCCAGGAGAAGGGATAACCCACCCGTGTGGTTCCAACGAGATCGTCCGAGGCGGAAACGGATTTACGACACGCGCCCGGAAGATCTCTGAAGCTCCGGCATCCTCCTTTGTCTCCAAAACAGCTCAAATGCCTCCTCTGCCAAATGAGGAGGCTACTTCCTGTTTTAAGTCAAAGAAACAAAGTACACGGCATGTACTTCCCATTTTTAAACTATTCATTTAGCAGCTTCCCACTAGTGTGGCACTGTTCACCTACCGACATGACTACACAGCGTGTCTTCTTGAGTACACGATGTGTTCTGTCGCACAATTGGTTACCACCTTACTATTTGCCTGCCGAGTGACTACATGGCGTGTAAAGGACCACTACACGGTGTGTAGTCGGTTCCTACACCCTTCACCGCCGACATGGCCGAATGCCCCGTGTACTCATTCCACACAGCTAGAAGTACACGATGTGTGGAAAAGTACATGGCGTGTACTTTCCAAAAATTTGGGATTTTTCCCCATTTTCCTTATTTTCTTAAAAATAATTAAGTAACGGAGAAAAGAAGAAACTCGTACCTCAAAAATAAGAACCGGGTTCTTACAAACTCCCCCCCTTAAAGAAATTCGTCCCCAAATTTCCCTTCCAAGGGTGGTGGAGATATAGCCATGAACAACTTTGGCCACTGAGCACGTACATCGGTCTCCTGCTCCCAGGTTTCGTCCTGCACTCGGCCATGCTACCATAGCACCCGTATGAGAGGAACTGACCGGCCTTGGAGAACCTTCGTGCTCCTCTCAACGATACGAATCGGATGCTCCTTAAAGGACGCATCCATCTAAATCTCAACCTCCTCGGGCTGAAGGATGTGAGATGGGTCTGAATGATAACGGCGTAACTGAGATACATGGAAGACGTCGCGCATGGCTCGGTACCGCTACTGCAACTGCAACCGATAGGCAACCATCCCGACTCTCTCCAGAATCTCAAATGGCCCCACATACCTTGTTGAAAGTTTTCCCTGTCTCCTGATCCGTCTATGTCCCAGCCTCTGCGAAACACGCAAGAAAACCTGATCCCCGACCACGAACTCCAAAGGTCATCTGCGGAGATCAGCATAAGACTTCTGACGAGACTGCGCGGTAGCTATCCGCTTCTGAATCAAATGGACCTACTCAGAAGTCTCCTGCACAATACGTGGTCCCAGTAAAGCTGCCTCACCTGCCTCCGACCAGCACAAAGGTGAACAGAATGGCCTACCGTATAAAGCCTCATAAGGTGCCATATCAATAGTTTCCTGAAAATTGTTATTGTAGGAAAACTCGACTAGGGGTATATGCTTCTCCCAAGATCCCCCAAAGTCCAGGATGCATGCACGTAGCATGTCCTCAAGCACCTATATCGTACGCTCTGACTGGCCATCAGTATGAGGGTGGTAAGCTATGCTCAGAAGCACCTGTGTACCCAGTGCCCTCTGAAAACTCTTCCAGGAACGAGATGTAAAGCGGGCGTCCTTATCTTAAATGATAGAACGAGGGACCCCATGAAGACATACGATCTCTCGGACATACAGCTTTCCGAGATCGTCAACCCCGAAGGTCTCCTTGATCAGAAAAAAGTGATCTACCTTCATGAGTCTGTCTACAACAACCCACATGGAATCATTGACTCTAGGTGGCCTCGGAAACCTAGTCACGAAGTCCATCGTGACATCATCACATTTTCACTCTAGAATGGGTAACTATTGTAACAGTCCAACTGGCATATGATGCTCCGCCTTCACCTGCTGACAGGTGGAACACCTCGTAACAAAACCAGCTACATCTCTCTTCATACCCATCCACCAGTATTGACGTCTCATGTCACGGTACATCTTGGTAACCCCGGGATGAACTGCCCAAACTGAAGCATGAAACTACCGCATCATCTCCTCGCGTATATCCCCTGGAACCCACACTCATCCATGGAAACGCAAAATTTCATCATTGCCTATCATCCAACCAGGAGGAGGTTCCTCACTTGCCACTGACTCTCATAGAAATAGGCCTTCTGGATCAGATAGTTGTCTCATTCTCACTCTATCCAAGAGGTTAGAAGTCACAGCTAAATATGAAAGATAATTTTTCCCCTGACTATCATGCACCTCCAAATGCATCTCAGAGAACAAAGCCATAAGCTGCCACTCACCACTGGCCTCCTGCACTGCCTGTATCTGAGTCTTCCTACTCAGTGCATCTACTACTGCATTACCTTTACCAGGTGCATAGGCAAGCTCAAAATCGAAGGACTGTAGGTATTCGACCCACCTTCTCTGCCTCAAATTCAGGTCATGCTGAGTGAAGATATACTTGAGGCTTTTGTGGTCGGTGAAAACCACAAAATGCTCTCCCAAAAGATAATGCCTCCAACAGCACAACACATGCACAACAGCAGACAACTCGAGATCATGCGTCGGGTAATTCATCTCATGTGGCCTCAGCTACCAAGAACCGTACACAACAACTCAATCGCCATGCATCAACACTTCTCCCAGCCCAATACCTGATGCATCACAGTAAACTGTATAGCTCTTCCCCTACTCAAGAAGTATCAGGACTGGTGCTGATGTCAGCCTTCCTTTAAGATCCTGAAAGGCTGGTTCGCAAGCTTCTGACCAAACAAACTTCACACCCTTATTAGTCAAAACCGTCAACGGTGTTGTTAAGAGGGAGAAGTCATGTATGAAGCATATTTAGTAACCAGCCAGCCCCAAGAAACTCTGTATCTCATATACATTCTTAGGCTGCTCCCAGGAAACTACTGATCTCACCTTCTCTGGGTCATTTGAAACTCCTGCCTCTGAGATAATGTGACCCAGGAAGTAAATTTGGTCCATCCAAAAGTGGCACTTCGAGAGCTTAGCATACAGCCGATGCTCTCTCAATGTACTCAATACGATCTCAAGATGGGTGCCATGGTCGTGTCGAGTGTGAGAGTACACCAAGATGTCGTCCACAAATACTACCACAAAAGAATCCAGATAAGGATGGAACACACAATTAATCAGAGCCATGAAAATTGATGGTGCGTTCGTGAGTCCGAACGGCATAACCAAGTACTCATACAGACCATATCTACTCCGAAAAGATGTAAGTAGTATATCTGATGGTATCACATGCAGCTGATGATATCCTGATCTCAAGTCAATCTTTGAGAACACTCGTGCTCCACGAAGTTGATCAAAAAGATCATCAATCTTTGGCAAGGGATATCGGTTATTAACCGTCAACTGGTTCAGCTTCCGATAATCCACATAGAGTCTGAGGGTATTGTCCACCTTCTTCTCAAAAAGGACCGGAGAACCCCAAGGAGAAGTACTGGGTCGGATAAAACCCTTCGCCTGTAACTCCTCTAACTAACTCTTGATATCCTAAAACTCAGGCGTGGCCATCCTATAGGGAGGAATGGACACCGGTGGTGCTCCTGGAACAAGCTCAATAGAGAAATCCACCTCTCGCTCCGGCGGTAGACCTGAAAAGTCGTCCGGGAAGACATCCCTGAAACGATCAACCACTGGAGGGAAATCCGTCTGACAAGTCCCCTGATCATCCAGATATAAGCTCGCAATTTGGGTTATGACTCCACCTCTCCCATTATGCTCTGGTCCAGCTCGACTCACCTGAACATCCCATTCGCCCTTGTATAGAAACTCTCCGCCCTCTAGTGACGTGAAACACACCCTATGATGATAGCAGTCTATAAAGGCTCTAAAGGGAACCAACCAGTCCATCCCGAGAATGACATCATAGCTCATCATCTCTAAGACATAGAGGTCCCAAAGGAAGTGACACCCACCAACCTTAAGGGGGAACTCTTCGCACTGACGCACACCAGCCATTCTAGTCCCCAACGGAGTGTCTAGCATCATAACAACAGAAGAAGAAGAAGAAACACAGATCCCAAGGATCTCCACAACGGGAACAGATATAAAACTATGTGTAGCACCCGTATCAAAAAGTATTAAAGATAAGACAGAAGCTACTAAAATAGTACCTATGACAGTAGAAGGTCTGGGATCCTTCTCCTGTTGGGTCTGTTACACTGCATATGTCTGCCCAGTGTTACGGCCCTACGACATAGCCTGGCTACCCTGAGCTGTCCCGCCCTACTGCCTCTGAGATCCTGGTGTCTGGCTACCACGGCCAAGACCACCATCTTTGCCAGCATGCCCTGACGTATTCCAGTTCCTTGACTGGTAAGAAGCTTCTGGTCATGCTCCCACTCGCGGAGTCTGCACAGAACCCCTCTCACTAGCCACTGGTAGAAACGCCCTACAAAAGCGCTGTAGATGACCCATCTTGCTGCAAGCTCGGCACTCTACTGGATCGCGTGGACACTGCGGTCTATTCTGCCCCTCTTTACCACACTGGTAGCACCTAACCTGCCCACCTGAAGGAACTGCCTAGCTGGTACTGCCACCCTGAGAGAAGTCCATCTATCTCCTCCTATTTCCCATAGAAATAGTACCAGTAACTGGTGCTAAACCGCCCTGGCCCACACCACTAGATTCCCACAGGTTCCTCTTTGTAATCAGCGCCTGGTTCACAATAGCATGTACTAAAGGCAACCTGAAAACATTCACCAGCACTCGGATGTCATAACGGAGACCATCCTCAAAGTGTCTGTCTCTCAACGTCTCATCACCCACCAGCATGGGTGAAAAAACGCTGAAGATCTATAAAACGAGCAGAGTAATCCATCACTGACATAGCGCCCTACTGCAGATTAATGAACTCTCGAGCTCTATCTTCTCTCAGCATATTTGGGAAGAAGAATTC
This sequence comes from Viscum album, assembly GCA_963277665.1. Lineage (NCBI taxonomy): Eukaryota > Viridiplantae > Streptophyta > Magnoliopsida > Santalales > Viscaceae > Viscum > Viscum album. The sequence continues at coordinate 1,274,064,475 of OY728141.1, read as the reverse complement.
ATAGAATACTGCCTGAAAATCTTCCCATGCCATGTCTCTATGATGCTCTGACTGGGTGGTAACATCCCACCACCTCTTGGCAGAATCACGCAGCATATAAGTCGCGAGCTTGACCCTCCGCCCTGGAGGCATCTCAAGATGCTTGAAAATAGTCTGTATCGATCCTAGCCAAGACTCCGCAGCCTGTGGTCCACCATCCCCTGAAAACGTAGGTGGATGCTGCTGCTGAAAGATACGAGTCAGCTCATCCATAGATGTGGCAGCCGGTGGTTCTCCCTGAAAGGTCTGCATGAACCGCATAAAGCCTTCACGGAACTGCGCCTCCATGCCTGTGTCCGGTATAACAGCTGGCACCGCATCTGGATCTGCTGGAGGGTCCACTGGTAGCCCATGGCCTACCATCTCTGGAGTATAATCGTCGCTTCTCTCCTGGCAAACAACGCACGGTCGTCTAGGCGGCATGACACTAGAAGGTCAAAAACACGCCTTAGATTCAATATTATCAAGACTGAAAACGAAGGAACCATAAAGGGAACAAGAGGAAGCAGGCATTCAAAATTTGAAAAACAGGACTACACGGTATGTACAATGACTACACAGTGTGTAATTAACTTCCCTTCCCTGGTCGGGTCCTTCCACACGGCTAAGCAACATGGCTCCCGTTGAACAAAAACTACACGACGTATATATATTCTACATGGTGTGTATGGTGTTATTTTCAACTGCCTGTGTTGTTTGTGACACAGCCGACTACTAGGCTTGACACTACACGGCGTGTTACACCCGAAAACGGCGTGTACATAACCCTATCTCCCAGCCACACGGCTAAGTCCACACTGTTTGTCCTCATACAAGACTACACGGTGTGTCCCACGGGTACACGGTGTGTACTAGATGAGCTTTGACGACCCGTGTTGTTAGTTACACAGCCGGACACATGGCTCACACTCCACGGTGTGTTCTATAGACACACAGCATGTATCTGAAAAGATTACACCGACCCGTGTTGTTAGTTACACAGTCGGGTCCCCAGGTCAGACTACACTGCGTGTTCCATAGTGGACACGGCGTGTAAGTCTCAAGGTCTCCTCCGTCCGTGGTGTCTGTCACACGGGCGGACTCCGAGTCAAAACTACATGGCGTGTACAAAAGCTACATGGCATGTTCGCCCAATGCCTTTCCCTTCCCCGTGTCCCTGCCCACACGGTCTATGACATGGAAAGAAACTGCACGGCGTGTACTTAGGGTACACGACGTGTACTCAAAAAGTTTATTTTTCTTCCCGAACAGAAGAACATACACGGCGTGTCTGAAGTATTACACGGCTTGTATACTGGGTTTCTGGATAGTATTCCTCATAAACTTCTCCGAAACCTAGAAAATACTAAAAAACAACACTTAAGTGTCAAATTCCAGTCCGTGAGGGCCCATACTCCCCACGAATCAAAGTTTGACATCTTATCTGTGTTACAACAAAATAAACAGTCAATGATCCACCAAATTCCGGTAAATGGGGGCCCATACTCCCCAAAAACCAAAGTTTGGCGTCCATTCTATAAATAGGCTCCCACAAAATACCCTATCACATAACAGGTATTTATCAAGAAGCTATCACAACATCTTCCTTTTCTATCACAACAACTATCACAACAACATGCAATTTCTAATGCACCTACATGGCATGGAAACTATGCATCGCATGTGATTTATAGCATGTGCCTACATGATGCATGAGATGGCATACCATCATCTCATCGGGTTGCAACTAAATAGAACACATAGATAAAATATAAACAGCACAATCACAAGTGCATCACCCAACGGTGAAATCAAATCAACTATAAATTGCAAAATCAGTAAAATTGCAATACGAGGTAAATTGGATTTTCCCTGTACATGGGTAAGCTATGCCCGGGAACATATTATTACCAACTACTGTTCGTCCTATCCCTGACTATGGTTTCAAACAGTAAGTCAAATCAAAAATCTCCTCTGATACCACTTTGTAACATCCCGAGCCCGGGTGCCACCCAACGGGTGCGCCGAACCCGGTTCGCCACATGACCTCAAGCGCATTTCCCCAAATGCCAGAGGATGTTGACTAGTAGTGAGGGCCCAGGTCTGATAGTGGGGAAACTATGCCCTCATTTATCTAAGTGAAACACAGCGGAATGAAATATACATACTACAACAGCAGAAGAAAAAACAATATATATATATTTGAAATGGATAACTGATAACCAAAAAGGAAAAACAGCAGTCATATATATATATATGAAGATGCAGCATGCCACTATTCTATGAAAATAGGAAAAACAAGTTATACTGCAATACAATACACTACAACTGAAATACAAGTACAGAAAGCAGAACAGAACAGCCCGCAACATCACGAGCCAATGCTCGATCCCATGCTCTCCTACACGCCAGCAGTAGTCAAGTACCTGTACAAGGGCCCTTTCCCTTATCAACACCTCTAGAAATGTAATCTGTTTGGGCTGAAAAGCATGACCCAAACAGGGTGTGAGAAATAAATTCCCAGTAGGCACCCACTAAAGGATCATGCTCAACTATGTATAAAACATGAAACAATAGTGTGTCGTAGTAAAATGCAATAAAGTAAGCAGTACTAAAAGTAACTAAATTAACCAATTATATTTCAATTTTAATATCCATTTAACATTCATTATTAAGAAATCACCATAGTGAATTTCTATGAAACCAGTCAGTGTCCTCAGACACGCAACCCTTACCCTCAGGTAATCAGAATCCAACCCATAGGTATTGCCCTCAGGCGTAACAGAAATTGCCCTCAGCCGTTGGAAGTGTTGCCCTCAGGCACAGAGTCTATTGCCCACAGGCACGGAAGAAGTTTCCCTCAGGCCAAAATATAACGCTGCCCTCAGGCTAACTAGAACACTGCCCTCAGGCGAAAGTAACCGGGCCGAGCCCAACAGATAAGCAGGAAATTATATAAAATTCCTCTCAAGGCAATTTAAAGCATGCTACAATTTACGGTATACCCTCAGGTAACCTGGCCAAACTGCTAAACAGAGGAACGCACCCCTGGGGTGGTCCTGGATCCAAGCAGCGATCCCAAACATCATTTTAATATCACATTCAATTAACTATACAATTCTTAGTATTTAAAATTGTCACGGCCTCAGCCACATGACACCCCAAATATGGGTTCTTAGCTCAAAAACACACAAAACGCACAACAGTTGGAAAATTAAACACCAAGCCACCTACCTTATACACCCCTGATCAGTATACTCAAATGAAGTTCCACGAATCGTCCCAGAACGAGGTAGATCTGAGGTAAAAGAAAAAACGTTCAAACGTAAATAACTTACATACGAGGAATAATTGGTGAGAACTACTCTAGGAGAAGGGAGAACCCACCCGTGCGGTTCCAACGAGATCATCCGAGGTGGAAATAGATTCCCGACGCGCGCCTGACAGATCTACAAAGCTCCGGCCTCCTCCTTTGGCTCCAAAATGGCTCAAATGCCTCCTCTGCCAAATGAGGAGGCTACTGCTTGTTTTAAGCTGAAAAAACAAAGTACACGGCGTTTATTTCAAAGTACACGGCATGTACTTCCCATTTTTAAACTGTTCATTTGGCGGCTTCCTGCCAGCGTGGCACTGTTCACTTGCCGGCATGACTACACGGCGTTTCTTCTTGAGTACACGGCGTGTGCTGTCGCACAGCTGGCCACCACCTTACTATTCGCATGCCGACTAACTACACATAGTGTAAAGGACCACTACATGGTGTGTAGTCATTTCCTACACCCTTCACCACCGATATGGCCACATACCCCGTGTACTCATTCCATGTGGCCAGAAGTACATGGCATGTGGAAAAGTACACAGTGTGTACTTTCCAAAAATTTGGGATTTTTCCCTATTTTCCTTATTTTCTTAAAAAAATTTAAGGAGAAAAGAAGAAACTCGTACCTCAAAAATAATAACCGGGTTCTTACAAATTCAGCCATCTAGAAGGCTATTCAGACGCGTCTGTATGGTGGATGAAAGCTGGCTGCCACCTCAGGTCAAGGGTGGAAAAATCAACTCTCCCTCAACTTTACACCCACCTATGGCCTACCACAATTATTTTAAGAGACTTGGACTATTGTATTCTCGACCCAAGGCTTCAAAAATTCCTATTTAAGGTAGTGGTGGTGGAGGAGTTGATCATTTTTTAGCTTTGTTTCATTTTAATGTTATGCTGCCAATTTGATGTTGTAATCACATTCATTCAATTGTAAGTCTTTGAATTACCTTAGCTTCTTTATAAAATTTCTTCATCTTATCTTTTTCTATTATTATTCTTATCACTTTGATACCATTTCCTCAAGGTGTGCACTTGTTCATACCAAACCTTGTGAGATTATCACAAAATGGTGGATTGATTGTTATTTCATTGTCTTTTTTTACTTCTCCAATTCCTCCCTCATGAGTCTACTTTCTGCTTCCATTGAAACCATAGAATTAATGGAGGGATAACCCACTTATGGGTTGATCCAAGGGAGTAGAAAGGGTCTAGATTGGATGTTATTTCTCACTCCATTAATTTCTAATCACTTCTTTTGATTGATAATTTTGTCTGAAGATCTTTAAACTCTTTCATCCTTGTTGAATTTAAGGCCACACACTTCAAGTGCTAATACGAACCTTTACCTTGAAGTGCTCAAAATTTTATCCATCAAGTGTATAGGTGATTAGTATTAAAGGGTGTAGGTATTAAACCAGTAAGTGATGATGTTGTTTGATCTTCTTAAATGAACCCATCTCAAATATAATAAATTGAAATAGATGAAAAGGAATGCATCTAATCCACCCCAAGTGATAACTTAGGATAAACTCATTATTTTAATTTAAATTCACTTAAGTATCTTAGAATTTACCTAAACCCATATAATATCAACCCAATTTGGCCACTTCATAGCCAAAATAGTTCATAGAATGTACGTGTTTGTAGGTTACTTCTTAGGTCTCTGAGGATTCGACAACCCAAGCTAAACTACAAGGACCGTTCTACCTTCATCTCTTGGGAAATTTTGAGCGTGAATCACCACATCTCCATTGGTGTCTTAAGATCAATTGTCATTTAAGGAGATATGTTAATCACATAACAAGAGGTATTCATTACTTCTGACCAAAATGTTTTGGAAGTTCTTGCATTCTTCAACATTGCCCTTGTTCTATCCAATAGGGTTCTATTCAATTGCTCTTCCACTCCATTCTACTGAGGAGCGTATGCCACCATGAACTATCTCTTAATTCCTTCCTGTTGAAAAAAAAGTATCAAATTACTCACTTGTATATTCTCCACCATTGTTAGTCCTCAAACACTTGATCTTCTTTCCAGAGTCAAGCTCCTTCCACACTTTGAATGTTTTGAAGACTTCAAAAACATCTGCCTTCCTCTTGATTGGGTACACACAACATCTCCTAGAATAATCATAAATAAAGGATACAAAGTACCTTTCTCCTCCCAGGGATATAACCGGTTCTTGCCAAATGTCAGAATGGATCAACTCTAAAATCTCTTGACTTCTTGCTGTTGACGTCCCAAACTTTAACCTGTGTTGCTTTCTCAAAACACAATGCTCACAAAATGGTAAGGATACCTTTTTCAGCCCAGGTAGAAACTTCTGATCTGCAAGAATCTTCAGGCCTCGTTCTGACATATGACCAAGAATTTGATTCCATAACGTTGTCAATGCTTCTGTTGAGGTAGTTGATTCAACAACTATCTCCTCCTCTTTGTACGTTTCACCCATTAGCACGTACAGGTTCTTTGGGTTCTTCTTCACCTTTATTACCACAAGTGCGCCCTTTAAGATTCTCATCACCCCATTCTCGGTGTGAGTCTTGCATCCGATGTCATCAAATTGTCCCAAAGACAATATGTTCTTCTTCAGGCCCTTCACATGATGTACTCCTTGGATGGTCCATACTATGCCATCATGCATCATCAATTTTATGGTACTAAATCCAACGATCTTCTATGTGTGATCGTTCCCCATGTACACAAGTCCTTATGGGATGGTTTCATACTGGTCAAACCGTTCTTAGTGATACATCATGTTCCATGTTTCTCCTGAGTTGATAATTCATGCATCGTTGAGATGCAGCCAACTTCCAGTAGTTGTTGCCACTTCACTGACTAGTATATCTCCTTTTCTAGAATTACTCACCACATTTCTCTAGGATTTTTTTCACCACTCTTCTTATTCCAAAAATCCTTCTTGACGTGTCCCTTCTTTCCACAATTGAAACATGTGACATTCTTCTTCTTACTCCTTGATTTGGACCTACCATGATTTTGGCTCCCACTAGAACACGCTCCATCATCCTTCCTCTCTCAATTAACAGAGCCTCTGCTTGGTGCGAATTTGTATGTCTGTCCTCATTGTTCTTATGCCGACATTGTTCTTCAAGAACCACGGCTGAAACATCATTAAAGATCAGCATATCTTTCAGGATATTGTTGGTAAGGTTGATGATGAGTTGGTCATACGAATCTGGAAAACTCTAGAGTAGAATATCCACACGTTCAGTATCCCCAATTTTATAGCCCAACGCCATGAGCTGAGTGAATAGGGTATTGAGTTTGTTGATGTGTTCGGTCACCGATGATGACTTCACCATCCAAAGAGTGTATAATTTTCTCTTTAGAAAATTTTTATTGTGTAGTGACTTGGCCTCTTATAGCTTCGTCAGAGTATCCCATATTTCCTTTGCCGTCTTTTTCTCTACAATTCTCAATAGGACCCCATCTACCAAAACCAAATGGATGTTGTTAATATCATTCTCGTCCATATCGTTACATTTCTTCTCTGTCACACCCACCTGATTTTCGCCAATTTTCAGTAGGCAATTATCCTTCCGCAACACTGCCTGCATCTTCATTTTCCACAGCAAAAAGTTATTCTCGTTGAATTTTTTGATCTCGAATTTCACCACCATCTTGACACACCGTTAGTCCAGAACCTCCTCTGTTTCACAATGGTGTATTTAATAATCTCAATAATTTTTTTCTGAAGTGAAAGATCAACCAGAGTCACAATCATAGAGCATACTAAAATTTATGAGAATTATTAATACCCGAAAAGGTGAACAACACTAAGACAGAACCTTCCCTTTGATACCACTTGTTGGGACTATAAATGATTGTCCCACCAGTGCAGTGGTAATCAAAAGATAAAATAAAGTGAAAAAATTCAGAAATAAAAGGACACCAGATGTAACGTGGAAAAACCTCCAAATAGAAGGGGTAAAAAACCACAGGCAAATAGAAGGATCACTATGGGGTAAAAGTGGGTACACACTCCATTGATTATTACAAGGAGAAAACCCTCATAATATTCTCTCTTTAATAAAGGGGAAACTGCCTCACAAAATACCGCAAAAAATTGGAGAACTTGAAAACTGATGAGAGGTGATGAGATTGCCGAAGCTGGTGATCAAAACCAAGGAATTCACTGCCTTTTATAAGCAACTTCCAGCCCTCTTGGTGCCTCTCCCGCTGATGGGTTTGGTGGGGTTGGCCACCCGCCATCAACCCGGCCCACCCCCTTTGACAAAGTTGGTGGCGGTGCCGTCTAGGAAAGAAATTCTGCCGACAAGAAGGTCTCTTTCGGACTTCATCGAACTCTCTATGGAACCATCAACTCTCTTTGTTGCAATAACTATGCTTTTCTAACTCATGGAGACACTGAAAAAGAGAAATTCATGGTCACTATGGTGAGGAATCTCTACGATGGAGCTTTGTGAAACAGACTCCTTTGATTACATAGGGGTCATTTGGTTCAGGGTTAGCTTCAAACTAACCCTGTATTTGTTCATGCCATAATTCCCATAATATTCACCAAAAACAAATGCCACCCTCATAATGGGATCTGAGGGAATAGAGGGTCAGATTCACTGGGTAAATTGCCAAAACATTCATCAGATCGCAATACTGGCTCATGAGGCATGAAGGCATGGCATGTAGCAAAGCTCTGATGGGAGAAGATCACCATGAAGATTAAATTAAATTTGACTATAAATAGGGTGTGAGCGGCCTGGGTTCAGTACTAGATCTCCATTAACAACTTCTCCAAATCTCTCGTTTCACAAAGAGATCCACCCTGCGAACACATATTTGCAAACCGAGTCTCAAAGTTCATTGCGCTATGAATGATTTCTAGCAAACTGGGTATCACGATCCTCTCTTCCATTACGACACACACTAATTACAAGGTTGTTTAACTATTTTCTTCTTCATTGTAAAGCTTCTTGATAGAGTTTTGTGACCAACCTATTCTAACAAACTCATAAAATTCTCCACGTCTTTGGTCGATGGCTCCTCAAGAAGATTCTCATGTTCTGGATGATTCCACCCTTATGGAGGCAATTAAAAACAATATCTTGATAGGATAATATGTTTTAATTCATTCCAACCATGAATAATTGATAGATATTTTGTTCGGCACTCAGAAGAAATACTCATTGTGCAAGAGGTTGTCGTTTTTATGGATTTGTCTTGTGGGACGACGTCCTTATTTCAGAGGCAAGAAGAGATGAGCTGACCTACTAGTTCAAGGGAACACCCAAAAAACATCAGTGCTACTAAGCTACTAGCATCCATAACAAGATGGAACATACCCTTGTCACAACGCACTTCCTCCACAATCATCTCACCAACATCAATGGAAAGGTGTTGGAAAAGGAAACATCCATGCCTCAATACAAAACAATCATCAAGGAAGGGCATGAGAACCTAGAGAAGGGGTGGAAAGATAGTTGGAATATGCACAATGGTAGAAACTTCAAAGAGGAGTGGGCTTAGGGCTACTGGTTGTGCACATCTTATACTGAATTAGAAATAGTGATGAAGCATGTAGGCCTGTATGAATTATCATGGGATTCCCATTTCCATATCTATCAATCAAAGGAATCATATTGGGGTTCCTAAGACAGTGGTCACCGGATACAAACACCTTTCACCTGCATCAAGGGGAGGTCGGTATCAGCCTCTGGGTGCTCTATGTGATTTTGGGGATCCTGATCCTAGGAGAGATGTGTGACGAGTTCCTCCCGGATGAGAATACTTAGCAGGATGTGTAACTGATTCCTCCTTTGGAAATGGAATTGATGAATCTGGTTTCGGGATCGAATCATGATAAGCATACAACTAGGTATGTCCACTTAATGAAATGGTTTAGATATTTCCTAATTTTTCTAATCTATAAACTACCAATGAGGCCCTGAAACTTTCAAAGGGGAGCTCAGAGACGTAGGGAAAGATCCTACTAGTAGATCTTAGAGGATAGCTAGTGGAAAGATGGGGATGTAGTATCGAGGCCGAGCAGTGGCCAATATTTTGGATAGTTGGATTCATATCTACATTGATATACGAGTGAGTGCTACAAGTGAGGGATGCGAACATGGGGGGGAAGCTGACCACAAAATCATGGTGGTGCAGCTGGCCTATGGGAAACACATCAATTTGGGGATCCCAATGCTGGAAAAGTTGTACAATTTACCTCACCACATCAGTCGGGCGAAGAGGCCATTCCACGTTTTTTTTTCATTCCACTTTTATATAGCTGGTTCGTAGCACATATGGGGGGGGGGTTATGAATACCTCAACACCATATATCCTCTTGGTCCATATTTTCATTCAAAAATTCTGAACATTTCAGGGGTTTCCCACTCAAGTGGGGTCCCATGGCCATGTTGAAAAAGAAGGGGTGAGAAGACCAATTAACTTTCCATCAATTCCCACTATTGACGGGGGAATTCATTGATGATGGCATAGATATCATAGATTTTCATTCATGCCTAATGTCCTTTTGTGGAGTAGTACTGGTGGCATGGGTGGACTCTGAACTAATATGCAAACCATACACTCCACACAGATTTATAAAGTAGATAAAATGTATATTGAGGTTGACCCTGAGGGTGTATTTAGGGGTGCTTCATTAGGACCACCCATGCGTGATGAGGAATCTTATGTTGTTGTTCACATGATAAGAAAAGAATATTTGGAATGAGCTTCCACCACCCACTGCAACATTTGGGAGAATTCAAAAATATGCATAGAGATGAGGAGGTGCATATCTGGGTGAGACACAAAAGCATCCAACAATATGGGCCAGAAAAAGAGAGGTCCACACGCTTTGAATTCAAGGTCGAGCAACAGCGAGGGGACATCATATGAGTGGTCCTGACATGTATCAAGGTGAATATGTCATGGGAGAAAGGGAGGCGTACGATGAACCAACACTGGATGGAGGTGAAGATATGTAGGAAAAGGGTGACGCGAAGTGGTGGGGCTCTGTTAGATTTTTTCAGACTCATTGAGAGACCCTCAAGTTAGTTCTCATGGGGTTGGTCATGGAGGAAAAGGGTTCCATGAAGTGAAAGCGCTCCATCAAACTTCATTGTAGTCATGGAGGCACCATCAACTTCTTTCACAACGATTTTGATGGTCTTCGAACCTCTAGAGACACCGTTAAAGGGTTATTCACAGTTGTGGTTGTGAGGAATATCTACAAAGAAGCTTCATGAAGAAGAATCATTTGATGAATTTGGGGACATCTGGGTCCAGATTAGCTTAGATCTGTACGTGGATTTTTTTCATGCATTCAATCGAATGACTTTTAGTTCCAACAATAAACATGGATGTAACTACCTATAGGGATTACAAAAAATTAGAGTACAACAGTATAATAAAAATGATGAAAGCCTCAAAATACAGGATGAACTAAAAATATAGTGAAACCCAAATAGACATCAACAATATAGTGTAGATCATGATAAAACCGACTCCAAATCCTAGATTATAACCACTAAACAAGGTCAGTACCACCGTGAACTGCTAATTTTCACTAATACTAATTCAACCATAGTAACTATTAAACTGCCAAAATTCTTGCATAAGACACGACAAGTATGAGAAAATTCCATATAGGTATGAGTATAAGAATACCAAGTAGGGAACCCTGATAAAAAAATAAATAATAAAGAGAGAGTAGTTAGGTCATCACCAAAAGGTATTTTTAATTAGTATATGAGAAACCAACCATATAACCATTTCATCCATACACCAGATATACCCTATAAGAATCCCAAATGAGAGAGAAAGGGTATTTCTATCTCCGTAGCCCAGTTAAGAATGATGATTCATCTTGAAACACTAATGGTCTGTATTTGATTACTAGAATCATGGGGAACCTCAAAAAAATCTATGTGCGGGGGAATAAACCATACCAATGTGATCCACACCTGAGGGAGCAACACCTCCGATAGAGGACCCGCTCCCTGATTGTGTTTGAAGATTTGGGAGTACAACAGTGAAGATAGTGTGCCTGAACACTGCAGTATTGAGGGGGAGTACAGAATATACCTATTTAAAAAGTATGGGTAAAACACACCATGATAATATAAGGTAGTACTAAACTCAGTAACCCTCTGATGATTACACCCACATACAACGTACATTGCGTCATACCATCAAACACTGAAACCCAAATGCAGCCTCCTCTAACTCATCACCTGAATCATCTGTTACACCGCGACGCACCATAATTGTGATCTTAATAAATAATATAAACAAATATTAAACATTAATCATCCTTAATACTATGTGCAAAATGATTGGTTTCTAGTTATTCATTGGACTATCCTCCAAATGAAATGTTGATTATAAAATTGAAAAGACAGACGTGGGAAAAGAAAAAAAAAGAATTAAACTTGGAAATTATTCAGGTTATCCTTGACTCATTTCTGTTTAGATAATGAAAAATGAAAATAGAAAAATATAATCAATTCCTAGTCATATTATAATTAAACAATACCTTGATATAATCCATTGATCCATGAAAAATTATGCTAGATGGATTGAGTTTATTTCGACATGGTATACAAAAAAATTGTAAAATCCAAGAAATCAAATCAAATACCTTAAGACCAGATCAACCTCAAATGAATAAAATTTCTTCATTTTTTATTGGGTGAGTTTCAAAAAAATAGTCTGTGTTGGTGATGCATACATTACTCTGATCATTGTTCCATGATCCTAATTTCCACCAATTATCCCTCATTCTCTCCTCCCAAATCCTAATGGTTATGAGGAGAAACATGTGATTTTCGAATAACTTGGTTCAGATAAAGGAATTTCAGGTCCTTGAAAATGTAATTAATTATGTAATTAATTAATTTACTATTTCTCCTATGACCAATTTTTAAAAAATCGTCTGATTCCAAATATGGATATATTGTCCCCGGGGGAAAACAAACATTTAGGATTTAATGGTGTTCCCATATGTTTGATCTAGGATTATTTTTATGTTTTATTCCAATATCTCCAAAAATATTGTCCATGTACGATATAATGTATTTAATATTGTTAATATGTCAATATCGGACCTCCTCAGGCCCTATAATTCCCCACCGACTGAGTGTGTTGCATTGAAAATATTCCATAAAATATTTCGTAGCAATATAATTCAAATCATAGTTGTTAAGTTTACCCCACCTATAAAACTTTTCATAAAAAGAAGTGAAAATACCTACTAAGAAAGTTGAATAACTTGATCATACATTTGGGTTTTCCAATCCCCTTTGTTTTAATGAAATTTCCATTCCTAATAATGAACAGGAAACTAATGGAATCACTTTCCCATTAATGTCATTCCCTTTTTTGTTTCCAAACCCCCCCAATACATGTGGAACACTCCAAGAAACATGTTTAACTATGGTTGTAGGTAAATAAGTACACTACCTTTCTAGCACAACATAGCACATAGAAGAAATGATGAATGGAGATGGCGCCTCACTCGCCTGGTGTCCGCCATCGGGCTCCCGACTTCCCCACTCACTCTTAGGGTTTCTCTCCCTCCCCGGTGGCGCCCGTCCAATCCCATCCTTCTTCCCTTCGGCCTCGTCTCTCCCAGATCTCCCCCTCCGGTTCTGCCTAGGGTTTCCTCTAGGAACCCCTTTTCTTCTAGGCCGGCGGCTCGGTTGAGCGTCGTGTATCTTCTCTTTCTCCTTTCTTCGCCCTTTTTTTGTCTCCTCCTTCCTCATTATTGCTCCATCTGGGTGGCACCCCCGATGGTTCTGGCATTCTTCTATTTTGGTCAGGCTTCTTGTGTATGCTAAGGCGATGGCGCTCTAGTTCCCTTCGTATCGACGTCGACTTCTTTAAGGATGAATCTAAGGCCCGAGGAAGGTTGTTTGCTGGTGAACCCCTCAGCCACTCAATCTTCACTAGCATCAAGTTCTTATGGGCCTATCCTAGTCGGATCTGGAACAGTGGTAACAAAGAGGTTTTGGGATCTGTGGTTCAGTGGATGGTGGATCTGTGGTTGGGATGATTTCATTTTGTTGGCCCTGTTTTTCATCTCCGTCGATGTTGCCTTCATGCGGAGGCATTGACCGACTGATTCACTACTCTGCCTTCTCATTCCTCTACTCCTCTCCAATGTACATCTAGGGTAGGGGTAACATTGATGTTTTGGGAAATTTGATTAGGTGGTCGTTGTTTCAGGTAGAAGGTCTTCGACGTCGGCGTCGTTCTGATTTGGCATCATCAACGTTAATGGATGTTATTGGTTCACTGGAATTTTGTGATGCTTCTCCCTTTTTTTCATGAAGGTTCTGTGGTTTCTTCTGTGTGTGTTTTTTCGGTTGGTTTCTGGTTCTGTGAGATGTCATTGCGCTGTCTGGTTTGGGTGATGTTTGTTGTAGATTGTGGTGGAGGCCATTAGCAGTCTACAATGGCGACATACCAATTTTGGTGACGTTTTATCAGTTTGGATACTCTGTAATGGTTGTCTGGTTTACGTTTGATGAAGCCGGTGAATGTTTTTTTTCTATAATGATGTTTGAAGATGCAGTGGTGATGGCAGATGGTTTCTCACTGGCGATGTCTGAAGAAGGTTGTGTTGGTGACGACGAGGTTGTTTGCTATTGGGGGCGCAACTCGAGGAGTTTCGCTGGCTCACAAGCCTTGGCTAGAACCAACTCTTATCTCACAAGCCTTGGCTACCTCTGGCTCCAACCAATTAAACGATCATATGTGGGACTTATGGACATGGATTCAAATGCTTATAAATCAAATGTGGAGTTTTAACTACTTTTATACACAAACTCATTGATTATATTTCATCCACCTATATATTTCCAATAATGAAAACGAAAAACCAAAGATTGTCCGTATGAACCTGAAGGGTTAGTTTTAGCTAGCCATTTTTCTGTGGTAGGACGATCATCCTCAACTAAAAACGAGTCCCAAATCCTCTTGGATCCTTCACATAATGGTGAAGTAAAGTGAGAATCATGGTATGAAACAATCATTTAGGTATCCTAATGAAGATTAACTGCCATGTGCATGCATAGGCATCCTAAATAATCCACTATGCTCTTCACTTGGATGGTTATGAATTTTTTCAACAAGGTCAGTTGTTCTGTGATCAATAAGATATCATTGTTGCATCTGATGAACATGGAATCTCTATAATGAATACCATAATAACCCTCCCCATTCCCCTTCAATATAGGAACTTCATCCTTCACCAACTAAAAGGTGATGCATCGAGAGATAAACTCAACAACATGTACAACGTCCATTGATGTTTTACCTAATGCTAAAGGATCATAGTACATACCATACACTAATAGATTTATATCCATCGGGAAAACCTCCACAAAACCTCCACCCATAGCATGGATGGTTCCATCATGCATCATGAATGGTGTGATCCACACCTTCAGAAAATCCATCTAGTTTTTCAATAGTGGATAATTAGTCATTCAATATATCACAATTGGTGTGTGAAAACCAAGGCTTGGTAACAAGATGTAGATGCGGTAGAGTACCAACAATAGACAAGAATAATGTTTCACCTTCCTTGACTATAGGGTCGAACATCAAGGAGGTGAACTACTCCATCACTTACTTAAATAAAGTGAATGGAAAACAAAAATATTTGAATCATCTAACATGTCCATACCTTTTAGCAGAACTCATCATAGAACATCCTCAACTATTGTTGGGTCCAATATCAAAACAACATCAAATAATAAACATCCCATATAAGTGGACCTCATGTATCTAAAACACACTCTACGGTAGCATCCCATGGGGTTGGTACGCTTAGAGAATGCTTATAACTATCCTTAAGTGTCATTTGTGTTCCACCAGAAACATTATGTACAAAAGGGTATCATCAAAGAAGACTACCACAAACCTATCCTACAATATTTTTAAGAAACTCATTTTTCATTATGACAAGAACTACTAGGGCATTCGGTCTGATAAAAGGTATCTCCATGAACTCAATGAAACTGTAGAATCATCAGAAATCCACCAATGGTACATTCTCCTCTCAAACTATGAGATGGTGATATCAAATCCCGAGGTAAAGCTTTAAGAACCACATCACATTTAACCATAATTTTATAAAATTAATCTATTCCTAGGGGGGATAATCCATCATGATAGTTAAATTATTAAGGTATTTTTGATCCACACCTAATGTTAAATACCATATTCCTCTTATGTGATCAACCTAGGGCCTCAAAGTGGGAAAATACAGTGTAAAACCCCCTACTTTGAAGGCAACCCAACCAAACCTAATACTCCCAGAGATTCAAAATGACATAAAATATACAAGAATATATATCGAGCTATCCCAAGTGAAATTCAATGTATGAAATCATATCTTGATGGAGTGATAAAAATGGAACATAAAAAAAATTATATTTAGTTATACAACACGGTTGATAACTTAATGAACATTGTGTTTTCTAGTCCAAGGGACAAGCTAGGTAACTGCTAAGAAATGGCATATATCCACCCATATGTGAGATAATTATTTTATGCATCTAATCACTCCTCACCTGTAAGAACCCGGTTTTTGCTGTGAAAGACTTTGGAATATTCTTGATGATATTCCAGAGCAGTGCCTTCAGACGGCGTGCGATTCCAAGCCCCGGAGTGGCCGGGATTAAATTTTCAGTGCGTTCACATTGGAAATGCTAAATAAATGAGATAACTCCTAAATGGAGTTCCGGATCAGGGATCCGAGTGGACGGATGGGTCCGGAATGGGTTGTTTACCCTAGGAACGACATAAAACTTGTCGGCGCGGGATGTTTGGACCCCTCGCCCGCTTCTGGAACGTTAAACGGATTAATTAATTAATTAATTAATTCGTTTAATAGTGAAACGCTAGTATCTCTTGAACAGTGGTTCGGATTGGAAAAATGAGGGCACCATTGAGTTCGGAGCATGCCGTTTACCCTCGGAGGGGTATAAGTTTTGCGGGCGCGGGCCGTTTGTGAAAAATGGCCCCAGGGGCATTTTCGTAAATTGGCGGCCTCGGGCGCTAAGTTTAGTAACTTTTGAACGGGGTCTCGGAATAAAATTCTGAGACCGCCGTTACGCTCAGAGGGTGGTTCTTAGCCTAGGGGATGCTAAATCCCGACCCCGTCGGGAGTTCGGGTTCAGGGCTGTCGGGCGGGCGTTTAAGTGATTTGTACTTAAACCCCCCCCCCCTATTCTTCTTCCTCTTCTTCCTCAAACCCTCCCCCCCTCTTCCACCTCCGGCGAGGCGATCTCTGGCGAGGCGACTCCAGCAAGGCGGCGGTTCGGCGGCGAAGCTCCAGGCAACGCCCGCGAGGTAGGGTTACGTATTTGAGTTTTTATTCCCGAACCTCCATTTGAACCCCAATTTTAGCATCGATTTGTTGTTTAGTCTTCGAAAAAATTCCATGGACGTGTAGTACGCATTTTAATATTTCCGTCGCTTCTTTCGGAATTGAAAACGGAGTTCGGAGGAGACCGCAACACCTCGCCGAAGTTTGCGGGTTTTTGGAGGTTTTCCGGCCGGTTTGAGGAGCTCCGGCGGTAGGAGGCGCGGCGGCGCGACTTCGGTCCGAGGAGGCGGCCGCGGGGTGTCGCGGTGGTTCGGTGGCCAGGCGGAGCGGCTCCGGTTGGCGGCTGGTGAGGACGGCGGAGGCTGCTGCGGACGGTGGCGGTCGGCTGGTCTCGGGCGGCGCCGGCGTAGCTCAGAGAGGGAAGGGGGTCGCGGGGTGCGCGACCCCGCGTGCGGCGCGACCGCGACCCGCACGTCGCGGGTCGCTGCGGGGAGAGGAGACCAGCCGTCAAAGGCCGGTCGGTGTCGGTGGAGACAGGCCGTGGCCAGCTGGCCGCGGCGGACCGAACCGGACCCGCAGCCAGGCCGCGGGCCGGCTGTGGGTGGACCGGCCGGACCGGGCCGGTCCGGCCCAAGGGAATTTTTTTCCCCTTAAAATTTTTGACGCCCGTAACTTTTGTTACGGGCGTCCGTTTTGCGAGCCGTCAGCGGCAGCGCAGACCTTGCGTCGAGGGGAATGCCTTGAGGTGGTTTTGGGAATTTTTAATTCCCGAAACGAGGGGCCTCGGTGGCGCGACATGTATGTCGAGGGATTTGTCGGTTCGTCGGCGGATCTTGTTTTGGACGGCGCGGACGCGTCCGACGTCCGTTTTGAACACCGTTAGTGGCATAGGGACCCTGGCGTCGGGGCGAAGTTTTCCAGGGCGGTTTTGGGTGTTGGGACTGGGTTTGAGGCGCGGGCCCCACGGCCCGTCCTTTGAGCTGCGGGCAGCGTTTCACGACTTTTTCCTCGGACGTCCGTTCGGGGCGTGCGAGCAGTCGATGTTGGGTGTTTTTATGAGGGCAACGCGTTGGCGCAGTCTGCCCGCTGCCATTCCGCACGATGGTGCGGGCCCCGTGAGGGCCGTTTTGGGAGTTGACGGTGATTTCCAGCTTTATCACCGGGCGACCGTTTTGGACAAGTGAGTAGTCCATTTTGTGTACTTTTTCGAGAGGATCACAATGGTGCGATCCGTTCGTTGAGTTTTGGGACTGGGATGCGGGTCCCACATGGCACCGCTCGTGTGCGGTGTGCCGGGATGCATCTTTTTCTCCGGATATCCGTTGCACTCAAGTGAGTAGTGATTTTGACGTGTTATCCCGAGGGGATCGCAATGGTGCGATGCGCCCGACTGTTTTCGGGGCCGAGGCTCGGGATCACGGGACGCCGTTCGGGCGTGAGGCGGTGTTGGCGACTTTTCCGTCGGATATCCGTTGGAGGCGAGTAAGTAGTCAATCTCGCGTGTTTTTCCGAGAGGATTACAACGGTGCAATCTGTTTGGTTGTGCGGAGACTCTTGCACGATCTTGTTAAACCTGGAGAAAGGAGGGTGCTCCAGTGGTGGTTTGCCCTACCTTGTTGTAGCGGACCCTTGGCGTGTGATCGCGCACTCTTGGGAGAGTGATACGAATGGTTCATGAGATGTGGCTGGTCGTGCCTGGGCCTTTGAGGTGGAGTTGTTACGTCACGCCTTCGTGTTGACGCTGGGTGTCGTGTGCACGTTAGCCTTTGGGCTGGAACGAGGTATACTCTGGGAGTATACGGGAGCGCTTGGAGGTACGTGTGGTTGTTTGTACCTGAGGATGTTTGTGCGCTTAGTTGGGGTTGACTTGGGGCCACACGTCGTGTGGGGCCCACGTACGTGTCGTGATCTTCTTTACGTACTTTGACCTCTCGTGACGTAGAGGGTCCCTCTGCGCTCATTTGTTTGACCAGCAGGGCGAAGTTTCCCCTGGCCTGGTGCTCTTTTGTCTGACCAGTAGGGTTGAGCGGTCTCCCCCTGGTCTTGTGCTCGATGGTTTGGCCGGCAGAGATGGTTTGGTTCCTCTGCTTCTTTGGCTGTGAGGGGTTTCAGTATTGTGCCCTTTCACCGGACTGCAACACCGTCTGCGACTACGGGTGTTCCTACAGCGTGGGTGTTTTCCCCACTTTCTGGGATGAGGTGTCTCGGTCCGCTTCGACAGTGACTCAGCGGATTGGAGCGGGATCGCCTTGTGAGGCCTGGGGTGTTTCTCCCATTGCTCCGTGTTCCCTGGTAGAGCTTGTGGTTTCGGTGTGACCAACACTTTACGCGGGCACCAATCCTCTACCCAGGAGGTTGTTCCAGCAGGGCTGAGGTTGTTCCAGCAGGGCTGAGGTTGTTCCAGCAGGGCTGAGGTTGTTTCGAGTAGGGCTGAGGTTGTTCCAGCAGGGCTGAGGTTGTTCCAGCAGGGCTGAGGTTGTTCCAGCAGGGCTGAGGTTGTTTCCAGCAGGGCTGAGGTTGTTCCAGCAGGGCTGAGGTTGTTTCGAGCGGGGCTCGCCAGGGGGTTACCATCCAGCAGGGATGGCCAGTACAGTGGTGTTCACCGAGCAGTACCATCCAGCAGGGATGGCCAGAGCAGTTCCGGGCTTACCTCCAGCGGGGCTGGGCAGTGGTCCCCGATGCTGGGCTTACCTCCAGCTGGGCTGGGCAGTGGTCCCCGATGCCGGTCTTACCTCCAGCTGGGCTGGGTAGTGGTCCCCGATGTCGGGCTTACCTCCAGCTGGGCTGGGCAGTGGTCCCCGATGCCGGGCTTACCTCCAGCTGGGCTGGGCAGTGGTCCCCGATGCCGGGCTTACCTCCAGCTGGGCTGGGCAGTGGTCCCCGATGCCGGGCTTACCTCCAGCTGGGCTGGGCAGTGGTCCCCGATGTTGGGTTACCTTCAGCTGGGCTGGGCAGTGGTCCCGTCACCGTCTTTAGCCGGGTCGCCCTCCAGTGGATTACCCTGTTACGGGACTAGGCAGTGAGGCACCCGTCGACTTTCCGGGTATCCCTATAGTGAGAACCCGTTGACTTCCAGGGATCCTCCAGTGGGGCTGGGTAGGGGGTCGCCTGTCGACTTTGAGCAGACCTCTCGACTGCGGGGCAGTGACGAGTTGTGGTTGACGTTCCCCTAAAACTCTCAAGTACAGGGAGCACTTTCCCCCACCGAGACGCGTCCTTGTGACGCGACCTAAAACCATGCGGGCGAGTTAGTGCCGCCAAAAGTTGATAGTGTCGAGGTGTGGTGATTGAGACTCTTGGCTTGCGGTTCGGGGAAGACGTGTGGGATGCTGGGCATCGATGGAGTTTACTTCTGGGACGGTTGGCTACTCTTTCTTGGGCTGAGCTACGGGACGGAGATCCCCTTACGACGTTGTTCAGGCTTCTTGTTTGATCATATGGACATGTATATACCTTGTTTCCGGTACCCACTTCTTGGGTTTGGATACTCTCCTTCTAGGAGAGGCGAAGACGCGCGGGGTATACCACGTGCTTTCCATGTCTAGCTTCTCATGGTGGGATGAGTCTACTCTCCTACTATAGGTAACGAAGACTCTACGGGAAGTTCATCTTCTCACCGTTTCCATCTCCTTGTGTCTGGATGAGTCTACTTCCTTTCTCTTGTTGGGTTGAGCTGGACTCTTTACTGCACTCTCTGTTGTACTCCTTACTTCTCTGTTCTCTCTACTGCTCACCCTTCGGTACCTCCTTTTGTTGCTCCATCGAGCCTTCGGGGTATCCTATTGAGTATTTTTATACTCACGCCTGCTTGGGCTTTGCCCGCACTTGGTGTTCCCTTGCAGACGACAGACAGGTGGAGCGTGACTTTAGTGGAGCGTAGAAGCTTGGGAGCTTGGACCGCATGCAGTGGTCGTGGCCGGGTTCTAGGTGGGAGACCCATCAGCAGTTTCTTTTGTTTACCTGTTGCTGGGTTGTGGCACTTTTTGGTTGGGCGTGTGTTTTGCCCCTTTTCCTTACAGCTTTGTACTTTGTACTTGTAGAGGTCGATGCACTTTGTGGTATGTTTATAGCAGTTGCCTTTTCTTTACTCGTCTTTCCTTTTACTCTGCACTTTTGCATTGAGTTTGCTGCGTGTGCGTGTGTACAGGTGCTTAGGCAAATGCCTCCCCGAGTTTTTGTGCCTTCGGCGCTGGTCACCATCCCCTGGCCTATGGAGGCGGGCTTGGGGTAGTTTCGGCTCGAGCCCGGGTAGGGTCGGGTCGTGACAAAGTGGTATCAGAGCTGGTTCGTTCCTTGGGACGCTGTTCGGACGTCCCTAAAAGAGGAATTGGTTGAGATTTAGGGCAACAGTGTTAACGTGTCTCGAGAGCGTCTCTCAAGCCAGGGAGTCCAGTGATGGTGCGGCGGCCGACATATCCATTCACCAGGACCTTGATAACCCTCTTGTCGACTCAGCATGCTGAGACACTTATTGCAGGGAAAATTGGTTTGTGCATCACATAGGACCGAGTCTTTGACTGTCCTTCTTGAGTCATCTCTCCATCGTTGTTGTTGCGGTATATACATATTTGCTCATCTGACCGCGACACTCCTTGATAATATTCCGTATGTCTCCGTGAAGACAGCCAGCCCAGATACCAGCTTTGGGTGCGTGACGACGACCCTGTGAGATATGAGGTCATAGTCCAGGACCCATCATGCGATCCCCTTTCTCCGGGTGGGCCGGTAGCAGCACCCCCACCTGTTGAGCAGCAGGCAGTTTCAGCAGAGCAGGCTGAGCTTGAGCGCTGGTTGAGCGCGCTCCGTGAGTTCCAACGGCGGAGACCGCTGAGGTTCAGTGGTGATCCAGACCCTCAGGCAGCAGAGGTTTGGCTCGAGGCAGTGGTTTGCCTTTTCAGGCTTGTGCAGACGCCGACAGATCAGAGAGTGGCTTTGGCAACCACCCTTTTTCGTGGAGCAGCTTGGCGTTGGTGGAGTCTGGTGACTCGGTTTCTTGACGAGTCATCACTTTCATGGGGCGACTTTCAGTTTTTGTTTTTTGAGGAGTTTTTCCCCTCCTACTTGCACTCCGTTCGGATTCAGGAGCTCCTGCAGTTTTAGCAGGGAGGGATGACGGTGGCCGAGTACGCGGATAGTTTTGCAGACCGTGCACGCTTTTACCCGGACTTGGTCCATGACGACGACCTCCGAGCACGAAAGTTTGAGCAGGGTCTCTGCCGAGAGATTCGTGTTGTCATAGTACCCTTGGGAATTTCCACATATGCTGGGGTGCTAGAGCAGGCGCTGGTGACAGAGGTCTTCCTGTCATGTTTTGCGGTTGGTAGTGGCAGTGGGCGCGACGGAGCCGGGACGTCTACCGTAGCTAGCAGGCGCCGGAGGACAGGACCTCGATGCAGGAGGCCTTCCCACTGTCGGTTTCGGAGACGTGGTCGTGTACCACTGTGGTGAAAAGGCGTAGTGCCTCAGCCGAGGATGCCCTTCCATGAGTGGATCCCGGGCCGTGGTTGTACACCACAGTGGCGCCGGAGGACACCAGGGCAGCCCAGAGAGCGTCGGTGCTATGCTTGTGACGGGCGAGGTCACTTGGCACAAGACTGCCTGACCCGAGTTGCTAAGAGCTTCAGGCAGGCAGCAGGCGCACCACCACAACAGAGGTAGCGCCATGATCGGAGTAGTACCCAGAGAGGTGGTGCTAGTAGAGGAGCAGGAGGAGCTGGTAGTGGGGGACTTTACGAGATCTCCCCATCACCACTAGGCGGTCCACGTTAGGCTCCGGGAGCTGACGGTTGGGACCACGGACAGCCGCGAGCTTTGGATGTCTACTATCCTGCAGAGCACGAGATGGTGAGAGGTACCCCTTGAGACTCTTCTACTTCTTGCAGTAGAATTGATAGGCTCTGCGTGTGAACGACTTTTCTCCCTGCTCCTTGTTTGAGGTGTTACCAGGGTGACGCAGGGCATCGGGTGTAACCCTGAGTTGGTGAGGAAAAAGGCGTGGGACCTTTTTCTCTAGTCGATGGTGTTGACTCCATCGCTTTCTGAGCATGTAAGAGAGTCTTGGTTGGGAGACATCTACTGTGGAACCTTGTGTGACCAGATATCCTTGGGTGTTTCACCATATGGATATTCTGAAGGAGGGAATCACTGGGCCTTGTTCTAGGTGTGGGCGGTGATTCCAGTCACGGCGTGTGACGTAGAGGTTTGACCGGGGAGGTGAGCTACCCCCGAGAGCCTTCAGGCCGTTTGAAACCGTGCAAAGGGATGGCGAGGTTCCCTACCGCCTTGCCCTAACCCCAAAATCTGGAGTGGGTGCACGACGTCGGAAAGGGACGAACCCGCATGAACAGATCAATCCTTTGGTCTGTGTGCAGTGGCGCAGAGCTGTGCGTGGGTTCTTATGGGTATGGGAAAGCCAGGTGTGGGCTTAGTACCCTGTGTTGATCCCTAGTTTTGCTTTTTGGGGACGAAAAGATTGAAGGAGGGAATGATGTAAGAACCCTGTTTTTGCTGTGAAAGACTTTGAAATATTCTTGATGATATTCCAGAGCAGTGCCTTCAGACGGCGTGCGATTCTGAGCCCCGGAGTGGCCGGAATTAAATTTTCAGTGCGTTCACACTGGAAATGATAAATAAATGAGATAACTCCTAAACGGAGTTCCGGATCAGGGATACGAGTGGAAGGATGGGTCCGGAATGGTATTTTTACCCTAGGAACGACATAAAACTTGTTGGCGCGGGATGTTTGGACCCCTCGCCCGCTTCTGGAACGTTAAACGGATTAATTAATTAATTAATTAATTCGTTTAATAGCGAAACACTAGTATCTCTTGAACGGTGGCTCAGATTGGAAAACCGAGGGCACCGTTGAGTTCGGAACGTGCCGTTTACCCTAGGAGAGGTATAAGTTTTGCGGGCGCGGGCCGTTTGTGAAAAATGGCCCCAGGGGCGTTTTTGTAAATTGGTGGCCTCGGGCACTAAGTTTAGTAACTTTTGAACGGGGTCTCGGAATAAAATTCCTAGACCTCCGTTGCGCTCAGAGGGTGGTTCTTAGCCTAGGGGAGGCTAAATCCCGACCCTGTCGGGAGTTCGGGTTCGGGGCTGTCGGGCGTGCGTTTAAGTGATTTGTACTTAAACACCCCCTTCTTCTTCTTCCTCTTCTTCCTCAAACCCTCCTCCCCCTCTTTCACCTCCGGCGAGGTGAGCTCCGGCGAGGCAAGCTCCGGCGAGGTGACTCCGGCAAGGCGGCGGTTCGGCGGCGAAGCTCCGGGCAACGCCCGCGAGTTAGGGTTACGTATTTGAGTTTTTATTCCTGAACCTCCCTTTGAACCCCAATTTTAGCATCGATTTGTTGTTTAGTCTTCGAAAAAATTCCATGACCGTGTATTACGCATTTTACTCTTTCAGTCTCTTCTTTCGGAATTGAAAACGGAGTTCGGAGGAGACCGCAACACCTCGCCGAAGTTTGCGGGTTTTTGGGGGTTTTCCGGCCGGTTTGAGGAGCTCCGGCGGTAGGCGGCGCGGCGGCGCGACTTCGGTCCGAGGAGGCGGCCGCGGGGCGTCGCAGTGGTTCGGTGGCCAGGCGGAGTGGCTCCGGTTGGCGGCTGGCGCGAACGGCGGAGGCTGCTGCGGACGGCGGCGGTCGGCTGGTCTTGGGCGGCGCCGGCGTAGCGCAGAGAGGGAAGGGGGTCGCGGGGTGCGCGACCCCGCGTGCGGCGCGACCGCGACCCGCACGTCGCGGGTCGCTGCGGGGAGAGGAGACCGGTCGTCAAAGGCTGGTCGGTGTCGGTGGAGACAGGCCGCGGCCAGCTGGCCACGGCGGACCGAACCGGACCCGCGGCCGGGCCGCGGGCCGGCTGTGGGTGGACCGGCCGGACCGGGCCGGTCCGGCCCAAGGGAATTTTTTTCCCCTTAAAATTTCTGACGCCCGTAACTTTCGTTACGGGCGTCCGTTTTGCGCGCCGTCAGCGGCAGCGCGGACCTTGCGTCAAGGGGAATGCTTTGAGGTGGTTTCGAGAATTTTTAATTCCCAAAACGAGGGGCCTCGGTGGTGCGACACGTATGTCGAGGGATTTGTCGGTTCGTCGGCAGATCTTGTTTTGGACGGCGCGGACGCGTCCGACGTCCGTTTTGAACGTCGTCAGTGGCGTAGGGACCCTGGCGTCGGGGCGAAGTTTTCCAGGGCGGTTTCGGGTGTTGGGACTGGGTTTGAGGCGTGGGCCCCACGACCCGTCCTTTGAGCTGCGGGCATCGTTTCACGACTTTTTCCTCGGACGTCCGTTTGGGGCGTGCGAGCAGTCGATATTGGGTGTTTTTCCAAGGGCAACGCGTTGGCGCAATCTGTCCGCTGTAATTCCACACGATGGTGCGGGCCCCGTGAGGGCCGTTTTGGGAGTTGACGGTGATTTCTAGCTTTATCACCGGGCGACCGTTTTGGACAAGTGAGTAGTCCATTTCGTGTACTTTTTCGAGAGGATCGCAACGGTGCGACCCGTTCGTTGAGTTTCGGGACCGGGATGCGGGTCCCACATGGCACCGCTCGTGTGCGGTGCGCCGGGATGCACCTTTTTCTCCGGATATCCGTTGCACTCAAGTGAGTAGTGCTTTTGACGTGTTATCCCAATGGGATCGCAATGGTGCGATGCGCCTGACTGTTTTCGGGGCTGAGGCTCGGGATCACGGGACGCCGTTCGGGCGTGAGGCGGTGTTGGTGACTTTTCCGTCAGATATCCGTTGGAGGTGAGTAAGTAGTCAACCTCGCGTGTTTTTCCGCGAGGATTACAACGGTGCAATAAGTTTGGTTGTGCGGAGCCTCTTGCACGATCTTGTTAAACGTGGAGAAAGGAGGGTGCTCTAGTGGTGGTTCGCCCTACCTTGTTGTAGCGGACCCTTGGCGTGTGATCGCGCACTCTTGGGAGAGTGGTACAAATGGTTCATGAGATGTGGATAGCCGTGCCTAGGCCTTTGAGGTGGAGTTATTACGTCACGCCTTCGCGTTGATGCTGGGTGTCGTGTGCACGTTAGCCTTTGGGCTGGAACGAGGTATACTCTGGGAGTATACGGGAGCGCTTGGAGGTACGTGTGGTTGTTTATACCTGAGGATGTTTGTACGCTTAGTTGGGTTTGACTTGGGGCCACACGTCGTGTGGGCCCCATGTGCGTGCCGTGATCTTCTTTACATACTTTGACCTCTCGTGACGTAGAGGGTCCCTCTGCGCTCGTTTGTTTGACCAGCAGGGCGAAGTTTCCCCTGGCCTGGTGCTCTTTTGTCTGACCAGCAGGGTTGAGCGGTCTCCCCCTAGTCTTGTGCTCGATGGTTTGGCCAGAAGAGATGGTTTGGTTGCTATGCTTCTTTGGATGTGAGGGGTTTCAGTACTGTGCCCTTTCACCAGACTGCGACACCGTCTGCGACTATGGGTGTTCGTACAACGTGGGTGTTTTCCCCACTTTCTGGGATGAGGTGTCTCGGTCCACTTCGACAGTGACTCAGCGGATTGGAGTGGGATCGCCTTGTGAGGCATGGGGAGTTTCTCCCGTTGCTCCGTGTTCCTTGGTAGAGCTTGTGGTTTCGGTGTGACCAACACTTTATGCAGGCACCGATCCTCTACCCAGGAGGTTGTTCCAGCAGGGCTGAGGTTGTTCCAGCAGGGCTGAGGTTGTTCCAGCAGGGCTGAGGTTGTTTCCAGCAGGGCTGAGGTTGTTCCAGCAGGGCTGAGGTTGTTCCAGCAGGGCTGAGGTTGTTTCCAGCAGGGCTGAGGTTGTTCCAGCAGGGCTGAGGTTGTTCCAGCAGGGCTGAGGTTGTTTCGAGCGGGGTTCGCCAGGGGGTTACCATCCAGAAGGGATGGCCAGTACAGTGGTGTTCACTGAGCAGTACCATCCAGCAGGGATGGCCAGAGCAGTTCCGGGCTTACCTCCAGCGGGGCTGGGCAGTGGTCCCCGATGCCGGGCTTACCTCCAGCTGGGCTGGGTAGTGGTCCCCGATGCCGGGCTTACCTCCAGCTGGGCTGGGCAGTGGTCCCCGATGCTGGTCTTACCTCCAGCTGGGCTGGGTAGTGGTCCCCGATGCCGGGCTTACCTCCAGCTGGGCTGGGCAGTGGTCCCCGATGCCGGGCTTACCTCCAGCTGGGCTGGGCAGTGGTCCCCGATGCCGGGCTTACCTCCAGCTGGGCTGGGCAGTGGTCCCCGATGTCGGGCTTACCTCCAGCTGGGTTGAGCAGTGGTCCCCGATGCCGGGTTACCTCCAGCTGGGCTGGGCAGTGGTCCTGTCGCCGTCTTTAGCCGGGTCTCCCTCCAGTGGATTACCCTGTTACAAGACTGGGCAGTGAGGCACCCGTCGACTTTCCGGGTATCCCTATAGTGAGAACCCGTTGACTTCCAGGGATCCTCCAGCGGGGATGGGTAGGGGGTCGCCTATCAACTTTGAGCAGACCTCTCGACTACGGGGCAATGACGAGTTGTGGTTGACATTCACCCAGAACTCTCAATTACGGGGAGAACTTTCCCCCACCGAGACGCGTCCTTGTGACGCGACCTAAAACCGTGCTGGCGAGTCAGTGCCGCCCAAAGCGGATAGTGTCGAGGTGTGGTGATTGAGTCCCTTGGCTTGCGGTTCGGGGTAGACGTGTGGGATGCTGGGCATCGATGGAGTTTACTTCTGGGACTGTTGGCTACTCTTTCTTGGGCTGAGCTACGGGATGGAGATCCCCTTATGACATTGTTCGGGCTTCTTGTTTGAGCATATGGACATGTATATACCTTGTTTCCGGTACCCACTTCTTGTGTTTGGCTACTCTCCTTCCAGGAGAGGTGAAGACGCGCGGGGTATGCCACGTGATTTCCGTGTCTAGCTTCTCATGGTGGGATGAGTATACTCTCCTACTATAGGTAACGAAGACTCGACGGGAAGTTCATCTTCTCACCGTTTCCAGCTCCTTGTGTCTGGATGAGTCTACTTCCTTTCTCTTGTTGGGTTGAGCTGGACTCTTTACTGCACTCTCTATTGTACTCCTTACTTTTCTGTTCGCTATACTGCTCACCCTTCGGTACCTCCTTTTGTTGCTCCCTCGAGCATTCGGGATATCCTACTGAGTATTTTTATACTCACCCCTGCTTGGGCTTTGCCCGCACTTGGTGTGCCCTTGCAGACGACAGACAGGTGGAGCGTGACTTCAGTGGAGCGTAGGAGCTTGGGAGCTTGGACCGCGTGCGGTGGTCGTGGTCGTGTTCCAGGTGGGAGACCCATCAGCAGTTTCTTTTGTTTACCTGTTGCCGGGTTGTGGCACTTTTTTGGTTGGGCGTGTGTTTTGCCCCTTTTCCTTACAGCTTTGTACTTTGTACTTGTAGAGGACAATGCACTTTGTGGTATGTTTATAGCAATTGCCTTTTCTTTACTCGTCTTTCCTTTTAATCTGCACTTTTTCATTGAGTTTGCTGTGTGTGCGTGTGTACAGGTGCTTAGGCAAAGGCCTCCCCGAGTTGTTGTGCCTTCAGCGCTGGTCGCCAGCCCCTGGCCTATGGAGGCGGGCTTGGGGTAGTTGCGGCTCGAGCCCGGGTAGGGTCGGGTCGTGACATCACCAGAGGATGGAAAATATTTTGGATGGCTTTCACACACCACAACCCTCAATGGTAATAATAAACTATGTGTGGATAGTAGGATACTAGTCCATATTGGGGAAACATTCATAAGGACTCACCAACGAGTATAGAAATATTACACATTAGGCGCTCTCTCTCACGGTCGAGATAATTCACACTATTAGTAATAGTTTGGGACCACTAATACTCCTTCACACAGCCTCCGAACACAAGGTCTAAAATTAAAGGCCCCACTAGTACTTGCTGGCATTGAAAATGGGCTATTCCCATGGGAAGGTGACTTAAGATTCCATAACAAAATTAAATAAATATTAGAGAATACACAACCATACATCGATCACACCCAAAGCCTCAAAATCATAATCCTTTTCTTATTGAATCCATCATTACCCTATTTCACCTATACTTAATATTTAGGGCCCTCTCCAACACCTCAACAAATAATAATTCCACAAACATTAAAATCAAAGGAACACATATAACATACCTTAACACTATCATTTTGGGTAGCATTGATTCTCCCACACAATTTTAGATTATGTAACAAGAATGTTCCTTGGTGAGGTATGTTTCCATCATCCTTGCATGTATATGGAAACATTAATAACCACTAACATAGTGCTCTACTGATTCTCTGAGTTGCCCTATATAAGTATCTCTCCTATAAAACACACCAAGAAGAGTCCTATCTGGGATGGAATTTCACAACATAGGCTCATTTCAACCCTCTAGCCCCTTAATGGGGTGGGGGGAAAGCTCTCTATGGATCATAAGAAGTCCATATCCATATAATCTATGATGTATAGTCAATATATGTTAATTATCTACCATTACCATTATAAAAAACTACCTGTCTATGAAAAATATACTCAATAGACAAACCATCTGGTTAGTCTGGGTCCTCACAAACTATAATCTCAAGACCACCATCTCGACCCAATCCACCACTTCCTACGGGTATTCCATGTTAAAAATCATAAATGAAGTCTATCATTGAAACTCATAGAACATATTAATATTTGAAAAACTGTTTTCTAAACTTTCTTGTGACATATACTACTCAACATGGTGATGATCATATATATATACAACTAGTGGAGGGTCTAGAAGCTGCTCAATATGTGGTAGCACTGCTCTGCGCTTTCCTGGTGGAATCAACTAATGTGTGGGTCCCTAAACAGACACCCAATCACTCAACTGGTCATCATAGAACTATCATTAATTTATAAAAATCTATCAACAATAGAGAATCATGGAAAATATCAATACATACAATGGAGAATGATATTATTTGTGTACCTAACTTGATAATTACAAGTAAACCCCATCATTTTCAAACATTATTCTTGTACCAAATTTTCCTAAAAACTAGTTTCCAAATTTTATGTGTCAATGTGTAGTTTATTTATTTCCTATAGAAATTATATGTTCTCCGCCACACCAACACTAGGTTACCTATCATAGGATCCAATATCAATACACTATAACACTATTTCTATATTTCTTAAAGTAAACCACACATATAAACTATCTCATAACAGTAGTCATAGGATGAACACCTATTATACCTCTCATTTATTAACCGACCCACCTCGACCTAAATAGATGGTGATTATCCAATTGGGACAACCTAAAACCCACCTCCAATAGGCCAAGGGATGTAAACTAGTGTGTAGTAATAATAAACATAAATGGGAGGCATTTGCCTAATGTACCTGTATCCATTCACATTAATATCTCTATGAATAATGTTTGTGAAAAAAATATGCAACATCTAAAGTATATCAATTCATCTAACATCATCAAGGTAATAAATAATTATGATAATGGTAGTATAATAGAAATGAAAAAAAAGAAAAATTAATGAGGGAGATTGAACTACTATGTGAACCCCAAATAAAAATAAACTATATAGAGTAGTGTGGTGGAGAGACAGGCTCTAGATCAATGTGAATAACCCCCATACATGGGCAGTGACACCATATAAAGCTAAAATAAACTAATATTAGGTCGTAAATAGTCACTTATAATATATTTTTTCATCAGTATATAACATCAAATGTGTGGGAAAAGAACATCCATGGGTGAGTATAAATGTTCCAACTAGGATATCCTAAAATAACTAAACACAAATCATTAGGAGAGAATAGTAATCTCATCACAACGATGACATGTCAATTAGTATATGATACAGCAAACATAATAACTATAACATAAAAATTACAGATATTATAAAAAAGAATCTAAAACAACATTGAAATGGAATATCTATATCCACATCATAGTTATTAATGATGAGTAACACTGATGCCGAAAATGAATATTTATGATTTCCAACATACCAAGATACCTAACAAGAATATGTGTGGTTGGGTTCACACATAACATATTTGATCCAAATCAAAGGGAGACATATATCTTATGGAAGGACCAAACCTTGTTAGAGCTCGATGATGTGGATGCACCACCCCCATTGATAGAGGAAACATAGCCTAATACAGTTTTGAGGAATACCAACTCTACCAATGTAAAAAATAAATATAGTGGTGCTCGATTTATGATATTATAAGGGATTACTGATCCTGCTAATCCTCTGATGTTCACACACAGTTTCCATTACATGGGTGATGATTATGGGGGTTATTCCATAGTGTGAAGAGGAGTTTCAATCCTTGCAGACTCTCAATGGATCAAACGTGATTACAAAAATTGAACTACAACATCTAAAAGTAGAGCCACACATGTGTTATATTGTTTTGTACCTCTAATGTGAAAATGAATTCCACCATCACATTCTATTTTTGATACTTCTAATGATAGGCTAATTTTAAAGAAAAAATATGAATCTGAAAAGGAGAGATATGAAAGGTGGATGATCAAAGAATCAATCATTCCATAAATGGAGTACCAAGCATGTACCATGGCTTACAAAATGTTTCTCTCTATTTATAGAACTACCCATGTCTCATTCTCACATGACATGTCTCCTATCATATAAATTATGTATCCACTAGATATACATGGTGTGTAGAAGTTTCCATGGATAATGGATTTTGCAGTATTCCAAATACCCATCATTCTTGTCATGTACATATTATGTGGTTTTCCAAGAACGGAATGATTGTGCCACATTTTTTTTCAGGGTGTGTACTAATTATACATGCCAATACATCAAAAAAAGAGTTTGAAAAATGATTCATCCAACCAAACAACATGCATGATCTCATTGATAGCTTGAAAATATATTATATGTACATGTCAAGTAGGCTGACCATGGTTTACTTGGAATACAAGAAAACCACATTGTCTAAATAATTATTCTCCATGAAAAAATCCTATCTATCACTCAATGTTTACTACAGTTATTTTGTTTCTAAATATATATATTTTTTATTAAATATTATTCCATAAATCCATAAACATTACACATCATCCACTTCTATTTCAAACACTATTAGATTCGTTATCAATCATGTCAAGGAGTGTATGTCTAAGGCAGACTATTCTAGATCCCCCACTAGGGGTCATATTTCAACTTCCCAATCTACATATGGGAAATCAACATCATTCTGCACTAAAAAATTCAATATCCCACCAGCATCCTCCTCTAATTCCTCACATGCATTGTTCATCACCCTACAAAACTCTTTGATTATGTTGTTGATCAAGAATCTTGCCCCATAGAAATGAACCCTTCCTCCAATGAAAAAATGTGTAATCAATTATTTTGGGTATTAATTAAACCATCATCCATGGTAAATTCCAATTATGAGTGTGTGATTGATAATTAGTGTTAATCCAAAAACATATTCATGAGTAATGAACCTCAACTATTGTTTAGTAATTTCTTGATTTATTGTCAATAGAAAAATTAAAGAGGACAAACAATAAAATATCATAATTTCCTAATTGAATGATTAAAAAAATATACTCATAAATTTTCCATTAATTTATGAATAAATATATTTATAAGGATTCACTCTCATTTGGAATGGGATAAAAAAATCGGGGAAACCCGCACAAAATAAATTGTCTTAAACAAGGGATACATTGATCACTAATGAATAAAGTTTGAAAATTTACTTCATTAGTGTTATCCATGAACTAAATTTTAGATAGTGATCTATGTGGTACTCTGATCATTGATCCATGATCCTGACATCCACTAATGATCCTCTACACTCTTCTGTCAAATCCATAATGTTATACTGCTAGCCCTAGGATTTTCTAACAATTGTTATTAAATATAGGAATACCAATTAGAGGAAAAATATATTAATTTTATAATAAATTAATTTAATATTTCTCCAATAACAGATTTTTAACAGAATGAATTTTTTCAAAAATTTATATTTTACCTGAGGTAAATCCCACATTCATGATTTAATCGTGCTTTCATATTTCAAATATGAAACTCCGTTTATGATTTATTTTATTATCTCTAAAAAACATAAAACATAAAATATAATATATTTGAAATGACTATGATATCAATATTGATCCTCTCCAAGCCATTTAATTCTATGAAGACAATTTTCCAAACATGAAAAACATTCCTCAAAATATTCAAAAGTATTAAAATATATATATCTTAATAGAAACATAATGAAAATAAATAATTACCTAGTAATGTTTTTTGTCTACATTGAATTCTATTAAACATCAAATGAACCCAAAATCACGTCAAAACACCTTATTATCATTTCAAAACATCCTAATAATATAACAAACATCTATAAAACCATATCATTGGCCTTCAAGGATTATAAATTCAATGTTGAAAACAAGTCTAAACCATCCAATAATATCCGGGTACTTCAATGTGATCAATATAATTAATATTTTATGGGATAATCATTGGGATATTGAATCCTGTACTATTCATAAATTTGAAAATTTATTTTAATAACATTCCTTATCCTCAGGTTTCTAATGATGTTCAAGAGTAAACTGAGGTAGGATGTCAATTCATGAAGTTTGATGACCATTAATGATTATATAACATCATCTAAAACACATTCTAAATCAATAAGGAATTTGAATAGGGTTACTAATGAAAAAAAATCATGGGGATCATATTGAGCCTAAAATGCAAATATATACTATATTGGTCTGAGGAAATGTATGGGGGAAAACTCATGTTATAAAAATTACATGAACTGATGAATGGATTCAAAAATTGAATGTGGCTGGAAATGCAGTTGATGATTAATTAATCATTCATATAGTTCCATATTGATCGTGTGAAATAGATACATGTACTATAAAAATTACATATATAATGTATCTCTAAATAAATGATCTACAAAAACACATGTGTAGATTCATAAAAATAAAATATGAACCTAGATCATTTAATATTATTTTATCTAATAGTGGTTTAGATAAAATTTACTCTAGAGGAGACATATTAAGTGAGGAATCTCAAAAACAAAGTATTTTCTTAGTCCCTATTTTCTGATTTCATATTGAAATATTTTACATTTAAAATTATTTAAATCACTATGTGAAAAATGTTATAATGGAGGCATTTATAATAGTTTAAAAATTCGTTCCTTTATTTATATTGAATATTTCTTTGTTGAGTTAATAAAATAGAAAAATAATTTTATAATCTTGAGAACCACCAGATGAAAATATGATTTTTTATGATAGATTTATAACTATTCCATGTAAGTAGACCAGAAAAATGAAACAATATTCAAATTTTCAAAGTATAACGTTCACGTGGTCAACTGCTATTCTTGTGGAATGAAGAGTACAATTTGTCTTTTTCAACATTCTTGGGTATTAATATAGTTGAAAAGATTATTATGTATATAATGGGAATGAATTTACTTTATATTATGATTGCATATATCTTTCTTTATAGGGGACATTGAGTTATCTTTCTTCCTACTAATTATTTTACTTTTTAATAGATGGTTGTAAGGGATTGTACCTTGTATCTAACCTTATTCCCTTTGTGAATTATTTCCTTTTATGAATTAAATTAAAAATGAAAAATTAATCTTAAAAAGGTATGTAATTAATAATAATTAATTTACTCACTCTTTATTTTTTACAAATATGGGAAGGATCTAGGGTTCCCATGTTTGTTTTTCAACCATTATAAGTTATTTATATAATTATTATTATTTTTATATGGAGAATATGTTCTGTACTTATGGTATTAATAATTCCACCAATCAGTTTTTTTTGAATTAACTCCCCCGATTTTCTCAATTTCGACTTTTATAATCCCTTCTTCACCTTGTGTGTTAGCCTTCCCTTTTTATA
Source organism: Viscum album (assembly GCA_963277665.1). Classification (NCBI taxonomy): domain Eukaryota; kingdom Viridiplantae; phylum Streptophyta; class Magnoliopsida; order Santalales; family Viscaceae; genus Viscum; species Viscum album. The sequence continues at coordinate 1,274,029,943 of OY728141.1, read as the reverse complement.
TTATTGGATAGTAAAACATCAATGTGGGGAATTATTTTATGTCTGGAAGTGTGTTTTTGTAGTTTTGTGTCACAAGAAATGTTTTAATTACCTCAATGGAAAAATATAGGAAGACTATTTTGGTTATCATTAGTATGGTGACAACCATGAGCGGTGATAGGAATGCATTGGTATAGATTTCAGGTAAAGGATTCAAATTTACAAAGGATGTGGGGTTGTAAAAATGAAAATATAGATCGTGAAAATATAAATGATGTTAATACAAGAAATATTCAATTTAAATACTAGACTTCTTTAAAATGGGATATAAAATCCATTTTAAAAAATATTGGTCAGGTTAATTGTGGGAAAAAATTTTGGGTAAATGTTTCTTGCTTCTAATAGAAGGAATTTTTATTGTTTATGATGTTTTTGTTCTTATTATTTTAATTATTTTGATTATTTTTAATAATTTTTAAATTTCTATAAAATATGATATATATATTGGATTTGTAATTATTATTTGGATTTATATTTGTGAATATTAAATCTAAATTATCTTAGACAAAGCATCAAGGGGTTACCTTGGAACAACAATATGTGGATTGATATCAAGTGATCATAATTTGGGATTTATATTATGATTTTATAACTAATTTTATAAAAATATTATTATTAGGAAGATAAGAAGTTTTATATTCTAGAAATTAATATATTGGGGAATATCAAATGTCAAAAACTCTAGTATGGATGGAACTCTACATTTGAAATGTAGGAAATAAAGTGTATAAAATATTTTCTATAATATAGATGGATTACGGCTAGGAGGATGAGCAAGGCCTTCGGGTCAGTAAAGTCTTAGGGCCACCTCAAGGCCTTTGGGCCACCTTTACGTGTAGATGCAAACCAGACAACCTACAAGGAACAAGCTCTACAAGGAGGATGAGTAAGGAGCTTTCACCACAATAGAAGCTAAACAGATTGCTAGAATAAGAGGGTATGTCACCTGCCATCGGGACAAGCCTGTGCATGCACAGGAATGCCTAGCCGAACAACCATGCGAAGGTGGAGAGCTGATTTCATGATGAAGATGCTAGGGAGGATAAGTTCCAAGTTGTTAGTCTGGGTTGTATGTAATGTTTGAAGCCTAGGAGAAATGAATTTCTCTAAGGCCTATGTTCCATGTAATACTTATGCCTACGGGCCTTGTAAAGGTTCCACCTCACCCCTTGAAAGGTGGATTATCAAAAATCAATAAAAGATGAAGGCCTTTGGGCCATTGGAGGGGTCTATATATTTTAATGTCACATACATTTAGGGATGTGAATTTATTTTTCAAATCATTTATCTACTTTTGTGTGGGTTTAACGGGTAATATTTTATCTTTTATTTTATATAATTAAATATAATAGGAATTGTTTCATGATATTTTTAAATCTTTATCCTTATAATATTTGTAATATTCTTTGGAAATATAGAATTTATTTATACTTATATATTCTTAAATATTATTATATATCTATATTTATTTTAATTATATTTTATATATTACTTAAAAATGTATAGAATAAAAATGTGTATCTATTTAAAATAAAATGGATAGAATTCGTTTGGGAAGAATGAAACCTATAGAGGTCTTGTACTTAGATATATATTATGAAATTGAAGGTTATATCATCATAAATTATTATTATTTATTTCATTATATATATGAAATTTCTTTAATACAAGACATGTTATTTTTAAATGGAATAAAAAAATAGTGACTTCTATATTGGTGTAAACATTATATTCTAAACCAATAGAAACCAGAATATCTCAAATAAAATAATCAATCAATTTAGAACACATTCACACAATTTTTAATATATTTTTAATATTCATATTTATTATATAAATAAAATTCATTATAAAAACCGTTGATTAATATGATGAAGTGAATATTGATTTCTATATAAATACACGAACCTTTAATGACTTGATAACATGGGACACACTCAGACATCATTGAAAATGTTATTCCTTGTCATTTTATTTTAATTTTTATTATTCATTGAAAAAAACACATTATGTTGATTAGCAAAGTATTAATGATAATAAATCATATACTAAATTTTGAGATGAAATTTTAATTGTTGATGGCCTAGTATTTAGGACATAAACCTCCATTTGAACATACTTTATTCCATGTTAATATATTTTTGTCATAATTTTTATCTTCGAAACATTTAATATGTATTATATATATACATATATATACACACAGACACACACACACACACATAAACACACATATATATATATGATCACATGTATATAAATACACCACATCATAAAATAACACTGGGAAAGTGTATTTTCATGGATATATATATATATGTATTATTATTATTGAATTTTATTATTCTATGACTTTAATTAATATATAAAAAATAAAAAACTTCCAATTTCCACCAAGGATGATCCAATCTAGAATAATTATCTTGATGTAAATTTTTTCAAACATTATATAAGAATATATGGGTACTTTCCATTTACTTCATTGGGAAATTTCCATGATGACTTTTATGATCCTTTTTTATTATAGTCATTGTAAATATTTTCTTCTTTTTGTAATCTATATGACATTTTCATAGTGTATTTTGTATAATTTTTTCAAATATTATCAAAAATAGATTTTTACTATAATTTTAATTTCTAATTAAATCATTTAATATTTTTATTATTCATTTATATAGGGAAATTATTTTCAAATTACATCATTTTTATCTTATATCACCTCAAATTTTTTTCACCTTCTTCTTATCATATAAATTTTTGTAAATTATTTCATATTAACAGTTTCATTTTATTTTATCATATTTTAAATCTTATATAAAATATAAATGTATATTTAACATCATTATTTATTTTAGAATTTATAAAAAGTGATTTACTTCCTAAAATGAGAAAACACAACGATTCTTCTTCCACATTGACAATTATGAAATTATCATGAAATTAGAAAATCTCCACACAAAGCATAAATTTTTTCCATATTCTATATAGAATAAATATTGGATATTTTTAAAGGTATATTTTAAATATAAAATGATTGGTAATATATAGTACAAGTGCTACACACAATTTAAAGGATATTAAATATACACTTTTACCTATATCAAAAACTATAGTTTCAATTTTAATGGAATCTATAGCATGATATATGTCAATTCTTACATGGTGTTTTAATTAAGCAGTGATAATATTTTTTAATAGTGATTTTCTTACTTCCTATGATGTAGTAGATTATGGGTACTTTATTCTTCTCTTTTTCATAATATATATATTATTAGAATATTTTCTACTAGGATTTACCTAATTTCATCATCTCTTATGATTATATTAGGAGTTACCATTTCCACTTATTCTATGAAAAATATGAATTTATACTTATTATTCATCACCCAATCATCATGAACATCATCGTGTATCAATACATATAATTTCATCAGTCATACTATGTTTCAGTAAAACCTTGTAGAATATATGGATGCTAATTTCTTAGTTGATGTGAAGAGGTTTGCATTTGGGTTTCCATGTTTTCTACAAATGACTATTTTTAAATCTTACCTTATAATCCATTATGATTTATGAAATTATTATCATTAAGAATTTACTTTATTATAAATGATATTTTGGTACAACATGACACCATGTTTTGTAATATGTTTGTTAATGACATAAGAATACTCCTTGAAATGAATTTATTTATAGATATCTCAGGATCCCCTAGGGTATTAATAGTACAATTCCAATCACATTCTATGGAAAATAATTTTTTTTTATATTTCTTCCATTTTTTTGTAATAAAAATTTTCAAAATAAAAATTCAGTTTATCATAAGTATTATAATTAGACTCTTTATTTTGATTTTGTCCATTATATTTGAAATAACATGTATGATGTGTCTCTCAAATTAAATATACAGTTTGAAATCAAAAAAAATATTTCATATAGATTGTTTTAATTAATTAATAATTGATAATTGGTCATAAAACTATGAAGATAATTTCGTTATTCAACCCATTATCTATACAACATCCTAATGTGTTTGAAATAAATAATTCCACTAAAATCACATTGATTACATACTATCCATTATCTTATAATGTTCATATAGTTTTTATTTATCAAGATTCACCCACATATATCTTACTATAGAATTTAAAAACATTACTACATGAATTAATATTAATAATTTTTTAATTGAATCCATAGTGTAATACTTTTTTTGGACAAAACCTATAAATAAATTAATTTTTTTCAGTACATCCTGATCACACACACAAATATTAAAAAAATATCTATATATACATTCATAATTATTATGGTAAAAATGATTTAAAGATAAGATTATATCCCATATTTCCCTTTTATTAAATTTATATAATAAGTTTTACCTTAATTACATATTTCAAATAATTTAATGGGAAAAACAAATAGGTGTATTTAATCTTTCAAAACAAATTTACAACAAATGGTATCAGATATTTTTAATGATTCTTGAGATATTATCATTTGGGTCCTTACATTTTTGTCTTCAATATTAATTGGTACAATAGATTAGGTTAATTATTATTTTCTTAATCTCAAAATGATTGGATTACATAAGTCTCTTAATAACACTTAATGTTATTTTTTTGGATAAATGGTCATCCATATTCTATTGTGGTTTAGGTTTATTCTAAAACTAAATCATTATTATCCTATATGACCATGGTATGGTGATGCGTCACTTATTGAGTGAGTTTAAACTATCAATTCAATTGAAGAACTACTCTCCAAGTAAAGCATGCATTCTATGAGTATTTTTTCCTGATAATTAATGGAAAAACAATTTTCTAATTAAATATACCCATGTTTAATATTTATAACTTTTACTGCAGTGAAAAATAATCTCTAAATTATTTGGTTTCAATCAAAATTTACACCATATAAAATTATTACCCACCTTAGAAATTGTGTTAAAAATTGATTAACATGCCTATCATCGGGAATAGTAAATTAATTATTTGTATTTACCCATATTATAAATAACTTTGTAGAATGTTTTATTTATATTCAATATAATATGATATAAGGATTTTATATTATCTAGTCATTTATATTTTGACTACATATCTAGGTGATCTGAAATATTTTTTTTTGTGATGGTAAAGGTAGATAAAATAATTTCCCAGGATCTAATAATAAAATAATATTCATGTTATAGAATATATCTGAGTGAATAAAAATAAGATTATAAATTTTATGGTTTAAATCAATTTAATATTCATTCATTGAGGAATTAATATTACACGTGACATCTATGTTCAAGAAATAAATTGTTAATTTTAGAATTATTATTTCTTTGTCAAATATTAATTAATTCTAACATTATTTTATTATTTTACCAAAATTGTTAATAATATAAAATCAAATGTTGAAATAGTTTAGATAACTATTTTGGTTCTATACCATGAAAAAATTCTTCACCCATCCTTTTACGTATAAAATGATTTTTAAATGAAATTATAAAAATATTTTAAAAATAATTAAAAAAAAGATATCCCAATAGAGGATAATTAATCACTTATAAAATTACATAACTATTCCATAATCCCCATGAATAGCTTTTTAGCCTCTCAAAACCATTAACTTCACATATAGTTAATAAATAATAAAATCATACTCATGAATATAATAAAAAAACAATAAGTATTTGAAGAATAGGGAAATAAATGTAAAAGAAAAAATGAATAGAAAACCAATCCAAACCAAGATTAACTACATAAATTTAATAGTACATCACGCTATTCCACTCATATATCGATTTAAAAGGAATTTTTTTATTGATATTTATAATTACATGATGTGAAGTTAATCACAATGCCTATAATTTTTCAAAAATAGTATTTTATATTTTTCAACTAGGGGACACATTTATCCTTAACATTTATAATTAATCAATTTAGTTGGGCATGTGTTACTATTCTTGTATGAGATAAATAGTAGAAATGTGGGTTGTTTCCTATAAACATCTTCTTTCATATTATTTGAGAAGGTGTTCCACAGAATATGTGACATCATCATCAATTGAATATATTATAAATATGGTATTATATTATTAATTTTCCTTGGTTATTTCATATATCCCTGAAATTACATGGATTATACCAGTCAATACACATGAAAATAATTTCATTGACATAGATATTATTTAATTTTATATCTATTTTACATTAAATTATGATCATTTTTTTATTCTGGGGAAATCACATATGGGGGAAATTATCATGAATTATAGAATAAATTTTCAAAATAATGATATTTTTTTGAATAGTTGATTACTTTTTAAATAATAATCCAATATATATATATATCAATTAAAGAGTTTAATCATACTCGAAGTGATATCGGAAAGTTTAATCCAACATAATATGATAAAAATAATAAATGAAACCAAATGAACCATGCCATGACCCTCATAGTATTAAAAGTAAATATTTTATCAAGAACACATATAATCATTAAAGGGTCTATTTCTAATTCCTATATCAAGAAATATAAGATATGAATACATTATATATGTGCAAATAGAAGGTGTTAGTAGAGTACTTAGTAAGAGGACATTAATTGGTTCCAAACATATCATCTACTATAATTTGATGGGATGTAGTACTATGGAATACACACTACACATAGTTAAATGTACTTATACTAGATATAAAAAATCAATCCAACCCACCATGTGCTAACCTATATGTAATAGAAAATGATTCCACCTTATTATTATATCTTTAGTATGTCTAAAAAATCAAAAACCATGTACAATTGAGTATTATCTTTCTATGTACCTAGATTAAAAAAATATCCCCCAAATCAATTTATTAAATTTTCCAAATGTATATATAATATCTTAAATACTACACACAATAATGGAGAGGAACACTAATTACATGTGCTATATCAGACCCTTGTCACATGATATATCTCTAACTGATAGCCTACAATAATGATTTCCCATGGCCTATATGACTAAGAGGACCCCAATACCATTATATATCAATAACCTCTAATACCATGATAAAAATGACCTCGTGCATCACATGTTACAATGGTCACCTAGTCCATCAAACATGACATGAACCTAATCACATTAGAATGAAACCCCTAGTCCATGGGTTAGTAATATAACTTTTAAAAAATTAATATAATGGAATAGAATAACCCAAGATAGTGTCTCAAAAATCTATAAATTAAAAAAATATATTATGGATCACCAAAAAGTGATATCCCTCGTATTCCATTATTTTTTATATCAATCTAAAATAGTTGATTTTTTATTTAATATTTACTTTACTCTAAGTCTCCTTGTGTGATCATATCACTGAATCATTGAATATTCAACCTTTTATAATTATTATATAATCCATAATTTTTTATTTTAATTCAAAAACACCCATGCCTCCTATTTCAATACATAGTATCTGGTTCAAATAATATCATATGCATAACTGAACAGTGATAACATTAAAAAAAAGAACTGTTATAAGACACTAACTCACGTCTCAATCAATTATTCATCAATTAAATAATTATACCAATATGATATAATTATATATTTCTACTAAATAATATAAAAATTTAACATAGAACCATCTTGGAAAAGTCACTTACAAATTATAATGTTAATGCACATTGGATAGTAGTGGTAACTTTGAAATGATTTCAGAATATCAATGACACTAATGGTTCATGATAAGATCCATGAATAATAATTATTGATAAAAAGTGGGGTATATTTTTTATTATAAAATAAAGGACTCCTACCTTTTTAATGTTATCCCTTTTGGACAAGTAAACCATTATATTGAAAAATATTAAACTAGAACCTTTAAAGATCACATTTATAACTATGTATTGAAAACAACCCTGGAATCCTAATAGAACATTCCAAATGTTTAGTATACCATATGAGATTCAGTTGATTTAAATCATAAGGTGTTCATTACATCAATTATAAAAAAATCAAGAGGATTCTAACTGTTTGATGGTAAAATGAGAACCATTCTCACTTAAATTATTATTTCTTCATTTTCAACTCTGAAACCATAATGATTTCAAGTGCTTAATATAAAATTATAAAACAATATTTGGATGCATTTACGAATCGATTATTTGAAAAAGTTAATCGGTAATTCAAATATTCATTAAGATTAGTTGAATGGGTAAAAATATCATTTATAATATAGGAATAATATACAAATAATATGTCATAAAATTATATATAACACTATATATATAATTTTTTATTCAAATAATTTGATGAAAATATAATGGAATAATTATCCTTGTAGAATGTTTTACCATATATGTTTCCATCCCAAATTTTATGATGAATTTATGTGATTTATTTACATAGCATTGAAATTATTGTTGATAAAAGAATTTTTATACAAAATATCATTTATTAAATATTAGTTAAAGGGTAGAATATAAAATTTCTACTAAATGATTAAATGTGATGCTAAATTGTGAAATATCATATAAATATCAAATTATTTAATCATAATATATTAATATATTAATGTACCACATTAAAAATTTATAACTTATAAAAGACATAATTTATTAAATAATTACATTCTAGAACTACAAAATGAAAAAAACCAGCCATTATTGATGGTATAGTTTATGTAGTAGTTTTTTATTCAATTTTTCACTCCAAAATACTATCCTCTTTCATCTATAAATACCTATCACACTAAAAAATATCCTTCACCTATAAATTTTTTATTTACTTATATAATCTAACTAAATAACATAAATTAATTATATTATATAATATGATGATTTTTTTTCTCACAAAAATACATGATCCTTCAGAGATAAAGGTACAAAAAAGGATTATTCCTCATGAAAAGGTAATTTTCCCTTTTTATAAACTATTTCATTTTACCTAATTCACACAAAATTTATACATATTTTTAATTCAAATTATATTATAAAATAAATGTTATTAATATGTTTCATTATAAATTAAAACTCAAGAGACCTCATCAAGTGAATTACAAAATAGGGTGTTGATAGCTGGCTAGAATTCAGACATGATCAATATAGCATAAATCTTTAGTTTGAGAGTTGTATAATTCCCAAATACACTATTTAATATATAAAAAATCATGGAATATTTATGATTTATTATGTATTAATTTTTATCAATACGCGTTCATTTTTGTCTAATTTTACAATTCAAGGGTTCAATAGAACACAAAGGACATATTCCCAATATGATGGAATCATGGTTGAAATTATATATTCTAGTAAAAACTCAAACCAATATCCATTTTTTGTTCTACATGAATTATAGTGGATCTATAATGCGGGACATCCCACAATCCACTCCACCAGAATTGTGGTGGACATAGAAAATGGGGATAACTACTACAACTCCAACAAATGTTTTGATAGAAACAAATCAAACATCCTTTGGCTACCCAAAATTACTCCTTTATTGTCTGTTTAGTTTTTTCATTTGATGGTTAATTTTCCCATTTTACAATATTGTTTTTCCTTCACCCAAGAAGAACAAACAACTTAAAAATCCACCCTATCATTAGAATATTTTTCCACCAACATCGTTCCATGGAATTATCTTCTGTGAAAATTATAATTTCATAATTTGAGGTAAATATGAAATTCTACAATGAATAAATCATTTATCATCCATCTCATTATGTGAATTCTATTGTTTTACCCTATTTCACGGTAGTATATTATAAGGATAATGATTACCTAGAATTAATGATAATTTTTGAATTGGAATTCAATGAGAGGGATCCTAAATTATCAATTTAGATGATCCTGAAGAGTCATCAAAAGATTATGCTTGTTTCCAAATATTTCGTATTTTTTTCTCATGACAACCCTATAATAATTATATACTTTTAAAGTTAAAGTTTTTGTTTAAAAAAAATATAATTTCATTTTTATTATAAATACAATGATTTTTTATCTATTTATGTGGTTTGAATCCATGAGCGTCAATTTTTTTGATCATAAATTAATGTGTATTGAATTTTATATTCTGGACACAAATGAGATTTATAGGAGTTTTTATGTCATTATTATCCTATATTGGTTCCCTTAGTATAAATCACCTCAATGATGTGAATTAATTTTAGTGAATGACTTTAGAATTGTCCAATATGATGTTGGTATGATTCCTTTACAAATTTTTAGGATTGTTATGGAACTTTTTGGTTTGAGTATTCCACTCCCTCTAACATTAATATAATTTGATAGATATATCAATGATTTGGTACAATGTATATCTTTTGTATGTGAAAATAAAACCAATGTTATATTAAAATGTGTGTTGGATGATATGTCATCCATAAAGTAAAATGATTATATCAGGTTTTTGGAGCCCATTATTATACATTTTTATGTTTTCTCCACATATATGTTCTATAATACCACTATTTTTATTAGTTGAATAGTTGGGGTTGAAATAAACACTTCGAATATGATATTATAATGATGATCTCTTTGTCCATTTTTGGGTGTGCTTATGACCGGAATGTTATGAATATATGTGTGTGGAAATTCACAATTATATAATATTTATTATGATGAGTCATGAAATATGTTTCATCTCATGTCCCTATGTTAAGAATACTATTCTCATGGTATTTTGATAAAATTTCCATGTGACTTGGATGGTGATAATAATAGTACGATATGATAATTTTTTATATTTACTATGGACATAAGATGTAATTCCAATAGTGGGAAGCATCCAAGGAAGAGAGAATGATGGACCTATCCACATTATCAATTAAAATACATGATATTTACTACGATATTATTGTTCATTGATTCTGATCCTATTTAAGGATTATTTTATACATGGAATTATACATATTTTAATGACATATTTTATACCACATACATAAAATGGTGTAATACTTCTATTGAACTGGATTTGCTGATCTTGTTTTCTTGATCAATTATGGGATATGATGCACTCTTCTAAATTATTATTTGGGATGTTGTACCACATTTAGAATTATTGTTACCGATATGTCATCCCCACTGATATGACATGGTTTTTGGGTTTTACTACCAATTTAATAACTATTGTGATGGAATGTGACATTTTTCTTATTGTTTTAACATAATTGTTGATATATTTTACAATTGGATTATTTTTTATTCTAGGTTGGTATTTTATGATGAAGCTTATGACTACATATGGGATACCTGGCCAGTATTCTAGTGACATGTTATGTGAAACACCATGAATATCATATAATGGTATTAATCAAAAGAAGTTGTTTTGAATTTCCCATTGTGAGTATATATTAATTTATAGATTTCATTTACTAAATTTCATTTGTGAACATATCAAATTTCTCATGAATATATATACTAGAATATTGGGGATAGTAGTGGAACTATCTAACTAAGTGGTACTCACACCCAACTTGTGAACATGTGATAAACTTATATATATCTTGTTTTTTGGTATGGATAAGGGAAAATTCCTTATTCATGATGGTTGAACTGGTGGAGTATGGTTTTTTCTAGGAGATTGGTTTAGGTGAGTTCTCTTGACCATATAATATTATAGTATCCTTTATTTGTTTCTTCTAGATATTTATGAATGTGGTTGGCCAATGGGTGACCCTTATTTTATAGTAAACCTACATGTAAATATTGTTTAGGTAATAAATTTATCAATTTTTATTGGATTTTTACTGGTGGTTTGTTTGTTTCCAAAAATCCATATTATTCTATTATTGTATTTTAATGTTTAGTATTATTTTTTTGGGAATTATGAATATCTATAAAATAAGGTAATATATCCCCTCATTACATAGATATTTAAAATTAGTGAGTAGCCTTTGATGAATGGGGGTAATTTTGAGCATTGTAGCACATTGTGTTGACTCAGAGTGTAGGTGGATACAAATAGGAAATGTTTCAATGTGTTGTTGGAGCCTATTCATTTTTCATATAGTTTTTTATATGGTAGATATAAGATATTTTGTTGTTAGACCATGTGATGGGCTTTATACCTTGGTATAGCTAGACCACATATTTGAAATGTATAGGTTGCCAAATAAGATATTATTGTTTTGGATTTTTATGTTATTGTTTTATAATTTTTATCTGATATAATGAATTGGATTTTTGACATATTATTTATGTTTTTTCCATTTTTCCTAGGCTGTAATGTGGTTTTTTCTCCATTCATTTCTGTTAGAATATTGAATTCATATAACATACATTCTATTTTGTATTTCTAAGAAATCTTACTATTTTACTTATAATATTCCTATGAAATATTTTTTAATTATTATCATATCTTTTTCAAATTATTACCCTTTAATACTAGGAATTCAGAGATAGAGGTGTATATCTAAAAATTATTTGAGACCCTGTAATGTAAGGTGTCTATTGTATTTCATTGAATTCAACATGATAATTCTTATCATGCATATTACAATAAAATTATATTCAATACAGTTTTTGGATTCATACTCCTGATTTTGTAATGATAAAACTACACTAATAATGCAAACTATGAACTAATAGGACAAGGATGAGCATACCCGACTTGATGTTGATCTAGAGCATCAATGTGTATGAGACCTTCGTATTGTTCAACAACATTAAGATTTTATGAATTCTTTTTTATATTTTATGGTATTTTTTCACTAAGATATGGTTAACCCCCCTCAAACATGACACATTATAACTAATTATAGTAACCATCGTTTATTTATAAAGAGGAAGGACCTCAGTAAAAGAAAATATTCATTGATTCAATGTAGAATATCTTTTATCATCTTGGGAGTCCACATGATAGTTTTTTATTCATACTATTGTAGGGTCCTGAAAATTCCTCAAATGGGAAATCTGATTACCCCAATACTTGTGAATGGACCGAACCGGTCCGTGTAACGGCTCCCAGTAATAGTACGTGGCAGGTTCGGTGAACCTCCCTCCCGTAGATGCTATCGTTCACGAAATGGGGGCGGAGCACCTATGCGGGCGCGAACCAGGAAGACTGCAGATGAATCCATCCTGTTCCACTGTCGCAAACCGCGTCATTAATGGAACAGAAGTGGAGAGGTGCATGACCGCGAAACAATTCCACAAATCTCGGTTCCAAAAATCTCTAATTGATCGAGTCGTCTACGGGTGGGGATTCCTTCATGGGCTTCGGCAGAAAGTGTCGTGTGCCCCATCGATACTGCCTCTTCGCAAATCTATAAATATTCTCCGAGGGGGGTCAAAAATGCAGAGAGGAAGGACTGGTGTAAATCCATGGAGAGACTCTGGAGAAATCGCTCCCAATGGTAAAGTTCTGTGACCATCCACGGACCTCATATCATTCGCGGATGCACTCTTCCTCATAGAGGAGAAACTAAACTGTGAACCACATGCATCCATTTCCTTCGTGGATAGTCCCTCCGTGGATATCTCCTTTGCATCCACCCCCTCCGCGGACCAGTGTTGTTCACGAAATGGAGGCGGGAACCCCTCCACGGGCGTGAAGTAGGACGGGCACCATCCCATTTGCAGACGCCCTTCACTGCCATTTACATTGTGGCCATTTCCTCCGTGGCCATCTCATCCGCGGACACCCTTCGTGGACATCCTCTCCACGACTGCTCCTATATGGACGACTCCTCCGCGGATACCCCCTTCATGGCCATATCTTATGCGGCCAGCTCCTACGGGGCCAGCTCTATCATGGCGAGTCCCTCATGGCCAGCTCTCCACTGCCAACTCCTACGCGGCCTGACCCATGTGTAAAATCCCATGCACTCGCTGTTCCATACCGTAGGGGCTGCGCCCCCACACCCCCACTCTCGATCAGTGCCAGATTGTGGTCCTGGCCCTCCAGGCCTGTCCCTTTGCTACCATCATTGACCCCCATAAAAAATGGAGACTCTCACCACAGACTTTTTGGGGGTGGGTCAACAATACTTTCTATTTCACCCTTATGCCACCCCCAATATCCGTCCTATACATTTTATGAGTCGAGCCACTCCTCATGACTCTCCTATAACCCCATTTCCTAGATCCTTTTGCTAGGTTCATCCAGAAAGGGCCTCCCTTGCGTAATCCCCTCACCAACCATTGCTAGGTATCTCCTACCTAGTCATCCTGACCACATGACGTTAAACTGTATGGCCCTCATCCTATACATACGATGTTAAACTATAAAGAAATAGTCCATGCAACATGACATTAAACTATGATTCCATATTCCTCTCTACATGACTATAAATATAAGTATTCCCTATCATTCAATAATTGGGTGCCTCTTGTTTCAAACAAGAGATACCTTATGCTCCAAGAATAAGACCCCTAAATCCATGATCACAGTGGTATAATTTCATGAGCATTGGAATCCATTCCATCAGTCCACCTCATGCTTTTCACGTCCTTATTTCGGATCTTCATTCCCTTGCAAGTCTGAAGGGACCCCCTAATGGCATGGTCCCATGCTGCCTCGACTCACCTACCGTCCTAGGCCAACGCCCCCGAAAGACTTTGGGCAACACTTCGAGTCAGGTCTTGTGTTTTGAACACGGTCAACAGTAGACCCTCACTTGTCTACCCCAATTCCAGGCTAACACGATATGGATTATGTGTTTTGAACATGGTCTAAAGTTGTCCTCCATCTTCACTCCACCTTCACCGCATTCCAAATGTCGGGCATGTGATTCACACTTTTCATCTCCCTTTGTTCGGACTGATTCCAACGCCCTTGGTGTTATCCCGCTTGTGCGGTTGCGCATAGGTGTATGACTCAATTATATGCCTCAACCCACCAGTGATTTGGGATTCCATCATGGTCATACATGAGGAAGGCACCTGGGAAGCTTCCTTGCGTAAGACCCATCCACCATTGCCGCTCTATAGTGGAACCTAGGCTGCCTCCTTGGTGTAATCCCCTAGCCTTTCTTACGGTAGGTTGCACCCATGCACCTTCGTACTTCCTCGGTGCCAAGGACCAAGAGGGGAAATGGACACAGAGGGTACCCTTACCCTCTCACGATGCACTTTGTTGCCAACGTTCCTCCATCTTAGAGTAAGTCCCAATCTCCACTTCTCGGGATGCTCCATGCGTAAGCCCCACTTCGCTCCCCACAGACGCACCTTTCGCGACGTGATCGTCGGGTCTCTGCTACCTCTTTTTTCTCACACCGATGATGACTCACGTGGGCTTAGAGTAAGAAATGACCCTGACCCCACCCCAATTCAAACTTTTAGGACTTTGATCCATGTTAAGGCATGGTACGTAGGAATCCTCCACGAGGTTCAAGCCCATTACCCATCGGACCCTTGGTTCATCTTCACGTCAGTTCTCCGACACCACTCCCATGTGAACTACGACCTCTTTGATCCATGCCAAGGCATGGTACGTAGGAAGCCTCCACGAGGTTCAAGCCCAATAATCGGACGTTTCGACCCCCTTCACGTCGGTTCATCCTTCACCCCGCATGACATTAAACTCTACTTTCGAACTACGAGGACGTTGATCCATGTCAATTCATGGTATATTGGAAGCCTCCATGAGGTTCAATCCCACTTTCCATCGGAACCCTGGGTCCACATTCACATCAATTCTTAGAAAACCTCTCAAACTACGAGGACTCTGATTCCCCTCAGAAGGATATGTAGGAAGCCCGTATCATGGGTTCCATCCAAACGCTCCAGTCGTTATCTGTCCCCCCTGGATGACAATAAACTCTAGAGCGTCCAGTTATGAGGCTTTAAATCAGCGTCGTCCCAACGAGTCCCAACTCCTTGGAGTCATTAATCCAATGAGGGATGGTAAATCTCGGGCCTAAATGATTCTGAATCCCTGCGTTTAGCTGACCATTGCCAACCAGGGATAACCTATGGATACTATGCTTGGTTATAAACCATAGATTCACGAACATATGAATACGTCTTAAATCTATAAGAGAGTCCCAGAACTGGAAATAATATCCCCCAAAAGGGTGCGATGAGCCTGAATTCCAATCCTCTCGACCAATGTGAGTTCTTATGTGTTGCTGGATAAATCTCCTAGCGAACAACTGCATTTAGAAATAAGGTCCACGTATCATCAGATATGGAACCGTTGGGCGTTTCGAACCGATCCGGAATAAAAAATGGGGAACCCGACATGAATCTTTAACCAAGAATGACAGATTTAACCTAATCTCACTCTGTACCCCATTGTACTCCTAAGGAGGGCCAAGCAAGGTCATTAATTACACATGGGATCATGATATACTACTTTGAAGGGTTTTCTGTTTGTATTCGTTAAAATATTTGACAAGTACCAATCAGAACTCCCTTCGATCTAATGGAATCATAGAGGAACTCATAGGTGCCCGCATCAAACTACGCAGTGACCGGACATCCTCATCAACGAAGGACCCCGTCACCTACCCTGCGTCTTCAACGCTGGGTTTCAGATGCGTTGATCTGAGAGTACCATCTAAATTGTACTCTCCCGATGGTGGAGGCGGCCATGCATGCCCTCCAATCCGCCAAGGCTCATCGGTCGCCTGCCCAGCAGCGGCCATGAAATCAGACACATAAGTCTTCTTTTTTCCTTATCAAACCATTTTGGGAGTTTATCCCCATAACGAGACAACACGTACCTCCCTTATCTTAGGGAGGCGGATGAGGTCGACACGAAGGACTTCATCCCCGTTGAACAGGGGTTCCGATATAAGGCCCCTACCGGAAGGTGTCGTCGCGGTTAAGCTGTGACTCAACATCCTCACGCTAAGGAGGATGTTGCCCTGAGGATCCAGGCCCACACTCCCCGAGATCTGTCCCATCGGACCGCCCGATGAGGACGGCAAATCAACAACTAGGGACTGGTCATCACCCTTGTCCCTATGGAGGAACTATACTACCCAGTCACGGAGACGTATCGTGAGCAGACACATACACCTGTCCACTCCTCCAAAATCCACCATCCAGACATGGTGACATCATATGAGAAGGCACAAATCCCCACCGAGCTCCATCAAGCCCATCACTCACACAAGACGACACCTACCCGGCATGCACCTCTCCTTGCCCTGGGTCGTGAAGCCCACCAACCAGACGTGGTGTCGACCCAACGCCTGCAGGACCAACTCCTAGTAGATGCTATTAACACCTGCCATCCCAATATGGTGGAGATCAACAAATCCCACCATCCAGATGTGGCGACAATTAATAGGCGGGCACATCTCCCTTCCAACAAAGTCCACCGACTCGATACAGAGGGAAACCAATATATGCAGGGCCAGCTCCCTACAGATGCAAGTAAAGTCCGCTATCCCAATGTGGCGGAAAATGGAAAGATAAGCCGGTGTATCCCGACACAGGGGGATGATTCGTTCACCTGCCCCGACACAGGAGAATCGTCAGTACCCACTGACCACCGGAGGACCGGAGCAGGATATTCCTACTCCAATACCAGAATGGGCCTTCATACCTGTTCCAACCAAAGATGTCTCTCTTCATATCCTGGAAATGATGGAGGAGCTGGTATCGATCCCAGATCATATCTTGCATACTTTCCAGAATGTAATTGCATCAGAAGAAACAGCAAGGACTCGGGCCCATGAGCACATCTCCCCAATTGAGGGGACTCATCTAAGAGAAGAAATAGCCGTCTTGAAGCAGATCTCCACCCATGCTTCTGCCCAGGAGGGTTGTCATCCATATTCCATGACGCAAGGGCAACCAGATTGAGTAGCTTCATTCGTTACTACTGGGGGACACCCGTCCATCATGGTGGATGCTCCAGAGAAGGCATGTATCCCTGCTAAAAGTCAAGATGTTCGTCGGAATATCCTAGAAGCATCACGGGGCCCAATTAGAAGGGGACCCAAAGGCGAAGGCCGTTATCAACAGCAGACGGTCCCCACTGCCCGCAAGAAAGTGCCCCGAATGCGCCGAAGGTAGATGGAAAATAAAGAGCAGGTTCACGACTCTGCTCTACTAGAAGATGGGGTTCCCAATGCTGCTAAGCACATATCGAAGGCTCAGAACCCTGCCCACCCATTACCATGTTATTTGAGTGGCAGTAGCGGTTCTGAAGGTCCTCCCCGTAATGTTTCTACCAGCAGCTCTAGAGGTCCTCCCCAAAGAACCCGCGGGGGCCTCCCCCATGTGAATTTAACAATCGATCATGAGAGTTTCTCTTTTGATGCAAGTCACAGAAACCCTCCGCGTGACCAGAAGATCGAGCAGCAAGAAGGCTCTCTACTTGCTGCGGTCCACCCTGAAGGTCCTTCTTGGGGTATACACTACAAACACTCTCCGTGCAGTGGGACCACAAATTATGATAGTAGTCCTCGCTATCATAGTCACAACTACGGTATCCCTCCCCGCAGTAATGTCTTATCATGACAAGTAGGTCCTCCCCTTGTTTTGGCCTACCCTGAAGGTCCTCCCTATGGGTTACGTTGCAATGACACTCCGTGCAGCCAGGAATCATATCACGATGGTAGTCCTCACCACTCTGATAATGGAGGTCCTCCCCGTAGAGACGTCAAGCAACGAGAAGGACTTCCCCTCATTGCGGTACATTCTGAAGGCCCTCCCTAGGGTGTTCCCCGCAGAAATTTTCCATACGACAGCTATTATGGTATTCCTCTCCACCACGACCACCATTGTGAAGGTCCTCCCCGAAATGGACCCAAGCAACAAGAAGGTCCTCCCCTTGTTGTAGTGTATCTTGAAGGTCCTACCCAGGATACACATCAAACATCCAACCATGATGGTCATCCTCACCATGATGGCAGTTGTTGCGAAGGCCCTCCCCATAACAACGCTACACAGCCAGAAGGTCCTCCCCTCATTATGATACACCTTGGAGGTCCTCCCCAGGGCGTGCACTACAAAAGTCCTCTATTCAATGGGGTGGAAAGTAGTAATGGTAGCCCTCACCGTGACTACATGGATAGCGGAGGCCCTCCCCGCCTAGAGGTCGTTCAACAAGAAGGCCCTCCCCTCATTGCGGTACATTCTGAAGCCCCCCCCTCGTAGGGTGTACCCCATAGATTATCTCCAAGAGGTAACTGTGATGGTAGTCCTCACCATTGTGGCCGCTATTGAAAATGTACTCCCTGTAGTGACATGTCATATCGACAGGAAGGTCCTCCCTCTGCCGAATCAAGCACAAAAAAGCCCACATATGCCGAGGCACTCAGAAGGATGAGATAAATCATGTCAGAATCCCAGTTAGTCACCAACGACACCCTTCTTCGATTAAGAGAAGGTTTGGGGCCACATTCATCATCTGAACCACCCCAGAATCACCCATATGATAATTCAACACCTACCGACCCCACTGCCACCGGCCACACTATCAGTCAGCGCCTCAGTTGGTCCAACCAGGTAGAGGAATCACTAGCATAGGAGTATGATGAAATGTTGCACCTATGGAAATGACTTTCCAGAGATGATATCCCAGTTATGTTTTGGCCCATGACCACCTCTCAATTCGACATACCTAGAAAGTTGTTAGAGGAATGTGCGCACAACATCCACTCCAATATGTGGGCAACCCTTCACCGGCTGAAATCGAGATTCCATCCCTATGATGGGTATGTAGATTAAATTATGACAATAGAAGACCTCTTGTGTCACATAGACATGGAAGATCTTCCTTCGGTGAAACAACCGCGACCTGAGAGGCGTAAAGGAGACACAAAGTTAGCTTGCCAATACGCACTGCACCAGCTGCGCCGCCTCATTGGAGATGCTCTGACCAGAGTCTATATCATAGGATGGGAAGAACATGGAGCTCTGTATTTCACTCCACTCCCCCCCAAATGAACCCTTTCGGTGTAGTGTCTTGCAAAGTCATCACGACAAGACAACGATCGAGTGGTCCCCCGGTTCAGGAAAGGCGGCACACCCAGTAGAGACATGCCTTGAGTAAGTCCCAGAAGCGTCAAGCTCAGTGGGAACAAGCCATTCAAAAACTCTTAAATCAGGACACTGAAAGCATACAACAGGCCTCTCGCCTAATAGAGGCCAATCAGCGATCATTGCCAGCCTCCCCGGAGAGGATTGAGTCGCAAGTGAACTCGGCATCAGATTCAGTTCACCCCTGAATGGGGGCATGCAAGACAGGAAAGTAGTGATAGTAGCAGCTGCTGCCGCAATCCAGGTCCAACCCCAACCTGTAGGGATGGGGGTAATTTTAACAACCAAATACCCTATAAGACCAATAAAAATGGGAAAAGACTCAACATTCGGGGAACGGAGCCATCCCCAGCACTCAGGGATGGGGGCATTTTTACCACCTCAACAACAACCTCCCCCACAAGGATCAGTATTTTCTCATCTAGAGAGGACAGTCAGAAGAGGAGGTTCCTTCCCTATCTCATCTTTTGAGTCACCATCCCCATCAAGGGGGAGGCATACCGTAAAAACTCATCAAATAACTCTCTGTGTCACCCTTCATCAAGGAGTCCAAAAGCAATCCTGAGATAGGAGGGGGAGGACCAACAAAAGGAGCGGGATATCCTCTTCCTATTTGAAAGATTACGTCTCCTCCACCCCACGATATGCATCCATCAACGCCATAGAGGATAATCCAATGGGTGACACCAGAGATGATGCAAATCTAGATAGATCAGGAGACAATGCTTGCAGTCAGGCTGTGACTCACAACAAACTATCAGGTCCGCACACCTGAAATAAGAGGGCCGCCCTAAATATGGACTCCCTTCCAACTAACCCTACTCCGCTTACCCTGGGAGCTTCCAACAATGATAAGAATAAAGGACTGATTACTCTTAACCCGCATCCTTATCTCGATAAAAACAAGCAACTTACGCTCGAAGAGAGATTCGCTCGACAGGAGGATGAAATGAAAGAATTGAGGCTGCTTAACACCGAGCTAGTATGGAGGAACCGTCTTATTGAAAGCGCTTTCCAAGAAGATCCGCACCTTGCCCTCCCAACAAGTGCACCTCAAGGACCAAGGTTTGCCCCGATAGAAGAAGCACGGTCAGGGCCCCCGCCCAATGAGGCACCCAGTCCGTCCAACTACCTGAACATGGATTCGGGTGAATACCAAGACTTCCCTCCACTTAGGAAGAAACCTGAGTGAGTACGTCTGAACCCTCCAATGGTGTCACAAACGGCATAAAAACCCTTGCTTTTGTCCAAGCCGGATCCTCAGGCAATGCCTCGGGCTACACCCGCCCAAGACCGGGCTCAACAGGATATAAACCAGGGACTCGCCAGCACCATCAAATCACTAACAGCTCGATTGGAAGCAATGGAAGGTCAAAGAGCTCTGATACAACTGGAGGGGAAGCCCTACCCAGATAGGGTGACTAATTCGCCTCCTCCACCCAATCTAGGGAGCCATGTATTCCCTTTTTTCAATGGTTCAGGTGATCCAGAACAACACTTGATGCACTATGCCTCCTATTGCAACCCTATGATGGGAACTCCGGAACAACAAGAAGAAGTGAAACTCAGATGCTTCGTACGGACCTTCCAAGGATATGCCTTCGTCTGGTATACGAGTCTTCCCGATCAGTTAATAAAAAGCTGGGAAGACCTTCGACAGCAGTTCTGGTTCCACTTTAGCTCGACGTTGCATAAAACAACGGTCAACGATCTCATGAATTGCAAACAGAGGGAGAACAAGAGGGTCTCAGATTTCATCGCCAGATGGAAAGGTCTGGCCTACTCTCTGAATAGTCCAATGCCTCAAGATGAGATGCTTTCCATATGCATCGATAACCTTCTAGATGAGCTGTGAACACTGCTCATACCAATGGAGTGCACCACTGGCTTCTGCCATCTCCCAGCCATCGCCCAGAGAATTGAAGACTCCCTACAACGGACCAATATGAAGTCTCGAATAGCCTCACATGCTTCTGCAAAGAGAGCAGTTAGAGATGAAGCGTCCTCTATCACACTCAAGCCAGCCCCTGCACCTGCTCCACTACCTAGTCCTCCACCAAATCGTCAAGGGCCCCCTGTATATCAGCGGCCACCTCCACCTAAGTGGGATGATCAGAGAGGATCGAAGGGGAACTAGTTCAAGGAACAAAGACAAAAAGTATACTCATTCCGAGAGGACCAAGTTCGTGGCTATTTTATGACCTCCATGAATTTCAACTTTCTCTACCACCCTGATCCAAGGAAGCCCGAAGATGTCAGCCGCAAAGATAGGCCAGATTACTGTCCCTACCATCGAATGTTAGGGAATGGTATCCAAGAATGCTTTATCTTCAAAGAACTCCTGCAAAGGATGGTAGACTCCAGGCACGTCGAACTGGGACCACCCCCAGCACATGTGACATATATTTATACCACTGACTCCGACAAAGGGGAGGGGTGGCAGGAAGTCACCAGAAATAAGGGGCAGAAATTTGATAGCTGGATAGCTCAGAAGACTGTCAACCGAGCTCAGGGAATACTCCAAGCTCAATTATAGTAGCCGATGTTGCCGCCAACACCCACTAATTCCACGGAACCGACAATGTCGGCCTCACAACCCTCCACGTGCCGGTCATCCAGGCGTAATCAAAAAGGGGGAGACAAGCGTAAGAAGAACAGTCCGCAATGAGGACAAAGTTAGCCCCGAAAATGTCGGATTTTATGCCCTCAAACTTGGCGCCACGGGCACCGACCTACCAAACGACAGCATCAGGGAAAACCGACCAGGTTGAACTGTCACAGGATGAGGAGATAATATTTGGTTCCATCAACGTCATCCATCTAGTGGAATCTTTCCCCAAAGAAGGGTATGGTTATAAACCGGAGTTCTCGACGTAAGGGGCCAGGAGGATGAATCTCAGAGGCAGGGGATATTGGGGAAGAAGCAGTCACAACCGAAACCAACCCTATGGTTTTACCCCGGCCCAAACCGTTAATATCGCGAAAACCCATGGGAGAGACCTTCAACGAACTCAAAAGGAGAAATAATATCCCTCCACCTCCACAAGAGGCCACTCTAGCCCTGTTATTCTGCGGTACCCATCAAAGGAGGAACAGATGTCAAGCCACCTAGTGTGCAAAACCAGACCGGCCGGGCCGAGTCCCCAGAACGTGGGAACACGGTCAACCTCTAACCCCGTGGCCGGTCCTTCTGTGTCACGTGCTCCAACTCCTAAAGTGCCCGCTAAATCTCTCCCACCAATGGAGAAGCATTGGACATTGGAGAAAAAATATGATATCCTTAAGAATCTAGCGTCAGTACCAGCCAAGACGTCAATCCTGGATGCCCTATGTTTGTCAGCAGATCTCAGGGAGTCACTTATTGAAGCCTTTCTCAGCCCCCGAGAGTTCCAAGCTGAAGTAGTTGCTGCCAAGATTTACCTGACGGAGACTGGCCCGACTGAATGCAATGCAGTGATTTCCTTCACCGATGATGATGAAGATGCCATCATGCAAGGGCATAGCAAACCACTATATGTATCTGGCACACTAAATGATGTTGGGATCTGAAAAGTCGTTATTGACAATGGCTCTGCAGTTAACCTCCTTCCCCTACAAACACTCCACAAGTTGGGATACAGTGTGGATGACCTAATCTACTCAGCCACAACCCTGTTGTGTTATGACAAGAGTGAATATAATACAATGGGAAAAATCAAGTTGAAAACCCATTTTGGCGACCTTGTGGCCTACTCGAAATTCCGGGTGGTCTGGCAGAACACAAAATTCAATGCCCTACTTGGAAGGCCATGGATCCATAAGCACATGGTTGTTCCTTAATCCTACCAACAGTGTATAAAATATTGGTTCAATGGAAAAAGTGTGACATTGAACGCTGACAAGTCCCCTTTCAAGCTCTCCGAGCCACACTACATTGACGTCGGGTTTTATGACCAAAAGAAAAAGAAGCCTTCACTCGATGTTATTGACTGGATCCCCAATCCAAATGGTCTGGAAATGGTATCTGATGACCCCCTCAGGAAGCTTGGTAGAGACTACATAATGCCCATCAACCATGTTGAGAGAAGGGATTCAAGCCTGGACACACACTCGACTGCCCTCATGACTTCAGCCATGACGCCCGAGCATAACGGTGCAGAAATGAATGCTGACCCTAAAATTGGGGGTGAATACATGAGCGAGGATTCCCACAATGCCTCACCTTCAGACTCCCAAGAGACCGTGCTGAGAACTCTCCCCCGTCGGATCAAGTGGATGAGGGTTTAGAGGAAAATGAGGAGGAAGATCTCAGGGATGCACCTCCCGCATTTGAGGAAGGTATCTCCACCACTGTGGATGAACTCAGGAAAATAAACCTGGGTACCGAGGAAGACCCGAGGCCCACTCTCATTAGTGCAGCCATGTATCTCGATGAGCACGAGGTATATAAATCCTTCCTAAAGTAGCACCGGGATTTTTTTGCCTGGAATTACACCAAAATGCTGGGACTCGATCCCGAAGTGGTGACCCACCACTTATGTCTTCCAGAAGACCACCGAGGCAATAAAAAAGCCGCCAGAAGAACACACCCCTCACATGCTGCCAAAATAGAGGATGAAGTCAATAATCATATTAAAGAAGAATTCATTTGGGAGGTCCAGTACCCCATATGGTTGGACAAAATTGTCCCCTTCAAGAAAAAGAATAGACAAATCCGCATCTACATCGATTTCAAAGATCTAAATCGGTACTTCCCGAAAGATGATTTCCCGGTCCTGATTACCGAATTATTAATCGACGCAATGACCGGGTATGAGGCTCTATCCTTCATGGACAGTTATTCTGGGTATAATCAGATCCGGATGGCCTGAGAAGATGAAGGAGATACTGCCTTCAAAGCCCCTCAAGGAATATTCTGTTACAGTTTCATGCCCTTTGATCTCAAGAACACTACCGCCACATATCAACGCGCCATTCATCATATCTTTAAACCATTCATGGGGAGATTCGTCAAATCCTACGTGGATGACTTGGTGGTCAAATCAAGACAGCACTCAGATCAGCTGTCAGACCTTGAAACCGTCTTCAACAAACTTCGACAACATAGCCTAAAGATGAATCCATTGAAATGCGCCTTCGGGGTTACCTCAGTGAAATTTCTTGGCTTCGTTGTATGCCATCGTGGCATCAATGTCGACCCCAAAAAGACAAAGGCTATCCCAGGCCTGCCACCTCCCCACAATCTCAATTAGTTTAGAGGATTCCAAGGGAACCTGGCCTATATTAGGCAGTTCATAGCCAACCTGGCAGGCAAATTTTTCCCTTCACCAGGTTAATGAAGAAGGGAGTTACGTACCAATGGACAGATGACTGTCAAGAGGCGTTCGACATCCTAAAGAAGTACCTCTTGAACCCACCAGTGCTCATGCCCTCGGATGAAGGAAGACCTCTCATCCTATATGTGATGGCCTTGGAACGGTCACTGGGAGCCTTCCTCACACAGAAAAATGAAGTCGGCAGTGAAAACAGTCTCTATTAGCTCAGCCGAACCATGATCAATGCTGAAACTCGATACTCAAACATCGAGAAGAGTTGTTTGGCCTTGGTCTTCACAGTTCAAAAATTGAGACATTATTTGTAGCATCATGAAGTCCATTTGGTCTCGCGTAGTAACCCTATCAAGTACATCCTCATCCATCCAATGTTGACCGGGGCACTTATCCTGATGGGCAGTCATCCTGCAACAGTTTGACATCTTGTTTGTGCCTCAAAAATCCATCAAAGGCTAGGAGTTAGCATATTTTCTGGCAGAGCACCCCTCGATAGGGACCACCATACCAGACGCCGAGTTACCTGATAAAGACATATTCTCAGTTTCAGAGGAGCTCCCGACATGGGAAATGTACTTTGATGGCGTATCCCGAATCCTGACAGGGAAAAGTATGGAGGATCCCAAATTTAACAAGGTGGGTTTGGGTTTAATACTCATGTCCCCAGAAGAGTCAGTCTTTCCATATTCCTTCCTCATGTCAGAAGGATGGAAGAACAATGAGGTGGAGTATCAAGCCCTCATTGTGGGCCTGGAGCTTGCACTGCAGGCACAAGTACGACACCTTAAGGTAAAAGGTGACTCAGATTTGGTCATCAAGCAAGTTAACAGTGACTATGCTATCAAAAAGGAGGATCCGATTCCCCTATTTGACCATGTCCAAGGGTTAATGGAAAAATTCTCCACAGAACCAACATTGACCTATATTCTCTAGTCTTAGAATGCCCAGGTCGATGCATTAGCTAATGCAGCCACAACCCTTACTGACCCAGACCGGGATGAAAAAACTATAAGTATTTCTCATCATCGAATGGTCCTGCTATTTGTTCAGGCCAAGATGGAAGAAATCAACGAAGTTAGTCCTGTCCCTGAGCCATATGCTCCTGCCACCAGCTGGATGACCCCCATTGCAAACTATCTTCAAAAGGGAGAACTCCCATTAGACAGGGCTAAACGAGAGTAAGTACGGAGAAGGGAAATCAACTTTGTCCTATACGGCGACACGGGACAACAAGAGGTCCTCTACAAACGAGGCCTCGACGGAGTCCTCCTCAGATGCATTGATGGAGAAGAAACCAATGTCATCATGACTGAAGTGCATGCCGGAGTATGTGGAGCACATCCGTGAGGGTCTAATCTTTACCATCTGGTTTGAAGGCTTGGGTACTATTGGCCCACCGTGGCATGAGATTGCGAGCACTTTACCACAAAATGCCACTCATGCCCAATTCCTGACAACTTCATACACCAACCCCCGAAGATACTTCATCATTCTAAGTACTCCTGACCATTTTCTATATGGGGAATGGACGTCATGGGACTATATCCTCCCGTCACGGCCAAACAACTCAATTATATCCTCACAACAACTGGCTTCTTTTCCAAATGGGCAGAAGTTGTAACCCTTAAAGAAGTCGGGGCAAGAAACATTGTCAGCTTTATGAAAGCCAATATCATCACCAGATATGGTGTCCCTCATACCATACTGACAGATAATGACACCAATTTCAACTCTAATGAATTGGAGAAACTATAACAATAATATGGTATCAAGGCTAACCACTCATCCCGCTACCATACAGCAGCCAACAGATAGATATAGGATTTCAACAAGACCTTTTCCAATATTCTCTAGAAAATGGTGGACAAAGACCAGAAATCATGGCCAGATAAACTTTTTCATGCATTGTGGGCTTATCGAACCACAATCCGTACCACTACTTAGGCTACTCCGTACTCATTACTATATGGAACAAAAGCGGTCCTGCCCATTGAGCTTCAATTTCCCTCACTCCGTGTTGCCATTTTTAATCAGTTATCCAATGATGAGCAATCAGAAAAACGGCTAGGTGAATTGGAATAGATATATGAGAAGTGGTTGCACACTTTGCACCATATGGAAGTATATTAGAACCGGATCGCAAGAGCCTTCAATAAAAAGGTTCGTCTCCGGTCTTTCTTAGAAGGAGAATTGGTGTTGGTCCTCTGGACCCCAATGAAACCCGGAAATAAGACTCAAAAGCTGGAGCCCATGTTGGAGGGACCATATGTTATACACAAGGTCTACTCCAATGGGGAATATGCTCTGATCTCGATGGATGGGAAGTTCACTACCTCTCCTACAAATGTGAGATTTCTGAAGAAGCATTTCACATAATAAAAAGTAGTTTTCATCCGAGTTGTAGGACGTTAAACTGCCAAGCCTCAACGGTCCAAACTCTATGATGCTAAACTAAGAGTATCCCATCCTTACAGTACAATGTCAAACTGCACATATTTTTTTGAGAACTACGTATGGCTTGATTCCTTCCCTTGCAGGATACGTAGCGATGCCAGGATCCCCTATCCTGGCCCAGCCATCCCAAAAAAGGGGTTTAAAATGATCTCTTCCCCCATGTAAGGACCATACCTGCACGGGGTATATTCATCCCAAAAAGGGGTTTAAAAGTGCTCTCTTCCCCCATGTAAGGACCAGACCTGCACGAGGTGTATTCCTCATCCTTACCGCACGACGTTAAACTGCATGAATTTTTCGGAGAACTACATACGACTTGATTCCTGCCCCTGCAGGATACGTAGCGACGCCAGGATCCCCCATCCTGGCCCAAACATCCCCAAATAAAGCTAAAAATGACCTTTTACCCAGTGTATGGACCAGAACTGCACATGGTGTATTCCTCATCCTCACCGCACGACGTTAAACTACATGGATAAGAAAAAAATTGACCTCTACCCCCGTGTACGGACCGACCCTGCACGGAGTGTACCCTTTCATAGAACTATGTACATCTTGATTCCTACCCTTCTAGGATACGTAGCGAATCCAGGATCCCCTATCCTGGCCCATCCATCCGCAAATAAAGTTAAAAATGCAATTTCCCCTGTGTACAGACCAACCTTGCACGTGGCATATTCTTCGTCCTCTCTGCACGATGTTAAACTACACAGAATTCGTCCTCACTGCATGATGTTAAACTGCACGGACTTCATCATGACCCACCCAAGATATAAGACAAAACGATATGGGAATACTCCTTGCACATTTGGATGCATCCTTTCCATACATCAGACTCCGCGACTCGGTCAATTGCGGATCATCATAACCATTCATGGCCATTAGAAGTGGAAAGTTATCAACCCGTGGAAACCTTTGCATGACTATGCATACCATATCCTTAGTGGCTCTGCATATTGATAGCCGCTGGCCCATCTAACAAAGGCAAGTTTTCCTTGGGTGGTACTATTCCTATCTCCGTACGCTTACCAGCCTCAGAGCCGCCATATCATATCTCCCGGTCCAAAAATTCATGGAGTAGTGGTTTACAAGATCATTCCCCTCTCACATCCAAATGTTTCCAGGGTATCCCAACCGGGTTAGCCTATGTATACTCATGTGGTTCATATGACGATATACATTTATGAACATCAAGCCAGGGCTGGGCTACATTGACTCAATAGACAATTGAGGTGAAGATGTTTCTTGTATGCTTGGACACCATTATCCCCATATGCCAAACACTGCACTGTGAGAAATCTCGGATTTTCATAATCATCCATGGCCATCGGAAGTGGAAAGTTATGGACCCGTGGAAACCTTTGCATGACTATGCATACCATGCCCTCAGCGGCTCTGCATATTGATAGCCCCTAGCCCGTCTACCAAAGTCAAGATTTCCTCGGGCGATACTCTTCCTAGCTCCGTACGCTTACCGGCCTCAGAGCCCCCATTCCATACCACCTGATCCAGGAAACCCCAGAGTTACAGTTTACACCCTCATTCCCT
Source organism: Viscum album (assembly GCA_963277665.1). NCBI lineage: Eukaryota > Viridiplantae > Streptophyta > Magnoliopsida > Santalales > Viscaceae > Viscum > Viscum album. The sequence continues at coordinate 1,274,000,673 of OY728141.1, read as the reverse complement.
CACACTTGTTCAAAGTATACCAGAGCCTCCTAACTCAATTGCCTTTCAGGTAATTGTATCGATAGTCACCCAATGGTCCGAATTCTATGACCACTAAACTAAGTGTACTTCATCCTTACCGCACGATGTCAAACTGCATGGAGTAATGGTATACACCATAAGCAATATAAATAAGTGTGGTTAACTCTTTAAGCTTTAACAGAAACTAGGGACGAACATCCCTGGCATGTCCAGATATTTCTTTACCAAACGACAGACTTCGTGGCTCGGTCAATCATAGATCCTCATAGTAATTCATGGCCATAGGAAGTGGAAAGTTATTGACCCATGGACACCTTTGCATGACTATGCATACCATGCCCTCAGCAGCTCTTCATATTGATAGCCCCTGTCCCGTCTACCAAAGGAAAGATTTCCTATGGAGACACTCTTCCTAGCCCCATATGCTTACCGGCCTCAGAGCCCCCATATCAACCCTCCTTATCCAAGAATCCCCAGAACCATGATTTACACCATCATCCCCTCTACATGTCTTAGAAATTCCAACATATTCAAGCCCAGTTACATTCTAATCAAGAGTGTCCTTTGCAACTACGTCCTTACCGCAAGACGACTAAAACTTCATGGAGCATGTCATTGCCACTTGGCATGAAACTGCAAAGGCCGAGCATTAAACATCCAGAGAAATGCCTCCAATCGCAAGCATTTTCACGGATTTAAAAATGCCCCCTTTCTCACTGCATGATGTTAAACTGCACATTATCTTTAAAAATGCTCCTCATCTTTACCATATGACATTCAACTACATGGAATTTAAAATGCTCCTCTTCTTTACCGCATGACGTTAAACTGCACGGAATTTAAAATGCCCCACGTCCTTGCCGCAAGACGTTAAACTTCACGGTCAAACCTTCCTTGGATTTAGTTAGGAATAAAGGCCTTCCTCTATCCCTCAGTGCACGGGATAGACCTGCACGAACCACTGTCTCACACCGGCTTGAGAAGGGATGACTTCACCCATTCCCGGGAAGTTTATCCTAGTTGTTTCTCCCTTATCCAGACACCCTCTTTTCATAAACCATACTCTATACTCAGAAAAAGCCGAACTCTTGTAAGCCACCCCTGGTGGTCCTGAATTTCAACTTCCCTGAACTTTCTCGATTATCAGGAGAATACAATCATTGATTTAAGGACACCTTTTCACGGCTATACAAACCATGACCCTAGCGGCTCTCCATATTGATATCCTCTTGCCCGTCTAACAAAGGAAAAATTTCCTTAGGCAATGCTTCTCTTCCTACGCCTCTTGGCCTATGTGCCCCCATGTTCATCCCAAGATTCGGAAACCTTCTGAAAGAGCGCTGTCGTGGGCGCCCTCAAATGATTAGTGTAATTTGGGGTACTTAGGTGCAGCAGAGTGGCTGACCAAGGTCGTCTCTCAAAGGAGGAAGTGAATTAAAACAATTATTAGAGGTATTATAGAAGTAAAATAAAAGATAATAAAAACACTACTTGAAAGGATGTGGGTGGTTGTTTATAGTTTATGAATCTATAAGAAGTTTGCTGGAAGAAGATTGCATTTTTTTTTTGTTTTTAATTTTGAAATGAAGTTTCGATTAGAATGACACAACAAAAAGATGTTTGTTTAGACAATATTTAAAAGACGTAATCGATCTAACTCTACCTCTTCAATCATTTATTAATCATTATCATTTAAATTAATATTCACTTAATTATGATCCCTTAATTTTTTAAATCCCGAACCCTACGAGAATTAACTTTACCACGAAGATTGAAGTGAATTTAACCTTAGGCTAACTTCGGAACATGCAATCGCAGCACCCTGCTTTGATTGATGTTCTAAGATTAGCTTATGGTCAGTGGTAAATTAAGGCACATATCCACTCTGGAAATGAGGATGAATTGTGTTTAGGGATTATATTTGAACTCTACAAATTTATCCCGTGTGGTCTTGTATTACCGATTAAGATCGCGCTCTCACAATTTACACAAAATCCCGACCTCGCGTGTTTTTGTGTACATTGTTCAATTGCTTGCTTAGTTTCTTACAATTTAAAAAACACAATTCATGGATCATATTAAGTGAATTACAGTAGCTCATTGATTCAAAATAATTAAATGAAGAGGGTAGAAGATAGATCGATTACTAAAAGACTACTCTTCCATGGGTGGCGTAATCATCGTAGAAGCGTTTTGCATGTGCAAAGGTTTAAAATGGGTATAACCCAATAACGCTTCTACTCAAGAATTCCAGCCCAATTAGGAAGATTAAGAGAAGAAGAAATTTAAACAAAACAGAAGAAAAGAGAAGAAATAAAAGAAGAACAAAGAAGTTTATTACATAAACAAAATCATTACAACATGAAGGAGAAGAAGAAGGCTTCGTCGAAGGGATCCTTGCTTCAAGAGATACCCTTATTGAAATGGTTGGAGAATTTGAGTGGATCCACTTCTCCTCTGCCCTCAACTTCCCAATTCACGTCCCAACACCTCCAAATGAGAAAAACTCCAATTTATAGAGGGGAGGGGAGGAGAGGTTACAAGTGGTTTCAAGTGTGAATGTGGAAATTCGGCCAAATATTTTATGCCAACTTGCACCGCCCATTTGACCTCCAAAACGCGTGAATTGACCGGCCTTCCAGAAGGATGATTTGTGCCAAATCATGTCCCCGAGCTTTTCTCAAAATTTGGGCTCAATCCAAGCCCGTATGTAGAGGATATGGCCCAAATACAGAACCTTCTCCATTCTGGCGAGCCCAGCCCAACTTTGAATTCATGGCCCAATTTCAACAACCAAATGAACTCTTTAGCTTTAGTGTCCAGAATAAAAGTTGTAGATAATTAAGTTAGGAACACTGTTACAAAATTTCAATTTCAAATAATAAAAATAAAAATATTTATCTTCGAAATACTACAGTGCACTATTAAGGGTAAAACTGGAACACAATGTGAGGAAATTATATCATTTATTATCAATAAAATATTCAATAAAATAGTGTTTTATCACCTTCTGAGCAGCAGTTTACCAACCTATTTCACAACCCTGCCTGAATTTGGTGGAATGTCTCTGACGAGATTACCAAGAACCTGGAGAAGCCGTTCCATTTTGAAGAATGTCCCAGCTGCATGACATTAAACTGCGTCAAGCTCCAACCATCCTTCATGCTAACTAAATGCGTAGGAAAGTGGCCTCCTGACCAAACTTTTGATTAGTACAGATGTTCCAAAATCCTATCTGACGGCACACACCCTTTCCAAACCACCCCTGGTAGTTTTCATAATTATTGAAGCCACCCATGGTGGTTTCCATAAGCTAGACTTCCATGAAGTCCTCAGGCCATCAGAAATGGACAGTCATTAACTTAAGGACACCTTTGCATGACTATGCATACCATGCTCTCAGTGGATCTGCATATTGATCACCCCTAGCCCATCTACCAAAGGAAAGTACGCCTTAGGTAATGCTTTCCTACTTTTGTACACTGATACGGCTCCCATGCCTGGAGACATGCCCTGCATGTCGTTCAAATCTAAACGTGTTATCCCCACATGCGTCTGAAGGGTATTGAGACATATTTTAATCAACCAAACCTCATCAGGTCCCTCACCCCACCATATCTGATCAAAACCGTTCGACCTAAAACATCAGTAATGATAGTCTTGTTGGCAAGACTTTAAAACACTCACAAAAAGAGGCGTAAAGCCTGTTAGGCCAAAAACCAGAAAAGGGAGACCAAAACAAAAGCCGGGCCATAACCGCTGGGTTCACTCTAAATGAGCCCAAGAAAAATTAGGTTATTGATGGAAAAGACAAAAATTTTGTGGGGTCTTTCTATAAAACCATAGAAATAGTCAAACTGTGCTCGCTGAGTCCCTTGGCTCAGGAAAAATTTAGAGCATTGTCCAATCACTCATCAATTTTTTGGACCACTCTACATTGAAATAGCCTCCTCTTCATTCCGATCAGACCCCATTCCGATGGGGTGAATTTGTAGGGTCTTGAAAATTCTACAAATGAGAAATCTGATTACCCCAAGACTTGGGAATGGAGTGAACCTGTCCATGTACTGTCTCCCAGTAATAGTACGCGGCCGGTTCAACGAACCGCCCTCCCACAGACACTGTCATTCGTGAAATAGGGGCAGAACGCCTATGCGGGCGTGAAACAGGAAGACTGCCGATGAAGCCAACCCATTCCACCATCGCGAACCTCATCGTTCATGGAACAGAAGCAGAGAGGTGCACGACCGCGAAGCAATTCCGCAAATATCGGTTCCAAAAATCTCTGGTTGACCGAGTCGATCGCGGGTGGGGATTATCCCATGGGCTTCTGCAGAAAGTGCCATATGCCCCATCGATACTGCATCTTCTCTACTCTATTAATAGTCTCCAAGGGGGGGGGGGTCAAATATTCAAAGAGGAAGGATGGGTGAAAACCAGTGGGGAGACGCTGGAGAAATCGCTCCCAGCGGTAAAGTTCCGCGACCATCCGCGGACCCCATATCGTCTGCAGATGCACTCTTCCACATAGAGGAAAAACCAAACCGCGAACCAAATGCAACCATTTTGTTCACAGATATTCCCTCCATGGCCATTTCCTTCACGGAAACCCCCTCTTCAGACCAGCATCATTTGTGAAACGGAGACGGGAATCCCTTCGCAGGCGGGAAGTAGGATGGATGCCATCCCCTTTACAGACACCCTTCGCGACCATTTCCTTCCTGGCCATTTCCTCCACGACCATCTCATCCGCGGAAACCCTTCGCGGACAACCTCTCCACAACTGCTCCTACCCGGCTGGCTCCTCCATGGATACCCCCTTCGCGACCATCTCCTATGTGGCCAGCTCCTACGTGGCTAGATCTATCACGGCCAGTCCCTCACGGCCAACTCTCCACCGCCAACTCCTACGCGGCCCGCCCCATGCGGAAAATCCCATGCACTCGCTGGTCCATACCGTGTGGGCTGTGCCCCCACACCCCCACTCAGGATCAGTGTCGGGCTGTGGTCCCAGACCTCCGGGCCGGTCCCTTCGCTACCGTCACTGACCCTCATAAAAAATGGAGAGTCACACCGCAAACTTTTCAGGGTGGGTCGACAACATTTTCTATTGCACTCTTATGCCACCCCAACATCCGTCCTATACATGTCATGAGTCGAGCCACTCCTCATGACTCTCATATAACCCCATTACCTAGCTATTTTTTCTAGGATCATCCAGAAAGGGCTGCCCTTACGTAAGTCCCTCACCAACCATTTCTAGGTATCTCCTATCTAGTCTTCCTGACCACATGACATTAATTGTATGGCCCTCATCCTATTCATATGATGTTAAACTATAAGGAAATAGTCCCTGAAACATGACATTAAACTATGATTCCATAGTCCTATCTACATGACAATAAAATGTTGTATGCCCTATCATTCAATAATAGGATGCCTCTTGTTCCAATCAAGAGATTCCTTATGCTCCACACATAAGACGCCTAATTCTATGATCACAGTGGTGTAATTTCAAGAGCGTTGGAATCCATTCAAACATTCCATCACTCCACCTCATGATTTTCACGTCCTTCATTCAGATCGTCATTCCCTTTAATGTCTAAAGGTACCCCCTAACGGCCTGGTCCCATGCCACCTCGGCTCACCTACCTTCCTGGGCCGACGCCCCCGAAAGAATTTGGGCAACACTTCGAGTCAGGTCCTATGATTTGAACATGGTTAAAAGTCGACCCTCACTTGTCTGCCCCCATTCCAGGCTAACAAAATATAGATTCTATGTTTCAAACACGGTCAACAGTTATCCTACAACATCATGCCGCCCTCACCGCGTTCCGAATGTCGGGCATGTGATTCACACTTTTCATCTCCCTTTGTTCGGACTGATTCCAACGCCCTTGGTGTTATCCCACTTGTGCACTTGCGCATAGGTGTAGGCCTCAATTATTTTCCTCAACCCACCAGTGAGTTGGGATGCCCTCATACTCATACAAGGGGAAGGCACCTGGGAAGCTTCCTTGCATAATCCCCATCCACCATTGCCACTCCGTAGTGGCACCCGGGCAACCTCCTTGGTGTAAGCCTTTAGCCTTTCTTGCGGGAGGTAGCACCCATGCACCTCCGTACATCCCCGGTGCCAACGAACAAGAGGGGAAATAGACACAAGGGATACCCTTTCCCTCTCCCACCGCGCTTTGTTTCCATCAGGCCTCCATCCTGGAGTAAGTCCCAATCTCCACTTCTCGGGCCGCTCCATGCGTAAGCCCGACTTCGCTCCCCACGGACGCACCTTTCACGACAGGATCTTCGGGTCTCTACTACCTCTTATTTCTCACACCGAGCATGACTCACGTGGTCTTAGAGTAAGCACCGACCCTAACCCCACCCCCATGCGAACTACGAGGACTTTGATCCATGTTAAGGCATGGTACGTAGGAAGCCTCCACGAGGTTCAGGCCCATTACCCATCAGACCCCTGGTCCATCACCACATCGATTCTCCAACACCACCCCCATGTGAACTATGAGGACTTTGATCCATGCCAAGACATGGTACGTAGGAAGCCTCCATGAGGTTCAAGCCCAACAATCAGCCGTTCCGACCCCCTTCACGTGGGTTCATCCTTCGTCCCGCATGACATTAAACTGTACTTCCGAACTACGAGAACTTTGATCCATGTCACGACATGGTATGTAGGAAGCCTCCACGAGGTTCAAGCTCACTAATCATCGGACCCCCGGGTCCACATTCACATTTATTCTCCGAAAAACTCCCAAATTACAAGGACTCTGATTCCCCTCACAAGGATACATAGGAAGCATGTATCATGGGTTCGATCCAAACACTCTAGTCTTTATCTTTCCCCCTTGGACGACAATAAACTCTAGAGCGCCCAGTTATGAGGCTTTAAATCAATGTCACCCCAACGAGTCCCAACTCATCAGAGTCATTACTCTAATGAGGGATGGTAAACCTCAGGCCTAACTGATTCTAAATCCCTGCGTTTAGCTGACCATTGCCAACCAGGGATAACCAATGGATACTATGCTTGGGTATAAACCAAAGAGTTACAAACATATGAATACATCTTAAATCTATAAGAGAGTCCCAGAACAGGAAATAATTCCCCCCAAAAGGGTGTGATGATCCCGAATTCTAATCCTCTCGACCAATGTGAGTTCTTAAGTGTCGCTGGCCAAATCTCCCAGCGAACGCCTACCTTTGGAAAGCAGGTCCACGTATCGTTGGATACGGAACTGTTGGGCATTTCGAATCGATTCAGAACAACTATATATACAATCTAAGGACCAATAATGATTTTGTGGGATGTTCATATATAAGTGGACAAGTATGTGATGATATCCTAGAATGAAATTTAGGATAGTTTAAATGAGAATATATTTTCCATGACAGTAAAATATAATATGGATTGAGTGATTATGTGTCTTCTTCACGTCATAATGTTTATTTAACATAATTTATCCCTTATAAAATGATTCTATTTTTTTATTTGCATGAATGTGATGAGATAACTATGGTTTTCCATTTTATGGGTTGGATTTGGCATTGGATTTTGTCTCATGTGGGGATTTTTCAACTTATGTACTTTTTTAATTCTATGAACCATGAAATCATTATTGATAAGAAATTAATATAGTGTATTCCTTTTAGTGAGGTTAGATTTTATTTTTATTTATGGAGTGAATATTTATATAGTTTGAAGAAGAATTTATGTTATTCTTATTATACAAGTGTTTAGCATGATGTTCAGTTTTGTGGTTCATATTTACCTAGTAAGGGTGGAATATTCCAGTATTTTATCATTATAGTATTTTAGTTCATATGTTTTTATTTTTCCATTAAAAATCTATGATATTTCATTGATGAAGAAAAATGGTGAATTTTTATTTGTTTAATAAAACTTATTCTCAACATTCCAGTGACTATGGTGATGGTAAATCTTGTTCCTCTAAATTTTTATCTAATTCCATACCACAGGTTGGTATATGGAGTTCAATCAACTAATAATGACATGGATGAGTTTATGGTGCTCAGGTAAAAATGTATAAAAATAGTACTCCTCTAGGAAGTTAATCACTTGGAGGCTAGGCTAGATGAATAATATCATGCTAGTTCCATGATGCTGACTAGGTTCCTTCAGGTCATGATGAAAAGTCATCTAAAATTAGGTGTATAAATTATGTTTTTTACCATAGTTTTTATATATAAGTATTTCAGATATATTCATATTGTCACAATTGGTTTGGTGAATTATGTTTTCTTATGGAGTCACGATGCATGATAATCTTTATAGACATGGGATTAGGGGTATGGTGTAAATTTATTTGGATGTGTCTAAGAGACAAAAATATGATTGGTAGTTATGATTTTCTCAGGGATTTATTTATATTTCAGGTCAATTGTTTTTATGTGATCTATGAGATAGATATGTGGAATAATTATCACTTGTAAAATTAAATCTAATATCAAAGTGATGTTCTATGCGATATGTAGTAGATTCATAAACCAATACTAAAGAGTGGGATATTTAGGTAGGTTGTACATCACTAGAACATCAATGGTTAGAAGTCTTTTTATCCAATTTGGTATTTTATAATTTAAATTATTTAGATATGTAAAAAATTTGTAATTACTCTAATGGTTTATCAATTCAATGTTATCTTTCTATGTGACTAGTCAAGGTATCTACATGTAAGATCCATAATTTCTCTCTAAGGTATTTTATTTTTACGGTTCATGTATAGTCCCCTTATGGTTGTTAATAAACTATTTTCCCAAGTCCCTATGAAAGTTAGGGGGTCTTCCAAGTGTACGAGACCTAAAAGAGGGGGAAAAGGAGATTTTTGGGTAGTCTGCACAGTTTGTGCACAGTTTAGAAAACCATGCAAAGGGAGGATATGGGGGTAGTGGAAATCCTTAAGATTTTTTCATGGTCTAGAAAATCACGTGAGAGGAAGGGTGTGTGGCAGTAGCCTCTGCATGGTTTGTGTACGGTTTGGAAAACCATTCATGTAAACCATGCGACCTAGAAACTTTAAAAAATTTACAAAAAATCCATTATGGAAAAATAAGGGGAACTCAGGATTTTATGAATTACTTCCTCCTCCAGCTCGAGTGATGATCCAAAAGCTCTAACAAATTCCAAGAATCAATCTCTCATATCATATAGCCATTTGGAGCGTTGTTGGTTGCAAATTGAAGATCCGAGGAAGGATATCCCCATCTTGCTTCTCTTTTTTGATTAGGGCTTGTATCTCTCTTTTATCCCCATATGAATCTCTCACACCATACTTTTTTGATGATATTTTGGGTAAAACTTCAAGGGGTGCCTGAATTGAGATCTAATTCCTCAGTTGGGAGTAATTTTTCAAACGGATTCAATGTAGAAGGTCTCCAAGTTATATCCCTTGGTTTTAGTATAGATTTGTGTATGCAGGGTTTTTATTCATTCCCTCTATTCATGATATCATGGTTCCATTGACATGATGTGATGTAGTGGGTGTATACATGGTTAATTTAACCCCTACTGATCCCCATGGGATGCAAGGAGGACAGGTTGACCAAATTAGGGCCACATATGGGGAGTGCCGATATTTCTCGGACATAGAGATTAGTTAATTAAGTGTATGGTTGTTGTGCCAGAACATAGATCCCATGATGAAAATGTTAATATGCTATAAAGATGTGAAACATGAGTTTAGTAATACATCTAGGTTGGGTAATGACATAAGTTGGTGTTTGGATGAATTTAAACATGGATTAAATGGGTCAATGGGAAAATTCTAGGGGATTAGCATTATAATTGAATATGCTTAGTGAGATAGGCATGGGAAATGGAATGGGGATAAAGGGATTAAGTAATATAAATGATGAATGTGTTAATGTATTTATTTAATAATGTTAATTTCCAATTAATTGATATTGTTTGGATGTTGAAAATCCTATTGGCTATGTTGTTGTGATATGGTTAATTGTGGTGAATGATAAATAAGAATGTGCACATGGCTTGGTTGACTGGGGTATTGATTTGAGGTTATATTCTATTGGGTTGAGTTGGACTAAGGTTCTAGCTCTTCCCATAAATGATAGTTTAGGGAAGGGGACAGAGTTCTATTCCTATGACATTTGCATTCTTCCTAGACTGAGTCTTCATGGTGAGGAATATTCTATTTTCATAATGTGTTTTCTAATGAGACATGTCTTGATTTTATTCCCATATTCTTGAGAATGTTGAAAATGACTAATCCATTGAAAACGTGAAATGGGTAGATTAAATAATGAAATTACTTATTAGTGGACCTGGATTCTATGGTATTATAAATTAAATGATCAAATTCATGAATGAACCAATGAACTGTTTATCATTACTTGTCATCATTTATCACTTGATTTCCCTATATAACTTGCTGGATATTTTGCAGCCACTGTTGGTGGTGGCCTACTGAGTTATAATAACACCCTTCTTGGGCCACCATTGGGTACCTGAGAAGATTTCATCCTTTCTGGGTAGGAAAATTGAAAGGGGCCTATTCTAGAGAGCTGAGTTAGACATGGGACATGTTGGGTGAGGTTCCAAAGATGGCCTCTTGAACATTTTGGGGATACTATTGATTTCATTATTTGGGGGTTTTTTTCACTTGAAATTGTAGCATGTCGTGACATATTTACTATTGTATAGGCTTGTAATCAGTTTTGGGAATTGGTTAGTTATGCATGTTATTGATTGTTCTCTTTTTTTGTTATTTACATTATTTTATACTATGGATTACTCTAATGTTGAGGGTATAGTCTCTCCACATGACTATTAGAACTTCGCTGCTACTTAGAAACCTTTGGTGTACAAGGAGGCATGCCTGAGGTCATGTAACTACCTAGGTTGTGGTACCGATTTAGTGGATTCTAGTTCGTGGAAATTATAAAGTAGTATCAAAGGAGTTCTATTCTCATTATTACTATTTGGGCATGGAAGAAAAGAGGATAGGAATGTTTTGGGCCTTACTAATGAGCTCGTTATTGGGAGTAGCTAATCTATGTACGGGGGAGAACCCATGTTACCCTAGGAGGGGATTGTTGTTCTTGTTGTGGATTGTTATATTTGATGATATTTCACTATTCAGTGCAGCACTTGTTGTGAGATTTGACGGTTTTGTGAAATTTATTTCTTGACTAGAAAGGTATGAGGTTGTGCATTCATGCATAATTCTAGGCAATTATGCAGTAAAGTGATATGCATCATGATAGGAACACACATAGGATGGGTTTGTGGGGTATAATGGTTAGGATGCGTATTCTTACATAAAGGAATTGAATTGTGCGTAATGATATGGTATGAATGGGTAAAAAAGGAAGTAAAAATAGAAATTAGTAAATAGACAATGATGTTTGATAAAGAAGTAAATGTGGATTAGTCTATTATAAGAGTGAATTGGAAAAGGGAAATTGTTTTGAATGGGAGTAAATGATAAGGCTCATAACCATGTGAATAAGATACTCATTTCTTCCATGGCCTTAGGAGAGATGGAAAAAGGTAGTGATTCGATTGTTAGTGGTCTTCTTTGGGAAGTTTATGCGAACTGGTTCGGTTGTGGAAAGTGTTGAGCCTATCAATATCTCTTCATTCTTATAAAAGCTTTATAGTTGTGTTCTAAAGATCATATTTCGAATTGTAGAGAAATTCCATCTCGAAGATGTTCACCAGTTTGGAGATAAGAGGACATTGTTTAGAATGCTCCTCTAGTAGTGAAGTAGGAGAACGTGGTGATACAAAGAGATAGGGAAGAGAGGTTTTGTGATAACATATATTTTTTTATGTAGATGATGGTAAGAGACCCAGGGTGGCTTCCGCCGAGCATGTTTGATCTGACGAGGGATATTCAACTGCAACACCCTCCGACCTTCACCGGAGAGGGTGTTTCTGAAAAAGAAGTGTTTTGAACAGAGTCCATCCAAACTATTATTGACCATATATTGACTCATATAGAGAAGTGAGTCATGTTATTAGCCTATATGTTGAGGTGTCAAGAAAAATGTTGGTGGAACATTATGGTTTCAACTGATTAGGCTGAGTGAATGATGCGGAAGAATTTTCAGGAGAAATTTCTTGAGAAATTCTATCGATAATCCTTGAGGTAGGGTAAGGCAGCAGATTTCATGAGGTTGACTTGGGATAAAATGTCAGTGATGGTCTATTCTATCTATTTCACTGATTAGAGGCGTTTTGTTCCAACATTGATGGGAGATGAGGGAGTTATAGCAAAATGAATCCAAGATGGGATGCGACATGACATCATATATCACGTGAATATCTTTTTTCTAAAAAGGTATGCATAAGAGGTGGATCAAGCCCTTATCTTAGAGGGGAACCTAAAGAAAGTATCAGGTAGTGAACTCATGGTTCCAGGTGGGTGAGTAAATGATGTCGATTATGATATTAGGAAGCACCACATTTGGAATTTGTGTTGAAGTTCACAGATCAACCAAAAGAGGGGGCCAACTTCTCAGGGTGGTAACCAAATCGTCTGTTATCAGTTTGCTAGGTTCGGGTACAATCATGAAAGGTGTCCCCACCCCCTGGATGAGTGCCAAAAATGTGTAAGGTTAAGCCACATTCAGAGGTTCTGTAGGAACCCTTGACAGTCAGGGAATGATAGTGGTCATAGGCTGATGATGAGTGTAGGTAGGGGTTCGGTTACCCCGAATCAGGAAGGCAATCAAAGCTCCACAGGTTTTAATGGAAGAGGTAGCAGACATGGAACTTTGGGCACAATCATCCTTACAAACAGAGTTGTGAGTGTAGGGCACTCAGGCTGGATAACAATGAAATGAGGTAGGTTACCTCCATGCAGTTCAGACTTCACCTAATGGTGTTGAGGAAAGACAATACACTATTCAAGGTATGATTCTTGTATCTTCCACACTTGATAGTTATTTATTTGAAACAAGTGATACAAATTTCATTATTTCTGCTATGTTCTTAGTTGTGTTGGGCCTAAACATAGAGACTACTTGTGGGGTAATTTCTCTTGATACTCTGCTAGGTGTATGAGTTGAGGACATCTGGCAGTGTAAGGGTTATGCTCTGAAGGTTGGTCGATATCATTTTCTATGAGATCTGTTGGTTCTAGAGATGTCATTTTCTGACCTAATTTTTGGAATGGACTATTTTGGTGTTATATCAAGCCCATATAGACTGTTACGATCATCTATTTACATTCAAATATCTCAATTGGAGAACATATTCTATTTTGGTGAGTAGGATACTCGTGCGGTCCGCATAGGGTCGCAACACCAGCAGTTGGAGGAACTCACAACCTATGTTTCTTGCCTTCTGTTAGATAATAGGGAGAATGAACATCCAGTTTTCCATTTTTTTGTTGAACATTTATAGTTTGTGTTTCCTAAGGACTTATCGGGGTTACCACCTGATAGATATGTTGTGATTACGATCGAATTGTTGCCTAGAGCATAGAAAGTTTCCATTCCACCTTATCTTATAGTTCCATTAGATCTCCAAGAACTAACATTTCAGATGAGGTATTGGAGATTAAGGTGGTTATACATCCTAGCACATCACCTTGGATATATCCTATAATGACTGATAAGAAGGATGACAGATCACTGAGGCTATGTGTCCATTATATGAAGATGAACTAGATAACAGTTAAGAACTGATACCCACTTCCTTGAATTGATGACCTCTTTGATCAGATCAGAGGTGTCTCATTGTTTTCCATGATTTATTTGAGATCAGTATACCATTAGTTGAGGTTGATACCTTCTAGAATACCCTAGACAACATTATGAAGAATTTATATGTTGTATGAATATCTCATAATGCCATTTTTTCAAACCAATTCTACAGATGTGTTCTTGGCCTTGATGTACTGAATATTTCACCTCTATCTGGATCAGTTTGTAGTTGTCTTCATTGATGACATATTTGTGGACTCCAGAACTCACTAAGATCATCCCAAAAATCATTAAATTGTCTTGAGTATACTAAGGGATATTAGTATTTACGCGAAAGTAACATAATTTATATTTTTTATTGATGAGGTGCTCTTTTGGGGACACATCATTTCTGAGTCAGATGTATCGGTGGATTTAAAAATAGTGCATGATGTGGTGTCTTAGGATCAACCCCAGAATGTCTATGATATTCAATGTTTTTTGGGATTTTTAGGTTGTTATTGAAGGTTTATTAGAGATTTACCTCATTTGGAAGCACTGCTCACATGCCAAACCAAGAAGGGATTATGTTTGATTGGTCAAAGGATTGTGAGAATGATTTTTAAGATATGTAAAAGTGGTTGACTACCACATTGATTTTGATCTTAACCGAACATGGTAAGAGGTATACCTTGTTCTATGATGCATCCGATGATGTAATTGGAGAAGTGTTGATGTAGGATGATCAGGTTGTAGCTTATGGGTCAAGGATTTTGAGTCCAAATTAAATAAATTATCCTACTCATGACCTTGAGCTAGCTATTGTAGTTTATGCCTTAAAGAGTTGGAGGCATTACTTGTTGGTAGAACCCATTACGGTGTTTACTGACCATAATATTCTCAAATACATATTCTCTTAGTGGGATTTGAATCGTCGGTAATGACAGTGATTCGAGTACCAAAAATATTATGATTTTTAGTTGATGTACACACCATGAAAAAAATAAATAGTGTCGCCGATGCCCTGAGCTGGATGACTGAGAATCATGTTGTTCAGGAATCCAGTTCAGAGTGGGTAATGATGAACTTGTTTGCTGAGATGAATTTGGAGGTTAATATGGGGACAAGAATATGACCCTTGGATATATAGTTGTTGATTCAATGTTTATGAGATGATTTGAGGAGATTCGGTTGGTGTATCAGGAGTGTTTTCAGTCAAGGAATGACTTAATGGTGGGGAGTCACCTTTTGGTTGGACTTTTGGTGATGATGGAGTTGCTTATGTACATGGTTGTGTTGTTGTCCCGATAGATGTATGAGAGGAGTTTCTCACAAGTTCCACGTGTCAAGGTGGGCAGTAAATCCGGGCATTACTAAGATGTACAAAGATCCCCATAGGCAGTTTTGATGGATGGGAATCGAGAAATAAGTAGCGAGTTTTTGGCATGATTCCTTACCTGTCAGCTGGTGGAGGTATAAAATCAGCATCCACGTGAGTTTTTCCAGTCATTGCCTATTCCAGAGTGGAAGTGTAATGACGTCAAAATGGAATTACTAGTGGTTTTTTCAAGGATTCCACAGAAGAATGATGCAATTTGGGTGGTGGTGGATTGGCTGACCAAAGTTTCCCATTTCAATATGATTCTAAGGATATAAAAAGTTGACCAATTGTATGAATTGTATGTTCGAAAAATATTATGTTTACATGGAAATCCAAGAACCATAGTTTCAGATCATGATCCACAATTCACGTCTCACTTCTGGAAGGGTCTACATAAAGAACTTGGTACCCTGGTGTTTTTGAGTATAGATTACCACCCCCAGACCGATGGGTAGTCATAGCATACAATTCAGGTATTAGAAGACATGTTGAGAGCATTTGTTCTAGAACTATTTGGTTCATGGGAAAATAACATCTCACATGATGAGTTTTCTAAAAAAAAATAGATTTCAGGGTATACATCAAAATGGATCCTTTTGAGGCACTATATGGGAGACCGTGTAGTTCTCTATTGTGTTGGATAAAGGTCAGAGAGTTGAAACTGTTAGGACTGAGTCTCGTGTAGGTGACGTTGTATAATGTTCATTTGATTGAATAATATATGACAATAGCTCAGAGTAAGAAAAATTCATATGAATATCGGCGTCGTAGACCTCTTGAGTTCATGGTTGGTGATAGTGTTTTCCTTCGGTTGACTCCATGGTTGGGTCTCTACCGAATTTGGATGTGGGGCAATTTGGTGCCAAGATATGTTAGACCATTTGAAATTGATGACAGGATCGTAAAATTTATATACCAATAATATTTTACACTATGGTATAGTTTGATGCAAGATGTTTTCCATGTTTTAGAACTCTGACAGTATCAACCTAATCTATATCATTTCGTAAATGTCGAGTATGTCGATCTTAGGGCCGATGCATCCTTTGAGAGCACCTGATTGGTATTACAGATCATAATGAGAATGTTTTTTAGGGTAAGGTTTTTCCCATGATTAGTGTATATGGAATAATGAAAAAGTTAAAAAATAAAGATGGGAGATATAATCAGATTTGCGAGCCCAGTAGCATGATATCTTTTCTTTTGGAACTCAGGGTTGCTTAGGAGGAGTTTCTCAGGGACAATACATTATAAGGTTGGGAGGTTGTAAGATCCCAGATATCTTTATAAGGTATGTTCTTGTATGGTTTTATTTATAGTCCCCTTTTTTTGTTAATATTGTGTTTCCTCAAGTATATGTGAAGGTTTTATGGTGTTGTAGGGGTTTGGGAAATGAAGAATGGGGGAAAGGGGCTTTCCAGGCAGTCTGCCCGGTTTGCGCGCAGTTTAACAAACAATGTGAAGAGAGGCCATGATGGAAGTGGAAATCTTCCCGGTTTGTGCACTGTCTACAAAACCGTGCATGGGGAAGGTCGTGCGGGCAGTAGCCTCACCCTGGTTTACCCGCACGGTTTGGAAAACTATGGGGGTAAACCGTGCGGCCTCGAAACTTATAAAAAATTACAAAAATAAAATTACTAGGAAATAAGGAGCACTCAGTATTTTCAAAGTTTCTTCCTCCCTAGCCCTATTGACGCCCCGAAAGTACCAAGAGCATCAAATGATCAATTTATCTCACCTTAGGGACATTTGGGACACCGTTGGTTGGGGATTGAAGATCCGAGTAAGGCTAATCCCCCACGTTTTTCTTTTTTTGGATTAGGGTCTGTATCGCTTCCTTCTCCCCATATGATGATATCAAACCCTACTTATTCAATGATAATTAGGGTAAAACTTCAAGGTTTTGTTGAATCAAGTTCTATGGCCTCGGTTGGGAGTGTGTTCTCCAAAAAATTCATGGTAGGTAGTTTACAAGTTATATCACGTGGTTTTTGTGTAGATTTGTGCTTTTAGGGTTTTTATTCTTTCGTCAATTTGATGACTTCTTGGTGCCTTTGACATTATGTGACGCAGTGGGTGTTTACATGGTTAATTGACCCCCTCTGTATCCCATGGAATTCATGAAGGATTGAACATCTAAATTAGTTCCACTCATGGGGAGTGATAATATATCTTGTACATAGAGTTTAGATAAGTAATTTTACAGCCATTGTGCCAGAACATAGAGCCCATTATGAAAATTTTAATATGCTTGAAGGAAGTGAAATAGGAGTTTAGTAATACATCTAGGTTGGGTAATGACATATGTGGGTGTTTTATTGGCTTTAAAAAGAATTAAATGGGTTAATAGGAAAATTAAAGGGGATTATTTTTATACATGAATATGCTTAGTGAGATATTCATGGAAAATTGAATGTGGATAGAGGGATTTTGTAATATACATTGTGAATGTGTTAATGTATTAATGATATAATTTTAATTTCCCATTTATTGATATTTATTTGATGTTTTACATGCTATTAGATATGTTGTTGTGACATGGTTAATTATGGTCAATAATAAAGAATCATGTCCACATGACTTTGTTGAGTGAGGTATTGACAAGATGTTCTACGACCATAGGTTCAGTTGGACCGAGCTTCTATCTCCACCCCTAAATGCACAGGATAGAGAAGGGGATGGAGTTGTATTCCCATAATGGTTTCATTCCACCCAGACTAAGGCTTTGAGGTGAGGATTATGATATCGTTATAATGTGTTGCCTAGTCATATAGGTCTTTATTTTATTCCCATATTCTTGAAAATTTTGAACATTTCTAATCTATCAAACACATGAAAATGGTAGATTGAATCATGAAATTTCTAAGTAGAGAACCCAGATTTAATGGTAGTATAAATTAAATGAACATAGTCTAGAATGCCTTGATTAACTATTTATACATATTTTTAATAAATTTTCTCTTGCATGCACTGTTATCCTTGGTAGATATTTTGTAGACACCATTGGTGGTGGCATACTGAGTTATACTCACACCCTCCTCATAACACCATTGGGTACCCGAGTAGATATCATGCTTTCAGGTTAGGAAAAGGGATAGAGACCTATGCTAGAGAGTTGAGTTGTACATGGGAAAAGTTGAGTGAGGTTCATGTCTTGGTGTCTAGACCATTTTGGGTATCCTGTTGTCTTCTTTCTTTTGGGGTTTTGTTCACGTGACATTGTAGCATGTCATGAAATATTTACTATTGTATATGGTTGTACCCAGTTCTAGAAATTGGATAATTATGAATTTTATTGATTTTTCTATTTTTTTCCATTATTTAAGTCATTATATACTATGGACTACTCTGATATTGATGGTATAGTCTCCCCTAGCGACTATTAGATCCTCACTGCTAGTCAGCAACCTCTAGCATATGGGGAGGCACACTTGAAGTCATGTAACTACCTGGATCAGGGAATTGGTTTAGTGGATTTAGGGTCGATGACTCTACACTATAGAAAAATAGGTCCACATTTAGATATATCTCATGTAGGTTAGGTATCTTATATCCATTCCTTCGTACAAATTGTATCCTACAAAAAATAGATAGATAAAGTGAATTATTCTACCAAGTATACTACCATGGAGTTTTATTAATTTCAATTATAATAATTCAAATTTATTATTACATATTTGTGTGGAGTATTATATGTTAAACTCAGCGATGGTAGATAAGTAGTTTTTTGTTTTTTGTAAAAATAATACACTTAACCTATAATGGGGGTCCATGTTTTCCAACAATAATGAATTTATTTTAGCTTATATTCATATAATTCTGTTTCATTTTGATATTATTCCCACATATTTCAAGATACAATATGGAATATATGAGTACCTTGGGATTTATTTCTTGTTAAAAATTTAATGGATCATGATTATAGCTCTAATAAATTGATTCATCCATCAATTTATTGATTCTACCTTATATTTCTCAATTATATTTTATTGTAAATCTTGTTATAGTAGTATTTCCCTTGTTATATGGATATTTATTAGGTATACATAGATATAATATGATTTATTCTTTTTTCAATAAATTTCACTTTTGGATCTATTATGTTCTATATTTTCACATATGTCATCTAAAGAAAGTGTGTTAGGGGCCCATAAGATTTTTAGTTGTTAGATTCAATGGAATGGACTTGGAGAATTTTAAATATTTTAAGTTTATATATATATTTTGGTTACTATAAGGTGTTTATCCAGAAATTCACATGATTTATAGTGTTGATCATGTCTGACAACAAAATGTGGGAAATTTAAATGTGTTCTAATTGTTGCAACAAATATTTTTAGTTGTAAAAGGTATTATTGATATCTATGTTGGCATTGACCTTACCTAATCATTCTAAAGACTACAATATTTATTGTGAGGCATGAGGGAGTAGTTTAGGAATGATTATAATAAATGATGGGTGTCATAATTCCTATATTTCTAAAAAAATGGGTTACATTTGAATTATTACAAAAATTATGATTTGGTGTTATAATTTTTAGTTCTCGTGTAGAGGATTTGGTGTCACTATTTCTTGGTTGATTGTTTTTAGGTTTATACTATCCAAAAATGAATTTGAAAATTTTTATCACATTGTGACATGAATATTTATTAAAGGATGTCATATTTATACCTTTAAAATATTTAATTTGAGATGGATTACACCTTTATAAAGAGGAATATTTTGGCTGACATTCTAAGTAGTTATTCTTTGTTGAATGTTGTGCAAGAGGTGATCTGGGTGTACCAGTTACTGAGATTTTTTTAATAATATGATTATTAATGTCTATTATAATTTTATTTATGACTGACCATTATACCTAGGGAAATTAAGATGACTCTTATTTTGATGGTATTAGAGGGAAACGTTTTGGATTCATGTATTCATGTAATTGGGGAAAAATATATAGTCGGAAGCCTCTAACTAATTTGTCTCTAAATGTTTATGAAATATTCTATGTTTGATGTTTTGTCATAGTTACCACAATTAAGGACTATGATATTATTTGTGACTTTCACACCCCTTGATGGGTTACTCACTAGGTTTTTACCATGAGTATCTAGAATATTTTCAGAATGTATATTGGTTATTAGGTAAATAATGATATTTTATGCTTGTAATCATGGTGAATAAACTATTAAATGGTCGAATATTATCACTAGAAACCTACAGTACTTCTCCGACATCTACCCAATCCCTATTGAATATGGTTTAATGTGAAAATGGATAATTTTATGGGATTTTTGAGTTCACCTTATGCATGGGATATTGTTGAAATTATCATTGACCAATCAACTAATTTCAAAAAGTTCCTACCAATTTTGGTGACATACTCTATTTATTAACAAAAAAACATGATTGTTTATGAGATGAGGAATATACTTGTTGTTCCTAGGTCAATAATTTCCAATTTGGATTCTCATTTTACATTATTTTTTATATATGACTTGTATAAGGATCATTATTAGTATACAAATTTAATAATTACTATTATCATTAGATAGAGAAAGAGTTTGATAGTACCATTCAAATATTTATGGACATGATTCAGGCATGTGTTATTAATTTTGGAGGTTCATTGGAAAAAAATTTCTTTAGTGTAGTTATCCAATATAATGTATTATTTGGTGTAAATTAAGATGGTTTCATTTAAATAATTGTACAGTATGTTTTTTCTATCACCATAGTTTTGGTAATTGACATGCAGGTAATATATTATGGGGTTGACACACATGTAGAAGACCTCAAGAAATCTCTAGTTAATCATGATGATATTGGAATCTTACTATATTAGATTGTTATATTATGAATACTATCATTACAATCATATGGAGTATGAGTTGGGGGTACCAATAATACATAATCATGATACCATAATTAGTAAAATTATGTATTTGGAGGAATCGAAAGCTAAAACGAATTTTTATCGGGTTGTTCTATGTTATTGAGTGTATTGATACTTTAACCTATATATTAGAGCATCCTTAGAAGTTTATTTGCAAAAAAAAATTTATTTCAGGTATCTCATATTAGATTATTGTACTATATTCTCTCTCATGTTATTATTATAAATGATGTTGAGTTAAATATAGATGATTTTTATGATGAGTGAATATATTTTTTTGTTGATCACAAAGAAAATGTTCTTCCTGGAATGATAATACCTTTGGAATGTGTGTTATGGTTGAACATCCATATCTTGGTGGATACTATAAAGTGTGTGGGTGATATAAAATAATATATTTAGGTATTATTTGTCACTGATTCACACTGATGTAATGTGTGGATGATATGACTTATATTAGAGATGTTATAACACCCTAGATGATTCTAAATAATTACTTTTTTTTAAAACTCATGTATTTTGGTTTATTTTGATAGTATAATGCTTTATGGGAATCCAATGGTTAGATTATTGAGAATAAGAGACTGGTGTTGGAATTATTCATATGATATTAATTCTATATGGTATTCTAAATTGGGTATACCATACTTCAGTTGGACATAGATAGTGGGCCTATCCCATATCAACACCACCAGAGTTTTAACTGACTTGGGTAATGGTATGTTTCATTTCCACTCCCTGAAAATTTATAATGGGATCATAAAATACCATATTTATAATCTTGGAACATCCATCATATGATAATCTTCCCCACTATAAGACATTTTTTCCCCACCACCCATACAGACATATCACTTGGAAAACATATATTTCCTCATTATTTTATTATACTCCCACCAAATTTTTAGCCAAAACACGTGTCGTAATTTTTTTTAATCTTGGGAAAATTATACCATTATTCATCATTTAAATATTTATTTGTATTTCTATTTAAATTTTTTTAATGATTAACCACTTTTGGATGGGATTTTCTTGGTATTGTGATTCTAACATATTCATGTTTTTTTCTCCATTAAAATTCAACTATTCTGATCTTTTAATGTGATGGTATGTGGATTCCCATATTTTTCTTAGTTTATGATGGTTTTTATAAATTATTTTTGATCTGTTCAAGACAATGGTTTTCAATTAACATTAATTAAAATTAAAATTTGGTTTTCCTATCAAATTTTTGTTTATTTTTATTTTGACCTTGAGTGGTTTACACATGGTTGATATTGGATGAAATTGAAATGAATTGGCCTAAACATTGATTAAATTTTGATGAAAATTATTCATGGAACCAAAATGAGACATACTTGAGTTATGTGATATCATTATTGACCATGATAGGTTACCATATCCACCATCACAAATGATATGTGAATTAATTGTAGTTGATGTAACTAGACTTATCCAAAATGAAATTGGAATGTTTACATTAGGAAATTTTAGTAATTTTAATAGATTTTATGGTTTGAATATTCCTCTATATATAACATGATAGTATATATAATTTTATTACTTGAATTTTTTATTAAATATATGTTATTCTAATGAAATCCTACTATCATATATTTCAATATTATTTTGATGATATAATATCTTCAAAGGGAAAATGTTTCGATAATGAATTTGGATCATTTTTTTATTCCATTACATGTCATAGAAACAAATTTTGGGTAACATGAACTTATTTGTAATAATGTATTTTTTAGGATAAAATTATTACTGGTGAATTTATGTTATTCTAATAGACTTTATTCCCATCAATCTATATTCTTATTATTGGGACATTATGACTTTCATTATGGTAAAATTCCCATTTATATCATATTGTGTATATGTTTCTAGAAATCATTACTATTGTATTATGTTGTTAATGGGGTTTTGTACATGACTAATATTATTATTAATAGATGTTGTATATAATTCTCATTGTGTGATTATTCTAATGAATTGGATGTCATTATGTTATAGACATGATTTTTTATAGGATTGGATACCTACTAAATTTTTATTTTACAAGTATATTATTACCACTTATGTAACCTTTTTACTGAGAAGATAAAAACACTATTATGAACTATTTTACAGGACCCAAACCCCATGGTGTGATACTACCGAGGAAGGGAATGTACTTATTTTATACAATTAAAGATTTATGAGGTGTGACACCCACTATTTAATTATAACTCATGGGATATATTCCTAATGATGGATCATTATTTTGGATATGTTATTAAATCTATTATGACATGGTTTTTTGGATGTACTACCATTATAAAAACGGTTGTCTTTTCACTGGACAAGAATCCCACTCTTGTGACTAGATTTTTGTAAAATTATTCAAAATATTTTTTTATATTATTAATTGACATTATAATGTTGGATACAATTTTGGACTAGATTCCAAGACAGTATTCATGTGATATTTTCAGTGACACCTATTAATTGGATGGAGATTATATAATTATACATGGGTAGATTGGTAGTTCTCATAATTGCGGAATATTTATTTAATGTTAATATTTATTTATTTTTATTTATGAACATATCACACAATACATGCACATGTATATACTATATTGTTAGAGGAAATATTGGGGGTGGACTATTAATTTATACCCACTCTAAACTCAGGACCTTTGGGTACCTAGATAATTATCATAGTCATGTATATGGATAAGGTAAGACATCCATGCAGATGATGGGTGTGATGGTGGATCACAGCTGATGTTAGGAGATGGGCCTAAAATGTGATTCAGACCTAATCATCTATTAATATCCTTAATTTGTTTCTTTTGATATGTTGAAAAATTTTCAACCGACATGTTACAATATTTTTATTTTATCACATACTGAAATTATTATTTTTCTCATCTTTTTATCGCATGTGTTGGACATTTTAATGGTGGTCATCATGTATCCAAAATTCAACATTTTACTATTATAGTATTCTTATATTTATTATCACTTATTCTATCACATAAATAAATATATATCTAAGTGTATAGTCCCTTAAATAATTTTTTAGGACCCTCTACATATTCCATATGCGGTGTGTGTGTTTAATTTAATTTTACCCCAAGAACCAAATATAATAATGATTTATGTATTCAATGAAATTCATGGAATTAGGGGTTTGTTTCATTTTATACATGATGGAAATAGATTACTATTTTTACTCTTATATAAGCACTCACTACATATCCAATGGGTGTATCAATTTGTAGGAGATCTTAATGAATTGATGTGCGAGATTCTTCAATATGTTGAGGATGCCTTGATAATTTGGTGTTATGTAATCTAGGGAGTATGATATATCTATACACAACCAAAAAAATCACACAAAAAGATTATGGTTAATTACGTAGTGATTTATTCATAGATATTATTGTGATTAACTAAAATAAAAATCTAAAGAGTCTAATATAAACATTTTATAGCTAAAACTTAATAATTCTTTTATAGATAGGAGTTTATTCAAATTCTATTCCACAATGCATCCATCCATTACACATTAAAATATTGTTTTTTTGATCTACACTTCATTACTAAAAATCTATCTATTAGACTACAATTTACATTTTGATAATTTGATTCATGCAAGGTACATAAATATGAATAGATGGTATTATATGGAGAAATTTGTGGTAAAACATTTAGATTAAAGATCATTCATTGAAGCTATAATTATTCTTTGATAGTGGTTGATATTGAAGTGGATAAAGTGATAGAACATATAATACAAAATATAAATTCAAATATGGATAAGAAGCTGATATTCATCAAAATACAGTGAATTATCATTTTTCTTCTAAAAATAATTTAGGACCATATAGATGTTTATTCCTTTTTTGAATGTTAATAATATGATATGAATGAGTGTAGTTGGATCAAAACCATTGTTCACGAAGGAGTATCCACTCGATAAAAAGTGTTATTAAACAATTTAAGGATCATTTTGTTTTGTGTGTCAATTCTAAACATATATTTTATCATAGAATTATTTCAGTTAAGAATTAATCACATTAACAAGTTAGGGAATGAAAATTATTTTAGTTGTTGTTTTTGCAGCCAATGATTTACCCCCTCCCCCACCCTCTCTCTCTAGTGGCCTACCCTCACATGGTATTTACACATAGTATTATAATATGTTGGGATTTTCTCATTTTTTTATAACCATATGTCAATCGCAATTATTTAATAGTTTCTTTTCAATGAATTTTCCATAGAGACATGATTTTGTTCATAATTTCTAATATATTATCGAAGATATATAATGAGTGATTGAACATCATCAATGATAATGATGTTCCAAATTGTAATTGGGAGGAATTCTATCTATGGGATGAGAGTATGGTTCTATATCTTCATTTTCAAGGATTGAGTATTCAGAATATAATATAGAATGGTTGATATATTCCATAATTTTTGATGTCTTTTACATTAATTGAAAAGAATAATATTGATGCAGATGGTAGATAAATTTTTTTTTTACTATAATCTCACTGAAATATTGAATTGAAATAATTGATGGGTATGAAAATATTTAATGAAATCTTGGGAAGACTAGATGATTTATATACTAGAAAAAAATGGTAAATTATCCCTTATTAAAAAAATTGACTCAATTTGATGATATTTTCATGGGATAATAATACTTAGTTGTTACATTATTTTCTCAGGTGAAAAAATGTTAATGCTTTCATGGCCCGTCCCCCGGGGCCCGTGCCATGACTACACCAAGCCTGCCTTCCATAGGCCAAGGGCTAGCGACTAGCACCAAAGGCGTATTTCCCTAAAACTGGGATGTCATTGACTTTATAAACTGTAAAAAAACACAAGAGAGAACACAACTTGATACTAAACACTATGTAAAACTATATAACAAAAGAGTACTGAAAAATAAAAGGGGCTGGAAATACAAGCCCAACTGTAAAGTATAAGGAAACAAAAAGTACAACTGAAGGAAAGAAAAGCTGTCGCTGTGTCATCCTTCGTGGTTCCTACCTGAAGGGTAGGTAAATATCACCTCCTCAACACTCTAGGATCTTCCGTCTCTTACGTGTTTTGTCATGTTGTATGGCCCACCTCCGAGTACTATTCGGTCCTGGTGCTCTCAGCCTCTGTCAGCGCTATCATTTGTCTGCATCCAACAGAATGAGGTGCGGGCATATCCCATGAAAGGGTGAGTATAACGATACTTATTAGGGACCCTGATACCCACAAGGTCTCACAAAATCTAACAAAGACACACCACAAAGTATGACATCAAAAGATAACCCCACTTAGGTATATGCCCATACATATATCTATGTTATCAAGTAATCCATCTCAATCATGAGAAAAACTCAAAAGTTACTGACTCAGCTCACACAGGTATACAACTTTTGTTGACAGTTAGAGATGATTATATGTAGCTACTAAATCATCTATTCTGTCGAACCCACACAGGTTCCAGGAACAGAAATCATAACTGTTGAACCCACACATGATCCAGGAATAGTATTCAGAGCTGTCAAATCCACATAAGATCCAGGAACATTGTTCAGAACTATCAAACCCACACCGAATCCAAGAATAGTAGTCAGAGCTGTTGAACCCACACACGATCCAGGAACAACGGTCAGAACTATCGAACCCACACAAGATCCAGGAATAGTAATAAGAGCTATCGAATCCAAATAGGATCCCAGAATAATGGTTAGAACTGTCGAACCCACACAGGATCTAGGAACAGTAGTCTGAGCTATCGAACCAACACAGGATCCAGGAACAATGTTAAGAATTGTCGAACCCACATATGATCTAGGAATAGTAGTCATAGCTGTTGAACCCACACAGGATCCAGGAACAATGGTCAGAACTATTGAACCCACATGGGATCCAGGAACAGGAGTCAGAGTTGTCGAACCCACACAGGATCTAGGAACAATGGTCAGAACTGTCGAACCCACATAGGATCTAGGAACAGTAGTCACAGAGCAGCCAACCATAGGGTTTCACACAAAGAATGCTTGATTCAGGGAGGGTCCGCTCCTCAATCCAAGTGTCGATACATCAACTTCCATGAAGTCCCTCAAAGAAGTATCCCAAAGGTCCTCCACGTCATAGGGGTCTCAACGCAACAGATGGTTGTCAATCAGAAGCCTTGTTTGAGAGTTATTATCCTTTTTGTCCCGAGGGCCCAATTGGATTCGTGGTCATTCCAACTTGATGGTATCTCAACTATACTCCAAACTCCAGTGGGGTATACTCTAAGCGACCGTCACAGTCCATGATTTCTAGCACTACAGATGGATTTTCAAACAGATGTTTGGTGCCAAAGTTATGGCCGAAAGAGCATAAAAGGTTCAAAGTGGCCCTAGGTCCAGTCCGACTTGGCCCGAACCAGTTTGGGACAACCCAGTCGGTGTCAACCCGGCCTAACCTGTTAGGTCTTGCCCGGCCCGCTGGGCCTGGCCCAGCAGGCTGCGAGTAGCGCGAGGGCGCGAACCGGCCGCGTGTCGGTGTAAGGGTGGTTTGGCCTGGAGGCGCCATGCATGGGGGGGGGGGGGGAGGGGGAAGGCCGACATGGACATGCATGCGTGGGGCACAACTGGGCGGATCGGACTGGATTAATGAGGTCGGTTTGGCCAACGCCTTGTGGGGAGCGCCTCAGGTGGCTCGACCCGGAGGCCGGCGGGTGGCCGATTGGCACACGGGAGGCCGACGGGTGCATTGGAGGCCAGCGGCAGTAAGGAGCTGGGAGGCCGGCGGGCGCACAGGAGGCCGGTGGTGGCCGGGAGATGGTTCGGCTGAAGCACCGCGAGGGTGGTGCGGGTTTCGGGGTTTGCAGGTAGCACAGTCATTGCATGTCACCTCCATCACCTATTTGTTTCATCAACATGCCGAAGAATATCACAAAGAGATCGGCGGAGGGAGTTGGGCCATGTTAGTTTGGCCTACCCCTCCACGTCTAGGATGATAGCAATCGGTCCATCAAGAAAGGAGATTGATGAAATTCAAATTCTACAGCCTCCACAATGATTCTTTTCCAATCTGCAAAAAAAAAAAATCAAGGAAAGCATTAACATACAAATAAACCCCCTACCTTGATCATTGGATGTCGATGGAGTCACGGGAAGAAGATGGAGTTTTCGTCGTTCGTCACGTCTGCCGCACACTTCCAATCCAGAGAACATGTGTCGGATTGTTGATGGCGTTGAGGAGGGAAGGTTGGTTAAAGACATCCCATGTCAGAGTAGGTTTTGATGAAGGAAGGCGAAGTCGCTCCTCGTTGGCGTTCTTTGTTGGAAGAATGTGTTCTATGTGGAGAAAGCATAATCCTCCAAGGGTTGGGTGTTGCGTCACATTACCAGCGCTTCGTCGCTTGGTGAATCCATCCCAAAACCTCCTCCCAAGCTTTCTATATATAGGAGAAGGAGGGAGTTAGGTAACGATCGTTGTAATTTATGACGGTTCATTTATTAGGAACATTCTTAAATTACAATGACGCGATTATTTAAATTTAAAATGAACAAAATAATTAAATTATACTGACGCAATTTAAGAGGTGCATTGGATATAACTATTGGGAGGATACAAAAAGGCTCCCCCCACATTTAATAGGGACTTGAGAGGTTTCTCCCAATTAATGGGAGGTTTAAAGGGGGTTTAAAAACCTAGGTGGTCCCCACCCCCATAACCTCTCATGGGAGGTTATGGTTCAGGTGGTCCCTACCACCAAAACCTCTCATGGGAGGTTAAGGTGTGGTGGTCCCCAATTCCAACTTCCATGTGGAGGTTTAGCTCCGATAAACCCCACCTGAAATATCCATATGGAAGCTCAAAATAAAATAAAATGATGTTTATTTTATTTTATTAATTACAGAAAAAAAACCAAAAACTTACTTTCACCCTTGACTAATAGCCATCGAGGTGAAAGTCCCCTTATGTGAATACCAGCACTGTGAGTTCAACGGTGCCCTCAGATTTCAATTCTGAGCACCGGTTCAAAAGTTACAAAACACCACTCGTGCGTTTACCGAACGTACCTGAAAAAAAGTAAATAAAATTATTATCAGTCATCCTCGACCCGCAATGGCCGAGGTTAGGATCTTCCAAGGTGAAAAACACCCCAACGAATCCAATGGTACTCTCGTATTTTCAATCCGAGTTACCATTTAGAAGTTATGAATTTTACAATAAAATAATTGTCACTTAATTATTTTATTTGCGGCGAAAAACTAACTTTCACTAGTGGCCCGTACCGGCCAATGTTTGTATCAGATTAAAGAAAGCATACCCTCACGAGTTCAATGGTGGTCTCAGATTTTTAATCTGAGTTATCATTTGTGAGTTATAAGAATTTAAACAATAAAATAATTTATATAATTATTTTATTTACGATTATGTCATTTTTTGGTGTTCTCAAAGGAGGCCCGCGTTGTCTAATATTACGTCGTGCCTAGGGTAAACTCTCCATTTTGAGTGCAATGGAAACCTCAGATTTATGATCCATGTTTTTATTTAAGAGTTATTCCACTATTTTAGGAAAACTACTTACGCGCGTTAACTAAAGCTGAACAAAACTTCAACGGATCATTATGGGCACTCTGGGCCTTGGAATCGTGCGCCGTCAGATTTCACGGACTTGTAAAATTCCCATATATTTTAAAAAAATTACATGGAATTATGGGTCTTTACATTCTCCCCACCTCAAGTCTCTACATCCCCGTAAGCCACAACTCAAACTAAGGGAACAAGTGGAGGTACTGAGCATGAATTTGAGCCTCCCGCACCCATACGCTCTCCTGGATGTTCCCATTTTTCCAACGAATGTACACCAGTGGTATCAACCATCCACGAAGGACCCGATCTCGTCGATCCTCAATCTCTACTAGAACCTCTGTAAAATTCGCCCCAACATTGACATCTAGCTCACCATGGTCGATGATGTGGGAAGGGTCGTGCACGTATCTCCTCAGCTGGGATACATGGAAGACGTCGTGCACCCGGTGCAACTAAGGTGGAAGAGCTAAGCGGTATGACACCTCACCAACTCTATTGAGGACCTAGAAATATCCGATGAATCTCAGAGATAACTTTCTAACTCGGCCAAATCTCCAGAAACCCCGTCGAGGTGAGACCTGTAGAAAGACATGGTTACCATCCTCAAACTCCAGAGGTCTCTGTCTCCTATCAGGATACGACTTTTGTTTTCTCTATGCATTCTTCATCCGCTCCTCGATGATCTTCACCTTCTCTATGGTAGGCCATACCATATCTGGTCCCACTAGTGCCGACTTCCCAGGGTCAGTCCAGCACAAAGGTGACCAGAAAGGTCGCTCGTATAACGCCTCAAAAGGTTCTATCTCAATGGTGGAGTGATAACTGTTGTTGTATAAAAACTCCACCAAAGGTAAGTGATCCTACCAGCTATGACCCAAGTCAAGAACACATGCACGGAGCATGTCCTCGAGGGTTTGAAATGTCTGCTTAGTCTGACCATCTGTCTGAGGATGGATGGAGGTTCTCAAACGAAGTTGCGTCTCAAAAGCTTCCTTCAACCCATTCCATAGATGGGAAGTAAAACATGCATCACGATTGGAGGCAATCGTCGAAGGTACTACATGTAACCGCAGAATCTCCTACATGTAGAGGCATCCCAAGATATCTACTGAACCCTGCTCTCTGATCGGTATGAAGTGGGCCGACTTGGTGAGTCAGTCAATGATCACCCAAATCAAGTCATGACCCCTGGAAGTACGTGGAATCTCTGTCACGAAGTCCATGGATATCCCATCCCACATCCACTCTGGGACCACTAAAGTCTGAACCGAGCCTGCTGGTACCTGATGCTTTGCCTTCACTTGCTGACAAGTGAGGCACCGAGAGACAAAATCTGCAACTGCTTTCTTCATTCCTGGACCCCAGTGCTATCATCAGAGATCCTAGTACATCTTCGCCACTCCTGGTTGTACCGCTAGAGGAGATGTGTGGAACTCCCTCAACACTTCCTCCTAAAGTGACACCGGTATCATGGTACATCCTCTAAAGAGGATGATGTGCTCCCCACCTTCATAAAATCCATTAGGTGCCTTCCCTATGGATATCTGAGTACGTTGTGTCTCGCAGTCAGCATCCCCACACTATGCCTCCCTGACTCACTGAAAAAGTGGGGGAGTGACTATAGGAGACTGAAGGAAGGCTGCTACATCTCTATCCACAAAGGATATCTGTAAAGTAGCCAGCTGCTCTATCGCTTCACTCAGCAGATGCAGGCCATACCTCCTGCTGAGGGCATCTATTACCATGTTCCCCTTACCAAGAGTATAGACTATCTCATTGTCCACTTCTTCTGCCATGAGGGTGAGGTTGGCTGACTCATGAGTGATTGGATGAACCCTCACATGTATGAGTTTATCCTATGCTTCCTCAGTTTTCTTTTTCACCGACCAAGGAAAAACCCATCCCAACACTGTAGATAAACCAAAAACTCTTTTCCTAATATAGTTAATCTGAGTGTGAACTATGGATGTCAAGTCCAAACCCAAACTAATGTCATAAGGTCTCAACACTACCACTAAGAGGTTCCAACCAAAACTCTCGCCTCAAGGGTCATATCACACAATCGACGTAAGTGTGATTATTGAGTCTCCTCCCAAAGGTATCTCCGATCATGAGGGTCAAGTCAACAGTTTAACTGGAAACTCTAGGTCCTGGACACGATTCATGGAAGGAAGGAATGATTGGAACCTATGCTTATTGATACGGTAGCAGGTAGACATAGACCGTACCTCAAATCATTCCTAGAGACCCTGGGTCACATTCCATGACCGCATGCAACAACTCTCTTCCCCTATCCTCCAGCTCCCTGAGCCTAGAGGGGTCGACAAAAAGGGGGTGGTTGTAATATGTCAGAAAGTACACCACCACATGCTGCTCTCCTAGCTCTGCTTCCACGTCTACTACCCTGCAGATTCATCTGTGCCTAACACATTTTACACGCCCATGTCTCTGAGACTGGCGCCTATTCCCTACTTTCCCAGTCCTAACATTCACTGGCTGTATCCGTTCATCCAAAGAACATTCAACCAAAAAGGTTCTCTCTATCACCTTATCATAATTAAGAATGCATATAGAAATAGTGATTGGTCAGATGTCCTTTAAACAAACCTCGCTCAGAATTTCGAGCCCTGAAGTACAGATTGTATCGCATTCATCGAGTACCAGGAAAGATCGGTATGCCTCGATGAATACTCAACTACCGTCATTTCATCCTGCAGAAGCTGTAGAAGTTTTAGAGAACTCTCAGCCACCTCCTCGAGCTAGTCCTCAACAACCTGTGAGTCGGGCTCGCCTCAGAACCTGAGGGGTATCTGATGTTGAAACACGTGTAAGGCACTAATCCTACATGTGTCCTCTACCGGTACTGCCTGTTGTAACTGCTGACCAACAGGTAGTGATATATCTGGCACACTACCCGAAGGTACTATCTCATGAAACGGTCCACGTACCGAAGCCTCATCACTAAGTAGACCATCCTCATGGTCACTCATTGAAAAATACTAGCAACTAAGATCACCGTCTGCTCTAATGGTGTCTCAAATAGACGAGAAACTCTAGAAATCACCTCTAGCCAGCTCTCAACTGTGTGGGAATCTGTCTCTCCTCGAAACCTTGGAGGCCTCTGCTGCTAGAACTCGTGCAATGTGCTTAGTCGGTGTGAACTTTCCACCAGTTTGTCTGGTGGTATCTACTACCCAATGGGTGGTGGTGCTGTTGGTACACCACCTGATGGTGCCAACATAGTAAGAGGGCCCTGTACTGAAGCCTCATCGATCAGTGGGATATCAGTGCATACAGCTCTCAGAACTCTAACTAGATGACTGCGTGGAGGAATCCTAAAAGAAACAGATGTGACACAATCAAAAAATTATTCCTGGTGAGCTGACTTAAGAAATCACAAAGAAAACACACATGCAATCAACGTTTTCATGCACTGAGTCGAAAATCAGATGTTAGGGTCCTGGTGTATGGATACGTTGGTCGTGGAACTAATACTGGACTCCCTAAACTGAAAACCGCACTCATTATACTTAACACTATTGGTTCATAGAAAAGATCAAAGTCCTATGTTCTATGGCAGAACTGACTCCTTTGATACCAATTTGTTAGGAATCATCCCCAGGGGCCTGTGCCGTGACTACCTCAAGCCCACCTTCCATAGGCCAAGGTCCGGATACTTGCACCAAAGGCGTAATTCCCTAATACTAGGAAGGAATTTCATTTATAAACTGTAAACAAACCCAACAGAGCACACATCTGGATACAAAACACTAAGTAAAACTGTATAAAAAAAGGGCACTGAAATGTAAAAGGGGCCGGAAATACAAGTCCAACTGTAAAGTACAATGAAACAGAAAGTACAACTGAAGAAAAGAAAAGCTTCCACTGGGTCATCCTCTGAGGTTCCTACCTAATGGGTAGGTACATATCTCCTCCTCAGCACTCCGGGTCCATCCATCTCTTCCGTGTATCATCACACCCTATGTTACACCTTCGAGTACCATCCGGTCCTCGTGATCTCAGCCTCAGTAATCGCTATTCGTCATCTGCATCCAACACAATGAGGTGCGGGCATAGCCCCTGTAGGGGTGAGTATAATGATACTTAGTAGGAACCCTGAGACCCTTAAGGTCTCAGAGAATCTAACAAGGATTAATGCCAAAGAATGAAATCAACAGATAACCCCACTTAGGTATAAATCCATACATATACCTAAGTTATCAAGTAATACATCTCAATCATGAGGAAAACAAAAAAGTTACTGACTCAACTCACAATGGTATACAACTTTTTTTGAGAGTTAGAGATGATTTGATGTATCCCCCAAATCATCTATTCTGTCGAACCCACACAGGATCCAGGAACAAAAATCAGAACTGTCGAACCCACACAGGATCTAGGAATAGTATTCAGAGTTTTCTAACCCACATAGGATCCATGAACATCGGTCAGAACTTTCGAACCCCCACAAGATCCAGGAACAGTAGTCTGAGTTGTTGAACCCACACATGATCCAGGAATAGCGGTCAGAACTGTCGAACCCACACAGGATCTAGGAATAATAGTTAGAGCTGTCAAACCTACACAGGATCTAGGAACAATGGTTAGAACTATCAAACCCACACAGGATCTAGGAATAGGAGTCAAAGCTGTCGAACCCACACAGGATCCAGGAACAGCGGTCAGAACTGTCGAACCCAAATAGGATCTAGGAAAAGGAGTCAGAGTCGTCAAACCCACACAGGATCCAGGAATAGCGGTCAGAGCTATCGAACTCACACAGGATCCAGGAACAGTATTCAAAGTAGTCGAACCCACATAGGATCCAGGAACAATGATCAGAACTGTCTAACCCACATAGGATCCAGGAACAGTAGTCATAGAGTAGCAAGCCATAGGGTTCCGTACAAAGCATGCTTGATTCCGGGAGGGTTTTCTCATCAATCCAAGTGTCGATACATCAACTGCCATGAAGTCCCATGAAGAAGTATCCCAAAGTTCCACCACGTCATAGGGGTCTCAACGCAACAGATGATGCATCAATCAGACGCCTGGTCTGAGAGTTATAATCCTTTTAGTACTAGGGGTCCTGTTGGATTTGTGCACAATCCAACCTGGACATATCTCAACCATACCCCAAACTCTAGTGTGGTATACTCTAAGGGACCGTCATGGTCCAATATTTCCAGTGCCACTGACAGTTTGTCAAACGGATGTCTGGTGCCAAAGATATAGCCGAAGGAGCGTAAATGGGTCAAAGTGGTCCCAGGTTCAGACCGAACCGGTCAACCTGACCTGGGCTGTTGAGTTTGGCCCGGCCTGCTGGGCATGGCCCAACAGGCCGTGAAGTTAGCGAGTAGTGCGATGGTGCGGATCAGCCACGCATCAGTTTAAGGATGGTTCGGCTCGGAGGCGGCGCGAGGGGGGGGGGGGGGGGAGGCCGGCTCGGCCAGGCGCGGGTGGGGCGCGGCTCGGCGGCTCGACCCAGATGGCCGAGGCTGGTTCGACCAATGCTGTTAGGGGTGTGGCTTGGGCAGCATGGCCCCAGGGGGCGATGGGCGGCCTGTTGGCTGGGAGACTGGCGGGCGCACAGGAAGCATGCATCAACAGAGAGCTGGGAGGCCGGCGGGTGGCCGGAGGGCGCACAGGAGGCTGACGACGGCTGGAAGCCAAGAGGCCGGCGGGTGGCCGGGTAGCCGGTGGGCGCACGGGAGGCCAGCGTCGGCTCGGAGCTGGGAGGCCGGGCGGCGGCTGGGATCCGGTTCAACCGAAGCGCCGTGAGGGCAGTGCAGGTTGCGGAGCCCACGGGTAGCGCGGTCGTTGCATGTCGCCTCCATCGCTTCATCATTTCATCGCCATGCCAAAAAACATCACAAAGAGATCAGCGAAGGGAGTCGGGCCATGTTAGTTTGGCCCGCACCCTCCGCGATTAGGATGATAGCAATCAGTCCTTCAGGAAATGAGAACAATGAACTTCAAATTCTATAACCTCCGCAATGATTCTTTTATAATATGTAAAATAAAATCAAGGAATTCATTAACATGAAAATAAACCCCCTACCTTGATCGTTGGTCGTCGATGGAGTCGCGGGAAGAAGACGGAGTTTTCGTCGTTCATCACATCCGCCGCACACTTCCAATCCAGAGCACGTGCATCAGTTCTTTGATGTCGTTGAGGAGGGAAGGTTGGTTGAGGATGTCCCATGTCAGAGTAGGATCCAAGGAAGGAAGTCAAAGTCACTCCTCGTTGGTGTTCTTCGTTGGAAGAATGAGTTCTTTGTGGAGGAAGTGTAATCCTCCAAGTGTTGGGCATCGCGTCACATTACCAGCGCTTCGTTGCATGGTGAAGCCATCCTAAAACCTCCTCCCAAGCTTCCTATATATAGGAGAGGGAGAGAGGTAGGTAACAATCGTTGGAATTTATGATAGTTATTTATTAGGAACCTTACTAAATTCCAACAACTCATTTAGTTAAATTTAAAAGGAATAAGCTAATTAAATTATGCCGGCGCAATTTAGGAGGTTTGTTGGATATAATTATTGTGAGGATACCAAGTGGATCCCCCCACATTTAATAGGGACTTCAAAGGTTTCTCCCAATTAATGGGAGGTTTCAAGGGGGTTTAAAAACCCTGGTGGTCCCCACCACCAAAACCTCTCATGGGAGGTTAAGGTGTGGTGGTCCCCACTTCCAACTTCCATGTGGAGGTTTAGATCTGATGGACCACACCTGAAATATCCACATGGAAAATAAAATGAAGTTTATTTTATTTTATTAAATCCATGAAAAAACCAAAAATTAACATTCACCATCAACTAACTACCATTGAGGTGAAAGTCTCTTTAATAGAATACCAGCACTATGAGTTCAACGGTGCCCTCAGATTTCAATTCTGTGCAGCGGTTCAAAAGTTACAAAATTCCGCTTGCGCGTTTACTAAACGTACCCGAAAAATAGTATGAAAAATTATTATCAGTCACCCTTAACCCACGCCAGTCGAGTTTAAGCTCTGCTGAGGTGAAAAACACACAACGAACCCAACAGTACTCTCAGATTTTCAATCCGAGTTACTATTTAGAAGTTATGAATTTTATAATAAAATAATTGTCACTTAATTATTTTATTTGCGGCCAAAAAATAACTTTCTCTAGTGACCCGTCCCAGCCAAAGTTAGTATCTTCTTAAAGAAAGCATACCCTCATGAGTTCAGTTGTGGTCTTGGATTTTTAATCCGAGTTACCATTTGTGTGTTATAAGCATTTGAAAAATAAAATAATTTATTTAATTATTTTATTTCGATTATGTCATTTTTGGGTTTTCTCAAAGGAGACCCGCGTTGAATAGTCGTATGTTGTGCCTAAGGTAAAACCACCATTCATAGAGCAACCATGCCCTCAGATTTTTGATCAGAGTTACTATTTAAGAAATATTCTATTTTTTCAGAAAAACTGCTTAAGTGCGTTAACTTAAGCTCAACAAAACTTCGACAGATCATTCCGGGCGCTCTGGGCCTCAGAATCGCGCGACGTCAGATTTAGCGGAATCGTAAAATACCCATATATTTAAAAAAAATTACATTGAAATTTCAGGTCTTTACATATTCTAATTTCCATTCTATAGATAAATTATTATGTATATCATTCCATTTAAGAAATTTAATAGGATTATATTAGATAAATTTTATGGAAATAATTATCTACTTAACGAACAAGACATGGATTCATGGAATATTGAAAAACACAAAAATGATAAGATTTATTATGAAATATAAAGTGGTAAATATTTAGATTATATGATAAATCTGATAATGATACATCATTAAAATTATTAAAATTTTCATTAAATAATAATCATTTGATGTATAATGAAGAGGAAATTTATTTTTTGGATGAATATATGAATTGAAATGGGTTTCTATCATCTATTTAAAAATTTATATAATGAGTTAAAGGTAAACATATGGATGATCATCCTTCTTGTTGTTTCCATTATCTAAAAAATGGAAAAATTTCATCTAGTTCCCTATGAGGAATAAGAGGGAAAAAATACAATTGGTCTCAATTATCATTAAGGTAAGTATATTTTAAATATAATTAATAACATAATTTAAATTAATGGAAATGAAAAGGATGAAACGTCATTTAAAGGTATTTTTTCTAAAAATAAGAACCCCAATCGATTGATGTGGAATCTGTAAGTGTATATGTGGGATTTGTGTTTGAGGGATGTAATGTTTTAAATGCCAAGAAAAAATAGTATAAATAACCATCTAGTAAGAATGATGGTGCGTAATAATGAATAAAATCATGATGAAAATACATCAAAATAAATTCAATTAAGAATAAACTATTTATAATCTTGAATGATATCAAAAGTATTTATATTAAAATAAAGGAGTTAAAAATATACAATGGCCCATTAAAGAAATTTATTAAGGAATAAAAATCCAAAAAAAATTACTTGATTGAAACAGATTTTAGAAATATTATTGGTTATGTCAATAAAATCCACTAAAAAAGCTATAAGCTATTTTTTATCAATAATAAATTGTTAAAAATTTAAATTGGTATGGTATATTGAGTTATTGTTTCTATAACTCTAAAATCACTTGAATGTTTTTGACATTATGTTTCAATAATTATGGAGGAAATTGTAGTTTGATTTATAATTTTTTTATGAAGGATACAAATACCCTATGAAAAATGTTTTTAACCTATTATTCCATGTAAAATTTTATTGTACAATCAATCATTAAATTATATTCTTATAATTCTTACATGAATGTCAAAAATAATATTAACTCCACTAATATGAAGATAATACTCCTAAAAAATAATTTTTATGGAGATTAAAATCATAAAAACTGTTAGGTTTGGATAAATAATAGTGTAAATGATAATTAATGGGAGAATCCAATGTTGTTGTTAATAAAATATTCTAAGGGAACATGATAAGAATTGTTATATTTCATTTAAAGAAGAATTTAAAAAGGAATTAATTTATGATATATCTTCCAAACTAATGAAATTTTATTTTCATGAAATATTTAACTATTATAGAGATTATATAAATTTATAGAACATGTACAAAATTAAATTTTTAGTCTATAAATCGAAGAGAGGATACCAATTATTGGGAGTCATCCTAACGTCCAATGATTCCTTTTAAATTTTTTTCTGAATGAATAAGTATATTTATGTAATAATTTTAATAGTCAAATATGATATTTTAGAATATTTCATCAATATGAAAACACCATCAACAATGTAGAATATTAGACCTAAAATCATAGATATAATGATACAATTAGAAAATATCACACCTATTTTGATCCTAAATGAGATAAACTAAGGAAAAAAATATTTTACATCATTTCACATTACATACAAAGAACATAAAACAATCCCAAAACCAAAAGGTTTCGTGTTATTGAAGATTGTATATGTGAACATATTATTTTTAATAAGTCTTTAACATTTCCCATACCATTCTTAACAGATTTTATTCTTCTAGAAATTTAATTCAAAATAATCCTTTTCAGATCCTTTTGAATGAAATCATAAGAAAAGAAGATATCAAATTCAATGTAAGGGTAAATATAATAAATACAAATAAATTATTATAAGTGAGAAAAAGATAATCACATGTTAATGAGAATACACACATTGTATATTTACTAGTTATAATTAAAATCTTACTATATTTAAATTTTACCATCAATCTTGTATTTGATATAAGGAATTAGGAATAACCTTAAACATTATTCATGAATAAATAATATGTGACCATGACATATGGACAATGAATCAAATAAGAAAATGAATAAATATAATCCTTGAACTAATAACATGTATCATGGTAAAGTATAATAAAATTCATCCCATAATGTAATAGGTAATCCACTTGTACATAATATGGGAGGCTTGGTCTTAAAACCCTTTTACCTTATTAGGATTTGGATTACCACCCATGTATGGGTACACATAGCTTAATGAACCATGTACCCTAGGTCTTGGGCTCTACACACTTGTATCCATTTTCATGGGCATACAACATGAGTACCATTTGGCTTGGTTTGACTACCCATTCATTATAGGGATGGTGCAAACAACTGTTGTAACACAATATTATCTCATGACATATAATATAATAACAAACTAATTTGATTGATATTACCGACCATCATATATTATAATGAAAACCAAATATATTTGTGTTCAACTTGAATATAGAAAACCATTATATATCGGTTATAGAGTATTTAATCCTTGGAATGTAATAGCTTTCCACAAAATTTCTTCCAAACATAATAAAATTACATTTAGATAAATAATTTTGATGGTATAATTATAATATATAATTAGTGAATCATAATAAAAATTATTTTTCATTGAGATATATGAAAACTAGTTATATTAAGAAATTAAAAAACTTTTTTCCAAAAATCAAAATTATTTTTTATTAATAATAGTTACATTAAAATCCAAAATTCCAAAAATAATAGGAAGATTTTTTTTAAAATCATTAAAACATTTTTTTAAGAATAATTATTAATAATTTATATAAATGTGGGAAAATTAATTCATGTAATAATAAATCAAAATGAATATTATAGTCACACTTTTTTAATGATGTCAAAGATGGTGGAAAATAACCACACTAAAAATTAAAAATGAAAATAACTTTGGAAATGAAATTGATTTACTTTTAGAAAATACCATAATCAATAATGTATGTTTTATTAAGGATATCCATAACAAATATGGACACTAAGGTGAAATATTCTTATCCCAAAATAAGATATGTGGTTAGATCTACATAAAAATATTCATTTTGATGAATTATGAGGTAAAGGTATAATAAATGGTAGTAATTGATCGGTATACCATTAATAGATATTGGAGAAGAATAAATATACGTTTTACTAGAAATAGGAATATTATATTTATATATAAATTTAAAAATAATCAATCATGATTTAAAAATGGGATTGATTAAAAAAACATTATTTTATTGGAATCTAATGAATCAAAATCAATTGAAAGAGAAAATATAAGGGAGATTCACACGTCCAAAAAATTTCATGAAATTTATTACAAGTGACATTATTGGGTAATTATATAAAACCTATAAATTATTATAGTTTTTAAAATTTAAACATATCTGACTAGAGTGTATTTTGAGTTGAGAAAACTCATACATTTACTCCTGAACTTCATGAACTTGATTGATCGACATGTATAATGAGAAAACCCAACATAATCACATAATTTATAATATTTTCATTATATTTAATTTTTTACTCTAAAAATATAATCATTTTATACACACATATTGGATAGTTATAATTAATTTTCATCATTGGATGTTAGTAATAATGATGAATTCCTGTGAGTTTCACGATGATGATTGTGTTCCTAATTCTATGATAAAAATTTTATTATACTCAGACTAGTCACTAATGTGGAATCATTTTTTAAATAATTTATTATGTACCCTATCAATTTATTTAAAATATGGGTATGGTTTGTGTGAAGAGAATCCATGATATGCTTATTATGGGTAATTTACCTACAAAAAATTATTACTTTATAATGATAATTTATTTTTTCTTCAATAAGAAATACTGTTAGTGAAATAAATTAATCTATTTTACCTTATATAACTAGAAACATTATTAAGATAATTATTTATTATCATAATAATGATTTTTGTGTAGAATGACTCATATAGTGGGAAAAACCACATCTTCCTATATCAAATTATATTAATGAATTAGTAAGATTATAAATATACATAGTATTAATAAAATCATCCCAAATAAATAATAATGTTTACATAGCTTCCTTATTATGTACTATAAAAATTAAAATGACAGGATAAAATAAAGTAATTATAGAATTATTGTGATGAACTATGTTCTTGTACTGTTCAATTATCTCTTTCTTAACATGGATTCCTTCAGACTAATGAATACAACCATCATTATTTGATCTAGTGGATACCAATATTCTAATAAGGATTTAGTAAAGGGAAATGGGGAGGTATTAAGGATATTTTTTCTTAGTGTAAGTAGTTTATAAGGGGTATATGATGGGTCTATCAATAGTTGTATTTTGAGTGAAATTGCAATAAATTACCTTTCATTAATGTATAATGTTTTCTTTTAAAAATAATATCTAATAAATTGTATAAAATATGGTTTATTGAGACTTTTTATCTAAAAAAATCCCTCATTCCTATATTTTTATATTTTTTAGAATATTTTATGATTTTACCACTTTATCACATTTTTACATTATTTTAATACTACTATTATAACAAAATATATACATTTCTAACTTCTTCTTATGAAAAAATTAAATTTATATACTTACCTAATTTTCATTAGATTATTAAAAAGATGTGATCCATTTAGTATAAATAAATTTCTTTATATGAGAGAAATATATCTTTTTAACGGGTAAAATATAAATATAACCTATTTTTATAAATAAAATCATTAAAAATTATCTTGTTATTAATAATATTACATACAAATTACTAATGTAATTAATTTGAACAAATTGGATTACAAATTGAATCATTTTATTATTATTAAGTTATAAAAGTTATTATTTTTTTTGAGATAAAATAAACAACACTTTTGAAAATGGTCCATTGAAAAATATTAATTTTTATGATTAAATATCTTATTATTCTCTCTATCTAATTTATTTTTTTAATAAATGATAATTCACTAGTATATATACAAAAAAAATTTATTTAATTAATTTTTTAAAAACAAGATAACATTACCGTATAAATAAACACCTATAATATATTACAGTATAGTGTGGTTTAAATTAATCATATTTAATCAACTAAAATTAATAAATTAATATTATTTATAGTTCATGAATTATTTCAGGGATTATATGTGTATATATTAGAAATCATTCATTTTAATTATTCAATTTTTTTGAAATATTTCATTAATGATAATAATAACAATAATATGAAATGAATAAAATTATATATTTATATTAAAAAATGACAATGAAAAATTATATTTATTCTTTATTTTTCATTTGAGATTTTTATTATTTTAAATTTCTTATTTAAATTAACAATTTTAAATATAAATTTTGGATACATACATACAAAATGACGATATATCAAACAACCATTTTTCCAATGACTATTTTTTAAATTTCGCTATTATTGTCCAAGAGATGATAAAATGAAATCCTAGAAATTGGGGTGAATTTTTATTTTATAAAAAACATATTTCATCATTCTAAAGTAATGAAATTATAAAAATATAGAATTATGATAAATCCAATAATTAATCATAAAGTATCATAGTAAAATGTGTATACATGTTGGTATTTAATCCATAAGAATACAAAAAAATACGATAAATTTAATAAACATAGAAGAAATAAAAATAAGTTGGAAAAAATTTATGTTACAAGGATTATAAAATAAATATAGAAATAACATATAAATTTTGAATAATATTATGTATATAAAAAAATTAATCCTTTAAAATAAATATTTTGGGGAATCTAAAACAAATTCAATGAATTATTGTTCAGTATATAGTGTGTTTCCCTAACTACACCTATCAAATGGTATGACTTCAAATCCACTAGAATTCGATGAATATAAATGTATCAAAAGTCATATAATGAGTTCAATGTATTAGAATATTATATCCATTTTCATTATTGATGTAGTTAATATTACTGAAGGTTTTTAGTTCATACATCACTAAACAAGAAAATATATGTCATTCATCATCCAATAA
Organism: Viscum album; assembly: GCA_963277665.1. Classification (NCBI taxonomy): domain Eukaryota; kingdom Viridiplantae; phylum Streptophyta; class Magnoliopsida; order Santalales; family Viscaceae; genus Viscum; species Viscum album. The sequence goes on along the minus strand of OY728141.1, from coordinate 1,273,957,306 downwards.
TCCCACACAATAAAGGTCAGTAATGAAATTTTTAATAAAATAAACACTAAATTATTTATGTTTAAACATCACAAATGTGATCTCTTATAAAAGCGTAGAGATAAATTATTATAATCATTGTATTTATATAAATAAACAAGTTTCTTCAAGAAAACAGGAAATAAAACAATTGTAGAATGCTCAATTATTATTTTTATTCTATTCCTAAGGAAAAAATTTAATTATAAGAAAACAAACAACAATCATATTATGAAAATACATGGTTCAATTGTAAAAGAATCAGTAGAATATTCATTAATTTTTTATAACCCAATCATCTCTTAATATCTTTTGAAAATGTTATCCAACACTACCATAGTCTTTAATATCCATTCACGTGGAATATCATGCTAATTTTCACTAGATATGACATTAACAAAAATTTGATTCCAGTGAAAATAAAATACTTAAATAGATTATTTGAGTTAAAATAAATCATATCATTAGTGTTACGAGATTTTAAAAATGAAACAGAAAATTCATCCATGACTTTATAATATATACCTTCTTTTGAAGCCAAAAAATTAATAAAAAATTTAGTGTTGAATATAATTTAAAAATGAATACCTTTTAAAAATTAATATAATAAAGTATAAGGGATCTCACCACAAATAATACCAAGAATATGAAAAAAAATAAATCAAAATAAAACTCAAACATATAAAACGTGAATTAAATTAAAATAATCCATATTTTCTATTTTTATAAAAGAACTAGTGTCTCCCCCATATAAAGATAATTCATGATTCTACTACAATTTTTATTTTTCTAAAATAAAATGATTTTCAAAATTTATTCACCTTCAAAATTATTAAACAACAAAAAATAAATAAAGAAATGACTAATATAAATTTAAACTATATGTGGAAATAATTTCAATTATTTTTAATAGAAAAATAAACCTAACATTTAAATTTTCATTTATGAATATCTCCCTTTAGATATTGGATTCTAAAAATAAAACAATACTCATCCATTTTTTGATTATATAAAATTATATACATTCATACATTGGGATGATAAAAATTTTAATATGAGAAATATCATCATATAATAGAAATAAATTTATAAAATAGAGTAAAAATGTTTTTATGTAATTGATCAAAACATTGTACCCTAAAAAAAATTAAACTAAATCATATTTGTGTTCTTTTGGGAAATTTATAAAAATTATATTTTGAAAACATGAGTAATTAAAATAATAAATTCCATCCATTGGAAGTAAAAATATTTATAATGATAAAATATTAAATTTCAGAAATTAATTTTATAATTGTATATAATATTTTTATGATTCTTAATTTTTATACAATTATTACATAAATTCCATTAAAAATGTTCTAAATTAATTGGTTCATCTTTAAATCATTGAGACCACTCTTTTTTTTGTTTATTTTGTAGTACAACATGTTTCGTCATCACATCATATGATTGATTCTATTGATCCAACCTTTCTCTTTATATTTGATGATATATACATATTCATCATTCCATTTGAAGAGCTACTCATTATCATTATGAAGAATAAAATTTTGTTCATTGATGATACTTATATCCTTTCCATGACCCGTTAAACATTTTGAAATTATTATTAAACTTATGAGAGTGGAATTCATTCTATTTATTGATATTTTATAATCATCCATTAACTTCATCAACTGGCTCTAACATTATCATATTCCATATTGTATTGAGTGTTTAGAAGATGATCTTGAATCAAGAAAACTCTTATATAAATTCAATCATATTTTATGTCATTTTCAATGAGATATTTTTCACATAAATACTAAATTTGATTCTTCTTATACATTATCCAATATAAGTTTTTGATATACTATCATATTTCACAATTATAATATAATTAACATACATTAGAATCTATACAAATATTTATGTCTTGGAAAAATCATTAGCAACCATATTGATTGGAATAAATTTTTTTGTACATGATTAAATTTAAGAGTAAGAGTTGGATTCAAATCATTATTTTGATTATTTTTCCTCTATGGAAATATTCATTAAAGGTGTTGAAGTTTCATTTTCCAAAGGGCATACTAAAGATAATTTTGGGGAAATGTCTTCTACAATAGTTAACTTTTTTACTATTAATTTATTTAAACCGAGCATTATAATTCTTGTATAATTATTAATCATATAATTTAAATTTCAAATATCAATTAAAATATATCTAAAAATAGATGCAGATGGGTCTTCTTATTCATGGAATAGAGAAGACATAGTATTACAACCTTATTTTTTATTACACATTATTTCATGGTCCCTTACATAAATTTAAATAAAATAAAACCATAATGATATATATGTATAGTGTATTTTAGAATTAGGTTCATATGATAACATCATGAATATGAGATACAATAACATTATTTAAAACTTATTTAGTATTCTTCTAAAATTTCCATGGCTCTTAAAACTGCACTGGATAACCTAGAGACATACATATGAAAATGGTGATCTATAAATCCCAGTAAGGGAATCATCATGGAATAACATGAAGAGAATAAATAATTTTAGAAAAAACTACTATCAATGGGGCGTAAAAAGATTACGAATCATAATCATGAACAATGAGACATGACGCAACATGATAATCATACGATGGAAAACGTGGATTCAACCAAAAACACAACATTATTAACATATGTCATGGATAATCCACCAAGACATCATGGTGATAAAATTATAATAAATTAATGAGGTTAAATCCATTTCCCATCATGATGTATGATGATACATAATGTTACAAAATGCATTGTGGAGCTATGAAATTCTAGGTGCACCTGTCACATTCAATTCATTCTAATGATTATGTGTGCCACATTGATTGTACAAAATGAGTTCATTAATCATGATAATTTCATCTATAATAAAGGAGTGTGGAATACATATATTTAATCCCCCAATAAAAAAGAAAATATGCATAAGGGTGAAAACCCATGATACCAAAATGTGTATGATATTCACTACACAATTTTTCGGGCATGAAAAATCATGGTGAAATTTAGGGAGCATTAAAATGTTACATAACTATTCATAAAAATGGATATATGAAAGGTAAATGGAAATATCATCGCATATAAATTACCTGGGTTGTAATAGGTAATTGAAAAAGCATTTCCCAATATTAAAAATTTGGAAATTGAAGACATAAAATAATGAAGAAACATGAAGAAAGGAAATAATCCTAACTATATTTTCACACGATAATGGGTAAACATAAAGGATAATTGGAGTCTTGATGAGGGTTAAAGAGGGATCTCATCATTCATAAATTAAATATAAAATATGGTAGATTTGAAATAACATATCCAAAAATAATGGCAGGGGATTTAAGAGACAAAACATAAAATAATTTCTTGAATGGGAATGAGAATAGTGAAATCCCTTACTAAATTTCACCATGGTATTAGAAGTACATATTGGTTCATTAGAAGTATTAATTAATGTGTAAGGGGTCTCTTAACATGTATACATTAAAAGGAAGGTATATGGGATATTTAAAAACACATCCCAACATAAAAAAATACAAATTAATAAGAATAACATAAAAGAAATTCTTGAATATAAAAGAGAGTGGAAGATCCCTTACATGATTGTGTGACCCCAATTATTTAAAGATGCTTCCAGAGATCTTCTAGGTAATTTGGGAGGACTCTATAGAGTGTATGGAATATTATGGATGTTATATAATGAGTTTTAAGGCAGATAAATGGTGTATTGAGTTGGTTTATTTAGGAATAGTGGTGGATTCATTATTATTTATTTTTTGTACTCTACATAATAACATAAACCAAACCACAATACATACTATGGTTTTAACATTTTTCTTATAAATGTGAGTGTTTCCCACTAAATTATAATGAAAACGACTTAACAAAATAAAATAATTCTCTCTCTTAGGTGTTTGCGAGTCATAATTTTAAGAAACAATTTTAAAACCATAAAATATATTAATTATTATAGATGATTCAAAATGGAATCCTATAATTAATCAAATAAACACAAAATCAAATTATTTTAAATCTAAAACATATTTTTTGTTGGAAATACCCTTTATAGTATATATTACATAAATTTTGTGCCATTATGATTTCATAATACAAAAAGTATATTTTTTTGGTTTTTAATTTTTACCTAAAAATTCTACTGTCTCAAAAAATATGAAAATAAACCATTGGGTAATGTAAACATTAGTATTCAAAAAAAATTTAATTTTACCTATATAATTTTCTAAATATTTTAATTTTCTCTTTTAAAATAAAACCAACATTCATTAATAAATGAGGGGATTTTTGACAATAACAGTTGTTGAACCCTTATAAAAATTAAAATTTTCTTCATAAAAATTATATGATAATTTATATTTAATGGAAATTATTAAATAGTTATATTTTAATGGGATACTATTTGTTTCTATATTTCTATTCAAAATTCAAGATTCTCCACAAAATTTTGACTCTGCACATTGTCTTTTTTAGAGATCCTTTTCTCTATGATCTATGATCTTCATCAGTTATTCATAAAAGGAAATATCATTCTCCAATTGTAACACATATAGATTTAATTCTTGTGAGGGGTCTGGTATGTAAATCCTAAAGAGGGATACATGGAATACATCATGAATTTGAGATACATTTGGTGGGAGCCCAAGACGATAGGCCACCGCCCTGATTCCATCAAGGATCTCAAAGGGGATCAAGCATCTTGGGCTAAGCTTTCCCTTCTTCCCAAATCAAATTTATTTCTACAAAGGAGATATGAGAAGAAATACCATATCTACCACATGAAACTCTATTATCATATACTATTGTCTTCATATTTGCTTTATTATCTCCGAGTAGTCTTTATATGCTACTGGATGGTCTTAAAATTTTATACCATTTCTTACACAATTTTAGTACATAGCATTTTGTGTTCCACAACTTCATCATAGTTTGCATGTGTTCTTCACCACTTTCCATAAATAGATTCATGTTGATCAATTTGGATGCTCGGGTAGAAATTGTTGTTTTAAGAGAAATCATCCAGAATACGATATTGGTCCCATCATTCTCTAAAGTCAATTGAGAATGATCTCAACATGTCATCAAGTGTATGGATAATGTGATCATATTGGGAATCATTTTGAGGGTGATAATACATTCAAAAGTTAGTCTCATTATTCCAAGCATGTTGGAGACCCTCTAGAACATAGAGGTTAATCTTGGATCTTTTCTGGTCACAATTGATAGTCATACACCATGCATCCTCAACACATCATTGATGTATATCTGTGAATGTAGTTCTAGAAAGAAATCCTATCAAATAAAAATAAATTGACCTTCCATGTCCTGGATAGCCACCAAAACCTATATATAATTAGTCTATCTTGATTTCTTTGGAAGACCAATGACATTTAAATGATTATTTTTTCTATTTCCATGACAATATGGGTAATGGTTTCATCCTCCCCTTATATTTTTTATTTTATATTTTCACTTGATGACATACAAGACATATTTATGTATAATATATTATCTCTATATTCATATTGTCCCACCAATATTTTTCTCTAACATCTCGATTCATCATTGTGCTTCCTGAGTGCATAGAGAAGATTGAGATATGTGAATCTTCAAAACACACCTTCTTTTATGCAGGATTTGATGGTACATATAGTCATGACCCAAATCACAGAACTCATTCATTAACATTAAACTATGAGGATATACCTTTTCATATAGTTTATTAATTGTTCAAAATTCCCACATTATTCATTTGAGCGCATTTTAACACCTCTATTAGGGATGGTTGAGAAATCATTTGTGAAAGTAATTATGATGTTTCTTCCTTTATAATTCACATGTCTATCATTTCTACATATAAGAAGATCATATCCCTCTTCTATCTTATTTGTGATTGATTTTTTGTATCTTTTATTCCAATAATATCCACCACATTATTCTCTCCACCACAATTGTAGTGGATTAAGCATTCATATTACTTGATCATATCTAACAATATTTATTTTTTCAAATTCATCTCAATCTATGTGACTACATACATTAGGTTATTTGATCTGTATATATTTAAAAACTCTGCCAAAAGAGATTATAAGACAATATTTTCAATGTGAATATAACTATAGAAAATTCCATTTCATTCGGTGGGTAGTTCTATTTGTGAACCTTTTACTTCCTTCAAGATTAGTCTACGAGTTATTCATTCTATATTAACACACAATCAATGCCTTTATTCAAAGAATTTCTCGATACCGAAAACGGATATCCACATATGGGTAGAGTGATAGTAGGTGTTGTAATAATAAACCTTTTCAATTCATTAAATCTCTCTTCATATAAACCATTCAACAAAAACATTACTACCTTCTGAGTTATCTTAGTTAGAGGGTTTCATAATCATAATAAATCTATCAAAAATCGATAATATTACACATCCAATCAAATTTAAATGTGGATACCTATCATATATGTTGGACTTGGACATCCATCAATTGATTGTATCATTAAAGGGTCAAAAAATATCCAGTTTATTGGGATTATATTCCCCAAGAATGATACTTACTTTATCCAAAACACTAATTTGTTGTAGTTGACATTGAGTTAATCCTTTTTCAAGGTATTTAGCATGGTTCCATGATAATCGTCATGATCCTCTATGTATTTGGATGATATTAGAATATCATCTATAAACACTAAATATAAAATTTCTAGATAATCTCTAAATACTCTATTCGTCATGTCTATGAATATTTATTGAGCATTAGTGAGCACAAAAGGAATCACTATGAACTCATAGTGCTCATGCCTTTTTTGAAAAGTAGTCTTGGGGATATCCTCCTTCTTCACCAGGACCCGATAATATCTCAACTATAGACCCACCATGAACATATATTGTGATCCTTGTAGATTATTGAACAAGTCATCATTTCATGGAAGATGATGCTTGTTAATTATGGGGATCTTGTTGTGCTCATGATAATCAATGCAAAGGCACATTGACTAATGCTTCTACAAGATGAAGAGGAATGGTGAACCCCATGGTGAAGCACATTGGAGTATAAAACCTTTATCCAGATTCTATTGTAGTTTTTTCTTAATATTCTCAAGTTCCACAATATCCATTCTGTAGGGATTCTTGGATAATAGTAACACATTAGTAAAAGTTTGATAAAAAATTAAACCTCTTTGGTAGGATTTGGACCACTGAATTCCCTGGAAAACAAATCAGTTTATTCCATCACAATAGTTATAACATTAAGGATGTTACTTTCCTTATACTGAATTATTTTAGATAGAAACACATTATCAAAGGGAAATAATATCCATGATTGAGATGATGGTTCTAATGAATATTCAACATTCTCCACACATTTGTACAAATTCAATGGTCGATTCGCAATATGGAGAGTGATTTCCTTCATGTGGAAATTAATTCCTTCTCTATATAGGGGATCCCAATCCATGAACAAATTTGTGTAAAATTTCACCAATGAGAGTATGATAAGGTTTTCTGGAATGTTCATCACACAACTTTTCATAGCTGAGGAGTTATAAACTTGGGATAAAATAATTTCCCCATATTCCATTTTCACTGATAAATCCACTACAAGGAATTTTTGTGGTGTTAGAATAGATATAATAAACTTATATGATATTAATTAATGTGTTAAACTAGAATAAAAATATATATTTTATATCCTTGAATGAATAATGAGTGTACCTGAAACCATTTTATTGTCATGATCCACCTCATTGGTTCTAATGGAGAAAAGATTACAGTTGCTGACTTGGAGGCTATTTGTTGTCTCTAAAAACCCTCAACATAGTGCATTGATTTTCAATGTTCCTAGGTTATTTATATTTTTAGAAAGTAAAAATGCAAAAATGGTTGAATAGATCATTCTTTTCCTTTTTCACGTTATCATGTTTCTCCCATTTGTAATCATCAACTAGCATTCCTTCCTTTCCAATCCTAAATCATTTTGTCATTATCAATAGGAAATTTATAGGGTGACACTTTATACAAATTTGATTGGTAGAATGTTTAAATGTTTTTTCATCCTTATATTCATCCATTGGATGGCTAGAAATAACATCCACTTTAAACTTATTATCCCCTTGATACCCTTGATATTTGTTGATCTTCATATCGACTTTGAGGCCACATTAGAAAATTTCCTCATATCTATCAAAGTCTTGGACCACCAAATCATTTTATATAATAGGTTTTATCCCAAAAAATATGTGATCAACCGTGCATTAAGAGGTAATGAAAAATTTGAAGGCATATCATGGAATTCATGTGAGTTTTCCTCATAAACCCTAATAGATTTTTCATATTCTATCTCAAGGGAATGAAAATCCATTTCCATTTTATGATAGGGTGTGTGAGGAAAATATTTATCAAATTTTTTTTCTATTATTTTTTCTACCCCATCGCATTAACACCTTCCATAGGCTTCATATTCTTAATAGATTCCCACCACTAATGAAATTATCCATATATATTATAAATAGAAAGTATAACCTTATCTTGTTCAAAACATTCATAGATAGAGAAGATCATCTCAATAGATTTGATCCATTATGATGCAATTAAATTATCATATGATTCATTGAATGTTGAAGGCCATTTTCTCATAAAAATCACAATCAATACATGTTCTCTATAAGGGGGATATAGAAACTCCTCCTGATCAAGGTTTCTATACATATCCTATGTCATATAAGAGATTATCGTCATGAAATTCATGATTCTTGTTCATATTGGGTTGATAATATTATTGGGTTAGACATAACATTTCCCATTACAATGATTGTTTACCCAATTCTTTTTCTTTCTGGATATTATCTAGAATAAAGGGATAGTTATGAATGATTATTTTAAAAAAATGAAACACATAATAGGGAAATCCAATGAAATTAATAGGATAACTTAATTTATTTCATTTATTTCCTTAACATATATATTTCTAGGCTTTTATCTGGGTTACCTATTATATATTTCCTAACATATAATCTTATGAGTATTTTTTGATCGATTAATAATGATTCATAATGAGTTTATGAATTTACCAAATAGAATCCCTTGGGAGTTTCAAATATAGTGGGTAGTAAGTCTCATTGTTGTGTACCAGGTTACACCATGTCAGGCCCGACACACATGGTTAGAGTTATTACCACTAGGTATTTCAGTGCCAGAATTGCTTCAACTTTTAATATCATAACATTGATATATTTTCATGTTAAACCCTTTAATATATTCTTACCAAAATTTAGGTATTATTTCTTATGCTTAGTATTATCTATAAATATTTCTCTAGAGTTTTCTAATCCCAATGTCAAAAATAACTAAATGTTTTCTCCAATTCCAACTACAACAACCCTTTTCTTTATTAAATATTAATTATTGATTAATTACATAAAAGTACACATAATATAACCCTAATGATCAATAATTATAGTGAATTTGTGAATTAGGTACGTAAAATAACAACTTGAACATGTGGTACAACATTGTGATTGAAAACATCCATAACATGACTCTAAAATTTCTAGTGATTTTAAACTACATGGGACAACCTGACGAAATAAGTAAGAACAGGGTGAGATATAAATCCCATCATAGGAGAAAATATGGAATAACATGTAGATAATAATACATGTTAGAAAATAGAAATATCAGTGGTACATAAAAAGAGTATGACTCATAAACATGAACAATATGACATGATACATTATGGTAATCATAACAAGGGAAACATGGTAACAATATAAAACTATGCATCAGAAACATAGGTCAAGGCTAAACCACCATAACATCATTGTGGAAAAAGTACCATAAATTAATATAGTTCAATCCATCTCCCCACACTATGTATCATCATACTAAACATTACCCAATCTATTGGATCTCTATATAATTTATGGTGCACCCATCACATTGATTTCATTCTCATGATTAAGTGTGCCATATAGAACTTACAACAAGGGTTTACTCATCATAGTAATTTATTTTAAGATCAAGAAGTGTTGAATAAATACATGTATGTCCCCCATCAAAAATTATATGTGCATAATGCTGAATACCCCTGATTGGAAACAAGTTTGGTATTCACTACACAATTATTTGGGCTTGGAAAATTGAGGTCAAATTTCAGTAGCCTAACAATCTCACATAAATATTAATAAAAATGTGCTGACAAGATATAAAGGGGTATCTCATAACATAATTATAAAATTTCTAGTAATAGAGACATGCAAAATAATCTCTTAAAATTTAATATTGGGAAATAGAAGGCGTAAATTAATAAATAAACTTCAATAAATAAATGAATCCTAATTATATTTCGGCATGTTAATGGGTAGACATAAATGATCGTGGGAGGATTACTAAAATTGAAAGAAGGGTTACAACATTTATAAATTATATGTAAATTAAGTGGAATATGTAAAAATATATCCCCAAATAATAAAATTAAATTCCTGAGACATAACATAAATTAAGTGCTTGAATGAAAATCAGAGGATAGAAATCCTATACTAAATTTCAACATGGTAACAGGTGTACATTAGGGTTCATTGGAAGGAATAATGAGTGTAAAAGTTTTATATAATCATGTATATATAAAAAGGACATTATGTGGGGAATGTATGAACATATCCCAACATGAAAAAGTTTAAATTAAGAAGTATAACATAAAATAATCGCTTCAATAAAAAAGAGATTGGATCATCAATTACTTGAGCATGTTACCCAAAATGATTGGGAGGGGCTTTTTGAGAGCTTTGATGAACTTTTGGAGAACCCTAATGAGTGTAGGGTATAGAATGGACATAATAAAATGAGTTTTAGTGAAGATAAATGGGTACCTATGTGGGTTTATATATAAACATAGTGGGATTTCAGTATTTTTTATGTTTTAGTCTCTATATAATAAAATTACGAATACCACAAAACAACCATTAGTAATATACCATGGTTTCAGAAAAATGGGGCTGATTAAATTTTTTTTCATGTAAATGGGTTGAAATTAATAAAATAATTCCCTCACTTATTTGGAGATGTGTCATACTCTAAAAGAAACTTTCTAGAACCATAAAATATATTATTGGTTTTGGAGGATACATAATGGATTTTTAAAATTAATAAAATTAATATAAAATATCATTATTTTGATGGTAAAAAATATTTTTGGTCGTGGATACCTTTATAGTATTTATCACATTACCTTTGCTTCATTTTGATGTTATAATTCAAAAAGTATATTTATAAGGTATTTAATCTTTTCCCCGAAAACTCAATTATCTATAAAAATTGTAAAATACTCATAGTTGGATAATTTCAATGTTTTTATTCCAAAAATAATATTCAGTTTTTCTAATTATTTTTCAAATTAAAAATTATTTTCATATTTGAAATTAAATCGGTATTTTATAAGAAATTATGCCTTCTTGACAATAACAGTTTTTGAATGACTATAAAAAATACATTTGACATCATAAAAATTATATTATAATTTATATTTAATAAACATTATTAAATACTAATATATTATAAAATTATTATTGATTTTAAAAATCCCTTAATTCATCAAAATATATTTCTCAATTGACTTTGAATATTAACTAAAAATACTATTTGTGTTTTACTAAATAAAAATAAATATCATTTACAATGTTAAAATAATAGGATGAAAACATTTTAATTATTCTATAAAAACAATATAAACAACCATATTTATAAGGTCTTAATACATATACATATAATAAACCAGTAAACTCCCTATAGGTAAGGGGTGTGATGGTAGGACATTTAGTGGTGGTTCAGTGAACATGGTTTGGGTCATGATCTTAATGAGAATAAACTTATCCCCGTAAATTGTTTCACTCATGATTATGTTGTTGGATATCAACGTTTTCATGGTCATGGGAAAATCCCAGAGATGTTATCTCCCTATAATGCTATGATAAATGAGCTACATAGGGTATGGTCCTACTAGGTGAGGCTATCACGTCCTTTTTCTATGTGAATTAGATTTATTAATACCATAAATTTATATTAATCATGTGTTTAATTTAGAACGAATCTATTATCTATGTTAATGAATTTTAGTGGTCAATTAAATACAATAGGATAAAATAAAACTAAACCAGTTCATGTTTTTTATATAACCATATTACATAATAACACATTTAGATAAATTTCAAGATGAATTTTATTTATAAAATTTCATTTTGTTACATATAGATTATAGACTTTCATATACTTATGAAACTTTTAATTTTAATTTTTCATATTTCATTATATTTATTCATGATAGTGTCATATTGATAAGTTTGAATCTAAATTGAAAATGACTCCCAATAAACTCATTCATGTTAATATTTATTTCAAATCAGTTGTGTTCTCAACTATCTTCATTGAATCATTTTTTGAATAAATATTAGTTTCATAATCAAATTATTTATCTTTAGTTAACCTCTCATGTGGAGGAAATATAAAATGATAATTTTATATTATATTCCATTATATTCTCAACAACCAATTGATAATATTTCTATAATTTAGTTGAAATAAGATATGATGATTCTTATAAAATATTTTTATCCCATTGGTCATAAGTCAATATCATTCTAGAGATCAATTATCCATTTATCATATTGTCTCCCACTCTCTTATTATAAGCCATAATTCAATACACTTATTTTATAATAGTTTCAAAAACGTAATGTTGTTAATATGGATATATAATAATATTTTAAAAGTAGCTAACACATTATATATATCAACGTTTTAATTCGAAATAAAGTTGATGAAATTAAATATTTTTAAATTCACTATAAAATCCAACAATATGACACCTTTAATTTTAATATTATCTTAAACATCATTACTATATTATAGAAATTATTGTACCCACTATAATGTAATATAATAAATTTTTAGGATCATCTAATGAAGTATTTTAATTTTTATAAATAATGATTTTTCCTTATATTTGTTTGAAAAATAACCATGAGTTTCTATAAATTTATATGATAGAAACAATGTATCTCCCTCTTGTTGTATTTCAATTAACATAGAAAATACCTAAAGAGTTAATGTAAACATGTGTCCACAGAACAAAAAATTTACCTGCATTTCAATGTCTTATTCAATAATCTGTTATTTATAATAAAACTCAAAGATTAAAAATGGAAAAAATAACATAAAATATTCTCTCGCGAGAACTATAAGTTCACATACGTGAAATATGATCTTTTATTTTAGTATTAACTAATATTTGTTACATAAATACAGATAAATCAAACGTTCACAACCAATTTAAATTGAATAAATATATTTGGTTCTTCCAATTTGAAAAATTTATCATAACCAATAACATTGGAGTATAAATAATTATTTTCAAACATTTTACTGATGAATGCATTGAATAGGCTACTTTTACACTTCCTTTATATATGATGTGCGGTACTCATAGATCATTTTTGGTCAAATGGTCCAAGGTTATACCTTCCAATGTACCTTAAGTAAAACCGTTGTTTTTAAAATAAAATCTTTGGTTTTGATTATATTATATTTTATACGTATAATGGGAAAAAAATTATCGATTAGAAATTAATAATATCATTCAAAAAATTATGTAAAAAATGTAATATCCTCACAACTTTATCTACAAAAGTACCAATTTGATATTATTCCCTATAATAAGGTATCCGACAAACATTAATGAAAAAATTCTATGACATTTTTTGAAAATTATAGTTTAAAATTATTTTAAATATAAATGATAGAAAATCCTCTTAAATAAAATTAATTCATGAAATGAATAAATAAAAAAATGAAAAATTAGAAATACTTATATCTTTCAAGAAAATTATCATTCATGTAAATTTTATAAATAAATTTGTGGAATCATAGATACTTTTTTGGATTCTAGTGTGTGTCCCCCTTAATTTTTCATAAATTAATCATATGGTAGGTACAACTAATACAATTCATATGTATTTGGGAATATAATATTTTGATTCTATATTTTCTTGAACAACTAGTTCACATTATTTTATATTTAATTACATATAAAATATCATCATATTATGATGTATTGACCAATAATCTGTGAAAAATTAGACCACCAGCGTCCTCCTATTTAACACATCTTAAAGGAATCACTTTACTAGGCATGAAATAGTTTTACTAATAAGTGTAACATTTTTTGGATTTATTTCAATGTCTAAATTTAATTTTATTGTATAGTTTCAAGTGAAAATAAAGATTATTAAATTAATCACTATGACATTTAAATATATTTAGTAATTATTACAATTGTTACACATATAGATTTATATTTCTTACCCCCAAACTATTTCTTATATTATTTAATTTTTATTGTATTATTTATTATTTGGATCATCAATATTATATGGGTTTTAGATGATTCGGAAAATCTTATTTCATACAAATAAAAATATTTCCGTGAAAATTTATCTTTTACTCTATTTAAATCCAAACAAGGTTTCAAATTCTTAGTTTTCCTCTGTGATAACTTCTTATATTAGGCTAACATAAGAACTTATTTTTCTTAATTTCAATGAATGTATAAAAAAATTAACCTATAGTTGTGGATTATTTAGTAATCTTAAAACATAACATATAATATTTTTTTAAAATTTCATTCTTCACCTTATGGAACTGATTTTTACATTATGAATTTTTATTATTCACACTAATAAAATATTGTTTGGAACTTATATATGATGATTCTACTTAAAAAATATAATATTAAATATTCTATGTTGTCTTAACTTTGTTATCATCATAAAAATAATATTATCCTTTATCATCACTATCATAAATAGATAAATCATATTTACTATTTTAATAGAATATTTTCATAAATTTTTGAAATATTTTACTATCCCATGATGTATTTAAATTTTTTCACTTTTATATTTATAGAAAAAGTTGTAATCTTTTGGATATCATCACATTAATTCAAGGAGTAATTAGAGGTATTATAAAT
The DNA here is from genome assembly GCA_963277665.1 of Viscum album. Lineage (NCBI taxonomy): Eukaryota > Viridiplantae > Streptophyta > Magnoliopsida > Santalales > Viscaceae > Viscum > Viscum album. The sequence continues at coordinate 1,273,942,218 of OY728141.1, read as the reverse complement.
TTCACCTATATGAAAAGATTCCATTTCATTCAAAATATTATAATCCCAACTCTTGAATTATATATTATAATATTTTTTGATCTTTTCTCTTTAATTAAATAAAGTTATGTCAAAATTGATCATGTTTTCTATATTCATTAAAAGAAAGTTTTATTTATATATTCATATAACTTTTTTTATCATCTATCCACCATGGAGTTCTATTTTAAATTTCCAATTCTGAATATTTTTCCTTCCATAAAAGAAAATACATCCTCTAAACACTCTATAAAAAACCTTCATTATATCACATAACATCATTCATTTTAGTGATCCCTCTAAAATTTAATTTTTGGATTGATAATTCATAATCAACTACATTTTTTTCATTATTAGTATCACAATTCAATAAAATCTTATTATAAATTTATGTTATGGTTTATTAATTAATAAAAAAATTTATAATAAATATAGTATCATAGATCATGATTATATTATAGTACCATTCCATTATAAAAATTTATATGACTTTTTCATCCTACTGAAGAATTTATAACTCCCATTCATCAAGTGATTGTAAAATTTTATCAATCATCATTCATCTCTGATGTATATTTTTTACACATTCTTTAAAAATAATGTCAAAATCTTGATAGTTATTCCTAAGAAGGGATATCATTGATTCAATTAACAATAATGTTTTGAATTTTTTTGATTATAATATCTTAAAAGTACAATGTGTTTTCCTAAAGATGAAACTTTACTATATACATTCCATTTTATTGAGCATAATTATGTATTTGAAACATGAACATCCAACTAAAATAAAAAATATTCTTCTTATATAAATATGGTAATCTTATTTTCTTGAATTTTTTAACTACCTTAATAATAAGAAAATTTTGATCAAAAAAATTGATAAAAAAATATACATCTGATATCCTATTATACATAATAATTTCCATTAAAAATAGGTGGTCTATTATGGTAATGGTTGTCACTAAAAAAGAGCTTTATTAATGTCATACTGAAAATTAAATAAGAATACACTCTCTACAACATAGTTTTGTGAAATGAAACTAAAACATATTAATAAGATAAAATAATGTAATGGAAAAAATAAATTAACATCTTGCATAGTCCCAAACATAATTACTTTCTCAAATAAATACTTTTATCCTAGATATTAATTCTTATAAACATACATGGGTGGGGTGAATTATAGTCTTAAGAAATATAATTTTATAATCTTCGAGTAATTATAAAATCATAAATTTATAATTTCAATAAAACCATAAACAATTATTGTATATATTTGTATAATTTTTTATTGATTATATCATTTAGATAATAAAAAATAATAAACATTGGATAATTTTAATAAAAATTGATGAAAAAATAATCATAATGATTACTTATAATTGTAGTGGAATTAAGAAAAACTATGGTGTACATATTTTGAATTCACATTAAATATAAAGAGTATTATAAACATGCTATTTTGACAAACAAAATAAGTCAAATATAGAATCTAATTCAATGTATGGTACATCATTAAATTTTAAGATATTGACATTATCTAGTCCAATGTTCTGTCATATAATCACCAAAAATACCATTACTTTAAAACTTCTTGAAGATGTAATTAATATTCTATAAACTAGAAGCCCATATCTATCTTCAAGATAATATTCCTCTTACTACCTATTTGGTAGTTGTTTTCAACTCTATAAAATGGAATTTCATCTCTTTATTACACACTAAATCCCTTATCTTGAATTCTTGTAAGTTAATGATTATATAATTAAACAATAATATCTTTTATCATGAAACATCACAAACATTATCTCATTGAATAAAACTCAAAAATAATATTAAAATGACTGAAATCACTTAAAGTAAAAATTATTTTCATGAATTCATAAAATTCAAAAATAGATTTCTTAGCTAATTTTTTCATTGGTTCCATGAAGTGAAGAAATATTTATATAAAATTCCATGATATTCCGATTTCATAATCATCAAGTACAGTTGTAACAACATCAGTATCAGTTTCATAAAATCCCAATAAATTGAACATTTCAATATATCCGATGAATATTTTATATTGATCCATTAAAAGGATTGACATTCATCCATCTATAAAATCATTACAACTTTCTAAATAAATAATTCCATTTGAAATTTTATTCTACATAACAAAAATACATAAACAAAAAAAAAGTATGAATAAATTAAATCACCCATGTTATATGATTTTTCAAACTAAATATATAATGAGTATATTACTCAAAACACATATCCATTGACCAAATTTATAACTATGATATTCAATTCCTTTATATATCCGAAAAAATAAATAAAAAAATCATCATACTTACTTCTTTATCAATATGTTTATTTTTTTAAAATATTTCCTTATTTCCAATGATAAAACTATGGTGATAATCTCGATAGAAATTCAAGATGATAAAGTTTACATATTAGTGGTCTTATTATATAATTGTGAATTAATTTCACTTATAGATTTATTAATATTTTTTATATGTCATTATTAGATATTGTTAATTTTTTTTCATTCATTAAAATATTTAATCTAGGAAAAATTGACCACTATTATTTTATATGGGTGTTGTAACAGAAATAATAAATTATCATGTTACTTAGTTAATAGAATATCATTACAAATATTACGGTAAAACATTCAGTCAAATATAAATAAATTATGTTCTCGTGATTTTAATAAACTCTCAATAATGAAAATATCTAACAGAATCCACAAGATAGATAAGGCTGAAGAAATAATTTCTTAATTATATATCAACCTTTCTATGTTTTATAAGAGTATATAATTAATCCTTTCATATTTAGTATGCATATCCTGAAAATAATGTTCAACAAGATACAAGACCATTTACTTTTCTTAAATCATGATCAGTGAAGTTTTTATGCTACCCCCAGATGGTCATGGAGGGAGTGAGTATAAACACAATTTCCCCCACTATGTGTTTTCCTATATAATATTATTATGTATATGTGTTTTTTCAAATTTTAATGTATGGTATCCAAAATGATAAACACATATTACACTATTTTCTACTTTCCAATCAACCAGTGAGCTATCTATCTGCTTCAACTATTATCGGAGTCCGATAATGATATGAGATTCTACACATACCCTAAGGGATAATGATTCATCACAACTAATATCCAAATAAAAAATCATTTGATCACAATATTCCTTGAATCCTAGTGAATTAAGCATCACTATACTGCATTATCATACCAGAATAAATAATTTATAGTTCATTATCCCCAAAAAATTCAACAAAAAATGATAATTCTATTACCATTATTTGATCACAATCACTAATTAGTTATTTTGGACATATAATTTATATACATTTATTGGTTTTTTAGTGTCATTAATTCACCATGGGTTTCTTTTTATGATAATCCATATCTTTTATAAATTTTATATCTAGATTAATTACATAATGTTACACATAATACCATCCTAAATGATTTTGAGGCCTAAATGTTTGGTGTAATTAAATACATTTTATAATAATGTATGAAACAACATTATTTAAAAATGCACTAATATTCCCTTAAATTACATTGATATTACAATACAGCACATGATTACCTAGGGGCATACATAGAGATATAGAGATTCATAAATCCAAGAAATCAATTAATAGATTCATTATAACAGGACAACATTGGTCAACCAAACTCTTCACCCATCCTAACCATCACATTTTGATGTGCATAACATAAACATAGAAAGTCATGAAGATAATGATAAAGACATACAACCAAAGTACTGTGCGAGTGAAAAATAAAAAACCATATCCATAAAAACTAATAAAAATAAGCTAAACTAGAATGTATTAATAATGGAAACCAACAAGTCTCTATGGGACCACTAGTCGCAAACAAACCAAACCATACAGAAGGAAGAGACAATAAGATAATCCATCATGCTACAAGATTACCTTACCTTTTCATAAATCCTATAACAATACATATTAAAAATCCTGATGAAAAACATAGGGTGTGATATCAATTCCTAGTAGTATATCACCATAGAGTCTATACAATGTTTAATATTAAGAATGGAACAATTTGAGATTTAAAAACTGAACATTTTTTCAATATGTTTTAATAAATCCAAAATCCTTTTATAAATAATTTTCCATTATGTTTTAATAAAAATCTACTCATATTATCTAAATAATAAACATGAAACACATGATTTATAAAATAATAAATAATATCTATGCATCATAAGTTAATCATATAAACCAAAATATATGAAATACCATAATGTGATGTAATGTGATAAAAAAAATATAAAAACTAGTGAGAAATAATCGATTATAAAAACCATCATGAAATAAAAATTATTAAATCCCCAAGAACACTGTCATTGGAGATCAATCCTATGGGAATATACATATTTATATATTAAATATCTTAAGAATGATTTTTTTTGGTTCTAACCAATATCAAGTACTATTATAGTTCATCGATATCCCATAGGTTACCACCTTATAATGCCACACATAATAAGGCTACCCATGTCTATTTACTGATGCACCCAAGGAACACAATGTTTCAAACTTGTAAAAATATATTTCAAAACCATGATCATTATTTTTCAAAACACTTTCAAATATATTTCAATACGCTATAGTGTTTTAAAACCAATTTCTAAATCAAGAAACAAATACAATGAAAAGCCCCATTAAAAACATTTTTCTTTTGATGAAACCTCTTGGAACCACATATCACTTCAAATTAATGAAATCCACAATGTAAATTTTGAAGGATTATACCATTTCATTGATTTTAACCACTGTATGAAAACAAATAACTAAATTTATTATAAAACTATCCACCTTCGACAATGGTGACTAGAAACAAAGAGATCAATCAATGAAAGACAACACACAACATGAAACTACAAAGGATTGATAGAAAAAAATATTCAATCAGGAATTTATAAGAACACCATATCCAATACATTACTACCATTCATATGAATGATGAACTAGAAGAAACATTCTTGTAGATAGGTGAACTATAAAAACCTCTAAGATCAATCACTGAAAAAAGTGATCCGAAAGGGGGATAATGATCTAATATATATTTGGTAATTTTATTTATTGAGATATATAATGTCTCATGTTGAATGAGAAATAATTCATATAAACAGTCCCTAATAAATAAATTCCTCATCATTTACATGTTGAATAATCCCATTACATCTAGGGTAATCCATGAAGGTCGAAATCATTGAAAAATGAATCAACTTTTTATTTATATCCATATTTTTGATATTAAATGATGTTATCCTATTTCACGTCATGTAATCCCTCACCCCATGTTCCGTATTCAATTATTATTCCTAATGTCCATTAAAAATAATTTAATACATTACAAAACATGTAACTATCCAACAGAGGGAAAAAACCCAGTTTGAATATAAAAATATCCACAAAACTTGGACGTCCTCCAATCATAGTGTGCACACATAAAATCCATCCATTAATTTATATCTAGAATATATTAATTCATATATACATACATCCTATAAATTCTGATCCTTTTCCCCAATAAAGGATCTCCATCCCATTGAATCCAACAAGTGCACCAAAAACTGGATGATAAACAAATTATAAACAATAGAGTACCTGAAAGGAGAAACTTGGTATTATAATATTCCCACCATAAATGAATTCTATCCCCACAATATTCTCATATTCATGTAATTTAAATATTTTAAGGTCAATGCATCCTAACAAACAATTATCATTCCCACGTATCATGGAAATCCTATCTACACTACTATAATACCTAGACTGGTGGAAACATTCTTCTACAATTTACTTTTTCTCAGTGATAGATAATCAAAACTGGAAGTTCAACCGAATTAGTTTTGGTCTCAATATTATCATTCTAAAATCTAATAACACATGAAGGATCTAGTACATACATTCTCATTTATGAAAAACAGAACATGTCATGGATAACATTCAAACTAGACTACAATTACAACTAATATTCCCCCTTTTCCAATAATTTGATGATCTCAAAGGGGGGCCACAATTCGTAGTGTCAGCCTCACCAAATTACCCAACTGATGATGTCCCAGGAGAGGTGAGATTTTGAAAAAACATAATAACCAAACTCTATCTTGAGTGACTGATGATGATGTTCCATATAACATTTCTAACCACAATATGACATGATCAATCTTCGGTGTATCATCTACACCCAGTCCACTATATCCTAAACTAGGCTTGTCCCACCTAATGACCTCTCTCCCAACTTTTCCCATAACATGAGAGATATTCATGGCTACCCTAAAAAATCCTTAGATAGAACCATCATTATCGATACATGGTATCTATTTTTATAGGAGAAACTTCCATGGGGAAATTATTGTCCAATCATCCACCAATATCTAGAAAAAAAATCCAAAATCATATCCTAAAGAACCTAGATTGTACACTATGGATATCTATTCAAATGTAGATGATAAGGATGGTACAATCTAATATATAAACCCATCACCTCAAATAAATTATTCCTTAACCAATTTTTTATCACTTATTACCTATTGGATACAACCATAGATGGAGGCCAATGAAGTCTCACAATCTCTTAGAAATATAATTATCCAATATGTTCCACATTTTAATCACCCTGATAGGTAGTAAATGCACACATTTCATTAGTCTACAGATGATCACTAAAATATAATCCTTCCCACTATGAGTATGTAGTAATGGAATGATGATATCTATAGAAATATAATCCCATTTCTATATCAAAATGGGTAATGTTTGAAAATACCCAAAATTATATGATGTTAACACATAATTATATGACATATGTGATAACAAAATACAAAATATGCAATCACCCTCCTGATCCCTAATCACCTGTGTAGATGTCTCACATCATGATACATAATGGAAGCCCTAGGGTGAATTCAGTAAAAAGGCTAGTGTCCACTATCTATCAACTCCATTATCCTAGAAAATGGGACAAGAACCCTACCATGAAGGAAAAAATCACCACAAGGAGTCTGATACCACTAATATGAGGTATAACAACTATAAATGAATTCACTAATTCCTTCTCAATCAGTGTTGGTCAACTTCTTGAACCAAAATGACACATGTAAATTCATTCCATCTTTCATCGAAGCTAAGAACACTTATCCTACATCCTCATCTATATCCAATCTTGTCTTAGTGACAAAAAACATATTACAAACCACTAATAAACCAATTCATTCACAACATTATCCTATAATTCCCAGTTCAAGGTATTGGCAACCACATTTACCTTCCTATGGAATTAAGAAATATCAAAATAAAATATATGAAGGTACTCACCCATGAATCTCTATCATAATTTTATATCCCACTAACTAGAAAAATATATTTTATGATTTATTGATTGTAATAAAAAGTAAACCGCTCCAAAAAAAGGTATTTTCATCACATTTTGAGATTAATCAAAATATCTACAGTCCCAACATTTTTGGTATGGTAGTTATTATCATGATTGTATAACATTTTTCATCTATAGGGAATCACCTATTTTCCCTGCATCAAGAACCATATGAAACCCATTGATTAGCCACTAAATGAGGATAATATTCATTATTAATTTACATAATATTCATGTTATTTTTATTCATAAACACCATTTTAGTGTATTTTACATTTTGAACATCATTTCACATTATGATTGTAATACTTTCTTAAAATGCACTATTATGTGGTACATTTTTTAACATCATTTGGAGTACCCAATGATTCATATAATTTTAAGGAATATAATTATACATATTTTAATTTTATATTTTTTGAACTGGATATTAACTTCAATATGATCATTTTTCATTAAAGGATCAATGAAATATTCATAAAGGATGATGGAGATATTTGGCAATGAAAGGAAGCAATTCTAGAGAAGGCAGATTGAACACCATCACACTAATGAGAAGGTGGGGCCCAACATACAGGTCCAATGAATACCAAATTTCCTGTGATTCTAGAAGACATGTAGAGTAAGAAATTAGTCTTCAAAATACAATGACAATTCGGCCTCCATCATGTTCATTTAGGCATCCCAAGTTAGAGATAAAATTCTAGGCCAGATTCTCCGTCCCAGAAAACAACCCACTAATATGATCATATCTCGGAATACACAACTTCAAATGGTCCCAAATTGTATAGGAGGTTAGAAGACATCCGTTTCTATATTTTCTTCTTATATGGACCACTCTGATTCGGCTATCTAGAAGGTATTCCAAGTGCTTCTGTTCGGTGAACGAAATCTGGCTACCACCTCGGGTCAAGGGTGGAAAAATCAACTCTCCCCTACTTTCCACCCACCTATGGCCTACCACAATTAATTGTGAAGACTTGCACTGTATGAGGCTCAACCCAAGGGCTCAAAAATTCCTATTTAAGTCTGTGGTGTTGGAGGATTGAAGGATCTTTGGTGCATTGTCAATTGAAATGTTATGCTGCAATTTTGTTGTATCGAATTTGTCTTTCACATGTAAGTTGTTCAATTCACTTTAGTTTCATAATAAAAGTTCTTCTTATACTCTTATTTTTTTGTTATTCATATCACTTTGATACCGTTGGATCAAGGTGTGAATTAATTCACACCAATCCTTGTGAAATTATTCACACAACGGTGGAGTGATCATTTTATTTTCGTTGTTTTCTTTACTTCTCCATTTCCTCCCTCATGAGTCTACTTTCCACTTCCATTGAAACCATGGGATCAATGAAGGGCTTACCCACTTAGGGTATGATCCAAGGGAGAAGCAAGGGGCTGGAGTGGTTGTTATTTATCACCCCATTAATGTATAATCACTTCTTTAATTGAGATTTTTATTTAATGATTTTTAAACTCCACCATCCTTGTTGAATTTAAGGCCACACACTTCAAGTGCTAATATGAACCTTTACCTTGAAGTGTTCAAAACTTTGATCCTTAAAGTGTATAGGTGATTAGTATTAAAGGGTGTATGAATTAAACTAGTAAGTGATTATGTTGTTTTATCTCCTTAAATGAACCCATCTCAAATATAAGAAATTGAAATCATTGAAAAGGAAATACGTCCAATCCACCCCGAGCGATAACCTAGGATCAACTCATTATTTTAAATTTTATTCACTTAAATCTGTTAGTTATCCTTTAAACCCATCTAAAATAAACCCAAAGTTGGCCACTTAATATAAAAAATCAGTTCATAGAATGTACATGTCCATAGGTTACTTCTTAGGTCTCTGCGGATTCGATAACCCAAGCTAAACTACAAGGACTGTTCTACCTTCATCTCTTGGGTAAATTTGAGCGTGAATAAAATTTTGGCGCCATTGTCGGGGACCCAAGTAAGTCATCTAAACACCCATTCTATTCTAACACATTTCTTCTTTTCTCATCCAAATTCTCTTATCTTGTCCCTTTCTCGTTTTTTTCTTTTGGCCCATGTCCACCTACACCCGCAATCGATCAACCCGTCTAGTTAGGGTGGATAGTCCTAAGGTTCGAGAGTCAAGTACACCAAGGGAACTCTTTCCATTAGATACCAATCTTCTTAATACTCTAGAGTCAAAAATTGAGCCTATTTCAATGGAATTTCTTCAAATAAACCAACTCATAAACTCGGGTGGGAACCAAAATGGAAACCCAAATGAGGTAGCCCCAAACTTGGGGAATGAAATGGATCAAACCATGAATGACTACCTCACACCTTCCTAAAACAATTACCCCTCATGCATTATACACAATTCCCTAGGATATGCCAACTACATATTTAAACCCCATGTCTAAGACACCTTCCCACATTCCATGTAATGGAGTCCGAGATTCCCTACCTTCACATTAAGGAGTTCAATGACATCATAGAAACCATGTGTCCCCCACATCAACTAAAATCAGCTAAGATGAGGCTATTTACTTTTTCATTAAAGGATCGAGCTAAAAATTGGATAAAACATTTGAGACTATCATCCATTAACTCTTGGGACCAACTACAATGATAATTCTACAAAAAATACTTTCCCCACCACAAAACAATTTTCACTTAAAAAGTGTATCAAAAAATTTTTTGAAAAAGAGGGAGAGTCATTCTATGAATCATGGGAGAGGTTCAAAGACACTCTAAACATGGTTCCACACCATGGTTTTTCTATTCCTAAGCATGTGAGAATTTTCTATGAAGGGTTGGGTCTGGGGAACAAACAATTCATTGACATGATGTGTAATGGAACATTTAAAAACAAAGCCACAAATGATGCTTATGAGTATCTAGAAAGCCTTTCTGAACAAAACCAAACATGGGGAACTTCACCTTATTCTGAAAATCAACAAAGAACTACTGTAATTCATATTCCTAGAGAAGATGAAAGCCTTAGGGCAAAACTTGCAGCACTCTCTAGGAAGGTTGAAGAAATAGACCTTAGGAAAGTCCATGAAATCCAAACTGTAGACCCTGTTTGCACAATTTGTGACAAACATGACCATATGATAGACAACTGCCCAACCATTCCATCTATAATGGATGTTATTTTAGGAGGACCCCCAATGGAAGTAAATGCTTTGAACTTTCAAAAGCCTCAATACCAAAACAACTTCAACCCAAGGTATAATGACCACCCAGGCTTCTGCTGGAAAGATAACCAACAACCTAGCCAACCATAAGGACAAAATCCTTACCCCCATCAGAACTACCAATCCCATAACCAGTTCCAAACCCAACCTATCCAATACCAATAGCCACCAGTCCATTTTCAACAAACCATCCCACATCCAAAATATCCCCCTGGGATAAACCAATCTTCTCAAGAACCAACCCAAACTATTCCACAAAGCCTACTAGAACAACTATGCAAAAAAATGGAGGGGATGAACTCAGAAGTCTCTTTACTAAAACAAGAACTTCAAACCATCAAAATTGGAAAGGCACCCATGCCTACTCAGACAGTCCCATCCTCAACATCAAGGGGAGAGTCATGTTTCACTCAAACAACTCATGAAAAACTAAAGGTTGTGACTATTTTAAAAAGTGGGAAATCAATTGAGAATCCTGAACAACTAATTCAAAACCCACATAAAGATTCAAACTTGGATAAAAATTCAAATGAACCACAAGATCAAACTGAGGAAACTGATAACAATGTTAAAGAAACAACTCTTCAACAAAAAACCCCACAACCTGCACCATTTCCTCAACGCATGAGGGGGAAACCCAAGCCTAAACTGAGTGAAACATTTAGGGAAATCTTCTCACAAGTCAAGTTGAACATTCCCCTTCTCGATGAAATCCAAACCATACCTGCCTACTCAAAGTACCGTAAGGGCTTGTGCACTTTTAAAATAAAATTTTCACATAAAAACCAAGTCCTTTTGGATGCTAATGTGAGTACCACCATTCAAAAGACCGTCCCTCCTAAGATGAAAGACACAGGTTGCCCTTACATCAATGTTGAACTAGGAGAAAGAAAAGTTTTCAAGGCCTTGTGTGACCTAGGTGCTAGTGTCAATCTCATACCATATGTTGTGTACTGCTAGTTAGGCCTAGAAGAGCTCCAACCCACATCTGTCACACTTCAACTTGCTGATCGTAGCATTAGGGTTCCAAAGGGGATTTTAAAGGATGTTCTGGTAAAGGTTGAAAACTTCATCTACCTTGCTGACTTCATTGTCCTTGACAACCATCCAAACTTAGGAAATAAGGAACAAACCCTAATCATCCTTGGTCATCCTTTGCTTGAAACAATCAACTTTGTTATCCGAGTCCGAAATGGGAACATGACCATCAACTTTGGAAACATGAGTCTAGACTTGAACATCTATAATGCAAGCTCACAAATAGGGGATGACGAGGACATTCATGAAGTAAACTTGATAGGAAGCATTGATAATGAATCCATAGAACATCAAGGAATATTTGATGGATGTTTAAGTCAGGATAAGATTTATTTCCTTTGTTCATATGAAGGATTTTTATCTCCTTGGCCTGAATCATTTTCAAATAGCTTTTATGATGAAGTCTTAGGTCCAACAATCAGTGAAACCTTTCAAGAAACCACATTCATGGAAACCACTCCAACTTCCTTCCCTAAAACAGATCAGTCCAATCTAGTAACTAAAACTACTACATGTGGGGAATCAATCCAATCTAAAACTTTAGGAAATAAAATTGATCTTGATCCAATGTCCCAATCTTCTGCTAAAATTCTGAACCAACCTGATCTTGAATTGAAGGAACTCTCTACTGCACTAAATTATGTCATCCTAGTGGACAATAAAACACATCCTATTGAAATTTCTTCTTCTCTTGAAGCCAATCATGAGAGGATGCTTCTAGATGTCATTTGGAAACATAAGAAATCCATTGGTTGGACCATGTCTGATATTCCTGGGATTAGCCCACATGTTGGGACTGATAGGATTGTTCTGGAATCTAATTCAAAGCCATGTCGTCAACCTCAATGGAGACTCAATCCTAATCTCATGGAGGTAGTAAGGAAAGAACTTCTAAAATTGTTAAAAGCTGGTTTCAGATATCCCATAGCTGAGAGTGAATGGGTGAGCCCAATCCAAGTGGTTCCAAAAAAGGCTGGAATCATAGTGATAACCAATGAGGATGGAGAGATTCTTCCAACATGGGTGAGTAGTGGATGGAGGGTCTGCATTGACTATAGGAAGCTAAAATCATTCACCAAGAAGGACCATTTCCCCTTACCATTCATTGACCAAGTCCTTGAGAGAGTGGAAGGTCATACCTTCTACTATTTCTATGATGGGTACTCGGGGTATAATCAAATTGAGGTCTCCATAAGGGAACAAGGGAATAATACATTCACATGTCCATTCTGCACCTTTTCCTTCAAACTCATGCCCCTTTGGTTTATGCAATGCTCCTGTAACCTTCCAACGGTAGAAGATGGGAATCTTCTCAGACATGGTAGGGTATTTTCTAGAGGTCTTTATGGATGACTTCTCTATGTTTGGGGATACTTTTTAAGGACATCTAGAAAATGTTGAGAGAGTCTTGTCAAGATGTGAAGAAAAGAATCTGGTCCTAAACTGGAAAAATTCCATTTCATGGTTAAAGAGGGACTAGTTCTAGGCCATCTGGTCTCAGGTAGGGGGATTGAAGTTTATAAAGCCAAGGTTGACATCATTCTTCACCTTCCATCACCCAAAAATATCAAGGAAGTGAGGTCTTTCTTAGGACATTCTGGTTTCTATAGAATATTCATCAAGGACTTTAGTTCAATCTCCCGTCCCCTTTATTCTATCCTACTTAAGGATGCTCCATTTGTTTGGACAGAAAGCTGTGAGGGTTCATTCTCAACCCTAAAATCCTCTCTCACATCTCATCCCATTATGAAATCTCCAAATTGGAACCTTCCTTTAGAACTTATGTGTGATGACAGTGACTTTGCTGTAGGAGCTGTGTTAGGAAAACATTGTGATAAAACTTCTTATGTCATTGCTTTTGCATGCAAATCCTTAAATGATGCCCAAGTAAACTACAACACTACTGAAAAAAAGTTACTTGCTATTGTGTTTACATTAGAGAAGTTTAGGTCCTACCACTTAGGATCCCCCATCACTGTGTTTACTGACCATTCTACACTAAAATACCTCTTCCAAAAACAAGATGCTAAGGGTAGACTGATTATGTGGGTCCTTATATTACAAGAATTTTACCTCACAATCAAGGATAAAAAGGGTGTTGAAAATTTTGTAGCTGATCACCTCTCTAGGATGGAATTGAAAGAAAACAAAAATCACGTTTCTGTGTCTGATTCATTTCTTGATGAACACCTATACTATGTGAGTGACTGCCCTTGGTATGCCGAAATTTCCAATTTATTATTTAGAGGAGTCATTACAAAATTATTAGGGACTCAAGCTTGAAGGAAATTCCTTTCTGATGTTAGACACTATTTGTTTGATCTTCTATACCACTATAAGTTCTTCCCTGACCAAGTCATTAGGAGGTGTGTCCTAGAATCTGAACAAGAGTCCATCCTTAAATTCTGTCATAGTGAGGCATGTGGAGGTCACTTTTCCTCTAAGAAAAAATCTGCTAAGATTCATCAATGTGGTCTTTTCTGGCCCACCCTCTCAAGGGACTCCTACTCATTTTTTCAAAGCTGTCCTCGGTGTCAACAAGTAGGTTCCATCACAAAAAGGAATCAAATTCCACTCAATCCCATCTTAGTGGTTGAAATATTTGACTGTTGGGGAATTGATTTCATGGGTCCCTTCCCAAACTCTAGGGGGTACCTCTACATACTCTTAGCTGTTGATTATGTCTCAAAATGGGTTGAGACCATTCCCACTAAGTCCAATGATCATCAAGTTGTGGTTTGATTTCTGAAAGAGAACATATTTTCTCGATTTGGAATTCCTAGGGCTATAATCAGTGATCAAGGAACCCATTTATGCAACCACCCATTCTCTTCACTCATGTCTAAGTATGGTATTTCTCATAAAGTGTCCACTACATACCACCATCAAACCAATGGTCAAGCTGTGTTAGATAGTCGTGAAATAAAACAAATTCTTGAGAAAACTGTCAATCCTTCTAGGAAATATTGGTCTGAGAAACTCTTGGATGCTCTTTGAGCATATCCTACAACATTCAAAACCATCCTAGGAATGTCACCATATAAGTTGGTTTATGGAAAAGCATGCCATTTACCTGTTGAAATTTGAGCATAAGGCCTTTTGAGAAATTATGAAAATTGATTATGACCTCCCATTGGCCAAAAAAAAAAGAAATTTGATCTCAATGAACTGGAGGAACTCAGGATGGAGGCTTAGGAAAATTCAAGGATCAATAAAGCTTGAGTTCAAGCCTACCAATCTAGGAATATCAAGGTCAAAAATTTTGACTCAGGAAAACTTGTGCTCTTGTATAGTTCAAAACATCATTTACACCTGATAAAGTTAAGGTCTAGATGGTTAGGACCTTTCATAGTGCATCATGTATACCCCCATGGGGCAGTAGAGATTCAAGATCCCACAAGTGGTTACATTTTCAAGGTCAATGGTCAAAGGTTAAAACCATTCATTGAATTATTCAATAAACATGAATAGAGGTTGAGTTAACTGAGAAAACCTATGAACCAGGAAAAAATTTATAGATTTAGGGTCCATGTCGGGATAACGACGTTAAACAAAGCGCTTCATGGGAGGAAACCCATGGTTTTCAAGTTTCCTATCATTTTGTTGTTTTAATAAAATTTATATTTTAAATAGGATTAATTAATCAATTTTATATTAAAAAAAATTGAATGTTGACCTATTCTTCTATGATGAGTATGGATGGGTATGAAAGGGGAGAACCATATTAATCTGTGTCATGTGGCGTGATCCTTGAGTAATACCTTACCAAGAAATTTCAAAAGGAGACAATGTATCATCAGTTTATTTTATTTTTAATGTGTTAGTAGGTTAAAATAAAAATACAAAATAAAAATAAAAATATAATAATATTAATAAAAAGGGACAGGTCGTGGGTCATGGGGAAAACCCCATCACAACCGGCGAAGCCGCGTGTATTCGAACCCGGGACCGAAGGGAGACAGGGGTGCACGCTTACCACTGACCTACGACTTTTTGTGATTCCTTATTCTATAATTTTTATATATATACTTATATTTTACATTATTTATTATATATATATATATATATTGTTTTGTTTTTTTGTCTACTAGGGAACTCTGCAAGTGACATGGATATCAAGGACTAAAAGGGTGCATCAAGAATTTCAACTTCAACCACCAGGTGACTTCATTCCATGATCCTCATTTTCAATTTAATTTTTGAACTTTCATTCTCTACCTATACCCCCTTATAAATTTTATTTTATTTAAACACTGGGGATAGTGTTGTTTTAAGTTGGGGGGGAGATAAAATAAAAAAAATGATTTTGTTTCCAAAAAAATGAATGATTTAAAAAAAAAGTGTAAATGGAAGGAAAAATTCTTTTAACTTTGAACATGGTAATACACATTGAACACTTTGAAACTGAATATAAAATAATTTAGCATGCCCTGATTCTGATTTTAATCCTTGTATAATTTCATGAGCATAGACTTTGGAAAGTATGGCTGTCCAATGTGATACTTTATTGTTTATATTTTCATCCAAATAAAAAAAGAATCACAATGCACGTCCTTTTGATAGTGGGGTATTTGTTTGAGTTCATGGGGTACCCAAAATAAATAGTATAGGCTTTGTGATCATTTTAGTTTAATATGAGTATTCAAATAAAAATAAAAATTTGCGCGTAGAGTAATGAAATGACCTAATGCGTGGCTTTCAGCACTTGGGGATCGTGACTCCATAGTTGTCTGGCCCAGAGTTAGTAATTTTATCTCTATTTTTGGTAATTTGAATTTTTTTTGACTGAGTTAACTTGAGATGATGCCCATGTATGTGGGCTTCACTTGGTGCCCTAGGGTCCTTGAGCCTGGGAATCATCGGCAACGTCTCGCTACAGGGGTTGAATCTTTTGGGTGCAATTTCAATTACCATAGCAAAATTGCAAAAAAAATTCAAAAAATTAATAATAATAATACTATTAAAAAAATTGAATACTCATCTTAATATTGAAATGTGATTCCACCGAGCGCTTCCGTCATTTCCCCTTGAATAAAGATGAACCCCCATGTCCATTGTTATGCACAACACATCCTCATACATAATTGATATCGGATGAAATATGGCAATGAATTTGAACAAAGGAATGAGCTTGGGATTGAGATATGTTTATGAAACTATCTTGTATTAAAATATTTTTATGGGTTTCATGATTTTTGTGTATAAGGGTTTTTGTGATCATTGTGTATTAAAATGTTTTTGGAAAAGGGAATTCGAATTTCATATTGTTGAGATATATTTTTCTCAGGACTAGAAAAACTCAAGTTAAGGGTGTGATTAGCCACTAAATGAGGCTAATATTCATTGTTAATTTACTTAATATTCATTTTTGTTTTATTCATAAACACAATTTTAGTGCATTTTACACTTTGAACATCATTTCACATTAAGATTGTAATACCTTCTTAAAATGCACTATTTTGTGGTATATTTTTTAACATCATTTGAAGTACCCAATGATTCATCTAATTTTAAGGAATATAATTATACATATTTTAATTTTATATTCTTATGAACTGGATATTAACTTCAATATGAACATTTTTCATTAAAGGATCAATGAAATATTCATAAAGGATGATGGAGATATTTGGCAATGAAAAAAAAGCAATTCTGGAGAAGGCAAATTGAACACTTTCCCACTGATGAGAATTTGGGGCCTAAAATATAGGATAAATGAATCCCAAATTTCATGGGATACTATAATACATATATATGAACAAATTACTCTTCAGGATCCAATGCTAATTAGGCCTCAATAGTTTCCATTTTAGCGGCCCAATTTAGAGATAAAATTCTGGGCCAGATTCTGTGGCCCAGAAAAACAGCCCACTAATATAATCATATCCCAGAATCCAAAACTCCAAATGACCCCATATTTTACATAAGGTTATAAGACATCCGTGGATCCATTTTCTTCTCATATTACCCACTATGATTCGGCCATCTAGAAGGACTTCCAAGCGCTTGTGTTCAGTGAAGTAAATCTAGATGCCACCTCGGGTCAAGGGTGGAAAAATCAACTCTCCCCTACTTTCCACCCACCTATGGCCTAACACAATTAATTGAGAAGACTTGGACTATTGGAGGCTCGACCCAAGGGCTCAACAATGCCTATTTAAGGCAGTGGTGTTGGAGGATTGAAGGATATTTGGTGCTTTGTTCAATTGTAATGTTATGCTACAATTTTGTTGTCTCAAATTTGTCTTTCACATGTAAGTTGTTCAATTAACTTTATTTTCTTAGTAAAAGTTCTTCTTATACTCTTATTATGTTGTTCTTCATATCACTTTGATACCGTTGGTTCAATGTGTGAATTTATTCACACCAAACCTTGTGAAATTATTCACACAACGGTGGAGTGGTCATTTTATTTTTGTTGTTTTCTTTACTTCTCCATTTCCTCCCTCACGAGTCTAATTTCCGCTTCCATTGAAACCATGGGATCAATTGAGAGATAACCCACTTATGGGTTGATCCAAGGGAGTAGAAAGGGGTTAGATTGGTTGTTATTAATCACCCCATTAATTTATAATCACTGCTTTAATTGAGATTTTTATTTGATGATTTTTAAACTCCATCATCCTTGTTGAATTTAAGGCCACGCACTTGAAGTGCTAATACGAACCTTTACCTTGAAGTGATGAAAACATTGATCCTTAATGTGTATAGGTGATTAGTATTAAATGGTCTAGGAATTAAACCAGTAAGTGATTATGTTGTTTTATCTCCTTAAATGAACTCATCTCAAATATAAGAAATTGAAATCATTGAAAAGGAAATACGTCCAATCCACCCCGAGCGATATCCTAGGATCAACTCATTCATTTAAATTGAATTCACTAAAATTTGTTATTAATCCTTTAAACCCATCTAAAATCAACCCAAAGTTGGCCACTTAATATCCAAAATCAGTCTATAGAATGTACGTGTCCATAGGTTACTTCTTAGGTCTGTGAGGATTCGACAACCCAAGCTAAACTACAAGGACCGTTCTACCTTCATCTCTTGGGTAAATTTGAGCATCAATCACTCATACAAAAGAATCACTAAAAACATCATAACATGAACTGGTTAATGAAATAATGAAAACAGGTTCTGAATTCAACATCTTCATACATTCCTAAAAATATCCATATGTTATTTCATCCCACTCAAAAATTAAAAACTTATGGGTTGAATCTATCAATAAAGATTCAGTAATAGTGACTTCCTAAAAAATTGTCTATAGTAACCATCCAAACACAAGAATCTCGAGATCATTAACAAATTTTCTAACTACTCCTTGGACATTAAAGTACGTAACTTTCTAGGATCCACTGAGAGGCCACTCTCAGATATCATACACCTCATAAATTTCTCTTCCTTGATAAAAAACTCACATTTTGAAATATTCCCATAAAAGTTGAGTTTATTAACATTTTGGAAAATTATATCCAAATTTCACATGTGAACCTCCTATATATTAGAGTACACAAAAATATCATCCATTAACAAACAAAGAAAAGAGTCCATGAACAGAGGAGGTATCTTTTTTATCAAATCCCTAATCATTATAAGAGTGTTATTCAGATTGAATGTAATTACCATATATTCATAATTCCCATACCAACTATAGATATCTATATTGTGTATATCATCTGGTAATACCCTCAACTAGTGGTACACTAACCGTATGACAACCTTTTAAAACCAACTTTCCCCTTGAGGGTTGTCAAAATGGTCATTCATCTTATGAAAATGATATTTTTTCTAAACAATCACCTGATTCAACTTTGATAGTTAGTAAAAATTTATATGGTCCCATATTACTTATTAGGATAGAAGAAAAGAGAATAACACCCTAATTATCTTGGATGAAAAAATCCTTTAGACACCGGGTCCTCTATCTTGACATTTAGTTCCACAAACTCAATAGGTGAAATATGATATGATGGAACAGAAATGTACATCGTACGTGGGAGTAGTTCAATAGTAAACTTGATATATCTTAATGGAGGTAGACCATAAAAATCATATGAAAAGACCAATTATTATGAAATCCCTACTATAGGAATGTTACCACCTATACAAGGTTCAACTATATCATGAAGCATATATGAAACCCATAATTGAGATATCAAATCCTAAGTAAAAACATGCCCTTCCCTTCTCAATCTAGAGTCCCACTCACCCTAGAAAATATGAGTAACCCCATTGGAATATAAGAACTAAAAATAATGGAAATAACTATCTATATAGTCATTATAATTGATTATCCAAACAATGTTGTTTATCATGTTTTAGACTTCAATATTAATAACAAAAAAGTCACATACCACCTAGAAGTTTCCTGTCATCACCCGACATGTGGGTCATAGAAAAACTTATTTAGGCCTCTTTCCCAAATGCTTGGAAATACCCAAAAATTATGAAAATTTACCTTAATGAAATAACATCACTTAAACTAAGAATGATGATATAAAATAATAATTAGCACATGTATCAAATAATTATTTCACCATCAGAGATGAAATAATCACTATTCCACTAATTATATCCAACCCTACTTCAAATTAATATAGTGCACGACACAATATATAAAGATGTCCAATCTCATCTCCACCGTTTGAATTCACAACCACATGCCCATCCCCCTGATCATATTGTATAGGAAACACCACCCACATAATCATCTGTAATAATCTAGAAACCCTACTTGGATGTGGATCCTTCCACACTTCCCTGGATAACCTACCATTAAAACATCTTAAATGCCTAGATCCTCCAAAAATATAACATATATTGGGATCTGTTGCACAATTATTTCTTGGTATGAATAGTCTACCAACAATGATAGAAAATAATATTCTTCTCTCTAGAATTACCCCATGAAACTTGTCTGGAAGAAAACTGGATAACTTTTTAGTTATATTTTTACCTTAAATATACACCCTATCTAACAACAACTCTAGCTAAAGATCCACCCAAATATCTCTTCCAAAATATTTATTCCCTATCTAATGATACTTATTCAGTTTCCTATTAAATGGATCTATAACCCATGAGAATCTACATCAAACTAATATTTTTCCTTATACCTAACTCAATCCTCTGATGCATTAGGAACTCAATAGTGACAAGATTTTGTTTCAGATTCACTATCCCAACAAAATGGATGGAATAAATCATCTTGGAACATAATCTATTATCTATGATTACAATCTAGCAGGTCTTTTTTCCACTTAATATATCTAGGTAAAACTACTAATTAATTATTTTCTCGAATGTATCACATGTATGGACCTTGAAAAACATATCTTAAAAACTAGATTCCTGCCATCACTTTCCTTATCCCTCATGAATTTATATGTAAAACCTCACTTTAAAGCCTTTAGAAGTATTCTAATATTTTAATATTCTATAAATCTATTGAAGCGAATACTTATATTATAGAGGACTTTTGTAATCCTAAAATATGGGAGTATGCTAGTTAGTAAATTCATAGACATGATCCACCATAGAACCTGGGCTCCCAACACCCACATGACCTGCAGTTTGAATAGTGAAAATTACATCTTACGCCAAAAAATGGTCAATTGGAGGATTATCTTACTATTTCTATTTCATATATTCTTATCTAGAATATACAAGATCAATTATTAGCAGTGTTTTCTACCAAACGGTTGAAAATAACCAATTAGATCATTATAATATTCCAAAATCATAGGACCACTTTTAGAATTCCAATTAATGCACTAAGACATAAAAAATTTAATGGAATAAAAAATTATATCCATGACAAAAATTACCAATATAAAAAGGATAATTTAAATAATCTTCTAATATAAGTCATTCAAATAACCCTAAGTCCCAAAATAGGTAAATGACCTTAGCCACCCATGGTAACTAGGGTTCAATCTTGAAATTGAGATATTATGGCCCCCTTTCTGCACATTCTATCTGAATTCCAATGGTCCTAACTCTCATCTACAAAAATCATAGAAAGAGATCTAGAGGAGTAGACAATCATCAGGCTCATCCATCCCACTGAAAAAAATTTAAATATGGAAAATCATGACTGTAGAGTCATTTACCCATGTAGTTTATCACATGGTTAGTTGAATCATGAAAATAGATTAATTCATCAATATAACCATTCAATATGTACATCCAGAGTAAAATGAGTAATAATTATATAAAAATTATCCATAAAATTACAAGAAACCTTGATAATGTAGAATGTATAAATAAAGAATGAACAACAAATATCCATGTGAACACTAGGGACCTCCCTAAAAACCCAAATAGAATGCAGATACAACAAGAGAATCCAACACACTATAAGATTCCATTCCCTTTACCTTCATCCTATAATTAACCTTCTACAACATCCCAAAGGAAAAAATCGATTGTGATATCAAATTATTATAGTATAGAACCCTAGAATCTACACAAGTTATAATATCAAGAATAAAATAGTGCTATATTAAATAAACTATTTTTACAATTCATTTTCATAAATCAAAAATCCGTTTGAAAATAAACTTTCCTTTGGTTTTCATAAAAGGTCATTCATATTATCAAAACAAGGAATATGACATGTAGGGGTGATAAAACTCGATGGAATATCAGTGAATCCTTTGGTATGCAAGTCAACATATATCTTTGAAATAGTATAATGCAATTAAATGTGATACAACCACATATAAAGACCTATGAGTGACATTAAATAATAAAAATGATCATGTGATACGAATCAATAAGTGAAAAATAACACTGTCAGTTGAGTTCTATCATATGGTATAATTCACACTACACATTAATTAGACTAAATATGAATAATGTCTAGTCCAACCAATATCAAGTATTCCGAGATTCTATAGATTTCCCAATGATTTTCTCCAAGTGGTTCCACAAACACATAGGATACCTAAGTATATTTCATAGTTCACCTAAGGATCCAAAGTCCCAACATTATCTTTATAAATTTAGAAAAATATGACAATTTTATAAAACATGTTAAAATCCAATACAATCCATTTCAATGTTTGAAAACCCATTTCCAAATCAAAAAAATTCGTTATAAAATAAAAACTACTTTTAAAACATTTTCCTTTAGAAGATATCCCTCGATTAAATATTTCACATCAATCAATGAACAAACCAAAGGAAATTTAATGTAATAACAAGAAATTCTCCAAATTTATCCATTGTATAGAAACAAGTATATTTAAATATTAGAAACATAGTTATATATGGAAATAGAGAATATAAACGATGAGATCAATCTTCAAAATAAAAGTCACGGCATGAAATTTAGAAGGATCAATATAAAACACTATATGATTATTAATCAAAAATATTACAGTAGCCAATTCAATATAGAAAAAGGAAAGAAAAACCAGAAGAAATTCATTCTTGGAGAGGTCAACCACAACTAACTGTATGACCAATCAGAAAATAAATAGATTTGAAAGGGAGGGGATCACAAAAAAATCACTTAGGGTAAGATTGGGGTTTGGAGAGTGGGATGATAAAGTGTGAAAAAAATTAAATTATTAGTCCAACACCTAAAATCCTAAAGTCTCTGATATTTACATTTAATGTAATCCCATTATATATCATTTATTTCCCAATAGATGAAGTCACCGAAAAACACAATGCATTTTTTATTAAAAAACTAATCATTGACATTAGATGATGTGAACCTATTTTACATTGTGTAATCCATTGAAAAACTTCAAAAAAAATTTGGATTCTTATGTGTGACCATTACATGGAATCTAATCTATTTATAGGGTGTGTAACTACCCAAAAGATAGAAAACAACCCAGTTTTTGTAGAAAAATAACCCAACCACCCAGGAGGTCATCCGAACATGGGAAGAACACCTTAATGACATTAATAAATTTATACCTGGAATCAATTATTTAATCTTAACAAAAATCCCCAAACATGATGTCATTTTCCCCAGTATAGGCTCTCTATCATTGAGAAGCCTACTAATGTTCCAAAACAACGATGATAAATGAATCATAAATAAGGGAGTAACTAAAAAGAATAATATGGTATAATATTCCTAGAATAATGTAATGTGGTAAATGGGATTTAAGAAGTATAACAACATTAAAATTATATTTTAGAATCACAATCATGAACATTGATGAATTAAATTAAATGATAAGATCAATACAACATTGGAATTTGGAAACAACCTAAAACATTTCAAAATAAGAATAAGACAAGTATAACTGTGAAAAAATCATTAAATAAAGTGATTTGGATAAACTTTCATTCATAATACATAGAATAAATAGAGATAAACATATTATAATATGTATTAGAGGGATATATAATTGTTGGCCCACTCATCACATGCATATCATGTACATGCCTTTGTGTTCCACATATATAATAAAACATAATAATGTTCTTTATCGCATTTCATCCCATAATTAAGGATTTTGGGTGTCATTCATGGAGGTCTCAAAGAATTTATGGGTTTTTATATCTATATGTATAATTCTATGTATAAAGTGGGGTGGGTATTCACAATGCAAAAAATATCATAGAATGTCATGGGATAATTTGGGCTTCATAATAGGAGTACATGATGGTTCATAGAAGTGTTTAATAAAAATGGAATAAATTATTTAATTACAGGGTAATCATCAGGATATTAAAGGTATGTGTATAGACACATTACAACATGAAAATTTAGATATCCAAAGGCTTATTACAAAGAACCTAGATGAATAAAATGGAAGTGGATAAATTCCACTACATTGAGTGTTCCCTTCTTAAATCTTGAGAGGAGAAACATATGATCATGGGAACACTTTTTAAGGGATTAAGAGTGGTTAAGGGAGAGGAAAACCCTTATCAATGTTTTTTTAGGTGATTTTCAATAGGAGGAGGAGTGGTTATTTATTGTAAAAGAGAGGTAATTTGTTTATTAATTTTCAAACATAGGTTTTCTAATCTAAGAGAATAAATTTCAAAAACCACAAACCATATCATATTTTCAAATATTTTATACCAAATCTATTTGGTTTCAAATATAATATTACATTTTTAATATTACTCATATATATAATACAATTTGTGATTTGGGATTGATTCTTGTTGTAACACACTGACCCTAGACATCCTGAGTCAGTGCATTATTACGTAACATTAGCATGATCAAAAGAGTTTAAGTCTCAAAAGACTAATTAGTTTAGTAGCCCTGGAAGTAATAGATACATAAAAAAGTTTTAAATTACACTATGAAATTAAAAAAAACAACATTTTTTCCCTTTTCAATACACTCATATACCTTAGAATATTCATACAGGTTAATCGTAATATACTTCTTCTCATCTAGTGAAAAATAAAACATAAGAAAGGGGTGAGTTCAGATGCTCAGTATAGATAACAATATAGCAGAAACTATCATAAATAAGAATTAACATTTAAGTCAATGAATAAGACTAAAACAAAATCCTTTTTTATATAAACATCAGCATAATATGTAAAAGATAAACCAAATAACACCATTTACTTATTCAAATGTATATTCTACTAGTTGAATAATCCCATGTAATATCAATAGATAATTTCATAATTATGGAATGCATAATTCCAGACATCATAACCACATAGTCAAGGTCTTGGGCCAAGACTACAAATAATCTTTTTTCAAGGCCTTGTGCCAAGACAATAGTTTGTCTCATGAGACCTACCAATGCATCGAGGAGCTATAGCGAGCTCCAACCATCACTTATTAAGTCCAATGCATTCCACATATGAAAAGGATGAAACATAACTTAATCATTCGTATTAAAACATGAATTCAAAATGTTAAAAATTTAACCATAAACCAGGAATTGTATAAAAATAACACATACACAGTCAAACATATCACAAAAACATCGATACAATTTGGAATATTGTATCATAATAAAACAATGTCAAACATGTAACATCCCAAGTAAATGAAGAATAAGATATTTTCATACTTATTAATATTTATGAATTAAATATTAATTTTACTTTAAAAGGGTTGCTATGTTCGATAGCGTACCTGATACGCAACAACGGGTTTTTTTGAAATCTTACGTTGCACATTAATAATATAATATTATTATTTTAAATGGAACTTAACTCCTAGCCGTTGTATTAGCGGGAATGAAAAACACTAACTAAAATATGATTATACATGATTTTTAAATGTATTTACATTATCCAATAAAAATTTAGAGTCTTAAAATGTGAATGAATCTAATTTTAAGCATTATTTATATTAAAAGGCCAATTTATCGCCTTTTAATGACGAACCCTATTTAAATATAGTTTTGGTTACTTTAATACATTCTATATGACCAAATAAAATATTTCATTAGAATGGGGACATAAAAATTTACTTTGTGTAAATTTTTGGAATTTTTCTGATAAAGTTCATTTTTTAATGAATAGTGAAAATATTGTATTTTAATTCAAAACTGTGTTTTAATCTAATATATTTATATGGTTATATTATCTTATTAATTAGTATTAAAGTTTAATTATAATATATTTTTACAATTTAATCCAATTTTGGTCATTGGAATTAATTTTACTTTGAAATTGGACATAAACAAGTGTCAATCTTTTGAAAGTTATTGTATCTTAAAACACGCTATTTATTTTAACAACGAGAATTGATTTAAAAATTAATTAATGAAACATTTATGTTTTGAATTTTTAAATATCAATAGAATTTTTGAATTCAGAATATCAAATATATCTTAGGCTGAATATTTGGTATTTTTCTGAAAAACATCAATTTATGATGAATAGTGAAACCGCTTAGTAGTAGTTAAAAAACTGAATTTTTTCTTTTAAATGAAATTTTACCAATTCTATGAATTGAATTTCAACAATACGACAGATATGGTTGTTATTAGTTAGTAAAATGTGGTTCAATGAGATGAAAATAATTTTTGGTGAATAGTAACTTTTGACTTTTATTTACTGCGGTTAATGTTAATAGGGTAATTTAAGGTAAAAAGAATATTATAATAATTAAAATTTACCTTAACTCTTGTCCTAACATTATTGGATGAGTCATGACCAACGAAGGGCATCCTTGGGTCCATTTTGGGACCCCATGGATCCACCTAAAAGTGATGACACTTTAGAGTAATTAATTTAATTTAAAGGAAAAAATGACACAAAACAATATCTTTTAGTAATTAATTTTTATATGGTGGTATATAAGTCATATTTTCGACTATAAATATTATTTAGAAAGATAAAAATATTTACTACATGATAGTATTTTTTTAATAATTTTTATACTTCTAATAAATTAAATTATTCATGACACAATAATGATGCAATATTTATTTCATTAATAAATGATTTAAATAAATAAGATTATAATGATTAAAATATTATCCAAAAAAAGTAAAATTATGATTGGATGATTTTATTTCGACCATGAGTCATCTTATATTCATCTTTAATTATTTTTGGACCTTTTAAACCAAAGATATGTTTATAATAAAATAATGTTTTCACACTTTTCTAAAGAGCCCCTCCTCTCCCTTATAAAAAGAGACCACTTATTACCAATTACTTACACCTCTCAAGAATTTTGGCTCATCCAAAGTCTTTCCAATTAAGCTAACTACATTCCTCACCTCCTCCTAGATTTCTTACCTTAAGCAAAAGGCACTTCAAGATGTCCTTTGGTTCAAACCAAACAGAGTTACCCAAATTAAAGGTAACAGTTTCTCTTAAATTGTTTTCTTTTATTTTACTTCTCCAACCCCTAAAATATTTTTATTCCTTTATTTTGTAACAACACCAGTATCATAAATATAATAGGATGTTTTTATAAGAAGTATTATAACTACACTTACACACGCCTCTATCTAATTGGTGAAGAAAATAATGTTTTTGTGGATGGAAAACTAACGCCTCACGAAATGATGATTGTTCAATTATTTCTTACCGCCTATCATGGTGTCCATTATGATGGAAATATATTTATATATGATATATATTATGTTTATTATTTCCTTATGCATATTTTCTTCCCAATTAAATCAAGACATTATGGTTTCCATATTGGGTAAATACGATAATCTCATTTGAGAAAGTGCGGACTACCGCCCCCTCAAAGTGACGTGACTCGTTAATGCCTTATGTGGGATGTATAAAGGATTGAGTTAATGATATTATATATGATATTATATTGTAATTATAATAAATTTATGTATTAATATGTTTTAATTACATTAAAATAAGAAATAGAAATGAAAGTAGCGTTCATGCGTACGTACGGCTTACCATCTCCATGCACGGTGCATTTCATTTCTTACCTCCAAATGTTATTTAATATTATAAATACATGTATATACTGGATATATATATGATATATATTATATCTAAATCATTAATACCATTCTATATATAATGGACTATTAACCACATGGACAACATGCAAATATAAGGTGTTCATTTTTGACTCAAGTACCAAATATCAACATAATGAATGTAATTAACTTAAATGATTACATAATATTTATAACATGGTAATAAGTGATATAAAAGGAATAATAAACTTGAAAAAGGTTCTTAGGAAATTATAAATTAACTTTAGTTTGTTATTCAGGATATTAAAGAACGAACGGGTCAAGTCGGACACGAGGTAAGGGACTTCGTCTCAATCTCCTTTCATTGAGGCATTTTTATTTTTATACAAGACTTTATTTTATACGGTGTATAAAACACTTTTAATTTTCATTTTATTCAAAGGGAATCTTTTAATATGAAGAATTTTAATAAATGAGAAAAAGGGATGTTTTTTTACGTAAGCGGTGACAATGACCTTTCCACCACGTTGAGTATTATTTGATCTTTGGCTTCCTTAACAAGCCAGAATGTTTTAAAAGGAAAAATAAATACCATATACTATTTTTATGTATTTTGGTATTGAAAATGATTTTGAGAATGGATTTGTTATTTTAATATCTTGAAATGATATTTTATTGTTGCAATATGGAAATTTTATCTTTCTTTTATGCTTATGTTATGTGTTATGATCATGTAATAGTTCTTGGGTATTATTTACGTATATGGGTGGTTCCATGATAAACCTACGACGGGTGAGCCCGAGATAGCTCTCCAATGCATTGGGTAACGTGACAGAGGTAAATCTAAAAGTTTCTCCTATGAGATTTAGGGAATATACTGTGATTCGTATTCCAAAGTAACTCTCTATGTAGTTGTGATAGCTACTATGTAAGTATGATATGGATGACACAAGTTACCTCTATGATTTATTATTTATACGTGTTATTCATAAAATCTTATGATTTCATGAGGTAAGTAAAAGAGTCCACGTTTTGTATGTATTTATGAAAAAATGTTTTCTTTCTTTGTTTTATAACCCTTACTGAGATTTTTATGCTCATCCCATGTTTTGAAATGTTTTCGCAAGACTTAAATATGAATAGGGTCAAGGATGGGATCAAGGAAAAGTCATGATATATAAAACATGGAACTAGACATGACACTTTTTTCAAGAGTTCTTGATTTATGAAAAAATGGAAACTGTGTAGAAGTGTCTACTTTTTAATCTTTTGAGATGTAATAGTTATGTCCAAATTATCTAAAGCTCTGTACCTGAAAAGAGCCTCAATATGAATTATTCATTTAATTCAAAATTATGTAATGTTTAAGGCCGAGTCCTTATAAAACAAGTGTAAAATCCATCAATGGATGTTCACATAGATGAAATCCAAACTACTTGAGAGAAACATCTCCTTATGTTTTGAAATCATTTAGAAGTCACATAATTATAAAAGAAAACATTTATTTGAACATATTATTATAAACTTGTAAGGGAAGATTCGATGGTGTTATAATGGTGAAAAATAGCTCCACCTTCCGTATAAGTTAAAAAAACATTATTACCTTATTTTGTCGAAAAGGTCATAAAGTACATTGTTTGGAAAAAGATCGAATGATTCCTTTAAAAAAAGTTTATATAAAGTAAAACAAGGGTATAAATGACTTTAAACCATTATCTAGTAAATAATAATTTTTTTTTTGAAATACATTTTATGAAACGTAGATGTGGATGATAAAGAGGTCTCTTTAGATACTTATATATAAACAACCTCGAATAATAAAGAGATTGTAAAATTAACCCTTACCCTATAATTTTACTTGTCCAATGGTACATTAAAAGATTTTATAATAGTTAAATCATTGTTATTAAATTATACAAGAACCAAATACATAAATATGATATCATATATGATCTTTTAATATTTCATTGTTAATAATATTTCAGTTGTATCATTGTTTAGGGTATTAACTAACTCATTTTCATTTATATGTTTTGTTACGTAAGTCATGATATTTATGGATATGATGTATTTGATTCCTATATAGAATTATTTTATGTTCGTAAACATTATTTCTAAATCATCAAATGAAATTTTTTCTTGATGATTACGATGGGGAATTAATCTCACCGCGTTCGTGGAGATGGTAATCCGTACGTACACATGAGTGAAAATATCATTCTATTGATGGATAAATTGTATGTATTTGGATGGTATATAATATATAAAGAATAATTAAAATATTATATTTATTATTTACATCAATTATACTCATTATTATACCCATCCAAATAATGAAGTGTTGAATAACGAACTACACCACAACGTGGAGACGATAAGCCGTACATATGCATGTATGGTGACATTGAAATTCATAGGATGGATAGAATAATGAATATGGTTGTATCATATTAATAATAAAATCACAGTATGTATAAGGTATTAAATTTATTATTATTCTTTGGAATCAACAAAGGAAGAGGAGGTTAAGGAATAATTGAACATGATAAAGGTGATGAAATAATTACCTCTTCTTCGGGTTCTTCCATTTGATTTGAATAAAGGGAACCATAGGTTGGATTTCTGATCAATGTAATGACTCTAGGTTGAATTGAGGGTAGTTGAGAGTATATTTGAGTAGGGGTTGACTGATCCGAATAGATTTGGAGGTGTAAAATTAAGAGAAGGGGAAGTACCCTTTTGTAAGACAAGTGAGGGTCACTTTTGTAATGCTTGAAATATTATTTTATTATAAAATCATTTTATATTTAAAATGGATAAAAATGGATTTATTTCTAGGATAAAATGGTTATGTGAATACAAACACTCAACAAATATGTTTTAGACATGTTTAGGACACCATATTAACCTTATCTTTTAGATTTAACTCTTAGTTAAATAGATGAACTTTTACGATATCTTCTTGTATTATTATAATAAATTGTTAATAAACATACAATAAAAATACAAGAGAACCCCATGGAGTTCATTATTGAAATATCTAACCTTATCTAGATCCTTTTGCAAAACCATAGTTTTTTAAAGATATTATATCATTTAATAAAATAGTATTTGTTTTAAAAACACATTTATGTCAATTTTAACACTATTTAGTATTTGGTTTTTCTGAAAGTCATAAAAACATTATATATTCAAAACAAATTATTTAATCAACCTTGAAATGTCATAATAACTTAAACAAATACTGGAATTCATGAAAAGTATCAATTTACAATTATTTTAATATTTATAATATCAATTATTTTAATATTTCATTAATAAGGTAATTACTACAACAACATTGTGCCATAAATTAATTTAATAATGTAATGTCTAAAAATTATAAATAAAATAACATGATGTAGGAAATATTTTTAAATTTATAATGAAGATTTAGAGTCTAATTTATCTTATGTATAACTTTATATTAAAAATGTTTTCGTTATTAGTCTTGGAATTTTACAGTTTTAACTCTTCTACAAATAAAATAATAATAAATGTAAAAATTTAATCCATGTTGATAAAAGAGGGTCATATTTTATTCCTAAGGTTTATTTGGGTAGAAAAAAACTTATCCAATAGAATTAGGATATGTTTTAGGGTAATTATAATATAATTCTTACCTTTAATTACCCTATTTACTTATAACCGTGGTAAATAAAATTCAAAAGTTACTTTTCACCAAAAATTATTTTCATCTTATTGAACAAAATTTTACTTACTAATGTCAAACGTGTCTCTTAGTTTTTTGAAATTCAATTCACAGAAGCTGTGAAATTACATTTTATGAAATTTTTCAAATGTTCCTAAAAGATGGGTAAAAGATGATAAAAAGGTCAATAAAATATTTTATATCTAATATTATTATCAAAATGACATCAATGAATTACATTGAACTTATGTAGGTATTATGTATCTATTTTGACCTAAAATAAATTTAAATAAAATAAATAATTATTTAAATAAAAAGTAGGTTTCAAACAATAACACAATGTTTTCACTATTCATCAAATATTGAATGTTTTTAGAAAAATTAAAAAAATTAACCCTTAGCTAATTTTGATATTCCGAATCCAAAAATGAAATCCATTTTGGAAAATAAGAATTGATAAAATTTCAAAAAAGTGGGTATTAATATTCATAATGGCTGGTTTGATTGGTCGTGGTGTGTTAGAACCCAGTGTTTCGTACATCGCAAGCTATTGGATTATTCAAAGAGAAACACACTATGTAAGCTTGGAGTCTTACATTGTTCCCTCCATAAAATACATTCATCCTCAAAATTTTAAGAATACTACTGCATAAAATTATTTGGGTGGTTCTTCATCATAAGTTCATCAACTTCCCAGATTGCCTCTTCCAACATATAATTTCTCTATAGAATATTTACCAGAGGAGTCATCTGGTTTATCAAAACTTGTTCTATGGTATCAAGAATCATGAGAGACTCTTTTCAATAAGATAGTTTGGGTACTAGTTCTGTTTCTTCATAAGTGACTACATGCATTGGGTTAAGCATGTTTTTTCTTAATAGTGATACGTGGGACACCTCATGAACTTTGGAGAGACTTGGAGGAATTTATAAATGGTAATATATAACTCAATTTCATTATAGAATTTAAAAAGGTCCAACGTACCTAGGACTTAATTTTTCCTTCATACCGAATCGTATAACACACTTCCATGATCTCATACTTGAAATTCCAAATCCTTCTTTTTGTTATCGGTATAGCTCTTTTTCTTACTTTGAGCTGTTTTGATGTGGGTTTGGATAATCTTCACTATTTCCATTATTTATTCAACATGTTTTGGGCCTACGAGTTTTCTTTCACCAACAACATCCCTACAGGTTGGTGTGCGGCATCTCTTTCCATATAACACTTCATATGGAACCATCTGAATACTTGAATTGAACCTATTGTTATAGGGAAATTCTACCAGAGGTAAACAATGATCCCACATACTATGAAAGTCATTTGAGAACGATATCAACATGTTTTATAAGGTTTGAATAGTCTATTCTGATTGTCCATCAATTTGAGGGTGGTAGTCAGTGCTCAAATGAAGTTCAGTATATGGGATTTCTGAAGACTTTTCTAGAATATTGAAGTTAAACAGGGATGTCGATCAGAAACTATCGATAGAGTACTCACTAAAGTCTTAAAACTTCATTAATATATTTTCTTTCCAAAATTTCAAATGGTAAATCTTCTCTTATAGTAAGAAAACGTACTAACATGGTATGATGATCAACAATGACCCATATTGCATCTTTCCTTCAAGGATTATTTGGTATTCCCATGACAATGTCCATCATAATATCATACCATTTCCACTCAGGTATGGAAAGAGGTTTCATGACTCTTCTAGGATGTTTTCTTCTAGCCTTCACCTATGGAAAAACTATACATCATGACACATAATCACCAATCTCTATCTTCATGTTGACCCACCAAAAATTTTCCTTCAAATATTTATACATCTTAGTGCTACCATGGTGTATAGAGAAATTGGATCTATTAGGATCATCCATCAATTCCATTTTTAGATCAGGTATATTGGGAACACAAATAATCCTCCCAAATTTCAAAATACTATATTCATATATGAAGTCAATCAATCTCCCATCATTCACAGCATTAATTTTCATTTGAAACTCCTTCTCATCAGTCTGAGAACATTTTATCCATTCTAGTAAAGATGGTTTGGAAACCATTTAAAAAATCATTTATGTTTCACCTTCCATGATTATTACCATATATATCTTTACTAGATCCATGAATGTATGATCCCATTCAACTCTAATATTCTTCAAAACCTCATGATCCATTCAACTCAAAACATCTTCCACATTATTCTCTTTCCCTGGGTGGTAGTGTATAGTGCAATAATAATCTTTAAGAAGTTCAAGCCATCATATTTGCCTCATTTTGAATTCTTTCTGTGGGAAAATATACTTCCAACACTTGTGATCGGTATATATATCACATTCTTCACCATTGAGATAGTGTCTTCATATCTTCGAAGCAATGATTACATCTGCTAACTCAAGATTAGAAGTAGGATAGTTTTGTTCATGAATATTTAGCTACAGTGATGCATTGGTAATAACCCTATCATTCTATATAAGGACACAAACCAATACTTTCTATGAAGCATCACTTTATTTAACAAACCCATCATTCCCCAATGGTAGAGTCATGATATGATCATTGACTAATCTTCTCTTCAGCTGTTCCAAACATTCATCACACTCTTTTTTCCAAAATAATTTAACCCATTTA
Organism: Viscum album; assembly: GCA_963277665.1. Taxonomy (NCBI): domain Eukaryota; kingdom Viridiplantae; phylum Streptophyta; class Magnoliopsida; order Santalales; family Viscaceae; genus Viscum; species Viscum album. The sequence continues at coordinate 1,273,907,855 of OY728141.1, read as the reverse complement.
CGTTTGAGCTTGGTTAATGGGTAATCCAATCGAGCAAAATTCTGGAAAAAATGATGATGAATAACATACTAAACCAAAAAAATTGCTTACCTCAGTTATACATGTTGGTTCTAGGCATTATTGGATTGAATTTCTCATTGAATGATCAACATTGATTCCATCCTTAGAGACAATATGTCCAAGAATAGAAATCACATGAATCCAGAATTTACACTTGCTAAACTTCTCATATAATTCATTTCTTCTAAGAGTTTTCATAATAGTGTGCAAGTGGATTTCATGATCTTTTTAGATTTAGGAGTATACCATGATATCATTAATAAATACCACTACACAGTTATAATGATATTCATTGAATACTCTATTTATTAGATCCATGAAACTAGTTAGTGTATTAGTCCGTCCAAAAGGCATTACTGTATACTCGTAATTTCCATACCTTGTTCGAAATGATATCTTTGGAATGACTTCTTTCGTCATGCACAATGGATGATATCCAGATCGATATTCAATAATTGATAAATATTATTCTCTATGAAGTTGATAGAATACGTCATCAATGCGAGGTAGGGGATACTTGTCATTTATTATTATAGCATTGATCTCCCTGTAGTCAATGAACTACCTCATAGATCCATATTTCTTCTTAATAAAATGAACAATGGCTCCCCATAGAGAAACACTAGGGTGATTAAATCCTTTATTACTCAATTCTACTAGTTGTTTCTTTAGTTCCACTAATTCCATAGTGGCCATTCTATAAGGGGTCTCCGATATGTGCCTTGAACCAGGAATTAAGTCAATGGAAAAATAAATTTCCCATTCTAGATGATATCCAGGTAAATCCTCTGGAAACACATCAACATATTATTTCCCAGTAAGTACATCCACTATTTTAAAATTCATTTCCTCACCCATAGTTATTTCACTCCAATTCACCCCAAAAATTGAATTTAGTAGAGCTACTAGGGGTGGATCTTGATGAGAATCAGATTATGATGTTTCTGCTCTAAATATTAGGTATAATTTATCATCATAAAAATTGTAACCTCCTCCTTATTACAATAAATTTTCACATCATGGTCTAAATTCCAACCCTTACCAAGGATTATATCAAATTCAATCATTGGTATGAATATAAAATTAGAAGATAAATAATGTTTATATGAAATAATGATAACTAATTGACACAACATTATTGTAATGATACATCCCTTAGATATTTTGACTGACAAATCCCTTGTTAAATCAAATTTGAAATATCTAATTTTCTTAAAAACTGGGAAGATATGAAAGAATGCGATGATCCAAAATCAAATAAAACATTACCTAATTTTGAGGACACAATTAATGTACCTGCCACCATGTCTTTAAGAGCTTCAACCTCAATGGTAGTGATTACATAATCTTGTCCTTGCTCCCTTGATTTTTTCTAAGGCATGTTTCCGTGGCGTTTAGGAAATTCATTTGAATAATTCCTCATTTCTCTAAAATTGTAGCAATCAACATTGACAACCTCTTTCTTTCCCTTGCAATCACAAGGTAGGTGAACTTTTTCACCACACATATAATAGACTCTCATTCCCTTTAAGAAAGTATCGTGGTGTTTCTTCCCACATTTACTACAGGATTAGAATTCAACATTTCCCTTCTTCCCCTTATTTCCATTTCTAGTGTGTTCATTAGATCTTTTCTTATCTTACTTTTCTTTAAAGTTGCAAGACATAAAGAATACCTTTTCCATCCTAATAAAACATGAGACTATATCTTTATACAATGAGAAGGATTTTGAGACTAATTCTCGATGGAGAAATGGTTTTAACTCATAAAAGGATCGATCAATCTTACTTATTGGGTTACGTATATAATCTGATGTATGCCTCGCTACCCCTGTAAAATTAGCCTCATAAATTGCGACATTCTCATCCTTTTTTTCCCTCAGACTCAAAAATTTCCTTTTCATATCTGCTCGACGTTCACGAGGAAAGCATTTATCTATGGAAATCTCTTTAAACTCCCTCCAATCTATATTTGATACTTTTTCATCATCCTTTGTGTTTTGAATTAATGACCACCATTGATCAACATATCCTGTGCGATGATAAAATGCCATGAATTTTTCCCCTTTTGCTACTCCCCAAAGAATGAAATATTTTCTCTAAGGAACTTATCCATTATTTAGATACAAATGGATTTTTATTCCCATTTAATGTTGGTGGTTGTTGCCTCATGATGCGGTCTAACATTGATCCTATGCATTGTGAATTAGGGTGCCCTATACGGGTATGATTATTATTCATATCTTGAGTGACTTATCCCAATACAGTTATAAGTTATTCAGCACTGGTTGCCTCACCAGCTACACTATAATTATCTTGAGTTGGAGGGAAATCACTATATGGATTACGTGTGTTGATATGATTTTCATTCCTTCATCTAGGCACCATTTCTAAACAATGGAATACACTAGATTTGATTATGAATCAAGATACATAACTCCAAACTAGTAAAATACCTAACATAAATTGGATATTTTATGCATATAATCCATAATCATAAAATATATAGTTTAATTGAGGAGGTATTAACTCATAAATCCTTAATAATGTTTTTAATGAAAATGTGAATTATCCTAAGCATATCCCCCTTGAGTGTCGTAACCAAGAGTGAATCAAGGCCAATTGTTGTGTACCAGGATACCTAGGGTCAAGCCTGAAACTCCTTGTCAGAGTTTTCACTCCTAGGTACATCTGTGCCAGAGCCGCCTCTACCTGATCGTATCTAGAAATGGATGTATTTCATGGAATACTCACAAAATCTATACATTATAAAAATTCTAGGAAGTTCTTATATAGAAATACTCAATGATTATCTTAGGGTAATGTTCTCTAATCAAGGTTTTTCTAAATCTAGTTTCTAATATTGGTACAAAAACTCCTCAGATACCAACTGTAATGTCCCGACCCTAGTTACCCAGAGGTGGTGCATTATTACATAACATTGACTTGACCACAATAAATCAAGTATCGAATGACCAATTAGTTTTGTATCCTTGGAATTACTATATACATTCATCAGTTTTACATTACATTATCATATGAAAAAACAACCATATTATGTCCCCTTTGAATATAATCAAATGCCTTAGCATTTTTATGTAGCTTAATCATAATATACTTCTTCGCATCATGGGAAAAATAAAATAATAATAAAGGGTTGAGCTCAGATGCTCTGTAAGGATAACAATATAGAAGAAACTATCATAAATAAGCATAAAAATTTAAGGCAATGTATAAAACTAAAACAAAAACCTTTTAAAAAAACATAAACATAATATTGAAACAATAAATCAAATAACGTAATTTACTTATTCAAATAGATATTCTACTGGTATAATAATCACATGTAATATCAATAGATAATTTCATAATGATGTAATACATAATGTCAGACATTATAACCACATTGTCAAGGCCTCGTTCCAAGACTAAAAATATGATTTTGTCAAGGCCTTATTCTATGAAAATATTTTGTCTCAATAGAACTACCGATGCATCAAGGAGCTATAGAGGGCTCCACTAGTCAATTACTAAGTTCAATACATTCCTCATATGAAAAGGTTGAAATATAACATAAACATTCGTATTAAAACTAGCATACGAAATGTTAATATGTTAACCATAAACCATGAATGGTATAAAAATAAAACATCTATAGTCGAACATATCACAGAACCTTCAATAAAATATGGAATATTGTATCATAGAAAATCAACTTCAAACAAGTGTAAAATCCATTAAAGGATGTTGGAATTGTTGAAATCAAAATTATTTGAGAGAAATATATATTATTATTTTGAAATAATTTGATTGTCACATAATTATAAAAGAAAACATTTATTTTGAAATTATTCTTACAAGCTTGTAAGGGAATCTTCAAAGGTGTTATAATGGCAGAAAATAGCTTCACCCGCTGTTTAAGTTAAAAAAACATTCTTACATTAATTTGTTGAAAAGGTTATAAAGTGCCTTGTTCGGAAAACGACATAATTATTTCTTTAAATTTTTTTTAATTGAAATTAAAACAAAGGTATTAATGAATTTAACCCATAATCTAGTAAATTGTAAAAAAAATGTTTTGAAATGCATTTTAAGGAACACATTGGTGGATGATAAAGAGGTCTCAGTAGATACTTACATATAAACAACCTCGAATAATAAAGATATTGTTAAATTTACCCTTATTGTGTACTTTTCCTTGGTCAAGGGTACATTAACCAATTTTAGAATAGTAAAATCACTGTTATTAAATTATAAAAGAACCAAAAACATAAATATGATATCATATCTGATCTTCTAATATTTATTTTTTAAAAATATTTCAGTAGTATCATTGTTTCAAATGTTTACCGATTCAATTTCCTTTATATGTTTTGTTATATAAGTAATGTTTGTTATGGATAAGATGTATTTGATTTATATACAGAATGATATTATGTTCTTAAACATTATTTTTAACTCATAAATTTAAAATTATTCTGGAATGATTACGATGGGGGAATGAATCTCGTCGCATTCGTGGAGACGGTAATCCGTACATACACTAGAGTGACACTATCATTATATTGATGGTGAAATTGTATGTAACTAGATGGTATATCATATATACAGAATCATTAACATATTATATTTATTATTTACATCAATTATACTCATTATTATACCCATCAAAAAATGAAGTATTGAATAACGAACTACACCACGATGTGGAGACAGTAAGTTGTACGTACACATGTAGGGTGACTTCTTCACTCATAGGATGGATAGAATAATGAATATGGTTGTAACATATTTTTAATAACATCAATGTATGTAGAATTTACTGGAGTTATTATTTTGTTATGGAAATAAAAATGAAAGTGGAGGTGGAAGAAGAAATGAACTTGGAAGAGGCGATGAAATAATTACCTCTTCTTCAGGTTCTTCCTTTTGATTTAAACAAAGGGCTACTTATGTTGGATTTATGATCGAAGTAATCCCACTAGGTTGAATTGAGAGTATTTGGGAGGATATTTAATCTAGTTTTGGCTGAGCCAAATGTCTTTAGAGGAGTGAAATTAAGAGTAGGGGAAGTACCCATTTATAAGAGAGGTTAGGGTCATTTTAGGAAAAGCAAGAAATATTATTTTATTATAAAATAATTTTCAGTTTATAATGTCTCCAAGTGGATTTATTTTGAGGATAATGTGGGTATGGGTCGAAAAATCTCAATCAATAGGTTTCAGACAATTTTATATCACTATATTAACCTTATCTTTTAGATTTAACTCCTAGTTAAATAGTTTAACTTTTACAATGTCTTATTGTATTATATAATAAATGGTTAATAAACATAATATAAAAATACATGTGAACCCCATGTTGTTAATTATTAAAATTTCTATATTTTGTAGGTAATTTTTTCAAACATTATATTTTTTGGAATATTATATCATTTAATAAAATAATATTTGTTTTAAAAACTCATTTATGTAAATTTTGACACTATTTACTATTTTGTTTTTTGAAAGTCATTAAAACTTTATCACTTCAAAAATTTTATTTAATCAACCCTAACATGTCATATTAACATAGAAAATTAGTGGAATGCATCAAAAATATAAATTTACATTTAGTTTAATATTTATAATATCAAATATTTTAATCTTTCATTAATAAGGTAATTACTTCATCATCATTATTTCATAAATAAATATAAATATTTAATTTCTAAAAATTATAAATGAAATACGAGGATATATGAAATCTTTTTATATTTTTAATTAATCTTTATAGTCAAATTTATCTTATGTACAACATTATATTAAAAACGTTTTAGTTATTAAACTTTTAATTCTACACTTTTAACACTTCAATAAATAAAATAATAATAAATGTCCTCATCTAATTCAATTGGATCAAGGAGGATCATATATTATTCCTAAAATTAATTTTGGTCAAAAAAAAAACTTATCCAATAGAATTATAACACGTGTTAGGGTAATTATAATATTATTTTTACCTTTAATTTTTCTATTTACTTTTAACCGTGGTAAATAAAATTTAAAAGTTACTATTCACCAAAAAAATTATTTTCATCCTATTGAACAACATTTTACTTACTAATATCATCCGTTTCTCTTAGATTTTTCCAATTCAAATCATAGAAGATATAAAATTACATTTTATGCAAATTTAAAAATGTGTCAAGAAGGTGGGTAAAAGACTGTAAAAAGTTCAAAAAAATATTATATATGTAATCTTATTATAAAATGACTGCAATGAATTAATTTGAACTTATATAGGTATTATGATTCTATATTGAACAAAAATAGATTTAAATAAAATAAATATTTATTTAAATAAAAAGTAGGTTTTAAACAATAATTTAGTGGTTTTCACTATTCATCAAAAATTGAATGTTTTGAGAAAACTACAAAAAATTCACCCTATGCTAATTTTGATATTCCAAATCCAAAAAAAATATCCATTTTTAAAAATAAAATTTAAAAAAATTTAAAAAGTGTGTGTTACTTCATAACTACTAGTTTGATTAGTCATGGGGTTCTTGAACTCGATGTTGCGTACAGTGCAATCTATTTCATTATTCAAAGAGAAACACCCAATGGAATCTTGGGGTGTTATATATGTTCATGATGAATTGTATTTAATCCCATAAAGTATTTTCAAATTTTTTTGAAGATTCGTTATAGTTTTAAAAAATTATTAATATAACATAAAAAACATTATATTAAAGAGAAAACCTATTCAAATCAATCTATTACTTTTCATAGTATTAATTACATTTAATTTTAGGACATTATGATGTCAGAATACATATAATATATTTATATCATTTATAATTTTATAAAAAAATCGACAAACTCAGAAAACCAAGAAAAAATTAACCATTGGATAATTTAATTATAATTATCCAAAAAGTGATATATTATTTATATAAACAAGTTTTTAAAGATTTTAATTTACAATTTTAAATAAAAATAGTTATTTATCTAGAAATACATGCTTTTATGGCATAAGGAACATTCAATCCCTTATAAAAAATTACACGAGTCTTCATCATATTATAATTACATTTATATTTAAATTAATAATATTTAATAAGACTACATATTGGAAATAAAACATATTTAAAAATTATATAATTTATTAGTAATAGGGCTTTAATTGTATCTAAATATTTCCTAACATACAATTTTGAATTTTTTATATTAAAATTTATTTTTTCAGAATATTTATCTAATCATTCATAAATATGAGGTAATAATGAAATGGGATGAATAAAATAATTATTTTTCAAAAATAATATAATTTCATACTACTGTAGTCTAGAAACATAACCCCTGAATAAACCATAGTACAGTAAAGGGGTAAGGTTTGCGATGATGATACATTCATAGGGTGGTTCAACAGACATTGTTTCAGTGGTGATCTCAATAATATTGAGATTCTATTATAAATAATTACTCTCATTTTGTTTGAATCTCTAAATGTGAGTAGTTATTATTGAATCCCATTTATTATAACTGTAAAACTAGGATTTTATGACATAACTTCCATTAAATAATTTTTTCCTTCATATCTTTCTTTCCACGCAACATCGAGTTTAGACGAACAATAAAGTAAGTATTATTATTTAAATATGATAACGATAAACTAGAATTTAAAATTTTATGATTGAATAATAATAAAAATGTTATAAATAAATTTAAAATGGACATATATAGTGTAAATTAGATGATTAATAAGCCCAATTTGTTTTGAAATATCATTCTATACTTCAAAAAGGAATTTTCCACCAACATTTTTTTTCTTCAAGGATAAAATATTATAATTATTATCTATATATTTTATAAATTTTTTATTTCAAAAAGTATTTCATATCTTATATTATCATAGAAAAAATATATTATGGTATTTTTTAAGAATTTTTTAAAAATAGATTTATTTTTTTAGTGAACTATTTAAAGGATTTTTTGAAAATAATAATTTATTTTCATTAGAATTTCACATTAATTATTGAATGTAATTTTAAGGAATCATAAGAATAATTTAATTATAAATAATATATTTATTTATACATTAATTATCATTATACTATATTTGGGTATATGATTATTTTTTGGTATTTAAACACAGTTCACTAAATATTGATTTTATGCCCACAATGTATTTGTAACATAGTAAATTAATATAATAAAAATTTAGGAATTATTTTTTTGATATATATATATATATATTATGATAGATATTTTTATCATTAATCTAATAGTTTTTACATGTGAATAAATAATGGTAATCTCAATTCTGTTCCAAAAAATGATTTTTTTTAATATTGTTTTCCTGGCCTATTTTGCCTTTATTTTAAATGAATTTATGCCATTTATAAAAATATTATCAATTAAAGTGGATTAAATATTTTTATTTCTTATAATTAAAATATTTTAATAGGATAATCTTAATTTTTCATCTTTATGAATATTAACCATTGTGAAGAATTGCACCACGGTAAAATAAGTAAAACAAAGTTAAAATTATGTGGTAAAATACATAAAAATCCTTAAAAATTTCATTTATACTATTTTATTTTTTATTTTTACCAAATATATCTTTATATACTTAGATAATTTAGTATGAAATATTAAATTTTAATTGGGAACCGATGATTGACCTTTGTGAATAGTATAAAATATTTTATTCAAATTTAAAACTATTATTGGATCATTGAAATTAATAGAATGGATGGAAGATTTTATATTATTTTGTATTGATAAAAGATTATAAAATCATAATATTTTTAATATTTAACCACAAAAATGTTGATAGTATTTTATTACATTAATTCTGGGTGAAATTTTTTTCACTCTTACACTTGTTTTTTTCTAAAAATTATTTTCCATTAGTTTTATGTTCTCATATTAAAAGTAATTTCATTAACCTATTTAAATTGAATATAGTAAAATGGAATCCTTATTTTGAATCATTATATATATATATATATTCATAATTCCTAGTTTTTGGACATCTAATTATGTTATCATGGTAAAAAATAGAGTTATCATGGTTATTGTTAAAATGAGTTTTATGTGGTCTAATAACGAGACAAGGATTAAAATGTGTCAAAAAATTCTCCAAATGTGAATTTTTTAGTATATTTATATATAATAAAATCATATATTTTAAAATTATTTCCTTTATTCCACATCACATAACTATAATAATTATATATTTTTAAAGTATTATTTTATTACATGTCTGTCATTTCCCACCATTATAAAAGGTTACCACCTCTCCTTTATTCATATCACAATAAGATAATTATATCAAAGAAAATACCTACCAAAATATATTTATATATTCCTTAAAAATGTTCTATAGAATATGGTGTTTCCAAAAGACCCTCCTTTTAAGGCTTATGGTCTGAGCCAAATCTGGGTTTTCAACAAAAATGGATAACTCTTAACTGATTAATTCCAATTTAATTTCTTCCTCAACCAAGAATAAACATTATTTTCAAATTATAAAAAAATTAATTAAGTAAATTAATAATATTTAATTATTATTATGATAATGGAACAACAACTATACACCTCCTTTATATCTTATAGATAATGAAAGCATCACATGTGTATGTGTTGGTCTTATTGGCATCACATAGTGGTGTAATCCATTTCCAATCACTATTTTACATGGATGGTTTTAAATAAGGAAATAATTAATTTTAATGATATATATGATATTAATATTATCTGTAATTACAAAATATTATCTATATTTCTTCTCATCATTTCATTAAATAATGAAAATAGTGTTCATGTGCATGTATGGCCTACCGTCTCCAGGAATAATGTAAATTATTTATCTATATATATAATGTTTATATATAATTATAAATATGAATGTAATTAATATATATTAATTTAATATTATTATTAACCCTCTAGATGTCATTTGAAAATGATTAATTTTCAAGGATGATGACTTCTAAATTGAAACATGAATGAAAAATGAAGCTGTTATAAACATTTACAGAGATTTTATAAAAAAATTACAAATAAATAGCTCATAAGATTTCATATGTGTATAATATATTAGATTATATTTTTTAATATTATCTTATAAAATAAATATTTTCTATCTATATATATTATATAGAACATTCGAACATGTATGATGAAATATGATACTTGAGGTAAGGAATTGATAATTCAATCTCATTTTAAGAGGGATTCTTTATGCTTGTATTTTCATTCAGGATATTTTTTGATCCTTATCTGCTAAAACAATAAAATTTTTATTCTCCATTTATTAAATCTAATGAATTTATGTTTAAGTACCATTTCCCACTCTTTGGAACACTAAATGGTCCAGAAAATATTTTTACGCAATTCTTATATTATTTATAACCTTTTAGTTGAAAAAACATCATCCAGATACATATTTTATGAAAATAATTATATTTATAGTATTCATTAATGATATTTAAGGTAAAATTTTCACATGATTTAATTTTTACATAAATGACTATGATTAATCTTTTTATATTTTTCTTAAAAGAGTTAATTTTTACCACAGGTGTGAAGATAATTTTTTAATGATTACGATATGAATGGAATTTACATCCATCATTTCCACTCAATGATTTAATGATTACATTACATGATAATATAAAAAATTTAAATGAAAATGTTTTCATAATTATTATTGAAATATTGAAATTCTAAATAATTGATTTCAAAATGAAACTAATATTTCCTTATGCATATATCGAGATATATTTTAATGAAATTATTCATCAGTGATAAAATATTTTGATGTAAATTGTTATTTACAAGTTATATGATCCAATTATTACATCCTTATATATTCTTTGTATGTCCTACAATTATCATGAATAAATGGTTATGAATCTTATTTTTTTCATAGGTTATGATATGATAGTAAAATGAATCTTTTATGATCTTGTGAAACACATATTAGTGGATTATGATCATGGTATGGGTAGGCTAGAAATTATATGTCCATAAAATAAATTGTTTAATAATTTATATCTTACTTGAAAATTGGAACTAAAATGGTTAGTGAACCTAGTTCAGTAATGGACTATGTACACTATGATAGTTTTGGCATTGAACTATGGTTAACAATACGATTAAATGGGGAGTGAACCTAATCCACTATGATTTAAATGTTAATTATACTCAGACAATGAAATGATATATATGCTAATGTGTGTACCATAACATTACTTATTATTAATATGATATGTTATCATAGATTAGGAAATATTTTTATGAATTTTAACTGATATTAATTTTCTCATTTTTTATAAAATATCCTTATCCCATGAATTATAATTAATATTATTTGAATAATTTGTTAAGACAATTGTAATTTATTAATATATTATTTTTTCATTTATGATTATCTTATTCTCATTTATGATAATTGATATTTATCTACTATGTTTAACTGTATTGTGTATCTGAGATCCCCCATTATTGTGTTTCCTTTTCCCAGGTTATTTATATTGTTTTTTACTGTAGTATTTCTAAGAATAGTACTATATGTGATTATCTTTGAGAGGAATTTTTATTAAAATTTATGAAAACTTTTCTATAAACCCTATGTATAAGTCTATGTAATTTATGAAATCCTAATGTTTCGGTAAGGTTTATATTAAGTGGATTTCCTACCAATATTTCCATGTTTGGGTAGTACTTGTGTTTGTGGTCTCTTATTGATTCATATAGGTGTATTGAACACATGAGGAGTTGGTAGATTATATCTTTACCATCATTCTAGTGAACTCTGAATGTACCCTTAATGAACACCTAGTTAGAAACCCATGTGGAATATTCTTAAGATAAGCCACATTTTGTTTTGATAAATTATAATGGATTTGAATAGTTAGTGACCATTAATGTCCTTCGATAAACCTATGGAATCATAGATTTAAAATACTGTGTTAATAGTTAGATATACATGAAATTATTTTTAATGATTACATGATTGTTCATTATGGTGTTGGATGCTAACAGTCACCATTTTATTTTTTATGATAATATTAACTAAAAAGTGAATTTGAGGTACTGATAAGTGTGATCAAATATTGATGTATCATATTTGACAATCGTTATACTAATTTTATAATATGATGAAATATCTATAGGGGTATTCATTCACAACATCAATAATTAGATGTTGAGTTTTTAGTAAAATTTTTTTAATGGTAAAAGAATCACAAATAAATTTTAAAACTATATTTCAATAGAATTTTTATATATTTTGATTATTTATAAATTTTGAGACTCCTTTTTGTTATATTTTATGTTATTTAGGTCATGGATTAAATCTCATTATATAGAACCCATATCAATTTCTAGGGAAGGGAAGTGTAATTTTATATTTTAAATTATCCGAAAACTATTTTTCGATAGAAGAATTAATATGAACATCAAATGGATGTTACATCGATTTTTTGGGGCTTTCTGAAATATTAATAGGATAAATTTATCATAATTTTTGGTTGAGAATTTCAAAATCAATTGTATTTTGAATGTTCCAGATTATTCAAAGGTATTTCTTAAATAATTTCTTAGTCTTCACCTAAATTATGAAATTTAGATTTGAATATAAATCATACATTATCCTGAAGATATTCACAATAGTTGATATGTAATAGACCTAATTTTGTATTTATAATTATATAAGCATGTCATAGAGATTATTTATAAAAGATTCACAAGCTTGAGTTTGTCACCGTGGGATGAACCTATTAATTTTTTATGAATAAAGATTGTTCCATGCATCATTGTTTTATTTATCTTGAATATAAAATGATCACTACTAAGAATAAGTATCCTCTACCTAATATAGATTATTTTCTATCCATTACAAGGATATCATTACATTAAATGGATTGACCACTATTAAAGATATCACCAATTGAGAATCAAGAAGGGCGATATAAAAAATAAAACCTTCTTCATGATGTATAGTAATTTTAAATTTATAGTAATGCCATTTTGACTTACCATCACTTATATAAACTTCATTAATTTAATGACTATGTTCTACAGAGATTACCTTGATTAGTTTTTGGTAGTCCTTATATATGACATTATTATATATTCAAATATAAATGTATAGGATGAAGCATATTTTATGATTGTTCTAAAGATCATAAGTAGAATATTTCAATTGAAATTACTGACTGTGAATTTTTACTTCAAAAATGTCAATATTTGGTTATATAATCTCATGTAAGGATATATCAATGGATCCTTAAATGATTTATGTTTTTGATAATTGGACACGACAAACCATGGTAATCAACATCCATATTGTCCTTGTCTTGGAAGGATACTATAGACATATAGTGAAATTTTTATCATGGACATCTAATCCAATAACCATGTTAACTGAGATAGGATATGTGTTCCTTTAGGAAGTGGAATGTCTATTAAATTTCATAGAGTTGATATTGGGTTAGTGCACATGTACAAACACTATTAAAATTAAGGAATGGTTTCTAATATTTATTAATTAATCATATATGGAAAATGGATTATTCCTCTTGAGAGGTGATATAGTGATAGAATATTACATATTCCAGTCGAAAAGTCCTGAGAAAATTTACCTTACTCATAATTTTTTGTTAGAAGATGTAATTTTTTCATTTAAATTATTGAGGAATAATATTTATAGTGAATGATGTGATATATATACTTAAAAAATAAAATCATGAAGTATATATTCATGTAAAACGATATGAATATTCACCAAAAGGAGATAGTTATATTTGAATATATATTATGATAGAGCAAAAAATTAGCACCCTAAGAAATTTTTTAAGTTGTTTGATGCTCTAAGCTGAATGTAATAAGTCATTTTTCAACAATTATGAATATAAGAGATTGAATATTTATAGATTAATATAAGTTTGATATGGAAATCATTAGGAAGGGGTACATATCATATCTTTCGAAGATAAATGTTCAAATATCCATCCATAAAAAGATTGAAGATATGTATTAGGATGATATGGAATTGGTGAAAAAGGTGTGAAATCCTCCCAAATTCATTAATGGTTATGATTTAATGATAATCATCAAGATATATGTTTGTGTCCTATAAATAATAGATCATAAAAAAGGGAAAATGGATGAATCTCATAGTTCATCATTATTTATTCATCATATAGTTAATAATAATAATAGATGTTTGAAATAGTATTTATAGTTATAAATTATAATAATAAATGTTATATAATATTTCTCTCATCGCTTGTGATCATAAAATTTTGAGGCAATGATACTAGAGTCTATTTGGATTTTACAAAACATTTCTGATACCTAAATTTAAATGGGAACACATCAACATGAATTTTTTTATCGAACCACCAAAAACATATAATCTTCATAAATAATTTTGGGTTAAAGTATATCAACTTATGAAGAGATAAAACTTAATTTAAATTAGGAACTATTTCAATCTTTATTAGTTTTCCACGATACTCATTAAATAATTCATATAGATGTATTGACAACCAATTTATATTTTATCTAATCAGGTCATGACGTTTAACTCTATATTTTAGAGAAGTGAGCTACATAAAATTGAAATATAGTTGATTTCTAGTATTTCTTATCATAATTAGATAGACAGTCAGAATGATAATAGAATTCAATCTCTATAATACCCGATGAAAGAATGTTCAATATATTTAAAATGTTATAGGGATTGACACCTTTTTAGGAGAAATTTTTAATAATAATTGTTTCCACTTATGTATTCCAGTGGATCATCAAGAACCGATATGTTAAAAGAACTATAGAACACCCACATACTAGGATAAAATTGGAGAATAAAATACATTGAGGTCATATCTAGATAAGAAGATGAAAAATATGGATAGATCCATTACTAATAAAAAAATGGAACTTTAGAGTCTATTTAATATTTATATAGAAAACCATTGATGAGATCTAGAGTTCAATGTTTGTGAAATGTTTTTTTTAAATATCAAATTTTAATAAGGTTATATAATTTTCAATAAAGTGAATATTGGGACACACACACACACACACAAACATATATATAGGTCCCTTTTAAATTCAATATTGTATGTAGACTGCTTCTTTTTCATTTTTAATTTCCTCCAAATCTCTCTTAAGTTCAAGATGTTGTCCATTTATCCCTTCAAAGGAAGTAAATACCTAATATTTCACAGATAAAAAATTTAGAAGTCTTTCCAATTGAATAAGATATCGCTTAGTAGGAAACACTAGTGGAATTTATGTATCATATAGATAACGTTTTATCAAAGAAAAAAACTCACCTTCTTAATAATTTATGGTGGAAAAAATTAGAGGAAGCTACATGAGAACCCGACGATGTGATTAGGTAGAAGCGTAATGAAGTAGAATTTATGAAAGATATTTATTTCTAAAATATATTATAATTAAATATTATATAATAATATACATATTATAAATAATGGGAAGCCAAATAAATTTTATCTCAATAACAATGATCATTACAAAAGTGAGCTAAAAAAATTAAAATTCCAAACTTTACAACTGAAAAAAATATAAAATGGGAAAGATAAAATGGGAAAATATGGATCACCAAAATACAATACAATCACCACCCCAATGAAAATTAAATATAAATAAAACAAAAAATATTATTATTAAACCAATCATAATATTGTGAATTGAAAATATAATCTTTAGCGAAATTCTAGTTAATTTTTAGTGATATAAAGGAGTGATATTTATAGGGTATATAGGGAGATGTGACCATTGAGATTAAATTATTATATAAAATTTATTAAAAATGATCATTGGAAACTATAACTAGAGTGGATAATTTTAAATTATAATTAGTATTTATAGGTAGTAGTGGAAATTCATGATTGATATAGAAAAGGGAATTGATGGCCACAACTAGTAGAGTCATGTCATTTGAAGACCATTTCAAGAATAAGAGAGGGAGGTATCATCACATGGGTAATCTCATTAGCAATCCCAATATGTCCTTCTACATGTGAATCTTGAAAGAAATCACAAAACATAGAAGTTCAAGTTAGTGTAGATTACCACTCTATTGATGTTATATAAAGCACCCCACAAAAATTCCACGATTGCACTCCATTCCCTTTCAGAGAATTTGGGTGTAATAAAGTGTTAAATGTCCAACGAATAGTTACATAACATGAAATTTTTTTTATAAATAAAATTTTTGTATCATTAATTACATTTATGAATAGTTTTTTATATAAATTATATTTTTAAATTGATATGAAATTAAAAAAATTTTATGTGAAAATTTTTTTAATTTATTTTTCTACAAAAAGTATTTAATTTTTATATAAAACCATTGTATTATGAATAATATTTTTTTACATAAAATTGTATTTTAAAACGCTTTAAAGAAATAATAATTTACAAAATAAAATTATAATGGAATTGGGGATTTTTATTAAATTTCAGAAATTTGACTATCCCATAACAAAGAATTTTTAAAATAAATTTTTATTTATATATATAAAAGATAAAAATAATGTATTTATAGAATTTTATAATAAAATAAACATCATTATTTAAATTATTATATTTAAATTTGTTTAGGATTAATTTATGATAATTTCTTAAAATACCTTTTTCATAAATAGTAAGAAATAACATTTTTTGGTTTTGATATACTTTATGACTTCATAATTATTTCATAATGATGTAATAATTTATTTAAAACAAGATAAGACCTAAAATATATTATATATATATATATATATTATGAAGATGGTCGATATAGAAATATTAAATGATAGAAATGAAATGTGTGGAAATTTTATGTTCATCACGTAGAGACCTGATGTAATTATTTTCTTTTGATTTAAAGGGGATTCGTATGAATTAATACATGGTTACGTTTTCTAAATTTTTTTCTCGTATAGGAAGTAGTATCATCATACCCTTACAAATTTGTGTTTCAACATTGAATTTTTCTTCATACTTATTATAGAGAAATAAATTATATAATATCCAATTTATTATTATCCCTCCATAATCATTTAATTTGATATCCATGAAACCTAGTTCATGCTGCATAAATAGATAAGGACGATCTATTCTCATTATCCAGATAATCCCTCATGAGTTTTGGTTTTGATGGGACACAGATCTGGATTCTAAACCTAAAAATAACATCATTAAAGAATATGAAATTTGTAATATTTTATACCCCCCCTTATAGATCATCATCACCCATTTGGTCCTCCATGATCCTCTTAATAATAGATTCTTGAAGAGTTATTTGAGAATGTAATGATAATGTTTATTTTATGATTCCCATGTCCTTCCATTAAGATTCTAGGAATATTGGATTGAATTAACCCCATATAATAGACAGGGATACATGTAATTTTCTACTTAGAGAATCATCTACATTTTTCAACTCATGATTATGTTAATATGTCGAACAACCATAATAATAAATCATCTCTAAACACAGTTGTTATAAAAAACTATTCTCCAATTATTTTAATATATACCTAAGTATTTTTTTCCATATATATGTAATTTTTCTAAATGAAGTGATAGTGTTTCCAAATATACATTTAAAAGACCAATACAAATCATTCTAGATCATTTTTTATTTAATTACAATCATTAATATCTAACATGGAAGTGGAAGAAACTGACACATAACCAATTTTCATGAGATAACATCCCCATCCATTTTTAAAAGAACCATTTTAGGTCACCAATACTTCCCCACAAGTGGGTTGTGTGAGTACATTTTTAGGTATTATCTTCTCTATTAAATCTTTAAATAACTCCCCACATGCACTGGTTATGAAAAACATCACTCCATTCTGAGATTTTCCTTATTAGTTGGCTAGAATATCATGGAAATTTCCTCAAAAATCTACAATAATACCTTTATAATCCATGAACACAATGTATTTTGATCATAAATGTTGGCATGAGATATCTTATAATTGCATTTATCTTCAAAGGATCTATATATAACACCTTCATGTTGATAAAATACAACAATAATGTTAAATACTCAAAAAAAACTTACATTTACTATACTTATCAATGAAAATTTACTTTCAAAAGTACGCAATTATCTCATGAAAATTATCTTAATGTTCTTACTAGATTTTAGAGTGGATGAATATATTAACCACAATTATAGATACAATTTTTTCAATTAAATTACTATAAATATATTCGTACATTAGTAAATCAAATAGAACCACTATAAACTCATAGTTTTAGTATATTTTTTTAGTGAGTCTTGGAGTTATCCTCGTACATCAACATTAATTAATAATATCTCACAAAAATATAGAACATAGAGAAGTATTTGGATCCACATATCTATTTTAAAAATTACTTAATCCTTGGAATAGAATACTTTTTCATTATCATGATCTTTTTAAACTCCTGATAATCAATACTGAGGAACATTGACCCAACATTCTTATTACAAATAGGGATAGGTGACCCCAATGGTGAACCACATAGTAATATAAACACATTATATAGATTCTCTTATAGGTTCATCATTATATAATAATATTTAATAGTATCCATTCAATAAGGATTCAAGGATATTATCAAATATTAAGTTATTAGTACAATTGAGAACAAAGCCTCTCGGCTAGGAGGAATACCTTGAAGTTATGTAGAAAATGCATCATCATATTTCTTTTACAAAGGGAATATCACCAAGGATAATATTTTCCTTAGTATTATTCATTTGATGTACATATTATTATACATATGTTAATAATATCCATCATTGGGAGAAAATTTAAAAGGATGTTCATCATCCACTTTATGTGTGAATAAAATCATAGTTTAATTCAAGATAAAATATGTGCTTTCCCTCTATTAGAAATTTGTGTCCCCTCAATATGAGGAAATAAAATCCATAAAAATAATACAATAAAATTCAATAAAAGTAAGATTCATAATGTTTAATGGAAAATTCTACCCCAAAATGTTGACAAGGGAAAATTTATATTCATGGATTGGAAGAATTTTCAGATATTCCATTTTCATCAAAAAACCATATTCTTGGTTTTTTGGTGATGTTTGAATAGTTCTACAAAATATTCATGAAATGAAAGAATTCATATAAATAGATTAAAAAAGTATATCTCTTATTGATGATTGAATAACTTTCTTACCTACCACCATTTAATTATTAGGTTCCTCTTTAGTAGTTATGATGTTATATGATTTCCATTTATCTATAGACATTGGAGTTATTTGTTCCTAGTAATCATTAAAATCCCTTTTCATAGAGGATTAGTTCGAATAGTGTCCTTGTAACTTGTAGATGAAACCTTTGAAAATTAGATAAGGGTTGACGAGAACATTCCTCTCTTTAATCTCATCAGTGGGTATTTATGTTAGAATTCATTAGCTAGGGGTCCTTTCATTGCAATATAATGTATTTACATCTCTCATTAAGTAAATTTCTTAGATTCTTCTTCTAGAACTTCTTTTAAGTAGGTTGATGGAATTTCATGCCATGATATGAATTTTCAATAACCACGCCAAAATTAAACCTAATTATCTTCTTTATATCTTCATACCAATGAGATACTTTATGTTTAAAAATATCCATTTTTTACATTGAGGAAAAAACATATATTTTTTTCATATCTATCAATTTATTATATCTTTTAATAGTTTCCTTGTTTTGGTATATCCCACTATTGATCCTCCAAACATTAATTTTATGGCCAATGACAAAGCCAAAGGTGTTTAAAACTGTTATTTTGATGTTTTCATCATATAGACCGATGGATTCATTCTCTATTTTCTTGTGTACAATTAATGCCCTCTATGTTTAATTTTTGTCATTTCTTAGAAAATGTTTATCGAAAAACATTCCTACATTATTTTCACTCCATCATATCAATCTTCTCTAGAGGATTATTATTAATGATTATCATCTATCATTGATGATATTCCCACTCAATGTGATAAGTTCTTAGCATGAAATTCTTATAAACATTGAATTGATGTATAGATAAGATCCTCCAAATGTATTTAAACCATTGTTTTATTGTTAAGGGATATAAAGATCCAATAAAAGTCAGAATCATTTGTTGTGTAAAAGTGTCAATTTCTACATTATCATATTTAACATGACATGAGTATTCTTAATAATTATGTCCACTAAAAAACCTGAATTAATTGAGATATTATTTTCATATATTTCTTGACACATTATCTAATTAGGTCACATATTTCATTTATTTTGTAATCACATTTCAGATCAAATTGGGTGTTTAAATGGTTCCTCTTACCTCCAGACACTATCAAAAATAAAAAAACAGGGATGAAAAATTTCAAATTATTTAAAAAGTAAATGTAAAACTAAAAAATGTAACGTGTGGAACATAAATTCCATGTAACACATAACAATTAAATTTCTTAGTTTTTATCTATTTTATCCAGGGTTTATTTCATAACATTAAAATTGAATCAATATTTTTTCTCTTATTAATGATTTATTAAAAACCAACTATTAATGGATTAATATTACTTAGGATTATCAAGCCTAGGGTTCAGTCTGGAGACTCATTTTCATGCACCATGCATAGGTAGATTTAATACACAACAATTAATTTTTGAGTTGTTACCCATAAGTATAATTGTTCCACTACCACATTCATATTAGAATATCTAGAATGGGTTATGTTTCCTAAAAATACAAAGAAATATATATTTTAAAAATAATTATTGATTTATTCAAATGTTTAATATTATCCATAGATCATTATGAAATAGTTTGTAATCCTAATCCCCAAAAATAACTAGACAGTGGTCTGATAAAAATTGTAACAACCCATATATTTTATACACTCTATTTCATGATTTATTAATGAATGAAAAACATAATTAAATAAAAAAATATCATGGTATCTTGTGTATTTGGGAAATTAGATGTGTATCTGAATATTAAGAAATAGGGATACAATAACATTATTCCGAAACTACATAATATACCCTTAGATTTAATAGATCTTCTAAATCATTACATGATAACATGCTGATCTATATAAGAATGGTGTGAGTTATAAATCCATTTAAGCTTGAAATAAAGTAATTGAACTATTCATAATATTTAAAAATCGTCTTGAAACAATTAATGGTGAGAATAATATTCATGATCATCATTAAATGACATAAGATAATAAGATTGAGACATCATTTGAATGTGTAACGACATAAAACCGTAGAACATAACAATAATTCAATAATAAGAACCATGGAATCATAACATAGTTATCCTAGGATAATCATCAATGAAACATAAATGTAATCTCATGAGATAAATAATTACCTAACGTGTCTAACATCTATTGTATTTTGGAAACATCCGTCATGTTTTTGTCCTGTACATTCATTTGTTAGTGACCTAAATCATAAAACATAAGAATATATTTCCTCACATTTAATTACATGATTTTATTGGGGTCACATACATTAAATTTATAATAAATATAAGAGTTCTAATTCAAATTAAATAATCTTTAGTTCAAATGGAGGTTGGTATCCCCAATGAAAATTTTGGCATGGAAAATCATGTGATAGTTTGGTAGCATAATGAGTTTACAAAAAAAATCATGGAAATATTTGTTGATATTGAAAGGTGGATTCTGTATATGTATAAATATTATGGTAGATAAATAGATATGTAAATAAAAAATTATAAAATGAAAAATGGATCTAGAATGTTTTTATAAAAATTTTTACTTGAATAAAAATAAATACAATAGAATCCCTAACAATGAGTGGATCCATCTAAAGGATTTGAAAGATTTTCATAACAGCATGAGACAACCATGGGAGTGATTAATAGTGGGGTTTGGTGTTTAAATTAAATACCAATGTGGTTTTATTGAATACTAATTATATTTTTGTTTGTATTTATTGAAAAAAATGGTGGAATTGTATACTAATTTCAGAATAATGGTTCTGGACTCTATGTGACAAAATAATCAAAATATAAAAATTTCCAAGGATTTTAAAACAAATTGTAAATAAGTGTAGTAATTTTTTATATTCTTGTTTTGTTAAGAACCAAAATCATTAAAAATTCCATTTAGTATGTTGAAGTCATACATGTTTGTAAATTAATTTTTTAAAACCATAAAAAATATTTTTTGGAGGAAAAATTTTAGGTTTGTAAAATTAATTATATAGCTTCAAAAATAGTTATCATGGAGAAAAAATATATTTTTGTATATTGATTCAATTAATAGGATTTATTACATATCCTTTGGCAAAATATTAGGTTCTATTACATTGTGAATATGTATATCATATTTAATGTTTGTCTATAAAGTCAATTGTCTCAAAAAATATTTAAAATTACAAAAAATCATAATTTCTATGAGATTATTCTAAAAATAATGTTTTATTTAGTTAAATTATTTTATAAATATGATAATTTAATGTCTTCCATGATATTTATTAATAAAAAATGAATTTTTTTATTTACATAAGAAACATTCTCACCCTTATAAAAAATACATGGTTCATCAAAAAGAAATATTATATTTTTTATTAAATATAATTTAGTAATACTATTTCATGAAAATAAAATTAATTTCAATGTTATTGAATTTGTTAAAAATATTATTTTAATTAAAAATAAATATTTTCAAAAAAATTTAATTGCTTTTCTTTATATCAATTTTTTATCAATATCATGATATAATAATTCATATATACAATGTTAAATAAAAGGGGTAAATAAAATAAATATTTTAATAAAAATTAAAAGTAAAAAATCAATATACTAAATCATTGATACATAACCCCTTATTTCACCTGCATATACCCTATGGGCATGGTGTTCACTTGTTGTATTTTCATGGGATGGCTCTGGGAAAATGTATATTTTAGTGAGATTAATAGTCATAGATAACTATAATTTATTTTTTTTATCTTGATTCAATTGTTGAATATTGTCATGGTCTTGGTTAAGGAAAAATCGTAGTGATTCCAACACCCATAGAATATTTGTTAAAATGGTCTTTATGTGTTATGATCATACTGGTCATGGCCATCCCTTTATCCTTCTATGTAAATTAGACTTTACAATATCACTTAATTTATATTAAAAATAATGGTCACTATTTAATGGATATATTATCATTTCTTATGGTGCATAATGGTTTTTTAATCCCAATAGATAGTTATAGATTTATTTTATATTGTTTCAAAAAAATTAAAATATTGTGGACGTTTATTTATAGGTACAATATATAACAAGGAATTTACTAATCCATAATTTAATTTAATTTATAAAATATTATTTCATTACGTTGAGATTAGAATTAAGATTTTTCATAAATAAGAGATAAAGTTAATATTGCAGTAAAGTGAATGTGTGTGGTTTATAATAAGCGGAAGAGATAATACAAGTCATGATATTCAATCAAAATTTTAGAACATCTAAATTATTTCATGAATTTTTAAAGGATTGTAAAGTAAAATAATATAAAATATTTTAAGTTATTAATGATATAATGAGTTAAACATAAATGTATAATGAATGCCGGGGAATTAATTTATAAAAACATTTTTCTTTATTTAAAATTATTCATCCTTGAGGATGAGAGTGATCAAATAAATAGTTATGAGACTTATTGCAATAATTAGTCACTCTAGGTTACAAAAAATACATAATACATTAGATTAATTTTATCAAAGTAATATAATAAAACCTATATTCATTAATTTATATCTCAAATGAAAATGGAAGGGATGTGCCACGTCTTACTCCCCACTCTGTCATATCACATTTTAGTTCATCCCCAAATCACTCATTCCTAGTATACAATACGGGGATATGATTTTGTTTAATAATAATCTGATAATGGTTATTAATGAATCCTCATGAGTGAATAATAATAAAAATTATTATTTAATAACCCTTTACACAAATTCCACATTATTTGATGTGTTTATCCAATCATGACAGATGCTTTTTTAGACATAATATTCCCAGACATCCCTGATAAATGAATAAAATAACTAACTGAGAATTAAATATAGGTTAAAATTATTTAAATTTTATATGATTATTTATTTAAAAACAATGTACGAATTCTAAAAAAAGGAATTAAATGAAAAAAAAGTGTCATAATATGTGTAGCACCACGTGGAAAATGTATTTTCCAAGACCACACCCTAATCATCCACTGATAGTTACCTTATTTTTTGGCTATTCTTCTAATTTTTTCCTTCCACTCAAATGAAAAAATATAGCACCTAAGAAAATTATTTTTTATTCAAGACTCATTATCCCAATATATTTATCACTTGCATGAAAATAATAATTTTATCTTTTTATAACCAATTTACGTGTCATCAATACATTGCAGGGATATCCCTTAATGGAATAAGGGTTTCATCCTTTACCTCAAATATTACCTTCCTATATAATATAATGTAACATGATTTAATTACTTATACATGTGATCCCAAGAAAATAGGGTTTAACGAATAAAAAAATTCTCAAAATATATCATGCATGATTTCCTTCCCCCATTAAATATCATCCATTCTATTAATTCTCTTTCAGAAAAAACTCATTGTGTAATAGTAAAGACTGATATTGCATTGGGATCCATAGATTGGACCCAAAGCATTGTAATTTAGTTAAACATCATGTGTAAGTGAAACCTTGTGTTATTGTAGTCCCATGTATGCTTGGCTTTCCATGGACAGGTTGTTGAGAAAATAATTAAATAAGATGAAAATGTATTTCGATGAGAGACTTCGGCTTAAAAATTAATCATATGTATATAGAATAAATGGTCATGTATGTTGTAGTCACTATAAGTTAAGGAATTGATTTCTCTTTAAATAGGAAGGGTTAGTGGAATATATGAAGATATCATGACACATAGACTCCACAAATAGTTCTTGCACATGCCACTATAGTTCCCAGATCATGAATTATGATGCATTAAAATCATAGATAATGGTGTGAAATGGTTAACTATAAAACAGTGTCATTATAGATACACATATCCCTATAGAAATAATACACCACACACATGGGAATATGATGTTAATATATTTCATTTATCATCCTTGTAAGTGAATGTTTTCAAATAAGAATAGTATAAGTCATGATATATCTTATATAAAACAATTAATTGGGAAGGAACAGATTCATTACATAGGGTGTTCCCAAAAAAATCATAGCATCACTATTGTTCTTATTGAACCCTATCCCCCATGCTATTGATATTGTCCAACAATGTCATACCTTTTTACACATTTTCTTATCCCACAAAAGGATTTTCCATTCATCCTATATGTTTTTACATTTCTAGTATCCCTTATTGAACACATCCAACTATCACATGGATGGATGACTTCTTCTAGGAATTTATTCTAGATGCTAGAAAATAATTTACTCTTTAGAATAATATCGTTTTAGTTTCAAATTTAGTATTTAATCCTCCTTCTTCTAAAATTTCAAAAAAACAAAAATCAATAAAAATTATTTTCATTATCATCTAAAACAATTTTAAATTTGGAATGAATAATAAAAAATTTAATGAAATTAATGAATATAACATATAAAAAACATGGGTCCTCAGACTCTCTTACACATCAAAATTACATGTCCTCAAGAGAAAACCCCAACATCCAATTATCAGATGATCCATTATTTTGAAAGACATACATTCATTTAATAATTATAATAAATAAAATTAATTATATAAGATATAAAAATCAAAAATATCACCCTCAAAATAAGTTTCAAATCAAGAACCATTTATAATTTATAATTCATGAAATTTTACTATCTTCAACATAAAATATTCAGTGACTAATTTTTATTCATTCCAATAAAAATTTTCATCAAAAATATATATTTTACCCATCATCAAAAATAATTGTATATTCAGTTATGCTCAATTTCAATTATGTTTTCTCTATCCATAATCTTTCATGTCATCTAAATATACACATAGAAATTAAACTCCAAAAATCATAAGGACATTTCATTTATGTTACAATTTATTTGAGGCTAATGGATGGGGTGGAATAATTTAATCCTTTATTTTGGAGGCTATAAATGGTTGTAAACTTACATTAACTACAAAGAATGAAATTGTATATAATTTTCCAAAAAAAAGCATTCATCCACCAATAGTTTCCTAAAAAAATATTGAATCTACTCTAATTTAATAAATTTTCATAGGTTTGAAAAATGGATATATTGATATATTTTTCATCCTATTTTCAAAATAAAAACCATTTTTCTAAATTTTTATGTTGTTATTTTTTCATTTCTCCCATAATTTTTCAATATATTATATATCCACATAAGAAAAATAAATTTTAAATTTTTAACTCTTCTTCTCAAATGATCAAAAAAATAACTCCCATACTTATTTTCTATGAATCTTACATATTAGTACCATGAAACACCCAAAACCCTCTATAATGGTAAGACCTATAAAAATTCACTTTAACTTATGTATAAGCAACTGAAGTAAAAAATGTGATAGTAGCGCGTCTTCCAGTCATGATATTTTATGGTCTCTAAGGGTGTCAAAGAAATATCAGATACCATGTTATTATCAATGAAAAATAGTGTAAAATTAAAGAATCAATCAATCAATCAATCACCTCAATCATTTTAATATAGTTAAAAACAACATACGTTATCCAATAAAAATAATACTTATTCACATGAAAAAATATCTATAAAAATAGGGTATAAGAACTATTATTTATAAAACTAATATAACCCTCCTAAGAATATAAAGAATAATATTAATCAATCAAATCAAGGATTGAATATCAGTGATTACTATTGTTATTAAATATTATAATAAAAAAAACTAAGAATTTCATTCAAATTAAAAAATTTCTAAGAAAATACAATATTTGTATAAGGATGATGATTTAATAAATATTTTGGGATATTATTCTAATCTAATATCATGATGAATCTTAAATTTTTCTAAAAACATTCGTTGATATATTATGTGATGATGTCTCCGTGGTTATTAAAAAAGGATAATCCAAATTGTGTTTACAATGATTATGTTCCCCTACATAAACCAATAATTCAACCAAATTTCTAACCAATTTGAGGAGGTATAGAAAATATGTAATTTTATATAGAAATGTGGTATAAAAATAGTTTGGATGATATTTTGATTCTAATTTTTTTAAATAAAAATCATTTTCATAAACCCGGTATTGAGTTCATAATAATGAGGTTATTTTCAATTTTTTGGTTCTTTTTGGAATTCCTCTATATAATCATCTATTTTCTCTCATTTTAACATATAAATATCAGAAAATTACTCTAAAATAAAAGGGAAATTAAACTAAATGTCAAATAAAATAGGTGGTTTTCTTCAATAAGAAAGAGAAATATATATCATAAACAAAAAAATACATGGAAATTAGATATATAGTTTGGTTTCATCATATAATATCATCTTATGGACTTTTAACTAGTAAATTATTTAGTTTTGATATGAATGGTTTGTCAAAAAATGTTACATGATCCATATTAAAAATAAATCCAATTACTTCTCATCAAGATTTATATTCCCCCATTTTAAGTGATCCCAGATTGAAAACGTCTTGAGATAGTCCCCATGATTTCAAAAGCCTAAATGAATAAATAAGGATTTCAGGGAAAGATCAAAACTAGTAAAAATCCATCATCACCTAATTTTCATACTGCAATTATTTTAATTTATTAATGTACATCCTCAATTACACAAGTCCATTCTATTTTTTTTTGAATTTTTGGATTCTCCCTATATAACTACATATTCCACTATTTTAGAAAATAACATTTTTTCATCATCAGTATAATATATTTTTATGTCGAAATCATCATTAAAACAACCCTTTTCTTTATCCTTTAAAATTATAAGGTCATAATAACTCTCACTGAGTTCCACATGGAATTTTTATTCATAATTGTGGAATTAATTTATCCTAGATATTTTTTTGGAACCCTCTAGAAGTTTTTATGTTTAATGGAATGTATATTATATTATTTAAAGTGACTCTTTTTAATATATTGTTTTTGTTTATAATTTACACCATGATATTTATTTTACCTCGTCTTGGTTTCTAAATCTTCATTATGGGTGTAGTGATATATTTTTCTATGATATCATGTTGGATTAGAATGTGTATGTGGGACTAATTCATTAAAACATGAGATGACAAAAATAGAACCACCAAAGCTAGTAAAAGAATATCCAAAATTAAAACAAAAAAAAAACAAAAATCCAAAACTATAATTTAATAACATAAATGAGAAATGAAAATGTACGATATAATCCATTGGTTCTACGAACATTACATGTTTCCATTTTTCCCTAGAAATGGTTCCAAAATCAAGATCTCCATTGGGGAATCATTAATTAACCATGATATCCAATTTATTCAATTTATATTTTTTGTTAAATAATAAGTATCATAAAAAGATTATTATTTCTAATGTTTGTGGCCTATACAATGAAGAATATGGTAGAAATATTAGAATTTTATATCAAATTGTTAGATATTCTTTATTCTTTCAAAAAATATTACTGTAAAATAAAATAAATAATTTAATCTGTATGATTGAAATATTGTGTTATTGAGTAAAATTTTAATAGGGAAATAAGAGAGAATATTGAATATCCATGTTTGGTTTTCCCTTATATAAATGATTTAACTCCAAAACTGAGGATAATCAAATAAATAGTCATATTTATTCTTGAGGTAATTAGTTCATCATTTTGGAAATAATTTAAAATTTCATAATCACATTAATTCATTTAGTAAAAGTAACCTAATCAAAAATAAATGAATCCTGTTCTATCATAAAATTATATGTAGGTGTTATGACAACTCTTTCTCCAAAATTTGCAATATAATTCTGGGGTTCATCACATAATCACGCATAGTTTTAATAGATTACTATTGGATATATTTTTATTTATGAGAAATTTGGTATATAATAATAAGAAAAAATCATATGATTAAATGAATAGATATCAAGATGTATACACCCCTTTTCATTACATTCATACTCCACTATGATACTAGCACCTCAAGAGTGAATATGCATTGGTCATTGATTAACCATCATAAAAAATGTGGGGATTATAATTTATAATTATGAATGAAATTAATTTATTATGAAAATCATACTTTAATAAAAAATTAAGAAATGGATAAATTATAAAATTTAATAATGAAAAGAAAAAATTAAAAAAATTCATAATCTATAAAAAAAATTATAGACAATATTATTCCATATATCATTCATGGATAACTTTCTCAAGAATCCATTTTATTGATCTTTATTCTTATATATTTTACATTCCTCTTCATTGGAAAACTTTATCACATAATATATTAAATCTCTTGTCAAAACACCTCTTAAAATGATTTTTATTGATTCATTAAAGCAAATCCCCCTTCTAAAAACCTATTTTGATGACCTAGTTTGGCTGTAGGGACATCCATCCTTAGAATAGTCGTTCCATCCTTGAACTCACTTCAGGGGATCCTATGTAAAAACACAACCTTGGATTAAATTAATGTTCTTTGTAAACACTATTTTTTAGGTTTTCAAAAAAAGTGTAGTCCCCCTAAACATATCATACTTGATACTTTTCCTCCACAAATATTAACCACATTTTGGAATACATTTCTATTGAAAAAAAACACTATGTAATAAAGTTTTATGGTTGTGTAGGTGGGATCCTCTAACAAAAATCAAATAGACTCTAATTTTTGGGATACCATTGTGTATCGAAACCCCACATCATTCTAGTCCCACACTTTTTTTCCTTCCATGAATTTTTATGAACAATAATTACCAACAATGGTGTAATTTATTTCTGATGAAATCCTTATAATTATTCATTTCCTATAGTGAAAAAAGCATGAATAAACTCTAACTATAAAGTCACTATGCATGAAATATTAAATAAAAATTTACATGTGTAGGGATTACAACATAGTCGAAAAGATCATAGCTTGTATAATCTACACATCATTAATGATGAGGCTCCCACAGTGCACTAATATTTTTTAGCCACATTAAATTATCGAAATATATCAACAAATGAAATCCATGGTGAAAAATTATTTTTACAACAATGATCTCCACATGGAGAAACCCTGTTATTCCTAAGGATATAATGTCAAGAAGGTTAATTTTTCTCCTTTGGACACATGAATTCTGATATTTAAACAATACTTATCTTAATGTGTCCCACATCACACATATCATCAAGATATCAATGACTCATTATGAAAGACATTTCGATGAATTTTTTTCCCTCATATGGATTTCTCTATTCTTGTAGCACCCTAATATTTTATGAAATATTTTTTTCAAATAAATTTAATTTCATCCATAACATATGTTATATGCAACACTATGTTCTAATTAAACATGAAAAATAATTAATATTATTATTTATATATGACCATTATATCATAGCCATTAGACAAATAAGTTTGAATAGGATGAATCAATTTTTAAAATAAATTGTAGTGCTTTTATATAATTAATGTATATTGATGAAAAAATAACCAATTTTTATTAATATTTTTTATACTTCAACAATAAATTCTTCTAAAAAATGATTTTCATTGATTATTGTGAAGCAATAATAAAAATTTATTTTTCCAATTTTTCAAAATATATTCGAAATAAATTACACAACTTTTTATTCAAAATTTCAAAACACACATGAAGTGAATTTTAATAATAATAAAAAAGAGAAAATTTTCGATAAATATTTAAATATAGTGGTTTTTATTAAAATATATTTGTTTGATTTCCAGAATTTAAAAGGATCCATATTATTTATAAATGTCATAAATATAAAATTAGTATAATTATGTTATTAATAATTAAATTTAACTCATTTTTTTAATCCATGGAGATTTTTAATATTAAATCATATGAAAATTTTCTCATTTGAAAGCCTATTTTTTAATCACTTTTGTAGGTCGAATTTTAAATTAAATTCTACCACATCTATTAATTGAATATTAAAACTATATTCCTTAATTTTATTCTTCATAATTATTATTATTCAGTAATATCATCTTAATTTTTGGATATAATGAATAGTAACAACAGTAAAAATTAATTATCATGGTATAGGTCTAAATCAGTTTATATGGGGGTAAATCTAAAATTATATCAGTAAAAATGAACTAAAACATTTCAAAATCATACTCTAAAGCTATATTTTGACTTTATATAATCTTATGTTATACAGGGTTCCATTTGTGATCCTTTTTTCATTTAACAAACAAGGGTATAACTTTTTCTTTCAAAATATTCCTAATATATCCTCTCCCCATATATAATTGGGAATCAACTATCCTCTCATATTCACAATCCAAATGATTTATTAATCATTAAATAAATTCAATCATACATTAAATACTCCTCTACATATCTTCATGTACATAGTTTCATTATGAAATGTGAGTTCAATGGACTACAATATATCACGAACAGATTTAGTTCATTCTCTATTATTGCTTCTAAATATTAGATATAATGATGTATTTAATGTATATATGTGATATTAATTAGATAAAAATATATCTTTAATGATAATATCACATCATATATCTTACATTTCAACATATTGGAGTACAATAATGTCACTCATGTATACAAAGGACTGCCACCTCATGAACCAATCTGGGGTGTTTTTAAATACTATATGATATATATTTAAATAAGGATATATATATATATATAGAATATATATGATATAAATCATATAATAATGATCCTATTATGGTTAATTTTTATTTACCAATCATTTTTCCATACATTGAAAAATTGAAACGTTGATCATGCATACTTACAACCCACCATCTCCATGAATAGTGTAATTCAATTTCAATCTATAACTTATATTTATTGCTATAATGATATATATAATAAATGTGTATCATATATATATCATTATTTTCATATTTTATATAATGTTATTATGATCAGCGTATAAGGACCAAAAATACCGAACCAAAACATACCTGAAGAAAAGCTGTTATCAACTGAAGATGTGACATAAAAAACATATTAAAAATTGGACATAATAAATAATAAATAAATAATTTATGATATTATACCTATGATTATTGTTATTTATTATATATATAATTATCATATTTTTATTATATATGAGTTCAAATGTGTATTAATAATGCCAAGTCAAGAAGTATGGTATTTGATGACTCTCTTTTATTTTTTTGTTAAAATATGTCATATTAACCAATCATTTATTTTTTATAGTGTATACACTAACCCATATTCAGTTAATGTTATTCATTTAATTAAATTTAATGTTTCATTTTATTTTATTCAGTAACTATTATAATGATTCAAATGTTTCCAACGTGGTAATGGATTTTATGCTCTCTTTTATTTCTATGAGTCAAAAGCTATATTGAACACTTGTTTCGTTTATTTGTTGTTTATAATTACCACAAATATATTTTATTATGCTTATTTTACTATTTATGGTGAATTACATATCCATCCATGGTTATATCATTAAATCCAATTTATAAAAAATATGTTTCCAATGTGTAAACTGTTTGATGTTCCAATCACATTGTGTATCATGATTGATTATGAATATGATTAAAATAATGAGATATTATTATATACCTATAAAAAATTGAATTTTATTTTTATATGGTCACTTATAGAAATTAAATATTTTCCATTTATTTTCCTTGACTTATAAACATAATATTCAAAAAGAAATTTTTAAATAAAAAAAATTAATTTCTCTCTCGGGTAAAAAATATTCTTATTAGTTGTCCATGTTTTGTAAAAATATTTAATTTAAGAATATATTATTTCCCAATTGATTTATAAAATTAATTTTACCCATGAATAATTTCATACAAAATAGTTAGAAATTAATTTCATACTCATTTTTAGGATGATGAACTTTTTAACTTTTTTTGAAAATGAATAATGAATCTTTATTTTAATGTCTATGAAATGAATGGTATTTTTTCCATCATGTTTTATCAATGATTTAATTCTTATATTATATTATTCCCTTATAATTTTTAAATAATGTTATTTATTTATTATATGGTAAATTATTTAGATTATGAAATCGTTTTTTAATAGAAATGATATTTTCCAAAACATTTTTTTCAGGTTACTTTTATCGAATTTATATTCATTACCAAAAGAACATTTTTGTTGATTATGGTTTACTATAGATATTATAAAATGTTAAAATCATTATTCTTGCTCTATAAAGTTTATTATTATAATGAAAATATTTTTAAGAAACTTCTTTATTTTTGATGGGATAAGCTATGGTGAAATGTTTATGAAACCCACATCATTTTTCATGGGGTATGAGGTGAAATTATGATGATTTTTTATAATCATGTGGAATTCATATGTATGGATTTCATTATATTAGTGTTGATTCTATTTTGAACCAAGGTTATTGATTACATTATAACAATGGAACATGATTATGTCATAACCATATAATATGTTTAAATTATAAATAATGATAGAGGATCCATTATAACTAAGGCTGAGAGGTTACATGATAAACGTTTATAGTTTGGAACTCTATATCACACCAAATACTTGGTTAATGATTGATATCTCATGAGATGAATATTACTCTAATGGATATTTAACCAGATTTATGAAGGGAATTTTTCAACTTTTATATTATTGGGAATAATCCATGTCTACTACGATTGTTCAGGGAGTGAACCCAGTCCACCATGAAAATCTTAGAAGTGAGTCTTTAATTATAAATAATTGAAAATGTATACATTTTTTAAGCCACATATAACATATTATCTAAATTTTATTTTCTCCCTGTTCATTTTATTTTATTATTTTGTAAAACATGTCTTATAAAATGTTTATGATTTATTCCAAGTCTCATGTTTACGATCTATGATACAAAGGGAATGGTTTTCATGTTTAACTATCATGTTCACATACCTTTATGCTCATTTCTAGTTAATATATATTTTTATTACAAATGATAATTTAATCTCACCCATTATTGAGTTTCCTATCCCCATGTTTTGAAAAGAGGTATAATATATGATATGTCTAAGAGGGTTACTGGTTATGATATTCCTAGTAGATATGATGTAGTTCACTTATGAACATGATTATTATGTATTAAATTTAAAAAAATACACCATAACATTAGGATTATCATGAATGTTTTTATAAAATGTAATTAATATTAATCTATTATGATATAATATCAATGTAAAAGAATATTGGGTGTTTAATGTTAGTATCAGAGGGATGTTTTTATTAACTTTTGTCAACTAGGACGAGAAAAAATTAGTGAGATCCATAGGGATTTTTATACGGACATGAATAATGGAAATTCGATGTAATGTAGCATAAGATCATCATCCAAATTGGTGAGGACATTGTAAGGTTATCTAGGTGACCTGAGTTCAAAATCAGGTGGAGACTTATTTTCAAGAATTATAGCAGTACAATGGTATGGATTACTGCAGACATTGTAGCATGTACACTTTGGTACTATAGTAGCCAGATCTATTCATCAGTTTGGGATTTCAGGCTATTAGTTTGGTCCCCAGGTCCTTCAAGGCCTTTGGGAAAGTAAGGATTTTGGGCAACCTCATGGTCTTCAGGCCACCTCAACACCTTCATTCCTACTTAAGACTTTCAGGCCACCTCAAATTGTACTTAATGAACCAGGATGACTCTATAAAGAGAAGAATCAAGATGAGGATTCGGAGAAAGCATATTCACACAAGCATAAACTAATATATTTGGATGATAGAGTGGTATTGGAATTTCCATATGCACCATCCTCTACATGCATGAGAAGCCCAGCCGAACTGCCATGCGAAGGTGGAGAGCTGATATCATGATGCAGATGCTAAGGAGGGGTAGTTTAATGTAGTTATAGTCTTGATATTTCCTCTATGACCAATGGATCACGAAATATCTAAGCCTATGTGCCTTGTAAGGGTTCCCCCTCTTCTCTTGAAAGGGGGGTTATCAAAAATGTATTAAAAAAGGCCTTTGGGCTATTTAGGCTAGAGTCAATGTAATGAAAATGTTCTTCAGTTTTTTGATGTGTAGATTGAGTGGTTTCTATGAAATTACATACATATTTTGATACAAAAAGTGGATGTGGATTTGACATTGTTGTACCTAGGGGTAATATCTTTGATAATGGTACATTGGGATTTGACTCAATCGTTACCCAGTATATGAAAATGGGACTTTTTGAACTCCTTGTTTGAAACTATATCAGAATATGTTATGGAAATTAACATCTTCTTTATTAACCATCATGAATGATTTTAATATTTACCATTAATAACATAGTTTATGTATTTTATTTCATAGAGTTAAAAGAATCCGTCATGATTTAGACATCCTATAATTTCTTTTCTAGGATTATGTTGTTCTCCGTTATGATTATTATTTCTTAGACTATGTTTTTTCTGTTCCATTAAATAGATAAATTAAAAAGTATCCATTTCAATACTAAATTGGATATACAATTCAATGAATTTTCTCATGAGCAACCAAACATTATGTCAGCTAGAATAAAAAATATTATTTAACATATGAAACAACATTCTCAAGATATTAATCTATATGAACATACAAATTTGAAAAAGAGGAAACAAAATTATATTAAGACCTTCATTAGATAATGTCAAACACATTTTAGTAGATCCATTTATCCATTAGTATTTGGGATATAGATTAGTACAACAAAAATTATTTTATATTTTATCCATTTTTCATAGAATAAAAATGGGTTTTTTGGTTTCTATCATTTTTATGGTGATGTTGATCAATGTTGGAATCTTATCAAGAAAAAAGGTAACATTAGGATATTGACTCCATGGGGTGGGATGGTTTTAATATATAATTTTTTGGTTACTACATCCCTCATATTATTTTAATGATAATGGAGAGGTAATTACTTGATCTAAAGTAGAAGGATGATTAATATTTTTATTCCTATGATGCATGTCTTATAAGACATGCATGGTATAATTAGGTTATTATCATCCAACCAAAAATTAGTGGAGATAAATTCATCAGTTTCTTCAAAAAAAGTCTAAATAGTGTGTTATCCATAAGATACATTACTAGATATGAACAAATCATTCGATAAAATGTCATGTTGGAAATATAGATAGGTTGTACAAAAAAATATTGTTACTTTGAAAGGAATAGAATTATAGAATTCAATAGGAACTCTAAAACCCGTGGTGAAATGATGATGCACTTTCATCCAAGCTCAATGTATTTAAGGTAACATAAATTAAATTGTCTAAAAGGGACTATTAAAAAATTATGTTTAAAGGATGATCCTAAGGAAATTAAATTTTGATGTTCTGGAAATAATATTTCTAATAATGTGAATAGAGAAAATATCAATAGAAAGCCCCATTTGTACTTTATTTTTTATAGGATGAAAGTGGTGGGTAATAATTCTAATTAATGTGGTAATATTAGTGATAATTATGGTAATAAAACATAAAAATCTCAGATGAAATAGCACAACTGTAATCTTATGAAATCACAACAACATAAGTCAATTATGATAATTATGACACACATGCCTTCTACTCTAGAGTAGAGAATTTCATGTTAGTGTTTTTATTCATAATATCCATTAAAAAACTATTATTCATTCTTTTGTAAAATTTTATTTTATTTGATCATGGATTATGTACCACAACATGGATTCTAGAATAATGAAATGTCATTTGATAATCTATTAGTGCATTGATGAACCCAAGACACTAATGATTTTTTTCCCAAATATATGAACATATTTAGGGAATAATGGGTGAATTATCATTTTTATGAGTATAAGACAACATGAATGATTAAAATTATTTTTTGATACTTTAATTGATTTATTTTATTATGTTTTATCATAAATTAAAATTATTATACTACCCTATTTTAGGTTTTGTAATGTCCCAGACCTGGGAGCCACTAACCGGTGCCCTGTGCTGTGTGGTTACATGTCCTCAAGCGCACATCCCCAAATTCAAGTAGTTTTTGACTAGAAGCAAGGGAATAAGTATGCATGTGGAGATACTATACCCCCTTTTACTAGAGTAAGCCACAAAAATAAAAATATAAATATAGGAAACACTATAAAAAACAACAAAATGCATAAATAAAACATTCCCAAATTGGGTACAACACGACCAACAATAAGTATGTCATGCCATGCTATAGTGAAAAGTGAACAAAACTCAAAATCAATTTAAATAGTGGAATTACCAAAATGACCATGGAACTATGTCTCAAACCTAAACCATGTTCTTATTGAATCCTGACTCAACTCCCAAACACTGGGAAATTTCCCTTCCCCTGACCTGAAACCATGAAATCTGTCTCAGTACCGAATGATGGCCTGAGAAGGTTGTCAGGACAACTCAGAAGGCCAACATCGATGGTGTATACAAAATATCCAACCCCTAGATAATTCATGTAGTGGTAATCAAAAACAATTAAAGGAAAGAGATTAGAAGGACAAGCTTATGTATGTTCCTTTTAGTTAACCAATCAAATAACCCATACTCATTCCAAGATAATTTATTTATAAATTTACCCTGCATATGTGTTCAATAGAGTAAAAAAATTATCATTCAAAACATGAGAGAATTAAACTAGTCCATTCTCACTAGGAATCATAACAAACAAATTTTTATTATCCTCACCTCGAAGCCTCAGTTAGAGTGGATGCACCTATTTGGGTAATACAACTCTCCCCCCTTCCCATACCCGTGCATTTAGTGGGTGGAGTTCAGAAACCTCAGTCAAAACTCAACCCATGGTCATAAAACCTCAAGTATATACCCCACAATACCAATACATGTTCACATGATTTGTTTAACATTAATCACATTCAACCAAAATTTACAAACAAGCATCTCTAATTTCATTAGAAATATTACAGACATATAAATGAATGGTAATTTAACACTATTCCATAATCTATTAACACTTTCTTCATTTCCAATCCATAAAATTCATCACAATTTCCCATTTCCCATGCCTATATGACTAATCATAATCATGTATAATGCTAACCCCCTAGTATTTTTCCATATCTCACTTATCCCCTTTCTTAGAAAACTGAACACCCACATAGGTCACCACCCAACAAAGGTGTGTTAATAGGAAAACCATTAACATCTTACATGATTAATATCATATTCCCCCCGGGCTCTATGTTCTTTCAAAATGACCCTACATTTACATAGCTAAACTCTATGTTCGAGAACATGGGCACACACCATGGGTGGCCTTAACCAAGGTCATATCTTCTTCCATGAATCCTGTGGGGATCATGAGGGTTCAATTAGGTTGTTTAGAAACCCTGAACATAAAATCACAACAATGGCATGAAGAACTCATCACAAGATGGTCATAATCAAACCCCTACATGCACAAATATCCGTAAAAATCATGGGATATAACTTTTAGAACACCTACCTCAAATCATTTGATGTAAACCCTATCAAACAAGGACATAGATCATGATCCAAAACCCCTTTGAAGCCTTAACATATATATCACTGAAAAATAGTGTCTTGAGAGCTTCAAATGGAAATCGCTGAAAATAAAAGACCAAAACCGGAAAAGAGAGAGGTGGAGAAGAGTAGACTCACCTGGATCATCGATTATCATACAACGATATTCAAAATGGTCAAGAATTGAAGAAGAATGATCCTTGGAAGCTCTTGGTTATTTTGGTTCGATCTTAGGGTTGGAAGGGAGGAGTAAAATCATGAGTGAACATAAAAAAACCATAGTGGAAAATTTGTAATTTTTTAACTGTTTCTGGGATGCACAGTTTACCCAAATGTTTTTTTAAACCTTGTGAAAACTATGCAGATGACCCGATTCAAAATCCCACCTCTTTCATGGTTTCCTTGGGATTTCTGCATAGTAAGCACTAACCATACACAATCCATGCGGCCTACCAAAACCCCCTCTTTTTTTTCATGTCTCAAACCCTGGGAACAACCTCGAGCCACCTTGAAGACTTGTGTGAGAACATAATTAATAAAAATAAGGTGATTATACTAAAACATTAGTAGAACATACCTTACATATAAATTTGGGATATTACAATATCGCCACCTAATAAAGGCTCATCCTTAAGCCGCTCTTCCAAGTATCACCAAGTTTCTATGAACAGAGTTCTTGCCACCAGGCCCATATATCTGATTCTCTCTCTAAGGTTTCCTCCTAAACTTTTACATGCTTCCACAACACACGAACAAAAGGCAGAACCATTCCTCGCAAAAATTTCCCATTGTGGTCCACAACACTAACCATATGATCCTCGTAGGTTGCATCAACATCATCAAAATCTAGAACATGATATGGGTTAGGGTGATATTTTTGATGTTGTGAAACATGAACAACATCATGCATCACATTGTACCATTATGTAATAGCCAATCAGTAATCCACCGGCCCGATCCTCTCTACAATCTCAAATGGCCCCACATACCTAGGTTCCAACATTCCCTGCTTATGAATTCGACGGTGAACCAACCTTGGCGGCACCCGGAGAAACACACTATCACCCACCCTGATCTCCAGTGGTCTACAACCATGATATGTGTAAGACTTCTGCCTGCTATGTGTCATTTCCATATGTTTCTGAATTGAATTGACCTTCCTCGATGTTTCCCAAATGATACTCAGTCCCAAAAAATCAAACTCTCCCTCCTATAACTAACACATTGGAGATCTAAACAATCTCTCATAGAGTTCCTAAAAAGGAACCATATTAATTATAACATAAAAACTATTATTGTAGGCA
Organism: Viscum album; assembly: GCA_963277665.1. Lineage (NCBI taxonomy): Eukaryota > Viridiplantae > Streptophyta > Magnoliopsida > Santalales > Viscaceae > Viscum > Viscum album. The sequence continues at coordinate 1,273,867,841 of OY728141.1, read as the reverse complement.
AAATCAACTCGAGGAATATGTTCTCCCACAAGAAACCAAAATCCAAAAAACATACTCTCAATATGTCCTCTAACACCTGAATCATTTATTCCAATTTAATTTCTATCTATGGGTGATAAAATATAATTAAAAACACTTGGGTTCCATGTACCTTATGTAAAACCTTCCTGAAGAAATATTTTAAATGAGGAACATGATCCGAAACCACGGTTCTCATCACACCATACAACAACACACACTCTCTAAAAAATAACTAACCTAGCTAATCAACTATAAAGGTCTACTGGATTGACATGAAATGAGCCACTTTCGTTAACTGATCTAGGACCACCCAAATTACATTACTCTTCCATGGAGTTCTCGGAAGACTAACCACAAAGTCCATCAGCACGTCATTCCATTCCCACATTCGAATGGGAAATGACTACAACAATCCACATGGATACTGGTGCTCAGCCTTCACTTGTTGAAAGGTAAGGTACCTTTCCATAAAGCCCACAAATTCATTCCCCATTCCATGCCACCAAAACATCCTATGGAGGTCACAGTACATATTAGACAAAATCGGATGTACTACCCACATCGATATGTGGAATTCATCCATCAACTCCTCTCGTACTCCTACTGATTCCACAACACGATCATGAACATGAGAAACACTATAATCTCCAAAAAACCTCCTTGAAGGCGACTCCCCACATTCATGACTAAGATTAGTAGATAAATACTATGAATCTTGTAACTGTATCTCTTTAATCCAGCTCAACAGTGATTTTTCAACTATTATGGATGCACGAGTTGTCTAACATGGCTCATCCTGTACCTCCAGGTGCATCTCAGCAAACAAGGTCATCAGTCTCTACTCTGATGATGATTCTTAGACCACCTGATTCTAAGCCTTCTGAATCAGAGAATCAGCAACACTATTCCATTTTGTTGTTGTTTAAAACAACCCAAAATCAAAGAATTGATGGTATTCAACCTACCTTCATTGTCAAAAATTTTGATATGACTAAGAGAATATTTACATGAGATGTTTATGGTAGGTAAACACCGTAAAAGGTTATCCCAAAAATTCATGGCTCCAACACTTCAGGGCAAGAACCACTATAGATAGTTCATAGTCATGAGTTGGGTAATTTCTCTCATCTATTCTCAATTGTCTAATCCCATAAGCAAAAACCCGATCATCCTGCATCAGCACTGCCCCAAGTCTAACACTAGACATGTCACAGATTAATGTATGCAGGTAAAACTAGAATCTGTGTGGTAGTCAACCGCTTCTTCAGCTCTTTAAAAGCACCCTCACATTCCCATTACCACTCAAAATTCACTCCTTTTTGGTCAGACCAGAGAGTGGTGCTACCAAACAAGTGAATCCCTTAATGATTCTCTAATAATAACTAGCGAATCCAAAAAAAATTGAACATAATAAATTCTCTTGGGTTGTTTTGAAGACACCACAACATGTACATTCTCTGGATCTATCGACCCACCAAATTTCTACACGTTTTTTACAAAAAATTACACTTCACCAATCCAAAACTGAAAGCTTGATAGCTTGGCGCTAAGCCAATGCACTCTTAGTGTACTCAAAATGATGTCAATATGTTGGACATGATCTTCATGAGTCATGGAGTACACAAAGATATCATCAAAAAAACAAAAATGAATCGGTCTAGATATGGGTGAAATATCTGGTTCATCAAATCCATGAACACAACTGGTGCATTGGACAACCCAAACAACATTTCCAAAAATTCACACAACCCATACATACATATTAAATCAGTATATGGTATATGAGAAGGTATCACCCTTAACTAATGGTATCCCAATATCAAATCGATCTTATCAAATACTGAAGCACCCATGATCTAGTCAAAAAAATTATTGATTATTTGAATAGGTTATTTGTTCTTCACCATCATTTGGTTCAACCACCTATAATCGACAAAAATTCTATATGACCCATCATATTTTTTTAGGAAAAATCACAGGGGATCCCTATAGTGATATACTAGGATGAATAAACTCCTTGTCTTCCAATTCCTCCAACTGAACCTCTAATTCATGGAGTTCTACCGATTCCATACTATATGGAGGAATGGATACTGGATTTTCACCTGGTAAAAAATCAATGGTGAACTCAACATAGCTTTCGAGTGGTAACCCCTAGTGGTCCTCAGGAAACACATCCTAAAACTGAAGAACTATCAGTGGGAAGATTGGATGCTCCATCTCCCCATGATTTTACATAAGGCATGCTTCCTAGGTCGTGAGATCTCCCTACTGATGGAAAAGATGCCCAGAATGGACTGACCAAGCTTCCCACTCACCATAAAGGACACTGGTGCCTCCGTCGATAGACGTAAATGTTACTTTACATTGATAAAAGTTGATGTGGTCTTGTAAAAACACTAACCAATCCATGCCCAAGATCATGTCAATACATCAAATGCCCAGAACAAACAGATCCCGCAGAAAATGATAACTCCCAATCTCCATAGGAAAACCTTTAAATTGCATGATGTCCTCAACTCGTACTCCCAAAGGAGTATAAATTGATTTTACCCCACATGCATTCTCTAAGTTCTAACCATATATAATTATGAACTAGAAGATTTAAAATAATATGTATCCCATGTATCAAATAATTCACTTGCAAGCATGGATGCTAAAAGAATCATACCTCGAACTATAGATGATCCTTCTATACCACCTATAGGTGTATTCTGAAATGCATGTAGTTGACCCGCACCTCTACGCTGGGCCCAAACTACTGTACCCTGTGCTGCACTACCCTGATGGTAAGAATGGTATCGCCTTAGAGTTCCACAAAAACCACCCCTTGTGGTATGACCTGTAGAGCTCCAACTACCATCCTGATATTGGGCAACCAACCCATGCCTCCACTCGACAACTGCATTGGACTTCCTTCATTTCTCGGCTATTGTGGGTTCCTTCAGAACTTCTGAACATTTCCTAACATGCCACACACCCAACACTCAATAGGTGGCAGGGGACACTAGCCATGCATGTGCCCCTACCTACCACACTAACATAAAATTATCTTGTCACCACTCTAATAGGATTTCCCCCTCTTCTATCTACTTTTCAAACTTCCACCCTACTCAATATTTCCAAAATGTCTATACATAAACTTGTAACCTACACTACTAGTCTTCCAAGGTTCCCCCACAAGCTCACTACATGAGGCCTCCTTTAGGATTCTTTATGAGATAAGAGCATGAACTACAACTTCAGTATACCTATTCAAATGATAGATATTTACCTGAGACCTGATCTCATGTATCAACCCATCATGGAAACATCTCTCCATAGCTTCCTCATCTCCAATAAAAGTTGGAACGAAGTGATGCAAATTAGTGGAATGACTAGTATAGTCCCTCACTAAAATCTACCATTGATTAAAACTCAAAAAATCTGCCCCCTTTTTTTTGTCTCAATGTATATTTATAGAAGTTATCAAGAAACTTATCCTGGATGTCTTTCCCTAGAATTCCCTCAACCTCTTCTATTTGGACCATGATGTCTCACCAATGCTTCGCTTGGACTCTCAACATATAAGTCTCCAACATGAAAACATTTGAAAATGATTATCCTGATGATCAAGAATAGTCTAGATAGACTTGATCTAGAACTCTACAACCTCTGGCCCACCCTCTCAGGTAAAGGTCAGAGGGTGTTGCAGCTGAAACTCTCTGGTCAGCTCGAACATACTTAGGGAAACCCGCCTTGTGTCCTATTCCATCATCTGTATAAAATGAGTGATGTTCTCACAGAACTACTATTCCTTATCACCCTAAACCACTAGATTCCCCTCCTACCCTAGCAGTGGAGAATTCTCAGCAACGTCTTCCTATCGCCCAACGGGAACACATCTTCATGGAGAAATTTCTCTACAATGAAAAAAAACAACCTTACAACATAGAACCAAATCAATCTAAAAAGAAGGGATATCAATGGAAGTCTCATAACTATTCATAATAAACCATTTTTAATACACCATTCCACCTCCCACATCACATCTGAGACATATCCATTATACATTCCTTATAGGACCATGGCCAACATGGTTAATCAACTCACACTGTTGCACGCCTTTATTTCTTACACCATTTCAAACCATTCCACATCTCAAGTCACTTTAATAGAATCTTAACCCACATTACATTCTTATTAAACATGTTTCTTTATTACCAACAAAACTTTTCACACCCCTTGTTACACATTCACATTCTCTTAGTAGGAATAAATTCACCATATTTAAAAGAAAAAATACACCCTATCCTTTACATCCTGCACACTCATTTTGTGCGTGTTCCTAAAATGATGCATGTCACTTATCTTTATAGGTTCCTTGGATAATGCATTAATGCATAACCTCGTCCCATTATAGTATCAAGTTAAATATAAAAAAAATCATCAAATCACACAACAACAGCTTCACCTGATGGTGAAATATCATCAAATGTAACAAACCATAACAAAAACAACAATTCCCACTAAGGGTGACATGGGTTTTCCACCATATATGGGTTAGCTACTCCGAAGCATGATCACATTACCATGGACCGATACTATCCTAACCTCCATATAACTTCCCCAAATAGTATGAAAGAGAAATGACTTCATCTGATACCACTTTATAACATCCCCGACCTAGGAGATACTAACTGGTTCACCGAGCCATGTGGTTACCAGACCTCAAGAGCTCCTCCCAATACGCCAAAGGTTTCCGACTAGCAGCATGGGTGTAATTAGTCATGTGGGGAGAATACACCCTTTTACCCAAGTAAGCCACTACATTAAAAATATATCAGAAACACTATAAAATAAACATAACATTGAATAAATAAACCATTCCCAAACTGGGTACAACACAACAAAAAATATGTATGTCCTGACTTGTTAAAGGGAAAAGTGAACAAAACCAGAATTGATGAACAATAGAAAAATCCCCCAAATGGTCTTGGCACTATGTCTCGAACCTCAACAAAGATCATCCCGAATTCTGACTCAATTACCAATCATTGGGCCCTTTCTCTTCTCATGACCTCCAACCATGAAATCTACCAGGGTACCCAATGATAGTCTAAGGAGGGTGTGAGTAAAACATAGAAGTCCACCAACAATGGTGTCTACAAAATATCGAACCCATAGATAGTGAATGTAGTAGTAAACAAAAAAAATTAAAGGAAATTGATTAGAAGTCCAAGATTAATTATGTTCCTTTTAGTAAATCAATCATATAACAAACACACTGTAAAATATACATTATTTATCAATTCACTATTTATATGTGTTCAATGAATTAGGAAAGATCAACATTTAAAACATGAGGGAATTAAACACGTTCAATCTCACTAGGAAACATAACACAACAATATTCATTATCATACCCTAGAAGCTTCAGTTTTGGTGGTGCAACTATTAGGGGAACAAAACTCTTTCCCCTTCCCAAATCCATGTATTTAGTGGGTTGAGCTTGAATCCTCAATCATAACATGAACTTTGGGCATAGAACCTCATGTTTATACTCCACACTACAAGTCCATGTGCACATGATTTATTTAACATTCATCACATTAAAAAAAAATTCACAACCAAGCATCATTAATGTCATTAGAAACATCACATCAATATCAATGAATATGAATTTAACATTAAGACACAATCCATTAACACATTATTAATTTTTATCCCACAACATTCATCATTATTTACCATTTCATATTCATCTCTCATTAAGATTAATAATGTATAAAGCTAATACCTTATCATTTCCCATTATCTCACGTAACACCTTTTTGTGCCAACCAAACACCCACATAGATTACCACCCAAACAAGGTGTGTTACTAGGACCCCATTAACATCCTTCAAGATTAATATCATATTCACTATGGGATCTATGTTATCTCACAATATACCTACATTTACTTAGATAAAATCTATGTATGGGAATGATGGCACAACACATGGGTGGCCCTAACATAGGACACACCATCTTCCTTGATTCTTGTGTGGATAATGAGTGTTATATTATGTTGTTTAGACACCATAAAAATCCCCTCACAATAATGGCACAAAAAACTCATCACAAAATGGTAATAATAAAAACCCTACATGCACAAATCTCTATAAACCTCAAGGAATGTAACATGTAGACCTCCTACCTCGAATCCATTGATGAACACCCCCTCAACCGATGACTTAAATCCCAATTCAAATCCCCATTAAACACACAACCTAGATCTCACATAAAAATAGATTCTAGAGAACCTCAGATGGAATTTTCCCAAAATACAAGGCCTAAACCAGAACATATAAAGGAGGAGAATATTAGACTCACTTGGTTCATCGATTCACATCAAATGTGTACCCCAAAATGTCAAGAATAGAATGAAATTTATCCTTGGAAGCTCATGGTCCCTTTGGTTTGTTCATACGGTTTTAAGTGAGGAGATGGAAAATCCCTAGTGACCATGAAAACCCCAGAGTGAAAATTTTGTAAATTTTTAAAAGTTTTTAGGCTGTACGGTTTACTCTCATGGTTTGGCAAACCATGTGAAAAATATGTGGATGCTACTGTCGAAAATCCCACCTCTTGCACATTTTACATGGTCTATCTGCCCGGTTAGCACAAACAATATGCAGATTGTGCATCAAACCCAAAAAAACACCTTTTCTCTTTTTTTGTCACGAACCCTCAAAACATCCTCAATCCTCCTTAAGATCTTGGGTAAGTACTTAATTTATCAAAATAAAGCATTCAAACTGAAATGTATGCCGAAAATACTTAATAGAGAAATATAGGATCTTAAATGTTTTATTTAATTGGATTTCATCATGATTAATGATATTTTGGGAGACATTGATCGAAGAAAAACCATTCACATTTGTATATGTTGTAGGGAAATTATTATTTGATTATAATTGTTGTAAGAATTTTCTGACATGATATTTATGTTATTATTATCCATTAGGGTTTATCATACAATTAATGTCAAGTAAATTAAATGTTATTATAATTTCGGAGTGTTATAATATTTATTTTAATATGGTCATGGGAATGGAATAACATTTATACTTGGTGATGACGTATCACATCTACAAAGACCATGGGGATGAACATAAAATTGATGGGTGAAAAGGTTGTTTGATCTACAATGGGCCTTAATAAAAGAATATTTCAATTAGTTAATCATAAATGTAGTTACTATTATGTTTATATCTCAGATATTAGTATATCATCAAATTAAGTTTAAGGGTAAAGTGTTTATAGGTATGAAAAAATTCTTACCCATACAATAATGGAAATGTAAATAATCACCATGTATTTTTTCATCGGTCTCCCAAAAACCACTCTTTGAAAGAATGTTATACTGTATATAGTTGACGATCATAAAATTTAAGAAAAATGTAATATAATCTAATAAAATTTTTCTTTTTATTAGTTTACCTGAATACAAATTAAAAATATCATATGCTTCTATGTATTACAATATACTATTATATTAGAAAAGGATTCGATGTTTACCTTCTTGTTATTATAAGTCCTTTTGCATGCTCTTGATAAAAAATTGTGTTTTAGAACAACTTATAATATTAAGAAGGTTTTCTAGTTTTATAGAATAATTCAAACAATAGAAGATACGATGGGTTCTTATTCTATGAATTTAAAAGGTTATTGGAAACAACACCATACTATAGCTGAGTTTTTTTATAACAATAGCTTTCAATAAAGAATTCAGATGGATCCTAACAAAGACATATATAGAATTAAAAATAGAAAACAAAAAAATTGGATGATTTTTAGAAGGAATGAATTTGGGAGCTATGATAGTTGAGTAAATGGATGATAAATTTCGATCCAGTCAACTTCAGATCAATGCAGTTCAAACTCGACAAAAAAGTTAAGCTTCCTATCATCAGTTTGATCTAGAGTCCGATGTTTGTGAGAATTAATTTCCTTAAATTTCATGATAGAATGATCTTATGAGATTTGAGAATAATTAAATGAAGGTCAACAGGTGCATTTTACCCATTGAAATTCATTATAGGGTAAGGAAAGTGGATTATCACTTGGAACCTCACCTGAATCTCTCTCAAGTCCGTGATTTTTTCCATGTATCTATACTAAGTATGCAAACACCTAGTCCTTCACATATACACAACTCATAATCCATACAATTGAATCCTTATATTTCTTATGATGAAATAATGGTAGATATTTTGTATCATAATGAGACCTCCCTATGAAATAAGACCACTAACATGGTCAATGATTTATTAAGAAGCCAAACACATATGGAAACTAAATGGGAACCTAACCATATATTGAGATAAAAGTATACAAAATATTTTCATTATATTAAATTAATATTGAGGGTTATATTCATGTTATGATGATAAAAATGTGACCCCATAAGAATATATGAAATAAATTTCAATAATAAATATTTTTTTATAATATTTTTCTATACACAACAACAAGTTTTACTAATCCCTGATATTCTATTAGTATTATTATTTGAGAATAATATTTAAAACATATCTATTAAAAATGGAGCTATTAATAATAATAAATTTTTTTTAAAATTATTTATAATGGTTTTATATAAGTAAAATAAACTGATAATAAAATTCTTTAATATCTAGTAAATTCTGTATATAATTCGAAAATACATTCTTCTCAATAAAATATCTTCATTTCATTTTATGATGGAATGAAAAAAAATTTCAAAATTTTTGAAGGTTAAGTAAAAATAATGATATATTTTATTTGAATCTCTATATCAAAATTATATTATTGTGAGTTTTAAAGAATTTTCATAAAATTTAAATTTTTTAATTAATTGTAGAAAAAAAATTTTCATTAAAAACTTCTATTTAGTTCAATTAATTTAAAAAATACCATATTTTTTAAAATATAGGAATGTAAAATTATATCAAATATGTTACTATTAATCCAATTTGGGTCATTTTAATTAAAATCATGTTGATTAATTATATAAAAACTTTTCATAATTATGAATACTTTCTTTTTTGGAACTCTTATTTCTTGTTTCTTATGTGGGTATAATTTTAAATTATATCGTCTAAAATATTTGAATTATTTTATAAAAAATCACTTCCATATTTTTAATCAGACAAATTATTGTTATACAATAGGGTCTAATTAATTTTTTTTCAAAATGATTAGTAAAAACAATTAAAATTAAATAATTCATTTAATGATAATCAAGGTTTAAATAGGGTTAAAAAATATACAGATTATACTGACCTAAAAACATTTAAAAATTTAAGTTTATAAAAATATTTAGGCCATGTCTCATATATGGTTATAAAATGATCCATTTTGGATCCTTTTCCATGTAAAAAACGGGAGTGTATATTTTTTCTGTCCAAAACTCTAGGTGTCTCCTCTAGCCCACTTATAAATGGGAACCACCCCACCTCTTCTATTAACACTCCCAAATCACATTAGTTCTACCAATCAATAAATTACTAAATTCACTACATCCCCCCTTACATACTAATTTTTATTATTATTATGGACTCCGATAAAACAATTACGTACAAACCTAAAGAAGTTATCAAAAAAGGTGGTATCATTCTTAACTGAGATTTATTAATTTATATAATCATCATCATCCTTAAAATACTCTTAAATAATTTTTATAAAATTAAATCACCATCTACAATATACTAAAATCATATTTTGTAAATGAAAAATTATGTACACATATCCACTTCCATCAAAAGGGTACATGAAACAATCAATCATGTTTACAGCGGACAACCACCTCAGGAACCGAGGTAGTTTCTTTTCCAAGAACTATATTCAAGAAATTTTATAATGATGTGTTTCAATTATATTTGAGATATTTATGACCTAAAAATACTTCTAGAATTAAAATCTTACATATAAATTCTTATATTCAAACCCATTTGAAAATTATTTTATCACATGTTTGTACAACGTACTACTGCCTTGAAAACTAATGTGATGTTTTTTGTTTCTATTTTACATTAATGGAAATGAAGAAATGTTTATAGAATAAATATTATATAAAAGATCTAATAATTATTATTTAATACATATATAATAAATATAAATAAAAATTATAATCCTGATTTATATAATTTATATCATTGAACTATTACCAATGTAAATTGACAACAACAACTCAACCAATATTTACATGAAAAAATATAGTTATCACTCGGAATAGTGATTTTAAAATTAATTTTCTAATAAAATAATGATAAAATAATAAAAGTAAATTATATTTGATATTCAAAATATTATTATTTTTCCATAATATGTCTTTAATAATATTATATTTATTATTTAAGTGTTTTTGTCATGAAAAAAATTCATTAACTGAGATAAAGGATTCTTAGCCTCTTTTATTTCTAGGAGACATATTCAATATTCACTACTTGTTTCATTTGTGTGGTGTATATACTACCCATTTGGATTTTATTCCAACAATCTCTGTATTTTCATGATATTTAATTAATTAATTAATTAATTTATTTAATAAGTTTTATGATTCAATTATTTCCAACTAGTATTAAATATTCCTCTCACATTATTTATTTGAGACACATGTTATATTCACTATTATTTCTTTTATGTAGTGTATATATTTTCCATGAATAACTTTTATAATTATTTTTTGAAATTTTATGGGGATTTATAATTATATAAATGGATATTTATTTCCTGGGGATTTTGATTCCAATGATACCAATGTTGTAAGGTTTTGATGTTACAATTCCATGGTGTATTGGGATTGTTTATGATAATACTTCAAATGATGATATATTATAATCTAACTCTTAATAACTAAATAAATTTTATTCTCCCTTGGTTATTTTTTATAATCAATTGTTTTACTCTTAGATTACTCTTCATATATACTCATTATTAAAAAAAAAATTCCGTAAAGCTGAATTTATTTCACTCTTCAATCGAAAACCGTTTTAATCCAAAGACCATGTTTTTTAATTAGATTTTAAATATATTATTATCATTAACTAATTATTTTATACGGTAATATTTAATCATGATTAATTTTTACAATCACGATTTTAAATGAAACATCTATTTTTCTTCTTAACAATGAAATTTTGTCACATTACAAAAAAATTTAAAGGAATAATTTTCTATATTCATGATAGGAATAGAATTTTGTACAATCATGACTGCTTGACGATTTAAATATTCTATTACATGTTTTTACATTCATTTTAATGTATTTTTTAACTTTATTATTTGAAAATTATGAATATTTTATGAAAGTTATTTTCTATATTTAAATTATATTTTCCTCAAAAATATTTTATAAAAAAAATTATCATGTTTATATGAATCAATGCAAAAAAACCACTACTTTTTTACTATTAAATTTATAAATAATCCCATATATTCTTCATTTTTCATTTTATAGATTTTTTATTATTATAACCACATGATTTTTTTGAAACCTATATAATTCATATGGGTTATGGTTTGAGGAAATTTTTTTGAAACCCATTTCATTTTGCATTGTTAATAATTTAATATTTTGATTAATTTTTTATTATCGTCAGACACACATTTGTATGTTTTTTCATTATTTTATAGACTGTTCTATTATAAACCGGTTATATTTGTCTCTTTATAAACATGGATGGTGGTTCTGTTATATCCATTTATAGTAGTAACATTACAACCAAGGACAAGGGTTACATTATTGCCATGGATGGGTGGTTACATTAAAAACTGTGATGGGTGGGACAAATATCTCTATCTAATGAATTAGATAATGATTTATATTTTATTTAATTGTCATGGAATAAATGATGAGTGAACCTATATCATTAAAGAAATTATTCCAATATGATATTTTTGGGAGTGATCTTTAAATACAATGATCTTTTCGGGAGTAAACTCATTCCACTATGATATTATTAGGAAATGAACCTTGACTAATAAATAAATTATTTTTTTCAATATTATGTGAAAGAAAAACTTATATATATTATTTTAATGTTATGTTTTCATTTTTCAGGTTATTTTATTTATTTATAATATATGTTAAATAAATTACACTATTTTCTTCTATGACTCATGTTTTTGATCTATGATATACATGGTATGATTTTCAAATGATATTCTAATGTTTTCAAACTCTTATTATAATTTTTTATTAATATAACCATTTATTACCCTAACTATTAATTTTATATCCCATTTTATAAGGTTAATGTTTCCTAACTTATGAGGAATGGTAATATATATAATATGTTAATGAGGGGTTCTATAAATGAATAACCTAGTGGGAGATGATGTTGTTCACATATAAACTTGTTGATTATGTATCAATGTTCATAATGACCCTAATTAATTATGTTAATTTATTATTTTTTTATAATTATATTAATTTTCATTTATTATGATGTAATATTTATGTATATAAACCATCGATCAATATAACAAACCCTGGAAACTATGATAATGACACACCATAACCATTATCTACCCCTCGTACCCATATTCCATCCCATGTTAGAATTTTTCAATAATCCTTTATTTAAAACATTTTTTCAGGATTCCCTATTTATCTTAATAGACTCTCCCTTCAATTGTTATATTCTCTTTGGATTTTGGGTAAGGTGTGGGATAATTTTTTATCTCTTCATGAAATAGAATTTCCATTGAAAATTAACTTCTTTTTCATCCTATTTTTTTCCAATATCTATAAAAATAAATTTTAAATAATTACCTACCAATAACATATAATACATGAATAAATTATTTAACAATGAAGATTTATTTCATGACGAAAATTATTAAACCATATACAAGATTTAGAATTATCAATCACCCCTACATTTAATACAATTATTGTCCTTGAAGAAAATGAAACATCCATTTCCTAAATTATCACTACAAAATAATCTAATAATTTAATTCCTCACTCTAATGAAAGTGTTGTTATAATTTATCATTTAAAAATCACAATTAATTCTATAAAACAATGGTTAAATCATGATTTACTAATAATTTCATCTTTAGGACATTTTCCACTCTTCTAATCATATTATTCAGCTGCCAGTTAATGATTTTACTCCTACTAAATTAATTTCACGCATTGATCAAGATCATTTGATAAGGATTTATTCTCAATCTCATCTATGAGAACTATATCCATAGAAAATTAAGGTATCTATTACCAAACATTTAATATATTCCTAAAAAACTAAGAGAATTTCAATTTTGGTTAATATTACCTATGAGGATAAATGTAGGAAGAAAATAATTTAAAAATTCAATTCATATGATTGAAAAGGATGGTAATTAACTTTATGGAAATATAATGATATTCAAAAAACAAAATTCAATGAAAATCATTCTTCATCTTCTAATATATTTAAAAATAATGACATCCCAATATTATTACAATTATTTTGCAGATTCTCAAATCAACATGAAATATAATAATTTATTTTGGTTAAAAAATTAAAAATCAATTCATTTGTTAGAATTTTTATATATTAGTTTTTATTTTATTTTAATTTTTCTTTTTTATTTTAATTATTTTTTCAAATAAATTTTGAAGAAAATAATAAACCTAAATAACTATTTTTAATACTTATTACCAATTATTCTTGAAATAATTTCACACAATATAATTCATATTACACTATCCTAATGGTACTATGATTCACCCAACTCCCTCATTACTAATCAAAATAAATAATCATGAATTAATAGTAAATAATAAGGGTATAAATAAAAAATAAAGGTGTAGTTTTTATCCTATCAATATATATTATGGTCTATTAAGGCATTATAAAATTATATATTTTTGTCGAGTTATGATAACTAAATGTAAAATTGATGAATAAATCGATGGATTAAATAATTTTAATATATTAACAAATTGTCAATCATTGATTAAAAATAATGTTAAAAACTTTAATAATATCCCCAGTTCCATAAATAGATAGTCTATATGAAATATTTTCTCAAAAATTATCACAATCACACCATGTACAATAAAAAATGTTTTCGTATCAAATCATTGGATGAACACAAAGGATAACTCTAGTAATGTCTTTGTACTAAAAGAAATAAACAATAAAAATCATATCAACAATCAATTTTAGACAAATAAGATATGGAATATATATGTAATTTACATAAATGTGGACATGAAATTATTAATTTATGATCATGATGATTCAAAAATATTTTAAAAATATGAAATAAATATGCAAAATAATGATATACCATAGGTTATTAAAAAGGTGGAAATACCAATTAGGGTTCTAAGGATTCCTATCCCAAACATGAATGTTGAATTTTCCCTAATTTTCAATAGAAGTGAGTGGCAGTGAATGAAATTTGCGAAATTTTGGATCACAAAAGAACTACTAAAAAACTAAGGTAAGTGAGATATTATCATATTTAAAAAAATTGATTACATTATAATTATAATTAGTTGACTAAATTGGATTTTATTTGAATCTGATTTATTTTTTAGGTCCCCCTTTTTATTTATTGTTTCTCATATGTAACCATAAAAATATGAAAATTTAAGTAAATAAAAATAATTCCTTCTATTAAAGCTAAAAAATAATGAGGTATTTGATTTTAATGACTAAGAGTAATTTTAAATGAATTTACAATGATCTCACAGACAAAAAAAATTGGAAAAAATTCCTTCATCACCTCATTTTTTCATAAATATTGGAATGTTTAAATGTACCTTATCAATTATATATCTCAATCCAAATAATATTTTTAGATTCATCATCCACATCTACCACTTACTATATTTTAGAATGTATATGTGTGTCTTATTCATTGTATTATCTTTATATTCTCTCATTATCATTGGTAAATCCCTCAAATTTTACCTTCAAATTGGGTTTATCATAAACTATTTGTATTTGTTCTTACTCAAAATCAACTTCATGAACATATGAATCCATTTATTTACCTAACTTATATTTAAAATCCACTAGTAAATGGAACAATTTATTGAATATATTTTATATGAACATATGAAAATATTCTTTGATAGTTTGGAAGGATTAAAAATTTCCACTATGGTATAAATATTCTCCATATATTTTTTGGTTAGTTCTCATTTAAATTGTGTAGATTTTTATTCTAGGAGATCTAGTTTTATTTTAATGATTATGGTGAACATCATATTTATGCTTATAAAAAAGGTAAATAAATTACCAATGCTTTTAGAGATAAAGAAACTTGAAAAGAAAAACATAAACAACCAATAAAAATAATAATAAACTAAAATTGAGAAAACAAAACACATAATAAAATCAATTGAGTTGTTGAACATTAATAGATTCCATAGTTACCCAATTATTTTGAAAAACATTATGTTTTTACCCTCTAAAAAATTATCTACTATAAATAATGTTTAGATTTTTTTTTATTTTTTTCTATAATAATTCTAATAATAAATTCATTTTAAAGAGAAAATTCATTTTCATTCCAATGAGGAAGATGGAATCCTATTTAAAATCATTAATACATGTTATATAATTATAATTTTGATACAATATTAAACCCATCATAATAAATTTGTGTTCAAATAATAATTTTCATTACCCATATTATGATAATAGGGGATATGGGTTTTTAATCACATAGTGGTTCTTTTAAATAAAAAAACTAGGAAGTGGATAAGAATAGAATGCACGTATTAACACCAATTTTCATCACTTCCACCATCCTCTATAACTTCTTCCACTCTCGATTTTTTATATTAGTGGAGTGAAAGAATCTATAAATAATGGAATATAATTAATATATATGAATGAAATAAATTTAAAATTTGAGGAATATTCTAAAAAAATGTTATTAACATCTAAAGTATGATTTACAAATTTTTCAAATGAAATGAAAATAAAAAATTGTGTTCATATCAACAAAAATACTTATAGAAGATAAAATTCATAGTGTATCTCTTTGATAATTCACTCACTAATCACTCTATTTGATTATTTTTCCACTATGCATTTACAACCACTGTAATGAGAATTTTTTTCCATGGTTACTAAATTATTATAAAAAACTCTTTCTACACATATTCTTTTTGATTTCATAAAAATAGGAATTTATACTATTAAACACATAGTT
Organism: Viscum album; assembly: GCA_963277665.1. NCBI lineage: Eukaryota > Viridiplantae > Streptophyta > Magnoliopsida > Santalales > Viscaceae > Viscum > Viscum album. Next base: position 1,273,851,644 of record OY728141.1, on the reverse strand, counting down.
AAATATCCTCACTATAGTGAGGGGAAACACTCCAAGATGCAGGGGTTTCATCCTCAACCTGGCCACATACCATTTTGATTACATCTATATCACATTATTCATGTAATATACAATTTAATCAAAAGTCAAAATGTTTTTAAAAGAATAGTAAAATTTAATTATATCATATCTTGCATGATACTCATACTCCATAAGTCATAGAAACATCTCTCCCCCTTATTTATCTTCATTAAAAAACACCTTAGTGGGGTGCATATTTTTGTGGTGTGGTGATCCTATGACTAAACACCTATATAATATAATTTTTTGAAATATAATGGTATACTGAAATCCTATGTCACAATAGTACCACACATTCTCTATCATTCATGAAAAGTATATTGATCAAATAATCATACATGATGTAAATATTTTTCCATATAGGACATTGACTTCATTAATATATTATATTGACACAACAGGAATAATCAACCATGATGTTTTGAATATGCATGAAAGCATTGAAAACTCTAAATGTGATAAGTGTTTACTGTACAAATAATAAAACTATGGAATGTTTACTCCAAACCTTATGAATTCATAGGCACCCATGGAACACTGATTATGGGTTTTGGAACATTCAACCCCATGATTTTAACATGAACTATAAAACCATGGTGAATTGTCATTGAAATGGCATAGATGCATGTATGCTAAAACCCAAAATTATTGAGAAGATAATGTCAAGTGTTGTCATGTATCCCCCATTATTTAATTCATTTCAAAATAAAAACAATTCCTATATTTATTCTGCCCACATCAGATATGGAATCCGTATATTTCTTCCTCATTGAAAAAGTGCTTCCACTAGAAACACATTTCATATTCATGTTTTCTCTTTACAACTCAAACCCCCTCTAGTGCCACCCTGATGCATCAATTTTTCTCTTTTTCCATAGGTTCTACCTATATTGGTATTTTCACTTTCTCTTATATGTTTTTATTTCTTCTAGTTACACTACTCATCCCCGTCATATATACCATAGACGGATGGTGAGGCCATTTTCTTGCATATTTTTTTCTCTCTTCGAAAATAAATATTTTCCTTTTAAAAATAAAAATATTTATTTATTTATTTCCACATTGTCCATAAAAAGGGATTTTTGTTAATTCAAAAAATTAATATTTACTGACAATTCTGATTGGGAAAAACTATCTATAATTTTTTTGATATAAATTATAGAAACATATAAATAAATTATATTCAACATACCTCCTCTGATTTAATAGTCTACACCTTCAACATAAACCCCTATTCTATTAATGATGTCCTTAAACATTAAGTGGTCAATAAAACTTCATGGGAACTACTATATATACATAAGACCCCAACGGCCCCATCCTCAGGGTGAGTGGCATCACAGACATCCGACATCCAAAAATTAGAGAACCTTCATTTCCCCATGACCAATAATTGATATATCACAAATATACCATAATTGTGTATCACATTACCCCATATCAAAATATGTCACTCTTACCACATTCCAATTGAACCTCAGCAACCAACACATTTGAATAATAATCCCCATACATCTAGTGGAAGCATTCCATTCATGACTATGTGCCATTATCCAAATGGGAACAATATGTATCTATACTAGTCCACTATATCCCACATGAAATCACTCCAAAGTATCTCTAATGAATAATAGAATATATAAGTTTTTATTTTCTTGGATGCACATAAGACCCAACCCATGGCCATAACTCACACGGAAAATATATTTATGTATAATAATTTGAATATCTTTTTATTGGATACCTCATTCTAATTGGATCCTACACATTTAATATCACCATATGATCTGAATATGATACGAAGAAGTATAAAAATGATGGAAAACCAAAAAATAATGGGAATAATTGGTTTTAGATAATGATATGGGGAGAAAAAAAAACAATAATGAAATTATAAATAATATAATTTCCCATTGAAACTCCTATGAAAACAATATTTATGATCATTCTACAAATGATTGATATCCTGGTTTATAGGATGTAAATTTGAGAGTGAGAGTGTAGAGATATATAGATCTACATAGATGTAAAAAATCATAAACCCTCACATTAATATTCAAAATATTTCATTCAATTTAATTAAAAATTTAAAATGGAACCTATTAAAGACATCCATTATGGAATGATCACCCAGGTTATTTTTTATGTCTCGCCCATGGAAAATTGTTGAATATCCATATAGGTTATTTATTATTTATCCCTTCATGGGAAGATTTAGTGAACCTCATTGACCCCTATTTAAAGTATGTCCAATAATTTTACATCATGAACCCCACTGATAACCTAATTACTTGGTGAACCGATCAACCATTATGGTTTGTACAACTTCATTGATAGGATTTCTTGTCACAACGATATCAATTTTAGGTTATACTCTAACAAACCACAAAATTTTAGTCTTACAAATACAGTCAACACAACCCAATTCACTTGTTCAATGAATTTCCCTAGGATTATAGAAGAGTTCCAACACAAAAAAATGGATAATACATTAACCCAAAATTCTAAAGTCACCCTTATTCCATTTGAAAACTCATTCACTATTAATTTAAAAAAATCAGATTAAAAATTTACCTAAAATCACTGATCCAAGAACCTAGTCTATTACAACATCCCCACCATTGAACAAGAAACCACAAAAAATAATATGAAAACCTCATCGACCAGACCCATATAAATTACATTATCCCACTCATAATTTTAAAAAATCACTATGATAACTTTTAATGCATCTACGAATTAATTATCACAATAAATAATAGATGAAATGGAACCAATTATATTTATTGTTACTCTCAAACATAAGAAACACATACCTGATCAGACCGAAGAAAAAATGCTGATCAAAATGAGTGTTCTATATGAAAACATTAATATAAACCATATACATAATACCCTTCTATTCATAGTCACTATTAATCATTTATAGCTCTCATACCTCAAAAAATACTTTCTCAATTGACATACACATAACATAAATTACACACAATTTTCTATTATATAAAATAATATATATATATATTGAATAAATATAACAATAAATTTCTATCCAATATACTCAAAATACAAAAAATACATCATGGGAAACTAACCTATTCACTGTGATTATATTCATTACGTAATTCTGATTGACAAACTAAGTTATCCACTACTGATGCTACTAATCATTCTATTCTAATGCATGATTTTTTTAGTGTAGATGAACTCTAACTACTAACTATTGACACAAATATTTATCCTAACAAAGATTCATTAGTATGAATAAATATATTACCTATATATAGCTATGATATCATTTAAACTAACCACTCCAGATACTATATATGACCATAGTCCTAGAACTCCTATGGTAATAGAGTGCATAGAGATTTGATGGTCTAGGTATAATAACATTAGAAATTTTAAATTTGATCCAACATAAGGAAAAAATTATTATCCACAATTATGATTATTAATTTGGGCCTCCACATTCCCCCACTTTTGAATTTTTAAAGCCCCAATACATTCCCCATCGATGGGTTCACAATAATCATTCCAATTCCACTAAATTATTTAATTTTGGTTTGCTTCTTAGAAAAAAATGTCAACCAATTTTTTTTAACAACATCATAATATAATGTCAAAGAATTTATATAAATCACCAGCCCTTAGAGATCTACAGTCTCACTAATTTCATAATAAATCATAAAAAATATATGGACTAATTATAATTAACTATTAACTAAATAAGGACCTATGTAAAATCGATGCCCCCCAAAACACACTCTAAGGTACTTTACTAAAAACAAATTATTTAACAACTCTATTTATTAAAAATTCTTGTTGGACATAAAATTATTTTTCAAAATAAAAATAATTCAGAAATTTCAAATTATGAATCATATTAAAATAAAAAATTGATGGTTTTTTGTCACTGTGGACCATTTACATATGAATTTTATTCAATAAACGTGCAAACATTTCTCTATAATAAACCACACAAGAATCTCATATTAGATTATCAGAGGATATACTCATCTTCTCATCCTTGAGAATGGAAACATTATAATTTTATGAGATCAATTCATTATAAGTGTAAAACTCATCAATATTACATTAATGGTATGTTCCAAATAATGAGTGAAGACAGGAGCAGGGGACACATATCCTTTACAAAATAAAATGTAAAATTAAAAGTTGACCATAATAAATGTTAGGTAAGTGTGAAAAATACAGAGAAAAACATATACTATGGAATTAGAGTGAGTAAAAATTATACAATAAACATGATACATAGATTTTAAATAATTTCTAAAATAAACACAATTTCATGGAAAGAAATCATAATATTATTCTATGGAAATATAGTAGATGTTGAAATCAAAGAATAGTTTTGTAGATATCCCTTACTATTTCAAAAAAACATAATGTAGTAGGAAACTCTACCTGATTCACATAAATAGTGTAGATCAGGAATGAAATTTTATAAGGGGAGATGCTTTCAATAATTCATTAAGTAGATATAAAAATACTAGAAATTTCCTTTATTAAAACAAAATCTATTGAAACCCCATTTAAAAATTCCATATTATGGATTACAAAAATATAAAAAAAATTAATTTTAGTTTGAAAATAATCAAGATATAAAATTATTTAGAAAAACATTTAAAAAAATGGAATGGATGCTTCATAAAGAAGAATGGACATATAAATAAAGAACCATAAAAGTGTTTTTAGAATAATAAAAATTATCATAGAATTAAATTATGAAGATATGTATCTAATTAAAACATAATTTTCCCAAAATAGGGTTTATAATAATCACTAAATATAATATGATGGTGGGTAAAATATTACATTGAAGGAAAGTATTATATATAGAAGAATTATAACTAATCATAAAGAGCTAAGATAACAAAAACTATTCAAACCTTGATATCATTTGAATCAATTTCCATTATAGATATAACAACAGATTTTTATTCAACCCCAATGAGTTTTAGGAATATATAAAAAATATTCATTATGTAGTGATCACATGATATCAATGATATAGTGCATAATATGTAACATGTCTCAATGAGTAAAATATTAGAATGTGACCCACCTACCATATTTACTTTATTAGTAGAATGTACTCTAACCTCTTGCACAAAAAACATAAATATATCAATATTTTATTTTATAATCATATTCTTAATTTTGTTAAAATAACTCTTTAATTAATATTTATTTTTAATATATTAGTCAGTTATAACTTATTTCTATCACTAGGTGTTAATAAATTTAAATGTTTCACACCTAAATTATGATATTTATTTTGATACAAATTATTTCAAACCAGTAATACCAATTATAGATCAAAATATTTAGAATAATTTTTATTTTTTTATTTTTTTTATAAATAAATTATTTCATTTCCAAAACTAATTTTGTAATATCCAAGGAATATTTGAATCATTTCATTAATGGATTGTTAGACTGAACCAAAATAGAACATACAAATAATTATTGTATAATTACTATTATGAAAATGGTTGTTTGGTTATAGTAAACCCACTATAGAAAATATTGATATTATTTATAAATTATAATTTAGTGAATATAGTTTTATTATTTTTTAATTATGTTTTAATAAAAAGACTAATAAATAATAAATGTTACTTCTTGGTGGTGGTACTCCACACGACGAACAATCATTGATTTTATTTTATAATGAATACGAGCAGATGAAGGTGATTAACAATTTATTACCACATAATGATGATTTTAAAATATTTTTCTTATTTATTATTCAATTATACCATTATTTGTTTTGAAAAGAAGTGTTAGTTAAAAATGAAAAATATCACCTCAAGTAGGAGGTAGTCATTACAAGAGCACGATCAACATTATTTTGTTTTTATAATTAGATAAGAAGGATTAAAAAATTATTATACAAATAATATTACGGATAATTTGTATAAAATTTATAAATTTGTTATAATATTGCAATGGTTATGATAAGTTTGGAAGTGGAATATTAATAAATAAAAATGACTATGTATATCTCAGTTTGGAAGATAAATTTTCTCATGATGTTCTCATTAATTATGAAATGATTTTAATTAATATGATGATAATGTGCATTAGTATGTTAATTATACATTTAATATAGAAATATTGGTATTGTTTTCATGGATATTTCATTGGGGTTTTGTAAATCTGAGAGGGATGATATGAACCTCATTCATAGGTGAAGAAAATACATCTTCTATGAAGGGTAATTATTTTTCATCAACAGAATGACATTATTCATTGATCAATGGATCAAAAAGAGAGAAATAATTGATTTTGAGGTGATATAAGTTTATCAATCCTCTAGAACATAATTTAAATAATACTGAAAACATGATTCCTTCCTTTTATCAATTTAATTTTTTATTTTATCATTTTGGTAATTACAATGGTAACTTTTTTTCACTATTTTAATATATTGATTATTAAACATATAAGGTAGAAAATCATATAAAATTTGGTTTTGATAAACCTATATATTTTCGAATAAAATTCATTTCAATAAAAAAATATGATAAATATTAATACGTTTAATATATTATAAAAATTAGTAAAAACAATTGTGTTTTCACCATTAAGTTTTTTAATTTTATTGAGTATTGAATACCAATATAAATTTTAATAATATATTTATATATCAGTTTGAAAACTATAATAAATAATTTTTACAAAATTTATTAATTTTTTTGAATAGAAATTTTTTTATAAAATATTAAAAAAATATTTTAAAATAATTATTTTATCATTATCATGATCATTAACATTAATAATTGGAATCATAACTTCTATCTGAAACTTTTATTTAATTTATTACAATATATGATCATTTTGACTTAATTATTAAATATATTTTATTTGATTTATTTTTTTCATGTTTAGAAAACTAATATTTATTGTATTTGAATAAAAAATAGTTTTTAGAATGAAATATTATAAATGATTCAAAAGTGTTGAAAAAGGGTTTAAAAAAATAACACAGTAATTTTAACAGATATATTTTAATATATATTTTTTCATAGAGAAAATTTTTAAAAAATTTACTAATTTTTCTATTAGGGTTATGTTATAATATTAAAATTGATACCAATTTCAATATTTATACTATTCAACTAAAAATAATTTATTTTAGAAAAATATCAAAAAATCCCACTTATGAAAATATTAATATGGGAAATTTAGATATTATGTTAATTTTATAAAATCAATATAAAAATATTTAGAATGTTTTCAATTATATGATTATTCCAAATATAAAAGATCATTTTACTGAAAAATTGTGGATGGAAACATTTTATGTCTTCAATATTATTTCAAAATAATTTCTAATTTATAAAATGTTAATATATTTTGTAACATTATAAATGATTATAAATTATAATAATCAATATTTAATATATATCAATTTAATTGGATAATAATTTAAAACATAATTGGTAATGATTTATCATTTTAAATGTTAAATAATATTACCATTATATCCTTTGAAATAATACATTTATAATTAAATAATATATTTTTCTTTACTATTGGATTTATTTTTCATATAATTGTTTGATAGTATTCTTCTAATATACTATGGAAAAATTTAGTTTTGTGTTTTATGTGGTGAAAGAATTAAATAAAATTAAAGTAAATATATATACTAAAATCATAGGGAATTACGTAAATTCTTGAATTCATAATACCAATATAAATAAAACATATTAGAGAAAATTTTCTCAAAAAAGTTTTATTTGAAATATCCCTCATATTTAAAATTTAATACCTACATATCCCTCCACCATTTTGACATTCCCCTAAGAATACTGATTTATGACTACACCCTCCACCCAAGAGTAATGTCAATCAGATCATATTTAATCATAACCCACTCAATCTAAAAATTAACTTCCTTGGGTATTCCATATATTTGAAATAATTTAGGTTTTGAGACTAAATCTTCATGATCAGATACGGAATAAACAGATCAACACCTTGAGCTCTACAACTAATACTTTGGATAAAATGTATCATTACCAACCTTATAGGATCAACATAGGGATTCGATATTGCATCATACTATTTTAGAATCCATGTAACCTCCACATGCAGCCCATTATCTCCTCATCCGGTATTGGGATAAAATTGATCATACATCAATGTCTCCACATTTCTATCCCCTAGTGTACTATTTTATTCTATTATGTTGTAATATTAAAGACAATGAAATATAATGATAAAAACATTTATAATAAAATAAAATTCACATACATGAAAAATGTAACAACAATAGCATCTCACTAAACAATTCACTTCCCTACCAACACCCATGTACAATACCATCCTACCTAACAGACCATGCTAGTCCTTATAGAGTCAGGAATGACACATATCACACAGGAAAAATCAATATAACCAATATTTCCAGAATCAGTTTCTCAGTTTAGAGAAGTAGAATTCTACACATATTGTATATGGAAAAGAACATATAGTTTTTTCTTGATGAAATATTTAATAGATAAACTATATTACTGAAATAAGAATAATATTATAAATTAGGATCATGAATATCATATGGGTCATACATTCATAAAATAATCCATGAGTTCCATTAATTTCTTATCTAGGATATGATTTTGAAAACATGAGATAATTAATAACATATAATTTATTTAGATAAAATTATTTATCTATAACCAAGAAATCCAAAATTGTAATCCATGTTCTTGAAGATACATAAAAATCATTCCATGCTTGTGATAAGAAAAAACACATCATGGTGCATATCCCATGTCTCACCGTATCTATTGATATCCAAGAGGATCATATCAAATGAAAAATGAAATCATATCTTGATAAAATTATAGAAAACATATTTCATATACTACATTGAAGGATCCCTGACATGAATCTCCTTAACAACACCTGAGTCAAAGAGACATGGATCTTAGAAGTCACCTTGATATGCTAAAGCCTACAAATTATTAGTGAGGGTTTAGGAGGTGATGGTGGGTAGACTATATCCTATTTATCTGAAACCATAAAAACTATATAATCAAAATCCATTAAAAGTAAACATAATTGAATATTATGTATATAGCTAGGATATATTTCATGAGATACATAAATAGATTATTCAATTTTTATATTTATCCACAATATGTAGGTTATATCAGTTTTACATTGATTATATATAGATATCTCTTGAAAAAATTATATAAAAATTGTTTAGAACTATGGATTGACAGGGTATATCCAAAAAACCCACTAACATCTGAAATCAAAATTATAGAACCAATAATTTAGATATAAAAAATAACATGTCCCATGACCTTTCTTATATGATAAATTATGAATCATGTATGCATCTTGTAAGGGTTTTGTATGAACTCAATATAAAACCACCAACAGTGTCAGCATGTAATATCAACATGCATAAGAATGTATGAAACATATAATGGATAGTCTTCAAAATGATTAACATGTCATGTATACTCCATAAATTCAATGATAATGGTGAGTTTCTAATTGACATAATCTAATTTGGGAGTGGGATGATACACCCATGGTCTATAAAAAACCCAAAATATAATGAAGCATCATCTCACATATCCTAATCAAGAATCATTTCAACAATATAGTCATTCCCTCCTAGTGAAAAAATAATCAATATACCATTTTCAAAAAACCCCGTTAAAATACCATCTCATCAACCTCAATAATTCTATACACTATGAGAATTATTCTCCTTGTCATTCTTCAAAATATCCACCCAATATTTTCATCCACCTATAGTATATCCCTCCTAAGATTTAATTTCATATGTGACTACACTATCCAATCCTACAGATATGATTCCATTAAAAATGTAGTGGCCAACAACACTGCACTTTCATTTCATTACATACACACAATAACAACATCCTTATCCCCCTAATGATTGGACTCACTAATATCCACTGACAATATCCCAAGAAAACTCACTCTCCCCACAATGAGTGAATTATATTCCAAAATAATTTAATTCTTAAAAAAAATCACCCCATTTCATTATGATTCAAAAAAATTACCATGGAAACACATCAATTAACACACTTCAGGTACCAAAAAAACCATATCCCATGGAATAATTCTATGAAATAGCTAAGGTTATCAACTAGTGAATTGAATATAATTTACAAACAATCCCATAATTATAGATATTATAACTCTAGAAGGAATATCTCATGAACCATAGAGTCTAAAAGTGGTCCCTTTCATAGTTTCTCTCAATAACCCATCCATACCTATTAATCTTCCTTCGATTACACACATATATATAAGTTGAAAAATCCATGAATAATCTATGAGTTACTAGATATACCTTGAACATTTAATTTAATCATAATATTAGGCTTGGATCATATAATATCCAAAAATATATCACAGAACCAAAATTTAGGGGATAATAAGGGAGTGATGAATTTACACAAGAAAATCAGAAAATAAAAACATGAATAGAAATAGGCTTTTCTATTGAAACTCCCACAAATGACCAATTCTAATTTTGGCCAATAAACAATGAATTTCCCACATGGGATTAGAATAATAAGAGAGGGAGGATAAAGAAGTTTGTGACCTACCTGTGTAAAAAATAAGATAAGGCCTTACTTTTTATTTCATTATTTTAATTTCCTTTAATTATGAAATTAATAAATTTTTTAGGAGCACCATTGAATTGTGACAATGATGATCCTAACAAAAATTCTAACATAGGGAATCTCTTAGATGTTTAAATTTAGGTAATAGATCAATTTCCCCGTCCTAGGAATATCCGGGGAACCAATAAAACCCATTATTACAATGTTTTAATGAACATTATGGTGTAACGCCCACATAAATTATGGAATTATAGAATATCCCCCACCTATTATAGAATTTAATTTTACCTTAATATTCCATCTCAACATATTCATATCTATTTTTGTGGGATCCAATTCTAGTGTAGAAATTTTAATATTACCCAACAACTTGTTAAACAAAAATTCCCATTGATACAATATAAAAATCATCCTATAACAATGTTTTATATTCATCACTGGAAAAACATAAACCCTATAATATGTTCCATCATTGTCACATATGACAACACAAACACATCCATTAATACATAATCAATACCAAACATGACATTAAATCACCATCTTAATATGTTAGGTGGTTAGACTATAGTCCAAAGTGACTTTATAGATTATTATTTAGAGGCTTTTGGGTTGAAGTTAATGAATTTTTAATTTACTATAGATTGGATAAAAAAAATTTATAAATAATTTACGGAGGTAGTAATATGTGATTTAGTTATACAAATTATTAGTTATGGGATTATGATATGAAGAAAAATATTTTCATTTATAAAAACCTATACATAGGGTCGTAGTTACCTATATTATATGTTTCATATATCAATTACATGTATTACTAAACCATTGTATGGTTAGGTATTTGGGTGGCCCAATAATAATATATTCATGGATTATTTTTCATGACCCCCTCCCCATAAGGTGTACCCCTCCAAGGCTGAAAATTTTAGAAGGGAGATAGTGATCCCTTGAGTACCTCCTTCAGTTGGCCTTAGGTTTGCGACTAGCACTGAGGGTATAATAACTACAAAACAATAGAAGGCATTACGCTCTATAAAAAATCATGAGAAAGAGAGAGATAATATAGATACAAACTAGTTCCAACTTAGACTTTAATATACCATAAATTCCAAGTAAACATATGTAATTTCATGAAAAAACTATTACAACTAAAATAAAACAATAAAATTAAAAACAGAATGTAAAAACGACTGCATCCATAAAGCCATAACGGCTCCAAAAACCCCAAGAAAGTAGTAACCAGCCTGATATCAAACCTACTCCATGAGACCTGAAAATTTTTTTTTATATACATATGAATATAATCATAGTATACTTAGTTTGATTTCCCCTGGATCCTCTCATGCAAAAGTAAAGAAAACATGGTAAAGAATGGTGAACAAGAAGTTTAACTAACTCATCAGCTAAATAGGTATACTAAGTTCCCAGCCTCACCATGGACACTCTCACAAAGAATCACATAAAAGAGTATATAATATAATAATTAATATCAAGGGTACCCCACTACCACTTCCCCACTATTTTTCCTCTTTTCACCAACATCACACATCCTAAGCATCACTCACCAAAAAGGCTTGCCCACAGACACCTGGGCGAAGAACCACAACATGAACCATGTGCAACACAACCACTACATTTATCTAACCAAAGTAACTAAGTAGTTTCTAGAATCCACCACAACTCACATAACATGTATCATACGTAGGGCATCATATTTCAAGCCATTACAACCCATGCAATGAGTACGAATATTTAAGTAATCACAACCTATACATGTTACACCTATAGTATTCCATATAAAACTATATCTATAATATACTTGTGTGAATATTTAAAATATATTGCATCCCTCTACGCACATATAAGGGTAAAACTAGTGATTTTTTCTACGAATATAAGTAACTTTCAAGAGATGATAGAGAGGCCAAAAGGGATAGTCAGACATCCATCCTCCCACTAGGATGTCATGGAAAACACCACCCATGGCTAAGAATCATCAGGGTGTCAGTTCCCATACCTGATGGGGTGGAGTACAATATAGAAACAATAAAAGTACCTGAATATACTAATGTTTACAACCACACTATTGGAATAACCTTGTCTTAGACTCCATTGCAGCTAACGTCTATTCGACTCCCATCTACCACTGCTAAGACTAGGTATCCTAAAAGCATTCAAACATTTAAATAGCTAAATTATATTACTATATCCCTTTTTATCATTTTCACATTATGTTAATTTATTCAATAAACAATAATTAACCATTAAAAATTATACAATGTATTTCATTCACATCACACCCTAAGTCCACTATTCATTTAAATTGAAACCACATTATTGCACCCCCAAAATCTCCAAACACATGGGATGGCATCATTTATTCAGTCATTTATTCCAAAAAGTTTCACATTCCCATATTCCCAAGCCCTTTTGAAAAAACAATCTACGATTCTAAACATAAGGGGCATAACATAATGAGTAGGTTAACTACCCATTGAGTCTTTTCCACCTATAGTAAGAGAGAAGAATTGTCCATCCTTGAGAAGCTAAACACGAAAATCACATGGAATACCCCACATTTCTTCACCACTTTTTGGAAAGAGGGATTGTGAGATTAGATTCCTTGAGCAGTGGGGAATGTAAATTAGATCAAAAACTGAAAATATTTAGAAAATATCTAATTATTCACATCAAAACCGTTTCATTATCTCTGGTGTCCTCCCTAACACCGACATGCATAATCTAGTGTATCTCACCACTCTAAGAATGAATTTCTAAAACAACCAATGGGCCTCCCTGCCCCCACATATCACAACAGACATCCAAGCTCTCTTCACAACACAAGCAACATGAAACAAACATAATATCAATTGGGATCTTTTCCATTAAACAAGGCATCTATACTTCATACATAATGAGAAATCAATGTTCCAAAGCACAAATCACACGACATTACAAGTAATAGGGTAACTTAGAACCATACCCGACATTATGTTTTATTAAAAAAGTAGGTTCTTTAATCCATTTAGAATTAACTGATTTATTATTTGTAGGTTCCAACAATAGAAATCCTAAATAGAAGGCTATCACAAATTAATTAAATAGATAATTGACATTCCTTTAATTCATCATCAACAGGAATAAAAATGCCTCTTGATCATCTATTAATTCAATTAAACATTCTTACCATAACAACAACCAGGTTCATTTACATGCATCTTTATCATTGACAAATAATCATGATTTATCCCAATTTACATTATTTACTAATTTATGTCAATATGACATGCTTAACAAGAGAAGAATATATATAACACTATCTAGAATAATAATAGGATATAACATATGATCGATACCAATTTATTCATTCGATTCAAATAAATATTATGTCAATTCCATTGTGATCCAACGGGATAAAACATGACAACTCAACAGTTTCACATAAAAGAATAGTGAATCCACGAATCAACAATATCTAATGATTTATGACACTATTTACACAAAAACTACCACACAACCAATCATGATGGCCTCCCCTATGACAACTGTATCCACCAAGGGACGTCATGGTGCAACTGCAACAATCGAAATTGAATAAAAATCCATTAGAAAAATAAAGATCACATGACATAACATGGGAAGGAGAAATATGATAAGAAGGATCGAAGAAAACACAAGAATAGATTTAGATCATACTTTCTATTGATGATAGATCTACACTTGATGCTTGCACCAAAATAGGGGGTGCAGATGCAGTAAGAAGAAACATCAAGGGGAAACAATCAAATGATTAAGGTTTGATCACACCACTCTTATGGGAAGAAGGAAAGGTTAAAGCATCTCAAACCAGGGAATAAGAAGGTAGAACAAGGGAAACAAATTTCTCGTCACATTATAAGATTTAACGGGGCATTGGTTTAAGATACGTTGTACTTTCCATTAAATTCAGATCGCATTAAACCACATGGTTTGACTATGTAATGAAATCCAGATCCTTAGGAAAATTTTGATAGGAGTTATGGATTTGAATTAGCCTTAAATCTAATAAAACAAATCCTTGAATGAATTTTTCATCAAAGAAAATGTTAAATGGGAAAATTATAGGAAGAGAGAAGCAATTTACACAACTAATGGCTGGAAACACTATACACCTATCAACAACGACAATACAAATAACTCACTAACAATGACAATACAAATGACTAACTGACACCGATAGTAAAAAATGACTCACCGAAGATGATAATACAAATTAATCGCTGACACATATAGTACAAAATGAATCACCAACACCAATAGTACAAATGAATCACTAACGACGAGATTACAAATGACTCACTAACACTGATAGTAAAAATAAATCCTCGATGCTGATAGTACAAAATAACTCACTAATGATGAAAGTAAAAATGACTCACAGACACTGACAATATAAATGACTCACCAAGGCCGATAATACAGATGACTCACTGATAACACCATTCACATCTATGTCACTAATGAAAATGTTAACATTTGTCTCACTGATGACACTATTCACATCTGTCTCACCGATGATACTATTCACAACAGTCTCATCGATGATGCTATTCACATTTGCCTCGTCGATGAAACAGTTTACATCTATATAACTGATGACACTATTCATATCTATCTCACTGATGATACTGTACAAATATTTCCCACCAATGTCATTTTTCACATCTATCTCATCGATGAAACTATTCACATCTGTCTCACTGATGAAACTGTTCAAATAACATGAAACACTATTCATAGAACTAGAAATTTGGAAATGTGTGGAAGATATGTCACATTGACATCCTAGAACACATCAGACACTAGATTGCAACAATGTAATGGACCAGATATGTATGGTCCATTATATTAGATACCTATCAAACATTCTCATCCTTAGGAATCAAAAACAAACCTAAAGGGAAAAAGGAAAGGGGTCCAAAATACCACCCATCGAGATACCTCCCAAAAGGGAGAAATAGAAGAAATAAAATAAATCCATCTCATTAAAATGAATGGTCTCCAATAAAAAATGATCATAATTACATGAAAAAAGTTAAACAATGCACAACTCGGGGTACTGAGTACGGATTAGCGACTCAAGATCCAAGATACTCTCCTCTACGCCATTGTGTCACCACTAGACATGAACCAAAGGAATTGAACATCCATGAAACTCCTTCCCATTAGGGTCCTAGATCTCCATAGGCCACTCTTCGATGGTCGCATCATCATCAACATAGATTTCTCCTTAATCAATGATGTGAGAGTCATCATGAATATAACAATGGAGCTGCGAGACAATAAAAACTTCATGTACCCTACTCAACTATGGGGGAAGTGCTACCTAATCTTCCATAGCTCCAACACGGGCCAACACCTAAAAAGGTCTAACAAACCAGGGAGAAATCATAATCTTATGACCAAAACATTGCTTCCCATGGTAGGGAGTCACCATAAAAAAACACATGATCCCCAACATAAAACTCCAAATGTCTTCTATTTTGGTCTGCATATATTTTTTTGACAATCATATGATGCCTTCATCCTCTCACAAATCATTTTAACCATATCTTTTGTTTTATGTACCATTTCCAGTCTGAAAATTTCTGACTCTCCAACCCTAATCAAGCACAGCAGAGAACGACATGGTCAGCCATACAGGGATTCAAATGGATCCATACTTATGGTTGAGTGAAAACTATTTTTGTAGGAAAACTCCACCAAGGGTAAGTTCCACATCCATGAACCTCCAAAACCCTACACCCAAGAACACTACATGTATTATAGAGTAAGGATGGTCTACTCTGTCTGACCATCCATCTACAGATGAAGAGTGGTGCTAAAGAATAGATGAGAACCGAAAGAATGCTAGATATTTCTCTACATCCAAGAGGTAAAATGAGGATCTCAATAAAAAATGATCATCCTAGGGATATAATTATGTCTCACTTCCTCCTCCATATAATTCCTCAAAAAAACATCCACTAACCGTGATTATTTGATCGTTATGAAGTGGGTTGATTTTGTTAAATGATCCACTACTACCCAATTAGAATCATGGACTCCCAGCGCTCGAGGTAAACTTGTAATAAAGTCCATTAAGTTGTCCAACCACTTCTACTGAGGAACATCTAATAGAAGGAGAAAACTACTGGGAACACAGTGCTTGGCCTTCAAATTATGGAAATCCAAATATTGAGGCACAAACTCCACAACTATATGATTCTTCCCAACCCACAAAAATTTACTCCTCAAGGATTGGTATATCATTGTCAAACCATGATGCACTGAAAAATGCGAAATATCGAACCCTCTAAGAAACATCTCATAAATCGCCGAAGGAATAAAAATCCTTCCCAAATAGAATACATGGTGTTGTTCATCCTTTGACCAACAATCAGGCGTCCCACCACAAAAAACTACATCTCTCCAGACCTCCACCACTAGATCTCCAAATTGGGACTCTTCCACCTGCTGCACCAGATATGACTGTACCGTCATCTGAAGAAGACAAAATCTTCTCCCAACTTTCCCCATATCAAGATGTAATGATAAAGGATCTTCCATATTTCTATAGGATTCACTAGACTTGTGAAATAAATGACTACACGAATTCTTGCTCAACACATCAGCTATAAAATTCCCTTTTCTAGGTGTATAAATTTTTTTGAAGTGGCATTCTTATAAGAACTCCATCAACCGATGCATCCACAAGTTCATGTCACACTGGGAGGAAACATACCTTAGGATCTTATGATCGCTGAAAACCATAATTCCCTCTCCCACAAGGTAATGTCTCCACAAAATCATAGAAAAACCCATGGTCATAAACTCAAGATCATGGGTTGCATAGTTATATTCATGGGGTTCAAACTATCAAGACCCATAATAAATGGCCTGTTTCTACTACATCATAACATACCAGAACACCAGATGTAAAGCATCGTAGAAAACATAAAACTGCACTCCCTCTGATGGCTGACAGAGAACCAGAGCACTGACAAACTTCTCATTCAACTACTCGAAAGCTTTGGGACACTGATAAGTCTATACGAATATCTGATCCTTCCTAGTCAACATAGTCAAAGGAGTTGCAACCTAAGATAAATCAGCTACAAACATTCTATAATATTATACGAGACTAATGAAACATCGTACATCTCCCAATATCCTAGGGTATTCCCAAGAAAAAGAATTCTTCTATCTTCTACGGATCCACAACTACTCCCTGTTGGGACACCACATGCCCCATGAAATGAACTTATCAAGCCCAAAACTCACACTTCAACAACTTCTCAAACATCTTACATTGTCAAATATCTCCAAAAATGGCATGCGTATACTCTGAATGCTCAACCTCATACATGGAGTACACAAGGATTTAATCAATGAAACCATAAAAAAAATGTCTAGAAACTCATGAAACCCAACTTTTATCAATCCCATGAACACATCTGGAGCATTCCTCACACCCAACGACATTACAACGAACTTGTAATGTCATTGATGACTATATAAATTAGTCTTCAAGATATCTTGATACTTTACATGCATCTAATGATATCCTAACCGCAATTCAATATCTTAGAACCAACTTTCACCTTTTGGTTGATCAGATATATCATCAATCCATGGAAAAGGATACAAATTCATCACTATTACTTTAATTATGCGATGATAATTGATACATAAGCAAAAACTATTTTCATTATACTTTACAAACAAAACTGTTGTACCCCACAGTGACACCCTTGGTTGAATAAAACTGAATTTTAATTGAATATTGAGCTATATAAATAGTTCCCATAACTCATAAGGGTATTTCTTATATAGAGACATAGAGATAGGATAAACTCCTTGTTGTAGATTGATCCCAAACTCAATCTCTCATTGAGAGGGTAATGATAAAAACTCTTATATAAAGAAATCATGGTACACTTCTACGACCCTGGAAAATTCCACTGGTGAACCTTCAATAAACATATCATCAACTCTACATCCATGATGACAGGGAAAAAACACACCTCTTACTCATCCGAGCATCTCGCTATCCCAAAAATACCGCTGGCACTCCACCAACATCGAAGAACACCACATGCCTCGTGAAGTAATCTAAGATATACTCCATCAAATAAAACTAATCCATTCCAAGGATGAAATCTTATGGTTTTATCTGTAATCATGAGAAATCTCTCCAAGAGAGGTAATTCCCCAGTACTAGCTCACAGTCTCCACATACTTCAATGAAGTCAACTCGACATCCAACTGGAGTAGTAAACACCGAGGGAACTAGAAGCTTCTCTACCTCATGTACCATGAATGGGAAAGGGAAAATGATATGAAGGATTGAATCAATCATGAATCAAACAATACATACACCCAATTAGATAAAAATCAAAGGGTACCTTGAATGATATCTGGATCACCTGGTGCTGGCAACGCTAATGTATGAAGCTATCCACAACTTGCTTGACGACCTCTCTGACCTTGATGATGACCACCACCTTGGTCTCACTCAACTCTATGAGGATGGGGAGCATCAAATGGGTTTTCCCATGCCTTTCCCATGTGCTATCTACTGAACCAAAGCTATTTAAAC
Organism: Viscum album; assembly: GCA_963277665.1. Classification (NCBI taxonomy): domain Eukaryota; kingdom Viridiplantae; phylum Streptophyta; class Magnoliopsida; order Santalales; family Viscaceae; genus Viscum; species Viscum album. Next base: position 1,273,832,309 of record OY728141.1, on the reverse strand, counting down.
CTACTGCTGCTACCTCGGATCAAACTGCCTCAATAGAGGAACCTAGAGTAGAACACCTTGGGAGCGATCACCACTCTAAAAGTTCTGGTACCTTGGATACTGATGACCTTATCCTCCACAAGAAAAAAAAGATCCCAATCCCTTGACATAGTCCTGAGAGATGCCTCCCCCAGTGGAATGATATCCTGAGGGTTCTGACTTTCCCTGTCTAAAGAGAAACACTTTTACCTTGGAAACTAGGAACCCCAGACTGCAGCTCTTCATCATGTGGAATCCTGAAGAATCCCCTCTCATGATGATCCAGTTATGGCTAATGTCAATCAGACAAACACTTGACTCTCTAAAACAACATGATATGCCTTTTGCATAAATGGGTTAACCTGGCACTGGATCTCTAGATGGAAAGCCACATTGAAATTCCTCTCCTTAGCCTCCTCATCTAGAAATAGGTTCAAAGTATATTGTAAAATGTTCATTAAATGGATTCCAAACTCTATAACACTAGAGATCCCCTATTGAAGGTAATGAAGATCATGGAAACTAGAAACCTTTACGGTCGAAGGAAGAAACTCCACTCTGAACTTGTCTCGAAACACCTCCCACGAGATCACCGACTCCTAGCGATCCACAAGGAAAAAGAACCAAAACTTCCTCACTACCCTAGGAATCATCATCAAAACCAAATACACATACTGCTCCTTCAATGCACAGATCAAAATGAAGGATATCTCAACCTTTTCCAACCAGTCTTCCATGACTGTATCTAATTTGAAGCCCCTATATTTCTGTATACATTGGCACTGAAACTCTTGTAGTGTACTCTATTTTTTGTCTTCGTCAACCTCTACCCTATGGTGATATACTGGCGTAGCATGCTAGACATCTTTTATGAGAACCATGTGAGGATGTAGAATGTGAGACATACCCACAAAATAAAAAATTGGTAGATCTCATAAACCTAGAATATGGAAGACTCGACATGATTAATTAATTAATTTCTTTGATTCATTTTAGGTTAACCTATCCAAAGGACTACCCATTCAAACACATGAAAAAAAGATAAATGATGAATTATCCTTTCCTAGGTCTCTACCCTGAAACAAGTATCCCCTCATTTAGTTGCCACTACAAACATAATGGTCTGTGCATGAGATCACATGGAGCCCTAAATGCTAATGTCTCAGTCCGGGCTGGCAATGTGAGAAGGGAGATAATGACCCCCATGGCCCGCCTCCGGTAGACCCCAGGTTAGAAACTAGAACCAAGGGTATAATAAACACAAAAAAATATGAGGCATTAACCTATAAGATAATACATGTGAATGAAAGAGATATGATAGAAACTGGAAAAATCCACCCAATAATATAATTTAAAAGAAATATCATCTATAAAAATGTAATGTCATACAAAAAAACTACTACAACTAAAATGAAAAAAATGCACGTACAAAAAGAAAGTAAAAAAGAACACGACTAAAAATCCAGAATAACTCATATAACCCAAATCTAGTAGTAACCGTCCTGATATCTGAAAATCTCTAATTGAACTGGAAAATAGTATATTTATACATGGGGAGAGTATAACAGTGTAGTTTGTATGATCCTCCCAAGAGAATCTTGTAAAAAATTATAGAAAGTGTGCTAAATAATAGTGAACAACAAGTGAAACTAACTTTTCAGATAAATAGGTATACATAGTTCTCATCCTCACCATAGATACTCTCACCATGTATCACATTAAAGAGTATATAATATAATAAAAAATATCAAGGGTACCCCGCTATCACTTCTAAACCAGTTTTCCTCTTTACCCCAATGTCGCACGTCCTATGCATCTCTCCCAAAAAATAATTACCTGCAGACACCTGGGTGAAGCACCACAACATGAACATCATGAAAAAAACACAATTTCCTTGTAACCAAAGTAAAAAGGAAGTTTTTGAGAGCCACCTCAGTGCGAATAATGTGTATCATATGTTAAGAATTATACCTCAAGCCATTACAACCCATACCCTGAGTAAGGATCCTGAAGTCCTAAAAGCCTATACATGTTACACCATTAGTAGACCCTGGGAAACAATATCCAGAATATATGTCTGTGAATAAAAAGAAGCCATTACATCCTTATACACAAATATATGTGGAATACTATGTACTGAGCATAACAGTATATGTAGCTACCAAGAGAAGAGAGTGGGGCCAAAGGGGGTAGTCAGCCATCCATCCTCTCACCAGGATGTTGGGGAAAACACCCCTAGGGATCATAATCTCGAGGGTGTTAGTTTTCCCAACTGATGTGGTGGAGTAGCATATAGAAACACCAAAAGTCAAGAATATATTAAAGTTCACAACTACACTATAGGAATAACCTAGTCTTAGACTCAACTACATCTATCGACTCTAGGACTCCCAGTTGCCACTACTAAGACTAGGTATCCTATAAGGACAAAACCATTTAATTAGCTACATTATATTACTTTATCACTTTCTATCATCTTCTATTTACATAAATTATTTCATTAAACATTAATTAACCATTATTAATTATACATTATATTTTATTCGAATCATACCCAAATTCGGTTATTCCATTAAATTTCAACCTCAACATTTCGTCCTTGAAAGATCCAACCCCATGGGTTAAAATAATTTATTAAATAGACTATCACTTTCCCATATTCACATGCATTCTAGAATATAATTTTAAGCTACCAAACATGAGGGGATTAACACACATTGTAGGTGAACTACCCATCGGGTCTCTTCCACCCATAATAAGTGTGATGACCATTCCATCCTTTCAAATCTAAACACAAATAGAATGTGGAATTCCCCATGCATCTTCACAAATTTCTAGAAGGAAGGAAAGAAAGACCAGGTGCCTTGAGCATTGGGGATAGTAAAGAAGATAAACAACCAACAGGATTCAGAAAACATCCAATCATTAACATCCAACCTCATACATATTCTATGGTGTCTTCCGCGACACAGAAATGCATAAACCGATGCATTTCACCACTCTAGGAATAAATTACTGCCACAACCAATGCACCTCCCAACACCCACATATCACAATAGCCATTCAGGCTCACATCACTACACAAGAAGCATAAAACAAAAATCATATCAAATAGGATATTTTCACTCAAAAAAGTCATCTAGCTGTTATATATAATGATCAGTCGTGGATCCAATGCACAATGAACTCATCCTTACAAGCAAGAGGGTAACTCATAACACTACCATGCATAATATTTTATCAAATAGGCGATTCTGTAATCCATCTTTAATTAAACAATTTATTATATATAGGTTCTAAATATGGGAAACCTATACATTATGATATCAAAAATTAACTATATAGTTAATTCAAATTTCCTTAATACATCACCAACAAGCATCAACATGACATTGGCATATCAATTAATTCAATTAAACATGATTACTGTAGCAACATCTAGGTTTATTTACATGCTTCCTTATCTCTGAAAAATAATTACAATTTATCGAAGTTCAAATTCATTACTAATTTTAGTACTGAATGAAATTATAAACATAGAATGCATAGATATCACACTATCTAGAAAAAAAGTAGGCAATAACACACGATTGATTCCAATTTATTTATCTAGTTCAAATTATTATTAAGTTAATTCCAATTTTATCCAGTGGATAAAACATTCCAAATATGTAGTTGCACTTAAATCAATAGTGAAACCACAAATCCCCTACCTCAAACGGTTCATGTCATTCTTTACATGAGAACTATCCATGCAACCAATCACGATCACCTCCCCCGTGACAAGTTCATCCACCCTAGGAAATCGAAATAGGACTTCACCAACCGGCACTGAAGAAAACTCTATCAGAAAAATGGAGATCACATTCCATAACATGGCAAGGAAAATTGGGAGAATAAGGATTGAAGAAAACACAGAAAATAGGTAGACCATACATTCTGTTGATTATGGATTGACACATTATGATTTTACCAAAACAGGGGGTAGGCATGTAGCAGGAAAAAACATCAAGGGGAAACGATCCATGGATTAAGGATCGATCCCACCACTCTTATGGGAAGAAGGAATGGTTCTATCATCTCGCACTAGAGAAAATACAACATATAATAAGGGACGAAGACATCTTGTCACTTTAGAAAATTTAACGGAGTTACGGTTTGAGATACACTCAATTTACCATTGAAAGTGGATCACATTAAATAAAGTAGTTTGACGATGTAAAAGAATCCTGAGCCTTAGGAAAATTGTGATAGGAGTTATGGGATTTGATTCAGCCTTAAATCCATTATAACAAGGCCTTGAATTAATTTTTCATTAATGAAAATGTTAATTGGTAGAATTTTTGGAAACTGGAAACACTGTACAACAACCACCAGCTGGAAACATTGTACACCTTCCAATGGCGGGTAACACTATGCACCTACCAATGCCGAATGTAAAAATGAATCACCGTCAATGATAGTACAAATAAATCACTATTACTGATAGTAAAAAAATGACTTATCAAAGCTGTGAGTACAAATGACTCACCGAGGATGACAGTAAAAAATGACTCACTGACACAAATTGTAAAAATTACTCACCTATGAAGTTAATACAAATGACTTACTAACGCCGACAGTACAAAAGTATCACTGACACCGATGGTACAAATGACTCATCGATGATGGTGGTGAAAAATGACTCACAAATGATGAAAATACAAATGAATCCCTGATGGAGACAGTACAAATGACACAACAATGATGACAGTAAAATTCACTCATTAATGATAATAGTAAAAATGACTCACCGATGACATAGTTCATATCTTTTTCACCGATGAAACTATTCACATCTGTCGCACCAATGAAATTGTTTAAATCTATCTCACCGATGACATTGTTCACATCAATCTCACTGATGACACTTTTTTACATCTGTCTAACTGATGACACTATTCACATTGCCTCACTGATGACACTGTTGACATCTGTCTCACTGAGGACACTGTTCACATCTCTATCACTGATGAAACTATTCACATATATCTCACTGATGGCAGTCTTAACATCTGTATGACTGATGAAACATTTCACATAATTGATAAAACTATTCTCATAATTGGAAATTTGAAAAAAGGGTTAGAGATAAGGCACATTGACCTCCTAAAAAACCTCATTCACCAAATTTCTGTAAAGGAATGGACAGGAGAGGTCCGGGCCATTATATTATTTTCATGTTCCATTGGTTTATTCTTATAATTAATTTTTATTGATAATTCATATTATTATGATTAGGATTATTAAGTTTGATATATTTGGTCCACTTGGGCTATTTATTCTTGGTTATAATTACACTACACAGTCTTACATGATTAATCCATAGTCGCTATCTAGGGAGAGCAATTGAAAACCAACAAAATCATAGTTCTAATTCCATAAACGTCTACATATATATGTAGATTAATTCATTTCATATAATATTCAAGTGGATTTATAAACCAATAAAATTATATTTCAATTATTTTTTGTAGTAATATAGAGTACAATATGTATATTCTTGGTAATTGATGAGTTATATTATTGACCTATGTTTCATTGGGATCAAAAAGTATTTTATTTTTTTATTTTTTTGAGTGTTTATATTGAGGATGTATTGATTTATCGTGTATATCACCAGTATATATTATTTCCCTTCATATCATAGTCATATAGGTCCATTTTATGAATTTTTTCTTTACGAAGTAATTTTTTTATTATGGTTTACATGGAAATTTAAATATTTATTATTTATATATTAATTGATTTTTTTAGAATATATTACTCTTCACAAATATTTATTAAATCCTCAAAATTAGTTTCCAAGATCTATTCATTTGGGTAGGGAACATCAGCTTATTATGAATTTAAGGTCACGTCATCTTATTATAAAATTTATATGATTTTTTAAATATTATCTAGTTCCCATTGATTTAATTATTTTAATGATATTTTATCAATTTTATTTGATAGGCAAGAAGGAAGGAACTTATAGAGTAGGCTATATATATGTATTCTTAGAATCAGTATAGTGGAACCTCATATCATTAGAGTTGCTTGAATAATTGTTAACCAAATCATCCATTATAGGTTTTATTTATTAATAAAAATTATGTGTATTTGTGTTTTCTTATTACACCATATTTCAAGGTATATCAAAGAATTTTACAACATAGTTTCATATAATATCACATTACATGTAAATACTATGTGGTGAATATATGTGCATTTACATGTATTTTTCATGTGGAATGAGATATGTATAAATTAAATTTGACCTATAAATAATTAATTTTCTTAATAAATTATTACATCCAATGTATTGATTTGGAACTAGATTGGTAATTTTATAATCTATTAATCATTATTGATTTATTTTCACTCCTTTTTGATTACATAAGGATTTTTGGTTGTGTCTTACTAAATCCTGAATTTTATATTATGCATTAGTATATGTCATTATGATTTGAAAAGTTAATCTTAAAATGTGTTAAGATCTAATGTGAAATTGTAGAAATAATTAATTATTGTTAGAAAATGTTAAATTTATTAATAATTTATAAATTATTTAATTCTACTTTCATAAAAAGGAAATATTTAATAGAGATAATAATTTAAATATAATATATTGAAAACTTATGAAACATGAAATATTATCAAAGAGGAATAAACTATGGATTGTACATGATTTTAATATTATATATTTAGAATATTTTCATATAAATTTAAAAGGATATAGAAATTTATAAAATTGAAGAGATATTAATGAATAATTTCAAAATGTAAATGATATCAATAATTAAATTTTTACTATATGATATAGATTCATTATAAAATGAAAATAATGGAATTATTATTTTGGATGATAAATATATTGTTGGGGTCATGAATAAATGAGTTAAATAGAAAAATTAGTCATGATATAATAACTATTAAATTGGTTAAATTAAAAACAATTTTTTATATAAGTGAAATTATGTTTTGAATCATGAATCTATTAAAATAATTTCACTATTTAATATTATTTTTTATTTTTTTTTCATACATAAGTTGTATTGTAATATTATATGAAAGAGTAACATCATAGTAAAACATTGAATCATTTTTTCTATAAATAGTTTGGTAATTATATATCAATCTATGATGAATTATAATTTTTTTCTTTTTCAAAATGATTGGAAATTGTTAAAATGTTGAAATGAATTTTTTAAAAGGAATTTCATTGGTCGATGAAATGTTAGGAAATAATTAATATGTTTAATTTTTTATATCATATGATTTTCTTATCATTATTTTATTTAAGTCCATATTGAGATAATTTTATTTATGTTCAGCTACATCAAATGAATAGTGTTTTTCATCATATAAAAAATATTAGTCACCAAGGGATTTAGATGTTGATTTAACATCTTGATCGATATTACTTAAGAAAGACCATGAAGAAGAATGTATTGAATGAGATTTAATAAATGTATCATCTACTAGAGCAGAGATAACCAGATTAGAAGAATCAAATGGTATAAAAATTCCCAACGTTAATAGGCACCGTGTAGTTTTGCACAAGGAATTTCATGCCGATGATCCGTGAAATATGGGGAGATAAGAGAGTTAAATTATGTAGATGTTGTGAATTGGTATATCAATATGTAGTTTGATTTTGGGACTTCAAGGTTATGTGTTGGGACTTATGCCTCTGGCCCATAGGTTTATGTGGGGGCCTTGTGCCTCTAGGAATACGAGTCATGTTAGGGATCCCCCACAACTCATAAAAATGGGTATTATATAAATTAATAAATAAAAATATATGTACTTCAGGTTTCCAATGTATTTCTACAAAAGAAGGTAACATTATACTTATATACAATTTGGACAATATATTGGGATATAATATTTTTATTATGGTGATTCCACTTGGTTTCAATAAACAGAGTCACTTAAAATAAAATCAGAATTTGTTTTAAGAATAACATTTTGATAGAAAATTAATTAAATAAAATATTTTAAAATTAAATTTGAAATATTCCATAGAGATGTGTAAAATATTTTTTTACAAATTTACAAAATTAAAACACCATGTTATATTATAGGAAAATTTTCTTCAATTAAGGGATTTATTTTATCCTTGTGATGCTCGGTGATTTTTTGGATTGTATATTGGAGTTATTAGATAAATATCTATGATTTATAAATTTATATGAATTGGTGTCAATCTGAAGGGTTGTTAATAGTTATAAATATTGATATATTTAAACATAATTTTTTATTAATTGAATTTTATTAACATAAATCAATAGTATTTGAATGATATAGAAAGGAACTACTATTTTTTTTCATTATTTTCATGATTTTCATTGTTCAAATTAAAAATAAAATTTTAATCCTATAACAATATAAAAATTGATCACCTATCATTATCATTCCCACCTATAGATCAATTTTTGAGAATATCAGGTATTAAATGTAACTCATGAACAAAACTATATGCTCTCACAGTCATTAATTATGGATCCCATTGAAGCCTGTTTCTTGTTATTAATTTTTGTTTGAAAATTTACAATATTAAAATTTATGAAAAAAAACATTCAATTATCATTTTCATCATGTATAGATTTTTACCAATGAAACATAAATGAAAAAACATTTTTTATCATAAATTTATTCAATTAAAAAAATAATAATTATTTACTAAATAATAATCTAGTAGATTTTATTTCAAGATTCAATATATAAAACCCCTACAAATAATTTTTGAAACCAATGCACAAACATGTATAGTAACTCATATATGAAATTTTAAAAGGTTTTTATTCAAATATTCATGGTAAATAAGGATTAGGTGTGTAATTGTTATTTATTACCAAATTAATACTATCAAATATTGTTCCTTATTTCAAAACTAATATTATAAATTTTTATTACGATCTCATGCATCCATTTTGATATATATTATTATTTCACGTACATTTATTGACTTATTACTTTTCAATGAACAATATATGTTAATGTCCATATATTATAATTTTTATGAAATTTTTTTTGTAGTTATTATCAAAAAATAGAGCTTGAAATTATTATGGCTATAATCACAAAGTATGTCCAACATTCTAGATACATCTGTTTTATAGGACCCCATGATGTCTTGATGTCATGTTTTGGGGTGAATAATAATTGATACTTCTTTTCTTGATGTTTTTTCATGTTAATATCATGTATGAGTGATCATAAAGGATATCATATTAATAGTTACAATAGGTGACTCAGTCTTGTTTTATTTTACAATATTTGAGCATATATATTGGTATCTCAACATTTGGTCATTATTAATGAAAATTATTAGTCACATACATTGATGCATTATAAAAAAATATAATTACATTTTTGGTACGATATGTTGTCGAAGAATTTTCATTAGTGTAATCACATTGATTAAATGATGAAGATAATATTTTTCACTTATGATTATAAGAGGAATATATTTAAAATCATTTTACATATATTTTAGTTCCTCAACTAAATAAATGTTTAATATAGGGGAAGGAATTACCATTCAACAGGGTTAGAGAAATAATAATTAAGGTATGTAAAGATGTTTAGAAAAATTATACATCACATGTTATATGATATCATCCGATAATGAGGTTGTTTTTCATAGTTACGTTTCATAGGAATGATTTTCATTATAAGATCTTATAATTTTATATTTAATTTATATGATTATTTTCTATATATAGATCATGGCCAAGGGGTATCCATTAATTCCATTTAGATAAGGGAGTAGATGTTTATAAAAATTTTATTCAAGGAGTTCCCAAAATTAAGAATAATTAAAGATATTACTAATGTGACTCATTTATTTATGGTTTCGTTAACACTTTATTTAGAATGAGAATCTAAAACTAAATAAATAAATTACATCCTACATTTTTGTAGTTTATAATAATGTGATATATATTTAATGATAACCACATTTTATTTATATTTATAAATGTGAATGACCAAAATATGTCTTCAAGACAAAAACACATATATATTAGGGGTTGTTAAATGTATTTTGAAAAAATGAGCCATTTTATTAGTTCAAATTACATTATATTTCATTATATATTTTTTTATTTGTGTGAATAAATGTTAATGATACTTAATAAAAGTTATATGAGGCCTATGTGGATTTTTTGTTCATTATAGGACAAATTTTTATAATAATACATAAATATAAATTAATAAATATTTATCGTATTATATAAATGAATTACCAAGAGAAAAATTGGAAAATAATATAATTTAAAAGATTGAGTCCCATTTATCCATTATCTCAAATTTTTTAGAGAGAAAATTATAGTGAAAGCCCATTTGGTCAATCTTATATTCACAAATCCTAATCCAAGTGTTCTAAAATTTAGTCAATTGTAGTAAGGCACAATGATCCATAATGATAGCCCAAAAATGATGATATAGACCCCCAAAATATTTTACGGATTGTTTAGGGGTTCCTGAGTGGAATTTTAGTAGATCCTTTTAAATATTTTGCACTAGTAAGGAGCACTGAAGAGACATATCATGATAAATGAATGAGGTTAAATTTCAATTTTTTTATTTTTTATTAGTTATATCGTATGATATATATTGTGGGATTCCGGTGTTCTTAGATTGGAACAATATTTTCAATTATTTTCTCACCTAAAAAATTAAAAAAATGGAAGAATAATAAATTATATGTGGCATACATTCCATTAGTTGATATCAAAGTATCATTTAATAAATTAATTTATGTTTTTAATTGAATTTCTAAAAATTATAAGTAAATGGGTCAATACCAACCTAATATTCCTGATTATATGACATATGGAAATCGAATGGCCATGATATAGACATCTAAGGCGAGGGAACCAATTCAAAATGGATATCAGAGCACTGGTTGGTGTGCTAAAATCATAGATGATGTAAGGGGATATGGTTAATACATTTAATAATAAAAATGGTAAAAATGAAATTATTTTTTGAAAAAAATATCTACATGAATTTTAAATCATGTAAGACTAGTGGGGATGGCTCCACACTACATGGAAACCCCTCCAATTCAACCCAACCACATACTAATAGGATGAGTCAATGGGAGACCACGGATCTAGTGGACTGAACTATTTTCTCAATGGGATAACCTACCATTTCAGGGCCTAACATATTAAATAACTTCTATAGGGTCATTTTTGAATAAATAACATATATTATATTAAAAAAACATCCTAAAATTTCTATAAATTATTAAGATATATAGGAATTAAATTCATCAGATGGACTACTGGGAAATAAAAAGGTTATATGTAAACACCTGATGAACCCCACTGGTAGTGTTTCCTCATCTTCCCACTCAGTTAATAGTTATTTTGATCCTTATTAAGTTTTTCATACTCATAGATTATATCATTTTTTGGTTGTTAAATTATAAACTACATTAGAATTTATATATTTATTTTTTATGACATGTGTATGTATGTTTATTAATCATGATTTGTGGAGGTCATATGTATCATTATGTGAATGATTAATATATTTTTATTTATTTCAAGATTATTATGTATGAAATGATTAATTATAAAACTATTATCATACATTTTTAGTAACAATCTCCATATTTTTTCATTTTTATGTCATGTGTATCTATATATAAAAATTTTAATTTAATTTATATTACCTGAATTTATCTTAATTTTTTTGTGAGTCTATCATTATAAAATAATAGGTCCTCACAATGGGTTGGTTTGATACATGATTATGAATAATTTTAAACAAGTTCAAATGCATTAGATAATGAGTATGTTTCAAAAAAATGTATACTCATGTTTGAAGGAGTTTCTCAAGGGAATTGGTGGCATTATATTTTATACTAAAAAAAACAATTATATAAAATTGTAAAACCAACATAGAGATATTTTTATATTGGTATGGATATTTATATAGATATAAAAATGAACACAATAACATGGGATATATAATGAAATTTTATAAAAATAAATTTTATAATTTTACAATGAAAGTATTTTATTTTATATAATTCACATTATTGCAATGTGATCTGAAAATTGTAATTAACAATAATGAAAAATAGAAATAAATTCCATCTTCCATTTATTGTTTTAAACACCCTAAATGTAATATTTATTTCTAAATACATTCAATCTCAAACATTTGACAAAAAAACCATAGTTTTGGGTGCTTATATTACATAAATTACACTTCATCCTCTTATTAAGGAATTCTACCTAGTGTGTTTAGTAAAATTGAATGAAATTTGAGTCAATGAAAAATTCATATCTATATAATTTTTATTTTAAAGGAAAATTGTTACGTAAATTAATTAATAATATTTAATGTATGTGGGAATACACCCAAAAAAATAGTGTATCTATGAGTTTATACAGCTAATTAGCTGTTAACATGCTTTAAAACAATATATGTATTTGTGTAGCCAAAACCTGTTCTCCCAATATATAATGAAGGATAAATATCTACTAAAATAATTTTTTAGTTAAATTTTTCAAATAATGTGGTTGAGGGATACTCAGATTCTAATCAAATTGTTTGGATATATTAAATGTTAATAAATATTTAAATTATATGTTATTATTAATCAAACTAAAATTAATATTCTTCTATATTTATGTATTTTAGATAATGAAAAAATAAACATAAAAACTCACTTTTTCCATGATCTATTATGGAAAATGATATTGATATTACCAAAAATAATATTTCATAGGAGTGGTACATGCACATGTCTTTAATTATACATTGATGGAAAAAAATTATGTTCTATAGTTCCAAAAACATATTGGTAATTCTATATGAGTGATTAAATATTACATAGAATCCTATATGTGATATATAGAAGATTCATTTGATGTCTAGTTCACTATATTATAAAAAACATCTAGTGAAATAAAACTAATGTTTGATGATAATGATGTATATATAAATATATGACCTATCCTTAAAACTAAACTTTATCAATAATTTTACAGATGTTTAGATATTATTACACATTGATGATATTTTTGGGTTTATAGTTTTGAAGAATTAGGATATCTGACATACGTGGCATTCCACATTCATACAAGATGATACTACAAAAAAGTATCCATTTTTTCAAAATATAAAACATTAAAACCTAAATCATGATTTCTTTAACAATAATACATATCAAACATCACCACTACCTTCTTCCTCTTACCCATCCTTATATCTTGTGATTTTTTTTTTAAATTTGGGATGAGTATAAAACTCAGTAAGGGATATAAATAAAGAGAGCTTCATTCAAGTGATAACAGAAAAACCAATAAAAACCATAATCATAGAAACTCATATGCATAGAAAAAACATGTAGTTTCCTTGTGATATATTTACAATATCACTCCTACATTCACCCTTAGACATGGAATAACCTTTTGGCCAACTTCTATCTCTAGAGTACACAATGAATTGGAGAGCTATAATGGGGCTCACCCATCATATCTTGAGCTACAATGGACTAAACCAAAAATATATAGAGCTATAATGGGATAAACAAAACATAAGAAATTTCCAAGGAACATATCATGGTAATAATGTTTCTTCAAATCATAAAAAACCACTCAATCCATATACATATAAAAAACAATCCCTTTGAAATTTATTATAGAGTGTTTTAAAAGGACAGTTAAATAGAATGTCCCATAAAATATAATTGGAGTGAGAATTAATAGAATGGAATGAATATGTATATACACTGTAAATACACATAGTTCAAACTAATTTAAACAAAAAAATCACCACACCAATAATCTTAATACCACATAATGAAAATGAATAATGTTAACCCAAAGAATTGAAATTGGGTTTAGAATTTCCTTGCATTTGGGTTTTCTTACTTAAAAAGGGTTTAAACCTCCTATATAATGGTTAAAGGTGTGTTATTAATATCTTAATGGAATATATTAATTATTATAACACCTTATATGATCATTTTACCACATCATTCGACACATTTATTAGTAATATTTGTTATTTACATTTTTCCAAGTGTGTTCTTTACTTGGTTTCCATGATCTGTTCATCTGTAATATTCTTGTCAATTGGAAGTGAAATTATAGAACTGGAATGGAATGGAATTTACATATTCTCAGAACCATAAATGATAACATTTATCATTTTTAATTCTGAAATGAGGATGATTCATAAGATAAAACATTATTGATATTTGTTTTGGTCATTTTGGAGATTCTTCGATCGTAATGAACTCGTTTTATATTATGAATTTAATCACACGTGTAAAAAATAATTCCAAAATCTTATATAAAATATAGTACATAAAGTATAATCTAGTTCAAAAAAAAAAGGTTTAATGACCATTCTTGAAAAAAGTAAAATAAATTGAAATCACATCGTCCACGATGTCAGTAAATCAACAGATCACGGACGGTGATTTAATTTTTGAATAAGTGGGAGATGAGAAGAAGTATAATTGTGAATATTCCATAAAAATGTTTAAATAATGAATATATAAGATACCGTATCATTAATTCCAACTGTATAAAGTGATATGAGGAAATAAGAAGAAGATAATGGAACTCGAAATAAAAGAATAGTTGAGAAATCTAAAATAAAAATTCATCAGCCTACCAACTATGCAACATGGTTTTAAAAAACATTAAAAGGGGGGGGGGGGAGTGTCCCCCACAAATAAATAAATCATAATACAATATAGATAAAGAGTAAAATGAAAATAATAAGGTGGTATGTAATCTTGAATGTTATAACACATAAAAGAGATCTTGAATGGAAAAAGAAAGAAGTTGAGAATTCTTTTATCTTGTAGAGTAACTCCTATTATATGAAGGCTAGGAACATGGGGTTAGAGGACACCTTGGAAGGACTACTAGAAAGGAAAGAATTATAGAGATTAATTTATGAGGAAATTGGAATGAATGGAATGAAGGAATGAGTTTTTATTTATTGGAAATGTGAGGGAATATTTTAATAACTTCCTAGGGACACCAAATTTGTTATATTTGAAAACAATGGGCTTTCCCAAGGTATTTTACCATGGTATCATCTAAATGGACACCAAAAATATTATCTTACCATACAAAAGATGACCAAAATTATTACGTTATTAATGATGTCATTAAACATATAGAAAACTCAAAACTGTATTTTTACTATTCATCAAAAATTCTACTGTTTCGGAAAAATCCCAAAGATTCACCCTAACCATTTTTTGACAAGTAGAATTAAAAAATGAACTCCATTTTTTGAAAATAAATTTCTAAAAGTTATTAATTTAATTTTTAAATAAAATCATTCTTAATTATAAAAACAACAATTTAAATTCACTAACTACTTTTATATCACATTGAAAAAGTAACCAATATGTCATTATCTTAAAGCCTTAAAAAATAATTCAATTTACTATTCATTACATTAATATTACTATTCATATTACTATTCATAAGGGTATATTACTATTTACCAAAAAACATGTTGGTTCCATCAGACTCAAAATATCTTACTAAATCCAATTGTAGATGACCACTTTTTGAAATTCAAAACATAGAAGAATGAAAATTATGTTTAATAAATAGTTGTAAATATCTTCTTAAAACAATGTTTCATGACCTTATATTATTTTTAAAACCTATGGCATGTTATATTATCCCCACCTTCTAGAAATTGCTACCTTGAAATTTTATTTACTCATTTATCAATTGATGATACCTTTCCCTAATAGCATTTTAAGATTCCAATATTTCTTCTTCAACCCAGTGGTTTTCCAAAAAAACCATTACCTGGTAGATTACTTTATTCCGAAAGACCAGTTACCTTCGAACATGAATCTGAATTGGGTTCTCTTCATAAGAAGGGATCTTTTTGAGCTAAACTGTTTCTAGGATTAAGAAATGTGATGAATCTTGCCCATACATTCTCAACATCGAAACATGAAAAAGATTTTGTACATGAGATAAACACAGAGGAAAAGGTACTCGATATGAAACTGGACCAACATTCTCTAGGATTTCAAAATAAGGATGAATCATGGTCTTAGATTTCCTTTCTTAAAAAAATTCCTCAAACATTTCCAAGGAGATATTTTAAGGAAAACATGGTCACCTACCTAGAAAAAGAAGTATTTTCTTCTGTTATCTGCATAACTTTTCTTCTGGCTCTAAGTTATCCCCATGTGCTGCTGGATTATCTTAACTTTCTCAGACACTCCCTCTACTAATTCTGGTCCCATCAACTTTCTTTCTCCGACTTCATCTAAAAAATATGGAGTTCTACACTGCCTCCCATAAAATTCCTAAAAAGGTGAAATCGGTTTACTAGAATGAAAAATGTTTTTATAAGAAAACTCAACTAAAGAAAGATAATCCAGCAGCACATGGGGATAACTTAGAGCTAGAAGAAAAGTTATGTAGATAACAGAAGAAAATACTTCTTTTTCTAGGTAGGTGACCATGTTTTCCTTAAAATATCTCCTTGGAAATGTTTGAGGAATTTAATAACAAAAATGAGGCTTCGGCCCCAACCTTTAAAAAAAAATATATTGATCCCAAGTTCCTTGTAAATCCATTGAACAAGCTCAAAGCATATCCTCCCAAGTCTAAATCATTAGTTCTAACTTCCTATCTGATTGAGGATGAAAAGGTGTAATGAAATTTAATTTTGTGCCCAATGACTTCTGAAGCCCCTTCCAAAAGTAGTAAATGAACCTTAGATCCCGATTAGATACAATGGAAAGAGGAACACCATGTAACCTG
This sequence comes from Viscum album, assembly GCA_963277665.1. Taxonomy (NCBI): domain Eukaryota; kingdom Viridiplantae; phylum Streptophyta; class Magnoliopsida; order Santalales; family Viscaceae; genus Viscum; species Viscum album. The sequence goes on along the minus strand of OY728141.1, from coordinate 1,273,815,477 downwards.
ATAATTCCTTTGAGGTATAGTCAAGTATGATTATCTAACAACATTGTATCTTGAATAGAAAGGAATGTGGCAATTTTTTTCAGTCGATCAACAAGAATCCAAATCGCATTGTTACATAGAGAAGTATTAGGTAGTCCCACCATGAAGTCTATGGATATTTCCTTCTATTTACTCTTTGGAATAAGAAAATTATGAAGAATATCATTTGGTAACTTCCACTGTAATTTAACCTGTTGACATGTTAAACATTTCACAGTAAATTCTGCAATATCCCATGTCATTCCATCCCACTAGTAATACACCCAATGGGCTCTGTAAATCATAGTAGTTATAGGATGAACTGAAAATGGAGAACTATGAGATTTTCAAAAGAAAGATTTCTTTAGCTAGGGTTCAGGGGGCACAAAAAACCTTTTTTCCAAATTTTAAAACACAATCTTTATCAAGTTTAAATTCTGGAAACTTGCTCATTTTAACAAATTATACCTTTTTTTGTAGCTCAATGTCATCCTTATGTGATTTCATAATTCAGTATAATAATGATGAAAATGCTGAAAAGTGATACACAAAAGATTCATTACCTAAATCGATAACTTTTAATCCAAAATAAATCTAATCATTAATCAAGGGATCATGTTTAATATATAACATCATTAATGATGCATGATGTTTTCAACTAAAGGCATCTGCCACCTTTTTTTCTTTTTATAGTTGGTAATTGATCACGCAATAATAATCCTTTATCAGTTCAACCCATATTCTCTGCCTCATGTTTAATTCCTTCTGATAGAATATATATTCCAAACGTTTATAGTTTATATATATTTGACATTTGGATCCGTATAAATGGTGCCTCCAAATTTTCAATGAATTAAAAAACAACTGCCAATTCCAAATCATGTGTAGGATAATATAACTCATAATTTTGTAGTTTTCTTGAATCATAAGAAATTACCTAATAATTATGCATCTAGACACAACCAAGTCCCTTCAATGAAGCATAATTATAGATTAAAAACTCACCATTTTGGGATGTCAAGGCCAAAACTATAGCATTCAACAATAACTTCTTCAGATTCTGAAAACAAAAATCACATTCTTCCATCCAAACAAATTTATCCTGTTAGGTATTAACATAGTCATAAGTCTAGATAACCATTTTATGTTTTTATCAAATCATATGTAATAACATTCTAATCCAAGAAAACTACAAATATCTGTAACATTTTTTGGTCATGGCCATTCATCAACCACTTTTGTTTTGGAAGGATCAACTGTTATTCCATATTTATTTAAAATGTTCCCAATAAAATAAATATGTTGCATCCAAAAATCAGACTTTATGAATTTTCCATACTATTTATTTTACTCTATGGTTTAAAAAACAACCCTTATATGTTTTTCAAACACCTTTTTACTTATATAATACACTATAATTTCATCAATAAACACAACCCTAAAACTTATCCAAGAATCATGAAAAATTATATTCATAAGATCCATTAATACATAAGGTGCATTAGTTAACCCAAAAGGCATAAATAAAAATTCATAATGACCATATCTAGTACAGAATGTTGTCTTTGGGGTGACTTTATCCTTTACTTTCAACTGATGGTACCCTGACCATAGGTCATCCTTCGAAAAATACCGCCCTCCCTACAGTTGATAAAACAAATCATTGATATGAGGTAAATGATATTCTTTTTTAATATTAATTATATTAATGTCCCTATAATCGATTCAATGCCTTATTGAATGATTTTTTATAAACAAAAAATACATGATCACCCCATGGTGATGTTCTAGTTCGGATGAAGCCTTTATCTAATAATTTCTCATACTTCCTTTTTTAATTCTTAAAGTTCCATTTGCTCTATTCGGAAAGGGGTTTTAGAAATTGACCTATCATCAGAAACTAATTCAATAATAAACTCAACCTCTCGATAATGAATAATACCAGGTAAATCACTGGGAAATACATCCAGGTATTCATTTAGCACAATTAAATCATTAATCGGGATAGCTACATTATGTTCAAAATTATGATAAAGATAACTTTCATTTACATCCTTTATCAGTTTCTTATCTTCCTAATATGTTATTAATGTTGTGGGTTCATTCTAATACAAAAAATAAAACTAGTTCTGAAAAAAAATTATTTTTCTCTGCAATCTATCTTAGCATGATAAAACGAAAGCCAGTTCATACCCATAATAACATCAAAATCTTCTAGAGGAAAAAAATGATGTTTTTAGGTAAACTCTTTCCATAGAAAATTATAGTTAGATTATTATAATTTTTTTTCCATAATACTTCCTCCCTGTATTTTTACCGAGAGATCTGGTTTCATTCCATGAAGTTGAATTCAATTTTTTTTTATGAAAAATTCTCATAAATGAATTAATGTGAAGACCTTGTATCAAACAAAAAATTTGGGAAATCTACAAAAACAATCAATGTACCTGATACCACCTCATTTGATGGCTAAAAATCTACTGATGTGGTTGCAAAATATTTTACCAAACCCTTCTTCATCCTATCTTGCTGATTCGCTACTTGAGTAACTAGCTTTAGAAAAAAAATTGCAAAATGACCCAATTAATTACAGTTAAAGCATCTCACCTTCGGCTTATCATTAAGTTTCAGATCATTTTACTTTCAATAATGAGACATGTTTCAAAACATTCCATATTGGTAGAAGTTCGTAGAATTTACAAGACATTCACCAATATGCCTTTTACACTACTTTTCACAGGAATGGAAATTCATTTTCTTACCTCTAGACATCCTTAACGTGTTCATTCCCATAGCCTGCCAACATGACCACTTCATATTCATGTCATCACGAGGCACATATATATTAGAAAACTCCATCTAAAATTTTTCATCAAAATGAAAAATCTTATCATATATTTTAAACTCTCGTGATGCCAAAAATCATCGCAAAAACAATTTCAAACCGGAGTAAAATATAATAATTTTAATTTCAAAACCTCGAGTAAAATTCAGTAAATTCCTAGACAATTCTGTAAAATTGGCTTCATATTTTTCTACATAATCAGCATCATTCTGCATTAGTTCCAATAATTTTTTTCTCTATTCTAATTTGAACAGTTTTGGGAAAATATTTTTCCTAAAAAAGACTCATAAATCATCCCATTCCAAACTGTCAAGATCATATCATTCTCTCATATTCATAACCAGAGACAACCATTGATCTATATCAAATTTCAAATGATATATTTCTAGAATTACCTTTTGATGTTCTGGACATTAAATGACATCAAATATCATTTCTAGAGAATTGATCCATTATTTGGCTATCACTGGATTTGCAGATCCAATTAATGTTGGAGGAAGTTGCCTCATAAAATAATCCACAAATGATATGTTTCTTGATGGTAGATCATGTTATTCTCTTACATGGATACCAACCCCATTTATTGGTTGAGTCAACTGATCCACTACAATCACAAACTTCTCAGTTCTAATTCCCACTATTTTGGGCTGCATATTCAGAAATACATCAGCCTCTTGGTGCCCTCCTACTTCAGATTCCCTATTTCTTCTATGAAAATCCATTCTATACAATCATAAAAGAGATGATTCAACATGGTAATACTTAAATTCTCTATAATTTCGAATCACCATAGTGTAAAAATCAGTTATGGTATTCTTTAAATATCATCCCAACCCCAAACGTTATCTAAACCGTCATCTGATACCAATTTTAAGGTCTCGGCCTGAAAACATTACTTAATGTTGAATTTTACACAAGACTAGTAATAATTAAACATTGAAAATATTTTCAGGTTTATAGTGTTAAAATAATTATGATATCTTACATAAATGACATATATCATTCATACAAGATGATACTATGAAAAAAGTATCAATTTTTTCAAAATATAAAACATTAAAACTTGAAGAATGATTTCTTTAACAACACTCCATATCAAACATCATGACCCCCTTCTTCCTCTTACCCATCCTTATATCCTATGGATATATTTTAAAAACATGGTATGAGTATAATACTCAGTAAGAGATATAATGAAAGAAAGCGTTAGTCAAGTGATAACATAAAAACTAATAAAACCTACAATCTTAGAAACTCATTCATATAGAAACGTCATGTAGTTGCTTTGGGATATATTTACCATATCACCCTTTCATTCATCCTTACACATGGAATATTATTTAGGTTATCATCCATATCCGGAGTACCCAATGCATTAGAGAGCTGTAATGGGGATCACCCATCATATCATGAGCTATAATGGGCTCAACCCAACATATCTTGATCTATAATGGGCTCCACCCATTATAAATAATGTCCAAATATCATATAATGGTAATAAAGTATCTTGAAAATCATAGAAAACTACACAATAAATATACATATAAAAAATACCTTTGAGATTTACTAAAGAGAGTTATAAATGGATTTTTAAAAAGTGTGTCCCTTACAGTATAATTGGAATGAGAATTAATATAAAGGAATGGATATGTGTATACACTATAAATACACATAGTGAAAAATAATATATAAAAAAATCAACACACCAATAATCTTAATACCACATAATGAATAATTAATAATGTTAACCCAAAGAATGGAAATTAGGTTAAGAATTATCTTCTACTGGGTTCTTTTTACTTAAAAAGTGTTTAAAATTCATGTATAATGGTTAAAAGAGTGTTATTAATATCTTAATGAAACATATTACTATTTATAAATCCTTAAATGTTAATTTTACAACATCATTCTACACATTTATTAAAAATATTTTGTTATTTTCCAGGTGCGTTCAGTACATGGTTTCCAAGATCGGTTCATGATGGATAATATTTTCTATTGGAATTAAAACTCATGAATGGTAATTGAATGTTATTTACATATTTCCAAAACCAAATATTATACAATTTTTTATTTTGAATTCAGAAATTAGGATCATTCGTAAGTTTAAACGTTATTGATATTTGTTTAGGTCATTTGGCGATCCTTCAATCGTAATGAACTCGCTTTGTATTATAAATTTACTCATATATGTAAAAAATGATTCTAGAACCTTATAAAATATATAATAAATAAATTAAAAGCTGGTTCAACCATTAAAATGTTCTCATGAATAGCCTTGAAATATGTAAAAGAAATTTAAATCACATCATTCATGATGTTTGTAAATAGAAACATCACAGACAATGTTTTAATTTCTTGAATAAATAAGAGAGGAGAAGAAGTATAATGGTTAATATTCCATAAAAATGATAAAATGCAGAAAATTTAAGACACTAGATAACTCATTCCTCTTGGATAAGTGGATATGTGGAATGAATGAAAAGAGAAAGGAACATGGAAATAAAATAATAGTTCAGAAATCCCATACAAAAATTCGGCAGCCAAACAGTTATGCAACATGGTTTTAAAAAACATTAAAAATTTAGGGTACAAGGGTTACCCATCCAGAAATAAATCATAATACAATATATATAACGGATAGATGGAAATAAGAACATGGTATAGAAACTTGAATGTTATACCACATAAAAGAGAACGTGAATGGAAAATGAATGAAGTTGAGAATTCTATTACCATGTAGAGTAACTACTAAGAGATGAAGGTTGGGACCTTAATGGATTTAGGAAAACCTTAAGAGGACTACTAGGGAGGTAATAAGGCTAGAGCATAGTTGTAGAGGAGTTTTTAATGAATGGAATGAAGGAATGGGTTGGTATATATACTAAAAGTGAGGAAATATTTTAATAATTTTCAAGGGACACCTCATTAGTGGTATTTGTAAAACCATGGGCATGCCCATGGTATTAGCCACTTGGGACACCTACTATCTTATTTTATTGTACACATGTTGACCATAATTATTACATCATTAATGATGTCATTAAACATACCAAAAAATCAATAATGTATTTGTAAAATTCACTGAAAATTTAACAGTTTCAAAAAAATCACAAAAAATCCCCCTAACCTTTTTGGATATGTAGAATTAAAAAATGAACTCCATTTTTTGAAAATAATTTTATAAATATTATTAATTTAATTTTTAAATAATATCATAGTTAATTATAAAGTTAGCAATTATAATTTTATAACTACTTTTATATCACATTGACAATTTAACCAACATTTCATTATTTTATAGCCAAAGAAAAATAAAATAACAATACCATTTACTATTCATTAGGGTCATATTACAAGTCACAATACTATTCATAAGGGTATATTATTATTCACCAAGAAAACAAGTTGGTTCCATCATACTCCAAATAATGTACTGAACAAAATTGTAGATGACCGTTTTTTGAAATTCAAAACATAGAAGAAGAAAAAATATGTTTACAGGTTAGTAATAAATTTCAACATAAAACAAAACATCATACAATTAATTTGATTTTTAAAACCATGGGGTGTTACAAAATATTTCCTCAAACCTATGAATGATATCATGAGAGAGTGATGGACGAGATTTATTAGATATTCAGGGAACTTGTAATATGAATGATAGGAGTGGGAAAAAATCATATCCCTTATATTATCAATAATGTTTTGTATATGGAGTGATTATAGATCATGGGGCCCATGTTCCATTGTGAACTATCTATCAGTATTATAAACTCTCTAGTGTCTCCCATATTTTCAACATTGAGTTTCAATTATAAGATTATTTTTTTGTAATTAATTTCAAAATATTCTAGACATGGTAATTTGTGATGAAAAGGATATAAATAAAAAGGTAGATCTCAATGTTAATATAAAATGGACAGGTAAGGCTAAATTACAAATGGATAAGTAAAAATAGAATGAAACAATTAACTTATTTTACATGAATCCATATGATTTTCATTTTGAATTATGGTTCTGTAGAAAAAAAAGCATCACTGAGAAGAAGATTCATGTGTGTTCATATCCAAGTGTATAATATTCAATGAATGCAGTCAATTTTTACAATATGGGTATTAGATATTGAAATTTTCACCAATATATTTATTCAATTATAGAAACATTGTAAATAATGGTTCATATAAAAAGGTTATTTTTATCATTGAGCATCTCTTGGGGAAATAATAGTAGCACTAGAAATGGGTAAATATTAAGTCATTTCTTAAAGCAGATTGGTTCTCACACTTAAAAAATATTATTAGAAAAATTTAATTTCATAAAATATTACCCGGGTATTGTGATATACCGCAAAGTTATTTATTTATTTTTTATAAATAAAATATTTTAATTTTATTAGAATAACATATTTTATATTTAGAATTAAATGTTTTTTTACTTGTTTTTTAATCACTATATTTGTTATCAATATTTAATTTAAATAATATTTTCATGGTTGATTTGGATAAATGGTGTACATGGATTATCTAGGTAAAGATGAAAAGAGAAAAATTTAAATCACTTTTAATATAATCGATGGTCTTGGTATAAATGATTTTGAAATAGGTTTATAAAGTTATTGTAGGATCTATTGGAATTTGTATTATAGTTCTACAGATATTATATATTTTATAGGTTACATTAGGAATAAGATCATCATGTCAGTTCTAGAACTATGGTTTCAAAGATGACGAGGTTAAATATTCTGTATGATTACTATTTGGAATCATTAACATTATTTTTATATTATATAACACATTATCATTTTTAGTATTTGGGTAATTTTTTTTCCACATCGTATGAGAATCTATCTCACCATAAATAGAGTTGTTGTATTTTTAGAGCACTGCAAATTTTCAAAAGATTGTGGCATGGGATGCATAACCAAGTGAAAATTTACTAGTGATTAAAATGCTAGCTATGTTTTGAATAAAATAGTGGATATTAATAGTCAAGTACAAATTTAATAAGTGTCCTTGAGGGAGAAATATAAGTCTCTAATATTTTCAAGGATAATTTTTCCTAATTTGAAATATTTAGTGTTCATTGTTTCATGTTATAACACAATATTTTATTCCATAAAGTTGATTAAAAGTATTTTTCTTACTATATTCATTTGAAGATACTATCACTGTTGAAGTAATTTATAGTTAAAAATGCATAATAATAAAATATTTCAAAGTTGATAATGTGGTGGGATTTATTTCATGTAATTATTGAATGAAAATAAGTATTTCGAGACTGTGGAGTTTTTGTGACTTCCACAACATGGATGATAATTTCACAAAATCTATACTATGAATCAAAATTATATTTTTCGAACATAATGAAATGTTTTTCTTGAACATTGAAGAATATAATTATTGTAGAACAAAAAGATTCTATGATTGTTCAGAATATAGTCAATTAAATCATGATATAGTAAACCATTACATGATTAGTTATATGGATGAGAAGAAATTAGAAGTATAATATTTTCATATATGGTAGAATTAATAGTAGTTATATATTTTATTTTTTTCATATAATATTTGACTAATCATTACAATACAGTGAATGATACCATTAAATGAAATAATGGGAGAGAATTATATCATTTCATTAAGGGAAATGACCCACTATGATGGAATATATTATAGAATATCTAATAATTTCAGAGTGAATTTAGAAGGTGAAATTGTTTTTTTATGTTTCAAGAATTAATTAATAATTAATTGATATCAATTACCACAATAAATTCATGTGGTACATCTAGAAGCATTGAAGGTTATTTTGGAAAAGGGGGATTAATCCATATCTAAAATATTGGAGTTTGTTACATTAAGACATATATAGATACCTATAGATATTATTAGAAGAGAGATAATATACAAATATAAAAATTTAGAAATAATTATTTGAGTGATCCATATAATAATTTCAATACCAAATTTAGTTCAATTGAATTTGTAAGACACATCTCCATTATGAGTTTATTTTTTTAGAGAGATTTTAAATTTCATTAGTGAATGATATGGGGTTTGAAAATAAGGGAATAATAGTGATATTTTGATGGATTTAATTTCTATTAAATATTTTTATTTAGTTTTTTAACATTTTATATGATTTCCCAAGGGTTTTATAGAACATTATAGGATAAAAATGACATGTCAGGTTTTTAGAAATATCCCTAGGATCCCACTCACACCATGAATATGATTCAAGTAATGATTAATTTTCATGGGGGTGTGGATATGGATATATAGGGTGTCAAATGGGCTTATAAGCTTAGAAAAAAAAATTCACAATGGGACACATAGTGTTACATCATGACATCGGTGGACTATTCCCAGTAAACAACTTTTCATGAGTATTACAAGATTTAAAATAACATTTCTTTCTATGAATCTAACAATGATGATTTTATGTGTTATTACTATTTTCTAAACCCCACTAAATTTTATCCCCTTCATACCCCTTAATCAATTATTCGGTGCAAGGGATGATCTAGATTTATGGGATTTGTTCCAACCCCATTTTCCTTCAATTGATGCGCTATCATTTTCAATGGATTCCTTTTGAAGAGTCAAAGAGTTTTTGACTGTGGATACATACAATTGTCCTCAAAATTTCCTTCAAATTTTATTTTAGATAGAATGTTATTTATAAATAGTATGTTTAATCCAGGGATCATCATTTATTTTTTTTGATGATTATGGGATCTTGGGGCTTCCTAGTGAGTGAAATATCATATTGTTGAACACACAATTTATGAGTTATGTTCTTTAAATGTGTATTGTTGGGTTTCATTTTTCAATGTCTCTAAAATTATTTTATTAAAATTTTTATGGTTTTGTAGTCACACAAAAGGGTTATTCCATGTTTTTGTGTAAGATGATCAAGTAATACATTCCAAGGGTGGTAACAAATATTCTATTGAGGTGACAAGGTTTCTCAATTATTCCTATAAATTATAAGGAAATTAGACTTGGTAAAACAAATAAATGTTTTTTTCAAAAACATGTCTTCAATTTATAAACATTAGATGTAGGTGTTCAAAATCATATCTATATTTTTCAATTTAAATATTTTTCCAATTATTTGAAATATAATTGATAACATCTGCAAAACTTGAATGTGACCTAAATACATTGATACAATCACTTCTTTGACTAAAATTGATTTTTTTGTACATGGATATAAATCCCATTGGACTCTAACATCTCCATTGAATGTTGGAACAAGACACATGTCCAAATGATATGTGGGTAAATATTTTTCCATATTTGAGGATTGGTTAGGTTTGAAAATGATAGGTGTGATCAAGTGATTTTTTTATGAATGTTGGGTTACTCTGTGGAATATGGATTAATTGTTTCCAAACCAAAAATTTAAATTAGGATGATTAGAATTTTAATGATTAACCAATATTATAAGTAGTATTCTAGGAAGTAATTTTAATTCATTTATGGAAACAATAAAAAATTGATATGATGATTTGTGTAATTATTTTTATTATATATTAATTAAAAAAATGAATATTTATAATTTATTTAACAATTGATAACTACGTTAAAATTGATAAATTACATGTTAATTGTTAACCAGATAAATAAACCTACATGGTATGAACAATGAATTATTTTTTTCATGTGATATGATTATATTAACTTTTCTTGTTAAATGTTGTATAATCGAATGCAGAGTAACATGATAATAAATGGTTCATTCATGTTTGTGGGTTTTGACAGATGTTGATAAAAAATGATGTAAGTCCCATTTATTATGATAATTGGGAGCAATATTTATATAATATAAATTACACGATTAATGGTAGTTATATAAAATGACCTTTATTTTCCATGATGACATATATATGTGTTTGGTTTTTGGTTATAGTTTAATTAATATAGGTATTATATTGATAATGTTTTAATTTATATTGGCCTTGTCTTAATTATGGTACAATTATCACAGGGAATGGCTTATTTATAGTGTAACACTTACAGGGATTAGAGCAGTTATTCTATAATTTTATAGGGATTAGACCAGAATTTCTATAATCATTATTGGTCTTGACTATGTTATGCTATAATTATAATATGGATTATCCCAACTATTTTTGAATATTTTTTTGTCTTGTCCTAGTTATTTTTTAATTCTTATAGGGATTAAATATTGTATTCTATAATACTTATAGTTATTTTCCTGGTTCTTCTATAATATATATTGAAGAACGAGGATATGTTGTAATGTTTGTAGTGATCTTCACGTTATTATGTCAATGATTGATTAGATATACCTTTTGTAGGGTAATTGACATGGCTGATGGTTCGATTTTAATTTATGTGATATTTGAAATCATTTCAAATAAGGATAGGTTATGATGATGTGTTTGGGGTTCATTCTATATTTTGAGACAACGAGTAAGGTGAAGAATCATCCTTCATTAACCTCAGGTGTTATCATGGAACTCAAGGAACAATATGTTTAGTTTATGTTTACAATTAATTTATTAATTAATACCTTATTTTTATCACTTTATATCATTCACAATATTACATATAATGGACTATTTTAGCCATATTGGCCCCAAAAAATTGAGTTTTAATCACACCCTTCACATTCCTTCATTACAATAGGGTAAATGAGGGTCTCATATATATTTATTATAGGAAACTTTTTGGGAAGTTTCCTAGGATAAGATGTTTGTTTATGATATCTAAGCTGGTATCAAGTGATTGGATGATATTATACCTATAGATACAACTTTTTGATTTTTTTTAGTTTAATTACATTTTTATATGTAACTTTATCCATCATAAAAGGAGGACTCGTATTTAAAACGTTGAAGTTCATTACTTTTCCACATTTCAATTATTGTTTCAAATGTTACTTATTTGATGCATAATCTTATTTTTTTTATATATTATATTGGATTATTTATTTTTATTTTGAAATATACTACTGGAGGTATAGTCTCCAAAACATTCCATCATACAACCTTGTTTCTAGTCAATATCATATTGGGTTTGAGGAAGTTTTCATGTAGTCATGTGGAGAAACTATCCAAACACCAATTTTACAGTGAAATTGGGAGATATATTACAAGGTTGTATCAGATGATTATTTTCATCTATCTATTTTGTTTGGTATTTCGATGACTAGAGATTTAGGAATGTTTTGGTTCCTATTATGGATGTTGGGTCAGTTCATCAAGAACACATATTCCTATCAAATTTCTTGATAATTAGTGTATGGATATGTCATTCAGATTGTCATTTTCTCTATTATATTTTATTTTATCCATGGTAGATGAAATAATGAAGTATATATTTTGGATTACGATGTATTTTTAGCTCGTTTAACACCGTAGAGAGGCTCGTGAGTTGATTTTGGCTCTCGAACATCAATGTGAAGATGTGTATCATGCATCACATCCTTCATGTATTATTATAATTCCATATAGATCTTATTGTTTTAGAATTCATTAAAGATGTAGGCATAACATCATGAATTTTCAATAAGATATCATATTGTGTTTTCACATTTCATCACTTGGTAGCATTCTACTTATAGGGATGACTTGTATATGGATTATTTTATGGTTTTAATTTTAAATTTTCAATGAAATTTTCCACGAGGATGATGAATATAACTGACCCTCATGAACAATAGGTGATGTGAGCCCGATGGTCCAATATTCCTTAGGTTCCTATCTTTTGGACCCAATGTGCATGTTTTTTTATTTTTTCAATTATATGGACTAGTCGTTAATAGATAAGTCCAATGTATCAATTCATAAAGGTAATGGGGGCACTAGTTGTGGGATATTAGTTTATATTTTTTAGGATTTTAATATTGACAGATGGGAGAAGTACATCATGAGATGTTAATCTTAAGTGATTTTGGGATGAGAGTGTTCTTGAATCCCAATGAGTTGTGACCTACTTAGAGGTTCATCTATAGGCAAGGTGGTAGGACCTAATGTATTTCAAGACACATGATGTTTATATAAAATTCAGAGACATAGATTTACTTGGTTTGGAAATGTACCCAGGTAGGTTGGGGTATATGGATTATTTTTTCGTGAAAAATTAACTGAGATATATCAATTTTGGAGAAGATTAAGATATTGAATAAAATGAACAAGAAGTGATATAGGGTTTAAGTGATGAGTACCTTGCATCGTGGAATTTTTTTAATCAATCCTTGGTACCGAGGATAAGACCCGGGAGGAATCATTTCATGTTGGATGTAAAATTTGGATAGTATAGGTAGATCATAGTTGGATTCTCATAGAACCTTGTGATGGTAAAGCATCTGGATGATATGGACACACCATCTACCGAGGATGAGGTTGGAGGACTTGTTTGAAATCATAGCATGGATATGTTTTGGGGTTTTTAATAGGATTCCCCGTTGATATTATGGTATGTTAATCACTTGAAGGTAACTATTTTTCAAAATATATCAATTGTGCATTGAATAATCACATAATACTATTATTTTTTAATAATTAAAATTTTTCATTTGATTTTGATTATGGGGATTCCTAGTTGACATAAATGATTGACCAAATACATCATTATCATTCCAATGGCATACCGAGGGATACTAGTATGTCTAAATGGATTGAACATCTCATTATAAAATGGAGAAGATAAGGATTTTAATACTAGTGTCATAATTTTGAAATTATATTCCAATAAAACAATGGATTATTCTACTATTCATGTTATTATTTTTAGAATATAGACCAATAGTGGAATATATAATAAAGGTTTAATGATTATATAAATAGTGGAAGTAGATAAATGTGAAAACAAGTTATTGTGTTGGAAGAATAATTATCACTCTATTGGGTTGTCCTAAGAAAATATATAGTTTCAGACATGTTATTTGAAAAAATTAGGTGTGTGAGAACATTATATTTTCATGATACTATTAAATCAACAAAAGAGAAATATAGATCCCATAATCAGTATATAAAAAAACAAAATTAAGATATTTTTGACTCAACAAGGGATTTTTGTTTTCTTATTTTATAATATTAAAATTGTAATTATTATATAGTCAGTTCAAAGAATAACATTTCATTCTTTATTTCATATGAATATTAAATAGGAATTTATGGTATCATGTTTTCTTGATCATGTTAGGATTATATTAGTTCATTTTGAATAGTTATCTTGTATATTAGTTTTTCTTTGTATTATTGAATTTATTTAGATATTTTAATTATATAATGTTATTTTTGACTCTAATTAATGACTTTGGTTAGTTTCTAGGATATACATAAATGAAAAACAGGAAAAATATGTGTTTCAATTTACCCCTCCCCTTGATGAATTGTGACCATGTATGGTCCATATCAATTAGTTTTAATTAATATAAATGTCTTCTTCATTTATATAAATGTTTATTAATTTTAGGATTATGAAGTGTGTGTAATATTTTTTATTTGATTTCTCTATCTCCATCAGAATAAAATAAGTATCTATGATTAATTTTCTAAGGCGTCAATAATTATAAAAGTTATTTTAAATATATTTTATATCTTTTGTGGATATTAATAATTATGTGAATAAGAATTTATTTAATATATTCTATATATATAATTAAAGTTATTTCAAGGGAAAACAATTTATGTACTTTATTTCTTTTGAAATGGGTATTTTATACATTATATATAATTTTATTAATCTTATTATGAATTATTATATAGTGACTATATATACTAAGATTTTTTTTTGGATTTATGTATGTGAAAGGGATTCTAAAAATCATCATTTAAATAAAATTTGAATACCACATACAAATAACCTAAGAGTGTCTCATTATTTTTAAAAATCAAAAATTTTAATATCATGTGCTGTAAATATTTTTTATGAGTGATAAGATATATAATTTTTAAAAAAATGTTTTCAATCTCAAGAAGACCACGAAATAATATGAGGATCCATTAAATATTCTTGAATCCAAAAAAATTAAAAAAACAACTATTCATAAATTAGGCTAAAACAATGTTAACTACTAGAAGTTTCTAATGGAAGATGACTAAGTAAATATTTTAATATGACAATATTTTTTAGTAAAAAATTATCAATGTTCAACAAAAATATATGATGTAAATGTTTGAATAAAGGAAGATTATTTGAAATTTTATCTTACTAGAGGTGATCAGAAGAATTTTTATTATAATTGGAAATAAGATTTAAAGAAGATTGTGGATGATCAGCTTTATTTTAATTAAATGGGTGATTTCTCTACCTACCTAAGTATTTGGAATAATAAAACTTATACTTCAACATTAAATGTTTATGGGGTTTTGTTTCATCCCCAATATTCATGTATTTTAATTTTTTTGCCTATAAAAAATATACCTACATAATTTAAAATAATAAATTATTCCCTTAAGAGGTATTATATATTTTATATTTGTTTAAAAAAGGGGATGTTGTGATTTAAACATGTGTATGGGTGATTGTTTTTGTGAATGTATTAAATATTATAACTTGTTTACTAAATATATATGTAAAATGATTGTTTGCATCATGTGTAAGATGATTTTTGATAATTAGAGATGTTGGTTGGAGTATTGATAGTAGATTTAATGTATTTATTTATTATTTATATAGAAAATATTTATATTTTTATTCATTATCTTTTTTGTTATATAATTTTTTCATTATTATAAGAATATAATATTCTAATGATCATTCATTACTAAGGATATGATTGATTTATGTTCAGTGGTTTATTAAATAATATATGGGCATGATTATAGTAACTAAAAATATTCTTAAATGTTCGTATTTTTTTATGATATTTCGTAATAATGGGATATATTATTGGTTTAGGGAAATTTGAATAGGAAATGATTTATCTCATTTATGTTTCATTTTATTGTAAACACATTATTCATAAAATGATTCATATTCTATCATAGGTAAATCATAGTATGTAAATTGAGGTGAAAACACTTTTTAGAATTTTTGAAATTTTATGAATAATATTATAGGTGAAGAGTGAACCGTAAATATGATTAATAGGGGAATAAAAAGATATAGCTTAAGGAGAAGCGATTATTTCATGATATGAATACAAAATATGATTAATTGGCGTTCTAGAAAAATATCAAATTGATATGTAAGTCTCACTAAATGTTTATAGTTTTATATTTTTAGATGGTTTTATAATCTTTCATGATATATCGAAAACATATAAATATAAAGGTCATAATATTGTGTATTAGAGATATATTGTATAGGAAAAATTTTGTTTCTTTATGAGGGTGTTTAAAAAAATGAGATACTTATCACACTATAATGTACATTGTTGTGATAATAAATTCTTAAGATATTTGGAAAAGGAAATAATATTTTATGAGATATAATATTTTGTGTTTTGAAATTACTAATCATTGTTTAATTTTAGAGAAAAAAATAAAAATGTATTTCTCTACAAAATGTTATTTTGTCACAATTGAGAATGTCATGAATCAATATTCCTAGATGTTAAGAATTTTAAGTTAATGTTTTTTTGAAACTATAAATAATACATATATAATGTGATTTGAGTTAAATTATAGATTCAATATATTTTCATAATGCATCTTTACAAATGATTTTGATGTGGTTGTAACATTTTCACTCTCATCACAGAAACATATCATGTGTGACTAAGATGTTTGGATTGAATAAAGGAAATAGTTTCATTTCATATAAAGTGGGGATAATGATTGTTATGGGGCCTTAATTTGAAATTTATATTTCAATAAAAGTGAAAATAATATATATTTTTAACGGAAGATAGCATGAAATATTGATAGAGTGATCAAGAGAAATAAGAAGAGAGGAGAGAATAAGAAGAGTGAAAGAACAATAAGAATATGCATTGGTTTTAATTTTTTTAAGATTGATTATCACAACATTGTTATGTGTTGATTAATTAAAAGGTTTCATGAATGTTATTTGATATACATATGTAAATATTCACTTGATAAGTTTTGTAGATAATTTCATCAATAAAAGAATAATTGGAGAACGAAGCATCATTAAAAAGAAAAATATAACTTTCAATATGTCTGATACTAGGTGAAATTTCAATATTCGTGTATCAATTGATAACATTATTGATTAATGTGTTGAGATTTCATGGATAAACCCAACTAACTATATTCCATATAATAGTTTTTTTGAACTTAATGGCCATGGGATTTCCATATCCTACCAAGGATGTATCTGTTC
This sequence comes from Viscum album, assembly GCA_963277665.1. Lineage (NCBI taxonomy): Eukaryota > Viridiplantae > Streptophyta > Magnoliopsida > Santalales > Viscaceae > Viscum > Viscum album. The sequence goes on along the minus strand of OY728141.1, from coordinate 1,273,798,344 downwards.
ATTTAGAATGTTAAAATTTATCTCGATGTTGTTCTATTGGTGATTACTTTTATTTGGGGTGGAAAATTATAATTAAGAGATGTATTATTAAAATATACGACTCACTTCAGTTTTGGAGAAAATATGAAACAAACAAATTAAAAAAGGGTACATTGATTTACCATCCCCAAGTGAACTATTACAATTTATTGGCCATATTAGAAAAATAATATATTATGATTCAAAAAAATATTTATATTATTTTGATAAGGATTTATTTTCTTAAATATGATATATATATCATGTTTAATTAGAATAAATTACATGAACATTACATAGATACTTACAAATTAATATTTATGACTCATTATGACAACATTAAATTTTTATGTAATGATTTGAATGGTAATAGATGATAATATCTAAATTACAACCAACAAATATTAAAAATAAGATCACCCCAAATCCATATAGATAATATATATTAATTTTATTGATTTTAATTTTGAATCTCATGTATATTTATCTTTTTTATTATTTTAGTATGATGCTATTTAGAAATCACAAGTGAATAAACAATCCTTTAGATTGGATGATTAAACAAAGGGGATCCTTAAATTAATTCGGAAAATTATACCATATGGATAAACTATTATGTATCCTTTGATGATATTTAAGGGTAGAAAAATTATTTAGATGAGTAATATTTATTATTATATAGAAACTCTAAAGAATAATAAACTACTGGGTAATTTCATTGAAATTTATAAGATAAAATCTATTTGAAAACCCAATAATTTATTCAATAATTGGTAAGTGAACATGATTATTGGTGGGAAAATGTCCCTTGTAAAGTAGAATTTCCACAAATATAAATAGTGACTCACCCATTATGAGTACACACCATAGAATGATTCAATTTAGAAAAAATGTTCTCTTTTTAATGATACCAAATGTATAATGTGTAAAATCCTAAAGTATAATCCAAACAAGTTTTACATAGATAATTAAAATAAAAAAATCTAAAACCAATTATGTTTGTTAATTTTAAATAATTAGACTAATTATAGTTAAAATGTACCAATTGATGAATCAAGGGGGAAAATCCCAAAAATTATCCAAATATGATGAGAATGTGATGAAAATTCATGATTACCTATGATAGACTGGTGATATGTTTTACAAATTAAGAAAAAACTTCAAAAAAATTTACTATAAGGATATTTTTTGAATTTAATTTGAATAATGATAGTATATCTCAAAATAATTAGAGTAATAATGATATGCTAGTAATTTTGGTTGAGGAAAATAAAAAGGATCTCACTGAACACTATAAATTCAAATAAAAGAAGATATGTTTTTTACTCAAAGACCATACAAAACCTATTTAATATTTTTATCAAGTTTAATTCATTTTAATAAAGAAATAGATAGTGTATACAATTATATTTCAAGATATATAATCAAAATTTCATTTTTTTAATCACTAAATAGAGATATTAATTTTATCCACTCATAATTTTATATTCATGATTAAGAAAATTGAAGTGGCAGGATAAAATAATTTAGTATTCCAATATTCTTATTAGTGATCAAAAGAAACTAAAGAACTCGTTTAATATAAATTCTAGTAAGTATGATGGTAACAAATATCCTTATGGAAAATATAAAAAATAATTTTAGTCTAGGGTTATTTTAATTGAGATAACCTCCTCCTTTTAAAAACTAATGTATGAATTAACAGAACCTCATGCATTAAGATCTTAAATAATTACCCAATTATGCAATGGCATAAAAAGGAATTTTAGTTTTGTAATTCATGTAGTTTCGAAAGAAATTTTTAATTGATAATTATTTAAGGAATATATATTTTTATATATAGATTTACCTTCTCTACTATAATGAGTAATATCAAACATTCTTATAAGGATTAATTGATAATTAATTCATTAATAAAAATTATAATTTATTTTTAAATTGGTTTTTTGAGTACATCAATATTTAATATTTGTTACATGGTTCTTAAAAGTCATATTAACTCTCCAAATGTTGAATGAGACTTATCACATTTATATTTTTCTTTTTAAAATATATTTATTAGTTTCAAAATTAATGAAATAAAATAATTATCCATTAGAAAATTTGTTATAAATATAAAATTTATAATTATCTTTAATTCATATAATGAGGATAAATTTAAATAATTTAAATACAGGATAACATTCATATAACAATCATGAGAGAGAAATTGATGAAAAATTATTATCTTTTAATCTATTTTATACATTGGATTATACATTCAATGTTGGACAATATAATTATAAATCCAAAGACAATTTTTTTCACTTTTAAAGAAGATTTTTTATGAATGGTTTTGATTTAATTATGCCACTCGAATTTTATTCCGTGATTTTATACTTATTTCATAACCTTGAAAAAGAATTTGACGATTGCAATTTATGATGGTCATATGGCTAAAAAAATCCAAAGTGAGAGATTGATATTTACATGAGTATCAAGAAAGATGAAGACCATTCCAGTAATATTATGTTTTGTTGTATTAGTTTTCTGTGATTAAGAATATTAAAAAATTATGAATTTTCAATATTCAAGAATGTTTGATCTAGAATGAATTTTTGAGATTCTTTTGATCAAGAGGGATTTATGTCATATTGCATGTTTTTATGTTTAGATAGACTCAAGAATTATTTTTTATTTTAATAAGGTATATTTTTTATCCTTGGGGACTTATATATATATATCCTATATTACATGTTGGATTATATATAAAATATTAAACATACTATAGATCATCAATGTGGTGTATAGAAATTTATACAGTGGTCTTGGTGGGAATATCATTGGAGTTTCTAAAACAATGTTTTATATAACATTAGAAGGTGATTCTAGGTTTTTTTATGTACACAAAAGATGTGGAAATAATCATATACTTTGAATAGATCATAAGATCTCATGGATAATAATAACTCATAAAGGATAGATAAGTACAAAGATTATGAAGGATGTGGACTAATTGGCAAACTTTTTTGAAAATAATGGAAGATTCAATTAATCAAATTAAATCATGTTAATTCAGGGGTGTAGATCACTAATAAACATAATTAAATCCATTCTTAAAAAAATAAACACTTATAGGGAGGTGACTTATGGTCTTACCATATTTTATGCTTTTCACCTTAACCCTTTTCTATTGGATGTTTTACCCTTATTATAAAAGAACCAACCAATCTATTTATTAAATCTACACACATAAAATATCATGAACATTTTGATAAATTAATCCTTATAAAGACACATTAATTTTACATGGTTCACTTCCCATGTTCCATATCCAAATAGAATACACTCAACATTTTGGTGGTGTATAAAAACCACTCTAACTCGCTATTTTGGTGGATAAAAGAGTTAGTTAGTTCCACTCTTCAAAATTTCTCACCACTTGAATATTTTTAAGTGAATTTACACTACACCATCCGCACTATTGGTAGAATTGTTTTTTGAATAGATAATTGCCTCAATGTTTTCATTTTATTATCATATTTCATATACTACTCCAAAAGGATATATGTTTATTAAAATATAGGTCTGATTATATAATAAATATATATATCAAAAGGCATAATAATTTAAAATGTTATGTTTCATAAAATAATATATATTTCACCCAATTACATGGAACAATATAATAAACTTCTTGTAAGAGGAGATAGATTATTAACCTTAAAATGGACTACAAATAGTAATGAAAATACACATAAAATAATTCTATAATTATAATATTTAATTTATTGATATTATCTAAATTGAATAGTAACTCTACAACGCAAAAACTAATCTTTAATGGAATAAACCCGATCAGTAATTCAATACCATAAAATTTAATGATTTAATGAAACCCGTATTTATGACTACCTTCCTACCTATTTGCTACACACATCACTAAAAAATTATTTAATGTTATATCTATTATATATATCAATTAACTCAGAAATATTCATCATTCTTTTAATTCTACCCCCTCCCTCCACTACTAATCAAAATAATTGAATTTGAATTTAAAATTCAATATTTTGACTAACATGATCTTTAACAACATAAAATTAATTTCTTAGATTATATTGAAATAACCACCCCATTATGCACCCTTGAGACTAAAAAACATCATTATATAACCATATAATCATTTCATAGTACCAAAATATTAGTTCTCTTTGAATTCCCATTATTTTAGTAATCGTGGTGTGAAAAATTTCATCATTGCATGATATATTGTTTACATTATTATTATTATTTATACTAAATGTTTAATTATTATGTCATATAAGACTTCATGATTCAAAATTAATTTATATTTCTAAATATCTCCATCTCTATCAATAATTTTCATACATCACACTTCATTGCCTAATATTTTTTTTCATATGTCTTTTAATAATTGTGTGACCTATGTATTGCGGTAGGAAAAAATATATGATTTGAAAAAATATTAATCATATTATATGATACATATTTTATATCACAATATATATTTGAACATATTATTAATCATATTTATATATTAATAATGATAAATACTCATACATATCTAACATCAATTACTTTTTTAGATATTCAAAATTAATTTTTGAAAAATTAGTCTGAAATATTTCTCAACATAACTCTTATTTATTATATTTTTATCCATATGTAACACAATTATGAGTTTGTATATCCCTTATGTATCATCCAAGTTACCTTTAAATATCATATTAATAACTTTTATATATAGAATACACCATTTTTAATAATTAACTAAATTTATAACCATATAACTCTAAAATACACGTACATAACCTGAAAAAAAACATGTATATGGATATATTCAATTTCTATAGAATCTTAGGAATTTATTTAACGTAGTATAGTTCAATATTTTTTTATTTTTACAAAATTCTATATTCTTACCATTTTATTATCATTGGTAACATATTATTATTAACCTTTTGTATATTACTCTTCACTTTTTCAAAATATGAAAATTTATGTCCATTAGAAAAGAAATCATCTATACCATCTCTGACCATCAAATTATTGAATAAATTTTAAAATATCTTATTACAAATTTTCCAAAACCATAATGAATGAATCACATTAATTTACCTTCAAATATAGTTATATTAATGTCTAATTATTATTTATAGTCAATTTTTCCACAAATCTAACCAAGTAGATTGTTTAAAAATCCTTCTCACTAATCATAGAAACAAAAAGACCTTGCAAAAAAAAAATCATCATAAACATTAATTGTTTTTCAAAATAAATTCAAATATATAAACAATAGTTATCAACTATATCCCACTTTTAATTTTCATGATAATACTTCCATAATACACGAACCTTCAAGAAGTTGTGATGTGCCCCCCTTTAACATTCAATCTATAATACTACAAACATATTTTTTTAGAATTAATTTATAAATTTTTTTAAATAAAACTAAAGGGGTTTTAATTCATATTGAACACAACTTTTTAATCCCCTTTAACCAGTAATGGTTTTGGGGCATCACTAACTACTCTACACTATCATTGTAATCAATATTCCTACCAATGATTGTGAAAAAATATCATTATCATTAAATTAATCCAAAATCCATATAATAAAGATATATTATTCCCTCATGTCTAATAACTTCAATGACTAAAAAGATTCCACATTAATAAATATCAATCTCAATTTATCACATGAACAAAAAATAGGAAATTGGAGAGTTACAAATATCCCCATTGGTAACCCATACCTTTATAAATTTCACCAACTAACAATAACCATAAAAAAATATACAATTTTTAATAATTTTTTGGAAATCATCAATTAAATACCTCTTACACTAGTAACCTAGATGCAGTGCATTGTTTTATTACATTAGTATAAATACAAGATTAAAATACAAATGAATGGACCGTTTTTTTGTTTTGTAAAACTGGATTACATACAAGATACCCATTTCATAGTAGTAAAATAAAATAAATCATAATAAATTAAAAAATATAATAAACACCATCCTTGAAATATATTTTAGTGATATCTATATAATAACCTAGGGAATGGGAAAAAATAAAGGTGATTTGAAATTCTTATTAAGTGTTATGTGCAATGTAAGGAACAATGATTCAATGAGCATATCTATCATGAAATTGTAAATAACTAATCACATGTTCCATATAATCAGTAAAAAAATTAAATGCATCCATATATTTTATATAATAAAAATAATATTGAAAATAATTATTGAAGTTTGAATATAAGAAATGAATAATTATTGGAATTTTTGTATCTGGAACAAGATATAATACCCTCAAGACCTTTCCTAAGATATTTTAATCTATAGGTAAAACCATTTTTAATGGAAACTCATCTAATTTATCCCATGATAATAATAATGCATCAAAATTATATCTATAACTAGGCTACGCCCACAATTATAATGCAAAAAAATTTCATATATCAAATAATTAAATTAATTGATAGAAAATGTTCCTTTCAACAAATATCAATATTTAATAAGAGAAACAAATTTATTAAAGTTTACGAAATTATTCAAATAAAATAAAATGTAAAAACCATATATATAAATGGAATACAGCTTATGAAATAATAAAATATATCATACAAAAATATCGATATTTAAGTTAAATTTATTGTATAATGAATAATTATTATAAAAAAGATATTATTTTAATAGTATGTTAACAATCACAAAAAAAATTAGTATTGTACAATAGCTTGTATTGATTCGTAATATTCGATTCAAATCTCCACAGATGAATTAATTCCAATTGAAACATAAAACATTGAAATATTTAATAAATTAAGAAATTTAATGTCAAAGGGGTATTATATACATGACATATAAATGAATTGGTACATAATAAAAAAAATTCTCAAGGGAATATAAATTGAGGTGGAACCCTTACAAACATCATATCATTAATAAGATGAAATGATTACGTGCATCCACATTAAATCAAAAAAAATGTGGAAATAAAAAATAATATAAATAAAATTCATTTTCAACCTAATTTTAGAATTGTATAATTAATGAAATATAAGTTTAACCCAAAAAGTGAAAATTGATTAAGTAAATCCATTACCACTTAGTAATTAGTCGAGTCATATACCCCCAAAAAAATTCAATAAATATAAAATTAAAAAATTAATACCATGAATATAATGAGATTAATTATATTATATATCATATTTCAGAATACATACACCACACATAAGAAATAAGTGTTAAATAAGGCATATATATCACATAAGTATAAGCGAGATGAGAAACCCCCACCTCACGCTTCCCTTTAGCCCAACATTATTTAATCTCATGTATAATGGTTCAATGATATTTATTAATTGATTCTAGATCCATATGCATATTTATAATATCTTATAATTTAATTTTATAAAATATTACGACATGTTCCTAAATTATATTTCATTATTTTCATTATTTCATGTGTTAATTACCTTGTTTTCCCATGCATATATTGTCATGAATGTCTCAGTTATGTTTAATTGGATATAAATACATAATTTAAAGAAATATATTAATGCCATAGATATTAAATTAATCATTTAATATATTTTTATAACCCTTCTTAAATGATGAATAATGGAAATGAATTGCATCACGTCGTGGAGATGGTAGTTTGTATATATTCATGAGAAATGGTATCATTTCATTAATGAGTTAAATAGTAATAAAGTGTATTGTAAATTAATTTTCTAGAATAAATTTAATTTCATAATTATCATATATATTGATTATTTTTATCATTATACCCATCCAAGTGAAACGATGATGAAAATAAAATTAAGGCACAGAGTATAGATGGTATGTCGTACATACACACCCTTGATGCTTTCCTTTTTCATAGGAAATATAAAAGGTGTAATAGGTTTATCCCCAAATCATAATAATATATTAAAATATATATTATAAAAAATTTATTACTTCATCTTGTAAATAACACATGCAGTGGAAGTTGAAAAAATAAAAAACATGAAATATATGACTACATCTTCTTCGATGGACATCATTTAACATCTTCCTAATGGATATTTTTTTGGAATATTTGAAGGGCCAGAACCTCTATATCATTAACAAGGATCTTTATTAGTAAAATTTATAGGGATTGGTCAATATATTTTTCTAAATCTGGTGAAAATAAGTGAAGGAAGGTGTGACCTTTTATAATTCATGTGATGGAAACTTTCAAAAACACAAAAAATATTAAATTAATAAAATTTAATTTTCAATTCAAATGGATCCAAGATAATTTATTTCAATGATATGATATTATTGAGTTGAAAAAATCACATCCAAATAATTTTTACATGTTTAGAGAACATTAGTACAATATATTTTGGTTTTAAAACTTATTAAATCTACTTTACTCTTACTCAACAACATGAATTTTTACTCTTTGAGGGTTGTTGTAAAAACATAGAATCCACACTTCTGGATCTGGTGAAATAGAAATAAAAGTTATAATTGTTACCCAATTATTCCATCAAAACATACTATATCAAAAGGAAATAATTGATCACTTATATACCCAATGAATAATTTGGTTCATAATCTTAGTGAATTAGAACAAACTCATATCCACATATATTCATAAACAATTGGTTCATAAAATTCAACACTACCTCTCACTGTACATAGAATTTATTATTTCACCATAGTTCATCAACATATTCTGTGTTAAATCACTCTAAATATAATAATTTAATATCATTCCTTATAACCTGGGAAAAATAAACCTAAGAAAATGGTGAGTTCATATGACCAGTAATGGTAAATAGAAAAGGTATCAAATCATATCATAAGAATAAAGCATAATAATATAAATAATCATTTTAAAATTATATCCTTCATATAAAATAATTATGATATCATGTAAGGGTATATATCATAGAATCTCATAAAGAATAAATTAATATATTCCATAAGTGCATAATGTTATGTAAGAATTTTTGGAAAACACATGAGCATATAAACAGTTTTTCATATTAGTCAATGATCACTACCTAGGACATAAAAGTGTAAAAATTACCTTATTAAGATGAGTTCACTCTTTCTTCTATCCATGTATCACTGAAATAATTTTACTATTCATTTCAGTCCATTCTTCCAAAACATATTTTACACCCATCATAGTATTGTAATACTTAACTGAGTTCACTCATATTCTAGTCTAGTATTACTAAAATTGTTTCACATCCCATTTCAGTCATGTATATCTATGGAAATATAAATATTTAACCTATATATTGGATTGAGGCATAGATCACATGCTTCATATAATGAAAACCATACATTTTTCTTTAACAAGAACATAAATCATATTTAAACCAAAAAAAATGTTACAGAAACATTTCATCATAACATAAGTCATGTAAAATAAACCTAATTCATTAACATTAATATATCCAAGAAAATATTAAGAATGATATAATTAGATATTATAAAATCAAAAAAAAAATTAAAATAAAATAAACTTTCCAAAAATGGAAAATGATTTTAAAATATAATTTAAAATAATTGTTTATAGAAATATCATTTCTATATTAAAAATTATTTTTAATTTATAAAAAATTTAGAAAAAAGTATTTACTTTATAATTTCCTTGAAATCATAAAATAAAAAATTTGAATAACTTTTTAATCGTATTTTGAATCATTTTACCATGAAAATTATTAATAGATCTTTCAAATGCTTTTAATTTTTTAGAAAACATTGTTTTGAATGAACACATGTTTCCTCCCGAAGAGAGAATAACATTACATTAAACTCATATTATCATAAAAATATTTATATTCTTGATTCAACATGTCAAATTTAATTATAAACCCATATTAAAGGAATATAGGTGTTTAACATAACATGTATCTAAAAGAAGGAAAAGTGTGACAAAATTACCTTACTAATTTTGTAACTATTGAAATATAAACCCCATGTAAAAGAGATCATAAAATGGAAATGTAAATACCAATAAATTAATTTATGTTTATCTCATATTTCATTAATGGGATGTACGAACACTATTAAAATTAAATGAATGTCGAATATTGCCTAAGTCTCCGTGAAATAAAAGTGAGACGAGAAATCCCATTACCACATTGTAATCACTCGAATCTTATGCCCCATGAATGAAAGAAATATATGGATATGAAAATAAAAAAATATTCAGGATAATAATCATAAAATAAAATCATGTGTCGTATATAAATCACATATAATGAACATGTGGTGAAGATGACTTGTATCTCATAGAATATAAAAAAGATGGAAATTCCTTAACATAAGTATTGAATTACTTTTTATACGTACAAAACACCTTCAAAATAAATATATAAATATAATGAACCCAAAAAATAAATATATTCATATATATAAGACCATATTTTCTTTAAATATGAATTTATATTTCTCGATTATTAATTAATAAATTTTCAAGTACTGTTTCGAGTAATAATTGCATTGTTTTTATGTCATGTTTTCACATGTTATTCATGGTACACTTACATAGATCATGATTTAATCATCTCTATAATGATAAAAATATTATAAATATCATATATATTATGTATATATGTATTCATGGTGATTTATAAAATTTATAGACCGAAAATAAAACACAATATTCATGGTGACGGTAGGTAATACATTCCCATTAACATTGATTTTATTTTATTTTCAAATTAAATGAAAGTAATTTATATGATATATTATCATTAAAGAATAATTTTTATGTTATTTATATCATATATATTATTAAAATTCATCCTTATTACCATTCCTCTGAAATATAGATGAAAAACAAATCACATTGCACTGAAGAGATTATATGCCATACATACAAATGAATGACATTATCATTTTTAAAAGACTAGATGGAAAAAGGGAGAAATGATATTATTATTATAGAATTATAATTATTTCATAAATATAAAATATAAAAATAAAACCAACCACAATTCCAACTCATAGAAATTGGGGATTTAAAATGAATTATATCGCTATGGGAAATGGTAAGTCGTACGTATGCATAAGTGATACATTAATTTTATTGTTTGATAGAAAAGTAGTTGCATAATGATGTGTTTAAAATCATAGTAACATTTTATATTATTTATTATCCTGGTCATATTATTATATGAAGTAAATAATATATTTATAGGTGTTATATGAGAGTAGAAAAAGAGTGTGATCAGTTAGAGAGACTACCTCGTCATTGAAATGACTCCATTAAATCTATTCTAAAGGACTATAGAGTTGGTATTTTGGGAAGAAAAACACCTATAAATAATTTATAGACTTTATTGAAAATATTATTTTTCAAATAATGTTTTATATAAACGACTCTATGTGATATGAACAAGTGAGGAGGTGGTTCTCTTTTATAATTGATGCTAAAGGAAGATTTAGAATTTCTAAATTTTTTAATTTAAAATAAATTAAATATGAACCCAAGTACCTCATAAATTAAATGGATTCAATGATTGTGTTAGATAAATTTGTAATATCATAAATAAATATATTTTATACATGGTTTTTTTGTTATTTTAAATCAAATCATTTTGGTTAACCCTTAGTTATCCAATTTCATTTTTAATTAATGTAAAAAGATTTTAAATATTAAAATGTTGTAATTTTTAATAACTAGATATCAATTAGAAAATATATAAATAGTTAAAAACATCTTAGACCATGTTATATATATGTGTTTCAAATATTTTTTTTATGATTTTGAAGTAATTTAATAAAATATTATTTTAATAAAATTTTATTACTACCAATGTTGAAATTATTCATTTCTTGGTCTTATAAAAATTTCAAAATAACAAACTAACTACGATAAAAATATATTCTTATATAACTAAGGGGTCGAAGTAATATTATAAAATTTGAAGAGTAAAATAATAAAATCAAATAATATTTATTTTAGTATTTTTATATGATTTTTTTTATTTTTCCATTAGTTGATTAATTACTACATCGAAATTGTGTAATTTTGTAAGGTAATTATCTATTAAATAATTATTAAAAAATAAATAATATGATTAATATAAATTATTAATTCTTCCATGGAAAATATATTATCGGAAATATCATCTATAAAACACTACATTTAAATTGTTATAGTTTTAAAAAATATGAATATGTGAATTTTTACTTTACATTATGTGAAATATTACAAATTTAATTATCATTTCTATTAGGCTAAAAATGGTTAGTAATATATCCCTTAAGATGTTATTGTATGATATATTCAAAACCAATAATATTTATTCAATTTTTTGGATCATTTTATGGTACTTATCATTTTAAATAAAATCATTTTAATTATCTTCATCCGCTTGCACAAGCACAACATCAATGTTTCAAAAGAAATTAAGGTAATTATTTAACATTTAAAAACTAAAAAAAATTACTAAAATAAAAATAAATAAATAATGCTCAATATAATCATTTAAATTGATTCATAAACTAATGTTGTCTTTATGTGCATATATAAGATATATTTAATACAAATAAAGTGACTTTTGTTCTTTTCATTGATTTAAATATTATATATGTCATTCTAAATGTAAAATGTCCATTAAACATCCCAAATTTGATACTTAGGTGTTAAGAGACAAATTATATTAATTCAATTTAAAAATTTCATGGGTTAGAGCCATTTTATATTCATTATATTTTTATTTTTAACCTAAATTACATAATTTACCATTTACCAAGGTTATGAAATTTATCATTGTTACTATTCATGTTGGACAAAAAGGGGAACTATTGAATAAATTTTTACCTTTTAAATCATACTGTTGAATCCATTTTTCATAATTTAAAACGAAATATTTGTTTAAATTATTTTAAAATAAAACCAGACAAACACAACGATAAACAATTTTTTGGAATAATACTATTTAAAACAGAAAATATGTTTCTAATAATTTTTTATATAAAATCATCTAAAAATATTATATATAGATTCATTTTAATATAATTTAACTAATTAAAATTTTGAATAAATCTAAAATAGAATTTTAACTTGTAAATAATTTAAATGAAATTATTATTTAAAATAAAAATAATATTATCATTATTAATAAACACAAGAAAAATATCATTAAAATAAAAAATGTTCACCCAAAGAAATTTTTGAAATTTCTTTTTCAAAGAATAACTTTATTTCATTAAATATAATATATAAACTTTTCAAAAACATGATTTAAATCAATTATGCTATAAAAATGTGGGAAATATTAACATTTCAGAAAAATATTAATTTTGTGCATAAAATTAGATTTGTTCTTATATCATATATATTAAAAACATAAGAAGAATATAATAAATTATATTTAGTATATTGTAAATATATTTCAGTAATATAATCCAACAAGTGTTATTTGTTTATTTTTTTATAAAAAAATTCTTAACATTTAAATAGTTATTTCGAAAATGGTTTCCTTTTATTTAAAAAAGGGTTCTACTTTCATCAATAATTTATTGGACCATGAATTATTTAAACATGTGTAAGCCAATTTTCATAATTTATTTAAACCTACTCTTAACCTACATTCTAATGACTATGTTATAATTGTGTTTTTTAAACCATTATAATAATAAAATGATATTTTTTAAAGACTCAGTGTTCCATGTAAAGCAATAAAAGTCATTTTTGTGTTTAGAAAAAGAATAAAATTGATTTACATGCAATAATATCAATTAATAAAATTATATTATTGACAAATATAGTTTATAAAAATCACTGGGTGTTACATTCTAAACTATTAAATATAATTTCACCATAAAAATTCTTCTGGGTTATCAATTGTTTTATACTTGAACGTTCATTTTATTGAAACACACATAAAAAATTTATTATATACACCATTTACTATGGAAATTTGGAAATAGAACGGTTACCTAAAGATACTCAAAATGTGGCTTCCACATTTGAGACAAAAGGTTCCAAGTGAAAACATGTACATTGATGAAAAATCTAACAATCATATTCTGATGGAGAGTGACATATTACATGATCCTTATTATTTTAACCATATAAAAAAATAAATCCATGATGGGTTAAAAGACAATTGATTTCTCAATATGAAAAGCTAATGGATTATGTTTTTATGTAATGGTTTTCATTCAAGGATTTAGTCCTAGTGTTGAGGAATTCATTTACATTATATACCAAGATCATAAGTAAACATTCCCACATGAAAGTTAGAGTCTCATATATTAATCAATTACTACCCAAAAATTGTCTTTTTATATAGATAGCGATTATTCATAATTAAATTTTTCTATCCTCAAGAATCAAAATAATATTCTTATTATTAATAAATCCAAAAATAAAAAAAATATATTATCCCTTTCATTAGACATTAACCATAATAAAAAATAGTTAGCAGAACATAAGATAATTCTCTAAAAAATATTCCATTATATCTATAATACTTAAAGTTCATAATTAATTATTATACAAATATATAAAATTTAAATTCTTCAAAAATACACTATACCAATATTGGAAGCCAATAACCAAAAGGAAATGATAACCTTATTTTCTAAAATAAATTGTAACATTTATCTCTAAATTATATTAGTGGCTCTTAATGTCTCACACCAAAAAGTATTTTCCTTCATAATACTCATGGTAATTTAATATTTTTCCTAAATAATTAGAGTTACCATAAAGTCAAAATAAAATCATAAATTAGTCAACCTTTATTCCACACAAAAAGACCCATAGTTATATATTTTCCATATTTATATAGGGTTTAGAAAATAGTTAAAGTACAACAACCCTACTCTTCATTTAATAGTAATACATTATTTATTACAAGATATTGCACTTAAAAAAATTAATAAATTAAAGAAGTATAGTGTATTTAGGAATTAGGTACATTAAAAACTAATTTAAAAAATAAATGCATCGCCTTTATTGATAATTTCATTAACATGATCATAATATTATATGGCTTCTAAAACTGCATAGGATAACCTAGGGACACACATAAGGAAGAGGTGAGATATAAATACTAATATTGGAATTAAAATTACATTAAGAGATTAATTTTATAAAATATGATTATTAATGGTTCATAAAAAGGGTATGAATCATAATAATGAACAATGAGACATGATTTAGCATGATAATAATGAAATGGGAAACACAAAAATAGATTAAAACACTACATCCTAAACATAGGTCATATCTAAACTGATAATAGAACAAGGTAGAAAAATACAATAGTTGAAATATGTTCAGTAAAAATCCCAACATTAAGTCTCATGAGACTAAAAATTACCCAATGCTTTGGAGCTCAATATAATTTCTATCACACCCATCACATTCATTTCATTATCATTCTAATGTGTTACATATATATTATACAAAAAGATTCTCAATTCATCATATTTTCTTCCATAATCAGGGAGTGTGGAAAAAACACTTCTAATTGTCACGTCAAAGAGGTATTAGTTTATAAAGTTTAATTCCTTTGATATTAAATGGGATTGTATTCCCTACACGATTTTTTTTGAGGTTGAAAATCATGGTGAAATTTCAGCAGCATGACAAAATCACATAAAAATTCATAAAATTGGCTGATTAGAGTGAAAGGGGTATCTCATTATTTGTAAATCAGTTGTAAAGTAATGATGATATAGAATAACATAACAAATCATTAAAAAATTATGATAAAATAAATAGGGTAAATAATATACTCTAATAAAGAGGAGAAAGGAAAAGATCCCTTACTTAATTGTGTGATTACAAATTCATTGTATGGGATTATTGGGAGATTGGGGGCACCTTACGAGGACTCTAGAGACTGGAGGGGTGATTATGGATGCGATTCAATGAGTTTTATTCAAATTTAATGATAGATTATGTGGGTTTATATATGAAAATAGGGGATATAATTTTTTTGTACTCTACATAATAAAATAACAAAAAACAAAAACATTATCATGGTTTTTTAAAATATTTTATTCCAAATGAGATTGGTTTAATTATTTTATATAGAAAAGTTCTTAATTGATAATATAATTCCCTTTCATACATGGAGGTTAGTGTTTCTCTAAGAGAAATGATTAAAAAAAATAAAATATATGAATTATCATAGAGGATTCATAACAAATTTATAAAATTAATAAATTAAAATTAAAATCACATTATTTTAAATTTAAAACATATATTTGGTCATGGATACCATTTTTAATATCACTTTCATCACTTTTGGGTAATTATGATGGCATAATATACAATGTTTATTTATATGGTATATAATTATTACAAAAAAAATTAACTTTATCAGAAAATTATGAAATATTTACCATTGGAAAATTTCAACATTCTAATTCTAGAAATAATATTCAATTTATTTAAATATTTTTCTATATATGCGAATTTTCAATTTTAAAATAGTAATTATTGTTTATATTTAAATGCTTGTTTTTTTTACTATAATAGTTTTTGAACTCTTATGATAATTATACTTGAAATCATAAAAATAATATCATCATTTATATTTAATAAAAATTATTTTATAATAATAATTTATTAAAATATTTTTTTATTTAAAAAATCTATTAATTTATCAAAATAAATTCCTTAATTTATTTGGAATAATACCCAACAAAACTATTTGTGTGTTATTATACCGGAATAAAAATATTTTTTAATGTTTCCATAATGGGATGAAATTATGTTCATTATTCTATAAAAAATAATGTACATAATCATAATGCTTAGGTCTTGAGAAAGATTTATTTCATATAGAGAAAAAATCCCTAAGAATATGGTTCCAGTTGGTGAGACTTTCATGCAGTGGTTTTGTGTACATGGTTTGGTTCATGATCTCAATAAGCATGAACATATCTCATAAATAGTTTCAATCATGCAAATGTTGTTGGATACCAGCTGGAAATTATTCAAAGGAAAATCCCAGTGATGTTATCTCTCACGAATGTTCTGATAAATGGGCTTAAAATGGAATTATCCTGCTAGGTGAGGCCATCAATTCACTTTTCTATGTTAATTGAATTTTTAAAACCCTATATTTATACTAATCATGTTATCATAGTTCAATGGCTATATTATCAATGATAAAGATACAAAACAGTCAATTAAATCCAATAGGATATAATAAAACAATGAATTTGAATGTTTTTTTTTTCTATAACAATATAACATAATATAAAATTTAATTAAATCAAAAGGGGAATTTTATTTATAACAATTCGGGTCATTACAATCTTCCCCCTTAAGTAATTTCTCCCTAAAAATTTCATTTTCGACACTAAAATAGATTAAGGTAACTATGCTTCATCACTTCCTCTAGTTCCCATGTCACTTCTTCAAACATGATGTTTCTCCACTATACACTGACCTGTGGTATTATCTTATTTTGTATAACATTTTTTATTCTATCTAATAACTTCACGGGTTACTCCTAATATAGAAGATCATTTTTCAATGGTACTACCTATGGATTGAGTACATGTTATGGGTCTACCATGTACTTTCTCAAGATGGATACATGGAATACATCAGGTAATTAAGATAGCTTTGGTGGGAGTGAAATTCGATAAGAAACCACTCCAATTTAGTCAATGATCTCAAAGGGGTCGATGTATCGTTGACTAAGATTTCTATTCTTCAAATATATCATCACATTCTTCCATGGATATATGAGAAGAAATAATATATCTCTAAAATCAAAAACTATGTCATTTTGATGATTTATAGTATAGCTCTTCTATCAAAACAGATTCACCTTGATGTGCTGTTGAATGGTTCTATATTTTACCCCATATCTTCAAAAATTTCATGACCTAGTCATTTCCATTCCACAAAATCACCCCAAAAAACAGTTGGTATATCTCTCTCTCCTCTTAACAGGCTTTATATGGTTCCATTTGGATGCATGATTAGAAACTATTGTTGTATAATAACTCTGCCAAAGGATGTTGTCAGTCACATCCTCATTTGTAGTCCATATAACATTATATCAACATGTATTCCAATGTATGAATAGTTTACTCAAAGAAGCCATTAGTTTGAGGATGATAAAAAATATTAAAGTTAAATTTTGTGTTTAGATAACATTGGAGACTTTTCAAGAAAATGGAGGTATATCATATCTTAATTAGATATAATCGATAGTGGTACTCCATGTAACCTTAAAACCTCTCTAATGTATAACCTTGAAAGGTGATACAGTGATATTTCCTCCTAAATTTCTATAAATTGAGAAATCTTTGTATGTCAATACACAAAAAAACATATAAAATTGTTCCTCTTGAGGTCTTTAGATGTTTGGTGACAAATTCCATGGTGATTATCCCCATTTCCTTGTTGGTCTTGGTAATGGTAGCATCATCCCCTTAGAATACCAACTTTCAGCCTTCACATTCTAATATACCAAGAATATTAATGTATATTAATTTATATCCTTATTTATATTGTCCACATAATAGTTCTCCCATAGATCTCTATACATCATTATACATCCTCAGAGAATGGGGAAAGTAGAACTATGTTAATCATCCATCAAATCCGTCTTTAACTCATTATTTGTTAGTACACATAGTTTTGACCCCAGTCTCACTACTCCTTATTCATTAAAATTAATCTATGAGGATTTCTATTTTCCTATTGATTCCATATTCTTCTAAATTCCCACATTATTCCATTGAGCAAATTTTAACCTCTCTAAAAGATTTGGTTGAAAATAATTTGTGAAATGATTGATGATTCCAATAATTTATCATTCCAATGGAAATCCTTTACAAATATAAAAATATTATATCCTAATGAATTCACATTAATGATAGAAATCATATATCCTTTCTACATAGAGAATCTTATACCTTTTCTCTTTCAAAGGATAGTTGTGAATTGAGTAGTCCTAGTCACTAATAAGATCTAACCATCATTGTTTCCGCATTTTCATCTCATTATATATAAATATATACTTGGGTATTTCTTTCTCCATATATATTTCACACTTATCCCCCAGAGAGGTAATGATTCCATGTTTTAAAATATAAGGTCACCGCAGCCAACACCAAGTAATGCATTGTGTAGTTTTTTTCTTGGACATTAAACTATCTTAAATAATAGGCTATGACTTTTTTATTCTGCATTAACAAACATGCCAATACATTGTTTGATGCATCACTGAATACTATGAAAAGTTCTCCAATTGTTGGTACTGTGTTAAGATGGGAAGTGATAAACCTTATTTGTAGATCCTTGAAGCTCCATTCACATTTTACATTCCATAAAAACTTGACTCCATTTCAGGTTATCTTGGATAGGGTGTTTGGCAATCATGTAAAATTTTCTAAAATCAATTGTCGTACCTAGATAAACCAATAAATCAATAGTTATCTATCATATATTTCATCCTCAACCATAGTTAAATTACTCCTATCTTGGATGGGTCCATAATTATCAAATATCTTATGATGAAATTACACAAGAGTGATAATTCCTTCAACAAGAGTTTGCATTTTCTGTACATGGAATAAATCATCTACTTTCACTATGTCTTCAGCATAGTAATCAGATGATCCTCATTTTTTCTACTTCTTTTTATAGTATATTAGAGTTTCATATAAAAATATTTTGACGTCCCAAACCCTCATGCAACTCAATGGGGTCCCTGAGCCCAGGGGTCCACATTACCTCAAGCATATATCCCTGAACGCCATAGGCTCTCTACTAGTAGCAAGGTACTAGGGTTTGTCTGTGGGGAGACAATTCCATCATTACCAAAGTAAAGCACTACAAATGGATGTAAACATCAGTAAATATAGAGGAATTGGTATATGTAAATAGAAGGCACAACATAAAATAGAGACAACAGTAACAATAACTAAAAAACAACAATAGGATTCAACAACTAATGATATGTCATGTCATAAGAAAACTAGAAAACATGGATACAATACAGTAGAAAAAATATGTTCTGTAAAATTATAAATGAAATAATATTCTATCCCAAGAATCCTAAGATCCAACTTTGTCCTTTTCTATCAAGCTCTATAAAAAATAGAAAGCAATCAAGTGTTCTAAGCGGTATGCATCCATTTTTCAATAGCTTCAACCTTATAATATTTCTTGGGTACCAAATTTCTCTTGGAGAGGGTGTGAGATAAATCATAGTGGTCCCCCACCAATGGTGTCTATAACATATGACCCATGTAATTAAAATGTAAAAGTTTGCAAGCATGCATATATAATGTAAAGTAGTACAATGTAACTAATACCCAAATACCTGCTTCATCCCTCAGCTAGCGTCTAAACATAACCAGAACAATAATTAATCATTAATAATTTATAAATAAGTCACGTGTGAATTATTTTTAATGTTCTATGATGTAACAAGAAAAAATGTAGAGATATTTTGTGGTTAAATCCCAAGGTAATAACCAAGGTGATGTTGACCTCATGGGTAACCAACTCAGTAATAATTGTAGGCTGGCATGGGTAAAGATTGTAATAGGAGGAGAATATTACATATAATTCCAAATTATATTTCCTTACCAATACAAGGTGATCATCCAAGTTAATACGAGGATAAGAAGAGACAGTCCCCTATGGGTTATAATCATTGAACCTAGTTGTTAATGTTGTATCAAATGAGTGAATCTGAGGAATCCTATAATAATTTGGAGGCATCCTACGGTGTCATATATGTCAACCAATAACATAAAAGGATCGAGATCTATGTGGATACCAACCTATGAAAGCTTAATCCTTGAATTAGAATGAGGTTCCCGACTTCTCATAGAATTCTCCAATCAGAATCCAACACGATATTGAGTCAGGCCATTACTATTTGATATTCATGTCATTTGGTTCAATCCATGAATTTTATTAGTGTGATAAGGTCATGTACAATGGAACCATTTAATTCAGTCATTTGGTTCATGCCTTTCATATCATTATTTTCATAAGGTCAATTATAATGAAATCATTTTATCAAGTCAATTTTTTTCAATCACTACCTTTCATTAGCGTGACAAGGACAACTAGCATGCTACTATTCAATTAATTCATTTTATGAATATTCCATATTTAGAGTTCATTTTGCAACCTTCCTTTAATGTGGTATGGGGTGATATGGATATGAAACCTTTCATTAATTTACATTTAAGACCATGTCATATTCATAGTATACATTCCATTATTAAAATAATAAAAACCAATCAAACCATTTAATACAGAAACTCTTTCCCTTACGAACATCAAGCAATGACACACCAGAATGGTGGTGCAAATGTGACAAAAAACTAAATAAACATTTATGAGATAACATACTTTGTGGAAGTAATTGAGTTTTTGGAATAAACACTAACAACTAATCATATATTTTTGAAGTGAATAACCATATGGTTCAATTGATTATAGGCATGTCATATTAATTTTATTACAGGCACCCGTTGAAATTAGTGGTCCCCACACCACAATTATGAATTCAATGAACTATAGGAATGAGTTATAGGCCACCCACATTATGGTTGTACGATTATACTCCTCCAGTATTGGCCCTTGATTTGGCTGATATCAGATTCTATTGAAGAAAATAGAAAAATGATCATACCCTAATAACTCGATTGAGAGCAAGAGAGAAGGAGAATGACTTAAGAGGTATCAAGTACTTATCGTTGCACATAAGATGTGATGAAAATAATCTCATTTAAAACCTTAAAAAATATATCATTATTCCTAACTTTTATCTTCAAAGGTATCAAAAAATAGATCAATTTAGGTTAATTCTGTATAATCATTTTTAGAGAATAAGAATGAAGGTTAAATAGATTATTAAGGGAATGAAGAAAATTTACCCTTAAAACTTCCTATGCATCGATTGTCTTTACAATTTGAAACCCTATATGAAATCTTTGCATGGATACCTAGGATGAATGGGTGTAGCATGGTTAGGCATCAAGCCATTTGCTAACCGTGTGAAATGGGTGTTTTTGAAAAAACACCATCAGAATGGTTTGGAAAACCATGTACCACTTATGCGACTTTCTATGTTTCCAAAAAATAGCTTCCAGACCTCGAACACTCCCTGTACACTGCTGAGACCTTTTCTAACTCATTATGGGTCTATATTAGGTCCAAAGTAAATATTTAGACCTAAAATTAAAAGATCAATACCTGAGTGAAAAAACATGGTTCTTACAGTCTTCCCTCATTATTTGAATCCATCCCCAAGTCCACCTTCCTATGGTGAAAATACGGTATCTAAGAAAAACTAATTCCATTGGGCACGTACATAGGCCTCCCTCTCTAATATCATGTTCTTTACTCAACCATGCATCTATAGATCATGTACTAGAGAGACAAATCATACTTGGAGAGCCTTTGTGCTTGGTTCAACGATGCATACTGGATACTCCACAAAGGTAGCATCAACATCAAACTTGACTTACTCAGGATCAAAGGTATGAGACATGTCTAAATGATACAAGTGAATTTATCAAAACATGAAATACATCGTTCATGGAATGGTACCTTTTAGGAAGTATAATCTAAAAGGATGACATCCCGATTCTCTCTAGAATCCCCAATAGCCCTACATAACAAGGATATAACATTATATGACTTTGTAACTGCCTATTCCCTTTTCAAGGTGATACCCGAAGGGAAAAATGATCCCCTACCTTGAACTCAAGAGGATGTCGACAATGACTAACAAAATATTAACGTCTAGACTGAGAAGTAGTCATATGATTTTGGATCAGCTGATCTTGCTCTGAAATATCATGAATGAGACGAGGTCCTAGTAGGGCTGTCACACCTGCCTTTAGCTAACACATGGGTGAATGACATGGCCTACCATAAAAGGATTTAGAAATATTTATCTAAATAATCTCCAGATTGCAGTTATTATAGATGAACTCAATAGGAGTTATATGATTTTCCTAAGAGACATTGAAATCAAGGACACATTCTCAGAGTATATTCTCTTGACCATGAATTGTTTGTTCTCATTGTCCATTGGTCTGAGGGTGAAAATTTGTTCTTATAAGTACTAGTATCCCCATAGCCTTCTACAAAACCTTCCAGAACCATGACATGAAATGAGAATCCCAATTTGAAATTATAGTATGAGGAACCTCATGTAATTATATGATCTCAAAAACTAGAATTCATCCCATCTCATCAACTGAGAAAGTGTCCCTAATTGAAATAAATATGGATAATTTAGTTATTAGGTCAATGACTATACAAATAGCATCACTACCCCTCGGTGAACTAGGTAAGACAACTACTAAATCCATAGAAACATATTCCCATTTCCATTACAGGACTAGAAGAGATAGTAGAAATCAAGAAGGTATCTATTCCTCTACCTCCACCTACTAACAGGTGGATAGCCTAGTGATTAATATTGCAATATGAAATTTTATATCAGGACACCAATACTGGTGTAACATATGTAGATACGTTTTGGAGATCCCTTGATGAACATCCCACTAAGAAGCATTGGAATCTTTCATCATCTCCTTTATCATATCAATAGGAACCCACATACAACCACATAGATGAATGATGAAATCTCTTTCCATAGAAAAATTTAGAGGCAGGCCACGTCTTGATATACTCTCATAGAGTACGAAGCCTTCAGGATCTAAAAATTGCTTACTCCTCACCTTCTCAAGGAGGTAAGTGGTAACTGACAATGATGAGAGGTATGAATACTCATGAATATCATGAAACTTCATATGCAGCTCTAAAAAGAGGTCCATGAACATCAATTCATCAGTAGATTCCAATAAGACATGTGCTACTGTTTTATTACTAAGATCATCTTCAACCACATTCACTTCTCATGCATATAGAAAATCTCAAAATCAAAGTATTGATGATATTATACCCATATTTAGTTTTTGTGATTCAATTCACTATGAGATATGATATATTTGAGGCTCTTTTGGTCCATGTACACCAGAAATCGCTCACCCAATAGACATTGTCTCCAGCAATGTAATGGATCGACAATTGATACTAGCTCAAGGTTGTGCATCTGGTAGTTTTTCTCATTGTTACTTAGATTTTGAGATCCATATGCAATTACATTGTCCTCCTACATCATCAATTATCCAAGGCCAATGTCTTAAGAATCACAGAAGATGGTATAACCTATAACGGGCTTTGAAAGAGTCAGTATAGTAGTTTATACGAGCCTTTATTTCAGCTCTTGAATGGATTTACCACATTTTTATAACCATATGATCATGACACGCTTCTTTGTTAGAACACTATGATGGAGAGTAAGGTGAGAAAAATATTGTAAAATACACATAGTATCTATCCAGCCCCAACAAATTTTGTATTTCAAACACGTTCTTGAGATGCACCTAGGAAACAAAAGCACTAACCATTTGAGGGTCAACATATACTACTGATCCTGAGATAATATGACCCATGAAGTGAAATTTATTGATCTAGATGTGGCACTTATCAATCATGGATTAAAAAATATTCTCTTTTAGTGTACCCGGAATGATATCAAGATGATTGGAAGGGTCACTAAGTGTTCTAGAATACACCAATATATATTACAAAATGGATATGATAAAAGAGTCCAAATAGAGTTGAAAAACTCTATTCATCAAAGCCATGAAAATGGTGGGTGCATTCATAAGACAAAACAGAATAACAATGTAATCATACATACCATACCTGGTACATAATTTTGTACATGGTATGTCTGATGGTCTGCCTCGTACATGATGATAACATAATCTCATTTCGATCTTAGAGAAAAACTTTTATCCTTAGATCTAGTCAAATAGATCATTTATTCAAGGTAGTTGATATCATTTATTGTCTGTATGTTGGTTCAGCCATCAACAATCTATGCATCGATGTATGTTTCCATCCTCCTTCTTTGAAAGAAGCAAGGGGTGAACCCCAAGATGATATACTAGGCCATATACAGGCATTGACCTCTAAATCTACTAAATACCGGTTGAGCTCCTAAAACATTTTAGGTTACATCTTGTTTGGAGGAATGGACACTATAGATTCTTCTTAAAGAATCTCGTTTGTAAACTCTACCTCTATCTCAAGAGGTAATGTATAGATTTCTTTGGAATGACATCCACAAAAAGATCCACTAATAGATTGAAATCAACATGTCATAAACCCTGATCCTCCATGAAGAGACTTGAAATCTAGGAAGTCACTCCACAAAGCCCATGATGTTCTGGTCCAGTTCTACTAGCCTAGACATCCCACTCAACCTTATATAGATAACTGCTACAATATATAGATGAAAATGTTACCATGTGGTGATAGAAGTCTACAAGAGAATGACGGTGAATCAACCAATCCATCCCAAGTATGACATAGAAGACTATCATATCTTGAAAAAGGAGGCTCCATAAGCAATGGTAACTACCTCCCATTAGGGTAAAATCCCCACATTAGAATATTACTTCTGTTCATACCCTTAATGGGGTATCTACGGTCATTAAAATATATAGATAGTGTACCTTCAGTCCAAGGAATTCTATGATAGATATAGAGATTAGAGAGTCCAGAGCACCTATATCAAATAATGAAGATACTATGGTAGATGACACAAGAATATTACAACGTAATGTAGATTTTCCTATAGTCTGATCCTCAGGTATTGGCTATAGTTAATGGAACTGGCTGAATCCACCACCCTGGGAAACATATGTACTTCTATGATCATAACTGCTATGTTGGCATTAATGGTGATCAGGGGTATGGATACCACGACCACGACCTACTGCTAGTCCAGAACTACCGGTGTTATGATAACTCCCCACCCAATGAAGCGTAAAAGAACTCACTCTTGAAGGTGGTGTTGGGGCAGATCCCTTCCCACTCAATGTTGGTGGAAATATATTTTATAAATGATAAGGATGCCCTTTATTGCCCCAATCCCACCACTTCAGTGGGTCTCTATCACAATGAGTCTTTGAATTCCCCCATCATAGAAACTGATGACACACCATAGATATGATGAAACATAAACTCTTCTTGTCACTTCCCTGATGAGAAGCCTTAAGGGAACACATCTTACCACTAGAAGAACTACTGGCCTGACATGACACTGATCCTTTAAACCTAGTACTATTACCATCCAACAAGTTGCACTCAGTGATAATAGCCTCATTGAGTATATCATAAATAGTAGGAAGGTAAAATACATTGACCCACATACATATGTCATGATGGTTCCCATCCTCAAAATGTCTAGTACACGAAAGAGGATCACTGGCTAGAAGTGTTGCAATGAATTAAAACTCCATCAAATGTGATGAATATTCCAAAAATAACAAATTTTTTTTCTCAAGATGCATGATATCTCTATCTCTTCCATCTCTCATCATTTAAGGAAAACCTGTTCATATAGGTTATTCTATTAATCAATTCATAAAATTCCCTAATGATGACCGGCTTCGGTAATCACATCCCACACACATGTGGCCGAATCCCAAAGAATGTATGTGGCATACTCACCTCTCTAGAAGCACTTCTAGATTCTCAATTATTAATAGGGTGGACTCTATCCATGACTCAGAAACCTATGGACCCCCACCCCCTATGAAATTAGGAGGATGTTGTTGCTGGAACTCCTGAGTCAGATCAACCATAGTAGGTGCAATCCATGGTGCACCATACATAGACTACATCAGACGTTTTAAGCAGTGAAGAATATGGGAATCAGTGCCCAGATCAGCTATAGAAAGCGGTGCCTTGAGTGTCAATATTGGATGTAAGACTGGAGGCTCAAGGACCACAACGTCTAAATCATTATCATCACCGCCTTACTAGTATATGACACAAGGACTTAATGGCATCATTGATCTATAATATCCATGAACACAGATTATAAAAATCGTAGAATTATAATATAGAAACCCTAGGGAAAGATGAACATAAGAAAACTCATGACCCAAGGCATACTACCCCAACTACCTGTTTAGATTGCTATGTATCGATAAGTGCATAGGTATAAGATTCTTTTCATTTTACATTTAATTATTAGGTTCACTCCTTTACCTTTATTAAAATTGATAAGCAGAGATAAGGGTGTGCAACTTTTTCATTTTAGACATCATGATTCACCTTATAATGGATATCCATTTCCAGTGAAATCCAGCCCATACACCTATCACTATAAAAGACACCCATTTATTAATAGCATAATGTATTTACATGGTAAATTACTCATCCAAATCCCTGAGGGTCCATTCACCTCATGAATCAAGAGAGAAAATTACTCAATCACATCCAAGAGTAATACAAGCACAAGACAACCAAAAAAACATCACTCAACAATCACATGCATACCAAGAAATTAAATGAAGTGAAACAAACCTATATTGAATGGAAATATGCATGAAATGGGAATTATAGGTTCCTATAATGATGCATGTAACAATTCTCCATGCCCTAATATCATCAGGCCAAAGATGAAATAAAATCCTCAAACAAACTAATATTCATCAACTCCACAGAACATCTGTGTCACCCAATAGTGAAATAGTATCAACTGTAATAGGTAAAATAATTACAAAAAATTAATATAGGAAACATGGTTTTCAACAAAATCAATGGTGGGAAAAGCCCATGCATAACCATTGACATTGTCCCATGCGTTCCCAATCTCCAATCTAGTGTCTCAAAATAGTAAATCATGAAACTAACTATTCTTTAACACCACTTTGTGATGCCCCTGACCAAGATGGCACTTTACGGGTTCCCTGATATTGGTGGGCCACATGGCCTTAGGGGGATCTCCCTCAATGCCAAAGGCATCTGACAAGTAGTTAGGGCCAATGATGGGTCCCTAGGGAGACTATTCCCTCTTTACCAAAGTGAAACAAAGAATATGGATGTAAAAAATTGGTAATTATAGAGGAATAAATATAAGTAAAGATATAATATAGCATAAAATAGGGACATCACTATCAATGACTAGAAAAATTGAAAATATTTCAATAATGGATGATATGCCATGTCACTAGAGAACTGGAAAACATGGATACAAGACTACTGGCATAACATGTTCTAGAAAATTATAAAGGTAATATAAGGCAATCCCAAGCATCCTGAGTTCCAACTTGGTCCTATACTATTATTCTTCATACTAAACAACAATAAATTTGGTGTTCGATGTTGTATTATTCCCTTTTTCAACACCTACAGTCATGTAATCGGCCTCGGGATCCAAACAATGCCTAGAGAGGGAGTGAGATAAAAAATAGTGGTCCACCACCAATGATTTCAATAACATCTGACTATGTAATGGAAATGTAATAGTGTTATTTCATTGATATATAATGTAAATTAGTACAATGTTACTAAATGACCAAATACCTAATTCATCCCTTAGCTAGTGTCTGTAAATAACCAATCCATTAATTGATCATTACATGTTTATAAATAAGTAATATGTTATTGAATGTTAATGTTCCAAGATGTACCAAGGAAACCTATAGTGACCTATAATGGTGACGACTAGAGGTAATAACCAAGGTGACATAGCCCCCAAGGGTCCCCAACATAGTAATAATTGTATCCTAGCATGGGGTATGACTGTAATCCAAGGATCATATTACATGGATTTTTAAAATAAGGTGCCCGCCAAATCCAAGGATATCCTCCAAGGTAAGATAGGGCTAAGCAGATATAGGGACCTATGGGATATTTCCATATCACCAACATTTTAATGTTGGATCCATGGAGGGTATATGAGGAATCTTGTAATAATTTCGAGGGATCCTAGAGTTCCATACTAGGAATCCAAGAATAGACAAGGATTTGGGTCTAAGAGGGTATCAACCAATGCAAGACTAATACTTGAATAGAATTGGGGTTTCAGAGTGCTCATGGCATTATCTGATTAGGATACTAGGAGAGATTGAGTTAGACCATTCCTATTTGATATTGAAGACAATTGGTTCAAGCCTTGAATTTTATTATTTTGATAAGGTCATGTAGCAAAAAATCATTTAATTAAGTCATTTGGTTAATTACTTGCCTTTCATTTGTGTGATAAGGTCAAGAAGCTTGCAACCATTTAATCAAGTCATTTCATTTATGCCTTTCCATTCGTTAGTGTGAAAAGGCCTTGTAGCTTTCAACCATTAATTAAATTAAATTAAATCAAATTCTATATTTAAGGACTATTCTGATACCTTCCATTAATGTGGTAACACGTGTTATAGATAGGAAACGTTCTATTAATTTACATCTAAGGCCATGTTATACACTTTGTATACATTCCATTATTCAATTAATAGTAATAAATCATGCCATTTAAAATGGAAACACTTACCCTTAGGAAGGTCATGTTAGGCCACACCCAAATAGTGCTACAAACATATGAAAACACTACCCAAAATTTGTCCCATAACATCCTACATGGGATGAATAGAGTTGTGGGAATAACCACTAAAAACTAATCACATATTTTTAAATTGAATAACTATACATTTCTAATGATTATAAGCATGATATATAAATTATATTAATGATAGTATATGAAATTGGTGGGCCCCACAAGAAAAATTACAAAATCAACAAACTTGAGGGATGAATTATAGACCACCCACCTCAGTGTTGTGTGATTTTTCTCTTATTGTATTGGCCCTTGATTTTTCTTCAATTAGATTAGATCAATGAAAAATATAAATATTATCATACCCCGCTAACTTGATCGAGTGTAAGAGACAAGGAGAATGGATCACGAGTTCTTGAGTACTTACCATTGCACATCCAATGTAATGAACATATGCTTAATCAGATATCCTTCGAAGGATATCACTTGATTACAACATTATATCTTAAAAGGGATCGATAAAGAGATCAATTTAGGTTAATCTCTCTTAATCACAATTTTGGGAAGAATAAGGGAGGTTAATTACATCATTAATAGGAAAAGGAAAATTTACCCTTAAAATAGATTATGCACGGTTTGACACACCATGCACAAACCTTTAAAAAGTAACTGATATTAAGTGGAATGCACACATTTAGGCCTCATGGTTATGAACCAACTATGTGAGGTGGCTATATTTGGAAAACACCATCTGCATGGTTAGGAAAATCAAGCGGTAACCATGCGACTTGGACAGTTTTTCCAAAAGGTTGGGTTATGGGATTCAAAAATGCATCTGAAATTCTTGAGACTTATTCTAACCCATTATCATCCATATTAGGTCCAATGTAATTATTGGGACTAAAATTTAATGGATCCATACCTAAGTAAAAACTGGGTTCTTACAAATACCACCACAAATTTCTTGATGTAATCTCTAAATATTAAATTCTTCATGTCCATGAATATTTCTATAGAATCAGTGAGCCCATACTATATCTCTATAAATAGATAGTGCCTATACCTCATTCAAAAATAAGTCCTGCGGATATCCTCCTTCTTCAGACCAACTTGGTAGTATCCTTATTAGAGATCCAACATAGCGATGTATTGTGCTCCACGTAATAGATCCAACTATTCATCAATCCATGCAAGAAGATACTAGTTATTTTTTTTGTACTTTTTGATATAATGGAAATCAATGAAAAGGTGAATTGGCCCATGTTACATATTGATAAAGAGGTCTTGTTCACCCCATAGAAAAGAACTTTTTAATATGAACCCCCTTTCCTAATTATCCTATAGTTGTTTCTTTAGTGCCATAAGTTCCACAACAACCATTATATACAAAGTCTTGGATATTGGTAACATACCATATATATGATTGATGGAAAATTAAACCTCTCCTCTTATAGGAAGACCATGAAATTCCTTGGGAAACTCATCAGTGTATTCCTTCACAATAGGCATTTCATTGAGGGAAATTCTTTATTTCAACTTAATCATTTGATCTAGATGCCATTTCTCATAGGGAAATATTATCTGTGCATGTGATGTTTGTTCCAATAAGAATGAATTATCCTAATTACACATATATGGAATTTGGGTTTGATGCACAATATGTAGTGTGATTTCATTAGTTTGAAATTTTTTTGGATCCATATAGGGAAATCCAATACACGATAAGTAATTCATCAAATTCCATCAAAGTGAGTATAAAAATGTGGGATGGTATGTTCATCCCAAAAATTGTTACATGGGATGATTTATATACCTAGGATATAATAGTTGTCCCATTTTGTATTTTCAATGATAACTCCACATCCATCCTTTTCTGGTGGCATTTGGATAGTTCTACATAACATTCATGAGTGAATGAATGAATAGAACCAGAATCCAAAAGTAAATTTGTTATCCATGAATCAATAACTATCAAAACTATCATGATTTCATTTTTGGGATCCACCTCAGTGTTTGTGATGGATGATACTCTCCTTTACTACCATAGTAGTTATTGGTTGTCCCATAAAACCAATATCCTTTTTAATTCATTTGAAATGTTCCCTAGTATCATGGTGTTGAAGTAATGATCAATTCACTAAGGTTTGAATGAAAAAATATTTTCTTCCATTGCATTAGTGGGTTTCTCTATTCAGTAATCTCTAGAAAATTTCCCTTCCCCCCCGCTCCTAAATAATTTCCTCATCTCCCATAAAAAATTTATAGGTAAATTCTTTCCACACCAATGATAAGTGTGATGTTTAATACAAAGAACCATTATATTTATTCATCAGACTGTCGAAATTAAACTGAAAATTCCAATTCATACCCACATGAAACCATTGAGATTCTATAATATTATGTTTTTGACTTTTATATCATATATGAAAATTTCCTTATTACTAAAAATTACACATATCACCAGGGATTTTCGTAAACATGGATTTACACCACCAAATATGCAGTAAACCTCACATTTGGGGGTAATGAAAAAGTTGAAGGTGTATCATGAATGTCTTGTGATGTTTTCCCCATATTCCCTCACTGATTCTTCCCATATTTTTAATGGAAAGAAAATCCATTCCAATTTTATATTGGTGATTGAAAGAATAATATTTATCAAAAAGTATTTCTAGAATTCCTTCCACACCATCACTTTGATCTCTTCCTCATTCATCATATTCATGATCAATGTACACCACAAATCATCTTCAATATTTATATGATAAACAGCTAGGAGAACCTTTTATTGTTCATAAAATTGAAGGATTCAGAAGATCTTCTCAATGGAGTGGATCCATTGTTCCACGATCAAGGTATTAGATGATACATTGAATGTTGGAGGCCATTGAAAGATAAAGTTCTAAATTAGAGCATGTTCATTATTAGTGGGATTTGGACGCTACTCCAGATCTATGTTTCTATTTAGAACAGGGGTCATCTGATAGATTATTTTCACAATGTTATAGACTCCCTCTACCATTGAGTTTGGCATATCATTGGGGAAATGATCACATTCTACAACGCTTTGATTGTTTACCTGATTCCACCTATTTCCATACATTTTTTTGAATAATGGAAAAAATTAGGATTATTGTTTTTAAATGATGAATCATCGAAAAAGAAACCAAATGAAAATTAAGGGATAAAATTTTATTTAAATTTATTCCCTGAAAAATAGATTTCTATGCTTCATTCTATGTTATCCAAGATCTATTTGTTAACATATACTAGCATGGTATTTTTCTATTCCATTAAATTGGTTTGTAATGAGCATTTCAATTTACCGAAGTATATCCATCGGGAGTGCCAATCTATATGCACAGTAATTCTAATTGTCCTACACCAATTTACAATGTTTCAGGACCAAAACAACTTCTCTGTTTTGTTACATCTAGGTACATCTTTACGGGAACCACATCAACTAATATTTTCTAGATAGGGAAGTATTTTCTTGAAAACCCACTTACTCTATACATACCAAAATATAGTGAAGTTTACATATACTTTTTCTTATTTACATATATTTTCTACAGCATTTCAAATCATAATCCAAAAAAGAACTAAACATTTCCTTTTATACCAACTATAAATACCATACAATTTATTTCAAATTACTATATGATTTATTACATATTAATACAACATGGATGATTGAGAATTATAGTGTCATTTAGAATGAGGTAAATTACATAACAACATAATACATGAAATACATTAGCATTATTAAAAACATCTTTAACATGATCATAATATTCTATTTATTTTAAAACTAAATGTCATAACCTAGGACATACATAAGAAATATGATAGCTATAAAGCCCACAATGGAAACAAACATAGAATAAGGTGATACATGTTTAAAAGAAGTCATATCAATGGTGAATATTTGAGTATTAATCATTAACATGAAAAATGAGACATGATATAGAATGATAATCATTACATTGTAAATATATAAATAACTTAAAACATTTCATCATAAACATAGATGAAGTATAAACTATTGATACATCATAACAGAAAAAGTAACATAAAGGACAGTGGTTCACTCATTGTCCCATCATGACATCTTATGAGACATAAAATTACCCAATTTATTAGAGTGCTATATAATTTCAAGATAACCTATCACATTAATTTCATTCTCATGGTTAAATAGTCCATATAGAGAATTCAAAATAGATTCATACATCATTATATCATATTCCATGATCAAGGAGATTGGAATACATAGATTTAAATCCCATATAAAAGTTGTATAATTTTATAATGGTGAATTATGTATATATGAAATGATAATGGTAATCTCTACACAATTATTTTGACATGAAAAATAGTAGTGAAATTTTGAAAACAAAATGACATGACAAAAAAATTCATAAAATGGGTTGATGATAGATAAATGGGACTCTCATCATTTTTCGATCAATTGGAACATATTATTGGTATAGAATAATATATCCCATGATTATAAAATGATGATAAAATAAATAAGTCAAAGATGATATATGAATAAAGAGGAGAAATGAAAATATCCATTACTTGAGCGTGTGGCACAAAATGATTGACAGTGGATTTTAGGGAGATTGGGGTTCCATTGGATGACTATAAACAGTATAGGCCTGAGTATGGATGTGACCCAAAGAGTTTGAGTGAAGATAAACGTGATGGTGGGTGGATTTATATAGGAAATTAGGGAAATTTATTTATTATTTAGGTTTTGACCTCTACATAATAAAATAATAAAAACCACAATCCTTCTCACAGATTTTCCCATGGTATCATAAAAATGAGAGTGGTTTTCTTTATTTTATCAATACAAGTGCCGAAATTAAAAATATAATTATCTTTCTTATGTAGAGTTGGGTCATACTCTTAATGAAATGACATTAAAACCATAAAATCAATTAATGGTTTTAAAGGATTCATAATTTCATGATAAAATTAATAAAATTAACATACCATCACATTATCGGGATGGTATGTTTTTTCATGGATACCATTTATAGTATTGTTTTCATTAATTTTGGTTTATTATGATGTCATAATAAACAATGTATATGTATACAATATTTAATTATTAGCTAAAAATTCAGCTACCTCACAATATTATGAAAAACTCATAGTTTGATAATTTAGATTCTCTGATTCAAAAAATAATACTAATTCTATGTAAATAATTTTCAAAATATAAAATTTTTCATTTTAAAATATCAATAGACATTCATGGATAATTGATTTTTTTAAAATGAAATAGTTTCTGAACCCATGTAAAAATTTTATTTAACATCATAAAAATTATAAGATAATTTATATTTAATAAAAAATATTTAATAATAATATTTTTTAAAAATATAATTTAATTAAAAAACCTATTAATTCATCAAAATATATTCATTAATTTAATTTTATTATTACCCAAAAATACTATTAGTGATTTATTATATAGAAATTAAAATAATTTATAAAGTAATAATACTATAATAAAAATATTTTCACTATTATGTAAAAAATAATTTACATAATCTTGATGCTAGTATCTTAATATATATCCCATTAATACACCAATAAATTCCCTAAGAGTAAGTTGTGTGGTAGTTACCCATTCATTGGGTGGTTCTACATACATGGTTAGGGCCATGATATCGATGAGCATGAACTTCACCCACAAATGGTTTCTCTCATGAATATGTTGTTGGGTCTCATGTTAGGATTAGTCAAGGGAAAATTACATGTGATATTATGTTCTTTGGAATCTATTCAAAATATGCATCATATAATATGATCCTACTAGTTTGGGTGATCACATCCTTTGTCTGTGTCAATTGGATTTGCTAAAAGAGAATACTTATAAAAATAAAATGATTATTGTTCAATGGATAAATTATCCATGGTAAAGATACATATCAATCTCTTAAATAAAATTAGATATAATACAAAAATTCTTCTATTTTGTATAAGTATTTTAAATAATAATACATTTAATTAAAACAAACTAAAAATATTATAAATAGAAGATTGAGTCATTAGAGAATGTAATCTGAAATTACATAAATATCTTAACTCTAAATCAATTGTATTATTTCATGGTTATACAGCCCTGTGCCACATCGTATATGGGTTCATTCCCCATGGCATTATCATACATGAAATGTTTTTACCCATCCTGTGGGTTTTATTTTAATATAATGGAATTAATATAATTTTTATAAAAATTCAGAAACCTGATAAACATCCTCAAAAACAGATACAATATATTAAACATTAAAGAATTTATAAACCCACAAAGGTTACCTCATACCTAACATTTTTCATAGTAAAATTCAATAACCTTTAATTACATCAAAAAACAATTTCTCAAAAAATACAATTAGTCATGATAAAATTTCATATATTAAAACATCAAATGGAGTTTTAAATAATATGGAAAAAATGTTCTTATATACCCATGATGGTGTTTATATATCTTAAGATATCTTCTTATGAAAACATCATAATATATAAATTTATCTAAACTATACTATGATACCAAATATATCAAAAACAAAATTCTACCTTCAGGAATTTCTGAAACGTACCTAAAAATTAAAAATGATACCCAATTTTACTATAAAAACATACAACATCCAAAGGAAATACATGATCACATTCACACCCAAGGACCTTATGTGATTAGAGTTTTAGAGAGTTAGGAAAAACTCTTATCAATATGGATTCATAAACAACTGGTTCAAAAAATAGACAATATATCTCATTATACCCATCTTTTCTTATTTCAACAAAGGTGATCAAAATCATTCATGTGAAAAATTTTGTGAAAAAACTCAATTAACTAAATTCATCGTATCCTGGGATAATAAAAATTATGAAAACAGTGTGCTCGGATTCTTAGTAAGGGAAAACAGAGAATATATAAAATAATATAATAGTAATAATAATGAATAACATAAAAACGAAATTTCAAAATTTTATCTTGTGTATCTACAAATAATGATATCTTTTTAAGGGATAAATCATATAATTTCATAAATAATCAAAAATATATACCCTACGATCATAACTTAAGAGATGAATTTATTAAAAACACATAATAATAGAAATAAATTTTCATATTACTCAAGTCTCACTACCAATACCATCATAGAGGAGAGGTTCCCTTACTAATCTAAGTTCCATCCACATTACAACCATGAAATACTAAAGATAATTTACTCCTAATTATATCTCAATTTTTTTGATCATAGCTTACAACCATTCAAGCCCAATATTTTTGAAACGAGTTTACTCCCATTCTTTTCATGTATTACTGAAATGAATTCACATCGAGTTTCATTAATGTCTGTATAATGATAGATAAATATGTACCCAATTCATTGGAGGGAGATATATTTCCCCCAAATCACAAAATGATAACCATACATATGAGTTCCACAACAACATAAATCATATCAGAACCCAAAAAATAGGATTCATAAACATTTCATCACCACATAACTAATGAAAAAGAATCATAATTCATGAAAATTAATCATTTTAGGAAAATAATGAGAACGACATGATGATATTATTTCCCTAATGAAACATAAGTAACATAAAATAATATTGGTTTTAATAGAAAATTATATGTAAATGTGATTTCAAATATTTATTGATGAAAATGTCATTCGTTCATAAAATAGGCTTTTAAAATCAGAAATCATTTAGAAATGATTCATCATAGAAAATTACCATTATAACATATAAATGATTAACAAAAACCCATTTAAAAAATATTTGAAATCTTTTTTCCTTTAAATTTCATAATAAATCATTTAAAGTACATTTAAAACATTTAAAAAAAATTGTTTTTATAGAACATAGTTTTCTAACCGAATAGATAATAACATTACATGAAAATAGCCTAAAAGTAAGTATATTCATGATACAACATGTTAATGTGTGGAATTTAATCCATTTAAAATAATTTAGTTTTATACCATAACTTGTGTATCGAAGAAGAAAAATTGAGACAAACTTTCCTTAATGATTTTGTATCATTTGAACTATAAATCCCATAAAAGAGATATAATTAACTGTATATGTAAATAACCATATATTTAATGATTGGTATCATTTATTTCATTCATGGGTAGTACATACAACACACAAAAGTTACAAGTGGAGAATGTGTCATAAGTATCACAGAAGTAAAAGTGAGATAGGAAATCCCCTTACCACTTTGTAATTTGTTGAATCATATTCCCCATTAAAGAATAAAATTTTATTGAAATTTAAATACCATAATATGTAGTAATTTTCTCATAAACAAATTCATTAGAATAATATACACCACTTATAAGAAATAAGTGGTGAAAATTTATTATATCTCACAGAAAATAGATGTGAAATGTAACTCCCTCCCTTACGTCTTGATATCCATCATATAAGCTCAAAAATATTTTATAATGAATGTATGTTAACCATACATCTACCAAATATAAAAATTCATTTATATAATGATCTATATTATTTATTTCTGACATTATATTACCAATTTACTACTTATTCCTTATTTATGATATGTTTTCGGTAATTATTACATTGATTTTTGTTTATATTTTGACACGTTTTCCATGGACATCTTATATAGATCTCAATTTAATCATCCCCCAAATGATAAAAATGATTTAGAAATTATATATATTCAGTATATATGTAATAATCTCAATTCCTAAAAGTTATATATAGATCATAATATACATCGTTAATGGAGATGGTAGGTCATTTGTACGCATTAATACTATTTTAATTTTCTTTCAATTTTAAATAAAATAAAATTATTGCATATATTATCATTCATTAATACCCATAGTCACTATTTAATTTCTATTTGGTAATTGACCAAATTTAAAAATTTCAATGTGGTATAAAATAGTATATATCGAGTTTGTTGTTCCTAAAAATACAAATAAAAGCAGTAGGTAAAGATCCCATGATGAAAAATAAACTTCATTGATCCTCATAAGCTACCTTGGACGAGAGGACATCTTCCACCTTATTCCCCTACCACCAGATATGAATAAATGTAAACTCATATATAGTGAACCCTTTTTTACTTCAAGATGAGTAACTTGATGGACCATGAACATTGATTCTTCTCCTACAAGGCCCGATGAATAACGGTCAAGTCTCTTTCCACTGAACCTAGTAACATGTTGTGTTGGTGGAAAAGATTAATTCCCTTCAACATCATAAAGGCCACCACCAAAAGAGAGTCCCCCTTCAAATACTATACTAAAATACATAAGCATGACCCCATGGTGGTTACTAACCATCCCCCACATAACACCCAAGATGCATGACCCATTTACATTGCGTTTCATGCCACTATTAACTGGATTCCACCATACCAATATTCCCATTTCTCAAGTCTTCTAGAATGTAGTCCCTGTGGATTTTCTATCAACCAAAATACTTAGTGATGGCGACACATCCTAATGCTTGATAAGTGAGACAAGGTCCACAATTTTTCTTTTTCCCAAAAACACCAATTCCAATCATGACTAGGATATGCCAGTAAGTCAATTTTGGGTTCTCACCATACAGATCGTCATGCAACATGATGAAATAAGTACCCTCACCTCCTGCAGCTCATGGACCATGTCCCCTACCGAAAAAACAAGGCATGAAGTAATGACTCAGGTTTCCAGTCACTATTTCTCAGCCTGGTGTCCTCACCCCGCACAACCCATGTTGTATCATCTTACCCACATTTAGGGAATAAATGATCCAATGATTCCTCTTTGGATTTCACACAACACATACATTTATACACAAATGATATACCTTTTTTATGGAAATTTTTCATATATGGGAAGGGCCTGTTTACATATCCTCCACACCATAATTTTTAATATTTTGGGGATTTCATTGTACCATATGTACTCATTACACACACCATATACACCCAATACATCATTAACATAGAAACTACCCTTTCTCAAGAACGCACCTGATGATGATCTTGTAAATATGAGTTTAAGGGTTCATCATTTGTGCTGATACTATTAATGACCTTCCCCTAATAATGGTTGAGAATAACCCAAATGAAAGACTCAAATCTACAATTCTAGGAGAATGTAATATCTGGTGTTGGGAAGCTCGAAAAACCCATCACTAACCTAACCAAAATTTTGTTCTAGAATTTAATTTTTTCATATCAAAAAAACAATTTCTAATGGATACATAGCACAAGTAAATTACTTTTAATCTAATTCCAAAACATAGATGTTCCCCTAAGTTTAGGTCTCCCTGAATTCCTTATCTATTAGACATAAATCTGCCACAATGATATTTCCACAATATGAATTCTCATGCTAGTTTAGCTTGCATGCTCCTCATCTTCTCCTTTAAATTCCTATGATAGAGACCCCCATACTCCACCTTCAAAGAAATCCTATCCCAAGAGACCAAATGATAAATGGATTTAGAATGAATTTCCCTAATTATTCTTGTAATAACTCTTTCAAAACAATTCAAAACTGAATTTGACATGTTGAGAACCAATAACACATGCATAAGGAATATATGATAGAATACAGTTGTCCTAAGTGATTCTCCCCTGTTGGATTCAATTTAAAAATCGAGTAGTAATTTTATCAACTAAATCATCGAAATGATGAATCTTACAACTTTTTGATGACATTATCCCCCATGATATTCCATGGGGAAGATTCTCTTTTACATACCCATACTTTACTGAATTATCTTCCCCACCTCTTTTAACTCCATTTAAGAGATAAACACAATAATATTATCCCAATTGATATATTGGATTCTCTGGTTACAATATATTTTCAGGATTATTTTAAACTATTGGTTGTTTTTGTTATTTCAATTCCATAAATATATCATTTCATCAACATAAAAATTGAGAGAACTGATATATGTACTCAATGTAACCCAGTAGGGCCATAGGATTCCATTTCTAATATTCCTCTACAGATACCTTATATATTTGTCCTATACCAAGATGAAGAGGTTGGGATATAGAGGATCTACCTACCTATGTCCTTGAGTAGTCTTAAAGAACCATCAATTATTCCCCAAAATGGAAACAACCAAAAACTATGAGATAAATCCTATAAATAAAATATAAACTTCCCCACATAAAAAAGTTATGTACTTCAAATCATTATTGATAAAACTCCATAAAATGTGTACATATGCTTTGTACATATCCATTTTAATCCCCACATTGGAACCAGGTGATTTTTGGTCAATGTGAGCAACCATTTCTTGCACAGTAGCTATAAAAGACTGAGTTAACATCCCTTTAATAAATCCATGTTGATTCTATGAGACCCATTAGGGGAGGTAAACCTCGAGCCTTATGTTGATAGTATTTTAATGTAATTTATGTGGAAAATTGAATATGTTGATTTTCTAATAGTGATTGAACATGGATGGATATTTCAATTTCAGAACGAGGATTAAGGTCAATGCACAAGCATCCTATGGAAGGATCCCACCTCAAAAGAGGTATTGGATGACCTCTAATAGCTCTCATTTCACCAATGTTAAGAAAGAAACAAAAAAGTAACCTTGTTATTAGTCGAGCCTCAAATAACTCTACACATTAAGAGACTAGACTGCTGCTCATACCCATTCCTCCTCCAAAATATAGTCAAAAAATCTATTGATCAAATTTTACAACACAATTGTTATAATATAAAATAAGTCATTTTTTCAATTGGGTATCCTCATTAAAAATGAAAATTAGGATCATCCATCAAAAATTTAAAATATTCTGTATCTATACCTCCCAATATCATGACACCATGTGTAAAAGGACAATTTTCAACACATATATACGAGACATTAATCAACTTGGTTTCATTTATGTGCACCAGGAAAAACATTTTATTCATATACCTTTACATTTTCTAGGTTACTTAGGACCTCCCACATAGTGGTTGTTTCTTGTTCCAAGATTAGTTTGATAATATCATTTATTTTCTCCACTAATTCAAAAAAACATTTCCCATCCCAATTATGATCTAGAATTACTTTTATGTTCTCAATCTCATACTTTATCACTTCTATGTTCATGAAAAATATATTTCTACTACCATATGATGAATTAATGTCACCATTGATTCTTCTTTATATGATTTCAATCCACATCCATCTACAATATTTCATTGGATCCATCCCTGAATCTCTAACCACAATGATGAAGCTGGAATCAAAAACCCATCGGTTTGAATAGTGGAAACTCCTGTTTTACCTTAATCCCTGATCTATTCAGATGAGAAGGGGTGTATGATCTGAAGGATCCATTAATAGTTCCTTGAATATTATGTTCAAAAAGGAAGAATTTTATTGGAGGTTGAAAAAGAATTAACCCAACCTACACCAGGTGAGTCGATTCCCTTTTTTATTATTTCACTGTGTTATTTTTTACCTATAAAACCCATCTCCAAGTAAATATTACATAAATAACAAGATGTGAATACATTCTTATCCCTTTCACATACAACTCTTCCTCTTTTATTCCTTGAGTAGTTGTAGATGATATCAATATCCACCCCCACAAACCATATTGATATGCTCAGATCAAAACTATCCAATTCCTACCACAACTTTTCAAGTTTCATATCGTCACATTTGTCCCAAACATATGATAAGATGCATAATTTTCTTCCAACATTAATCTTCCCCTATTAATGTTGATTATAATCACCCATCAAGTGAACCAAAATATGGTTCCCCAAAAATAACAAAATATGTTAATTGAATGTCCCTCCATGAATAAAATCCATAGAGGTTGATCTTCTAGGAATATTTATAGATCTTATAAGATTGTTGTTTGTGATCATGAATTTCCACCATCTAAGTCTTATCCCATCAAGGATTAGAAATTATAAAATATATATTCACTTATACACTAAACCCCATGAATTCAATATGATCAATGAGATTATTAAAAATGATGGTTCTAGGTTTTTCCACCATGAGTTTTAAATCCTTTTTTCTTAACATAAGAGACACTCATGATATGTCTACAATGATCCATGGAAAAACATACATTGGATGGAGTTGACAGAATAGTAACCTCAGAAGCTATTTCCTTTGAAGCCTTCATAAAATCATTAAAACTACTAAATAGATCAACTAATGAGAGATATGTTGGGGTCATATCCATCGGGGTGTCCTCCAACCCAATAATTGTGAGAAAATGGCACCCATTTCCAGTATTTGATGACCCAGATAGAGTCAACAAATGTATGAAGTCCATAGACCTAAATGTCCCTAGTTCTTTCCCATTCTCATATGATGCTATGAAGGAAGATCCATATGAGACCATATTCCATTCTGGGGAATCACCTAATGGTTCTAGTTGATAACCATGTGGTCTCGCTGCCTAAGATCCTACTATGATATCCCCCAATAGACCCTCATGAAGAAGCATTCCTGGTTGAACCATCAGCAGATGAAATAATGAACTATTGAAAACTGAGCTTTAGAGTATTTTGGAAACCATCTCTCATGAACAAGGATAGTCAATGCCTCATATATAATGTCCATATAGGAAAAAAACTGTAAAATAGTTCACTGCATTATTGTAAGGAATATAGGCCATGGATTTTGGGGTGATATACTCGGTAATGCCTAACAAACAACCACACTACATTACACAAATATTCTTTGGCCAAAAAATAAATCAGTTGAGCACCATCATGAATAAAGGGATATTGATATTCATGTTATCAAGAGATCTCATATTTATGAACATAAGATGAATCCTGACATGTCCTATGACATTTATTTAATGAGTTTCTTTGGGATTGAAATCCTATATAGATTTTTGGCACTGAGGGATAATGAAAGGGTGGATTCCATGACTCTATTCTCTCTATTCAAAGTATGATCCCCAATGGTAGGGTATAATAAGATCCATATCGACACAGATACACTCTATCGCTGACACATCAATAATGATTGTTGATTTTTCATTTCAATGGAAGGACCCTGTTGAATTTTCTATGCCTTACAGGAAGCCGTCATTATGGAATGGTTATAGTAATCTTGGGAGAGATATTAAGACTTCCCCTCTTGAGGGATATTTTCCATGGTGGGTATGCATAGACCAGAGTCATTGGTGAAATCCCAGTTTCCCAAACAATCTAGGGTTCAATAATCAAGCTTTGATGAAATCGTTATTGGAGGTAAAAACTATGTATATGGCCCATCAATTCATTGATGAAATATTTTATGGGTATATTAGATCCCAAAAATCCATGAAATTTATAAACAAGTTATGCATGTGTTTATCTAGCCCAAATATAACCACCAAGGTCCATTTGGGTTGAGATGATGCTTCCACGATGAAATCTGCTAATATAGAGAGCACTAATGAACTAACATTCATATTGAACACTAATTCCAATGGATCCAAGATAATGATCCCCATGTAATCCTTGAAGCTATTATTTCGACAGAGGGAAAACTTGAAAGAGAACCCTCACCAATGATCATGAAACGTAGGAGGTGGGAACTCATTTGAATAGGT
Organism: Viscum album; assembly: GCA_963277665.1. Lineage (NCBI taxonomy): Eukaryota > Viridiplantae > Streptophyta > Magnoliopsida > Santalales > Viscaceae > Viscum > Viscum album. The sequence continues at coordinate 1,273,754,339 of OY728141.1, read as the reverse complement.
TGCATGAAATAACAATGGAGAATCAAATGGCCTAACAAACATCACCCTTGGTGGTCCTGGATTGACGATCACTGGAGGGGAACCAACCTTCGTAAAAATATGAAATCCTAGTGGTGCATATAGAAAATTGTTTTCATTATATATTTTCATAATTAAATGATTTTTATTTTATGAATCATTTTTATGTTATACAAATCATATATATTAATAAAAATCAAACTTATTACCATCCAAGTTAATTATAGATGAAAAAATTATATCTCATTGTGGATATGGTAAGCTATAAGAACTCATGAGTGATGTTATCATTTCCCAAAAGATTCGATGGTAAAATGGTATATATGATATTGTTATAATTTTTTTTAATTATGTCATAAATATCATATATAAACATTATACCCATCATAATTTCGACTCATAAAATCTGGATATTGAAAATGAGTTGTATCTCTTTGTGGAGACGGTAAACTGAACATACACATGACAGATAAATTCATTTCTTGTTCAATGAGATAGGGATGTATAATGGCATATTAATAATCATATCAAAATTTTAAATAATATGTATTATTAGTTTATTATTTTATAATATATATAATAATGTTATAGGAGGTATAAAAGTGTATAAAATATAGAGTGGTAAAGTAGAGATATTACCTCTTCTTCAAAACTCCCCAATAAAATTTCCACTAAAGGAACCTAATGTTGGTTATTTGGGTAGACCGGAAACTCAAAAAATATTATAGGGATGTTTTGACGATAAAATTGGATTGGTTCATATATATAGAAGTATAAAATTGATGTGAACATGCGATGGAGGTGGTTCCATTTTATAATTTATAAGAGGGGAACATCTGGAATTTCAAAAAATACTAATTTATAATAAATTCTATATCAATCTAAATATAAATAAATTCCATTTATTAGGCTATAATATTTGTAACACCACAGGTAAATAAAGAATAAAGAATTTTCATATTTATTAATATTTTACGAATTAAATATTAATTTTAATTAAAAGGGGTTTCTACTTTCGATAGCGTACTCGGTACACAACGATGAGTTTCTTTGAAAACTTACGTTGCACACAAGTAATAAAATAATATTATTTTAAATGTTAGTTAATGAGTAGCCTTTGTACTGGCGGGAATGGATAGAAATAACTAAAATATGATTATATATGTTTTTAAATGTTTTTACATTTACCCAATAAAGGATAAAGGCTTAAAATACGGAAAGAGTTCAATTTTAGGCATTTATACCCTAATTTTCACGAAAGGTCCACTTATCACATTTTGATGGAGAAATGTCATTAAATATAGTTTTGATCGATCTTATATATTCTATTGGAACAAATATAACTCTTCTTTAGAATCGGGACATCAAAATTTACTTTGTGTAAATTTTTGGTACCTTTCTGAAAAAGTTCTTTTTTTAATGAATAGTGTAAAATGTTGTATTTTAATTCAAAACCTCTTTTTAATCTAATTTATTTATATGATTAGATTATCTTTTGAGTTGGTTTTAAAGTGAAATTAGAAAATATTTTTACCATTAAATCCAATAGTGGTCGTTGGAATTAATTTCACTTTGAAATCGGACTTAAATTAGTGTCAATCTTTTGATACTTATTATTTCATAAAAACACGCTATTTGCTCTGACAGCGGGAATTAATTATTAAATTAATTAATGTGACTTATATGTTTTGAATTTTGTAAAATAGACTTCATTTTTGAATTCTTAATATCAAATATATCTTAGGGTGAATGTTTGGTAATTTTCTGAAAAACTTCAATTTTTGATGAATAGTGAAACCACTAAGTGGTACTTATAAAGACTGATTTTCCGTTTAAATGAAATTTTGCCATCATTGTGTTTTGAATTTCAAAAATCCAACATAAATGGTTGTCATTAATAAGTAAAATGTGGTTCAATGAGATTATAATAATTTTTTGGTGAATAGTAACTTATTAAGTTCTTAATCGCGATTAGTGGTAATTAGTGTAGTTTAAGGTATAAATAATGCTTTAATAAAATAAAATGAGCTTTAAACATGTCCAACCCTCATTGGTTGTGTCATGGGCGACCAAGACAAGCCATGGGTTAACTTGGGGACCCCATGGAGACACTTTGGTTGGGAAATGACATAAATAACTTTTTATTAAATGTTAAAGTAAAAATGACACAAACATAATATGTTTTACGAAAACAATTTTTACATGGGGTTATAAAGATCAGATTTTTGATTATAAATAGTCATTGGAAATATAAAACGATTTCCTAAATCATAGTATTTGTTTTATAATTTTTAGACTTTAAATAAATTAAATTAATTATGACATAATGATGATGCAGTGATGACCTCATTATTTAACGATTTAAATAAAATGGAAAGATAATGTAAAATCTATGAACTACACATGTCAAAAACTTATTGGATGGGTGGATTTCGAACCCTTATCACCTTATCCACGAATTATATCAATGTGGGACCTTTTAAAACCGAAACACATTTTCAAATAAAGTAATACTTCTTTACATTCCAAAAGTGCCCCTCCTCTCCTCTTATAAAAGGCCCCCACCTCTAACTCATTTCACACACTCCTCAAGCCTTTGGCTCGGCCAACCCCTTCCCATTTACTCTCTACACATCCCTCTCCTAATACTAGAGGATTCCATTTGGGCAGAATCCTTTCAAAGGAAGCCTTTAGGCTCAAATCAAAAGGAGTTACACTTTTAAAGGTAATTCATTCTCTCTTGTTCTTTTGTTTTATTTTGCTTCTCCAACCCCCTAAACTCTTTTTATTTACTTCTTTTGTAACAACAACAGAATCGTAAATATACTAGGATGTTGTTATAATATTTATTTGAGCTACACTCTCACACAACTACATCAAATGGTTAAAGAACATACGGTTTCCGTGGATGGCGAAATTCTGCCTCCCGAAACGATGATTGTTCAATACTCATTTAACACCTTCAAAGGTGGACAATATGATGTCACTATTTTTATGTATGATATATAATATGTTTATTGTTTTCTTTAAGCTTCTGTATTTTTCATTTTGGGCATACCTTTATGGTTTCCATTATGGGTAAACACGATATCTTCATTTAAGGAAGTGCGGACTACCGCCCCCTCAAAGTGATGTGATTCATTAATGCCATATGTGGGATGTGTAAAGGATGGATTTAAAGTTATTATACATGATGTTATACTGGAATTATAATATACCTCTATATCATTATTATTTCTTTCCATTAAAGTATGAGATAGAAATGAAAGTAGCGTTCATGCGTACGTACGGCTTACCGTCTCCATGAACGGTGCATTTCATTTCTTATCCCCAAATGTAATGTACTATTAAAAGTGCATGTATATAATGGATATATGTAATTAATGATATATCTAAATGATGAATATAATTCTAGAATTAAAATATACATACCTCTCATTTAGTTTTAATTCCATTAATATGACAAAGAAATGAAAGTAGCGTTCATGCGTACGTACGGCTTACCGTCTCCATTAACGGTGCATTTCATTTCTTACCCCTAAATGATTATGTAATATTATAAATACATGTATATTCTGGATATATATGATAGATATTATATCCAAATCTGGAATTTCATTCTGGATATAAAGAACCTTTGACCTCACGAACAACATGTAATTGTAAGAAGTCCACTTTCGACTTAAGAACCAAATATTGAGAAAACAAAAATTATTAACTTAAATGGTTACATAATGTTTTTAACATGGCAATAAGTGATATAAAAGGAATAATTAACATTAAAAAGTTTCTTAATCAAGTATAAATTAACTCAAGTTTATTATTCAGGACGTTAAAGAACGATCGAGTCAAGTCGGACCCGAGGTAAGGGACTTCGTCTCAATCTCCTTTCATTGAGGCATATTTTGTTTTATACACAACTTTCTTTTATACGGTGTATAAACCCCCTTTGAATTTTACTTTTATACAAAAGGAATCTTTTTATACGAAGCGTTTTACAAAACGACAAAAAGGAATGTTTCTTTTAACGTACGCGGCGACAAAAACCTTTTCCACCACCGCGAGTATTATTTGGTCTTTGGCTTTCTCAACAAGCCGTAATGTTTTTAGAATAAAATAAATAACATATACTCTTTTATGTATTTTGGTATTGAAAATGGTTTTGAAAAAGGATTCTATTATGTCAATATATTTATGATATATTGTGATTGAAATGTGGAAATGTTATCATTCCTTTATATTGGTTTTATGTTTTATGATTTTATATTGGTACTTGGACATTTTAATGGGTGGTTACGTTATAAACCATATGACGGGTGGTGCTGTGAATACCAGGACGGGTGGTTACGTTATGACCTCCAATGCATTGGGTATGGAAGTCGGCCGTATGGCTATTCCATTAAGTATGTATGGAAATTGGCCATATGGCTATTCTATTAAGTGATATGTGTGGAAGTCGACCGTATGGTTATTCCACTTAAGTATGTTTATGTCCCAAGTTACCTTTATATATGTTATGTGTTCTTTATATGGGTTTTATGGTAATACTTTGGTTACAAAAAGGTAAGTAATGATACTTTATTCAGTGAAGAGTTTTTACTACTTCATGAAGGTGAAGGTATTACTTTGATAGAGTATATATGGTTTATTTGATGTTTGAAAAACTAAAAGTTTTCATTCTTTCTGTATCCGTTACTAAGCTTTTTATTCTCATCCCAAGTTTTTTTTGAAATGTTTTTCACAGGACTTAATGTGGAATAAGGTCAAGGATGGGATTAAGGGAATGTCATGCTATATAAAACATGGAACTAGATATGTTTCTTTCAAGAGTTTTTTTTATTATGGAAACTTAGTATAAGTGACTACTTTGTAATCTTTTGAGATGTAATAGTTATGTTCTAATTCTCTAAAACTCTAAACCTGAAAAGATCCTCAACGTGAATTATTCTTTTAATTCAATATTAAGTACGGTTTAAGGCTGGGGCCTTATAGTTGGTATCATAGGTCGTTTTAGACAACTTTAGGAGTTAGAAAAGTGTTAAATTATAATATGATTGAAATGATATAGCATTTATGGATTACCATGTTGCTTCGCCTAAGATATTTCTGTGTTCAGAATGGTTTTCCACAGAGGAAACAAAGCAGCTATGTTGGGATGACATTAGGAGGAAGATAACCTTCCAAATCAGCAACCTGAGATGGTCGGAATCAGAACTGAACAGTTTGTTGCAGTGATGGCACAATTGAATCAGGCTATAAATGGTGGTGGTATCCATGCACGAGACCAGCCAGATCAATCGCAGAGGAACATGTCAGTGGTGGAACATTTCATGAGGCATCATCCCCCATCATTCAGAGGATCATCTGACCCTGTGCAAGCTGAAGGGTGGATTAAAGCACTGGAGAAGATTTTTGATGTCATGGGGTGTTCAGAACATCAAAAGGTTAGTCTTGCTCTTTACCATTTTGAAGGTGAAGCTGATCAGTGGTGGTCGATGGTGAAAAATATAAGGGATAGTGATGAGATTGAGGATCTTCACTGGGACGAATTCAAAGGTATGTTTCTTGAGAAATATTTTCCTAAGGTGGTTCGTCTTAGGATGGAAAAACAGTTCCTATAATTGAGGCAGGAGGATGATTCAGTGGCTGCTTATGAAGAAAAGTTCACTCGATTGGCAAGGTAGGCTCCAAACTTCATACGAGATCTTGATAGCAAAATAAACCGTTTTTACTCAGGGTTAAAGCCAAAGTATCGAAGGGCTTTAGCTTCTCGTGAGTTCAAAAGTTATGAAAAACTTGTTCGATGTGTGGAGAAGGTTGAAATGGAGTTTGCCGATGATCATGTGTTCTATGAAAAACAACAGAATTAGAGGTCTAGTTGGCAGGCAAAGGGGAAGAATTCATCAAAGAAGCAAGGAGGTAAGAAAACCAAATATCCTTCCTGTGAGAAGTGTGGTAAAATGAATCCTGGAGAATGTTTATCCAAGTCTGGTAAGTGCTTTAGGTGTGGTAAGTCTAGTCATATTGCTCGTAACTGTAAGGAAGATGATCAAGAAGGAAATGAAAAGCCAAAGATAAGATGTTTTAAGTGTAATGAAATGGGTCATTATGCAAACGAGTGTCCAACGAAGAGCTCAACTGGGGGAATATAGCCAGACTACAAGCAAAAAGGGGTGGTGAAATCCTTTGAAACAACTTCAGCAGATGTTGGGCCATCGAATGAAGTGGTATCAGCTCCAGGGAGCTCAGTATTTTTCGAAGATTGACTTGAGGTTGGGGTACCATCAGTTGAAAGTAAAAGAAGCAGACGTTCTGAAGACTGCGTTCCGTACTAGATATGGCCATTATGAATTTGTAGTTATGCCTTTTGGGTTAACCAAAGCACCTGCTGTATTCATGGACCTTATGAATAAAATTTTCCATGAGTTCTTGGATAAGTTTGTGTTTGTGTTTTGAGGTTTGGGAAGAGGTTATGTGTGCCTTGTGATTCACAGTTGGAGAATGAGTTGTTATGTGAGGCTCATAGTTCCCCGTTTTCAGTTCATCCTGGCAGTACTAAGATGTATAGAGATCTGCGGGAGTATTACTGGTGGGATGGAATGAAAAGAGATATTGCTGATTTTACTGTGAAGTGTTTGACATGTCAACAGGTTAAAGCAGAGCAGCAGTTACCGAAAGGGATGCTTCAGCCTTTACCAGTGCCAGAGTGGAAATGGGAGAATATATCCATGGACTTTGTTGTGGGATTACTGAAGACATCTTGAGGTAATAATGCAATCTGGGTTATTGTTGATTGCTTGACCAAATCTGCTCATTTCCTTTCTATACGAGATACTTTCTATCTAGATCAACTTTCCCATTTGTATCTTAAAGAGATAGTCAGGTTACATGGAGTTCCTCTCTCCATTGTATCAGATCGTGATCCAAGGTTTACTTCTAACTTTTGGAAAGGCCTTCAGAAGTCATTGGGTACTGAATTAAATTTTAGTACAACTTTTCATCCTCAATCAGATGGGCAGTCAGAATGAACAATTCAGACCTTGGAGGATATGCTATGAGCTTGTTCGATGGATTATCAGGGAAGTTGGGACCAACATCTTTCTTTGGTTGAGTTTTCTTATAATAGCAGTTTTCATTCCAGTATACAGATGGCACCATTTGAGGCATTATATGGGAAGCGGCGTGGATCTCCAGCTTTCTGGGATGAAGTGGGTGAAAGGAATTTGATGGGACCAGAATTGGTAGAAGAGATGGCAGAAAAAGTTCAGTTGATTCAGAAGCACATGAGAACATCTCAGAGCAGGAAGAAGAGTTATGCGGATAACCGGAGGAAGGATCTATCTTTTGAGGTAGGTGATCATGTTTTTCTCAAGGTTTCTCCTTGGAAAAGTGTGATGAGATTTGTTAAGACAGGAAAGCTGAGTCCAAGGTTTTTTGGACCATATGAAATTCTGGAGAGAGTTGGATCAGTTGCATACTGGGTGGTTTTACCTCCGAGTTTATCTCAGGTACACAATGTTTTTCATGTTTCAATGTTGAGAAAGTATATGCCAGATCCATCTCATGTTTTGAGTCCAGAGGTAGTTCAGCTGGAAGAGAACCTATCTTATGAAGAACAACCAGTCCAGATTCTTGACCACAGGGAGCAGGTGTTACGGAATAAGGTGATTCATTAGGTAAAGGTTTTGTGAAAAAACCATGTGATTGAAGAGGAAACGTGGAAATCTGAAAATGCTATGAGGGATAAATACCCCCACTTATTTTGATAAGTGAATAAAATTGTGAGGACACAATTTCCAAAAGGGGGGAAGGATGTAACACCCCAGGTAAATAAAGAATAAAGAATTTTCATATTTATTAATATTTACGAATTAAATATTAATTTTAATTAAAAGGGGTTTCTACGTTCGATAGCGTACTCAGTACGCAATGATGAGTTTCTTTGAAAACTTACGTTGCACACAAGTAATAAAATAATAATATTTTAAATGTTAGTTAACGAGTAGCCGTTGTACTGGCGGGAATGGATAGAAATAACTAAAATATGATTATATATGTTTTAAATGTTTTTACATTTACCCAATAAAGGACAAAGGCTTAAAATACAGAAAGAGTTCAATTTTAGGCATTTATACCCTAATTTTCACGAAAGGTCCACTTATCGCCTTTTGACGGAGAACCGTCATTAAATATAGTTTTGATAGATCTTATAAATTCTATTGGACCAAATATAACTCTTCTTTAGAATCGGGACATCAAAATTTACTTTGTGTAAATTTTTGGTACCTTTCTGATAAAGTTCTTTTTTTAATGAATAGTGTAAAATGTTGTATTTTAATTCAAAACCTCTTTTTAATCTAATTTATTTATATGATTAGATTATCTTTTGAATTGGTTTTAAAGTGAAATTAGAAAATATTTTTACCATTAAATCCAATAGTGGTCGTTGGAATTAATTTCACTTTGAAATCGGACTTAAACTAGTGTCAATCTTTTGATACTTATTGTTTCATAAAAACACGCTATTTGCTCTGACAGCGGGAATTAATTATTAAATTAATTAATGTGACTTATATGTTTTGAATTTTGTAAAATAGACTTCATTTTTGAATTCATAATATCAAATATAGCTTAGGGTGAATTTTTGGTAATTTTTTGAAAAACTTCAATTTTTGATGAATAGTGAAACCACTAAGTGGTACTTATAAAGACTGATTTTCCGTTTAAATGAAATTTTGCCATCATTGTGTTTTGAATTTAAAAAATCCTACATACATGGTTGTCATTAAGAAGTAAAATGTGGTTCAATGAGATTATAATAATTTTTTGGTGAATAATAACTTATTAAGTTCTTAATCGCGATTAGTGGTAATTAGTGTAGTTTAAGGTATAAATAATGATTTAATAAAATAAAATGAGCTTGACACATGTCCTACCATAATTGGTTGTGTCATGGCCGACCAAGACAAGCCATGGGTCAACTTGGGGACCCCATGGAGACACTTTGGTAGGGAAATGACATAAATAACTTTTTATTAAATGTTAAAGTAAAAATGACACAAACATAATATGTTTTACGAAAGAATTTTTTACATGGGGTTATAAAGATCAGATTTTTTATTATAAATAGTCATTGGAAATATAAAACGATTTCATACATCATAGTATTTTTTTTATAATTTTTAGACTTTAAATAAATTAAATTAATTATGACATAATGATGATGCAGTGATGACCTCATTATTTAACGATTTAAATAAAATGGAAAGATAATGTAAAATCTATGAACTAAACATGTCCAAAACTTATTGGATGGGTGGATTTAGAACCCTTATCACCTTATACATGAATTATATCAATGTGGGACCTTTTAAAACCTAAACACATTTTCAAATAAAGTAATATTTCTTTACTTTCCAAAAGTGCCCCTCCTCTCCTCTTATAAAAGGCCCCCACCTCTACCTCATTTCACACACTCCTCAAGCCTTTGGCTCGGCCAACCCCTGCCCATTTACTCTCTCCACATCCCTCTCCTCATCCTAGAGGATTCCCTTTGGGCATAATCCTTTCAAAGGAAGCCTTTAGGCTCAAATTAAAAGGAGTTACACTTTTTAAGGTAATTCATTCTCTCTTGTTCTTTTGTATTATTTTGCTTCTCCAACCCCCTAAACTCTTTTTATTTACTTCTTTTGTAACAAAACCAGTATCTTAAATATACTAGGATGTTTTTATAATATTTATTTTAGCTACACTCTCACACAACTACATCAAATGGTTAAAGAACATACGATTTCCGTGGATGGTGAAATTCTACCTCCCGAAACGATGATTGTTCAATACTCATTTAACACCTTCAAAGGTGGCCATTATGATGTCACTATTTTTATATATGATATATAATATGTTTATTGTTTTCTTTAAGCTTCTGTATTTTTCATTTTGGGCATACCATTATGGTTTCCATTATGGGTAAACACGATATCTTCATTTAAGGAAGTGCGGACTACCGCCCCCTCAAAGTGATGTGATTCGTTAATGCCATATGTGGGACGTGTAAAGGATGGATTTAATGTTATTATATATGATGTTATACTGGAATTATAATATACCTCTATATAATTATTATTTCTTTCCATTAAAGTATGAGATAGAAATGAAAGTAGCGTTCATGCGTACGTACGGCTTACCGTCTCCATGAACGGTGCATTTCATTTCTTATCCCCAAATGTAATGTACTATTAAAAGTACATGTATATAATGGATATATGTAATTAATGATATACCTAAATGATGAATATAATTCTAGAATTAAAATATACATACCTCTCATTTAGTTTTAATTCCATTAATATGACAAAGAAATTAAAGTAGCGTTCATGCGTACGTACGACTTACCGTCTCCATGAACGGTGCATTTCATTTCTTACCCCTAAATGATTATGTAATATTATAAATAAATGTATATGATGGATATATATGATACATATTATATCCAAATCAGGAATTTCATTCTGGATATAAAGAACCTTTGACCACACGAACAACATGTAATTGTAAGAAGTCCACTTTCGCCTTAAGAACCAAATATTGAGAAAACAAACATTATTAACTTAAATGGTTACATAATGTTTATAACATGGAAATAAGTGATATAAAAGGAATAATGAACTTTAAAAAGGTTCTTAATCAAGTATAAATTAACTCAAGTTTATTATTCAGGACGTTAAAGAACGATCGAGTCAAGTCGGACCCGAGGTAAGGGACTTCGTCTCAATCTCCTTTCATTGAGGAATATTTCGTTTTATACACAACTTTCTTTTATACGGTGTATAAACCCCCTTTGAATTTTACTTTTATACAAAAGGAATCTTTTTATACGAAGCGTTTTACAAAACGACAAAAAGGAATGTTTCTTTTAACGTACGCGGCGACAAAAACCTTTTCCGCCACCGCGAGTATTATTTGGTCTTTGGCTTTCTCCACAAGCCGTAATGTTTTTAGAATAAAATAAATAACATATACTCTTTTATGTATTTTGGTATTGAAAATGGTTTTGAAAAAGGATTCTATTATGTCAATATATTTATGATATATTGTGATTGAAATGTGGAAATGTTATCATTCCTTTATATTGGTTTTATGTTTTATGATTTTATATTGGTACTTGGACATTTTAACGGGTGGTTACGTTATAAACCATATGACGGGTGGTGCCGTGAATACCAGGACGGGTGGTTACGTTATAACCTCCAATGCATTGGGTATGGAAGTCGGACATATGGCTATTCCATTAAGTATGTATGGAAATTGGCCGTATGGCTATTCCATTAAGTGATATGTGTGGAAGTCGACCGTATGGTTATTCCACTTAAGTATGTTTATGTCCCAAGTTACCTTTATATATGTTATGTGTTCTTTATATGGGTTTTATGGTAATACTTTGGTTACAAAAAGGTAAGTAATGATACTTTATTCTGTGAAGAGTTTTTGCTACTTCATGAAGGTGAAGGTATTACTTTGATAGAGTATATATGGTTTATTTGATGTTTGAAAAACTAACAGTTTTCATTCTTTCTGTATCCCTTACTGAGCTTTTTATGCTCATCCCATGTTTTTTTGAAATGTTTTTCACAGGACTTAATGTGGAATAAGGTCAAGGATGGGATCAAGGGAATGTCATGATATATAAAACATGGAACTAGATATGTTTCTTTCAAGAGTTTTTTTTTATTATGGAAACTTAGTATAAGTGACTACTTTGTAATCTTTTGAGATGTAATAGTTATGTTCTAATTCTCTAAAACTCTAAACCTGAAAAGATCCTCAACGTGAATTATTCTTTTAATTCAATATTAAGTAAGGTTTAAGGCTGGGGCCTTATAATATTACATAATTCTATAATATCATCAACAGATAGATTTAATACAAGGTTAGCTATTACGTTAAATCTTTTTATTTTTGTGAGTCCTTATTTGACATATTTTAATTTTAACTAAGGTAACAAATTTTTCAATATTAAAAGATTTCATTTTTTATATATGTGATATTAATGAGACCATATATAAACAATTTATAAAATTTTCAACCATTTTATATATTCTAATTTTAAATATCTTTTATGATTTATAAATATTTTTATTAAATATCATTTTTGTAAAATATTGTTCGTGTCAATTTTGACAGTTTTTTATTACATATACCTTTAAAAATATCAACATCACAAGTAAAAATAGAACCAAATATTTTATTATATCCAATAATGGGTGAATTTCATATTATATAATTCGTTAAAAACCTTAATTAATTCAAATTATACTTATTTTAATATATTTAATGTAATTGATTTTATTTTTCCTTTAGTAGAGTAATTATTGCATCTTAATTGTGTAATTATTTAAGCTAACTAAATATTTAAGAAAATTTATAATTAAATTAATATAAGGAATAATTTTTTTATATTTCATTGGAATATTTATAATCTAATTTATCTTCTATAAAATCCATCATCAATATTGTTATAGTTATAAAAAACATGAATGTGACAACTTTGACATTAAATATAATAAAATATTATAAATGTCATAATCATTAAAATTTGGTTCAACATGGTCATTTATTCAGACCTTATATGACATCATTCAATATATACTAAAAAATTATGTCTTATTCAATTTTTTGGATCTTTTAGCGGTTCTTATTATTTTAATTAAAATCATTTTATTTATTTTCATCAACTTCCAGAAGAACTATATCAGTGTTTCGTAAGAATGAATGATAATTATTTCACAAATATAAATTAAAAATAAATTAATATCATAAAAATAAATAATTAAATCTCAATATAATCCTTTATATTCATTTATATACTAATTGTGTTCTTACGTGGAAACATAATAGATATTTAAGACAAAGAAAAAGACATTTCATGATTTTCTTTCAATTAAATTTTATGTAACACAATTCCCTAAGAAATTTTCCACTAAGAAACTCACTATAGTTAACTAAGTGCTACAGTTGTAATTATATTCATCCAATAAATTTATTCATGCCTTAGGGATATTTTATTATCTTTATACTTATATTTTTGACCTAAATTAACCAATTTCTCCTTTAGCACGTTAACAATATTTACAATGATTGTAATTAATTTTGCCCAAAAACAAAAGGTACCAATTATCTAAATTTGTACCTTATCTATGAAAAAATTTCCTCTATTTTTCTAAATTTGAAAAAATTATGTTTGATTATTGAATTTAAATAAAAACCCATAAAACTCCTTGAAATGAATTTTTTTTTGGAAAAATAACCTTTCAAAACATAAAATGTTTTCATCATAATTTCATGTATACAATACCTTTTGAAACTTTTATTGGATAATTTTAATTAAAATGAACTAGTTAAAATTTTTAACTACTAAAAAACATAATTTTACCCTGTAAAAAAAGTAAATAAAAATAGGGTTTTCAATAAAAACATATATTTTCATTATTCATCAAAACATGAATGTTTTCAAAAAAATACAAAATGTTCAGCCGAAGTAAATTTTTATATACTGATTTCTAAGAAAGAGATTATATTTTCAAATTGAATTTATAACATTGTCAAAAACTAGATTTTAAATAAGTTCACTATCAAAAGGCATTAAAACAATTTTTTTAACAAATACTTCTTCAATGTGTACATTTTTATTTATTTATTATATTATGTTTATAAAACACAAAAGATGAAAATTATAAATTATGTTGAATATATTAAAAATATATATTTTTCAACATAATTACACTATTTTTATTTGTTTACTTTTTGGTATTACACACTTATGGACATTAAAAAAAAAACAGTTCCACTTAATTTTCAAATTGGTTTAAATTAATTTATAACTAGTTGGACAATAAATTATACATGAATGTCTAACAATTTTTTCATAATTAATTTAATCATATTCATTCCCTCCATTTTAATGACTAGGTTATAATTGTGTTATTTAAATAACTATTATAATAAAAATGATGTTTCATAAAAACACAATGTCGTGTGTAATTAATGATACGACAGTGTTGTCTGTAGAACAATATTAACATGGTGTAGTGTGAAAATCAACCAATTAAAGAAATAAGATTATTTATCAATATATTTAACAAAATATCATGGTGTTACAGTTAATATAGTTAATATAAAATGAAAAACTATGAATAAATAGATAATTTATAAAATTTTAACACTTCTCCTCAAACATTGACTAATTGTTTTTAGTAATTTTATATTATTTCATAAAATATTATTTATTTTAAAATATCATTATTGTAAATTTAGAGAGTATTCATTAATATGAATTTTAAAAATATCAATTAGAAAGGTATATTTTAAAAGAATTTTTTAATAAATCACAAACATTTCAAGGGAATCCAGAAAATTTATTTATGACATTAATTATATAATATTATATTCATTTTAATAATTTCATAAAAAACTATTTTTTATTTCTATTAGAAAAAAATATTGCTACCCTGTTATTAAATAATTTAAGTTAATTATTTCTTAAATAAATTTTAAAAATAAACTACCATGATGAAGATTATTATTTTAGTTTACCAATATATATCTATTGTTCAAAATTTCCTCTGGATGACCACATATTAAAAATTATTGAGTTATTAAAATTATCAGTATGACATCTTTGACATTTCATTAAATAACATATTATATATGTTATACTCTCATATATGTCATTGAAAAAGTTTTTAATTTCTACAAATTTTTGACTATGGTCGAACATAACGCATCAAATAAACTTTGGAAAATTTTCAAGGTATGTTTCTGGTCTTTATTCTTTTAATTTTAAACTAAATTACCAATTTTCCCTTTTCTGTGGTAAAAACAATTACCAATATAACTATCAATATTTTTCAAATATTAGGGATAATATTTACTAAATATTAAACATATGAATCAAAGTATTTCATAACATTTTCAAAATTCAAAACATGATAGATTCATAATTAAAATTAAAATTAAAATTGAGAAAATATACAAAAAAATAGTTTTCTAGATAAATAAATTATAAAATATAAATAGTATGTTTATACAAAATTCCAAAATTAAATTTGTACAAATGACCTTAATTATATTATAAATAATATTATATAACTAATTTTACTTTTAAAGAAAAATTAAATATAACTTTTAAATGGTTCGATTAAAAATATAGTTTAAAAAACTCATCTATATTTTCACTATTCACTGTAATTAAATATTTTTTTAAAAACTACAAAACATCACCCTAATATAATTTTGACATTATTCCTTTAAAATTGAATTTTATTTTGTTAAATATAATTTATATAATTTTAAATATTCAGACATAAAAATTACTCCATTGATACACATTTAAACTGAATTTAGAAAAACAAATATTCTTATATGTAAAATAAGATATTTTCTAATTTCAATCCTATATAATGTATTGTCTGAATGTAAAAACATTTTATTGAATATATAATATATAAATTTATTTAATATCATCTACTAATAGTAATTAAATTAATTGTTTGGATAAAACACCTTTTCTAAAAAATAATTTTTCATATAAACATTATCATTATATTCAATTTGTTTAGTCAATATTTCTAGTTAATTAGTAAGAAATTAATTCCTAGATTTTATTTAATAAGAAAAATAATCCTATTTATAACATCCAATTTAATTTATAGAAGATTAATTTCATTTTAAATAATACTATATAAAGTATATAATCTTTTGTTTGTTTTGGTGTTGTGTGAAACAGAAGGTATCAAAAAAGGTAAATTTAAAAATAGACATACCATAAAATATTATAGTTTTAAATTATACCCTCCTTCAATAAATTAATTCCATAAAAATTTATGTTTCAATTCGAAAATAATAGGTTGATACTTAAAAATTATTTTTTGGGAAAACAACATCGTATATAGTGTTAGTAAAATATCTTCTTAATAAGAGGGAAAGGGAAATTCTAAAATCACTACATAATTAGGATTTTGTAAAAGATATAATCAGGGTGAACTGAAAACAAGGACAAGGAATAGAAATTAAACTTTCATGTTTTGATGGATAATGTTTGATAACATGTTTATTGAAAATTGGACCATCACAAAAACATAAATTTGTTTTGGGCAAAAAGGTTATTGATATCTATGTATGAAAAGTAAATGGATATAACTTTTGTTCAAAAATAATTTTATTTGAGTTGAGGTATTCTTTTAGTAACTAGATAATAACATTATAAAATAAACAAACTTTATTTAATTCCATGTTATAAGAATAATATCATCATTTTATTTTTCCTATAACAATTTATACTCAATATCTTAGAAACATTTGTATCATATGGTGAAGTAGTACAATAATCACTATAACTGTTTTGAAATATCATCATAATCTATTTCATAAATGTATTGCTTTTCTAAATGATTAAGATTCAAAAATTTAGAAATAAGGTCACGAAATTTAAAAAACAAACATTTCATTAATCTAAACATCATTAAGTAACTATAAATTGTCACAAAATAACATGTGAATTCCTTAATCATGTATTCTCAAGAAACATGGTAATAGTATGAATTTCCATAAATCAATATATAAAATAAGGATGTTTTCTTATTCTTTATGTAAGACACATTTTATTGGACAAATGTATTATATCCAAAAATGTGGAAAACTCCATCAATGAGTGTATAAACCACTTTTTCAACATATCAATAATATGTTCCCATGCAGCCAACACTATCCAATTTATGTTATCCAGACCGATCATATCATTATTCCAACATAATTATCACTTAATTGGAATCCTATTAAGTGCAATATTTCCCTCACTCATATAATTTACATGAATTTGAACATTCCACTGAATCAAATTTCCTAGAACCATTCAACACACACTTTAAAATCCTTCATATTAATGTACTTCTATAAAATCCTTGTATATTTCATAATTCATACTACTAAGAAATAATTGACAAAATAATAAAATAACATTACCATTGAATCCCAACACAATAACAATCGTCATTACACCTTTTTATTTCATAATATTATAATATTGAACATGATCTATTAGTGTCTTTTAATGGGTAATCCATTGATCCTTGGGGAATTCATTTTCATATTTTCCAAAATCATTACATTTGAAGGATTGTACATTGGAAATGTTTTTCATTCCATTCAAATAAAAAGCACTATTGAATATCTATCCACACTTGTACAGAATTTCCAATCCTTTTATAGAATTACCAGGGAGGTTTTTTCCATAATTTTCACATGAGGGAAAATAATTATTTCCCCTCATCCCATTATCTATTTCATTATCTTTTGTCATATTATTCTCTTGCTTGCCTTTTAAGTCATAAGATGTTGATAATTTTTTCTCTATCTTTTTTGAACATGATATTACTTCCTCATATGTTTACAATGTTTTAGAGACTACATCCTTTTGAAATATTATAATACGACTTTAATATATGTTATTATTCTTACTTTTTGGATCACTTATACTGATGAGGTTCATATTATTTCATCTAGATACCATTTCTAAATAAAAATATACACAATATTAGATTATATCATTATGAAACATAATATGTAAACAATAAATAGTGAAATAATTATGTTAAATTGGGAAATTTATTATGTGTAATAAAAAAATCGTAAACATGGGTTTTTTGGGATGTTCTTCTGTAAGACATCCTCAATGTCAGTCTTAGATATATATCCCAGATATATGATTTCTTATATCTAGTTTTCATGGTTTATAATAATATTTCTCTTGTAAAATGTTTAACAATGCCGAACCATGTATCCCAATGTTGGTTCATTAATTTATTACATTGTCATATATAGATTATTTAAATCCCAATGGACCAAATAGTCTTATAGTTTTGGAAAACTGGATTACGTACCAGATGCCAACTTTACATTGGTAATAAAATACAATACATAATACATAACAAATAATAATAATTTTTTTCCTTGAAATCACATTCAAATATATATTATTCATAATGTAGGGAAAAGAATAAAAATATGTGTGATCTCATGTTCTATGTAATGGTTATGTATTTCAGAATCAATAATGAATAGATATGAAAAATTAACATAGAAAGGTAATTAACTGTGAAAGAATTTCATTTAAACAATAAAAGGATATTGAAATGAATCAACATATTTTTATTATATTTATTCCCCTATAGATATAAAATATTTAATTTCAAAATTTTTTAATGATTAATTTTTTTACATCTTGTATCTGGATCAAGAACCACTATATTCGTGACCTTACACAAGATAATGTAATCTACGTGTAAAGACATATTTAATTATAGATTAATAGATTCATCCACTAAGACTACTAATGACTAGATGTGATATCTATAACTGAGAACCACTGATGTCAATCTATAAAAATCTATCCGCTCATATAGAATAATCAATTTAATTAATAAACAATGTTCCTTATTAGTAAATATCTATATATAATAAATGTTACGAATCTATAATTATTTCTTAAATTACGCAAGTAAAATCAAAAGTAAAAACTATATTTAAAAGTAGAACATATTATATTCTATAATCATATACATCATACATGAATATGGATATTTAAATGAAATTTAGTTTAGAGTGAAAAATGATTACAATAAAGTGATTGTTTCATGAAAATGTTATCAAACACAAAAGAAGGTGACATTGTACAATAACTTTTATCACGTAGTAATTAAAATATCAAATCCACTTGGATAAAATAATTAAAATTTAAATATAAATAAAATATACTAATAAATAAATCATGATATTAGATGTCAACTGGATAGTATATTCACCACATATATTTGAATTTGTGCATAATAACAAATAAGTTTCAATAAAATATAAATTTAGTCAAAATACCTTACAATGATCATATCATTAATCAAATAAAAGAAATAAGATTTTCCATTATAAATACAAAGAAAAATTTGGAAATAAATCATATGATGATAAAAAGTAATTTCCCATGTATCCTTATCATAAATAACCAATGAAATAGATGTTTAACGCAATGAATGAAACTTGAGTTAGGAAATCCCTTAACACATTTTAATCATGTGAGTTATATACCCCATAAAAATAATAATTATCTAATGAAACATTAAATAATACTAATATAATGGTATTCATGATAATATTTTTTATATATCACAATACATACAAAATGTATAAGAAATATGTGTTCAATAACGCATATATCTCACAGAATTAAAAGTGGGAGGAGAAACCCTTACCCCACTCTTCCCATTAGTGGTGTATACATTTACCATTTGTATAATGGTTAAATTAATGTTATTAATTTATTATAGATTCATATTAAAATTTATAAAATATTATTTTTTCATTTTATAAAATCTTTTCTCTTATTCATTAGTAATATTTCATCATTTTCATTGTTTTAGGAGTTTATTTCCTTGTTTTTTCTTCCATATTTTTTGATGAATGTCCATGTTATTTTTCAGTTGATATACATTCATAATTTAAATAATAATATTAATGTATTAAATATCATACTTAATCATTTAATATAGTTTTAGAACCAATATTTAATGTTGTACATAAAAAATGAATCACATAACATCATGGAAATTGTAGGCCGTACGTACGCACAAGGGGTCATATATTTCCATCAACAAGAAACTAATTAATAATTTGATGGTAAATTAATTTTTTCTAAATCAATATCATAAAATAATTATCATATATATCCATTATTTTAATCATTATTACCTATCCATGTAATATGGTGATAAAAAATAAATTACAGCACGACGTGGAGATGGTAAGTTTTAAATTTGTAGACTTTATTCTTTGTTTTTTAATAGGATGGATAAAATGTTTAATATGGTTGTATAATAATCAAAATATTATCTTAGAATATGTATTATACTAGATTTATTACTTAATCAGGAAAATAAAATATTAATATGTAGTGGAAGAAGAAACAAAAATAAAAGAAAATATTATCTATTTTTTGTAGGTCATCCTTTAATATCTTCATTAAGGATGTACTTCAGGTCAATTGGAAGCTCTAGAACCCATAGAACATATATAAGGATGTTTATAGGAGAAATGGGTATAGTAGGATGGAGCTCAATAGAAAAAATGTGGGGTAATGAAGTGATGTAAGGAGTTATGGTTTATAATTGAGGTGAGGAGAACTTTTGGAAACACACAAAATATTAAATTAATATAAAATAATATTCTTTAAAAAAAGGGTAAAAATGAATTATTAAGAATATATGATGAGTATTAGTCTAAATTTTCACATCCACAAATTTTTAGATATTTTAGGTCACATTCATACACATATCTTTTGGGATTCAACCTTATTTAATCCTCTTAACTCTTTACAAGACTACATTGTTTTTTACACTTTGAGGGTTAATATTGTTACTATAAAATAATAACGTACCCTGGAATTTTTTATTAAGGAAATTTTAAACAAAATAAAAATAAACCAAATTTATGATATTTAGTAATTTTATATCATTTAATAAATTATTATTTCATTCAAAATATCTTTAATGTCAATTTTGACACAATTCATTGCATTGACATTTAAAATTATATATTTGGAAATATATCATTCAAGAATATATTTTATTTTCCCCATAAATTTAATATTATTCCATAAAATTATACAAATACATTTATTATTTAATATTATATTCATTTTAATATGTTTAATAAAATTTATTTTTTTACTTCTAATAGTAAAATAATTACTCCATCGTTATTTTGAATGAATTTAAGTTAATTTTTTTAAATAAAAATTTAAAATATATTGACAAGATTAATATAAATTTATTAAATTTTAAATTAATAATATATTAAATAATACCCTCTAGATAATCTCATATTTCAATTTAAATAATTATAAATAGTAAAAGCATGAAAACGTTGAATTTTTATTAAATACAGTTTAAAAATGTCATAATCCAATCAAATTGGATTTAAAAGGTTATAAATTAGAAAAATGGATGATTATGGTGGAATTTGAATCATCCTAAAATATTTTATGAGGTGATTGGTTCATTTTCAAGACCATATAATTTTATTTTTGTCTTAAAATACACTATTTCTCTTTAGTCTAGAAATAACAATTACCACTGCAACTTTTCATATTCGTCAAAAAATAAAGGGAGGTATTTAACAAATTTTCACAATCTGAATCAAAATATTGAAAAAAAATTAAATATTGAAACCATTTTTTTAATTTATGTAAAAATTAAACTAGAAAAAGATATGAAAAACACATTTTCAAAAAAATCCTTATTAAATATTAAAATATTTTTATACTACCTTAATGAATGGAATTAATTACAATGAAATTAATTATCTTATACATAATACAATATAACTATTTTTACATTAAAATAAAAATAAAATATAATTTTTAAATTATTGAAATAAAAATATCATCTTCAATTAAAATGTGCATTTTTTACATTTCACTCAAAAATTCATATTTTCCGAAAGATACAAAACAAATAACTCTTATATAAATTTATAAATTTTGTTTTTAAAATGATTCTCTATTTTTAAAATAGAATTTATAAAAGATTCAATGTTTTGATTAATAACCGATGGTCTATTAAAAGGTGGGAAATCTACCTTTAAATGATATAGCTTTTGATGTGTAAAATTAGACTTGTTTATCACTTATACCCCTCTAATATATTGGATTAGTTTCAAATCATATTATTAAATAAATAATATATAAATTTCAATAATATCAATCACTAACAATAATTCATTAAATTATATTGATAAAACACCTTTGATGTATAATAATTATTATTATTGACATTTATTTGGTATTAAATTGGTTTTTATATGAATTTATAATTATTTTGTAACCTATAAATTCAATTATATAATTTCATAAGTAATTTAATAATATTAATGACAAATAAAATTTCTTCTAGGATATATTTGTCATTTTACATAATAATATTAATAGTATAATGAGGTTCATTTAAACTCTGTGTTGTGTGAAACCTAAGTTGTAAAAGAAGATAAATTTAAAAGGAGACATACCATGAAATATTTTGGTGTTTCAATAAAAAAATTATTACTCATTAAAACAAAATTTTTATAACATTAATTTTACCTCACATTTACATTTAGTTTCACCAGAATTCTTCTCAACAAATTTAAGTCACTTTCACCCATCTTTCTTCTATCTAAAAATAATAGGTGCAGAGTACAGTAAAACAATATTATGTATGAATGATTTATAGAAATTATGTATGATTTTATTATTTAATTCATGATAAAAATTCATTAATATTTCAAATGGACACTAAGATTTTTGTCCTAACTGTTTGAGTTATATTCCTCACCAAACATCATGATTTGTGTGGAGACTAGGATTTTCCTCAAAAAATATAGCAACCAAATCATAATAATATTTATATAATTTATTTTAATTTTATCCCTAGACATTTGAAATAAATAAACATAATTAATATGTAATTATTCCCCAAAAATAAAGGTAAAGTTCATTCATTGTTCATATTCATTATTACACTGAATGATATTTAATGATTGATTCTGAAAATCAAATATAACTTCACATAGTTAGAAATACATATGCGATATATAAATATATATAAATATATCTAATATATACCCAAAATGAAATAAAAATAATATAGTGTTTTAATTATAATATTTATAGGAAACAAATTCATATAAACCTCAATTAGTGTTGAGTTATACGATCGATATACAATCATCATAACTTTTTATTTTTTACATCTAAAAGACAATATAATCACTAATGTGGTGGAAAATTACCAATAGAAAAGTCTTATAATATAAAATAGTGGGTGAATCCAAAATTAAATAAAATATTTATTGCAATATATTAGATGTTATGTTTAAATTTCACCACATTTTTCTCATAACACTCTTCAGTAATTGTGATCACATTACCTTTCCCTTTATCTCTAGTTTGAAGTTGTTATTTATGTTTATTGTAATCATTAAACCTCATATTCATTCACTGGTTAGAATAATGAAAATACCCCATGAAATTAAATAATTATATTGCGTGTTTCACAATTTTTTTATGATTTAACACCTTTATTGGATGGCCTCGTCAAATTAAAATGGTATTGATTTCATATTGTCCTTCTATTACATGTATAAAATAGTTTCCAAACACCATAATTATATTTCATCTATATTTAATTCCACAATTATATCATAAAAAAATATTTATTTCATTCATCCTTGGGATAAATTATATTAATTCCAACCAAATTCCATCTTAATATTTTCAAATAAAACTATGAGAACACTAAGATTCTACAATTACTAATTATATCTTGACTAAGAATGGAATAATTTCTTTGTAGCTATCAAGAAATGTAATGTAAAATACCATTGTAATACTTAGTTTTAGGATTATAAGTATTTAGTCAATGATTCATTCAGTAACAATGATAAATATGGAATCATGCAAGGAAATTCTTTTGATGTTTTCTCATATTATCCAACAGATGAAAAATCCTTGTTCTTTAGTGATAATAATTCAATTTCATTTTTCATAAAATTTTTATAGTGAGAATAACTTCTAAAAATACCTTCTAAAACTCTTCTCTTGTAATAGAGTTAATTTATTCCTATTTCCTTATATTGTTAATCAGTATAAACCATTAATATTTTTTTTCCTTTCATTTAATATAATTCTAGGAATTTTTTTTATTATATAACGCCTAAAGAATATAAATAATATTTTTCACGGTACAGGTCAATTGCATAGAAATTACTATGTCAAAGGAACACCATAAAAATGTGTAAATTGTTTCATAAAATACAAAATTGTTTATTTCTACATATTTTATCAATTTTAATTATTAGTATGATTTATTTTACCCTTCATATCATTATATATGTTTGTGTGAATAGCTTCATGATTTCTCAACTTATATCCCATTTTATTTTTTCTCACCATAATGACTGATGAAATTTCAATGATGTTCAGAATTAATGGAATCCCTCCTAGTTCAGTCCATTAACTAAGAAGAAAAATAATATTTTGAGAAAAAAATAATAGATAATAAACATGTAATCGAAAAGAAGTATTGATTTTATTTCTAATTCATGAAATGTAATTTTAAATCATTGATTTATTTGGATCAACCTAGTACATTCATGATCATTATGTATTCAAATCCTCTATAACGTATTATAATTTTTTTGAATTAGGATAATCATATACCTTTGGAGTTCTTATATATGTGTTTTGTTTTAAGTTCACTCATAGTGCACTACTAGTGGCCGAGATAATACCAATCGAATCAAATTGATGGTTTTTACCCCTTGGTTTATTTGTTCTATTACCACATATAATATCAAGTATCTCAAAAGATATTTATTTTATAGGAAAATATATATCTCTAACTTTCCACAAAATTACGAAATTTTCCTATACATAGACTTATACCCAATGTTTTTAACAAATCAATCTAATAATAATATACCAAAATGACAAAACAATCCTATGATAAAAAATGTAATGACCATATAAAAACATAAATAAATATTACAACATTTTAGTAGAATATTAAATACATTTTATAGTAATACATTCCTAAGGACAAAAACGGTTTACTTTCTATAGATAAAAGATATATAATCTTTTTATTTTAGGAAATATCTTTAAAATATTCGACATCAATCTTCCCAAATAGTAAAAGTATTATATATACCCAACTAAATAATTCATCTTCATAACCAAGTTAACAAAAATATATGAAAGGGTGACATTATATTCTCAGTCATGGTAAAAATGTGAGATTTGAATCGATTCTCATATACAAGAATATGAAATGAATAAGGGTGTGATATCATAAACATAACATAAAATGTTAACACCAAACCTATTATAGATCATAAACATGACTCATATAATTAAACATTTTCATTTCAAAACACTTAAATCATAAACGTGGGGAGTAATCATGAATCAGTAAATAGTCGTGGTATCATTTCATAAGCATTATAGATATGTTTTTGTTAAAAACATAATCATATAAAATCATTCTCATATATGTGACTAACTTCCATGACTATCATAGTGGATTGGGTTAAACCTATGTTCCTTTTTTTATATATCCAATCTTCACTCCGAATATAATTTTTTTGAACAAGTCACTTAATGAACTAGCTCTGTTCCCATTCTAGTCTATATTATCTCACGAGATATCCAGATTTATCTAATAAATTAGTGGGATATAGAATTCTCATCCCACAAATATACTAATGAAAAAAATATAGATTCATGATATCATCATATCATTACCTTGGAGAAAAAAAATGGATTTCATGAAATTTTAATCATTTCATCATAACTTATCTGGTGGATAAAGAAAATGGGTTTCATAGACTTTTCATCATTTAATCATACATAAACCATAAAAAATATGTTTCATTTGTATATATTCATCATAATAACAAACCATAATGATATAGAATAATGATTTAATCATTGGATCATATACCTAATTAAAATTAAAAATTGTTAAAATATGATGACATAGATAAAAAATTCCATTAAAAGTATATCCAAATCGGTCTTCAAAAATATCAGTAAAATATATTTTTCTTTTAATTAAAATATTAATGAAATATTTCAAAATATTGAGAACATTATTTTCATTAAAATTTACTATGTAATCTTCTAATGTAAGAATAAAATAAAATAATAGTTATGATAGAGGGAGAATAAATTCATAAAGAGTAAGTAAAAAAGAGAAAATTCAACTCAATGATTTGTAAAATGTCAAAACAGAATTATTTAAAAAAAATTTAAATTGATATCTTTTTAAAAATTTTATACTAATAAAAATTTAATGAAAATGATGTTTTGAAAAAAAATAAAATATAAGGCAAAATATCAATAAATTGTTTTAAAGAGAATGGGTATTGATGAAAAAATTAAACGGCTATGTAGGAAATATGGAAGAACATCCTCTAAAAATATTTTCTCTATCATTTTATCTAACAAAGAGGGAAATTATTATTAATAAATATCAATTAATTGAATAAATTCATTAGAATAAAAGATATTGGGTTTAGATTATACTGTCTAAATTATTTCACCAAAAAAATTAAAAAAGATAATCGAGAAAAGAAATGACATTGTACTATCAATAATTTACCTCATGTTTTTTCTTTTATTCACCCATGATTAAATAACCTTAAAATAAAATATAATATACTTATAAATAAATTATACAATAATATAAATAAAAAATACTATGTATCATTCAATTATATTTTCTTATTATCCTTTTATTAATAATTTGATTATTAAATTGAACATTTCTGTGAAAAGTAGTCTATTTTCTGTTTATGGTTCCGTTTGATAATCCAGATACTTTAACCTTTGTAATTGTTTCATAATCTATATAAAAATAACAACTTAGTAATTATCATATTTATTAATCATATAAAATTTCATAATTATTCTTATAAATAGGTGATGACGAATTATTTACATAACTCCATGGAGATGGTAGTCTATTTGTACACATGGGTTATGGTTTAACTTTTCGATTGATTAAACAAGATATAGGTAATAAAAAATTAATCATTAAAAATCATTATTATTTCATAAATATATAATATATTCTTAAAATATATCCTTGTTACCATCCATGATATTTGGGAATAAAATACGAATCACATTGTTTCATAGATGATGTAGACCACACATTTTCCTGAGCAACGTCAATATTTTCCAACAGATAGAATTGTAAGATGACAGAAAAGATGTTTTAATTACAAATGTATAACTACATAAAATTTATCACATATATGAAGCTTATTTCCATAAAAATAACCAACCATTAACTATGGTGATGTAAAAGGAATTATATCGTTATGTGGATGAAGTAGTCTTCATATATGTCGGAATGATACGTTCTTTCTATATTTTATTAAAAGGGTGTGTAAGATGGTTGATCCATCATCATAATAAAAAATAATTATTCTGAATATAATGGTGTTATTATTTTATAACTAATAGCATAGATTTATAATTTATATAATAATAAATAAAATTGAAAGTACTCAGTAAATTATTATACATCTTCAATGAGAAACCTCCTTCATCACACACCTGAATCCTAGATAGGATAGAATTTTGAAAATAATAGATATCCTATGATTTGGGTATCGATTGTAGGATTGTTTTAGATAACATATTTTACTTTATTTAATTCTTATGGTTTTTGATTAAGTGAGTATGGGGGTTTCCTTATATAATGATGCAGGAGGGAACACTTTGAATTTTTCAAAACAATAAAATATATCATTATCTTCATCAAGTCTAATGGGTCTGAAAAGACCTAGATTCAAATATATATTTTTTATATCGTATAAATAAAATCAATAACTAATATTATTGAATGTTTTTGGTATATTTTAAACCTTTTTCTTATGTTAGTTTTCCCTCATGGTAAACTTTTTTTAAGAATAAGCATTGTATGCAATTCTTACTCGTTTTCCTATTTGTTGTGACATGGTATTATTTGTCATGAATTACATAATATAAATTATTCATAATAAAAATCTTGAATCAATTTTATAATATTAATCTTATATATGAGGTATAAATTCATTTTACATTAACTATTGATAACACAACAGTTCCGTTTTTTGGAAAATAAATTTTAAGCATAATATT
Source organism: Viscum album (assembly GCA_963277665.1). NCBI lineage: Eukaryota > Viridiplantae > Streptophyta > Magnoliopsida > Santalales > Viscaceae > Viscum > Viscum album. The sequence goes on along the minus strand of OY728141.1, from coordinate 1,273,726,552 downwards.
AAGTATACATTCTTTCCATTCATTGTAAGAACTATTAGATAAATAATAAAATATTCGATTGAATATATTATATACACAATTAAAAAATTTAATACATTAATACATATTAATTTAAAATTTTATGATAAACACTCATTGTGTGCATAAAAATGATTTTTTAGAAAAACACAACTATTTAACTTCAAATGATTTTGTTTTATTTTCTATCCAACTAAAAACAATTTAATTGAATTTATACTTATGAAAAAATAAATTTTCATTAATATATTTAGTCTTATTCAAACCTTATAGTCCAATGTCTTGGTGATAAATATCACATTAAATAATTATAACACATCACAATTCATTTAAAATCGATATAAAATATAATCAAAGAAACCAAATGAATTAAATTTATTTGAAGAAAAATATTTCATAAAAATTTAGTGTGATTAAAAATAAATAACAACATTCTCTATATTTAGACTCACATTGATCTATCTATCATTCTGGAAACCACTTAAATAAATCCTTCAATTCATGTTTTATTTATTTATTTATTTAGGTGATGTTGTATCGAACCTCAAACATTAATTACCCATAATTGATTATATTTGATCATTATAAAACTCCTTTAGAATTATTGAAAACTCATAAAATATATTATTAAATTTATTATTTATTTTAAATTAGCCTTTTCCACTTTTCAACTTAACATTTATTCCAAATAAAATCAGTTGAGATAATCACCTTCATTTAATAGGGATTTTACATTGTCTACAGAATCCCTTTTGAGAAGATTCACATGATCTTTATTTCATTATATTAATATTTATAATTACCCATACTATAGAATCCTCAAGAAATAAGTTATAATTAAAATTTATTATAAAATAAAATCATTCCGATATGATCAAATACATTAGTCCTTATAGAAGATAACAACCATACATATATTACATTTGAAAAAAAAGATAAAATGTTATAAAATTATGTTAATATTAATATATCTTACAGTATTTCCCTTAAAATTATAATCCCATCCCTTATAAGATTAATTTGGAAATAAATTAAGTATGGTTGAGAATATATTATCAACAATTAATGTCATATACCAGAAAATAAAAAAATAAACATGTTATATGTGTTATGGAACGAATAAATAAACAACATGGAGTCATGATTAATTAAAACTATATGATTTATATAACCACGACAAAAAAGAAATCATGAATAATAGTATTAATTATTCTCATTTTGTTGGAATGAATAATATTTGATTTCAAATCATGTTGGAAGGCCTTTTGAAAAGACATGATATTGATATAGAGATATGTATACACAAAATCAAGAGTTTTTTTTCATGAAACATGTTGATGCATTGAGGGAATGTAATATTATGGGACTCAGCCATAACATTATTATGTCAAATGAATTCACTATAAGATTCAATAATACATTAAAAGAAATTACGTAACAAATGTGTAAATTAATAAAAAAAATTTATTTACATATAATTAAAAAAAATGAAACCAATACATCATCAATCAATGGAATAATTTTGTTTTTAAGAGAGAATCCCTTAAAAATCATATAATCCATAGAGTCTCATCAACGTAATTGGAAGATCCCGCTGAAAATAAATAGAGTATTGAGGGTAAATTCAATGTGTTTAGTCATCTGTGTAGGATAATAATTCATTCCAATAGTTTTAATTAGAATGAACCCAATGAAATAGTTGTAAAAAATTTCATCATGGTTAATAAAATAATTTTTTAATATTACAAATTGTTTCATGTAAGAATGTCTATCCAGGAGTACTATTTTTCACCCACTCATTGGGAATTAGTGTAATGATGGATCAAATGGCAAAAATTCCCTTTTTATGTTGATTATCCATACATGTTTTTGTTTCATGGACACATCCAATTTCTAGTGTGAAAATAAGGATATATTTCCATGTAAATTAGACACAATTTTATATTATCAAAATTATTTATGGGTTTCAACCATAAAAAAGTTTCAGTTTAAATCAATTATCATAACTCATGGGAAAAAATAATATATGGGAGTGATTACAAAATATACTTTTAAATACCTTGAATTTACTGAGAGTTATGTTAAAAATTCATGTATTGTAATGTAGGATCTACACGAAAATAAATTGGTGGTGAATAAGGAATGATTAATATGGATAGAAAATTGAGATTGAAAACCCAACTTATGGCATGTTTAAGATTTCCATAATAAAATCTTGAAAGTGATGAAATAAAATTGACTATAAATTAACAATAATAGAATTAATAAAATTATATTAAATCTCAAATTGTTAGTATATACTCAACATATATGAAATCATCTGCATAATACAAAACATGTCCAATAAATAAGATTTTCTGCTGGAAAAACCATTCCTCACATAGGAAAATAAACAACTGTAATGTGTCCTAATGTATTAGAAACATAGATAACTTAGTCATATAATTAATTATCTCAATGGTATATAATTAAAATTATACACTTTTTTTATGATCATTAATTATATGAATTTAGGAAATTTGTTTCTATATACAATCACAAATCATCTGTTTATAGATTTGATCAATTGTACTAGTTTTGTAATAGTGATGTATGTATTCATTCTTTATTCAATGTTCATAATTAATAGGAAATAAAAATTAATATCTATAAATATTTATTATAGTCTATCTTGTTTTATATTTATTTCATTTGTTTTTGAGTCTTTATCATGTTGCGGAAAATGATTCGAACCATGTTTCAATGATTTTTGACGATCGATGGTTGTTTTCATAAATATTGAATTACATATGTTTTTTATTCTATCTAGAACCAAAAAAATAATTATTTACACATTTAGATAATATTATATCAATAATTATGTTCATGTACTAATTTATTATATTAATCCATATTATTGTTAATGTAATATGATATACTATCCTAGATATGAATATATATTGATTTTATGCGTGATTATGAGGTAGTTTAATTTAATATCATAATACTATAAAAATAATGATCATTTTTCATATTTATTAGTTTAATATTTTATAATTTTATGTATTTCTATGAATTTTTAATGGATATGAGAATATTACATATGAATAAAAATATTCCCCAACAACTATTCTTATTCAAGTTGATTAATTAGATAATAATAATTTTTAATTTTTATTATTAATAGTTTAAAATATTTCAATTAACTTAACCATAATTGTGACATAATATCATATTTATACTTTATGAACATTATTTATTCCATCCCTAAAATGTGATAATGTAATTCATGGAAAAAATCATTCCCTTGAGGTGGTAGTCCACATATATTGTGGACGTTGATTTCATTTAATTATAATGGATGATATAATTAAATTGGTTTATTATATATGAAAAATAAACATGATATATATATATATATGAAATAATTAATATCTTCCACTTTTGGTATATCCATGATGGGTGGTGAAAGAAAACAAAACAACATTGGATTGTGGAGGCGATGGTCCGTAAAAACACATAAATCATGTTATGATTTTATTAATGGAAAAAGGAAATTTGGATAATGATAATTCACATAAAATAATAATATTAATTATATTTAGAAAACTTATTTTACTATATGGGAATTATAAAATTTGAGTTGTAATTGAAATATTGAATGTAAAGAATATATGTAAAAAAGGATTACACACGTTGAGCAATTTAGGTTTTCTGTGGAGGATCCCATGGTAATAGAGGATGTAGGAGAAACTATTTTCACCATAAAGTAATGAAATATAGATAGTATTGAGGTCAAAATTTAAAGGTAGTGTTTTGTAAGGAACATTATTTTTTTGGACTTTTATTGAAGGGGTGGTGGGATGCCCTTTATATGTGAAAAATGTTTGTTTTTTTGATAATACCTATAAATATTTAACAATGGGAAGTCACTCTCAATAAGTGTTTCTAAAAAAAGAGACATAATACACCGGTTAAGGGAAAAAGTCAATAAATCCACTTAAAATAAAATTTACACAATTTTTGAAACATCTTATTGTCTCTTTTCCATTACATTATCCACGTTTACAATTTTTAATCTCAATCTTATAACTATTTTTTATATTTTTAATTTATAACTTATGAATAAATAATATGGTCATTTATTAATAATCAGTAAACAATGATTTGGAATTTTAAATCAATTTAATAAGATTAAATATCTTAAAGATATATAATTTAACATTAACATTATTATATTTTAATGCATTGAAATATTTTTAATGAAATGTGATACCTCAACTTTAAAATAAAAAAAAAATATGTTTAAAAATTGAAAAAATAAATTAAATTTTTTAATATTAAAAATAAAACATATATTTATTTAGGATATCTTTTTTTGAGTTTTAGTTTATGTTTACATATTACTGATGTTCCCTCTCCTCACAGGTTCTGATGGGCCCGTAAGGGTCTCTATTAGGGTTTCCCCCTGCCCCCGCCTTCCTCCCCTACTGCGGATCCACTATGGTCCTCTCCTCGGTGCTTCGGCCTGGAGATTTCATGGCGTATCGTTTCTTCGTGTAGCGGTGTTGGTCCTTGGGCTCAAACACCTCGGAAAATCTCACCATTTTCTAGCCTTATTCATGGCAGTGCAGTAAGGGTCCTTTTTTCATGTTCCAGTCGCTATGATGAAGGGTGTCTCCTTGTTCTGTATCAGTTTCGGGTAAGTTGAGCAGATCTGGTCTCTGTGTGCGTTGAAGGCGGCGACATGATTTTCATCTTTGTCCTACGTCAGATCTTGTTCTGGTGCTGTTTTCGTTGAAGGTTCTTGTTGTCAATTTCTTTTTGTCTGAGTTTCTTGATTTTTGTTGGAGTTTGGATGAGTTTTTGGTTCGGTTCTCTGTTTGTGTTTTTCGGTTGGTCTTCTCCGACATTACGATGGTGGCATGGCTTTCAGCGGAGTCATTGTTTTTCACCACGATGGTTTTTTTTTGAATCTGAAAATGGTGTATGGAAGGCTTAATGTTGTTGATTAGTCTGTTCTGTATAGATTTTGCAGTTTGGTCATTGATTTGTGTGGATTGAATTTGGAGAGGATTTTCATTATGGCTCTACGATCTGTGGTTTTTGGGGAAAGACAATCGGTTCACATACCGGGATACTTCAGAAGAGGTTCAGATCAAGGAGTTTTCACTATCCATCGATATTCGGATTTGGATGTTTGAGAGGGTATGAAAATTGTCATCGGTACTAGGCCCATGCAGTCCTACATGGGATGTTTGCGGAGTAGTGTTGGGATGGTGAAATATGGTCTTAACGTGATTGATGCCGGGGAAGAGTTATCTTCGTATTGAATTTGGTTTTTTTTCTTTGAAATCTTGGACCATGAGGGTTTTTTTGAATGTATTAGTCATTGAATTCATGTTGGGTTCCCCCTTTCCCTCAAAAGGGGGTCTATACTAATAATAAAAAAAATTAATTTTCAGTCACATATTACTGATGTCATAAAAGGCATGGTTTTGACAAAAAAATAACTTCTCACCGAAAAATCTGCCTTCATTTAAAAAATAAATAAAATCATCATTAGAAAATATGTTTTTGAAGAACTAAAACATATAATTTCCTTACATAGAAATGAAATTATAACATTTATAACTTAAACTTTTTAACAGAAGCTCGAATAAATGCTCTTTATAGTGCGCATTGTGTGATAGTTCTAAATATTGTGTTCAGTTACTACACTAGGGTCTCATATATTTAAAAGAAACTACAGGTAATTCATGTTAATAAATATTCATTCCTTTCACATGTAATATATATTTTCAGGCAATTAAGATTTATTTTCCCTATTTTTCCGATACACATAATTTTTCTTTAGGATGATTGATCTATCATTTATCTCCAACTATATTCTTCATACCCATTTACTAATCAAGAATATAAAATACTTTAACTTATTTATCAATGATATTCTTAAATACCCCTATTAATGTATAATCAAAATTTTATATTCATTTATCTAGATAGTCTTTTTTAAGCATTAGCTCAATTCCATTCAATGAAACCATGCCTATCTACAGTTCATCAGTAATCTCTCCCTACATATTTTACCCATATAATTTACTAAATCCCCCAAAAAATTTTCATTAAAAGAAATATACATTTCATGGATCTATTGATGTACCCTTTTAAAAACAACAACTTATTCTTAAAAATACACTATTCACTCATTTAATTCATCTATGAATCACATAGATTTTCAATCACACTGCCCAATTATTCATCCATTTGATTCATATTAAAACATAATTATGAATCTCCATGAATTCAAACTAAATATAAAATTACATGGTCATTCTAGACTTTTTTATTCTCATAGTGTTCAATGTATTCATAGTACTCATTAAAAATTCCAAAAATCATATTTTTCTTATTTATTTGATTATATAATTCCCTAATATTATCAATAATATCTACATTAGAATAAATATTTATATATAGTTCATTGTAATTAGTAACTATTATTATACTAATTTATGAAATATACTGAATAAAATATTGTTAACAATTATTTGATGTTTGAATTGGAAAATAGAAACTTTAGGCCTAGATACAACCTATAATAACTAGATACACCTTTATCAGGGGTCAATAAGGTTGTTACAAAATTTAAAATTTTCACCTTATTATTTTCCCTTCAAATATTTTCCCCATTTTAGTTGAATCATTTTTCAATCTATCTATTTATTTTAATAATCCACATGAAATTTCATAAATGTGTATAAGAATTAAAACATATAGGGATACACATATTTTACTTGGTTTAGATATACTTGGAAACATCCAATTGACATCCCTTGATAATTGTGTTGGTGTACCAAATATCTACAATGACTAAATTCCATATGGATACATGGATTATATGAATTAAATATAAACTATCGTTAAGTTTCTCTATACAGATAGGTGAATTCAGTCTTCAACAATGATCAGTTCTTGAAGAATGATTTTTGGAATCGATAAGTGTCTCTCTAGGTCCAATCCCTTCTCTAACATCACAATGTGATATAGATGATAGCTTTTTGTAGACTTATAGGTATCATTAGAGTATATTTATGTTTTATGTTGTATCATAATTTTTTAATGATGCTACAATTAATACAATGTTCTTTAACCAATTCCATAAATAGTTATAATCAAACACTCATAATTATATCAAATAACTATACTCTTCCAAACCTAATCATCCATGGAATACGATCAAATAGTTACTTAATCCACTATATTTTTTTATTCATTGAATAAAATATTGTAGTATACCATTCTTCTTCATACTTATTCCATATTAGAACACATGGTTATATTTTTATCAATTATCCTTCTTAGTTCTAACCTAAAATTATTTCTTTCTCTTTATTCAATACATCACATTCAATTTATTATTAGAAAATAATTATTTCAAATTAAAATTAATGATGTCATGTACCTTAAACTTCTTAAATTCCAAATTCACTTCTAATATCATCATCATGTATTTATCCACAATTATATTACTTTTAGACCATTGAATTTTATTCCATAGATTCCGAATATATACAAAGTTAAAATTGACCAATTCTATTTGAATAATATTAATTTCAAAAATAACACAATCGAATCAATCATCATGGTGTGATATATTAGTTCTTTTATTAGTTATAAATTAATTTGTATTTTCCGAATGCAATTATATAATGATTCATGGAATGACTAGGATTTATGATTATAAATTTCACAAAGGCTAACTATCATGGGCTAAATTTATTCTACATGGTCTAAACATCATGGTTCGTACCCATTAATCATGGAATGACATGTGTTTTATTACATGACAACAACCATAACTAACCACATTGGCAATCTAATTTTTTAATTGAAGTATATAATAATCTAAATTTAGTGGTATTATTAATATTATATTATTATTAATAATGGGAAATTATCTTAAATATCACAAATCAACTACTTCTCAAAAATAAAACATGTAATTTTTAGCAATGCAAAAATCATTACATATGGTATATCTTTTAAGAGTACCTAAATGTGTGCTATTATTTACCATTATGTGACATATGTAATGTTTTATTAATCCTTCTATATCTTAATGGTGTTATTTATCTATAAAAATCATTTGGTTTATGATTTTTTTAAATTCAAGCACAATTGTATCAAGAATACCCTTTAGTGTCATGAAAAAAACAAATGTACATAACATCACAAATATTTACATAGCCTAAATACCATACATAATCTACTATGGTTCAACGCTATATTATTTTTATAGTTGATAGTCCACTTATCATTCATTTTCCTTATGTATATTATTCTTATTATATTTATATATAATCCTTTAATACATTTTTATATCTAAAAATAAAAAAACTATTATATTAGAATCCATCTTTTCCTTCTCTGTAACGTCCCCGACCAAGAAGCCACTAAACCAGTGCCCCGAGTCGGGTGGTTACATGACCTTAAGCACGCCTCCCCATATGCAAGAGGCTGCCGACTAGTAGCGGGGGTCTATGTGGTCAAGTGGGGAGACTATACCCCATTTTTATCAGAGTAATCCACAACAGAAATAAACCAATAATGGAATCAATAATCAATAAACAAGGAACATGTATAACACCATTTCCAACAATAAAATATGCCATGTCATACTACAAGTGCAAAAGTGAACAAAATCCCAAATAAGGACAACCACCAAAATCCCCAAAATGGTCCCGACTCCAAGTCTGAATCCTCCACCAAGTGCTACCCATGTCCACTCACTATCTACCAAGGACATTTTCCCTTCTCCTGACCTGCAAACATGAAGTCTGCTCGGGTACCCAACGGAGGCCCCAGCAGGGTGTGGGTACAACTTAGTAGTCGACCACCAACGGTATATACAAAACATCTAGTATAAACAGGTAGTGCATGAAAAATGAAAAAAATGAATGATAATTGCCAACTAATTAATTTAGGTTCCATTATCCAAATTGTGAGCCAAAGAAGTTTCCACTTCCATTACCATCCATTAGACACCAAATATCATCACTCACCATCTCATCTCATTTCCATGGATTAATCACATACATTATGTAACATTGTTCTGTGGACAACAATCACATTCAAGAGGGTGAACACATCGTTATCCTATCTCACTAGGACTAACCCCATCATAGAAACCATATCCTCACCTCAAAGCCTCAGTCCTGGTGGATGAAACCGTTAGAAAAATTGACCCTCAGTCCCCTTTCCTAACCCGTGCATTTAGGGTGGAGTTTAGAACCTCAGTCTTAGCTCAACCCATGGGCGTAGATCCTCAAGTCATACCCCACCCTACGAAGCCATGTGTAAATGCTTATATATATATATAACAATCAACCATCCAAACCATTTCCCTTCGGCAAAAATTATTCACAACACCCCACATTGGAATCCACATCATGCCTTAACCCATTAACACATTACCATTTCACATCATTTAACCATTCACCCAATTCCCATGTGTTATGCCTAACTCACTAAGAATTCAACACTAGACCCATAATCCATCCCATTATGGTCTTTAATCAGTTTAAACATTAAACCGTTCAACCCATTCATCATTTCCATGATTTAACCATTCACACCAACATGTTTATCAAGGGATCCACAATTCACTACAACAAGGTCTCTTTTTTAATAACAATCCCTAAACCCGGGAAAAGCCATAACATCCCATGGATAGCCCTAAATTAGGTCAAGTCCATCCCAACACATCCCACAGGGATCATGAGGGTTTCCATTTTCCATTTCAAACACCGTTATTACTAAACATGCCAAGGTTATTCAAAACATAACCAAGGGAAAAAAAGAACACAACTAAACGTGCACAAATACCCAAATAACCATGGAATATAACTTGTAGACCACCTACCTCGAAACCGCAGTTGAACCTGCTCTCAAACGAGTCCTTAGACCTTGATCCGACCAACCTTTGGAGATTTAACCTAAAAAGCACCCAAAAGATAGGGTTTTAGAGCTTCGGAACAAGATGGAGATAAGATAAAAACCCTAAACCAAAAAGAGAAGCAAGGATGGGATTAAACTTACTTGGAGATTAGATCCACAACCAACGGTACCAAAAACCCCATGGAAACGAAGGAGATCGATCTCTTTCATCTCTTAGGCGATTTGGTTTGTTCCAAGGGAGAAGAAGGAGGAATGGAGAGGAAATCCCGAGTTGGGGTTTAAAAGCCCGGAGTGGCAAACTTGTAATTTTTACCAACAATAAGTGGCCGCAGAGTTTAGCCGTAGAGTTTGAAAAACCATGCGCAAACTGTGCACATGCTACTGACCGGAGGAGAAGGGTTGCGTGGTTTACCTGGGCAGGCCGCACAGTTTTCCCTTGTCATGAACAGGCCGTGCGCCCTTATAACGACCCATACATTACATACATTGTTAATACTTCGAAATTGAAGCACACTTATTACAACATATGACAAAACCACAAAGGACCGTATAGGTATAGTGTCTTTAGAAACTGGGAAACATAAACAACTGGTTCATAAATCTTCTACAGTGTCTCCCATTTATTTCATCATATCTAGGGTCCCTTTTAGCATATTCTACTTAATATCCATCTTCCTGACCCGGGGAAAAGAAAACATAAAAGGGTGATCTCAAATGCTCAGCAAGGGAAAATAAAGGAAATAAAAATCATATCATATCTTTTTGAAAATCAAAACATGCAAAAGAGATCATAATATCTTATCATGGAATAATTCATAGAAGTGAAAATGAGATCCCCATAATCATAACATAAAACTTGAAACTTTGTGGCATGCACACATAATCATGGAAATCATTTCTTGTTAGTCATGACTCATTGCCAAGACTATCTTAGTGGACAAAGTCCCTTTCTGAACCGAGTTCACTCCTCGTTTCAGTCCTGTATCACTGAACCGAAATAACCTTCCGTTCCAGCCATGTCTATCTCATGAGATATAAAATCTTTACCCAATGCATTTGAGGGAGATATAGGTCCCACCCATCTTATAATGAATCCTTTCTTATGTGTGCCACATAATCATAAAACATACATCATCGCATAACACATGTAACAAAAATGGGATTCTTGAAACATCATGACATCATAAATCAATTCATATAAGATAAAGGAATTCATAAAAAATAATTCCATCACAACATGATCAAATCAATGTAATAATAGGGATAAAAACAGAACCCTTTATTATCTTAGATGGAAAATAATTTTGATAAAACACTTGAACTCCATTCTTGAGGAAAATATCCTTTCTTCTTCAAAAACATTTTTCCTTTCATAACATGTCATATAACTTTAAAATAAAAGAAGTTGATTAAAAATAAACTTGAGAACTTGTAAAGGAAGCTTCTTGGAAATAATGTTTTAAAAATCTATTCATGCCGTATAAGTTAAAAAAAACATTCTTCGTACTTTTGTCGGAAAAGTCAAAAAGTACCTCGTACGAAAAACGAAAAAAGATTCCTTTCATACATATTACTAAAAACTCACCTAAGGGTAAAAATGGATTTAAACAATTGTAAGTGGATGGAAATAATATTACATATTGATGAAACATGGATGTGGATGATAAAATACACCCCAGTAAATACTTACGAATAAACAATCTCGGATAAAAATGAGATTGTGATATTTCCCTTACCTTAGGTCCGATTTGCTTTGTTCGTGTCCGAAGCTCCTGTATAATGGTTTAAATAATGTTATTGACTTATTCCAGAATCATACATATTGATATGATATCATATATGGTCATATTATTAGCTTCTTGTTAGTAATATTTCATTGTTACTTGTTACTCGGGTCTTTATAACTTTTTGTTCTTATGCGTGTTTTGTTGAATAATTTCTTATTCTTATCTTTAGGTTATAGATAATTCATTTCCAGAATGGTATTAGTGTAGTATATACCATATTCATTCATTCAATTCATTTATATAATCATTATGAAATGAAGATCATGTAGAACGAGTCGCATCACATCGTGGAGACGGTATTCCGTACGTACGCACGAGTGATGATATCGTTCCTATGATCGTGAAATTGTATTGGAGTATATATATATTATTTAAGTATCAATATTACTTCATAATAATCATATATAGTTACTCATTACACCATTATACCCATCCTTGTAAGGTGATGGTGGAAAATAGATTACACCACGGCGTGGAGACGGTATTCCGTACGTACGCACGCGCGGTGATTTCATTTTTCCGTAGGATGGATAGAAGGTGAATTAGGGTTGTTTCATATTTATAATAACATACCAGTATGTAAGTAATACTGATGTTATTACTTTATCATGAAACAACTAAAGAAGAAGAAGTTGAAGAAGAAAGAAATTGAAAAGATCGGTAATGGATATTACCTCTTCTTTGGAACGCCTCTTTGAATCCTCCACTTAGGGAACTAATATTGGTCTTTGAAGAAGACCAGGACCTCTAGGATTATTCTAGGGAAGTGGAGAGGAGAAAATGGCAGGGGTTGGCCGAGCTTGAGTGCTCAATTTGGTGTGAGGAGGAGGGGGAGGAGGTTCCCTTTTATAAGGGAGGAGAGGGGAACCTTAGGAATATCTCAAAATATTATTTTATATTAAAGTCAAAATCGGTTTATAATGGTTCCAAAGGGTCTTATTTCGAAGATAAGGTGGGGATGGGTCGAAATCCTATCAACCAATAGGATTTAGACAAGTTTAGGGTATTATTTTAACCTTATCAATTAGATTTAACTCTAAGTTAATTAATTTAACTTTTACCGTGTCTTTTTGTTTTCTTTCACTATATGGTTAATACACTTACTATAACATGCCAAAAGAACCCCAAATTGTTTATTATTAATATATATATCCTTATCTAAGTCATTTGGCCGAACCTTAGATTTTTAGGAATAAAATAACAATTAATAATATAATATTTGATTTAAAAACTATTTTGTGTCAATTTTGATACTATTTGATATATGATTTTTTTGAAAGTCATAACAAAATTATATATTCGAACCAAGTTGATTAAATCAACACTAATATATCATAGTAACCTATAAAATTAGTGGAATTCATAAAAAGTCTTAAATTACATTTATTTTGGTATTTATATTATCAATTATGTCAATATTTCATTAATAAGATAATTACTGCATCATCTTTGTGTCATATATAAATTAAATTATTTGATATATAAAAATTACAAATAAAATATCATCATGTAGGAAATATTTTTATCTTTCTAATGAATATTTAAAATTGAATTTATCTTATGTATAACCCCATATTAAAAATGATTTACTTATTAAACTTTGATTTTAACTATTTTAACCCTTCTTTAAATAAATTAATAATAAATGTCCTAATCTAATCCAAGTGGGCCTAAGTGGTCATATTTTATTCCTAAGTTTGTTTTTGGTCTAATTACACTTGTCCAATAGAATTAGGACATTTGTTAGGGTAATATTAATATCATATTTACCCTTAGTTACCCTATTTACTATTAACCGCGGTAAAAAAAGTTAAAAGTTACTATTCACCAAAAAATTATTTTTATCTCATTGAACCACATTTTACTTACTGATATCAACCGTGTCTGTCGGATTTTCGAAATTCCATTCACAGAAGCGGTAAAATTAAGTTTTATGCAAAATTCAGTTTTTAACCTACCACTTAGTGGTTTCACTATTCATCAAAAATTGAAAGTTTTCAGAAAAATACCAAAATTTTACCCTAGGCTAATTTCGATATTCTGAGTCCAAAAATGAAGTCCATTTTGAAAAATAAAATTTATAAAATTTCAAAAAGTGGTTATTACTATTCATAACGGCTAGTTTTAATAGCATATTTTTGTTTAGTGAAACTCGGTATTGCGTACGACGCAAGCTATCGAGGAAGGTCGCGATTGCGTGTAAAGCAAGCCAAGCAAGTGTTTGTAGAAAAAGATTCCTTTGATGGTTTATATAACATAAAAGTCTCGGGTGTTACATTCTACCCCCCTTAAAAAGAATTTCGCCCTCGAAATTCGTCACTTTGTAACAAACAAATGAGGATACTTCTCCCTCATCATATCCTCAAGCTCCCATGTAGCTTCTTCAAATTGGTGGTTTCTCCATAAAACTTTCACCAAGCGAGTGGTCTTGTTTCGTAGGACTTTTTCGCTATGATCCAGAATCTCTATCGGCTGTTCTTCATAAGAAAGATCTTGCTCCAGCGGTACAACTTCTGAGCTGAGTACATGTGAAGGATCTGGTATGTACTTTCTCAGGAGAGATACATGGAACACATCGTGAACTTGAGAGAGATTCGGTGGAAGCGCCAATTGGTAAGCTACCTTCCCAACACGATCCAGTATTTCAAAAGGACCGATATATCTAGGGCTCAACTTCCCCTTCTTTCCAAATCTCATAACCCTCTTCCAGGAAGATATTTGTAAGAACACTTTATCACCCTCTTCAAACTCTAGGTCTTTTCTTCGGTTGTCGGCATAACTTTTCTGTCGACTCTGAGCTGCTCTTATGTGTTGTTGAATAGATCTGACCTTTTCTGCCATTTCATCAACGAGATCAGGTCCTAATAGCTTTCTTTCCCCAACTTCATCCCAGCAAGTTGGAGTCCTGCATTTCTTTCCATAGAGAGCTTCATAAGGAGCCATCTGAATACTGGAGTGAAAGCTATTATTATAAGAAAATTCTACCAAAGGTAGGTGTTGATCCCAACCTCCTTTGAAATCCATAGAGCAAGCTCTCAACATATCTTCTAGGGTTTGAATTGTTCTCTCAGACTGACCGTCTGTCTGGGGATGATAAGCAGTGCTAAAACTCAACTCTGTATCCAGAGTATGCTGAAGACTTCGCCAGAACTTCGAGGTAAATCTTGGATCCCGATCAGATATAATAGAAAGTGGTACTCCATGTAATCTTACCACTTCCTTTACATATATCCTGGAAAGCTGATCTAGAGAGAAATCCTCTCTAATAGGAATGAAGTGTGCAGACTTTGTAAGACGATCAACTATGACCCAGATAGCATTATTGCCTTTGGATGTTTTAGGAAGTCCTGTGACAAAGTCCATAGTGATGTTTTCCCATTTCCATTCGGGTATGGGTAATGGTTGTAACATCCCCTTAGACTTCTGTCTCTCAGCATTAACTTGTTGACAAACCAAGCATCGAGAGACATATTCAGCAACATCTCTTTTCATGCCATCCCACCAGAAGTACTCTTTCAGGTCCCTATACATCTTCGTGCTTCCAGGATGAATAGAGAATGAAGAACTATGAGCCTCATCCAGCAGCTCCTTCTTTAATTCGGGGATGGGAGGAACACAAACCCGATTCCTGAACTTTATTATCCCATCACAATCAAGGTTGAATTCAGGAACATTTCTCACCTTCTTTTGTAACTCGACATCTTCTTTCTGTGCCTCTTTAATCTTCACATGTATAGATGGTTGAACATTCATTTGAGAAAGATAAGATTTTTCCCCTTCCATTATAATTCCAAGATCCATCCTTTGTAAATCCTTAAATATTGGATCTTTTGTGATCCTCATCATGGATAAACTAGCATGGTCTTGTCGACTTAATGCATCTGCCACCTTGTTTTCTTTCCCAGGGTGGTAATGGATTGAGCAGTCATAATCCTTAATCAGCTCCAACCATCTTCTTTGACGCATATTCAACTCCTTTTGTGTGAAAATATACTTTAAACTTTTATGATCAGTATAAATATCACACCTTTCACCATAAAGGTAATGCCTCCAAATCTTTAATGCAAAGATTACCGCAGCCAACTCCAAATCATGTGTTGGGTAATTTTGCTCATGGATTTTCAACTGTCGTGAGGCATAAGCTATCACCATATCATTTTGCATAAGAACACACCCCAATCCCTTCTTGTATGCATCACTGTAGATCACAAACCTTTCTCCACTACAAGGCAGTGTGAGCACAGGTGCACTGGATAACCTTCTTTTCAACTCCTTGAAATTCTCTTCACATTCCTCTGTCCAGACAAACTTAACTCCTTTCCGAGTCAACTTGGTGAGTGGATTAGATAATCGTGAAAAATCTTTTACAAAACGTCGATAATATCCAGCCAAACCAAGAAAACTTCGGATCTCAGTTACTGTTGTTGGTCTCGACCATCTTTTGATAACCTCTGTTTTTGCTGGATCCACAGATATCCCCTCTTTTGAGATTATATGACCCAAAAATGCAACTTTTTGAAGCCAAAATTCACACTTGGTAAATTTGGCATAAAGCTTCTCCTTTCTCAGGGTCTTCAATATAATTCTCAAGTGATCTTCATGCTCTTCCTTGCTCTTTGAATAGACAAGAATATCGTCTATAAAGACTACCACAAATTGATCAAGATAGTCTCTAAAGACTCTATTCATTAGATCCATGAAGATAGCAGGGGCATTAGTAAGACCAAATGGCATCACTATAAATTCATAGTGTCCATACCTTGTACGGAAAGCCGTCTTTGGTATATCCTCCCTTTTGACCCTTAATTGATGATACCCTGAACGAAGATCAATCTTGGAAAAGTATTGAGCTCCGCGTAGTTGGTCAAATAAGTCATCAATGCGTGGGAGAGGATATTTGTTCTTGATAGTGATCTTGTTAAGTTCTCGATAATCAATGCAGAGTCTCATTGATCCATCTTTCTTCTTAACAAATAGAACAGGTGCTCCCCAAGGTGACGCACTAGGGCGTATGAATCCCTTATCAAGATTCTCTTGGAGTTGCTTCTTCAATTCCTGCAACTCAATTGGGGCCATTCTATAAGGTGTCTTTGAAATAGGCAAAGCACCCGGTACGAGTTCTATTGAAAACTCAACTTCACGATTTGGTGGAAGACCCGGCAATTCCTCCGGAAAGACATCATCAAACTCCCGTACAATGGGCATATTCTTAATCGTGAGTTTCTCACCAACCATTTGAGATAAATAACCTTCATTTAGTGGAATCAATACCCATAAGATGGAAGAAATTTCCACTGGAAGGTTATGTTCATCCTTGCATTGATAGACGATCGTAGATTGATCTGGAATATGAAATGTGACTTCCCTTCTTTGGAAATTGATATGAGCTCCATGTAGAGAAAGCCAATCCATGCCAAGAATCACATCAAATTCCACTAAAGGAAGGATCACAAGATTTGCAGGAAGCACTTTCCCACAAACTTCGATCGGAGAAGAATTATAAACTTTTGATGCGATTGATGTGCCATTAGGTGTTGTCACAGCTAACTCAACATCTAATTGGTGAGGTAATACGGTGATACCCTTAGAAAAGTCTTCAGAAATAAAAGAGTGGGTGGATCCAGAATCAAATAAAACATTTGCTACTTTAGAGTGGATGGTAAGTGTACCTTTCACCACATCGTTATCGTACTCCACATCACTGATAGAAATTGCATGTGACTTTCCTTTGTCTTTAGCCTTAAGATTTTGTTGACGTCGACCATCATCATCAACCCTTGGATTTGGGCATTGATTGGAATAATGCCCCATCTCCTTGCACTTGAAACATTGAAGTGTAGTAGGTTCATTCTGTGTATCCCTTCCTTTGTTTGCATCATTAGACATCTTCTTCCCATTATCACGGCATTCAAATGCCCGATGACCTTCCTTTCCACATTTAAAACATTTACTTGTCCCTTTAAGACAACTCCCTCCATGTTTCTTTCCACACTTTGAGCATAAGGGAAAGTTCATCTTCTTTTCCGTGTGCTCTTTAGATTTTTCTTTGAATTCCATCTTCCTCTTCTTATCAAACCCATGTGACTGATGGGTTACTCCAATCTCCATCTCGACTTTGAGAGCACATCGAACGATTTCCTCGTAGCTATTGAAGTCCCTTATGGCTAACGCCCTTCGAAGACTTGGTTTTAAGCCACTAAAGAATCGATCGATCTTACTCTCAGGTTGGATAATAATACCAGAAGCGTACCTTGCAAGTCTTGTAAAATTTGCTTCATAGGTACTAACAGATTCATCATCCCTTTTCTTCAGTTCAAGGAACTCTTTCTCCATCTTTGTTCGGAGAATACGAGGGAAGTACTTATTGAAAAATAAGTTCTTGAACTCGTCCCATTCCATATACTCAATTTCATCCCTTTTCCTCGTATTCTTAACAAGATTCCACCATTGATCCGCATCTCCTTCCAAACGATACACTGCTAGGATGACTTTATCATGCTCAGAACATTGAAGAACTGAAAATATCTTTTCAGTAGTACTAATCCATTGTTCAGCAACTAATGGATCAGTAGACCCGCTGAAAGAAGGTGGACGCTGCCTCATGAAGGATTCAACAGAATGTTGCTCCCTCCTTTGTTCGTTTGGAAATCCTGCATGATTCATAGCTTGAGAAAGTTGTGTGAGCATGGCTACAAGATTTTGCATTCCAGCTCCCATATCGTTTGGTTGCTCAGGGGGACAATCATTGCATTGCCCATCGCATTCCGCATTAACACGGTTCCTTCGGGTTCCATCCATTGACTAAAACCAAGAAGAATAGTGTGAGCAACACTAATTATAATAGGAAACCACATAATTCAAGAATAAAATTTTCATGCTTATGGTATTATCCTAGGTTATTCATGGCCATTTCTAAGATTGTGTTCTATACTTAGACTTATCCTTAGGGTTCTTACTAAGGCTTTCACATCCTAGTTTCCAAAGGTTGACTATACCTTTCCTCTGATACCAACTATAACGACCCATACTTTACATACATTGTTAATACTTTGAAATTGAAGCACACTTATTACAACATATGACAAAACCACAAAGGACCGTATAGGTATAGTGTCTTTAGAAACTGGGAAACATAAACAACTGGTTCATAAATCTTCTACAATGTCTCCCATTTATTTCATCATATCTAGGGTCCCTTTTAGCATATTCTACTTAATATCCATCTTCCTGACCTGGGGAAAAGAAAACATAAAAGGGTGAGCTCAAATGCTCAGCAAGGGAAAATAAAGGAAATAAAAATCATATCATATCTTTTTGAAAATCAAAACCTGCAAAAGAGATCATAATATCTTATCATGGAATAATTCATAGAAGTGAAAATGAGATCCCCATAATCATAACATAAAACTTGAAACTTTGTGGCATGCACACATAATCATGGAAATCATTTCTTGTTAGTCATGACTCATTGCCAAGACTATCTTAGTGGACAAAGTCCCTTTCTGAACCGAGTTCACTCCTCGTTTCAGTCCTGTATCACTGAACCGAAATAACCTTCCGTTCCAGCCATGTCTATCTCATGAGATATAAAATCTTTACCCAATGCATTGGAGGGAGATATAGGTCCCACCCATCTTATAATGAATCCTTTCTTATGTGTTCCACATAATCATAAAACATACATCATCGCATAACACATGTAACAAAAATGGGATTCTTGAAACATCATGACATCATAAATCAATTCATATAAGATAAAGGAATTCATAAAAAATAATTCCATCACAACATGATCAAATCAATGTAATAATAGGGATAAAAACAGAACCCTTTATTATCTTATATGGAAAATAATTTTGATAAAACACTTGAACTCCATTCTTGAGGAAAATATCCTTTCTTCTTCAAAAACATTTTTCCTTTCATAACATGTCATATAACTTTAAAATAAAAGAAGTTGATTAAAAATAAACTTGAGAACTTGTAAAGGAAGCTTCTTGGAAATAATGTTTTAAAAATCTATTCATGCCGTATAAGTTAAAAAAAAACATTCTTCGTACTTTTGTCGGAAAAGTCAAAAAGTACCTCGTACGAAAAACGACAAAAGATTCCTTTCATACATATTACTAAAAACTCACCTAAGGGTAAAAATGGATTTAAACAATTGTAAGTGGATGCAAATAATATTACATATTGATGAAACATGGATGTGGATGATAAAATACACCCCAGTAAATACTTACGAATAAACAATCTCGGATAAAAATGAGATTGTGATATTTCCCTTACCTTAGGTCCGATTTGCTTTGTTCGTGTCCGAAGCTCCTGTATAATGGTTTAAATAATGTTATTGACTTATTCCAGAATCATACATATTGATATGATATCATATATGGTCATATTATTAGCTTCTTGTTAGTAATATTTCATTGTTACTTGTTACTTGGGTCTTTATAACTTTTTGTTCTTATGCGTGTTTTATTGAATAAATTATTATTCTTATCTTTAGGTTATAGATAATTCATTTCCAGAATGGTATTAGTGTAGTATATACCATATTCATTCATTCAATTCATTTATATAATCATTATGAAATGAAGATCATGTAGAACGAGTCGCATCACATCGTGGAGACGGTATTCCGTACGTACGCACGAGTGATGATATCGTTCCTATGATCGTGGAATTGTATTGGAGTATATATATATTATTTAAGTATCAATATTACTTCATAATAATCATATATAGTTACTCATTACACCATTATACCCATCCTTGTAAGGTGATGGTGGAAAATAGATTACACCACGGCGTGGAGACGGTATTCCGTACGTACGCACGCGCGGTGATTTCATTTTTCCGTAGGATGGATAGAAGGTGAATTAGGGTTGTTTCATATTTATAATAACATACCAGTATGTAAGTAATACTGATGTTATTACTTTATCATGAAACAACTAAAGAAGAAGAAGTTGAAGAAGAAAGAAATTGAAAAGATCGGTAATGGATATTACCTCTTCTTTGGAACGCCTCTTTGAATCCTCCACTTAGGGAACTAATATTGGTCATTGAAGAAGACCAGGACCTCTAGGATTATTCTAGGGAAGTGGAGAGGAGAAAATGGCAGGGGTTGGCCGAGCTTTAGTGCTCAATTTGGTGTGAGGAGGAGGGGGAGGAGGTGCCCTTTTATAAGGGAGGAGAGGGGCACCTTAGGAATATCTCAAAATATTATTTTATATTAAAGTCAAAATCGGTTTATAATGGTTCCAAAGGGTCTTATTTCGAAGATAAGGTGGGTATGGGTCGAAATCCTATAAACCAATAGGATTTAGACAAGTTTAGGGTATTATTTTAACCTTATCAATTAGATTTAACTCTAAGTTAATTAATTTAACTTTTACCGTGTCTTTTTGTTTTCTTTCACTATATGGTTAATACAATTACTATAACATGCCAAAAGAACCCCAAATTGTTTATTATTAATATATATATCCTTATCTAAGTCATTTGGCCGAACCTTAGATTTTTAGGAATAAAATAACAATTAATAATATAATATTTGATTTAAAAACTATTTTGTGTCAATTTTGATACTATTTGATATATGATTTTTTTGAAAGTCATAACAGAATTATATATTCGAACCAAGTTGATTAAATCAACACTAATAAATCATAGTAACCTAGAAAATTAGTGGAATTCATAAAAAGTCTTAAATTACATTTATTTTGGTATTTATATTATCAATTATGTCAATATTTCATTAATAAGATAATTATTGTATCATCTTTGTGTCATATATAAATTAAATTATTTGATGTCTAAAAATTACAAATAAAATATCATCATGTAGGAAATCGTTTTAGCTTTCTAATGAATATTTAAAATTGAATTTATCTTATGTATAACCCCATATTAAAAATGATTTACTTATTAAACTTTGATTTTAACTATTTTAACCCTTCTTTAAATAAATTAATAATAAATGTCCTAATCTAATCCAAGTGGGCCTAAGTGGTCATATTTTATTCCTAAGTTTGTTTTTGGTCGAATTACATTTGTCCAATAGAATTAGGACATGTGTTAGGGTAATATTAATATCATATTTACCCTTAGTTACCCTATTTACTATTAACCGCGGTAAAAAAAGTTAAAAGTTACTATTCACCAAAAAATTATTTTTATCTCATTGAACCACATTTTACTTACTGATATCAACCGTGTCTGTCGGATTTTCGAAATTCCATTCATAGAAGCGGTAAAATTAAGTTTTATGCAAAATTCAGTTTTTAACCTACCACTTAGTGGTTTCACTATTCATCAAAAATTGAAAGTTTTCAGAAAAATACCAAAATTTCACCCTAGGCTAATTTCGATATTCTGAGTCCAAAAATGAAGTCCATTTTGAAAAATAAAATTTATAAAATTTCAAAAAGTGGTTATTACTATTCATAACGGCTAGTTTTAATAGCATATTTTTGTTTAGTGAAACTCGGTATTGCGTACGACGCAAGCTATCGAGGAAGGTCGCGATTGCGTGTAAAGCAAGCCAAGCAAGTGTTTGTAGAAAAAGATTCCTTTGATGGTTTATATAACATTAAAGTCTCGGGTGTTACAGCCCTGGCCTGTCTTGCCCAGTTTTCCTTTCTTCCATTCCCCGAGCCCCTGAAACATCTCCAATGCCTCTCATACTTTCAGAATACATCCCTTGAAAACCGAAACAAGGGATTCAACCAAAACATAACAAAAATATGCCTTCCAAAAACTGGGATCTTACAATATCCCCACCTTATAACAGCTCGTCCTCGAGCCGAGTTCCCAAGCCTCATTACTCCACTGAAGAGAAGAGTTTGGGCCACTATGCCTGCATATCCAATTCTCTCTCCTAAGTCTCTTCCTGAAATTTCCCATGCTGCCATAGTACTCGAACTAATGGCACAAACATTCATCACAAGCCTTTTTCACTACGATCCACCACACGAACTAGATTCTCCTTAAAGGACACATCAGACTCATGCTCCACATCCTCCACATCGACCATGTGAGATGGGTCAGGGTGATACCGTCGAAACCACGACACATGAAACACATCATACATCCCACCATACCACTGTGGAAGAGCCAATCGGTAATCCACTGGTCTGACCCTCTCCACAATCTCAAACGGTTCCACATACCTGGGTTCCAACTTACCCTGCTTTCGAATCCTACAGTGACCCAATCTTGGTGACACCCGTAGGAAAACTTTATTACCCACCCCAAACTCAAGAGGTCTATGCCTATGATCTGCATACGACTTCTTCCTACTCCGAGATATTTCCATTCTCTTCCTGATCAACTTAACATTCTCTGAAGTCTCCTGCATGAGAATTGGCCCCAACAACTCGGATTCACCAGCCTCTAGCCAACACAACAGAGATCTATATAGAATCTCATTGAGTACCTCAAATTGTTCCATCTGAATCGTAGCATGAATACTGTTGTTGTGGGAAAACTCAACTAACGATAAGTGCCTCTCCAAAGAACCACCAAAGTCTGAGACACAAGCTCTTAACATGTCATCCAACACTTGGATCATATGTTCTGATAGCCCGTATGTCTGCGGGTGGAAAGCCATACTCAAAAACACCTGCGTACCAAGCGACTTATGCAACCCTTGCTAGAAACACAACGTGAAACACTGATCTCAGTCCGAAACTATGGTTCATTGAACACTATACAACCGCACTATATCCGGAACATAGAGATCACCCAACTGGTCGACTGTAAAGGTCTCCTGAATCGGTAAGAAATGAGACACTTTCGTTAAGAGATCCACAACCACCCAGATTTCATCATTCTTCTGTGGCATCCTCAGAAGACCCACAACAAAATCCATTGTTACATCATCCCACTTCCATTCCGGAATGGGAAATGGATGCAATAGACCACCTAGGCGTTGATGCTCTGCCTTCACCTTCTAACATGCAAGGCACCTTGCCACAAATCCCAAAACTTCCTTCTTCATTCCAAGCCACCAAAAATGCCTTCAGAGAACACAGTACATCTTGGTCGAACCAGGATGCACTGCCCACTTTGATGCATGGAACTCATGCCTCAACTCTTCTCACACACACTCTGGCACAACCACACGATCATGAACACGAACAACATCATCCACGCCGACGACCCACCTTGAAGGTAGCTCCCCACATTTAATCATTTCCTTCATGATCAAACACTCAGGATCATCAAGCTGACCTTCCTTAACTCGAATCAAAAGTGTTTACTCCATCATTATGGAAGCAAGAGAGACCTGACCATTCTCCTCCTACACCTCTAGGTGCATCTCTGCAAAAAAAGCCTTCACCTTCCACTCGGTGCTGGACTCCTGAACCACCTGATTCTAAACCTTCCTGCTCAAAGCATCAGCGACACTGTTTCCCATTCCTGGCGTGTACACCAACTCAAAGTCAAAAGACAGGAGATATTCAACCCATCTTCACTGTCAAATATTTAGATCCCGCTGTGAGATGATGTACATTAGGCTCTTATGGTTGGTAAACACGGTAAACCGTTCCTCCAACAGATAGTGCCTCCAGCACTTAAAGGCATACACCACTCCAGCCAAATCAAGGTCATGAGTGGGATAGTTCTACTCTTGAGGTCTCAACTGCCTCGACCCCTAAGCCACAACCCACTCATTCTTCATCAACACAGCCCCAAGTACGACTCTGGATGCACCACAAAACACAATGTACTTCTTACCTGGTTCAAGTAAGATAAAAATTGGTGCGGTCGTCAACCACTTCTTCAACTCTTGAAAGGAATTATCACAAGACTCATACCACTCGAACCCGATTCCTTTCTGGGTCAAGCCCAAGAGTGGTGCTGCCAAGTGAGAGAAATCCTAAATGAAATTTCGGTAATACCCAGCTAAACCCAGAAAACTCCGAATATCTGAAACACTCTTGGGCTGCTCCCAAGATACAACTTCATGCACTTTCTCTGGATCCACTATCACACCTACCTCTGAGATGATGTGACCACAAAAATTCACCTCAGTTATCCATAATTGAAACTTTGATAGCTTGGCGTATAGCCGATGCTCTCTTAGAGTACCTCAAGATGATGGGAATGATCGTCATGAGTTTTCGAGTATACTAAGATATCGTCAACAAAGACAACCACAAACTGATCTTGATAGGGATGAAAGATCCGGTTCATCAATTCCATAAACACTGCCAGTGCATTGGTCAAGCTGAAAGGCATTAGCACAAACTCAAAAAACCCATACTGACTCCAGAAAGCTGTCCGCGGTACTTCAGAAAACCTCACCCTCATCTGGTGATAACCTGACCTCAGATAAATCTTAGAAAACACTGATGCACCACTCAACTAATCTAACATGTCTTCAATTCTAGGAAGAGGGTACTGATTTTTCACCATCATCTGATTCAATTTCTGATAGTCGATACACAACCTCAACAACCCATCATCCTTCTTTGAAAAAAGCATGGGAGATCCCCAAGGAGACGTACTAGGACAGATAAACACCCTACGCTCCAACTCCTCAAGCTGAACCTTCTATTCCTGGAGTTCTGCCGATGCCATTCCGTATGGCGGAATAGAAACTGGCTCCACTCCCGAAAATAACTCGATCGTGAACTCAACATCCCTCTCGGGTGGTAACCCTGAGAAATCCTCAGGAAACACGTCTTGAAACCGATCCACCACAGGATGAAAATTATTTTGTTCCCCTACCTCATCATCTTTAATCATGAGACATGACACTTCAACTGTGAGTCCAGTCATCTGTTGACAAAATGGCAATGCACGCCCTGCTCGAATATCCCATTCACCATGGTGGACATAAGCATCACCCTTATGTGACCATAATGATACTCTGCAAAGATAACCGTCTATGTGTGCCTGATACAACACCAACCAATCTATTCCCAAGATTTGGTCAAAACCTGACATCTCGAGAATGAACAAGTCCCACAGAAAATGATACCCACCAAATTCAAAGGCACATACCTTGCACTGCTCGATATCCTCAACCCGCACTCCCAATGGGGTGTCAATTGACATAACACCTCACACCCCACCATATGTAAACCCAACACTACCACAAGTCGAGAAGAAAAAAAAGAGTGTGTGGAAACTATGTCAAATAATGCACTAGAAAATGTAGAAGTGACAAGGATCGTACCTCGAATAGTTGACGGTCCAACCTCGCCATCCCCAAGCACAAACTGAACTGCCTAAAGCTGACTCACCCCTCTACCCTAGGCTCCAGCTTGAACACCCTGCGCCACACTGCCATGTTGGCGTGAGAGATCTTGCCCTGGAGTTCCACATCCACTGCCCCTGCCAGTATGGCCCATGGAGCTCCAACTGCCTGCCTGATACGAGGCAACTGATCCCCTTACCATATCTGGTACCTTCCTTCCACCATCATACTCGCCCAACTGCTGAGGTTTCCTGCAGAACATCTGCACATGTCTCATCTTGCCGCACGAACGACACTCAACTAGAGGTCAAAGACACTGACCATGCATATGCCCCGACCTACCGCACTGATAGCAGAACACTTGATTTCCACTCTGAGAGGCTGAACCTCTCTTCCAGCCACTTTTCAAACTTCCTCCATGCTGTGAGCTCTCATGGCGTCACTTCTGACCCTCGATAGCTGCACTACACATCTTCCCCACTGAAACCACAAGCCCACTACCCAAAGCTCCCTTCAGGATTCCTTCTGAGATCAATACCTGATGTACTACCTCTGCGAACCTCTTCAAGCCGAAGATGATTACTTGAGACCTGATATCATGTCTCATCCCATCCTAGAAATTCTTTTCTACCGCTGCCTCATCCCCTGCTAACTCTGGGCCAAAGCATCTCAAATCAGTGAAGCGACTAGCATAGTCCATCATCAATAGTTATCCCTGAGTCAGGCCCATTAACTCTTCAGCCCGCTCCTGCCTCAAAGTCTCTAGATAAAAAATGCTGCATAAACTATTCCTGAAAATCCTTCCACAACATTCCATCAGCCTTCTCGATATGAGCCTGAATGTCCAACCAACTCCTTGCCTGGTCCTGCAACATATAAATGGCAGCATTACACTCTTTTCAAGAGGGGTCTCTAGATGATCCAGTATCGTCTGGACAGACTCTAACCAGAACTCCACTGCCTCTGGCCCACCCTCTCTGGTGAAGGATGAAGGGGGCTGCATTTGGAACTCCCTGGTCAGCTCAAACAAACTCAGTGCAACCCGCCCTGAGTCCTGATCCATCATCTGCATAAGGCGAGCCAAGTTTTCTTTGAACTGGTCTTCATTACCTTCATTGATCACCACATTTTCGTTCTCTTCTACCGGAGGAGTGTTCTCAGCAACATCCTACCATTGCCCGACTAGAAATCAATGTCGTGTTGGCATCTCTCTTCATTTCCAAACACGAGATTTAGCACACAAACCATTAAACTTTCACGAATTCCTCAAAAAGCTCTTTACTAGTAACAACAACTAATTTTCATATGCTAATTTAAAAACATTAGCACCTCAAATTCACCTCCCTGACCATCCCTACCATTCTCTATGGTCCACATGGGGTAAACAACCATACACTACCACCAATCTCACACAACGTTTTACAAAACATTTTCCACTTCATTTCAAACCCCTTTGTTTCATTAAACATACATTACCCAGTTGTTTTATTTCATTCTTCTCATTATTTCTTGGTCTCATGAAATGCATGATGCACCCTACCTTCTTGACTCACACAACCATCCTGTGCGTGTTCATAACACAATGCATGTCACCTATCTCCCTAGGTGCCTACAATGATGAATGAATGCAAATCCTCGTGTCGTTATGTCCACGAGCCAAATATCATAAAACAGTCACATCAAACCACATGTGCATCACCCAAAGGTAAAATATCATCAACTGTAACAACACACAACCAAGAACAACAATTCCCACCCAGGGTGACTTTGGTTTCCCCCATACATGGGTTAACTAATCCCAAGAACAAGCTCATTACCAAATCCTGGCACATCTTAACCCTTGGCTACAAATCCCAAATAACAAGACCTCAGAGAAAAATAAGAAATAACTCCTATGATACCACTTTGTAACATCCCCAACCCAGAAGCCACTAAATCGGTGCCCAAGCCAGGTGGTTATATGACCTTAAGCTCGCCTCCCCATATGCCAAAGGCTGCCGACTAGCAGCGGGGGTCTATGTGGTCATGTGAGGAGACTATACCCTCTTTTTATCAGAGTAAGCCACAACAAAAATAAACCAATAGCAAAAACAATAATAAATAAACAAGGAACATGTATAACAACCATTTCCAAAAATAAAATATGTCATGTCATACTATAAGTGTAAAAGTGAACAAAAGTCCAAAATAAGGACAACGACCAAAATCCCCAAAATGGTCCTGACTCCAAGTCCAGATCCTCCACCAAGTGATACCCATGTCCACTCACTATCTAGCAAGGACCATTGCCCTTCTCTTAACCTGCAAACATGAAGTCTTCTCGATTACCCAACGGCGGCCCGAGTAGGGTGTGATTACAACTCAGTAGGCCACCACCAACGATGTCTACAAAAGATCCAGTATAAATAGGTAGTGCATGAAAAAGGAAAAAATGAATGATAATTTCCAACTAATTAATTTAGGTTCCATTATCTAAATTGTGAGCCAAATCCATTTCCACTTCCATTACCATTCATTACACACCAAATATCATCACTCACTATCTCATCTCATTTCCATAGACTAATCACATACATTATGTTACATGGGTCTAAGGCCAAAAATTACATGCAAGAGGGTGAACACATCGTTATCCTATATCACCAGAAATAACCCCCTCATTGCAGCCATATCCTCACCTCGAAGCCTCAGTTCAGGTGGATGCAACCGTTATAATAATAGACCCTCAGTCCCCTTTCCTAACCCGTGCATTTAGGGTGGAGTTTAGAACCTTAGTCTTAGCTCAACCCGTGGGTGTAGATCCTCATGTCATACCCCACTCTAGGAATCCATGTGCACTTGCTTATATATATAAGTAACCATCAACCATCCAAAACATTGCCCTTTGAAAAACACTATTCACAACACCCCACATGGGAATCCACATCATGCCTTAACCCATTAACACATTACCATTTCACATCATTTAACCATTCACCAAATTACCATGTGTTATTCCTAACTCACTAAGAATTCAACACTAGACCCATAATCCATCCCATTATGGTCTTTAATGAGTTTACACATTAACCAATTTAACCCATTCATCATTTCCATGATTTAACCATTCATGCCCACATGTGTATCAAGGGATCCACAATTCACTACAACACGGTCACTTGTTTAATAACAATCCCTAAACCCGGGAAAAGCCGGAACATCCCATGGATGGCCCTAAATTTGGTCAAGTCCATACCAACACATCGCATGGGAATCGTGAGGGTTTCCATTTTCCATTTCAAACACTGTTATAACCAAACATTCCAAGGTTATTCAAAACATAACCAAGGGAAAACAAGAACACAACTAAACATGCACAAATACCCAAATAACCATGGGATATAACTTGTAGACCACCTACCTCAAAACCACGGTTGAACGCACTCTCAATTGAGTCCTTAGACCTCGATCTGACCAACCTTTGGATCTTAAAAATAAAACTCACCCAAAAGATAGGGTTTTAGAGCATCGGAACAAGAGGGAGAGAAGATACAAACCCTAAACTGAAAAGAGAAGCAAGGTTGGGATTATCCTTACCCGGAGCTTCGATCGACAACCAACGACACCAAAAATGCCTTTGAAATGAGGGAGATTGATCTCTTGGAGCTCTTGGGTGATTTGGTTCGTTCCAGGGGATAAGAGGGAGGAATGGAAAGGAAATACCAAGTTGGGCTTTAAAATCCCGGAGTGGAAAACATGTAATTTTTCCCAACATTAAGTGGTCGCACTGTTTAGCCGCACAGTTTGAAAAACCATGTGCAAACCGTGTGCATGCTTATTCCCAGAGGATAAGGGTTGCATGGTTTACCTGGGCAGGCTGCACGGTTTGACCTGGCCATGCGCAAGCCGTGCGCCCTGGCCTGTCTTGGCCAGTTTCCTTTCTTCCGTGCCCTGAGCCCCTGAAACATTCCCAGGGCCTCTCATACTTTCAGAAGACATCCCTTGAAACCTGAAACAAGGGATTCAACCAAAACATAAAAAAACATGCCTTCCAAAAAACCGGGATCTTACATTCTCTATCCATATCAAATCAAATTCTTCAGTCTCCAATCATCATTAAATCTTATCAAAATTCATCAAAATCCAAATTTAATTCTTAAAAATCAATATCCTTTTTATATTTTGATGTCAATGTTCTTTCATTATTTATATTTTTTAATTTATTTAATAAAATCAATTTTATTGTCAACAAATCCTTATCACAACGGCTAGGATATAAAAAAACATCAAAAAAATCCATTATCATCAACCATAGTGATAATTATAAAAATCTACATAAAACCACATAGTTATAATAAAAATGATGGTTTGGGGACATTAAAATTAGAATCTGGTTCAATATAGATTCTTCTCAATCATGATTAGTTTGTGATTCACATAAATATTTAATAAAAATATGATTTTATGATTTCAAATACTGGTAATCTTCAAGATATATCATTATTTTTGATATGGATCTAGGAAAATCATATTGATGTATGTTAATGAGAATAATTGTTGGATGTTTAGTTTTATTTTTATTTTTAAGGAAACATTATAAATTGTTTAATATATTAGAAACTAGCTCAGTTAACCATCTACGATAATAATGAAGTTGGCACTAAGATGGCCAGAAGTGAATTTCTAATCCCCATGATATGGAGAATAACACCTAGAATCATAAACAATTAAATCAGAATGAATTTTCAAAAAGAACTTTAGAAAATAAGGATACAAAACAGTATGCCCAACACTCCAAATAATGAAATTATAGGAAATGAAATAGGTACAGAAAACATGAATGTAGTGTGTTATAAAATTAATCAAAATCTGATAAGATAAAACTCAAAAATCCGATCTATGAATTGGATAATATCTCCCCCAGTTAGTCCCTAAACTCCAAGACAAAGGATCAATAACATAAAATTCTGCCAAGAGGTTTTTTACCTTTAATTAGACCTAGAATAAAAAAGTATAGAAACAAGTAAAATAAAATGTAGGGTGTAAGATATAAATCCCTTTAGGATCTCACCAAGGGTTCCATAATAATTTAGAAAATAATAAAACAATCATTCTATATATTTAAATGAAACGTATCTTGGAATTTCATTTACATATTTAGATAAAAAAAAGATTTCATTAAATTTTATGGATGGTATATTGAATATATTTAAAACTGATTAAAATATATAATTTATATAAAATATTTTATATTAAACATATTCCATTAATAAAATAGATTTAAAAATCAGTGGAATACATATCAATAAGAATAATCATACCACAATATATGGGGAAATTATTGTTATCCACCACCACATAAAAAAATAAATCCAGTATATCTTTTGGTAAAATTATATTCACTACAACTTAAAAGAAAATTACTTCCACTACTAACTAAGGACAAGTTTTATCCTCTAACACATCAGGAAAAATTCTATCAAAAAATTGGAAAAAAATATTTTAAAAAATTTTCAAATATAATTTCCCAATTTCAGTTTTGAAAAATTCATTTCCATTTCAAAAATAACACATATGTCATAACCATTTATTTATATTTCAGAACACCTTTCAATTTTAGGATATTTCCCAATATTAAAAATAAAAAATTTTCATAAAAAATTCGAAAATCATGCTGTTATTTTCAAATAATTCACACTGTAATTTAAATTCCATTTAAATTGATGGTTTATCCATTTTTAAAATCTATTTCAAATCAAGGATCAAGCCCTAGATTTTAAATAAATTAAAAACATATTATTATATAATTAATCCATTAAACGTTTTAATCATAGTGAAAATAATCATGGAACCACCTTCCTTTTTACAATGATCAAGAAAACCACACATGCTACAAGAATCTCTAATGAAGAATGAATGAGTGGAGGATAAAAGAACATAACCTAAAATCAATATCCAATAAAAAATAGTTTAGATTAATCCATTACATAGTGATGTATTCAAAATCCAAGTTGGCGATAAAGAGATAATTGGATAAAACACATGATAAGAGTCCCACTTTCCATCAGGATATTGAACGATGTCAGTGGAACTTTGACCCACCGAGGAATGGGTTTGATTCATGAAACATTGCCTAGGGATGTATTTGTGTCATTATAGGGAGGGATTCTTGTCGAATCAAATGAAAATAAAATTTTCACCCTAATTAAAACGACCTTCTTTATAAATTATGTGGTGTGTAATTCTGTTTCACATCGTTTAATCTATAAAGACCACATACACCAAAAAGGAATCACTTTTTAATAAATTCATATTCATGGCTATTTCATGATATCAGAGATATAAAAGTAATCTAATCATTTCACATTATGTACTAATTTCATGGAATCTTCTCAATGAAAAATAGAAAATGTTTAATACCATTAAATTATGTGAAATCTCCCAATATATGGAAAATATCCCAATGTCTGCAAAAATAACCATAAACTAATGAACAAGGAATACCTAAAAATAATAATAGGATGATACAACCTCCACTACATAGACATGTTTATATTCCATAAAGTTTGTCATTTTTTTTCCATATCAAGGAAATGAGTTCAAATCTCTCTCATCAGTTCCTCACGCTCCAAAATCTCAAGAGACTTATAAACATGCTACAATCTCACACTGACTAAAGGTATCATCCTCCAATGTGGTGCCTTTTTCCCAAAATCAACCATCCCACCAAGATTCTCATTCAAGGATAAATCATTCTCAACATCAAGACAATTAATTATCCGAAAATGAGATGGATCAGAATGATAATTTTGAAGCTATTATACATTAACCACAACATTTATTAATGTCAACTATGGTGGATTTTCTAAACGAAAATACACATTCCTAAGAATATTAAAAAACATCAAATTATACCACAAATGAAGGATAAATCATCTTGTACCTCCCAACCCATTGGCCACCCAACTATGGTGGGACCATCAAGAACACTCAGTCGCCAAAAGAAAACTCAAATGATCTATAATGATGGTAAAAATAGGATTTATAGCAAAAATTTTCTACCAAAATTCCCCGATGGATCAAATGAATCTTTTCCTTCATCTATTGGAATATTCTTGGTCCAAACAAGGAAGTGTCACCAATCCTCAACCAACACAATTCGTACATAAATAGATATTTGTACAAGGCCTAAACGATTCTCTATGATTGGTGATCGGTGGCTATTATTATAAAAAACTAAAATAACCCAGTGGTCTTACCTAGGTACACCAAATTCTAGAACACATGCATGTATCATATCATCAGGAATATATAATACTCTACTGGTCACGTCATCTTTATAATGTTTTTGTATTGTACTCAAGAAAACCTAAAATTCCGTCAAACCTAAAATCCCTCTCCAAAAATGATAGGTAAAATAGGTATGTCTATCAGAAATTATAAAATATGAATCTCTTTATAAACAAATATCCTCTATCAAATAGATATTTCTCACCCGAACATAATTTTTATATAATGGATGGGAAAAAATTGTGGGGATTATGTCATTTTATCGATCTCAAGACACATCAAAACCTCACCCAATTTCCATGTCACGACTAGATATTGATGAGGTAAACTGAAAGTTATATGGTGATCATAATTGATCTATAATAAAGTATAACAATAATAGGAAAAATTTACAATGTCCCCCCCTCATACCTGGCCACCATAATCATTGCTACAAGTCATAAAAAATCATCTTGGTACCCAAGTGCACTTCCTAAAGGTAATTATAGAAATCCCCCACTTTAGAATTTCTCACGGGCATAAGTACAATAAATCAATTTAGAAAAAACAAAATTACCTTAGAAAATAACATACACTCATCAATGGTCTTCCCACCATGAAGAGTGTCCCTGATGCTAGTTCATTCATCCCCAAGTAATTATTCTAGAAGATTCATCTTCACAAGGGTGTAGTTAAATTGATCACCTAATAAAAAAACCTAGCTCATCCTCCTGTAATCCTAAATGAAACTATAAAAAAACATTTATCAAGTCCTACTCTTCCAATGATTCATTCAAAACATGGGACAAAAGTTTCCAGCTTAAGGTATCAGGATGAAATTTCACTTCCATGAGTTATAAGAAATTTTGATATAAAAATACTATAGTCACTCAACCAAAAAATGCTTTACATGATTAAAATATTCTTGAGAGAATATATAACTCATTATTTTGTGGTTTGATCACATGGTAAACAATTCTAAAAAGAGGTAATGTCATAATCCCTTATGTTCATCCACCATGACTTTGAGTTCAAGGTACTATGTTGGATAATTATTCTAATGTGGGAAAAAATATATATATCCATTCATGACTACATGATCACCCGATATACAAAAAATACCCAAAAAATAACCCCATGAATAAAAAAATATAACATTTCCTTACCCATCATCTAGAATAGTCAACCCCTGTGTAGGAGTGAAAATAATTTCTCCTCAACAAAATATCTGTGAAATTTATCATCCCAAGAATACATCACTCCCTTCAAAGTTATAGATGTCATTAAGAAATCCGAAATTAATATATACTTTAGAAACTAATGGTAGTATATTTACGGACCTATGAAACTGTAAATCTCAAAAAAACATGGTTTTTACAATTGAATAATAGATTATTGTTTCTAATGATCTATTGAGATTCTAAGTTATAAGACCTTTTGTCACATTAATTTCACTTCCTGAATCCAGAAGCCACATTTATAAAAAATTTAAGAAATTAGGTGACTTATCAATAATTTTATAAGTTCTCTCAGTTGATTAAAACGATCAACCATGGAATAATAGAATATCAATATGTATTCCATAAATACTATGGTGTACATATCTAGATACTTTTAAGATACCCTAGTCGCTGAGGGCATAAAGACTATAGGACCATTGTTTAATTAAATGGCATGAAAAGATAACCATAATGGACATATCTATTTCTGAAGGAATTTTTTTGAATGTATGATTCATTTATTCTAATGTTTTGGTATTTTAATCATAGATAATTACATAAAAACCACTTTTACCTATTCAAAAATTCAAATATATATCCAATAAATGGAATTAAATATTTATTCATTTCTATAAATTTATTCAGTTTTTGATAATCAATAAAATTAAAATATTATGCTAGCATTATTTGTAAAATGAGCAGGCGCCACCCATGGTGACACATTTGTTCATATAAATACTTTCATTAATACATCATCCAATCAAGTCTTAAACACTATCAGTTCACCTCGTGTTATGTTGTATTAAGGAATAGACACTTACTTAGTTGTGGGTACTAAATCAATAGATAACTCTACCCCTATTAATGTAGAAGACCATGACAATAAAAAGGAAACATGTTAGGAAACTCAATGATACTATAGAGAGATCCTCACTCAAATACTCACTATCTTGTTCAAAATGATTCACTGATATTACTTTTTCCAACTCTAGATTAGAATGTCCAACTCAACTTGACATCGAATCACATTCTACTTGAAATGAAATATACACCACATCAAGTGTAATAAATAAGTCCCATACAAATTATTAGGCAATTGGTGACATTTAAGAAATGATACAATCCATCCAAAAAATTAAATCAATAGGTTTCATGTTGAGATCCAGTAAATACCTAGTAATCTTGATCAATGATAATAAGAATACATAATGAGAACAATGAAGACCTTGTTACCTCTTCATTCTAATTGGTGTAGTAATATCTACCACAAAATAAAAAATAAAAATATGCATATTTATAAAGTACAAAATAAAAGTCGATATAAATGAGTGAGATGCACTAATATAAAATAATATAGTCACTAGAGATGAGTCTACAGTGATGGTACCTCTCATAGTTTATGGACCTGTATTATCTTCCTATTCGTACTCTTACACTATATAAAGAAGCTTCATTGTGGATACCTATGGCTGAAACCCCGTTATTTGTGAAGAATTTTATTTAACAAAAATAGTTTTGGTAATTGATGATCCTGTTCCACTCTATGGAGAACAAAAAATAATGAGTAATTTCTATTGGTTTTCTAAATTAACATAAAATCTTCAAAACATTGTTAACTCAATATAAACACTTCTCGAATTCCTAATATTTCCATACTAGAAAAAATTTAAATGGCATATTCTATGATCTATAGGTGTTAAAGAGGATTCCATCAATCAGGATCTACTATGATACTCCTCATAATTTTCCCCAACATTAATGTAACTTGAATAACTTACACAATTAGAAAAAAGAACTCTCTACAACCACAACATACTAGCCAATTCAAGCTCAACCATCATTTTACAATCCATTAAATTAGAATATGATGTTATATTTATCTTAAAAACTTAATAATGGATATTTTTTTGGAGAACCATATAAAAAACAATTATTCAATTTCTCATTAGATAAAATATTAGGTGAATACTTCACATGATCGAAAAAGCAGTTCAAATAATCTATCTCTAACTTGTCAGCCTGCTAGAGGATGAAAAACTACATAACCTTATAAAGAACAATAGATTATGGATAGAACTGATTGGTAAAATGAATCGTAATTTTATTACACTTTAAAATTTCAGGCTTCCCCCCATTAACATTGAATCCCACCATATCTTACTAGGCCCTTCAATCATAAATGTTTCACATTTCAACTTAATTGAATCAGGTATTTCCAAACAAAAAAATTGAAGATCTATATTATCATCTAATCCATACCCACATATAGAACATTAGAACCTTGGAATACTAGTGGATTATAGTGAAGAAAATATTAATCATGATTACGAGATTTATCCCTCTAATCTTCCTCAAATTGATGCCAAATGGGAGCTGGTGTAGGTGACTGTCCTATAGCATGGAAAACATGAAAAAAATCGTAATATTATTGTGGTCCATGGGGGGAAAACTCATTTTGGTTCCCAATAAACTTTATCCTATGTTCTTTTCAGATGAATTATCATATACATGATGATACAACAAATCAATAGACCACAGTTAAGAGATCAGCTTGATTACTCAAATGAACAACTCAAACTAGAGCAATGGGATTTTTAGTTTTATCAGATAATAGTTCAGAATTTTGTTTCCAACCAACACAAATAATGTAAAGGTAAAATAATATAATTAGAAAAATATATTCTTCATGACTGCCATCAATAAATACACTTGGTGACCTAACACTGGTTGTGGTTGGAGATGTCCAAGAACTCCTTCACAACTACCTCCTAAATCCAATTAATTCATTCCAAACAGCATATTAACATCAATATAAGATCCATAGTATGTATCATATGATATAACATTGTCACAAACCATCCATTGTATCATAGTAACCAGGTAATTTTGTAATAAATTACATTTCATGAATAGAATTTCCAAACACTATGGGTTGATGACTAGAACATATCATCATACAAGATAAAAGAGGGAACACATTTTCCAAATGAATAACTGAAGAAAAAGATAAAAGTTTGTACTATAAACACTATAATGGGATAAAGTAATAGTAATTAAATAGTTATAACAAAAACCGAATAATTATATAATAAATGAACTCAACATCAGAAATGTTAAAACTAAAACATCCCATGAAACAAGTGGATTACATCTCCACCAATCACTACCAACATTCTAGGTCAAATGATTATAAATATCATCCTCCTTCAAGACGCCCTATCACATTTACTAGACCTATAATAAGAAAATATAAAAATCTACAAAAGATAATATAGGTTTTGATATATAAATTATATTACGGTCTCTCCATGTGTAATATAATTTTTTCAAAAAAACAACAAACCAATCATAAAATGAATTTTAATAAAACTAATCATGGAATTTAATTTATTTTCATCATTAAAAAAACTTATTTCATTAAAACAAATAGAAGGCCTGTCTAAAGAACCCAAAATAGTATTAAAATTTTTTTATATAATTTTTTTTATAAAAAATGTTTATATAAAAAAGCTATTATGAATAAAATATCTCCAAAACACAACCACATATATATAAAAAACAGTTACACCATCACATAAAATAAAATTATTGTCATACACTCCCACATGAAAGAAAATTAAAACCACTCCCACATAAGGGAAAATGACATACACTCCCACTTAAGGAAAAATTATTTTCACTCCCAGTTAAGGGAAGGTGAATTATATCCCAAATAGTGGCTAATTATATCAAAAATATTTGTGGTTAATAATTTTAATACATTTTTAAATATAATTTTAAAATTTATATTTTCAATCAGCCTTCTTATTTAAAAAGACAATTAGGTTTTTATCATTTTTTAAAATTTAATCAATTAATTTAATTTAATTATTTTTCTATATATCAACAATAATCCATTTTCATCAAACAGATTTCCAAAATTGACCCATCCGTTTCCACAAATCCATCCCATAATATCAATACTTATTTAAAGTAATGGGTTAAATAAATTTTTTAAAAATGTTTAGAACTTGTAAAAATATAATCATTCCACTCATGTTTTCAAACATAGGATAAAGAATCATCGAAAGAAAAAAAAATAATCAATCATGAAAAAACACATATAATGGGTGTTGCTACCAAAGAACGAAGGTGAGGATGATATTGGAAGAAAATATAGAATACAGATTTTTTGAAATGGAGATTAGGTCCATCCTTTACATGATGAAATATTCAAAATCCGTGGAGGAGAGAAATGGAGAAAAAAATAAAACACATGAGAGGATATCCAGTTACCCATAGGGGATCAAATTAGGTTAGTGTCTCTTCCATCATATAAAGAAAGGGTTTCGTAAAGTTTAAATCTTCTAGTGAAGGATTTTGTTCAATAAAAGTAGGAATTCATGTTGAATCGAATGAATATAAGCCATGAAATCTGTACAAATCAAAATTCCTAGTGAATTACATGGAAGGTAATTTCAGTTCACACCACATATTTCACGAAGGATGCATTCATTGAAAAGTCGTCAATTTTAATTATAATAAAAAAATTTACAATTTCATATCATGTAAACAATAAAATTAATTTAATTATTTATTTTTGTGCACCCATTTGACATGATCTACCTAAATAATATTACATGGTGTGTAGTACATTTATATGGTCGGTAAGAGCCCAATAGACAGTAAACAACCATGTTTCTACACACACAAAATTGAAACCAAAAACCAAATGAAAACTCAAAACTGGAATTCTTTAAATGATATTATTGAACATATTATAAATAATGAAGAGAGTTGAGATGAATTGATCCTATAGTATAATAACAAGTTGATAGCAATTATGGTGTGGGTTTTTCCACCTAAGAAATGATTTGGCATTAAAAAAATTAGATAATACTTCCACTAATGGATCACATTGTGACTAATTTTCCATTAAAATATATTTTGCTATAGTAATTGGAGAATTTAATTTGATAGGTGAATCATGTGGTAAAACATAGATGATTTATTATGATAATTTCTATACGATTCATGGGGTTTAATCTATTATATGGTTCATCTCAAGTAATGGAATGACTATTTTGGTGTGAAACATTGTTCATCATGTTTTTTTTCATTTTGGACATAGGATTTAGGACTGGTCTATAGAAGGAAACATAAAATTAAATTCTATAGGTCATAAAAAATTGAGAAATATATATATGTGAGGATGATAAAAAACATAATATGATCACATCATATTGATGTCAACACCACTATGGTTGTCATATATTCCTAAAAAAAATTGAGTGGATTTGTAATCTAATAATTAAAGAACCTAATTTAACAGTATATTTTGACAAGATGAATCCAAATACTCAATGATTTTTTATATTTCATTATGATCACGAGTATCTTAACCTGATTTGGTTAATTCAATAAAAGAATCACAATCTAAATATTTCATATTTTATGATTTTTCTGAGAATATTGGGGATTAATTTTACCTTATAATGGATGAAATTTACTTATTTTTTAATGAATATGAAACATATAGTAATATTTTTATATATACGGTTATTGGGATATTTAGGATAGTTAATAAGGATACATAGATATGAAAAAGATTTAATATATTATTATCTGTGCTATTGTAAAATTGAAATGTTTTTTTGAAAAAATTATCCATATATTAATTATAATGAGAGAGTGTCCTAACTACCTTTTTCATCATATAATAATGGTTTAGAAAACATATATCAACAAATATGAAATTGAAAATTTTAGATGAATTTCACATATTATATTGGTATATTTGTTGATGGTATATTTCCACTGTATTTTTTATATATATAAGAGTTCATGAAGCTATATGTGCTATATGGATTGATCTATTCATCATTTATTATAAATAATTAATATAGATAATACTATAACAAAAAATTCAAAAAAATGGTTGTAAACTCAATAACAAGATTGTGTGAACATTGTAAACAATTTTTTTATGTTTATTAATCCCTTAATACCTTAATTTATCACCACCACAATCAACACTCCATTATAAAAGGATATACATTTTATCTAATAGACATATGGTGTACGGTGTTTGGAAATAATCAAAGGGAAAAAGTATTATTTCCAAATTATACAAAATATTAAAAACCAATACCAGTCAACCATCTCCCATTGAGGACTATCATTATATAAGTTTCTAATATCCATTCATGGATTAAATAAGCAATCATGGTTTTGGAATGTTCATTATGATGAATGTATAAAGTAATTTGGTTTCTTTACAAATATCAACATGTTATGTTTATTTAATAATTTTAGTGGGAATTCAATTTTGGGATACGAAGCATATAATGATGACATGTTATATATGGAAAATGAAGTTTATGTAATGAAATCATTAATGTACTGTTTAATTAAATCCATTAAATAATGGTCATATGTAAAGAAGGTTGTAATTTATGGATTAATATCTATTGAGATAGATCTAAAAGGCTATATGGACTAAGTTAAAATGATATAAACCGAATAAGATTTTAATTTGTATAATATAGAATAATATAATAGTAAATTGTTTCTTAATCCAGATCGAATTACCTTTTCAATATAGATGACCCGATGGAAATAGGAACAAAGAATTAATTCAACCTAAATTAATTATCCTACATGTTAAAATAATGAAATTTCAAATATGAAAATACATGCATGGTATAAGATATTGACTAAATAAAACATTCGTGTTAATAAAGATAAACAAAATTTTATTTCATCAATATTAAAACATATATAAGAAATATAAAAGTACACCATATAATTAAATAAATTTCAATTGGGTAATAATTACAAAAAATAACAATATTACATTTTGAAATTTTTGTGTGTCATGATCACCTACAATTATCACAAATAAAAACAAAATTGTAAATAAGATGAAAATTTTTAGAAACAGTATTTTCATTTAGTAAATGAAATGTCAATAAATTTTATTAAAATTGATTTAATGAATAATGAATAATGACATGGGAATTTTTGGGAAGTATAATACTTACATGACAGTTAGAACATTAGTTGGACACTGGGGATAAAAAGTAG
The DNA here is from genome assembly GCA_963277665.1 of Viscum album. Taxonomy (NCBI): domain Eukaryota; kingdom Viridiplantae; phylum Streptophyta; class Magnoliopsida; order Santalales; family Viscaceae; genus Viscum; species Viscum album. The sequence goes on along the minus strand of OY728141.1, from coordinate 1,273,685,060 downwards.
TCTTTGAAATGGTAACTAGGCTTATTAAAGTATAAATATTTCAATAATAATATATTTAAAATAAACAAAAGAATAAAAATAGTCATATAATTATAATAAAACATAAAAAAGATATCATAAAAGAATTCTATTAATAAATTAAAAAAATTTATATTTGTACTTATTTTTGAAAATATTTAATATTATATTAAAATAATATTACCAAAATTGGAAACATATTTTTCTTAAAATTTTTATTATAATATATTATCAATCATATTGTAATTATGAAACATAAACAAGAAAAAAATTCATCACTCATACCAATATAATAGTTTTTTTTATTAGAGATAAAAAGTTTTCTATGTATTACATGGTTTATATAAATTATAAATTAATAACAATTAGATATTATAATTTATTAAATATTTTATCTTGTTGAAATATTCATGTCGAAATTATATTAGGGTTAGTTGTTAACATTTTTTTGAAAATTTTTACTTGTAGTAAATAAAATAAATAAAATTTTTATTCACATTTTAAGTTATATGACATCATCAAGATATAAATATGACTCAAAATTTTCAAAATAGATAATGATGTAAATATTTAAAACGACTAATTTAATTATTTAAAAAAACCTAATATTAATTTATATTCCTATATTAAAAATTCAAAATCTTTAAATATGTTTTTTCTAAAAAAATATATCTTTGATTCTTTATACTTAATAATATATTACCCAAATGTGTAACGTCCTGACCCGGGTCACCCCTAAACTGGTGACCGGACCGGTTGCCACATGACCTAAAGCACTTCTCCCCATACGCTAGAGGCTGCCGACTAGTAGTGAGGGTCTAAGGATAGTCAGTGGGGAGACTATACCCTCTTATCAAAGTTGTACAACGGTATATCAGTGTAGATAACAAACAACAGTGGAAGCAGTAACTCATATTGACAAACAGTGGACGAAAAAAATACTCATATTATAAAAGTGGCCAATGAAAAATTATAAAACAGATGCATACATGACATGATAATGATACAAAAGTAAAAAACAATGAAAAAAATAGAATTCTTTACATTCCAATGCATAAATATATAAATAAATTCTCAAAGACCCAAGGGCGATCTCTTCGAGCATCGCGAGCCTCCGCTCTGTCCTCTACTCTTAACACCCAAGTAAATGAAAACATCACAATGCTGCAACCAAATAGAGTCTACTTGGGTACCCAATGCAATGGCGGACCGAGTAGGGTGTGAGATATAAAGCTAAGTAGGCTAGGACCACCAATGTCTACCCCAAATCCAGACATTTAAATATAATTTAAAAATATGTGAAGGGAAGCATAAATAAAGCAGTACAAAGTAACTATATACTCAAGTACCTGCTTCATCCCTCAGCTGGTGTCTGAACCTATACTATTCAATTATCATGCATACTCAACAATAATTACATAATCATTTTTCATTTATCAATTACTCAAATCTTATTATGAAAGTCTTGAGATCCAGCCTACGCCCGACATCCCCCGTATAAGTCACTCTCCAAAGATGTCTCTGAAGACCATCTATGTAATCAAACTCCAGACTGAATCCAAGCTTGTGCTTTGTCATAGATAACGCATCATAAGTTATTCCATTAAATATTTCATATATTATGTCTAGGCCTATCCACTAAAAATAGTGATTCACTCATGAGTCCGTCCACTTACAATGGTTCACCCAATTCATTAATAAGTATAAACCCTTTCTCATAATCAATTCACAAATCTTCATGTCACAACATCCTTCATTAACCATTAAATCATTTCATGCACAATCAATTGGACCCACAGTCCAATGTTAATTAATAGGTGTAGAACGTCATGTCTAGCACCCTCTTGAGTATTCAGAGCATCAGTCCATGTCTCACAAAACATGGGTATTTGAAGCATCATTCCATGTCCCATAAAAGAATATTTGCTTGCAAGATAGATGTAGAACGCCATGTCGAGTACCCCATGATTATTTGGAGCATCCATCCCTATATCAAAACCCACCTATCAATCATACATATACATCTATAATTGGTGTAGAATGCCATTTCTAAAACCACAAAACCAATCAGTTAATTAATTCAACAATTAATTAACAACACAAATCTCTCATCAGATAAGTCAACACTTAATTATCCATTAAACATCTCATTAATTAATAATTAATTAAAAATTAATTATTCTTAACAGGCTAACTGAATAATTAACTCAACACCTGATTATCCAAATTCATTAACAAGTCTGACCCATCAACTCAAACAATGGTTCATCCATGACTTTAACAATATACAAGAACACCATAATCATCTCAAAACATGCTAAGAAAAGATAAGATGCTTAGTGACCATCTCACACAACATAACATATCTCTACACAACTCCATCTAAGGCAACTTAAGGCATGAAAAACTAATATGCATGAAAAGGTACTCCTAGCCACAATCGTAACAAACAATCAATTCACAATCTTAATTTAATGCATGAAAATTAATTAATTCAACAATTAATTAATTAAACCTCATCTCTTTAACCAATATTCAATTAGTTAACCATTTACCACTGAACATATAATAATTAATCCATCCATTAATTATTACCAGTATCCAAATTATATTCCGAACATGTCAAATATTCAGTATTCCCAATAATCAGTAAAGGCCACAAACTCATTCCAACTCATGAATTGATAATTAATTCTACAATTAATTATCCTATTACTCATTATCCCCATTTAAATCATTCAATTGTTTAATCATATCACATTAACTAAAATAGAAACCCATGCTTAAAATCAACACATGTTCAAGTCCTCGTTTATCTCATGTGGGAGGAATTATTTAATAACATAAAAAGTGTCATTCATAGACATATCAAAGTCAAGGAAATTCACATTATTAATTTATTTAAAGAATCTAAAATTCTTAAATAAAGTGTTAAATATTTGGGACCCTACCTCGGGGTTTTGACAAAAACCACAACGAACGAAGAACCCTCAAGAGAAACGAGTTGATTCTTCAAGAACCATCCTTAGATCATTTATCCTTGCAAGAACAAGACCAAAAATCATCATACTTGTCATCCACACACTTAGATTTAACCATAATGGGTAGAATTCTAAGAAACTATGATAAGAGGAGGCGTAGATCTAAGTAGATCTAAGAAACTAAACAAGAACGAAGAAGAATATCTACCTACCTCAAGAATTCGGCTTTGATTCAGCATGTAAAGCCTCTAAATCAACTCCAAAATTCTTGGGATAGGTTTTCCAACCATCAAGGGAGTGTAATATTGAGTTATGGCCACTTAAGAGCTTAAACGATCCATCTAAAGGAAAAACGAGTAAGATCGACAATTTAAGGATCTCATTTAAGTGCCCGCATGGTTTTCTGGAACGGTTATAGAAACCGTGCACTAACCATGCATTATCTACTATCTCATAAAATACTCCTTGCACGATTAGGTCGCACGGCTATACAATCTGTGCGCTAACCGTGCATTATCCACTTCCTCAAAACATCAAATACGCATAGTTTGGCCGCACAGTTAGACAAACCGTGCGCCGCCCGTGCGACTTCCCCTTTACTATCTAAACTTCTATCAAAGTTCGAAAAAATGACATATTTAGGTGTTCCAACACTCGGAATAAATTTCCAGAGCTCAGTTTAAAAAGAAAAACCCATTGATAAACCAAAAATGAATTTCAGAAATTTTCGTAATTTTAACCCGGTTAAAAAACACGGGATTCTACATTATACCCACCCTATAAAATTCCCGTCCCCAAGAAGCCATCGGGAACCACTACTAAAACAAATGACCTACCAAGGTCATTTAATCTTGTTGTAAGTGATGTGCTGCATTCCCAATGCCAAACACACCTTTAACCCTCCTTAATCCTAATTGATAATCCTTTATAACTAGATACAAAGATTACTCTAAAGCTTAAACATAAAAACATATCTTATATATTAGGTCATTAGAAGGACCTTGTCAACGTAAAAGGTTGAATCTCAATAAATCAACAGAACAGGTTTCACATGCTTCACTCGGAAGAGGTCGCAGACCCAAAACCCAATTTCGCCCTTTATTTGACGACTTGACTTTAAAACTATCCAAATCCATCTTCTTGTAAAATTAAGTCCTTAATCAACCTATGTATAAATATCCAAGTCAAGTCATTGTAAGGAAATTTTAAATAAAACACTTGTGCCCAAACACAAAAAAGGAAGTATCCCAATGAATCAATGCATCCCGTGTACTACCCAAATAAGAACTACTCCTCAAGCCCAACAACATTTAAACTGTAGCGCGGTTTAAGACCAAAACTATCTTAGTGTCTCTATGACGAGTTCAAGAGAGGGGACATGCTCGTCTTGTCCAGAAGAGCGCACTAAAAGAAAACCGAGGTCTTGAAGAAGATCAGTCAAACCATTACCGGACTACTCTGCTCCAAAAGTTCAACATCACCAGCCAACACATTCATCAAGAACAAAGTGTAAATGCCCACATTAGGATTTCCCATTAAGTCTCAAGAAAAGATCAGCCACTCACCATCGCACTAGATTAACAACATGATCGGCGTGTCAAAACACCCGGGTCATTCGAAAACCATTCAATGCATTGAAATGAAACTGATTCTTTAATGCTCAAGTCACTCTACATGGAGTTGACCCATGACCGTACTCAATAGTAAAAAAAGACTTACTACATAGTCATATTGCCTCATACGACCATTTTCCTGGATGACGCCATAACCATCCATCCATTACTAAGAAGAAAGGGTCAAAAGACCAACAAAGTAGTGGACCATGCCCAAGGCACTTCTAACCAGATGAAAAAGATCATTACATGATGATCAAGCCCACAAAAGGCCAAGAAACACACCACCACCCATTCGAACTATAGTTTCATATAAAAATCGAAGTCTTACCTAGGACAACAGCACCCAAAAACTCCAAAAGAGTGAGAAAAGTCATAGCGCTAGCAGGGAATTTGTGTTCTGAGGGTGATACCGACCGCATGTTAGCCCCTTATGAGAAAAAGTTTCAACCCTAAAGTAGGAAACTTCAAAGAACTCACTAGGCTCAAAAGCTGAACATAAGGCCATTTATAAGCAGAAGAATGCCTACAGAAAGTAGTCAAGCTTCCGTTCCAAGGTAACTTAAGAGAAGTATGAACTAATCTTTACATGAGGGTTTTAAACAGTGGACACCACAAAAGGTTCCATTTCCAAGCCTCTTATATTTTATCACTTTTAATATTTAATCGTCAAAATATTTAATCAAAACATCAATGTACCATTTTTAAAACATCCCAAGGCAGAATAGGAATGTTTCATAAAACTACCTTTTTAAAACATTTACGTTAGTTGACATCTAGTCATTTTCAGGAAACATATGAAAATAAATTCTTTTTAAGAAGATAAGATGACCTACGAGGATCCCATTTTAACCTACCTGGGTTCTCTATAAAGCAACTCAATAGCAAACACACATGTATTAAAAAGTTAAACACCCAAATGGGTTATCCCATAAAAACACTTCCCAACTGACCTACTTGGGTCCAGTTGCATTTTTTGAAGCTAGACATTTGATTTCAAATAAACATTAAACATATTTTACATTTATAAGAATTTCACAAGGCATCATGTCATCACATTTAATATGAGTTGTCATTTCCCAATTCATGAAGCGCCCAAAAACTCCATGGATTGAAAATTGGATCTCATTAATCGATACCAATGTCAATTCAGAAATTTAAATGATCAACCTAACAGTCCACTTTATATGGGTGACCACCTACCACTCGATAAGGCTGTCATACACTTTATTTCTAGATTTTGGCTCCCATTTAACACAATCAACATTCATTTAAAATTTTTAACTCTAGCAGCCCTTTCACATATCAAAACATCTCTAACATGTTAGCATAAGCAGTAACACAACAACATGCTATAACATAGAAGCTTGTCACAATAACAAAATATGATAATAACCAAGGAAGTACGAAATATAATCACCCAAGCATGTTTAATCTATCATCGTAACATGCTATTTATAGAGGAATGATAAAGAAGATCAAACATGGCATTGAACCCAAGGAACAAAATCAAAATTAGCAGGAATCCTACTAATGCAACTTCATGGCATGTTATATACATGACATGTAATTATATAAGTGTATAAGATGATGCATGTATGAAACATCCTTTCCATATCGGGCTAAGAAAATTACTCTTTTCAAAATTCTGAAAATCAATAAACAGTGGAAAATAAACCAGTCACCCAAGGTGAAATATTATCAACTGTAACGTCTAATAGTCCAATCATCAATTCCCATCCCAGGACAATTGGTCATTTCTTGTACATGAGGTGATCAGTCCCAAGCACGACTATTAAACCAAGCACCGACAAATTCCTATTCTCCTGTCTACCAACCCCAAAACACTAAGACAAAGGAAAAGAAAGAATCTTAAACCACTGATACCACTTTGTAATGTCCCGAACCAGGTCACCACTGAACTGGTGTCCGGACCGGTCACCAAAAACCCTCAACCGCATCTCCCTATATCCCACAGGCAACCGACTAGCAGCGAGGGTCTAAGGATAGTTAGTGGAGAGACTATACCCTCTTATCAGAGTTGCACATCGGTATATCAGTGTAGATAACATACAATAGCGGAAGCTGTAACTCATAATGACAAACAAAAGAAGACAAATTATACTCATTTTATAAAAGTGGCCAACGCCAAATTATACAGAAGATGCATGCATGAAATGTTAATGATAAAAATGCAAAAAATAATGAAAAAATAGCATGATTTATATTCCAATGCATAAATAAATAAATAAATAAAGACTCAAATCCCCAAGGGTGATCTCCTCGAGCATCTCGAGGCTCTTATTGGTCCTCTTCTCCTAACTCCCAAGTAAATGCAAACAACATAGTCCTGCAACCAAATAGAGTCTACTCGGGTACCCAGTGCAATGGTGACCCGAGTAGGGTGTGAGATATAAATCTCAGTAGGCCGGGACCACCGGTGTCTACCCCAAATCCATACATTTAATAAATAATTTAAAAAAATGTGAAGGAATGCATAAAATAAATAAGCAGTATAATGTAACTATATACTGAAGTACCTTCTTCATCCCTCAGCTGGTGTCTTAACCTGTACTATTCATTTTTCATGCATATTTAACAATAATTACATAACCATTTTTCATTTATCAATTACTAAAATCTTATTAAAAAATTCTTGATATTCACCTTTCTCCAGAAATCCCCCATATAAGTCACTCACCAAATATGTCTCTTAAGACCATCTAAGTAATCAAAGTAAAGACCGAATCCAAGCTTGTGTCTTGTCTTTGATAATGCATCATAAGTTATTCCATTAAATCTTTTATATATTATGTCTAAGCCCGTCCACTAAAAATAGTGATTCGCTCCTAGGTCCATCCACTAACAGTGGTTCACCCAATTCATTAATAAGTCTAAACACTTTCTCAAAATCAATTCACAAATCTCCATGTCACAAAATCCTTCATTAACCATTAACCCATTTCATGCACGAACAATTGGACCCACAATACAATGTTAATTAATGGGTGTAGAATGTCATGTCTAGCACCCTCGTGAGTATTTGGAGCATCACTTCATGTCTCACAACCCATGGGTATTTGGAGCATCAGTCCCTGTCCCATAAAAGAATACTTTCTTGTATGATGGATGTAGAACACCATGTCTAGCACCCCATGAGTATTTGGAGCATCAGTCCCTATCTCACAACCCATCTACCAATCATATATATACATCTATCATTGGTATAGAAGGCCATTTCTAACTCTACAAAACCAATCTGTTAATTAATTCAACAGTTAATTAACAAAAATAATCACTCTTCAGATAAGTCAACACATAATTATCCATTCAACATCTCATTAATTAATAATTAATTAACAATTAATTATTCTTAGTAGGCTAACTGAATAATTAGCTCAACACATAATTATCCAAATTCTTTAACAAGTCTGAACTTGTCCACTCATACAATGGTTCGTCCAGGCCTTTAACAATCTACAAGCACACCATAATCATCTCAAAAGATGCTGAGAAAAGCCGAGATATTCAGTGACCATTTCACACAACATAACATATCTCTACACAACTCCATCCAAGACAACTTAAGGCGTGAAAAACTAATACGCATAAAAAAGTACTCCTATCCAACAATCATAATAGACAATCAATTCACAATCTTAATTTAATGCATGAAAATTAATTAATTCAAAAATTTATTAATTAATCCTTATCTATTTATCCAATCATCAATTATTTAACCATTTACCATTTAAAATTTAATAATTAATCCATCCATTAATTATTTCCAGTATCGAAATTATATTCCGAACATGTCAAATATTCAATATTCCCAATAATCAGTAAAGTCCATAAACTCAATCCAATTCATGAATTGATAATTAATTCTACAATTAATTATCCTAATACTCATTTTTCCCATTAAAATCATTCAATTGTTTAATCATATCACTTTAACTAAAATAGCAACCCATGCTTAAAATCAAAACATGTTCAAGTCCTCATTTATCTCATGTGGGTGGAATTATTTAATAACATCAAAAGTGTGATTCATAGACATTTCAATGTCAAGGAAATTCACATTCTCAATTTATTTAAATAATCTATAATTATTAAATAAAGTGTTAAAGATTTGGGACCCTACCTTGGGGTTTTGACGAAAACCACAACAAACGAAGAACCCTTAAGAGAAATGGGTTGATTCTTCAAGAACCCTCCTTATATCACTTATAATTGCATGAAAAAGACAAAAAATCATCATAATTTTCATCCACACACTTAGATTTACCCATAACGGGCATAGATCTATGAAACCGCAAGAAGAGAAGGTGTAGATCTATGTAGATCTAAGAAAACGAACAAGAATAAAGAATAACATCTACCTACCTTAAGAATTTGGATTCGATTCGCCAAGAGAAGCCTTTGGATCACCTCCAAAACTCTTGGGAGAGGTTTTCCAACCTACAAGGGAGAGTAATATTGAGTTAAGACTGCTTAAGAGCTTAAACAAGACATCAATAAGAAAAAAATGAGTGAGATCCACAATTTAAGGATCTCATTTAAGTGCACGCGTGGTTCGCTCGCAAGCTTAGACAAACTGTGCACTAACCGTGTGTTAGACAATGTCTCAGAAAACACTCATCGCATGGTTAGGCTGATCGGTTAGAAAAACTGTGTGCTAACTGTGCGTTAGCCACTGCCTCAAAACTTCAACTATGCATGGTTTGGCCACACAGTTAGACAAACCATGCGCCGCCTGTGCAAATCCCCCCTTTACCTCAAAACTTTTATCAAAGTTTGAAAAAAAACATCTTTAGGTGTTCCAAAACTCGGAATTAAATTCCAGAGCTTGTTTTAAAAATAAAAACCCGTTGATAAAATGAAAAAGAATTTCAGAAACATTTGTAATTTTAACCCGGTTCAAAAACACTAGATTGTACAAAATGTCATTTAGTTTTGGGTTGGATGAATTAAAATAGAAACCTCCTTCATGTAATCATAATCCAATAAATTTCATGTGGATCAATGATATCTATATAATTGTATAATCTTTTATAAATTAATTAATACAATATATTCTAGAATACCCCTCTCATTGCCAATATAAACACCCAATCCCCACCCCTTTCTCCCTATTTAGAAAACTCATATCATTTTCTGTTATATCCCCTAATATATCTATAATTTCTTCTGTAATGCTTCTTAGCACAGGGTGTTACTGATGTTTTGTACTTTGATGGAATTATGGACTATATAAAGAAGATGACTCAAGGTGAAAAGTAAGGGTTTCTAATACCATGATTCTATGTCAATTATTTTTATATGAATTATATAATATATTGAATTTGTAAAGGTAAATTCTAAATTGAAACATAAATATAACTAAATGTTTTTATAAAACAATCATATCAATTATTTTACTACTACTTTTATAAACACACTAAAAATACAACATATCACTCATTTTAGTTTTATACTTCCAAACTAAGGGATAAAAATTTATTTTCCCATATTTATCCACGGATATAATTTATTTCAAGGTTAACATACAAAAATAATAACATAACATAAATTATATGATTTAATAATGATATAATAGGTATGAAAATAATGTTTTTAAAGTTATAAATCTTAGTCATTATTACCCATGACATACACAGGTAACATAGAAAATTCTATAAATTTCTTAATATATATTAAAATATTAAACTCTATAACTCCAAGAATGATAATAACTATATAATTTAAAACATATAGTTCTTATATAACCATTTTAAATTTTTTTATTTTTACAATCACCTATATAGGGAATTAATTTTGGATCTATGAAATATGGAGATCAAATTTCTCACATAGATATTATTAATTTAATTAATGAATAAAAATTGATAATAGAAGATTATAATGAAATAAAAAATTAAAAATGATTCTAAATAAAGTAATTTGTGTATTTATATAAATAATTTTTGAAGTTAGTGTTTTGTTTGAAACAATCATCTACTTGAGGCAAGGGTCTCTTCTAGTTCATTTAGTAACTGGTGTTTTTCTCTATAATTATATCTCTCCATATTATTATTTCTATAATTCTATTTTGATTAATTTATTCCCATTATATTTTATATATATTCATTTTCCTAGTGTATTCAATCAATTATATTTCCATTTTTAGGTTTTCCTTTTGTCAAACTATTCATGGTTTCTAAATGAATATATTATACTTTCTATCACTCTTTCAAAATTTATTCATATTGTTATCACTAAGTGTTATTCATCACTTATTGTACTGAAAAAATTTATTACATGTCTATTATGACCTTTTATTATCTAGAATGGTATATTTTCTTACAAATTTTGGTATCATTATTAATATTCATTAAAATATGACGTATTTGTGTAATTATATATCCCAAATCATTTCCATGGGTTTATTTCCTGATAATTATTTTTATATGTTTATTTTATATGCTTTACACATATTCTTGGAATATTATGTAATTGGGTTTGCCAAGATTTATATAAACCACTCAATCAATTAGGAAATTCATCATATCTCATGAGATCATTATAAGTAGTTATATTATGATTATATATTTCCATTATTTTTAGGATGTATTGGAGGTCATTCTTGTGATAAACTTATGAGACCTTAGCCATCATCCTTGACCAATTTTTGTTATATATTTGATTTGATACTTGACCTATTATAATGATGTACTTGTAGTGATCATTGAATTATATTGACGAAAGAATAATATTTTTGGGCCACATCCTTATATTAATACAAGATTACATACTTTTATGATATCTTTTCTCTTATTACATATTCCTTTTATTGATTTAATGTTATTTTTATTAATTATCATGATATAACACCCCTTGTTTATCCTATTTTAAAACATTTATATCCTTTATTTATTATCCCTAATTTAATATATTTCCCATTGATATCACATGCTATGTAAGGATTATATAGTGATAAAATATAATGTTACAAATGAAATTAAGGATTATTTAAATTATGTGTTCCATTATGTACTTACATTCCAAAACACATTAGACCTCATGTCACATATGTGTGTTAAATTTATATTTATCTTAAATTTTTTAAAAAAATAATGATTTGGAATTTCATTCATTATAGTATTTTTCATTTATGGGTCTAGTTAATTTTAAGGATTTGTTTAGAGAACCTAATAATACAGTCACCCAAAAACCCATTTTTAAACCATAGAAAGTCTTAATTGAGTATTTCATAGTGATTTAAGAGTTACTAATTCTAAATTAAAAATTCTCCATTTATATTCCTCTAGATTTTTTAATCCCTAAATTCTTTTTTAGTAAATGTATAGAAATATGAGGAATCCCATAATTAAGAAATGTGATGGGAAATCTAATTATCCTCCAAATTATATCCGAACAATGATGAGATTCGTAGTATAAAATCATGGTAGTAGTACTTTCTTAATTTAATCATGTTATTTAAAAAAATTGAATTTTTTTTATTAATACAATTATCTAAAGAAGGATCAATTTGTGTCTGAGTGTTTTATGTGACAATATAAACCACATTTTAGTGAATACTCAAATCCATTAATCATGTAGAAATAGATATACACCATTTATAATTTATTTCACATGATACCTTTATCTATGGAAGATAATTATATATTGGTTATTTACCTATTAAGTAGAGAATATGATAAGTGGTGGACATTGATTAGGAATATCATGCCCAAATATGATATTGAAACTATAAAAAATTATGAATTCAATATAATAATTTTCAATAACTACTTGCCTCAAACTATTCAAACTAAAATAGAGAAACAATTTTATTGTATCTGTTAAATGGAGGATTAATCAATTTAATTATATTTAAAATACAAAAAAAGGATTAAAATTCATGATTATGATTTTTTTAAACATTAACAGTAATTTTTATTTGCTCTTTAGTTGATAAAACCATGTCTTTGAAAGTATTCATCAATTCTGGACTTTGATATCTATATAGAAATATTCTAATGGACCCTTTTGGTGGAGATATATATTAGTTAATATAAATAGGATATTGGGTTTGGGGATAAGAAATTACTAATGGAGTTTAACTATGGGTCTTCAACAGAAAAACCATATACTGGGTAGTAGATTCAACTATTGACATGTCAAAGGTGTAGAAAGAAGTATCATAGATGATATTCGATGACTATAGTCACTAAATAATAGGGTATAAGGGAAACCATTTCGGATCACTACCTATGATGGAGATTGTGAGATTAAATTAATATATATTTTTATGTTATTTAATCAATAATAGTGAACATCATATTTGATTCTGGTTATACCCACTCATTCATATCATGCAAGATGCCTAGTTATATTTAATCCCATCCCCTTAATACATGTAGGTCATGCTATTAGTAAAATCACCAAATGGTGAGATAATTTAATATCAAGTATATTTCTATTCCCCACCTATCATATATGAGAATAGTATTTCTATAAATCATGTTGTTCTATCTTTGGTATAATTCAATGTATATTTCAAATAGATTAGTTATTTTTATGTAGAGATAATTTCATGAATTAGTAGTGGATAATCATTTTCATTTAATAAATCATCGAATGATACGTTAGATGTTCGTGGTGATTTATTATTCTATTATCAAAACTCCTTCTTGAGTATAAATATATTAACTTATCAAATACTCTATATCAAATGATTGAGTAATAGTAATTTATTTTCCTTAAATACATACCCATTGTAATATAATAAACAAATATGTACCATAAAGAGTTTTATGGGATTCCTCCTAATTGATAAGTTGATTTATCTAGGGAAATTATATGTAGATCTCAATCCATAAACATTAATCCCTATAGAATAGCACTTTTCAAATGAGAATAGTTTAATTAAGAACTATTAATATCACGGAAAAATGTTTTATATTCCCATGTTCCTGGCAATCGGGTTCCCCAATCCTATTTGTGAAATATAATTATAGTTCAATGCATCGCTTCATTGATTTTAATGTTCTTAAAAACCACTATAAATAAAAAATATACCTTATAAAGCATCATTGAGTATTTTGACTGACTATTGGGGCTTTAATGTATTTTTGTGGAAGATCATGGATATAGATATCATTAATTGAATTTTAAAAAATATGTAACATTTACCACACGACATTTAATACTAGATAAAGACATTGTGAGTTCATAATGATTCAATTCAGACTCAATAATGCTCAATCTATATTCATAGAAATATGTTATAGAATTATTTGATATTTTCTTGACCAATTTGTGGTAAATTTATTGATTATAGTTTTATAAATTATAAAACAAGTTATGGGTAATAATACATGATATTTTTATTAATTAAAATATTAAAGGATAGTTTTTATCCAATGTTTATTAAATGTGACTCTTCTATGGATAAAATAACATTTATAGGGAATTATTTTATAATTAAAGGGTTGCCTAAGGCTCATTAAAAGACTAATGTAATTGATGAATGGACTCGGCCAAAAATATTTATAAATATAAATTTTTTCTACAAATTATAGTGGTAAACGATATGTTTTTTGAGGAATTTATCATGATTTTTATCCCAATGATGAAGATAACTAAAAATGTATAATTTTTTTCTCTATAGAAGAATTTAATTTGTGTATCAAAGAGTTGGATAATAGTGTAGTCTTTTCATATTTAATGACTGTACCCTTATTTGGTTAAGATTTTTCATATATATTTTGATTATTTTTAAAATGTAATTTCATTATGTACTAATATAAAATGATAATTTGATCGACTAATCCTAATAAAAATTAATTATATTCAATAAAATATAAACTATACATTTTTTTTTGATTTTGTTATAGTAATCATTTATTTTATGATTTTAGGACTTATCTCTATAGTGAAATTTGTGAAATATGTACAAATCATAAAAGTACAAATTATATAGACATACACTAGAAATTATTGGTCTATGAACATGGTTAAATTTAATTGAAGGAAATTTGAGGTATTGAAATAATATGAATATGTGTTACTTTTTTTTCAAAATATATACATATTTGAGTACTTTTTGGAGAATTATATATGACTATGTGTCTGCTAAAGTTCATTTGGATTACATTTTGAGACATAAATTTCCAATTGTACCATATAGTGGTGTTTGTAGTGACGATGTATGCGACATAGTAAATATTAGTCATTGATAAGAGATTTGAGGTCAGGCTACTATGGCTTTATAGAATAATGTGATTGTGGGAAAGGTCTACAGTTTATTTAATCATGGGAGGTATTTCAGGATGTATTTTTGAATTTTTTTTTCAGTATACATATATCTATAAAAAAATATACTCTCTGAATACCTTTACTAATTTTGTGGGGGATAACCTTAAATATGACTTTCTTGAAAATTTTATAATTTATTGGACCCTTGAATGATGACTAACATTCTCCCCACATATGGGCATTGAAAATAATTCAAATTGTATTTACCATTATTCAGGGTGGATATGATCCAAACATCTTCTCTATACATTAATTTTGAAATCAAATAAACCCTTTGTATAAGGTAACAACCCATACATAGGGGGTTTATTGACCATTAAAGCAAAAAATTCCTAAATTCAAAAATGCCATGACATAGTAACCTTTATGTATTGAATGGTGACCATTGCATATGAGGTATGGAGACCTTTATGTATATAAAATTTCCAAATATGGATTAGTTTTTACCTTTATATATGGTGTCTCACTCTTATGTGTTGAAAATGGTGACGATTACAAATTCCCTATTTAGATTTTAATTATGCTTGCCGGCCCATACATATTGAGTCTATTCACTCTTAAATATAGAAATTTTAACATACTGGAAAAAGTTTTAACTATTATGTAAAATCAATATTTGGTATTGAATATAAACAATATGTATTTATTTATAAAAATAAGTTGTTTAAAATGAATAATAATATATACAATTATTATAGAAAATAAAATAAATGTGACATATAATGGATAAAAAATAATGGCATATCACTTCTCATATAACTAATTATCTTCCGAGGTTCTCTTATTTATAATAATCTATATTCTGATGTGTATTATCATATTTTATTCAACCAAGTCAAGTTTCATTTATTATGAACCATATCTAAAGGTAACTATATAATATATTTCAATTCATTTTTGGTTTCTCTCTTTGTTTTGTGGTCTTACAATTGTTATATATTATTTTCCCCAATTTTATGGAATTTTCTTAGATCATTTATTTCATTATTTTTTGTTTGATATTAACATAATTAAACAACAACAATACATCAATGAACATAACTTCTTTGTTCAATAATATATCCCTATGTTCTAAGATTATTTTAATCAGAATGTGATGTATGCATATACCATCCTAGTTCATGTTTCAAAAAAACCTAATTAGATAATATATATTATTATTTTTGGAGAAATTTATATTATTTATACCATGAGTTATTTATGAGTATGATTATAGGCCATAATTTCTGTCAAAGTGAGTTGGGATATGTTTTTAGAGAAATAGTGAAATTTAGGAAGACCACCCAATGAGTTCTTTAAATAAAATTACGACCGAGTCAGTTGAAAAATATAAAATGTGTATAACTGTGAAACTCTTAAATCAATACATGATGGAATTTAAAACATGGTTTTTGTACCCCTATGAAGATATAAACTCATAATATAATAAATTTATAATGATTTTATGGTGATAATAAATCTACAGGAAAAAAAGTATTAATGTGTGTATGGTTGGATGCAAACCCTGGGTAATAATATTGTAATATTTCAATGGTGGGATAATAAAAAATAAATATTTTTCATGATTAAATGATAATATAGAATATTTTTTATGAAAAATATTTGAATAAAAATTCCTATAATTTTTAAGGTCTATGATAGGATATATCAACATATCAAAAAAACAGTATTTGAATTGATTTCAATAAAACAGTATTTTCCCAAGATGAGTGAAAAGTGAAGTAAAAAATACAGAGCTAAAAAAAATTGGGATAAAATTGGGTGAAAATTACCAGGAAAAAAATTACATTACATAACATACTATTAAAATGTGAAATATAGTGGATTTTAATATGCGAATACAATACATGAAGGGAAAAAGGGATATATAGATGAACACCACATGTGACATAGTGGGACAGATATGGTCTTGATTCAACACATATAATTTAGTAATATAAAGCTTATAAGACATCAATGAAATATTTGGTACGTTTTTACACAATAAATTACATGTTGTTACTCAATTACATGATGTCAAATCCTTACAACAATATAAAAACTGTAAAATTAAACATAATAATACTAGGTATCCACATTAATTATTACAAGATGAAATTTGGTCCAATTATAATCCATTTATGATTCCTTTTAACATGAAAATACTATAAATAGTTTCCTATGGTGGACATAAAAAAGGATTGGTTCCTTATAATCTACCTTTAAATTGCGTTGTAGTGATACTAGTACATAGGTTTTTGTTTTATTTTTATTTCACCTCATTCAATTTAATGCATTAAATTATAATTCAAGTGTGTATTATTATTAAAATATAATTAATTCTTTATCCCAATATATCTGAATTTCATTGTTTCGTTATCACTTCTACTTCACAATAAAAAGTGATTAAACTTAAAATTATCCATTTAGGAGTTTTTTCAAAATTCATAATTATTTCATGATAATTTTAAAATGTTTGAATCCTGTTTCTGGTGAATGTTAGAGAAGTAAATATTTGTGACATTTTTACATCATTTCATGGAACCAAAAGGAATCCATTTTATTTATAATTTGTTTTCCCTATCTTTCTTTTGAAAAACTATTCACATGGTGGAGTTGAGTATACCCAATACAATGAAACTGTATATTAAAGAGCCATATATTTTTGGAATTTCATTCAAAATCAAGGTGTTGTAATATTTTTATATCAAAGGATATGAGATTTGGGTTTCCATAGTTGTTTCATATGAATACTAAAATTCCACAAGCAATAAAACAAATGAATGTGATTTCTTTATGAGGTTTCATAAATTGAAATATCATATTGAAATTATAAAAGAAATAAATAATGATATAACCCATGTTACCAAATCCAAATGACCAAGACCTTTCTCCAAAATTTCATTCTTTCAAAATTTTCATTTTCATCTAGGATATATTTATTTCTAAATTTAATTTAAATACCATATTTTCCAAAAACCCTGAAAATAATAATTTAAATAGATTATAAAAACATCTAAAAAATTATATTAGTTTAATGTTAAATTAATGATTCGGTGAATTCAACACTCCTCAATAGGGATAACCAAGGTTATTATCTATGATAAATTAGAAAAAATAAATGGAATTTTTTATTTTCTTATAATAGGCATTAATAACCTATAACTCTTATTGAGGATATATTCATTCACCCTTTAATGATTTATATTTTTTAATTTTTGTAAATCACTTGTATATTTTATTATAGATAAATAAAATTTTAAAAAACAACGATGTATCCAAAACTACCATAATTAATTGTATGAAATAATGACTCACATGTTAAATAACAAGTAATAGAATATAGTAAGGAGACCCTCCAATAAAGGTATGGTTGTCTTATAGTACATATCATGCATATTCAAAATTTCATGCATATGGGTTTTCCACCTTAAAAATTGTTTGGAATGGGTGATCAACTCTAAACTAAAATGCATAGAGTCCAGTACAATGACGAAGTACCACTAGATCTGCTGATTTTTTTTGAAGACATCACAGATGTTGAGCCCCAACTGAAAGAATGCTTGGATCCCAATCATCTTGAGATATATATTCAAACTAACTATAAATAGATATAGTGGTTTCATGATAAGGATTAATTTCGTACTGAGCTATGAGTGAAACATCAATGAAAAATAGATAACACTTTCTGAAAAATAAGAACTGCAATATTTTCTCTCAATACATGAAAAAGTTAAATAATTTTAACCACTTCATATATGTTTTTCCTTGGCATAGGATGAAATAACCCAATATGTGGAATTCGATGAAATACTAGAGGAACCTAAATACCTAACTCTATCAGCTACTACTCAACTCCAATAGGCACTACTCACAAGAGAATGAATTGAAACCAAACCAACTCAGGTATATGATCTATTCATCAAATCTAACTCATAATATTTTATTGAAACTTATTTTTTAATCATTCCTTATTGTTTTGATTTTTCATATTAATCCAAAACATGTATTTGTTAGGGGGAAAATTAACAAAAAAAAATAGTGTTTTCATTTGAGGAACCTGCAAATCTTTCCATTTGGTTTAAACATTTAATAGAAGATTCTCATGATGAAATCAAAGTGTGTCTACCTAGAAAACCATAGATAGAAGGTACTTACTATAAAAGGTAGGATTTAAATAATTATTATTTTTGATTAAAATTAGTTTATGTTAAATTAAATTCTAAATTTACTTTATGAATATATTTTAATTCATTATAACTTTCACAATAATATGACAGTTAATAAAATGTTTCACAAGTAGTTACCAAAGAGTTCTATGATCCATAAATCATCATATACCATATACACAAGATATAACTCATTTATTAGTGGGGTATTATAAGGGTTTTTCCTTAAACATTACATAATCTTGTTTTTTAATCATGAATTCACAATGAAGAACTTTGTAGGTTTAGTGTTTTAGAGAATTAGGCCATAACCCAAACATAAGAAACCATATATATAAAAAGTGGACACTTCTATTAGGATTTATTTCGTCTATAAAAAAACTTTTAAAATGAAATATGGTTTCTTTTCATGTTAAATCATAACTTTTCCATGATCCCATCCTTGACTCTATTTTTTATTAAACCCTATGAAAACAAATTCAAAACATGGGATGAGTATAAAAAGCATTGTAAGGGATATATAATTAAGGAACAATGGTAGTCATGAGAAAAAATGTAAGCCAATATTACTTTATCATAACGTAATACATATATAAATTAATTTGTAGTAAAATACACTTAACTTAATATAAGTTAATTACATACCCTTTTTTGTAATCAATATATTTCATTAAAACCCATAGAATGTAATGTATAACATATAAATTTAACTTGGTAAATAATCATTCATAAATGGAATAACCATAATATCGACTTCCACACATATCACTAAATAAACTTGACATATCGCCGACTTCCATACCAAATTCATTGGAGGTTATAACGTAACCACCAATCCCTAGTTTATCATAAAACCAACCATATTTTGTTTTTCCATGGAACCTAATGTATTTGGTATATAACATAACCACCCATAAAATTTATAACTACCATTATATAATATAGCATATATAATATTGTAATTTTTATCATTTTTCTCATAAAATTTAATTTACAATCAAAAGAAATCATTTCTAGATATTGAAAATTTCAATCTATTCCCAAAACCATTTAAAACATTTAAAAATGATACTATTAAACAAATGTTCCCCATACAACTTTGAAACCATTGAAACGAATTAAAATTTGAAAATATTCTTTTCCATATAAATTAATTCATAATTTTTTTTTGGAAAATAGGAACATGAAATAGAAGGTTTTAGAATAATGAATCATTAAAACATTTAAAACGATGGATTAGTTAATGTGTATCTTACCACAAGAAAGACACATGGATAAAAAAGTAATGAATAAATTTAAAAAAACGTTAAATATAATTATAATATTCTAATTCATGAAATAAAAAGTCAAAAGGGTTCCATATACACCTTATACGATAATAATGGGGGAAAACACCAAGATATACCTTAATAAAAGGATATTGAGATGAAGCCCCTTAAAAAGATCTTATCATTAGATTAAGGATAAATCAATGAAATAATTATGTGTGAAAAATATAATTCCACCAAATATAAGTGGATATTATGTATAAAACAATCAGGGGTAAATCAGACATGTTCATAGAAGAGCATAAAAAATTACAAATATATTTAACTCAATGAATGAAGATTGAGTTATGATTTCCCTTACCTTGAGTGTGACTTGTATCTTTCTTTCTTTATCATCCTCAATAATAAACATAGTTTAATTTATACATGTTTTAGAACCATTGACATGTCTATTTATTCACTTAATATCACTTATTACCATGTTATAAAAATTAGTTAATTCTTTGAATTCATGTCGGACATTTGGTCTATTTTCGGAACTTGAGTCAATATTGGACATGGTATTTTGTAATTTTTCCTTGTGGTCAAAATTATATCATATAATTAATGATATTCATGAAATTTTCATCACATTTATACATTAATCTACCTTTTAAAATCAATCCCTTAATTATGTTTATGAAAAATGAACAACGTTACAATCACGGAGACCATAGGTTGTACGTACACATGACTAACATTTTCCATTTTCCATTAATCATTATGGAAATAAGGTAATTATAAATTTATCCTTTTATAATTATAATTATATTATTATTATAATAATCATAATTTACATATACTTATATATATCATACAAGTTATATAATGTATCAAAATGAATCACACCTCTTCATGGAGATGATAGTTGAAACGTTCTCACGAACAACATTATCACTTTTATGTACATAGAAGTATGAAAATAATTGAAATATTATAATTTTATAATGATTAATATGTGATTAATATCACATATGAATTTTTATTACATTATTATAGCCAGTCATGTGAGGCAGATATGGAAAACAAATCAAATCAGTTCGTGGAGGTGATTGTTCCCATGTACGCACGAACAATTATTTCCATTCCAATTTAATGGAATTTGAAATTGATTTAGGTGATGATATTAACATAATAAAATCAATTTATATGATGGATATTTTAGTTGTTATATCATCATGGATGGAGGATATTTAATGGATGTGAAGGATCATATAAAATAGAAAAACACTTATAGAAAATGATATCTCTTCTTCGGTTGGTTGTCTTTGAATACCACATTAATACCTCAATGAAGGGTTTTATTCCTAAAATAAGGATTTATAAACGTGGGAAGGGATTATGGGAGGATTTGCGGATAGATCATAGCTGATCTAAAGGAAATGAAAGTCTGATTAAAAGATAAGGACACGACACCTTT
This sequence comes from Viscum album, assembly GCA_963277665.1. Lineage (NCBI taxonomy): Eukaryota > Viridiplantae > Streptophyta > Magnoliopsida > Santalales > Viscaceae > Viscum > Viscum album. The sequence continues at coordinate 1,273,663,271 of OY728141.1, read as the reverse complement.
TATAGGAGAGATGGGGGGAACTTTAGGAATGTCTAGAAATATTAATTTATTATAAATTTATTTTAGGTTTATAATGGTCCCAAACTCATTTAATTAAATTATAATATTTTTTTTATGTATTAGGAAAATTATATAATTAAAATTAGACAAGTTGTTATTATTTTTTAATCCTTATCATATTTTATTATCCTTTATTTTACCTTTTTTAATCTTACCCTGATAACTTGTTATTTACAATTTTGGGGTTAATTTAATTATCATAAAATGTCAAAAGGCCAAAAAAGTGTCATTATTGAAATAATAATACTCATCATAACCATTACATTGAATCTAATATTTTTAGTTATTTTAAAACATTTAATAAAATCATTTATATTTTATATTAGGAATTATGTCAATTTGGAAACTATTTATACTTGACATTTTAAAAAAACATAGAATCATTATGACATCAAAAAAAATTAACTCAATCATAAAATGTAATAGTACACAATAAATTTTTTTTATGGAATTTAATATATCTAAAAATATTTATTTTAACATTTATAATATGATTTATTTGAATCATTTATTAATAATGTAATCATTGTGTCACCATTATTCCATAATTAAATTTATTTATTTAATGACTAAAATTTATAAACAAAACACCATGATATAAGAAATCATTTAAAACATATCTTTACTCTTTATAGTAAAAAATTTCATTTAGATAAACCCATATTAATATAGTTTTAGTATGAAGATTGATATTTATAACACATTTCCCATTACCTTATTTTATAAGTTATAAGTCTCATAATCACACCCATGTGGATTCCAAAATTCAAATTTTCATCAAAAGGGTTTTATTGGTCTTCCATATGTAATATAATAGCATTATGACATGTTTTATGTTAGTTTTATATTATTATAATATTATTTTTACCCTTATTTACCTTGTTTACCCTTTAACCGTGGTGAATAGAAATAATTACTATAGTTACTATTCATAATATCCATAAATAAAAAGTCCAAATTAAATATTATTAAACTTTTAAATTAAAATATAGAATTAATTTTTGTAATTAAAAATCCCAAAACATATAGAAATTAATTTATAATTAATTCACATTTTCCAAACGAAAACTGGTTTTTCTTAAAGGTAAAAACCATCAAAATATTGACATGTGTTTATAACAAATTTCAATGTTAAATTACAAAAAATGTCCAAATTTAGAGTAAATTGAAAAAATTAAAATCAATTATACTTAAAAAAATAATTAATTAATAATTGATCTATATAAATAAATTAAACGAAAAGGTTGTTTTGAATTAAAATGCAGTATTTTTCACTATTCATGAAAAAAATTGTATTTTATCATTAAAATACCAAAACAAATCCCTTGTAAAATTTTATGTTATGATTCTAAATAATATATTTTTTACATGTAGAACATATAAAATTGAAAAAAATCTAGATTTAAAAAGGGTTGTCCATCAAAAGGTGGTAAACTGTATTTTTTTAAAAAATATAATTCTTTTATGCTTAAATTTTATTTTGTTGTTATATAATGTTTATAAAACATATAAAATGAATCCTAGATTTAAAATTGATAATATATTTCATTAATATAATTCAAAAATAGTGATATGATTTCATAAACACAATTATTCTCATTTAAATAGGTTTTCATAAAAACAAATCCTTTATAATCAATCTGTTTTAATTTTAATTTCATATAAATATGATAACCAATGATTCAATATATAACCATGTGTGAACCATATTTTCATAATTAAGTTAATAATATTCATTCCCTACATTTAAACATCTATTTTATAATTGTAAAATTTAATTAATAAAATTTATTTGTTTGTTTAAAATCGATGAAGTGTATTAGGAATGCTATTGAACATAGTATTTCTTTATTAAAACATGGGATGCTACCAGTATCTACTTTAATCTATCCATAGAATCTTCTTATAAAACAAAAGATGCAAAGAAAAACTTCTGTTGTCTCAAATCCACAAAACTCCTCACACCAACAAACTATGGGAATCCGATTTTAATGTCCCTCTAGAGGAAGTAGAAACCTAGGTCCCAGAAGGGGGATCAAACAAATATTTAAACCTATATAATTTATTTTCTTTCATGGATTTATATTAAATTTTATTTCTCAAATTTATTTTAAAAATATATTATAACTCACAGCAAGACCTTTATTATTTTTGGATTAATTTTACATCGACCATAGAGGAATATTTTTTTAAATTATTAGTTTCATCAATAGGGAAGAAAGAGGTATCATCATGAACCTAGTGAATGTTGTAAATATTCATGTCATGAATTAAATTCATATTATAGCTATGTCATAAAATAGAGTAGTGAAATGAAAATTCAAACCATGAAAATGATCCATGATGTGAATTTCTACGAAATCAAAAAAATATAACATGATCCATCAAAACAAAACCTCTAAAAAAATGGAATTATGTGTTTCAAATGATAAAATCTATTATTACTCTCACAATTTCAATATATATTTTTATTTTTATGGAACATTTCATTCCCCACATTGAACTCTTAAACATTATTGTCTATCTATGAGACAGAATATTCTTAGGATAATCAAAATTCCTTATTCTAATTCTCACTGTTGACTTGATTAAAAGGGTTAGATGGAAAAAATGAATTATTAGTGTTGAGAAATAGAGGATCAATTTTATAAATCCCATTTCTTAGTATTTATTTCATTATTTTCAACGTGGTTTCTTTTAGGCATGGAATATTTTGAATTTTTGAACTTCAAATCAAAGGGTTTATTTTTTTATGAATATCCATGCGTATTATTTCCAAAACATATGTACTCATATTTATGAATTATGGTAAAACAAAATTTCCTCATCAATACATTTTAATGTTACTTTTGATACCAAGAATGTTTTATTCTGGAGTTTTGTTAACATGTTCTCAATACAATGACTAAATAGAATCAATTTTAATATGATTGTGGAAATATTTACTTGAGACCATTAATCCTTGAACCACCTTAATAAAAATTAGTAATTTTCCTAAAGAGTACATGTGTATTGTTATTAATAAATGATCAATTTTACAAGCCTAATATATCCAATCATAACATAATTATATTATATTTAATGATATTTAAAATACTATGTGTGGGTAATCTAGTTATCTATAGAAGGTGGGGAAGTAAATCATTTATTAAGGGGTTTCATGGGTTTTTTTATGAAGATGTCATGTTTTTATTTTACTATAATATTCACCACTCTTTATAAAAAGGATAAAGCAAAAAAATTAAATCAAAAATGGTTTTAATATTTTAATAAAGAAAATTACCATTTTCTGACCGATGATATTATGATTTTAATGTTATGTGGTTCATGATAGATTTATCATTAGGAAATAAAAAAAATTAAAAAATAGAAAATAGAAAATAATGAAATGAAAAAAATATAGTGATTTAGTCATTATACTTATTTTTACAGGGTTTATACATTAATATTTTTGGGATATGATATGATGTCATCTCAGGAGTCTTCCTATTGGGTCATATTTTATTTATCATGTGGAATACTAAAGATTAAAACCTATTATTAAGGATTATTTTTATTCATCACATTCCAATCAAAATCCCTAGAAACATTCCAACATTAATTCATGTCCTTATGATTAATTATAGATTTGGTCTTTAAATTTAAGAGATAGTAGATGTTTTGCAATAAAATGGTAATAGAAAAGTACATGAGGTATGAGAACAATTTTGTTCAAATTTATTTCTTTGATAAATGTGTCGAAATAATTATGTGCGAGGTAAATTGAAAATAGTATTCAAATTAGTGATGAATTATTGAATAAAAATGGAAGGAATGATAATAAATGTATTTCAAAAGAAGGAAAGTAAAATGAATGATTGGATTTATTTATTTTAAGAATGAAGAGTCCAATAATTTTTTTTGTTATTTCAAATTATATGTTCAATTATCATTCATTTCATTTTCGTTATATTAAATTCTATATATTTATATAATTGAAAACATTTGAATTATTTTTTATATTACATGATTCAGGAAAATAAAGATCTACCTATGAGGGAGTTGACTTAATAATATTTTGAATTTTAGTTTAAATTAATCCTTTTATTTATGAATCATTATTTAATATTAATTATTATATTTAAATTTATTTCCTAATTATGTTTGGATCTAAAAAAAGATCCCAAGTGAGAATAAAGGTAGTGACGACATCATGAAAATTATGTCACCTGATTAGGGACAAGTGAAGGAAAAAATCTAGAGCTCAGAAATGAAGAACTAGGCAGAAATTGGGAGAAACCTATTGGAAAAAATATATTATGTTGTGAATTTCATTCAGGATATGAAATATGAAGGATAAAAAAAATTAATGAATTAATAAGAGGAAAAGATTGATTTTGGGATGAAGACCTCATGTGCCCCAAAATAAAATTTATGGTTACATTGTGACACATCAAAAGTAGTCCCATAAATATTACATTACTTGAATTCATTTTTTGAGATGCTCAACCCCTATATATAATATTTCATGAACTAATTACATGATTTTTAACCATCAGGTTGACCCAGAATAATAATATTTAAAATATTTATTCTCAAGACAAATTTTTATGAACATGGGGCGTCTCAGGGAATTTTTTTACACACTTATAATGGACAAATCATTTCAAAATACAATCAATAAAGGCCTATTATAGATAATTAAAGGATTCGTTACTAAGGATATTATGACATACTTCACTATAGGGATATTGGAGGATTGATTTTTGTTTTATTCTTATTTCTTCTCATTCCATGTAACACATTAAATTATAATTCAATTGTGTGTTCCTCTTCTAATAAAATTCATTTAATTTATCTCCATATCTTTCATTCTACCCTAATCACATTCCATTCATAATGGAATGTGATTAACTCATGGAATATCCTTAGGGGAGGTTTGATAGGATTCTCAATTATTTCACATTAATTAAAAAAAATTAAATCTTGTTTTTTGTGAACATTTGAGAAGTAGATGGGTGTGTCATTCTTACCCCATGATATGGATCTAAATTCATCCCTTTTTATTGATACATTTATTATCTCTCTTTTTACTTAGTTAATTTTTTATATGTTTTAGTTGAGGATGCCTAAAGGGATAAAACAACACATGGTGGAGTTGGTCCATTTAGTAATTTCATTCTCAATCGAGGTATTATCCTGTTTGGATATTGGAGAAGGCGTGATTTCGTTCTCCAAAGTGGATTCATATCCATGATAAAATTAATCACTTGATAAATAAAAGGAATTTAATTCATATATGAAGTTCTATAAAGTGAATTAGTATACTGAATTCAATTATACAATGAATAATTATTTATCTCGTGATACTAACCCTATTGGACTAAGGTGTATTCCTCAAATTTCATAGTGTTGTAATTTTCATCTACTCCTAGGATATTTTTTGTTATATATTTCACATAAATTACACATTTTTCAAAAACCCCAAAGACATATTTTTTCATATATAACAAAAATAAACCAAAATAACTATATTTTATGACATAGAAAAAAATTACTGTCTTATTGTTATTCTCCTCAAGAGAGATGAACATGGTAAACCTCTACGCTGTATTATAAAAGATAAATTATATTTTGTACATATCAACTATAGGGATTTCAGATATTTCCCCCTAGTTATTGATAAAATGGAAAATATTGTGGGTTTGGATGTAACCCCCAATGAAATAATGTAATGGTAATAGTTTTTATGTGGGATACAGTCCCCTATGTAATGATGTTATTATAATTTTTTTATATAATGACATCATTTCTCCCAAGTTTTCACTCTTAAAGATTTTGGGGAATGATTTTATTCCCCTTGGGAGTTAATTTTTCATGTTCAAAGGAATAATACATATGCTAAATTAGGAAATTTTTATCCCACATGTCACCTTAGATATCAATGATTAATAGGGATTTTCTAATTCTTTTTGTGAATTATTATAGAACATTATCATGAAATTTATTTTTACTATAATATTTTTGTTTATTCCATTGGTTATGGATAATAATGTTGTACACACACCCTACTAAGGCTATCTGAGTTAACTAATAAGACTTCATGCTTGAAGTAAATGACAATGACATTTATAGTGTGCATGATGGTTGAGTTGAATATTTGTTTTCTAGCATGGGAGATAGAACCAATCTAAAACTTTTGACTAGATTTTCAAATTTTACATAGTTTCTTATTCTGATTATTTTTTAAATTTCATTCATATGATCCACCCATAGGGGTTCTTTTGTATTATTTCATAACATTTATAACATTATCAGTACTCATTTTCATAGAGAAGTTGTTTTTTTATTTGTTATCGTTGTTTTTTATGATGTCAGATTCATTCTAGTTTATTTATATACTATTAATATTGTTACCTACCAAATTATATGCATTTATATGATCCAAATATATAGTCTCCTCTGAATATTATTTGACCCTCAGTGGAAGTAATTGGAAAATGGCCAATGTAGAGGCTTGGATGAGGCTACAAAACACACCATTCTAGTTTTTGTAGAGATATCAAGGTCATGAAAATAAAATAATGGTATCCAATCCATAATTTGTTTTATTTATTTCGATTTTTTTATGTATATTGGAGATAGAATATTTTCATATCATTGTAGGGATCTTCTGATAGGGAGAATCAACCCCCAAAATGACCAAATTCTAATGTAAAAGGGGTTGTATAGTTACTCCTGGTCTTCATTTTTTAGCCATGGTACATCCAAAAGTTTGATGCAATTTGATTTTATAATTAGGATTTATGATATTTTTCTCTTACACATGGTGGAAAGATAGTGTGTCTTCATATTGAATTTTATAAATGTAGAATTCAATTGTTATACATGTGATTCCCTATGATTGGGAACATTGTTTATGATATAATAGTTGGATACATAATGTTTCAACAATAACATATAGGGTGGAATCTCTTAACCCTATGTAACACAGGGAAATAATTCCTTAATAAGAAAGGTGTTTTCCCCCTACCTATAAAAAAAGTAACATATAGGCCAGTTTTCTATAAATCATGATGATATAATTTTATCTAATGGGTTTACAGAGTGTTTTATTTATTTATGAAGATTAATTTTATTCACATATATTGTATCAATTATGTAAAAGTTCAATGTTAACTTATAATGGTTTCCCTATAGCAAGTGGAAGGACTTTCATTTAAATGACATATAGATGTGTATCATTGTTATATAGTGAAAATAAAATTGTAGTGAATGGATGAAAATCATATATATAAATATATATTATCATCTAATGGATGAGTAGATAAGGATATATAGAGAGAAAGAGTTATGAACCCTCTTGATATTGGTGTACTGAGGATAGTAGGATGTTGGGCTTCTTACAACATCCCTAAAATATTGATATGATGATCTAGGATATAAATGTTCTTTGAGTGATGTGTTTGGAATTTTAGAGATGATCCACAACATAAAAAATAGTGTAGCACTAGGAGATCAAGGATGAGCATTCCACATTGGTACATAGGTTGGGCCCACAAATAGTTTAGTTACAAATTATTTCTGATAATATCTATGAGAGTTTTCTTTAAGTTATGTAGTTTATTGAGAATTATACCCTATAAAATCCACCTTCTATTGACTAGCCAAACATAGAAGTTCCATTTATAATATCCAACATTATTTATTGGCTATGTATGTTATATGATGCTATGATATAAGTAGAGTTAGTGAATTCTACATTTATCCATGTTGAGATATCCCAATAGAGGATGTTTATTTTGGTCATTTATATTTTATGAGGCCCAACCAAGAACTGGTTGGATATTCTTGTAGGATATGGACATCATGTTGGGATTACTTATAGGTATTTCCATGCATGGTTCATCATTCTTGTTTTCCCAATGATCTTTATGGTAGATATGGATGAGGAGTTCCCACACCCCACATAGAGAGAAATTATATTTATGGAGTATGTTACAAATTTCATAGAGTTTTAGTTTTTTTCATATAAATACCGGATATTATTTTTCCATAGAATTATGGTTTTTGGATAGTCATATATATGTAATATATGATCTGGTAATGATATTTTCATACATACCTTCATAGAGTTAATGTATTTTCCCCTCATCATAAAGAATAATATTATTGATGGGAGTGGTTATAGTCTAATGGAAATGACTTGTGTATAGATAGTGGGTCTTAAAGTAGTGAGAATAATTAGTTTGATGGTTCCTACTAAGCATTTCATTAATATATAATGCATAGTAGTTGATTTTATAATCACTATAAGGGATATATTTGGTTGTACCACTATCACTTCAATGGGTTTAGACATGTTCTCACATTGGGAAGCTAGTAGCTTGTGGAGTTTTAATTATATAAGAGGATGATGAAATTGTAGTGGTATTATAAGGATTCTTAGTAGATTGGGGGGGGGGGGGACAGTTTTTCTAGAATTGTACATGGTCCAATAGTAAGATCTTGTATGTATATCCTAGTTAGATGATAGTTAAATTTCCACTAGTAATTGAGGTTTGGGTTGAGGACATTGTTCTAATGGATAAAGAATGTATAGATAATGAGAACGTATCATTGGATAGAGATATGTTCGGGATCTATGCCAATGTTCTAGATAGATTTATATTATTGATCCAACCACTATATACTTATATTTCATGATGAATAATGCCCAATTTATAGTTTTAGTACCATCTGCATTTTCTTTTAATCAAATTGATAATGGTGATTACCATTACTTTATAATTAATTAGATAATTCAATGATTATATATTTCCATAGAGTACTTATGTGGGGTGTTGTTTATGAGTACTCCCATAGGGATGTGATCTAAGGGTATCTGGATGCATTGAGAGTGTTACATGGTGGTTGTTGTTTATGCATTCCATTGTGATTTATTTATTTAATAGATTAATTGTTTAGTTTTTATTTATTTAATATGTTTTTGAACGTGATATGATGCTATTATCAGTAGTTAATATCAAAAAGTATAATTTAATGATATGAAGGTAGAGAGTCATGTTCATTTCTAGGATATCCTATATTGGAAAGTCATAAAGTACCAGGCTCTTTTTGGCTCAGTGTGACGACAGAATAGGTTTCTAGTTTTGTTTTGGATGATTATAAGGCATTATAGGTGGCCATTATTGTCAAATTTGAATAGTTTCATGATTTCATGCAAGTTTATTTTTCTATATTTCTTTCTATGAGTGGAACTGAGCTCTTAATTGAACAAATTCTTGGTATAAATACTTTATATATTTCATATTTAGAATGGATTCTAGGGATCTTGGAGATATAATGTATTAGTTTTAGCATCTATATGAAGATTCATTTATATAGGAAAGTACCTCCTCCTTGGGGAGCTCCAAATTATTAAACCAATGTGGAAAATAGTTCCTTAATTATAATGGTGGATTTTTGAATGTTAAAATAGGTGATAGTAAAGAACTAATTCCCAGACATGTTTGTAGATTATTTTTTTCTAGTTGAGTTGGAATAGATAACATTCAGTGATTTGTTTGAAACTCGGGTGTCATTAACTTAGGGTGAGGCCTTATAAGATACATCTCAAACAATTCCAGATCATTTTAAGTCTATACAAGTTCATGGTGATTCTATTTAGTTTGAAAAATATACCAGCAGGGTTTTGGACCATATTAATTAGGTATTCCATTAAAATTTCTATTTCTACATAATCATATTTTTAATGAAATTTTCATGTACTCATTAACTTTTCAGCATCATTATTAATATTTTTATATCATTATGATCACAATTTGATTGGAATGATTATATACTAAGCTCTCAATGAACTAAATTTGGATCGATCAGCTGCACATCTTAGATCATGTGATATTATAGGATATTGTATTATTAAATCATAATAAGTATGTGGTAGATGTTTCTTAGTAGTTTCCAAATAACATTGTGGAGATCTTTATATTATTAGGAATGGTGTGTTTTTAACAAATAAATATAAATCTATTTATATTATTAATAATGTTGATGTTATCCGCAAACAAAAAAATGTGTGAGGTTCCATTTTATATATTTATATAAGTTATCCATTGAAAAAAATAGAACTATATAAATACTCAACATCCCTGATTCATGTAAGGAGTGTACAATATATTATGATTCCTCAGGTGTTTTAAATCATGTGATTAGAATTAAAGAGGAGCATAGTGTCTCTTATATGTCTAGGTAGTTTCAAAAAAAATGAGAAACACTACCCAAAACATGATCTTGTATTAGCTGAAGTGGTACAATCCTTTTAGTTTAGTGTCATTATCAATAAGGTATGTGGTTTGTGGGAAAAAATACAATAATATCTTGAAATATATTTTATCAAAATTTTATTTGATCCTTTGGAAGTTGTCATGAACCAACCTAGGCCGACCTTGATTCGGTCACCAGAGTCAATCTGTGGCAAGGCCCGAGAGGCATTCCTGATCCACTCGGGCTAGCGAAAAGTTCCAGGGAATCGATAGAGACTATGGGAAAGATGTCTCCCAATACACATAAATAAATTTAGAGGCAATAATAAAGACCGATTCAGAATAAATGAACCAAATATAGAGATAAAATAGAAAAATAGAAAAATAGACTAACCTAAATGGATAACCACTATCTCCATGTGACCTTGCGGGTCACTCTCCATCTCATGTTCGAGCATCGCCCAAGGTGAACACACCCATAATGGAACCAAAAAGAGAGATAAAAATAGAAAATATCTTTAGATGTTAGTATTAAAACTCAGTAGGATAACCAAATAATCTATTCTCATAGAACTTCCATTAAAATAAAAGAGACATCCATTTTCATGTTTGATAAACAATTTAAAATAGTATGGTTTTCTAAATGTTACTAAAAAACAATGAATGAGTCATTCCCCTCATTCATGTCTCAAAAAACCCATGTCATTCCATAAGTGAGACATTATAATTTTCAATGGAAAAGTGATGTTAACTTTTTCATTTTTGAAAAAAAGAATAAAATTGCATCCTTTGAAAATAGTTTTCATAAGCCACAATAAAACCCCACATCACTTTCCATTAGAAACACTACACATGAAAGTGCTACATTTATTACACTAAAGGTGAAATGAAAAGAAAATATGCATACAAGTAACACATTCAACACTGCATGCACTAAGAAAGTGTGTAGAAATCGGTAAACCCATGAGATCAAGAATAATCCACAAGAGGTTCCCATGTCTCGTGTATTTAAAAAGGGAGTGAGCCAACTGATTCCAGCCAAGCATCCAATAACAAAATCTATAATAGTAATAATTCACAATAGGTCCCACCCCATGTCTCCCTTAGGACCATTCTCAAGCCTTAAAATAAAAACAATTAAAAAGAGTTCCAACTAATGAACCCTATCAATGGATCCCATGAATCCCCAACAACGACCTCCCACCCATTACATGAAATCGGTGCATGAAAAAAACCCAACACGGGTTTTCATAATTATTATTTTTCACAATTTTCACAAAATTTCCAAACTTGTAAAGACTCGGAAAATCCATGAATTTTTTTTCTTAAATACCTGTGAATTTTACGAGTCCGCAATTTTTGATGGCGCTAGATTCCAAGTCCTGCTATGCCCAGAATCAATTTCGGATGTTTTGTTCAGGTACGTTCAATAAACGTACGTGCTGGTTTTTATATCTTTTGAGTTGGAGCTCGGAATTGAAATCTCAGGGCATCGTTGAACTCGCAGCGCCAATATTCGCTTAAGGAGACATTTATCGTAGTTTCTTTTTATCGAGGTTGGAAGTTAATTTCTGGATATTCTTAATAAATTAAAAAAAATTATGTGTGACATAATTTTATTTAAGTGGTGGTTTAATCCTCTAAGTGGAAGTTGGAGGTGGGGCCCACCCCCACATAACCTTCCATGGGAGGATATTATGTGGTGGGGCCCACACGAGCATCAAACTCCTCAACTCCCCTGGAATCCCCTTAAACCCCCCATGTAACTCACATTTAATTATAGAGAGTCTCCTAAACATATAACTCTCCAAATTTAATGTTGAAACTCTCTAACTCCCTTATTTGAATTTTGAACCCATCCCTCTGCAATTAATCTAATGTGTTGTCACAATTAATTAAAGAAAACTCTAGATTTTTTGTGCCATAAAAATAATATAGAACTATCTCTATTATTTTGGGATAACTTTCGTTGGAGAACTCTTGGAATAACACCTTTTTTTACAACAAAGAACGCATCTCATCTCCGAAGAACAACGAGCATCAAGTTCTTCCTTCTTCGCCAGGAGCAAGGAAGGGAAGCATCATCGTCATCGGAGTACACCGACAGTGTTAACGCAACTCGACTTCACCGAGATCTACCTCCTATGACACTGATGGAATGATGTCCGTCTTCCGTCACTCGTCAACTTACAACAACAAAAATGAGGTAGGGGGTTTTGATTATTTTAATGTATAAATTGTACCATCTTTCCTCGTTGTTTGTTTGGGATCAAAGATGGCCAGTTAATATCGCCTAATGTGGAGGGTGTCGGATGAACCAACATGGCTCGACGCTCCTCCATTGGTTTTTGTTGATTGTCGTTGGAGGCAAATCTGAAAGGGTGTGGTGTCGTCACACCACGCCGAAGAAGAACCGCGGGGCAGAAGAGGCGTCCGTGGCGGCGATCGGAGGCGGCGGCGGCCACGGGCCGGCCACGTGGAGGGAGACTGGCGGCCCCTCTGTCCGCCCTGACCGTGGAACAACCGTCCGGTCCATGTATAGGAGCCGCAGCGCACGAAGGCGCCATGTGGAGGGAGATCACGACCCGCAACCGCGGGCCACTGGGCTGGAAGAACCGGTTGGCCGGCTGGGCTGGAGAACTGCGGTGCCCGCAGGCACCGCACAGAGGAGGACACGGCTTGCATCTGCGTGCCTCTCCGATGGTCTAACTAGAAGGCCGCCTGTCGGATGGGTTGGAGAACCTCGGTGCCCACATGCACCGCGTTGGGAGAACTGCGGCCCACAACATGGGCTGCATGCACCGGGCCGAACCGGCCGGCTATGGTCGGTCGGGCAGAGAAGGAGGTGTCACCGCTTGGCCCTACCGGGAAAACCATAGTGGCCCATAGTGTGGGTCGGGTCTGCGGGTGGGCCACGCCCTACCGGGTCGGGCCGACCCCCACTCGGGTCGGGCCCACCCGCCAGCCCACTCGGCTTGAATGACCGGGAGCGTCTTCTCTTAAATGAGAATAACACCTAGACCGCGCGTCTGATTGATGCACCAGCTATAGTATTGGGACCCTCACCACGAGGCAGTCCTTTTGGGATAATTTAAGTACGTTTCGGGAAAATTTGGAAAACAGCTGGATTTGGATCGAGTATTAATCCAACCAGGCCCCTAGAACAGAAATGCCAATAACTCTCAGACCAGGGGTCCGATTGATGCGCCATCTATTTTGTTGAGTTCCTTATGATGAGACGGAACAACAGAATACATCAACTAAGAACGTCTTGATAGTTTATGTATCAACACTTGGCTCGAGGAGCGGACCCTCTTGAAATCGAGCATTCTTTGTGCGGGAACCCTAGAGCTGACTACGATGACTACTGTACCAGAATCCTATGTGGGTTCGACAAAAATGACTACTGTACCAGAATCCTCCGTGGGTTCAACAATGGTTACTACTGTACCAGGATCCTCCGTAGGATTGACAATTTTTACTTCTATTCCTGTATCTTGTCCGGGTCTGACAGAATAGTTGGTCCTGTATCCTGGGTGGGTCCAAGAGCTTAGCTGGTCCTGTATCCTGTGTGGGTTCGACAACATAGATGAATCAGTGACTACATATGATCATATCTATCACTCTATGAAATATGTATGCCGGTGTGAGCTGAGTCTTGCCTTTCAATCATTATCATCGATGTGATTGACACTACTTACTTTGTTTACTGGGTTCTATTTGGGCTCGAGAGTTGGAGGCAGATTGTGACTGGTTACTTAGGGATATGTATGGCCATATACCTAAGAAGGCTTGGTTGATAATTCGTGTTTGTATATTTCTTCTATGGTTTATCCTTTGTGTATTCTGGGAGACCTTCGGTGGTCTCGGGGTCCCCTAATGTGTATTTTTATACTCACTTCTGCACGGGGTTCACCCGCACCTTGTTGTGTTTTGTGCAGCCGATGGACGACAGTGATTGAGGATGAGGTTGACAGATGGGAGAATGGTCCGTGCTGGACTAGACGAGAGGTACCACATGGACAAGTTGTTCGAGTTCTGTACCTACCCTTCAGGTATGATTCTTGGGCAGATGATCCAGGAGCTGTTTTCCATTTTTACTTATACTTGTACTTGTTTTTTAGTTGGGTTTATATACTAGCCCACTTAATTTTAGCACACCTTACATTTCTATTTTTGTACTTGGTGCCTCTACTGCTTGTGTTCAGACTGTGTGTGTGTTACAGGTTAAAAGGCAATGCCTTCCCTATTTTTCGGGATTCCGCCTTTGGTGATAGTCACCAGCCCTTGGCCTATAGAAGGCCGGCTTGAGGTAGTTACGACACGGTCCCCGAGGATGGGTTGTGACAAATTAGTATCACAGGAGTCTGTTCTACAGCTTAACATGGACTCTGATTCTTTAAACGACAATAATGTTAAGTGTTTTGGGTGCAGTTATCAGTTTAGGGAAACCGGTTTTGGTGCGACGGCTGACGTATCCATACACTAGGACTCAGACTTCTGATTACCGACTCAGTGCACGAAAACACTGATTGCATGTGTGTTTCCTTTGAAAAAGTTTTTTTCTTGATTAAATTGTGTCAGCTCACCAGGTATACTATTTTAACCATGGTGCACCTGTTTATTTTCAGGATGGCCCCATGAAGGCAACCAGTTACGGTTCTTGAGTATCATATGAGATGGTATCCCACCGATCGACGAGGCCTCAGTGTAGGGCCCCATCACAACGGAGGTACCAGTGGTACCACTACTTGATGGACCACCGATACCACCCATTCCAACATCATAGAGTGCATGCCGTCTGAGTGCATTGCACAAGTTCCAGCACCAGATGCAGCCCAGGTTCCGAGGATAGATGGACCCACATGCAGCCATGGATTGGTTGGAGGCTGTCGTGTGAGTTTTCATATTGGTAGGGACACCAACCATACTCATGGTGATCTTTTCCGCGAGTCTCATACATGCAGAAGTAGGCAGATTGTGGAGCCTGATTCTCCAGGTGCATGACTAGGCATCATTACTTTCGATAGACTTCGAGAGTCCATTTCGCTCAGAGTTTGTTCCAACCACCCTTTGTGCGGTGCAGATTCAGGAGTAACATCATATACAGCAGGGAATCATGATAGTAGCTCGGTACTCAGTGAGGTTCGCCGACCTCTCACGCTACTGCATGGATATGGTATAGGACCCGTTCTTCAGGGCCCGGATCATTGAGCAGGGAATCAGGCATGAGACCAGGGATTCAATGATTCCCCTCAGCATCCCGACGCAAGTAGGGGTGGTGGAGAGAGCCCTTCAAGTGGAGAGTTTCCTTGATGAACAAACACCAGCAGCGAGACCAACCACAGGGAAAGACATAGCGGAGTCTTCTATAGCTGACAGTAGACAGGTGTCACAGAGGTCCAAGAAGACCGGGACATCAAGTGGGAGACCCCAGGATACAGGTTTGGTTGTGCCGGGCACATGAGACAAAGCTAGCTATACGAGGAGTAGGCAGTTCTATGCATGTGGCGGGTAGGGCCACATGGCTCGAGACTGCCCACCCTACCATGCAGATGAGCAGCAGAATATAGAAGGACCTCCCAGGAAGAGGTAGAGGTTTGACCATGGTGGTCCTACAGGAGAAGGCTGATGTGGTAGAGGAGCTGGACGAGCAGCGGGTGGTGGACGACATTTTGAGGCTCTACCACCACCACCACCACCACCAGGAGGTCCACCCCGACCACAGGGAGCTGGCAGACAGAGGTGGGCTCAGCTCCAGGCAGTCAAGGCCAACGACCACGATGCACCTGAGATGATTAGAGGTACTATATGTGTCTTCTCCACCCTTTCTACAGTACTTATAGACACAGGTGTGAGTCATTATTTTATTGCCACTGCCCTCGTTTGGAGCTCAGAGATTCTGAGGGAGTCATTGGCTCAATCCTTACGGTTAGAGACTCATACGAGAGAAGACTCAAAAATTACACACTGGTCCTGGATGTGTGAGCTTACATTAGGAGGTGAGAGCTTCGACTGGGATCTTTTGGTAGCGGCGTTGAGGTCTTATGACTTCATCTTGGGTATGGACTAGTTATCCACAGTTCAGGCTCAGATTTACTATATTAGGCACAAAGTGTGGTGTATCCGCACGGATGGGACCAAGTTCACCTTCACCGGTGAGAAGGGAGCCTTTGCAGTGCAGGATGGACTTACATAGAAGAGGGGGAATCCGATCAAACATCAGTCAGCTAGTCTCATTCTCGGAGAGGTTGATGTCTAGAGTACATGTTTTCTTGTTGTGGTGGATCAGTACGTAGATGTTTTACCGGATGACATTTCAAGACTACCTCCTCGTAGAGTGGTAGAATTATACATAGAACTATTCCCCGAGACGACACCGATATATACTCCAGCATATCAGATGGCTCCTGCCTAACTTTGTGAGTTGCGGGTACATCTGGGGGACTTGCAGGAGAAGGGATTTATCCGACCTGGTGTTTCACCCTTGGCATCTCCAATTTTGTTCACCAAGAAGGTGGATGAGAGCTTTCATCTGTGTGTCGACTACCGTCGCCTAAATCAAGTGACCGTGAATAACAAGTACCCACTCTCGAGGATTGGAGATCTCTTTGATCAGCTTAAGAAAGCACAATGGTTCTCAAAGATAGATCTTAGGTCAGGCTATCACCATCTCAGAGTTCGAGATGAGGATGTGCAGAAGATGGCCTTCAGGTGTCGGTATGGCCACTAGGAGTTCATGGTTATGCCTTTCGGCATAACCAACACACTGAAAATGTTTATGAGTCTCACGAACAGGATATTCTAGCCTTACCTTGATCGCTTAGTCATTGTATTCATCGACGACATACTTATCTATTCGACTACTAAGGAGGAGCATGCCTACAATTTACGGGTAGTACTGGACACATTCCGAGAACACCAGCGTTATGGTAAGCTCTCGAAGTGCCGGTTTTGGATTCGAGAGGTTAACTTTTTGGGACACGTTATCTCGGAGGCTGGAGTTGTAGTGGATCTAGTTAAGATCGAGGCAATACTTTCTTGGGGCCACCCAGTAGTGTGACAGAGGTATGGTGTTTTCTGGGGCTGGCTGGGTACTATCAGATATTTTTTCCAAACTTTTAGAGAGTTACAACACCGTTTTCATCATTGACGAAGAAGGGGAACCCCTTCGAGTGGTCAGATAGATTCCAATAGTGCTTTCAGGAGATGAGGTAGAGGTTGACTAGTGTGCCAATATTGAGGCTACCAGAGGAGGGCGTAGGGTACATAGTTTACTGTGACGCATCAAGGACCAGACTCAGGTGTGTCCTGATGAAGGAGTGAGTAGTGATCTCGTATGGTTCACAGTAGTTGAGACAGAACTAGCAGAACTATGCTACCCATGACCCAGATTTAGCAGTAGTGGTCTTCGTCTTGAAGTTCTGGCAGAACTATCTAATGGCGAGCGTTTTACAGACTACTATGACCACCAGATTCTCAGGTACATCTTCTCACAGAAGGACCTCAACCTGATACAATGATGATGGCACGAGTTCCTCTAGGTCTATGACTTCAAGATAGTCTATACTCCTGGGAAGGGGAATGTTGTCGTAGATCCACTCAGCAGGAGATCAGGAATTCAGCTTCTAGGAGAGATGACAGAGCATCTGGCTACATTACAGATATCCTTTGTGGATAGAGATGGAATAGACTTTCTACAGTCTCTCACAGTCACTCCTCTACTTTTTCAATGAGTCATAGAGTCACAGCATGTCGACATTGACTGTGTGACGCGACGTGATCAGATATCATCAGGGCAGGCACCTGATGGGTTTTCTGAAGGTGGGGAGCACATCATTATCGTCATAGGATGTACCATGGTACCAGTTTCACTTCCGAAGGAAGTTTTTAGG
Organism: Viscum album; assembly: GCA_963277665.1. NCBI lineage: Eukaryota > Viridiplantae > Streptophyta > Magnoliopsida > Santalales > Viscaceae > Viscum > Viscum album. The sequence goes on along the minus strand of OY728141.1, from coordinate 1,273,645,072 downwards.
TAGTTCCACACATCTCCTTTATTGGTACATCCAGGAGTAGCGAAAATGTATCCGGGCATCAGACGACAACACTGGTGACTGGGTATGAAGAAGTCGATAGCAGAGTTTTTCTCGTGATGCCTCACTTGTCAGCAAGTGAAGGCAGATCACCAGGTTCTAGTAGGCTTGGTTCAGCCATTAGAGGTCCTAGAGTAGAAGTGGGATGGGATATCCATGGATTTTGTGACGGGGCTTCCATGTACATCCAGATGACACGACTCTATCTGGGTGATTGTCGACCGACTCACCAAGTTTGCCAACTTCCTACCGATCAGAGAGCAGGGATCGGTAGAGAACGTGGGACACCTCTATGTACAGGAGATCGTATGGCTTCATGGTGTTCCATCGACGACCGTCTCTGATCAAGATATTCGTTTCACTTCCCAGCTATGGAAGGGGTTGTAGGAGGCTTTTGGGACGCAACTTTTCTTGAGCACCGCCTTCCATCCTCAGACGGATGGCCATAATGAGAGGACCATTCAGTCTCTTGAAGACATTCTCCATGCATGAATCATAAACTTTGGTCGTAGCTGGGAGGATCACTTGACCTTGGTAGTGTTTGCGTACTACAATAACTACCACTCCACCATCAGGATGGAACCTTACGAGGCACTGTACGACAGACCTTGTAGATCATCATTGTGCTGGACTGACCCAGGGGAATCAGCACTTATCGGACCAGAGATGGTGCAGTCTAGGACAGAGATGGTGATGACCATCCAAGAGCAGATGAAGACTGCACAGAGTAGGAAGAAGTCCTATACGGATTGGAGACAAAGACCACTGGAGTTTGAGGATGGCGACCACATCTTCCTACGGGTCTCACCTCGACGAGGTCTACATTGATTTGGATGAGGTGGAATGTTATCTCCGTGATTCATTGGACCATTCCAGGCCCTCATTAGAGTAGGCATGGTGGCTTACCGCCTGGCCCTCCCACCTCAGTTGCATCAGGTGCATGACGTCTTCCACGTATCTCAACTGAGGAGATACGTGCACGACCCGTCCCACACCATCGACCACCAAGAGCTGGACATCAATGATGGGGTGACATTCATGGAGGTTCCAGTGAAGATTGAGAATCTACTGGAGTGGGTCCTACATGGATGGTCGATTCCTCTGGTGCGCGTTTGTTGGCAGCACGTGAACCTCCAGGAGAGCCCACGGGAGCGGGAGGCTCAGATGCGTGCTCTGTATCCCCATTAGTTCTCTTAGTGTGTGTTGTAGCTTATGGGGATATAAATCCTTGAGGTGGGGAGAATATAAAGACCCTAAAATTCCATGTAAATTGTTTTCTTAAATACATGGGAATTTTACGAGTATGTAGTTTATGGCGGTGCTAGATTCTGTGGCTCGGTGTGCCCAGAATCAATTTCTGACGTTTTGTTCGGGTACCTTCAATAAACATACCTGCGGGTTTTTATATATTTTGAACCGGTTCTCGGAATAGAAATACAAGGGTACCGTTGAACTTGCAACGCATGTATTCTCTTAAGGAGACCTTTACCGCAATTTTGTTTTATCGAGGATGGAAGTTAATTGTTGGGGATTCATAATAAATTAAATAAAAATTATGTGTGACATAATTTTATTTATGTGATGGTTTAATCCTCCAAGGGGAAGTTAGAGGTGGGGCCCAATCCCCCATAACCTTCCATGGGAGGATATTATGTGGCGGGGTCCACAAGAGCATCAAACTCCTCATCTCCCATTAAACCCACTATAACCCCCATTTAACTCACATTTAATTGTTGAGAGTCTCTTAAACTTCTGACTCTCCCAATATAATGTTGAAACTCTCCACCTCACTTGTTTGAATTTTGAATCCATACCTCTACAATTAATCTAATGTGTTGTCATAATTAATGAAAGAAAACTCTGGAGTTATTGTGCCATAAAAACAATAGAGAACTATCTTTATTATTTTGTCTTAACATTCGTTGGATAAATTTTGGAAGAACACCAATCTATTCCAATGATGAATGCCTCTCATCTTCGTTGAACAATGAGCATCAAGTTCTTCCTTCTTTTCCCGATGTAAGTAAGGGAAGCATCGCCGTCTTCGGAGTACACCGACGGTGTTGACTCGACTTGACTTCATCGAGCTCTATATCCTCCGACGTTAACTGAATGACATCCGTCTTCCACGACTCGTAAACGTACAACGAAAAATACATGGTAGGGGGTTTTGATTAATTTAATGTATAAATTGAACCCTCATTCCTCATTGTTTGTTTGGTATCGATGATGGAAAATTTATATCGCCTAATGTGGATGGTGTGGGATAAACCAACATGGCTCAACGCTCCTCTGTTGGTTTTTGTTGATTGATGTCAGAGGGGAAGCCGAAAGGCTGTAGTGCCGTTGCACCGCACCGGAGAAGATCCGCGGGGCGGAAGAGGCGGCAGCGGTGGTGACCGGAGGCGGCGGCGTCAACAACAGCCATGTGGAGGGACACCGACAGAAACTAGGGGTTCTTAAACCATGGAACAACCGGACGGTCAATCCGGTCGGTCCGAGTGTAGGAGCTGCGGCGCACGAAGGTGCCGCGTGGAGGGAGACCGCGACCCCCAACCGCGGGCCACTCAGCTGGAAGAACCAGTAGGCCGCCTGTCATCCTGGCTAGAGAACCGCGATGCCCGCAAGCGTTGCGTGGAGGAGGACGTGGCCCGCATCTACGGGCCACTAGGCTGGAAAAAATGGCCGGGCTGGGGAACCGCGGCCCGCAACTCGGGCCTCGTGTGCCGGGTCGAACCGGCCTACTATGGCCGGCCGAGCAGAGAAGGAGGCGGCGTCGCTTGGTGCCACTGGGAGAACCGGACTAGCCCACAGTTTAGGCCAGGTCTGCAGGTTGGCTGCGCCCCACTTGGCCGGGCCGACCCCCAGCTGGGTTGGACCCGCCGAGCCAGGTCGGGCCGACCCGCCAGCCCACTGGGCTTGACGAGCCAGGCTCGCCTTTTCTTAAATGAAAATAACACCTAGACCACATGTCCGATTGATGCACCATCTACAGCACTGGGACCCTCGCGATGAGGAGGTCCTTTTGGGATACTTTAAGTATGTTTCGAACAAATTTGGAAAACGTCCGAGTTTGGATCGAGCATTAATCCTACCGGGCCTCCGGAACAGAAATTCCAATAACTCTCAGACCGTGCCTTCGATTGACGCACTGTCTATCATGTTGAGTTCCTTATGATGAGATGGAAATACCAGATACATAAACTCAGAAATTCTTGATAGTTTATGTATAGAAACTTGGCTCCAGGAGGGGACCCTCCCGGAATCGAGCGTGCTGTGTGCGAGAACCTTATTGCTGACTGTGATGGCTACTGTATCAGAATCCTACATGTGTTCGACAGCGATGAATACTGTACCAGAATCCTCCGTGGGTTAGAAAATGATGACTACTTTATAAGGATTCTCCGTGTCTCTGACATTTCTAACTTATGTTCTTGTATCATATGTGAGTTCGACAAAATAGCTGGTCCTGTATCCTATGTGGGTCCGACAGCTTAGCTGGTCCTGTATCCTGCGTGGGTCTGAAAACTTAGATGAATCAGTTACTACATCTGATCATCTCTATCACTATACGAAAGACATATGCCTATTTGAGATGAGTCTTGTCTTTCAATCATTATCATCGATGTGATTGAAATTACTTCCTTTGTGGATTGGGTTGTGTTTGAGCTCGAGAGTTGGAGCCGAATTGTGACTGGTAACTTAGGTATATGTGTGGGCATATACCTAAGTAGGGTTGGTTGATACTTTGTGTTTGTATCTTTCTACTATGGTTTAACTTTTTTGGATTTTGAGAGACCTTCGGGGGGCTCGAGGTCCCCTAATGAGTATTGTTATACTCACCCCTGCATTGGCTTCTTCCGAACCTTGTTGTGTTCTATGCAGACAACGGATGACCATGATCGAGGCTGAGGGTGATGGACGAGAGACTGCTCGGAGCTGGACTAGACATGATGTACTACAGGGATGAGTTTTTTGCGTTCTGTACCTACCCTTCATGTAGGATTCCCAGGCGGACGATCCAAGATATATTTTCCATTTTTACTTGTACTTGTACTTGCTGTTCAGTTGGGTTTGTATACTGACCCACTTACTTTCATCACACATTACTTTTCTACTTTAGTACTTGTTGGCTCTACTACTTGTGTTCAGACTGTGTGTGTTTTACATGTTAAAAAAATGCCTTCCCTATTTATTGGGATTACGCCTTGGGTGCTAGTCGCCAGCCCCTAGCCTATGGAAGGAGGGCTTGGGGTAGTCACGACACGGGCCCCGAGGATGGGTCTTGACAAAACTAGCCCTTAATCATTTACAAAAAAATTCTTTATATCAAAATGAAAACAATAATTCAAAAGTTGTGTCAAGAAAACTATTTCCATGCAAAACATTTATAACGCTTCTTCAAAACATTCATTCTTCACATTAAAACAAAACCACATTACACAAACATGATAAACGGGCCACAATTCCACATTTCACGTCAAACAGAATTAAAATCCACAACTATTCCTTTTAATTTAAATTCATTTAAAAAATATTTCATAAAACCACAGTCTACCAATACACACATCAAATTGTTTATAAAGGGGTGAAAAAAACCATGGAGAACACCAAACCAATTTAACCGAGGATCTGAACTAACCTTAAGTTCTACTCAAAAAAACATCATTTTTAAGAGAATTAAACTATCTTTCTGAAAGAGTGTAAACACACTGCTTTAAATTTCAGTACCATTTTAAAAAATAATCCATTTAAATCCTTCATACAATATTTACACACCAACTCCATTTTTATTAATACTCCAAACAGTCCACTTCCCATCATCACATGTCAAACCACATTCAAAGCCAAATACACACTTCCTTTAAAAATGAAAACACTTAAAACCATTTCCAGAAACCAAAAATTTCCATTATATAAGAGAAATATTTATGAAAAAGTTCAAATAATTCATTAAATACCAAAAATTACTCACAAATGCCAACCAAACAATTCATAAAATGCATTGTTGGAAATATTTAACGAAAAAATTCTATTTATCACATTAAAAATCCTAAAACAAAATTTTTCTTGCTAATAAATGAATCGATGAATCATAATTCAATATTTATTAATCAAAATATGTGTGGAAAGCATGAAATAAATGAATCATGAATTAAAATGGAAGTTCAAATGGAAATAATACCTCATAACAAAGTTGAAACGAAACGATGTGCGTCTGAACCCATGTGGTAAGCTCTAACTCCCAACAAATTAAATATAAATGACTCAATAAAAATACAAAAACCAAAATTAATGTATGTGTAATCAATATACGAGGATAAACCGTCACCTTGAATCTGAAGCACAATGAAAATGCCTACTCAGAATCATCGTATGTGGTTCTAAAATGATAACTATACCAAAATAATCCCATAAACAATAAAAAAAGTCATCGTAAACAGGGAAAATAAATGGAGAAGGTGCTGCCAGAGGTGTGTAGGAGGTACTGGTCAGAGAAATACCAGAGGAAATGGTGTGTGTCGACTGGATTATGGCCGCGAATGGTAGGGGTGGCATTGGTGCTATGCACGCTTGGTGGAGAAGGGAGGTGGCAACTGGAGAACGGTTCGCGATCAGAGGGAGGTCTGGATGGGCTGCATGCTGAGCATGGGAAGGGATTGTTGGGGCGCTGTGCTGCTGGTGAGAAGGATGGCCGTGACCGGAGGATGGGTCACCAGAATAGTGTGTTCCAGACAGAATACTTTCTAGGAGGGGCCACACCACTGGGCAGGAGGGGGCGCACGAGACTATTGTGATAGGAGGAGAAGGCGAAAGGAGGGTCGCCCAATAATTAATTGGTTCGTTGGTAAGTGGGTCATCGGAAGGAGGAATCAATGAAAGGAGGAAGGGTGGTGGTGCTCTATGTAAGGAGGGGGGTGATGGGAAATTCACGTGGAAGGCAAGAAAGAGGAGAAAGAATGCGCAACATCCCTAAAAAAAGAAATCTATTCTAAAAATAATAATAACTATAATTCTAATAACATAAAAATAAAAATAATAAAATTTATAAAGATAATAATAACAGTAGTAGTAATACATTAGTGGTAATAATAATAAGAATAATCATATGAAAAAATAAGAATGATAATCATAATAATATTATTCATAATATCAATAATATTTATACAATAATAAAATAATTCACATTTTTCTTTAATTAACATTAATCTCACTTGTAATATTTATAATAACAATAACAACAACAACATTAATAATATGATGATAAAATTAAAAATTAAAAATTATTTATTTTATTTCAATAATAATAAAATTAGGAATTTTATTCTTTCATTTAAAATAATTTAATAATAAAATTCCTAATAATAAATTATTGAAAACATTGTTTTACTAAAAAATCTACTTGTTTTAATTTTATGATGATGGATGGGACACACAGGTACCCGGGGGAAGCTGCGCGGCATCACGCTCTGCCAGTGCGCCCAAAGACGTCAACACCAAGAAGCACACTTTTTAGTATAAGTCAAGGAAAATAATTTGAGATTGAACCCGAACCCCAAGAATGATATTTAAATGTATGAAAATAGTAAAATAACATAAATACACGGGTCGTGGTGTGACAATTATCCCCACCATAACACCTTACGCCCCTGGAAATCCACAACACCATCCAACAGATCGACCAACACATAAGGACTCCATATAAACATGATCCAACCTCTTAATACAAGGACATTCCATCAACCACCAATAGATCACCCATAGAGGGGAGGCCTGAACGGACTCCCCACCATAATAATTTTACTTGCATTCAATAAAGAATTATGATAAAACTGAAAGAGTCTCGTGATGGATCTACCCACTATAAAAGACCTTCCTATACACGACCATACAGAAAACTGACATAGACATGAATTTTTCATTACTCATGCTAAAAGAAACATAGGAGGATTATTTAAACCACTCACTCCTATCTGAAAGTGATAAAGACTGAACTGAAATATCTGTACGAACAATGAACATTTTCCCCATTGTAGAGGAGGGAGGGACCAAGGATTGGATAAATGAAACTACGATGGAAAACTACTCACGACTAACCACTTTGGGGTAAAAAAACACAATCTACGACTGATTCACATGGTTGGTCCATGCAATGCCACTAATAAGCAAATCACATCCAAAAGGCTCAATTACTAACATTAAGTGAGGTATAAGTCCATCACTATCTTTACAACAAGAGTAAATTTACAATTATAGGGAAACCAAAACTTATACGCTAATGTTTTATCACCGCACGATAGAGGAACCACCGTGACCAAGCTCCTTAAAACCCTTTGGGGTCCCTGACTATGCGCCTACTTCACTCTGAGGCTTTTTGGCTGGATCTCTGATGGATGAAGCATACCCTACCTCATAGTCAAGTTCTGATAATCCTAATAAGGAGCATACATCTTTTTATCAACAATATGAAAGTATATAATTTTGAAATGAAAACCACATTGGCATTAAAAATTTGAGTTCATCAAAATACCCATGACATCCATACATTTCAAAACCCAAAACAACTTCAGTACAACTAAAATGATAAGAAATACCTTACACTAAAAGGAAACATACACAAGAAACTTTAAACAAAAACCAAATAACACATCACTTTTGATAACTTCATTCATGATGCTTTCTAGAGATACTTCGATAGAATCATTGTAAGTGACCCAAATGTATACAAGAATGACAGGGATTATTTTTAATTGGTCACAATGGCCTCTTGAGACCCATAATTCTACACTAATAACACATGGGGATCTATTTTTATGAAGAGTTTGATAAATGATCTTGAGGAATTTTGATTCCATGAATTTCTCCATCCACTATCAATCGATTCCTCGTCTTCTTCAAAAATCGTCCCCACTACTCCTAGGAATTGAAGGAGGGAGTACTACATCTAGCACTACTGCCATCATAAATTCAACATGAAAATCATGTCTCACCACATCTGAAAAATGATGTTAGGTTGGACTCTGACACCTTCGACTATAGATCGGGACAAAGACCCGCCTCGAAATTTAAATCCTTCATGGATTCATCTTTGGGATACCCTAAATCATAAGGGAATAGGACCACAAATAACTTGAAATACTCCAACAATGATCTATCACCACACTATAAATAACACATATCCATCCCCTTTATCTCCTTTTTTTCTCAGAGAAAGACAGATGAATGAACAAAGTCTTGCAGAACTGCCTTGTAATCTCATCACGTGGCATGTCTCGAGACACTGACTTCCACCACACACATGGTGATCCTTCAAGAATAAAGGTTTCAATATTGACCTTCAATGACTTGGGAAAATCAATGAGGTTAAAGACCCCTTAAATCATCTCCTTCAACTCTTCTTCTATGGAAGGCTTTTCTTGAACATAAAGGAGTGGGGGATCTAGCTTCTAAAACTCATGAATAAAATCCATAGGTTGATCAACCTCACTATAATAAGCCCTCATAGCTTCAAGGGGACACCGCTAGACAATAAAAGTCAAGAACTCAATCATGTCCCACACAATAAATAAAATCCTCATGATCAAACACCACATAGGGGACAAGCACCAAAAACCATAAAACAAGCTATCATAATATCAATACGTTCATATTCAAAACATATTTAATTTAAAACAAGCTTGGTGGGTTAAACAACCTCCATTGGTATTATTTAGAGTCTCAATCACATGTGTGTTTTCATGCCAGCCCGACCATCCATACACCATACGAGACATATGCTCATATTCCAACATACCACTATGGATGTGAGCACCCATAGGAACAGTAGAAAAAAAAACTACATTATTTTCAAAAAACAAATCATTCATCCCATTTCCTTTAACACATTCCCCAAATAAAACAAATCGTTTCAAATAACCACGTTTGAAAACAAAACACAATTTTTTATGATTCAATCTATAATGCCCCAAGCCCGCTCTTCTGGACTCGGTGCTTGGAAAATGCTGTGATTTTTTTTAAAAGGTGATTAAAAAATCACACAACACTTTAATGAAGTGAGGATCTTTTACCGGTCTAGGTTCTGGAATATTAGACATAACCTTACATTATCATAGTTGAACAAAAATAATAATTTTTTCCACTATGATTCTACGCGTGCTAACTCCATAAGCGACGACATCTACGATAATCTCCTAAGATACCTGTGAAAACATTTCAATACTTGGGGTGATCACAAAAGATACTTAGTAAGGTGTTTTGAAAACCATTGATAAATTGATTTCAGAAAAATATCCATTCAATAATACATTTGAAAATTTTCAATTTTTAATTAATTTGGAAAACAACCTTTATAAACTAATATAATCCTTTTGAAAAATAATTATACTTTGAAAACACTTTTAAACTATTCCAGTGATTTCCTTTGGAAAATATTAAGCAAACTTCATGAAAACAAAACATCATTTAGATGAAACTTAATTCATCAAAGGCTGTCTTGGGCCTACCCACTTAGTGAAGGATGGGTTCACTCCCCAATGAAATTCTATTTTTGCAACGAACAAGCACCTATAACTTTCGAAAACGTTTTAAGTTTTCTTTACACAGATATATATATATATATATAGTATTTCCCACTGGAGTTTTTACCTTTAAACATGTCAGTGCATTTAAATAATCATTTCCACTAATATCTATATATAAGGGTATATATATATATATATAAATGTGAATTTTTATTGAAAAAAAACTTGTGAGTATTGATTCCAAAAAACTCACGTCACATGGGATGTACATTAACACCAACATACCGGATCTTCCATTGATAAATAATAAAAGAAATATCGTTGATTTGTTATCATAACTAAATGGCTTGAACCATTTTTAATTCAAAATAATAAAATAATAATGAGCATGCACCGAAGATTATAAATGATGTATATTTTTTTTTAAAAATCAACATTTCACTGATGAGTAAAATTATAAATATAAACATGCACAAGAGAACTTAAAATTATAACATGCCTATAAACAATTCATCCAATTCCATTAAAATTAATTTCTTTGTAGAGTTTATCCAATGTTAAAAAGTACATGTATATACCTATATATGCTTATGCATGTATGATGTTTCATAAATGATTATCGATATATGGACATAACCATAATTTTTATATGACTTGTATGTGACATAATAAAATTATTATATTCTTAATTTATTAATTCATATGTAAATTATTACATGACTATTAATTTATTTAAAACAATCATATATTTGGACATCATGAAGGTATATATATACATATATATATTATTCACTTGATTATATATGCGATCTTACTTCTAAAATAAATTTTAATTATACAAATAGAACCATAAAATTTAGAATAAATAAATTGTTCTAAAATTTTTAGAATGGTTTATTAGAGAATATAAAAATATGTCCAAAACATTAAACATATTGATATTGGTTTAAGAGAATCATTAAATAAATCTTTTTAGCAATAATTTTTCAATACCCAAAACCAAAAAAATATAAACCATATTATTTAACATAAGAAAATTTGCCGTGAAATAAAATAAAAAGAAGAATAATAATCTATTTTTATGAGGATTTAAATGTTTAGAAAATCACCCATACACACAAACCCATAAAATTAAAATTATGATGAACTAATAGTCTTTTAACCCATTATACTAAACAAAATTTGAAATTAATTTTGATAAACATGAATGATTTAAATGAATAAATAAATTATAATTAAAGATTAAAGAAGATGGGTATTTGAAGATAAGAAGTCCCTTACTTAAAATAAGAAATCAAAAAAACTATAATATTTTCTGATAAGAAAATTTAGAGTAAAATAAATATTTCCTTACCAAAAACATGTGAAGGGGACACCTTAACATAGATCCTCATGCTCGACGAAAATAAGTAGACATGGCTTTTCCCACTTCCTTGCTCAAATTTTTTTTACCTCACCATCCTTTCATCTCTCTAAATTATGTGTGAGTCTTTATAACGGGAAGATGAGACCTTATATAGTTGTTCCATAGCTATATAAACATTTTTTTAAACTAAATAATAAAAAAAATGTGTGGTTTAAATCCCACGCTTGCTGAGCAAGCTAATATATCAAAAGTCAATACAAAGAGGAACTAATGTTTCAGAACAAACATTTGAGTGGCTGGACACATGATTATCCATGAAAATGACCAGAAAACGATATTTAAAACTGAGTTCCATGTATGGAAACATGAATAATAAATGATATCTTTATTTTAGTTTGATTTCAAATTAATATGAGGATGTGATCAAACTAGTTACGCACCAAGGAAGCTTAAATAAAGATAAATGGATTGGAATTGATGGAAATGTTGCAAAAATGTAGTTCAAGATTAAGACAGAAGATAAATTTATATTAAGAAAACCCATACATATATAGGTAATTGTAATCTGTCGACATCTAGTGATGAAAAAATCAATGGATAACGATGAAAAAGTGAGTTAATTCACTGAAAAAGAGTCTAAAAATCATACGTCGACACCAAAAAGTTGAATAAACTACACATACCTGCAAATCTAAATGACACAAAGAAGATTAAAAAAAACGAACAAAGATTTCCCCAAATCTCAATCCACACGATTCAGATTTAAATCCACATACCTTACATGGCTTCGACTCTCATTACGATCCGAATCACACTGCTCGGATTTTGACCTCGATTCCTAGCGCCTTGTAGGATTTGAAGCCCTCAGCTACAATCTATCTCACGCTCCCTTATCAACATCGTATCTGAAGGCGAAACACCACCATTCATCGGTCGTGACTCATCATCGGCCTCAACTTCTGAAGACATGGGAAGCCCTCACCATCGCCTCCGACTCCGTCTAAACTCCCTCGCCGGTGGCCAAACGTGACCTCAATGAAGACACTTCCGATTTCTCTAGGGTTGAATTGTACCAATCATTGAATCTTGGAGCTCGGTGAAGACTCGATTCAACTGACCCAAAAATCCCTAAATCTTGAATACCTGAATCCCTAAATACTTGATTTTCAATTTTGTTTATATCAATTCGTTTTATTCATTTTATAAGTATATAATTTATTTTATTTAATAATTTGATTATAATTTTAACTTATTTAATAAAGAACTCATATTTTTTATAATTCATAATTTCATAATATGTATTTTCTTTACCATATAATTATTCATATATAATTAAAACTATTTTATATATGAAAGTTTTAAATAAATTCTGAATTATTTTATTTTCTTATTATTCTTAAATATTATAAAATATTGATAATCAATTAATTGTATTTATAAAAAAAATTACTCATATACATATATATGCTTGAAATAAATTTACGTCAATTAATATATATATATATATATATATATATATATATATATATTAAACAAAATACTGTTTCATGGAAAATAAAGTTTTAAGTTTTATTTTGATTCAAAACATATTTTGGTTATTTTAGTTAGTTTTAATTTTAAAACAATTATTAAATAATTAATTACAATTTAAATTATCTCATGCTGTTACACAAAAAACTTTCAGAAGTTAGAGGATACCCAAAGCAACTCAAATAGGGAACTTTTTTTGGTGGGTGACTTGACCATACAGTTGGTGTCCATATTCCAAACATGTCAACGACACTTAGAGCCTTTTAGGACTATTCCGCTAGCTCCACATGGCTTTCCAAGCCATGTGTCTCATGAGGATTGTTATCCAAACTTCCTTTGTTCTATCCCAATCAGATAACATGCCCTAAAACCCCAAAGAAACCATGTATACTGGATTTCCCATGGAAACTTAAGGATCTGAATGACAAAGAGTTCACAACGCTCTTCCCGCACACACCCCTCGAGTCCCAACAATTCTATTCCATATACATTGATATTCCCAAATAACAAAGGGTGCCCTGAAAATATTGATCTTCTAAAATCCAAACTTTTCTGATAACATTTTCCATTAACCAACTTGGTTGACCCTCAACCGGTCACTCGACCTGGTTCGTAGTAGGGCCCGAGAGGAATTCCCGATCCGCCTGGGAAGCTGACCAGTGCCAGGGCATCAATACAGATGATGATAACAATTTTCCCATTAAAAAAAAATAAAACCTGACATAGTAAGAAAGGTAAGTCCAGAATAAATAAACAAAAGAATGTGACTAAACAAGAAAATAAGAAAAGCACTAACCAAATGGGATAACCGCTATCTCCATGTGACCTCGTGGGTCACATTCCAACTAACAACCGAGCATCTCCCAAGGAGAACGGACCCAAGATGGAACTTTCACAAGGGCTAATTATAGAAAAGAACTATAGGCGTGATTATTAATACTCTGTAGGGTAACATAATAATCTATTCTCAATGAACATACTTTAAAATAAAACAAAAATCAATTTTTATGTTTGAACTGCAATGAATAAATGTATGGTTTTCAACATGTTACTCAAAAACAATGTACGAGTCATTTCCCACATTCATTTATCAAAAAACCAAGTCATTGTTTTATAGGGAAGTTAGTATTTTTCAATGTGAAAGTGATTATTACATTTTCAATTTTCACAAAATTAATAAAATGCCTTTAAAAAAATTCTTCATAACCCACATTAAAAACAAATATCACATTACAGTAAAAACACTACACATGAAAGTGATAAAGTAGTTACCCAATAAGAGAAATTAGAAGAAAATATGCATACATGTTAAAAATTAAACACTACATGCACTAAGACACGTTGGAATATGTGAACCCATGAGATCAAGAATAATCTAGAAGAAACCAATACATGAGACCTCATCCTTATTGATATGTCACACATGATGAAATCAAAACGCACAAAATTATTGGCCATATATTCTTAGGAAGGCCATGGGAAAATCCCATAGTAATGAACCCAAAAATATCCACCTACTATGGGCCACTGGTAAGCACCATAACCAACCAGTGGGACAATCATTCTCAGAATATTCTCTCAATATTCGATGTTTCCATGACTCAAGTATTTAAAAAGGGTGAGATCCAATGGATTCCATATGAGCATCCAATCATAATGTATATAATAGTAATAATGTACAAAAGGTCCCACCACAAGTCACCCCTGAGACCATTATCATGCCATAAAATAAAAACAATTAAAAATGGTTCCAACTGAATAAAACTAGAAATGGATATGATAAATCCCCAATAAGGACCTCCCACCCATTGCATTTAATTGAGTCATGAGAAACACCAAACAATGGTTTTCATAATAAATATTTTTTAAAAATTTCATGTAATGACAAAATGAGCCCTTGACATTTAAAATCAAAGTCTTATCTAAAAAATAAAACACTTATTCAAAATTTGTGTCAAGAACACTGTTTCCATGAAAATCATTTATAATTCTTCAAAACATTCCTTTTTAACATTCAAACAAAACCACTTCACAAGAACATAATAAATGAGCCACAATTCAACATTTAAATTCAAATAGATTTAAAAGACAAAAATATTCCTTTTAATTTAAAATCATGTAAAACATATTTCACAAAACCCATGTTTACCAACACACACATGAACATTTTCATAAATGGGTTAAATCACACCATTGAAAACACTAAACCACTTCCACCAAGATTCCAAATGAGTGTTATGTTAGATTCACAAAAAAATTCTTTTTAATAGAAATAAACTGTCTTTTTGAAAGTGTGTAAACACACGTCTTTACATGTCATGACCATTATTAAAAAAATTCATTTAAATCCTTCATACAAAATTTATTCACAAAATCCATTCTTATTAAAATGCCAAATGGGACACAGACCATAATCACATGTCAAACCACTTTCAAATCCAAATACAAGAATCTATTAACACATGAAACCACTTGAAACACTTCAAGAAACCCAAAATTCTAATTTTACAAGTAGCATATTTAATAACATGTCCAAATGATTATTTACCTACCACAAATTACTCACAAAGGCCAACCAGGCATTTCATAAAATGCATTATGTGTAATATTTAACTAAGGAACTCTATTTATCACATAATAAAGCCAAAAAAATTTTAATGGTAATAAATGAAACCAAGAATCATACATAAATATTTATTAATAAAAAAAGGGCGAAAATCATGGAGTAAATGAATCTTGAATGAAAAAGGAAGTGAGAAGAGAAATTCTACCTGGGAACCACAATGAAATGGAACAACGTGTATCTGAAACCACATGGTAAAGTCAAACACCATACATATTAAATATAAAATAATTATAACTCAAAGAAAAACCCCAATTAAAGTATGTGAAACCATACAGAGGTGATAAACCCTCACCTCGAAACCAAAGTTCAATGACAATTCCCACTCTGAATCGCCCCACACAGTTTTAAAATGCTAAGATAACCAAAATAATATGTTTAACAATAAAAAACTCATCAAAAAAGAGGAAAATAAATGGAGATGGTGCTACCAGAGGTGTAGAAGAGGTGCTAGTTGGGCTACATCAAGACGGTAAGGTGCACGCCAATAGGAGAAAGGATGCAACTGGAAGGGATGGCGTCGGTGCTGTGCATGCCGGATGGAGAAGGGCGATGGTGCCAGGAGAGGGGGTCGTGATTGGAGGGAGGTCAGGCCGAGCTATGTGCTGAGGAGGGGAAAATATTGTTGGTGCACTGCACCACTGATGAGCAAGAGGGCCACGAACAGAGGTGGGGTCACTGGAATAGTGTGTTCCAAATGGAAAGATACATGGGAGGGGCTGTGCCACTAGGTTGGAGGGGCACACCGGACCGCTGTTCTTGGAGGAGAAGGCAGAAGGAGGTTTGGCTGGGAATTTCTACATGTGCCGGTAATGGGGTTTCCAGAAGGAGGCCCCAAAGAGGGGAGGAAGGGTGGTGGCATGCTGTGCAAGGAGGGGGTGGGGGTGTAAAGTTCATGTGGAAGGAAATGAGGGGGATAAATAATGCACAAAACCCTTAAAAAGGGTAAACTAATCTAAAAATAATAATAACTACAATTCTGAAAACATAACAATAACAGCAACAACAACAATAATTATAATATTAATAATAATAGTAGTAATACCTTAATGATAATAATAAGATGAATAATAATACAAAAAACAATAACAATAATAAAAATAATAATAATATCCATAATAACAATAATATTAATAAAACAACAAAATAAATCCTAACAATTTTTTTAATGAACATTAATATTAATTGTAATATTTATAATAAAAATAAAAATTATAACTATAATAACATGATGATACAATTAAAAAATAATAAAAGTATTTATTTCATTTCAATAATAATATATTTAAAAATTTTAGTTTTTATTTAAAATAAAACGTAATAAAATTCCTAATACTAAATGATAGTATGCATTGTATTAACAAAAAAATATACTCGTTTAAATTTTCTGGAGATGGACGGGATGAGCAGTTGCCTGGGCGAAGCCGTGCGACATCTCTTTATGCTAGTATGCCCAATAATGTCAACACCAAGAAGCACAATTTTTAGTATAACTCAATTAAAATAATGTGGGACTAAACTTGAAAACTAAAAAAATATTTAAAGGTATAAAAATAATAAAATAACTTAAATACATGGTTCAGGGTGTGAAAGTAGTAATGGGGGTTGAGATCATATATTCAATAGTTTTTGAGCTGATATATACCTCTGGTAAGAGAATGTTTCAATTGATCTTCCGAGTATACATAATCTAGAAGAAGCTCTGTGGGAATTTATCAGTGAGTGGTAGATGC
This sequence comes from Viscum album, assembly GCA_963277665.1. Classification (NCBI taxonomy): domain Eukaryota; kingdom Viridiplantae; phylum Streptophyta; class Magnoliopsida; order Santalales; family Viscaceae; genus Viscum; species Viscum album. The sequence goes on along the minus strand of OY728141.1, from coordinate 1,273,628,242 downwards.
TGAACATTTTTTCCATGATTTGCCTTGATATTCTAGAGATTATGTGGATAGTTACCCTTATGAACATAAATATCACACCATCACTCTTGTTGAGAGTGAAGATGTTTCATATAAGTTATTCAAATGGTTTTTCAATTACAGAAAGTATACATAATTAATAGTAAGCATATAATTAGCATGTTATGAAAGATGAGATATTTTATACCCCATGACATGTTGTCATCCCTATAATATTTCACAGGGGTGATGATTAGTGAATCACAATCCACATGGTGGGTTGTTCATCAAAAAAAAAATACAATTTATTTTTTGCAGTTTATGATGTTGAAGATACTGGATTTCATCACATGGTATTCCACCATTCTGTGGGTGGATGTCGAGCTCTAGGGTCATGTAAGTATTTTTTAGTAACTAACTATCCATGTGATGAGGTGGTATAATGTGACTATAAATATTTTGATGATGTTGTGGATTATACCTCCATGTAATGATACAATGTTTGTCATTTGTGACTGATTAACTTAGGGTTCATATTTCCAACTCATATGTGACATGTCCTTTGTTAATGAGCTAGGTAATATCTTTGTATGATTAATTGTATACATAGTTTTGGTACCAAAATATATCCTATTAGAACATTTTAAATTATTTAGATGATGAATTTTTTAAGGATTAAAGAAGGTGTATGACATATACTTTCTTCAATACCAAAATTATCATCTTTATATAGATATGATGCTTGGTCATAATATCACAAAATTAGTGGACCTTTTATGGAATCCAATTTTATTTCATGGGTTTTTTGAAGAACTATTTAGGGGATCCATTGTTATCTAAAATATTAACTATTAGTAATGGATTCAGACATCATTTTTTTGAGGCTTTACATTGATGGTCATTTTTACCACTACTCTATTGAATGTAAGATGGAGAGTTAATTATCATCTGACTAGTTATCATGAAGGAGACATCCAAACCTATTTATTTATATAGGAATAATTTTTTGAATACTAAATATAAGAATATGTCATATGTTGATTCATAATATCATTTTCTAGACATTTCTAAGACAATCGAGTGTTTCATATAGGTGTTCCTAATGCTGGAACATTAGCATATTCATAGAAAAGATATATTTTCACCCATGTTCAAGGATTAAATAATGATTTTGGAGAGTTTTGGTATGGTTCTATACAAGTTAGATCTTACATATCATTTTAGTGAAATTTATGTTATATTATATATATCACGAATTGTATTATAACATCCTTACCTTTCCAAAGTGATCAGTATTGGAGACATCATGCACCATGATTACATGTATCATGATGCATGTATGATTTATATATTTTATTAGATAATTAAGATAATATGAGAGAATCTAGTTCATCTGGTATTCCTGGAGTGGGGTCATAGGAATATCCAAAATAATACATGTGAGTAGGAGTTTCATATGCGGGTATAGTTGCTACGGTTATTCATCATTAAAAACCAGTGATGTTGAAGAGAATATCTTGTGGATGAATAGATATATGGTGGTGAGAAATTAATACTCAAAACCATATTATGGAATATATTTTATTTAATATTTTCATAAACCATATAAATTTCCACATATATCTATTTTAAATAATGAATATTTTTTTAGTATTTTTTTCAATATTATAGATTGCCTTTGGATCTGGGAGGTTTTATAGATATGATTATATACTATTCATGTGCATTAAGACCCCAAGGAGGTGGTTATAGTGTTTATAAGGGTCATGGATTGAGTTTCAAGTGTTGGGATATTCTAAAATAGAGTTTGTTGCGATGATTCAACTAAAATTCATTTTAAATATGTAATACAGGTTCTTATACTATGGGAAGTGTCTTATGAATAATTTTTCATATTACATTGAGTTTCATTGATATCTATAAAAAATGGATATGTTCGTGATTAACCTTATGTATTAAGGGGAGGAAAAATTTACTTATGAGTTTTCTAAAAAATTCAATTTCTATGGCGATTTTTATTTGTTGGTATGACCTTTATGTATGGAAATTATTGAGATTTATTACAGTACTCACCCTTATGAATGGTGTTGATGACACTAATGTATAATATTGAAAAAAATTAAATTTCATTTTTCCATTACATAAAGGTAATGACCCTTACATGGGGGTGTATCAACCCTAATGTTAAGACATTAGCTGATTTTCATAAATTCTGGTTAGAGTGACCCTAATTTAGCAAGTTATAGACCCTATATATTGGTATTAGTAATGATTACATATGATAATTACAGAAAATTGGTTAATTACAAACAATTAAATTTAGTTTTTGGATTTTATGTATTGATTATGGGGACCCTTAATATTCAATGTCCAAATGTCGGCTATGTATAGTGGCCCATACGTATTAGGACTATTAACTCTTATATATGTACTCACCCAGAATTCTGTAAAGTCTAATCCCTTATATAAATAAACCCATATATATAGATATATTACCAATAAATACTGAAATAAGAAAAAAATTGTAGAAAATGAAAAAATAAAAAAAAAATGATCGTGATAATAAAATAAATTAATGGTAGGAATTATGGATAGGAAATGATGTTTTCACACATATAATATCAACAGAATATCAAACAAATTTCTCTATTTTATATAATATTTATTTAAGGTTGGATTTATTATGTTATTCAAGAACATTAATTATCATTTTCTCTATGTGATAGCTAGAGTAATGTACATAAACATTTTTAGATTCCATCAGAGTTACTCTTTTTCATTAATGATCATATACCAGTTGTGGATGTCTATTCCCTACTTAAAGTGATTTGATTAAGTAATTTTATTTCTTCTATTTAACTGTAAATATTCTATCAATATATACTAAGGATGTTTCTATGAGAATAAGGTAAGGGGTACCAATGAAATACATAATTTAAAATCACATTATCATGATCATGTGATATGTGGTGTAATCAACATAATGCACACATGATTTTTTTTAAAATATATTATTATTTCATTTCATTTCAAGATTGAGATATTTTCTATATGAGCTGTCCATGAGTATGAGTTGGTTATAACCATTGGATACCATGTTAAGGTGTTTATTTTTTAATAAAATGGGAGTTTTGGAATGAAACCCTAGGGTTTCGCTATATGAACTACTAAACCATTTTATTGAAAAAATATAAAAACTATACAATTAGAAAGTTTATAAACAATAAAATGGTAAACATTATGAATTAGTATGAAACCAAATTGGGTGATTGGAAATTATATGTTTATAAAATGATATGTTTTTTATGGTGGGATGAGACTACTTGGGTAATTATTAAATGATTGTGGTTCATGGTTGAGATGTTTCCCAGCACTTAACCCTAAAATAGTAAAGGCACCTGAGTGATTAAAGACCCAAAATAATAATATAATTGTAATGGTTAATAGGTTTTATTATTTACCCTAGGTTAACATATTATATGAATGTGTTAGTGGTGGGATTTGGCATCGCAAAAAATGATTTTGAAATATAAGTGTATTGGGAAAGAAGTGCTTCTCATGGGTGGTAATGTTCAATTTACAATGATATGTTGAACTATTCTATGTAGGTTTCATCAATATTAAGTGTCAACATAAAACCAAAGTATTTGAATTGGTTTATATCATTTTAATTTCATTTATTTTTCTCAGAACATTATCACGTGACTTATTCATACTGATTTTTGAGTGCATCATTGGTGGTGGTTGGATGTGTTTTACACACAAAATTCCCAAGAATATGTTGTTACCTAATAATAATTCATGCATATATTTTGTATGAGGGAAATGAATGTATGATCAATGATTGAGTCAGATTGAATATATGATTCTTGGGATATATGACTTGAACATGACTCAAGACCTATTATGTAGCCTTTTCGTGTTTATTATTTGTAGACGCTAATATATATGATCAATTGGTAGGGGATTATGTGTATGTATCTATAACATTAATGATTCTTAACACATTCATTTTTATATAATCATAGTTTATTATAATTTTTATATATTTTTTCTATGTTGTTTGTTTATTTATTATTATAACTTGACTATTATTATAGTTCCTTAGATATTACATATTGTTATCTAATACATGGAGAATACTCTCGAGATAATATAGTAATACCTCCATTGTAACTGGGAAGACATATCTGTTTCAGGAATCATTCAGGAGTTTATGAAACTCATTAATCTAAAAACTATAGAGTATTATAGAATGGGGTTATACATATATAATCACACATGATGATTGAGCACTTACTAATGATAACAAATAATATTAGCAGAGACTATGGATTCTCAATCAACTACCATCTTATAAAAAGAAAGAAATTGGCCCGTGGTCAAATTATGGATGATGTTTTAATTATAACCATGATATTAATTTAATTGTAATAAATTATCATAAATATATTAAGGGTAAAAATGAGAATTATTAAGAAACATAAAAAATAAATTCTTTCTCGAATTATTTCTCAGCCATCAATGTTTTGGTAGATAAATTTGTGCCAAGAGATGATGGGTATATACAAAATAATATAGAAAATTATAAAAATGGTTTATTCATCAATTAAATATAGATAAAGATTTATGGATAATATTTTGGAGAAAATTATATGTATCATATGATAATAAGATAAATATTGATATATTATATAATGATTATAGCTCAATGTTCATCTAAGTGATATTTTTCCATATGGTTTATGGTGGATCACATTAAAATGTCATAAAATATAAGGAAAATTATTTAATACTCATCACTCCATCAATATTCCATGATATATATTAGAGATGTTGTGAGGTTTTACAGAACACCATGATTGATCGTATCATAAAATGTTATGAAGGTAATATAGGAGCCTATAGAAGCAATACAAAATAGGGTTAAACATAATTATAGAATATTATCATTGGAAATATTGTTAATTTGATGGAAAAAGTCAATAATTGGATTAAATTTTTATATATTTCTTTATAAATGTTTAATGTGGTTGGGATAAACACCTTCCTAGAGTCATGTTCTCAAAGAACATTATCTTCCACACAATAATTTATATTGATATATATAAATCCTATTTGGGATGAAATTTAGAAATTTTAAATTTTCTAAAAAGCCTAAGAAATAATATATTATGCCTCATATTAGTTGTAGAAATTACAGAGGTCCAAAACATTAGAAACACATTACAGAATCATAGATCCTGTGGAGGACTGTGATTAAAATCATCAAATTCACCAAGGGTGTGAGTTTGGAGATAAATTATTCTATTAAAAATCTATATAAAACAAAGATATTATTTTTTAGAAAAAGGGATAGGTTGGTTTAATGTACATAGGTCCCATAGAGAGTCATAATAAATTTTTGGTTGTGGAATATTTACTTTCCCTTAAATTAAATGGGTATCCAGTATGTATGTTATTTCATTTATCTTTCTTGAGGAATTGCATAACAGATTGATTATATGTATTGAAATAACATGTTTTATAGTTAGATAATGATCTCTATAACAAGAATAAGTTATTAAAAATCATGGATTGTAGTGACAATTAGTTATGAAAAAAACCACTCAAATTATTAAATTACTATATTGAAATCATATGTGTGGAGAGGTATTATGGGAAAAATTACGTAATCAGATAATAATACCTATATCTATATTCATCTTACCGAATGAGTAAATGTATAAGGGTTCAAATTTTTTATGTGAGGATGAACTAAAGATCCAAAATTTAAAAGTATGAAATATATCTATAATACAATATATATTACAATCGAATCACACCACATAATAAATAATGTACACCACTTCTTTTCCACAAGTGAAAATATTACATATATTGTATAAAAATACTCCATATAAATTCAAACAATAAAATTTCTAAATAAAACATAAAATAATATAACCCAAATTTTAATTTATTTGTGTTGTGATCAACTAAAATTATCTTAGACCAAAACAACCCTATAAATGGAAATCACACTATTAAAAACAATTTATACATTTGTTAAATAATATATTAATAACATTGAAAAATAGTATGGTCATTTAATTGTTGTAATTTATTTTATTTATTATTAGTATAGTGATTATAAGACCATTAGAATAATATCTTATCATTCAGGATAATAACTAACCATTGAATAATTAATCGAGTTGATTAGAACAGTAAAAAATATTATTTACAATAATTAAAATAAATAAATATAAAAAATATATTTATAAAAAATAACATCATAAAAAATAATATTAATGAAAAATAAGTACAATTTTATAAAAAACATACTTTAAAAGATAAAATAATTATATTTTTTTATCATAAATAACAATTACAAGAATTTAACAATTATTTAGGTTCAACCATTTATTATAATTAATTATAAATCATAAAATTATTATAAAATAATAACAAATAGAAATAAGAGCATTCATCGAAACAGAAATATTATTTATTCGAGGTATAATTTTTTCCCATGTTTTATATAATTAAATTAAATTTTAATTTTATAATAATTTTAATTTTAATTTAAAATATAATAATCATTATTGTAATCATCAATTCCAAATTAGATTACAATTAATATATTGGTATTTTTATGAAATAATTGTGTTTTCAAGGAATAGTAAAAATTAAAGTTTTTAGGAATACTTAAATTATTATGGAATCATAATAATATAAAAGTGACTCAAGAACTAAATATTAATTTTATATGTATTAAGATATGATTAATGAATAAAATATTAATTTAAATAAGTAATATTTTTATAAATTAATATTTTTTGTTTTAAAAACTAAATAATGTTTTGGTAAAACACCATTTTTCATTATTTACAATTAATAATGTATTTTTATGGGGACAATAGTTTTTGGGTGGAATTGAAATTTGAAGAAAACTTTTCTTTTAATCATATTTTTTTAAAAGACATATATAATCTACAGTATTTATATTGTTTGGACTAAAAAATTAAATTATTAATACTTTATTCCAAAATAAATGTCATGTCTAGGCTCAGGGTGCTAGAGCTAGTTCACCACATGAACTCAAAAATACATTCTAAAGCTCTAGGGGAAAATGACTAGTAACATAAGTTAAGGGTGGTATTGTGAGGAGTTTATATCCCAATATCGAGGTTTGAAATAACAATATAAATAAATAGTCCTCAGATAAATTTTTATATAGAGAATGAATAAATCATATGAACAAGCCATGAAAATATAAATTATTGTAAGAGGTCGAATAACCATGTCATACATACTACAGACCACATACTAGTCTTGTTACATAACATACCCAATTGAAATAATCCATCAAAATTTCACCATAGAGTCTATGAGCCAAACCACATTCATTATCCAGATAACATTGTGTTATCAAACCAAATATTGAAAAAATAAACACTAGACTTATCCCCCATAAATGCCTTATATAAAAATTTGAGTTATGTTATGGTAAACAAGTGATGTGGCGACCTGAGTAGGGTGTGAGTACAACTCATTAGGTGACCACTAATGTTGTCTATGTCTAATACCATTCATAGTAGTAATGTATTCATAAAAATAGTTGTATAAATATACTATTCAAAAATAAGTAAAATGTAAAGGTAACCAATTATTGATTAACTTATTATCCCTTGGGTTCTGAAGAAAAACCCATTCCAATCAATCCTATATCGACCAATGTCAATCATTTGAGTGATAAAAAATAGTGTTATATAGAATTAAAAAAGAAATAGTTTTTACTATATCAATCATCTTACAGAAGCATAAAACATCCATCGAAGGTTCTTATCCCATGTATCCATTTTATTAATTCCCAAAATTTTAGTCTGTAATCTGATCCATGTATGAACATCTATATCAACTATTCCTAATAACTTTTTTCACACACCTAAACCATGAAAACACATTGTTAATAATACTATGTGACTTCTCAAACTTCCAAACCCATGGGAGATTAATTTCAAGTCCAACTATGTTGATATGTGATGTGGATATTCACATGAGATACCTAGAACAAAGCATGTAGATATTATTTTCTAACTCTCTTAATAATGGATATATACCATCATGTCTGACATTATGAACCATACATTTGGAACATCATGTCCTTATCTTTAACTATCATTCATTTATAAAATTCCAATGGGTCCAATCATGGTCGTTCGATAAATTAAAATGAAATGACAAAAAAAGAACAATTATAATTTACCATGTTTCCAACATGATGTTAACACAACCCATGTCATTGAATTCCAATCCCTTTTTACACATCAAACAACCATTCAAATATTCTTTATAAAATGATGGAATCTCACCCAGTCATATAAAAAATATCTATGTCACCATTTAAACAATATTCAAACTCTTAAATATTCCTAAAATAGAACAAGTCATCCATTCCATTAAAAACATTTAAAATATCAGTAAAGGAATTATAACAAAAAGGTAATTGAATAAAACATTTTAAATATATATATGACTATTTCAAAATGACCCATTTTTAAAATTTAATAGAGGTAAAATAATAATTTTCTGACAAAATTCATTTTGAAATATTGTTTTCACCGATTTAAAACCAATACTGAGTCAAAACACAATGCACACAATTAAAACCAGTACAAGGACCTAATAAAATTTTCCAAAATTCTATTAAAAAACACTCCAATTCATCCTTCCAACATATTATAAAACATTTATACCATAGACATACCATGTATCCATTGTATTTCGAATCATGTATATCAACGATCAGAACTTAGTTATGCTCTTAAAGCACTCACTAGACCATTTAAAACCCCACATTACCATTTACATGATACAATTCACACCATGGGTGGCTATAGGATTAGCCTTATAAATTCCAATGGATTCGATGAGACACATCAAAAGCGTATGTTTTCAATTTAATCCCAAAAACATTAATCAAACCATAGAATAAAATAAGCCACTTATGGGATTTAAGTAACAATCTATATATGTTTATAAATAAATTAAAATTTATATGGGAAAATATATTAGACTACCTACCTCAATTAATGAAGGATTCCATTACATACCCAAATCATGGAGGCCTCGACAAAGCCCACCCAAGACTCATATATCTCATTGGTGTGTAAACTAGATCGTAACAACTATCCAAAGTCTAATCTAACACTAAAAAACAAAAAAATTGATTAATTATGAATTTTTTTATTAATTTATTAATAAAATACTAGTGCTGCATCATGCATGAAAATTCATTAATCCCTCACTTCTTATCAATACACTAGGAAACCGCCACATGTTTTCTATAAAGGACTCATAAATTATTTTTGGTAAATCTTCCAGGAGGATATACCATTCTAATTAATTACTAAATTATTTAATAGTGATAATTTATGAAAACGTACAATTAATATATTATATAATGAATCTCCATGGAATAACATACAGGTTTTATATCAGGATCTCCTATATGCAAGAAGACCTGATTCCCGATGAGAAAAGGATAATTCCACTATTATCCCTACAAATCATCAACAAAACCATAACTAAGGATATCCAAAAAATAAAATAAGTAAGAAAAATATAAAATAAATCCACCTGTTATTGAATATTACATCAAAATAATTTAAAATATCAATGAACACACCCCAAATAAAATGATGGAATAAGGGGGAATGGGATTGGAGAACCCTTGGTTCATGACCGCCTACAGGGGAAGGAAGATGGGTGGGTGGATAAGAACCATGATTGTATATATTTGAAACATACCCATTTAAATTAAATTTTAGGTAGTATCATGGTTTTACTTCATATATATTCAAACCATGCACTAATCATACAACATTTCACTTGAACCATTTGAATAAGTGCACTATTTTTCTATAACTGTGTTCATAACACATTCTAAACATTGTTTGATATTACACCTCACATTATTTTTTTTGTATCACATTATTTGTCCTTAACAGTGATCTAACTATGAATATTATTTTTGTATAGTTTGAAATGAAATATAAAAACTCTAAAAATATTGTTGTCACACGATTTCTCCTAAACTGTGCACGCCAAACAATTCCCCATAGAAAGAAAACTCAAAACCTCTTAAGAAACAAACCAAAGGCCTCAAGTCTCACCTGGACACCCAATATAATATATATTCATCATTATTAATCTCAAAACAATATTCATAGTTATTCAAACTCGAAGAACCCCATTATATTTATTATTCAAAATTTTACCCATGCATATAGTCCTTGTTTTCATCTTATGGCACCAACCAACATTCATCAGTCACCATTTATCACACATGTCCCATTCTAGTTTCTGAATTTGAGAAACAAAACCAAATAAAATCATTCAACTTGATTTAATCGACCAAAAAAACAACCTATTTTCCTGTAACAAAACAAATAAACTAATATTTATCATACTCGTACCAATCCAACTAAAACATTTATTATGAAAACACGCGTGCTTCCACTACATCTATGGTAATCCCAACCAAAATAATTAACCATTACCACCAACTTCTTCTCTGCATCACCTCTATTAGAAAATAAAAAATAATCTCAAACAGACAATACCCCAACATGAGTAGCATAGATACTAACATATTTCTCCCCAACACACTTGAGGATTCCACTCAAAAATGATTATCATCACCACCATCAATAAAACTAGAGTGGATGCATAACAACCTTATGGGAATGCACTATGAAAAAAGAATATTTTTCTCCAAAGTTGGGTTTACATTCCAAAATTCATCTATTATATTGATAATCAGCATTATATGCCATTCACATCCCACCGAATCTATTACATGTACAATCCCAAACCAGAATATTCTTATATTGCTCATCCCAACAATTCTTATCTCAAACTATCAAACCCCTATCAACAAACCAAATATTGATTCCATTATTCTTAGAGGAATTCTATGAAAACATGTACACACTTACTAGAGCCGAAAAGATACTCTGGTGGGATTCAATAATTATATCCTTCACCAATATAAAATAATCTACATTCCCGAACACACTAATAACACCACCTCTAAAAAAGAAACTCGGATTAATTTTTACAACCATTTCAAGACTAAAGACAACACTCATATCACCTATCAACCAAAACTGATTTACTTTGTTAATTCCTTATAAAATATAATCCCATACCTCATCTATTTTTAGCTAATAAAATGGTTCCACTATGATTTATCCACGATCAGTTGTAGACACATGTGACTCTTATAGCATGAGATTTACACCTCCATAATCAATATTTCACTACCCACTAGATGAGTTTCATTTTAATAGCCTCACTTAAGAATCTCTATATCCATGGACCATCATCCAACCCATAATTACCCAAATATTGTATATGGTCCTCTCTCTCAAACCTGAGAAAAAACATCAACTTTCTCCAACTACCATCCCCATAGAATAGTACACATGAAATTGATTGATATCTTGTCCAAAATGAAGAACATTATATTATATATTTGATGGTTTACATTACACTATATGAATTCACTTAAAATACTTCATTATCAACACCTCAATATAGAACATTCATTAAACCCAAAAAATATATTTATATTTCCTAGATAATTTTTGATGCTCTCTTATTGTACTTAGAATAATTTCATGGTAATATGAATGATCATATCTAAAATAGAATTATGACATGATATTAACAAATAATACTAGATCAAAAAATCAATTTATGATATCACCTATAAATATAGGGACATGTAAAACCTTTTATATGACCCAGTGCTTCTTTTATACAAGTATCACATCACATCCACATTATCTCTCATCATACTCATGACTACCAACATAACTCAAGCACCCTGATCATACTCTCCCATAACATTTTCTAGACAAAAAATTACACAGTGTGTCACCACCTTTCTGTGCCTCCAAGATCCCACTAACATGAATCTGTTGTACACTATGCCCGAAGACATATCCATCAACCATGCCTACTCCAAATTCCATTCTCACCCAACAAAGTGTACCCTCGGTGATTTAAAACACTAAAGGAAACTCAATGATCCAAAACCACATGTAGGACCACATAAGGAAAATGAATATTTCAAAAGATCCACTAAGTTAATTTACTCTCTCTTCAAATTCTTGAAGATGCATCTAGTGATAACTAGGCATGAAATCAAACATTTGTTACCTTCAGAGACAAAACATTCTATGAATAATGAGCGCTCTAGTTGATCTATATCTCATGATGACTAGACATATTCTTGTGACTCATACTGAAACTCTCTTAAGAGATGTCCTCATCCATATGTGGAACATGATCACAGATATATGAATGTATCAATTAAACATCACATTTATGATCACTAATCTATTTAAACTGACACATAAAAACCCACAGACACTTAGGAACCTCTTGGTGACTCGGTCTATATCACAATAATGATGATCATTCTACCTGCACAACATTTACCCATAATGGAATCCCAAATGATCCTTCAACACTAAAATCCATGATAATGGATGAAAACCATTACATAATAATTATATGTGAAAACAAAAGGTATAAAACACACCTAAACTCGATACTAGGTATTACCATCAAATCACAACAACCATAATTTCAAATCATCCACCAATTCCTAACACACTTTAAGGAATATATAACCCATTTGACCCATCTCATGGGTCACCCTAAAAGGTTATACAAAACTAACTCCACAATAATGAGTCATGTCATAGAAGATCATTTGGATGTTCTACAAAGCCAAGTTGGTAATGTCTCTTGATAAGTCCATGTGTATACTAAAATAGGTTTTTTCTAAGTCACATAAGGCCATAACTCATGGGGAATAAATCAATCTATTATCCTAATATCACATGATCAAAATAGGTAAAAATACCCCTCTTTATGATCTCCCATATAAATGATTTCCTAAGACAAACTAACTTCTCATACTTATAGAAATCATCATGTTTATACTTTTGTACATCATATAGTTCCATGGAAAACTTGGGGGAAGACCAATACTAATAGAAAACCACTCACAATGGAGCCCATTATCATATAATTATACCGTGATGAACCAACATTTTCAGTAAATATAATACGTATGGTAACCACATCAGTATCCTCACTATTAATCATTTCAATAAATATCCATATAAACTGCTATAAAAAGAGATTGATGTATGTGTTCTATAAGAAATGTAGGATTTCATCAACTACTTATAAAAAAATTTCATATGTGAAGATGTTGACACATTTATCAATTATTCATTATTCATTATAATAAAAAACACACTGTTAGTACTAAAACATATGTATTATATATTCATACCATGATTTATGAGATTTCTATTCAACCTAAAAGACTATAGTCAAATAAAAATCTGATTCCTATTTTCCATAGTTAATGATTCATAAATCCATCACATTTTATAAAATATAAGCCCCATATGAATTTTAGAAATAAATAATAAAATATATCATGGTGTAAAAAATCTTAACATTCCTGAACCTAGAAACCTAGACATCTTACTAGAACAAGTTTTCATGATGCACAAGTTTTATGTCCCTCACAAGCACCAAAACATTCCAATATATTCATTCTACAAAATCAAAAGTTGTAAAAAATATCAATAAAACTCTTCTTATACAACACTATAATATCTTATCTAGGGATCCAAAAAACTATTTCCAAAATCTAGTTCTCCACATGACATTAGGCTCAACTCCTTGTATTCTAAGGGATTTAAAAAGAAACATGGGTCTTTGGTTGTAATTGGAGAAGAATATACCTCCATTACTGAGTGTTTCATATAAAAAAACAATCATCCTATATATAATAATTAAAAAACTAGAAAAAAATAAATGATACGTTTCTTGATCGAAAAATATAGTAAATATTAAATCAACCTTGACATAAATAGAAATTACTTCGCACTATCTTATTTACATATAATATTTGAATTAAATAAACCAATAAAAACAGTCCATATTTTATCTAATCCAAATCTCATACAGTATCCTAATATTGTCGAGGTATCCTTTCCAATCATGAAAAATCACCATATACCTCATCCCAAACCTATTACTAAAATAGACATATGATATATTCTTGGGTACACATATTTAGCAGTGGCCTGAGCATGATGCAAGTACTACTCAATATACCACCTCTAACAGTGTCTATGGAAAATACCATTAAGGGAAATGAGGTATCTAGATAAACTATGAGTTAGATAAAATCTATAGTAAATATGATACATGTAAAAACAAAAACATTATGATTAGCCTATGGGACTTCTTAAGTGACATGAGGGCCAAAAAGTCTTACATTGACCAATGCTGGTCTACTGTGTCATAAAACATAGGCTCATATATAACATATTAAAATAATGTATTTTCACCTATAAATTGTCCATGGAATCAAAATATATCTTTCCAATGTAAATATCCCATTTAACCATGTCATATAGTCCTAGAGAATTGGTATGGAATGTCAGTCATTTATCAATATCAATATCAATCAATATTGGAATCTTGAACAATAACCAATCTAATATATAAAATAAAATTTACTTATATGGAGTATAATGTCAACCAAATTAACCCATGGTCATGTAACACCATTCCCAACAATCTAAATCATAGACATGGAGCCTCATTTCATATATCCAGAACCATACATGTGGAGCATCATGTCCAACTCTCTCAATAACATATGTAGAGAGTCATGTTTTCCTTTAAGAACCATAAATGTGGAGGGTCATGTCTATATCTCTAAACCTCCACCATTTATAAAATACCATGTGTAAACATATTAACAATTTTTTATCAACCAAAATAAAACACAAAATAATCCTTGTTACACTATTATCATTTACTAAGGTCTCAACAGACCTTTATCACCTCACATGGATCATAAATAAAATACCTTTTTACACATCAAAACAAATTTTTATTATTATTTAGAATGTTATGAGATCTCACTCATCCGTTTAAAACGTTTTGAAATCACACCTAAAACATTGGTCTCCCTCCTCGACATTCCCAGAAATAAAAAATCCTTCATTTGAAACAAACATTTTAAAAGATTTATCAAAGAATTTTCACCATAGGGGAAACCATACATCATATCAAAAACACATTGTTAGTTCATCCAAAACCTCCTTTTTAAAATAACATGGAGGTTAATAGTTAACATCAGCAATAAAATCCCCGCCAAAATGTAGTTTTAATCCATTTAACAAAAAATAATCTCAAAACCTAATTCAAACCATTAAATCAATTTTATGAGACTTATATTCATTTCAAAAAATTATATCACTTAAAAACATTCAAATTCTTACTTCAAACATATTATTAAAATTTTTTATTCTGTTCCTACCAAGTATCCCTTGACTATTTTAAAACGTAATCCACTAATATTTACTATGATATAGTCATAACCTAGACATCATACAATTTACATTCCCAATATATCAATTCAAAAAAATTTCCACCCCATGGAGGTAGTATGTTTGGTCTTATAAACACCTATGGATTCGATTGGATCCATATAAGGCCCAACTTATCAATTTAAACCAAAAATAATTTACTCAATATAATGGAGATAGCATGCCACTAATTAGATTTAAGACATGGACCATATTCACATGTAAATAAATTGATAATTGTATATTTAATACCTGAAGACTTCAGGATTTATTTAATGAAGATTTCAATAAAATTTTCAAATTATTGATTATATTCTAGGACTCATCTTTGTGTAACTAAATTACTAAACATAAAAATGAGATCATCACAGCAATACATGATTTTACCTCATTATATGAAACAATAATTATTTAATAATTAAAATTAAAATAAAAAAATTAGTTGAACTATAACTTGCAATAATGAAAAAAAAGCATTGGTTTCTCACCACTAATCATAACTCCGTGAAATAGACATGGGTTGTCTATAAAGTAATATCAGAACCATTCCTTGGAAATTCATTATGATATAATACCATAAAACCAACTAAATAAATTAATTCTTTAGAGAATCCAAATAAACTTCTCTAAGAACAAAAACAAAAAATAAACACCATGAAAAAATGTGAGGATGTCCTCTTAGAATATCATTGACACAAACTGACCAAATACCACATGAAAAATGGATGATTACACCATTTTCCATTGTAATCACCCACAAAACCCTTGCTAAATAAATCTAAAAGAATGGATAAGTGAGAAGAATAATGGAAACTATGCCATTGGAGGTTCAATTGTACCTGAAAATTCTAAGGAATTTCAACGAAGACACCCTAAATTAAATTGGGCAGATGGAGGAATGTGCTTGAAGCACCCATAGTCCATGTGTACCTAATATATATACAAGAAGGGTGAGTGAAAAAATTACTACATGGGGTATTTTTATATTTCACCCATTAAATGAAATTTTATCCATCCAAACTGTTTCCCAACACTGTTAAAAAACAATGAACAAATTGTGTGATCCCACTCTCAAACAACACACCCCACACATAGTTTCGACACGTTGTTAGAAAAACCAAATCCAAACTATGAAACCCCACAGTAGAACCCAAAATAATTATATACTCGGATTAACTAAAACTATGCACAAGCCATGGGACACACCTTAATATCTCCAACAACTCAAAAATTTCATCCTTTATTTAAAATAATTTATACCAACCCCTATTCTAATCAGGAAACATACCCATTCCTATTTACAAATACCTTAATAAACCTTGGACTTTCAGCAGTGTAACAACCCAATAATTATAAAAGATTTACATTTTATTCGATAGGGTATATGACATGCACCACCACAAGTAATAAGTGATATAAGTTATCAAGAAATTATGGTAAATTTAATATTTTAAATAAATTTAATTTATTGTATATCTATAAATGCATGAAATTTTTAGTTATCTTGCATCACACACAACAACAACATTCTTTGATGACTTCTGTAACATGAAAGTCCGTGTTTTACAAAAAAACAATTCATTATTACAACAATATTATTTAATATAATATGGTATAACCTAGACAATAAATTATACGACATAAATAGTATTAAAAATATTTATGAATTTATTTTGTTTATAAAAATATATAACGAATTAATTGGTTACAAAGTAATTTGAAATGAATATAAAAACAAACATAATATATAAGAAATGATTATTCGCTCAAAAAGGTGTTTTTATCCTAATAAATTAGATAAATTAAAATTATTTAATTATATATAATAAATTTATAAATTTATAATCAATAAAATATTTTTTCGTTCAACCAATATATTTTATAAGAATATGATAAGAAAAAACCCATTGTTATGGATAAGAAAACTATATTTTTATCAAGGCAGTTTTGCTGCATCTTAATGGTGAACATATTTTAAATCAATATTTTGAAAATTTTATAAATTTACTATGAAATAATAAGATTAATCTATGAGTTACCAATTTAAAAAATTTACTATAGGCTTGTTTTTTATATTTTTCTGGGATGATTCATTTTTTTATTTATAGTTTAGAACACAGAATTTTAATTAAAATTTTCTTTTTCAAAAAATTATGATATAATGATCAAATAAATATATTGTTGGTTTTAATTATTATCTAGAAAAATTTTAAATATTATTATCCTATTTAGGTCATTGGAATAAATTTCAAATTGATATTGGATATAAAAACATTTCAATCTTCTAAATATTTTTTCCTTAAAACCTCACTTTGTTGTACCGTCTGTGGGAGTAATTTTAAATTAATTTCTTCCACTTATGTTATTTGAATTTAGAAAAATGGATTAAATATTTTTAACAATAATAAATAATAAATTATAATATTTTTAAATTATTTTTTAATCAAAAATATTTGTGAATGTTATTAAAATTAATTACATTGATTAAGTGAAAAAATATGTTAAAAAGAAAAAAAATCCTTAATCATATTGGTACAAATTACTTATAAAATGGTAAAAAATAAATTTAATGGACATATTTAGGCCACATATTATCTTTTTTTTTAATTTTTGGTGCCACATGATGTAAGGGTGACCCCTCAATAATGATTACCTTTTTATATTTACAAGAATACCACTCATCCTCCACTATAAAAAGGCACCCACCCATCCAACTTATTCACACATCTTAGGCACATTTTCTCATCCCAAATTTTCCCAAATAAGATCTCATAATCCATCAAAAAATCCTGTATTCATCACATTGGGTATAAAGAAAAAAGTATGGCTTTTGGTATAATCCAAAAAGATTTACCTGAATAATAGGTAGTGTTCTCCAACGATCACTTTTATTTAATTTATTTACCATCCCATAAAATTATTTTTATTTAATGATTATAAAATAAAATAAGTATTTTAAATATACTTAGGTTTTTTACGATAATAGTTTCACCTCAAAATTTACACGCATCCATCAAGTGGAATACACAATTATCCTTCCTATGCAAAGCTGATTACCACATCGCTAACCAATGCCATTAATTCATCCATTAATCCCATTCATGGCTAGAATAATGATGGTTATATAGATCACATACTATATATATTATATTTTTTATGTATTTATTATAAAAAAATATTATATTAGTCATTATTTTATTTTTTCTATTTTTTGGGAATATGATATCAATGTTTGTGGACATGTGGACTACCTCCTACTTAAAGAAAAGTCCTTCATTAATGTTATAGATATAATTTACTTAGGATTATTTAAATAAATATGATACAAAAATTATAATATACTAATATATCATTTATTTTTAAATCCCTTAATATGTCAATGATCAGTAGTTTTTTTCTTGCATAAGTACAACCCGGTGTCTCCATAAAGGGTGCATTTTATTTCCAATATCCAAATTTTATGAATTAATATAAATATATATGTATATATATATATACTGAATATATATGTTATTTAAATAACAGTAAAAATTCTTGATATGATGAAATCATGATCTAATAAATTGGATCAAATTTTAAAGTTAAAACATACTTAAAAACATAACCATTAACACCTAAATTGATGAAAATAATGAAATATTATTAAAAATAGGTAATAAGATATAACAAGATGATAATATATGATATTATAAATATTATAATGGTTATGTTACATTTAATACACATAATTAAAACCATTATATAAGAGGTTAAATGAAGTTCTCCAAAAGGGAAATTCTATGTATATGACATTGTCTGAATTTCCATTCATTGAGGCATAATTTATCATTGTTAACCATTTTTATTATAAAGAGTGTACATACTACCACATTGACATGTAATATTAGGAATAATTATTTACACATGGTATTTTTAGATTACATTGGAAATATTTCATCTAAAGTCATTTGAATTTAATGTAACCAAGTGGTAAATAATTTGATAATTTGATTTATTTTCATGGTGTTTTATTACTTCATACAATCATCAATTTTATAAGATCACATATTTAATAATTATTGACTATATATTTCTTATATTATAATGGTTTTATTTGGATTTATTATTGATACACATAATATATTCATTATTTTCTTCTCACATCAACGTTATTCATATTTCAATGGTTTACTCCATTATATCATTTCCCTAAAGATAGTTTATACATTAATCTCCATAAATAGAAATTATTTGATAATTTTATAATAAAAAAATCATTTTTCATATGTTATGGTTATTATTGACCTTTTTACAATAATAGTTCTATTTTCCCACAATTTATAGTAAAAAATATATAGAAACATTGTTAATAAAACCCTACTAAATTTATCTTTTTAGTCGGATAACCTTTTTTTATCTAAGAACATTGTTTTATAAAAATGTGTACAATTTTTTTTAACCTTTTTAAAATTAT
This sequence comes from Viscum album, assembly GCA_963277665.1. Taxonomy (NCBI): domain Eukaryota; kingdom Viridiplantae; phylum Streptophyta; class Magnoliopsida; order Santalales; family Viscaceae; genus Viscum; species Viscum album. The sequence goes on along the minus strand of OY728141.1, from coordinate 1,273,608,328 downwards.
TTATGAAATAAAATTTTACCCATTTTTTCATGGATTTTTTTAAATGAATCTTTTTTCTCTTTTCGAACATGGAAATTTTATAATCATTTTACTGCGAAAAAGTATGGTTTATTTTACAATTCCCCTCCTATATAGAATTACACAAAATCATTTTGCTGATGTTTAAATTGAAATTTTTTGATAGTCTATCCTATAAAAGAAAAAAAACTGATCCTAAATGGAAATTTTATTTCCCTATGTTTTTCAAAATCAAAATGATATTTTCAACTTGAATGCTTATATATATTTCTAATTTCATCAATGAATAAAATCCATTATTTTAATCAACCTAGGATATATTTTATTAACACCATTATTATTCTCCACTATATGGTTTATAATGGATTTTTTCATATATATAATTTAAATTCACATTCATGATTTATTTTTTTAATACCCTCCAAATATTCACTTTTCAATGACCATTGAAAATTCAATTTCTGCTAAATGACCACATTATTTATCATGGATATGATAATTCCCTATATCATATATAATTTTAAAATATATTTTTTTCATTGAAATTTAATTTATTATATGGGTAAATATAGATAAATATATATTCATTATTCAATATGTATACTTGAGAATTCATATTTTTTATGAATTAAAAGGATTAATTAGTATGAGGAATTATTTTTAATGGATTTAATGGGTTGGGGATGAGATTTATATATCCCATAGATTTATATATTTTTTCCAATGAAATAAATTAGTTTTGAAAATCAGATGGGATTCTATCTATTGTTTTAAGAAATCAGGTGAAAGGTCTTAACGATATAAGTATTGATGATTCTCAGACATGATGTGCAATGTTTAAGCATTTTAATCATTTATATTTTCATTATTATTGTTATTATCCTTGAGAATATATCATGATAAAATATATTGATTCATGTTTTATCTGGTTTTTGATTAAATGGATTGTGTTCTTAGTTATTTATCATGAATATTGTTTATAACGTATATAGTTATTTCAATTATCATATGTGTTCAGTTATCTTCCATGCCATATATTTTATGAAATTCTTCTCATTTAATTGATTATATTGAATGTGTGTTTAGGTATTACCTTTACATATTTATTATGGTTAATGAATCATATGTTCTTATACTTTACTTGACCCTTACAGACTATTTAAGCTCAACCTTATTTATTTCCTTTCTATAGGAATCCAACAAGTGTACTAAAAAATATATGAAAATATATTCTATGTAGGAATAAATTTAACCCCTAAATAGAGAAAAATATGTTTATTATTAGTATATTCATTTTTAATACAACCATCATGTATCTATCTAGTTTACCAAAACTAAAAAACTCTTTGGTTCTTTAGTATTTCATTCCTTTTAATCTACCAATGTAATGGTAGTGGGCACAAGATCTGGGATTCTAGGGTTGGGGCACTACAGTTGGTATAAAAGGATTTTTTTAGAAAACTTGAAAACTACATTTAGAAAAAAACATAGACTAGGGAACCTAACCCAAAGGTATAATTTTCAGATAATTATAGAATAAAATCCAAAATTCTCAGTTTGATTGAGCTTATATGGGTGTCCATGGAATACATCCATGTTGGAATAATTCTAGTAGACAATGTTCATAAATAGATGAACCTAGGGGTAATTAATAAAAAAGTTTATTGGGTATAATTCGAGTGTAACCTGGTACACACAAGAAGGCCTTATTGCGTACTTGAGTTGACACTCCAGTGGGATATGCTTAGGATAATTACAATTTTCATTACAAATCATTGTAATTTATATGAAAAGATAATCACAATTTATGACATATGTTAACCAAAATGTGTCTTGGATAATAAAATTATATGTCATTATTTAGACACAATAAAAATTTTTATACTGTTTTCCACTATGATAATGTTTTCTTAGACTATGATTTTTGGCATAAGTTAATAGTTAGAACCTAAAAGAATCATGTTAAAACTGAACATGAAGGAGAATGTTGTGGAAAAGAAAATCCAAATGGTATCTTGAATTTATTGAAAGATATTATGTTCATGGATAATTATTTTCATCCAATATGATTAAAATAATATACCTTAACAGACTCTTGGACTCACCAAATGAAAGACTGATTGATTTTTCTAAGATCTAGAGTGGTGGAGACCATGAAAAAATAGAGTATCGATTTCCATCATGCATGAAATTTGTTAGGATACACCTAAGAAAGTATCTCAATTTAATGGGTAATTGTTTTTTGTGTGTGAAAGAAGAACATAATAAAATAATTATCAAGATAAAATGAAGTGTATGATGGAATAAAATAATCCCCCAACAAATGATCCATTTTTAGTTTGTCGCCATAATTACGGGGAATCTGGTAATTACCCAAGTCAATTCCCTCTTCTATATAAAAAATTATAAAAAATTAAAGGACCAATGTGTAAATAAATAGTTTAATTACTTCTGTATTGCGTTATGTTTATAACCATAGTTAAAATGTTAGGTAATGATTAACATTAATTCTAGGATGTCCATAATATTTATTATGGATATTATATTATTATAATATTTGGAAAAGGAAGACCTATTTTTTTATGGAAGACACGTAAAATTTTAAATTAGTTCGGTTTTAAACCCATGAAAGAATTATGAAAAATGATTCAAACCTATAACTGGCCTACATGATATCCCAGTTAATGCCTCATTTCATTTTTTTACACAAATTGAAAAATAAATATTAATGATGAACTGGAAGTATTGATTAGGTTTTTAGATATTAAGGTTTTAAACATACTGGGTTTGGAAACTATTTAGATAAAGAAATAATTTATTTCCATCATTTCATGTGTTTTATGATCTATAAAAATGAAATTTTAGTGCTTCAAGGATACAAAAATTCCAACTTCTGTATTAATTTCTTGGACCAAAAAGATAAAATTTATAAATGATTGAAGATAAAACTAAGGCTAAATTATATATCTAGATATTTATAATTTAATTATATTTTCTTAATTTTTAGAAAGTAAATGAATTACATAACATTAAAAAAATGATCTAGACATAAAATTATATCTTAATACGTACATTTTTGTTGAACCAGTAGTTTTTTGAAATCAACACATACTTATACCTTTGAGTCCCTCAACAATCCATTGATCATTCACTTGATTATGATTAATGAGATCAATAACTCTATATAAATATTTATTCTTTTCCTCCATTCCCATATTTTCAAGTATCAATAATGATATACAATGTAGAAAACTCGAAATATGTTATTATATGTGACCTTTATACTACTCACCCTATCAAATTAAGAGGATATTTTATAGATTTTTTTATATTGTTTATTTTTACAAAAAATAAATTTAAAAATATCAAATTGTTGACTTCCATGATTGATTTTAAATTATAAATATTTCATTTATTTATGTTTGGTCGAATATAAAACCTGGAAATTTACAAAAGAGTTACATTTTCTTCAACAACATGTGTGACATGAAACAAGAAATGATGAATGTAATATAAAATCTTGGGACTTTATGGTATATTTGATAGTTTTATCAAATTAATATATTATATATTTTTAAATACATGCAATACTAGGTTACCTTAAATTGCAAACAATAAAGACTTTCTTCAATGATTTGCATTACACAGTAGACAGAGCTTTATCGAATAAGAATATAATATTAAAAAATTATTATTTAATATAATAATATATAAACTAGTTGTTAAATTAGTTTTTATGAATATTATTATCTAAATTATCAAAAATATATGTTTCACATAAATATAAGATAATTACATTGGTTTCCAATTAATTATAAATGACAATTAAAAAATTGTACATAAAAAAATTATTTTATGGTCCCAAATGTTTATTATCAATATAAATTTACATAATTTATACTAGTGACTGATAATAATGGAATTTATCTATTATATATTAAATTAAATATTTTTGAAATTCATTCAAGAGTTTTGAAAAGAATAAAATAATAATGAAGCCAACATTACACATATAAAAGCTCTATTTTTATAAAGTTATCTTTCATACTTTTAATAGAGAACCCATTTTAAATTTAAATATTTACAACTCTATAAATTTAATATGAAAAAATATCTTCCTTTAAGAAAGAAAAATATTAAAATTTAGTTGTGGGAATTTTTATAATTTTGTGATACGTTTAATTTTTTTCTTGAATATAGAAAAATTATGAATTTTAATGGAAATCATCTTTTTCTTATAATTTATTTAAAAGGTTAAACTATGTATCTTTGTTTTTAATGTGTAATTAGAAAACATTTATGTCAATTAATATAATTTATTTCATTTTAATCAATTTTTAGATGATATTGGATATAAAAACATTTCAAACTATTGAACATTTTTAGTTTTAATACCCACTTTATCGTCCCATATGTGAGATTAATTTTAAATTAATTTCATCAACAAATTTGATTTTAATTTGGAAAAATGGATTCCATATTTTGAATCATAATAATTTTAAATTTAATATATGGTAAAAAATGGGTTTGACCTGAAATATTAGTGACTATGCTTAAAACTAGTTATAGTGATTAAGAGAAACATTAACATAACAAGGGAATAAACTGTAAACATAATGGACAAAATGACCTAGATACATGTGAAAATTCACCTATATATAAATATTAAGACCCTACCATCAATTTTATATATTTTGGGTCATTATAATATGCACATGATCTAAGGGAGACCTCTCAATAGTGATTACATAAAATATTAACATGAATATCACTCCTCCTCTACTATAACAATATACTCACCCCTCCCAATTATTTACACCTCAAAAACCATTTATGTAGTTCAAAATATTCCCAAATAATCACCGAAAATCCCTATTTTCATCCTATCTTCTTCAATTGTAGGAATAATTTAATCCAATGATGCCTTTTGGTATAACTAAAATGTTGTTACTTGAATAAGATGTAAAGTTCATCAATGATCAGTTTTGTTTCATTTACATCACCTCCCCTTAAATTATTTCTATGTAATGAGTATATAAAAACATTATTATATTAAATATGTTGATAAATTTTTATCCAGTTATTTTGAATGACACTTTTACACACATACATCAATTAGGACACACATCAATCATTTCGGTGTACGATGGACTGTCACCTCATGAACTGATGTCATTCGTTATACCATTACAACCTTTTAGGAATGGAATAATGATGGATTTCTAATTTACAATAAATATATATATATATGATATTTATTATTCATTTATTCTTATTAAAATTATATATAACCCATTAATTTATGATTTCTATTTTTTTGAATACGATAACATCATTTGGGGATGTGTGGACTGTTGCCACCTCAAAGTGGTGTGATTCTTTCACTAAATACATAGACTATATTAATGAATATTTTATAAAAAATGTGTGAAATATATCACATAATTATGATTCTAGAATTATAATATTCATATATATATATATATATCATTTAATTTTTTTCTTTTAGCATAAAAAATGGAAGGATCATTAATTTGTATGTACGACTAAACATATCCTTGAATGTTATATTCCATTTCCTGTATATTTTTTTTGGATTATAATAAATTATTATATAATGAATATATATTACATTTAAATAATGTTTTTGATTATAGATATTAATATATAATTATATAATTAATTGGAATAAGTAACAACTCAATACATACTAAAAAACATGGCAATTAACACATGAAACGATGAAATAAATGAAAGATTACTAAAAAACGGTTCATATGATATTATAATAAGATTATATATGATATTTAAAATATGATATGGTTCTATTATAAGTTATATACATTCATAAACCCATTATTTGTTATGTTAATGGATGTTTACCCTAATATAAACACAAGGTTATGGAGTTCATCTCAAATTCCATTATTTGAGGCATACATTGTCAATGTTCATATAATTTCTTATATACAGTGTATATATTTCCACATTGAAAGGTAATATAATCAAATATTCTTTATTATTTGGATTTGAGTTTTAATTTGAAATATTTCATCTAACAGTATTTGAAATAAATGATACCATGTGGTAGAAAAATTTATAAACTGATACCTTTTCATTAGGTTATATTACACCATCACTGTCATTAAATATATAAGAATATATGTGAAATAAATTTTGAATACAAATTTTTTTATTTAAAATTTTTATATAGATATATATTTCAAACACTTAATCTATTAATTTATTTATTCCCACTTAAATGTTTTATCCTTTTCAAGGGATTACACCATAATCTTATTTTAATCGATATTAATTATTCTTAAATTTATCTTAAAGTAAATTATTTGATTATTTCCTAATAATAACATTTATATTACTATAATATGGATATTCATGACCTTTTCCAAGTAATAGTACTATTTTTCTATAGTAGGTACTCAAAAAATTTTAGAAAATGTTTCTATGCAAACCCAACTTCATTTCTCTCTTTAGTCGAATAACCTGTTTTCTTCTAAAACAACTTTTTTAAATGGTTTTAAAAAAATTTCATCAACATCCAAAGTGATTTAATAAAGAAAATTATTCACTTATTCATTTAAAAAAAATCTATTTTATCTTCTTATCTCTTTCCCAACAATGAATTGTTATATCATTTTTACCATGAAAAATGAATTTCGATTTTTCCTTGTATGGAATGTATTGAATTACCCACAGTCATTTTTGATAAGATACTTCTATAGAATTTCATAATTATTATTGGAAAAAATGTTTTTAAAATTGATTTTATTATAAAAATATATTTTTAAAATGTTTTTCAAAATGAAAATGATATTTTCCACCAGAATTTAAATAAAGATATTGTTATTTCATCGAGGAAAAGAACCATTTTTTAGTCATATTGGAATGTTTTGTATTGATATCATCCTTATTAATCCTCATGATAGTTTTTTATATATTTTTACAAGGATATTATTTAAATTCACTTTCATGAATCATTTTTCATTCCCCTTGAATTATTAAATTTTTAGTGACCATTTAAAATTCAATTTCTCTTAAATATCAACATTATTTATCATTGATACAATTATTTCCTAAAAAATAGGTCAAGTTTACATATAATGATTGGGTTTAAAATTTATTATTATCTGGGGAAATATTTATTATTCAGTGTTCTTTATTAAATATTGATATTTTTAAAGGAACATCGTTTATTAATTAAATCGAATACTATATCTAAGGATTGCATTGGACTTGTAGTGACAGGTGGGGTCCTGAGTTTTTATAGCCCCTCGATGCATTAACTTCTTCTGAAGTGGAAAATTAGTTATCAAAATTAAATGGGTTTGAACCTTTATTTAAATACTATCATGTGATAGTTATTGATTGTATACTTTTTAATGATATTCAAACAAAACCTTCAATAATTAATATGTATACTTATTGTGATTTCACTCATTTTATTTACTATCCCTGATTTTTTCATGTGATAAAATTTATGGATGAATTTAATTAATTTATTTTTGATTAAATGAAAATTTCTTAGTTATTTAACTTTCAATATTATTTATGACTTATCCAAATTTTTTTCAAATGTCATATGTGTCCAATTATTTAACTTTATGTACTTTTTATGCAATTCCTACTATGATTTTTGATTATATGGAATCTACCTAAAGATATTTCATTCTGATATTGATTATTCTCATTCATCCCATGTTGATTCTGTTATTCATTACCCTTATTTAGAATTTTAGCTGACCGGTATTTTGTTTTATTTCCTCTGGAATCAATTTATTTTACCAAAAAATTATATGAAGGGATATTCTATGTTGGAATAAAGTTATCCTTGAAAGAATAAAAGAATTAATAAACAATTAGACTATTTATTTGTAATACCAGACTCATGTATTTAGCTAATTTACCAAGAATAATTAAATCTTTGATCATTTCTGAATTGATTCCATGTAATAATTGCAATGTAATTTTATTAGATGGTAGCTATTGGATTTTTTGGTTAGGGTGCTACATGTTGTAATGTCCGAGTTTCGGAAGCCACCCAAAGGTTCCCCATACCCATTTGGTCACATGAACTCAATCACATTTCCCCAAACACTAGAGGCTGCCGACTAGCAGTGAGGGCCTTGGGTGTGATAGTGGGAAAACTATGTTTTCTTTGGCAGAGTAACATAGTGGATGAGAAAAAATTATACAATAGCCGGAGCAGTAAATATCCAACAACAGTAAACAGTGCAAGACTGAAATAATAAACAACTAGAGCACACATATATATATAATGATGCATGGTACATATGTCTTGGAAAACATCCAAAGAATTCACAATGATCAATACAGCTAGTACTAAACCCAAGTATAAAAGGAATAGATAAAAATCTCATCAAAATTGCAAGCCTAAGCTTGGTCTCATGCCTTCTTGCTCCATAAAAAATCAAGTACCTGAATTTGAAGGGTGCTTGCCCTTGTCTATATGTGCAAATATATAATCTATTTGGGCTGAAAAGCATGACCCAAACATAGTGTGAGACAAATCCTAGTAGGCAACCACCACAGGATCTGTGCCTAACAGTCAGTGAATATATGGCTGGTAAAAGTGCAAAAAGCAGTAAACAAGGATGTAATCAATAGTAACAATCCACAATTTTTGATATCAAGAAACAACTAAACAAAGAAGATAATCACAACAGGTAACTATCTGGGATGTACTCAAATCCTATCCCCTCTGGTCCTACCAAACAGATACAGGCATGAAACTAACAAACAAGTAACCCTCTAGAAAGTGCCCACAACCTATCCCCTCTGGTCCTACCTATCAAGTACAAGAAACCCTCTGGGAAACACACTCAGTCTAATCCCACTGGTTCAGCTTAAGCATAGAATCTCTGAGGAATCACTTGCTGTCAATTCCCCTTATAGTCTCGTATCGTATCTAAATGCACTCTAGGGAAGCACTTACGTCAGATTACCTTTTTGGCCCACGTCGAGGAACTACAAAATATCTCTAGAAGCACTCAACATCAATTCCACCCATGGTCTCACATCGTAAATTATAAATACACTCTAGAGAAGCGCTTATGCCCATTCCCTCTATGGTCTACTACACAAGGTTATCACAGCACTGTGTAAGGCAAACTAGTATAGCAACGCATATCAGCCCAAGTAAACCTCAAGAACTACTTGGATAATAGTCTACAACATATCAGCATGTCAGATAAACAAGATCACTATATCCTAGAATACTAGGCATGGGAAACAAAAAAAGAAGCCAAACAGGCTAAACAGAACCTAACGGTCATAAAAAGAACATGCATGAGCAACACCTCCAAAGCATAGAAATCAACCCTATTCACATAAAAATAACCTATACTTGCACACACCAGCAAAGAACGTAATTAACAGGGTAAAAAATGTTAAACTCCCAATACCCATTCATGGGTATTGGCGATTTTTTCATATACAATTAAATTATCTTAAAATGAATGGCACAAACCACATACCTCTTAGGGTTTGGAAAAATAAACCTCTTTACCCAAACACACTCCAAACCGGGAGAACGCCTCCTCAAAACCACCTGAAAAACTCTTCCCTAACATCAATAAGGTCAAAATTTTACACAAAAAGAAAACACAACCCTGGATCTACATGCAACTCTTTTAGATCTAGGAAACTATGAGAGGAATATGGATTACCCTAACTAAAACCCCAAAGAACCAAAAGAGGGACTCACCCGAGGAGAATTGCCTTTGATCAACCAAGAAACCCCTTCGATTTTCTGCCAAAATGATCCAAAGAGCTTCCCCATCCTCTGAAAATTGGAACTCCCACCTGATCCATGAGTAGGATCAAGAATGGTGGAGGAATGGGAAATCCCGAGTGGCCTAGGTTTTAAAAACCTAAACATTAAGTGGCAGCACGGTTACCCCACACTGTTTGAAAAATCGTGCGCCAACCGTGTGGTTTCCACTATCTCACTTAGGGACTCTCATAGTTTTCCCTCATGGTCTGAGAAAGCATGTGTAGCCCATGTAGAGCCCATTGTCAAGGGTGCTCAATTTTTTGGCCTGACCGCGTGGTTTGTTTAGACCGCTCGCCAAATGTGCGCCCCTGCACAACCTCCCAAAAAACCTCTTTTTCTCAAAAATGAACAGAAAAGGAAAAAATAACTGAAAATAAGGTCTAGGTTATTACAGACTTCCCCCTTAAATAAATTTGTCCTCAAATTTCCTTAGTAAGGTGCAAAAGAAGAAACCCCGAACAGCTTTGGCCACTGAACTCGTACATCGGCCTCCCTATCCCATGTCTTGTCATGTACTCGCCTGTGCTTCCATAACACCTATACCAAAGGAATATACTGGACACATAGAACCTTCGTACTTTGATAAAAAAATTCGGATAGGATGATCCCCTAATGATGCATTCACTTTGAGATCAACCTCTTGAGGTTGAATGACATGAGACAGGTCTGAAAAGTAACGTCGAAGCAGTGAAACGTGGAATACAGAATGCATAGTACGGTACGTCTGAGGTAATTGCACCTGATAGGAAACCATCCCAACTCCCTCCAACACCTCAAACGACCCAACATACCTCGAAGAAAGATTACCATGTCTCTTGATCCTTCTGTGGACCAACCTCTGCGCGACTCCTCGAAAAACCTGATCCCCGACCTTGAACTCTAGAGATCATCTCCGCTTATTAGCATAAAACTTCTGTCGAGACTGTGCAGTAGCCATCCTCTTCCGAATCAACTTTATCTCTTCTGTGGTCTCCTGAACAAGATGAGGTCCCAGAAAAGATTCCTCTCATGCCTCCAGCCAACATAAGGGTGATCGACATGGCCTAACATACAAAGCCATATAAGGTCCCATCAGTATAGTTTCTTGAAAACTATTATTGTAGGAAAACTCCACAAGAGTTATATGCTTCACCTAAGAACCCATAAAATCCAGAATGCATTCTCAGAGCATGTACTCAATCACCTGAATCGTACGCTTGGATGAGGCATCTTTCTGGGGGTAGTACGCTATACTAAAAAGTACTTGTGTTCCCAATGCCTTCTGAATCCCTTGCCAGACCCGACAAGTGAAACACGCATCCATGTCTAAAATAATGGAGTGTAGAACTCAATGAAGATGGAAAATCTCACGGATGTACAACCATACCAGTTCATCAACACTGAAGGTATCCTTGATCAGAAAGAAGTGAGCGACCTTCATAAGTCTGTCAATGACAACCCAAACTGCATCATTCCCTTGAGGTGACCTTGGTAACCATATCATGAAATCCATCGCGATGTCGTTCCTCTTCCACTAGAGAATGGGTAACTACTGTAAAAGCCTTTCCGTCCACTGATGCTCTGTGTTCACCTACTGATTGGTGGAACACCTCATGAGGAGAACAACAACATCCTTTCTCATGCCTTTCCACCAATACTGATGATATAGATCAAAATAGATCTTGGTGACACCAGGACGAACTTCCCAAACTGAGGAATGAAAGTCCCGCATCTACTCCTCACGTGTGTCTGCTGGCACCCATACACTCCCCTTGAAACACCAGATCTCATCCTTGCCTATGGTCCTTCCAGTAATTGGGTCCTCTCCTAACATACTTTCCCATAGGAATAGGCCTTCAAAATCTGATAGATGTCTCAATTGTAATTGATATATAAGGGTAGAGGTAACAACTACAGAAAAAAGGAAAGTCTTCCCCTGTCTATTGTGCACCTCCAAATGCATCTCAGAGAACATGGACATAAGCTACCACTCAGTGCTAGCCTCTTGAACTACCTATATATTAGTCCTCCTACTCAACGCATTAGCCACTGTGTTTCCTTCTCCAACCATATAGGCAAGCTCAATGTCAAAATACTAATGGTACTCAACCCACCATAGTTGCCTCAAATTTATATCGCGCTGAGTGAAGATGTACTTGAAAATTTTTTGGTCAGTGAAAACCAAAAAATTATCTCCTAGAAGATAGTGTCTCGAACTATGTAAGGAATGAACAACTGCCACTAGCATGAGATTGTGCTTCAGGTAGTTCCTCTCATGTGGCCTCAACTGGTGAGACCCATACGCAATGAATCATTTTCCTTACATAAGCACAGCTTTTAGCCTGATACCTGAAGCATCACAGAAAATAGTATAGCTCTTGCCCGGCTCTGGTAATACTAGTATCGGATCTGAATTCAACCTTCCTTTCAGCTCTTGAAAGGCTAACTCACAAGAATATGACCACATGAATTTCACAACTTTCTTATTCAGACCTATCAGGAGTGCGGCTAAGCACAAAAAGTCCTGAATGAAATGTATGCAGTATCCAACCACCCCTAGAAAACTCCACGCCTCAAAGAAGTTCTTTGGATGCTCCCAGGTAACTATAGTGCTCACTTTCTATGGGTCTATTGATACTCCTGTCTCTATAATAACATGACCCAAGAAGTGAATCTAGACTATCCAAAAGTGGAATTTTGGGAGCATAGCATATTACTGTTTCTCTCTCACTGTACTCAGAATGATATCAAGGTGTGTAGCATGGTTTTATCGATTGTGAGAGTACACCGAGATGTCAAACACTAAAACAAACATCAAGTAATCCAAGTATGGATGGAACACTCGGTTCTTTAGTGCCATAAAAACTGCCGGCACGTTCGTGAGACTGAATGACATAACCATATAATCATATTGATCTTACATAATCCAGAAGGTTGTAAGAGGTATATCTGATGGTCTAATGCATAACTAATGATAAACGGAACTCAAGTCAATCTTCAAGAACACCTGGGCTCCATGAAGCTAATCAAATAGATCATCAATCTTGGGAAATGGATATCGATTGTTTACCGTCAACTGGTTCAACTTTATATAATCTACACAAATCCTGAGGGTAACGTCTGCCTTATTCACAAATAGAACAGGTAAACCCCGAGGAGAAGTAATAGGTCAGATGAAACCCTTTTCCTACAACTCCTCCAACTGCTTCTTGAGCTCCTGCAACTCGGGTGTAGCCATACTATAAGGAGGAATGGACACTAGTGACACTCCTGGAACAAGCTCAATCGAAAATTCCACCACTCTCTCCAGAGGCGAACCTGAAAAGTCCTCTGGAAGGACAAATACAAAGTGATCCACCATTGGAGGAATGTCCATGTGTGAAGTCCCCTAGTAATATAGATATAGACTAGTAATCTAGGATATAACGCCTCCTAACCCATGATGCTCTGGACCCGTTCTTCTTGCCTGGACATCCCATTATCCCCTTTGAATAAACGATACACCCTCTGCTGATATGAAACTTACCCTATGATGATAAAAATCGACAACTTACTAGAAGGGAACTAACTAGTTCATTCCGGGAATGAAATCATAGCCTGCCATCTCTAGGACATAGAGGTGCCATAAGAAGTGACACCCACTAACATCTAGGTGGCACTCCTTTAACTAACGTACGCTCGCCATTCTAGTTCCTAACGAAGTGTCTAGCGTCAAGATATTAGCAGATGAAAAGATACAGATCCCAAGGATCTCCATGATAGCAACAGAGATAAATCTATGGGAATAAACTATATCAAAAAGATAGGAAGATAAAACTTAAGAAACTAGGATCGTATCTAGAACTATAGAAGGTTCAGGATCCTGATCCTACAGGGTCTGCTCTACTGCAAAGGCATGGCCTGCTTCATAGCCCTGTGACCCTGCCAGACTAGTCTAAGCTGATCCACTCTACTATCGCTAAAAGACTGGAAACTGACCACCACAGTCACGACCTCCACCTCGGCCTGAATGACTGGAAGAACTCCAGTTCCCAGACTGGTGATAAACTGGTGGTGCAACTCCGGGACGAGGAGTCATAGAAGAACCCATGTCACCATCTGTTGGTGAGAATATCTGACAGAATTGTTGAAGGTGATCTATCTTGACGTAATATCGGCACTCCACTGGGTCTCTCTGGAACTACAACCTCATATTACAACACTTCCCGCACTGGTAGCATACCACCTGGCTACCATAAGATTTGTCTCGCCTCCTTGGATCACCACGTGAAAAATCCCTATGGCGCTTCCTGATGTTAGTAGAAGGAATGCTAACTCCAGATGTTGAGCCGCCGTGGATCACAGCTCTAGAATCCCTCAGATTTCACTTTTTGATCAGCACCTGGTTGATGATAGATGTGATTGAAGTCAACCTGAAGATGTTCACCTGTGATCGGATGTCGTTCCTCAGACCATCCTCGAACATCCTTGCTAGGAATAACTGATCACCTCCTGGAATAGGCATAAAACACTACAGCTCAGTAAAGAGAGAGGAATACTCCATAATAGAAAGTGTATCCTGCTCAATACTCATAAACTCTTGGGCTTGATCGGCCCACAAGGTCTCCAGATATAAGAAGTCAAAGAAGATGCGCTGAAAATCATACCAAGCCATGACCTTCTAGAGTCCCACCCGTGAGATCACATCCCACCACCTCTTGATAGAGTTCCAAAGAATATAGGTAGAAATATTTACCCTCCTCTTGGGAGGCATCTCCATATGCTTGATGATCGTAAGCATGGCTTCTAGCCATGAATATGCAACCTGGGGTCCCCCATCCACTATGAATGTGGGAGGATGCTGCTGCTGAAAGACCCATGTCAAATCTGTCATCGACTAGGAAAGAGGCGGTGCTTTTTAAAAGGTCTGCATCATCTTCATAAAGCCTTCCTTGAACTGTGCATCAAAACCTAGGACATGTATTACTACTGGTTCCAAGACTGGCACAGTAGGAGAATCTGCAGGAAGTCCCTAATCATCCATATCCGGTGTATGATCACCACCTTGTGGCTGGTGTACAACCAAAGGACGTCTCAGTGGCTTGACTTTGCAAGGTCAACACACACCTCAGATCAAGATTAACAGGGACTGAAACAAGGGAGTGTAAGGAGGGGAGAAGATAAGGAAGGCATTCAAGCTTTACAAAACATGACTACACGACATGTATAAACCATACACGACATGTTCCCTTAATTCATTCACATGGGTGTGTACTTTTTTCCTACCTAGGTTTTGTAACACCCCAAAAACAAAACGTTTTATCTTAACACACGATGTGTAATTGAATCCTATTTTCATTGTCTGATTCCTTCTACACGATTATGCCACACGACTCTCTTAAGACAAGACTACACGATGTGTATTCTGGGCTTTTCTAGACAGTAAGCCTTAGAAACAACACCAGAATCCAGAAAAACACTAAAACGAACGTTGAAAGTGCCAAATTATGATCCATGGGGGACCATAATCCCTGCAAATTATTTCATAGAATCTTATACATGTTATAAAATGGGTATGAAAACCAATGATCCACCAAATTCCAGTCTATGGGGGCCCATAACATTTCATGAACAAAATTTTGGCATTCATTCAAACAAAACCTCACACAAACAATACCCTATCAAACTATAGGTATTTTTATCACGGAATCTATCACAAAAACATGCATATTCTACAAAACATCTATCACAACAACATGAAACCACTAGTGCATCCTAGATGACATGGCTAGAATGCATGAAATGTGATTTCTAGCAAGTGCCTATATGATGCATGAGATGGAATACAATCATCTCATCAGGTTGAGACAAAAATAGAACCCCAATAACATCAACGATAAAAGTTCAATACATGTGAGTCACTCAAAAGTGAAAATTAGATCAACTGTAAGATTGCAAACTAGAAGAAAATTGAAATCAATGAGGTACATTATATTTTCCCTATACACGGGTTATCTAATCCCGGGAACAACATATTAATAAGTACCTATCCCTTCCTATCCCTGGATAAATGCTCCAAACAGTAAGTCAAGAGAAAATAATTCCTCTGATACCACTTTTTAACGTCCCGGTTCTAGAAACCACCGAGAGGTTCCCCATACCCAGTTGGTCACATATCCTCAAGCGCATTTCCCCGAATGCCAAAGGGTGACGACTAGCAACGAGGGGCTTTGGTGTGATAGTGGTGAAACTATTCCCTAATTGGCTGAGTAACAAAATGGAAGAGAGACAATTATACAGTAGCGGAAGAAATAAATATATAACATCAGTAAACAACGGTAGACTGAAATAATAAACAACTCGAGCACATATATATATAAACGTTTTCGTGGTACATATGTCATGGAAAATAGACAAACAAGTCACAATGCTGAATACAACCAGTACTAAACCAAAGTACCGAAGAAAGAGATAAACATCTTTTTTGCATTGAAAGCCTAAGATAGGTCTCATGCTCTCCATCTACATAGCAAATCAAGTACCTAAAGTAGTAGGGTTCTTGCCCTTGTATATACCTGCAACAATATAATCAGTTTGTGCCCAAAATAATGGCCCAACCCGGGTGTGAGAAGAATCCCAGTAGGCACACACCACAAGATCTATGCCTAACAGTCAGTGAATATATATAAGGTAAAAGTGAAGAATGATGTAAACAAGGAAGTACTGAACAGTAAAAATCCACAGTTTCTGATATCAAGCAACAACAAAACAAAGTAGATAATCACAACAGGTAACCCTCTGGGAAGTACTCATAGCCTATCCCCTCTGGTCTTACATAACAGATATAAGAAAGCATCTAACAAACAAGTAACCCTATGGAATGTTCCAACAAACTATCCCCTCTGGTCCTACCTATCAAGTACATGCAACCCTCTAGGCAACACACTCAGTCTAACCCCTCGGGTTGAGCTTAATCATAAACTCTATGAAGAAGCTCTAGCCGTCAATTCCCCCTATAGTCTTGTATCGTATCTAAAGGCACTCTAGGGAAGCACTAACGTCACATTCCCTCTATGGACCGGCTCAAGGAACTACATACTCTCTGGAGAAGCACTAAACGTCAATTCCCCCCCTGTGGTCTTGCATCATAAATTATGAACACACTCTGGAAAATCCCTTATGTCCATTCTCCCAATGGTCTACTACAACAGGTTCTCATGGACCTGTGTAAGGGAAACAAGTATAACAACGCATATCGGCCCCAGTAAACATCAAGAACTACTTGGATAGTGGTATACAAAATATTATCATGTCACATAAACAAGATCACTCCATCCAATAATACTAGGCATGAGAAACAAACAAAGCAGCCTAACAGGCTACGCAGAACCAAACTGTCATAAAGAGAACATGCATGGGTAAAACCTCCAAAGCATAGAAATCAACCCTATTCATATACAAATAACCTCTACTCAAACACACCAGCAAATCAGGAAATTAATAATGTTAAAAATGGTAAACGCACAATACCCTATTCATGGGTATTGGCGATTTTTTCACATATAATTCAATGACCATAAATTGAAATGCACAAACCACCTACCTCTTAGGGTTTGGTGAAATAGACATATTTTCCCAAATGCGATCCAAACCAGGTTAACACCTCTATAAAACCACCTAAAAAACTCTTCCCTAACATCAAAAAGGTAATCCTTTAACACACAAAGGCAACACAACCCTAGATCTATATGCAACCCTTGTAGATATAGGAATATAAGAGAGGAAGAGGGGTAACCCTAACCAGAACCTCAAAGAACAAAAAGAGGGACGTACCTGGGGAGATCCTCTGTTGATCTACCAAGAAACCCCTTCGATTTTCCTCCAAAATGAGACAAGGAGCTCCCCCATCCTATGAAAATTGCAACTCCCACGTGACTAACGAGTTGGAGTAATAATGGTGGAGGAATGGGAAATCCCTAGAGGCCCGGGACTTAAAAACCCAAACCTTTAGTGGTCACATGGTTACCACACATGGATAAATAAATCATGTTCCAACCATGCGGTTGGCGCTGTGTCACCTAGTGACTTTGAACAGTTTGCCTGGATGGTTTGAAAAACCGTGTGCAGCCCGTGTGGAGCCCACAGTCAAGGGTGCACAATTTCCTAGGTCGACCGGATGGTTTGTTCAGACCGTGCGCCAACCGTAAGCCCCTAAAAAACCTCCCTAAAAACCTATTTTTCTCAAAAAAGACCAAAAAAGTAAAACATACCTGAAAATAAGGTCCAGGTGTAAGAACCCGTGTTTTTTTGGGCAGTCGTTTTGAGCATAAATTTGAGTTTTTGCTGTTGGATGCTCGTGAGGGGTAAAACAGTCATTTTACCCTACCAGCTGATCTAGGATAATTTTTCTGATAGCTCTGTTGAACCTGGAATATGGATTTTACCCTAGTACAGGAGTTTGGAGGAAATATGAGATATTCGAATTTTGGCGGAATATTTAATATTTAATATTATTAAATTAAATATTAAATTATTCACGTAGGTTCATTTGGCAATAACTTTTAAATTGAGCATCGGGTTGAGATTTTTTCTGCGTTGTTGAGTCCGGAATGGGGAGTTTAGCCTAGGGAAGGCATAAACTCATGTCGGGCGCCGAGGCCCGCCCGAGCCCCTTTTTCGTCCTTTTCTTTTCTCCTTTCCCTTTCTTTCTTCTCTCTTATTTCCTCCTCCTCCTTGCACATATCTCCAACACCGCTTCTCCTCGGCCGTGAACTATGAGAGTATTTGGAGATCGAGAAAACGAGAGAGAAGGAAGGCGAGAGTGGCATCGATTCGAAGCCCTCGACGCGGTGAGTCGGCGTGCGGCATCCTGGAGCCGGGAAATCAACCGAAGATTTGGCGGTTTCTGCACGAAGGTAGGGCCGTTTATGTTTTTGCCATATATCCTCATTAAACATGTTGTTTTAAGTAGTCAATGCCTTATATTTCTTGCTTGTATGCCAATGGGGATTGATCAATTGTTTCGGGGGGGAAACAGACAAATAGGGTGTTTTTAGGGTTTTCCCGTCGGAAAATCAAGTATAAACTGCGTGTATTCCAGGGGTACACGCCGTGTGTTATTTTCGTTCGGGGAAGATGAAGTTTTATTAAGTACACATCGTGTATTTGAGTACACACCGTGTAGTTGGTGGCAGTGTGGTTGGCCCTGTGGAGTAGAACACGGTTTTGGTGATTTTTAAGGACTACACACCGTGTACTTTAAGTACATGTTGTGTAGTGGTACATGGGCATGTGTTCGGGTGAAAAGGGACACGGTGTAACTTTTTGTGAATAGTACACGCCATGTACAGTAAATTACACACCGTGTACTATTACACAGGAAGGCATTGTGCTCTGGCCATGTACTCTGGCCATGTACTGCTTCAGTTTAGTAATTTTGAGATATCTTGGGCTCTGGAAGTCAGAATTGGGCGTGTGAGTAGTCGATTCGGAGAGTTTCTCCATGTAGATCGCAATGGTGGAATCCTTTTGACTTTTAGAGTTCATATAACTGAGGTTTTTTGGGTTTATATCTAAATGGAGGGGTTCCTCCTCTACTGATCGAGTTCAGTTGTCACCTGATAGTGAGACATGGTGTGGATGATAGGTTGGGTGTTTGGACCAACTTAGTTGAGAACTTTAGTAAGACATGAGATATGATATATCTCCTGAAACCCATGCTTTATATAACATTACCCTTGAGAGACGTTCCTTTCTAGCCTATGAGGCTTTGAGATCATGTACTTCTAATGATCCCCTGAGGGATGCCTTTGCTTGTGTGCTGACCTAGGGATTCCATTGTAGGATCTCTCTATTGTTCTTACTTTGACAGGAACCATGTTATGGGATTCCAATGTTGTCCTTCCTTTGAGGATCCCATGTAGGATTCCTCCCTTACTCATTGCTACGGATCCTGCGTAGGATGCCTTCACCCGTGTTTACCTGGAGGATCCCGAGTATGATGCCTCTTCTGTGTTTGACCTGAGGGACCCAATGGGTGCCCGTTGTTTGACTGACCCTGAGTTGTTATGTTGGGTTTGGGTTGAGATGGTGATTGGGTGTCACCTAGGACCAGTGCCAAATTGGTAATCCTGTTGGGCTTTGGATGTATTGTGGGGTTTGGCTTTCAGGCCACCTGTATAGTTTGTTTATATCTGACTTGGTTTGCGGATGTTGTAGTGTTTACCAGAGGTTCTTCCTGGTTGGTGGCTGCTGAGCCTGACATAATGTGTCTTTCCTATTTGTTTGGATGCCTACTTTTACTTGTTTTCTTGAGTAGGTGGTTTGTTGCCTTACGTTGATTATCTTTCAGTTTTATATAGAAGTTCCGGATACCCACACATTGGGTATCTCGGGTCAGGGTTTTGATCCTGCTTTATTATCTACCTTAGACTGATTGTATGCTTTTGGCTATTAGATGGATAATTATTGCTTGATTATCATGTTGAGTATCACCCCATGGGTGTTTCCCTTGTTTTGGCTGTTTATCACCATTTGGATTAGGTTGCCTATGAGGAAAACCTTGTTGCATTGCATGCTTAACTTGATATAGTTTATTGCATGTATTGCCTCCTATTTATATGCTTTTGAGGTATTCTAGCTATTAGCCAAGTAGTTTGTTGAACTTACTTAGGGATTCTGATAGTCGATTACGCACGACTGGACTGCTCAGGGTTGTGTGAACCTGGGGCAGTAGACTAAAGAGGAAATTGACGATTAAGGGCTTCCCTTGAGAGTCTGTTATAAACTAGTATCGTTTTCAGGACCTATGGGAATTGGACTTTGTGCTACCCAAGAGTTTCCTTAGTTTACATATGTATCGAGACCACAGGAGGAATTAGACGTAAGTGCTTCCTCAGAGAGTCTGTATCTATCGTTGCAAGACCATAGGGGAATTGACTGTGAGAGAATCCCAGAGTGTCTATGCCTTTGTATGCTTACTTGACTATAGGGGTCTGCTAGTTGAGCCACCCAAAGAGTCAATGATTTAGCTAAACCAGAGGGGTGAGACTGTGTGTGCTGCCCAGAGGGTTTCTTGTGTTACTAGGTAGGACCAGAGGGGATAGGCTATGAGTACTTCCCAGAGGGTTACCTATTGTGTTGTATGCTTGCTTGTGTTACTAGGTAGGACCAGAGGGGATAGGCTGTGAGTAATTCCCAGAGGGTTACCTATTGTGTTGTGTGCTTGATTTTTTTTGTTTGTTTGAACCAGAGGGGATAGGTTGTGAGTAATTCCCATAGGGTTACTTGTTTTTGTTTATCTTGTTCAGAGACAGATTTCATGCGTTTGCCGAAGCAGGTATATGTCGATGGGATTAAGGACCCAGAGATCAACTTAATGATACACGGCTTGAGTGGCACGATGTCTAGCTAAATGTCCTCGCACATGATATCTAGGAGATCAGGCTTATGGTCCCATGGATCGACTGCTGATGTTGTTTCTTGTTATTTGAATCACATCATCATGAATATTCATATTTATGTACATGTGTATAGGTATGGGACTATACATGTGTACGTATATAGATATGGACATCCATGGTGGCACATGACCAGTTGATAGAGATTACACACCCTGAGATCAACTATGGCTGCACGTTTTGTTTGCTTACTGTTGTTGTGTTCCAGCTAGGCTGAGCACATTGTTGTTGCATACACTTTTAGCAGCACAGTGATTGGTTGCATGTCGGGGTGCCCTACTGAGATTACTTCTCACCCTTGGACGTGCACCTCAGTGTACGTGTAAACCTTATGTATTCTTTTCAGGTTTAGCACGAGTTGCATGTTTGATAGGGCTGAGTCCCAGTGTTACATGATCGAGCAGAGCTGCTCAAGTGGTTATACTGATCGGGCTACTATAGTTCGATATTGTATGGATATCGGGTACGTGGATTGGCTCGGAGTTAGTAGCAGAGCCCTGTAATTTTACAATCAGTTTCTTTGTACGTTTATATGTATGGTCGGCCCAGTGGGTGACCAGTGTTGTATCGTATTGCATAGTTGTTCGGGCTTTTACAAAATTTTACTATTACAGCTTGTTCTATTTCAGTTCTTTACTGCTTCTGCACTCTAATTACTTTCTGCTGTGTATGATACTTAGTTATTTCCATTTTTTTCGTACTCTGGTATGAGGGCATAGTCTCCCCACTCTCACACCCTAGGCCCTCACTTCGAGTCGGAATCCTCTGGCGTACGAGGAGGTGCGCTTGAGGCCTTGTGGCGAACCAGCTCGGAGCACCGGTTTAGTGGCTTCCGGGTCAGGTCGTTACAAAGTGGTATCATAGGTTTTTTCTTCCCTGGTTGTTACTATTTGGGATATGGTGGACATGAGTATTAGGAATGTGTTGGAACCTGTGATGGATATCGGGCTAGTGCGTCGTGAACACTTGTTCCGGTAAGAAGTCCTAGTTTCCATGGTTTGGGATTGATGTTCTGATTTTTTGTTGTTACTGTTGTATATGATTTTCTCCTTGAGAGAGTCACATCTTGTGTGGTGTTTTGATTTACTATAGATCTCTGGCTCTTGGCCATTGGTAAGATGCCATGTATAGATTTTGACTCTTGGCTTGAAAAGACAAGAGGCGTCTCGTGCATCATACTAGGCATGTAGGATTCACAACATATAGGCCTGCTAGTGTGTTATTTTAATGAAGACTGAGACATTTGGGTCTTCTTACACATACTTTTACTCTGATGGAAAGTTATGTGGATCTAAGTTGAGGCATTGGTGTGAGGATGATGACTCCATACTCGTGCACAAGTGGTGTAGTAACCCTAGTTGGTCGATGTGGCATGTGATGCCTTCTTGTTTAACCCCATTATTGGGTGTTGTTCCTCGGGTCTATGGTTATCTAGTCAGATCTTTGAGAACGATGTTGATAGATACCATGGATTTTCATGTGAACTTGACCTCCTTGGGGTATTCTCATATACAAATGACCGATGGGTGTCAGTTCAGTTTTTCTTCTGCTTGGGTTGTGAACTCCAGGGTGTAGTTCCTTTTGAGGATGCTCGGAGAGGATCAGGTCCCTTGTAGGCTGTGTTTCGGTTTTGAATTTCTTTGGTTGTTGTGATATTTACTATCTTCTGAGTGGGTTTGGATCTTTTGAGCTAGGTGGTTAGGCCTTGTGACCCTGTTTTGAGGCTTTTTCGGTAGGGCTAGGTGGATGACCCAGAGACCCTGGGTTTTGACCCGAACCCTTCTGATCGATGTCTGTTCTATTTCAAGGAAACTTGGGTGAGAGGGTTGACCAGCGTTTTCCAATGCCTTTCTGGCGGTGGTTCTTGTCGTGACTGGTTTTGACAAGGAGGCCAGTTCGGGTGCCTGGCATGGTCGAACAATGTTTTTGATGTTGCTGTTGTAGAGGTGACCTGGTGAAATTCAGGGTTATCATGAAATGGTTGACCCATGCTTGAATCATGGCCGGGTTTTGGTGGGATGTTAGTGCGGCTCGGATGGAGCTAGACACACATTCAATGAAATCTTAGTGTACTTCTGTAAGAGATGATCATGCGCTATCTTGATTCATATTGAGTATTCTGAGAGAGCTATGACCCTACGTCGAGCTACGTTTTCTTTCTTAATGTTCTTCCCTGTTGAAGGTGATACCTGTTCTGGTTATGCTCTTGAATTAGTGTATGGAAAGCCACATGGCAGGGAGTGAACCATTGGCCATTTTGAGGGTGGTTTTCCTTGTTTAGGTTAAACATAGGTGTTTTCCAGTGGGCTTTTTATCTCAGAGTTTCCTTTTAAGATTCCTACATGGGTGTTCCTATGGCGGGGAGTACCAGTTTGGTTATAGTTGAATATCTTCTGTTATAAGGTGGTTGTTAACGCTAAGGCTGGTCGTTGGACTATCTAGGTAGCTGGGTTGTGAAGATGCTTGGGATGGGAGAATGGCTGTTGGTCCTGATGCTGGTCTTCTTTTTTGGGCTTCTCGAGGATGAGAAGGTTTATGGTGGGGAGTATGTAAGAACCATTGTTTTTCCGGGCAGTGGTTTTGAGCAGAAATTTGAATTTTTGCTGTTGGATGCTCATGAGGGGTAAAAAAGTCATTTTACCCTATCAGATGATCTCAGATAATTTTGTTGATAGCTCTGTTGGTCCTGGAATAGGGATTTTACCCTAGGATAGGAGTTTGGAGGAAATCTGAGCTGTTCGAATTTTAGCGGAATATTTAATATTTAATATTATTAAATTAAATATTAAATTATTCGCGTAGGTTCATTTGGCAATAACTTTTAAACGGAGAATTGTATTTAGATTCCATCTACTCCATTGAGTCCGGAATGGGGAGTTTATCCTAGGGAAGGCATAAACTCATGTCGGGCACTGGGGTCGGCCCGAGCCCCTTTTTCTTCCTTTTCTTTTCTCCTTTCCTTCTTCTTTCTTATCTCTTCTTTCCTCCTCCTCCATGCGCACGTCTCCTACACCACTTATCCTTGGCCGTGAAATATGGGAGAATTTGGATATCGAGAAAGCGGGAGAGAAGGAAGGTGAGAGTGGTACCCATTCGAAGCCCTCGACGCGCTGAGTCGGCGTGCGACATCCAGGAGCCGCGAAATCAACCGAATCTTCAGCGGTTTCCACCCGAAGGTAGGGATGTTTATGTTTTCTCAATAGATCCTAATTAAACATGTTGTTTTATGTCATTTATGCCTTATATTTCTTTCTTGAATTCCCATGGGGCTTGATCTATTGTTTCAGGGGCGAAAACGGGCGAATAGGGTGTTTTTAGGGATTTCCAGTCAGAAAATCTAGTATACACGGTGTGTATTCCAGGGGTACACACCATTTGTTCTATCCGTTCGGGGAAGAAGAAGTTTTCTTAAGTACATGCCATGTACATTGATTACACGCCATGTACTTTGAGCACACACCGTGTAGTTGGTGGCTGTGTGGCTGACCATGTGGAGTAGAACATGGTTTTGGTGGTTTTTAAGGACTACACGCCGTGTACTTTATGTACGCGCCGTGTAGTGGTACATGGGCATGTGTTCGGGTGAAAATGAACATGGCGTAACTTTTTGTGATTAGTACACACTGTGTACAGTAAAGTACACACCGTGTACTATTACACAGGCAGGCCTTGTGCTCTGGCCATGTACTCTTGCCATGTACTATGGCCATGTACTGCTTCAGTTTAGTAATTTTGGTATATCTTGGGCTCTGGAAGACAGAATTGGGTGTCTGAGTAGTCTATTCTGAGTGTTTTTCCGCGTAGATCCTAATGGTGGAATTATTTTTACTTTTAGAGTTCATATAAATGTGGTTTTTTGGGTTTATATAAAAATGGAGGGGTTCTTCCTCTATTTTTCGAGTTCAGTTGTCACCTGAGAGTGAGACATGGTGTGGATGATTGGTTGGGTGTTTTTACCAACTTAGTTAAGAACTTTAGTAGGAGATGAGCTATGATATATCACCTATAACCCATGCTTTATATAACATTACCCTTGTGAGATGTTCCTTTCTGGCCTATGAGGCTTTGAGACCATGTACTTCTAAGGATCCCTTGAGGGATGCCTTTGCTTGCGTGCTGACCTAGGGAGTCCCCTGTAGGATCTCTCTCTCATTCTTCCTTTGACAGGAACCATGTTACGGGATTCCAATGTTGTCCTTCCTTTGAGGATCCCATGTAGAATTCCTCCCTTACTCTTTGCTACGGATCCCGCATAGGATGCCTTCACTCGTGTTTACTTGGAGGATCCCGAGTATGATGCCTCCTCTATGTTTGACCTAAGGAACCCAGTGGGTGCCCGTTGTTTGATTGTCCCAGAGTTGTTATGTCGGGTTTAAGTTGATATGGTGATCGGGTGTCACCTAGGACTAGTGCCAAACTGGTAATCCCGTTAGGCTTTGGATGTATTGTTGGGTTGGGAGTTCAGGCCACTAGCATAGTTTTTTTATATATGACTTGGTTTGCTGATGTTGTAGTGTTTACCAGAGGTGCTTCCTGGTAGGTGGCTTCTGATCCTGACGCGATGTGTCTTTCCTTTTTGTTTGGATGCTTACTTTTCCTTATTTTCCAGAGTAGGTGGTTTGTTGCCTTACGTTGAATGTCTTTGAGTTTTGTGCAGAAGTGTCGGATACCCATGCATCGAGTATCTCGGGTTAGGGTTTTGATCCTTCTTTATTTTCTACCATAGACTGATTGTATGATTGTGGTTGTTAGATGGATAATTATTGCTTGATTAGAATATTGAGGATCACCCGATGGGTGTTTCCCTTGTTTTGGCTGTTTATCGCCGTTTGGCTTAGGTTGCATGTGAGGAAAACCTTGTGGCATTTCTTTCTTGCCTTGATATAGTTGATTGCATGTATTGAATGCTTTTTATATGATTTTGAGGCATTATAGCTATTAGCCAAGTAGTTTTTTGAACTTACTTAGGGCTTCTGACAGTCGATTACACACAACTGGACTGCTCAGGGGTGTGTGAACCTAGTGCAGTAGACTAAAGTGGGAATTGATGATTAAGGGCTTCCCTAGAGAGTCTTTTATAAATTAGTATCGTTTACAGGACCTACGTGAATTGGACATTGTGCTTCCCAAGTGTGTCCTTATTTTACACACGTATCGAGACCACATGAGTAATTAGACGTATGTGCTTCCTCAGAGAGTCTATAGCAATCGTTGCAAGACCACAGGGGAATTGACGGTGAGAGCTTCCCAGAGTGTATGTGCCTTTTTATGCTTACTTGAATATAGGGGTCTGCTAGTTGATCCACCCAGAGAGTCTACTAATTATCTAAACCAGAGGGGTGAGACTGTGTGTGCTACCCAGAGGGTTGCTTGTTTCACTAGGTAGGAAAAGAGGGGATAGGCTGTGAGTACTTCCTAGAGGGTTACCTGTTGTGTTGTCTGCTTGCTTCTGTTACTAGGTAGGACCAGAGGGTATAGGTTATGAGTACTTCCTAGAGGGTTTCCTATTGTGTTGTCTACATTCTTGTTTTTTTTTGAACTAGAGGGGATAGGTTGTGAGTAATTCCCATAGGGTTACTTGTTTTTGTTTATCTTGATTAGAGACAGATTTCCGGAATTTGTCAAAGCAGGTATATGTCGATGGGATTACGGACCCAAAGATCAACATAATGATACACAGCTTAAGTGGCACGATGTTTAGCTCAATGGCCTTGCACATGATGTCCAGGTGATCAGGCTTATGGCCCCATGGATCAACTGCTGATGTTGTTTCTTGTTATTTGAATCACTTCATCATGAATATTCATATTTATGTATATGTGTATAGGTATGAGGATATACATGTGTATGTATAAAGATATGGAAATCCATGGTGGCACTTGCCCAGTTGACAGGGATTACACACCATAAGATCAATTGTGGCTGCATGTTTGGTTTTCTTACTTTTGTTGTGTTCCAGCTAGGCTGAGCACATTGTTGTTTCATACACTTTTAGCAGCACAATGATAGGTTTCTTGTCGAGGTGCCCTACTGAGATTATTTCTCACCCCTGCACGTTCGCCTCTGTGTACGTGTAGACCTTATGTCTGCTTTTCAGGTTGAGCATGAGTTTCATTGTGGATAGGGCTGAGGCCCAGTGTTACATTATAGAGCAGAGCTGCTCTAGTGGTTCTACTGATCGGGCAACTACAATTCGATATTTTCTGGAGATCCGATACGTGGATTTGCTCGGAGTTAGTAGCAGAGCCCTGTACTTTTACTTTCAGTTTCTTTGTAATTGTATATGTATGGTAGGCCCAGTGGGTGACCAGTGTTATATCATATTGCATAGCTATTCGTGCTTTTACAACATTTTACTTTTACAGCTTGTTCAATTTCAGTTGTTTACTGCTTCTGCACTCTGATTACTTTCCGCTGTGTATGATACTTGGTTATTTCTGCTATTTTCTAACTCTTGTATGAGGGAATAGTCTCCCCACTATCACACCCTTGGCCCTCACTACTAGTCGGCAGCCTCTGGCGTACGGGGAGGCACGCTTGAGGCCTTGTGGCGAACCAACTCAGAGCACCAGTTTAGTGGCTTTCGGGTTGGGTCGTTACACCAGGTTCTTACAGAAGTGGTCACATGGGTTCTCCTAAATTAAGAACACCAAACCATGAATTTTATCCTAAAAACATTCAAATATACTAAAACATAATGTAATATTCCTAAGTCACAACTTAACAAATGAGTAATATTATTATACCCATTGATAATCCAAAAACATTACATTGAGGCAATAAAATTATTAAAATACTAATCTGAGTCTATTAAAATTTTATCCATTCTTGTAAATTAAAATTCAATATCCCTCAAAAAAATTCATCTCATATGGAATATGCATCTTATAATACCCCTCCACATTACCTATATAATATCCTTGACTTCGTCCAATAATCCAAAATTACTATACTAGTTCAATTAAAACAATATCATAACAAATCCCTCTATAAAATATTCTACTAAAATTTGTAATCCCATTTTCGACCAAATTCCCTTCTCTAGTGTCATTATGATCAATGAAATGCAGGTGATTAAATGTTTAATGGAAGGGTTTCAAAACAAATTTTCTATTTCAATTATCATCTCATAAATACTATATCATATGTATTCAATAAAAATTAACACTAAAATAGAATATTTAATACTATTTTATGATTTTAGGATACATTATTATTTATTAATTTAAAAACTATTTTATAAAACTAAATATAAACATAAATTCACTCATGGTAGTTTTACAGTCCCAATTTCAATGAATTTATATTTCAAAAATTCATGTAATGAATATCCATAAAATTTAATTTCAAGATTAAATATAATACTATAATTAAATAAAAATGTTTATAGGGTTATAGAATGGAATAATTGTTATAGTATTGTTATTATTCCATATTTACAATCATAGATATTATTAATCATAAAGAATAAAATTTCCGTGGATGATTCTATGAATTTGTAATTATCAGCTAATATATTGACCTTCACAACATTTTAAATGTTATAAAATATATTCCATGACACTTATAAAAATTAAGGACCCATTATGAGTTTTATTATTACCATTATCACTACACCATATTAGTTTTATAACTATGAATCAAAGAACCTGAAAAGAGTCCTTATAGATAATTTTTTTTTGTAATTGAATAAAATAAGATAAATATAGATTTTGTTGACTACATAAATATGAAAAAGATACCAATGAAAGAAATTAATGAATTTACATTGAATGTTCAAGAGATTGGTGGACTATCTGATGCAATATGAGACATGATATATTTGATAATTCCTATTCTTTTTATTATTCACGTTATGTTCTATATCACCCTTTATATATCTCTTTTATTCAATATTTTTTTATAATGTGATTACACTATGTCCTTTATTATTCAAATATCTTCCTTTTTTTGAATTTTTATTCAATTATGTTTCCTTTTTTATTATATCCATTGGTTATCAAATATGAAAATTTTAGGATAATATTTCAGTGTTTCTGTCACTCTTTATAAATTTTTTCTTATCTTGTTCCCTCATATTCTTTTTCATGGACTAAAAACATTTATAATATTCTTATTATAACCATTTATTATCCAAAATAATAATATCTTATATATGATTCCATATATAAATAATTATTTATATAACTAATTATTTTGAAGAAATTATGTAAATTATTTCATTTCCATGGATATAATTCGTGATTGATTTTAATGTATGTTTTTATTCTATAATAAATTATAAACAATGACAAATTACAAGGAAAACTGGGGAAACATTTATAATATGACACAATCAATAGGGTAATAGAATATATCCCATTTAATCATTATGAAAAGGAATATTTCAGTTAGTTTGGTAAGTTATGACTAAGGTGGCTAGGTAGTGAGGCTTAACTTATTCTTATTATGTCTCTGTGGTGATATTTGGGCTATATTAATGATGTCTTATAAATAGTACATAACTTTTGATTATGATTTCTAGGAAAAGAGACTTGTCCTCTATTTTTATTTCACTTTTTTCTTTGTCCCATGTAGATATAATTCAAATGATTATGATACTCCTATATATCCTTTTCTTTTATGACATGTTTTTATTATTGATTTTGTGTTATGATTATTGACTCTTATGGTGTATCACATGATATTTCTCATGTTTTAAACCCTTAATATTCTTTATGGATCACCCTTTATGTTATTTATAATACTCCCAAAGATTTTATGTTATGTATTTTATTAAATAAATTTAATCTCTTAGATAGATTAATTTTCTCATAACACCGAGCATAAAAAAACACAAAAATATTGTTATTTTAACAATTCCATTATAATCTACCTATAAATCTTATTGAAAGAAATTTAATTAACCAAATTTAAAAATATATAATTTGCCAACACATTTTTAATATACTAATTAATTATTTTCGAATATTCATATAATATTTTGAATTTTGTTCTTTAAATAAATACTTTCTCAAAAGAAATTTTTATTGATTTCTAAGAGAAAATTAATATAATTAGTTTTGAAAAAATTTATCAAATTTATTTTATAAATATAGAAACATTTTTTTATTATGAATTATAAAATCATCTTTGGATGTCTTTTTTAGAAATTTCAGAAATGATTAATTGTTTGTAAAATAATAAAAGATGTTGATTTTTAATAAAAAATTATTTTATTATATTTTTATGTCATTTTATGGTTTTAAATTGATATAAAAAATATCTTAATTAATTCTTAGTAACATATAATATAATTAACTAAATTTAAATAATATTTATTAATTATGTTTTTATAAGTACATTTATAGATTAAAAACACATTTTCCACACAAACAAGAGATTTCTATTGCACTTTGATGCCCTAATTTTAAATTTAAATTTTAACCATAAGTATTTTTAATTTTTTAAAATGGATTGAATATGTTGAATCATGAAGGAAAAATTATTTTATAAGCTCATTTTTATTTTTATTCATAAAAATGTTACCGTGGTGATAAAAAGATTTACTGTAATGTAGGGAAAATAATGTTTCTTGTTAATGTTAAATGAAAAAATAAAAAAAACATATAAATCATAATAGGTTATTTACGTGATTCATGACCATAGTTATCATTATAAACATTAATTATCATCCATCTTCGTTGTGATTAATTCCACATAAATTTGGTATTATTTAAATATTAAATTAACCATATTAAATCACTTATAACCCCCTTTCCCGTGTATAAATAAAACTCCTCAATATCCAATATCTCTAAATTAATCATTTGATGTTAGAAAATATCTTCAAAAATATATAATACATACTCTCCCTACATACATGTGCTTCATTGCTTACACAAATATCAGTTTCATATTTCTTAGGGGGTCCTTTAAAGTGGTGATTTACCAGAGGTAACTTTCTCAAAAAAATATCACTTAATTTCTTTTTCTCTTCGACCATATCGTTAAATCATTCATCTATCAGAGAATAAAAACTCATTTATCATGTAAATATAGTAATTTTAAATTTATAATTTTATATATTTTATCATTACCTTTTATTATCTCCTCCTATTCAAATAATTGAAACCATTTTCCAAAAAATAGTGGTTAACCGTCTAAGTGGATAATGATTTTTTATTTCCCATTACAACATTAATGGATGTCCAGAAGAGTATTATTATAGTAAAATTATCTTTTAATAGGTATGTAATAACCTATTTCATGTTCTAAAACAAATATATATACATACTATAAAAAAATAAATCTTGTTCATGATGAAGGGGAAAACCACCAAAATAAATTTTAAATTTGTCATTAACATTTTATCAAATGAATAATCCTCATGAGACTAGGAAAAATGAAATATGGTACCATTTAATGATATGTAAATGTATAACTAAATTTTTATTTTTTTTATTTTAGTTTTATTTACATTTCAAACAAAAAACCAAAAATATAAAAATGTAAACGGACCATGAAACCCGTAAATGAACAAACCTAAAACAATGAATGTAAATAAATACTATTAATTAATTGGTATTATAATGTAATAAATTTCTCAAATTTGGTATTATAAATATTAATATGGTTCCAAAATAAGTCATTATCCTTCTATAAATGTTTATACAAGAAGAAAAATGATGAAAGACCATGTGAAGTGTGAGGTAAGGGTTTCTCATATAAAATTTACTCATGTGAGATATATGCCTTATACAAAAATTATTATTATTCTGGGGTGTATATAATACCATTTGATATATAAAATCATGAATAAAAAATTCTTCATGTCATTAAATAATTCAGTTTATAATTAATACTTCTATGGTGTATATTATTTGAATCATTGTAATGTGACAATGGATATCTTAAATCAATTTCCATTTATAGTGTTAAATATATACTTCATTGATTTTTACATGTTAATGCTATGTGTGAGAATAATTTTAACTATCTATTGTAGAATTTCAACTTTTTTACGTTAATATACATATGATAAACATAATTAGTTATATTTTCTAATTCCCACATCAATTTTGTGTTATTTATAAAATATTTTATTCAAAAAATTATATATTCAATGTTTCCTTTACTACTCTCTTTTTCTGCCTGACCATTTTTTCTAAAATTGTTTCCATATATGATTTTATTTTTCTATATTGATAGTTTAGATTAATTTTTACTCGTTATTTTAATTTTAAAAAATAATTAAAGGATTCATTTTCATATTTTTGAAATGATCTTTTTGGTGACATTTCAAAGATAAATATAAAAGTAATTTTTTTTAACTTATAAATAATGAGTGGATTTCCCCAGAATAATTATTGGATGTTTTATTTATAATACTACTAGGTAATATTCAAATAATTTTTTCTAATTTTATACTTTCCATGATCATTAAATATAAATTATATTAAAATCGAAAAAGTTATCTTTTAAATAATTATTTCAAATGATATTTGAAAATCTATGTCAATATAATAGTATATTATTCGGTTTTAATAATTCATTACAATGTATATTTTTCATGGATACTATCCTAATTCATTTTATGGTTGGTCTATGTTTATTATGGAATGACATTTAGGAATCAATTTTCTTTTAAATTATTCATGTTAAGATGGATCATTTATGGGGAATGATTTCATTTCATGGGTTCTCATATTAATGAGGTTCTTTTAGCCAACATGTTTTTGGTTTTAATTTTTTATGGGGGTTATGTTATATCAAAGAAGGTAGTTACCTTATAAAAAACAACATTTGGGAGCTATAACTCACTCCAAGAAAATTTTAATGATTTTTATCTCATTAGAATGTCTACAATATAATGAGAAGTTAACTATGTTTTGTGAGAAAGTATTGGAATGGGAATTAAACTTGGTTTTGTATGTCATAACTAGAATAAGAGGATAACATAGTCAAGTATGAAATTTCTTGATCGGGGAGGGAACGTGGTTCAATAATGAACTTTGTCCACTATGATGGTCATAGGATTGAACCATGACTATTAAGATGATTTAGGGTGTAAACCAATTCCTCTATGAGAAAAGGGTTTCCACTAGGGATGGTGATGTATCCTACCCAGGATGTGTTTCTACACATAAAGTGACCTTATATTATTTCTCAATGAGCCTTGACTACTAATAAAATGATTTAATATATTTATTTTTATTCCAAATTCTATGCCATGTGATAATTTTATTCTCTCACAGATCATGTTATTTTATGATTGATGTATTATAATATTCTATGAATTGTTTCATGACTCGATATTATGATCTTTGATATACAAGGAATAATTATCAAATGTTATTCTCATGTTCTTATTCCTTTAGTCTTATGTTAGGATTGATATCTCCCTTGTTTATATACGGTTCATATTAGATCACCATTTTCATATGGTTATTTTCCTGGGATATAAAGAATGGTATTAATTTTGATTTGTAAAAAGTGTACTAGTTGTGAAGGAATAAATGGAAGATAATGTATTGTTTTCATGAAACCAATGTTTATATTTTCGGGTTTGAAAATTAACTAATCGCATATTTATATGGAAAGGGTGTTTTTTATGTAATTAATATTCATATATTAAGATGTAATATCTTCGTATGAAATGAATTAGTCATTATAATTGATATCAATTCAGTTTTTAGTTTACCAATTGAATCAATGAGGTTAAAACCTTCTGTAATATCTGTACGAATACTTATTTTTATGGATTACAATCATATAATTTTGAAAAAATTCATGAATAACCTTATATTAAACCTAATTCATAGTATATTGTACTTAAAAATTCAATTTATTTTTATTCTATGGTTTCCCACTATGATTATTGTTTCCTACGTAATGTTCTTTTGGTTTTCTGCAATGGCATGAACCATGAGGATTCATTTTCAAGGTGAATGAGATGGAAAATATAATGAAATTACACATGATAAACCTAATGAAATAGGATTTTGATGGTGATACCATGTTGTTATTCCTAATCAAACATATCGTAATATGATTAATAATTTCGACATTTGTGAGTTTCCTAACCCAACAAATATGGGATATAAGGATTTTGAAAGTGAAAAATGATGAAAGAATGATTAATTTTCCTTATTAAATGCATTTGGAGAGAGGAATGAAGTAATTTGATTCAAATGAAATATAATATTCATTGGGAGTGGAAAAGAGGGACATAAATCAAGTATGTGCAGTGGAATAATGAAATATTCAGTAAACACAAAAAAAAAGAATAATGGTTTGATTAAGGCATCATCAAAACTAAAATATTTTAAACGTGGAATGTGTGGGTACAATGTAAATCAATTACCTTGGGGTAATGATCATGAAGAGGATATGAACGTTTATATGGGTGACAATTATATTTTTGATGATGAAGATATTATGAATGACATATTAAATGAATGCTGTGTTATGGAATAAAACAAAGAATCATAGTTAATAGTTTAAGAAGGAAGTACAATGATTAAGTGAGTATGTATTGTAATTAAATATTAATATTGAAGTAATATTTTGATTATATTATAGAATAATGAATCATATAGGGATTTTAAACTATAATTTTACCTAATGTAATTGAAATTATATTTTGAATGGTACTGATAATGATGAAAACTAATTTAGGTGGTAAGGTGTTATTTTTCAGAACAGTGATTAATGGAAATAAAACCCATAACATGTGCTTGTTTTTGGGATTATAACGGGATAATAATATTTCTAATTATGATAAAATAAATGGTATTGTATTGATGACCTTGAAGCTGATTAGTAAAATGATGACATGGTGCTTTATTTATTGAGTTTAAATAGTTACTGGATTTATGGTATGAGACAAGAGTTTATTTTTTGAAAGAATTCATGTTTTCACTATGTTTTTATGGTAATAAAATATATTAAAATGTTTCAAGATAATACATGATAATGGAAATAATATGTTTGGTTTGTAACAATTAATATCTGTATCATATTCTCTGTGGGATTAATGATTAGATGATTTTGAAAATTATGTCACCTTATTTCAAATGGTTTAATTTTTATCTTCAGTATGGTTCATAAGATTAACCATATATGAAATAGTTTGTGATAAAATTTGGAATTGGTTTTATAGATAAATTTATTACTTAACTCTATGAAAATTTTAGTATATTATATAACCTCTGATTACTATTTTTTTAAAATGATAACTAGAGACAAGAATGAATTACTTGTAATCACATTATGGATCTCATGATTAACAAGTTATTCTAACATTATAATTTAAAATTCACATAATGGATAAAGAAATTGTGTAGAAATTGATCAACGCACATCCCAATAGTGATATTGTGCATATTAAATGAAATCAGGTAATTATATCTCTTCAAATGATTTTAAAACGAAATGTAAACCTATTGACATCATTTTTTATGATATTAATTTACATTTTTAGATATATATGATCAGTGTTTTTAAGTTCCTTAACATTATCTTGACCATGTTCTCTATCATTCTCCATTTGAAAAAGATAGTGTGAATTCTTTTCCATGTCCATATTTTAAATTTCTACATATTTTCTCCTAATCAGAATCCTAGTTTTGAGCTGATATTGTACATTTAATTTCCCACTTTTTAAGAGGAAGTTTTATTAACCCCTTTTCAGAATTGGGTTTCCCAAAATGGAAATTTTAGGTATACCTAATTGATTTTTGATATGAAATTTTAAATTTTGAGGTCGCAATTTCATTTAATTATTTATTTTATCGAGACAATGGATTATTTGTTTCAACTTGAATAAACCATTCTCATGTCTTTGATAAGATTTATTTATCCTACCTTAGGAAGTTCATACCCAATCATTCTCATGCACTTAACACTTAGGTAATAATGTTGGAGTAAGATATTTATAATAAGGAATAACCAGTAGTATTCCATGATTAAAGAGATATTTTTCAATGAAATTAGACAACTCACTAGTTCAATATTATGTGGCCACACCTCTATCTTGATGAGGCTACCATGGAAACTGAGTATATGATGAGGAAGCTGTATCTTAATCCTTTGGTATTTGATTGATTAATTTGGAGTTTGGGGGTAGGTTGTTTAATGTAACACCCCCATGATTTATGGAATGTATTTTTTTTAAATAAATTTAGCTTGTTCGATAGATTACTTTTCACACAACACTGAGCATAAATGTAGTCCAACATATTATTATTTTAAAACGATGTTAATAACCTAGATGTTAAATTGGATTGAACTAATAGTACTAACTACATAATGAAATATATAATTTTTAACTCATTGTTAATGTTCTAATTAATTCATTATAAATATATTCATATTAATTTTTTAAATTCATTTACTTTTTAAAATAAATATTTTCTTCAAAAATAGATTTTAATTGAATTCTATGAGAAAAGAAATATAATTAATTTTTTATTTTCTAGAATATGTATTTTATAAAATTAATATAATTTTTGGATTCACCATGTAATATTATATTATGATGGATTTGTAATAATTTTTGAAAGGTTTAGTATTTTAGTAAATTTTAATATTACAAATTTTTTAATCTCTCATTTATTTTATATTTAAAAGTAATTTTGGGATGATAATTTTTTCTCAAAGTAACATAAGTACTTTTTGTTTAGATATAATCAAATTATTTCATTTAAACATTCTTTATACCTTATGTTTTTGCAAATTCATTTTTGGATTAAAAATAATTAATAAAACAATTTATCTTTGAGTTTTAACTGTTTTATTTTAAATTTAAAATTGAAGAAACAGTATATTAAATTTTTAAAAATGGATTCCATATTTAGTATCAGAAGGTCCTATTTATGTTATAATTTTATTTTCATTTTTTGGCAGATGTAATTTACCATGGTAAAAAATTATATTTATCACAGTTTATGTAAAATACTATAACTCGTTAAATAAAAAAGAAAAAATATAAAAATAACTAAATATGATAACATCAAGTGGGCGACCGATGTGTTTCTCAACCATAACATGAAATTACAACATTATGTATCATCATATTCATTGGAATTAATGCCACATAAATAGGATTTTATTTTAATATAAAATAATCATTATATAATCACTTTAAACCCCCTATCATAATGTATAAATACCACTCCACACCACCTCATTTATCTATACAATCTTTTAATCATTTTATAGCTATATAAAATCCTATCTACCAAACTCTCCCAAGTACATTAAAGTATGTAATTAAAGTATTATTCAGGTTAAATCATATTTTAATAGGTTTATTATAACATATTTCAGTCAATGAAACTAATTTTTAGAAATTTTATTAAATAAAATGAATGTAGTTAATTATAGTAGGAAACATTGTAAAAATAAGTGTAGCATTTTTCATTAAATTTTTTTTTAAATTATTTGTCATAATTTCATAAGGAAAATTTATATTTTGGAAAATTTAAAATTTTTGAAGAGCATGAATACCATTTCATGTCACTATTGGAGTTTCATCTCTATTTTACCTGAAAATCCATAATTCATCACAAGTGAACAGACAATGAAATAGTGGAATGAATGCACCTAGACTACTAAAAATAATAAAATATAATTAATGAATTGGTGGTATAATGTTATGAAAAGAATCATATATGGTTTTATGAACATTATTTCGGTTATATAATGAATAAATAACATTCATTAAATATTTATACTGAACGTTAAAGTATTCAAAACCAAAGGAACATGAGGTATGGTTTTCTCATCACCCTTTTACTTCTATGCGATATATGCCTTATTAAACACTTAATTCTTGTATGTGATGAATATACTTAACTTTTAAGTATATTATCATGAATCTCATTATCTTAATGTTATTAAAGGTTTAATTTGATAATTATTACTTTTATGGAGAATACGATTCAACTGATTACAAAGTGGTAAGGTATTTTAAAACAAAATTTCCATTTATTAGGTTAAACATCTAATTATTTTATATTTTTCGATTTTCAAGATTACATTTGAG
The DNA here is from genome assembly GCA_963277665.1 of Viscum album. Lineage (NCBI taxonomy): Eukaryota > Viridiplantae > Streptophyta > Magnoliopsida > Santalales > Viscaceae > Viscum > Viscum album. Next base: position 1,273,570,050 of record OY728141.1, on the reverse strand, counting down.
AAGAAATTTGGTAATATTATATTTTATTTTAATTTTTTTGCATTTAAAGTAGATATAAATAAGGCACTAATTTGACCATTACTCATATCAATGATATGATATTCATAAGGGGTTTATTTCAAAACTTATCTTTTAAAACCTTCCCTTAAAAATATATTTTTATTCCATGTTTTTATTGTACAAAAGATGTTAAAAAATATTTTTCATTATTTTCTTATGATTTTCAAGACTAATTTTTATGTTTTTTTGACTTTCTAAAAAATGGTTTGAAAGTATTATTTTTCTCATTTTCTTAATGGGTTTCATTGTGATTTTTCCAACAAAAATAGTAAATTAATAATCTTTATATTACACAGAATGAGTGAATTTTCCAACCTTCATGACACTATATTGTTTTTATGTTTCCTTTACAATCATAGAACTTTATTTCATATGCAATTTTTTTCTTTCAATATTGTGTAACAATTTAAAAATAAATGATTTAAATATAAAAAATAATATTTTTCTAATGAATTATTTCAAATTTTATTTCAAATTTTTTTATGTCTATGATAACATTTTTAATGTCACTTGTGATATACTATGGATATTATTCTAGGATTATATCCTCATTTTTATGATTGTTTTATTCTTATGGGGGAATGATATCAATAATACCTATTTCTTTTTCATGTGTTTTTCTATGTTAAAACATTTATAAAACCAAATATATTTCCATGATTTTGATTTGATTTTCATTGTACTGGTACACATATGTATGGTTTTCATTAGGGGATTGTGGTTATTTTATAACCAATGATGATAGTTATGATATAACAAACGATAGTGATTGCAATATAACCAACGATGAGTTTGACCTGTATCTATCCCCAATGCATTGGGTAATGATTCAAATATCTCAAATACAACATGATTGAAATAGGAATTCAACTCATTTTAGTATGGTTGGAATGGAATGGGAAGTGAAATTGGTTCAGTAAGATGGATCTAGAATGGTAATTCAACTCAGTCAGGTTAGACATCACAAGAATGGTGAGTGAACTTGGTCCAATAATGGAATTTTCATCTATGAAGGTATTGGGAGTGAACCTTTACTACTAAAATGGTTTTGGGAGGGAACCAATTCTACTACGAGGAATGTGCTTCCATTTTGGATGGTAGTGTGTCACTCCTAAGAGGTATAACCTCCCATAGAGTGCTCATAATAATTTTTTAAATGAGCCTTAACAAATAAAATAATGATTTTATATTCTTATGTGTATCTACTGTTCCTTTTTAAAAAAATCAATATTATTCTTTTATTTTTCATTTTAAAACATTATTCATGTCTTAAAAGCTTCTATGTTTTATTTTGTGACTCAATATTATGATATTTAATATGCAGTGTGTGATTTTCAAATATTATGCTCATGTTCTTATTACCTTATTATTATATTATGGTTGATATCTCCCTAGATAACCCTTATTGAGAATCTGATGTCACCCATTTCTTATGTTTCTTTTTCACAGGATATGAATGAATTAATTAATAATTATGTGTAAAAGACACCTATGGTAATGATGTAATTAGTGGGAGATGATGTAGATGCTTTAAGAACAAGTGGTCTACCTTTCCCATATTCCAAATACACTAAACCCATATCTTTTTGGAATGGTGTTGTTATGTTATATAATTGATATTCATATATTTAGATTTAATATTTATCTATTAAAAAAGGGTTATTATAATATTTTCCCCATGATATCATAAGTAGCGATAACTGTACGATGAGCTCTATGGGAATTATAAGAAAATAATTATTATGATTATGTAAAAAATGTTTGATTATGTTACAAAATTCCCAATGACATTATATATTGCAGTTTCTACGTGTTTTAAAATAATATTTATTTCTTAAATGATGACATAATATGTTTTTCGGATGTGAGTAGTTATAAATAAATAGTTGGATCTATCATTTATGTCATTAAATATAGTATGATTGATGAATTTATTCTTTAATGATCATGTAAATCACATACTAAAATAATAGAGTATTTGAGACTATCCTGATGTTCTTATATTTTAAAATGGATATTTCCAATTTTATGCACAATATATGGAATAATCATTAAGATGAAAATAAATTTATTGCATACAAAGAACTCACGATGATCTTAATTCATATCCTTGGAATATATTTTTTCTCAAATCTTATTGTATTATGATATAGAATCTGGTATAATCCCATCATCAACTATTTTTTCACAAAATTCTATGTAATCTGTACCTTCTAATGTGGATATACAAGATATATTAATATTCATCTTTATCAATTTCCTTGAAATTTAACCTAATAATAATTACTTTATCATTTGCATTATGATAATATTATAATGTTGATATTATCCCTGGAGAATAAGTCATAACAAAGGACCAACACTGGTACAAGTGGGATTGTTGTGAGAGTGGGTTTCCCAATTCCAACTAGATCATGTACTTATCAATATATTTATTAATATATAGATTTTAATGTTTGGATATTTATATTTATCATATCATGATTGTATTATTATAAACTATCCCTTACCCTAGGTCATGTTCAAAACATGACCTCAAGAACACCTCCCAATACACCATAGAGATGGGAGTTTATAATCAATGTGTAGAGACTAAAACTCTAGAAACAATAACATAAAAAAATAAATCATATAAAACATAAATTTAAATTGATGTCATAATGGTTAAATTACAACGAAAAATAATAGATAACATTAAATTCAGTAATAATATGAAAACATGTTTATTATAAAATCATTTAAAGGGAATCACCTAATGAGATGATCAAATATAGAAAAATAAGATTAAAAAATACCCAGGAGAGATAATAGTAATACATGATTATCGTTCATGGGCTTAACTATTAAAAATACATCAAAATAATCTATCTAAATCACTCATTTAACAAGTTCCCTTATAAACAAACATTATTTTTATATGTTCTAGAAGGTGATCATGAAAGAATATAGTATATTACATAGTTTTTGAATAACCATCATATCATAAATATATTACATCAAGTATAGAGAAACATTTTTTAAAAAATTTACAAATCAATATGAATACAAAAAAATAGAATAATTTTATAAATATTTTTTTGAAACCAGGATACCATGACACTATACCATGCCTATTTTGGATAATGCCTTGTAGAGAGTTTATCTCACAACATAGACTACTACTCTTCTTCTATCACTCATGGAAACATAAATTATTTATCCTCAACATTATACTCTCACATTGGGTAGAGAAGCATGCTGAGTATTGAACACCAACCTCTCAGTCTAGGTATCCTATAAAACTGTCTCTTGAACCCAAATGTTATCACTCAAGGCCTTGTGTAATAACAATGACCAATAAAAATAATTTATCATTAAATGTTACATATCATTCCAATATTCTTTCTAACATCTATTCAATAAAGGAGTGGTCTTATAAAAACCACTCATTCATGACCCTTTTAATTAGGAGATGGTCTCATAATAAATTTTATACTAATAACTTATCATACAAGGTAATGTCCCACAACGAGCTCAGAGTAACCATAAAAACTATTACATGACTTATACTAGTGTATACACATAAAATCAGGCCATATATCTTTATCCCGAGGTCTTCAATCTATAAACTCATCATCTATAGTTTCATGAAGTCGTAAATGTGTACTATAATAATTTTATAGTACATACATCCAAAATCCTTTCACTTATTTACACACACAGACATCCCCACCACCATCTCTAGAATAGGGTAGAACGTTTATCTCATCATAATGTTTCTTTAAAAACATCATAATCCACATTTATCAACCTAATATCTTGCTATATATCAGTTATGTTGATTTGGGGATATTTAATCACACTCAAGAAACTATTTTGACCCTTAGGATATTCATAGCCATAATGAACCACTTAGCCTATTTCATTCCATGAAATACATTATTGGGAATCAATAAAATAAATACATAAATCCTTCTAATTCACTATGTTGTCATGGTTATATAACAATACCTAGAAGACCCAAACATGTTTGTATAGGTTCCCTACTAATGATTTCTCATTTACCAATTCATTTGATGGATTAAGTGTTAGCTCACACTAGGCTTACCTTAGGGATCACACCCTAATAATAATCAAACAAACTAAAGGAAACAAATCTACTACACATTAAAATCTTAAAAATTATCAACATTAGGGTTCCAAACATATCATATAATCCATCATATATTCCAAGGAAGTTGATGATATAGAGATAACATTATTTCACAACACAATAACCAAGTTATAACAAAAACATTAAAAATAAATTACAATAATCTACTTCAACTAATAAAAATGTTTTTCTGAATCCAAGAGGCTTATCAAGGACTAGTTGACTAACTCCCAAAAGATCACTTCCCTAACTGAAGGAGTTCATATATTCTAGGGATGTTCTCCTACCCTTTCCAACCCAATTTCAAAGTGTCAACACTAATTATTATATCCTACAATGTATAACCACATTGAGGCCCTCCAAATTTCTCAATTAGGCTTATCTGAAAGAAAAAAACTCATATCATCTGATAATAACATGTAAGGGCCTTCCATGCGGAACTATACTTTTTTCCTTGTGGAAGTGTTTGGTGTAGAAGTCTTTAAGATCTATAAATTATGCATAACATACACAATTGACTCCAAATAATCATACAAGACTACAATGTTCTTAAAGCACCTTTGTTCATCATCTCTAATCCAAACCCCTACAACAATGAGATGAGGAAATTCATAAACCAACAATGGTCAATTAATAAATGGACCACTTTCATTAATCGAATATTTTATGACCCTTCATTAGACATACATACCTCCCCCATCCCATATTAGACCATTCCAAACAATGAACCTAAGCCCCAATAATACATATAAGGATAGATTATGTTCCGCAGAGAGGGGGTGAATCAATGGTACATTTTTTTATGAAATTTTTTATTTTAAAAATTTAGCCTCTTAAATTTTATAGGATTCTCTATCCACTCAACAGTTACTCTCAAAATCACCGCATGTGATGTGGTAATATTAGATAGGGATGCACATAGTATTGAAAAGGATTATCAATGAATGGCCTACTCATTTATATTTTTATAGACTATCCAATATGTATTATTCACTGTCACACAATTGAACAAAGTAGATGTGGCTCCAATAGATATACTCTGATTTCTTTTAGAACCTACCAAAAAACAACATGCTCTAGCTCCTATTAAGAGAAACATTCCACTCCTAGCTCTAATGAGAAGACATAAATGAATCCATACACTAATTTGCAAGATTAAGCTTTATTGAAAGATTTTATTTAGTACTGTTTGACCTTTGATCATCCTCGACAAGATTTTAGGCTCTTAAATTTTCATGTAATTCCTTAAGAACATTAGTTTTGATGGTTTTGAGACTCATTCCAAATATGGTCCAATCTGTATTCTCCTCAATCATTGAATTCACAAGAACTCCTGTTTTTCCTTCTTCGAAGGATCCCGACATCAAAATATTCATCTCCTACATACAATAATGAATCTATATCTTAAAGGATGTTGCAATATTGGTAAAATACTCTCATCACCGGCATGAAAATATTTATACAAAATGATTATGATTAGGAAAATTAATTAACTCCTTGATTGGAAGTCCTCTATTTATGTTTTTAATTATATGTTTTAATTAAATAACCACATTTAACTTCTATTTATTAAATAATAATACCCATATAATGAATGATATTTTTTTCATTTCCTCATCTTTTGAATACCCTAGAAACATCCCGTTATTTACTTCCTCTCATTTTCCATGAGTACCTGAATGATATGGATATTCATTTCTAATTCTATACAAGGGTAAGTGGTCAACCATGACTTAAACAACATGCATAAATTCATTCATGCATGTAAATCATAAATATTACCCTTATTTTCCATGGATTTTCATTATATATTGTGTCTCTCTTTATGTAGTTAATCAATCCTGAGGATTGGGAATATCCTTCCCACATGACTATTCCACCCACATGCTACCAGATTTACAGGGATTCATGAAACCCCAATCCCCCAAAATAATTGTTCCCTTGTATAATTTCTCATATGGTTAATTGTTCACTCATGACTCTAATATTATTAGTTTTCACATGGTGTGGAATCCATCAATAAAAACACAAGAAGGAAAAAGGTTTCCATATATTATTACACCAACCACTCTTATCATTTAAAGACATGTGGACATTATATTCTTTTTTTTCTTCACATGTAAATAAATACCCAAAGGAATTAGGTTTACTCTGTCCATTTCTGTTCATTATAAATTTACATTTTATGTTCTTGCAGATAATGAAGAGCTTCATGAATGAATATTTCAAACATATCGATGAAATAATATCGACATTTCCTTCATATAATTGGTTTTCAATATCATGAAATAATAAAAATTTTGATCTTCAATTCATGCATTATATGTTTCATGGAAACTAATTGAAGAAAGTATCATTGATTCTCTAGGGATTTAAGAGTTCGATGTAGCCATGAATTTTTTTTTGTGGTCTCTATGATGATCTTTGTGGCTATAAAATGGAGGAATATCCACTAAAACCACCCTCAAATAAAGACGGAGGAAGGCTACTACTCATCATGAAGGGGTGACTCATATGATCAGTATCATGAAGCTCCAAAAATGCTTATATTTTTTATGATGGATGAATAATGTGTTCTATTCATCGGTCCCACATTGGATCCAAAATTGATCGAGGCCACAATATATCACTCAGTAAATCCCATAAATAGCCAAAAATAAAAACAAACTTCCCTTCCTTAAACACCTCATAGTGGCACCACCACTTATTTCCTTGGATTCTTCGTGAGATCTTCTCTCGACATATACGTAGTCTCAACCATCATTCCATTTTCTAGTTGTCCATGGATGGCCTCCCCTGGGCATGATCATCGTATGTATCCAAGATGAGAACTAGGTTTATGTTGGCTCATTATTATTTTTGGTTGGAATATCTATTAATAAAACCATCAATAAAAAAACCAAGAATAAATCAAAGTACAAAATAAATTCCATCCAAATTTGAAATTTGCATCCAAAATCACATTAATTATATTACTCTTCCTCATTTATTACTCATGAATATATATATATATATTAACATATAAGTTTTCATGGACTTCTCTTAACATCCTTATGAAAGTATATTTCCAATTGATGTCACTTGTTCTATCCACTATGCCAACTCTTTTAAAAATATCATTAAGAATTAATGATAGGTTCCACAATCATTAGAGTTAATAGTGGATAATTGTACAAGGATTACATCTAATGCTATAAAATGAATCCATAACATTTATCTAAACATAAAAACTTCATCCCCACACATATATTGACTATTGTAAAACATGTTAAACTTTTTGGAAAAAAATATCATACTTTTCCTTTTGTTGTCAATATCTACCGACATTATAAAATTCAATATGTTGAATCATCAATTCATCTCCCCCTTGTTGACAAAAAAATTGCATGTACAAGTGGGGGGGTCTTTTTATCTCACCTTCCTTCCAAAAATATCTTCTATAATATTAATTAATGTGGATGATATAACATGATACATAGAAAATACCTATTAGCTAATCAACTATTACTTTACATTGGCAAACCAGATGTAAAAAATTGGAATAACCATGTTTGTATATGACACACATAATAGGTAACCACATGGTACATCGATCTTAGATATTCTCAATTATCCAAAGGGATTTTAAAATTTAAAAAAAATGAATGAAAAGTAAAATAATACAGACTTCAATAAACATAATAGAATGTTCAAGTGAACAAGAACAACTCCCCCTTTATCACAATTTTTCATCCACCACGAACTGCCCCATAATAAATAAAATATCAAAATAAGAATGGATCTGTGATTGGAATAACTCATGTATCTTAAGAGATCCACCTCAAATAATAAACTATATTTCATCATCATTTAAATAAATAAACACTTTGATAAAAAAAACTCTTTCATTTACCAACATGTTAGCTCATAACACAAAAAATAGTGGATAAAGAGTATACTCTTATCTCTTTAAAAGAAAAAATTTGTGGTTTTAGTTTTATCACATCCGTTCTTTAGACTTCCTTCCATTCTTATAATGGAATGTGATTTATTTATTATATAAATGATTTATAGATTGTTTACATATAATCTTCCAATGGAATTTTTCATTTTGGGGAATAAATTTTTCAATACCATTCATAGTTCGAAAAACCCCTATCCAAATTTGTGTTATTTTCCCCCAAGTGTGTTTATGTTAGTGATCAGATATTGGTTCTTTATAAGTTATTTTTTATATATCATTTTAATTTTCCAAAACATTAACCCTATTTCCCATAATGATATTTATTTTACCCAGATATGAAACCATTTGATAATTCGTAGGGATGAAACGTATCTTTATTGATTTATTAACCTTCCATGTATTACTCCATGTGCAGTTGTTTTTCATAAGGATGATGATATAAAAAATGTAAATTTTAACAAAAATTATTAAATCATTTGGTCTCTACATGTTTGAGATTTTGGAAATGATTTACTTATTCTGACATCATTGGGATTTTTGGATTTTAAAAAACAACTCAAGATGTTCCCAAGTATTCCATAAAAAAAATATCAGTTCCTTAATATTTTATGCAATCATATTAACATATTGTTCATTTTCTGAAAAATTAATTACAAATTTAAGATTTGGATTCCACTTGTTGCTATAGCTGATTACACCTATTTTAGAGGAATCATAATTTTTTCTTTGGAGTTGATTATCTTCTTCTCGTGGTTTTTTGTTTTTATATATTTCTTATTCAGATAATTTTAATGGAATTTTGTTTTATAATTTTTTTGGAATTATTTTCAATCATGTCACTTTTCTCCTTTATCTTAGATCCCATGATCATTGAATTAAAATTAAAGGTCACTTATTATCTCTAAATTATTTTATTTTCTTGGGTAAAATTATTCACCATTGAATAATAAAATTCATTCATCATTCTACATTGATCTTATTTTTCATTGCATGATAATTCCTTGAATAAAAATTTGATTTTTTTCTCCCAACATCACTTGAATCACATTTTTATATCTTTATTGGAGAGTTTGAAAGATGAAATTCATTCTAAATAAGAGGGTTATAATTGAAAATAACATTAGTATAAGGTTTAAACTAAATTAGAGAGAAATCAATATAGGATAGAATTTTATTTTCATGAAATGATTGGATATTTATTTCATATCCTCCCATCCGATTCTTCTTAGGTAATGTTTTTTTATTCCTTATTCATTTTACCCCTTTTGAATTCATTTGAAATAAGAAAAATAATCCCATTATAAAATTCATCAAATTCCATCTTAAAAACTAAATTGATCATTACAGGTGACCTAGGGTCTGAAACAAATTGTTGATCCCCAGGCCTGATTTGGTTCCACTAAGAGGGGGATGAATTAGTCGTAGCTTTATTTTAGTATTTTTATCTTTTTAGATTCAAATGCCTGAAATTGGTAAGGTTCTAAACCCACTAAATTGTTTCCCGAAAATTAAAATTATATGTATTTGAAAAATGTGGTAGGTTAGAAAATAGTTTATATAAGGTTTGGAACTGAAAGACCCACTCCAAGCCATGTTGGCTTGACACCCAACACTGGTTTTTAACTAAAACACATTTGAATACAATTTCTCTAAATCGAACTACGTGATTATGCTTTCTTTTTTTTAAAACAAAAGGCTTGTTTCATACACTCTAAACAAGAGACTCAATATGATTTAGGATCTACCTAGAATAAATAGACTACTTCAAGAACAAATTAGAAGGCATCACCATTTATGAAGGATTGCATACATTGTAGGTTGATAATTTATCTTCATCCATATAATTTTAGGATCATACATGCTCATTTTCTTCCACAAGAACATCATCTATGATGGTCTCGAGACTCATTATAGTAATGGTTCTATCTGTATTCTCTTTAGTATTTGAATTTTTGGGAACTCTAGTTTTCCCTTATTTAAAGGATTTCACCTTCAAAGTACTCTTCTATTTGAATAAACTATGTATGGGTATGTCAAAATAAGTTTCACTTTTTGTAAAAAATTATCATCACCTAGATGATGATATTTACAGAAAACTATTGTCCATAGTAAATAAAATTAATTCCATGACTTATATTCTCTAATTTAAATCCTTAATTAAATGTGTTAATTAAATAAATGATTTTAATTTCTATTATTAGAATAATATTACCCTAATCAATACATATATTTTTATCATTTCACAATCCTTTTAATACCCTTTAAAAATTTCAGTATTTCCATATTTTCATTTTCATTGAATACCCAAGTGATATGGGTATTCATTTATTATTCATCCAATGTTTATTTGATCACCAATGACTCACCCATCTTGCATGGATGCATACATTCATGGAACTCATCATCATGGCACTTATTTCACGTGACCTATAAATATTAGTGGGTTTTTCGTCCTTTTTGTGCATCCACTAAATAGATTCGTGTGTCTCCTTCATATACAACTAATTATCTTATATTCCCCTCCATTTTCAAAGATGCGTGTAGTCTGAATCACTCAATAAAATTTGGATATACTATAATTTCCCAATTAGGTAACTAATCACCCACAAATCCATTATGTTATTCTTTATGTGGTTTGGATTATATTTTTATACAGACTCAAATGACAAGAGTTTCAATAATTATTACATTGGTAGCTTACCTCATTTAATGACATAAAGACTAAGGCCTCCTCTATTTCCTCATGTGTGAATGAATACCGAATAGAATCATGTTCACTATATTATTATCTATTCATAATTATTATTCATTTTATTTTCATATATGTGAGATAAAGGATCATGTATAAAAATTACAAATATTATAATGAAAAAAACTCATATTTCGCTTGATCCAGGTAGTTCGAATCATCATCTGATCATTTCATTTTTGATCTATGATTCTTGCATGACAGTTTTCTTGGAAACCCTGGGAAACATGCATCTTGGATTACCCTAGACTGCAAAAGTTTCATGTGGCCATCAAAAACATGTTTATTGAATTGACCATAATCTTTATATCCAAAAAATATATAGAAAATCCACTACAAACACCCCTCAAATGTGGATAAATAAAGATTAAAAAATAATGTGATTGGATATCTCAAATGAGCATTTTCGTAGGGATATAAATATGTATTTTTTAGAATGAATAGATGATGGAATCCATTCCAAAGTAACAAATCAAACCCACAATAGATTGGCACCATGTTATGTCACACAACCACTACAATAAGAATCCAGAAATCCAATCCAACATGACATTGTGCCACCCCTAATGGTGGTGTCACCACCACCTTCCATGCACTCATTATGTGAAAATTTTATGACATAAACATTGGTGTTCCCTTCCTGTAACTTTCTAGCTATCCATGGCTAGCCTCACATGGGTTTGGTCCACCTCTATGTCCCACATGAGCCCTTATTTGATGATTAATGGCCAACTTTGTAGTTTGACATATTTTATATTAAAACCAGTAATAAAAACACATCTTATAAATTTAATTATGAATGTAATTCCATCCTCAATAAACATTTCTATCCCGCTTCACTTCTATTCCCTTCTTCTTCCTCTTAAATTATTCATGAAAAAATATATATTAAGTTGTACTTGTCCATGTACATATATTAATTTATTCATAAAATTACATTATTCATGGACATTAAATTTTGAATCCGATTTTTAAACAATTTAGAAGCCGTATTTAATAATATTATATTTTCTGAAGAATAATTAAAGTTAAAAATAGGGAATTTTCCACCCGTGACATCAAATGGAATAAAATGAACCCACAAAAATTTTCCAAACAAAACCACTTAATCTGCATTCACATATTAACTCCTTGATAACAAATTCAATGCTTATTTAGAAAAACGACCCCCTTTTCTTTTTATTGTCTTAATATCCCCACATCACAAAATTCAATATGTGGAAACTTCAATTCATCTCCACATTAATTGATAATCAAATGCGAAGGACAATTTGGGGGGGGGGGGTCTTCTCATCTCATATTCCTTCCCAAAATATATTATCTCATTTCAATAGAAAGGGATGATATTACATGATAAATATAAAATGTACCATTATATAATCAACTCTAAGTCTATATTGGACAACCTGATGTAGAAACCCTGAGTGAAAAACTAAGGATTTTTATGCTGTCCATAACATATACTCATATGTCAAATCATTATCATATATTCTCAATTATCAATTACTAGTTTCCATATTAAATTTTTTTAAATGAAATTAAAAATCCCTCACACTTCAAAAAACACATTATAATGTTCTAGTGTACTAGAATAAATCCCCCTTCATCACATTTTTCTATTAACCATGCACTCCACCTTAATTAATACACATACTAAATAGGGATGAGAGTGTTATTGGAATAGATCAACCCCCTTAAAATCCCCCCTAAATGGATTCACTCATCTTTATCATCATAGAAATTAATGAACTCCCTGATAAAAAATATTTATCCTTCAATTCCCTTTCTATTGTATCATATAAAAATGGTAATAAAAAGGAATATCCTATTTATTAATGGGAAACATTCAAGGTGATAGTTTTCTATCATCCTTTATTTCTTCTTCTATCCAAGATTACCATGGGATGTCTATTTTTCCTTATGGCATCATTTATAGTTCTTGTAGATATATTCATCCCACGGATTCAGTTTTTTGTATAATATATTTTCCACACCATTCATAGTTGAAACGAACAATTTCCAAAAAAATTCTTTTCCACCTAGATTTTTGATTTGCGTGCTCAGATTTTGGTGCTCGATACACCCATTGTTGTGGTTTATGTTCAATCTCAAAATCACTAATCTGATTTCCCCTCCTTATAGGCCTTACACAATGCTAAGTAATTTAATGATAAGTCATAAGACTATAGTTTATCTCTGTGGATTCATTTCCCTTGAATGTATTCCACCAAATGAAATTCATTTCCATTTGACTGAGGTTACAAGAAATGAATCATTTACCAAAATATTCATAACTCATATGCTCTCTTCTTTATTGTGATGTTGTAATTTATATAGTTCTTAAGAAATCTTTGGGCTTGATGTCTTTTAAATATCTACTCAATATATTCCCATATAATCAATAACAGAAATACCTTGGTTATTTTATAATTTTTGTAATGGTATTTATATATTTTTCTTCGCTAAAAAAATCACTTCCAAATTTGAGATCTTGATTACTAAATGTTTCTACACATGTTGAGACTTCCTTTAGGGTAATCATCATTTTTTTCTTGGAAGAGAATCATATTCACATCAAATTCATTTATTTTTATATCTTTATTTTCTTTATCCTTTTAAAGAGAATTTTTTTAGAATTGTTTTAGAAACAACTTCTATCAGTTCACCATTATTTGTTATATGGGAACCCATTTCCATTGAATTGTGATTCAATTCCATTTATTATCTATTAATTCCATTATTTTCTTATATAAAATCCTTATCCATTAGATAATAAAAATAATACATGATTCTCTATTGGTATTCTTTTTCATTTAAGGATAATTACTTTGAATAGAAATTAATTGTTGTTCACACTTCATAGCCCGAATAACATTTCATTTTCTTCTTTTTCTAAGACTTAATGTGTACATTATTTCATCAAAAGATGGTTGTAATCCTAAATAACACTATGTTAATATTATTCCTTGATTTGAAAGAACAACATCAGAGATAAATTCTACATCTCCTGAAATTCTATGAGATTGATTTTATCTCCACTCATTGGATTCTTCATAAGAAGTTGTTTTCCTTCCTTCTTCATTTATCCCATTGTAAATTTCTTGAATGAAGGGTAATGATTTCATTATAATCATAATAATATTCTATATTTAAAACTTTTCGGATTTTAGGATGTGACTCATTCTCTGATATCACATCTAGATCTATAAGCGAGGTTTGGTTCCACTACATGGGTCATTAGTCATACCCTTTTTTTTTGAATTTTATCCATTTAAGTTCAACAATTTGAACTCATTAATGTTATCGATAAACTCAATAGTTTTTATAAAACTCACCTTTTTTTAGAATTATAATAAGAGAAGGAAGCACCCCGTATTTTTAAGGTTCAAAAAATAAAGGCCTACTACTTTAGATGTCGATTGGATACCCCAACATGTATTCCTCATTTTCACATAAGTGGGTAAAATTACACCAACTCCAACCTATATAATATTTCTTATATTGTCTCTAACCAAAATAATTAGTTATCTACCTCCAATTGTTTGATTCCATCAGAACATTACTCTAAAAAAATACTTCAACTTCTCCTAGTACCCACTCAAATGCTTCACCTTTATTGAAAGATTTTATCCACTGTAGGATGATCATTGATAATCGTCTAAGAACTTGTAGGATCTGACTTTCTTCTGTATATCCTCAAAAACTTTAGCTATGTTTTTATCAATACTCCTTCTAGATATGGTGTAATATGGATTCTTCTCAATAATTTAATTATTAAAGAACTATATTTTTTCTTTATTCAAAGGCTCCCAATGTCAAACTCTTCTTCTCTTCAATACAAAAATGTATCGGGATTTAAAAATATGTTCTAATGTCAGTACAACTTTCTTTTCCCCTAGATGCACATATTTACTCAAACCTATTAATTATAAAAAACTTAATTAATTTTATGATTTAAATTCTCCCATTTAAATAATAAATTACATTTTTTAATAATGTAACCCCTTTTAATTTATCTTATTAAAATAATATTACAAAAATATCCTATGATATTTTTTTTCATTTATCCATCCTTTAAATGTCATATAAATGTGTGGGTATTTCCTTCCCAATTCCTAAGAATAAACCAATGATGTGTATTATAATATCTTATTCATCACATGATTAAGTGATCACCCACAATATACTATTTATTCATGAATACATGCATGCATAAATCTCATCATCATGATCATTATTTCATGCGGCATCTGAGTATATATATTGGATCCCTCCATTCCATGAATCTACCTGAGATTTTTAGGATTCCCCTTATCATATGAGTAATTTACCAACAAGCCAATATATTTTCATAGATGCATGAAACCTCAATCACCCAATAGAATCAGATTACCCTATAATTTCTCAAATGGGTAATTAATCACTCATGAATACACTATTATTGTTCTTCATACATTATGGATTCTATGTTTAAAACACCAGAAGTACTCAGGATTAGTGGAATGATTACACAAGTGTCCCACCTCATTAAAAATCTTAAAGAATCATGATTTCTATGTTTCATCACATATAAATGAATACTCAATGGAAGCAGAATCAATCTATTATTCTCATCTCATTTGAAAAAATCATTAAATTATCATGATGGTAAGACGAAGATGCGCACCCGAATCATTTGAACATATCTATATAATAATATCATCTTTTACATAATCCATGAATTTTTATCATCAAGTGATTATAATGTTTCAGATATTTTATTCATGAATGAAATTTTTCCTGAAAACCATGTTAAACATCTATCTTGGGATCTCATGGACTTCAATATTATGATATAGACATCTCAATCATGTTAATGGAATTATGCATGCCCTTTTTGGCATGAAAAATAGCATAAATACCACTAAATGCCACCATCGAATGTATCTTGAGGAAGAAAATAGTACATCATGATCGGATGGCTTTGATGATCCATATCATGCATATCCTAAAATTTATAGTATTTTAAATATGAATCTATAGTTCATGATATTCCACTATATCCCCTCAAGTACACAATAGATTAGGGTTGTTGTATACACATGGTTTCTCTTATAAGCTGATAGAAATGTAAACTACCCTTCCATCATGCCACCCCACATGGTGGTTCCACTTATGCCTTCCATACTATTTTTTGAGGGATTTTTGGGCCTTATGTGTGGGATCTCCATTCCTTCATCTTTTTGGTTATCCCTCGCTAGCATCCATAATGAGCTGTCCAACTATGTGTCATGCATGATGCCCTAATTATTGTTTGATTGTTATTTTTGTAGGTTGTAATATTCTTTTTAATAAAAAATTCAATAAAAACCACTTAATTTGAAACTACATACAAATTAAATTTAATCCTCTATAGAAAATTCAACCCAACTTTACATTTATTTTCTTCTCCTTCCTCATTTATTATTCATTCCAAATATATATTAACTTATATTTTTTCATTTCCCTATCTTCAAATCCTTCTGCAATAACATCATCATGGACATCACTAGTTGTATCACATGGGAAAACTCATTGGAAAATTACATTAATCATTAATGAGTAGTTATATAATTACCATACATAAGCAAGATGAATTTTCCTTCAGTGACATACAGTGATATAAAATAAATCCATAACAATTCTTTCGACATAACCTCTTTATATTTACTCACATATTGAATCCTTGACAAAAAATGAATCACATAGCCACAATACTAATCACATACCATTAACGGCAATTAACTAATTATCCAAATTTATAAATTATTATTCTGTCGAATATGAGGTGGAAAAGTTACCAAAAATTATAATATCCCGTTCTTATATTGATTAACTGACCAATAATGACATGAATTCTCACTCAACGACCTTGGAACTCTTGTTACATATACACCAATCAATTGATATCTAATTGATCCCAAATTCTAATACAATACATTACAGGCCCTTGGAAGAACCCCCATAAAATACACCATGATTATGTAGAAACCCCTATATGGTATTCAAGATTACATGGAGATAAAGGAAGGGTAAATACATAAGGATAATAAACATCTCCCATTGATTCATAAAACTAATTAATGATAACCCGAATGGGTGACGGAACAATGAGTATAAAAATGTCTGCTTGACTGCAGATAAAAAAAAACAGTCCATGCTATATCAGGTACTTGGTGGTTCTCTATGATGGTCCAAAGTGCTAGAAATTCCACTGGGTTCCCAATACCCCACTATTTGATATCTATAAGAGTCTCCAGTTTTTTGAAGACCCACCAGTATTCACCATGTACCTAGTACCTCCCAACGGAGTACTCAGTAATAGATATAGTTTTATATGTTCTACCCCCACACTACTATCCATAACCCATATTACATAAATATACCAATCCTCTAAAACTATTTATTCATGATAAAAATTAACCAAGATACATTCCAACTACAAGAATAAGGATTTAGGTCCAAAATATACAAATCTCTCTAATTCTAGAGCTTAAAATTTAAAATTACCCCAAACTCGTTGAGCAGATTAAACAGTGTTGATTACGCACTCCTCATCATGGGTTATCTCTTACAGGAGAAGAGTATAAGACAATATCTTAAAAATTGATCTGAATTTAAAAATATAACTTCACTACTCATTGTTAATTCTTATTAGATATTTATTTACTATAGATTTACTCAGTTGATCCCAACATTTTTTTGAAAAAAACATTTTGGGTGATTCTCAAAATATTTCAAAAATATTCTTAATAATGAACCTTATTCCAAAAACAAATTCTAACACATATTGACAATTAAAAAGTTCCCATTTGATCCAAACTCACCAACATCATTAAAATGAATTTTGTCCCGTCATTTGGCTTACTACCAACCAACAAAAAGACACCTTTACATAAACATCATCACTGAAAAAATCAACTCTACTAAGAACATATGAGAAGAAACACCTTCTATAAGCTTCTAAAAAAAGTAATAGTGACCAACCATATAGATTAATTGAAAAATAAATTTTTTTCTTGGAGATATATAATATTTAGTAAACATTAATCATTTGATTTTCCAAATTTATTCTCTCAATAGCAGATCCTATTATTACACAAACACCAACATCAACCACTACCCACCCAATGCATTGAAGCATGTAAAAATACAACAATGATGATACCCAATGTAGGATTTTCTATGCCATCAAACTATTGATAACATTATACCTAGACACTAATATCTCATATTTATTTTTTTACATTATACATTATTTTAAAACACACAAACAATTATCCATGGATTCTGGGAATGAATATCATGAAATAAAACATCATGAAAATCACTTATTGATTCTGATGACCCTTGGTTCACATCACATAATATAAATATTTCGAATTCCATAATGACATGTTATTATTAATCCATATAACTAATAAAAACACCCTATAGTGAAAAAAAATTTATATCACATTTTTCTTGAAAACATATTTTCATACCTTATTTCTACAACTAAGGGTATGATAGGATATTATAATTTCCAAGGATTATATAGAAAATAATTCCTTAATTATAATATAAAACAAAGTTGTCCCTGACTTAGAAACGATATTTCCCATTTTTAAATAATCTCTATAACCATTATCTATGTGCAATAAAAATTAACCCCACTATAAATTTATATAAATCCCATAGTGGTAATTATATAATATTTTTAGAACCTTGTATAATTTAAAAATAAAAAATTAAACCACCATATCACATATTATGAACCCATTATCATGTTTTTCAAAAGTCCCTGAACACTCTGCCATCCGACATGGTCACTTCATCATGGAACTAACCATCCAAGGAGATTCATATTCATACTTAATGATTTAGGAGACACTACCTACCGATAATTTCTCATTAATCTAAGATATAAAGCTAGTAGTATATATCAATTAACTATATATTACTCATTTATAAATTAACAATCATTGATTACATAATTTTCATGAACCCATAAAACCAAAAACCATTGGACTTCCAGACATGCTACATAACTTGTTACATCAACACACTCTTTAACCCACAATGTTTTTTATAGTCTCACATTAAATAATTTATAGTAGCATGGACTAAGTCAACTCTATTTTAAAAAGCAAAACCATATTCAAACATTACCTTTATAAAGCACCAGTGTAACATTTTTGTTCTAGCCCAAATGGAAAAACAATTAAACAAGACGAACACTCAATCATGTAATGCATGTTATTTCTATAAACTATGAATCATTTACCCAATAGAAACTTAAAAAAAGTAATACAATCCCATGAAGATTTCAAAATATATAAAATAAACACATTTTCCCCTTAATAGGAAACTAATTTAAAAATATACACCAATCAACAGTAACTTAACGCTTAACACAGATAATCACTTACATCACCACGTTTGGAAGAACATCACACTATCTAGGGACACCTCACTAAAAATAATAACCCACTCTGGTGTATCAAAAAAACCAAAATCACTCATAAATTCACTTCTCCATACCATGTCAGTCATACCTATATCCCATAACATGGAATCTCACACCAAAATATACTAATAATAGAAATTATATCTTCCTTGACAATATTTCAAGGGTCAAAATATCCAAATGAAAACTAGAAAACCATTACCCCATTTTCCATTAACATATATTACAATGTTATTATATATAGAGAAACAAAAAAAATTATTTATATTTAAATTATGCATAAAAATATTTTTATTAATTTTTCAATAAATTTCACCTTTTGAAATTGATTCAAAAACATTTACTATATTTAAAAATCATTTCACATCTACAAACAATCATACACATGTCCATGATAATGACATTAATAATAATGATGAATTAATGCACAACATCTTCCTAAATGTTTTTATGAATTAAAATAATATATAATAATCCAACACAAAAACTTTATTTCTGAAAAAAAAACATTAATAATGTACCACAATGAGGTTAACAATAATATTTCACCCTTGGTAATAGGGAAATTGCTTCTGTAGACGTGGGTTTTTCAGAAGTATAATGTCTATTCCAAATAATTACACCCACCATTCTAGAGGATTATGAATTGAAACAATATTCTATATAAATTTTTGTGGACTATAATAATGGTACTATAATATAAAAAATTCAGAAAATAATATAAACATCATAGAAAATGCATTGGATTATGTTTAAAATGCTAACTAAAAAAATATAAATCATCACATGGTATGAAAATATGTACACATTAACATTACATAATCATACATACAGAACCAAACATTGGTTCGATAGACTATATAATAATTAAAGGAAAATATATACTGGAGAAATATAATTAAAACCCATGTACCTACAGAAAACTATTTATAAAACAAGATACATTTAATCTATACCAATTAATTTTTCATCCTACTACCAGAAAAATATATTATAAGGTTTCCATGAACATCATGGCATCAGTATGGGGTTTGGGAATAAAAATTATAAGGCAATCACCAATGAATACCATTAATACTCCATAATATAATAAATATTTAAGTACGAAAAATATTAATTTTGTGGACACACAATGTGAACATAAAAATATCAGGTCATCATGTTCTAATAAAGGAACCATAAAAAAATATTCCAAATTTCTTTATATATATATATGAACAGTCTTTGATGTGAAGAGTCACCTATACCTGACTCTAGTGGCTTGATTTAATGTTCGAAGACTGTCGGTTGATGTGTTTGATCAGTTTGTTTTTGGAAAATGGGATCTACAAGAGTGTGCAGTCTTTGGCCTTCTGGATATTCAGCACTTTTTGATTGGATTCACCTCAGAATAAGATCTAATTCATGCTTGGTCCAATGCCCCATGGTGGTGCAGCGGTTGCATGCTTTTTATTCTCTAGTGGACTTTCAATATCTACTTGAATCGTGATCCAATATTCATCTTGATTTGGGTAAGTCTTCCTCACCTTCCATTACACTTCCAAAATACAATGTTTATACATATTCTTGGGAACCTGGTAGGTCGTATATTGTGTTTCGATGCTCGTACATCCACTGTGACTCATCCTGTTAACCCTCGGTTGTGTGTTGAGGTTGATGTGTCTATACCTCCGGTTGAATGGGTATGGATTTCGGTGGGTGAAGAGTTTAGATAGAAGAAGGTATTGGTCTATGAATCATGGACTGACTATTTCTCAAACTACAACAAATTGAGTCACATAGAATATAGGTGTCATAGCGGAGTGATGAACAAGAGACCATCATGTTTGGAGAGGAGACTAGGTAAATTTTCATATCGGAGGAGGATGCCTACTGTGCCTAATGTGCTTGGAAACACAACTGGTTTGGGAGTCCAGGTTGTAGAAGTTCTGGAACAACCAGCAGAAGTTTCAAAAAATCCTTTTGGTTTCTATCATGATGAATAGGCTTAGACACTACCTCAATAGGGGGGATGGTGTTGAGGGAATTGTTGTCATGAGTGCTGTCGAGACTGGTGGGGAGGTATTACTATCATGAGTTCTACCGAGGCTAGTGGTACAGCCTCAAATGGTTGTGTGATTGCAGGGGAAAGGCTACTGGAGATAGGGGCCCTTCATGATGACCTTTCTCCTCTTGATGTCAGCTAGAAGGAGGGGGGTCTTGTCGAGGGAGATGCTATTGTGGATAGTCAGTGGAAGGGATGCAGTAATGGAGGTGAGTTTGAAGGGAAGCATGGGTATACCTTGGAGGATAATAGGATTCCCACTCCAGTGAAGAAATATGATGCTAGTATTTTAATGGGAGATCCAAAATTATGTGCGAATGGGAGTTGTGGAAAGGCTGGTGTGGATGGAAGTGATCTAGTCACGATCCCCACAGGGAACCGATTTCAAGGGCTGGAGCAGGAGGGAGTGAAATCCAACTTGCAAATTGAGCCTCAGGAAGAGGTTGCAGTAAATGAAGAAATGGGAAATGGGATATGTGGAGTTTAGGAGATGGTGGGACATCCAAACTGTCTTTCTATGATTGATGAGAATGGTCAGATTAAGAGGAATTGGATTTTGCAGTATCCAGAGATGTAGGTATATGGAAAATGGGGGTATCTTGCTGATAGTGATAAATAAAACGAGGATGGCATGATCAAGCCATTGTTTATTGACATTGTTTAGGGAGGGAGGAATATATTGCCTGAGAATCAAGAGGATATGACTACTTCGCCGTGAAGAAAATCAAGGAAGGATTACTCTTATCTGAAAAATCCAATTTCCATTAGATCTATTAGCATGCAAATTAATAATGAATTTCTTTCCTTGGAGTGGTTGAACCTTCGAAAGAGTTATGCCAATATAATAAAGCATTTTGAAACATCGGAATGGGAATCAGCAAGTGCGAAAAAAGCCTTCTATCATGGTGATAGTGATGGGTTTGATTTTGGAGGTATGTAGTTGTTATGTTTGGTTTGTGATTCTTTTTTTCTGAAATTTTATTTTATTAATAAATGGTCAGGGGTGGTTTCTCTGGCTACACTTTCTCGGTATATATGAATGGTTAGTTAAACCCACACATCTTACCCATCACATTCCAAATTAATTAAGGAACGGTTCCCTAATAATGACATGACTACTACCCTCTAACTCATTGTACGGTATCATACGTACTCTTGATCACCACCACCACCCCTAGAGACACAAATTATCATAAAAGGTGAGTACATGAAAGTATTTCTCCTAAAAACACCCTATCACTCAAGGTGAGGTCCAATTCCATGTCTCAAAAAACACCTTATCACACAGGGGTTACAATATAGCCTTGTCTCCACCACTACCCCGTTACTAATGGTAATGGTTAATTACCATATATCGGCCTATTAATTATAACTCTAGGTATGGTCCCTTAAATAACCCATACTGACCATAACATCTATTTCTAATGATATCATATGGTCTAGTCACAAACTAAGACCCTATATAATAATCCATAGGATTTTAGTGTATAGTGTTATCATCTTGAGTTTCACATCATGGTTATATTATACTATCAATAGTAGAAAGGATAATGTATCCTAAAACATTACCCTTATTTAATCACACATACAAATCCCTTACACCCTCTTTACTATATGGTAACATATATAGGTAAAATAACCTTCACAAAAAATACTATTCATTTATATCCAACCACCAAATAATTTTTTTAAATCACTCATGATGATCATATTCTGATATGTCATACTCAAGACAATGTCCCAACACTTAGGTCATACTATGATATATCAAAAAATTTGAACCACTATTATTCCATATAATAACCCATAGGTTCTTGAGGGAACACATAAAAAAATCCAACTCCTAAAATTATATGTTTTAGAACATAAAAGTACCAAAAATATGATCTCATGGTGCACTAAATTTCTTACCATTGTGTTCTATTACACCCAGTCAACACAAGAAGTTAGTGTTTCCCCACACCATCCTTCCCTTATCTATACCACAAAAGGACTAATAAAACTACCTTAAATAATCTCCTCTAATACCCTATTTTTTTCACATGGCGCTCATTGATAGATATTTATAATCATCCCAATATATAACCATAATTATAAATATATAGATGCAATAAAGATACCATTAAAATGCTTAAAATAATGATGTGAAATTGGGGACACTCAAATAGAGTGATTCTATTATTCTATAACATAAAAAAATAGACATTCCATTCAAAAATTATTAAGAGGTACCACTAAAACCACTCCCAACATCTAGCTTAACTATCTCTAAGAGTTTCAATAGTTTCAGAGTTATTATTATTTACTTTCCCCCCACGATTCTCTTAGCTTTACAATGAATGTTCTATTTTTTGATCAATAATAACTTTCTGGGACCATGAATGGATCTCTAAGGATCATCATTAGACAAATGTATCTCAAATAAATATATAATATCACATGGGGGTATAACAAGTGGTACTAGATATACGGATACTTCGATGTATAATTTTTGGGAATCTCTAAGATATTTTAACCAAGTGAGGAATACTTGATTTACTCATAAAATTAATTACACATTCCCCATAAAAAATTATAACCTCGGTATACCCATACTGATGTTTCTGAAATCAATCCCTTATTAAACATATATGAGAACATAGATATGAACCATGTCTCAATTCCTAAAATTCGACCACCTGCCTCAACCATATGAGTTATCCCTTATATTTTTAACACTCACCACCACCATCCAAGACTAGGCTAAAACCAGTCCATGATCCCAAACTACTATTTTAGACCACAAGCCTCATTAAATTAATTATAAAAATTTATATTTATTTATATAATTTAATTGAGTATCTCAAATTTAGAAAAAACTCGCAAAATTACATTGTGAAATTAATATCATTACAATTTATTACCTTAAGGCTTATTACAATCCTCCAGAACACCTAAAACAAAAGTCCCTATGAATTTATAAAAAATTGATTAACAATTCAATTAAATTTGAAGGAGATCGAAGGAAACCCCTCGAAAAAAATAAAGCAATTAATATGAATATAAATTGGTGGTCATTCACCCTTTTTTGAATCCTTTTTACATCACATCATACTACCTATTTATCGAGGTGTTATTCCACTATGATCTGTTGGACTCAATGTTAAAATCTAGATGATGGTGCTATAAATTTGGTAAATATAACAATGAAGGGGAAAATATGAATATAGTTAATAACTATTAATTATCATGGAGAGAATACTCTTTGATATTTTTGGATCCAAGGGAAAAATAGAGGGAGAGAGGGAGAGTGAGTTCCCCCCAACATTTTTTTTTCTAAATAAAGACGACACATCTGATGGTTCCAATTTGATACAAACTCACCAATATCATTAAAATGAATTTTGGCCTGTCATTTGGCTTACTACTAACCAACAAAAAAACACCTTTACATAAACATAATCACTGAAAAAATCAACTCTACTAAGAACATATGAGAAGAAACACCTCCTATAAGCTTCTAAAGAAAGTAATAGTGACCAACCCTATAGATTAATTGAAAAATAATTTTTTTTCTTGGAGATATATAATATTTATTAAACATTAATCATTTGATTTTCCAAATTTATTCTCTCAATAGCTGATCCTATTATTCCACAAACACCAACATCAACCACTACCCACCCAATGCATTGAATCATGTAAAAAATACAACAATGATGATACCCAATGTAGGATTATATATGCCATCAAAATATTGATAACATTATACCTAGAAACTAATATCTCATATGTATTTTTTTACATTATACATTATTTTAAAACACACAAACCATTATCCATGGATTCTAGGAATGAATAACATGAAATAAAACATCATGAAAATCACTTATTGATTCTGATGACCCTTGGTTCACATCACATAATATAAATATTTCGCATTCCATAATGACATGTTATTATTAATCCATATAACTAATAATAACACCCTATAGTGAAAAAAAATTTATATCACATTTTTCTTGAAAACATATTTTCATTCCTTATTTATACAACTAAGGGCATGATAGGATATTATAATTTGCAAGGATTCTATAGAAAATAATTCCTTAATTATAATATAAAACAAAGTTGTTCCTGACTTAGAAACTATATTTCCCATTTTTAAATAATCTCTATAACCATTATCTATGTGCAATAAAAATTAACCCCACTATAAATTTATATAAATCCCATAGTGGTAATTATATAATATTTTTAGAACCTTGTATAATTTAAAAATAAAAAATTAAAACACCATATCACATATTGTGAACCCATTATCATGTTTTTCAAAAGTCCATGAACACTCTTCCATCCCACATGGTCACTTCATCATTGAACTAACCATCCAAGGAGATTCATGTTCATACTTAATGATTTAGGAGACACTACCTACCTATAATTTATCATTAATCTAAGATAAAAAGCTAGTAATATATATCAATTAACTATATATTACTCCTTTATACATTAACAATCATTGATTACATAATTTTTATGAACCCATAAAACCAAAAACCATTAGACTTCCAGACATGCTACATAACTTGTTACATCATCACACTCTTTAACCCACAATGTTTTTTATAGTCTCACATTAAATAATTTATAGTAGTATGGACTAAGTCAGATCTATTTTAAAAAGTAAAACCATATTCAAACATTACCTTTATAAAACACCAGTGTAACATTTTTGTTCTAGCCCAAATGGAAAAACGATTAAACAAGACGAACACTCAATCATGTAATGCATGTTATTTCTATAAACTATGAAACATTTACCCAATAGAAACTTAAAAAAAGCAATACAATCCCTTGAAGATTTCAAAATATATAAAATAAACACATTTTCCCCTTAATAGGAAACTAATCTAAAAATATACACCAATCAACAATAACTTTACGCTTAACACAGATAATCACTTACATCACCACGTTTGGAAGAACATCACACTATCTAGGGACACCTCACTAAAAATATTAACCCACTCTGGTGTATCAAAAAAACCAAAATCACTCATAAATTCACTTCTCCATACCATGTCTGTCATACCTATATCCCATAACATGGAATCTCACACCAAAATATACTAATAATAGGAATTATATCTTCCTTGACAACATTTCAAGGGTCAGAATAGCCAAATGAAAACTAGAAAACCATTACCCCATTTTCCATTAACCAATATTACAATGTTATTATATATAGAGAAAAAAAATTATTTATATTTAAATTATGCATAAAAATATTTTTATTAATTTTTCAATAAATTTCACCTTTTGAAATTGATTCAAAAACATTTACTATATTTAAAAATATTTTCACATCTACAAATAATCATACACATGTCCATGATAATGACATTAATAATAATGATGAATTAATGCACAACATCTTCCTAAACGCTTTTATGAATTAAAATAATATATAATAATCCAACACAAAAAGTTTATTTCTGGAAAAAAAATTAATAAAGTACCACAATGAGGTTAACAATAATATTTCACCCTTAGTAATAGGGAAATTGCTTTTGTAGACATGGATTTTTCAGAAGTATAATGTCTATTACAAATAATTACACCCACCATTCTAGAGGCTTATGAATTGAAACAATATTCTATATAAATTTTTGTGGACTATAATAATGGTACTATAATATAAAAAATTCAGAAAATAATATAAACATCACAGAAAATGCATTGGATTAGGTTTAAAATACTAACTAAAAAAATATAAATCATCACATGGTATGAAAATATGTACACATTAACATTACATAATCATACATACAGAACCAAACATTGGTTCGATCGACTATATAATAATTAAAGGAAAATATATATTGGAGAAATATAATTAAAACCCATGTAACTACACAAAACTATTTATAAAACAAGATACATTTAATTTATACCAATTAATTTTTCATCCTACTACCAGGAAAATATATTATAAGGTTTCCATGAACATCATGGCATCAGTATGGGGTTTGGGAATAAAAATTATAAGGCAAGCACCAATGAATACCATAGATACTCCATAATATAATAAATATTTAAGTATGAAAAATATTAATTTTGTGGAAACACAATGTGAACATAAAAATATTAGGTCATCATGATCTAATAAAGGAACCATAAAAGAATATTCCAACTTTCTTTATATATATATATGAACAGTATTTGAAGTGAAGAGTCACCTATACCTGACTCTAGTGGCTCGATTTAATGTTCGAAGACTGTTGGTTGATGTGTTTGATCGGTTTGTTTTTGGAAAATGGGATCTACAAGAATGTGCAGTCTTTGGCCTTCTGGATATTCAGCTCTTTTTGATTCGATTCGCCTCAGAATAAGATCTAATTCATGCTTTGTCCAATGCCCCATGGTGGTGCAGCGGTTGCATGTTTTTTATTCTCTAGTGGACTTTCAATATCTACATGAATCGTGATCCAACCTTCATCCTGATTTGGGTAAGTCTTACTCACCTTCCATTACACTTCCAAAATCCAATGTTTATACATATGATTGGGAACCTGGTAGGTCGTATATTGTGTTTTGATGCTCGTACATCCACTGTGACTCATCCCGTTAACCCTCGGTTGTGTGTTGAGGTTGATGTGTCTATACCTCCAGTTGAATGGGTATGGATTTCGGTGGGTGAAGAGTTTAGATAGAAGAAGGTATTAGTCTATGAATCATGGAATGACTATTTCTCAACCTACAACAAATTTAGTCACATAGAATATAGGTGTCATAGCAGAGTGATGAACAAGAGACCATCTTGTTTGGAGAGGAGACTAGGTAAATTTTCATATAGGAGGAGGATGCCTACTGCGCCTAATGTGCTTGGAAACACAACTGGTTTGGGAGTCCAGGTTATAGAAGTTCTGGAACAACCAGCAGAAGTTTCAAAAAATCCTTTTGGTTTCTATCGTGCTGAATAGGCTTAGACACTACCTCAATAGGGGGGATGGTGTTGAGGGAATTGTTGTCATGAGTGCTGTCGAGACTGGTGGGGAGGTATTACTATCATGAGTTCTACCGAGGCTAGTGGTATGACCTCAAATGGTTGTGTGGTTGCAGGGGAAAGGATATGTTTTATTCAATGATCATGTAAATTATATAATGAATATATATATTAGAAAAATTTAATTTCTAATGAAAAATGATCTCATAAAAATCCTTTATCTAAAAAAATGTTTACAACAAAAACTTAAATTAGAAATGAAAAGTGACCATAGGATTGATGATAATATATGTTTTTAAAATAAATTCATTAATAAATAGTTATTCATGTTAATTAAATCAAAGGGTAAGTATATACACCACATAAATTTGAGTATGTGAATATTAACAAATGTTTCTTATTGAAATGGAAATCGAGAAGAAATCATTTATATTGATCATTATGTCGAAGTGAGAAATAATCAAAGAATTTATTATATGTATCAAATATAAATTGACATAAAATATGTTTAAATTTATCATAACAATTAATTAGACATTTAATATTACAATATCATATATAATGAAGGAGTAATATAAGCACATGAATGGAAATTAAGTTTTCAGTTTTTTTGCCACCGAGTAATATTCACATCAAATCTCATTTGTAGAATAAATTACTATTAAAAAATTAAATACCATAAATTATGAATGATTAATATTATTACATGTAAAATGGGAATTATATAAACCATATAAAATAAATTATGTGCATCACTTTAAAATATGTTTAAATAAAAGGAATTGGAGACAAAATCCATTTTCTCACACTTCATTTTGGTTTAACCTTTTTCATCCTATAATATAATATTTTAAATATTTTTTTTAATTTATAATAGATCAATATTCATGTTTCTAATATCATAAATGATCATATTTTAACATTTTACTACATTTTTTTATGTTACCTAACTTTTCCAATTGATTTTTGTGTGAATTGCCTTGTTTTCTCATGTGTGTTTTGTCATGAAAGATATAAAAATATTGTATAGGATATAGATAAATAATAATATAAATGATTATATATTTTTACATATCATAATTTATATATATTTTTAAATCTATTCATTAAAATTTAACATAGAAAATTAATCGCATCACTTTGTGGAGATGTTCAACCGTACATACGAACGAATAATGATAACATTTCTTATTGAGTTATAGGTTAAGGATGTTGGTGATATTTTAATTATATAGAATAAATATCTTGTCATATATATCACATTTATTAATTAATTATATAATTATTACCTTCCATGTGAAGCGTACAAGAAAAACTATTACATTACTTCACGAGGTGGTATTGTCCCGCACACCTGAGCGCCATTAGTGAATATTATATTATGTTTATAATAATAAGGTATATTTTATATAAAAATACATAAGTAAAATAGTATCCCTAATATTATAAATATACATTAAATCTATAGATAAATAAAATCTAGGTAGTTTTTTAAGGAAAATGAGTTACATCTATTTGTGTGGATGTTGTTCACCATAGACACAATTGATGATTTATTTTCCCATCGAATGGTGGATGAGATGGAATATTATTTCACCAAAAAAATAATATAAGTATATTCATTATAATTGTTTTATTATATTATAGTGTTAGTAAATAATTAAATATGGTTATGTAATAATGAAAACAAATTAGGTCTTTAAGATGAATATTATCGCATAAGAAAACCTCAATTTGGTATCCTTTTATAGAAACTAGTGTTTGTATATTTAGAAAAAAAATATATATATATAATGTGGACATGTATTTTGGGAAGTTATTTTGTCATTGTTTTATTTATCTAAAAATCTTGAGTGGTGTGAATAAGTAAAGGGAGGGAGTGGCCTTTTATAAGTGGGAGGAGAACAGAACATGAATTTTTTAATAGAATAAAGTTTACATAATTTTTTAACATGAAAAAATCTATAAAAAATTCCCTTGCTCAAATATTAGAGGTGATTAGTTAGAAATAGGGCATAAAATATGCTCTAGAAAAGTTTATGGTCATTTATTTTGACCTAGGAAAACTTGTTTTTAACTAACCGTTGCAATTAATTTTTTTAATCTTCACTATTAAATATGGTAAAAAATTAAGTTTTCATAATTAGATAATTTAAACTACGATGATTAAAAATATGAAATCAATTTCCAATATTAAATTAACTTACGTGGTAGGATCAAATTTTAAATAAACCCATATATGTGTCAAAAAATAGTTTTTTCAAAAGAAAAAAATTAAAAGATTAAAAAATATCTATAAAAAAATTAATATGAAATTTATGTAATGACTTAATTTGGATTAAATAATATATAATTATACATAGATATATTTAAAACACTATTAATATAAAATTTATCTTTTAAATTTTTTAAATGATAAATTAATAATTAATAGAATTAGTATTTTTTTTACATTCTATTGAAAAAAAGACACTTTTTAAAAAATCCCTATAAAATAATATTGATATACTGTTTTAAAAACTTATGTTAATTTTTTAAAATTAAATTTATATAAAAAATTATTTTAAACTGTGTTCAGAAATAACGACTAAACATCCTTAAGAATAACAAATATTTGTTTTATAAAAAAATTTACCCTGCATAAAATTATTTTTATTTTATTTTAAATTAATATATAACCAATGAATGTATTTTTTACATGTGTATACCATATAATATTCATAATGTTGATTGTCCTTAGTGGCTAGGTTATGACAGTAATGTTAAAATAATATTATGTTAATTGATTGTAGTGTTTCATTTAAGTTTATTGTTGCGTATATTGCATGTAAAATAAAATAAATTTTTATGAAAGGAATATATTTCAAATCGTAGTAGTATATCAAAACTGAGTTTTTGGAAAAATCTTTTTGTGCATAATGTGGTTTTATCTTAATAAATTAAATTGATCACTAGTGGTGAATTATTTAGATAAACTATATATATATATATATTACATATTAAATAAAATATTTTAGCATATATAAAATACTTTTACTATGCATGGCACTAGAATATCTCTCGTTTAAGTTTAAAAAATACATTCTTTTAAAAAGTGAGCTTCATAATATTTGTGCAATTATTTTATGTTTATATTCCCACACTTTTTAATATTTAATTTGATAAAATATATTCAAAAATATTACTGATGAAGATAAAATATTATAAATATTCCACTTTAACATTTTCCCATATAAATACTAAACATGGTCAAATTTATCGCCTCGTTAAAGCATTAATTTGGTTAATACAAGATAATACTATGTTATAAGTCCCTAATTTTTTTCTCAATTAATATTTTGTTGAATTATATTGGACTCTTGTCACCTAATTATCCAAATGGAGTCATTCAATGTGAAATATTCCTAAAAACAATTCACTTATGATATTAAAATTAATGAATGATAAAAAATTTCACTCACATAGTTTTTAATATCTATTATATGTTCACATAAGGAATAAATAATGATATGAACAAACATAAATCTCTATTTTTAACACCATGAAATTATTTTTTGATACATATTTAGTTATTATATTTATAAATTTTAAAATTACCTTAAGCTCTTGTGAAACATTAATACAATAGGAATTTAATTAATTGAAAAATATAATAAATACTTTAAAAAAAAAAAAGATATCTTTAGAATTATTTAATGAGTCCCATATTATATATACATATATATATATTAAATTGAAAGGGTTTTTTAAATGATTATATATTTGGATTAAATTTTTCATTATGTATATAAAGTCCAATTAAATAAACAGTGTAAACATTTTTTTAATGGTATTTTATCATAATAATATTTTAATAAATTATTAATAATTCATAAAATTATTATTTTCAACCATATGAATCGTAGAAGTTCCAAAAAATCATCTATGGACAATTTTTGAATCAATTGGACATTTTAAATATTATAATTAACTATTTTTTATAAAAATAGTGATTATTATGGTCATTGTAAATTTTATTTATCCAAGGGGTAAATATAAAAGATAAGGTTTAAATTTTTTTAAAAACCTATATAAATTTTATTGGATGATTTAATTTACACACTATGAGATTTTTATTTGAAATAATGAAAAATTTCAAGTATTTCATTCTAGAATAGTATTATTATGTTATAATATTTATTATGAAATATCAATGTGACACTTGTATCAACCACAATAGTTATATATAAAATTTCTGATGTGATTTATTTAAATGTATTTTTATATACTATGGTTACAGAAAATATATGAACTTATTTAGTTTTATTATATCATATATGATTTAAATCACCTTTAATCATCTTGGTAATTTATAAAATAGTAATTGAATAGTGATCCCATTATTTTTATAAATACACAGTTTTAGTAAATACAATTGGAACCAAATAAAAGAAGTGATATTCTCAACTAGTAGGATCATACCCTATGATGATCATTTATCAATGCTTCCAAGGTTGATAAAATAAATGGGATTTAACCTTAACCATGACCAATATGTGATCCAACAAATTAAGCATGTGTGAATCTATTTACGGGGGAAGCATAATCTCATCGAGATCATGGTCCAAATATTGTTTTCTAGACCACACCATGCCATCTTCACCAACTCAAACCTTAATCATAGGGATATTTCTTGTGTATTAAATATAATGGTATCATGTCCCTAGAAATATGAGTATGTATATTATTTTTATATAATGATTAATTAATTTTCTTCTTATTATGGTATCATTACAAATGATTTTGATTTTTAATCAATTAAACAACATATGAATTTTTCGTTAATATTAAAATTAAATTAAAGAAATAATTTTAATGAATGATTGGATTTTAAAAAATAGTATTTAATAAAAAA
The DNA here is from genome assembly GCA_963277665.1 of Viscum album. Taxonomy (NCBI): domain Eukaryota; kingdom Viridiplantae; phylum Streptophyta; class Magnoliopsida; order Santalales; family Viscaceae; genus Viscum; species Viscum album. The sequence continues at coordinate 1,273,536,773 of OY728141.1, read as the reverse complement.
TATTACCTTAAAATAATTTTTATTTAATATAAATGATCATATAATTTTTATTAAGTCAAGAATAATTTTTTTAAGGGTTCAAAAACAGTAATTGTCAAAAAACCAGGCATTTCAAAAGAAATGTTCATTTTATATTAAAATTTAGAATTCACATATTTATAAATTATTGAGATAAAATGAATATTATTTTTGGACTCATAAATTTTAAGTCATCTAATGGTGAATCATTCATAATTTTCTAATATTGCTAAATATTAAGGTAACATTATAATACATAAATATACTTTGTGAATATTGTCATCATAATGACAGAAAAAGTGATGTAATAAATATTATATATTGAATAAACATCCAAATATATGTTTTTCTTCTTTAATTATGTGATTTTTTTATTCGTTTAATTTTATAAATCCCTTATAAATCCTTAAAAACCCATTAATTTATTTTAAGGTTTTAAAATAATTACTATAAGAGTATGAATCACTTACTCATAAGTAATGTTATTTTTTTAATATAGTCCATTGTACGTATAACATAACAAAGACCAATCTACTTTGGAAGAAAACATGGGAAAAAATCCTGTGATGTTTTTTTTATTTTTTTAATTTCTTATATAGTTCAAAAAATATTTTTGGCAAATAAAAATGGCATCCCAACTAATTTTATATATAATGCCTCCCAATTTTCCATTTATCTTCTCATGAAATCCCTGGAGAACATCTTTACTCATCCATACCCTCTCTATAGTCTTCCAAAGGTTCCAATGATCTTATAATAAACACCTCCCATGCATTTATAGTTATACACTCATGTAAGGGTTCATTATCATCTCTTCTTTGTTAATGTTTTGTAATTATCTTTCGTCTTATATTTATTATACCTAATGTTCATATATGTATTCCCACATACCTTTTACTTCCAATCTTATGTCAAAATTATTATTGAATCCTCTCTATCGTCAACCCATTTTCTTAATTTTTAGGTTCCTCTATCATACTACTGGAATTTCAAAATTATTTTTCATGCCAAAATAATAAGGTTTTTAATACCATACTCATTTCGTATCAAGGGTGTTGAACTTTATTCAATTAAATTATTTTACATGTTACATTCATTTATTTTGTACAAACTCCTTGTTTTTTTGAATAAAATATGATTATGAATGAATCCATGTTTTTGATCTATGTGGAACACTTAATCATGAGAATGAAATGAAACAAAAAGGTGAACCAACATTATATAGCACTCAAATTAATCGGGTAATGTTTAGTCTCATGAGAAATCATGTTGGGATAAGGATTGAACAAAAGTATTTTATGGAAAATTATCTATTATCATGTATTGGAATTTAAACTTCACCAATGTATATGTTGATGTATCTTATGTATTTCCACATTTCTCATGTTTCCTTTATGATTACCATGCTATATCTTGTCTCTTTGTTCATTTTTATGAATCATTATCCTTTTGTTGTCCCTATTTTTTAACATGTATTATTCTATTCATTTTACATAAGGTTTATTTCCTTAATAGGATTTATATCGCACCCCTTTCTTATATATGTCCCCAAGATCTCCTTTGGAGTTTTATGTGTAATAATGTTAAAGATGTTTTTAATAAAGATGATGTTTTCTCTATTTCGAATGGTTGTGTACTATACCTAATTCACCAAGTCACATGACTTTCCTATTTCAAGGGTTTTAGAGCATCCATATGTAATAAATAATGTATTACTATAAAATAAATAGGATTTTAGTTATAATTGGTATTAGAGGAAAATAATAATTATTTTTTGGATTATGAATTAAAAATTATAGTGAATTCCTTGAGGATTTAACTAATTATATCATGAAATAAATATATCACTATCTTGACTGTCACGACCTATCCTCGGGGCCCATATCGTGACTACCCCAAGCCTGCCTTCCATAGGGCAGGGGCTGGCGACTAGCACCAAGGCGTAAATCCCGGTGAAAAGGGAAGGCATTGCCTTTGTAAAGTAAACAAACACCACAGAGTAAGCAAGCAGTAGAAGTAAAAACTAAGTAAAAACTGAGTACAAAAGTAAGTGCGGAAAAGTACGTGGGCCGGTATACAAACCAAAACTGAAAGTAAAGTACAACTGGAAGGGAAAACATCAACTGAAAAGTAAAGCCGCAACGCCGAGATGTTCACTGGAAATCCCACCTGAAGGGTGGGTACAGATAGCCTCCACTGCTCCTCAGGTCCAGCCGACCGCTCCGAGTATGTCCCGCCCAGTGGTCCCCCTCCAGGTACCGTCCTGCTCCGCATGCCTCAACCACGATCAGTGCTGTCCGTCATCTACAACCAACACAATGTAGTGTGGGCATAGCCCGTGCAGGGGTGAGTATAAGCTACTCAGTAGGGACCCCGAGACCCCCGAGGGTCTCCCAGAATCCAAAAAGGATAATCCACAAAGGAAAGATACAATCACGAAGTAACATCCGACACTGCTTAGGTATATGCCCATACATATACCTAAGTCATCAATTCTCATTCATCTCCAACATCCGAGCCCAAGTACAACCCAGTCCACACAGGAAAGAAAAAGGTAAATCCATAAAGGATAGCACAACACAATCCACATAGGAAATAAAAACAGGATTCAGGTCACACAGGAATACTTCTTTGTATGATGATAGAGATTATCAGGTATTTCCACTGATTAGTCTAATCCGTCGGACCCGCAAAGGATTGATAGGTACTAACCCCCGCAAAGACCCACACAGGATCAGACCCACACATGATCGATAGGTAACTAACCCCCACAAAGACCCACACAGGATCGGACCCACAAAGGATCTGTAGGCGCTGGCCCACACAGGACTGCTGAGCACTGACCCACACAGGATCGGACCCACAAAGGATCTATAGCACTGATCCACGTAGGATCTCTAAGTGCTATATTCATCATCGTCGAATCCCCTGAGGATCTCTGTACAGTCATCGTCATCACAGTCGCAGCCAGCTCTAGGGTTCCCGCACATAGTAAGCTCGTTCGGGAGGGTGCGCTCCACGAGTCGAGGGGATGATACATCCAATGACACGTAGTCCAGAGTTGATATATTCAAAAGTTCCGTATCGTCAACATGAACTCAACGTCGCAGACGGTGCGTCAATCAGACGCCCGGTCTGAGAGTTATTGGCTTTTTCGTTCCAGGGGCCCAGTTGGTTTTTAAGGAAAAACCAACCCAACCATACTCTGCCTGCATCCAAACCTCGGGCGGAGTAAGCCAAAAGATCTGTCTCACTTAGAGGAATCCATCAAAGTCGATGACATGTCAATCGGACGTTCGGAACATAAGATATAAGCGTTTCCGCTCCGAGGGCCTGGTTGGTTTTGTGTACAAACCAACCCGGTCAAACCCAAAGTACTCTGAAACCTTGAGTGCGATATACCGAAACGACCGTCTCGATTCAAGGATCACATCTCCGGTGACGGTGCATCGATCGGTGGCCCGCATCTCAAGTTATGGGAAAAAGACCAAAAAGGTCTGAAAACGGGGGGTCTGTGCCCGGACCGACCCGGCCAAACCCCCCCTGGGTCGGCCCGAACCGGGTTGACCCTACCTAGGTCTGGGTCCGACCCAGCTAGGCGCGACCCGGTTGGCGCTGGCCGGTTGGCCAGCGGGTCTGCTCGGCTGTTACGGCCGAGCCGCGGGCGGGGGGCGCGCTGCCCCCGCGTGAAGAAGCCGCGGCCCCGCGTGGGGCCGCCCTTTCCAGCGGATGCAGCCGGGCTGCCGCGTCCCGTTCCCCTTCGGTCCTGTGTGGTCGCGGGACCGCGTGCTGCCGACGCGGCTTCAGTCGCGACAGTTCCTTCCGGCGGCGCGCCATGCTCCGCCGCCTCCTCCCGCCGGCACGGCGCGCCGGCGGGCTGCTCCACGGACCACCAGACGAGTTCCGGTGCACAGAATATCATGCCGTCTTTGCCAAAAGACCTCCTGGGGTCCGTCCTTTACTGTGAGGACCTCTAATTGCCTGTGCAGCTTGTTTTTTTGACGCCCGCCGTTTCACACAACAAGAACGAAAGGGGCGTTGGGTTCAGACTTGTTCGTCAGTCCGCACCCACCGCGTTAGCAGTTTTAAAAGACTCACAACAATTTTAATCATACAACACGAGTATACATCATAATGATTTAAATGAATCAACCCCTACCTCAATGTAGTCGTCGAACGTGAGTTCTTTGTGGAATTTACCGTCGCGGAATAAGAGGATCGTCACATCGTGGAAGGGGCACCACGTCGTCGCGGTACACAGCGTTGCGTTGATGATCTTCAAAGGTTAAAAAAACACATAGATTTAATTGTACCAATTAGACCCATGTTGAGGATAAAATCCACAAATGAAATTAAAAGAACCTCAATCCCCTACCTCAATCTATTGTTGATCGAAGATTGTTGCGGAAAAGAAACGTCGCGGAAGGAGAATCGTCGGCGTCGTCGCGGTACACGGAGTCACGTCGTTGATCTTCGAGGGTTCGGTGTTCTTCGTCTCCTTTCGTCGAAGGCCGGCGTTATTCGTCAGCGACGATGAGTTCTTCACGTTCTTCGTGAAGGTGGATGAAGATAGAGTTTCTCAAAATCCTCTCAACAAGCCACACCATAGAAAAACTTGTGTTGGTCTTATTTTATTCTTATGCCAACAATTTGAAATTCAAAGTTAAGAAACGAACCACTAATTCGATGAATTAATGGTAATGACTTAACTGCCCAATTAATAGGGGCGTTAAGAATTAAAGAAAACGCACCGGTTGACTTTCATTTAAAAGGGGTTTTTTTCCGCGGGTGCGTTACTTAGAGGAAAATAAACGGTGGGGCTCGTGCGGGCCCCCTTCACAAATATCCTACCAAGAGGGTAGGAAATTTTGAGTTCCACCCTATCCGCATCAACTTAGCATAAGTGGCTTTAAGTGGCTTTAAGTGAAATAAAATAAAGTGTCGCATCACCTTTATTTTATTTCTTAACTTAACCCCAAAAATTAAAAACCACACCCGAGAAAACGCAACTCCGGAAATGGCGTTTCTAAGAAAATACCGGCACTGCGATTCCATCGGTTCCCTCAGAATTTGATTTCGAGCACTGGTTCAATAGTTAGAAAAACCCACTCGTTCATTCACTGAACATACCTGAGCCAAACTTCTGAAATTGATTTCGGGCACACCAGGCCTCGGAATCAGGTGCCGTCAGAAACTGCGTTCTTGTAAAATTCCAAAAAATAAAAATAAAAAAATTTCATTGAATTTTACGGGTCATTACATCACTCCCACCTCAGGGATTTACATCCCCATAAAGATACATCATAAACTAGGGAAACAAATGTGGGTACTGAGCACGCATCTGAGCCTCCCTCTCCTAAGTGCTCTCCTGGAGGTTCCCGTGCTTCCATCTGATGTGCACAAGAGGAATTGACCGTCCACATAGGACCCGCTCCTGTCGATCCTCGATCTCCACTGGGACCTCCGTAAAAGTCGCCACATCATCAACGTCCAGCTCCCCATGGTCAATGATATGCGATGGGTCGTGCACGTATCTTCTCACCTAAGATACGAGGAAGATGTCGTGCACCCGGTGCAACTGAGGTGGTAGAGCCAGGCGATAAGCCACCTCACCAATCCTTCTGAGGACCTGGAATGGTCCGATGAAGCATGGAGACAACTTGCTGCCTCGGCCAAATATCTGTAATCCATGTCGAGGTGAGACACACAAGAAGACGTGGTCGCCATCCTCGACTCTAGTGGCCTCCACCTTCTGTCAGCATAAGACTTCTTACGGCTCTGAGATATCCTCATCTGCTCCTGGATGACCTGGAATTTCTCTGTCGTGGCCTGGACCATCTCCGGTCCCACAAGTGCTGACTCCCCAGCGACTATCCAGCACAAAGGAGATCTGCAAGGTCGGCCGTACAATGCCTCGTATGGTACTATCTCGATGGTGGAGTGGTATCTATTGTTATACGCAAACTCCACCAAGGGTAGGTGGTCCTACCAGCTGCGACCAAAGTTGAGGACACATGCGCAGAGCATGTCCTCGAGAGTCTGAATGGTCCTCTACGTTTGACCACCCGTCTGAGAGTGAAAGGTGGTGCTCATACGTAGCTTCGGCCCAAACGCCTCCTACAACCCCTTCCAAAGCCGGGAAGTAAAGCGAGCATCTCGATCAGAGATGATAGATGATGGCACACCGTGAATCCGTACAATCTCCTGAACGTAGAGACACCCCAAGCTCTCCACTGAGCCCTTCTCTCTAATGGGTAAGAAGTGAGCCGACTTGGTGAGTCGGTCGACAATCACCCAAATGGAGTTGTGACCTATGGAAGTGCGTGGAAGTCCAGTCACGAAATCCATAGATATCCCACCCCACTTCCACTCCGGGACCTCCAAGGGTTGTACCAAGCCTGCTAGTACCTGATGCTCTGCCTTCACCTGCTGGCAGGTGAGGCATCAAGAAACAAACTCTGCCACAACCTTCATCATGCCTGGCCACCAGTGCTATCGTCTGAGGTCCTGGTATATCTTCACCACTCCAGGATGTACCGCCAAAGGAGAATTGTGAAACTCTCTCAGCACCTCCTCCCATAAAGAAACCTGTACCAAGGTACGTTCTCTGAAAAGGACCTTGTGCTCTACTCCAAAGGAGAAACCATCAGGTGCCTATCCTGAGGATATCTGTGCACGCCGCGTCTCACAGTTAGCGTCCCCATGCTATGCCTCTCCGACCTGCTGTAGTAGTGGAGGGGTGACTATGAAAGACTGAAGGATGGCTGATCCATCTCTATCCATGAAGGATATATGTGAAGCAGCCAGCTGCTCTATCACCTCCTCAAGCAGCTTAATGCCCATCCTCCTACTGAGAGCATCAGCTACTACATTCCCCTTCCCAGGTGTATAGACTATCTCAAAGTCATAGTCCTAGAGGAACTCGACCCATCATCGCTGTCTCAGGTTCAGGTCCTTCTGAGAGAAGATGTACCTAAGACACTGATTGTCAGAAAAGACTCTAAAGCGCTCTCCCATCAGATAGTGCCGCCATGTCTTCAGAGAAAAGACCACTACTGCTAACTCCAGGTCATGGGTAGCATAGTTCTACTCATGTGGCCTCAATTGATGTGATCCATAGGCAATAACTGCCTGATCCTGCATCAGGACACATCCGAGTCCGGTCCCTGATGCATCGCAGAAGACTACGTACCCTACTCCCTCCTCTGGCAATCTCAAGATAGGTGTGCTGGTCAGTCTATGCCTCAGCTCCTGGAAGATCTGCTGAAATCTTTTTGACCACACAAAGGGTTTCCCCTTCTTCATCAAAGCTGAGAGTGGTGCTGCAACTCTGGAGAAGTCTGACACAAATATCCAGTAGTATCCAGCTAGTTCCAAGAAACCCTGCACCTCCATCACGCTCCTGGGTGGCTCCCAAGCTTGCAATGCCTCGATCTTCGCAAGATCCACTGCAAATCCCGCCTCAGAGATGAATTAACCTAAGAAGTGGACCTCGTGTTTCCAAAACTGACACTTCGAGAGATTTCCATAAAGCTGGTGATCTCAGAGTGTGTATAGTACAACCCGCAAGTGATAGGTGTGCTCCTCCTCAGTCGTCGAGTATATCAAAATGTCGTCGATGAAGACCACGACAAATCGATTGAGGTATGGCTGAAAGATCCTATTCATGAGGCCCATGAACACATCCGGAGCATTGGTTACACCGAATGGCATAACCAAGAACTCATTGTGGCCATACCGACATCTGAAGGCCGACTTCGGCACGTCCTCGTCCCGAACTCTGAGCTGATGATAGCCTGACCTGAGGTCTATCTTTGAGAACCATCATGCTATTTTGATCTGATCAAAGAGGTCATCAATCCTCGGTAGCAGATACATGTTCCTCACTGTCACCTAGTTCAGGTGACGATAGTCGACACAAAGTCGCAAGCTGCCGTTCGCCTTCTTGGTGAACAATATCGGTGAAGCCCAGGGTGAAACACTGGGTCGGATGAATCCCTTTCCCTGAAAGTCCTCCAACTATACCCGTAGCTCTCAAAGCTCAGTAGGGGCCATCCGATATGCTGGAGTCGATATCGGGGCCGTCCCGGGGTACAGGTCAATATAAAATTCTCCCTCTCTGTGAGGAGGTAGTCCCGGAACATCGTCGAGAAAGACGTCCGCATACTGATCCACCACTGCAGGAAAACATGGACTCCGCACGTCAAATGCTCCTAGGATGAGGCTAGCCAACTGATGAGTGATGGGTTGTCCTATCCTCTGTGAGAGTCCATCCTGTGCTGCGAAGTCTCCCTTCTCGCCGGTGAAGGTGAACCTGCTCCCGTCGGTGCGTACACATCGCACCTTGCGCCTAATACAGTCAATATGAGCATGGACTGTAGATAACCAATCCATGCCCAAGATGACATCGTAAGGCCTCGACGCTGCTACAAGAAGATCCCAGCCGAAGCTCTTGCCTCCTAGAGTAAGCTCACACTGCCGGCACCAGTGCGTAATCGTCTAGTCTGCTCCCGTAAGAGTCTCTAGCCGTAAGGATCGAGCCAACGACTCTGTCGGAATCTATGAACTCCGAAAAAGGGCAGCGACTATGAAAGAATGACTCGCTCCTATTTCTATAAGAACTGCAGCAAGGTTGGAATAGAAACAGATAGTACCTCGAATCATCTCAGGCGAGCCATGGTCGTAGGCCTCCGCTGCTTGGATTTGTGCCTGTCTCTGCCCACCATCTCCCAGTGGCCGGGGTGGACCTCCTGGTGGTGGTGGTGGTAGAGCCTCAAAGCGTCTCCCACCACCTGTTGCTTGGCCAGCTCCTCTGCCTCATCCGATTTCTCCATGCGGACCGCCATGGTCGACCCTCTTCCTCTGCCTGGGTGGCCCCTCAACCGTCTGCTGCTCCTCGTCACGGTGGGTCGGGCAGTCACGAGCCATGTGGCCATGCCCGCCGCATATGTAGCAATGCCTACCTCTCGAATGACTGGCTCCGTGTTGTGTGCCCCGCACTACTGAGCCAGTGTCATGAGGTCATCTGCGTGAGGGTCTGGTCTGCCTGGACCCATGAGTCATCCGTCGACTGCCTGCTTCAGAAGACTCTGCTATGTGTCGCCCGCGCGGTAGGCCTCGCTGCTGAGGAAGGCTCACCAAGAAATCTCTCGATCAAAAGGGCTCACACCAGTACTCTTTCCTGAGTCGGAATGCTGAGGGAGATCAGCGATGCCCTAATCTCATGTCGCAATCCCTACTCAAAGGTCCGGGCCCAGAAGAATGGGTCTCGTACCATGACTTTCGAGTAGCGCGAGAGATCGGTAAATCTCGCCGAGTACTGGGCGACCGTCAAGCTGCCCTGCCATAGCTGTAGAAGCTCCTGGATGCACACCGCACGTAGGGTGGCTGGGATGAACTCTGAGCGAAAGAGGCTCTCAAAGTCCATCCAGAGAATAGATGCCTCATCGTGTACCTAGAGCATCAAGCTCCACCATCTACCTGCTGCCGCGTGCAGTAGGCTCACTGCGAGGATCACCATGAGGTCTGCTGGTGTCCTCACTAACCGGAAAACTCGTACCACTACCTCCAGCCAGTCCTCGGCTGCTTGGGGGTCCGTCTCCCCGCGGACCCTGGGCGGTCACTGGCTCTGGAACTCGTTCAGTGCACTAAGGCGACGTGCATCGTTAGCGGCTGGAGCTGGAAGCATCGGTGGCTCGGCGGGTAGAGGTACCACCGGTGCCTCATCTATCAAAGGGCCTTGTACCGAGGCCTCGTCGATCGGTGGGCTGTTGTCACGCTCAACTCTCGGAACTCTAGTTGGCTACGGTCATGGGGCCAACCTGAAAAGGAAACAGGTGCAACACGGTCAGAACAGTATACCTGGTGAGCTGACACAAAGTAATCACAAAGAAAACATGAAACACACATGCAATTAATGTTTTCGTGCATTAAGTCGGAAATCAGAAGTTATGGTCCTGGTGTACTGATACGTCGACCACCGCTCCCTAGACTGATAACCACACCCAATACGCTTAACACTATTGCTTCACATAGAAAAATATCATAGTACAAAGTTCTGCGGTAGAACTGAACTCCTCTGATACCAATTTGTCATGACCCGTCCTCGAGGCCCGTGCTGTGACTACCCCAAGCCCGCCTTCCATAGGCCAGGGGCTGGCGACTAGCACCAAGGCGTAAATCTCGGTGAAAAGGGAGGTCATTTCCTTTGTAAAGTAAAAAAACACCACAAATCAAGAAAGTAGTAGAAGTAAACACTAAGTAAAAACTGAGTACAATAGTAAGTGCGGAAAATTAAGTGGGCTAGTATACAAACCCAAACTGAAAGTGAAGTACAACTGGAAGGGCAAATAGTAAATGAAAAGTAAAGCTGCAACGCCAAGCTGTTCCCTAGAAATCCCACATGAAGGGTGGGTACAGATAGCCACTACAGCTCCTCGGGTCCAGCCGACCGCTCCGAGTACGTCTCACCCAGTGGTCCTCCTCCAGGTTCCGTCCTGCTCCACAAGCCTCAACCACGATCAGCGATGTCCATCATCTGCAACCAACACAACGTAGTGCGGGCATAGCCCGTGCAGGGGTGAGTATAAGCTACTCAGTAGGGACCCCGAGACCCCCGTGGGTCTCCCGGAATCCACAAAGGATAATCAACAAAGGAAAGATACAATCACGAAGTAACATCCGACACTGCTTAGGTATATGCTCATACATATACCTAAGTCATCAATTCTCGTTTGGCTCTAACATCCGAGCCCAAGTACAAACCAGTCCACACAGGAAAGAAAAACGTAAATCCACACAGGATAGCACAACACAATCCACATAGGAAATCAAAACAGGATTCATCTCACACATGAATACTTCATTGTATGATGATAGAGATGATCAGGTATTGCCACTGATTCATCTAAACTGTCATACCCACAAAGGATTGATAGGTACTAACTCCCGAAAAAACCCACACAGGATCGGACTCACAAAGGATCGATAGGTATCTAACCCCCGCAAAGACCCACACAGGATCGGACCCACACAGGATCTGTAGGCGCTGGCCCACACAGGACCACTGAGTGCTGACCCACATAAGATCGGACCCAAAAATGATCTGTAGCACTGATCCTCGTAGGATCGCTGAGTGTTGTAGTCGTCACCGTCGAATCCACTGAGGATCTCTGTACAGTCGTCGTCGTCACAGTCGCAGCCAGCTATAGGGTTCCCGCACACAACAAGCTCATTCGGGAGGGTCCGCTCCACGAGCCGAGAGGCTGATACATCAACTAACACGTAGTCCAGAGTTGATGTATCCAAAAGTTCTGTATCGTCAACAGGAACTCAACGTCACAGACGACACGTCAATCGGACGCCCGATCTGAGAGTTATTGGCTTTTTCGTTCTAGGGGCCCGGTTGATTTTTAAGGAAAAACCAACCTGACCGTACTCCACCTGCATCCAAACCTCTGGCGGAGTACGCCAAAAGATCCATCTCACTTAGAGGAATCCACCAAAGTCGACGGCATGTCAATCAGAAGTACGGAGCTTAAGATATAAGCGTTTCCAATCCGAGGGCCCGGTTGGTTTCGTGTACGAACCAACCTGGTCAAACCCAAAGTACTCCGAAACCTTGAGTGCGATATACCAAAATGACCGTCTCGATCCAAGTATCACATCTTCACTGATGGTGCATCGATCGGAGGCCCGCAGCTCAAGTTATGAGCAAAAGACCGAAAAGGGTCCGAAAACGGGGGGTCTGGGCCCGGACCGACCCGGCCCAACCCCACCTTGATTGGCCCGAACCGGGTCGCCCCGACCCGGGTCTGGGTCCAACCCGGTTAGGCGCGACCCGGCTGGCGCTGGCCGGTTGGCCAGCGGGTCGGGTCGGCTGTTACGACCGAGCCGCGGGCGGGGGGCGCGCTGCCCTCGCGCGAAGAAGCCGCGACCCAGCGTGGGGCCGCCCTTGCCAGCGCACGTGGCCTGGCTACCGCATCTCCTTCTCCACCGGCCCCGCGCGGTCGCGGGACCGCGTTCTGCCGTCGCGGCTGAAGGCTCGGCGGTTCTTTCTGGCGGCGCACTGGGCGCCGCCGCCTCCTGCCGCCGGCACCGCCGTGCCGGCGAGGTGCACCGGTGGGCTGCTCTGCGGACCACCAGACGAGTTCCGGTGGTCTAAATTTCACGCCGTCTTCACCAGAGGCCCTACCAGGGTCCGTCCATCACTGCGAGGACTTCTCATCACCCGTGCTATTTGTTTTGTTGACGTCTGCCATTTTACACAACAAGAACGAAAGGGGCGGTGGGTTCAGACTTGTTCGTTAGTCCGCACCCACTGCGTTAGCGGTTTTAAAAGACTCACAAAAATTTTAATCATATGCCTTGGGTATAAAAAAAAATATTTAAAGAATCAACCCTTACCTCAATGTAGTCATCGAACGTGAGTTCTTCGCGGAATTTACCATCGTGGAAGAAGAGGGTCGTCGCATCACGGAAGGGGCGTCGCGTCGTGGCGGTACACGGCGTCGCGTCGACGATCTCCGAAGGTTAAAAAACACAGATTTAATTGTATCAATTAGACCCATGTTGAGGATAAAATCCAAAAAGGAAATTAAAAGAACCACAATCCCCTACCTCAATCGATTGTTGATCGAAGATTGTCGCGGAAAAGAAACATCGCGGAAGAACGTCGCGGAAGGAGAATCGTCGGCGTCGTCGCAGTACACGACGTCGTGTTGTTGATCTCCGAGGGTTTGGCGTGCTTCGTCGCCTTTCATCGAAGGCCGGCGTTCTTTGCCAGCGACGATGCATTCTTCGTGTTCTTCGCATTAATCTCGAAGGAGGATGAAGATAGAGTTTCATCAAATCCTCTCAACTAGACACACCCAAGGAAAACTTGTGTTGGTCTTATTTTATTCTTATGAAAACAATTTGAAATTCAAAGTTATGAAACGAACCATTAATTCGATGAATTAATGGTAACGACTTAACTTCCCAATTAATAGGTGCGTTAAGAATTTAAGAAAATGCACTAGTTGACTTTCATTTAAAAGTGGTTATTTTTTCGCGGGTGCGTTACATAGAGGAAAAGAAACGGTGGGGCTCGTACGGGCCCCACGTCACAAATATCCTACCAAGAGGGTAGGATATTTTCTTTTCCACCCTATCCGCTTCATCTTAGCTTAAGTGGATTTAAGTGGATTTAAGTGGATTTAAGTGAAATAAAATAAAGTGTTGCATCACCTTTAATTTATTTCTTAACTTATCCCCAAAAATTAAAAACCACACCCGAGCAAACGCAACTCTGGAAATGACGTTTCTAAGAAAATACTGGTGCTGCGATTCCATCGGTGCCCTCAGAATTTGATTCTGAGCACTGGTTCAAAAGTTATAAAAACCCGCTCGTTCGTTCCCTGAACGTACCTGATCCAAACTTCGGAAAATGATTCCGGGCACACCGGGCCTCAGAATTAGGTGCCGTCAGAATATGCATTCTTTTAAAATTCCAAAGAAAGTTAAAAAAAATTTCCTTGAATTTTACGGGTCTTTACATTGACACTATAATGATATGTGGCTCTATCACAAATGTACATAGGGGTAAAACCAAAAACATAGTGTGGATCTAGACACAACTAGGAACAGGTTCAATACAGCAGGTGTAACACCCCCCAAGATTTCATGGTACATTATCTTTTTAAAGTAATTCAATAACATGTACTATACGCCACCCTAATATGGAGAACACCATAACTTACCAAACATTCCATAAGAAAAAGTTATGAATAGTATTAATTGGATTTTGAATTTGGGAACATGTTCGTTCTTTTGGTAACACTATATACCAAAGGAAAATAGAATTACTATGGGATATCATTTGAGGTGTAATGGTGGGGTTTTATCTAAGTTTTCATTTTGGATTTATAGTGATTTGGGTTATTTATGGAAATGATTGACCTATCATAGATATTATGTGATTAGGTTAATTAATTTTATTTATGCAACTTTAAGAATAGACAATGTAATTTGGAGATACAATTTAATGTGGAAGACTACGTAAGAAAATTATTCTGTGTTTTGGGTTTCAAAATTAGTTAGGATTATATTGATAGATTTTATGGGCAATTGTTTATTGAGTAGTATTTATTGAACTTTGGGTATTGTTGATTTATTTTTAAAAAATAAGATGAATATTTTTTTTCTCTACAGGATTATCCTTTTTGTGGATCATCTGATCTTTTACTAACAATTTTGGTTTTGGTTAATCTATAAAGAAATGGGAGATATATAGTTCATCATCTGTCGATTATGTGATTATCTATAAGTTTATTCTAGAGCATTAGGTGTTACCAAGTCATCTAAAATACTCATCGTTTGGAGTGAAAGATGATTTTGTGGTAAAAATTAGATGAAGGATGAAAGACTACTTGTCAATTATATTTTTTTTCTCTCACTCTATGAATAAATTAATAATAAAACATTAGGGAAGGGATCTGAAAACCATAAATGTGTTATCCTAATTCTTCATGTTTTGTTGGACCGATGATATTTTAAATCATCATAGATTGATGGCTTTGAGGCCCCCTATTTTACACTTGTTTGTGATTAATGACCTCAATCACTACCTATAAATATTTAAATTATTACTCTAACTATGTGTCTCTAATTTCCCCCAATGTTCTCTTAATATAGATAATAATTTGGTGGTTACATTTTTATTCTATTTCCCTCTTATTAAGACTAAATTTTGTTAACCTAATTTCCAATGTGGGATTACCAGAAAGGTATTTTTTTCTATTTTTAACCTTTTATTTTCAAAGATCAATTTCAAATTTTGAGGAAACAATTTTTTAATGGAGGTGAGAGTGTAACACACCAATATTTCTTGGTAAGTTATCTCTTCAATGTTATTTAATAAGTTGTACTATATGAAACATTGAGTTCGAGCGCCCCAAGACTTACCAAAAAAGTCATTCGAAAAACAGTTATGAATAGTATCAACTAGATATTGAATTTTATATACTTCATATAATTTTAACTTATGTATTATGTGTTTCTTAGACATATTATAAGAACAAATTCAATTTTTTAGATAAAAAATGTATTTTTCAAAAAAAATGCAATTTTACCACCTTTTAATGGAAAATCCTTTTTAAATCCCATATTTGAAACTTTTACAAATTCAAATTGGAAAAAAATTATTCTTTAGAATCGGGACATCAAAATTTACTTTAGATGAAATTTTGGTATTTTTCTAATAATATTCAACTTTTTATGAATACTGAGAAATAATATATTTTAATTCAAAAATCCCTTTAAATATAATTTATTTATATGGTTAGATTGTCTTTTTATTTTGTTTTGAAGTGTAATTATATTATATTATTTCCATTTAATCCAATTATGGTTATTGGAAGTAATTTCACATTAAATTTGAACATAAACAAGTGTCCGGATTTTGATAGTTAATATTTTTTAAAAACACGCTTTTTGTTTTGACAAGAGGAATTAATTTTTAATTAAATAATCCAACATCTAGGTTTTGAATTTGGTAAAATAGACATAATTTTTGAATTCCAAAAATCAAATATAGCTTAGGCAGATTTTTTGGTATTTTTCTGAAAAACATCATTTTTTAATGAAAATTGAAACCACTAAGTAGTAGATATAAATGTGAGATTTTAATTTAAATGATGTTTTACCGAATCTGTGAATTGAATTTAGAAAATTCAACAAACATGGTTTTATTTGTTATTAAAATGTTTTTCAATATGATGAAAATAATTTTTGGTGAATAGTAACTATTTACTTTTATTTACCGCGGTTATAGGTAAATAGTGTAATTCATGGTAAAAAGAATATTCTAATAATAAAAATTACCTTAGAACTTGTACTAACCTTATTGGATGAGTCATGGCCGACCATGGGCATCTTTGGGTTCATTTTGGGACACCATAGAGCCACTTAAGAGTGATAATGACACTTTATATTAAATAATTTTAAGTAAAGACAAAAATGACTTAAAACGTGTTGTTAGGTAACGATGTATTGGGGTGGCATCCCCACTTGCGTGAAACACATCCGCAAAAGGCCCAAGGTGTCCAACCATTGGGCTTAATCCAGTTCCCAATGGGGTAGAGGGGCCCACGAGAGGTTTGTTAAGATATAGTGCGCATTTCCTTGTGAGGACTCGAACCCGAAACCTCGGGGTTAGGACACCACCCCATAATTCTACATGGAAAATGGGGGTTCAAAACCCATTGGGCGTAGGCACAATAGCAGTTTTGTAGTTAACTGTAGTAGTATAAGTACTATAGCACTAGGGGAGACTACAATAGTGGCAGGTCACTGTAGCGGCGGCAGGGTACTGGAGCGGCGACGAGTAATGTGTGCTACTGTAGCAGTGCAGGTACTGTAGCACTACTATTCATAGAATGGGCCTTTGAAAAAAACAATGTGCCTACAGGCCATGTAATAAGATAAATGCCCACTGGGTCTTCGGGATATGTAATGGGTCTCCCTCTACCCAGTTAGAGAGGTCTTTTCTTTTCTTTAATAATAAATGAGGCTTCAACCCCAACCTTTTAAAAAAATGACTTAAACATATATCTATAAGTGAATAAATTTTTACATGGGGTTATATAAGTTAACTCTTCAACTATAAATATTAATTATAAATATAAAATGATTTCCTACATCATGGTATTTTTTTATAATTTTTAGACATCAAATAAATAAAACTATTTATGACACAAAAATGATGTAGTGTTTACCTCATTAATGAATGATTTAAATAAATAAGATTATATAGATTAAAAAAATATACAAAACCTGTCCAATTCTTATTGGATGATATTATTTCGACCATTAGTCATCGTATCATCGACTATAATTAGTTTTGGACCTTTATAAACCGAAAATCATTATATAATGAAATAATAATTTCACACATTCCAAAAGAGCCCCTCCTCCCCCTTATAAAAATCCCACACTTATAACCAATTACTCACACTTCTCAAGCCCCTTGTATCGTCAAAATTATTCCAAAATAACCTCTCAATATCCCTCCCTTCCTCTTAGAAGCCTTACCTTAGGCAGAGGGCACTTTAAGAAATCCTTTTGTTTCAAACCAAAGAGTGTTACCCAATTTTAAGGTAAAGTCTTCCCTAAGGTTCTCTTCTTTTATTTTACTTCTCCAACCCACTGAACTCTTTTTATAAATTTATTTTAAAAAATGACCAGTACCTTCAATATAATAGGTTTTATTTATGAGAAGTATTTAAGAAACACTTACACACACCTCCATCTAATGGGAAAATAACATATTGTTTCTGTGGCGGCGAATTACTACCTCACGAAACGATGATTGTTCAATTTTCTCATACTGCCTCTTATGGTGGACATTATGGTGGCACTATATTTATATGTTATATATATTTTGTTTATTAATTCTATATACTTCTGAAATTTTCATTTACAAACACACCTTTATTCTTTCCAATATGTGTGAACACGATTATTTCATTTGAGGAAGTGCGGATTACCGCCCCCTCAAGGAGATATGATTCATCCATGACATTCATGGAACATATAAAGGATGGAGTTAATGAAATTATGTAACACATATATCACATTATATTATAAAGGAATTATAATATACCCATGTATCTTACATTTTCATTTCATTAAATATGAAATAGAATTGAAAGTAGTGGTCATACGTACGTACGACTTACCGTCTCCATGAACTGTGTATTTCATTTATTATCTCCAAATATCATGAACTAATTATATTATATATATTGAATATATATTATATAAATTATATTTAAATAATGTATATGATACTGGAGATAATAGACATTTGACCACATGGACAACTTGTATTTATAACAAGTTCATTTTTGACACAAGTACCAAATATCTACAAAATGACTATTATTAAATTAAATGATTACATAATGCTTATAACATGTTAATAAGTGATATAAAATGAATAATAAACTTGAAAAATTCCTTTACACAAGTAGAGATTATCTTTAGTTTATTATTCAATAGATTAAAGAATGAATGAGTCAAGTCGGACACGAGGCTAGGCGTTTCTTATCTCACTTTTAATTCTGTGTGATTTCCATTGTTCGCCACTTATTTATTGCATGTAGTGTATTGAATACTACAATTTCATATATATTATCATTATTCTCTTTATATTATTGGAATTCTGTAATTCATTTTTTGGTTATTATCTTTTAACAATACGACTCGATTGATTACAAAGTGGTAAAGAGTTTTCATCTCACTTCTTATTCCTATGAGATTCATTCTATATTGCAACTATTTCCTTTTGTGTGGTGTATGTACTGCCCATGATTGTATTATTTGTTTAATATACCATAAATTATGGTTATTTACATCTTAATTGGATGATAATTCTTTCATGGGGTGTATGTTTCATAAGTTTCCAAATAAGTAAGGAAATTTAAAATTTCAATTTCCACTCATTGGGCTTTACACATACTTAATTGATTACATTACTCCAAGATTATGTGTAAAATCACTATTTATTTACTTATATATCAATTTAAATTCCCATTTCTATTGATATACTTTTGATACACATAATCACTCCATTGATAAATTCTCAAGTCATCGATATAAACTTCATAAGAAAAATATTAACTCAATTTCTATTCATTGAGTTAAACATCCAAGTCATTGGTGTTGTTTTTACAAGAATATGTGTGAATCTGCTATGATTTATTTAATTTTAATATATAATGTATTGATTTTATTTATATTTGTCACACATAAATATTTCATTGATTTATAATTATCCTAAGGATACAGTCTTGATAAAGGAATTCGTCTAAACATACATTCCATTGAGACTTTTTTGTTGTTATGCACCAATTAAATTTTATTTGGTGTATATATTATAATTTGACATAGTATATCATGAATCACTTTATTCTCATGATATTATGAAGATTTTATTACCTCAATTATTTATATTCAAGAATCTCTCATTCGGTAAGGAACTCTGACTAAAAAATAATTTTAAATGTTTTAAAAATTTATTATTCTAAATCTTTCTCATTAATGTCCATGTTTTAAAAATGGTTTTTTGGTTTTATTTATATGGACATTAATGTTTTAAAATATAAATTAAATTTAAATATATCAAAGTTGTATGGGAATATTTGATTCAAAAATCTATTTTAAACTGATTCTTGATAAATAGCGAGGCTTCTAATTGTATTCTTTAAAAATGGATATTTCTCTCAAAGATTTTTACTAATCATTTTCAACTACATCAACATCCTTTACAGGATACTATTCTTGATTGAGGATGATTAATTATGATATGAATATTATATATTATATTGATGGTTTTGTGATATGTTTGACTGTGGATGTTTTATTTTTATACCATTCATGGTTTATAGATAATGTATTGACATTTCGAATGCTAGTTTTAATACTAATGATTATGTTATGATTAAACCATTTCATATGAGGAATGCATTGGACTTAGTAAGTCATGGGTGGAGCCTGATATAGCTCCTCGATTAATCGGTAGGTCTCATGAGACAAACTAGTGTTTTGAATAAGTCCTTGAAAAAATCTTATTTGTAGTCTGGGTACAATGCCTTGACTATGAGATTATGAAGTCTGGCATTATTAATTTCATCATTATGAAAGTGGATTTTCATATTGCATGTGATTATTCAACTAGTAGAATAACCATGTGAATAATTAAATGGATTTTTTTGAATTTATTTTTGCTATATTATGATGATGTTCAAGTTATAAAGAATTTTGTTTTAGTCTTATACATGTCCCTAAATTTTTTTGCTTTTTTATGAAATTTTCGGCTATATTGTTATCCTTACTGAGCATCTGAGCTCACCCCTTTCTCTGTTTTATTTTTTCCTGGATGTGAAGATGTATTTTATGGTGGATCTGTAGGGATAAGCTAAGGATATTAGTGTGCTTAAAAAGGTGAAAAAATTTTGTTGATGTTTTTATTTCATGATGTAATGTAAAACTTAGTATTGTATCTAGTACTTCTAAGGCTACTAAACTGGTCGGTATTTTGGTACATGATTCTTTGTATCATGCCTATGTTATGTAATAATGCACCGACTTGAGGTAACTGGGGTCAGGGCATTACAGCAGGCCTTATTTAACATCTTGTTTGACACTCTTGAGGGATATTCATTAGTAAATTCATAATTGGATTATGAATTATTATTAAGGAATGAAAAAAATACCCATAAGAATATATGTTAGGAAATTGACCATTGATAACAGTGATTGATGCCAGAAAATGCATATGTTCTATAAATAAATGAAATTAATATGTTAAATTTTTAATTTTATTTGATTCTCATTTATTTTCATAATAGTTTTAATATACTCATGTCTAATTTTCTCTTTATTCTAGCCAATGGATATAAATTGGAAGAATCGGGTAAACAATCAATGCAACAATTAATGTGATGACTACCCCGATGAGATGACCAAACCGATGAGGGTAATAATCATAAACATTGTAATGATACTCTCTCAACTAAATCATGTTCTTAAAAGAAACCTATATTTGTAGGAGCAACCAAATCCCCCTAAGATGAACATCATGAAATTGATAAATTTATGCTGCAAATGACCCTAACATTCAATGGATTATATGATCCCTCAGTCATGGAGTAATAGATCAACTACATTGAGAATATATTCTCAATCCCTCAATGAAATGATAAAGAGATGGTTATACTAGATTTTTATCATATAGAGGGTGAATATATTCAGTAGTGTAGATTTATAAACAATATGAAACCAATGTAAGGGATCAAAGAGGTTAGGTTGATGGAATTTCAGAATTCTTTTTATAAATATTTTCCTCACACTCCATGACATAAAATTGAAATGGGTTTCCACGACCTCAAGAAAAAATGATAATGAATCTATTGGGATGTTTGAGTAAAACATCACAAGGATTTCATGATTATCCGATGTCTTTTTTGTTACCCATGAATGCATGGTTGACCACATCTTTTGCGGGCAACAATGATTTTTATGAAAATCTCTACTAATCCATGACATTGGAAGCTATGTTGAAATTGTATGATGTACCCTCAAAATAAAAATGGAGATTAGATAATATCAATGGAATCACACTGATAAGAAGAGGAATGTGGATTTTAATTCTCCCGGTTTAATGGGAAATTCAAAGGTGCCAAGAAAATTCAACATCCCACTTATCCATGGTGTGGAAAAAAACCCTGGAAATCCCCTAAAGGGGATGAGAAGATATTTTTGGATTGGGAATAATGAGACCCAACCGTTCAATATATGATAGGAAAATACAACCAATGCAATCGAAAAAATAATAATATATTCATCCCTCTACACACTAATCATCAATTCAACAACTAAGAACCATATGACTTTTCAAACTATTTCACTAATTTTAGGTTTTTTAAATACAACAAAAAATCTCAAAGGAATCAAGGGTGATATTTTTAAATCACATTCACTGATGAGGATCTTGAAAATGAAGTGGTGATAGGTATACTGGTTATTCATTCAAGGATAGAAATCAAACATTTTTATTTTGGTTCTGCACGTTCATTTATATCATGAATGTTTAGTAGAACAATTCTGACATCACCATAAAGAGTAGAAGCAGAGTTTTCTATGAAAAAATGGGGCAATTATTGATTCCCATGTATATAACTCCTCCCCTATAAAAATTTGTTGTGTTAATCCCCCAGTGAACCATGTCATATTGCATTGTGTTTAGTTTAATATAATTCTCGGTATGGATTCAATTTACCAATATAAAGTGAACATAAAAATTCATGAGAAACAAATCACTATTTGTGTCATGAATATTCCGTGGATTCTCTAAAACATAAAAGAGGAGAATGAATCTACTTTGGAACCAAAATATCATTCATTGAAATCATTTCCCTATGTGATGTGTATCTATATCCAATTAATGAGTCTAAGGAAAATATGATCTTTTAATTCATTCCTATTGTGAGTGAATTAATTAATGTTTATCTTATAGAGTTTCTTGGTCTTACTTGTAGTTGAGAGGTTGAATTTTCAATCGAGGCATTACATGGGGATTTACCATTATCAAGGAATCTATATAGAATGGATTTTCCAGAACATGAGAAACTAAAGAATCATCTATTGTAGAATTTGGATAAAGGGTATAAATGAATAACTTATTCACCATGTGAGGCACATGTTCTCTTATTAAAGAAGAAGGTTGGTTCATGTCCTCTCTGCATTGATTATCATAAGCTAAAGAAGAAAATGATAAGGAAAAATTACCTCTTCTATGGATTTATGGCATTTTGGGTCAGCTGCATGGAGCAAAATACATCTCCAAGGTGGATCTACGGTCAAGGTATTAACCATTTAATGTGAGGAAGGATGATATCCCAAAGACTTCTTTTCATAAAGGGTAGGACCACTATTAGTTCATAGAAATGTCATTCAGAATCACTAATTATCTAAAAATCATCATGGAATTGATCAATATATTTTTTATAGATTACATCAAAAAATTTGTGGCAGTATTTATAGATTATATTCTAATATTATACAAAAATAATGAGTAGAATTAGGAGAATCTACACACTGTTCTAAAGACATTACGAATGGAGAGGCTTTCATCCAGGTTTAGGAAATGTGAGTTATAGTTGAAGGAAGTATCATTATTAGAGAATTAAATCATGACATATGGGATATATCTAACCTTTAATGAAAAAAGAAATATAATAATATTCAAGGACAACATCAGTGAAATATATATGCAGTTTCTATAGATTAGTAGGGTACTATCATTGATTTTTTTTAATTTTTTTTGATTGTAAAACCTCCAAAACAAGATTACGTAGAAGGTTTCATGTTTTCATAGAATGATGAATTTGAAGAGAAAATTAGGCTCCTCATAGTACTTACTCTCACACTACCCACAAGTGGATAACATTTTATGCCATTCAATGATTCTTTGATGAAGGACATGGGTTGTGTGTTTATGAAAAATGAAAAATTGATAGCATATGCTTAAACGTAGTCAAAGATCATGAATAATATTACCCAACACATGATTTGGGGTTGGATGCAGCGATCATCACTTTGAAAAAATGGAGGCATTATCTCTATGGGGAGAAATGTGAAAT
Organism: Viscum album; assembly: GCA_963277665.1. Classification (NCBI taxonomy): domain Eukaryota; kingdom Viridiplantae; phylum Streptophyta; class Magnoliopsida; order Santalales; family Viscaceae; genus Viscum; species Viscum album. The sequence goes on along the minus strand of OY728141.1, from coordinate 1,273,513,572 downwards.
ATATACGGATAAAAATAATCCTAAATTATATATTAACAAAAAAAATGAGTCACATATACACTACCGAATATGGTTTGAATTTAACAAGGAATTCTACAACTTAATCCAATACCATTAGGGTAATTATAATAAATTGGTGGATGCTCTATGTAGATAGGACATTGAAATTAAGTCATAGATGGGAATTGATAGGCATCTAATCTTCTTACATTTGAAAAGATGGAAATGAGAAACAAAATTGATGGAACATAAGCAATCACTTCATAATTTATTTCTCAACCTTCCATTCTGTAAAAGATTAAGGGATTCTTTGAGAAAAGATGTTGGAATTCATAACAAAGAAGAAACTACAAGAAATTTTATTCTAATGATTTCAATGTAAATGAAGAAAAAGTTGTTAGGTTGGTACAAGACTATGTGTACTAGTAAATCTCAAGTTAATAAGAAATATTTTGGATGGTGCACATAATTTATCCTTCCACATCCACTAAATAAGCACAAAGATGAATTGAAATATTAGAGAACAATATTAGTTGGAAAATATCAAGAAAAAGATCACTGGTTACAGAAAATTTTCCCTTCTATTTTAGTAACTAAATTATGAATAGAAAAAATCCATCGGGATGATGCAATTGTAACATGAAAATAGGGAAACAACCCCATGGAAATTTTCTTGGTATTCTAAATACACCATGAGGGAATAATAAGTTTTTTTATATTCTATCAAATACTGCACACTTCATTATGATTTGAGTGGATTTATCACGCGATCAACTGACAAGGATGTGCATTAAATAAGTGGTGAGGATACATGGAACTCAAATATCTATTGTATCTAATCAAGCTCCAATATTGATCTCTATTTTCAAGAAGTATATTTGACATGATATGAATACTGATTCAAACATCAGAATAACATACCACCCTCAATGTGATGTCCAATCTGAGAGGATTATCTAGACTCCTGAGGACATGTTGAGAGCATTAAAAATTGACATCAATGGATGATGGGACCAACATCTTACTTCGACCAAGTTATCTTACAACAACATTTTCTACTCGAGAATACAAATGGATCCCTATAAAGCCTTTATAGGGAATAAGGGAAAGAAAACATACATTTGGGATCATATTGGGGGAAGAAATCTACTAGGTCCTGAAATGGTTGTGGAAATAGTGGAAAGGGTTAAGACCATTCAGTAGCACATCAAGGCTGGCCAGATTCTACACAATAGCTATACTTATAATTGTCGACATGACCTAGAGTAAGATGTCAGGGACATGGTATTCCTCCACATATCTCCGTGGAATAAATTTATGATATTTGGGATAAAGGGAAATCATAGTATTGGATTTATTGGCTACATTTACTTCCATGATCACATCGAATTAGTGGCCTATAGATTGGAACTCCCGCATAACCTATCTCAATTACGTGACGTATTCCATGTATCCATATTGAGGAAGTACATACCATACCCTTAACATTTACTCAATATATACATGGTACCATTAGAGAATGACCATTCCCCTGATGAATAACAAATGAATATCTTAGATCATTTAGATAATGTTTGACGAAATAAAACAATTCACCTTGTAAAAGTGCTATGGAGAAACCGTAATTTTGATGAATCATCGTGGGATCTTAATGAATTTATGAAAAAAAAGTTAACATCATTTATTTAATATTGAAAATGAAATTTTTGGGGGACAAATATAATAAGGGGTGAATATTGTAATGACCTTAACAATTATAAATAAAATTTCCTTATTGATTTAATTAGATGTAATACTATGTAATACAGTATTAGAAAACACATGAACTACAATGGTTTTATTATATCGTATGAGATTTAAATGAACATTAAGCATTATTATCTTTGATAAAATAGTTGTTGAATAATGATCATATGAATTTTTATCAATATATGGTTAAAAAAATCCCATTGACCCAGAAAATGGTAGTGATGAACTCAACTGGTATGATTATACTCTATGAAGCACATTTATTGAAGATTTTGAGGGAGATAGAATCATTGTGAAATTACCTTGACCAAGACAAATCTACGATCCAAAAAATTTAGATTGAGTGAAACCATTTACGAGAGAAGTTCATGGTCATTGAGATCAGGACACAAACAATGTATGCTGAACCACCCCACAAAAGTTTCACTCTTTCTCACCATATTCTTAGGCTGTTTTATTGTGTAATAAAGTATTATGTATGAAGACCCTAGAATTAAGATTATGTACATCATTTTTTATATAAGAATTAATATATTTTTATATTTTTATTTTTAATATATAAATGATTTTGATATTGATTAAATAGAACGCAAAGTGTATTTTTGTGTAATATTCATAATCAATGAAAGTATTTAATTTAACGAATTAATGGATTTTGGAAATAAATTATATTTTAACAAAATATTATAATAAAATAATTTTTATTACACGTAAATGATCATATAATATATATGAACTCAAATTTAATTTTTATAAGTGTTCAAAAACAATTATTATAAATAAAAAATAATTTATCAATAAATCTAAATTTTATTTTAAAAGGGAAAATTCACATTTTCAGAAAATTATTTAGTTAAAATAAATATTATTTTTGGAATCATATTTTCAAAATTTCAAATGGTTAATTTTTCATAATTTTTTGAGATAATCGAATTTTCTTGTAAATGTAAAATACTTTAAAATATAATTTGTGTATTATGACATCACATTGACCTAAAACTGATTTAATAAATAAAATAAACTGGATCCATGAACAATATTTTTTTTATCTTCAAGATAATTTTATTCATAATTTTTTATAAATACTTTCTCAATCTTCCCAAAAAATTAATATATTTTAAGGTATTAAAACCATTTATTTAAGAGGATGAATCACTTCCACATAATAAATTGTATAGTTTTATTAATTTATGACCATTTACTTATAAAATAATTAAAAACACCCCCATATTTTATAATCCATGGGATAAAACAATGGGACATTATGTGATTTTTGATATTTTATTATATAGAGTCCAAAACCTATGTTTGAGAAATAATAAATAAATCCCCACTCATTTACAATATAAAACCACACAGACACTAAATTACCCTCACAAAATAACTTAATCACATACATACTCTTACCTACCATATCTGGATTCCCCCATGCTACCCCATCCTCCCATGAAGCTATTCCAAAGAATTTGTATTCGTGCACTCAAGTATGGGATCCTGATATTCTCTTCATTATTAATGGTTATTTATTATCTTATTCCATTAATTTCTAATTCGTAATGTTTGGATATATCTATCCATGTCCTTATTACTTATAATTTTGTGTTAAAATTATTATGTAACAATTTCTATATCATCAAAAATTTAATCTTTTATTTGACCATGTTATGCTATTGAAATTTCAGTATGATTTTTCATACCAAAACAATTTTATAATGAATAACATTACTTTTTCTATCATAGGTGTTCACCAATACACACATATAAATCATTTACATCATACATACATGTATTTATTTCATATTAATTCATTTTTGAATAAAATATGTTAATGAGTGAATCAATTTTGTATAATCTATGTGGAACACTTAAACATGAGAATGAAATGAAAGTGATGGGAGCACCCAGAATTATATAGCACACCAATTCCTTGGGTAATGATTATTATCATGAGAAGTCATGATAGAAAAGAGAGTGATCCTACTTCCATTATGTGAATTCTCCAATCATGATTCCACCTCAGTTATCATTGACCAATCTTAATGATGTAGTATTTTATGTTTTTTTACACACTTCCAATGTTTCCATTATGTTTATCATGTTATTTCATGTCTCATTAGACCTGTCTATGATTATTTCCACTTATTTTTGTTTCAATTAATATATGAAATAAATTATTATCTTAATTTTATTCCATTTATATTTTCTATGTAGGCTTTATGGATCACCCCATTCTTATGTATGCACAGGTTATCCCATATAGTTTTATATGAGAGGATGTTTAGGAAGTTTACAATAATGAATTTTTTTCTACATTAAATTGTTATCTAATGTACCTAATAAACAATAAAATATAAATAAGAATACTCTAGGTTGTATTAATTGTAACATTATGTAATAAATAATATATTAATGTGAAATAAATGCAAGGAACAGTATACCCCCACATCAACTATAGAAGGGAACACCTTCCTTAAATTATTTACACCACATTGGGAAATCTATCTTGAAAAAAACCACAAAAATATTCTTTAAAAATTATTATCCCTTTTTTAGAGGTTATGTTCTTATCTAATTACATTCTACAGGTCCCCAATATAGAGATAAAGAGGAATTGTATTGAAGAATAAGTAATCATCTTTACCGAGTCCTTCAAGATGAATTTTTCTTATACATCATCTTCTAGTGTTTTAAAAAATCTCATATTATATATAAAGTATATAGAATATTTATATATTTCATTATCAATATTTGGGAAGAAAATATTATTTATATTTTCCATCCAACATCAAATAAAAACATATCACCTCCATACATCCATTTTACTCTCTCCATGTTGCGGTATAATTCCTTTCTCATCCCCACATAACATGATTGGTTATAATGATCGAACTAATTATTATTTTTTATATATATAACAAAAAATTATTATGGAACATTGATATTATATTTACATTTGTACTTTAAAATCCATTAGAATATGATAATACAACATGTTCATATGTGTAGACTACCACATTCAAGAAGAAAGTGATCCAGTTTTCATTTACATTTCACATAGATTGTAATAAAGATTTATTTAATTAATATATATGATATATATGATATAATTATTATTTAATAGTGATTAATTTTTTTTTCTTATTTTATTTATATCCATTGAATTGTTAAAAAAGCGTTAATGTGAACGTTTTTTCCCACAATCTCAGTTAACGGTATAAATAAGTGTTCTATCTCAATATTTATAGATGAAAATAAATATTAATATATTGATTATATATGATATTTATAAAATTAATAAAATTATCATTATTTTAGATCCATAATAAATTAACAAGTACTGTAACTACCAATTCTATATAATAAAACACCTAACATAAAAAAAATGATAATAATAAAACATTTTTTAAAAACAGGTGATAAAAGTTTATAACTAGATCATATATGATATCATAAATATGAATATGGATACGTTAAGTATGTATAATATATTTAAATTTATTGTATAGGATTTTTGAATGACTTTATGGTATGTCAAACAAGAAGTAAGGGATTTTGTCTCAATTTACACTCTCTTGAGACATATTTGGTTATAAGAACATGTTTATCTATATATGGGGTATATTCTACCATAATGATGAAATTAACATGAATATATAATTAATCATGATGGTTATGTTTTATTATATATTTACTCAATTAAAAAGCGTCAATATATTCATTGAACATTTCCTCTCATTAGAAGTAGAATTAAACAAAGAAATATTTATAAGAAAACTGTTATTATTTCTCTTTGGATTGGATAGAATTTTCCTCCATAAAAATATTATCCCTAAATTATTTTCTAAAAGTATTTACACTACAAAAATTAATTATCAAAATATATTTTTACCGAATTTTAACATTTTATAAAATTATTTGAAAGGAATCAATTTTACAATTTCTAAATGATGTACATTCTGACAATTCCAAAAAAAGTAAAGAAGGATTATTTTTTTAACATTTATGACATGATAAAAATTTCCTTACATAATGTATATCTTATTGTTTTTGGATTACATTAAATTTATTATAATATTAATTTCCATGATTTTTTACACTATAATTGTACAATTTTTATTAAATATGTGTTTTCAAAAATATAAAGGTTGTTTTCTCCAAGAATTTTTTAATAAATTTTTAATGGAATTTATTATTGTTAATGACAACAACTCATTATGTTACTTATTGACAACAAGGTATGTGTTTAAATGTTTCCATAATTTGGAACATTTATTTATATGTGATAATTGGATAATACATTACTCCATAGTATCAAAAGAAAATTCATTAATATGATTATTACATAAACCCTACACTAGTTCTTCATATGGTAATATAAATAGAATTTATTTGTTTTAACATAGAATTATTGATAAATATTTATTATTTATTCAAAATGGATATTTTTTGATAAGGTATTTTTTCATGAATTAAATCGATCATTTGATATATGAAAAATATATTGGACATGTTGTGATGGGGGGGGGGGGCTAGAATTATATATCCTCTCGATGCATCAATAGTTCTCATTACAAAAATCTGTTTGAAAAATTAATTAAGTCTTTATCCATAGTTTTTATCTATCATGGAACATGATCTTCATAGTAATGATATCATGACATCCAATTGAATCTATTTCCATCATTGGAAATTCTTTTATTATTATCTATAAAGTTAATAAATTTATAGTATCCATAAATTCATTCTTTCATCAAAATTTTTAATTAATTCAATTAGTTTTCATTCATTTAACTTTCCATATTTTTTATTCCTTATTTACTCATGAGCACTACTATTAGAGGTTAACCTTACTGATCATCCTCACACACCCTTTTGTTCTTTTTATTTCACCAACTATATGAATACGAGTTTTATGAATAATATAAAAGATAAAAGAATGATTTTATTCTATTTATTTTATATTTTCAATTTAATATGAGAATCATATATGTATTCGGTTCTTCAAGACTACAATTTTTTTTTGTCATTTATGATATGATTACTTATTTCTACAGCTAGTATAATAATGTATCGACTGTCTTTAGGTAACTGTAATTGGTGTATTTAATGTTATTATCATATGATGTTTGTTTAAACCATGGTAACTACAAATCAAATCAATATATCAAACATGATTATTATGAAAATCCATTATAATATTTGAAAACATTTACAATTATATGGATTTTATTTTATGGATCAATATCTATGATAAATTTTAGATAACCCAGTGTGTATCATTTTTTAGTGGTGGTTCCCATTAGATTAATGATAAAGAATAATTGTAGGCAATTGAGGGATTTACCTTTTACAAAATCCAATATAACTGGTGTTGTAACTTAGAAGATCACTGATATATTATAGCAGTTAACTCATGTTATGACTAATAACCATTTCCATATGGAACGACCTATTGATCCTATACATGTTTATACTTTATTGGAATATTTCACGAAAATAAATAATCCATTTATTAGTGGATCTAATAATTCATTAGTAGCTAGTAAATTGATTATATCTCATGAATCAAAATTCATAGATTTGGGATGTAATGAAATTAAGATGGTTATTCTGAAAGTTTATTGTTTTAACAGACATTCCAATCAATTGTATTCACTGATCTGAAATACTATATTGGATAGATAAATATAATATTTTTAATGGGGAACAATTGAAGAAATTTTCTTTGAGAAATTCATACCTAAATAATAATGAGATGAAATAGATATGAATTTATTCACTTTGATGTAAAATTAAGAAAAATGTATGGATGTGTTTGAGGATAAAATTACTAAATAATAAAGAAATTCATTTTGCTACAAATATAATTTGGGAGAAAAGATTTACTAATTTTTTGGATTCCTGTATGATTATAAATGGAACAAGTCTCAAAAATATTATAAACATATGATGATATAGTATCATGTTCCATTAATATAGAGAAAGAATTTTATATATCTTATAGATAAATATGAAAGTAAAGATAATAATAGGTCAACATATAACCTTGAAAAATGGAAATAATTTAAGGATATGAATAAAAATAAGTAATTTCCATCTTCTGAAAATTGTAATGTCCCAGACCTAGAAGCCGTTCAATAGTTCCCAACGATCGGTAGCCACATGCGCTCAAGGGAATCTCCCCAAATTCCAGAGGCTGCAAACAACCTACAATGGTCGGGATGTTTTGGTGAGGAATATCGGCCCTCATTACTAGAGTGTAGCACACCAGATTATCAAATACATTAAATAGTCAAATGAGTATAATAATCAGACAATAGATAATAGCATGAATAGATAACAAAAATTATAGGAGTGTATCATATACAATGAGGATGGTTCTTGTTTCTAAAATGAGTCCAAAATAGGTATCCAAAAATACAATGTAATACAATTTACAAAAATTACAAAAATACAAAAAATAACATCTTAAAATAACATAACGATCCTCAGATCAATCTCATTCTCCCATACTCATATGCATAGAAAAAAATTAAACATTGTATTTTGGGCACTTCTTCATGTCCTTACCTGTATACAAATAGTTTGGTTAGGTACCCAATGATGGGCTAAACAAGGTGTGAGATCTAATCCCATTAGGTGACCACCAAATGATCTATACAAATATAGTTTCTTAAATATAAAAATATAATAAATGTTTATGTAATGCAGTTACAAAGTAAATGAATCAAAATTTCCCATTGAATAACTACTACTAACTGTGTTATATTGTTTGGACTCAATAGGCTCCCTGCAAAACAATCATTAACTCCTATAACATGGAAGCTATAAGAAATATAAATAACCAACTATGTCATACATCACACTCAAAAATATCCTTCCAACCACAAAATTGGAAAATAGTGTAGTGTCAGATTCATAACGGATGAGTTGTTCAACCAATAATACCATAGATCCTCTGGTCATGCCGTATAATCAATGTGTATCACAATTACAAAGTTTGTGTTGAATTGTAAATGTTTACCAAAATTACCATAATATTCTCATATAATGGTGTTTCATACCTTGAAGGGCCATATCCATGGAGTATAAATACAATGCAGTCACATCGAGTCCCAGAAGAATCTCTATGGAATATTGGGAAAGGAAGTATTTGGATTCTTAAGAGAATGGAATTCAAACATGTCCTATGTGAGTCTTATAAATCTGAATCCAATGGGTAGAAAGTCCCATGGAATCCCATGGAATTAGGACACAATGTGGAAATTCTATCACATGTATCAACTACCATGTTCATGATCTAAGAACCATCGTATAAGGAATCTATTAAACCAATCACCATTTCATACTAATAATCATTTCAAATCATATCAGTCTACCCACTCATTTAACCATTCTCATATTGAATATAACTGTGATTATTCCCACACATTTATCCAATTAAATTTAATCTCAATCAAACAATGAGTATACCCACTAATTAAAACAATTAAACCATTTAATAACTCAACATCACATTTCACATGGAATGGAGGTAGCACACCTCATAAGTAAGAAAACCAAGTCAATTTAATTATAACTATGATTAACTGAAGTATGAATGTTGAGGATCACACCACTTTGATAGTTCATGCAAGATAATTTTCAAGGTGATTAAATGGAACACAACATGGGTGGATTTTTTTTGGAAAACCCCCAAAACATCACAAATTAAACTATGGTTATCCCTAATAGGACAAATTTTGTTTATTAAATTTATCATTTAAATATTCGGGCTGCTCTAGAATGTCTGGTGGTTAAAAAAATAGTAGTTAGCCTAATAAATCACAAAAACGAATAGGATAATGCATACAACATGGAATAGACTAGTACTAGAATGTTCATCTAGTATCAAATCCTCATTTGAATCATATCAGAATAAAAATGAAGAATGGATGAAAAAGCATTAATTACGGGAAAACATTATTCCCAAAAATAGTTTCACTGATACCCAGACAAATAAATAATGCCGAAAAATAAATCACTTAATCGTCGATGTAGATCTAATTAGATGAGGGGTTCTTAAATTGGAGATCATATGTAGAGTTAGGATCAAATCCACAAATAGTCTTTTATATAGTGATCTCAAATGAGCTGTTGCCCCTAAAAGGAAAAAGTGAGAAGTTTTTTGGTTAAATGATATTTTCTTAAAATTATAATTATAAAACTTTTCCAAAATAATAGGACTGTAAGGTTTGGGAACACAGTTTTACAAATCATTTGCCAACTGTGGATGATATTCTATAAGAATGTGTCCCCCACAAGGCTTTCATGCAACATTTTTCTAACCATGTAAAACCCAATAAAAATACTCTATTAAATTTGATGTCCAAACTACATAGGTATTCCCCGCTTCTAGTATGTTTTCATCAAACCGTGATGGCTCCTCTAGCTATTTACACAGACCTCACACAGTCATTTAGAATTTGAGGCATTCCCTGCATGACTTATTCAAACAATGTGGGAGGCAATATTCATTTCAAAAGCTATGTTCTGGGATCTGAAAAAGCCCTAGACACCCCCTAATCACATGTGATCAAATTTATTACCCATATTATGCCATCTTTAAATCTATATAAAAAAATAAAAAATATATTTTCCTAATATAGAAACCTTTATTTTGACAATATTATCACCATTAATGGAATTCCTCCACAAATTTCCCTCTCAGGGGTGGTGAAGATTCGTCAAAGAAAAACATCAACCATTGGGCATGTACATTGGACTCCTACTCCAAAGTCATGTCATATAAATGGTTGTTCAACCATAGAACCCAAACTAGATGAACTAACCAGCCTTATAGAAACTTCACTCTCCTATCAATTGTATGATTTAGATGCTCCTCAAATGACTCATCAACCAATAACTCAACCTCCATGGGTGGGAAATATTGATTTAGGTCTAAGTTATAGTGTCATATCTACATTACATGGAAGAATTCATTCATTGATCATTGTATTTTAGGTAACTAAAATTGATAGGCTACCAACCAAACTGTACCAAGAATCTGAATCAACCTGACATATCATAGTGTAATCATTCCTTGTATCATGATACATCTTTGTCCCTACCTAGGTGAAACATGGAAAAATACATGATCCACATACTCAATCTCAAGAGTTCATCTATGGTGATTGGTGTATGATTTTTTTCAAGAATATGCATCACCCATCCACATCTAAATCAACTAGACCCACTTAGAAGAATCCCACATGATATACAGTCCCAGTAAAGATTCCTTTCCCACCCCTAACCCACAAATGGGCGATCCTCATGTATTACCAAAAAAATCCTCATAAGGGGCAATTTGTATAGTCACCTAATAAATATTGTTATAGTTCAATTAAACCAGGGTTATGTGCGTCTCCCAAGAGCCCCCAAAATCTTGGATGGATGATCACAATGTGTCCCCAAGCATATATACTGTATGCTCTAACTGGCCATCAAGAATAAGGTTTCTATGATGTGCTCAGAAGAACCTGTATACATAATGCTCTCTATAAACTCTTCCATAACTGAGATGTAATGTGGCAATCCCTATCTAAAATGTTATTTCACAAGACCCAATGTGGTCATACTATCTAACAAGTGTACAACCTCCAAATATCATCCACAATAATGGTCTCCTTGATCAGTGAAAAATGATAATCATTTGTGAGACTATAAATAAATGAATCAAAATCATTAAATTAAGGTGACCTCCATAAAGAGGTAATGAAATCAGTTATGAAATCATCCCCTTCTACATCAAATTAGATAACCACTATAAATGTAAAACAGGTCACTAATGTTCCTCCTTCACATACTCTTAGGTGGAACACCCTACAACAAAACTAGCTAACTCCCACTTTATACTAAACCTCTTGGTAACGAAAAATATTTTTTCACATCAAGATGCACTGTAAAATCTAAAGACATGATACTACCACATCAACTCATCGCGTATGTCCACTGGAACCCGTAAATACCCATTAACACACAAAATCTCATCCTCACCCAAAATCTGATTAATAGGAGGTTTTTTACCTTCCAGACTCTCACATGGGCCTAGGCCATCCTAATATAATAGTTGTCTCATCGTCAGTCTAAACAGTTTTATAGAGGCCAAAACAATGGATTATAGAACATTCATTCCCTGACTATTCTTCACATCCAATTTCATCTTAGAAAAACATATCCATAATATTCCCCTTACTACGGGTCTACTGAGCTACCAATATCTGAGTCCACCCCCTTAGTGCATCATCCATAACATTTCATTTAACAAAAATGTATAAAATAATGACATCAAAGTAATTTAGTTACTCATCACACACTTATATGCATTATATATATTTATATGAGTATTTTGGCCATTGTACAGTACAAAACTCGCACCTGGTATTTAATATCTCCAACAACGCAAATCTTGAACAACTATAGCTAACTCAAGATTGTGTGTCATGTAGTTCCACTATTTTGGCCTCAACTATAGATACATACATGCCACAAATCTATCACCATACATAATCAATACTCCAAGACCTAATAAGCAATGTTTCACAATTCAATGTGTACCTCCTTCTCTACTACGGTAGTCTCATGACCTATGCTGATTTCAATCACCCAATCAACTCTTGAATGTTTTTCACCAATTTACCTAACTATAAAAACATCAAGACCTTTTCACTCTATCCTATCAATAGTAATACTAACCCATATAATATTTTTATTAAAAGGGCTTAATATCTAGCTATCCCTAATAAACTCTACAGGTCAAATAAATTATTGGGATGCTCCCAAGAAACTACAGCTCTCCCCTTCACTAGATCATCTGATACTCATGTCTCTAAGATAATATGACCCAAGAAGTGAATCTGAAACATACACATGTTTCATTTTTTTAATATCTTATAACTGATGATCTCTAAATGTATCCAAACCTATCTGATGGGTTTTTCCATGATTGGGTCGATTTTGATAATATATCAACATATCTTCCATGGAAACCCCCAAAAACATATTCATATATGAATAGAATACTCGGTTAATCATCACAATTAATTTTTTCATCCTGTTTGTGATTCCTAAAGACATAAATAGATATACATACTGACCATACATCCTACAAAAGGTTGTACAAGTTATCTCCATATGCCAGACACATAAATGGTGATAAACCAACCTATATCTAATTTTCAATCAGTCCCGAGCTTCTAAAAGCTTATAAAATAGGCCATCTGTTTGTGGAAAAAGATATTGGTACATAATTCTTATCTACTTCGATTTCCAATAATGTGCACAACGCTTAAGGGTACCATCTTACTTTTTCACAAAAAAAATTGTAAACCCTACAGAGATGTAATGGGTCGAAAAAACCCCTCTTCCTCAAAATACCCTAGATACATCTTGAGCTCCTGTGACCCCATTGTATTCATTATATAAAGAGGAATTTATACTGGTTTAGCTCATAACACTAACTCTTTGGTAAACTAAACCTCTCTCTGAAGATGTAAACTAGTACATTCATCAAGGAACACATCCCTTGAATGATCGACCACCAGAGGAATGTACTATGGATGTGCTCCATATTCAACCATATACAATCAAGCGATATGGGTTGCCATCCAACCAAGCTCATGATGGGGTGGTCTAGCTGGGCTCTCCCAGATGTCCCATTAACCATTTAGAGTATAAAATAGACCCTATAGTGATGTGAAATTCAACCTCTTCCAATTGAAATCAACATACTGAAAATAAGTTACTATCCAACACATATAATGAATGACTTCAAAACCTATCATCATAAGGAGAAAAATATTCCAAATTAAGTGACTCCCACTATCATCCAATAGGATCTCTCTTGGAATATGTACATCCTGTTTTCTAATTCCTAATAGAGTTTTGATGAATCATAATGCACTTATATGACATTAGAATTAGCTTAAGACTTTTCAGCCTAGGTGAAGATTTGAAACTATACAAAGAAACTATAATGAAAACAGAAGATAAATCAGTATTGGATACATAGATCATAGCTCACACCATATAAAGTTTGGAATATAGCTCTTATGAGTTTGACAATACAGAAAATATCTATCTAAAACTATAGCCCAATGACACAACCATAATTCTTGTTGTAGGCCCACTATGATATCTTTGTGTAACTCATACCTATCTTCATTTTCCAAGACCAATATTACCTCACCTTGATTGAAAAACACTTATATAGCACCGTAGATAACACAGAGATGATACATCTTATCCTAAACCAAGTGTCAGAGCTGTCCCCATACCACTCACTGCTACAAGGATGCTCCTTTGATGAACAGTGTACGTGGCTCAACCTATTTCATGATCAGCACTCGACTGGGTCTCGATAGCACTGATTCTTCATGTGGTCATTTCATCCATGATGATGATATAAAAATGGGCTATTATTACCCATAACATTACTAGTACTCATCTAATAGTATTCCTCAAAACTTCACTTCCTACCGATCAAAGTCGAGTTATTGGGTCCATAAATAGAACTTCCATTTTCTACGACCCCAGCTTCAACGATGTTATTCTATGTATTTTTTCCCTGATTTAAAATTTGGGTAATATAGGTAAATCAATAGACATTAAACTAAGATATGATATCATGTGGATGAAATCCCTCAAAGTGCCTCTCTCTTGATAACTAATTAGTACGTTATTTTGACAGAAAACATTGAAACTCTATAAACCATGACGTGTACTCCATAACCATCAAACCGGCAAATCAAGACTAATGAAATCTCAAGCCCCATCTTCTGTTAAAGAATTTGGAAATAATTTTTCATTGTTCCTGGTTCAAAAATCCTCCCAAACCTTGAATAAAGACATTTCATTATGGTTCAGAACGTTCCATTGTTGTTTTCATGATTCACATATCATATAATTCATGATATTCACTCTCCTCTCAGGATTTTTACCCAAATGTCTGAAGATTGTGATTTTAGTCTCAATTAATATCTCTACATTTTTTTGAAATCTATCCCCTAATAATGTATGAGGATCCATCTACTGGAACACTTATGTTAGCCCAGCCATAGATAAGTCATACTACGTTAAACCATAAAAAGTCTACCTGAAGCTATTGAATCCCGCATGGAACTATACCACGAAAATATTGTCCTGAAAAATATATAAGGATTTATATAGCTCTAAAGGATGACCTACCATTATCTGATTTCCCACCGCCTCTTGAGCATGGACGTCACCACCCACTTGGCATATGACTAGAGGCGACCGCTGTGGAATGCCTCTAAAATTCCAAAAAAATCCCAAATAAATGAATGATATACTGGTTCTTAGCTCAAAAGTGAAGTGCATGTCAAATAATTCCTACAATTTGTCATACCCCACAACCAACATTTAAATCTATGAATATTAAAAATAACTGTTTGAAAAAGTCATTGGAGACACTACCTCATTCCCAATGAAAAACCAGGTCTACACCATGTCCCTATTTCCCTGTTCCATTTTCCATTTTGATTTAAATTAATATTCATTTCTGTTATATCACAATTCATTTATAATAGATTGAACTCAATGGTTCTCCAAATTATATTCCATAATTTCTCATAAACCACATGAATCAATGTGTGGTACCCATATAATTTACATAATATCACATTCCTAAAAACGTATCTCTATAGATTGTATATCAATAAATAAACCTGTATTTATAGAATGAAAAAAGTAATGTATCCTAAATGGAATGGAATAATGCATGGAATTTGATTCATATAATGTGATAGAAAATTATGCATGAGATGGGTTACCATCATCGAATTAGGTTGAAACAATATAGAAACCATATTCAAATAAAATAATAACATCACAATTCATACACATCACCCATTAGTGGAATCAACTAAACTATAATAGTCAAATTCCTTAAACGACAATTTAATTCAAGGAAATTTATATTTGTCCTATACAAAAGGTTTCAACTCTTGTGGATAGGTCCTTACCAAAACCATATTCCTTCATATACATTTATATTGTTTCCATATAGTAAATAAAACCAAAAAAAACTTATTATACCAAATTGTAAGGTCTAAGACATCAAATCCACTCAACATGCCCCCAAGAATAGTTTTCCACACTGCCTCAAGAACAATTCCCCCAAAACCATAGAATTCCAACTAGTGGTGAGGGGATAGGAGTGTAGTTGGGGAGACTATGCCCTCATCAATAGAGTGTAACACCGCAGAATATAAATAACTATCATTACATTTTTTAGTATTACAATCATAAAATCGATAACATCTAAAATCGATAATAATAATTCCAGAAGTGTATCATATAAAATTATGATGATATATGTTTTTAAAAAGAGGTTAAAATAGATACAAAATATTATAATACAATAAAATTCTCAAATATACCAAAAATTAAAAAATTGATATCTCCAAATAACAGTACGGGACTCATCTTGGTCCCATGCTTCCCTGCTCTTATACATAGAACAAATTCAACCATCAAACTATGGGTGCTTTCCCAAGTCCTTACATGAATCCAATAAGTCTATTATGGTAAACAATAATGGCTTGAATAGACTGTGAGATTAAATCCCAATAGGTTATAACCCATGGATCATTACAAATATAGGTTTTGAAATATAACAAGATTAGCAGTTTTCAAGTAAAGAAGTTAGGTAGTAAATTAATGTAAAGTTCCCACGGAATATATTGTACTAATAAAGTGATATTGTATAGCTTCAAGAGGATAGCTGCAAAACAAGAATCAAATCCGAAAATAATGAGTCTATAACAAACATATATATCAAACATGACCTTGTCGGACACCCAAACAAAGCATGCCTATCATGGACTTGCAGAATAGTGTAGGGTCAGAGTTACCATAGATGATCTGATAAACCATGCATACCATATATTCAACGGTTATGTTGTATAATCTATTTGAAACCCAATTACCACTGTCATTTGATATAATCAATGTGTATCACAATTACTACAACTGTTATGTATAATGAAGTGCCAGACCTCAAGTTGTTAGATCCATGGTGTATAATATAATGACATCCTTATCAAGTTCCAATAACATCATGATGAAGACTCAGTAAATATAGTAGTTGAATTAATAAGATAATTTCATCCAAAACTGTCCTATAGAAGTACATAAAGAGTAATCTAAGGGGTTTAAAGGACCATGTAATCCCATGATAATCAAGACCCAAAGAGTATAATCAATCTAAGGAATCCACTACCATGATCAAGATCTAATAATCATCATAAATAGAATCTATGTAATCAATCCCCATTTCATAAAAATTATCATTTAAAAATAATATTAGTTTACCCAGTCATACTACCATTCACATCTATAAACAAACAAGGATTATTCCCATTCATTTATCCACTAATATTTAATGGAACTAAAATATTGATTATACCCTCCCATTTAAATATTGAAACATTTTAATAAATCAACATCATGTTTAATGTTATTAGGAGGAAGAACATATTATAAGAAAACAAAACAACTCTATTTAATTATAACAAATATTCTACTTATCTGGAAATGCTAAGGAACACAAACCTTGGGTGGTTTATGCAAGATCAATTTCTAGCTTATTACTTGGAACACCACATGAGTGGAATTTTTTTTGGGAAACAACCGCTAAAACATCACAGAGGAACCTAAGGGAAACCATAACAGGTCCAATTCCATTAATTTAATTTATTATTTATTCTCAAGGATGCACCAGAATGTCTTGCATGTGATATAAAAAAATATCCTAATAATTATCAAAAACCAATAGGAATGGTATAGAACACCTAATGTATCTCTATAGTGGAGTGATCATCCAATATCAACTCTTGATTTTACCCAGATAAGAATAAAAATATGGAACATATGAAGAACTTGAAATTAGGGAACATCATCATTCCCGTAAAATCAATTTTCGATTTCCAGACAAATGAATAACTTTTAAAAATGACCCAATTAATAACTAATGTTGATCAAACGAGTTAATTGGTTCTTGAATTGGATATCTGATGGATAGTCAGGATCAAATCCATCAATAGTGTACTAATGGGATCTCTTAAAAGATATGTTGTTCATATAAGGAAGAAGGGATGAATTTTATGTTAAAATATATTTAATTTAAATTAAATTTTTTAAATTTAACAAATATAGTTGGGCTTCATTGTTTGTATTAACGATTTGACAAAATTTACACCAACCGTGCATGGTCTTATGTTGGGAAGGTCCACCTACATGGTTTCGTCATATGGTTTTAATAACCATGAATAATTCATGAAAACATCATCTATTAACATTGAAGACCAACCCAAATAGTATTCCACCTCTTTTCGTATGGTTTCCTCAGACGATGTGGGCTTCATCTCCTCGCTACCCAAGCCTTGTATGGTTAGTCAGACTATTCTTCTATCCCCGCATGGTTTATTCTAACTATTAACAATGTAAATTTCAACACCAATGTTGGATTCTGTGCTCCGAACAAGCCATGAACACCACTAAAACAAACGTGATCATAATCTGTACTCACATTATTCCATACTTAATATTTTAAACCAAGAGAATAAAATATTTTTAACTCATGATAAAACATGTGTTCTTACAAGAAAATAAAACAAAACATCATGGGAAATGTTTTATGTGTGGACAATAAGTGCATAAATCAATCAATTTTCAATGAAAAATAATCATTATGATAGAATTGAATAAATTAATTCATATTTTAAAAAAAATCAACTTATTATTTGTATTAAATAAGTGAAATATCCAAGTAAATTTCATACTTCTTGGGTTAGCTCCTAGACAATTGAAATTACTATGTTAATGTAATCTATGGTGTTTAATTATTGAATTGTTTATGTATTTGTTAATGATAATTATTTTGTATATATATTATAATATTTTGGATAATGATTCAAGAAATATCTACTTATTATTCCATAATAGTATTACTTTAAGGATTTGAGAACATATGGTACCCATAACCTTAGATGATAAGATTTTATTTTTGGAAAACACCTAATTGAGGAACTAATAACCTTTAATATGGGTATGTTATTGGGATAAATATGATTTGTTTGAGGATGATAAGTATAAGGTTGATGATAACATTATAGGTAACTATAAAATGTAATGTTATTGGAGTTTAATATGGTTAATGAATTTTTAGGATACATTTAAAGGACTACAACACATTAGAATATTATATTATGTACTAATTTTTTTATGGGAAATATGTTTTTTATATTGCGGAAATTTGGTTAATGTTGTTGATAAGTTTTAAGGATAATATTATTTTGAGTATGGGTTGATGATGGGATAGTGGGATAAAATGTTAATATATTTTCTGAATATATCATTTAAAAAACATAGAATTTAAAAAAATGATGTTGAAAGTTATTTTTGAGGATATTAATAATATTATTGGGAATGATATTTTTTTTATAAATTGACAACTCACATGATGTTTGAAAACCCATCACATATAGCTAAGACACATTGCTTAAACTAACAACCAAAAAGAAAAAAAGGTGTGGCACTAACTACACATTCCTACATGATGTATTTCATAGTTTGATATTGTTTTACTTATACTCTTTGGTGGATAAATAATTAGTTACATTTTGGGTGTATAATATAGGGTAAAATATTATTGAGTGTTTGGGAATTTTTACGTGATTAATGAAATTTCAAAATAAATTTCAATGGGTTGAAAAATTTCTAACAAATATGTTTAACATAAATTATTATTTAGGAAGAATTATATTACTGTTTTTAATTGCAATTTGAATGGGTTGAGATAATATATGAGGATAAAAAATAATTTAACATGATCTTTTACGACCATTTTTTTGTAATTAATTACTAGCTGAAGTAATGACTTATGGATCTTATGAATCATTAAAATGTTCTTTAGGTATAAAAAATATCATGTCATGTATTAATTCCCATTAGTAAGACATGAATTATTAATTTATCAAATGACATAAAAGGATGATATTGTGCTAGAAACGTATAATGAAACCATGAATGATTATTTTATCGAGTACATAATATATTTAGTAAAACAATCCAGTAACATTAGTAAAGTAACCATGAAATAAAAATTTCATTGCTAAACTTTTCATAATGAGAAATCATTTATATTTTTACCCATCTCATATGTGTAGTTTTATAGTTTTTAATGTTCTCATTACCATGTTATATATCAATATCATTTAATCCTTGGCTATTATTTTCCCTCCAAATTCTATATTTTCGCATTCAACCAATGTTCTCTTATTTTGAAACCCTATTTTGTGGTGACCATTATACTTTTATTTTCATCTTTTCTAGAGGATCTTTTATTAACACATTTTGCAATTTGGGTTCTAAAATTTCTAAAAACTGATTTCCGTGTTCAATTTAAAATTTTTAGGATTTTAATTATTTAAGGGGGCAATTTTACCTACAGAAAATCAAATAATTATACTATGTATTATATAATACATAACATTAAACACTGAGTCTAAAAGAACCCAAATGTGATGTTAAAAGAATTGTATTTAAGGAAAAAATTATCGCATACCCATTTATTTCATGATTGTTAATATTATTATCAAAATTATGAATTATATATTTTGAGTAACTACTAAATAAAAATTCTATAAAATTGCTACACAATTTTTAGAATGGTTATTTTATGCTTTAGAAATTTGTTTTCCTAAAAAGTTATTTTTTTCATGTGTTCTTTGAAAAACTATTATAATAATTTTCTAGATCTTATTTAAATTTTATTTTATTAAAACAATTTAATTTTATAGATAATAATATCAGAAAAATATTCTGGTGAAGTTCTGATATTTTTCAAAAAAAATCATTGTCCCGTGATTAGTGAATAATACTATTTTTTTTATAGAAAGCTATATTTTTTATTCAAACATTTACAAATACATATTTTATTTAAATATTGTTTTAAAGAAAAATATGTTCTATAATAAAAGTAATAATCAAAATTTTTTATTATAATCAAATATACATTTTCATTTATTATAAAAACATTTTTATACATAAAAAAAATGCATTTTCCTAAAAAAAATAAATTTTATCCACATAATGTGTTTTCATCAATATAAATTTAATTAATAAATATTAGTGAGGTATTTTAATGAAATTTTTATATTATATATTCAATCAAAAAATTTCACATTCATATATTGTTTTTACAATCCATGTGATAAGAGAAAATCCAATTTCTCCATAAAAACAATATTTTTCTTAAAAGTGAATATCATTGCATTTTGAAAAAACATATTAATATTAATTTCTTCAACTTATTGAAATATAATTTGATGAAATATATTTTTTATTTGGAATTAGGATGTTAAAATTTGGTAAATAGGCCTCTTTTATTTTAGGTCAATAAGAATTGTAACCAATGATATTTTTATCACAATGGTAATGGATAAATTATGTTAGTATATCTTTAAAACAAGTGATATGGTAAAAATTGACATATTAATTCATAATATATAAATATATCTCTACCCTTATCATATTTGTCTTGAAATGTAATTGTTTAATCAAAAAACCAATTGATTTTTAAAGAATAAAATTATGCATGATACTAGAAATGACACGCAACACTGAACATAGATGAGAATGTAACTCCTAGATACTGTATGATATAATATTTTTAATGAAATTTATCAAATTTCATATATTTCAGTATATTCAACCAAAATGGTTTTACTTTTGATAGAATATTCAATATTACACAGTGAGCTTAAATGACCCCTGATTAATATAAATGTTATATCCTAGCTGTTATATAAGGAGGTTCAAATAAAATTAAAAACATTATGATATATATATATATATATATATATATATATATATATTTTGGGGGGTGTGTGTATTTATATATTTATAAAAATATAACTTATTGATAATTATTTTATAAATAATCATTCATTTTTTATTAAAGCAATTTTTTTCTTCAAAAATATGTTTACTTAAAAAATTATATTTATTTCTCATCCGAAAAAAATATTATAATAATTTTTTGGAAATTTATAAAATTTATCTCACATAATTGAAATTATTTTTAAAATTATGATATCAAAATTTACTTTGGGTGAAATTTTGGGCTTTATTGGAAAATATTTATTGTTAAGTGAATAGTGAAAATGCAATTTTTTTGAAAAAATGCCATTTCTTTTTGAGAAATTAAGAATTTTAAAAGTAAATAATATT
The DNA here is from genome assembly GCA_963277665.1 of Viscum album. Lineage (NCBI taxonomy): Eukaryota > Viridiplantae > Streptophyta > Magnoliopsida > Santalales > Viscaceae > Viscum > Viscum album. The sequence continues at coordinate 1,273,491,531 of OY728141.1, read as the reverse complement.
CTGAATATTTTTTCATGTAAAAAAATTATTATTTATTTATATTTAATCCAGTTAATTAAATTTTAAAAAATTGTTAAATTTTATTTAATATAGGTTTGTTTTTTATTTGAAAACATGGAATTTTCTGAATTTTTTTCCAATGTACTAATAATAATTATCCATTTTAATTAAATAAAATATCCAATAATTATTAATTATTTAATTTAAAAATTTATATTTTATATCGATAAAAATTAATATAGATTCATATAAATATTATTATTAGATATAGAGTCAATATAAAATCATCACATTCATGAAAACATACACGTCATGAAAACCCAATTTTCGACGCATCTATGGGTTTTGTATTGAATATGATTTTTCCCAATTATAAAAAATTTATGTCACAGAATAAACTTATTTTTTAAATCATCATTGAAATTTTTATTATGTTGAATTTTTTTAATTTTTCTGGAGATTAATTTTTATATGAATATTGGAAAAAAAATTAAAATTGAAAACATTTTTGATTTTTAATTATTTATAAATATAAAATATATTTTAAATTATTATTAAAGTTAAATTAGTTTAATTTTATATCTATTAATCTAGTATAGAAAATCTTAATGAATTTTATATAGATATTGGATATAAAACCATTATAAATATTTATATATTTTCTCTTTGAAAATATATTTTATGGTTGATTCTACAATATTAATTTTAAAATAAACATTCTTCTCCTATGAATTAAATTTGGAAAAATGGAATATATATTTTAAATAATAATAAATAATATAATATAAGTAAGTAGAATTAATTTTTTCCAAAATTAATATTGAAGACATTAAAAATTAACCACTGTTGTTAAGGTAAAAACGAATTTACTATGGAGAAAACTAAAAAATATGAGATAAAATGACCTAAAAAATATGAATTTTTTTTTTCGGGTCATATTTATACATTTTGAATTTTTTATATATAATTATCCATTATTGGAGACTTATGATGGTTTATGAAACTTTTTTAATTAGAAAGAACATCATCATAATGACGTGTGTTTTTATACACTATATTCGCTCATTACAGAGGTGGGTGGCCTTTGCAACCATTGTTTATTATGATATATCTTGGATCTAAATGGGTTGATGGGATTTAATCTTCTCATTTAATTGAATACTCCTGGTATCTCATCACCTAATTTAGGTATCCGTCGTCTATTTGAGCCATCTTTGTGAAACTCATTCCTAGTGACAACTCAATGTGGATGTCCGTTAATTTTTTTGTGTCTATAACTATGAAAACCCATACATTTCATACATAGATATAACATATAAATATAATAACATTCATTACCAACCATAAAATTCATTCTATAAACGTATGAAATTTGTGTATTGGAAATGTGGAAACATAAACATCTTATTCATAAGTGATGTACATCATCTATTGCTTATTCCATTATAAGTAGAACACTTCTTGATGCATAATACTAATTATCATTCTTCATATCGTAGGGAAATAAAAAACAATAAAGGAATGAGCATATATAATCAAAAAGGTTAATCCAATAATATAACATAATCAAAATTTCATATAAAAAAGAAACCAACTTTTGATCATTTTATCATGCTTAATAAGGATTCAAATATTGAGTTATGGACTAAATGAAAGGAATTAATAGCACATCAATAATAATGAAAATAATTAAGGATTTTTTAACATGAGATATAACATTTTGGCATAAAAATAATCATATAAAATATTTTTTATATTATTTTTTGATAATTTCCAAGACCATTATATCAGATAAAGTCCCTTTCTGAACGGAGTTCACGTCTTGTTCCGAACCTATATTATTGAACCATGATCACATCCCATTCTAGTTTTTCCTATAAAATGAGATATAAATATTTACCCAGTTCATTATAATTATATATTGGTCCAAACCTTAACATAATTAAATTCATACATATGTGTTCCATAATAACCTAAATCATTCATTATATCAGAACCCATTACATGAAATGGGTTTCAAAAAGATAATTCAATCATAACGTAACCCTCAAAAAAGAAATATGTTTTTTAAATATAATTCCATCAGAACAATAAATAGACAATAGGATGAATATGGATGGTATCCCTAAAAAAATTCCCAGTAAAGAATAGATAACATCAATGAATATTAATAGATTTGGAAAATAATTTTGAGATGTCACATGAAAATAATTCTTGAGGAATATATCATTTCTACTTTGGAAAGATGATCTTTTATTAAAAATGTAAACAATTTTAAAATAAATAATTTTCTTTTCAAACTAAACACTTATTATTGTTAGGTATTCTTAATTTCATTACGGTTTCATGAATGTGGGAAAATCCATTCATTCTATATAATTTAAAACATTACATTCATTTTTTCCCAGAAAAGTCACAGAAAACCATGTTTTGAAATTGAAATTTTTTTCCCGTAAATACATTTAGTAAAAATAAAAAAAATTTAAAATGTATTTCAAAAATATTATAATTATAGAAAAATTATATTGGAATAACTTTTTATGAAACATTTTCATGGATGAGAAATATAAACCAATATATACTTACGTATATATAAACATAAATAATAATGAGATCGTGAAATTCCCCATTACCTTCAGTATGATTTTATACATTTGAATATAAAACATATGTATAACGGTTAAATAATGTTAATAATTTATACAAGAATGATATTCATATATAGGAAATCATATATGTTCCTCTTATGTCATCTTATCACCCGTTTGTTAATAGTATTCAATTATTACCCATCCTTTAGGATTTAAATGCTTCATTTTCTAAAGCATGATTTATTAGGTATGAAAATATTATTATGAATAATATATAGTTCATTCGTATAAATAAATATATTCGGGTATTATATAGCATTTTTATTCATTATATACATTTATATTATCATTCTTAAATAGGGAACATGGAAAATGAATATCATATTATCAGGAAGGTGGTAGGCCATATGTATGTCCGAGCGTTGGTATCATTCCTATAATGGTGAACTGGACTAATCATTGTTGGTATGTTTTAATTATAAAAAATATATATTATTTGGATCATTATAACCATCTAAATAAATTGGTTATGAAAGATAGATTAGAGCATCAGTTAGAGAAGCTATGTCGTACATACACACGCACAATGCTTTCATTTTTCGAAGCATGGATAAAATGTGGAATATGGTAATTGCATAATCAATATAAAATAACATAATATATTTTATGATAAATGTAATAATTTATAATTGAAACAACACATAAAAACTATGTATAAGAATAAATAATCATGAAAGGGTCGACAAAGAGAGTTACCTCTTCATGAGTGAACTTCCATTAGATATCCTCTTAGAACCCTAGGGTTGTTATTATGAGAAGAAACAACCCTATATAATGTGGACGGGGATTTTTATAATATAAATTATTATTGTATAATCGATCTTGAAGGGTAAATTTAATGGGAAGAAGTGTGGGAGGAAGTGACCATTTATAATTGAGTTGAGGGGAATATTTGGAATTATTTAAAATATTAATTTTAAAAAAATATAATAACAAAAAATACCAATAGAAGTTAATATATTTGAATATAATATTTTATATTATCGTAATACCATACATTAATATATTTTAAACTAGTTTCGGTATTATTCTTAACCTTTCCATTTTTTAAGCTTTAGTTAGTATATATTAACATTCACTAATGCAATAAATTTATCAATATTACAATGTTGATATTTTTAGTTTTATGTTATCAATGTGGCAATAAATGAACAATTTATAATATTTTAGACCACATTTTAGTCATTTTATTCTTAAATGTCTTATTATTTTTATATAATATATTGATATATTATTTTGATATATTATCATTAGCATCCATTTTAACAATATTCATTATGTAGACATTTAAAACAACAATATAATAAGATAACCTCAAAAAAATATTTTATTATGTCCCTAATAGGAAAATTTCATGTATAAAATCCATATATCATATAAATTTTCTCAAATTATAAGTATTTTAATATTTTTAATAACATTTAATTGATACTTTCATTAATAAAATAATTTCCACATCAGTGTTATGTAAATATTTAATATACTCAATTTTTCACTAAAAAAGAAATAAATTAAAATTATGACAATAAGTCTTTGAATTTTTGAATAATATCTATATCCCAATATATATTTCTTTTTTCCCCTATCTTAAATATAATATATTATTTAAAACATGAATGTGATATGATTAAATTTTTATAAAATAAATTATTATAAATATGATATTCTCATTTACGTGACACAAAAAGACAAATATAAATTTATATCTTGAAAATATATTAATTAATTTAAAAATAATATTTTTTTTAATTCATAACCTCCCGTTTCACTATTTAGATATAGAAATTATATTTAAGACAAAAAATGTGGTATTCTATGAATTTATATGACTTAAATATTATATAAGAAATTTCAATGTAAAACTATCCATTAAACAACATATTTTAAATCCTTCTATGATAAGGGTTGAATTATATTCATCGAATAAAATTTTTACACGTGTTAGATCCATTTTATAATCTTTATCATTTTATTTTTAACCAAAATTTCCCAATTTACACTTTACTCTCGTAATAATATAAAATGTGTTTTCTATTAATATTGGAATATAATAAAATGGATAATTAAATAAATTTATATCATTTGAATAAAAATTTTGATCTATTTATTATAATTCAAAAAATATAATTTTATGGATATAATTTAGTATAAAATATGTAATACACAATGAAAAATAGTTTTTCGAAAAACTATCCTTTTAAAACATAAAATGTTTTTATAATATTTTCATTTAAATATATATTTAAAAACCCATCATTGGATTATTTTGAATAAGAAATAACTAATTTGAATTTAAAACTAATCAAAAATATATTTTTACCATGTAATGTACTTAAAATAAAATATAGTTTACAAATCATTACATCCATTATTCCGTAACAATATAAATGATTTTTGAAAATAAATAATTTGTTTAAAATTTGTAATTGTTGGATTAAAAATTGATATTCATTTTCTCAAACACATTTTCAATAAAATTTAAAAAATAATATTCATTCATAAAACGGAGAAAAATTCAAATATGATGAAAATGTATTTTTGGGGAAAAATTTTATTTTACTAATATTGTGTGATTATTTTTTATGAACTTTCCAATAGATTCATATTGATTTAGGGATATTTATTAATTTCAGAAATTAGTTACAAATATTTATTCACACCAATTTAACAGCATGGTTATACTAATTGTTTGGTACAGTTCTTTTAAACTCACAGTTGCGTGAAAGGAATGATATTGAAGACTATAAGTAATTTAACGAAAAATATTTCATAAAAATATTTTTGTTTCACATTATACACCAATTAATATGAATTTAACCCTCAAAATTCACCCTCTTAAACAAATTGATGATGGTACCTCTTCCTCAACACATCCTTCATTTGCAATATAGCTTTATCAAATTGGCGGTCATTACATAAAATATTTAACCAGAGACTGGCCATGTTTCATTGAAATTTTTTCATATGGTCCACAATTAATATTGAAAGATATTTATAATAAACATCTTTCTCTAGTGGTATTAATTCTTAGTTTATTACATGAGAAGGATCAAGTATGTATGTTATCTTGAGAGATACATGGAACACAACATTAACGTGATATATATTTTTTAGAAGCCCCAACGAATAATATATCGCCTCGATACATTAATAAATTTCAAAAAGGACTTGTATAACTATGGTATTGACTTCCCCTATTTCCAAATATCATCACTATATTCTTAATACTTATTCATAAAAATACCTTTTCACCCACTTCAAAGTCTAGGTTTTTCCATAAATTATCATAATAAGATTTTTGTAGACTATGAGATGCTCTTACATGCTATTGAATATATATAGCCTTATCTTCCATTTCCTTAACTAGATCAGGTACCAATATCATTATTTACCCAATTTTATTCCATCGTGTTGGAGTTATGCACATGTTACCATAGATGTATTCATAAGGAAACAACTAAATACTGTAATGAATGTTATTATATAATGAAAAATCTATGAAATATATTTGTTGATACCAAATACCTTTAAAATCCATATTTTAACCTCCAAACAATTCTTATTGGGTTTGAAATTTCCTATCAGACATAAAATATATCTGAGCACTATAATCATTACCGAAACATAAATCTTTATACAAATCCGACTAAGGACCTCTCTAGAACATCGAGGTAAACATTGGTGTCAGGATCTGATATAACGAAATGTGTTACATCATGTAATCTCACTATTTCTACAATAAATATTCTAGAAAGTAGATCCAAATATATGAATTATATGATATAAATGAAGTGTTACTTAATAAGAAAATCATTTATAACCCATATAGTATTATGGAATTCATATATTTTGGCATGTCTGATTTAAAAAAATCCATGGTGATGTTTTCCCTTTCCCATTATAGTATAGGTAATGGTTGTATCATACCCTTATAATTATATATCTTAACCTTAACTTGTAGATAACCAATGCATGAAGAAACATATTTTGAAAATATCCCTCATCATTACTTCCTGGTAGAAATACTATTTTCGATCCTTATAAATATTTGTATAAAGAGTAAAAATAAATAATTTTAAAATATGATATTCATCCAATAGCTACTTCATTAATTCAGGTATGGGGGGATAAAACATGGTTCTTTAACCATAATATTTCATCAAAATCAAATTATATATCATGAAAATTTACCACCTAATTTTTCAACTCTACATCTTCCTTTCATACTTATTTATTCATTACATGTATAGATGGTTGATCATTCATTTGAGCCACATAATATTTAAACTCTTATTTTATGATTTCGTGATCCATAATTAAATATCCATAAATATTGAATCTTTTGTGATCCTTGCCATATATATTTTATCATCATCCCTTTGATTCAAAGCATGTGCCTCTTAGTTTGATTTCCCAGGGATGAAATGTATTGAGAGGTTATAATCATTAATCCACTCCAACAATCATCATCAGTGCATATTCAGATCCTATTGAGTGAAAATAAAATTTTAGTTTTATTATTTTTATAAATGAAACACAATTCTCCATACCGATAATGCATCTATATATTTAATGAGAAAATACCATACCTAACACCTAATCATGAGTTGGGTAATTTATCTCAAGGATTTTCAATATTCGTGAAACAAATCCACCCCACATCTTATTGCATGGGGGAACATCCCATCCCCTTCAATGATGTATCACTAAATATAAAAAAACTTTCTCATCTATATGGAATTGTGAGAAAAAATTCATTAACTAAGCATCTTTTCAACAACTTGAAATTTTCATTAAATTATTTTTTCCTTGTGAACATAACTTCATTATGAGTCAACTTGGTGAGTTGATTATATAATCATGACCTATCATTCAAAAAACATCAATAATATCCATCCAAACCATGAAAAAAGTGGATATAGGTTACCATTTTTTGGTCTAGGACAACATTCCAAAACTAACATCATTGTTTGATCCACATAAAATAACTCTACTGATTTTATATCACTAAAAAATGGAACATTATGAATCCAAATTTCACACTTTGTAAAATATTAAAAATGATTTTCCTTTCTCTAGGTTTTCAGAAAAATCCTCAACTGATCCTTAGGTTCTTCATTTATTTTTGAATATATAATAATATCTTCTATAAATACTACCAAAAACTGATCAATATAATCTGTAAATAATAAATATTTTAAATCCATAATTATATAGGGTAATCAATAAGACCAAAAGGAATCACCTTAAATTTTTAGTGTCCATACATTGTATGGAATGTCGTAAGGGGTATATTGACCTTCTTGACCCCCAACTGGTGATATATAAAATAAAGATCAAACGTGGTAAAATATTTATCAAAGAATAGATGATAAAAAAAGTCATAAAAAGGGGGATAAGTTATTCATTCATTATAGTGATATTGTTAAGTTCTCAAAATTCAATGAAGTCTCCCATTGATCCATCTTTCTTCTTAACAAATAAAATATGCTGTCTAAAATGTGATGGACTAGAGAGTTTAAATCCCTTTTTAATATTCTATTAGACTTTATTCTTCAATTCCTACAACTATGTTGTGTCCATTATATAAGAGGTCATTTAAATAATCATATCACTAAGATTGAGTCCTATTTTTAACACAAAGTCATGATTTTGTGAAAGAGAAAAAAAATTATAGAAAGGCATAAATAAACACTCATATATTTTGTGTATCCTTAATGGCGAGTTTCTACCAAACCATTTGAGATAGTTAAAATTCATTTATAGAAATTGAGATCCATAATGAGGAAGCAATTTCCATTGGAAGTTTTTATTCATCCTCAAATCAACAAATGATCATAGATTCATTTAAAATAGGAAATATGGATTTACATCATCAAAAGATGATATGATATATAGATAGAGAATTCAAATCTAAGAAAATCATCACATCAAATTAACATAAATAATGGATCAATATATTTTCATGAAGAACGATCCCATAAAATCCAACAGGAGAATAATTATAAATATGTGATGTGACTTTTGTTCAATTAGGTGTTTCCCCACTAACTCAACATATAGTTGTTAAGGAAATTAGGCAATACCATTAGAATATTATCTAAAAAATTATACAGTTTGTTTGTCTAAAATCATATAAAACATTATATTCATTAGATTTGATGATTATTGTATATTTAACTACTTCATAGTCATACTCCACATCACCAATAGTGATTGCAAGAGATTTTCCTTTTTCATTGGACTTGAGAGGTGCTGATGTCAATCATTATCCATAACCATCAGATTTGGGCATTTTTAATCACAATTCCCATTTTCCAAACACACGATGAAATCATGTGTTGGATTTGAATTCCATTTATCTGCCCCGCCATTCATATCATAATGTATCTTTTTACCGTCACCTCAGTTTTCATTCCCATTGTTAAAAAATATACTAGTCCCCTTAGGATTGTTTCCTCCATGTTTCATTCCACACATTATGCATAAAAAATATCATCTTCTTTCTACTATTATTTTTAGATAATCCATTGAATTAAATTTTATTATTATTATCAATACAATAAGATTAATGGGTAACTCCAGTATCCATCTAAACCATAAAATCACATCCAATCATTTCCTAATTGATTATTAATTTCCTTCAGGATAATTTCATTAGGATACTTGGGTTTAATACGTTAAATAATTGATCATCCATACATTTTGGTTGAATGATAATTCTAGAAGCAAACAATCCATGTATTGTAAAATTTGTGTCATATATACCAATGGAATCATCAATTTTTTCCCTTAAGATTAAATAAATCCTTCTTCGCCTTCTTATAAAGAAAATGAAGAATCTAATTTATGGAAAATAATTTCCCAAACATATCCAATCCAATAGATTCAATATCATCTCATTGCATCATATTATTAATAATATTCCACCATTGATCCTCTACACCTTCTAAACAATAGGCTACTAAAATGACTTTTTCTTGTTTTGAACAATGGAGTGTTAAAAATATTGTTTTAGTGGTATCGATCCATTATTCATCTACTAGTGGATTATAAGTCCAGCTAAAAGAAGGTGGACTCTACCATATGAAATATTTAATGAAAAAATTTCCCACATTTTCTCATTTGGGTGTCCTACAAGATTTATATCTTCAGAATGTTGTATGATCATAACAATAAGATTTTAATTCCAACTACCATAACATTAGATTTCATAGAAGGAAAACCATTAAATTTATTCTCACATTAATTATAAAAATAGTTACTTAGGGTTATATACATTGACTATAATCAACAATCATAATGTTAGAGACAATAATAATAATGGGAAAATCGCATAATGAATCTGATTTTCTTATATAATTTCAATGAAGGACACCATATATTTATTAATACATTATTTATGATCATCTCCAAAACTCTATTATATTATCCTATACATAAAAGTTTCTGTGGGGTTCATACTATGGTCATCTCATCCTTGATTCCAAAGGATTACTAATCCCTTCTCTAATACAAAATATAATGAATCATACATTTCATACATAGATATTATATCTAAATATAAGAATATTTACTATATAAAATAAGAAACCACCGCATAACCATATTGGTTTAGTATCTTTGGATACATGGAAACTTAAAAAAATGACTAATAAAACATCTTAATCATCCCCCTCTAATTCCATGATAATTAGAACCCCTTTGACATTGCATAATTAATAAATTTCATTATGTCCTAGGAGAAATAAATATAGGAAAGGGGTGAGGTTTGATGATCATTAAGGGTAATCAAAGATGATAAAATAGTCACAGGTTCATCAAAACATGAATATAACATTTGATAATATTATCATGGGCATCAAGGATCAATATATTCTATTATAGAATAAATAATAGGAGTTCATTGGACCTGAATTGCATAGAACATAATTATTGGGTCTATTACATAAGAAAATAAATTATTGAAAAAATAAGCATAGATAATCAATTCCATATTAGTCATGGCTCACATCCAAAATCATCATTGTAGATAAAGTTCTATACTAAATTGAGTTCATTACTCTTTACATCCATGTATTACTAAACTGAGTTCCCTTCAAATATCATTCAAATCTATCTCATGAGATAGAAATATTTCCCAATGCATTGGAGGGATATATATGTCACACCCATCAGATAATAAAATCCATACATATTTGTCACAAAAGAACATAAATGATTCAATATATAGATACCCATGGATTGAAATGGGTTTCATAAACATCATTCAATCATATCATAACCCACTGAAAAAATTGGTTTCCTATATATCATTTCATCACAACCATAAATTAACCTTACGAAGAATATAGAGATTATATTTGATAAATATCTATAGTAAATCATATTTAAACACAAAATAACGTTATTATGGGTGCAAAATAATTTTTAGAGATAAGTATAAAATTAATCTTGAGGAAAATATCTTTTCTTTTTTGGAAACATTATGTTTTTTAGAAGACGATATTTTTTAAATAAAAAATTTTCTTTGAATATACAATTTTAATTTTGTAAGGGAAGTATCAATGAATTATTTTTCTGTGAAATTTGAAAAAATCTTTTAATTAGTGTTTTTTATAAAAACATTCCTTTCATAATTTTTATGAAAAAGAAAAAAATAACCTCATTTAGAAAAACACAAAAAAAATTCCTTTCAATATGTATAGTAAATATTAAAAAATTTATAAAAATATTATTAAAAATTGAATAAGAATATAAAAAATAGAATATATTTTTAGGAAACATGGACATATAATATAATTATTCCATAGTAGATTTTAATGTAGTGAAAATATTGAATAATTATGAGATTCAGAAATTAACCTTTATGTTATGCCTTCTTTCCTTCATGCTTACATGAACATACTATGCAATTGTTTAATGAATTTTATAATTTTATATAAAATCCGTATTCATATTTATGACATAATATTTGATACTTTTATACCATCTTACCACCTATTTGATAGCAATATTTAATTTTTTCTCTTCATTCATGCGTCAACTACTTTAATTTCCAATGCATGTTTTGTCATATAATCAACTTTTTTACTTACGATATTTTAATTTCATATATAAAGTGATATTAGGGTAATAAATATCAAATTTATTCATTATATAAATTTATATAATCATTCGTGAATGGTGAACATGGAAAATGAATCCCATCACATCATGGAGACAGTAGCCCATATGTACGCACAAGTGATGGAATCATTTCTTTAATGATGATTTTTTTTAAAAAAAGATGATGGTATATTAAAATTATGGAATATATATATTATTTCCATCATTATACCCATATAAATAATATTTGGATGAAAAAAATATTACACCACAGTGTGGAGACGTTAAACTGTATGGACGTAGGCAATGTGCTTTCATTTTTTATAATATGGACAAAATGAGAAATTTGTTCGATAAATATTCATAATAACATCTAAAAATATAATTTATAGTATATTTATTACTTAATAATGTTTAAAAAACATGAATAGGATGTATTATAAGTAATAAACATGAAAGAGTAGGCAAAGAGGATTACCTACTCTTTAGTGATCTTTCTTTAGCTACCCTTCTAAGGATAATAAGGATGGTATTTAGAGAATTTTAAGAACTCCACAATGTGTCTATAAAGTTTTAAAAGTGAAATTTTTAAAACATGGTCAAGGTTTAAGGATTATCTATATTTTATGATTTTAGGGATGAGATGTCCATTTATAATTGAGGGGAGAGACACTTTTGGAATTACTGAAAATTTTAATATGTAATAAATTTATTCAAGATAAAAATACCTCAAAAAGGAAATATATTAGAATATAAGATGATTTAAAATTTTAATATTATCACACAATATATTTTGGATAGTTTGTGTTTTTATTTTAAACAATATAATTTCGATTAAATAGAAGATACAATGTTTTATTTTTAACTTTGTTCACAACATTTCAATTTTAAAAGAATGTTATATTTACTTATGTGATGTCAATAATACAATAAATGATCAATTTATGACATTTTTTACCATATACTATTTACTTTTTATATTTAAATATGTTTTATTATTATTAATGAATTTTATAAAATGTAATTTTGATAAAACATTATTACTATCAATGTTTATATTATTCATTACTTGGACTTTTAAAATTTTCAATATAACAAGTTAATATGAAAAAATTGTTTTATTATATCCTTAATAATTCAATGTAATTTTTTAATTTTTTACGCTCATTAGTTTTCTCTAATTATAATAATTATAATATTTTTTCATAAAAATTATTTTTTTATTAAGAAAATAAGTACTATGTAATTGATGTATAATTATTTTATGTACTTCTTTCTTCAATAATTTTTTTTAAAATACCGTGAAAAAGATAAATCTACTATATTTTAAATAAATATTTATTGTCTAATATATCATTTTTCTAATCTAATGTTAAAATTTCTATATTATTTTAAAAAATAATGTGACATCTTTTAGTTTTTTTAAATAAAATTATATAAATATCGTATTCTCTTCAAGGTGACCAAATAACCCAAAAATAAATTTATATCATGAAATATATTAAATTACTTAAAATTTAAAATTTATATTAGTTCATAATATATCTTTTTCCCAATATAGATATATAAAGTATATTTATCTCAAAAAAATTTCCAATTCGTAATTGTCATTGATTTAAATATTATATAATTAATTTTCATTGCAATGATTCCGTTCAAGAAATTATTTTTAATACTTATATGTTACAGATATAATTATATTCATCTAATAAAACTATTACAGGTGTTAGGGTTATTTTTTTGGCTTTATCATTTTATTTTTAATATAAATTACCCAATTTACCCTCAACTGTCGTAATAAAATTTACCAAAGATTCTATTAATAAGGGTATTCATAAAGGAAAAAATTCACTAAATTTGGATGTTTTGAATCTAAAATTTTTATCCATTTTTCAAATTTTAAAACAAAATATTATATAAATTAAATTTAAATAAAACTAGTAAATTTCCACAAAAGTTAGCTTTTCAGAAAAATTTTCTATTTAAATAAAATTAATAATTGTAAAAATTATTTTCAAATACAATGATTTGGTTATCATAAAAAAATTACATATTTAATATTTAAAACTATTCAAAAATAATATATTACTTGGTGAAATCATTAAAATAAAATATACATTAAGAAATTTTTATTTTCAGTATTACTTAACAAAATAAATGTTTTATGAAAAACAAAATTTACTATAATTTTTACAAGATGTATTAAAAAATGAATATAATTTCTCTACAAAAACATCTAGATCTTCTAATAATTAAAATTTAATCACCAAAAGTAGAAAAACTATTTTTTGAAGAAAACATAATTTTGAAGAATAATTCAATTTTATTAAAATTGTTTTATTATTTTATGTGCATTTAACAATATATTAATATTATGTTATAGAGTTATGTTTATTTCATAAATTAGTTATTCATATTTATTCTAACCAACTAAATTTGTATGTTATACTAATCGATTCTAAAAGTTTTTTTAAACTCATGGTTGTGTGCAACTCAAGCTTTGGAGGAATTGATATTATATAAAGGTAAATATTTCATAAAAATATCTGTCTGTTACAATAAAAATAGTGAAGAAAAAATTAGTTAGATTATATTTTAGATTCTTACATGTCTAGGCATCACTAGAAGTTGGGATTGTTGGACACCAATAAATTCTTCCTCTGGTAGAGGGCATCTTATATGAGGAATGGTTGGCGTTGCATATAAGGCATCAAATGTCCACCATGAGATAATTGGTGCCTATGGTTTAATCCTTATGATTCCTTTTACCTCAGTAATCCCATGTTAATTGAATTGTGGTAGGTATTTTGGATCATTTCACACACTCAATGTCTTATGCAGATGGATCTAAATGTCATATTGAGATAGATAGGGGAACCTATTTAAAGGCTATTAGATACTAGTTAGAACGTAATATTTAAAATAGATCGAGTCACAAATTTTACATCCTATGGAGATATTTTAGAAAATATCATTGAGATAGATCAGGTCAACTGTTTAATGTCTTTTATAGAGATATCATAACATCATATTTAGTTGGTTCAGTTAACATGTTTAACATCCTATGGAAACTGATCTAAGATTAAAAATGAGATGCTTTTAGTAGAGAGTTTTATTTCTTGTGGAAAAGAATCAAAATCAATGGAAGTGTGTCCATGGGGGGAATATGTCATATTTGGTAGCTTAAATAGGATTCTCTATTTAGGAATATCATTGAGATGTGTCCCTATGAGGGATTATTTCACACTTGTATGGTTGATCAGGGCACCATATCATGGTAGACCAAGGAGTTGAATCCATAATAGGGATGATTTGTCATATTTTTGGATGATTTTGATTATTACTGAGGTGGATCAGGGGGTGTCTCTATGACGGAATATTTTACACATAGTTAGTGGTTCTCAATATTAATCCTCCAGATCGTGTCCTATGTACCCAGACAATTCGTCAAGGAAGAAATTCCTTGTAGTTTGATTCCACCATTTATGGTCATGTAATGAGTTAAATCAATGTAGTTTAACATTATATGAAAAGTATACTCATATCATGGAAGGGGAAATGGAGAGATATGGTTTGTTGATTATGCGTGGAAGATGATTGATACAAGAGTATCACTTTTTGATAGATAGTATGTGGCTGATGTGTGGAACATGCATGGGTGAAACTATAGTAGAGTCATGATTTGAATGATTCTTATAAATGGGAGTTTCTCGTATAAGTACCAAGCCTTAAAACATTACTTAAAATTTAGTTATGTCAGGAATTCTACATTGTGGATCTTTTCAAGTTTAGAATTTTAGAGAATTAGGCCATAACTATTATATAAAATCTCAAATATTACAATGTGGAATCTTCTACTCTATCCAATTTATTTCAAAACAATAAAAATCCTTAAATAATACAAGAATTAATTTCTTAATATAAATATTAATGAATTATTCCTTTCTATTACCCTTCATTAAACCTTGTGAAATAATTTCGAAAACATGGGATGTGCTTAAAAAGTTTAGTAACTGTTATAAAATAAGGGAAGAAAACATTAGTCTATCAATACATAAAAATTTATAAAATAATTATATTCAATCATAAAACTTAAGCTCTTTAAAATACCTAATGAAATCATAATATGTATCAATTTCACATAGAAATAATAAATCATAATGGAACATAGTGGAATCCATAACATACTTACATTGTAGAATTCACTTCTACGTAGGGAGTTACGTTTGGAATAAACATCATAGTATATTCCCTAAATATCTTAAGAGAAATATTTACATTTACCTCCTTCATGTTACCCAAGGCATTGGAGAGCTATCTCAGACTCACCCACCACAGGTTTATCTCAGAGCCACCCATATACGTAAACAATGACTATGAACCGTAACGTAATCATAACACTTGAACAAGAATAAAGGAAATATAACATATCAACATTGCAATCAAAATATATAAATTCTAGATATTGACATAATAAATACATTATCAAAAACATTTTCAACACCATAATTCAAATAATGTTCTATTGAATTTATTTTTCTTTTAAAAACACTACGACATGAAGAGGAAGCCAAATATCAAATATTGCTCGTGGCGGCAGATAGGTCGGTGTCACAAATTATGATAAAAAGAAACATTCCAATTTAAGTTTAGTAAAATTCTTGGTATAAAAATTAATCACATTTAATGAAATTAAAGTTAAAATATGTTTATACACCATATCAAATCATGTCGTTTATAAATAAAAATACGCCTCAATGAAAGGAGATTGAGACGAAGTCCCTTACAATGAGTCTGACTCGTGATATATGTTCCTTGTTATTTCAGAATAACAAAAAAAAGTTATATTATACTTGATTCAGAACATTTTTCAGGTTTATTATTTCTTTTATATCATTTATTACCACATTATAAAAATTGGAAAATTATTTATGTAAATATTATCCATTTTTTCATTATTTGGTACTTGAGTCAAAAATAAAATTGTTATAATTACAAATTTTCCATGAGGTCAAAAGTTAAATATCTAAAAAATGATATTCATCATTTAAATATCATATTTATCATATTTATCTGGTATATATATATTTATAATAGTCCATAACATTGGGAGATAAGAAATAAAATGCACTGTATATGGAGACGGTATGCAATATGTATGCATGAACTCAACTATCATTTCTATTTCATAATTAATAGAATTAATATAAAATTATAAATATTTATATTATAATTCTCATATAATATCATTTTTTATATATGTTACATACTTTCATTAAATCCATCCTTCATACATTCCATGTATGGAATGAATGAGTCATATAATTTTGAGGAATCGGTAGTACACACTTCCTCAAATAAAATATCTGTATTACCCATTATATAAACCATAAAGGTATTATATAAATTAATAATACATAAGAACTGAAGCAAAATAAATATAATATATATCACATATAAATAAATTACCATCATAATGGCCACCATTTTAGGTTGTGCAGAAAAATCAAAAAATCGTCGTTTCGTGAGGTAGTAGTTTGCAATACAAAGAAATTGTATGTTTGTATCCCATTGATGGAATTGTGTGAGAGTGTAGTTCGAATCCTTATCATGAAAGCATCTTATTATATTTAATATATTGTTTCTATTATCACAAAAATGGAATAATGATATTTTAGGGGGTTTAAGAAGGAAAATAATTGGAAGAAGCATGAGAGAATACATTACCTTAAATCGGGTGGTTCCTTTTGAATTAATCATACAAGACTTCTTGAATTGCCGTCATCCCAAGGTAAGTCTTATGGGAGGAAAAACGTTGAGTTGGAAGCTTATTTGAGCATATTTTGGATGATATAAGGGGATTGAGTGGTGTGAGTAAGGGGTTAGATGTGGTGGCCTTTTATAAGAGGGAGGTGGGGCATGTTAGGAAATTTCTTGAAATATTATTTTATTATAAACAAAATTTAGGTTTTTAAAAGGTCCAAAACTAATAAAAGTTTAATATAAGATGTTTATTATTCAAAATACACCCAAAAAATATTTTTTAGACAAGTTTTGGTTTCAAATTTAACTTTTTCATTTAGCTTTAACCCTTAGTTAACTAATTTAACTCTTACCATGCATTTTTGTTTATTTATAATATATGGTTAATATAATTACCATAAAATGCCAATTTAACATCATGTGTTTCATTAATGATATTTTTAATATTATTTATGTTATTTGGATGAATCTTATAATTTTAGAACTATTATATCATTTAATAAACATTTAATATTAAAAAAAAACTCATTTATGTCAATTTATATACTATTGATATCATGACTTTAAAAAAAATATGAAACTTTATTATTTCAAAAAACATTAATTAATTCAAATATAGAAAGTTATAATTATACAAAAATTCATGTATGGAATAAAAATATTGAAAATAAATTTATTTTAATATTTATAATCTCATTTATTTAAATATTTCATTATTATGGTAATCACTACATCATCAATTTTTCTTAAATATATTTATTTATTTGAGGTTTAAAAATTATAAATAAAGTACCATAATTTAGGAAATATTTTTAGTTTTATAATTTCTATATATAGTGGAAATGATTACATATATCGCCCAATATAAAAATTGTTTTACGAAAAGATACCTTTTTAGGTTATATTTTCATTAAATTTAAAGTAATTAAATTACATTTTCATATCCAAGTGGCCCCATGTGGTCTTAAAATAGACTCATAGATTCCTATGGATTGAATTATATCATCCAATAGTGTCAGGATATGTGTTATGGTAATTTTATATTATTATAATATTATTTTTCCCCAAATTTAGCAGATTTACCATTTAACCATTGTAAATAAAATATTTAATGAAGTTACTTTTCATAATTTCTAAAAATAAAAGGTAACTATTTACACAATTTATACCTCTTGAATCAAAATAAGGAATACTTTTCTCCAAATTCAAAACACAGAAATTACAGATATTAATTTAATATTAATTCCCATAGTCAAAACCAAAAGAACGTTTTTAAGAATTCTTAACTAGCAAATGTTTGACATGTGTTTATGTCCAATTAAACAGTAAAATCACTTCCAATGACAAACATTGGATTAAATGATAAAAATAAAATCCAATTAAATTTTAAAACAAATTGATATTATAATATAACCATAAAAATAATTTAGAAAAAAAACTATTTTGTTATAAAATACAGTATTTCTCACTATTCATTAAAAATAACCTTTATCAGAAAATTACCAAACATTTATCCAAAGTAAATTTTTATGTCCTGATTATAATGGATAAGATTAATTTTTTTCCAATGGATCATATTAAAGTTAAAAAAACTAGATTTAATGACATTTTCCTCCTCAAAGTTCGTAAAACAACCTTTTAAAAATAATAGAGTATTTGTGCTTAAAATTGGAATCACTCTCATTTTAAGCCTCAAAATATTATTTTATTATTGTAAAAACATTTGAAAAACATTTTTAATCATAAAATATATAATTATATTCATTCTTTCCATTAAAATGTTTAGCCATTATATAAATTTTAAAATAACATTATTATATTATTATTATAATTTTAGAGTGACTCAATATTGTGTGAAATGTAAGATTTAGGAGAAACCCATTGATGCATGTCAGGTATGCCATCAAACAAATCATTACTTTTAATGTAAAATTCATATTTAATAAAAAAATATTAATAAATATTAAATTATCATATTATTTATTTACCTAGGATGTTACATCCTGTGTGTTTCTAGGTATAATGATGGCATGGTTGGGGCTTAAGTGTGGAAGCTTACCAACCATTATTCATCATGTATGGTAAATAGGTTATCCCACGTCCATTGTATTGGCATAAATTATAGTTTGACAATATGTGTAAGGATATATACAATAAGGATAATCCATTGTCGCTTTCCAACATTTCGACTTCATGTTAGGTGATTAGGGAGTATAATGTCCATTTCATGGGGTAATATTACAATTTAATATCATGAGGAAGGGGATGGTGTGTGCAGATTATGTATCAAACATTCTCATCCTTTCTTCCTTGTGTCATCTCATGAGGGATCCCCATTTCCTATTAACGAATTTATATAACTGTTTAACATCTAGAAGGATTATATGGTGTGTGAGGGTTATGTATTGAGTTTCCCACCATTTCAGCCTCATGTTAGGTCATGAGGGAATCTTGACATGATAATGGGTCAAATAATTTTTCATTGGGATTATTCTTGGGTAGATTTTCCATGGGGCGTCCTCAGAGAAGTAGGGATATACATGGGTCTTTTTCACTAGTGCATCACATTTATCATTCACATGATAAACAATGAGGGCATATCAGCTTGTCGATGGGCTGAGAGATATAACTGCAGAGTACACCTTATGATGCTAACCATGGAAAATGTTCAGTAGTCCACTCATGATCATTTCATGATTAGTAATATTACTCACTCCTAAATCTTATCATGTGGGTCATAAGAGTCATGTTACATCTTTTATATTGGTTATACAATAGTTTTCCATCATGAATTATGGAAGAAGGTGGTACAATATGACTAAAAATTGATGGAATTAGACTTATGTATGAGTGTAGATTTTTATTTTTCCGTAGAATATTATTCAAATAAAGAGGTTCAAATAGTTTTTAGAGCAGTGTTTTGGATCCAGAAGGGGAATCTCATCTAGTTACCTGGGAAAGTGATCAAGAGGAGTATAATGAATCACAGTATTTTTGGGAGTTAATAGGAGAAAATAAACTCATGGTATTCCAATGATGTACATTAGGCCTTTGTAAATTATCAACCCAAAAGGTGTATACATAGACTAAAATGATTAGGGTGGTAGTATCCATTTTTCATGGGGGTTATTAATAGTGGTGAAGGGACTGAGTATGAGTCCCAATAATAGAGCCTAAAATTTCACTAGAGTAGGGGTGTGTGGTGGAATCCCTCGTGGTAAAGACCAGCAAGTGTATTGATTGGAAATTCATGAAACAAATGGTTTTCATAAAGCACATGTGCCTTATCCCAGTTGGTAAAGACTCCGTAAGTGCATCCGGGAGACCCAGCATCAAATCCAGGTGGAGACATTATTTCCGATACTATTGTAGTATTGTAGCCGGTACTGTAGCAGGGTAGTGTAGTAGTACTGTAGCAGGTATTGTAGCGGGAAATGTACAGGTAATGTTTGGCACTGTAGTAGCCGGGAATATTCCCCCGTTTGGGCCTTCGGGCCACCGATTTGGTCCCCGAATCCTTTAAGGCCTTCGAGCCACCCAGGCCATCGGGTCAGTAAGGTCTTAGGGCCACCTCATGGCCTTAGGGCCACCTTAAGGCCTTCGGGCCACCTTAAGTGCAGATGCAAACCAGACGACCTACAAGGAACAAGCTCTATAAGGAATATGAGCTAGGATCTTTCACCAAAGCAGAAGCTAAAAATATTTCAAGAATGATAGGGTATGGCTCCTACCATTGAGAAAAGCATGTTCGTGCATGGGAATCCCTATCCTAACAACAATGTGAAGGTGGAGAGCTGATTTCATGATGAAGATGCTTGGGAGGAGCAGTTCCAAGTGGTTAGTCTTAGTTGTATGTAATGTTTGAAGCGTATGGGAAAATGAATTCCTCTAAGGCCTACGTTCCATGTAATACTTACACCTACGAACATTTTAAGGGTTCCACCTCACCCCTTGAAGGGTGGATTATCAAAAATAAATAAAAAATGAATCCATCCGAGCCATTGGAATGGTTTTCATAAAGATTCCCAACTAACACAAAATTATTCTATATGAATGTAGGGATCCAAATGTATATAGAAATTTGTGTTTTGTAAAGAATTAGATCTTCAAAAAAATTAAAGCTTCAAGAGGAAGTGGAACCTTTAAAAATAGTGTTATTCATAGATGGTTTATTTTTCAAACATCCTCATACAAAAAACCATATATTGAATTGATTTAATTAGGGAATTCAAAAAGGATAACCCTTGGGGTAATAAGGATAAATTTTTTCAAAATTTCACTATAGATTTTCCAATTTGAGAGCATTGTGTCGTAGCTCGGTGTCCCCTTCTTCCCACTAATGAAGGCATAATGGGTTATTTATAGGGTGTGGGGTTCATGATGGATGTATTAACTCATGAATCCTTATTTTATTCATGAATTGATGGATATCTATGAACAGAGATGGTACTAATCAACTGATCACATCAACACTCTAGACATGCTAAAAAGAAGTTCTGTTAATCGGTATGTATGATATGCTGAGTTACCATTAGATATTCGAACACCTGGGGACATTTGTGAATAGGTATTCTACGATGGGACCACTATTATAGGACCTAGATGAATATTATCTATATAAAAGGGACCTTTATAATCTATACATCTGTGAAGCGTTCCTTCATGAATCATTTTTGGTCGCCTGACTTCAAACGACCATACCTTTTGATCTGGAAGTACATTCAGGTTCTTCAAGCAGTAAATCTTAAGCATAAGAAACATGATATGTATTTTAATCGAGATCCATATAATATTGGTCTTTTCATTGATTTTTTTCTCCAGTTACCATAATTATATGAAAAAATGTGATTATAATTCAATCTTTTCAAAAAAATATAAATTGTCCAACTCTCCTCACATATAAAGGGCCTCCTCCTATCCACATCTCTTCACAACATCAAAACCCATTAGTTTGGAGAATAAATGAACAAATTACTTATGTACTTCGATAAAATCATCCTAGAAGCCATATATCATGATAAAATCCCACTACTGAAGGCCTTTTGTGGAAAGTATAAGTAGTTAACTAAAGAATAGGTTAATTTCTTCAATAAATTTTTTAATTTTTTTACATCTCCACCACTATCAATTCATCTTAAACCATGTTTACATAATTAAAAAAATATTCCCTATATAAATATTTTTTTTATTTTAATGTAATAATTGAAATCCTTATCCACTTCAATCAAATGGGATATTAAATAAAAAATTTCTCCACAACGGACGACCACCCCTCAAACCAATATCATTCATTTTTCAATATCAACTTATCAAAGTGGGATATGATGATATATATAATTTTTATATATGATATTTATAACATTATTATACCTATTAGTTCATTATCTCGTATATAATATTTTAAAATCTATCCATTAAGTGATATGATATTATCACTTGGGTGTATGAAATATTACTGCCTTACAAAGGAATGTGATTCATTTTTTCTAATTCTTTACGTGTCAGGTAATAAAGGTAATTTTTATTAATATATTTAATATAAAATACATAATTATTATATTCATGATATAATTATAATTATTAAAATATAATATATCATTTGATTTCTTGAATTTCCCCACATTTATTGATGAAAATTTCATTTATGTTTGTTTGGATTTTTTCCTTCATGGGGTGATGCGAATCTATCATCTATCCCCACACCACAATGATGATATATATAATAATATTTAAAAAATTAATATTTTAGTTATGATATTATGATATATCTTGAGACATAAAATATTAATTTCAACATTTCCCAAATGATCATTTAAATATGGAAACGTTACTCATGCATGTGTATGACCTATTGTCTTTATGATTGTAACATACATCATTTTTCAATCCCATCATTCATAATTGGTCCTAAAAAGTATAATTGAACTATAAATTCAATAATTATTTCATTATTATTATTGAGGACATGATCTAGATACATTATATACAAGAGAACTAGAATATTCATAACATATCACAAATGAGAGAACAAAGTCATTAATACACTAAACAATGAATATAATTAATGATTAATAACAAAAAGGTGATAAAATGTGATAAAATAATAATAAATTTAAATAATTAAAATTAATATGGTTCTATAGTATGTTAATAAC
The DNA here is from genome assembly GCA_963277665.1 of Viscum album. Lineage (NCBI taxonomy): Eukaryota > Viridiplantae > Streptophyta > Magnoliopsida > Santalales > Viscaceae > Viscum > Viscum album. The sequence continues at coordinate 1,273,467,854 of OY728141.1, read as the reverse complement.
ATTTTTAAAATGACTATATTGAAGGTTAAATTTTTTTCAATCAAAGGATGCAATAGGTATGGTATTTGTTAACTCTATTTCTATTCACTTTGTTAAACATCAACTTCATTGATTATATCATGATAAGATTTTTTGGGAAATAACCATTAATAATTTTATGTTTTATTTGCAATTTTATATGTGGATTTACATTTGATACACATAATCAATTCATTGAATAATCCCCACATTAATGATTTAATCATTGTAAGGGAATTATTTTCTTAGTTTTCCTTTTTTGAGGATTAAGTCATGTTTTGAATCTGTCTAATTTTATGAGGAATATATAATGACACATTGACATGTAATATCATGATTTTTTAGGTTACATTAATGATATACTTTCATGGGACTTATGAATCATTGATTCTAAATTGGTTATTGTTTTATGTTACAATCTCATTGATTATCATAATTGTTAATTATTATGTCTCCAATGTTGAAATCATAGGATCTACATATCAAGAATTATCATTAATTTCTATCTAGTATAGATACTCATGATATTTTCATGTAATATTTCAATTTCTCAACTCTTGGATATTTAAAATAATTTTTAAAACATCTTCATGAAAAAATCGTCTTTGTTTCTCTCTTCCGTCAAAAAAATTTTCTTATAAAATAGTGTTATATAAATATCTTTTCAATCACAGTTTATGATTTATTAAAATTATTTAATTATGTAATTTTTATCCATGTTTTACATGGAATATAATTTCTTATAATGAATATTCATCTATTTTTTCAAATAACTCTCATTTTCCTATTATTGAAAATGTGGAAGTATTTTTTTTCTACGTGTATGTTAGGAATGGAATTTTCGACTCTTGAGATGATTTTATTCTTTTCATATTTACTTACAAGTTTACATGGTATTCTTCAATGAAATGTATTTTAAAAAAAATTTATGTCTATAAACATGGATATGATATTTTCCTTGTAAAATGTTTTATAAGATTATTTAATCATCCTTTATATATTTACAATTCTTTGAAGGAAAAGTATTTTCACAATAATTCTTATAATTTTGTGTTTTTAAAAAAAAATAAATTTTAAAAGTATATTTTAATTGACGTTTTTTTAATAAATTTTATCATAAATCATAAAAATTAATATTCCATGCTGTTAATTGTGATCTAATGAGGATATTTTGTAGTGATATGATCATCAATTATTCTCTAGACTGAGTAACATTGTTTCAAAGATATTTATATTGAAAATGTTTCCATTTCATGGGTTAATCATATTTAAATTTGTTTATTATCGAACCTGTTTATTTTCCATTAGATACCCATTTTCTGAAAATATATTAATTGAACTCATTTATTTAATACAGATTAAACATGTTTCAATGATATATTTATGAAACCCATTTCATTTAAAATGGGTAATCTTGTTTCAATGATATTGACATGAAACTGATTTCTTTATTATGGGTTAATGAATATTTAATGAAAATATTTACTATTTTAATAAGTTTTATGATGAAATATCAATATAATATATTCATGTAGTGGTTAATGAGGATAATATAGTATGAGCGCGCCTAGATAGAATAAGGTGATCCCGTTATATCTTATATGAATGGTATGCTGAGATATAATTATGTGACCATGATATAGTGTAATGGAATGTTGTGACAAGATAGTTCTCCAATGAATTATGTAATGATCATGTTCTCTTGAGAATAATATTAGATGTTGTCCATATTTTGTTTCCATTTGTAAGGGTTCTTTTGGGTTCTATATGCTTATATAAATATGCTTCTCTAAGATACCAAAAGGATTTATCAAATCATTATAGGGGGTTATAGTGATTCCTTTGATCTATATTAGTTACACATGGTGAATGAATATTGATTCTTATGACTCTTTATTTTTATAGAAACTCATAATATGTTTAATTGTTGGAATTTTAAGAATTGATGAGTTTGTGTTTTTAATGGTTCTCTACTTCAATATGATTATATCTTCATACCCATATGCAATTAATGTGATATTTGATTAGATTCAATTTTTAAAAGATATTTTTTCACCCATTAATCATTTTTTCTCAGCCTTCTTATGTTTCATTTTCCACATTATGTCCATAAATGATGTTGAATGAATTTTATCTATAAGGGATTTCATATGGATAATGATGATGATGTAATATGAAGTAATAATATATTTTTTATGTGGGCTAAATGATCATTTAATGACATGGCTATTATTTATATAATTTTTTTCCTATTTATATAAATCTATAAACCTAAATGGTCCTTGAAAATGTAAGTCATATAATTTTAACTTTTGATTTTTTAAGTCTCGGATAAATAAAATTCATGTCAAAGTTATCCATATCAAAGATAAAAACCCAATGTTAATTATTTCATCACTAGATCTAGTATCATGGGATCAAGGAAATTATCAATTGTATAAATGGAACATTTTAGATAAAAATCAATATTAGGATATTATCATGTGATTTTTTCTTAATAGTTATGGAAACCGGCATAGGTCTATATGATTAAGGATGATCATATATTCATATTCTTAGACATCCCTTTTGAGGATTAATGTGATGAGATCATAATGGGATTTACACCGTTGTAGGATATATATTATTAGTTTTATGTATATTTATGGAATTGGTTTAACATGAATTATGAATTTATATTTTATTTTTGGATTAATTTTTATGGTATTAATAACCGTTTTGTTTTATAGAATCATGGATATTGAGGAAATTATGGGAAATAATATTTTATATATTGATAAACAAGGTATTAAAGGGTGATTTTATGAATATGCCATAAAAATTATTTCAATAGGTGATCACTATATTTTTTTAAATGAAGAAATGCATGATATAACCTTTGAGTTAAAAAAAAATTTAATGTTGATTTTTTTGAGATTATTTGGTATATAGGGTTATGAATTCATTGAATGATTTAATTTCAAAATTTAGTATTACTGTTAAATTTTAATGATTGATGTAACTTATTAAGGCTTGTCCATTTCTATGAATTATATTACCAAGATGTTACTGTATTGGTTTTTTTCAATGTCTATAGACAGGTGTATTAGATTTTTTTTCAGTTTTATAGTTATATGGTATTCAAAAAAAGTTAATGCATCAATCATGAAAGATTCATTGTGAATATGCATCATTTAGAGTAAAATAATGGATTCCATTGAAAATTGTCAAAAGGATGGGATTCAACACATCAATTCAATTTATATTTTTTTCTCATAGTTTTAATATCAACATAATTACTTATTATTTGGAATAAGATCTTGAAAAAACGCTATCCTATTACATTTATATTAGATGAATAATATTATATTTTAAATAATAAAATATTAATGGTTTGTAGGACATTCAATCCCATTAATAAATCACATTTCTTAAGATTTACCTCTATCACTATTAATAATTATTTATGGCTTTCCTCATTGTCCAAATATTAAATTGCAACCTATGGTATCAAATTTATAATCCAAGTATGTGTTATTATATATATAATTTGTACATCCCTTTAACTTTTATCATAAATAAGATTCATCAACACTTTCTATGATGTGGGTGTACAAAGTATTTTCAAATATCCATCCTTTGACATCTGAGAAGAATTTTTAATTTTGAAAACTAAATTCATAAAATGGGGGAGATTTAATTCTCTAAAATTTTAGAAATATAAATTAGGTTAATTTGCATAAACAAAAAAAAACTATGAACATATATGAGAATATAACTCCCCATGATTTATTTAATAGTTATCCTTAAATAAATTTAACCTATATGATTTCTTATGGTACCCACTACACTGAGGTTTTTATGTTGGATTGCGTATACAACATGAAACACAAATCTTGAATGACCCATGATATATATATATATATACAATATACCCATTCCATTTAATTGGTTGGTATGAACACTATTAAAAAAATATATGATATATATATATATATATAATATAAATTATGGATAATTTGTAATTAAATAATCACTAAAATTTTAGAAAACTAATTTTATTCTACAAAAATATGCTTTATTAATAATTTTTTTATCTTCATGGATACATTTTAATAATTAATTTTTGGAACCATTAGAAAATGGATTTTATAATTTTAAATTTGTTATTCAATCTGGTGTATCAAAATATACATGGGATGGTATTTTGTTACTTTTCAGAAAGTATTGATTTTTCCTTCAATAGGGAAGAATACTTATTTTTGTACAAATATCATTTCTCACCAAAATATTAAGTTATTTTGAAGTTAATTTTTTTTAAATGTTATTTAATGTAACATGATTACTATTTAGTAATATATATTCCACACATTTATATTTTAATCATAATTATATTATATTTATTATAAATTTTTCTAATTTAAAAACATGATTTCTTATAAAACCAATTTTAAAGTGAACAATGTTTCTCAACAATATATATTTATAATATCACATAGTGATGACTGGTTTATATTAAATTTAATGATTATATGACAATAAATATTAGTATAGATTCATATAATGATTATTTTTAGACCTATAGTTTTTATTTGATTGTATTATACGTGAAACATGCACACTTCTTGATAACCCACTTTTCATAACCTATGTATATTTTATTTTAAATTAACTTATTTCATATTTAAGATAATTTTTATGAATGGATAAACTTATTTTTAAAAATCCTAATGTAAAAAAAAACATCATTATAAAATTTTTATAATTGTCTGTAATGATTATTTATGAATAGTGAAAAATACTAATTTTTAATGGAAATAATCTTTTTTTCCTTTTATTAATAAAGTGAATATAAACTTTTAATTTGTTTTAAAGTAAAATTATTTCAATTATAGATCTATTAATCCAATTTGGGTACATTTAATCAATTTTATATTGAAATTTTATATGAAATCATTATCTACATTTGACAATTTTCTCTTTTATAACATTATTTCAATTACATTATTTGGGTTAAATTTATAGGAATAAATATAAAATTTTGGGAATTGAATTTTTAAAAATTAATCCCATATTTTCTTTTAGAAAAATTTATATTATGTAATAAGGTAATATTAATTTTTTAAAAAATAATCATTAAGTAAATTTTTTTTACCACATTTAATGTAATAATGGTTTAATAAAGAAGTAAAAATAAAATGATAACTATTAAAATGTCCTAAAATATAAAATAAGAAATATATTTTAGTATTTTTTCCGTACAATTTTTCTCCCCAGATTGGTCCATTATTGGGGCAGAGATTCTTTTTTCCTTTGTAAGTCATTGGAATATTTCTATATATATTTCCAAAGCTAGGCCCTCAGATGGTGTGTAATTCTGAGGCCCAATGTTCCCATTTTAAAGTTTATAAAAAAAAATTAGTGATTCTATACTATTCAAATGGTTGAAATATGACATCTCTCAAAAGGTAGTTTGGATTTGTAATCTGAGGCCATGGTTGTGTTCCGAGCATGGTGTTTACCCTAGGCGGGACATAACTTTTTCAGTGTGGGTCTTCTATAGAAAAATCCCAAGAGGGTATTTTCATAAATGAATAAATAAAAAATTAATTATTTTTACTTGAAGAGTGAATCGTATATCTTTTACCTGGGGACACGAATTGAAAATCTTAATCTTTCGTTCAGTTCAGAATGTGGTGTTTCACTTGAGCATGACCTAATGTGTGAGGGCATAGGAAGTTCAGATCCTACAACCATTAGTGGACATTTTTTGGTTTTCTATAAATAGGAGGTTGAGAAAATTATCAAGGGTATATCACATCTTATCCTGTCACAACCCCCACCCACCAAAGATGCCCCTCCTGAGCTGGCAATGGTGAAAGGGAGATAATGACCCCACGAGTCCCGCCTCCAGTAGGCCCCGGGTTGGCGACTAGCACCAAGGGTATGAGTTTTCACAAATATGGGAGGCATTACCCTTTTATTATTATTTAGGATCGGGAAATAGGACAAGTCAACCACTAAAAAGGAAAAAGAACAAGTGTATATAAATAAACCCAAACCAAGCCCACATGAATGTTTAAACAATTTTATAACAAGGTACAAGTGAAAGAAAGCTCAAAAGTACAATACCAAAAGAAAACAAGAAAACAAAAACTGTAACAACTCCAACTGTCTGACTAGTAGGGTCCCGCACGACCCTGGTAGTCCTCCTGGAAACCTAAAAGTAAACGTACGGTGAGCATACAAGTATACTCAGTAGGGATCCCTAAAACTCTCGTGCACAAGTGGTGAGACATCCTAATGTCCCGTGATAACAACAGAAGAAACCTAACAAGGAAATCTATCCACCCAACCTCACCAGCCACACTCACCACAACACAATCAAAACTGGTAATAGTAGTATAAGAACAAGAGTATTGGGAACCCCGCACCATTTCCCATTAGTTAGTTGAACATCCTGACACTGTCACACTCTCCCTACCCGCACACACCTTGGCCTCACAACCACGTATCCCGCCCGCACACACCTGGGCCTCACAACCACACATCCCACCCACACACACCTGGGCCTCACAACCACAACCACATCCCTGCCCGAAGACACCTGGGCCTCATCTCGAAGATTCTTGGGAACAGTAATAGTTATAGAACTCTCGCCCAAAGACACCTGGTCCTGAAATCGAAACCTACCTAAAGAGTCTTAGGTGTAAGGTCGCCTCAAGACATTATGGCCTATAAGCCTGCCTGAAGAGTCTTGTGCCTAATCACCCCAATTGAAACCTACCCGAGGAGTCTTGGGTGTAAGGTCGCCTCAAGCCATCACAACCTAGGGGAGAAGGAGCAGGAAGGAGCTAATAACTCTGGGAAAACAACCTCTCCCATGAAATGGGAGTGTTTGGCACTATGTTCTCAACATGGGTGCGGTGCGATAAAACACAAAAGATACAGATATATATATATATATAGGAACCACTCAGCCCAACCTATGGCTTCTAAAAAGAGAAACTGAGCACGTGCCTCGGCACTGCTACCATGAAGCATGCATACAACAAACAACCCCAACCCCATTAAGGTTTTTACATTTAAGAAGAATTAGTTTATTAGTTCCTTAACTACTAGGAAACTATCCACAACCAACCACAACGATCGTTCGTAAGCATATCCCTGCCATCCACAATGCAAGTTAAGAAAACACAGCAACATGGAAAGTCCCTTCTTATTAACCAACAAACCCATTGATAATTATTTCCGTTTCATTACCAAGCCCCACCATTCATTAAATCTCCCACATTTATTTATTATTCACAAACCAACGTTCGTTCACATTCAACCCATCCTGAAGCCCAGCTGCCAGCCACCATAACCACAACACAATGAAACCCATACATCAATATCCCTTTAATACCATTTAATGCAGCCTCACTGCCCATCACCATTAAACATTCACACCTTCCCACAACCATGTCAACCGCAGCCCCGCTGCTCACCCAAACACAACACCCCACAAGACACCCCCATCACATGCCACATAACCAAGGAAACACCCACATGTTCATTATTCTATTTTGTTTAACCGGGGTGATCACATAAGGGTTCCAGATTTTCATTTAATCAGCCAACTTTATGTGATTAACCAATTTCCACATTCCACAAGGTTCCATCCACAAAAACGGTCTAGAAAGATAGGGAAACATTTAATTGTGCAATAAAAGGCCCCTAACGACCATTATTTTCAGTTGGCATAAGCCTATTCATTTCACAACATAATATCACAGGATATAAAAGGTAAAGTAACAACAATCACAAACATCCCATCCCTGTTCCTTAACCAGTTATTAACTTTATTTAAAGGTTCAACCATTTCTCATGAAAAAAAAGTATACCCACCCCGCATGATGCACAAATTAGAGAGACAAAGGTAAAAACCCTACCTCAACAGGATCTGGTCACAACACTCCCCCAGATCAACTTTAGTAGACGTTCGTTAGCGTCCTGATAAAACCTCCTCGGGTGGAAGTCCGAGAGGAAAAGCCGAAGGAAAGATAACGTATCCAAGATCAGAAGTTCTGCCTCGTCGTTACGATCCTGTGGCCGCTGACGGATCGTAAATCGGAGCTCAGACGGAAAAGTTATGGAAGAAAGATCCTTCGAGTCTCTTAAGAGAGCTCTGCTCAGAGGAGAGGGGAGGAGAGGTGTGAGTTGAAAGGAGGAGGGGACCCCTCCTTTTATAGGTGTGAAAATAAAAATTAAACAGCGTGTACTTATTGTACACGATGTGTATTTGGCCGTTTTCACACGGTCTCCACGCGGCCTCCAACGCGGCTCCGCGGCCGTTGACTGGTCAACACACGGTTTGAGGGTATCACATATGCAGGGAGGGACTACACGGCATGTAGTTTAGACACATAGCATGTAATCATTTATTGCACACGGAAAGGACACAGCTCCAACATGGTACACGGCCGTTGACTGGTAACGCGTACGCGGGGAAGGTCTACACTGCATGTAGAACTGGTCACACGGCGTGCACCCATTTATTGCACCTAGCAAGGACACAGTCTGCAACGTGGGGTATACCCGGAAAGGGGGTACACGGCGTGTAATCAAACTACACGGCGTGTAGTTTCAAAATTCTAGAATGTGTGGAAGAATTCCATTTTACCCTCCAGAACACTTCTTGACCTTCTTTTTTTTACAAAGTAATGGGCCGGAGAGGTCCGGGCCATTACATCAGATTCCTCTTAAAACATTCTCATCCCCGAGAATTCAAAAACCAACCCATGGGAACCCAACAAGATACCTCTTAGGGTTCTCGTCCTAACAGGAACCCAACCAAAAACCCTAATCATATGTGTTAGGAATTCCTTCTCCTATGTCGAGATATTATCCGCTTTAGGCGGCACTGACTCTCCTGCACGGGTTTAATCGTATCCTCATTAATGCGTCTCGATTAAGAATTGGGTCTTCCCACTTTCACACATTAGTATTTTTCAACTTGCACTAACCCCAACACCATACAACCAACACACTGCCCGAACACGTGGGTTTGGTAAATTCCTTCACCTATGTCGCGATATTATCCGCTTTAGGCGGCACTGACATTCCTGGACGGGTTCAATCGCATCCTCATTAACGTGTCTCGATTAACAATTAGGTTTTCCCCTTTCCCACACATACGGACATGTAACACATCACCAGGGAACAAGGAAACAAAAGGTCTCACAACTGACAAGACAAGCATTCCATATATCAAAGGTACAAAGTACGACATCAACATAAAGCTTAGAAGAACAAGGAAGAAAAAACACAAGTCAAAACAACTCCGGGTACTGAACATGCATCTGCGACTCCCGCTCCCATGTGCTCTCCTCGAGACCGCCATGCCTCCACAACACACGAACCATGGGAATGGTTCTTCCACGAAGCACCTTCTCTTTGCAATCCTCTATTATGACTGGTCTCTCCTCGAATGTCATGTCGTCTCCCATATCTAACTATCCCTAGTCGATAACATGATAGTCATCGTGTAAGTACCGACGAAGGTGGGAGACGTGGAAGACGTCATGGACTTTCTCCATCTAAGGTGGCATGGCCAGCTGATATGCCACCTCGCCAACTCGCCTCAACACCTGAAAAGGTCTGATGAACCTAGGTGAGAGCTTGCTCTCCTTCCCAAACCTCTGCTGCCCCCGTCGAGGGTAAACCTTCAAGAACACATGATCTCTCACCTCGAACTCCAAGTGCCTCCTCTGACGATCAACATAAGACTTCTGTCGGTCCTGAGCCGCCTTCATCCTCTCACGTACAAGCTGGACTTTATCTGTGGTGTTCTGCACTACCTCTGGGCCAAGAGCACCTGTCTCACCAACCTCTGCCCAGAAAATGGGTGAACGACATGACCTTCCATACAAAGCCTCAAACGGTGCCATGCCAATATTAGAGTGGAAGCTGTTGTTGTAGGAAAACTCTACTAAAGGATAGTGTCGTACCCATGATCCTCCAAAATCCAGAACGCATGCTCGCAGCATGTCCTCCAGCGTCTGGAGAGTCCACTCTGTCTGCCCGTCGGTCTGGGGGTGGAAAGCAGTGCTAAGGCATAGCTGGGTTCCAAAAACATGATGTGACCCCCTCCAGACTCGTGAGGTAAACTGAGTATCCCGGTCTGAGATGATAGTCCTCGGAACTCCATGCAAGTGCACCACATCGTCTACGTACCTCTGTGCTAAGGTACTCACCGGGCACGACTTCTTTATTGCTAAGAAGTGATCCGATTTCGTCAGACGATCCACCACAACCCAGATAACATCATAACCACCCTGAGCTCTGGGTAGTCCTGTGACAAAGTCCATGGAGATGTCAACCCACTTCTACTCTGGGAAATCTAATGGATGGAAAAAACCACCAGGAACACGGTGTTCAACCTTCACTTGCTGACACACTAGGCAGTTAGCCACAAACTCCGCCACTTCCCATTTCACCCCGGGCCACCAAAACCGATCCCTCAGGCCTCTGTACATTTTTGAAACTTCTGGATGTACCGCCAAGGCTGACCTATGGAACTCACAGAGAACTCCCTCATGCATTGCCTCCGGAACAAACAACCTTCCATGGAAAAGCATCTGATGTCGGCTGTCCTCTGACCATCCTTCTCGAGCGTTCCCCTGATCAACTCGATCTCACATCACTTCCCCCTAGGAGTCCCCCCATTGAGACTCTTCCACCTGCTGCGACAGGGAGGACTGCATCGTCATCTGGAACAAACATCCTCTAACACCTTCTTCCCTTTCATCTAAGTGCAGGGAAGCCAACTCTCCCATCGCCTTCCAGGCATCGGCGTATTCCAGAACGACTTCCTTATGTGACTTCCTCCTCCGGGCATCAGCCACAACGTTGCCCTTACCTTTAGTGTAAGAGATCTCGAAATCATAGTCTTGGAGAAACTCGACCCATCTCCGCTGCCATAATTTTAGGTCACGCTGGGAGAAGATATAACACAGGCTCTTGTGATCTGATAAGACCACAAAGAACTCCCCAAATAGGTAATGTCGCCACAACTTCAATGAGAACACTACTGCTTCAAGCTCCAGGTCATGGGTGGCATAGTTACACTTGTGAGGGCGCAACTTCCTAGACCCATAAAAAATCACGCCCTTCTTCTGCCTAAGCACGCACTCCAGAACAAGGCCAGAAGCATCACAAAACACTTCATACAACAACCCTTCCTCTGGAAACCTGAGCACGGGATCACTAACCAACTTCTCCTTCAGTTAGTCAAAAGCTTTCTGGCACTGATCGCTCCATAGGAAGACCTGATTCTACCTAGTCAAAGATTTCAATGGAGCAGCAACTCGAGAGAAGTCCGAAATGAACCTTCGATAGTAACCTGCTAACCCCAGGAAACTACGAACTTCTGCCACGCTCTTGGGTGCCACCCATGAAACAACTTCCTCCACCTTCGACAGGTCCACCGATACTCCATGATGAGATACCACATGCCAACGGAACTGTACTTCTTGTGTCAAGAATATACACTTCGACAATTTCCCGTAAAGATGGTGGTGTCGAAGGACTACCATGACTGCCCTGAGATGCTCAACGTGCTCTTCCTCTGATCTTGAGTAGATCAGGATGTCATCGATAAACACAATGACGAACCGGTATAGAAACATTCGGAAGACAATGTTCATAAGTGCCATGAACACAACTGGTGCATTCGTAACTCCAAACGGCATCACTACAAACTCGAAGTGCCCATACCTGCACCTGAAAGCTGTCTTTGAGATGTCACTGTCCTTCACCCTCAGCTGATGATATCCCGATCGTAGATCAATCTTAGAAAACCAACTTGATCCCCTCAGCTGGTCGAAGAGATCTTCAATCCTTGGAAGGGGGTAACAGTTCTTGACTGTTACCTGGTTCAGCCTTCAGTAGTCTATGCATAGCCTGATACCACCATCTGCCTTCTTCACGAACAAAACCGGAGCACCCCATGGTGACACACTGGGTCGAACAAAGCCCTTCTCCATCAGATCGTCAATCTGAATCCGTAACTCCCACAACTCCGAAGGTTCCATTCGATAAGGGGCCATCGAAATCGGACGGGCACCAGGCTGTAAGTCTATCCCGAACTCAACATCTCATCGGGGGGGGGGGGGGGGGGGGGGGGTGTAGAGTCACAACCTCCTCAGGAAAAAAATCGAGGAACTCCCCAAAAACTTCCGGGACATCCATCATCTCTGTATCAGCTGGAACCACCGATAACACGCTCAACAAAGAAATGAGAGGCTCCACATTCCGACTTCCCGCCTAATTGCTCCTCTCGCCAACAAAAGATATGCGCTGCACATCCACGTCGGAGAACATGACTCTTCTCTGGAAGCAGTCGATAATTGCACTATCAGAAAACAACCAGTCGATGCCTAGGATGACATCGTATGTCTGCATCTATAACAGAAGAAGGTCTCCACTAGATCGATGTGGTCCCAACATTAGCCCACATCCCCGGCAAACACAAGATATGCTGGTCTGGCCCCCAACTTGTGTACTCAGTACTAGTGACACGGAAAGTCTCTCTACGTCTAATCCCAAATCACGGGCTAGAATAGGTGCAACAAAAGAGTGCGAGGCTCCCGAATCGAACAAAGCAGAAACAAGAGTGCGGAACAAACAAATCGTACCTCATACCACCTCTGGTCCTGCTGGAGCTGCCAACCCTACTGCGTGCAACTGTCCACGCCCAGCTCCTCTTCCTCTCTGATGTTGTCCACTTCCCCGACCACGCCCTGGTTGAGGTCCCTAAGGAGCACCCTATGGTCGGCCTCCTCCCGCAATTTCTTCCCTTGGAGGAGCATGGTCCTGCTGCTTCTGGAAGGGCCTCGTCGGCAATTGGTGCTACTACGGTGGGCGCTGAACCTGCCCACCTCTACTATACGGAGCTCGGGTTGGGCACTGACTACGAACGTGCCCAAAACCTCCACAAGAAAAACACTCGGTCCTAGGATCGTGGAAAAGGGACGAGGACACAATGATCTGAACTGGAACTACTGGGGCCTACTCCCCACTGGCCTGAACCTAGAAGGTCCTGTCGCAGGAGACCTGCTGTTGACTGCCTTCCCCTTCGACGAACCTGGCTGAAACACATCACACGGTGCACCTCCCAGCGAGTGCATCCTCTCTACGACCACATCCTTCTTCTGCACTGCCAAGTACGTCGGAAGGGTGAAGGGGGTGACAACATACTGGAGCAAAGGATGAAGCGCCTCCTCCAAACCTCTCGCCCGAGACTCCTCATTCGAAAAGAGATCCGGAGCAAAGCGCAGGAGATCCTTGAACTTGATCCCCAACTCTCGTACTGACATACTCCCCTGCTGAAGGGAGAGTAACCCTTGCCACTTCTCCACCTTGATCATGGAAGAAAGGAATTCCTCTCGGAATTCTTTCTCAAAGTTAGCCCACAGAACCTCTGCCTCTATCCTCTATCCGAGGTAGAGCATCCACCACTATCGCGCTGCATCTCTTAGCTGACTGACTACTAGGGGAACCCATTACTCCCTCGGAGCACGGATCAAGGTGAAAGCGATCCCTCGCTCCTCAATCCACCCCTCCATCTCTGTATCCGAAGTACTACCCTCGTACTTCTTGAGGGTCTGCCACTGGAAGGAACAGAGAGCCTTCTTCCACTGGATATCTTCCTCCTCTTGGTCAATACTCAACTGATCGACCGCCTGGATCTGCTAGGCCTCGGCCGTCTGAGCCACCCGGGGACGAAGTCTTGGTGCCATAGCTGTATGGTAAACAAGGATCGCCTAAGCCCAAGTAGTAAGGAAAACATCAAGGTTTTATTAATAATTTTATTTCAATTTATTTTCTAGAACACCCAAATCAAGTAAAACACAATCATGATAATGCATGTACCTTCCTTAGGGTCTCTACCCTGCAATCAATGTAGTATCACTTGTTCGTTCGGTAGGCTCAGATTCCTTGCATCGGATCACGGGGGGCCCTAAAATCCAATGTCCTAGCCGGTCCTCCCTGGCCTATGTCACGCACCAAGGTTAACTAACACTGTTTCCCTACCATCCCATGAAATCCTCCCCGTGCCTAACTCCAGACTCTAACCTATCTCTCAACCATCAGGCTCTGATACCATTCTATCATGACCCCTCCCACCAATGATGCCCCTCCGGAGCTGGAAATGGTGAAAGGGAGATAATGAACCCCGAGTCCCGCCTCCAATAGGCCCCGTGTTGGGGACTAGCAACAAGGGTATGAGTATTCACAAATATGGGAGGCATTACCCTTTTTGATTATTTAGGATCAGGAAATAGGACAAGTAAACCACCAAAAAGGAAAAAGAACAAGTGTATATAAATAAACCCAAACCAAACCAACATGCATGTTTAAACAATTTTATAATAAGGTAAAAGTACATGAAATCTCAAAAGTAAAATACCAAAAGAAAACAAGAAAACAACAACTGCAACAACTCCAAATGTCTGACTAGTAGGGTCCCGCACGTCCTTGGTAGTCCTCCTGGAAACCTGAAAGTAAACGTTGGGTGAGAATACAAGTATACTCAGTAGGGAACCCTAAAGCTCTCATGCACAAGTGGGGAGACATCCTAATTTCCCGTGATAACAACAGAAGAAACCTAACAAGGAAATCTATCCACCCAACCTCACCAGCCACACTCCCCAAAACACAATCACAATAGGCAGTAGTAGTATAAGAACAAGTGTGTTGGGTACCCCGCACCATTTCCCATTATTTAGCTGAATGTCCTGATGTTGTCACACTCTCCCCGCCCGCACACACCTGGGCATCACAACCACAGCCACATCCCCGCCTGAAGACACCTGGGCCTCATCCCGAATAATCTTGGGAACAGTAATAGTAACAGAACTCTCGCCCGAAGACACCTAGGCCTGAAATTGAAACCTACCTAAAGAGTCTTAGGTGTAAGGTCGCCTCAAGCCATTATAGCCTATAAGCCTACCCGAAGAGTCTTGGGCCTAATCACCCCAGTCGAAACCTACCCGAGGAATCTTGGGTGTAAGGTCGCCTCAAGCCATCACAACGTAGGGGAGAAGGAGCAGAAAGGAGCTAGTAACTATGGAAAAACACCCTCTCCCATGAAAAGGGAGTGTTTGGCACTATGTTCTCAACATGGGTGCGGTGCGACAAAACACAAAAGATACAGATATATATATATATAGCAACCACTCATCCCATCCTATGGATTCTAAAAAGAGAAACTGAGCATGTGCCTCGGCACTGCTACCACAAAGCATGCATACAACAAACAACCCCAACCCCATAAAAGTTTTTACGTTTGAGTAGAATTAGTTTATTAGTTCCTTAACTACTGGGAAACTATCCACAACCAACCACAAAGATCGTTCTTAAGCATATCCCTGCCATCCAAAAAGCAAGTTAGGAAAACACAGCAACATGGAAAGTCCCTTCTTATTAACCAACCAACCCATTGATTATTATTTCCGTTTCATTACCAATCCCAACCATTCATTAACTATCCCACTATTATTTATTATTCACAACCCAATGTCCATTCACATTCAACACATCCCACAGCCCCGCTGCCAACCACCATAACCATAACACAATGAAACTCGTACATCAATATCCCTTTAATGACATTTATCGCAGCCCCACCGCCCATCACCATTAAACATTCACACCTTCCCACAACCAAGTCAACCGTATCCCCGCTGCTCACCCAAACCACAACAGCTTACAAAACACCCCCATCACATGACACGTAACCAAGCCAACATCCACATGTTCATTATTCTATTTTGTTTAACCGGGGTGATCACACAAGGGTTCCAGATTTTCATTTAATCAGCCAACTTTAAGTGATTAACCAATTTCCACATTCCACAAGGTTCCATCCACAAAAACGGTCTAGAAAGATAGGGCAACATTTAATTTCGCAAGCAAAGGCCCCCAATGACTGTGATTTTCAGTAGGCATAATCCTATTCATTTCACAACATAATATCACAGGATATAAAAGGTAATGTAACAGCAATCACAAAATTCCCATCCCCGTTCCTTAACCAGTTATTATCTTTATTTAAAGGTTCAACCATTTCTCATAAAAAAAAAGTATACCCACCGCACATGATGCACAAATTAGAGAGACGAAGGTAAAAACCCTACCTCAATAGGTTCTGGTCACAACGCTCCCCCAGATCAGCTTTAGAAGATGTTCATCGGCGTCCCAGCAAAACCTCATCGGGTGGAAGTCGGAGAGGAAAAACCGAAGGAAATACAACGGATCCAAGCTCGGAAGTTCCGCCTCGTCGTTAGGATCATGTGGCCGCTGACGGATTGTAAATCGGAGCTCGGACGGAAAAGTTATGGAAGAAAGAGCCTTCGAGTCGCTTAAGAGAGATCTGCTCAGAGGAGAGGGGAGGAGAGGTGTGAGTTGAAAGGAGGAGGGGACCCCTCCTTTTATAGGCGTGAAAAGAAAAAGTACACGGTGTGTACTTATGGTACATGGCGTGTACTTGGCCGTTTTCACACGGCCTCCACGCGGCCTCCAATGCGGCTTCGCGACCGTTGACTGGTCAAAACACAGTTTGAGGGTAACACATACGCGGGGAGGGACTACACGACGTGTAGTTTAAACACACAACGTGTACTCATTTATTGCACATGGCAAGGACACGACTCCAACACGGTACACGGTTGTTGACTGGTAACGTGTACGCGGGGAAGGTCTACACGACGTGTAGAACTGGTCACACAGCGTGCACCCATTTATTGAACATGGTAAGGACACAGCCTGCAACACAGGGTATACCCGGCAAGGGGGTACACAGCGTGTACTCAAACTACACGGCGTGTAGTTTCAAAATTCTGGAAAGTGTGGAAAAAGTCCATTTTATCCTCCAGAACAATTCTTGACCTTCTTTTTTTGACAAATTAATGGGCCGGAGAGGTCCGGGCCATTACATATCCCATGGATTGTAGAGCTCCTTTCTCCTTTTGATCTGAAAATTGATGTTAGATTCTTGACTGATCATGATGAAACATCAGATCCTAGTAGATCAGAGTACAATGAACACAATAGCAGATCCAAAATCCTGGTAGGATTATTCTTCTAGATTCTTCTTTCTCAATTGAATTTTTTGGATTCAAAATTTTATTTTTTGGATGCATCAGCTTCTTTGATTATCTTTATTATAGAGAATCTAACAATGATCATCATTTAATTGTTCTATTGACTGCACCTTCTTCATGCTCTTCATCTATTATTCATTGTTCATTATCATTAACCTTTTTATATGAAAAAAATGAAATTCTATCCTCATGTAGATCAAGGATCTGGAATGGTCATGATCCCAGGATTCTGGATGTATGACAATTTTGAGTTTTAGTCACTCGAAGTGGCGCAATAGTGAGTGAAAGTGACTCCTACATAAGTGCATAAAAAACAACTGATTGATAATTTATAATCATCATCACTGTAAAGTACTCCTTGTAAAGGTACCTGATACATTGATGGATTTGAGATTTGGAAATAAGATGTAGTTAGGTGGAATGTAGAATAGATCACAATATCACTGTTGAAGATGGAAACTGGTCAGCCAGGTTTACACGGCGATGAGGAACTAACCACATGCCAGGTCAGCATTGGTAGAGGGTCAGGCCATGTGGAATGTCCATTTCCTAGAAAGTTGTATCAGATAGGTTTTACGGGGAGAGCCTAGGTGGAGCAGTCTGACCAGAATAGGTCGGACTGGTTTGGATTGGGCCATAATGGATTCAAATGGTTGTATCTTCTAATCCGGGCATCTGACTGAAGCATCATTTTTGGAAGAAATTCCTCTCATCAAGATAGACCTTTTGATTCCACTTTTTTAACATTATGTTTCTCGCTCATTTCTCGGGCCCCCAAAAGGATCAAATAATAAAAATAATTTAATATTATTACAAATTTGACCCACCATAACATCTCTAGGTTCCTTGTGATCAATGTGTTATCATTGGAATAACGAAAATGAAATTTAGGCATACATTAGAAGATCATTTTAGGCTCTTGATGAAAAATTTTGGTGCAGGTTCCACGAGGACCATTTTGGGTGTTTGCTGGAAATGTTACTTTTTCACAGAGTTTCTATTTTGGAAAAATGAATAGTAGATATTGTGTTTTTTTTCTTAAGGATTGAAACTATATGGTAAATATATTGTGTTTCAATATCAAGTCATTGGCCCAAGAAGCACCATTCATGTACCATTCAATGAGATGCATATTTATCATCGTGAGTCTGATTCTGCTGAATGAATAGTCAATCATGTATATCTCCATTCAATGATCGTGATGGTGTTATATGTTTGGTTATCCAGACCCCTTTGAGGTGTTGTTTTATATAATCATTATTTTCGACCTTCCAATAAATAAATGAGCATCGTGCACTTGTTAGCCTTTTGGGATAGAGGTTCCATGTACAATAAGAGTACACTAGCATGCCTAGGGGATAATTGTTCACAATTTAGTACTCGATTATGAATGAGTACATGAAAATATGATGAGGTGGGGTCACACATCATGTGGGCCACTCATGTACCTAGTACCACACTAAAAATCCTTTATCTATAATATCACCTTCTTTTAGAATCATATTTTTGCTTGTAAGTAGCCTATATTAAGTGTTTTTGCAATTAGAAAGCGGTGGTTTACACCAAAGTGTCTTTTAAGGTATGATGTATGATTTTATAAATTTGATGACTATTTTTTGTGACTCTTGATGATATAAGTGATATTGTTTACTCACTAGAGCAGTATTGGCTTACCTTGTAGTGGTTTACCCTTCAACAGGGCTGGGCTGTGGCATTCACCAACTGTAATACTGAGCATACACTCTAGTGGGGCTGTGAAGTGGGTCCTCGATGATGATACCAGATATCTTGAATTTAAGGGTCAGTGATGATACATGTGTTTGATGTGCATTTGGACTCAGGATAAAGTGGTATTCTTTTCCCATAGAGACATGTCCTTTTGACGCGGCCTAAATCTGTGTGGGGAAGACAGGCCTGCCCAAAGAGGATAGTATCAAGGTCTGTTGATTGAGTCCCACTGACTTATGTGTTCATGGAAGACATTGGGGATACTGGGCAACATTGTTGGTTACATATGGAACAATTGGATATTCTTTTCATAGTGTTATCTAAGGGATAGAGAAACCATTACACACTTGTTTGGGATTTTTTGGTTGAAGAAGTATATATATAGTTACAGTACCCACTCCATGGGTTTTGGTAACTCTCCTATCACGAGAGATGAATACAAGCAGGGTATGCAACATGATTTCCGTGTCAAGACTCTCAGGGATGGAAAAGTCTACTCTCCTACTAATGGTAGTAAATACTCAACAATAAGTTAATCTTATCAACATATCTACCTCCTTGTGTTTTAATGAGCTTATATGAAACTCTTGTTGGTTTGAGCTGTACTCTATTACTATACACTTTTCTATATACCTCTCCCTATTTTAGTACATCTTTTTTTCTCCCTTGATACTTTAGGGCATCCTAATAAGTAATTTTATACTCGCCCCTACTTGGGCTATGCCCACACATTGTGAGACCGTGTTGATTAATGACAGGTTGATCATGAAAATAGAGGATCTTAGGGATACATGGTTTTTGGACCGCATGCGGTGTTCATAGATTGGGATCTACGACAAGGGATCTCTCATATATTTTTACTTTCCCAGTTGTTTTCAGGTTGTGGAACACTTCTGGTTGGGAATGTATGATTCCCCTTTTTCCTTTTTCTTTACTTTATAGCACATGTACTTGTACTTTTTAGAGATCGATGCATATATGTGGTTTATTTATAGAAATGTTGTATCTTTTCCTTTTCCTCAAAACTTTTTTGTTGAGTTGTTTTTTTGAGTATGTACAGGTACACTAGAAAATGCCTCCCCTAGTTTGTTATGCCATTAGCACTTTTCCCTAGCCATTTACCTATGGAGGTGGTTTTGAGGTAGTTACAACTTGAGCGCAAAAGGTGTCAGGTTTTGAAAAAGTTTTATTTGAGGTGGTTCATTCATTGGGAAATTGTTTGGTTGTTTCTTAAAAATGAATTGGTTGCATTTTATGGAAAATGTTTCAATGTGTCTTCATAATGGATCTCATTCCTGGGAGTCCAGTGATGGTCTGGTGGCTGAAATAACCATTCAGAAGGACACTGATTACATGATTTCCAACTCGGAATATCAAGAAAAATATTATAGGGAACAATGGAACTTGCATTATATAGGATTTATTCTTTGAATTCCATTCATGAGTCAAATCTGCATCATTATTGATATATATATATATATATTATCATTTGATCGCAGTACACCTTGATGTATTTGGGATCTCTCCATGATGACATCAATCCATGATATCATCTCTGGTTCGTGATGAAGAATCTGTGGGTGACGACTCCTCAGTTCATGATCTATCATATGATCCCCTTCTTCTTGGTGTGCAGGTATCTGCACCCCAACCTTATGAGAAGTAGTTAGTTTCTAAAGAGTTGGTTGAGGACGTGTGCATGTTAAGAACAAATTTTATGTTCATACAACAGAGAGCACTGATGTTCAGTGGTGAGAAAGATCCTCAGGTGATATAGGATTTTCTAGATTCGGTGGTTCTCCACTTCAATGTTGTTTAGAATGAAATATTAGATGGTGTCTTGGGTAGCCATGATTTTTTTGCAGAATATCATGACTTTGGTGGGGTTTGGTTACTCAGATTTGTGATGAGTTGGCACAATCATGGGTTATCTTTTAGCAGTTTTACTATGAGGAGTATGAGCCCTCCTGCATACTCTTTGTCTAGATTCATGAGCTTATAGAGATTCAGTTGGGATGGATTATGGTGGAAGAGTATGAGGTTTAGTTCTCAGACCAGACTTTATGCATGTTGTACATGATCTATGATGGAAACTTCTAGGTACGATAGTTTGAGAAGAGACTCTGTAGAGGAGATACCGGCTATAGTACATCCCTTGGGCATCCCCACCTTTGACGGGGTACTCAAGCGTGCACTAGAGACAGAGATATTTTTGTCATAGGGGCGCCAGTTGTCCTATTTTGGTAATGGGAGTAACATAATTGGCATGTAGGCCACAACTAGATAGAATTAGTTGGTAGGAAATTGATTCAAGTTTCCTCCCATTGATGATACATAGGCCCATGGTCCTAGTACCTTGTAGGTGCACTGAGGAAGCCCAAAATGGGCCGCTGCTGTCCTTGTGATGGGTATAGCCACTTGGAAGAAGACTCCTCGATTGGATGTTCATAGCTTCCTAGGCCGATGTTATATGAACCTCCATGGAAGAGGTAGCTTTGTGATCAAAGATCTCCTAAGGTATGATAAGATAGATCCCATGGAGATGGTACTAGAAAAGGAGTTGGAAAGACTGTGGTTGGTGGATGATTCTATGTGGTCCTTCCACCACCACCATGCGGCCTATGTCCGGCTCAGGGAACTAGCAACCGTGGATTTGAGAAGCAATATGCTATAGATGTCTACAATACAACAACACATGATAGGATAATTGGGACAATATATATCTATTCTACTTTCTGTAGTTGAACATGATAGACACTATGTGAGATACTATTTCCACCCTTCTTCTTACTTGAGGTTTTACCTTGGTGACGTGCGCATAGTGGTGTAACCATGTTTTGTTTTTGTTTGATTTAGCATTAAATACATGAGATAGAGGGGTCCTCCCCCACTGAGATGTGTTTTTTTTGATGCGGAAAAAACCATGATGGTGAGTTAGTGCGACCCAAAGTTGATAGTATCGAGGTGTGTCGGTTGAGTACCTCTAACTTGTGTGTTCATGGTAGGGTTGTACAGTGGAGTGTTAGAGATGGAACTCGCATTTCTAGTGGAGTCTTCTAGAATGAACACCTTTTGATCATAATTCTATTAGTATGTATGGTAGTTTCTTGATTGGGTATACTCTCCATAAAAGATAGTAAATTACACATGGGGTATTCAACATTATTTCCTTGTCTAGCCTCTTATGGTCTGATGAGTTTACTCACCTACCCTGATAATTGGTACCTTGCATGTTCAACGTCATTATTGATACTGCATTATCATGTATAGGTTGAGCTAATGGAAACCCCATGAAATGAAATTAGTTACCCACTACATGGTGTAGGTTGTATCATACATCTTAATGACGATGTGAAGATGATTCCTTCTAGGAGATAATGTTTTGGTTTGTTCAGACCATTAGAGTCTCATGTATGTCTTCACTGAGAGAGTTCTGAACATGAGGCAGTGATGATGGTGGACCATCTGGTGGGACTACGACTTCATGATTGATTATGCATAGAAAAGGGAAACATTGTAGAAAATAACATTAGTGGGAAGTCATATGCTCACCTACTTAATATTTTTTAGAGAAATTAAATTCCTTGGAGATGACCCTAGTGGAGCATGACATAATAATTTTCGTCTATTGATAGTGTTGACACCTTTTCTTCTCGATCAGGTAAGATATTCTAGGTTGTGAGATATCAACTATAAAATACCATGTGACCAAATATCCTTGTGTGTTCCACCATATAGATATTCTAATGGAGGGATTCGTGAGACCATGTTCATGGTAAAAACAGTTATTCCAGTCATGATGCGAGATATTAAGGTTCGATCGGGGCCAACTTATTCCCCATGTTTTACTGAGTAGATTGATAGAATAATAAGGGTTGGTGAGGGTTCATACCTTCTTTCCCTACAACCACAGTTGGAGAGGGTGCACAATATTTTCCACATGTCTTAGCCAATAAGATACGTTCATTATACTATGAACATCATCAATAGGAGTGAACCATACGAGGATGGAAAATCCCCTTAGAACATGTGTTGTGGTAGCACAGAAGTGTGTAGGAGATCTAGGTGCGAGCTTAGTATCCAAATATTTTCCACTATTGTTCTTTTAGAGGAAAAAAATATTGAATGATGGAATGATTTAGAGTTTTGTTTTTTTCTTTATAAGACTTTGGAACACTTGTACATGTATTTACACACGTCGGTGCATAGATAGAGTGTAATTCTGAGGCCCAGTGTGCCCAAAAAATATTTAATAAAATATTTAGTATTTTTTATATATAAAAATTACAGAAATGGGATATCTCCCAAAAATTATTAGAATTCAGAAATACAATGCCATAATTGAGTTTGGAACATGGTGTTTAACCTCGAAGGGGCATAACAATTTTTTGGATGGGTCTTATATAGAAAAGGTCATTGAGGGAATATTAAGAAAAAAATAATTACTTTTATTACTTTTATCTCAAATACCAAATCATAAATCTTTAAAATGGGTACATTTATTGAAATATGAGAATTCCATTGAGTTTTTAAAGGGGTGTTTTACCTATGCGTGACCTAAAGCAAGAGGGAATGAGATGTTCGGATCCCGCAACCGTGGGCTGACATGTTTTTGGTTTTATATAACTATGTGGTTGAGAAAATGAGAAAGGGTTTTGCTCATTTTCATCAATGGACGCCATAGACCCCCTCCCTTTATAATTAGGTAATTGAAATTAAATTCATGAAGGGTCATGAAGAAACATCAGATATTAGTATATCACAGTGCAGTGAATCCAACATTAGATCCAAAATCCATATAGGATTCTTCTATTGGATTCTTCTTTCCATAATTTATGTTTTCATTGCCATAATTTATTTTTGGTCACTTATTCAACTTTTATTATCCTCATAAATGGCCAATTTGACAACAAACATCATCTAATTGATTTATCAATTTCACATTCTCCATGTTTATCATTTATTCTTCATTGTTCATCATCGTTATCTCTTTGATACAATGAAAAAATGTATAATGGTCGAGGGGGGAAAGGATTTTGGAAGGCATTGATCCAAGGTTTCTGGATATACGTCAGTTTTGAGTTTCAGGCATTGGATAAGGTGCAATGGTGAGTGGAAGTGACGCCAACTATTGGGTATGAAAAACCACATGTGAAATCAATGGTCATAATTGTGAAGACCTCATCATAAGGGTCCCTAATCCATTGGAAGATTCATGATTAGGTGACCAGATATAGTCAGGTTTTCGATGGAATTGAACATCGAAGAACCAGTGTTTTTAGAGGTGTTGTGACATGGTGAGCCATATGGACATGCTAGTTAGTCGCGTTGGCACGCCAGTGGCAACCCGACCATAGTCTATGTTAGTGTCTACAGTGAGCTTGGCCATGCTGCTTCAAATTAATGTATCTTCTTATTCGTATGTTTGATTGATGCACCACCTATTAACAGACATTCCTATCATCAGGAAGGACCTTTTGAGGACAGTTAGTGTACTTTATATTTCAGTGTCGTGACTTGGCCACCCGAAACACTCAAAAAATAATAATAATTTATTATTATTACAACTTTGACCAAATTTAACATCTGCAAATGACGTACGATCGATGCTCCTTCAGCGGAATCATAACATTGAAATAGAGGTGGACATTTGATGATAAATATCATGCGATTGAAGTGAAAATGAGGTGTGGGGCCCAGGAGTCCCATTTTGGGCATTTACGGTGAAATATTACTTTTTTTCCGAGTGTCCATTTTTGAAAAATGAATAGTATATCTTCTTTTTATTTTCCATGAGAGTCAAAATTGTGTGATCCATATGACATCTTTTGTGATCAAGACATGAGGCTTACAAAGCACGGGTTGAATACAATGCAATGAGATGATAATTCTTCACTAGGAGTCTGATTCGATAGAATGAATAGTCGATCATGTGCATTTCTCAAAAAGAATCATGACAGAGTGATTTTTTGGGTTTTCTATGGTCGTTTAAGGGGTCTTATTGATTGAATCATAATTTTAACACTTCATATAAAATAATTAGCATCATGCACTCATTAAATTTTTTTCTTAGATGTGTCTTGTGCTCTAGGAGTCCACTTGTATGACTAAGGGGTACTTGTTCACAATTTATTACCTGTGTATGGCTGGGTACCTAGATAGATGATGAGGAAAGGAAACATATTTTTTGGGCTGCACATGTGCCATGTGCCGCACTATAAATCTTCTAAATCTTGTATCTCTTTCTTTGGACTTGAATTATTGCTTTCAAGTATCATATCTTGAGGGTTTTTGTGTGTAGAATGTGAAGCTGAATTATGTAGTGGCTTTCGAGATACATCGCGAGATGTTCCAATTGGTATTCATATCTGAGGATTCAATCAATAATGGAAGTGATATTACAGAATCCCCAGAGTAGTAATGGATTCCCATTCAATATATTACCCTTCATAAGGGTTTTAGAGTGGAATTCTATGGTGAAACATTTATGCTTACCCTATAGTTGGGCATGGTAGTGGGGTTCTTTTTTTGAAACTTTTAGTCTTACCATCAAGGTGGGTTGGGTAGTGGAATTATCCTTTTATACAAAGGATCTTACCCTCTAGTGTTTTACCCTTTATCAGGGCTAGGTAGTGGCAATCACCATTTGATGTACTGATCATACCCTTTAATGGGGTTTGGGAGTGGGTCCTCAAAAATGAGACACTATTTATCGACCATGAGGATCTATGAAGAGACATGTTTTGACATTCCTTTGGACTTATGAGAAGGAGGGATACATTTCCCATTAAGATGAGAGATTTTGACATTACCTAAAATCGTGTGGGGGAGAAATACCCCTCGCCAATGGATAATATCATGGTGTCATGATTTATCCCCTTGGACATGCATGTTTAGGGAATACGTGGGGGATGCTTGGAATCATTGGTGGTTACTTCCAAAATTATTCATGACTCTTTTCCTAGGTTTCTATGTTAGATGTAGATCCCCTTACTCACTCATTTCGGCATCTATGTGTGAGAATTTATAATTATCCTATTGGTACACCCACTCCTTGGGTTTTGGAAACTAGCCATACTAGAGAGGCGAATGTGCGCAAGGTATGAAATGTTATTTTCATGTATAGCTTCTTGTGGTTAGAAGAGTATACTCTTCTACTAAACATATCTAAGATATGACAAGAAGTTCATATTCTCACAATTTCTAACTATTATGTTTTTTGATGAGCTTACTTAACTCTCTTGTTATGTTGAGTTGTACACTTTTACATTACCCTGTTCTATCTACTAATCCCCTCTCTAGTACGTCATTTTCTAATTCCTTGATCCTTCGGGGCATCCTACTGAGTAATTTTATACTCACCCATGCTTGGGATTTCTACACAGTTGGTGTTCCCTTGGAGATTACAGAAATGTTGATCATGACATGGGAGGAACATAGGGATATGAGATTCTTGGATTGTGTGCAATGGTCATACCATGGGATCTAGGTGCGGTGCTCTCTAAACAATTTGTACTATTCCACATTTTGCCCAGTTGTGGCACTCATCTGGTTGGGCATGTATTTTTCCCCTTTTACTTTCATTTTACATTACAACACCTATAATGATATTTTTTAAAGGTCAATTCATATTTTTTGTTTTTATATTTAAATTTCATATCCTTTCCTTTACCACTTCACTTTTTCATTGAGTTGGTTGAGTGTGTGTGTACAAGTACATTGGAAAAGGCCTCCCAGATTTTATTATGCCTTCAGTACTTGTCGGAAGCCCATGGACTATTGAAGAGGGATTGGGGTATTTATGGCCCATGTTCAGAATGGGATGAGGAATGATAATTTTTTCATTGGGATATGAGAAAATATGGGTGGTATTCACTCTTTTCAATACATTACAAGTATTCCATTCATCTCACTTATAAAAGTTCATCACTCTCCTCCTCTATTCATACCTTCAAGACCCATTGGTAGAGCCAAGAAAATCAGAAATCAGTTATATTCTTCCATCCTAACATCATAAATTCTTATTTTTGTTTTCATAAATTCAACTACGGAAGGAATTTAGGGTGAACCATAATTTGTTACCCAAATAAGAGGTAATATTATTCAGCAAGCATCTTCATTTTATTTCATACTCCACCACCTTCAATTATAATTAAAAAATGATAATATAAAACCCCCAGAATAATAAATATTCAAATATGTTAATATTTTTATTTCATAACCTCAATCCCTTTTCTCTTCCATCAAACATGTTACTTAATCCTCATTTTTGTGTACGAAGGAGTCCAACCTCATGAACCGATAGAATTTATTTTTCCATTACCACCTCTCATGATTAGGTATAATAATGAATATAATGTATATATATTATATTTATAACATAATTATATATCAAGGGTCATTGTATTACTTTTAAATTTTAATTTCTATTACATAGGAGATTCCAATATATCATTCGTGTGTACGAAAGACTACGACATGACAAAGAGATGTGATTCATTTTTTACATAAGATTTATATGGAATGTAATGAAGATAATGTTAATGAATATTAGTGGATTAAAAGAAATAATTATTATATTAATAATATATTTACAATTATTAAAATATAATATATAATTTTATGTTTTACCTTAACATTCACTGAAATATAATAACGTTGTTCGGGCATATGTGGGCATCCTCCATCATGAAGCGATGTGACTCTCTCTTTTATCAACATACCACATATATGACATATGATAGTATATTTAATGAAATATTATTTTATTAGTGATTTTATTATAATTATATAATGATAAAAAATCACTTTCCTCCACTTCTTAATGGTCATTGAAAAATGAAAAAGCTACTTCTGCGTACGTACGAATTACCGTCTCCATTAATGTAACGTACATCGTTTTTCAAAACTACCATTCATAATCACTCATAAAAATTATAATTGGTGTATAAATATGATTATTATAACCTTATTATTATTATTTTTATATGATATAAATATATTATATTCTAATGAACTATAAATTTCATAATAAAGCATGAATGATAAAACTAGGCAATTAACAACCAAAAAATGTAAATAATGAATGAATATTAATAAACATGTGATAAGATGTTATAAATGGATCGTATATGATTCTATAAAATTTTTATTATTTTATAGATACTTGATAACATATTTAAAACCACTATAAAATAATATAAATAATGATGATCCAAAAGGACGTGTGATGTAATTGATTTCTTAACTCAATTTCGATCCATTGGGTTAAATGACTACTTCCCCGATTAGAAATTACTAATATTGTGTGTGTAATTACGTATTATTATTTTTAATTTTATTCATATTTTTAATTTAGATTTAAATTTGATATAGATATTTAATTCACTAAATTATCTCGACTTCAATAATATGATCTTTTTAAGGGATTTTTCACTCAATTTTACTTATTTGAGACTTTTTCATGCTATGCACAAATCTACTTATATGAGGTTTATATACAACAAATTTGACATTTTATGTCCTGAATTAATTTATTATAATAATATTTTATGTTTAATTTTATGTTATCCTTTCATGGTTTTTATGATTCGACATTACCAAATTAGAAATAGTTTTGTGTTACAATTTCATTTATTATCATGATTGTTTTTGAACAAGCCTCGATTATAGAAATACTATGATCTTCATCTCATGTATTGTAAGTATTTTTATTCCCCAATGGATATACATGAAATTTTAAAATAGCTGAACCATTTCTCCACTCATTTGATTATACAAAAAATTATAATTTTTTTTAATAAAAATTGTCATTATTTATATCTTCGGTCGAAAAAATATTTTCATCCAAAACCATATATTCAATGAAATATTTTGTATAGAATTGTGAGAACTATTTAATAATGTAATTTTTTCCATTGAATAAATTTATAAAAATGGTTTTGAATATATTATTTATATATTTTCCATAATATTTCATTGTTCTGCTAAAAAGTGAAAGGGATCCTTGTTTTTATATGTACGACATGAATGTAATTTTCCTCCATCATATCCATTATATTCGTTGAAGATTTCATTATGATTTATCAATGTTTTTTTCAAATAATAGAATTTTCATGATGTTTTATACTTTTTTTAAAATGGAAATGATATTTGACTCAATAGTTGTTTTAAATAATTTATCAATCTAACATTATATGGTTCTGAAGTTGTTCACAATGAAAATGATTTTCATAATATTTTGTGACATTTTAGTTTTTAAAAAGTGTATTTTAATGAAATGGTTATATTCATAGAAATGTATTTATTGATATTTCAAAGGAATATCCATTCATAAATTTCATCAAACCTTATTGTCACATATTATCTAATGTTGATATTTTGTAATGATACAACCCTCATTCATTGTTATGATGGATTAATATTAATTCAATGATATTTTTAAGGAACTTGTTCATTGTAAAGGTTAATCATATGTCCAAGATACTATTGTGGAACCCATTTATTTACCACATGATAACAAAGATTCCAAAAGATTGTTATGAATACCATTTCTTTTCCATGAGTTAGTAATGATTCAAAATGATTATGATGTAACTCGTATTTCCATGGGGTAATCATGTATCCAAGAGATAGACATGAAACCCGTTTTATATACATGGAATAATCAGCTTATAAAATTAATAATGAATATTCATTTGAGTTTTATGATGAATTATATATATAATTTATTCATGTTTTTGTTCTTGGAGAATATATATGATGGGTGAACCTATGTAGGATTGGATGATCCCATTACTGCTTATATGATATTTGTATCCTGATAGTGTTTGATGAGCCTCATATAGTTTAATCATGGGGTGAGCCAAGATAGCACTGCAATGCATTGGATAATGATGTTGTCCTTTAGAGAGTTATATTAGAAGACAAATATATGGTAATTCAATTAATAAGATTTCTATAAGGGTTTTGTAAGTGAAATATGATGATGTTTTTCCATGATCCAACACATTTTTTTATTAATGTTATGGTTTAATTGTATTATATTTGATTATTATTAATATCATGTGTCTCAAGATTATTGATTTCGAAGAATCTTTATTTTGTTAAAGGCTTATTAATTTTTTTGGTATTTAAGATTTATGTATTAATGGTTAGGTTTACATCTAGGTTTTTTTCACTTTGAGTATGTTATCATACCCTTATAAAACTCTTATTTTAATATATAAAATTCAATAATTAATTATTATGTTTAGCCTTAATAAATATTTTTTTTCACCATTCTTATCATTTCTTTTCCCTAGGTTATTAGGAAATGTTTTTTGAAAGAAATATGTCTAAATGGGATTTCACATTGATGATGATGATGATGACATATTGTGAAATAAGAAATGATGAGTTCAGTGGTTAAATTCTCAATTCACATCATGTGTTTTTTATGTTTGAGTATGTAATAATTATTTAAAACTCCAAACCCAAAAGGTATTTGATAATATAAGTGGTCCTATATTTCTGTTTGATGTTGTATAGATTGGATGGGAATAATAAGTTCCAAATTATCGATAACAAAGATATAAGTTTAATTTTAATTGGATGATATTATTTAAACAATATCCACTTTATATTAGAATTGACCATATTTTCAAAGAATTTATATATAGAATAATTTTTTTATATTATAATATTTATGAAATTCCAAAATTACATGTCACCTAAATAGTACAAGGAATCCCCTTTTGTGAATAAATTAGAAAAAATTGAGCAATCTACCTTAAAAACTCTACCAATTACTCTTCCGAACAACTATATCCATGTTATAAAGGTGATGGTATCCTAAAAAGACCTACTATATCTCCCATAAATAGGGAACTATTGGACTTCTACTAAAGAAATGGTAACAATATTGGTACAAACCTTCAATTTTTTTTCCACTTATACTTCCTCTTAATTTATTGTAGCGATACAAGAATAATAACTAAAATATATTAAATATATTTTCTCATTATTATGATTATTATATAACCATGTTGCATCTATTTTCCATTATACAAATAATTAAAACATCGCTCGTGTGTACATACAGTTTACCGTCCCCACAAAGTGGTGTAATTCATTTTCATCACTAATTTACATGGATGACTATATGGATTATAATAATTAGTTTTTATGATATTTTTCGCACAAATATGGCTCTATAACTTTAATATAATGTAAACCTCCTTAAATTATAATCCATTGAAAAACAATAACACCTCTTATGCGTACGTGTGGACTACCACCTCCACGAAGCGTTGTGACCTATTCTTCGTTGGAGATTTACATGGATTGAAAAAAGAATGTATCTTAAAATTACAAATGATATAAATGATATAATAATTATTAGAAAATTATTAATAATTATTTTCATTTCCTTAATTATATTCGTCAAATAGTGAAAACATCATTCATGTGTTCGTACATCCAATAATCTTCATGAATGACACATTTAATTTTTATTTCTATATCATTTATGCATAACACTAAATAGCTATATATTGGATTTTTATGATGCTTATATTCTCAATTAAATTTTAAATATGTTGAAACCACCATAAATGAATATGTTCTTAAATGACCGAATCGAAATAACAAAATTGATAACTCCCATATAAAGGATAATAATTTTTCTAATAAATAGGTATTAAACTATAATAAATGAATAATATTTTATATAATAAATTTTTATATGAATATTTAAATAATATTTAGTAAATTTAAATTGATTATATAAGATGTCAGGGAACATACGTGACAAATCTAATTTGAGGTAAGGGATATCATCTCAATTTCCACTCCACTGATACATAGTTTGTAATACACAAATATTTATTTTTATAGTGTATATAATATCTGATTATGGAAGTAAAAATTATTATGGATTTATTTATAATGATAACATTTTATTTCATGTTTATTCACTAAAATAGTTTCAATATTGTCATTCAAATCTTCCTTTCCTTGTAACTAGAATCATGTCAAGAAATGATTAATAGAAATAACAATATTTTATATATTTTATTCAAATATTTTTTTCTTACAAATCGATATTTTTTCTATGAGAAATTAAATTATTTTTTACTTATAAATCAATATATAATTTTTTTTTCACAAATGTTTTAGATTTTACAACATGGTTGGATTATAATTTCTACCATTTTCCAAATGATGTATGTTTTCAATTTTCAAAAAAATTTATGGATGAAATGTGTTTTTAACTCATACAGAATGAGAATAGTTTCCATCCATCATGAATAATAATTTCATTAAATCAGAAAATAAATATTGATAAGGTTATTTTCTAAAAAAAATATACTTTATAATTTTGCGACTTCAAAAAAAAGTAGTTATTTCTAAAAAATAAAAATGTCATAATTTTCATAATGTTTATAATAATATATAACTGAATATATATTCATGAATAATAAAAACCCTTTATTTTCATTCTTCCCCACTAAGGATTGGTTTTAATGCTACCATCATTTGAAAAAAATCACATAATTTGGATCATTGGATGTGATATTTCTCATTTATATCCATATTCATTGTGATATAAATATGATTATTTCCTAACCCATATACCATTTCTATATATGGTGTATTAATTTTAATTTAATCTATTGAATGGTTAATTATTGATAAATTGATAATATTTACTCAATATGGATATTTATTGATATAAAATATTGTTCATGATTTAAATCAATCATTTGATATACATGGAATGGATTTGACATGCAATAATGGGTGGGTATTTAAATTAAATTCTTCCACTATGCATCGATAGGCATAATGGGAAAAAATTGGCCAAATTAAATGGGCCATTTCCCATAGTTTTAAAATTTCAGGTTGAAAGGTCTCAATAGTATTAATTTCATGATGTTTGAGATCGTTTCATATAATAACATTTCTCTCTTTCTTTAAAAATTATATTATTATTATCCATGAGAGTAAATCATTGATATTATATAATAATTCATTTAGTGCTCAAATTTGGGATTACATTGAGTGGTTTTTATGATATTTATCCCTATATATTTATTATACCCTACTTACTCATGATATATTCAATTATATGTAACCCTTAAAGAGAATATGATCTCACACTTTTATTTTTTTCATTACCAATGGATATAAAAAAGAAATGATGAATAATATTGATGATTTAATAATTTTTCTATTCCATGTAATTTATATTTATAATATAGTTTTGGAATTATGTATGTATCATGTTATTCAACACTGAAAAAATATTCAGTTCTTCAGGATATGTTTCTTTGTATCACATTCCAATTTAATATTGTAAACTTTGGTCATTGAGAAATTATATTTGAGGCCTTTACATATGATGTTACAATTTAGGAACATATTTTTTCCAAGAACATAATTATATTTTTCTTCACAACAGTTTTTGGAATTGGGAAACGTTGTTGTGATGTTTCATTATTATATATGACACACATTCCATGAATTTATCAACAATTTTTTTTGTTATTAGAAAACTGATCCAATCATTAGGATTTGATGATGATTTTTCCTACCCATGTAATATTTATAAATATAACTTAATCCATTTATGTTATAACTCCACATACTTGGATTTTATGTCACCCCTTTTTTTGATGTATATCCTCATGTGATTTAAGATAACAAGGAGAATGTGGGAACTATTTGGATTATAAAGATAAATAATTTCAATAATGTTTTAGTTTTATTAACTAATAGTTATACAGGAGCATTTTTTTCTAAGATACAAAACCTTTCAATCCTTGAATGTGTCAATTTTATTTTTTGAACTGAAAATAAAATAATATTCATGTATGAAAATGCATTGTCACTATAAGACCAAATCATAAGCAATTCACAATCTAACTATTGAAAACCTAAAAACTACCCAACCACCAACGTGAGTAAGAAATGTGTGATCCAAAGTCTAGTAGAATACCATGATGATTCCATCAATTCCTTTATTTTATAGAAACAATGTCAACTTGTTTGAAACTAATAACAAATCTATTTTTTTATTTTCTTTATTTAAAAAAGAAATTAAAATATCAAAAAAAATATCATTTCCCAAGACACACCTCTTGTAGAAAATTCATCAGATAAGTCTTAATATGGAATGCAATTTCCTAAAAAAACCATTAATCATTTTTGGGAAACATATATTCCAAAATAAGACAAAATTTACAATTTATATTTTAATTTGAAAGGTTCATTTTTTATAAAAAACATCATATGAATTTAAATGTTTTGAAATCAATAGTTTTTCAAGTCTTTCATAAAAAATAATGTTGTTTCTTCCCATTAATAAATATAAAAAAATAAAAAATAAAACTTGTTAATAATCAAGTTAAATAATAATTTATTCAAGGACAAAATGAGCCACAAACAAATTTCAAAAATAAAACAATATAATCCTTACAATAATAAAACTAAAGACCTAAAATTATATATCAAAATTGTATCAACGAAAAAAAAACCAACTCAAATGAAAATATATAATAAAAGGAAAAACATATGTTATATAGAATTTATAAATATAATAGTGACTAAATGAATATGTACTAGATGTGAAAAAGTGGAATGAATTATTTCCAGGTTAATAATCACATATATCTTTCCTTGAATCAATCACTACAAGTCTCATATGTGATAACACTATAGCTGGGTCATAACATTAAACTAAATGATGGTTGATAGTGTGTGACTCAATAATATCATATCCAAAATCCCTTGACTCCCCACATAGTACATTTGTTCTCCTCATGTCATTTATAAAAGAGGTGGAAAGTAATAAAACCAATTTTAATTGCATGAAAACATAAATATCAATGGAAATGTGATATATTATTCATATTCTTTCCACCTCCCACTCACTCAAATTAAAAATAAGCCACAATCATAACCACATAACTATAAATCAACATTTTTAGATATTTTACAAGTACACACATGCATAAAAATTGATATTAAGTTCATTATTAGTGTGTAAACATCAATAAATAAACAACATTACAAAAAGGTAATAGGTATTACTTATATTTATACATTGAAAATTAATTCTTTGTAAAGGCCTTTTAAAACCACCTTAATTACAAAAAAATATACAAAGGAAATATCAAAATGAATATAAGATCAATAAAATGTATAATAATGTAAATACCTCAACCCTAAACAAATACATAATATGACACAAAACCCATCTCTATAAAATGATGGCTTCTTTAAAATATGAGAAACCCATTATAAAATCTTGGAAAACATATCATACATAAATAAATATTCATTTTAAAACATTAGAAGCACTTAAAATGAGTAATCCACTTTTTAAGCAAGTAACACCACAAATTATAAAACCAAAATGGTTCATAAATAATATGTCAACTATTTTTTTCCTAGAATAGAATTAATGGAATTTTATCATGAACCATAAATGTGTAAAATACCATATTTAATCCAATATTCAATTGAATATAACGAATTGTCAATTTTTTCGATTGAAAACCAATAAACGTTGACAAATTATTCTATATCAAAATAAGAATAATATATATAATTAATTTAGTTTATAATCAATTTAAAAATACAATGAAACAAAAACACTATTTATTAAAATGGAATGGAATTGAAACACAAACCTCCCATGGATGATTCATGACTCCTTGGATGGAAACCAATAGAACTATCCTTAAAGGTTGTCTCACAAGCATTAAATGCAAGAACTGAATTTTTTTAAAAAACCTTATCCATTAAAATCAGCCACAAAATCAATTATATTTTGTGTTAAAATGTTAAAATATTGGAATATAGAAATAAAATAAATATAAGTCCTTACAACATGATCTGGATGAATAAACACTACGAAGAAAATTCATATCCCTATGTATATTCTTTGAAAAATAAGGGAGCACATTGGGAGGGTCCGTGGTCATGGAATATCGAATGGGGAATCTAAGAGAGGAATACTATATTATAATTAACACTGAATAATGAAAATCATCCTTCTCAAGTCATTTGTATGATTGTATTATATAGTTTACCATACCATGTGAAGACTGTGCAATAGACACTACCACACAACCTTATATGTATCATGAATTTCTTATAATGTTTAGTAAAGAATGTGAAAACAATGTGATAAAGTCTATAAATAACTATATATGGTTCATTGGGTTTACTACACTGTTTCAAAACCTCGAACATATCAGTGAATCTTTGAAAATACCTCAAAATCTCAAAATTTCAACCCCAATACACATTGATCCTAAGGAATAAATAAACTGCATATGATAAAGAAAATGATTCATTTTAAAATGTCACAATTATCCCCCAAAAATAATTTTTCTACCACCAAAATTCACAATATTAAAAATTCATTGACTACTATGTCAAGGGAAAGATCTATATCAACTCAACATAGGGAAGGAATATCCAACTAAAGGTCCAACTCCAAACATAGAACCAAAAGCCCAAGATTTGAACATAAAACTACTTTAGTAAAACAAAAAAAACATTCTTAGGAATATAATAACTTCAAATTCCTCACACCACCAATAAATGTGGTGACCACCCATCTAGATCAACCAAAGTCAAAAACTAAATAATGACTACATATTCGAACTAAAATCATATTATAGAAAATGATTATAGATAATATAAATAAATTAAAACCAGCGTTAGGTCCCCATACCATTTAAAATTATATAAAATAGTAAAACATCAAAAGGGTTTAAACCAAAATAATGATTCCTTCTAAAATGACATGATAATTCAAACACCGACCTTATGCTCTAAGAATCCCTAGGATAAAAACCAAAAGAATTAACTAAATTTTACACTTTTAACAGGATCCAAAAAATTATAGAACACCCAAAACATTAAAATTATGTAAAAATTAATTAAATATATTTAAATTTATGATGTGATCTATATAGATGGTAAATCGAGATTAAAATAACAAAATACCCACTCTCAAGGATCCCGAATGTAAAACTCAACTCAGTATCTCTCATGGCCTACCTATAAAAAAATTAATATATCTATTAACCAATAACAGACCCATGTCATTTCCATTTTAAAAATCACTGAAACCTCAATCCTTAATAAACACTATACATATTATTAACCAAAAATAAAAGAAACAATTCATGACATAACAAAATGTTACAACAAGATAAAAAACCCCTATATCTTTTAGGGTAAAAGTCACTCGGATTACAAAAGTCATACAAATAAGATAAAAAATTTAGTATTAATAATGGTGATACTCCTAAAAAAGAAAAATATCTTTTTATCCTCATGTTTTAAGCAATAATGTTGTAAATTACTCATATAGATTATGAGTTATAGAATTTTTGTTCATATATGGTCCATTTGGAATAAAAAACCTTAGAGGATGATTAAGATGGAAACACTAATGAAATATCCTCATAAATATTAGATATGAATTCCAAACATGAATATACCTCATACAATGGTATCATAATCCTATTGTCTACTTCTTACTCATTATAACACTTTTTGATAACAAAAAAGGTTACTATAACATTTTTTTAGGTTTCCATGTATCCAAAATAATAGAAACCATGGTACTATCCACCCCATCCATGAAGGTATTCATTATATACTAAACTACCACCATATAGATATCTATATGAAGTATTTTTGAAAAATAATTGAGAATTATTCAAATTATTATAATCCAAATTATGATAGAAATTAACATGTCTATAGAACAATTCCACATAACCTTTTACTCACAGATCACCCTAAAAAAAACTCAATAACAGAATATGTTTATAAACTACCACATTATTGGGATAATACATTTGAAAAAATTAATCCTTGAAAAAAATAAAGATGACTCATTGAATTAGAGTGCATGTATTGGGTGTCTCCAACAATCTAAATTCACATTTTGAAACATAGGGTGGAATCACTCACTCTTAAAGAGTATGGTGTTTTTAAAGACTCCAATACCTCATTGATCGTATATGAACACATTATAACCTTATATAATCTTTAATCACCACTAAAAATATATAAATCTAATTCAGAATCAACCCCACATGATCCACATGTTTTTATGTTCTAGTCCCAACAACTCCATCATGATTCTTGGATGATTCTGATTATTGAAAGAATATTTCTAAATCACCAGAACAACTACCATATAAATTTACCTCTCGATATAAATAATCCTTTTTTAGGGTCCCATTCAAAAAAATTATAAAAACACAATAAAAAATCATTTCACAACAAATATCACCATGATGAATGAAATGAATAATAAATTGAAACATGATTTCAAAACACTTTTCAATAATTATTTCAATCTTTAATAAAAGAGACTTATTTCCATTTAAAATGCCACAGATGTTCAGAAAAACAAAAAAATCCCATTCTATATATAATGATGAACTCAATTCTTAAATATAAGATTCCCTTTATACTACACAACCTAAAGCATTTCCTGTATTACACCGTATAAAACCCCTGAAATTGCATCCTTGAAAACAATCACCACCCAAAAGAGTTATTAACCACTAAAATTATTTTTGATAGGTTAAAAAAACATTTTCACTGATGTATATCATCCCCCATAAAAAATGTTTTTAATCATCCATACATACCATATAACCAAATATAGATGTTAAAAGTTGATAAAAAATGTTAAAATCATCTATTATTTACTTAAATGTTCATAAAACCCCCAAAATCATAATATAGGATATACTAATTATTGTATGGAAACAAATTCCCAACATTATCAACTATGGATGACATGACCACACAGTTTTTCATCCCACGATCCAAAAGTGTGGGTGACCATAGTGTTTCCTAGAATGGCATTCATGGGATGTTAATGGTTTTAACAAATATGAACCATAACCATATGCACCCTTGAATTACTCCAATTTCACACTGAAAAATGGGATTTTATGACACACCTCTTCGTGGAATATTAAAACTCATTGTATTATTGAACCACATCAAAATATCTCATTAATAGACTATAATAAATCCAAAATTACAAAGTAATCCAAACCACACATGGAATATTTATGTGTACAATGATAAAGAGATGAATAATTATTTCTCCCCATAAATAAAATAAAGTACAATACTCCTAGGATAATTCTACCTTTAATCCTAAAAAATGAGAGGGACTCTGATACAATTTTTTGGAAACCCTTATTGAGATAAACTGACATTTAACCTATGAAAAAACTCCATAATGCCCAAGGCATGTTTCTGATCACCCAAGGATGGAGACATGCACCATGATAACCAATGTGAATATGTGAGTACAAGATAAACACCATTAAAATAAATATATATAATGGTCCCAACATAAAACCCTTTGTAATGACTTTTTATATGGGATTACAAATCCTAAAAAACTAGAATGAAAAACAAAAGAAATCAAACAAGGAATTATTCACAGAATAATCAAAATGAATTGAAATTTTTACATAAAAACAAGAAAATTTTTTCTTACCAGTATTTTATATTTCTAGACATAATAAAAAAAATACAAAATATATCAAATGTTGTATTTCTGAAGATTCTAATGCATCACAATGCCTAAATAGCCAAATCAACTCAAGTGAAAACCCATACATCTCTATGGGACTCTCATGTTCTCACTATATCCCAAAAATCACCCAATTCCCAATGAAAGTGGTTTATAATAATCTCGCTTTGTATAACCAAATGACCATATGAAATACATGAAAACTACATACCCACTGATGTGAGATTAAATGGTGTGCTTTATAAGATGGTATGATAACACTATGACTTCATTACATTCCTTTTCTATAAGAAAACCTTGTATACAAATTTGGAAGATATAAAAAATATGGTTTTGTTTACATTATACAAAATGGTAATGAACATACCATACTATATATCATTCCTAAAAAGTTAAATATTTTTAAAATAATCCTCATAGAGGACACATAATGGTAAAGTCATTTCAAAATAAGACCACTACACTTTTAAAAGGAAAATAACAACCAAAATAAAAAATTTAAACATTAAAATTAAATTTAAAACATCCAATTTAAATTAAAACCTCGTATGTTTTTTTAAATATTTCTAAACAAACTTTTAACAATGCATTAATTTCAATCAAATCGATTTTTGACATTTTGTATTAAATCAATACTCACAGTCCAAAAACATGTGTATAAAAAATTAAAACATAGTTAATTTATTCCATAATGAATCATAACGAATTTATTGTTATAATATTACCAAATCCTTACTACAATTTTGATGAATGACTAATAAATTATCAATTAAAATAGGAAAAAATAATAAAGGATATGAAACTCAAATTCCAAAATAAAACTAATACCATTTTATAGGATACTTATCCAGAGGCAACATCCTAGGAAAAGAATAGAATTAGTACTAGATATGAAAAAATTAAACCAACTTTCAAATGTTTAACCGTCACATATCTCATCCATTGAATTACTCACATTTAGTCTCATCGATGGAAACCCACTAGGAAGATGATAAATTTCCACTACAAAAAATAGTATGTGGGTAACTCCCAAATATCATATCCAACTTACCTTGAATCCCTATTAAGACTTCTTGTTATCCCCATTTCATAGATAATGGAGGTGAAAACTATAAAAATAATGTTAATACAATAAAACAAAGAGACTTATGTTAGTAAAATGTATAAATCATATTATTTACACCTCTCACACAACCCCATTTAACAACTATTTACAATCCAAATAATATAACCATAATTAAAAATTCATATCTCATTAACACACACAAAAGAATAAAAAAAGGATAACATAGGCTTAACTAGTGTGTAAACATTATCGAATAAACCACCAACCCACATGGTACTGAGTTTGAATTATTATTATTAATATTGTATATATTTATTGTAAATCCCTTTTGAAACCATTTTACACCCAAATGAAAATCCAATTTAAATCCAAAAAAGATCATCGAAACAAAAACATTGTCAACAAATTAATGTATTCAATTAAAAAAAATAACTCAAGAGGGGACACACCCCTCTCATTAAAACATTGAATTAAATTTAAAATAAGAGAACCCATTTATTAAAGAATGGAAACCCCTAGAAACTAAGAATATTGTTTTGAAATTGTGGGTAAAAATTAAAATTAGGTAAAGGCTTTTTACTCAACAAACACCCATCTTTATAAAACCAATGTGTTTCAAAACACTATGAACCAACAATTTTTTATATAGAAAAAAACCAAAAAAATTATATCAAACATATTGAATGTATAAAATGTGATTTTATACCAATTTTTCATTAATATAAATAATATACCCAATTTAAAATGAAAAAAAAAACAAAACCAGGATGGCCATTAATAACATAAAATTTGTAAATTTAAACATCATTACATTTGTTAAATATCGATTTTAAAACACATGGAAACCAATTATATCATTATTAAAAGTTAACTGAATAGAAATTACTACCTCAAGTGTTGGAATCTTGTCACCATTGATATAAATCAACATTATTATTATCATATGATTTATCACACCTTTAAAAAATAGGAAAAAGATTTTTTGATAACCGTAAACAATAAAATTTAAACCCAAATTTATTTGGATTGGAGGGAAAATGGGTAAATAGAGGATGATAGAAATATAAATAAATTGGAATTCGTACTAGTTCATCTGGATGAAGAAATTCAATGAAACCATTAAAAATTCCCTTAGAGTACCATGAAAGAAGAAGAGAGTCTATTTGGAGGCCGATAGGTTAGTGAATAATGAATGGGGAAGTTTGGTGAGGAAGAACCAATTATAAAGAAACTAAAAAAATACCATAACCCATAAATGGATTATGGTTTTCTTATACTATTTAAAAATAATTTGTGAAAATAGTGAAATAGGAACTAACATTTATCATCGTAGGTTATACAACAGTCTACCAATTTTTACCAAATGGTGTGTTGACTGAGTGACCCCCACTATCGATAAATAAAGATTTTATATGATATCTACCAAAATATAATTTCAAAAACCATGAACTATAATAGCATCCCTAAAAAATCCTAATAATTTGAAAATTCCAACCACATGACACCCTAAACAAAAGTTTTAAATCAACCACAAATAAAAAATAAATAATGTTTCATTTTGGTATATCGCATGTTCCTTTAAAGTCAAGGGATGTCCAATCATCCCTCAATTTGAAACTTATCACTCCCGGTGCACCCGTACCTCATCCCGAACAAGATATTTTAGAAGAAACACCACTAATAAAAATACAACACAAGTATGGGGACTCATCAACAAAACCCTACACTGTAATTCCAGGACATTTTAAGGACAAATGATCCCAAAAAACATCCTCAATATTTTTTCCTACACAAATATATATCTAATATCACCCATTGATCCTGAGAAATATAATCCTTACCAAAGCCATGAACTAATTGATACCCCTCTAAAGGGGTATAAAAATATATACATACTTACCTAGTCACATTTAATTATAAAAAGATTTCCCAAAC
This sequence comes from Viscum album, assembly GCA_963277665.1. Classification (NCBI taxonomy): domain Eukaryota; kingdom Viridiplantae; phylum Streptophyta; class Magnoliopsida; order Santalales; family Viscaceae; genus Viscum; species Viscum album. The sequence goes on along the minus strand of OY728141.1, from coordinate 1,273,425,403 downwards.
ATATAAAAATTAAAATTTATACAATTAGAGACATATAAAATTATATGAATTAAAAAAATTGGTAGGACTTCATACCACAAACATGACCAAGGTGAAACTGTATGGAATTTGAAATAATTTTTTTGATGAACCCATATTTTAAAATCATCCCTCATTCATGAAATTGGAGGTTTAGACAAAAGAACTATATAATATAGGTAATGTAATACATTTTGGGCATGATATTCTAGGACACACTAAAAATATAACTTTAACAATTGGAAGTTTCACAAGCCAATAGAGGAGATCAGAGGATATTCAACCTCCTAAAGGAGGCCCCAATTTCAATAAATTTCTATTTAGTGTCAATATAAAGGGGTATGTAGGAAAATAATGGATTCCATGTGAAATTAAAATGTTGAAATCTTTAAAATTTTATTTTAAACATCATTACTATGGTGTGATGTAACATGTTATGACATTAAGACCCAATAATAGAGGGATTGTCCCTCTATAAACAGCATAATGACAAAACTAGTTATTAAAAGTGGTACATAACCTCTATTAATATCATTGAAACACATGTATGAATAATTATAAAACCAACACCTTTGGTGGGATTTTAGTTGTAGGTTTTGGGTGATTCTCCCAAACCCACTCATATGCCATCCAAAACATCAAAATATACTAAGAATCATCATGATCAATTATAATGAATGAGATTCAAATTTAACACACCAGAAAGGTCAATTTGAATTAAATACATAAACTCAATGTAATTTTAAACCCCAATAAGATTCTCTAAGAACCATGGAATGACATCATTAGCCACTCCACCCACTTATAAAAATACTTCTCCCATGTCTTTTTTTGGGTATGTCCATGCTTCCAATGTATATAGATATGAGGAAATATATTCCAGTTAAGAAAATTAACACTCAAATTTATTATCTTCACAAGTCACTCCATGAATGAATCATCTACATCCAACTCAAAATCCACCTCGTCAATCAAGTGTGTAGTGTCTGATCATACATTCAGAGTTGCAACAAATGGAATAAAATAGGAATTCCTGAATGTCATAGAGGAAGATCAAACTAATAGAGTAGCATTAAAATCAATTCCCTATATTTAAAAATCCAACAACCTCTTTCACAGTGTTTCAATTAATTCACAATAATTGGTTCAATAGAATAAGAGATACCCACAAGAAAATAGTGTCACCCATAAACAACACTAAGGTCCATCAGAATTAGTTGAAATAATAAAACATCATACTCTGTGTGGTAAAAACACAACTCTTGACAAAATTACCCACTCAGTGTTTCCATAAAAATTCATTGTTCATACATACCAATTTAGTAACCTTCATAAAACACAACAATGATCTATCTAGCCATCCCTAAAGATCTATAATGTGGGACATTAAAATTTAATCATGATATATATTGTTAAAAAAAACTCTTCTAATTCTAGTTAGTATTTTAAAACACCACAATGAACAATCAAAAACCTCATTATCATATCTTATAGTATAATAATCATACTATATGACTCATATTTCATCTGTGGGAAAAAATATATTGTTGTATTGTTTTGATACCCCATGTATTTCTACATGCCCATTAATAATAATTAAGTGAATTGTACATCCTGATCTAAAATAATTCTCCATAGAAAACCTATAAACCAAACTATTTCACTCACATATATATTTTTTAACACATCCATGGATGGGTTCTCCTGAAATATTTATGAATTTGAAACATTCTCTATCATTTCATCTATCACTAATACAATATCATGACTTCTCATGGTTTGAGGTAATCTAATGATGAAATATATGTTCTCATCAACCCAATTACAAATCTATTCTAAACCGTGTTTAAAAAACCACATATACAAAAGGTATTTTATTATATCCTCTATCGGATAAGGAAATGAGAAATAAAACTCATGATATCCATCAATATACTATCACACTAGGTAAAATTCAAGATATGAAAATACATATTGGGAGAACATTCATGTATTTCCCACCCTAAGGTATGAGGGTCTTCGGTAAAAATATCCATCATTGATTTTGGGACCTCAACCTTACTATGGATGTTCAACACATTATCTCCACTCATAGTCCAATATTGTACGTGATCATCATCCATGAGTCATTCCTATATCATGATGAAGTATCAATCATACATATATATTATGTTCAACTAGTCTACTAGTAAAGGAAAATATATAAGAGAGTATAAACCCCCATCTGTAGTTCTTCAAACACATCCACTTGAATGTACATGAGTGGGATAATTATTTTTTACTAAACAATATAAATATGCCATTTTAGTAAATAGTTATTCCTAATCAATGTATCTATAATGAAATTCCACATCCCATTAGTATATTCTATATTAAAGTATAACAAATTAAGGTACTCCACCCAATGTCTCAACTATAAATTTAGATCTCACAGAGTGAATATATATGTACCACAATCTATTGTAGTCTATATAAATTTAAAACCCTATAACTATAGATATAACAGAATAAAAACTTTAGATAATAAATCACCACTTCAAACATAATATCATTTACAGGGTATTTATGATCATGTGGTCAATGCTAAATAGACACATACGAGACCACCCAATCACCCTCTACATCATAATTGATTTTATTTGTACACATAAAGCTTCAAAATAATATATATATATAACTAGTCCAATGGTAAGAAATAATTAGAATCATATATAACATAAATCTATTCATTGTTTTCTAGAATTATTCCTCACACCTACTCGTAAACTCAAACACAAACCCATTATTGATTAGAATAGTATTTGGTGATAACCAGAAAGAGATGTCATGAATTAATTGCCTATAGTATATATGAAATCCATGGATACATGGAATATTGAACACATTAATTTAATCATCCATATACATAATCACTTCCACATTCTCTAGAATAATTGAAATATGAAACTATAAGATCACATGTCCATGAAAGTTCACCTATTGGATCAAAAATTGAAACATTGTTTACTTTGAAAGATGAAAATGTCCCCAAAAAATACCCAATAAAATATCAAGGTGTATATCATGTGACCCATGCATCCAAGAGTAATCCAAGATTTCATTGAAAAAAACTACGACGAACGAGTCCATATAGGGGTGAAACATATAGTTTATTAGATCCATGAAAACTAATGCAACACTAACTCAATCGAATAAAAAAATGGATACTCAAAAAATCAATACATTCTCGTGATTTTTTTCTTTGGTATATATTATTCCCTAACCAACAACTGATGAAAACACAACCATAGATCAAACTTATAAATTCATTGGGTTCAGCTCTGCAGGACAAATAGGCCTTAGATCCTCATAAAATAAATTCAATCTATGCTGTAACATTTTTTTGATTTAGGTAAAATATTTATAGACTAACACCATTATAAACAAAATTTTTGTATAGAAATTGATCAAGACAATGGGATTTAATCATATGAATAAAACCCATCACCTTAATATCCTCAAAATATAATTTAATCACCTTCAACATAGCTAGTTCTATTTAATAAAAGGGAGATGATAAAATCTCTTCCCTATTCACGAGGTCTATCATTGAAAAAATAAATATCTCAAGAGGATGTTCAATGAAATATTATGGTAGTAAATCATATACCTAGTCATCCATTAGTGTAAAATTGCATAAAAATATAACTTAATCCATTGCAAGAACCACATAGGACATGGGTTCTTTATTGGATCGTACCTAGCTATAATCATGTCAAAATATCTGTAACTCAGCATCAAACTGTCACAAAAAAAACCATACTCATATAACCTAATGAATATAAAATACACACACCTTTGAGATAAGTAAATGTAACATCAATATTTTTTTAATTTAATCCATCCCAAAAATTATGTGTAAGAACTTTCATATCCACAACTAGAGAATCCCACAAATTCTCATTGACCACAACCATTGTGGAATATGTGAGACACCACTGAACTCATACAAAACACTTATAAAGAGGTATATTAAGTGATAATAACATATGAAAAAACCTACAGAAAACCTTAACTCATACACACCTCCGGAAGACCAAATAGAATGAAAATCTTGAGTATCAAACTAAACAACTAAAAAAATCATGGTAATGGGAACCATAAAATTAATAGTAAAAGGAAGATCACATATAACCTAGAACAAAGAGGTTGGCCATCATATTTATGATCAATTTACCTTCCTCGTAGTACCAAATATTTCTATAGTTCAAAACCTTTTGGTGTGTACTGATTTGGTTGCTAAGACACTCTGTTAACTATAACATTTCACCACCATAACACTGTTCCACTATCGGTCTGAGGCCCACCTAGCCAAGACCAAATTTATTTTCATTGTACCAAAATACTTCCCATACAAGGATGGAATATCCAAAAATAAATTTTCTTTCTATTTTCTATTTAATTTCACGAATTGATCTTTTTTCAGCTGACAAGTACACATCTCATAGTAATGATCTGAATAGGTGCAATGAAATCACATAGTGGGGGTACCTTATAAAGGAATAATATATAAAACGACGAATTCACCTATCTGCATTTTTCCTCCATGTCGTATCTCTCAACAACTCCTCTTTTAACCACTACAGTGAGAACCAACAACACTACTCAAAATGCCACCGCATTGACAACTAAATAAAGGAGGGGTACATGATGTGGTGTCCTTTTATTAGCCCTCTTAAACTGTAAGTTCCTTGAGAACAACATGTTATTAAAATTTTTAGAGAAATTCCTATACCTAGTGCATCACCATATAATGATTTACAATATAAAACGTAATATATTTTGAATCCTCACTCATGTCTAATAGTATAGCAAAATTAATCAACACAGGAAAATTGGTTTCTTATTTGGTTATGGAAATTATTATATACTAGAGCCCTATAAACACTTGAAATCTATCCAAAAGTACTATCTTGTGAATAAAATACATGAAAAAGAATACCTCAAAGAATGATTATACATACCCTCATTTATTTAAGACCAAATAACCATTCCCCACTACATAATTACTGGTCACTGTAACAAATATGAATTCTAAATAGCCAAAAAAGTCATTAGGTTCCCCTATATGCCTAATGATTCAATCATGATTCTTGAAGAAAAGCAACACCTCCAAGTGGAATGACACATAAAACGCCTTGATGAAGAGATTATGCTTTTATGACTACCGGGCCATCATTAAAAGCATGTCTATATTGTCCCAAATTTGCAACTATGGGTATAACAGGAAAAATACCTACATCCTGAGTTTCCTCACCCTAGTTATTTTTTGGTACTATGGGCTGTTAATGTGGTGGAATTATTGGAAATTAATAATCAATACATAGAGATTCATATTAAAATTCCAATATTTAAAAACTACTATGTAATTTATAGGAACAAATACACATAATGACACTATACCAAGCAATATAATGGATTACCAAAATCCACTAGGTTCATCCCACATAGACTTACCCAAGGACTATGTCCTTGTCTTCAAAACCTTGACATCTTCCAGAGTCATAATAAGAAAAAATATAGTCATTTTCAAGTTTAGTTAATTTTTTTTAGTAATTATTTTTTTTGAAAAAATACAACATATATCATTTAGGTCATTTCATAAATAAATTATTTCATCAATAATTTGTAAACAAGCATATGACAATGGAACATGTGGTCATAGCTATGATACTTAAAATCACACTCTTTCCAATAAATAGAGTATAATTATTATTAATTATAATATTAGAACAATTCGAGAGTAATAATATGAAACTATAACATCAAAAGAAACATAACATTACCATCAAGTGTAAACTCAACTTTCCACTATATCGGGGTAGGGAAAACACATTCATATCTTCTAACCAAAATTATAACAATCTTTACTCTGTTATTCAATCCCAAAAATAGTACATCTAAGGAAAATGGTCGCTGATACGATTTTCTAATTCACAGGGTTGCATCACTAGGTCTAATCCAAAAGGCTAAATGACCACATATAAACCTCCATATACACAAGATGTTTTTCAAATAGAATTGAGGGGTTGAAAAACTCATCGAGGAGACTATTCCATCTATATTAGATATACATTTTAATAAAACAATAATAGAATCCATAATAATAAAATACGTAACAATTAGATAATTTTGAAAATAAATCATAGAAAAAATATTATAAACATGATGCCACTAAATATAAAAATTTAATATAACAACGTATACATTTTCTCAAAATGGGTATCCACTTGTGGTAGATAAATGTATTTCCCTTGAATGAAAGAACAAAATATTATGTGGGGCATCACAAAAAAATATCTTGGAATATGTTTTGATATCACTAAAATCCCCAACGACCAATCTCCACTCTAAATATTGGTATTAGGCCTTATCATTGGGATGGTTCCCAATCTATATTATATTAATGTGAAATGAGATCCACATGAATGGTGTGGGTATAAACCGAGAATACATCAACCAACATGACCATAATAAATGTACATCGATGATATTATTGTGGATGAAAAAATACAAAAAATACATAAAATCAATACATGTTGGTTCATCATGTGTTAACTAGTACTCTATGTACTCCTGATCATACGTACCTTCCCCCATGATAGAAGGAAATATTTTTCAAAATCTCAATTAAAGTCAATCTACACATAGCATGTGCCTTACCACAAAAGAAATGGTCTAATCATGTGTTGTCAGCACATCCCATCTCACAAAATATAGGTTACAAAATATACACCTAACCTATCCCATATAAATCAAGGGATGAATCATCACATCCCAAGCTACACCCTATAACTCTTTGTGGGTACAAACCGTAGAAACAATTTTTCATGAAATTTTAAAATAAACTCATCGAACACTTTTAAATAAAATTAGTTTCATCACATGATCCCATTTACCTTACAATACATCCATTATAAACAAAACTAATCCAAAAGATGTATCGGTATGTTTGTTTCTCCACACATTCAACACTACAATTTCCCATGGAATGAGATTAAATTATGCCTCTAACATTATATAAAGATTATGGTCAACCTATAAAGGGTTAAGAAAATCTATGAGGACCTACATTCCCACATAGATATAAAAAATAGTTCTCACAGTGAAACTCTAAAAATCTCAAGTAATTATACATATAAAATTTTATATGACTGTATCTGAATGGTAAGCTCTTTCTTCTTCAAATTTGATACAGTACAATCACTATGGATTTCCAACTAATTCTATCATAAAAAACAAAATCACAAAAAAATATACCCAAAATCATTAAATAAATGGTTTAGATAGGATAATCAAATAAATAGGGGAATGATATTACATTTATGATTAGTATTGTCTTAGATTTAACATAAGAGATCCTATATAGAATATGTCCCATTAATCAGTCATGATGTTCAAACTGATGATATTATATCACCAAAAGTAAGCCCACCCACCTATAAATATGTGATGAGTTATGATGGGAAGGAGTATAAATGAATATATGGGATTTTAGTGTAAATTAAAAGGGTTCCCTATAATGACCTACACTTAACATAAATGGATATTACATCATTTTAGATGAATATTCATCAAATTATGAATATACATTCACAATGACCATAATATATTAGTTTCCTTGGAAACACGGATACATAATCTGCTATCATGATGAAAAATATTCATGAAATACCATAAATATCATTCCTTTTTGTACAAATTGTTAAAAACATTCTTTATAACCTGGGTAAATGAAACATAACAAATGGGTGTGATGAGATGATCAGTATGGGAAAACAAGGGAGATAATAAGAATAAAATGAGAATTAGGGCATCAGAACATGATCATAACATTAAAAGATCATACCCTATATATAGAATATAATAATAAAAAGTCTCTGAATAAATATTAGAGTTTCATATGACATCAATCCTAAGGGAATTAAGATCATATGTTAACAAATCATATCATATGAATAGTAAATGGAATTATTGAAGTCACATACCCAAGTAATATTATTCCCTATAAGTTAATGATAATTTCCCAAAAAAACTTATTAAAGAACTGTATGGGAATACACCCATTGGGAGGGATACACCACCATCCCCATTCAAAATTATTTCCTTGTAAGGGAATCGATTTCCCCATATTCTAATATTGGATCGAGTTTCCCCATTTTCCTATAGTGGTTTGGGATTCCCCATCTTCCCATAGTGTATCACTCACATAGAATATATTCTTATAATTATATAATGAGATATAAATAATTACCCAAAGGATTTTATGGATATATTGGTCCCACCTATCACATAATAAAATATTACAAAAATTTTCCACAAGATAATAAAACATGGATCTTATCTTGACCCATAAAAAGAGATAGGATTCATAAATATCATATCATAACCCATTTCATGTAATGGGTATCATATATAATTCATCATTACATTAATTATAGAAAATATATAGGAATCATAATCATTTCGTTAAATCATAACCCATAAAAAGAAGCAGGTTTCAAATTCATATAACCAATGAATGAGAATACAGTTTCATAAAAAACATTCCATTAAAACCCAATCCATTAAAGATAGAATATGAATGGTTTTATTGGATCATATCATAACTAATGAATACACAATAAAAAATATGTCATATTTAGGAAAATATATCCTTTAAAAAAATCATTTTAAACTTATAAATTATGATTCATGGAAATGATGGTCATGACATTGGGTAATTCTACATATGTAGAACATTCCATTTGCACCTTAAATATTAAGAAAAAAATCCTTGATTAGAAAATTATAAAAATATTCCATTTAAAACCATTTTTTCAATAGTTATTATATCAGTAAAAATTGACTTTAAACATCATAGGATAACATTAAACCATTTTAGAAATCATTTTTAAAAACATTTTTTAAAAAACACATATTTATGAGTGAAAGGTTCAATAATATCATATTTTATTAAAAAAATTTCTTATTATATGTACCATGGTTTGGGAAAATTGCAATAATACATGAAAATGTAATTATTAACTATAAGGGAACTAAATACATTTGTGTTCTTGAGATATGGATCATAATATTTAATTATTGGTAGTGTAAACCTAAATGATTCATATAAATAATGAGATTTGTGCAACAACCTATTACAACATTGGTAACCTTGAATCATGATACACATGACACAATAAAATTAAATGAATGATAAAATATCATTAAATAAGTATTTATAAGATATAACAAGTAAAATGGATTTATATACACAACATTTAAATATATAAGTTTATAGCATGGCATGTATCGCAAAGATGGAAAATTGAGACAAAATTTACTATACCAGTTTGGTAACTTTTGAATCATAAACCCTAGAAAATAAGTATCATCAAATGTATATATTAGTAATGTTAATGTAATCATATTAATAATATAATACATTAAAGGAATGTACATAAACCCAAAAACGAATTATGTGGTTAACGAAGCACAATTCTCATAAAAATAAAATTGAGAAGAGAAAACCCTTACATTATGTCTTGTATTTATTTGTACACGTTAAAACCTCCCACATAAAAAATATAATTTTATTATAAATATAACTCCAAACCATATTTTTATATCTAATACCATATATGATTTTATATCACCTAGTGATTAACAATTCCATTTTAATGTTACTCTTTGGGTAATATTTGATTTGTTTTTCATATATATTTTGACATATTATTCATATTCCTCTTAAGTAGATCATGAATTATTTATTTACAAAATGTAAAACATGTGATAAATATAATATATATTAGGTATTTAAATATTTATAATACTCCATATACATTATACATATAAAATAGATTACACCGTTCATGGAGAATGTATGCCATACGTACGGATGAACGTTGTTTCCATTTAATTATCATTTTGAAAGAAAGAAAGTAAATTACATATATTTTTATAAATATAATTAATAATTCCATTAGGAATGTTATTGTTATATTTATCATATAATTTTACTTATCCCATCGTAAATAAATTCTATGTAAAGTGTGAATCTATAACATCTCCTTAAAGAGGGGGGTAGTCCACACATCCCCAAATGAAGTCATAGTATTTACATAAAATTAATATCCTGAAGGCATGAATTAGATAATAATTAATTGAAAAAAAATATATCATTTAAAATATGATTTTATTTCATTATTCCCAACCATGAGATGAGGTTAATGAATAAATGAAAAACATCATTTCATGAGGTGTTTTCCACCATACAAGAGAATGGTATATTAGTTACCCAATAGACTAATGTGTGTTTAATGGTAGGTAAAACCCATATAATAAGTAAAGATAATTATATTTAGGATTATAAGGTTATTATAATATCATGTAATGAGAATATTTGAGAGGTGTAGAATGAAATTAATATAAAAGAGCTTGAGGAAGGATGTTACCTCTTCTTTGGTTTACACTTGATGGTTTTCACCAAAGGGATACTTTGGATGGATTTTTTACAAATTAGAGGCTTATAGGATGATGCGAGGTAATTTGGAATGATATTGGGGAAGGATATTTCAAAGCCAAAATGGATAGAGATGTACAATATGTTATAGGCTTTAGTTCATTTTTAAAGTGAAGTGGTTTCATTGTGGAAATGTTTTTAATGCAAATTACACCCATGGTTTATTCATATCAAGTGTCTCCAATAATGGCCAAAATCTAAAAAAAATAATTATCAGGTCTTAAAATTAAAATCAATTAGTGTTCGGCCAATTTTATAGGTTTTTTCCCATATGTTTAATGATCATTCATTTGTTAATCTAATTTTTCTCTTAATCATTGTAATTAATTTTAATTAATTTCACTAATATTATTGGAATAAAACTACTTTAAAATTAATATAAATTATGATTATTAAAAATATGGCATCAATTTATTTATATTATAATCACTGATGTGGTAGAAATTAATTTAAAATTAATCCAGCAGACATGTCACGACTGTCAGTTTTTTACGAAAAATCGGTTAAAAGTTTAGAATGTTTTCATATATATTTTTAGTGTAAAAATGGTTATAATTACATATATTGGATGATTTAATATAAGTTTGATATAATTAAACTTAAAATATTTAAAAATATAATTTAACTATATAAATATATTAGATAAAAAAACATTTCTGAATAAAAATTTCATATTTTTCACTATTCACCTAAAATGATGTTTTTAGAAAAATAACAAAAAACGGCCTAATATAATTTTGAAATTATGAATTAAAAATGATTATTATTTTATTATATTCAATTCAAATATTTTTCTAAAATTATTTTTATTATTATCTATATATGGACATAAAAACAATTTCATTTGAGAAAATAGTGTTTTCAAACATATTAGGACATTTCTATGATTTATATGATTTATTATCAATTTTTTTCGTATAAAATTATTATATATAATATCTCAAAATTATTTATTACTATTCATATTTCTATGTTAAATAGTTTTGTTATAACGATGTAATTTTAATAATTATAATAATAAATTATTTTTTCATAGAGATTCTATGTTTTGTGTAAGGAAATCCAAGTTGTTGTTTCTCATAGTATAAAATTATCTTAGTGTAGCATAGAATGATATACATTAATTTTGTATAATTCAAAAAAAATATCTAAGAAAAATTAACTTATTCAAAAAATAGGTTCATTAAAAATCTTGGTGTAACACTATACTCCCTTAAATTAAATTTCCCAATCAAAATTCTTTAATATTTTCAAAGTATAATACTTGAAAGTTGATCTAATAGAAACCCATCACTTAAAAATGAATTTTCTAAAAAATTTAAAACATTTTATTGGAAAAATAATAGTTACCCAAAGTAACTCGAAACAAGATTTCCACATAGGAGAACAATAGTAGAACATTAAAACATAGACATAGAAGAAAAGTGAAAATTATCATAGATATTGATAAAGATAACCAATCCCAATAATTTTGTAAATCCATAAATAGTAAACAATAAGAAAACAAAAAACTAAAAAATATTGAAGGTGGTCATTTATATTATAAAAAATTAAGATAATAATAAAAATTTAAATTCAATACCCATTTTTTAATGTTGAATAACATTCATTTGCATATATACTTACACGATTTTAGTGTAATAACACCCTATATTTTTCCATGATAAGATTCGAAATCATCTATTTTTAAGGGGAATGAAGTTGAATTTTTCATTTATGAAGCATTAAAAAAATCATGATATCAATAAATATAATGGTGGTTCATTCCATCCATCGTAATAACAATAGAATGTTCATCACAAGTTATCAAATATGCATTAATCCTACTATAGTGAGATGACACTATATTCCCCCATAAACTAATGTGATGTTTAAAATTGACCATTCTGTTGATGGATAACCATATAACCCATCATAAATATGATTGTCTAAAACATTAGAAATAATGTCAAAAAATTTCTGAAAAAATCATTTCATTGACCCCCATTTATCATAAATTAGAACAAACATGTATATAAAATCATCATATATTTTGTTCAAACCTAGTAATAACATAAATTACAATGAATACTTGTGGAAATCATTCATGTTTCTTTATTTTAGTTTTATGGATATATTCATTAATTCCAAAAAAAATGTTGTAGAAATCATCCATGAAAACATAGACCAACTTTTTCATCAAATCATTAATCTATTCAAAGGTAATTAGTAGTTTCTAATTTTCTATATCCTTAGTGAAAAACATAAACTGAACAATCCATAAATATTTTTCAATTCATAATTCTTGAATCCAAATACATAGACCCTTAAATTATTAGACCGTATCTTCAATCTACTAAAAATTATACCTCATCCAATTACATAATACATATTTACATTAAAATTTCCCATGTAGTACCCACAACTTCAGTAGTAAAATTTTTCCTCATACCAACATGGTGATTTTATTAATGAGAATCCTATATGGGAAATTGATTTTCATAGTGACCAATCACTCTATATATAAATTCTAAAAAGAGAGGCCAATATTCCAATCGATTGATTTAACCTAACTCTTCAATTTTCCTTTTATGTTAGATTCTTTGTTTCCTTCATTTACATAGTCTAAACATCATATTTTTTCATTAAAACATTATAATGGGTTGTTAATTCCAGATTTTTTAATCAAAAGTTAATTAATCATCTTTTCTTCAAGGCTTAATTATATAAACACTCAGTTTACTCCTTTATTATCTTTACTTGTGAGTCTGAAAGTTGGTTAAGGTACACATTGTTAATCATGTTTCAAGAAAAATGACTAGGAATCACCATAACATAATTAAATCAATTTACAATAGCATTTAAATAGTCCTCAAAAAATATGTCATCACATTCAGCAATAAATCATTTCCATTTAGTTCCATCCAATTACAAAAACTATAATTGTTTTGTGAAACAAAATTATCGTAGTGTAAAATCACATAACAATGAAAAATAAATTATATAATTTCTAAATTTTGACACCTTATTTAATAATTTAAACCTTAGGAATATCCTTAGATACATACCTATACGTTTAATTTTAAATATCTATGGTGATTTCACTAAATTTTTCTCATCCTAGTTTTCAATGGTAGAGTAAACATTCCATTTGATAATGACTATAATAAACATGGTTTAACATACATTTTTATTAATGTTTTTAATATGATTATTTAGAAAAAAATAAATGCCTAAAGACCATAATAGTTTAGTGTATTTTTAGAAATGAAAATATAATAATTTAACACGGTAAAAATTATTCAACATCACCTTGAATGATCTTTCCCTTAGTACTTATAAAATATCCCTTTCTGTATAAATTTGTGAAATGAAATAGAAGAAAAAAGTGAGCTCAGATGCTCAGTAAGGGTAATAAATGGAGATATGAAATCCTAAAATGAGATTAAGTGTATGATATAATGATCATAATACTAAAATATCATAGGTTGTATATCAATGATAATAAAAAAGAGTAATAGAATAAATATTTCAGTTCATAAGACATAAATCATAAGGAAATTAAGATCGTAAGCCAGTAAATCATAACATTGGAATAATACATAGAATATTGAACGTCACATAAAAATTTAATACCATTACCTATAAGTCAAGTCTCACTACCAAATTCTTATCAGAGAGCTCCATGGGGACTAAACCTTCGAGGGAGTACACACCATCATTCCCAGTAGTAGTCCTTTCATCATATGGGATTGGGTTTCCCCATCATACCATAGTGGATCTAGTTTCCCCATCTTCCCATAGTGTATCAAGAACATAAACATGATTCCTATCATTATCTCATGAGAAAGAAATCATTACCAAATTCATTTGGGGAGATATAGTTCCTACTTGTTTCATAATAAAATCAGACATAAACGTGCCACAAGATAATAAAACTTCCATAATATCATGATCCAAAAAAATATATGGGTTTTAGAAACATCATATCATAACCCCTAAAATGAAATGGGTATTATAAACATTTCATCATATCTTTAAATTTGTAAAATAGATAGTTTTAATAATAATTTCATGAAATAATATACCATCAAATGAAGTAGGTTTCTGAAGCATAAAACTTATTGAACAGAATTTGGTTTCATAAACACCAAACCATTAAAAATTAATACATTAAAGAAATAATATGAATAATATTTTGGGATCATATACCCAGTAAAGCATAAACTATATGTAATTATTTAATTATAGATAGAGATGTATTTTTAGGATCACATGGAATATTTCATAAGGAAAATATCATGTATTTTATAATCCTTTTTATAAAACCATTTCAAAAAACATCTTCTTATAAATAATTCTTTTCAATTTCATTTGAAAAATTTTATAAGGAAAACAAGTTATTCTCTTTGAAAAACTCTTTTTTATATATAAAGTGTTTGGAAGACACTTTTCTATTCAAATAACATTGTAAACCTATAAAAGAATCTTGAAAATATGTTGACATAAATTTTCTTTGAAAATACCTTTGATACAAATAAATAAATATTGAAAACCCTTTGAAAACCATTTTCGTTGAAAATATAATTAATAATTGTATATAAGTTTTAAAATTATTTTAAAAACCATTTTCATTAAATTCTATTTAGAAACATATAAATAAATATTTGAAACATTGAAAATATTATCTTTGAAAATAATCTTTTGAAAACATATAATTGATTATTTCCCAATAAATTAAAACACTTTTTAAACATAAAACATTTTATGAAAACATTTTTCTTTGAAACCCAAATTAAAATCATAAAAATATATAATATTAGGAAAAAATTTCATTCAAAAATAACCTTGTTAACGTAAAAGGTATTGTTCAAGGAAATTATTATCATGATGGAGGGTAAGTCTATACGTGTCAAACATTCCTCTTTTACCATAAATGTTTTGAAAAGATCCTTAATTTGAAACTAAAAATAATATTAATTTTATAACAATTTTGTAAATAGTTAATGCATGGATAAAAATTTAATAAAATAATAGTAGTATAATAGGATAATATTTCATAAATTATTTTTTGAAAACATGTTATTTATAGAACACATATTACTGAATAAAAGTGGAAATAAAGGCTGATTTTCTTAAAAACACGTTATTTTTATCATAAGTAACAAGGAGTGGAAAAATTAAACCAGTACATGAAGATATCATGAATAACCATAAGTGATTAAAATTCATGAGGTTTATTGAGATATGGATCATAATATTTCATTAATGAATGAATAAACATAAACATTCTGGATAAATGATGATATTTTAGCAATAAACGAATTCCACTTTGGTAACATTAACTCATAATCCACATGAGATAATAAAATTACATGAATAATAAGAAAAATATTCATTATATAACATTTCATAGTGTATCATATACACCCATAGAATGATATAGGTGTATAACATGGCTTGTTTCTCAATGAAGGTAGATTGAGCCAAAAATTTCCATACACATTTTGTAATTTTGGATCTATAAAGACCACATAAGAAATATCATCAAATAATTATGTAAATACCAGTAAATTTAATTATTTTAATAATATAATACATTATGGGATTTTTGTACACCACAAACGGAAATTATAGGTGAATAAGGGATCACTGTCACAGAAATAAATGTGAGATGTGAAAACCCTTTCCATAAGTCATGACTTTATTTGTTCATGTTCAAAAATCTTGTATAATAAATATATGTTAAATATAAAAATACAATATAAACATATTATTATATCCAATACGATATATGAATTTATATTATGCACTTATTAATAATTCAATGTTAATGTAACGGTTCATGAAATATCTGCTCTGTTTTTTCTATAGATATTGATTATTATTATGGATCCTCATATATTGATCATTGGTTACTTATTTAAAAAATAAAAAATTATATAAATATCATATATACTAAAAATAAAAATAGTTTTAATAATATTTAAATGGAAGAAATATTAAATGTAATACATCTTTCCCGGAGAGTGAAGGGAGTATGTACGTATAAATGTTATTTCAGTAAAATTATCATCTAAAAGAATTTAATTAAATGATTTATATATATATATATATTTTAATTTTATTAGCATTATTATGTAATTTATATTTCATATATTCTTACTAAATATATCCTTAAGATATTCCATGTAATGTGTGAATGAATTATAATTATTTGTAGAGGTGGTAGTCCACACGTCCACAAATAAAGTCCCTGTATTTACAAAAAAAAAATATAAGTCATTATGGTATGTGATAAATAATAATTCCATAACCATAGATACATTATAAATATCATATAAAAATAAAATTTTCATCATAATTCACATCCATGGGTAGTGGTATATGATAAATGGAAAAATTCATTTCTACCACAGTAGTTCAACATACATAAGAATAATAAGTTTGTTTCCCATTATTTGGAAGGGGTAAGTGACATTTTATAGTGGAGGTAGAGTGGAATTCTTGTAATATTTTTAAAAGGTTATTCTGCCAACATTTTTTCATGTCATTTTGCATCAATAATGGTAAAAATTCTAGATCAGGGTGGATGGGGTAGAAATATGAATATTCATTGGATTTTGGAAATGGTTATATGTAATTTTTGATCTTATGATTTGGGTTTAGTCCTTTGTTAAGACAATTATTCTATTAATCCTTATAATTAATTTTTATCACATTATTTATGATTTTGTTGTAAAAATACTACATTGATCTTATTAGACATTATTTTTTTCTAAATATGGATTCCATTATTTAGAAATATAATCAATTATGTTTAATAAAATAAATTAAAATTAATCCAAAAAATGTGTAGGGATAACCAATTTTTGATGAAAAAATGAATAATGTTTTGAATGTTTATATATCCAATTTCAATGTGAAATTGGTTATAATGACCTATATTTGGTTAATTTATGTAAAATTGACCTAATTGAACTTTACAAACGAATTAAAATATAATTTTACTATATAAATATGCTATATTAAAAATATTTTTTGAATTATAATTCCATATTATTCACTATTCATACAAAATTGATGTTTTTTGGAAAAAATATCATAAAATATCAATAATATAATTTTCACATTATGAAATTAAAAATTATGTATACTTAATCAAATTCATTTTCTAAAAGGTTCTCCTATTAATATTATTATCATCTACAGAATAACATAAAAATTAGTTCCTTTTAGTAAATCATATTTTCAAATATATAAGGAATTCACCAAAATTTATATGTGTTATTATCAATATGTATTATTCATATAACACCATTATTAATATTATTTGAAATTTAATTATTAATATTCATATTTATATGTCTAACTTCTATGTTATTAGTATCTCATTTGATTAATTATAACAAATAATAGTTTTTTCATAGACACTTTGTGTTTCTTGTAACACTAGCTATGTTGATTTTGTCATTATTGCACTATTATCATGATGTAGCATTAAATTAAATATTGTCATTTTGTAACATAAATTGAAAAACATAAAATAAATATTAATTTATATGAAAAATTGGTTCAAAACATGTCATAGTTTTAAATTTCCTCTTTTAAAAAAATTACACAGCAACATGGTCATGACATGTCTGCATGCGTCCTTACACGATTGACCCTTAATAAAGGGTAGTGCCATCAAGTAATAAGGTATTTTCATGTCCTCTATGATTCTAATTACAACTAGTTTTGGATATAGGGATTCCTCCTCGAATCATACTACGAGGAAACACTTATAGAAATCATTTTATGTCAAAAACATACAATCATATTTATGTTTTATGGTTGGTTTGGTTATCCCAAACACACATCTAATCGATCCAAAACACACCAAACTACTAATAATCATCAATATTCATTATTCCAAATGGTATTTAAATTTAATTTTCCTTGAAATTTGAGGGAAATTTTAGAAACCCATCCTTAAATTGGTGATATCTAGTGTAATCAACTTATTGGGGACATTAAATATTTATAAAAAATTAGTTTAAGTATAAAAATTATTGATGTATTCCCATTTTATGATAGTGAAAATACGGGTATCAAGGATTACCTAGATGATACAAAGAGTTTCTCACCCATATAAATGGAAAATATCACTCCCCCTCAAAGGGTACCCCTTTCGGGCCATCAATGAGAGAAAAAAGACGGTGACTTCCTAAGACCGGCCTTTAATAGGCTCGGGTAGGTGAAAACAACTGATTGTATAATAAACATAAATATGGTACGAATTAACCTCATTTATAATATATGGAAGGGGAAAATAATACATATACACCTATCAAAACATAATTATATATATATATATAATGAAATTTTATGTGAAAACATGTAATTTTATACAGTACTATGACAAATAAAATATTAATTAAAAGTAACTACAAGTAAAGATTAGAGTGAGCAGAGAGCCCCAAAATATATTATAAAATAATGAGCTAGTAATATCATGCCAGATCTCCATAATAGTTCTGATAGCATTAAAATAGATTATATATATGTGGGGCGGTCATAAAAGTATACCTAATAAGATCATACCCGTAGAATCTCATGTGAAATATAAAGAAAGAATACTAAATCATAGTAAATAATAGTGAATGTAACTTGTAACCCAAAAGGGTCCACAATGTTATAAGCCACACCAAGAATAAACCTCACTAAGAATTAAATAAAAGAGAGAATATATATTAATAATGAAACATCAAGGGTACCCAACTACTGCTTCCCCACTAGTTTGGAACTCTTCCACAATGTTTTACATCCTATGTCAGCACTCTCTAATATAATCCTACCAAAAGACTCCTAGTAAAGGGCTCACAAAATGAACCTCATGCATCATAAGAATGAATTATCCCATACAACATGACCAAATATAGTAACCATGTGGTTTCAAGGATCCAACTCCACCCATATGACATGGATCATACGTTGTATATTATACCTCAAGATAACACATCCCATAAACAGAGTATGTACTTTAATCCATCACAACCTATACATGTCACACTAATTAAAATTATTTGGATACTATATACAGAAAAATATGTGTGTGAAATAACCATAATTAAATGACAACCCTCTATACACATATATATGAAAATAAATTTTCATCCATACCATCCCAAGTAACTAAAATGAAAATATAGTGTGGCCATAGGGTGTAGTAATCCATCTATGCATCCACTATGATGTTGCGGAAAATACCCTCCCAAAGTCCACTGGATGTCATTGGCCCTTACCATCATGGGAGGGGTAGTACCAAAAATCAAATAATATATATGAAATAATTTACCTCTTACCTATATATAAAATAAAATTATTCATAGATTCAATTATACCTAATGTCCCCCATTATCTAGGCTTCCACTGCTATTACCTGATATCCTATAAACACATAAGAATTTACACTATCTAAAATAAAAAAATTATTTATTTTTAATTTTTACTTCTATTTATTTTTTTATTAGACATTAAATTAAACATTAACGTTATTATTGGATTCTATTAAATTAATTATCTACTAAAAACTATTCCATCCTAGTATAACTAAACATGAGTCAATGATTCCTCAATATTAACATGTTTTCGACATTTGAATTCCATCAACACCAACTATGTTTGTTATGAATTATTTACTCATATTTATAATCATTCCATAATCTAGGTACTCTTCAAAAACCATCCCATGCTACCACAATGTGGAAACATGACACCAAAAACATACCAAAGCCTCACACAATGGAAAATAGAATGAAAATAAAATAATAAACTCATCCGTCAACCACTAAACATATTCAATTCAATGAAGCATCCATCAATATCGCATTATGGTTAAGAACATGGTTAACCCATTTCATCATCTCTTGTTTTGTTGATGACATTCACTTGTGCATTCTTACTCATCTATCGGTCAAAGGCATCAACTAATACCATATAAATTAAGAATCCCCATCCCCATCAAATCATCTATCCCATGATCATATCAGGTCTTGGCCACCAATCAACATATCAAATCACATATAGAATGTCACATATAGATAAAATCACAAATTAGTAATAAATAAACAATAATATCCAAATTATTAATCTATCCCCTAAAACAATGTATCCAAACATCACACATTAAAAGCTCTCACAACTCCAAACTCAAGGCACTTATCCATCACAAGAAGATGAGAATCCTATGCACTACTAGTTATCCTTGTCAAACATCTAGTATTTATTCCTTCTTGAATTAACAAATTCCTTATTAATAGGTTCCTGACATAAAAAACTAAAGTAAACAAGATATAATAAAGATATCAAAATATGAAACATGATCTCTAGAATTTAGACTGGTTTCATCAAACAATTATAAGTTCCATTCTCATTTAATATTCCTTTTATTTAATATCAATATTATAAAATTTGAATAGAATGTTTTTCAATATTTTTCAATTCTAATATCATGCAAGGTCACTATTAATTAAGAATGTAAATTTTATCAATTTTATTATCATAAATTTGGGTGAAAATATATATTATTTAATCAATCCTCTCTATTATCTAAAAAATAGTTATCAATTTAATAATTCTACCTTTATGTTGATTTCCAATTTCCATTAAGAACAACATATTAGTCCATATCCTAATGATTAATTCAAACTGAGATAACATTGAAACCACAATTAATAGAAAATTATGAAGAAAATAGCTATCACAATACAAATCATGTCAACATTTGATTTCTAAGAAATTCTTTATTAATTTAGTGACATAATTATTATGATTATTACATTTCCGTCAAAACTGATAATCCAAAATTAAATTATGATTTAATGTAAATTAGTAGGAGATAATACAAATCATCTACCTGAAAGGCTTCAAGGTTCAATAAATGACAACAGATCAATGTCGTACATAATGATCACCACTCTAAAAAAAGATTCCTCCTTCCATGGACTTCATAACACAACCTCACCAACAAAATTCAATGGTAAATCAATTCAAATTGTTGATAGAAACCAAAATTAAATGGAATTTTGAAAATAGGGATTCATATTGAAGACAAATTATATAAGAGATAGAACATACATCATGTCACCAGAGATCGAAGACAAAATGTTGATAATCATTCCAAGTTGAAGGGATTCCAAAATTCATTGAGAGAGATCCACTGGCCTCCTAGAGTTTTAGAGAAATCATAGGTTTTGAGAAAACCTAAGAAGATTCATCTCATAAAGGCATTCTTTAATATGGATTTTCACAACATGAAACCCTTTCATTCCATCTATGTATTCATTATTAGCTTCTACCCTGAAATGCGTCACCTCGAACCATTTAAACCATATTTAATTCTTACCATAAAAAACCCCACAAACCATTATCACATATGTTGTGAACCACACATCAATGATGTAAAAACGTTACACATTGTGAATTCTCCCTTATTCCATATTTTATTATCTAAACACCTCTAGACACATTCTAGGACATGTTGTAGTTCCATGGTGTATAGAAACATGAAATTCATTAGACTACAGGGATTCATTAAATTATATCAATTACCTAAAAAATTTATCTTCCTCATGAATCCAAAGCCAAACTGAGAGAGAAAATCAAATGGGTTTGTTCAAATATGAACCTTATGAGATACATCTCATGTATATCACGATTGTAGGGGACCCGCCTTCTAACTTAATGGAATCAAGAGAAAAATTATACACAATAAAAAACAAACCCATAAAGAATCCCTTGGGGAAGATAACCCTCAAACAATAATAACTCCATAATAAAAAATAATAGAAAAAGATATCACTGACAAAAAAGGTCAACATCCAAAAACTGAATAATGTAACAAAATAAGAGCTCAACATCAAATAGCTGGGTGTATAGTACGAGAATCGTCAACACACATTACTATGTAATATTCTCCACTACAGTGTGCCACTACAAGACATGAATGATGGAATATCATTCTCATGTATCTCTTTATTTTATTAGTCATGGATCTCTATAAGTGGCTCCTCGAAGGACACATCATCATCAAATCCTATCACATTATAATTGATTACATGAGAGTTGTAAAGAATATAATGATGTACCTACGACATGTAGAAAAATACATGTATGTGTCACATCTACAATGGATGTTATGTTTGATATTCCATGGCTCCAACTGAAGACAACACCATGAAAGGCTAAAATAATTTCTATAATGATTACTCCATTGACAAAACCTTCAGTTTCCAAGATGATGAGTCACCTTAAAGACCATTTTATCTCCAAAATTGAAACTTAGAGGCATCCTCTTATGATCAGAAAAGGAATTCAAACAATCATTCAATACCTTAATCCTCTCAGGAATTACATGTATTGCTTATATCATATTCTTTACAACTTATAGAATATGAATTATTTCCTCTCCAACCCTAGTATAGTGCAACAGGTAATGGTATGTTCGTATATAGAAAGATTCAAATGTTTCCACACTGACGGTGGATTTGACACTTTTATTAGATGAAATATCAACCATCTATAAATGATTCATCCAAAAACCTCCAAAGTAAACGACTCTAGAGAATAACATGTATTCAAGATTTTGGATACTAAACTCTATCTATCCATCCATGTATGGATGGAAAACAATTCTAAAGAATAATTATGAACCAATTAATGTTTCAGAACTCACCACACCATGAAGGTAAATTGAAGGTTTTAATTTTAGATGATCATTCATGGGGCACTGTGGAGTCTGACCACCTCCTCTATAAATTTCATTGATTAAGCCTCCATAGAACATAACTCCTTTGTCATTATAAAATGGGTTGATTTAATAAAATGATACCATATCACATATATAGAATAATTTATTAGCTGATAACATGGTATAATAGAAATTAAATCTATCATTATTTCTTCCAACATCAATTAGGGAACATTTGATAGCTGGAGAAAACCTCTCCGAACATGGTTCTCATCCTTCCCCATATGACAGACTAAACATATAGAAATAAACTCTTCATCTATACTCATTACCAAAGCCACAAAAAATGACCTCTGAAGGCTTAGTAAAACATTGTCATAAGGGTATGTACCACCAAGGGTGAACTATATTACTTAAAGATTACTGAATCACACATCACTGATGGAATAAAAATCCATCCTTAGAACAAAATATGGGATTATACATCCTTAGACTAACCATTAGGGGAATCACAACAAAAACTTGATCTCGTTGGACGTCCAAAAAAGAATCCCCAAAATTGTACTCCACCACATGCTACACAAATGATGAGTACACTTCCATCTAAAATATGTAACCTCTAACTCCAATATATCCCTTATCAAGAGGAATCAATGAGTGTTATTACATCACAAACTCAATGAATATCCATAATCTTTCATGACATTAGTTTATGACTTCCTTCTTGGTGCATTGGCTACAAAATTTCCCTTTCCTAGCATGTAGAAAATATGAAATATGCAACCCATAAACAATTCATATCATTTTTTATGCTGTTTTTTCATATCACACTGGGAGGTCACATACCATATGCTCTAATGGTTAGTAAAAACCACAATACCCTATATAATAAGGTAATATCCCCAAAAATTCAAATTAAACACAACATATTCTAACTCAAGATCATGGGTGGAATAGTTACTCTCATAGGGACATGACTACAATGACCTATAAGAAACCACCAATCTATATTTTATTATATTGTTTCCCACATTATGATTTGTTTAATAAAATAAAACATCAATCAAAAATCCGTCTACTGAAAATAAGACAATATTATTGACCAAATTCATTATCAAATTCTCAGAACCTTTCCATCACTAGCTAGTTAACACAAAACTAGATCTTTTTTAAGGTCTTCATAAGGTACTCAAACCAAGATAAATCCATTAAAAACCACTTATATAGGGATATATTACCAAATAATCTCTGCACCTCTTACATTGTCTTAGGGCCTGACCGTGAAACAACCTCACATATCTTCGAAGGATCCAGGGATACTCTCTAATAGGCCGTAACATGACCTATCAAACATACATCATTATCACATAACTCACACTTATATGAATTATCAAATATAATATCATGATGATGAACTCCCAAAATAGAATTTAGATGCTCTTTATGCTCCATCTCAGTTGCGGAGTACATAAAGATGTCATTAGTGAAATCTCTGACAAACATATCCTGGAAATATCTACAAATAAAATTCATCAACACCATGATCATGGTTGGTGAATTCATTACACTGAATGACATCATAAATAATTCATAATGCCCATGATGAAAAAAGAAATAAGGGTTCTAAATATCATCATCCTTCAGCCGCATCTATTGATATCCGGAGTGTAAATCATTATTAAATAACAAACATTCTCACCTTGTCTGGTGAAATAAATCATCAATACATAGAATATGATATTTTTTAGAATCTATCACTTGGTTAAATACATTATAATCTATTAAATATGTAAACCAACAATATACTTCTTCGTGATCTAAACCAGTACACCCCAAGGTGACACACATGACCGAAACAACCATGTTATAATATATCTTAATATTCCTCTCATAGCTCTCAAAACTCATAAGGCCCCATTAAATATAGATAAATTGAGTTAGATGACATTACTTCATATATCAATACAAAATGCTATATCTCGTAAAGGTGGTAGAACTACAATAACCACCATAAATTCATCATGATACACTTCTACCACCATGGGAAACCCTAAATATTGGACTTATGATGAACTCAACATTAGTTCATCCATCAAGTAAGACATGGAGGGAATATTAATCTGACTAATATGTTGGTATCACATTAAAAAAATTGTTGTGGACTCTCTATCAAAATTTTAGATCACAACCCACCTCCTAATGGAATCCAATAGAGCATTTATCGAATAAAAAAAATCCAAAACATGGATGATGTCATATGGTTGTATCTATAACCATAGGATGACTCACTATGAGTGGTGTTACCCCAAATATTTCTCATAGTCTCGATATACATCATACAGATCATCTAAACATGAAACCAGAATAGTCAATGCTACTAGAACTAGAATCCTCTCTACATCAAGTCCTAAAGCATATATGTTTGTAGATGATATAATAGAGTGTGTCTCTTTTGAAATAAAAAAAGGATGAACCCCTGTAGAAATAAATAAGAGGGTAGAATTAAAAGAGTTCATTCAATGCACTAGAGATTATAAAGCATTATGATGATCATGGAATATTCCCTAGCCACTCTGACCCTTTTGATGACAACCTCCATGGATGCACTCTACTTTCTATAAATAGGAGTCTCTATGTGTTATACTCTACATAACAAATCTCCTATCCGCTGATCCCAAACCAGAACACCCTAAGGTCTACCTCAATTGAAACTTTCTCAATAGAAAACCCTAAAGTAGAGAACATGGTATATGTTAAATGATCTGAATGTTCAGGAACTCTCAACACTGATTACCACATCCTCCAAAGAAAAATATTATTATAATCTATTGTTATAGACCTGAGAACCACCACCCATAGAGAAATGAGATGATGAAAGTTGGATCATACCCCTGGAAGACCACAAAATAGTATATCTTGGAATCTAGGAGCCTCTATCCACACTGTTACATCAGGAGGAAAGCTTAATACCCCCTCTAAATATTATCTATATCTCTCCATTATCCTCTCATTATCCTCTACTCTTTCCAGTAGCTCATGATATGAATTGAACATAAATTGGTTGACATGGAGCTAGATCTATAGACATAAATTCCCATGAAAATTTCATTCCATGACCACATCATTGGGTTATTGGTCTAAATCATAACATAAATGGGTTTTGATATGGATCCCAAACTCTCACATGATGGAACTTCCCCATCAAAAGGTAAGCATCACCTAGAGACTGGTTTCCATCATAGCAGATGAGAGATAATTTTTCTCGAAGAAGTAATAGAATATATCCCATGATACTATAGACATATTGTGATCCCATAGTAACATGAACCACCACTGCCTCTCTGATCCACAAAGCATTATAACAGATATAAAAAACCCAATACCCACTTTGATCATGGATCAAACTAAACGTTATACAAACCAAGACCCACTATTATTATGTGAATGAATAATAATCCAATCCCTCCTACATATATAGACACTATCATTGTGATACTCAACGAGTCCTCCTCCATGCGTCCTCATCATCAATATCCATTATGCGGTGAGCTGCTGAGAAATCATTCTGAGTATCTTTGGAAAGAACCTAATGAGGACATCGACCTATATGCATGAATTCAAAATGTAAAAATTGTTAAATATTAAAATCATATAACATATAATAATAATTTATTAAAAATTTATTATTTATGATCTTGTTTGTGGTTTTAACCTTTTTCATGGTGAATCTATTTCAATCATAGGCATAATGAATAATGTTTCATGACCATTTCCTAGGTATCTACATTGAAAAGAGTATTAAATTATTTTACTAGATATTTAAAAATAAGGTTAGATGATTTAGACCAGAGGGGGACCTAAATACCAATGTCTTAGATGATCTTCCTTGTTTACACACATAAATAAACATATCTGGAATAGTTTCCCTTCTAAATCATGAAATATAACATCTTCCTAACACCAAACATTATCATATCCCATTACTTAAAACTTCGATATAACTCTTTCATGAACCCTCCTCCTAAAGGGAACCCCTCATGGACTGAAAACAAGAGTAGGGAGATGGTGACTTCTAGTGTCCCACCTCTAGTGGTCCCATTTTTTGAGACTAAAACTAAGGGTATAATAATCATTCATATGGGAGGAATTAATATCTAATTGAACATTTGGGCTGGATGGATGAGATAAATACATAAATAAACACCTAATCAGACACAAAAATAACAATATCAAAAGTGAATACATGAATATTAATACAACACTATAACAATATCAAGGAAAAATATAACAAAAAATGGTAAAGATTATTGCAACCATGTAGCCTACACAACTTCTATAATACCATGAGCTAGTTATATAAATCCTAATCTCCAACCACCTCTAGCTAAACTGATAAAATATTTATGTATATATGTGGGGTGAGCATAAAAGTATACAAAATATGATCCTCCCAAGAACCTATAATGTAATATATAATGAAATCATTCGAAAGTAATGTGAATAATTTTGAAACTAACATGTGACTTACCTGGAATACAATGTTCATTGCCACACCAAGGCTAACTCTCACCATGTATCTAATATTGGAAATAACATGATATAATAATGAAACATCTAGGGAACCTCACACCCTTATCATCACTTTTTTTCCACTCTTCACAAACATCGAACATCTTGATCAATATATCTCTAAAATAATCCAACCTAAAGACACCTATGAATATAATCACTACATGCACTTAATGAATCACATTATCATATTATCCCATATCACATCACAATATTTTATATTCAAATAGTTTTTGGGATCCACCATAGCCAATATGATGTGTATTATACATATAGTATTATCACTAAATCATCATAACCCTTACACCATGTCAGTACCTCACGAAATCAAAACCTATAAACATTATACATACAATAATCCATTGGATACTATATCTGGAGATAAATGTCCCTGAAATAACTACAATTAATCACATCTCTAGGAAAAAATATATGGGAAAACTAACCATAATTCTAATAGAACATTAAAAAACCATGTGAAGAGAGTGGGGAAAAAGGAGGTAGTCAGTTGTCCATCCTCACACCACGATATTAGGGAAAACACCATCCGAGAGTCAAATATGTATCAATCACGCTAACATACATGGTTGGGGAATTTTAATAAATCCAAAAATATAAAAGATATAATATAGCTCAACACCACACAATGGGTATAACCTAGAATTTGACTAAACTATAGATAACATCGCTCTGACTCTTGGCCGCCACTAGTTAGACCAATCGTCCTATTAACACACAATAATTTAGAATATAGAGATTAATTAATTCATTTTTATCATTTACTTCATTAAATTTAATGTTTTCCATTAAATTAACCATTAATGTTATTTCAAGATACATTTATTTAATCAATAGAGTAAAGTTAATGAACTCAAAGAATAATCCAATCCAAGTCCATAGATCCTCAACATTAACATATTTTCATAATTTCCATCCATCAACATGAACACTATGCATTATGAAATATTTATTCATTATTAGATTAATTTAATAATCCCATTACTCTTGTAAGAACATCATTAGCTAGTAACAATAGGAACCATGCAACTGAGAACATTAAAAAATATTATGTTGTGGGTAAATGAATAAAGATAAAATGACCAACATGGGCATCAACCATTAAAGAGACTCATTTCAAGCCTAGATCCATATTTATCACAACAATGGGTAATCCTTGCTTCAACTTGTTTCATCATCATTATTGACATCCCAAACACTCGTATGAATATCCGAGTGAATCATGACATCACAAGGGTTAGCTACTACCAAATCATCCTGACCTCCCCTCCCACATCATAGAAGTCTTCCGAGGATTATCCATTATAGGCTCATATCACATCCGGAACTCCCCACCGCATATCACATCACATAATGAATAACACATATAGGTCACTTCTAAATGTTTTAGGAAAAAAATGAATAGACAATAGAGAAATATAGGACAAAAAATGCAACCATCTTTTACACGTTAATACTCTATTAGAGCTCTAATCTTAAGGGAATCAGCCTTATCATATAGATAAAAAAACTCATAATCTAGAAATTATCTTCATCAAATAACCAATATTACTTCCATCATCAATTAACTGATAAATTAATCATAGGTTTCATCTATATAATTCCTAAGGCTTCGAGTTATAACTTTATATCAAAATATTAAACATGTTGCGTAGAATTTAATCTAGTTTAACAAAATATTGTGAAGTACAGTAAAATATAAAACCCCTTTAATTTATTATTATCATTCTCCACAAGATCTATCATGATTTACATTATTTTTCTATTTTAATAGAATATTTAGGGACAAATTTAATTAAGCATGGGTATTGTATTAATTTTATTATCATTAAATTATAAGTAACACCAAATTTATTAAACAAGACTCTCTATTTTATATCCAATAAATAATCCATTAAATAAATTTAAATTTATATTTATTATCAATATTAATAAAAAACATGATAGTAAATAACATAACAAATAAATGATATCTAGAATATAGTATATATGAAACTTTCTAAATATTCTAAAGGTTATCCACTATCACGATATAAACTAAAATCCCATTCAACTCTTAACCAATTCATTATTAATGAGATTCAATATTTATTATCTTAATTCCATTTCCATACATAGAGAAAAAATCACACATTTATGATTAAACATAATAAATAGAATATGAAATGAATACATTTCCTAAATGGAGACAATATTCTTCTTGTGATAATATACCAACATCCTATAAATCAATCACAGATCTTGCAAGATCTGTATCCTATAATGGATGTTGTGCCACTACCACATGAAAAATTATCACAGAAAACTCTATTTTAATGATAGAGTGGAACCAAAATCACATAGATAGAATAAATATAAGGATCAAGATTTATGAAAAATGAGAGAAGAGGTAGAAGACACCTTATATCACCGAATATTGAATAAGGGATGTCATCATTCAATCCCTATCGAAGGGATTCCAAAAATAATAGATAGATAGATAGTAGATTATTTAGTTTGGGGAGATGATTTCTGGATTTGAGAAAAATTGAGGCACTGTAGCTTATAAAGGAACACTTCACATCATATTTTCCCTTCCAAAACCACTTCCACAATATATAAGTGTCAGGTTTTTTGTATAACCAACACATTGTCACCTCAAACCATTTATGCCTAATTTAATTCACATCATGAATTATTCCACCAACCAACCTAACACAATTTTTTCACTAGAAATTCATGATGTGAATCCCTTAGGCATCATAAATACATTCTACTCACTTATTTTATTAGAAAAACTCTTACATACCCTCTCTATTCCTTCACTGAGCACAATTGGATTCTTAAACCTAAAACGGGTTGGACTACATAGATCATATACCATATAGAAAACCATATAAATATGATATTTTATATCTTTCTTTAATTTACTATATCATAGGTGGTGGGGTTTATTGGGTGTCATTAAATATATCCATTCATCACTATAGGTGAATAATTTAATATAATTAATGAAGAATATAATTTTTTATTATAATCCAAAATGATTCACCACAAACTACGCTCTTATGGTGGTCACACTAGTTCACTTTTTATCACAATTTTTATCAAATCCAAGGTCCACCTCTAATTTGATATATTATTTCTATATTTAAAAAAATGCGTAGTGAATATTTGGGCAAGTTTTGTAGTTCCATGTCAAAACAATCAAGGAGATTACATCATCAAAATATGAAAGAACCTGAAAAATATATATGATAAAATGTTGAGAAATATTTCATCTATAAGAGATTTTAATGATAGTCCACTAATCATTTTTTGGATCTATGGCGTCACTCAAGAGAGCCGAGGCATTCTATCCCTTTTCCAACCTGTATTTTTACCTCCTTTTCTGAATGATTCTATATACGATATAGCTTCAAATCAGGTGGATGGATTCCCTAACCATCAGTTGCCAGCTTTGGAGTTAACATAAACATCAGCACTTCTTAACCTCACCTTGGTGGCTCAGTTGAAATAGATGCGCCCTTCAGTGGATTCGTCTGACATGTTTGTCTTCGGCTCATGGAACTTGCTAGAGAGGGTGATGGTGGTCTTGATGGATAGCCCCTACATTATAATCCACTTCACATCTTAGGATGATCTCATTAGTTCCTGGTTGAGTGCTCTATACAGCTTCATAAAATTTAGGTTCTTCCTTTTTAGTTGGCCCTTCGACTTCCATATGAATCACAACACTCCAACAGCTACGGTCTGGGTGAGTTTTCCAAATTTAACTTTTCCTTTTCAAGATCCTTCAAAAATTTGGTTGATTTGAAATCATATTGATAGATATATATGTTCTGATATTCGTACTGCATCTTTTTGTCACCCCATAAACCCATATGTTTGTGTGGAAATGGACGTTTCATAGGATCCATTAGAGTATTTTTGGGTAACATTGGTTGAGGAGTATAGGTGTAAGCAACAGGTTGTTTGTGAGCCTTTGGTGGATTTTTTTTATATCTGCAATCGACTGGTCCATTATTCTGAAAACTGTAGTCGGAGAGTGCATGTTTCTGTTAAGGGTAGATCTAGTGGAATGGTCTCAGAGATCTATGATAAAGATTGATCATCAAAGTAGTTGGATAGGAATATGGATGGTAGAGGGCAGGGGGATGATACCAAATTCTTTCAAAATTAGTGGGATGTTCCTCATCATTTAGTTTTTATAATGGAAAAGTTGTCTAAATGTATCCCTTTGGTCCCAAAAGTGTCATTAGATGCTAGTCATGGTATGGATTTGGAGAAGAAGGTTATGGAATCAGTGGTTAATTTGATACTTTCTGATGTTTTTAACTGGTTAGGGTAGGATAATTGTGCTCCTTCTATCGGCAATGAGAATTCCCCTCTCAAGGGGGTTATAGTGGGGGTTGGTCTGGTCCATTATGAGTTTTCTCATGAGGTTAGTCCTACAGTTGGGGGAACAACCGATATCGAACTGTGGGAATGTGGTGAGGTGGATATTGCAGCTGCTTTTTATGTGGAGGTGTTGAGATCAGGTAAAGAGGATTTGGGTATTGGGTGGAAAGAATTAGTGATCCAATACAGTGCTAGTCACATAAGAAGTTCTATCTCATGGTCCTTTAATCCAATACAGTTGAGCAACAGTTTTATTGGTCGTACAGATGCTGGTATGGGCTCTGATCTTAGTATTTCGGTAGATGCAGACCAGTAACACGTGATAGATTATAATGGAAATTATCCCAGCCCTTTATATTCATGACTGATGAGTGGTAGGATAAATTGGATGAGGAAATGATGGAAATATTATTGCTTGGTTACCCCACCTAATGACACCCAGTCCTCTGAAAATCTAAATGCAAAGATAACTTAAGTAGAGGTTTTGGGTAATCAGACCGAGAAACTAATGTCATGTTCCGAAGATGATTTGGTTGAATAGGTTTGGTTAGTTAATGTGGCTGAATATGAATTAACTAAAATGAGGAGGAGGTCCGTATGGATGGCCCTCAATGAAGAGCAGTACTCATGGGTTGATAAACAGGACTTAATTATTATTGGGGGTTTCAATAAACGTATGATCTGTCTGGAATAGTACATACACACATGAGATCAGCTGGATACTGATGTTGAAAATCCGATATTGACTATTACACACAATCAGGTAACATCTATATCATTGAAGTTGTATAAGGAATTGGTCTCCGGTAAGCGTAAATTATTTTTTAATATTTCGGCTTAAATGAGATTAATCTGTTGAAGCGGATGAGAAGTATAATAGATCCGGTTGTTTGTTCATTTGGAGGAGCTTTTTCTTGTGTTTGAAGTGTTTCTTAGTGATACTCTACAAACATTATATAAGAGTCTACCTTATATGGGGATCAGATAACTAAACCTTCACATGTTCTAGCCATTTGGAATTGTTTTTTGGAGAAAAAAAGGCTAAACCATTGGTTCCGGGCCCGTGCAATTTTTGCATGGGACAACTAGCTGGGTAGTTGGACAATGGTGATGGTCTTTCATCTCGATGGATCAGCTGGGGAGTGGTAGTCCTAAATGTTTTTTTCCAGAATATGGTTTTTAACATATGTAATCTTGACCCATTGGTTTCTCACTTTTCCATAAAAGTGTTGATAATAAAAAATAATTTTCAGTCAGTCCATAGTTTGTGTCTACTCAATAACTTTGTGATTTATCCTTTTAAATAATATATTACACGAAAAACATTCATAATGAGGTTTTGAATTTTTTTTTTTTGTATTTCAGGTATGTAAACAATGATAAAACACAAATAGATATAGAAAAAAATTATTTGGAGATGGTATTGGTTTTGATGTTTCTATCAAACATGAATCTCATTAAAAATGTTATATCAAAGGGAAAACATTTTTTCATTTATGATGATAATAATAGAATAAATTAATGATAATAAAAATAATCATGCATTAAATGATAAAATAAACTTATTCAATAATATGTTTTATGTATTCGGAGAAACCAAAAAACTACAATTGGTGTCGTGAATGCTAAATTATATGTGAAGGCTGAAAACTAAAGGATCATGACATCTCTTTTCAAGAAATAATATTGATACTTGATGATCATAAGGAGGGCATAAAGACTGAATGAGAATAAATAGTGACATAGGGGGAGGATGTGAAATGTATCCTCAATATGAATTATTTAAGCCATA
The DNA here is from genome assembly GCA_963277665.1 of Viscum album. NCBI lineage: Eukaryota > Viridiplantae > Streptophyta > Magnoliopsida > Santalales > Viscaceae > Viscum > Viscum album. The sequence continues at coordinate 1,273,391,371 of OY728141.1, read as the reverse complement.
TTTTAGACATATAAATCTAGTATTGACATAAATTGATTACAAAAAAACTAATAGAAAATTTTCTTCCATCATAGTTTTGTAAGAGTTTCAATATAACAAAAAAAAATTTAAGGTATTTAATTGATTGGTAAAATGTGTTCATAAAACTATTGATAGGATATAAGAAAAAGTATACCCTTATTCTAGAAAATTATGATTATAATAATGTGGTTTCAAATAATAGTTTTGGATTGAAATAATTTTATATGAAAAATTATTAAGATAAAAAATATAAGAAACCCATTTGGTAACAAATTGGTGGATGTGAGAAATAATCCAAATTGTAGTTCCAAATAAATTTCTTACAATTTTTTATGTTTAATCATTAAGTGTTTTTCTAATAGAGATTCTCTTGATTATTATTATATGAATAATATGGGCTTGTTGATTAATTTTGTTTATGTGGACGGTTTTGAAACAAGAAAATTTACAATTGGAATAACAATTAAATCATTATAATAAAAATAATCCCTATATTAATATGTGAAAATTATAAATTATTTGTAATTATATTAGGTTGAAGGTAAATACAGAAAAATTTGGGAATAAATTTTGTCACCAAAGAAGATTTGTTATATTGGAGAATTTATATTAATATTATAAAAATGGGTCATTGTGATGAAGAATATTAATTCATAACTACCAAGATTTATTTACAAGCTATTAATGTAATAATAAAATACAAAAATTACATATAAATAATTAATAGCGAAGAAGATTTTTTTCCTTATATTATATGATAATAAATTGTTAAAAACACAAAATAAGGATGAGAAATATATTAAAAAATATATTAAATAATTATTTTGTGTCATAAAATCTTAAAAAAATATCATTGAAAATAAATTCATTAGTGTTATAAATAATTGACAGAATCTCGATAAACAAATAACATAACCAATCAAATTATAAAAGATAACAAGATTTGTTCGTTAGAAAACATCATAAAGAATGTAAAGATACATCAATTTAATGAGACCATTTAGAAAAAGTGTGACAGAATTACTTTTGAGAATTTGTGAGTAAGGTGAAAATAGGAAAGATACAACTCTAGATGTTTCATGACATTAATTCAATAATAGTAATAGATATTGATTGAAAATAATCAACCTCCAAGGAATTCATTTATTATGATGGGTGAGGTAAAAGATAAAATTATACATTATTATATTTACAAAATAAACAATAAGATCACGCTATTCTAGGATAATATTTTATTAAAAATTAAATTAGAAATGACGAATACTTATCACAAATACAGAGCACAAAATTAAAGAGTCTTCTTTTGGGAATAAACAGTTGAACTTGTTTCTCTTACTATGATGATAAGGAGAGTCCACTTATTTCTTCTATAATTCTATTATATATATATACACACAAAATTAAATGTTATAAATTTAGGTAAAATTAGATATAGAATAAATTTCCCATCATGAATTGATATATCTAATGATGCTTAATTTCTTGAAGACTACTTATAAAAAGGATATTTAGAGATTATTTAAAATACAATAATCATTGGTGGAGAAATTAATATAGTTTACCTATTAGGATGGGGATTAGTTGAGAAAGAGATGATATATTTTTATTTTATGAATAAAAAAATGCATAATATGATTAATTCTATGATTATTAAAAAGTTATGTTGATTAATTTTTCCCATAGTTTTTTAGATTGAATGTATTATCAATTTAAAATATTAATTAGAATAATTAAATTGTAATTAATGTAATTATTTATTGAAAATTAAGTTGAGGGATGAGATATTAATTTATTCCTCATGTTCTTTACAATAAAATATTATAAATTGAATTTGAATAGATTAATTAATAACCCATAATAGGTGTTAGTTTTTTTGATTATTTTAAAAAGAGATATAAACAATAAAATGAGAACACTAAATTGAGTATAGAATATGTATTGAAAATGTTATTGAAAATAAATCCAAATGGTGAATTGAAATGACCAATATATTGTGTCAATGTGTGTATTATTTTGTTTATTAGATGAAAAATTCAGTATGGACTATGTAAATATTATAACCAAATGTATAAGGAGATTGAAGTGACACAATACTTGGATTTTATGATGAAGAAAATATTTTTCTATAATGAATAAGTACGCTAGTTCGAAAATGTAAATAATACATTAGAATATTAGAAGTTTCATTTAAATGTATGTATGAACATTTATATGATATAATTAAGATATTATGAAGTTATTCAATTATTTACATTTATAGGATTTCATTGGACATAATCTATTGGCTTATGAAGTGTGAATATATTCATTAATCTTTATAGTATATTGATGAAATTCAGAGTGTATGGGAATTTTAGTATATGATGTCTTGATGAAAAAGTTTTAGAGATAGTTATTATTGAAGAATAAAGAAGATTTAATATAAATATTGAAATATATTATGTCTTCCTATAAATTTGTGTGGCTAGATTTGATTTGAAAAGAAAATGGACGGTTAGAATTCTGAGGTTTGTTATTGTTTTACCAAGAAAGAGGGATTCTATAATGACTAGAGTTATAAACATGGGTAATTAATTTAAGGAAATGAGATGATATTACTTTATCATATTTTACTAATTATTTGAGTCAGTCTATTTTAAATAATTTTGATGAGAATATGTTGATTTACTGTAAGATATATTAAGGTGAAAAATGGTTCATTTCATACTTAATTAGATTTGGTAATTACTCTAAATAGATAAATATAATTTTAGTGAAATATGGAATTCGTTTCAAGATGATTTGAATTAGTGGGAAAAATATCTAGAATTATATCTTGAGAATAAAATTTGGAATAATTATTGAGATAGGTATGAGTATGTTACTAAAAAATAATAATAACAAATTAATTATGACTTATACATAGTACCTGATAAAGAATATTTAACATTACCTTACATCACATGTAAGATGAATTTGGTGATACATATGATTGAAATTGTAGTTTCTTAGATAACATAAGATTAAATTTAATGATAAATATTATCTATTATGAGAATATATAATATTAATAAAATGTTTTATTATGTTAAATAATATAAATATATTATTTTTTATTGATGATATTAAAATAATAATGATCTATGATGATCTATGATTCAAACTATTAATTGTTTTTACATTCGAATATGAATATTTCACAATGATCTAGAGTGTTACATGGTAATAATTTTTATGTGACATATGTATACATTGAAATATATCTACGGAGATAGTAGAAGTATGAATGAAGAATGATTCTGACATATGTAAATGTTTAATGAGATAATAGGAATAGATTATTTTAGATGATCTTTTATAAAAAAAATTATTAAGAATTAGAATGTTTGTTTTGAATCCATTTATGAAGGTAAAATATGTTATTTTTCCAAGATTAATATTTAAAATTTTTCCAATATAAATTTTCTAATTCAATATGTTTCATAGATATTAGAATAATGAATAAGGATATTTAATTAGGTATAATGTAGTGTTTCTAAAGAGAAGTAGAGTTAGAGAAATATTATAGGGAGAGGGTTAAATTTTGACATACCAACCACATTCATAAAAATAACCTATGTATTATAGAATAAAAATATTTTCAGATCAATGGTGTTATAGTTTAATATCATTAATATTAAAGGGATAAGTGCTAATATTTTATTATTATAAGGAACACATTTATTTAGGAAGAAGAAAACATTGACGTTCCCGAGACATCTATTCATTAACTATTTCAACAGGGATAAAGTCTAACAATAATGGTACTATTGTTGGTTTTCTTGAAATATGATTCAAATGGTTGATTAATATATTCTATAATATCATATTTTGATTTTCATATGTGTGGAAAAAATTGTTTTTAAAAATGATTTTTTAACTGAAATAGTGAAATACTGAAATCCAGAATAAAGATCTTTTTGGGATACAATCTCTATTGGTAAATAGTTTTCAAGATTTAAGACGATCTTTTCATTATTTTATTCCCATTTTATTGTAGTGGTTATTTGTGTATTAGTTTGTATAATTATAAAAAATGAATGTAGTCACCCACATCGAGAGTGAACCTTATAAATACCATGTGTTGTTTTCATCCATTGTTTACTACTTTTCAAGGGTTTTGTTATGTTGGGTATTATAAAATTAATTTATTCATCATAACAAGTGAATAATTTTAAAAATTAACGATGAATTGTTTTTTATAATTATAATATTCTTTAATACGCCCACCTACTAACCCTCAGTTTGTTGAAACTAGTTTATTGGTCCTCTAAGTTAGCAATGATTATATTTCCAATTGTAGGATAGATCTATGAATGAAGATATTTGTCTCTAACTCAAATTATTTCTATATTTATTTTTTATAAAATTATATTTTATTTTTTATTTTCTAGTTATTTTTTTCTCTAGATCTTATATAGTACATTTTACAAGTACAAATATTTATTTTTTCCCAGTCAATAATTTTATACTGTTTTGATGAGATCATTAATATTAATGAATATTAATCTCAATTTCCAATAATAACCTATTTTAAACATCACTATAGTATAAATTTTTTTATAGATATTAAATTTATAATAGGTGGAATCCATGTATTTTGAATTAATATTTACCTAGTTCATCTTTTAGATGAACCTGATAGAATACTAACTCAATTTCTACAAGTGAACCAAAAATATAGATACTACTAGTATTGGGAGGTTTTTTATAGATTTTATATCCCCAATGTGAATCAAGCATATTGGTTACATACTCTTAATTTTATACAGGATATATCCATTTTTAATTTTATCAAACATCATTATAGTCCCTCTAAATTATCATCCTACCATAATGATAAATGTTTGACCAATACCTTTCCAAATGAAATATTTTACATACATTAAATATTTACCCCATCATGTGATTTTTTACAAAGATCCATTTCATGTGAATGTACCAAACTCCACTATTTTATTGTAAGTTATTTTCTTATATTTCCAATTTAGGAAATTTATTGGGGAAATCTGTTGTTATGATTACAAATCCGTTGATGAAATATTTAAATACCTTGTAATAAAATCATTTATGGTTATTAATCTATTAATTGACATTTTTATAATTATTTAACAACATTTCATGTATTTTTTTTGATATTATGGAATTAATATAAAAATATATGTAATTAGTAGGTCTTCATATTTTATATCTCCCCAATACAATCGTATGTATCATAAGAAATAATGAATAGAAAAATGGAGGAATATATCCAATTTATGTGTGGTTTACTACAATAAAACTGAGAATATATATTCTCTATCATATAAATTATGTATCTCTATCTTTATGTTATTTATCATAATATCATCAATGGTAATATTATGGTTCATATAACATTTCCAATTGAATTATGTTTACAATTTTAATATTTTCATGGACATGATCTTGTATTTATATACATAATTTTTTAATAACAAAACTCATACTAAAATTTTTTTTGAAATCATTTATTGTTTCCCTAATTTAAATAACATATCAATCTATGTAATATTAAAAAAATTAGGTTTCATTATCAACTTGTTATATAAAATAATTTTTTTATGTTTTATAAATACTAATATATATATATTAAATACTCTAAATTATACCAAACATTAATCAACGTATAAAGTATAATATAATTTATTTCAAATATGATAATAAAACATCAACTCTAATTAATGATAGTCAGGGAAGTTACTACTACAATTATGGTGAGTTTAATATAAAAATATGGTATTGAATGTATATGAATATAGGTTTTATTGTAAATACTAAAAAATTTTATAATTAACATTTTATAGATTCATTACAATAAATTCATATCATATTTCATAAGATTTTTTCCTTAAATATATTTTTTAGGTATTCCATTAATAAATTAAGTTTTATTTTTATAAAACAATATTTATTATAGAATAAATAATAATTATATAAAAAATGATAGTGAATTATTAATTCACCAAACAGAAAACCTAATGATTTTTTTGTTGGTGTTGAGAATGTTATCTTAAATTTAGTATGGATCACTCAAGTTATATAAAATAATTGTTCTTATATGGATCATCCAGTTATAAATTTTCCATGTTTAATAACCATGATCAATTTATCAGCCAATAACCTCTATATTGAAATGGTACTACAAGAAACATCCTAGTTAAATAACGAGTAATACATTTTCATATTTATTATTATTTGTGAATTAAATATTAATATTACTTTAAAGGGGATTCTATGATTCGATGACATACTCGATACACAATAATGGGTTTCTTTGAAATCTTACGTTGCACACAATGTTGTGTCATACTAAAAAATAATAATATAATATTATTATTTTAAATAGTAGTTATCGCTTAGCCATTGTAATGGTGATAACAAAAAAATAAAATAAATACAGTATAATTATACATGTTTTCTAAATGTTTTTTAAATTTATCTAATAAAATTTAGAGGCTTAAAATGTGAATGAATCTAATTTTAAGCATAGTTTACTTTAAAATTTCGATTTACCACCTTTTGATGGAAAACCTTCATTAAATATAGTTTTTTCACTTTTATATGCTATTTTTGATAGAATAAAATTATTTTTTAGAACTAGGATATCACAATTAACTTTGAGTAAAATTTTGGTATCTGTTTGTTAAAATTCAGTTTTTTGATGAATAGTTAAAATATTGTATTTTAATACAATATTGCTTTTTAAACTAATTTATTTATATGGTTAGATTATCTTATTAATTGGGTTTAAAGTTCATTAGATTATATTTCAACAATTTAATCCAATGGTGGTCATTGAAATTAATTTCTCTTTGAAATTGGACATAAACAAGTGTCAATCTTTTGATAGTTATTATTTCTTAAAAACACGCTATTTGTTTTGACAACGAGAATAAATTTTAAATTAATTAATGAAACTTCTATGTTTTGAATTAGGTAAAATATAAACCATTGTTGAATTCGGAATATCAAATATATCTTAGGCTGAAGTTTCGGTATTTTTATGAAAAGCTTCAATTTTTGATGAATAGTGAAACCACTTAGTAGTATTTAAAAAATTGACTTTTTCATTAAAATGATATTTTACCACTTTTGTGAATTGAATTTTAAAAATCCAACATTTGTTTTGTTATTGTTCTGTAAAATGCGGTTCAATAAGATGAATTTTCTTTGGTGAATAGTAACTGACGACTTTTATTTAGTGCGGTTAAAGGTAAATAGGGTAATTCAAGTTAAAACAAATAAGATAATAATAAAAAATTACCTTACCACTTGTTATAACCTTATTGTATGAGTAATGTACGACCATGGGAATTCTTGGGTATATTTTGGGACCCCATGGAGCCACTTATTAATGATAATGACACTTTATTTTAAATAACTTAAAGTAAAGGAAAAATGGACATAAACAAATATCTTTTATTTAATCATTTTTTACATGGGGTTATATAAGTCATATTTTCTACTATAAATATTATTAGTAAAGATAAAAATATTTACTAAATCATGGTATTTTTATTAAAATTTTATACATCACATAAAATAAATTATATATGACACAATAATGATGCAGTATTTACCTCATTAATAAATGATTTAAATAAATTAGATTATAAAAATTAAAACAATATCCAAAACCTGGACAATTCTTAATGGATGAATTTATTTCGACCATGAGTCATCTTATCATAGATTTTAATTAGTTTTGGAACTTTATAAACTGAATATCATTATATAATAAAATAATATCTTCACACTTTCCAAAAGAGCCCCTCCCTCCCCTTATAAAAGGACACCACCTCAAACCCATTCCTCACACCTCTCAAGCCCCTTGGATCGTCCAACCACTTCCTGAATAATCTCTCAAGATCCCCCTATTCCTCCGAGAATACATACATTAGGTAGAAGGCAATTCAATAAGTTCTTTTGGTTCAAACAAAAGGAAGTTACCCAAATTTAAGGTAACGATTTCTCTTAAATTATTTTGTTTTATTTTGTTTTATTTTACATATTCAACACTCTAAACCATTTTTATTACTTTATTTTATAACATAAATAGTACCCTTAATATATTAGGATGTTTTTCTAAATAGGACTTTAACTACACTTACACACACCTCCATCTAATGGGTGAAGAACATACTTTTTCTGTTGATGGAAAACTAACGCCCCACAAAACAATGATTGTTCGTTTATCTCCTACCACCTAACATGGTGGCCATTAAGATAAAACTATACATATATTTGATGTATATTTTGTTTCTGTTTTCTTTATGATTCAGTATTATTCATTTATACTATAATTTTATGGTTTCCATTATGGTTAAACACGATAATTTTATTTGAGGAAGTGTGGACTACCGCCCCCTCCAAGTGATATGATTCGTTAATGACATACATGGAACTTATAAAGGATGAAATGAATTAAATAATGTAACATAAAATATAATATGATATTATACTAGAATTATAATATACCAATTTATCATTATGTTTTCATTCCATTAAATATAAATTGAAATTAAAGTAGCGTTCATGCGTATATACGACTTACCGTCTCCCGGAACGGTTCATTTCATTTCTTACCTCCAAATGATATGGAATATTATAAATACATATACACTGTCTATATATGATATATATGATATATATAAAATTTATATCATTATGTAGATAATGGAATTTTGACCACATGGACAAATTTTAATTATAACAAGTTCATTTTTGACTCAAGTTCCGAACATAGATAAAATATCCAATATGAACTCAAATAGTTAACTAGTTGTTATAGCAAGATAATAAGTGATATAAAATGAAGAATAAACATAATTTTTTTTAATAAAGTATATATTATCTTAATTTAATTATTCATGAAGAACCCGGAACATACGAGTCAAGTAGGACATGGGGTAAGTGGATTTCTTATCTTCTTTTTAATTCCGTGAGATTTTCATTGTTGACCACTTATTTATTGCATGTGGTGTAATATATGATACCATTTATATATATTGTCATGATTCTCTTTATATTCATGGTATTATGTGATTCATTTGGTGGTAATTATATCTTGGTCATATGACTTGATTGATTACAACGAGGTAAGGGGTTTTATCTCACTTTTTATTCCCATGAGATTCATGATATATTTGTCACTATTTCTTTTGAGTGGTGTATGTAACGACCATGATTCTACTCTTTGTGTAATATTCATTAATTTATGGGTATTTACATCTACATTATATGCTCCTTCTTTCATGTGGTGTACATTTTGTATGTTACCAAATAGGTAAGGGAACCTTTCACCCTCTTCTTTTTAAAAGACTTTTTTTCTTATGTCTTTTAGTTTACATCTTATTATGTTGGTATATGTTCTTATATAATATTATTGATTTAAATCTTATGTCCAAGTGATGAGATACCATTTTTATCTCATCAACTCATTATTTTAATTTTAAACTGACGCCGTTAGGCTTTCAAATTTTAGCAAGGGAACTTCTTAACCCCATTTCAATTCTATGGGTTAAACTTGTACTTATTGAATATGTCGTCCTATGAATATTTGTGAATGAACTTTTATTGTTTTACACATAATATCTACATATATTTGGTGTATTTATATTTTTCACACCTAAGTATGTGATTGATTTATCCTTAATTTAAGAATATTGTCTTTATAAGCGGTTTCATCTCGATTTACATTTCCATTGAGACTTCATTATTATTATGCACCAATTCACTCTTATATGGCGTATATACTATCCTTTGACATATTATATAATTACTCCCCTTATTCTCATGATATCATAATGTTATTATAAAATGTTATTCCTCAGTTATTTGTATTCAAGAGTCTCTCAATTTTTTAAAAACCCTTTAACTAAAATATCAATTTAAATGTTTTAAAGATTTATTATTAGAAATATTTAAATTTAATTTCCATGTTTTAAAAATGGGTTTGAGTATTTATTTATATGGACATTAAGTTTTTAAAATTAAAATTCTATTAAAATCATCAAAGTCGTATGGGACACTTTTATTCAAAAATCTATTTTTAAATGGTTTATGAAAATGGATTGACTATTTAAGTATCATGAAAATTAATTATTTTTATTGAAAATTAAATGTTATTAGTGAAATGTTTATATTTGAAATATTTTCTGTGTAATGTTGGTACTAGGAAATTTGATGGGTGGTTACGTAATAAACCATATGATGGGTGGTGCCATGATAAACCAGGACGGGTAGTTCTATTATAACCTCCAATGCATTGAGTATGGAAGTTGGTCATATGGCTATTACATTTAGTGATATTTGTGGAAGTCGATCGTATGGTTATTCCAAAATTGAGTGTTTATGTCCCAAGTTACCTATATATGTTATGTGTTCTTTATATGGGTTTTATAGTTATATTTTGGTTACACAAGGGTAATAAAGGATCATTTATTCAGTGAAGAGTATTTACTACTTCATAAAGCAGAAAACTATCTATTAAGATAAAGTATTCATGGATTAGTTGTTGATTTAAAAATCTAATAGTTTTCCTTAGTTGTGTATCCCTTACTATGTTTTTTATTCGCATCCCAAATTTTTGAAATGTTTTCATAGGAAATAAAGTAGAATAGGGTCAAGGATTGGATCAAGGAAAATTCATGCTATCTAAAACCTAGAAATAGACATGTCTCATTTATTCAAGAGTTTTTTATTTTATAAAGAAAATAGAAACTAAGTCGAAGTGTCTACCTTTTAATTTTTGATATGTAATTTAATTGTAATGCATAATTATTTAAAACTCTTATCTCGAAAGGATCCCCAATGTGAATTATTCATTTAATTCAAGATTATGTAATGTTTAATGTCGGGTCCTTATAGTTGGTATCAAAGGTCGTTTTAGATAACTTTAGAGGTTAGGGTGTTATCTAAGCATAAGTGACATAATCATAATGGTTAGAAAATTAGAAAGAGTCATAGTTATTTTTAATGAGTTTAAGATAACATTAATAAATATTTACCCTCCTTATAAGATATTATATGAGGATTTTTCTAATATACTAACACTGACCTTTTTGGTTTTAGTAAATGGATGGATCTAGCATGCAACAAAGTAAAAATGGAGGTGAAGAAAACTGTGACAGTTTTCTAAATGAGCAACTGAATGAAATGAGAACTTTAATGAGAACTCTTGTGGTTATTCTCAACCAACTATCTAGAGTCATGATTGACAACCTGAACCTTGGTTATTTTTATAACGCATCATATATGCTAGAAACAAATCATTACGGAATTTCCGTAAATAATCATAATGGTATGTATGTTCAAAAACATATGTGTCAAGGATGTGGAATGAAACACATAGGAAAATGCTTCAAAGGGACGGGAAGATGCTATAGATGTGGGAATAAAGGTCATAAATACAAAACCTACCATGGAAAAAGGAATCATCCAATTGACTCTAGGAAAGGGAAAGAAGTTCTTTCTAAGGGATCAATTGAATGTTTTAAATGTGGTGTGCAGGTTCATTATACAAATAGATGTCCTACGAAAATGTTTCGGGATTTGAATCTTCAGGATAGTTCAAATATATTTTTACCAATACCTAATTCTATTCCAATTGAGGATGAAGAAACTGACAATGACAAATGAAAGGTACGGATTATTTCTTAACATATGTTTTGACATTATTGAATTTGAGGATATGATTCCTGATTTAGTTTTTAGAAAATAAGTATTTCAGAATAAGTGGTAAATAATGGTTAATGGATCATGAATAATGTTGAATGATTAAGAAGTCAACATATAAGGGATTCAAGAGTTATGGTAGAATTTAGGATGGTGAAATTCTTAAAATTATTAGGAACTTTTGTTGATGGGATTACATTAGACGAATTTTTATAGTATGTGTAACCCTGAAGTTGGATATATGAAAATTTTATACAATGAATAATTATATTTTATTTTGTTGATGTTGTTATATAGAACCATTTGGGTTTATATAATCCTTGAATTTGAGGCAATTAAATGTTAATACATTTTGGAATGAAAAATGAAAGTTATTCGATAACCATGGTGGTTAAAATATGTTATAGTTATTTTTGATGAATTTATCTATTTTTGGTAAAGTTATAAAATTATATAGTTTTATAAAAAGGAATACACGCAGACCGCATGAAAACCAATCACATTGGACAAAGCTTTTGGAATCTAACCCACAAACAAAGTGTGACTAGGATTTATCGCCTACCACTAGACTACGTGAAGTCCCTGGTTAGTATGTGTAATTATTTTTACTTAGATGATCTTATGAATAAGTTTATTTTGGGTTATTTATCGAAATTATTATCCAATAATAGAGAATATGTTATTAGGTTAATTACACTTCAGTATGAGACTTCAAAAGTAATCGATGTTATTTGGAGATAAATGTTATGATTTACTGTGGAAGAGTATGAAATTAAATTCTTCTCAATTTTGGGTTTCAATGTTAGTTGGGATTATATTGAATAATTTTAAGGAATGTTGTTTATTGAATGGTCTTTTTTGAACATAGGGTACTGTTTGTTGAATTTTGGAGATTAGGATTCGTATTTCTTTTTATAAAAAATTATCCTTCTGTGGATTATCTGATCTTTTACTAACCTTCTTGGTCTTGGTTAATGTCTAAATACATGGGAATATATTGTTCATATTTTGTGGATTATATTATTCTCTAGAAGATGATTATAAAACATTTAATGTGAAAGAAGTCATCCTAAATACGCATCATTTGGAGAAAATATGAGTTTGTGTTAGAAAGCTAGTAAAGGATGAAAGTCTACATGAAAAGAATGTATGCTTCCTTATGTTTTAAGTTAATCTCGTAAATAAATTCCTCAAATTTATGAAAAGTAATTTAAAACCAAAATATTAACCATCATCTTTTCCTACTTGAGAACTAAAGGTTATTTAACCCATCACAAGTTTGTGATTTTCTGGTGGTTAACTTTCCCCTACGCATGTTTTCTATCACACTACATCAGAACTTGTTGGATTGTTTTCTCTTGCATATCCATGTTTTCATAGAGGGAATACTAGTATGGGATTATCTCGGGTGACCTTTTTACTTATCTTTCTTTCTTTTAAAGTAATATATTTATTGACTCTTTTTCTAATATGGGACATTCAATTAAGTTTCCAAGCCTAGTTTTCAAATTGTGAGGATGCAATTTCCAAAAGGGGGGAAGGATGTAACATCCTTGGTAAATAATGAGTAAGACATTTTCATATTTATTAATATTTGTGAATTAAATATTAATTTTACTTTAAAGAGGACAATATGATTCCATGGCATACCTGATACGCAACAATGGGATTCTTTGAAATCTTACGTTGCACACAATGCTGAGTAATACTGAAAAATAATAATATAATATTATTATTTTAAATAGTAGTTAACTCTTAGAAGTTTCAATGGAGAGAACAAAAAGACCAAATAAAATATGATTATAAATGTTTGTTAAATGTTTTTACATTTATCTAATAAAATTTAGAGACTTAAAATGTGAATAAATCTAATTTTAAGCATAGTTTACTTTAAAAGGTTGATTTACCACCTTTTGAATGTGAACCTTCTTTAAAAATATTTATAGTCACCTTTATGAGTTATTTTTGATAAAATAAATTTTTTTATTTAGAACTGGGACATCAAAATTCACTTTCCATAAAATTTTGGTATTTTTCTGATAAAATTCATATTTTTTTATGAATAGTGAAAATACTGTATTTTAATTCAAACCTTCCATTTAATTTAATTTATCTTTATGTTTAGATTATTTTTATTGGTTTTAAAGTTTAATTATATTATATTTTTACCTTTTAATCCAATGGTGGTCATTGGAATTAATTTCCCTTTGAAATTGGACTTAAACAACTGTCAATCTTTTGATAGATATTGTATCTTAAAAACACGCAAATTATTTTGACAACGGGAATTAATTTTAAATTAATTAATGAAAATTCTATGTTTTTAATTTGGTAAAATAGAAATCATTTTTGAATTAGGAATATCAAATATAGCTTAGGAAAGATTTTTTTGTATTTTTCTGAAAAACTTCAATTTTTGATGAATAGTGAAACCACTTATTAGTTAAAAAAACTGGCTTTTTCATTTAAATGATTTTTTACTGCTTCTGTGAATTAAATTTCGAAAATACAACATACATGGTTGTTATTATTAAGTAAAATTTGGTTTAATAAGATGAAAATAATTATTTGGTGAATAGTAACTTTTGACTCTTATTTACCACAGTTAAAGATATATAGGGTAATTCAAGGTAAAAAAATATAATAATAATACCAAATTACCTTAAAACTTGTTCTAACCTTATTGGATGAGTAATGGCTGACCATGGGAATCCATGGGTCGATTTTGGGACCCCATAGAGGCACTTATCATTGATAATGAAACTTTATTTAAATTAAGTTAATGTAAAGGCAAAATTGACATTAACAAATATCGTTTAGTAAATAAATTTTTAGATGGGGTTATATAAGTTATATTTTCAACTATAAATATTATTTAAAAATATAAAACGATTTAATACATCATGGTTTTTTATAGTAATTTTTATACATCAAATAAAATAAATTATATATGACACAATAATGATGCAGTATTTATCTCATTAATAAATGATTTAAATAAATAAGATTATAAATATAAAAACAAATCCAAAACCTGTAAAATTTTTATTGTATGATTTTATTTCGACCATGAGTCCTCTTATATTCAACTTTAATTAGTTTTGGACCTTTAGAAACTGAATATCATCAAATAATAAAATAATATTTTCACACTTTCCTAAAGAGCCCCTCCTCTCCCTTATAAAAGGAAACCACTTATAACCCATTCCTCACACCTCTCAATCCCCTTGGCTCATCCAAACCCTACCCAAATAATCTCTAAAGACCCCCCTCTTAATTATATAGTCCTTAACATAGGAAGAAGTCAATTCAAGAAGTTCGTTCGGTTCAAACGAAAGAATGTTACCCAAATTAAAGGTAACAATTTCTCTTAAATTATTTTGTTTTATTTTTATTATTTTACTTCTCCAACCCCCTAAAATATTTTTCTTAATTTCGTTTATAACAGCACCATTATATTTAATATACTATGATTTTTTAATACTATGTATTCAAACTACACTTAAACACATTTTCATCTAATGGGTGAAGAAAGATACTGCTTCTGTGGATGGTAAACTAATGGCTCAAGAAATGATGATTATTCGATTATCTTCTACCGCCTAACATGGTGGCCATTAAGATGGAATTTTTTTTTATTTGATGTATATTATGTTTTTTTGCTTTATTCTTATGTATTATTCATTTATATCATACCTTTATGGTTTCCATTTTGGTTTCAAGTGAATATTTCACATGAGGAAGTGCGGACTACCGCCCCCTCAAGGTGATATGATTCGTTCATGACATAAATGGAATATATAAAGGATGAATTTAAAGAAATTATGTAACATAAAATATCATTTGATTTTATAATGGAATTATAATATACCAATATATCATTATTTTTTTCATTTCTTAAAATATAAAATAGAAATGAAAGTAGTGTTCATGCGTACGTACGACTTACCGTCTCCATGAACAATGCATTTCATTTCATAACTCCAAATGATATGGAATATTATAAATACATATACACTGAATATAAATGATATATCTGATATATAAAACATGTATATCATTCTAGAGATAATGGACTTTTGACCACATGGACAAATTGTAATTATAACAAGTTCATTTTTCAACTCAAGTTCCGAACATCAATAAAATATCCATTATGAACTCAAATAATTAGATAGTTGTTATAGAAAAATAATAAGTGATATAAAATTAATAATAAAAATTAAAAAATTTATTAATGAACTAGATATTAACATAATTTTATTATTCAGGAAGAACATGGAACATACGAGTCTAGTAGGACACGATGTAAAGGGATTTCTTATTTCCGTTTTAATTCTGTGAGATTTCCATTGTGCGCCACTTATTTATTGCATGTGGTGTATTGTATAATACCATTGATATATATTATCATGATTATATTTATATTCATGGTATTTTGTGATTCATTTTGTGGTTATTATCTTTTGGTCATACGACTCGATTGATTACAACGAGGTAAGGGGTTTTTATCTCACTTTTTATTCCCTTGAGATTAATGTAATATTTGTCACTATTTCCATTGAGTGGTGTATGTAATGCACATGATTATAATATTTGAGGTATATACATTCATTTATGGTTATTTACATCTACATTTTATGGTCCTTCTTTCATGCTGCGTGTGTTTTGTAAGTTACCAAATCGGTAAGGGAACCATTCACCCTCCTCTTTTTAAAAGACTTCTTGTTGTTATGTCTTTAAATTTACATATTATTATGTTGGGATATATTTTTATATATCCTTATTGATGAAAAGTTTAGGTCCAATTGATGAGATACCCTTTTTATCTCATCAACCCATTTTCTGAATTTTATATTGACACAGTCAGGCTTTCAAAATTTTGCAAGGGAACTTCTTAACCCCATTTCAATTATTTGGGTTAAACTTATACATATTCAATATGTTGTTAATGAATATGTGTGAATGTACAATTATTTTTTTACACTGAATATCCATTTCTATTTGGTGTATTTATATTTTTCACACATAATTTTGTGATTGATTTATCCTTAATTTAAGGATACCGTCTTTATAAGGGATTTCATCTCAATTTACATTACCATTGATACATCATTGTTGTTATGCACCAATTCACTCTTATATGGTTCTTATACTGTCATTTATCATATTATAACATGAATCAATTTATTCTCACGATATTATAAATTTATTATTAAATTTTATTCTTCAATTATTTGTATTCACGTGTCTCTCATGTTGTTAAAAACTCTTTAACTAAAATATCATTTTAAAAGATTTAAAGATTTATTATTGAAAATAATTATCTTTAATGTCTATGTTTTAAAAATGTTTTTGGGTATTTATTTATATAGACATTTATGTTTTAAAATTATAATTCTATTATAATATTCAAAGTGGTATGGGACACTTTGATTCAGAAATCACTTTTTAAATGGTTTATGAAGATGGATGGATTATTTAAATGTCTTGAAATTACATCGTGTGATTGAAAATGAAATGTTATCAGTGAAATGTTTATATTTGCAATATTTTATGTGTTATGATGGTACTTTGACATTTGACTGATGGTTACGTGATAAACCATATGACGGGTGGTGCCGTGAAAAACCAGGATGGGTGGTTACGTTATTACCTCCAATGCATTGTGTATGGAAGTCAGCCGTATGGATATTCCATTTAGTGATATTTGTGGAGGTCGACCGTATGGTTATTCCACTTAAGAATGTTTAAGTCCCAAGTTACATTTATATTTTATGTGTTATTTATATGGGTTTTATGGAATTCATTTTATTACAAAAGGGTAAGAAATGATATTTTATTCAGTGAAGAGTATTTACTATTTTATAAAGGGGAAAAGTATTACATATGATAAAGTATTCATGGCTTACTTGTTTTTTTGAAAATCTAACAGTTTCCCTTCTTTGTGTATCCCTTACTGAGATTTTTCTACTCATCCCAAGTTTTTCAAAAAAATTTCACAGGACATAAAGTGGAATACGTTCAAGGATGGTATCAAATAAAATTCATGCTATCTAAAACCTAGAACTAGACATGTCACATTTATTCAAGAGTTTTTATTTTATGAAAAAAATGTAAACTGAGTAGAAGTGTCTAATTTGTATGTTTTGAGAAGTAATGTAATTTTTATGCCAAATTCTCTAAAACTCTAAACTTGAAAACATACTCAATGTGAATTATTAATTTAATTCAAGATTATATAATGTTTAAGGCCGGGTCCTTATACTACATATCTATTGGCAGATTAACAATGAATTTACTATCTGGAAAATATATTAATATAAACGTGATGATAAAATAAAGAGATTGTTTTAATGGATATAAAGAGGTGTTAAAAATTTTGATCATTAATTAAAAATAATAAAAATATATATGTGGTTGGAAGAAATGTATTGTATAATATTCAAGGCATTGTTTCAAAATAATTATTTTCATTAAAAATACCAACTTAATATATATATGGATAATTCATGATATTAAATGATAATGAATATGAGTTAGTGATATAGAGTCATAATTTTTTCATTTTATGGTATCCTCATCTTATTTAGTTAAAAATCAGGATTATATATTCTATTAAAAAATTTAACAAGAAAGGTGGTTAAAATTGAATGTTATAATGAGGGAGAATAATTCATTAAAAACTATATATTTAGGGTGTTTGATAATTATATAATTATATCCATTTAATTTAGAGTATAATATTCATAATCTATTATGATATTTTCATTAATGATATAGGGTTTTTATATAAGATAATTATAATAGTCCCAAACCTACATAAATAGATTCAGTGATAAAAACATTATATTTAATTTTCGATTTTTATACTAATTACAATATCCAAATTTTAGTCATAAAAAACTTATGACATCACTAGATAATATTGGATAACATTCATACAAATGGTCCATTTAGGATTATATATATAAATAATTATGAAGTAGTATTACATAACATTGCCCATGAGTCTAATTGATAATTTTGAAAACTATACCCAAATTTTTTATTTGTCATTATTTCTCCATCATCACCCACATGAACCCCCTTTTCATTATTACATACTCAACATATTAATTTTTAACGTTGAGAAAAAGAAACCATATGAAATTTGTGATGTCAAATGATCTGTAAGGGTAAATATTGAAATTTATTACTAAATAAATTTTCTAAGAAGGAGATGATAATATTGTTTTAAATTTTGTAAGAATAACATAATATAATTCAAACCCATAAAAAATTACATCTTAAAAACAATTAAATTGAATATAGAATTTGAAAATAAAGGATTTATAATATTCAATAATCATGATACGTGGGAAATTAATCTTTATCAAAGAAATCATTATAAACAAAATCATATATGATACATGTTAGTATCTTGGATCATTATAATGATCATCCATGTTCACTTTAAGAAACAATAGGATACTAGTTAAAATAATTAGAGTAACCACCCTGGTTAACTTCATCATTCTTCTAGTTAATGAAATGTATCATTGTCTAATGCATTGTAGAGCTATATTATGCTAACTCATCGTATAATCAAAATTAAACTCACCTATAAACATGAGCTATATCACGATTAACATTCATCATAAATAATTTACTAGTAATGTAAATTAATATAACTAATATAATAAATGATTTTTCATCATCAATAATTTGAAAACATCTTATATTCCATTATAACATTATTTTCCCATGAAAATAGAGCCTCATGGAAATAAAAAAGTATATATATAAAGTTGGTCAATGGTATCATTAAATCATCTCCCCATTAAAATAGAATAATAATTTAAATATTATGATATAGATAAAAAATATTTTTAAAACATATAAAAAAATTCCCCAAAATAAAATTAAATATCCCGTTAATTTTTATATCATCAAAAAATTCCCATAATATTTTAGAAATGATTTTACATGAGAATAAACATGCAAAAATTAGAAAAAAAATCCAAGAATAACAATATTTATGAATGTGTGAAAATCTCTATATATGTAAATCCTTGAAAATAAACATTTTGATCAATCTACTGTAAAGAGATTCCAAAGTGACCCATGTGAAAAATGTTGTGAAATATCATTTTAGAACAATTTATAAGAAGGCCAATGATCTTGGGAAAAACGTTAGAAAATAATTTATGATTATAAGGGAATATTATTGAAATATGATTATGATAATGAATTAATATTATGGTATAATGACTTTAAAGAAATTGAAATAAAATAAAATAAAATAACCTTTTAAGAACATATAAAATAAAAAAATTGAAATAATGGGAATAAAAAGGAAAATGAAATTCCGATATTATAAAAATATTCCTAACACCATACATTAAGGTAAATTGCATGAACCTTATAAATGAATATAGGTGCACCAATAAAAACATGTCTCCAAAAAGGGAGTATGAGATTTGAAACCCTTTCAATAGAGGTAGTGATGGAATAAAAAATCCATTGAATTAAGGAACATAACATGATAAGTAAAACTCATAAATCATAATAATTAATAAGTAAAAGCATAGTCATTGTTTTTATATTATACCAAAGAAAATAAATCATGGTGTATATCATAAATTATCTCTCAAAGAATTAAAAAGGATACCATGGAAACCCTTTAATATTTTATAAAATTGGATTCGAAATATCATGAAATAGTGTACTTCAATGAAAATATAAATATTATTAAATATGATTAAGTAATTTTATTATATCTCATTATTAATAATAGAAATATTATGAATGAAATTAGTATAATGATACAAGAAATAACTTAAAGAAACAATATTGAGACAAATATTATATACCAATAACATATCTATAATGTTTGTAGTGATTGTGTGTAATAATTTTAGTACCACATATGATAATAGGAAATACAAAACAATATAAGAAAATGTTATTTCTCACAAAATATTTCCATAATATAGTTAAATAATTATATATAGAATTTAAATAATGGGATTGAGTTATGAAACTCCATACCATGAGCCTTGACTCACTACATACATTCTTTTACACTTATATAATAAATTATTTTAATTACTCACTTTTATAAGAAAAAGGGTATATGATTAATCCCTTAATATGAAAACGTTTATTTTAATGTGTTTTTCAACATAATCAGTTATTTCAACATGAATTGTTTTGTGGATGTTTTTTTTATCATAACAAAATGTTCTGATATTTTAACGTTGTTCAACAGGTTCATTATTCCATCATCTCCATAATATAATTCATGAAATATTTATCATTTTTATACCTAAAATGAAATTTTATTATCAAACATGAAATGTGATTATGAATGATAATATACATTTACTCATGGGGAGGTGGTCCTCATGAACAAACAAGTTTTGTTTTTATAGTTCTTTTACTTAAAAATAATAAAAAATAATAAAGTGTTATCATTCTAGAATTATGATGATATTATAAAATCCAAATAACATAATTAAATCCATCATGTTTTCATGTAATGATAGGTTTTCTTGATAAAAAAATGACACTATATGGAGACAATAATTTGAACATAATATTGTGGTGTGATTCTATTTTTTAACAATATGAATGGTATGAAGATATATGATATATTATATTTATATAATGAAAATTTAGTTAAAAATATATAATATATATATATATATATATATCTAAGATCCATCATAGTAACCATCCCTGAAAGGAATTTATGAGAAATGAAAAAAATCGGTCTGTGATGTGGTAGCCTGTATATACACACAATTGATGGTTTTATTTCACATTTGATGAAAAATATGGATAATGTATATAAGGTCACCATTGTAACATCTCAATATATGAGAGATATTTATTTTAGTATATTGGAAAGGTCCTGAAAAAAATTGGTAGAGTTAGATGAAGAATTGAATTGAAAGAACCAGATTTAGAGTTATAACCCCTCTAAACAAGACAATATTGGCTTTATAAACTTATATAATGGTATTAGGGTGAGACCAAGGGATCTAATTTTTTTGATGTTGGTAAATATTTTGTTTATATGATGGTTGAGAAAAATTGTTCAAGTGGTGTGAGTAATAGAGGATAGGTTGTGTCCATATATTAGAGAGGAGAGGGGTACTCCTGAAATTATATGATGTGTTAAATTAGGATAAATTAATTATCATGTTAATGTTTGAGAAAATTGATAAATTTTGAATATATAATTGTTAAAATTATGAATTAATTATGTATTAAATTATATAGGATATTTATCACTTATTTATTAGTCTTTATCACCTAATATCTATTTTAATGTTTAGCATGATATTAATATTTTTTAATCTATTGTGATCAGGAAATTTATTATAAATGAAAAAGTTACATAAAAATATAAAATGGGATATATTATAGTCTACATATAAATAAAATTTCATAATATAATATTTTTTTGAAATTTAAATCATCAAATAAAATAATATTTAACACAAAATTGCATTACATAATTTTTTGTACTATTCCAATAAATTAACATTAACGAAATCTAGAATGTAATGTAGTTCCAATATTAAAATTTATCAAGACAATAATAAATTATAGTTTTCTTAATATTTCATATTATTTAATAACTCAACCAAAAAATATTAATTTTCATTTTTTAATCATTTACTTAATGTATTTACTTCTTGAACAGACACTGTGTCGGTGTTGGTTAATTATTTAATGTTATTATTCCACAAAAAAATTAAATTTAAATCATAATAAATGTAATTATTGCTTATAAAAACATAATAAAAATAAAAATATCAAATTTTTATCCATATTAAATAATGTTATATATATTAAAACAATTAAA
The DNA here is from genome assembly GCA_963277665.1 of Viscum album. NCBI lineage: Eukaryota > Viridiplantae > Streptophyta > Magnoliopsida > Santalales > Viscaceae > Viscum > Viscum album. The sequence goes on along the minus strand of OY728141.1, from coordinate 1,273,368,777 downwards.
TTGATATTTAGAATTTATTAACACCATAAAATACTATTAACATCATTGTTAAAGAAAAGAGGATATAAATTGAGATATTTTTAATTTGTTGTTAATTATGGTTAAAATAAACTCATAAAATGATATAATCTCATTTTTATGTACTGTTTAATGTATTATCCTAACATTTTATCCATATTCTAACATTTTACCCTTATCATAGTGATAATATTGTTTTCATGGATACTATTCATTAAGACAATAAATATAGTTAACCTACTTATAAAAATTATACACAATGAATCCAAATAAAGAATAAATTTACTCATTTTCATCTCCTATAATTAGAGAAAATTACTTTTTAAAATATACCCATAAATCACTATGAAAACTATTTTCTTGTTAAAGGTATTCGTAGGAATAAAAATGTTTTCAAATAGAAATTAAAAATAATTTCAAATATAATCAAATTAATTGGATTATTTCAAATCATAAGAAACTAATGATATTTTAAAACAAATTAAAAAAAATTTACTTTTAAAAATCATAATAAAGAGAATATCGTATTGGATAAATTCAGTATTTTTTACAATTCTATGAAAAAATTAACCATTTAAGAAAAATAAAAATATTTTACCCAATTAAGATTTTGATATGTTGGTATAAAAAAATTTATACTTTTTTGAAATATAACTATTAAAATTAGAAGACATTAATTTCTAATAATATTATAAAAATCACAATAAAAATAATTTTTAATGAAAATGGATTTTTTAAGCCTAAAATGCCTTTGCATAAAATTGAGTTCCAATATACTTATAACAAACCAATAAATTTTTATTGATGGGGGGAATTGTCAATTTATTTGATAATATAGTTACATCAATATTATGATATCCAACTATTGATGAGTTTTATACTTTTTTATCTTTTACCTGAAAACCCATTATTATGGTTAATAGCCTAGTTCTCAGGTGTATGTCGAGTCTCGTGGGTGTCATAGGGGTGAGGGATATGAAAGGGGGGACTGAAGGCCACATAGTTCATGTTTCAGGGATAAAATATGGTGTACAAACCCAAACTCTAGTAGATCGTATTTTGTGCATTACATTATTATATTGAAGGAACATACATGTGATATTATCCCGAATAACCAAATATTTTAGAAGTCTTGATAAACAAGATACATACATGGTTCATAAAATACTTCATAAAAATCTAACTAAAATATTATTTTTTCAAAGAATATTACAATTCTCACAAACAGATCGATTTATAATAATCATGATACATTTAATAGATTCCCATGAAAAGGAAACAATGGAATGGAGTGTCATGACCCGTCCTTGAGGCCCATGTCGTGACTACCCCAAGCCCCCTTCCATAGCCCAGGGGCTGGCGACTACCAAAAATGGTGTAAATCCCGATAACTGGGAAGGCATTTCCTTTATAAAAGTAAACAAAACATTACAGAGTGAAAGCGGAAGTAATACACTAAGTACAAAAGAAAGTGCTGAAAAGTAAGTGGGCTAGAATACAATCCCAACTGAATGTACAGCTACAACTGAATGAAAGTACAGCAGAAAAGACAAAAAGCTATAAGAATGAAAGCAGCTCCTAGGTCTTCCTCCTCGGATCCTACCTGATGGGTAGGTATAGATAGCGCAGATCTTGGATCGTCCACCACAGATCCTACCTGGAGGGTAGGTACAGCTATCCTCTACAACACTCTCTCCCATCAACCTCTTCCGAGTGTCTTCTTATCATGAAGTCCACCTCCGGATGCTGACTCATCGTGAGGTCCACCTCTGGGTACCATTCAGTCCTCGAACACTCGGCCTCTGTCAGCGCTGCCCATCGTCTGCAACCAACACAACGAGGTGCGGACATAGCCCGTGCAGGGGTGAGTATAACGATACTCAGTAGGGACCCCGAGACTCTCAAGGTCTCACTAAATCCAATAAGGATAACCACAAATGAAGATCTCAACAGATAACCCTTACTTACGCATAAGCCCATACTTATTCCTAAGATATCAAGTAACCCATCTCAATCATGAGGAAACACAAAGGTTTTGAAATCAACAGATAAACACTAGCTAGGTATATTCCCATTCATATACCTATGTTATCAAGTGACCCTTCTCAATCATGAGGTAAACACAAAGGTCATAGACTCAGCTTAAACCAGGATTTTCATTATCGAAACTATAACTGCTGAAAAGCCCCATATCTGGAGTGTATAGTGATCCTGTCACGACTTCGATGTGCTGCTCACTAACCTAAGACTGTTGTGGTACTCCTCTTGTCGAGTACCGCAGGTCAGCCACCCAAACACAGTAGTGCTTCCTCCCGGGGTCTGCCACCCAAACACAGTAGTGCTTCCCCCCTAATAGCCTGCAGAGGTACTCTCCGGACGAGTACCGCGGGTCTGCACCCAAACTCAATAGTGCTCCGTCCGCCATGGGTCTGCACCCAAACAAAGTAGTGCTCCATCCACTGGTCTAGTCGACCCACCCCAAGTCGAGTCGGTCAAGCATTCGTCAGGTCTCAGCCGGCTACACGGTCTCCGTACTCTATATGCTCGTCTCCGGGAGGGTCCGCTCCACGAGCTACTGGTCGATACACCATGTATCACAAAGTCCCACGAATAAGTATCTCAATGAACCGCCTCGTCATATGGGTCTCAACACAACCGACGACGCGTCAATTGGGCGCCCGGTCTGTGAGGTATTAGCCTTTTAGTCCCAGGGGCCCGATTGGTTTCGTGTATGAACCAACCCATCCGTATCTCAACTGTACCCTGAAATCTCATAGGGTATACTCATAGGGACCTTTTCTCTATGTGATCACCAATACCGCTGACAGTTCGTCAAACTGACGTCTGGTCTGAATGTTATCAGCTTTTCGTTCGAGGGGCCCTATTGGATTTCGGCTACAATCCAACCAGTCCACTATCCAACTGCATCTAAAACTCAGGTTAAGTCTTCCAAAAGATTCCTCTCATCAAGAGTAATCCAACAAAGTTGATGACACATCAATCAGACATCCGGAGCTTAAGATATAAGTGTTTCCGCTCCGAGGGCCTGGTTGGTTTCGTGTTCGAACCAACTTGGCCATACCCAAAGTTCTCTGAAACCTTGAGTGTAATATAACGAAATTCCCATCTCGATCCAAGGTACGCATCAAAACTGACGGTGCATCAATCGGAGGTCCGTAGCCCAAGTTATGAGCTTTTGAACGAAATTGTCCGAAAATTGGGGGTTCGATCCCGGTCCGACCTGGCCCGATACCCCCCTGGGTCCGCCCGAACCGGGTCGACCCGACCTGGGTCTGGGTCCGGCCCAGCAGGGTGTGGCCCGGCCCGGCCCGGCCTGGGGAGCCGGCTGGCCTGGCGCTGGTACGGCGCACGCGTGGAAAACGGGTGCGGGGGTTATGCCCCCCCCCCCCGGTTGAAGAAAAACCGGTGCGGCTTCATGCCGCGCAGCTCCGCCTCCGGAATGGCTTAGCCATTCCGGTTTGGCCGCCGCCACCTTCTGCGGACCCCCAGACATGCTCCGGTGGTCCGTTTCGTCTCTCGTCTTCTCAAATGGTCCTCCCGGGACCCGACCTTTACTACGATGTCTTTAAATCGCCTCTGTGGCCTGTTTTGTCATCACCCAATGATCCGTATGTCAAATAACAAATCACAACATCTTCGTGGTTTTCCGGCACGACGCGATAGCGTCATGGTTTGTTCGGCCTCCACGGAGCAGCGTGACAACACCGTGTTTCTTCGTCGTGTTTCTTCCTGATTCCGCGTGGTGTCATTGCACCGGGCCGCCTTCATTCATGCCTCAACAAAAACAACATCGAAGGGGGGGGGGGAGGGTCGGCCGTGTTCATGCGGTCTGACCTTCTCCCGTTATTACGATAACAGGCGGCCAAAAAGAAGTCAATGAACGGCAAAAAACTCACGAACAAAATAAATTACCCCTACGGTTTTCCCCGCAATCAAGAATTCCCAACTCGCAAACATATTTTTTCACGGATCAACTTAATATTTAGTTGATCCGCGTTCTTTGTTTTAGAAGGAAATAAAGATGGGTTAATTAACATGCAAAAATTAATTCCCTGCCTCAAAAGAAGTTTGCAGAAGCTAGCATCGTGGGGGTGGTTTCAATGATGGCGTTGGCGTGCATCCACGAAGGGAACAACATCTCACACCATCTGCGGAGAGGAGAAGGAAAGACACGTCGTTGGCGAGTTTCCGCGTCGGTGCCTCCTCCTTTGTCGTGGAGGAAGAAGAGGTCCGAAGATAATGGGTCGCTGAGTCGATGATCCTTGACGAAGTGTTGTCATTCTTCATTGAGGATGAAGACGTTCATCACCAGAGAAGATGAAGTTCTTCAAGAGACTTAGATCTCTCTCCTCCAATCCTCAACACAACCAAACTAACCACCAAAAATAAAATAATATATTCTTATTTTGTTAAGTCATTATAAGAGTTCAAAATTCAAAAACATAATTCCATTAATTGGAATAGTGTGTTGGCATGATTAAAATGAGGAGAGGGAAAGTCACCCAATTAATGGGAAGTTTAAAGGTTAAGATGAGTTACACATCTTAAGTGGGGGGGGGGGGTTAGAGGAGTTAGGGAATGTGAGGGGTTGGGCTCGTGTGGGCCCCATCCCACCTTTATTCTCTCAAGGGTAGTTAAAAACAAGTATTTCCCACCCAACTTCCACCCATAGGTTATAAGAACATAGGATATGAAATAAAATTGTAACACAATTTTATTACTTCACATTTAACTCCCTTTTTTTAACAACTCCTCCCTAGGAAATGCACCTTCGGGAAAAGTCCTCCTAAGCAATTATCGGTGCTGCGGTTTCATCGGTGCCCTCAGATTTTGATTCTGAGCACCGGTTAATAAGATAAGAAAACCCACTTGTTCGTTCACTGAACACACCTGCGATAAACCTCAAAAATAGATTCCGGGGACACCGGACCACGGAATCAGGCGCCGTCAGAAACTGTGTTCTTGTAAAATCCCAAAAAAATTAAGAAAAAAATTTCATTGAAATTTCTGGGTCTTTATATTACTCCCATCTCAGGGATTTACGTCCCCGTAAAGAATTAACACAAACTAGGGATACAAAAGTGGTATTCAGCACGCATCTGAGCATTCCGCTCCCATGTGCTTAGCAGGAGGTTCTTGTGCTGCCTACGAAAGCACACAAAAGGAATCGACTGTCCTCGTAGGACCCGCTCCTGTCGATCCTAGACCTCTACTGGAACCCCGCAAATGTCAACCCATCGCTAACGTCCAGCTCCTCATGGTTGATGATATGTGAAGGGTCGTGCTCGTATCTCCTCAGCTGAGATACATGGAAGTCGTCGTGCACCTGGTGCAACTGAGGTGGATGGGTCAAATAGTAAGCCACCTCGCCTACCCTGTTGAGGACCTGAAAAGGTATGCTGAACCTCGGAGATAACTTTCCACCTTGGCCATATCTCTGTAAACCTCATCGAGGTGAGACCCGAATAAGGACGTGATCATCATCCTCAAACACTAGAGGTCTCCAATTCCTTTTTAGAACTGAATATCAAAACTCCTGATGCCACGGGGGTAAGGTTGACCGACTCAAGAGTGATCATTTGCACCCTCCTATGCATGATTCCATCCTGTGCTGCCTAGGTTTTCCTTTTCGCTGACCAAGGAAAACCCCATCCCAACATTGTAGATAAACCACATCCTTTTTTCCTAATACATTCAATCTGAGCATGAACTATGAATCCAATCCATACTGAGACCAACGTCGTAAGGCCTCGACACTACCACCAATAGATTCTCACCGAAACTCTCGCCCCCTGGGTCATACCACACTGTCAGTGTAAGTGTGATTATCGAGTCTCCTCCCAAGGTATCTCCAGACGTGAGGGTCAAGTCAACGGCTTAACTAGAAACTCTAGGTCTGGGACAAGATTCTTGGAAGTAAGGAATGATTTGTATCAACGTCTGTTACTATGGAATCTTGTAGTGGACACAGACTACCCCTAAAATCATTCATAGAGTCGTTGGGTCGCACTCCTTGACCGCATGTAGCTACTCTCTTTCCCTGCCCTGCAGCTCCCTGATCCTAGAGGGAACAACAAAAGTGGGTGGTTGTAACATGTTTATATGTACACCACCTCATGCCGCTCTCCTAGATCTGCCTCCACTTATACTACTCTGCAGATTTATCTGTCCTTAACATTTCATCTTTTTGAAAAATTTGCAAGCCCAAGTCTCTGTGACTGGCACCAGTTCGCTGCATTCCAACTTCTAACATTCTCTAGCTGTATTCATTCAGCCAAAGAACATTCAACCACAAGGTTCTCTATAGCACCCTAACGTGAGTAGGAATGCATAGAGGAAAAAGTGATGGCTCAGATATCCTTAAACACACCACGCTCAGAGGCCCGAGCTCTATAGCACTGATCGAATTGTATTCATCGAGTACCCAGAATGTTCGGTACGCCTCGATGAATTCGTAGCTACCGACACGTCATCCTGCCAAAGCTGTATAAGCTCTAGAAAACTTTTAGCCACCTCCTCAAGCCAGTCCTCAGCCGCCTGTGAGTTGGGATCACCTCAAAACTTGAGGGTATCTGATTTTTGAACACGTATAAGGCAGTAAGCCTACATGTGTCATCTATCGATACCACTGGTTGTAACTACAGACCAACATGTAGTGATATATCTGGCACACTACCTGAAGGTACTATCTCAGGCTTCAGTCCATGTACCGAAGCCTCATCAATAAGCGGACCATCCTAATGGTCATTCACTGGAAAACACTAGTAGCAAAGTCCACCATCCACTCTACTGATGTCTCATCTAGGCGGAAAACTCTAGAAATCACCTCCAGCCAGTCCTCAACTGTCTAGGAATTTGCCTCGCCTAGTAACCTCAGAGGCCGCTGCTACTGGAACTCGTGCAACACGCTCTGCCAGCGTGCACATTTCGCTATTATGGCTGGTGGAATCTGCTGCCCAACAGGTGGTGGTGCTGCTGGTACACCACCCGAGGGTGCCAACATAGTAAAAAGGGCCCCGCACCGGAGCCTCGTCGCTCGGTAAGCCGTTATCGAGTACTCTCTCGGAACTCCAACTGACTGTCTGCGTGGAGACATCCTGAACAGTTGTGACACGGTCAAAAAATTTATACCTGGTGAGCTGACCTAGTTTGAGATGACTTTAAAACTTTGGAAACACACACGCAATCATTGTTTTCATGGACAATGTTGGAAATCAGAAGTCAAGGTCCTGGTGTACAGATACGTCGGTCGCCGCACCAACACTGGACTCCCTGAACTGAAGACCACACTCGGTACCCTTAACACTATTGCTCCAAATAGAAAAAGATCAGATTCCTTAGTTTTTCGGTAGAACCGAACTCCTCTGATACAAATTTGTCACGACCCGTCCTTGGGGCCCATGTCGTGACTACCCCAAGCCCGCCATCCATAGGCCAGGGGCTGAAGACTAGCACCAAAGGCGTACATCCTGATTATTGGGAAGGCATTGCCTTTATAAAAGTAAACAAAACATTATAGAGTACAAGCAGAAGTAATACACTAAGTACAAAATAAAGTGCTGAAAAGTAAGTGGGCCAGAATACAAACCCAACTGAAAGAACAACTAAAACTGAATGAAAGTAAAGTAGAAAAGACAAACAGTTGGAAGAATGGAAGCAGCTCCTGGGTTGTCCTCCTCGGATCCTACCTAAAGGGTAGGTACAGTTAGCGCAGCTCTTGGATCGTCCACCACGGATCCTACCTGAAGGGTAGGTAAAGATATCCTCCACAACGCTCTCCCCTGTCAACCTCCTCCGAGTTTCGTCTCGTCGTGAATTCCACCTCCAGATACTGAATCGTCATGAGGTCCACCTCTGGGTACCGTCCAGTCCTCGAACACTCGGCCTCTGTCAGCGCTGCCCGTCGTCTGCAACCAACACAACGAGGTGCGGGTATAGCTCATGCCGGGGTGAGTATAACGATGCTCACTAGGGACCCCGAGACCCTCAAGGTCTCACTAACTCCAACAAGGATAACCACAAAGAAAGATCTCAACAGATAACCCTTACTTAGGTATAAGCCCATACTTATACCTAAGTTATCAAGTAACCCATATGAATTGTGAGGAAACACAAAGGTTATGAAATCAACAGACAACCACTACCTAGGTATATGCCCATACATATACCTAAGTTATCATGTGACCCATCTCAATCATGAGGTAAACACAAAGGTCATAGACTCACCTCAAACCAGGATTTTTATTATCGAAACTGTAACTGTTGAAGAGCCCCGTATCTGGAGTGTACAGTGATCCTGTCACGACTCCGAGGTACTGATCACTAACCTAAGTCTACTGAGGTACTCCTCCTGTCGAGTACCGCGAGTCTGTCATCGAAACACAGTAGTGCTTTCTCTCGGGGTCTGCCACCCAAACACAATAGTGTATCCCCCCTAATAGCCTGCATAGGTACTCTCCGGAAGACTACCGCAGGTCTACACCCAAAATCAGTAGTTCTCCATCCGCCATGGGTCTGCACCCAAACAAAGTAGTGCTCCGTCCACTGGGCTATTCGACTCACCCCAAGTCGAGTCGGTCAAGAAGTCGTCAGGTCTCAGCCGGCTACAAGGTCTCCGTACTCTGTATGCTCGTCTCCGGGAGGGTCTGATCCACGAACTACTGGTCGATACTCCAAGTATCACAATGTCCCACGAAGAGGTATCTCAAAGAACTGCCTCGTTATAGGGGTCTCAACACAACGGATGGCGCATCAATCGGGCCCCCGGTCTGTGAGTTATTAGACTTTTCGTCCGAGGGGCCCGGTTGGTTTCGTGTACGATCCAACCTGGTCATATCTCAACTTTAACCCGAACACTCATAGGGTATACTCATAGAGACCGTTTCTGAACGTGATCACTAACGCCGCTGACGGTTCGTCAAATGGACGTACGGTCTGAATGTTATCACCTTTTCTGTTCTAGGGGCCCGGTTGGATTTCGGGTACAATCCAACCCGGCCACTATCCAAATGAATCCAAAACTCAGGCTAATTATTCCAAAAGTTCCACCTCATAAAGAGGAATCCAACAAAGTCAACGGCACGTCAATCAGACGTCCGAAGCATAAGATATAAGCGTTTCCGCTCTAAGGGCCCGGTTGGTTTCGTGTTCGAACCAACTCGGCCATTCCCAATGTTTTCCAAAACCGTTAGTGTAATATACCAAAACAACCGTCTCGATCGAAGGATCGCATCGCAACTGACGGTGCGTCGATCGGAGGTCCGTAACCCATGTTATGAGCTTTTTAACAAAACAGTCCGAAAATAGGGGGTTCGGGCCTGGTCCGACCTGGCCCGATACCCCCCCTGGGTCGGCCCAAACCGGGTCGACCCGCCCTGGGTCCAGGTCCGACTCAGCAGGGCACGGCCCGGCCCGGCCCAGCCGGTGCGGCAGGCAGGCCTGGCGCTGGCGCGGTGCCCGAATGGCCAACAGGTTTGGGGGTTACGCCCCCCCCCCCCCCGCGGTTGAAGAAAAATCGGCACGGCTTAGCCGTTCCGGTTTTCCCGCGGCCGCGGCTCAGCCGCGACTGTCCTGTTGTGGCAGCGCACCGCCGCCGCCTTCTTCGGACCGCTGGATGCGCTCCGGTGGTCTGTTTCACCTCCCGTCTTCTCAAATGGTCCTCCTAGGAGCTAACCTTTACTGCGATGGATTTAAATCACCTTTCCAGCCTGTTTCATCATTGTCTGATGATCCGTACATCAAATAACAAATCGTGGCCTCTTCGTGGTTTTCTGGCACGTCGTGACGGCACCGCGGCTTTGTTCGGACCACACGGCGCGACGACACCGCGTGACGACGTCTCATTTCTTCGCCGTGTTTCTTCTTGATTCCGCGCGGTGCCATTTCACCGCGCCGCCTTCATTCGTGCGGCAACAAAAACAAAATCGAAGGGGGGAGGATGGTCGGCCATGTTCGTGCGGTCTAACCTTCTCTCTTTATTACGATAACAGGCGGCCAGAAAGAAGTCAATGAACGGAAAAAAATTCATGAACAAAAGAAATTACCCCTACAGTTTTCCCCGCAATCAATAATTCCCAACCCGCAAACATATTCTTTCGCGGATGAAATTAATATTTAGTTGATCCACGTTATTTTTTTAGAAGGGAATAAACATGGGTTCATTAACATTCACAAATTAATTCCCTACCTCAAAAGATGTTTGCAGAAGCTAGCGTCGCGAGGGTGGTTTCAATGACAGTGTTGGCGTGCATCCAAGAAGGGAACGACGTCTCACACCAGCTGCAGAGAGGAGAAGGAACGAAACGTCGTTGGTGAGTTTTCACGTCGGTGCCTCCTCCTTTTTCGTGGAGGAAGAAGAGTTCCGAAGATACCGGGTCTCCGAGTCGATGATCCTTGACGAAGTTTTGTTGTTCTTCGTTGAGGATGAAGACGTTTTTCACCGGAGATGATGAAGTTCTTCATAAGACTTAGATCTCTCTCCTCCAATCCTCAACACAACCAAACTAACCCCCAAAAATAAAATAAGCTATTCTTATTTTATTAAGTCATTCTAAGAGTTAAAAAATCAAAAACATAATTCCATTAATTGGATTAGTGTGTTGGCATGATTAAAGTGATGAGAGGGAAAGTCACCCAATTAATGGGATGTTTAAATGTTAAGACGAGTTACACATCTTAGGTTGGGGGGTTTAGAGGAGTTAGGGAATGTGGGGGGTTAGGATCTTGTGGGACCCACCCCACATTTATTCTCTCAAGGGTAGTTAAAAACAAGTAGGTCCCACCCAACTTCCACACATAGGTTATAACAACTTAGGATATGAAATAAAATTGTAACACAGTTTTATTACTTCACATTTAACTCCCCTTTTTTAACAACTCCTCCCGAGAAAACGCACCTTCGGGAAAAGTCCTCCCAAGAAATTACCGGTGCTGCGGTTTCATTGGTGACATCATATTTCGATTCTGAGCACCGGTTCAAAAGATAGAAAAACCTGCTCATTCTTTCTCTGAACGTACGCGAGCTAAACATAGGAAATTGATTCCGGGCACACCGGACCTCAGAATCAGGTGCCGTCAGAAACTGTGTTCTTGTAAAATTTCAAAGAAATTAATAAAAAACATTCCTTGAAATTTCCGAGTCATTACAGGGAGAGCATAAATAATTAGTAAGAATTAAATTAAATACAAAATATCATGAATAATAAGCATAATCAAAATGGAAAGGTAAATAACTGAACAAACAATCCATTAAAAAAATTAACAAAGAATGAAATGAATCCTTAGGTTTTTCATAATGAAAATATAAATCATAATAATAAATGAATGCTGATTGAAGGAAATTCATAATTATTTGACATTATATTTATGTAACATGAACCATCACCATCCGGATTTTTATGAATATGGTTTAGTCTGCATGGAAAACTCTCTTTAATTATATCTTAACTCATTCAACCAATTAGACTACTAATTCATAGGAGGATCTCAATAACAAGGCCCCACTACTATCTTTATATTGAAATAATTACTCATTTATTGAATAATTTATTTATAAAATAAACTATTTTCCTTATCATAGAATATTTTTATTGAGTAGTTATTTTGGATATTACATTATTTCTTTAGTTAATCAAATAACATTCAAGGTAAAACCATATTTAAAAATGGTATACCTCTTAGTTAATAATCATATCCATGATACATGAAATATTTATATTTAATAGAGATGATACATTGAATGAATTATGAAAATAAATAAATAAATGAGATAAATATGAACCATAAGATTAAATTAGGTGTGTCATATTGAAATATACATCAATGATGTGATATTGGGACAAAGTCCCTTACAAAAATCATATCATTTATGTGAGCATCAATCTAATTAACATATTATGTGTATTTTCTATAAATCCACATAAAAATATGAAATTAAATAGATGATAATTAATAGTAATTTCAAAAAACAATTACCATGACATAATCAACAAGGTATTTGTTTTAAATAAATGAATGGAAATTCTATTATCAAATCCCGTACCAATTCATAATTAGTTGAACAATATGAACAATAAAATTAATAGTCACAAAATAATACATTGAATACCATGAAGATAAATAGTTTCCTGATATTATATATGAATGTGGAATCACACCATACAAAATAAATAATTGGAGAATAAGTTGTATATCTCATAATAATACAACTAAGATGAGAAATCCTTACCTTGTAATTTCATTAAGTTGAACATGCATTAACATCATGTATAATATTTTGAACCATGTTATTAATTTTTGACATATACATTTTAAAATTTAAGATATATTATCTGACCCTATGATATTATCTTATCACCTGTTTGTAAATAATAATATGTAATTACACTTGTTTCAGGTGTTAACTATTACATTTTCGCATGCATGTTTTGTCGTTCATGTCCCAGTTCTAATGAATTTGATATAGACCTACCATATCCCGAATTTTATTAATGTAATATATATATATATAATATTTATCAATTATATAATTTTTTATTTTCATTTTTTATTGGTGAACGGGGGGAATTAGTCGCATCGCATCATGGAGATGGTAGGATGTACTTACCCATAAGTGTTGTTATGCTTCCATAAATGGTAAAAGGGTGTGAATGTTTATGGAATATTACATTTTACAGAATCATTTTCATGTCATAATTTTCAAATATATCCACTATTTATATCATTATACCCATACATGTAATGGTGTGAACAAATCACACCATGCCAAAGAGATGGTAATCTCTACAAACGCACGCGTGGTGCTTTTGTTTGTTATAGGATAGATAAATGGTGGAATATGGCTATCCCATCAAAATAATAAAATACCATAATATATATAATACTAGATTTATTACATTACCCAATAAAAAACAAATTATGAGGTTGTCGAATAATAAATAGACATGAATGTTTCTATAAAGACAATTGTCTAATTTTTTACAGACTTCCCTTAGAAATCTTCTTAAGGAAACATAGGTTGTTATTTTTTAAAGAACAAACCCTCTATAATTTAAATAATTTTTTTAAAGAGAAATGGGATGGAATATTTTGATATAGAAATATCAATTTGGTGTGTTGATGTGAGGGAGGAGGTTCCCTTTTATAATTTTGGTGTGGTATGCGTTGTGAATTTCTCAAGATATTAAATTAAAATAATTTAATTTATCATTGAAGAAAGTATTCATATGGAAATGAATCATAATAAAATATATTTAATGTTGTAATATCATCATAAAATATAATTTAGACATGTTTCCATATAATTCTAGTCATTTTCATTTGGATAACCTCTTGGTTGGTTATTTTTCACCTTAATTGTGGTAATCATTATTTTAATCACATTTGGTTAATAAATTTACTAAAAATGGAAATATGACTCATAAATCGAACAATTATGATGTTTTAAACTACATTCCATTCATAATGATGATGAGAATAATTTTAGGAATTTTATATAATTTAATAAATTATTATTTTGGTAGATTATCATTAATGTCATTTTCACACTATTCATTTACATTGACATCAAACACATAATAATAGGGAAATTCGAATATACTAACATAAAACCACATTAATACTTCATAGTGATATATAAAATTCATCTCACATATTAACTCATTCAAACTATATAAAAGTTCATATTTGAATATAATTTATATATTTTTGTTAATTAAATACATATTGTATTAGTGTTGCACACAAATTTATGGAAGTTATATACTTTGTAAAAAATTTAAAAAATTATCTCAGGGAATAAAATTATTAAGATAAAAAATAGTGATTTAGGTATAATAATATCATGATTTTTATCTATGTGAACACATAAGAGATTCTAAATAAAATAGTGTAAAATTTTGTAAAAAATATTCATTTCATTAATATATATCATTTTCATAGAACATTTTCCATTTAAATACTAATATTATATTCTAACATTATACATGTTTATTATTATTAATACAATAATATTTTTTTAAGATTATGTCATTTTTATAAGATTATACTTTTTTAAACCCATATTTAACCACATTTATCGTTATGTTAACAACATGAATTTTTATAAATATATGGTTAATGTTTTTAAAAAAATTTGAAAATATACATATAAATGGATCATGAATGAAATTTGAAACCTTATGAAAATTATGTGGATAAATCTATGATTTTTAATATTTTTAAATCATTTAATAAAATATTATTCACTATAAAATATTCATAATGTCAATTTTATGAACTATTCAATACATTGAATTTTACAAAATATAAAAGATAACATAACTTCAAACAAAAGTATTAAATACATAACTAATATGTCACCAAAATATTTAAAAATAGTGGATAACATTAATTCTATAAAATTATTATTTATTTTAGTATTTTTTTCCTTTATTTTATTCTTCCATTAATAAAATAAATATTTTATCATCATTGTATAATAATTTAATATAATTATTTACTGACAAAAAATAAAAATTTAAATCACCATGACATAGAAAAATATTTTATCTTTGAAATTAATATATATAGTCGATGATGTATTAAGCATAACACCAAAAAAATTTATAGTTATTAAAAATATGAATGTGACATCATTGACTTTTCATTAAATAAAATATTATAAATATCATTACCTAATCCAAATTGAACTTAATGGTCATTTAAACAAACCTAAATTGATTATGGGATATATTTATTAATAAAATAATATTTTGGAAAGTGTAACGGTCATTGTCTAGACCATATCTTTTCATTTTTAACCAAAATCACCCAATTTACCCTTTACTATGGTAATAAAATTTACTGAGGTTACTATTCACATTATTCAAATTTAAAAGTGAACATTCTACTAAAATTTTAAATTATGAATCCAAAAATGGAATCCATTTTATATAATTAAAAAAATCGATATTTAGGAATTACTTTTAAAATTAATTCTACTAATGGAAAAGAAAAACGATATTATTAAAAAATACATTTTTAGCCAAAAATTGTACTTATAAAAAAACAATGTATATAATTTTTTAAAAATAATTAATAAGATAATATATAAATAAATATAACTTATGTTACATTGAGATAAAATTTAAATAATAAAAGGGTTTCTATAAAAAAATTATTAGTTTTATAAAAATTATTAATTTACAATATTCACTGAAAATTTAAACATTTCATAAAATTACTAAAAACACCATAAACTAATTTTTATATTTATATTTTAAAAATGAAAATAATATTGACAAATAATTTTTTTAAAGTATAAAAAATTAATTATATATATTTTCTCACAAAAAGATGTTTTTGTAGAAAACATCTATTTGAAGAATTAAAATGAATGTATATTTTTTAATAATTATTAAATAAATTCTAATGGAATATGAATATCATTTAATTTTTATTATATATTTTTTCTTATTCACACCCACTAATATTGAGATTATTTTATAATAGTCGTGTTAAAATAATATTATTCCTTGTATATCAATTTTCATTTAAGATACGTGTTGTGTCCACATAAATCTATCAAATATATTAAATTTATTTAAAAATTGAAATATCCAAAAATAATGGGAAGTTACATTCGACCCATCTTCAATAAATTTAATCCTTAAAACATCAAATAACACTTTGAAAATAAATAATTGATACTGAAAAATTATTTTTTTATTAATTCTTCCTTGTAAAAATATTTAATAAAACTCCCACATGATAATATAGTGATGAAAGTAGAATGGTCATGTGAGATAAAACATACTAGATTTACATCTAGTTAATCATGGACATTTATGATTACAATAATAATCATCTTCTGATAGAGAGTAATAGAAAACATGTTCATTATAAAGTTAGTCATCACAAGTCTACTGATCAATTATGGGTTCAAATACCATTGATTTCTCTACATGAAAAGAAATCAGAAAATATTTGTTATCCAAAATACTCTCCGAATATTTGGGGAAAAATATTACTTCTTAGATAAAGAACATAAGGAAACATACTTACTTGATAAAATTGGGTTTCATTTATTAATAAATTTCCACACCAAACATATACTTTTCTCTAAATGATGAGTATGATTTTTTATTCCTAATGTAATATAATTAACATCTATATATCAAAAAATCAATAAAGAAAATAACAATATATTCCCATTCTGTCATCATTATCCAAAAATAGTTTTTTTAAACATGGTAAGATAATTCCCTAAAACAATAAAACTACATTCATATCCATAAATTAAATAGTAATAATAAAAATTCAACATTAGACATTTATTAAAAGTACTTATAAATATTATATCCTAATATCGCAAACTGAAAATTAGAACTACTTGATGCCACGGTTTTCAAAGATAAATTAAATATTTAACTCCTGAAATGTTCATTCTCTAGACATATAATCACAATGTTTTTTCAAACCATTTACATAAATAACCCAAATCACAAAAAATTCACAATAAAATCATATATTCCTCCAAAATAAAATTTATCTTTTATTCTTTATATAAAATTTCAAAATATTTTGTTTACTATAATCATATAGGCTTCCCAAAATAGTGATCATTTTAAAAAATAATACAAAAAACTCCAAAAAATCAAATATCTTGTTTATCTATATGATAAAATAATTTGTCATAAAATATTACCTTAATATATTCAACATTAATGATATTTTTTCACCACAATGGTCATCTCATACATTTCATTTTTTGTTCCTAAAAATATAATAACTCATTAGTACCTTGAAATCAAATATCATATAAACCCTAAATGTTATCCTTAACATTAAACATATGTTCAAACAATTTAATGGAATTATTCCATAAATAAATTCACACATACTAAACCAATGTTTTACATTACCAAAAATGTTTCCCAAAGTAACCTTAATCAGGATTAAATCCCTGAAAATAAAAAATATAAAACATTATTACCATTAAACTCATAAATCCATGGTGGTGTATATAAGAATTATTTTTTGGATAATTTATCAATACAATTCCTTATAAATTTCATGATTATTATAATACAAATACCATTTTGGAAATAATTATACAACACATTTCCTTTCACATTAAAATCTAAACCAATTCCTTCCGGTTACCCTCATTCACTAAGACCAAATTGAAAATTGTCAGTATAAAATTATAAAAATCAGAAAAAGCTATCAAATAATGATGAAATATTATTCCAATTTTTTATAAATCAAGAATGTTTCAGAATCCATGAGTCCTTAGGATTAACTATGATTATCCACTAACATTAACAAAAATATAGGGCGTTATAATATACTGAGAATTATCATCAATGTCAGTCATATGGTTATGTTAAATAGTTCATGGTCTCATAAATCTTGTTCCCAATGTTATTACTTATCTTACTCTGATATGAACTATAATGTCCCCAACCCCATTTTCCAAGAGTCGATACCATACATTATTAAAATGACATAAGAAAGGAGAATCGCATCCCGAAGGACTAAATATTTTAGTTCTCTTGGTAAACTACATATACATATGATTTACATAATAAATTTTAGAACACTAATTAAATCATATGATTTTTTGAGAATTTCATTATTCCTTCATGATATCAATTAAAAAAAAATATTATACTACGTGGATTCCTGGGAAAAGTAAAAAAAGAAAGGTGAGATCAAATACAGAATAAGTTTTAAATTCATTAGAAACAATCATTAATAAATAATTATAATCAACATGGGAAGGTAAATAACTAAACACACATGTCATTAAAATCATAAATTGAGACCAAAAAAACCATTTATTGTTTTATAATGAGAATGTCATGGATAATAATTAATGAATTATGAAAGAAGAAAATTATTAATTATTGGAAATATAGTATATGGAACATTAACCACTACCTTACAGACCATTCACAAGGATATTTAATCGATAGGTAAAACCTTTTCAATGCTATCTTAGTTTATTGGGTCCCATGAGTCCATCGATGCATCGAGGGGTATATATAACTGCCCCCACCCATGTCATCTAGTCAAAAGAAATACCCATATATCTAATAATAGTTTTAATTGATAAAAACTTTGTTGTATCAAATATTAAATTTATTGACTAATTGATAATAATTTCACATTATTTCTCCAGGTTATTAGATAACATTTAATGTAGCCACTATATGTAAAAATCATATTCAATATAGATAATTATAATAACCATGATAAAACATATTTTTATTTAATAAAAATAAATTTTTTCTTTTTTTTATCATAAATAAATTTTTGGGATATATATACACTATACTAAATAAATTTGATGGGTAATCATTAAATATTCCCAAATAAAGGAAAATTGAGATGTAGTCACTTAGAAATATCATATTATTGATGTGAGCATTAACCAAATGAATCAATTATGTTGATTCACTTCAAATCCACTTAAATAAATTTTATTTAAATCATAAGATAATCTAAACACTTTTCACACATAATTTTAGAGTGGCATATTAAATTAATTAATAGTATTTATTCAATGAATATAAGTTCTAATAAAAACCTCTTTTACTCGATGTAATCATTTGATACATATACACAATAAAATTATTAATAATAAAATGAAATAGTTAATAAAATATTGTAAAATAGATTAAATATATGATATATCAAATGGGTGGTACACCCGATAAAATAAATAAGTAGGGAATAATAAAAATACATCATAGAAATAAAAATGAGAAAAGAATCCCTAACTTTGAGATTCCCTTAAGTTGAAAATTATTTAAAAAATTGTATAATTGTTTAAATAATGTTATTAATTAATAAAATAACAATATTCATTTTCATTACATCATAGATGATCCTCTTATATTGTCTTATCTCCTATATTTTAATAATATTTCGTTATTACTCTTGTTTTTTGTGTTAACTACTTCATTTACAAAGGCATGTATTGTTGTGAAGTCTGATTATAATTCGTAGAAAATAGTTACATCATATAAAGATTTAAATTGCGGTCATATATATCATATATTTTCTTTATATACCATTTTATAATCATTATTGAATGGTGAAAATGGAAAATGAATTTTATCACATCCTGGAGATGGTAAGCCATACGTACGCATGAGTGATGATATCATTCATGTAATGGTGAAAGGGTATGAAAGAAAATTTTATATTAATTTTTAAAGAATCGTTATAATTTCATTATTATCATATATATCTATTATTTCCATAATTATACCAATCTATGTAATTTTTTCTACATATTTAACCATGGTGTGGTGATGTTAAGTCATATGTATGCATGTGTGGTGTTTTCATTTTTTCATAATATGGATAAAAATTGGAATATGGTTCTCCAATAATCGTAATAAAATAATATAATATATATGATACTGGATTTATTACTTTATCATAGAAAAAACACATCAATAGGATGTATATAAATAAATAAGCATAAAAGAGTCATTAAAGGCGATAACCTATTCTTCAACAAAATTCCTTATATATCTTCTTAAGGACTTTAGGGTTGGTATTTTTGGAAGACGAAGACACTAGGATTTAAGATAATGGTTTTGATCAAATAAATGGGTAGGACATGGTTGATCTATAAAACTCAATGTGTTGTTAATCCATGAGGAAAGAGGATCACTTTTATAATTGAGGTGATGAGGGACACGTTTGGAATTTCTCAATATATTAAATTATAATAAATATTTTTATCATTCTAAAACCCTAAAAATAGAAATTAAATAAAATATAAGATAAGATAGGGTTTTAATATCATCAAATATATATAATTTAGAAATGTGTTGGTGTCTTTTTAGTCATTATAACTTTTGTTGACTCATTGGTTTGTTATTTTTTACTTAACATTGGTAACCATTATTTTAATCAAAAAAGTGTTAATAATGATAAATTAAATTTAAAATGGAACATAAATGATAAAATTAGGATTTTTAAAAATATGGTCCCCTAATATAGAAATAGATAATACTTTTATGTATTTTTAATAAATTAATGAGATATTATTTTGATAAATTTTCATTATTTCCAATTTAGACACTATTCATTTACATCCACATCAGATACATCAAAAAAAAGACAAAAATTAAATTCTATTTTATTATAAACTATATAATACTTCATATAGATCAATAAAACATTGTTACCACATTTAATCATTCATGTTATATAAAAATAAATATTTTAAAATAATTTATTTTATATTTTTGTTAATTAAAAAAATAATGTATTATTATAGCACATGCATTTAAGGTAATTATATAATACATCAAAATTTTAAAAAACATTAATGAAAATAATATCATAAATATAAATTTATAAAGATTTAGGTTTGTTCATATCTTTATTTCTTCCATATGTGAACTAAAAAATATATTAAAAACAAAGACAATGACATTTTTTAACTATAATTGATTTAAATAATATATAAGTCTTTTCAGGAAAAAGTATCCATTAAACAACTAATGTTATATAATATGGTGATATTGGTTGAATATTATTCATCCAATATTTTTTTTATCAATTTTACGTTATGTTTATAATCTCAACTTTTTATGTTAACCGTTATTTAACCACCTCAACTCTTACCATTAAAACCTGAATTTTTACTTTTCGAGGGATAATATAATTAGTATTAAATGTACAAAGACACATAATTATATCATGAATAAAATTTGAATCCTTATCAAAATTAACTGTCCAAATATAATTTTTTAGGAATTTTAAATCATTTAATGAAATATTATTTACATTAATTTATTCATAAATTAATTTTAAGAACTACTAATTACGTTGAATTTAATATTCCTAGTAAAAAAAGTATAAATTCAAAAACATTATTTCAATTCATCCATAATATGTCACAATAATCTATAAAATTCATGGATCAAATTAATTTCATATAATTATATTTATTTCAATATTTTTAATATCACCCATTTGATATTTCAATTAATAAAATAATTTTTCATCCACATTTTTTAATTATTTAAAATAATTATTTCTTCACTATATTTTAAAAATAAGTTACCATGAAATATATTAATAGTTTATATTTAAAATGACTATATATAAATGAAGATATCTTCTATATGACAACATATTAAATATGTCATTGTTATTAGAAATATGAGTGTGACATCAATGACTTTTCCTGAGATAAAATATTATAAATATATTAACCAAATTCAACGGTCCATAGATAGTTATATAACTGAATTATAATTAATTATGCATGAAATGGAATCACCCAATAATTTTTGGTCCAGTGTTAGGGTAATATTCCACTCATTGTCATTCTATTTTTATCCTATGATCGCCAATTTATCCTTTACCGTGGAAACAAAATATACCATGCTTACTATTACTGTTGGTAAAATATAGAATTGATGTATTTAAGAAGTGTGGACATTCTAAATCAAGATCTGAAATCCTTTTTTTAAATTTAAAAACATTTATTTTGTATAAATTCATTTAAAATTAATCATATGAACTGAAAATACAAACAGTTTTCTTAAAAAATTAATTTTTAAACCCAAAAATGTACATCTACCAAAAAATGTATAAGAACAGTTAATGTTAAATTAATTTTGTTAAATATAGAGAAATTTTAATTAAGTTACACTGGAAAAAAATTAAAATCATAAAGGGAATTCTAAAATATGTTAATTAGAATATTTATAAAATTTAGTAAATTTCATAATTCCGTCAAAATTTAATACTTTCATAACAATTACAAAAAATACCAAAATCTAATTTTAGTTTGACTATTTCTAAAAAGAATATAATTTTACAATAAAAATTTTTACAATTAATAATTATTTTTTCTATTTATGTCCACATAAAAATTGGTTTTTGAATAAAACATATATATTTGAAGAATTAATATACTATACTAAAAAAAGTTTTTTTTTATTTTCTAGGAATTAATAAATAAATTTGTATGAAATTTGAAACACATATATTTTTCATAATATATTTATCCTTATTGACACTATCCAATTTAAATTCTAGTTTATAATGATCATGTTAAGATAATAATAATCCTTTTATATATTGGTTTGTTTAATCTCAGTGTTGTGTGAACTGTGAGCTGCAAAATACATTAAATTAATTTAAAAGGACACATACCATAAAATCTTGTTGTATTACATTCTCCCAAACATCAAAAATTTACCTCCTCATAATTTATAATTTCACTTTTAAAATCATTATTTGATATTTGAAAAATTTTTTAGGGACCCACTGATTATAAAAAGTGTAAATAAAAACCCTATATGATAATAAAGAGAAGAAACTAAAGTGGTTACATGATATAATACATACTAGTTTTTCAGGTAGAAAAATATGGGTATGAATGAGAAAAATATGTTTTACATTCTGATGAAAAGTGATATAGAACATGGAAATTATAATGTTAGTCATCACAACACCATAAATCTTTGATGGGATGAAAGACCATTGATTTTTCAGTAAGAAAAGAAAACAGATAATGTTTTTCTCCAAAATCTTTTTCCAAGAGGTAAAATTTATATTAAAATGTATATTAAAAATAAAAATAATTATACATACTTGAAATGTAAATTATCATTATTTATTCAATTTTTACCACAAACTCATCTTATTTTACAAATGTTCAGTATGATTTTTTATTCTGACTGCACTAGATAGAACATCAATGGGTCAGAAAATCCACAAAATAATAACTATCTATTTCCTCATAATTTCAGAATTAACAATAGTAAAATGTATTGAATAGGATAAGAAAAATTATTTGGTAATTAACATAAAATACTATCATTAAATCATCCAATATTCCCAATCAGGATTGGGTATATTGAAAAAAAATTACATCGCTATATGGAGATGATAGTCTGAACAAACACTCATTCAACGATTCTATTTTTTAACAATTGGAATTATATGAATGTAGAATATATATTATATTGATAAATTCATACTTATTTCATGAATAAAATATATATGAATTTAATATTTCATAATAACCATCCATACACAATCGTGATGTGAAACAAAGTACATCGATTCGTAATGAGGTAATATTCAAGTAGACATGAATAAAAGTTTCATTTCCTATTTAACGGTAAATGAGAAGGATAAAGGTTATTAAACCAATATAAATAATATAATATTTGTGGGATAATTGTGTAGTTATATTAGAATTTTTATAAAATAATTGAAGGAGTTAGACAAAATATCTAAGGAAATAACAT
The DNA here is from genome assembly GCA_963277665.1 of Viscum album. Classification (NCBI taxonomy): domain Eukaryota; kingdom Viridiplantae; phylum Streptophyta; class Magnoliopsida; order Santalales; family Viscaceae; genus Viscum; species Viscum album. Next base: position 1,273,345,462 of record OY728141.1, on the reverse strand, counting down.
TATTTTTCTTTATAAATCTTCCTTATAAGACCAACGTCAACAATAATCCTAAAGAATTCTAGGTTTTTGTTTTGTTGAGACCAAGACACATGTGTTTTGGTGTTGTTTGGGGTGGATTTTTTATTGGAACATTTTGGTGGTTATAAATGATTCAATAGGTGTGATGAAGAGATATGGGTCGGTGTACTTATATTATAGTGTATAGAGCTCTATTAGAATTACTTAATGTGTTAAATTAAAATAAAATAACATTAATGTTGTATTCGAAAAAATTGATAAATTTACAATCTCAAATGTATATTAGGTTATATCGTCAAATAAAATAACATGTATTAATTTTTAGAAGACATTCTAACCATTATCTATTTGTTGTAACTTATCTTTAAATGTTTTAATGATTATCATGATAAAAAATCTTTATAAACATTAAAGATCTTGATTTTTACTATAAAAGGACAAGAGGCCAATAATAGATAGATTGTTTATATTATCGACTGTGTCTCATTTAATTTTATGAATATTAGATGTTCTATTAATTTTAAATCATTTAATAAAATATTATTAAACATAATATAAAATTATAATATATATTAGGACAATTCACATAATTTTAAATAAAAAATTTCAAGACAGTAATTTAGTTTCAATTTAATCATTAAGAAAATCACTAATATAAAATATTTTCTTAAATAACTCATATAGAACCTAAACTCCCAAAAGTAATATTACATTTTTGATATTGAAATCACTTACATTATTTGTATACATCTCTAAAAAAATTAATTTCATAAACAGTCAATGTAATTATTTCATAAACAAACATAAATAATCTATCATTTTTAAATAAATACATTATTATGTCAAATAATCATTAAAAAATGAACATAACTGCTTTTCAAAGTAATGAAAATTTATTAGAGATATTAAAACAAAGTGAGTGAAATCTGTACTTATTATTTACATAAAATATGATTAAATAAATTATCAAATTGAAGATGAAATAAATTTCCAAATATTCAACTTTTTTATGATTATGGTAGAAAAAACCCTTTTAATCAAATAAAGGAATTTTTGGATGATTTTAAAGTCTAATCCTATTGCTAAAACAATATTCTACATGTTTTTCCCTTACCATGGTACCAACATTTTTATAAAGGTTACAATTAATTATTAAAAAAAAGATGAAATATTTACCAAAATTTAAAAATTAGATTCACAATATTGATTCATGTTTATTATATTCAATTCATATTTCTTTCATAAATTAAATTTAAAAATAAAATATCAAAATTTGTTGAAAAAATGTTCTAAAAATTTACTTGATTTATAAAAAATGATTTCATATAAAAATTAAGAATAATATAAATTCCAATAAAATTAATTGAATTTTATTTTATAAAATATCTAATGAAATTTTAAAAAACAAAATGGAACTTTCTATAAACATTAAATGAAACACTGATTTTATATAAATTTCATATTTTCATTATTCAGTGAAAAAAAATTCATTTAAAAAGTTCCAATATTAGACCCATATATAATTATGATATAGAAATTTAAAAAATGATATAATTATATCAAATACATCATCCAAAATTTCCATAAATTAATTTGTAATATCTATGCACAAAATGTAATGAAAATCATTATTCAACATAAAAAGTCATTTCCAAAATTTGAGTGCATATTTTCATAAAATATCAATACATATATACTATATATGACCGTTATATATTTATTTAATTGCGTAGTTAATAATATTTTATCACTCTTATTTGGAGCAAATGTTATAATAGTCATAATGAAAATAATATTATTTTACATTCCATAAAGCTATGAGTTGTGTGTTCTAAATTATATTAATAATATTATTCTATAAAAATATCATAAAATTACAATAAAAACCGATTACATATTCATTATGTTTATAAAATATTTATGTGTAGAATTTTTATACTCATTACAAATAGTTGTAAGCATTAACCATTCCATGTCGATATGGTGTCATTCTCTATATAGAATGAAATGTGTTAAATATACCAAACAAAACATTATAAAATATATATTAACAGGTAATTTTATATATATATATATATATATGAATATTAGGTAGAGGTAATTGGTATCATATTAATTTATTATAATTACGGAATCTATTATCATCCTAAAAATGTGTACAAGGTATTGGATGACTATAGAGGGAAAGGTCACGACTCATTATCTTAAATTATATTTTAATATTATCCATTTTCATTTGTCTAGTAAATAAATAGTTATAAATTAGATGTCTGGGAATGTATTAACACACTATAACAAAACTATAATATATTGAAGTTTTTTAGGTTTTTTTAAAGACATGAATATTTAACATATTATCTTATATCTATTTTTAAAAACATGAATAATTTTGAATGTAGTTATATTTTTTAAAAAACCTAATATAATTCCTTGACCTAGGTTCCACTTTTTGATGCCCTGAGTTGGTTCCCCATATGACCTTAGGCATGCCTCACCATAACCGAGAGGCTGCTAACAAGAAATGAAGGGATAATAGGTAATGTGGGGATACAATACACATTTTATCAAAGAAAAAATGTTATATGTCAAGATTAAATATATCCAAGATATAATAATAAATAAATAATCAACCAAAAAAATCATGAATAAATGAAAAATATGATAAATGACCAAAAAAAATGTATTAAATATGTCATTACCTACAAGTGTCAAGTGTCTAATGAAAAAAACATAATTCCACATTGAAAACTATTAAGTATGTCCCAAAATCGTGTCTCATTAACACATCCATTCTCTATCCTGAATCCAAACCCATCAAACTATCATAGGAATCTAGAACATATCCTATATTGAAAACATTAATCCTATATTAATACTAATCAAGAACCCCAAGTAGGATGTGGGTAATACTATGTAAGACACCACCAACAGCATCTATATAATTATCTAATCTATAAAACTATTTGTAATGGTATAATGAATAATGAATTATTATAATTGTAAATAGGATTCACATTTATTAGTCTATAATAAACCACATAGACCACTAGGAACATTGTGAAACCTGAACTAATCATTCCTTATTTTAACAAAGATAAGGTTCAAACAATTCCCCATAGGTATATCAATATTCATTCTCCTATGGCCTTTCGGTGCTCATTTAATTCAAATTTTGTTTCTGATATCTTATAACATCAGTCCTTGGTTCCAATATCATTTACACATGGAACATCAGTCCAATACCGATATCTTAGGGCCTTAGAGTAGCAGTCTGATGCCCCATGGGTATCTAGATATGTAGTCCCTGACCCATAGATCATTATTAAAATGCATGAATCAAGGGTCTAGATAAGTAGTCTGGAACCCCGTGCGTATTTGGTGTCAATGTCCCTACCACAAAACTAATTTATCACTCATTCAAAAATATGATATATATATATATACACATCCAACATCATTGACCTTCTAATCAATCATTCAAATCATATATAAATGTTTCATTTATCAATATCAACATTTTTCATTTACATTCATTAATAAAGATAACATAAAAATCCACTATTAATCTATTTATTCAGCCTTTAATAGTCAAATAATATACCCTTCCATGTGTAGCCATATAACCCATTAAATACCAACATCACACATGATATAAGGATTTAGATAAATTTCAATAATTCAAAATTTTCCTTATATATTCCAATTATCATCACATTAAATAAATTGGACCATCGCATGGGTTTCCTTTGAGTTGACTACATAATATCCAATGGGTCCCATGGGATCCTTGAAGGGTATCTTGATTTCATGGGAATCAAATATTTTGTTCCTATAATTAATGAAATTTTACAATATGGAAATTATATAAAACATAAAAATTATATCAAGATAAATACTATTATAATTTTCACCTAGACCACTAAACTCAAGACCATTATATAATTATCACAAAAAAATTGTCCATAATTTAATGTAGAATAGTTGAATTCAAAATGGAGGTGTATATATATGATCAAAATATTGGATAAAGATCCAAAGAAACAGGATCCATTACAACCTTGATCTAAAATGTCAAAAATGGTAGAATTTATTCCTCTCAAATGGGAGTTAAATATGAGATAGAGTGGAGATACCAATCAATGAATAGATTACATATCAAAGAGGTGTCGATTCTTCCTCTAGATCATTTATTTAAAATTAAATCAGATAAGGAAGCCTAGGAATCCTCCCAAGACACTCCAAGAGATAAGGAAATCATTTTAATCTGACCTGGGTATATTATGGATATAAACAGTGCATTTTGGGAAATTGAAATTAAATTTTGGGGGGCTTAAAAACATACACAAACGATATCCTAGGAGGGCCTTATGTTTTGAAAAACCATGTTCCCTAACCGTGTTACCCTACAATTTGGGGTGCACAGTAACTCCTAGTTGGTCACATGGTTACTCCAAACTATTTACCAACCATTAAAACAAACTATGTTAAAGGGTACACATTGGGGTGGATGCCACATGGTTTGGTCAAACCATGTGCCGTGTTCCTATGGCTCTAAAGGGTGAACTTGGTTTGTTGGGGATGTTATAATCACCCACCATGTAACAGGTCATCCTTTATCTACACTTCCAAGGATCACTAAGCTTCCTAGGTAAAATGTTCTGGCCACTAATCCCATATATATATTTCCCACTCTGATGTATCCCCTTGAACACAATCATGTCTCCCCAACACTAGGACCAATTGAATAGTATTTCTCTATAAAAAATTCTCTTTGTGATTGGAAACATGAATAAAATTATCCACAAATGATGAATCAAACTCAAAATCAATGTCATATAAATTGATAACATGATTTGGGTTGGGTTGATACATTTGAAGTTGTGGCAGACAAAAAAACATTATGCATAGTATTATACCAATCTGGAAGGGTTAATCGACATCTCATCGGTTCAATTCTCTCCAAAATCTAAACTGGTGGAAGAAATATTGGTTCCAACATTCCCTATAATAAAATCTTATAGTGTCATATTATCTATGACACTGGAAGGAATACATGTTCACCCACTGTAAATTCGATAGGTTGACGATATCAATCATCCAAATAATACCGTCTACAGTGGCCTGTATGTAACAGCCCGAGATTTTATGAAAAATATTCTTTTTAATTTCACTAATGTCTTGTGTTGTACACTACACCAAAAGGAGCTTGCACAACACATATCCTTGATTTGCCTTGTATTACACGCAATCGTGACCTTCCTCGATAGCGTGTATAGTACGCAATAACGAGTTTCACTAAACAGCGATATGCTATTAAAATGTTATTAAAACTAGCCGTTATGAATAGTAATAACCACTTTTTGAAATTTTTTAAATTTTATTTTTCAAAATGGATTTCATTTTTGGATTCGGAGTGTCGAATTTAGCCTAAGGTGAAATTTTGGTAATTTTCGGATAACTTTCAATTTTTGATGAATAGTGAAAATTACTAAATTTTAGATAAAAACAACTTTTTCAATCGAAATAATTAATAGTGATAAATTATTAATTTGAGTGGTTTTAAAGTATATTTAGAATATATTTTTACAATTTAATACAATGTTGGTCATTGGATGTAATTTCACATTTAAACTAGACATAAACAAGTGTCAATCTTTTGATAGATATTGTTTCTTAAAAACACGCTATTTGTTTTAACAGCGGGATTTAATTACAAAATTAATTAATGCAACTTTTATGTTATGAATTTGGTAAAATAGACTTCATTTTTGAATTCGGAATATGAAATATAGCTTGGGATGAAATTTTGGCATTGTTCTAAAAAACATCAATTTTTGATGAATAGTGAAACTACTAAGTGGTAGTTAAAAAAACTGAATTTTTCATAAAACTTAATTTTACCGCTTATGTGAATGGAATTTCAAAAATCTGAGAGACACGGTTGATTTCAGTAAGTAAAATGTGGTTCAATGAGATGAAAATAATTTTTGGTGAATAGTAACTTTTTACTTTTTTTTACCGCGGTTAATAGTAAATAGGGTAACTAAGGGTAAATATGATATTAATATTACCCTAACACATGTCCTAATTCTATTGGACAAGTGTAATTCGACCAAAAACAAACTTAGGAATAAAATATGACCATTTAGGCCCACTTGGATTAGATTAGGACATTTATTATTAATTTATTTAAAGAAGGGTTAAAATAGTTAAAATCAATGTTTAATAGGTAAATCATTTTTAATATGGGGTTATACATAAGATAAATTCGATTGTAAATATTAATTAGAAAGCTAAAAAGATTTACTACATTATGGTATTTTATTTGTAATTTTTAGACATCAAATAATTTAATTTATTTATGACACAATGATGATGCAGTAATTATCTTATTAATGAAATATTGACATAATTGATGTTATAAACACCAAAATAAATATAATTTGAGACTTTTTATGAATTCCACTAATTTTCTAGGTTACTATGATATATTAGTGTTGATTTAATAAACTTGGTTTGAACATATAATTCTGTTATGACTTTCACAAAAATCATATATCAAATAGTGTCAAAATTGACACAAAATAGTTTTTAAATCAAATATTATATTATTAATTGTTATTTTATTCCTAAAAATCTAAGGTTCGGCCAAATGACTTAGATAAGGATATATATTTTAATAATAAACAATTTGGGGTTCTTTTGGCATGTTATAGTAAGTTTATTAACCATATAGTGAAAGAAAACAAAAAGACACGATAAAAGTTAAATTATTTAACTTAGAGTTAAATCTAATTGATAAGGATAATATAATACCATAAACTTGTATAAATCCTATTGGTTGATAGTATTTAGACCCATCCCAACTTTAGCTTCGAAATAAGACCCTTTGGAACCATTATAAACCTATTTTGACTTTAATATAAAATAATATTTTAAGATATTCCTAAGGTGCCCCTCTCCTCCCTTATAAAAGGACACCTCCTCCCCCTCCTCCTCACACCAATTTGAGCACTCAAGCTCGGCCAACCCCTGCCAAAATCTCTTCTCCACTTCCCTAGAAACATCCTAGAGGTTCTGGTCTTCCTCAAAGTCCAATTTTAGTGCCCTAAGAGGAGGTCTCAAAGAGGCACTTCAAAGAAGAGGTAATTACCGTTACCAATTCTTTCATCTTTATTTCTTCTTCCACTTCTTCTTCTTAGGTTGTTTCATTATGAAGTAATAACATCAGTATCACTCATATACTGATATGTTATTATAAGTATGAAACAACCCTATTTCACCATCTATCTATCCTACGGAAAAATAAATCACCGCGCGTGCGTACGTACGGAATACCGTCTCCACGCCGTGGTGTAATCTATTTTCCACCACCACCTTACATGGATGGGTATAATGGTGTAAAGAATAAATATACATAGTTATTACAACATCATATTGATTCGTATATATTGTATAATCCACTCCACTCCAATTCAATATTTATAGAAATGATATCATCACTCGTGCGTACGTACGGACTACCGTCTCCACGACGCGATGAGATTCATTCTCCATGTTAACCATTTAAGAATGATTATAATGTATATATAAGAAATAATAATGAAATATATGAAATTATAAAGCTACTGGATTTATGTATATATATACATATGTATGTCATCTACTTACTTCCATTTCAAGACAATAAGGAAAGGAAAACAGCGTTCATGCGTACGTACGGACTACCGTCTCCATGAACGGTGTTTTTCATTTTATTTATCTACCTATTATATATATATATATATATACTGAATATATATGATATATAAATCATATTTTATATTCTGGAAGTGAGTAAATCATGATATAAGTAATAATGATGTCAAGAACAACAAGTCAAAACACCTACGATAAATGAAACGATTTTACCCAAAACGCTTCTTTAACATGGAATTTACAAAAGAACGGGTAATATATTGTCATAAGTGAACCATATATGATATCATAACAATGAATATGATTCTGTAATAAGTCAATAACATGATTTAAATCATTATACAGGAGGTTCGGACACTTACAAAGCAAGTCGGACCTAAAGTAAGGGAAATATCACAATCTCATTTTTATCCGAGATTGTTTATTTGTAAGTATTTACTGGGGTGTATTTTATCATCCACATCCATGTTTCATCAATATGTAATATTATTTCCATCCACCTACAATTGTTTAAATCCATTTTTACCCTTCGGTGAGTTTTTAGTAATATGTACGAAAGGAATCTTTTGTCGTTTTTCGTACGAGGTACTTTTTGACTTTTCCGACAAAAGTACGAAGAATTTTTTTTTTAACTTATACGGCATGAATGGATTTTTAAAACATTATTTCCAAGAAACTTCCTTTACAAGTTTTCAAGTTTATTTTTAATCAACTTCTTTTATTTTAAAGTCGTATGACATGTTATGAATGGAAAAATGTTTTTGGAAGGAGAAAGGATATTTTCTTCAAGAATGGAGTTCAAGTATTTTATCAAAATTATTTTCCATCTAAGATAATAAAAAGGGTTCTGTTTTTATCCCTATTATTACATGGATTTGATTATGTTGTGATGGAAATATTTTTATGAATTCCTTTATCTTATATGAATTGTTTTATGATGTCATGTTGTTTAAGAATCCCATTTTTATTACATGGGTTACGCTATGATGTATGGTTTATGATTATGTGGCACACATAAGAAAGGATTCATTATAAAATGGGTGGGACCTATATCTCCCTCCAATGCATTGGGTAAAGATTTTATATCTCATGAGATAGACAGGGCTGGAACGGTAGGTTATACCGGTTCAGTGAAACAGGACTGAAACGAGGGTTACTCGATTCAGAAAAGGGACTTTGTCCACTAAGATAGTCTTGGAAATGAGTCTTGACTAACAAGAAATGATTTTCCATGATTATGTGTGCATGCCAGAAAGTTTCAAGTTTTATGTTATGATTATGGGGATCTCATTTTCACTTCTATGATTTATCCCATGTTATGATATTATGAGCTCTTTTGCAGGTTAAGATTTACAAAGGCTATGTTCTTATGTATATGATGTGATTGATATTTCTTTTGTTTACCCTTACTGAGCATTTGAGCTCACCCTTTTATGTTTTCTTTTCCCCAGGATATAAAGAATGGTTTTTAGGTAAAAAAAGGGAAGATCTTTATGGGAGATATTGAAGATCTTTCACCACGATTAGAAGATTACGTTCCGAGTTTCCAAAGACACTAAACTATTAAGATCCTTGTGTGTGTGTTTTTGTTATGTACTAAGTATTCCGCAAAAGTAATGTAATGTCCATGTACGATAAGCTTCGGGTCTCTACAGTTGGTATCAGAGGAAAGGTTTAGTCAACCTTTGGAAACTAGGATGCGAAAACGTTAGTGAGATCCCTAGAGATATTTCTAAGGTATGTCTAGGGATGTCCCTAGGGATAAGTATATGTATAGGATATAGTAATAGAATTATGCAAACGATCATAGAATTAAACCTAAGATGTTGGATATTGAAGGTACTCCCCCTTTATTATGTTGTTTTCCCTAGCATGATTTTTGCCTCTCACACTATTCTTTTTGGGTTTTAGACGATGGCTGGAACCCGAAGGAACCGTGTTGATCAATGCAATGGACAATGCAATGATTTCCCTCCTGAACAAACAAATGTTATGGGAGATGGAGTGCAAAATCTTATTGCTATACTTACACAAGCTATGAATCATTCTGGACTTCCAAATGAGCAGAGAAGGGATCAATATTCTATTGAGTCCTTCATGAGGCAACGCCCACCTTCTTTGAGTGGGTCTTCTGATCCACTTGTGGCTGAACAATGGATCAGTACTACTGAAAAGATATTTTCAGTTCTTCAATGTTCTGAATATGATAAAGTCATCTTAGCAGTATATCGTTTGGAAGGTGAAGCTGATCAATGGTGGAATCTTATCATGAATACGAGGCCAAGAGATGAAATTGAGTCCATGGAATGGGACGAGTTCAAGAACTTATTTTTCAGTAAGTACTTCCCTCGTATTCTTCGAACAAATATGGAGAAAGAGTTTCTTGAACTAAAGCAAAGGGACGATGAATCTGTTGGTATCTATGAAGCAAATTTTACAAGACTTGCAAGGTATGCTTCTGGAATTATCATCCAACCTGAAAGTAAAGTTGATCGATTTTTCAGTGGCTTAAAACCAAGTCTTCGAAGGGCATTATCTATAAGAGACTTCAGTAGCTATGAAGAAATTGTGCGTTGTGCTATCAAGGTAGAAATGGAAGTTGGTGTTACATATCCATCTCATGGTTTTGACAAGAAACGAAAGATGGAGTTCAAGGAGAAATCTCAGAATAATGGTGAAAAGAAGATGAATGTTTCCTTATGCACAAAGTGTGGAAAGAAGCATGGTGGAGATTGTCTTAAAGGGACTAGAAAATGTTTTAAGTGTGGAAAAGAAGGTCATCGAGCAGCTGAGTGTCGAAGTAATGGAAAAAGGGTTTCTAATGATGTGAATAAAGCAAACACTGCAGAGAACGCACCGCCAACACTTCAATGCTTCAAGTGCAGGGAAATGGGGCATTATGCTAATAATTGCCCTAATCCAAGGGTTAGTGATGATCAACATGAGCAACTACTGAAGGCAAAGGACAAAGGGAAATCACATGCGATCACTATTGGAAATGTTGAATATGACAATGATGTGGTGGAATGATTAAGTGTTTATGTAATGGGATTCCAAATAATGTTGTATCATTGAGTATTGCAATATTTATTGATGTGGTATTCAAAGTGATTGAGATATTTTTTGGAAATAAGATGATATGCGCATAATGAAGACAAGAAAATGAAATGTTTAATAGTATTCATGAGCTCATGATTGATATAATGACTAAGTGATATCATGGTTTGAGTATATAGAATTTTGAGGATTTTGGTATGTGGAAAGTGTTAACTTTTAACTGCACTCATGTTTTCACTAAGGTATTCAAGAGAATACACGATTAAGGGCTTTGAATGTTTGGAATGTGACCAACAAGACATATCTTATGATATGTGGGGATCAACGACAGTATTAAATCTCTGGTAATCGTTGTCACTATATTATGAGAGTGGACTGCAGTATTATGTATAAGCCTAAAGATTAGACTGGATTATGTTGGACATAAGATAGTATTGTTTAAGGATAGAAGATTTTCGATATTATTGATGGGATGTTATAGTAATGTAGTTTTAGAAAAAGGACAATCTGCAGGACGGGCGACAGCCCAACGCTTCGGACAAGGCTGTAGGAATCGAACCCACAACCGAAGTGCGACTGGCCTTTATCGCCTACCACCGACCTACAGGAAGTCCCTGTTTAGTAGAAACTAGTGTTATTATACTAAGCAGTATGATATATGAAGTATAAGACCATTTTAGGAACCATATATGATTAATCCCACTATATATCGACTTATGTATATAAATTTTGCTAACCTTTTGAGACAGATGGAATGACCCGTCATTCTGTCACATGATCTGCTAACACTTCACGAATAACAAATTCAACTTCATTTATTTAAGAGATGAAGTGGAAATTGTTAAAGGCACGAACAAAAGTGAGATTGTACCAAAATAAAGTAAGTATTTATTCTAATTCAAATTCTTTAACTTTAGGGAAATGATCTTGAAAACCAAAAATGTTGTCCTAGTTCTCTTATACCTGATGAATCAGATGGTACCTTAGATCGTCCCAAATTTATGGATTTGTGATTACTGGCTTTTCCATAGCCATGTTCTCTACCACTCTCCATCAGAACATGATGGTTAGATTTCTCTTCCATATCCATATTTTCACCTATATGGAAACCCAGTGATTAGTTTCTTTGGGTAATCGTTACATTTCATACTTTAGTTTTTAAAGACAAGTTTTGGTATTCCTTTTTACGATGTGGGTTTCTATTAAAGAAACTTTCGAATAGTAAACCATTTATAACCCCGATGAATTTCGAGGGCGAAATTCATTTTAAGGGGGGTAGAATGTAACAGCCCGAGATTTTATGAAAAATATTCTTTTTAATTTCACTAATGTCTTGTGTTGTACGCTACACCAAAAGGAGCTTGCACAACACGTATCCTTGATTTGCCTTGTATTACACGCAATCGTGACCTTCCTCGATAGCGTGTATAGTACGCAATAACGAGTTTCACTAAACAACGATATGCTATTAAAATGTTATTAAAACTAGCCGTTATGAATAGTAATAACCACTTTTTGAAATTTTTTAAATTTTATTTTTCAAAATGGATTTCATTTTTGGATTCGGAGTGTCGAATTTAGCCTAAGGTGAAATTTTGGTATTTTTCGGATAACTTTCAATTTTTGATGAATAGTGAAAATTACTAAATTTTAGATAAAAACAACTTTTTCAATCGAAATAATTAATAGTGATAAATTATTAATTTGAGTGGTTTTAAAGTATATTTAGAATATATTTTTACAATTTAATACAATGTTGGTCATTGGATGTAATTTCACATTTAAACTAGACATAAACAAGTGTCAATCTTTTGATAGATATTGTTTCTTAAAAACACGCTATTTGTTTTAACAGCGGGATTTAATTACAAAATTAATTAATGCAACTTTTATGTTATGAATTTGGTAAAATAGACTTCATTTTTGAATTCGGAATATGAAATATAGCTTGGGATGAAATTTTGGCATTGTTCTAAAAAACACCAATTTTTGATGAATAGTGAAACTACTAAGTGGTAGTTAAAAAAACTGAATTTTTCATAAAACTTAATTTTACCGCTTATGTGAATGGAATTTCAAAAATCTGAGAGACACGGTTGATTTCAGTAAGTAAAATGTGGTTCAATGAGATGAAAATAATTTTTGGTGAATAGTAACTTTTTACTTTTTTTTACCGCGGTTAATAGTAAATAGGGTAACTAAGGGTAAATATGATATTAATATTACCCTAACATATGTCCTAATTCTATTGGACAAGTGTAATTCGACCAAAAACAAACTTAGGAATAAAATATGACCATTTAGGCCCACTTGGATTAGATTAGGACATTTATTATTAATTTATTTAAAGAAGGGTTAAAATAGTTATAATCAAAGTTTAATAAGTAAATCATTTTTAATATGGGGTTATACATAAGATAAATTCGATTGTAAATATTAATTAGAAAGCTAAAAAGATTTACTACATTATGGTATTTTATTTGTAATTTTTAGACATCAAATAATTTAATTTATTTATGACACAATGATGATGCAGTAATTATCTTATTAATGAAATATTGACATAATTGATGTTATAAACACCAAAATAAATATAATTTGAGACTTTTTATGAATTCCACTAATTTTCTAGGTTACTATGATATATTAGTGTTGATTTAATAAAATTGGTTTGAACATATAATTCTTTTATGACTTTCACAAAAATCATATATCAAATAGTGTCAAAATTGACACAAAATAGTTTTTAAATCAAATATTATATTATTAATTGTTATTTTATTCCTAAAAATCTAAGGTTCGGCCAAATGACTTAGATAAGGATATATATTTTAATAATAAACAATTTGGGGTTCTTTTGGCATGTTATAGTAAGTGTATTAACCATATAGCGAAAGAAAACAAAAAGACACGATAAAAGTTAAATTATTTAACTTAGAGTTAAATCTAATTGATAAGGATAAAATAATACCATAAACTTGTATAAATCCTATTGGTTGATAGTATTTCGACCCATCCCCACTTTAGCTTCGAAATAAGACCCTTTGGAACCATTATAAACCGATTTTGACTTTAATATAAAATAATATTTTAAGATATTCCTAAGGTGCCCCTCTCCTCCCTTATAAAAGGACACCTCCTCCCCCTCCTCCTCACACCAATTTGAGCACTCAAGCTCGGCCAAACCCTGCCAAAATCTCTTCTCCACTTCCCTAGAAACATCCTAGAGGTTCTGGTCTTCCTAAAAGACCAATTTTAGTGCCCTAAGAGGAGGTCTCAAAGAGGCACTTCAAAGAAGAGGTAATTACCGTTACCAATTCTTTCATCTTTATTTCTTCTTCCACTTCTTCTTCTTAGGTTGTTTCATTATGAAGTAATAACATCAGTATCACTCATATAAGGATATGTTATTATAAGTATGAAACAACCCTATTTCACCATCTATCCATCCTACGGAAAAATAAATCACCGCGCGTGCGTACGTACGGAATACCGTCTCCACGCCGTGGTGTAATCTATTTTCCACCACCACCTTACATGGATGGGTATAATGGTGTAAAGAATAAATATACATAGTTATTACAACATCATATTGATTCGGATATATTGTATAATCCACTCCAATTCAATTCAATATTTATAGAAATGATATCATCACTCGTGCGTACGTACGGACTACCGTCTCCACGACGCGATGAGATTCATTCTCCATGTTAACCATTTAAGAATGATTATAATGTATATATAAGAAATAATAATGAAATATATGAAATTATAAAGCTACTGGATTTATGTATATATATACATATGTATGTAATCTACTTACTTCCATTTCAAGACAATAAGGAAAGGAAAACAGCGTTCATGCGTACGTACGGACTACCGTCTCCATGAACGGTGTTTTTCATTTTATTTATCTACCTATTATATATATATATATACTGAATATATATGATATATAAATCATATTTTATATTCTGGAAGTGAGTAAATCATGATATAAGTAATAATGATGTCAAGAACAACAAGTCAAAACACCTACGATAAATGAAACGATTTTACCCAAAACGCTTCTTTAACATGGAATTTACAAAAGAACGGGTAATATATTTTCATAAGTGAACCATATATGATATCATAACAATGAATATGATTCTGTAATAAGTCAATAACATGATTTAAATCATTATACAGGAGGTTCGGACACTTACAAAGCAAGTCGGACCTAAAGTAAGGGAAATATCACAATCTCATTTTTATCCGAGATTGTTTATTTGTAAGTATTTACTGGGGTGTATTTTATCATCCACATCCATGTTTCATCAATATGTAATATTATTTCCATCCACCTACAATTGTTTAAATCCATTTTTACCCTTCGGTGAGTTTTTAGTAATATGTACGAAAGGAATCTTTTGTCGTTTTTCGTACGAGGTACTTTTTGACTTTTCCGACAAAAGTACGAAGAATGTTTTTTTTAACTTATACGGCATGAATGGATTTTTAAAACATTATTTCCAAGAAACTTCCTTTACAAGTTTTCAAGTTTATTTTTAATCAACTTCTTTTATTTTAAAGTCGTATGACATGTTATGAATGGAAAAATGTTTTTGGAAGGAGAAAGGATATTTTCTTCAAGAATGGAGTTCAAGTATTTTATCAAAATTATTTTCCATCTAAGATAATAAAAAGGGTTCTGTTTTTATCCCTATTATTACATGGATTTGATTATGTTGTGATGGAAATATTTTTATGAATTCCTTTATCTTATATGAATTGTTTTATGATGTCATGTTGTTTAAGAATCCCATTTTTATTACATGGGTTACGCTATGATGTATGGTTTATGATTATGTGGCACACATAAGAAAGGATTCATTATAAGATGGGTGGGACCTATATCTCCCTCCAATGCATTGGGTAATGATTTTATATCTCATGAGATAGACAGGGCTGGAACGGTAGGTTATACCGGTTCAGTGAAACAGGACTGAAACGAGGGTTACTCGATTCAGAAAAGGGACTTTGTCCACTAAGATAGTCTTGGCAATGAGTCTTGACTAACAAGAAATGATTTTCCATGATTATGTGTGCATGCCACAAAGTTTCAAGTTTTATGTTATGATTATGGGGATCTCATTTTCACTTCTATGATTTATCCCATGTTATGATATTATGAGCTCTTTTGCAGGTTAAGATTTCCAAAGGCTATGTTCTTATGTATATGATGTGATTGATATTTCTTTTGTTTACCCTTACTGAGCATTTGAGCTCACCCTTTTATGTTTTCTTTTCCCCAGGATATAAAGAAAGGTTTTTAGGTAAAAAAAGGGAAGATCTTTATGGGATATATTGAAGATCTTTCACCACGATTAGAAGATTACGTTCCGAGTTTCCAAAGACACTAAACTATTACGATCCTTGTGTGTGTGTTTTTGTTATGTACTAAGTATTCCGCAAAAGTAATGTAATGTCCATGTACGATAAGCTTCGGGTCTCTACACTGTATCCAGAGGATTCCAAATCAATTATTCCTTCTTCAATATATCCTACTTAAGATGATTCCCCAAAAACTCTAACTATCTATAATCCATATCTCCTAATGTACATCTTCATGGAATATCATATATTTCCTCATATTGTTTTCATTAATCGTAACATCCTAAGTATTTATAGGATAATAATTTTTCTTAACAAATAATATTTATGAATAAGATATTAATTTTATATTAAATGGGACAATATTTTTGATAGCATACTCAACACAAAACAATTCAATTTTCTGAAATCTTATGTGGCATTAACATTGAGTTATACTAAAAAGTAATACAATAATACTATTAATTTTTTAAATGGTAGTTAACACCTAGTCGTTGTATTGGTGGGAATGCACAGAACAAACAAAAATATTATTACACATGTTGGTTAAATGTTTTTTCATTTATCCAATAAATTTTAAAGGCTTAAAATGATAATTAATCTAATTTTAAGCACAAAATACTCTAATATTTTAAGACGCTAGTTTTACCACCTTATAATGGATAACCATTTATAAATATATTTTTTTCACTTTTATGTGATATATTTTAAAAGGATCCTCCCAGCAGAAAGGGCCTATCTTGCCTATCCCTCCCGATCGATGCCCAAGATCTAATGATGCCGGTTTCGTCTCCCCCTCCCAATTAGAGGGGGGAGACTTGTGATTTTGTTCACAAGAGGAGAATCTGTTGGATCTTTGCTCTATTCTGCCCGTCCCGAGAATCTCTATTTCGCTGAAGGTCCCCGTTCTCTTCTAAGAGGCTCCTCAGATTTGATTGCTTCTAATGGAGTTTAATGGTGACTATGTTCTCTACAAGCCTACAATTGTGGCGTGCTTCCATCTCTAGTGGCCCTCGATCAAATATTTTGATCGATTTGTCTCTGAGCCTTCGAAGCTACAGGAGCATGCAGTCGTTGGTTTTCTTGACCAAAGGCATTTCATGATTCTCTTTCGATCGGAGGAGGATTTAATCAACACATAGTCCAAGGCCCCTCGAAGATGCAATAGATCATATTTATACCAATTTCTCTAGAGTTTGGAATTTCACATGCAGCATGACCCTTCAACATTTGCAACCTGTTTAAGTATTTCGAGGTTGCCTCTCTCGTTTCAGAATCCTTCTATCTTGTGTGAAATTGGGAACATGATTGGAAAGGTATATTTGCTATTATTTGCATACTGAGTCTGTTTTTCATCCTCTCTGCCTGAGAATTTGTGTCGAAGTTGATGTTACATGGTTGCCGGTCTGATGCATTTAGATTATAGATGAGCTGGAGTTTCTCTAGAAGAAAGAGGAGGTTTTTGAGTCGTGGATGCATTATTGTGTGTATTTCATCCGGTGTGGTCACCTGGTGCTAAACTGTCGTAGCGGGAGGGTGAATGGTTACCCAAAAGTGATGGCGATGAGTCACAGAGGAGGGAGCGCGGATACTGTTATGGATAAGGACCTGAGAATGGGTCACTCTGGTGATGTTTTGACAGCAAGAAGGGGTGAGGTGTGAGGTAAGCTGACAGTTGAGGAGGGAGTTGGTTGTGTCAGGTGTGAAGTTGTTGCTGAGAAGGCTACTGGGATTGGAGAACCTACAATTGGTAGTGCAGAATTGGAGGAGATAGTGGCATTATCTCTCATGAAGAGGGTGGTCTGAGAGCCTATGGCTAGCAATGCAGTGGTAGATAAGCCGACATCAATAGTTCTGATGCAGACGATGACCTGGAATGGTGCCAAGGTGGCTCATGTATGCCCTTATGATGAAATTCTGGGCATCCAGGTGGGAGAAATTGTTACTGATGTGGCTGAGGATTCCGAGACTAGTCTTGAGAATTTAGTGCAGGGTAACTCCATGAAGACGGTGGAGAATAGGCCACAGGATTTGATGGTTTAGCAGGTCTTTGATCATTTGAAGTGTGACCATGGAATTGAAATTGTAGATACAGTGGATGGCCCTGAAGTGGATGATGGAGGAAGGGTAATCATGGTCTCTACTGGAAATAGATTCCATGAACTTGAAAATGAGGAAGAACTGCATGACAAGAAGAATAATGAAATGGAGGAAGGTGGCCTCCTGTAGCTTAATATTTCTCGGTTGGTTGCTGCAGTTGAGGAAGATGTGCAGAAGCTTGTGTATCAGCCACAATGTATTTCTTTAGTGGATGATAATAGTCAGGTCCAGCATGAGGATGGTATTGGCATTACAGTAGTGGGGGAGCAGTAGGATCCAGTTCTTTTGGAGGGAGTGATCCATGTTGCTGCTGTTATGGTGAGCTCTGGACAATTTTTGGCTGAGGATGTGGGGTATACTGGCCATGGGACAAATTTTCAGAAGATTGCTTGCAATTCCTTGCATCCAGAGTTGGTGACTTATTCTATTTTGTATGATGGTTATCAATATGTGAAAATATTGGGAAAGTGGGGTGATATCTCATATAGTGACATGGAAAAGGATAGTGGTGTGGTACGACCTTCTTACAGTAATGTTGTTCAGGGTGCAATGATGAAGGATCAAGGGGAGGATGGTGATTAGACCGCCCCACCATGGAGTACAGTGAAAAAAGACTATTCTTATCTTCCAAGGCCAATGTCCACTAGATCATCTGTTGGGAGTGAAAGATGGGCTATGCAATCCTCAAAGGAATTTCTGGCCTTAGAGAAGATGAATCTCAGAAGGAAATATTCCAAGGTTCTTAAACACTATGAAATCTCATAGTGGTAAACTGATAAAGCAGAGAATTTAGTCTCTAAAGGGGGTGGTGATGAGTATGATCTCTATGATACGTAGTTGTTCTGGACTTCTTGTACCTGCTATGCTTTTCTTTTATTAATAAATGGTCAGAGGCTTGCCTCTGGCTGAGCGTTTCTGGTATTTTCAAAACTAAACTACTTATTTAAATTTTTGACATCAAAAATTACTTTGGATGAAATATTTATGTTTTTCTCATAAAATTCAAATTTTAATGAATAGTGAAATCACTGAATTTTAATTCAAAACTGTCTTTTCCACTAATGTATTGATATAGTTAGATTATCATTTTTAGTGATTTAAAAGTTTTAACTGATTAATTTTGTATCATTTAATCCAATTTTTGTAATTGGAAGTAATTTTATATTGAAATTGGACATAAACAAATGTCGATCTTCAGATAGTTTTTACTTTCTTAAAACCCCATCTTCTAGTATTGACAATGGGGATTAATTTTAAATTAATCACTTCAAATTCTATTTTATGAATTTCGAATCATGGATTTAATCTTTTTTATCAGAAGTTTCAAATTGTGTTAATATCTACCATTTATTTTAAGACATTATGAATAGTAACTTTAGTAATTATTTTTATTTACCGTGCATAATGCATAAATCAGGTAAATAAGGGTAAAAAATAATTTTATAATAATAATAAAACTACCCTAAAACATTACGTAATACAATTTTATGAGATATCACCGACCATGAGCATCCATTGGTCGATTTTACGACCTCATGGTGCCACATGGGTGTGATAATGACAGGTTATAAAAATAAATTTAATGTAACGAGAAATATAACATAAACATGTATCTTTTTTACTAAATCTATTTCAATGCGTAGTTATATAACAAATATATTATACTATTAATATTAATTAGAAATATAAAACGATTTCTAACATCATGGTATTTTATTCATAATTTTTAGACATTAAGTAAATGTATTTATTCATGACACAATGACGATGTATTGATTGACTTATTAATTAAAGGTACAAATAAATTATATTATATATATTAAATTAAATGTAATTTGAACCTTTTAATGCCATAAAATATTTTTTTGGAATATTATGCCATTTTATATTTTAGTAAATGTCATTTTTTGTATTTATAATGTTTTTATGATGTTTACAAAATAAAATACTAAGTAGTGTCAAACTTTACATAAATGAGTTTTTAAAACAAATGCCATTTTATAAAATGACATAACAATCATAAAAAACTAATTTTATGAAAACAGAGATAGATAATTTTAAAGATTAATTAATGATCTAATTGTTCTTCTTTGGTCATTTTATACTACTATATTAACCATATAGTGTAAAAATACGAGAAAACATGGTAAGGGTATATTTATTTGACTAAAAGTTAATGCCAAAATATAAGGTTAAATTTGTAACCTAAATATATCTAAAACAAATTATTACAGAGTATTTCAAACCATATTTATATTATCCTAGAAATATATCACACTGTAACTATTATAATTCGATAATCAACTTATAATAAAATAATATTTCAAGAGTTTCCTAAAGTTCGTCTCCTCCATTTTATAAATTGCCACAACCTCTACCCACTTACTCACACCTCTCTAGCCACTTGGTTAACCCATATTTTTCTCAAATAATCACCAAATACCCACTTACGCATAGAATCCTTACCATTAATAGAATTCAACTCAAGGAATCCTTTTGGCTCCAATCAAAAGGAGTTACCCGATTTATAGGTAACGTCTTCCCTCAAACTCATTTCATTTATTTTCCTTCTCCAACCCCCTAAACTCTCTTTATATCATTATTTTATAACTAAAATATTATCCCCAATACACTATGAATCATTTTTTATATGGTTTCTACCTACACATACACATAACTATATCTAATGGATATAGAACAGACGGTTTCTGTGTGTGGCGAACTACTGCCTCACAAAAGGTTGATTGATCAATTTTCTCCTACCAACTCCCATGGTGGACATTATCATGGAAAATTAATTATATATGTTATAGATTATATACACATTGTCTCTATTCTTGTTTAATTTCTATTCAAACTATACTTTTATACTTCCATATTGTGTAAATAAGAAAATTTCACTTGATGAAGTATGGACTATCACCCCCATAAAGTGATATGAGTCATTCATTCAATACATGTAATGTATAAAGGATGTAATTAATGAACTCATGTAAAATAGATTACATAGATATTATGCTTTAATTATAGTATACTTATGTATAATTTGGTTTTCATTCCTATAGTATGACAATGAAATGAATGTAGTGTTCACACATACGCACGACCTACCATCTCTGTGAATAGTGCATTTCATTTCTTATCTCAAAAAGATATGGACTATTATAAATATATACATACTAGATATATATGATATTTATATCATGAATAATATTATTGGGAATATGCAATTTTACCACATAGACAATTTAGATAAAAAAAGTTGATTGTCGACTCTAGTACAGAATATCATCAAAACAACTGATATAAACATAAATAATTACATAATTTATATAACTTGACATTAATTAATATAAAATGAATAATAACCTTGATAAAGGATTTTATGCAAGTATAAATAAACATATGTGTATTATTCATGAATATAAAGAAGAAATGAGACATGTCTGATTCGAGGTAAGGCACATCATCTAAATATCCTTTCATTGAGTAATATATTAATTTATACACAAAATTATATATAAAGTGAATAATAAAACCATCTTAATTTTAATATCATAAAAAAGAATCATTTTCATCAAAGCATTTTACTAAACAAAAAATGGAATGTTTTTTTATATATGCGGCGACAATGACTTCTCCTCTACTGTAACTGATACATGATTTTTGGCTTCCTCTATACGAATTAATGTTTTTTAAAAGGAAAAAAGAAAGAAATTATTTTATTTTTTGGTATTTTGGTAATGAAAATTGTTTTTAATGTGGATTTAGTATTTTAATATATTGAAATGATTTCATGTGATTTAAAATATGGATTTTATGATTGAAATGTTGATAATTTCAATCTTTTATGTGTTATGATTATGTTATGGTACATGGAAATTTAACAGGTGGTTACCTAATAAACCAAAGACTAGTGATTACATGATAACCCAATGATGGTTGGTTCCCTGATAAACCACTAGCGGGTGGATACGTTATAACCACCAATGCATTGGTTATGGAAGTTGTCCATATGGCTATTACATTTAGTGATATTTGTGGAAGTCGATAGTATAGTTATTACATTTATGTATATTTTGTCCGAAGATAACTTTAGATGATATATGTGGATTTCTATGGGATTTATGGTAATATTTTTTTAAAAAAGGGTATGCAATGAGCTTATATTCAGTAATGTATATTTCGTACTTCATAATGGTGAAAATTATTACAATATTATAAATTATTCATGGTTTACATGTTTTCTTAAGGATAATAGTTTTAATTCTTTGTATATCTCTTACTGAGACTTTTACACTTATCCCATGATTTGAAATGTATTTCATTGGACATAATGAAGAATAGAGTCAAGAATCTGGTCAATGAAGAGTCATGTTGTTTAATCATGAAACAAAAAATGGATCTTTTTAAAAAGTTTTTTATGTCTAAATTGGATAGTGATTAGTAGTGTATTTTTGTAATATTTAAGTTAGTTTGTATTAGTTATGACCTAATTCTCTAAAGATATAAACCTGAAAAGATCCTCGATGTGAATTAATGCAGAATTATTGACTTATCTCAAAATTAAGTATTGATTAAGGTAGGGGCCTTAGAGTTGGTATCATATGTTAGTTTAGATAATAATAGAAGAAATAATATTGTTATTAAAATATCCAAATAAGTTTTTTATTTAATGGTCAAATTAAAATTATCTATCATTTAATTATTACCACATTTCTTCATCTAAGATAGGTTTTTTCAGAAAGGTTTTCCATAGAGAAAACATGGAATCTATTCATGGAAGGGATATAGAGGGAAATTACCTTCCAAATCATCATCTTCAGATGCTTGGAATCAGAATTGAATATTTTGTTAAAGTGATGGATCAGTTGAATATGGCGATAAATGGTGGTGGTGTCCATGCATGAGATCAACAGACCAACCATAGAGTAATATGTCAATAGTGGGGAATTTAATGAGGAATCATACATCATTAATTATAGGATCATCTGACCCTGTACAAGATGAATGGTGAATTAAACCACTGGAAAAGATTTTTGTTATAGTGGTGTGTTTAGAAAATCAAATGTTTAGTCTTGTTGTTTATCTTTTGGAAGTTGAAGTTGATCAGTGGTGGTCAACTATTAAAAATATCAGAGTTTTTGAAGTGATAGATTCCATATAATGGGATTAATTTAACAATATCATCATTGAGAAATATTTTCCTATGGTTGTTCGACATAGGATGGAAAATCAATTTTATTCGGAATTGAGACAAAAAGTGGAAGATTTTATGGCTGCATGTGAATAAAATTTCACCAGTTTGTCAAGTTACATTCCAAATTTTATCTGGGATATTATTAGTAAGATAAATAAGTTGTACTCAACATTGAAGCCAAAATTTTGATTGGTGTTAGCGTCACGTTAATTTAATATCGTTGAGAAACGTGCCTGATGTGCTTAAAAGGTAGAAATAGAATCATTCACCAATTTTGAGATCAGTTTGTAGTTGTGTTTATAAATGAAATTTTTATTTATTCATAATGTTCAAAGGAACATGAAATTAAATTTTTTATTGTTTTGAAAACCCTAAAATAAAAGAAACAATATGGATAGTTTAGTAAGAGATACTTTTTGTAATGAAAAATTTCATTCCATGGACATGTTATTTCTAAATATGGTATATCTCTTGACCCTTCTAAAACAAATGTTGTTGAATAGTGGCCAAGACCTATCAATATCAAAGAGAATCGTAATTTTTTTAGAATTACCAAGTTATTATTGAATATTTGTTTTGAAATTTTTTTCTCAGTTATATATCCCACTAACTAACTTGATAGGTAAGGGAGTTAAGTTCATCTGGACAAAAGAATGTGATTATTGTTTTTGGGAACTGAAAATAAGATGGGTGTATTGTCTAGTTTTGGCCCTACCTTCTAGGAATGGTGAATTTTTTATCTACTATGATGAATAATCAAAAGTACATGGTTGTTTTATAATATATAATGATCATGTAATTGTTTATTGTTCATGTTGGTTGAAACCTATGGAGTAAAATTACCATACACGTGATTTAAATTAGATGTGTTATTTTTTACTTTAAAAATTTTGAGGAATCATTTCAATACCATAAAGTGATAATTATATATTGATCATAAAATTGGGAAGTATATATTCACTCAGAAAGAATTAAACATTAGATAGAGGAGATAGCTGTAATTAATCAAGGACAATGATTTGATGATTCATTATCATCCATGAAAAGAAAAATTAATTCGATGTTTCTTTGATTCAAAAGAGTAATGATACATTAACCATGGAACAATTTTAATGAGATCCACTGGTAATTAATTTTATGAATTTTGTATTGGAATTTGTTTTTACAAGGGATTCCTTTATTTTGTTTTAGGTGGAACAAAAGTTATAGCTATTAGACAGAATTAAAAAAATTAAAAAATGAAGACAAAGAGTTTCATAAAATGGTATAATTGGTTTAATAGGGTATGTTACCTGATTTAAAAAATTACAAAGAGTTTTTTTAGGATTTGAAAGAGGTAATGTGTGTCTTCTGATTCACAGTTGAAGAAAGATATGTTATGTGAATCCCAGAGTTCACCGTTATAGTATAAAAATGTACAGAGTTCTTCTGAGGTATTACTGGTGGTATGGAATGAAAAGAGATACTACTGAATATAATATAAAGTCTATAATGTGTCAACAAGTTAATGTATATGGGATGTTACCAAACGTGAATATTCAGTATTTTATAGTGGCAGAGTGGAAATGGGAAAATATATCCACATATTTTACATTGGGATTTCCAAAGACATCTCAATGTAACCATGCCATTTTCGATATCATTTATTGATTGACTAAATATTATAAATTTCATTCTATTCGAGACACTCTATCTCTATATCAAATTTCTAGATTGTATATTGAAGTGATTTTTAGGTTACATGGAGATTATTTCTTCATTGTATCTAATCATAATGCCGGGTTTACTTTTATAATTTGTAAAGGACATTAGATGTTATTGTGAGATAAATTAAATTTATGTACATATTTTCATGTTCAATCAGATGGGCGGTCAGAATGAACAATTCAGACCATGGAGGACCTGTTATGTGCTTGTTCAATGGATTACCAAGGAATTTGGTATTAACATCTTTCTCTGGATAAGTTTTATTCTAATAATAGTTTTCATTATAGTATATATATGGAACCATTTGAAGCATTATATAGAAAGAGGTGTCGATGTCCAAAATTTTTTAATAAAGTATGTGAATGGTAGTTTATAGGAGCATAATTGAGAGATGAGATGGCAAAAAAATTTTAATTGATTCAGAAGCATAAGAGGACATTTTAGAGCAGGAAAAAAAGTTATGTGGAAAATCAAAGGATGAATATTGCTTTTGATGTAGGTGATCTGGTGTTTTTCAAAGTTTCTCTATCAAAATGTGGGATTCATTTTGGTAAGAAAGGGAAGCTGTGTTCAAGGTTAATTGCACCCTGTCTAGTTCTGGAGAAAGTTGGATCAGTTTCATACTGAGTTCCTCTACCTCTGAGTTTATCCCTGGTATACAATATTTTTCACGTTCAAATATTGAGAATGTGTATATAGATCCATATCATTTTTTTGAGTCCAGAGGTATTATAGTTAGAAGAGAACATTTATTATGAATAAGAACTAGTATAATATCTTGACCACATATATAATGTTTGGTGGAATAAGGTGATTCATCATGTAAAGGGTTTGTGAAGAAACCATATGGTTGAAGGGGTTATGTAGGAATCTGAATATGTTATGATTGAAAAATTCTCCCACTAATTTGATAAGTAATTAAATTTGTAGGGACACAAATTCCAAAAGGGGGGATGGTGTAACATCCCATGTATTTATAGAAAAATAAATTTTATTATCTAATATTTTTTATGAATAAGATACTAATTTTAAGTTAAATGAGAATCTCGGTCTGGTTTCCTACTCGACCTGCAATAATGGGATTCTCTGAAATATTACATTGTTTGGAACATTTAGTTAAACCAAAAATAATACAATATTATTATTATTATTTTAAATGGTAATTAAATCCTAGTCATTGTATAGGTGGAAATGAACATAAATAATTTCTATATGATTACACATATTTTTTAAAAGTTTTAACATTTAAACGATAATTTTTAGAGGCTTAAAATGTAAATGAATCCAAATTTAAGATTAAAATTATCTAATATTTTTAAAAACACATTTTACAGTCTTTTGAAGAAGAAAAATTTTTAAAGGTATTTTTTTCACTATTATATATTCTATTTGAAAAAATAAACTTATTATCTGATAGAGGAACATCAAAATGTACCTTTTTTTTGAAAAATGGTTATTTTTCTGATAAAATTCATATTTTAATGAATAGTGAAAATACATGATTTTAATTCAAAAATAAATTTTCATCTAATATAATTATATAGTTTTATTTTCTTTAATTGTTTTAAAAGTGTAATTATATTATGTTTTTATCATATAATCATCTTTTGGTCATTGAATGTAATTTTACATTGAAATGGGACATAAACACATGTTAATATTTTGATAATTTATACTTGTTTAAAACACCGCTTTATGGTATTCTCAACAAAAATTTATTTTAAATTAATTAATTAAAATTAAATTTTTTGAATTTATAAAAATGGATTCCATATTTGGAATCATATGATCCAAATTATGTAAATAGTTACCTTTTATTATTTAACATTATGAACTGTAACATTAGTAATTATTTTAATTAACCATGGTTAAAGAGTATATTTCAAATATATAGGTAATATTAATATTATAATAATGTAAAACTACCCTAACATGTGTCTTAATACCATTATATGAGATATGTTCGATCGGTGTTAGGACAATTAAAATTCAATCAATTCATTGCCAAATTTAGTGGTAAAACATTTAGCCCAAGGTACATCTCATCATTATCAATTACAGGTTTCTCTGTTTCCAAAACAAGGATCTCAGGTGGCCTTCATGTTCATCCAAAAATTGTCTCATTATCCAAATTTTATGTGTATCATTAGGGAGCTTTGGGATGCTCCAACCTAGGGCCACACATGTGTAGCCTGGCATAATAAGCTACAACAGGTGAAACAAGGGCTTAATGAGTGGGATAGGAAGCTTCCTCCATTCGAATAGAACCAAGAGGTCCTTAAATAGAGATTATTTATCTTAAAAATAATCCTATAGGAGGAGTGGAGTGATCTAATGTAAGATGAAATCATGGAGAAAAATATGAGATAAGTAGTTATTCTACTCAAAGAAGAGCGTTTGGCATGGGATCATTCATGGGTGTGCTGGCTAAATGAGGAAGATGGAAATACTACCTTCTAACATGTTTCCATTAGATAAAGGAAACATCTGTTCAATCCCCACATCTTTCTTGATTATGGATAATACACTATTTATAGAGACATAATAGGGAGAATGACAAATTTTTTCTTTATGGATCTCCTTGCATGCATGAACCTGGGGATGGCCGGCAGGTATCCTAATGGAAACGTTGATCTACGGGAGGTGATCCCTACCTTAGTGTCTCCCAAGGACAATGAGGGATTGGAGGTGATCACCATTGAGAATTAAATCATATTGGACATGAAAAATCTTAACCTAGACATTTCACCCTACCCTAAAAACATCCCAAGTTCTTTTTACAGGGGAGTGTGGGATATCGTTAAGATGTATAGAACCTAATTAGACCCGGATTTTTGTCGAGGAGGGATTATCCCTTGCGTGGTGTGTGCTACGAATGTGGTTCTTATTCCTAAGAATAGGGACCCTTCTTCCCTATCCAATTACAAACCAGTGATCCTATGTAATTTTCCCTACAAAATCATAGAAAGTGTCATAAATTAGTGGCCAACCAGACATCTTCTTGGGAGGATATATATTTAGCAATAAGGATTCATAAATGTTCGATCCATCATGTGAGAAATTTCTTTTTCTCAATAGATGGTAAGAGACATCAAATTAATGTCTCATGGATCCAATTTACTGATCCAAGATGACCTGAATAGGGTCTTAGATATAATTGAGTGGAGTTTCTTTAACAGGGTCCTCTCAGTGATGGAGACCTCGGCCAAGGGTGTGGATATCCTTTTTAGAAGTTATAGCTCCCTGTGGATGGTGGTCTCTTTCTAAGAGAAGACCCATGGCTTCTTCAAGGCAATTATTGGTCTTTTAAAGGGTGACCCACTCTCTCTGAGTTTATTCATATGGGCCTTGGACACGCTTAGAAGATTGATTAATCGTCGCCAGTCTGAAGGAGAAATCCTTCCTTATAAGAGGAAGAAGAGAATCCCTTCAATTTCCCATCTGAACTTTACTAATGATACCATAATATTCAAGAACGGGTTTAGAATCTCATTGTTTAAAATTAATAAAATTCTAGAGGAATGTAGTTATTGGAGCAGGCAAGTCATCAGTGACACCAAGAGCAGCATCTTCATCTCTCTCAAGAGCACCCCTGGTTGGGTGTCCTCCCTTTGTAGCCACTTGAACATGCAATGAGGATCCTTGCCAATGGATTACTTTGGAACAACTATATCATCTAGTAGGCTTCATGTGCATGATATTGATCATATTTTTTGTAGGATACATCCCATGTTCTCAACTAGAAAAACCAACTTCTCCCTTCCGAGGGACATCTCGGTTTGGTGAAGCGTGTTCTTTCATCCATACCACTTCATGCATTTGAGTCTACCAATTATTCCAAATTTTGTGGTTACTAATATCGACAAGGTTTTATGTAAATTCATCTAAGATGATATTTTTTAATGAAAGAGACATTAGGATTCATGGGGAAGGTTGGCGATAACCATACTCGATGGTGGGATCAATGTTCATGTCTTCAGAGATCCCTTCACAGCATGCATGGTAAACTCACATGGGAAATAATTTAACAACATACTTTCTATGGCCAGCACATGTCTCATATATGAGGAGGAAATGTGGAGGCAGTCATCAAATACTCTTTCCCCTTATGGTCGATGATATATCCCCTAACCGGTCTTTTCAAAATTTCTCTTGATGGATTGATGGAATAGGTGATAATCTCGTTTAGAATCAGAACTAGGCTGTCTCTATTCTTTCTTTCCCAGGATATCCTACTCCTCCGAATTTGGTTATGGAAGCCTAACATCATCCCAGATTCAGGAAGGCTACTCTGGATAGGTATCAACAAACTCTTCTAAAGACCATTGAGTTTAACTCAGAATCTAATAGTTCTGTGTTCACAAAATCCCCCTCTAGTGTGTTTTCTAAATGATATTTTTTCCAGGTTGTTCTATATGAAGAACCATTAGGATAGTTGGAATGAAACAGTTTCGTGTAATAGGATCTCAAAGAATTTCAACTTCTTATATTAGTGCATCAGGAATCATGCACTTTCTATGGATGATAACATTAAGAAAATAGAGATATGCATGGATTCAAGGTGTCACTGTTGTAGTAATAAGCGAGAGGAAACCACTGATCACTTATTCTTTGAGGAGGAATGAGATCATGTAGTGTGGTTTTTTTTGGAAATTTAATGGCCTTTTCCTCCCAAGATCAAAGTGGATTGCTTTTCATAAAGATATGGTTCCATGACTCAAAGAGAGCTAATAAATAACAAATGGCTCACACATCGATTTTTATTTCTGGGGGTTGGTGTATATGGAAAGCTAGATACTAGGGGAGGATTGAAGGTACATTACCAATGATAAGGTCCATAATCACAAGGCTTCAATTCATGCTAATCGATATTGTTTTTCTCTTCAATGATTGGAAGAAGGGTCCTTCTTTCAGATTTCTTCCGGCCAGCTCATCCCTACCGCAACCCTTCACTAATAATATTTAGGTGAATTGGATCTTTTGGCACACTTCTGGCTCAGGATAAAAACTGAACAAGGATGGGTCCTTCTCTATGGGAATGATGAGGGGAGGGGGTTTGGTTTACGATAATGGAGGGATTGTGCTCCTCGCTTTCACTTACATTTTTTGGAAATGGAACGTCCTTCTTAACCATGGACAAATCCTTTCTCATTGGGATCTTACGTTCCACTTAGGATAATATGGCTCATACTCAAGTGGATATAGACTCATTGGTCGTTCCTGATTATTCTCATGGAAAAGGTTCAGCTCCTTGGACTATATCATATACTATTAGGAAATGTGGATCCCTTCTTCGTAACAACATTTAAGTCAACCGCAACCTATAAGAGGGGAAAAAAGATGCAGACTACATGGCTTCTTTTGCAGTCCCAAGATCAATAAACACTTGCCTCCTCTCTATTAATTTCCTTAAACTATAGAGTGTCAATTTGATCATATGGGATTTCCTCGTTCTGAACTACTTTAGACCTCCCAAATTTTCAGGTCCCCATGTCTTCCTATTTTGATTTTTCCTCTCATTTAAATAAAAAAATGAATTGGATGGACGAGTACCCTTGGGTCACTTTTAGGACCCCATGGAGCCACTTGGGTGTGATAATGACATGATATAAAAATTAATTTAAATCAAAGAGAAATGTGAAATAAACATATATCTTTTTAATAATAGTATTTTATGGTGGGGCTATATAACTGATAACATTGACTATAAAAAGTCAATAGAAATATAAAAATATTTCCTATATAATGGGATTTTATTTTTAATATTTAGAATTTATATAAATAAATTTATTTATGTCACTGTGATGATGCAATGATTTCCTTATTAATAAAATATTGAAAAAATTATAATATAAATATTAAAATAATTGTAATTTGAATATTTTACTACAATAAACGAATTTTATGGATTATTATGAAATTTTATCATGGAGTTACTATAGTTTTTTCTAATGAATAAAGTTTTAATGTAATTATTAAAAATCAGTTACTAAAGATTTTCAAAATTGATATAAATGTGTTTTTAAAACAAATACTATATTATTAAAGGATATAATTATCATAAAACTATGATATTCAGACCACTAATTTATATAATATTACAAATATCATTAAGGATCCACTTGACATTCTCGTGTGATTTTATTGTAACTATATTAACCATATTGTGTAAAAATACAAGAAGACACGGTAAGAGTTAATTTATTTAACTAACGGTTAAATCCAAATGGTAAGTTTACATTTCAGACCAAAAAATGTCTAAAAAGAATTTTTTGAGAGGAATAAGAACCATCCTCATCTTATCCTCTAAATTTGTCACTTTAAAACTTATATAATTCTGAAATAATTTTAACATAAAATAAAATTTCATGGCATTCCTAATCTACCCCTCCTCCCTCTCTAAAAGGCCACCACCTCTAACCACTTACTCGCACTAGTCAAGCCCCTTGGATAACCTAAATTATGCTCAAATTAGGTCCCAAAATCCCTAAATAACTCCTATAATCTTTAACTTGGGCCTAAGGAAACTCCAAGAAGCATTTTGGATCAAATCAAAATGAGTTACATGATTTATAAGTAACATCATCTCTCAAGGTCCTTTCATTTATTTTCATTTTACAACCCCCTAAACTCTTGTTATTATATAATTTTTAAACAGAACTAGTATCCTAAATATACTATTATTCATATATGGAAGGCTTTCAACATACACTTACACACACCACCATCTAATGGATATAGAACATAATGTTTATCTGTATGGAGAACTACTGCTTCACGAAATGTTGAATGTTATATTTTATATTGTCATCTAAAATGTTTTCTATTTTGATGGAACTATATTTTGGTATGATATATATTATAATTATATTTCCATTATCATTAGGTAATTTTTATTTACAACATACCTATATAAATTTCATAATTTGTAAAGATGATAATTTCGTTTGAGGAAGTGTGGACGACCACCTCATCAAAGTGATATGACTCATTCATTCCATACATAGAATGTATAATGGATGGAGTTAATAAACTCATTAAACATATTATACATATATATCATACTAGAATTATAGTATACCTATGAACCATTTATTTTTCATTCCATTAAAATAATAAAGAAATGAAAGTAGTGTTCATGCATACGTATGACCAACCATATCCATGAACGGTTGATTTCATTTCCTATCTCCAAATGTTATGGACTATTATTTGAACCTGTATACTGGATATATATTATATTTATATCATGAATAATATTCTTCAGATTATGTAATTTTTTCACATGAAAAATTTACATCAAAACAAATTTGTTTTCGACCCAATTACCGAATATCGAAAAATCGACAGATATGAACTTAAATAATTATGTAATGTTTATAACATGATAATAAGTAATATTAAATTAATAATAAACATGAATAATTTTATGAAGAAAGTATAAAATAAACTATTTTTATTATTCAGGAATTTAATCAATGAACAGGAAAAGTCCGATTCGAGGTACGAGATTTCATCTCAATCTCTTTTAATGAATATTATATTAATTTATTCTTGAACAAATTTATATGATGTATAATAAAACCCTTTTACTTTTAATTTAATTCAAAATGAATATTTTTTTACTAAGCATTTTACTAAATTTCAATGGATTTTTTTAACTTATGAAACGATTATGACTTCTCCACTACTACAGTTGTTATTGGATATTTAGATTAAACTATAAGACTTGATGTATATTTAATGGAAAATTAAATACATTATTCCATTTTATGGTATTTTGGTATTGAAAATGGTTTTTAATTTGGATTAAAAAATATCTAGAAATGATTTCTTTCGATTGAAAATATGTATTTTATGAGAAAAATGTTGATAATTGCAATCTTTTATGTGTTATGATTATGTTATCATATATGGACATTTGATGGGTGGTTATGTGATAAACAAAAGATGGGTGATTATATGATAAACCAAATATGATTTGTTTTGTGATAAACCAATGATCGGTGCTTAAATAATAACCTATAATGCATTGGGTTTGGAAGTTGGTCGTATGACTATTATATTTATTGATATGTGTGGATGTAAACCATATGGTTATTCCATTTAATTATGTTTATGTCCCATGTTACATTTATAAGTTATGTGTTTCTTTCAATGGTCTTTATGGTTATCTTTTCATTACAAAATGGTAACAAATTAGCTTATTTTTAGTGAAGTATATTTACTACTTAATAAAGGTGAAATGTAATTCATTATGATATTGTATTCATGGTTTTCAAGTTTTTGAGAGTCTAACAATTTTCCATCTTTGTATATCTAATACTAATATTTTTTTCCTCATCCCATGTTTTGAAATGTTTTGCACATGATTTAATGAAGAATAGAGTCAAATATGGGATTAATGAAAATTCATGCTATGTAGACATGAAACAAACCATGTTAAATTGTAATAATTATGTGTTTTATAAAAAATTGGGTAGTGAGTATACATTTCATCTTGTAATATTTAAGTTTTTATGTGTGAGTTGTGAACTAATTATCTAAATATCTAAACTATAAATGATCTTTGATGTGAATTAATGTGAAATTATTAACTTATCTCAAAATTTAGTAATGTTTAAGGTAGGGGCCTCATAGTTGGTATCATAGGTAGGTTTAGATAACATTAGGAGTTAGAATATTTTTAATATAATTCCCATAAAGGATTATTACATTATAGTAAAATTGAAATGATATAAAATTTAAAGATTACCAAGTTGATTCATCTATGATATGTTTATTCCGAATGGTTTTCCATAGAGGATATAGGGCGGCTATGCTGCAAAGCCATACAGAGGGAAATTACCTTCCAAATAAACATCCTGAGATTCTCATAATTAGAAGTGAATGGTTTTTATAGTGATAGCTCAGTTGAATCAAGAGATAATTGGCGGTGGTGTCAATGCATTAGATGAACCAGACTAACTGTATAGGAATATGTAAATAGTAGATCATTTCATGACATAATGTCCCCCATTATTCATAGGATCATCTAAACTTGTGAAAATTGATGGGTGGATTAATGTACTAGAAATGATTTTTTATGTAATGTGGTGTTCAAACAATCAAAAGGATAGTATTGTTGTTTATCGTTTTGAAGGTGAGGATATTCAGTGGTGGTCAATGATAAAAAATAACAGAGGAAGTGAATAGATTGATTCCATTGAATTGGATAAATTTAGTAACATCTTCCTTGAGAAATATTTTCCTATGGTAGTTCGGTGTAGGATGGTTAGGAAATTATTGCAATTCAGAACAAAGTATGAAGATTCTATTGCTTCATATGAAGAAAATGTCACATATTTTTTAAGGTATGTCCCAAATATTTTCAAGGATACTGATAGTAAAATGATTCAGTTTTACTCAGGATTGAAGAAAAAATATCAAAGGGAATTAGCTTCTCATGAGTTCAAAAATTAACATAAACTTTTTTGATGTGATGAGAAGGTAGAAGTAGAGAATTTCATCACTATTTTGATCATTTATTTTTTGGGTTTATAGATACTATTTTGGTTTATTCTAAAATTCAAGAGCAACACAAATGTCACTTAAGGATTTTTTTTTTCAAACCCTAAAATAAAAGAAAATGTATGGAATGATTAGAAAGAGTGAATTTTGGTTAAAAATGCATTCCTTTGAAATATTGTTTCTATGGATGGAATAACTATTGAACCTTCTAATAAAAAAGTTGTTGAGAAGTGGCCCAGACACACAAATATCATAAAGATTCATAGTTTTCAAGGATTAGTGGGTTATTAATGAAGTTTTTATGAAAATATTTCTTAGTTATCTATCCCACTAGCTAAGATAACATATAATATAGTCATGTTCATCAGGAAAAAATAAAGTGATAACTATTTTTAGGATCCACAAAGAAGAATGTTAAATACTCCAATTTTGGTCCCTTTGTTCTTGGAGTTGTGAATTTTTTATCTACAGTGATGGATTGTTGAAAGGAATTGGTTTTTTCCTAATGAAGAATGATTATGTAACTTTTTATGATTCACATCAGTTGAAACATCATGCATTAAATTACCCTACAAATGATTTAGATTTAGCAGTTTTTTCATTAAAAATTTAGAGGAATCATTTATATGGAGTAAACAATGAAATATATATTGATCCCAAATGTTTGGTGTATATATTCACTATAAAATAATTAAACTTGAGATATAAGATATAGCTAGAATTAATCAAGGATTATGATTACACAATTCTTTACCATCTAGGAAAATAAAATAAACTGTATTATTTTTTGAGTTAAAAGAATACCGCTACATTAACCAGGATAAATTTGGAAGAATATCATTTGGTTATTAATTTGAGAATTTTGGAATGGACGTTGTTGCTTCAGGGAATTCCTTCCTTCTGCATTATGTATAAGTAAATTCATCCCTAATAGACAGAATTATGAAAGTGCAGAAAGAAGACAATGAGTTTGTAGAAAAAGGTATAATTTTTGATTAGGGTACGTAATCTGAAATAGACATTGATAAAGAGTGTGTTTTGAGGTTTTTAATGAGATTATTTGTGACTTGTGGTAAATAGTTGGTGAAATAGTTGTTACATGAAGCTCTTAGTTCTTTGTTTTTAGTTCATCCGGGCAATATTAAGATGTACATATATTTTCAAGAGTATTACCGGTTGGATGGAATGAAAAGAGATATTGATAAAGGTACTAGGAAGTGTTTGAATTGTCAATAGGTAAAATAATATGGTATGTTACTGAAAGGGATGCTTTATCATTTCTTAATACTAGAGTGGAAATGGGAAAATATATCCATAATTCTCATATTGGGATTACCAAAGAATTCTCGAGGTAAAAATTCCATTTGGGTTATTCGTGATAGATTGACTAAATCTTGTTATTTTATTAATATTCAATCTATACTATCTCTAGATCATTTTTCTATGTTTTATATTAAAGTACAGTCAGGTAACATGGAGTTACTCTCTTTAATATATTAGGTCTTGATCCCACGTTCACTTCTATCTTTTGGAAAGGACTTCAAAAGTTATTGGGAACTAAATTAAAATTTATTATAGATTTTCATCCCCAATTAGATGGGAAGTCAAGAATATACAATTCAAACCTTGGAGGATATGCTAGGTGATTGTTCAAAAGATGACTGAGGATGTTGGGGTCAATATATTTATTTTGTTGAGTTTTCTTATAGTAATAGTTATTATTCTAGTAAACACATGACACCATTTTAAGCATTATATGGAATGTGGTGTCGAACATCATATATTGGGATAGAGTAGGTGAAAAGAATTTTATGGGACCTGAATTGGCAGAAGATATGGCATAAAAATTTATTTTCATTCAGAATCAAATAAGGGAATCTCAGAGCATGCTGAAATGTTATGAATATAGCGAGAGGAATGATCTTCCTTTTGAGGTAGGTGATCATGTCTTTTTCAATGTTTCTCCACCAAAAAGTGTGATGCATTTTTGTAAGAAGGGTAAGATGAATTCGTGGTTCCTTGGTCCCTACCAAATTCAAGAGAAAGTTGGATCAGTTTCATACTAAGTTGCTTTACCTTGGAGATAATTATATATATATATATATATATATTTGTTTCAACGTTGAAAAAATATATACCATATTCATATCATGTTTTGAGTCCAGAGGTAGTTCAGTTGGAAGAGAATCTTACTTATAAGGAATAGACAGTAAAGATTCTTGACTCCAGAGATCAAGTGATGTAGAATAAGGGGATTCATTAGATAAAATTTGTGTCAAAAACCATATGTTTAAAAAGGAATCGTGGGAATCTGAAAATGCAATGAGGGAGAAATACCCACTTATTTGATAAGTAAATAAAAATGAGGGTATTCAATTTCCAAAAGGGGGGAAGGGTGTAACATCCTAGGTATTTATAGAGTAATAAATTTTATTATCTAATAATATTTATGAATAATATATTAATTTTTGGAAAAGGGGACCCTTTTTCTAATAGTGTACTCGATACACAACACCAGGTTTTCCAAAATCTTACGTTGCACAGAACATTGAGTTATACCGAGAAATAACGAAATAATATTATTATTTTTTTAAATGGTAGTTAACGGCTAGACATTGTATTGGAGAGAATGAAAATACTATCTTAAATATGATTACACATTTTTTAAATGTTTTTACATTTATCAAATAAATTTTAGAGGCATAAATTGAGAATTAATCCGATTTTAATAAAAAATTAATCTAACATTTTTAAAAGATCTTTTTAGCACATTTTAATGGAAAACTGTCACGACCCATCCCGATGGGGCTCGAGCTGCAACTCCCCAAGCCCGCCTCCAATAGGTCAGGGGCTGGTGACTAGGAATGAGTAGGCATGCTACTAACATGGGAGGCATTTCCCATAAACCTGTACACACGCACACACATCTCCAAGCCCATAAAGCTAAAATAAAAAACAAATAAAAAGAAAAGATGGATGCATACACTAAAACCAAACCACAGAGTACGGTAGGGAAGTAAAGTACAGTAAAGTAAACCCCTGGGCCAAAAGTACAAGCCCACCAAAATAAAGTTTGTAACAAGGTCCAACCTGTAGAGAAAAGTACTGGGACTGCAATCCGCCGCCTCGGAGGAACACACCTCGGCCTGTCTGATCTCACTGAGCACTGTCCGGTCCTAGTCCGCCTAGAATCCTATCAAAGGCTCGCTCGGCTGCACAAGACACAACATGTGCGGGCAAAGCCCATGCATGGGTGAGTATAATAATACCCCGTAAGACACCCCGAAACCACAAAGGAAATACAACAAGGAAATTACCACAAATAAAGGTATAGTCAGCTCTACATAGTATATGTCTATGGAACATATAACAAGAATATTCAGATATACTCATACACAGGTGACCATTGTGAAACCACCACTAAGATCCATCTTGAAGATTCAACTAAGTATACTACTGGGAGAACACACTCCTAGGTTTGAAGAGAGATACGAATTACTCATTCCAGGAGAACACACTACACAAGTACCTTGAGGACATGATGCTCAGATGAGGATCACAGCCAAGTCATGGGGTGATTTCGACAACTCATTCTGAGTTAATCTGCAAAGAAGAGGATCGGCGCCCGGGTAAAGTTGGTCATGTCGATACAAAGAACACTACCTAGGGTTCCATGAATGAATAGAGGATCCATCTCTAAGTCTCATAGAGGGGATACCAACAACTATATTCAGGGAGTTCTGCAGAAGGGATCATACTCTTGTGTAAAGGAAATGATACCAGAACCTTCAGGGAAACAACTAAGGGTACGAACCCTAGAAGAACTAGTCCAAGTCATAGAAGGAAACTGGATCAAGCATTGACGAATTTATTAAATGGAATTTAGTATGGTTACACGCCATGTTCCTTGAACCCAGGTACTGTCCATGTAAACAGCCCATGTCGTTCGTTCAAGCCGTGCAAAACCAAACTACACTGCATGTAATATAGTACACGTCGTGTTCCTTGACACCAGGTACTACCCGTGTAAATGACCCATGTCCCTTGGCATGTTGGATAGAAAGAAACTACACTTTGTATAGAGAAAAATCACACACCGTGTTCAAGAACCTGGGCTTGCTCTGTGTACACTAGCCGTGTGCCCATACACGGTCTCTACCCGTGTCCGTGTCGCTTGCCCGTGTAACAGTAAATGGGGTACCCCATGTATCTGGCCGGGTCTAGCCGGGGAGGGGTATACATGGAGTGTCCATGTCCGTGTATCCTGCCCATGTCTGTGTACTCCCTGATTACACGCCGGGTAACCCTTTCGACGAACACACGCCGTGTAGCCCATACTACACGGCGTGTAGTCGGGAAAATTCTAGAATCCTTGTCTTCCTCCGCGTGCCTCGGCCAATCTTCTGGATCTAGATTCTATCGTTTTTTCACCGTGATACTCCAGATCCTGGTCACCTCATCTCTGTGAAGCCAAATCTGTGGGTTTCGGGCCATCAATCAGCTCCAAAATCCGATTCTGGCCATCCGACCAGAAATCGTTTGAAGAACGATTTCTTCTGATCCGCTTCGATCCGTCTGCCGAAACCGTCTTCACACCTCCACAAGACCACTGTGGTGTTGATCCTTAATTTTGGGATCGTTACGTCGCATAACAGATGTGAAACGTTCCATTGTTCATCGCCCCACGAAGAACGCGAAGAACACTCACGACGAACGCGAGAATTTGGGGAAGAACACACAAAAAATCGAGAGGGACAAACCTCGATCGATGTTCGTGTTGATCTTGGTTCATCATCGATAGAAGGTTGAATTAAACCAATCAAATAACAAGAATCGAATCCCAAAAAATCCCCGCAAAAGCCCATTCCGCAAGAACGATCGATCTGCGGGCTAATCTGTTCGTGGATTAGTCCGTGTTCATCGTGGAAATCAAAAACGGGGAAGAATTAAAATAACAACAACATCCTACCTAGATTCTCTGCATTTACCGTTGAAGATCTGATCGCCGCATCGTCGTCGCCGTCGAAATCCATCCAGAATGTCGTCGCCGCTGCGTTGGGGGTTTCCTCCAGAGCCGCCAAGGGTG
Organism: Viscum album; assembly: GCA_963277665.1. NCBI lineage: Eukaryota > Viridiplantae > Streptophyta > Magnoliopsida > Santalales > Viscaceae > Viscum > Viscum album. Next base: position 1,273,305,707 of record OY728141.1, on the reverse strand, counting down.
TTCAGGGTTATAGGGTTTGTACCCCAGGACCCTGGCGCAAGACTTTATTTAAAGAGGATCAAAGAGAAAAAATATTTAAAAGATCTCTCTACAGAAATAAAATATTTTTATAAAATATTTTATTACTGTTGCGTCCAAAAACTAGATTTCACCACTGAACTATTCCAGCCAAAGTTATGCCTTGCTTAAGGTAAAATCATTGTTCTGAATGCAACAGTGCCCTCATATTTCTGATCCGAGCACCCATTCGGGAGTTATTCCACTTTTTCAAGAAAACCGCACATGCATGTAATTTAATTATTAAATTAAATTCAAACATTTGTTTCGGGCTCATTGGGCCTCGAACCTGCGCGCCATCTCAGAGCCTGGTCTCGAAATAAATCCCATATAATATTATAATAATACATGGAAATATTCGGGACATGACATCACACCCTCCTTAGGGATTTTACGTCCCTGAAAATCAAAAACAAGGACTACTCGAAAAGTTGTGGGTACTGCATGCGAATCTGAGCCTCCCGCTCCCACATTCTCTCCCGGAGATTCCCGTGCTGCCACCGGACACTCACCAAGTGAATAGCTCATCCCCGAAGGATCTTCTCCTGCCAATCCATGATCTCCACTGGGTACTTAGAAAAGGTCACTCCATCATCGATGTCCATCTCACCCCAGTCGATGACGTGGGATGGATCATGCACGTACATTCATAGCTACGACACATGGAAGACGTTGTGTACCCGGTCTATCTGAGGGGTTAGAGCCAAGTGATACGCCACCTCGCCAACTCTACTCAGAATCTGAAAAGGGACAACGAACCTTGGATATAGCTTGCCGCCTCTGCCAAATCTCCGCAATCCCCGTCGAGGTGTGACCCGAAGGAACACATGGTCTCCTTCCTCAAACTCCAAAGGCCTCCGCCTCTGGTCGGCATGGGAATTTTTCCGACTCTGTGCAGTCTTCATCCGATCATGGATGATCTTCACCTTCTCTGTAGTAGTTCTCACCATTTCTGGGCCCATGAGTGCTGACTCTCCCAGGTCAGTCCAGCAAAGTGCCGACCTGCAAGGTCACCCATATAGAGCCTCGAATGGTGCCATAGAAATAGTGGAATGATAACTGTTGTTATAAGAAAACTCTGCCAGTGGTAGGTGATCCTCCCATCTACAATGGAAGTCAAGTATGCAAGCTCGTATCATATCCTCCAGGACCTGGACGGTCCTCTCTATCTGACCATCGGTCTGGGGATGAAACGATGTGCTCAAGCGTAACTGAGTCCCAAAAGCTTCCTGCAACCCTTTCCACAACCGGGATGTGAAACGAGCATCACAAACTGAGATGATCATGGATGGTACTCCATGAAGTCAAACTATCTCTTGAATGTAGAGGCGTCCCAAGCTATCTGCTGAACTCTTCTCTTGTATGGCTAGGAAGTGGGATGACTAGGTGAGTCGATCAATGACCACCTAGTTGGCATCGTATCCCCTGGACGTGCATGGTAAACCCGTCATGAAGTCCATATATATTCCGTCCCACTTCCACTCTAGAACCTCAAGGGGTCGAGTCAAACATGCTGGAACCTGGTGCTCAACCTTTACTTGCTGACAAGTAAGGCACTGAGAAACAAACTCCGCCGCACTCTTCATCATTCCTGGCCAACAGAACTGATGTCGGAGGTCCTGGTACATCTGTTCCATGCCTGGATGTACTTCCAATGGGAATGTATGGAACTCCCTCAGATCCTCCTCCCGCAATGTCACTTGTACTACCGTTCTCCCTCTGAAAAGAAAAGTGTGCTCCCCACCTTCTGAATATCCATCAACAACATCACCTGTGGATATCTGAGCACGTAGAGTCTCACAGCTAGCATCCTCACGCTGTGCTTCCCTGACTGACTATAAGAGTGGAGGGGTAACAACCATCGAATGAAGGTAATCTCCCTCATCCCCATCCACAAAGGGAAACTGCAAAGAGGCCAAATTCCTTGTCACCTCATCTAGCAAGTGCGAACTGGATTTCCTAATGAGAGCATCTTCCACCACGTTCCCCTTCCCAGGAGTACAAACAATCTCAAAGTCATAGCCTTGGAGGAAATCAAGCCATCACCTCTATCTCAAATTCACATCCTTATGAGAAATGATATATCTCAAACTCTTGTGACCAGAGTAGATGGTAAACCTCTTTCCCATCAGGTAGCGCCAACACATCTTCAATGTGAAGACTACCGCTACCAACTCAAGATCATGGGTCGCGTAGTTCTGCTCGTGTGGTCTCAACTGACATGAGCCATATGCAATCACCTCTTGCCTCTACATCAGCACACAACCAAGCTGGGTTCCTGATGTGTCGCAAAATACTACGTACACAACACCCTCCTCTGGTAATCTTAAGACTGGGGTTCTTGTCAGACTCTATCTCAACTGCAGGAAAGCCTACTAGCACCTCTCGGTCCACACGAAAGGCTGTCCCTTTCGGGTCAAATCTGTCATGGGTGCTGCAATCCTGGATAAATCGTCGATAAATCTCTGATAGTAGCCCGCCAACCCAAGGATGCTCCACACCTACGTCATGCTCCGGGGGTGGCTCCCATGCTAGCACTTCCTCCACCATTATTGGGTCCACTGCTACACCATCTACTGAGATAACATGCCCCAGAATGTGGACCTCCTGTAACCAAAACGAACACTTCGAGAGTTTCCCATTCAACTGGTGCTCTCGGAGTGCATCCAGAATGATCCTTAGGTTTCTCGCGTGCTCCTCCTCGGACGCAGAGTACACAAGGATATCATCGATGAAGACCACTACAAACCGGTCTATATAGGGCTGAAAGATCCAGTTCATGAGTCCCATAAACAGTTCCGGGGAGTTCATCATGCCAAAGGGCATCACCATGTACTCATAGTGACCGTAGCGACATCTGAAAGCCGTATTTTGTATATTCTCCTCCCATACTCACAACTGGTGATAGCCTGATCGTAGATTAACATTCTAGAACCATCGTGCCCCTCTCAACTGGTCGAAGAGGTCATTGATCCTTGGTTGTGGTTACCGGTTCTTCACGATCACCTGATTTAAGCACCGGTAATCAACACATAGCCTCAAGCTCCCGTCCACCTTCTTGGAAAACAGCACTGGGGCCGCCTAGGGTGAAAGGCTGGGTCTCACAAAGCCCTTCTTCTGCAAGTCGTTCAACTGCATCCTTAGCTCACGAAGCTCTATAGAAGCCATCCGATAAGCTGATGCTGATATCGAGGTCGTCCCGGGTTGCAACTCAATACAAAAATCTATCTCCCGACGGGGTGGTAGCCTGGGGACATCCTCTGGAAAGACGTCCTCTTACTCAGACACCACTGTTGGGAATCGAAAACTCATAAAATCTGCCGCACCAAGGGCTAGGCTAGCCAACTGGTGTGAAATCGGTTGTCCCGTCCTATGCACGAGTCCATCCTGCGCTGCCTGGGTCTCTCTTTCACCGACAAAAGAGAACCTCGTTCTGTCACTGCAGACACACCACATCCTTTAACTAAAAAAATCAATCTGGGCATGAACTGTGGATAACCAATCCATGCCAAGAATGAAATCATAAGGCCTCAACGCTACCACCAAGAGGTTCTAACCGAAACTCTCACCTCAAAGGGTCAGGTCACAATTCTTCCAAAGGTGTGTGATCTCTGAATCTTCTCCAGATGGTGTTTCTAAGCGTAAGGGTCGAGTCAACGAATCAACTAGTATCTCAAGGTCTCGAACAAGATAAGCATCCAGAAAGGAATGACTAGAACCTCTGTCTATCAATACTGTAGCCAAAGTAGAAAAGACAGAGATAGTCCATCTAATCATTCCCGGTGTACCTGGGTCATAAGCCTCTACCGCCGGAAGATGCCCCTGCCTCTGTCCACCAGCTCCCTGAGCCTGGGGTGGACCTCCTGGGGGTGGTGGTGGTAAAGGGTCGAAACACCGACCACCTCCAACTGCTCTCCCAACTCCTCTTCCACGTCTACTTCCTCACAGATCAGCCTTCTCCGCACGTTGCCTCTACCTCGGTGGTCCATCCACTGCTCCAGTGTCAGTAGCACGACAGGTTGGACAATCTTGAGCGATATGTCCCCTGTCGTCACATGAGTAACATATCCCCTCTCGATGCTGGATGGAAGCGCCCTGTGAACCCTGTACGGCTGATCCCCTATCCTGGGATCTCCACTAGAAATTTCTACCACGCCTGGGTCCTAGACGTCGGCTCCCTACTGCCGAGGTCTCTGCTCTAGCTTGCCCACTATCGACAACTGTCTACTGTCCCTGCTCCTCCAGGAAGCTCTCGACCACCAAAGCACGCTCGAGAACCCCAACATAAGTAGGAATGCTCATAGGTATGATGCTCGCTCAGATATCTCTGCTCAAGCCCCACTCAAAAGTCTCAGCTCTGAAGTACTGATCTATGACCATATCCATCGAGTACCGCAGAGGTCGGTAAACCTCGATGAATAGTCATCCACCGTCATGGTTCCCCTCTGGAGATAAAGAAGCTCCTGTATACGTACTTATCTCAGGGAAACTTGTGAAAACTCCTCTCTTAATAGATGCTCAAACTCCGACCATGAAAGAGTCACTTCGTCGTGAGTCTGGATGACCAAACTCCACCATTGCCCTCCCGAGCCCTGTAGAAGGCTTGCTGGCAGGATCAACATCTGGTCTGTTGGTGTCCTGACCAAAATGAAGTCTCTGGTCATTGCCTCAAGCCAGTCCTCTACTGCCTAAGGGTCAGGCTCACCTCGAAACCTGAGGGGTCTCTGTCTCTGAAACTTGTGGAGGGTGCTCAGCCTACGCTCCTCCTCCACTGTTACAGCAGGCACTAAAAACTGCCCCACAGGTGGTGGAATAGCTGGCACGCCACCCGGTGGTAGAACTGGGGGATCTGGTCCCTGTATCGAAGCTTCATCACTGAGGGGGTCATCCTCATGATCGAGATGATGGATCCTAGTTGGTACGTGTCATGGAGGCATCCTGTTTAAGAAACAAGATGTATCATAGTTAGTGATTATATCTGGAGAGCGGACTCAAGAAGTACATGGAAACCACAACCCATTCCTATATGATGCATGTACCATTATTTTTCCTCATGAAACTAGTGTTTTCATGTTCTTAGTCGAAAAAAAATTTATTAGAGTCCTTGTGTACGGATACGTCGGCCGCCGCACCAACACTGGGGTCCATGGCCTGAGATCCGAACACGAAACACTTAACATTGTTTCCCCAAATCAACTCACAGACTCTCAGTCCTAAGGTAGAACCGACCACCTCTGATACCACTCTGTAACGACCCATCCCGATGGGGCCCAAGCCGCAACTCCCCAAGACTGCCTCCAATAGGCTAGGGGCTGGTGACTAGAACCGAGTAGGCATGCTACTAACATGGGAGGCATTGCCTATAAAACTGTACACACGCACACACATATCCAAGCACACAATGCTGAAAGTAAAAACTACTAAAAAGAAAAGATGCATGAATACACTAAAACCCAACCACAGAGTACGACAGGGAAGTAAAATACAGTAAAGTAAAACCCTAGGCCAAAAGTACAAGCCCACAAAATGAATGTCTGGAACAAGGTCCAACCTGTAGAGAAAAGTACTAGGACTGCAATCCGCCGCCTCGGAGGAACACACATCGGCCTGTCTGATCACACTGAGCATCTTCCGAACCTGGTCCACCTCGAATCATGTCAAAGGCTCGCTAGTCTTCACAAGACACAACACGTGTGGGGAAAACTTGTGCAGGGGTGAGTATAACAATACCAAGTAGGACACCCCGAAACCATAAAGAAAATACAATAAGGAAATTACCACAAATAAAGGTACAGTCATCTCTACATAGTATATATCTATGGAACATATAATAAGAATATCCAGATATACTCATACAAAAGAGACCATCGCGAAACCACCACTAAGATTCATCTCGAAGATTCCACTAAGCATACTACTGGGAGAACACACTCCTAGGTCTGAAGAGAGATACGAAGTACTCATTCCGGGAGAACACACTCCATGAGTACCTTGAGGACATGGTGCTTAGATGAGGATCACAACCAAGTCATGGGGTGATTCTGACAACTCAGTCTAAGCTAATCCGCTATGCAGAGGATCGACGCCCGGGAAAGTAGGTCACGTCGATACTAAGAACTCTACCTAGGGTTCCAAGAATGAATAGAGGATCCGGCTCTAAGTCTCATAGATGGGATACCAACAACTCGATTCAGGGAGTTCTGCTAAAGGGATCATACTATTGTGTAAAAGAAAATGATACCAGAACCTTCAGGGAAAAGAGTAAGGGTACAAACCCTAGGAGAACTAGTCCAAGTCACAGAAGGCAACTAGCTCAAGCCTTGACGAATTTATTACATGGTGTGTAGTATGGTTACATGCCGTGTTCCTTGACCCTGGGTACTTCCCGTGTAAATGGCCCGTGTACTCCGTTCAAGCCGTGCAAAACCAAACTACACGACGTGTAATAAAGTACACGTCATGTTACTTGACACCAGGTACTGCCCATGTAAATGACCCGTGTCCCTCGAATTGTCGGATAGAAAGAAACTACACGTTTTGTAGAGGAAAATAAAATGCCGTGTTCAATCACCTGGGCTTGCTCTATGTACGCTGGCCATGTGCCCGTACACTGTCTCTAACCATGTCCGTGTCGCCTGCACGTGTACCAGTACACGGGGTACCCCATGTATCTGGCCGTGTCTAGCCAGGGAGGGGTATACGTGGCGTGTCTGTGGCCGTGTATCCTACCCGTGTCCGTGTATTCCCAGATTACATGTCGGGTAACCCTTCCGACGAACAGATGTTGTGTATCCCATACAACACAACGTGTTGTCGGGAAAATTACAGAAACCGCGTCTTCCTCCGCGCGCCTCGTCCGATCTTCCGGATCTCGATTCTGTCATTCATTCAACACGAAACTCCAGATACCAGGTCGCCTCATCTCTGTGAAGCTGAATCCGTGGGTTTCGGCATTCAATCAGCTCCAAAATCCGATTCTGGCCATCCAATCGGAAATTTTCTGAAGAATGATTTCTTCTGATCCGCTTCGATCCGTCCGCCGAAACCGTCGTCGCACCTCCGCAACACCGCTATAGTGTTGATCCTTAAATTTGTGATCGTTGCATCATATAACGGATGTGAAAAGATCCGTTCTTCATCGCCCCGTTAAGAACACTATGAACTCTCACGAAGAACGCAAAAATTTGGGGAAGAACACACAACAAATCGAGAGGGACGAACCTCGTTTGATGTTTGTGTCGATCTTGGTTCATCACCGTTAGAAGGTTTAATGAAACCAAAAAAATAACAAGACTAGAACGATCAATCTGCGGGCTAATCTGTTCTTGGATTAGTCCACGTTCGTCGTGGAAATCAAAAACGGGGAATAATTAAAATCACAACAACATCCTACCTGGATTCGCTGCATTTTCCGGTGAAGATCCACTCGCCACATCGTCGTCGCTGTCGAAATCTGTCAAGAATGTCACCGCCGACGTGTTGGAGGTTTCCTCTAGAGCCGCCAAGGGTTTTCAGGGTTATGGGGTTTATAACCCTGGACCCTGGCGCAAGCCTCTATTTAAAGAGGATAAAAGGAAAAAAAATATTTAAAATATCTCACTACAGAAATAAAATATTTTTATTAAATATTTTATTACTGTTGTGTCCAAAATCCATATTTCACCACCGACCTGTGCTGGCCAAAGTTAGGCCTCTACTAAGGTAAAATCATTGTTCTGAACTCAACGGTGCCCTCAGATTTCTGATCCGAGCAACCGTTCGGGAGTTATTCCACTTTTTCAGGCAAACTGCACGTGCGTATAATTTAATTATTAAATTAAATTCAAACATTTGTTCCGGGCTCACTGGGCTTCAGAACTGCACACCGTCTCAGATCTTGGTCTCGAAATAATTCCAATATAATATTAAAATAATAAATGAAAAAATGTGGGACATGACAAAAACAATTTTAAAATAAATATTTTGTCAAATTTATAAGTTATATTTTACAAAATAAACATCTTATTTGATAAAAAACATCAAAATTTACTTTTCAGAATAATTTAGTATTTTTCGGATAAAAATCATATTATAAGGAATTGTGAAAAATATATAATTTCAATTCAAAACAGACTTTTCCAATAATTATTGTATGTAGATATATTATCATTTTAGTTGGGTTTAAAGTGAAATTGGATTTTTTTATCATTTAATCAAATGTTTGTCATCTGATTTAATTTTGTAATGAAATTTGAAATAAAACCACGTTAATCTTGGACCTGTTTTTACCTATTAAAAACCGGTTTTATGGTTTTGACATTGGGTATTAGTTTTAAATTAATTTCTTCCAATTTTGTGTTTTGAATTTGGAAAAATGGATTCCATAATTTGAATTTTAATTACATAATTTTCTAAATAGCTTATATTTGTTTTCAAAACTATACATAGTAACATTAGTAATTATATTTATTTATAATGGATAAAGAGTAAATCTGGTAAATAAGGGTAAACAAATATTATTATAATAATATAAAACTACCCTAACACGTTACATAATCTTGTTTTATGAGATATGGTCGACCATGAGCATCTTGGGGTCTATTTTAGGACCCTACGGAGCCTCTTGGGTGTGATAATGACAAGTTATGATAATTAATTTAAAGTAGAGAGAAATATAACATAAACATGTATATTTTTACAAAAAATGATGTTAAAGTTGGGTTATGTAACTGGTATCTTTGACTAAAAATATAAAATATAAATATATATATATATTTCATACATCATGGTGTTTTATTTATAATTTTTAGACATTGAATAAATAAATTTATTTAGGACACAATGATGATGTAGTGATTATCTTATTAATGAACGATTCTAATAAATTATATTATAAATATAAAAATAAAAATTCTTTGGAATTTTTGATTTAATTAACGAATTTCATAGTGTATTATGATGTTTTATCTTTGAATCCATGTGGTTTTTTTGAATTAATCCTGTTGTTATGACTTTATCAAAAATCAATAACTAAATAGTGTCAAAATTAAGATAAATGAGTTTTCAAAAAAAAAATACTATTTTAATAAATGATATAATAGTAATTAAAGTCTAAGAATCGGCCGTCTAACTTAGATAATGTTATGAATTTTATTAATGATCTAATTTAGGTTCTCTTTCCATTTTAAAGTATGTTTATTATCCATATAGTGAAAAAAGAAATGAATACATGGTAAGAGTTAATTTATTTAAGTTATTGTTAGAGCCAAATGATATTGTAAATTTTGTGACCTAAACTCCTCAAAAGACAGCTAGATGAGATAATTTCGACAAATAATCATCTTATCCTAGAAATATATCACTTATGAACTATTAAAATTCTAATATCAATTTATAATAAAATAATATTTCAAGACATTCTTAATGTTCCCCTCATCCCCATTATAAAAGGCCACCACCTATAGCCAGAGACTCACACCACTCAATCCCTTTTTATAAACCAAATTCATATAAAATAATCTCTAAAACTCCCTGAATTCTTCCTAGAATCCTTACCTTGGGCATAAGGCAACTAAAATAATAGTTTTTCCTCAAATCCAAAATTGTAACCAGATTTAGAGGAAAATCTTCTCTCAAGCACCTTTTCAATTATTTTCCTTATCCAACACCCTAAAATTTATTTATTAAATTATTTTATACCAAAACCAATATAATAAATATACTAGTATATCATTATGATATGATTTCTACAAACACATACACACACACCTCTATCTAATGGGTATAAAACAAACTGTTTCTGTGTTTAGAGAACAACTGCCTAACGAAATGATGATTGGTCAATTTTCTCCAAAAACAATTCATGGTGGATATTATGATATAAATATATTTATATATGAAAAATATTTTTTATATTATCTCTATCCTTCTATAATTATTATTTTCAACATACCTTTATTATTTCCATAATTTCTAAATACGATAATTTCATTTGAGGGAGTTTGGAATGCCGCCCCCTCAAAGTGATATGACTTGTTCATGCCATACATGGAATGTATAAATGATGTTGTAAATGAACTCATGTGACATATATAACATATATATTATAATTTAATAATATTATACATATTTATCATTTATTTTTCATTCCATTGATATAATAATGAAAGATATGTAGCGTTCATGTGTACGTACGACCTACTGTCTCCAAGAATGGTGCATTTCATTTCTTATATCCAAATGTTATTGACTATTATAAATTCACTTATAATATATATATATAAGATATTTAAATCAAGAATAATATTCTTTAGATGATGTACTTTGACCACATGGAAAATTTACATCTAAATAAGTATATTTTCAACTCATGTACTGAATATCAAAAAAACAACTAATATCAACATAAATAAGTATGTATTTTTTATAACATGATAATAAGTAATATAAAATTAAAAATTAACAATAAAAAGGTTCTGAAGAAACTATAAATTAACCATAGTCTGTTATTAATTAATATAAAAAACGAAAAAGACAAGTTAGATTTGAGGTAAGGGACTTTGTCTAAATATCCTTTCATTGAGCCGTATTTAAATTTTCACTCATACTTCATTATACAGTGTATAATAATCCCCATTGATTTTTAACATCATTAAAAGGTAATCCTTTTCTATGAAGCATTTTACTAAATACAAAACGAATTTTTATAATGTATGCGGTGACAACGACTTCTCTCTTGTCTTAACCATTATTTAATATTTGGATTCTTCTATAATCATTAATGATTTTCTTAAATGGAAACATAAATACATTATTCTCTTTTTTGGTATTTTGGTATTGAAAATGGGTTTTAATGTGTATTGACTATTATAATATATTGAAATTATTTATTGTGATTGAAAATATGGATTTTATGAGTGAAATGTTGATAATTGAAATATTTTATGTTTTATGATTATGTTATGGTACTTAGACATACAAAAGGTGGTTATGTGATAAACCAAAGCTAGTTGGTTACGTGATAAACCAAAGATGGGTAGTTCCATGATAAATCAAGCATGTGTTGTTATGCTATAACATCTAATGCATTGTGTATGGAGGTTGGCAGTATGACTATTCCATTCTGTGATAAGTGTAGAAGTTGACTATGTGATTATTCTATTTATGTATTTTTATATCCTAAGATACCTGTATATGATATTTTTGCTTTATCTAGGATTTATGGAAATCTTTTTGTTACAAAAGGTTAAGAAATAGGCTTATTTTCAGTGATGTATATTTACTACATCATAAAGGTTAAAAGTATTACCTTATAATAAAGTATTCACGATTTACATGTTTTCATAAGGCTAATATTTTTTCTTCATTTTTTATCCCTTACTATTATTTTTATGCTCATACCATGTTTTGAAATTTTTTTCATAGGTCTTAAAGATGAATAGTATAAACGATGTGACCACAAGAAAGTCATGATGTTTATACATGAAATAAAACATGTTTCTTTATAAAACGACTTGGTTTTATAAAAATATTTTATGGTGATTAGAAGTGTCTACTTGTAATATTTGTGTTGTTATGTATGAGTTATGAACTAATTCTATAAATATATAAACCTTAAAAGACCCTCAATTTTAATTAAATTCGGATTATTAACTTTTCCCAACATTAAATAATGTTTAAGGAAGGGGCCTTATAATTACAGTAAATTGATAATTGATATTCTACATGATCTCAACAAGTTCTAAGTGTCTCCCCAAAGACCCCACAATGTATTTGATGCATTCTTTTCGCATGTCCGTTAGATCCTAAATATTGTGTTCTGATTTCTCATCCTTATGTGGGTGAAAATCAATACTCAAAAATACTTGGGTAGACGCATCCTTTATTAATCCTTTCTAGAATCTTGATTTAAATTGATAAACATGATCTAAAACTTTGCTTCATGTAACCCAATGAAAATGGGTTTTCTCCCAAAAAAAAATCCCCCTTGATGATCAATTCTGAATGATTCCTAGATATACAAGAAATTTGAAACATTTTCAATGGGTCCATATTCACCCATAGTACATAATTCCTCTAAGGGATCCACGGAATACCCACCGAATAATACATGGTAAAATCATACAACATTTTTTATTGAATCTAAAATGGATATAAAATATGACCAGGCCATAAATGTTCATTCATCACCTTCAGAAAAGTGAAACTTCTATCCATAAAACCATAAAATCACATACTACCTTTTCTTGATCTGATTCAAAAGTGTGGAATCAAATAATAAGTATAAATAGCTCATCTATTCCCATATATCTCGAACATACACATGCATCTCTACCATAAAACCCATCATCGTTCGCCCAAAAATAGACTTTTGAAATGCCTAAATCAATGTCTTTTTGCGCCAATATTTAGTAAAAATGTTTCCATTACCTGGAATATGGTACTGCTAAAAATCCAACAACATCAAATACTCAAACCTACAACATTATCAGAGATTTAAATTTATCTAAAAAAATATGTACTTAATATTTTTGGATTGTTAAACAACAAAAATTTCACACAAAATGTAATTATAAACACAATTTAAGGAATAAACCGCTATAGAAAACATGAGATCATGGATAGAGTAATTTAATTCAAGTTCCCTAAACTCTCACAAACCCTATGTCCAAACTCAATATCTCGACATCAACACTACTCCATTTCCAATTTTAGATGCTTCAAACAACAAGGTATACCCCACCGCCATTTCTAGGATCAAATTTAGTGTGGTGGTGAACTACTTATTGAATTCATGGAAAGAATTCTTACAAGATCCAACCCACTAAAATTTGATACCGCTATTGGTCAGTGCCAAAGGTTGGGCATACAAATGGTGGATGTACTTGATGAATCACCAATAATAGCTAACTAAACCCAAAATATCTTCATATTTATAGAAATTATTAGGATTATCCAAAGAAACAAATTCATGAAAATTATCTGATTCCACTAACATTCCTTCCTTTGAGATAATGTGACCCATGAAATGTACCTTTTAAACCCATAAATTACACTTATATATCTTGGAATAATTCCTATTATCTCTTAATGTGTTCAGGGTGTTTTCCTGATATCCTTGATGATAATTATGAGTCATTGATTACTCCAGCATTTCATCCACAAGAACAACAAAAAACTATTCTTGGATTGGTTTTCAACAACTTTTAGGATATATCCCTTCCATAGAGAGATTTCCAACAACAAAAAACCCAATAGCATGTCTCTAGTCATAACCACACTCACAAACTCCACAATTAGACTCAAAAATGATAACATGATTAGCATATATAAAATAACGTGAGTATAATGAATCAAATAAACTGCTATCTAGTGTTGAAGATAAATTAATTGAACCTACGACTATAGATAGTCTATCATTTCTATCCATAAATATATGCTAAGCTACAGTCACCTATCATGTCCCACTGCCCTCAACTCTAGACTGAGTCACCTATTAAGAATATCTTTGATGATATGGACACCCTTTCCATGTAGTAACATGTATTCCACATCCACTTCCATGGGAATTAGAAATCCAATATCCCTACTGGCACAAGGATGAAGACCCCCTTCTTGTATTTTGGTTCATCCCCTCTCTTTAATTACTCCACATCTGTTGATGGACCCTATAGTAACATTTTTAGATTATCATCCTACCATATGGAAAACAATACACCATTGGTTGGTTACAAAGACTTAGAATGTGAGCCCTCCTACAACACGGATGGATGATTAGTTGATTATTGCTCTGAGTAACCACTCCTTCCCTATTCTACCATTTTTACACTTCACAAGTTACCATTTTCATAATGAAAATTAGTATCCTCAGAAGGCATAAATTTTAGTCATTTAGTAGAAACAAATTGTCCCATTATAGAATCATATATTAGGTTCCCCTAAGAAATGAGATATTAAATCACCACAATAGAAAACATATTCAATCGAAATATATTAACCTTGGACTTAATATCACATTTATTTCCTTCATGAAAACATCTCGAGGTAGTTTCCTTATATCCATATAGTTGAAGAACAATGCACTGTAAATCAGTGAATCTATTACCAAAGTCCATCAGTAAAATTCATCCCTAGTTTAACTATAGAAAATCTACCACCCTCTCACTCCCAAGTGTCTCTTGATACAATTTTTCGATGATCTTTTATGATAAGTCAATCCATATTAATCCCTTTTACTACTCAACACCATAGGGAATATCCCACCAAAGAATCACTTTACCTTGTATCATATAAGCAGCCAACTTGACATGTTTCTCAATATGAGTCCCAAAGTGGTCATGAATTTTTTGGATACACTCAATCAAGAACATAGAGACCTCACGTCCACCCTCTATAATGGATATCTGATGATTCTGCAACTAGAACTCCTAGGTCATCTAACACATATTCCGCATAGTCATCATGGGGTCTCATTCCATGAAAAACATAAATTAATTGATGTTTTCAGGGAACTGATCTCCCACCACTTCACCCAGAACTATCTAAAACTAATTTTACATGGTGGGAGGATCATTTACAATAATGTACTCATGTCATCTTATCAGGAAATAACTTCATGGTGGGATGTGTCTATAATGATTATAACAAGTCATAGGTCTCACAACACATCATTAACTCATTTAAACTAGAAAGTATCACATAAGTTTATAAAAATTCATCCCTCATACATCACTACATTTTCAAAACCAAGACATAATCACTACTCTTAAAAATCCTTAACCTAAGTCATGGATAACATAAGTTAATTATTTTCACTATTTTAGTTTTTCCATTGGAAACCCACATTTAGAAAATTCAAAATACAAAATTTATCATATATTATTCTTGTCATTTCCTCATTACTCAACATTTCATTTTAAATTACTGAAATAATAAAAAAATATTTCATTCTCCAAAGCCCAATCATAACATGATTTTATATACCTTCCAAATATGATTCATGTATCATAAATTCCCGATGGCCCAAAATTATGCATGAATACAGAATTCTCATGCCATACCAAGAAATGAGTAATAATCTCAAGAAATAATAACATCACACAAAAAGTGTATCAACCAAGGAGAAATAAGATCCATCTATTATACGAAACATCATGAACAATAATCCCACCACTATGTATTTTTCGTTTTCCCACACATATGACAAAAACCCCCATGAACAAGCTCCAGAAAAAATGACACATCATAGTATCCTATGTAATTTTCATACATATTTAGACAACTAAAAATAATGAAACCTCTATTTGATACCACTTTGTAAAAGATTGACATGAGTGCCACATATCTGTGCCTAGAGCCATATCAACATATGACCTCAGGTGCACCTCAATATACAACAGAGGCAACCAACTTTCGTAAAGAGTCTAATATGTAACTTGGTGAGACTATAACCTCTTTATCAAATAATAAAACTAATGAAAATCAATATGAAATTTATCCAAGAGACAAAAATAATCAACAATCAACCAAAAAACTCATGAATGGCCATAAATCATGGAAAATGACCTTAAAGAGAATCATTAAATATGTCAATAAATAGACATGTCAGGTGTCACATTAAAACCAAAAATAATGACATAATTACAACTCCCAATAGGGTCCCGACATCTTGTCACATTCCCTTATCCATTCTGTATCTTTAATTCCAACTCATCCATATATCATTGGACTCTTTCCATTATACATACCTACAAACATGATTTCTATAAATGTACCAATCGTGCTTCCCATATAGGATGTGAGTAAAACTCAGTAGGCTTATATGAATACAGTCTAATGAAATATGAAATCTAAAATAGTGTATGATATTTTATGCAGAACAAATAATAATGACAAAACTAAATAGTCTATACTTTTTTTGTTCAATAATCAACTACATAGGCCCCTATGATTATGGTTACACCATAACAAATTAGACCTTCTTTAGACCATGTTAGATTTAGAACCATTGACTAAAGGGATATCATAATTCATACATTCATGGGATTTCATTAGTCATTTAATTACAATATCATTTAGGATTCCTTAAAGCATCTGCCTAGGCCCCAATATCATTGCCAATTGGATTAACAATCCACACCGAATATCTCAAGGGCCTAGAGAATAAGTTTCTCACATGATGGGTATGTGGAGCAGCTGTCCCTAAACCAAAATTATGTTTTCACAAGGATGAATCGTGATCCTATATTTGTAGTTTAGAACCCCATGGGTATTTGGAGTAATAGTCCCTGACCCACAACTCATTGATCAACCATTCAAATATATCATATATATTTATATATACCATGGTTAAACATCATTAACCTTGTTATAAATCATTAGCATTATGAGGTAATATTTCATTTATCAATATCAAATATGGTTTGTTACATTCATGCTAGGGGATAACATAAAAACTTCCCCATTAATCTAATCACTAATCAATTAATAAACAACTCATTAAACATTCTTGTTTAAGATATTTAACCCATAAAATACCACCATCAAACATGATAAAATGATTTATCTCAACTTTATAAAACCAAATTTTACAATATATATTCTATTTTTCACCATTTCAATGAAATTGGAACACCCCAAGAGTTTTCATTGAGCCGATGTCAAAATAAAAAAAGGATCTAATGGGATTTATGAAGGGTCTATCAATTTCAGGTGAATTAGATATTATTTTTCTAAATTATAGGAAATTAAAAAAAAATCGAAGTGAAACAATTCTTCTATAAGTGGGATAATGATTTGGTCTGTGGGAATTAGAAATTAGATCACCTACACCAAGGTCGTTGATGACTTCTAACCAAATTTTTCCCATAACTCGAGGAAGATTAGTCGAATTCACTACAACAAGGGAGATCTCATATCAAAACCAATTATCATGAACTAATGAAACTAGAACCCTTACAACCAAAATCTACGCAATCATAAAAGAAGGAATCTATTCCCCTCAAAGGGTAGATATTTATAGGAGAAATATGACCCCAATTAAAGAGGAGATCACAACCCAAAGAGGAGTGTATTCATCCATATGATCATGGATTCGAAAATTAATCGGGTTGAGGGGATAAAATCAAATAATGATCCTCCAAGAGAAAATAAAATCATACTAGGATGACTAGAGATGATTAAGGATATAATCAAGGGGTTTTAATTTTTTTTAAGTCCACCGTGAATGGTTTATGGGGTATGTTGCATGGATTGAAAAATAGGGAACCCGAACTATGTTACACTATAATTTGGGGTGATATATATTTCAATGTGGTAAAACAATTTTATAAAACATACTACATCTACAACATATACCTTTTTTCAGGGTTGAAATGTTTTGGTAGGTTTTCCACACAGTTTTGTTAAACCATGTTCTTACTCCCATGACTCAAAATAGGAAACCCATTTTGTTGGGGAAAATTGTAGGTTGTTCACTATCTCAATGACAACTGTATATATCATCATTGGAATACCAAATTCTAAAAATTCAACAAAAATGACCCCAAATAAAGGCCCAATAAATTATTTAAAAAAGGTAAAAATAATACCTAAAATTGAGTATACGATATCCCAAGAAAGGTCGGTATCATACAGATTTATAATTTAGCTACATTTTTAGAAAACAAGGATAATTTAGAGATATTTCATGAAAAATATAGATAATTTGATGGTGTTTTTTTAAAAAAATTAAAAAATGTGTCTCTTTTTAAATTTACAAATGATATTAATAGAATGAGGCTATTTTAGTGATTTTTTATCAGGGTTTTATAACATAGAAAAGTATATGTATCTAATTCTATAAATTTACATATATATATATATTTGAAATTAAATTTATATATTTAAATTTATATTAAAATATAAATAACATAACATCTATATAAATATCTTAATATATATATATATACAATTTGATATATATTTATATATTTAGATAGCCCTCAAGGTGAAGCTCAGCGATAGCCACCCTGTGGGTCTTGATGAAGCCTCGAGTTCGACCCCCGTTAGGCTCTTCACTACATTTTATTATTTCATATTTTTATAAGTAATGTTCCACAATTTTTCACATAGATGTATATATATATATAGTTATATATTTATATATATAACTACAAACACAGAAATATATGTAAACATATAATTTATATATATATATAAATATAATTGAATTTATATAAATATGTTCATATATCTATATAGAAAAACACACATAAAAACACACACAAATATATATTTATATATTTAATTCAATTTATATATGTATATATATATAAATTTTAAAATGAAATAATTATATATATGAACATATATTAATTTATCATCATATGGAAATACATTAACATATATTTAAATTTCCTATAATATATATAAGACATATACATTTATGTATATATGTAGACACATATTAATACATAAATATATAAATTAATACATATATATATACATATATATGTATAAAGAAACATACACCGAGATATATATATATATATATTCATTATTTTTTTACAAGGCTTGTAGTCCTCCCCATATCAGAAAAAAGATATAGGTGAGGTATCATCCAATCAAAATGCATGACTGGGTTTCGTAATACAATCAAGTATTAATAATATATATATATATATATTATTTTTATTTTTTAATACTGAAATATTTTAATATATATATAATATTACATATTTATTATAAAAAATTGTATAAATTAGTTTCAATGGATGTGGAAAGTTAATCTGTCATCCCAGTTTCTGAAACCCATGGGTGGGGGTTTTATTGAATAGAGGGTGTAGGAGGGATGGGGTGACATTTTTCTAATTTAGGTGTTATGATAGGTGGATGGGTTATATAAAAATTATTATTTTTATGAAAATTATTTATCAAATTTCAATTAAAAAGATACCCTTATTTATAGAAAACATGGATAATTAATGACCAATTAATCATTGTTTACAAATAAACATGGGTCAATAATGAGTCACTAAATTGAAGAAATTTATACATGTATATATTTCGAGAAATTAATAAACATTTTTAATTTTATATTTTTCAAAACGGCTCAAATTATAGATGTTTTAAAACGTCAATATTTATAGACAAAAAATTTCATAATATTTTTAGAAAAATATAAAAATTGATTAGTGATGTTTTTGAACACTGATAATGAAAAAAACATAAAATAATTTGGAATTTTTGGTAAATAAATATATATATAATAAGGTTTTTTAAAAACTGTTACATGAATATACCAATGGTAATCAAAGGAATAACGTTGGGTTTTGGATGATAATTGAAGTATCCCTATATTAAAATAATGTTGAGGTAATCATTATGTGGAGGGAACAATTTCATTTGGAAAGAAATTCTTTGTTCCATTTATTTACAAGTTGAATAATTCATTGTTTGATAATTTTCAAGAATCTACTGACTCTATAAATTTTGAGAGAAAAAATATTATCAGGTATCATAGAGATCATTATTATTGAAAAAATATGAATCTTGAGATAAAATATTATACATCAAGGTGTTTGATGATTCAGTAACAAATAATTGAGTAAAAGTTTCTTATTGGATTGTTTCAACCATTACATACTCTATCTTGTAAATGGGATACTACTGAAAATTATTTCATCTTGTTACATCCATGTTCATCAAAGGGTATAATGTTATTTGTGTTATGGATGACCATCTCACAATGATTGTCTATTTTGTATCAGTTATATAGGATTTAATCCTTTAGTTATTTCTAAATATATATGTTATTGAATATGTGATGATATAGAATGTAACGATAAATATTTTCATTCATCTTGATCCAAGGTTAAAAAACTACTATTATTGTTGTATTAAATATGAATAAATTACATATCAATACCTCTGCATGACATACCATCATCATTATAATAAATAATACTGAATATATATTTATGAAGTAAAGGATATATAAATGGAATTATAAATTAATTTTCATCTAAATTATGATTAAAACCTTAATATAGTAAAATTATTTTATAAAAAATTATTATATTTTGGATTTTAAATGATACCATGTGTGGCTCTATAAGAAATAATATCAAAATCTATCTAATTGGTATGATGATTGTGATAATATGTATGTAGGAATACATTCTTTTAAGTGACATAGTAGTCATTGAATAATACATTATATTATATAAAAGTGGCTCTGATTGAATAGAAGAGCTATATAAAAATCATAAAAACTTATTTTGAGTTCATAGTTGGTGATTAAATATTTTCAAAGATATCTACCTAGAATGATTTCTTGAGATTTGTAATAAATAGAAATTTTAGTTCACAATTTGTTGTTTCCCATCAGATATTGGATTTAATTGGAGTTATGACATATTTTTTGATTTTTCAACAATACATTTCTATGTTAATGATATCTTATAATATTTCCTATGATGGAATTATATTCCTAACCTATCATGTATACATAATATCGAAGGTGTTCCAATGGATCCTAATATATCTTAAGCAATATGTTTGATATGAATTATTGATCCAAGGGAATATGTTTTATAGAATAATATTACTATATTATTTATAGTACTTCATAATGAACACAAGTTTGAGGATCTATCTTGGGATCTAAGGAATCAAAATATGATGAATTTCTTAGATTATTTTACAGATTGGGACAAGATAAAAAATGTAATGTAAAATTTATTTTACTATGCAAATTTATGATCTAAGAATTTATATATTATTTTTTCTTTAATATATGTTTCATGGTTTATTATATTTATGTTAAATTACTTATAAAGTAATTTTAACAATTATAAAAAAAATAAATAAGTCAATAAAATATTATTTCATTATTATATTAAAATGTAAAAAAAGGAATATATTTTACAATTTCAATAAGAGTAAATTTAGATTTAAAAAAAAATTATTATAAAAGTAAAAAAATAATTATCCAAGATTAGATGAACCAATGAGAGACATGTCTATAATAATCATGTTACATGTTGTAATTCAAAAACCCTGTTATAAATATTTTATAGAATGAAACTATATTTTTGGGAAAATTTATAATTTGTAGAATTTATAGCGTTTTATATTGTCCATTTTTTTATTAGATAATGACTTAAAATGGATATGTTATTTATTAAAAAGTAATTTAGGTAATCTAATAGTTTAGTAGTCAATATAAATAATATGTGTCATAGAAAAACAATATTCGTATATATATATTATTAACATAGTTTATCATAATTAGATAATTTTTTATGCACAACGTATTCTGGTGGAATAGAATACCAAGAAACGATAGTCCATATCCTTTTGTATTTAACGGATTAATGACTAATTCATCATTATATTTTTTGTTTTTTTGAAACCTATATATTTTGAGTCATTATTGTACTTCATTGCAGAGGTAAGATGTTATTTGGAATTTACTAGTAATGATTTGTTTGAGCATTGATTAATAGGATTTTAGGTTTACTAATCTCATCCTTTTATGGGAGAAGTTTCAATACTCTACAACAGTATGAAATATTTATGAATTTTATAAAATCTTTTATAAGTACAAGGGTTGGACTAGATACCATCATGTCATCTATTAATAAAAATAATGTGCCTATACAATCTGCTATTTTTATAAAAGACTCATAATATATATTTTTAATTTTTGATAATATAGTTTAATGTTTAAGGTTCGCATCCTCTATAATTTATTTCCTACCAAGGATGATTTACATATTTTATAGTTTATATTTAACCCCTGAAATGATATTCCTATGTATAATAAGCAAGGAAATTGAAACTCATGTAGTTTGGTTCAACTTAATTATACATGTCATTCCTTTTAAGGTCAACTGACAAAGTCCTTTCAAATTTCTTTTATCATTATGGATCCAGGAGAAATTTTAGTTGCATTTAATATGGGTATCCAAGCCCTATTCAGAGAAAATAGATTTAATGTAGAGTGGATGGGATGTTGTATTGATAAATTTTTTGCATCACATAATACTTTGAAAAAATATTAATGGATGTGGGTTGTGTTATAATTAGTCTTTAGTATAACATTCAGGTTCATCTAGTTTATTTTTAATATTCCAGGAGATGTATGGTCAACTGTTACACCTAGTGGGGGGCCATTATATCTTCCCCATGAAAATACATGATGGAAACACATGATTGACACAAATTGAAATGAGATATATTTCATTTTAAAATCATCAACTAAAGAAAGATAGGTCACCCTATAATCACCAAATAGGAAATATTATGCCCATCATAGAAGGTATTTGGGTTCTCATGCTTTCATCATTTGAAATTTTTCCATATTTCTAAGATACCACTTCTAGATAGGGAGTTGGGATGGTAATGTTGTTAGTATTTACACTAAAGGATTTGATTGAAAAATCCTAGTTGAAATGAATCACAACCAATGTAGTTTAACAAAAACTATTTAAGTTCATGTAGAAAAACCATTCCATACACATTAACTACATGTGATAAAGATGATTATTTTGTAAAAGGGTTGAGAATAAAATATTGAGTTGGGTTTAAACCTAGAAATACCTTTGGTTCATAATCTGAGTAGTGACCCAAATAAATAATGGTTTTGTGTATTATATAATGTAATATTCTAATATATGTTTCAGGGTTTTGAAATTGTACCCCATAAAAAATGCAAAGTATTCGAGGTGATTGGTATTGAATCATACATTTTTCAAGTTTCACAGTTTAATGTCATGTGACATGAAATACCATTGTTGTTTTATTTCACAAGGGAATGAAATTTTTATTTTGAAATGAGTTCAAATAAAAGATTAAATGGGTATTATGCATATGTGCTTCCTAATATGATTAATCATTTTATTAATAACTTAATAGGCTAAAATATGGGTCTGGGATTACACCTAGTAGGAGGCCTAAATAAATGACTCATTGAATATAATGAATTTATTATGTCATTAATGAAAATATGATTAATATCTAGACATTGTAAGAGACCCAGAAATGGGAAACTGAAAGGAGTGCCTTGACTCAATGAATATCAGGGTCTATGTGGATTATTTTAATATATGAGATTCTAAAACAATAGTTAGTCATTGTGTCTCTGAACTAACAAACAATACACTCTCTATCATCTCATCATTATAGTATAATAATAATATATTAAATCAATAATAGTTTAAAAAAGAAATATTATTTCATTTTATTTCATTAAATATATTATATGGATATTATTTATGGATTCAATATGTCAAAATTATATTATGATAATTTTTTTGAATGTTTTATAATGGTTTATCATTATGTGGAAGGTGAATAAAATCATTTTTAAAAATATTTATCATTTCATGAAGTAATAAACATTATTTAAATTTTTATAAAACCTTTTTTCTGACCAAAGATATATTAAATTATAAAATTAAATCATTTTAATAATATTATGATGAATTTAGTAACCAAATCGTGATATTTATAAACTTCTGTTATATTTTATTCTAATAAAATGATTGTTTTTGTCGCTATCTAGAAATTAATTATTCAAAATGATACATTCAATTTTTTTGTTGAATTTAATTTAAACAAATGTTTCTTTTTTATTTAGAATCTTATAAAAGTTATTTGAATCAATACTATAAATGATGGTGTAAGTTCATTTTTTTCTTAAATGGGAATTTTAAATAACTTTTTTATTGTTTTTTCTATACTTATAAAAATATTAATTATTATAACCTATATAAATTTAATCATTAACATTTATTCTTATATTTTCAATCCTTGTATTAAATTATATTTCCAAATTTTATTCCAGTTTAGGTCATATAAATAATTTTTCACGGTATATGTTAGTCACCAGGGAATTGTTTTAAATGGTCAACATGGGGTTAAAAATAAGAGATATGTCCAAAAATATATCAAAACAATAATCTATAATTGTTCATAAGGAGGTATTATAGACTCCCATATCGTATATTATAAAACTGGTTAATTTTGAGCCCCAATACTTGATAATGGACCCACTTTTATTTTAATTAGTTATGTTTTTAAAAACAGTCACCCATCCAACATATAAAAGGATCGCTCATAAAATACTACAATTTTATACATTAAATTATAATTTCTATTGTTAACCTATAATATTTTCTTTCTTAACATGTATATCCCACTTTCATGGGATTCTAGACCTATGATTAATCCCTAATCAACTCATTTATAATAGGTTATTAAATTGGAGAATCACTTTTTCTATGTAAGAGATATGTTATTCATAGTTATTTTATTATATCTTAGTCAAACATGATTTTTAAATTAGAATCATAAATAAAAATAAATTTAATTTAATCCATTAAAATTAGGTAATGGTGTTATTAAAAATTTGAAATAGTATGTTCTCACTCATTCAGTCATTATAAAACAATCTTGTTTTGGTTGGATTTATTACTTAGATGATTGAAGTTATAATATTTATATCATGAATGATTAGAACAATTATAGATAATAGTAATGTTATTTAAAAATAATTAATGTAATAAATTTTTATTTTTATTTATTTTTTGGACTTATATTCTTATTCACTAAAAAACTAATTCATTATATGCAATGAAAATTTCTTAAAAAATGTTCTCTTTATGTGTTCTATGAAAACCATCAACAAAAGTTCCATGAAATAGACATAAAAATAACAAATATATATTTAAAACCTCTTATATTACTTCATGAATATTTGGGGGGTGGATTAGACCATTAACACTTTTTATGGAATAGAATAGTCGAGTCAGAACAACAGTGGAAAAATTAATAGCATACAGAAAATGTTATTTTTTTAAAATAATTTATTCTAAATAAGTAATAAAATATAACAAGTGGAAGGTATAGAGTAATATAAATGTCAAATGGTTCAAATATAAATTTATAATAAATCAACATTTATTATATTTGGAATTTAGAGTGATTCTGACCAAGAAGAAATATTAGGCAAGGGATTATTTTATGAACTTATTTTTTTATCGGGATTTATTACGTTTCATTTTAAATTTGGAGAATTATATTATATTTCCCACTAAAACTCAATATATCATATTTACCTATAGTAATTCTATGTATTTAAAATATTTTTCCAATACCTCCACGCATTGGTTCTCTAATCAAGAAAAATAATTTTTAAAAGTGATGTTCTAGATGTTCAAATAATAACTCAAAAGGGGTGGTTGAATCCATTGGTAAATTTTTTTAATTTCTAGACATTCAGAAAAATTACCCTAGGAACCTGCTAAAATTGATTACCTTATCTTCCTAAAAAAACTCATACATGAAAATGTTTAAATTAAAGTAAATCACATTATATTTACAAGGTTCGTCTTCTGTATGAGAACTTACAACCTTAAAATAGGAACTCATGTGGGTCTATATAAATTCACTACAATAAATAAGTGAGTAAAACTACACAAAAATCGAACTAGACACTAAATAGGAATGATTATACCACTCACATCAATTTAAATTTTTTCCTTACAAAACTGAACCACAACTGATGTTCTAAAGAATCAAATAACAACATAGAAGGGGGTTTGAATCAGTTACTAGCTTTTATAATATTTAGATTTTTATAAACATAACTTCAATAATCATTTAATGTTTATTACCCTATCGTCTTTTAAAAAACCACATGTATAAAATTTAGGAATGAATGTAACATGAACAAGATTTAAAATGTTTGGCCTCAGTGGGATAACCTACATCCTTGCCATATCCACTCCCATGGGTCAAGGAAAATTCACTATAATGAATAATTGAAAGAAGATGTTTCAATCCCCCTTTAGACAGTTAATTTATCCAAATAATAATGATCATACTAACTCCCATATATTTACAATTTTTTTACAAAACATATCAACAAAAAAATGAATTTCTTCATATTTATCCACAAAAGTAACTAGATATCATGATCTTTACTCTAATGAACCATATTTTAATGAACCCAATATGATAGAATCACTCTAAACCACAATTTTACAATTTAGGTTATAGTTAACATTGTGTTTTATAAAAAAATTCTTCTCCTTAAAAATTCATTGAACTACTCAACCTAATATTCTATTGTATTATCTTCCTCATTGAGGTAATCGAAAATAACTAATGTACAATATTTTTATGATATCTATATCTTAAAAACAGATCTAATAATAAATTTTCCATAATTACACATTTTTTAACATCTGAAGTGTTACAAATTATAGATGTAGTTTGAATCTATTTATCATAGACCCAGAATAGGATTGTTGGAAACTGAAATGTTTTTCCAACTCAATAATTTTTTTAATATTTCTAAAATCCACTAACATTTCAACCTCATATTTGACTATTTTATCTCTTATCAAAACATTAATTGTCTTTGAAAAACATCTCTAATAATCAAAACCCTTACTGAACTATCAACAAAAGGTCATAATCTATAGTTTTGAATACCCAGTATTTTAGAACATCCTCAACTCAATCTAATTGAATTCCTCATCTCAGTTTTACCTGAAATTATTCCCCAGCATGGTCTGAGATAACTTTCTTATTTCATGTTGATTGAATAAGGTTTTCCTTATGACATTTACATTCCTTCATACTTGGGTGTGATTGTTAAGTCAATAAGGTATCTTTATGACTTTACCATTCTTTCTTGTTTTGAAAATCACAAACATCTCAGTTCAAGGAAAAACTCTTTTTATCCAATGTTTTACTTATATAAGGAAAAATTTCCTTCCCCAAGGAAATTTATCCTTACAATATTTTACTTAGTTCATTATCCTGTCTAAGTATAAAATTCGGTGTCATAACTAAATCCTCTGAATCATATAATACTTAGATATGAAGAATTTTGTTTAAGACTCATAATTATGGTTATAAACTCTCATGAAGTTCAACTCTGAATTCTGGACATGAACTCTCATAAAGTTCAATTCTGAATTCTCGATACGAAGAGTCATGAAGATCAATTCTGAATTCTGTATATGAACATTATGAAGTTCAAGTCTAAATTCTAGATACGAACATTCAAGAAGTTCGACTCCAAATTCTGATTACGAACTTATGCAAAGTTCGACTATGAATTCTGATTACGAATTCTAGATACGAACTCGTCTGAGTTCTGACTCAGAATTGTGAATACAAATTATGGTTATGAACTTGTCTAAGTTCTGAATCTGAGTTCTCTGAATTCAGACTCCAAACTCTTATGAGTTCTGACTCCAAATTCTCATGAAATCTGACTTGAAACTTTTTATGTTCAAGTTCCGAATTCCTATGAATCCAGTTTCTGAATTTCCTTGAAATTCAGACTCCAGAATTTTATTGAATTCTGGTTCTGAATTCATAAAAAACAAAATCTGAATATCCTTGTATTATAGACATCGAAATCAATTTTTGGTTAGACTCTGAACTTTCATTTCCTTACATTCCGAATATCAGATTCTAGTTATGCTTACACTTATTTTATTATAAAATGATGTCTTGTATTCAGTAATCAAATAACTGTTGTTTGAGTGACCCACGTACAGGTCCCTACAAAATTCAAGGAAGAATATTTTCATTGGAGGAGGGAGCCGACCATTGGAACCATGCCTATAAATAAGATCTCATTTGAAAGATCTCAAAACATTTCAATACTTTTCGTGACTTTTGAAAAAGTGCTGGTGAAGTGATTTCTAGAGAGAGAGGCTCTTATTAACTCTCAGGCTTCATTCAGATTGATTTGAACTACTTGTTCAAACTTTTCTTCGTGAAGATTTGCTTATTGTAGAGGTTCGATTTCCTTGAAATCAGAGACTTGGGGTTGTAAAGTCAGAGGTGCCAATTTCCTTTCAAATCGAGGGCTTGTAGGGATAGCAAGACAGATAACGATCATCGGATTGAGGGCTTACCTGGGTTTGGGTAAGGTAGAGTTTCTGTAAAGTATAAATCAAGGGAACTTTTTTCCAAGGTTGTTGGATACCCTCTTTTTTGGGTTAAAATAATTACTACTTGTTACTTATAGTAATTTGTTTTTCGCTGTGTATTTTAGTTGTTGAGGCTAGTATAAATTTCATATACTTCCTTAACCTTGTACTCGGATTTTATAGGATTCTATACACTTTAAGATAGAATATTTGTTGGTGTAAACTTTTGTTAAGTTTGATTTCTGGAATCACTTTTCTGAAATCAATCAAGATAATAGATCTTAGAGGTGTTGTGAATTTCAGTTACACAAAATTTCCTTAGGGATTTTTTAAAAGTACAATTCACCCCCTATTTTATTTGAGAATATCATTACATATTTGATCCTAAATTGGGGAATTATAGAGTATATCATACTCAAATACCATCTCACAATTAGTATCAGAGGTTGGAAACCTCAAACCCTGTACCAATGTCACAATTGGTATCAGAGAAAGGACTCTGAAATACTTATATTCACTTATAAGTTTTTCCCTACTCAAAGTTTTTGGAATAGAATTTTCAGATTCATATTATCAGATTCATATTTTCGGACTCATAATGTTCGTATTCATTTTTTCTTAGAGATACAATATCTAGTTTCTTGCTCAGGATATTTTCTCTTGTTTACTAACTCATACTACTAACATGTTTGTGTGCCAAAGATTTTCTAAAGAACGACAGGTTTAAATGTTGGTTCTATTGATAATCTAAATGCTACCAGACCTCCTGTTTTAGATGGAAATTATTATGTGTACTAGAGAGATATAATTCATACTTCTGTTATGAATACTGGAGTTGATAACTATCTAATGCTGACTGGAGATTATAAGATTCCAGATAAGGAATTGAGAACCTTTACAAGTCAAGAGAAATCAGAATATCAAGCAAACTTTAGAGTTAGAAATACTTTGTTATGGTCCACGAAAAGGAAAATCTATAGCCAAATATCATCATGTGAATCTGCAAACAGTATCTGGATGAAACTCCAAGTTACACATTTTGGTTCATCTAAAGTCATAGAAAAAAGAAGAGGCATTCTTAGAGCCGAGTACCATAGCATTAACTCTCCTTATGGAGAACGTATAAGCAAAGTACAATAAAGTTTTATGACTATCGTGAAAATATTACAATCTATGAGAGAAAAAGGTTTGGATGATGAGTCTCTTGTAGATAAGATCATAGATATCATGCCAAATGAATGGGAGTCCAAGAAGATAGCTATTGATGAGAACAGGAAAGTCACTCAGATTTTTTTAGAAGAGTTGTTTGGAACTCTTCTTCAGCATGAAGCCAGAATGAAGAGAGATTCTAAAAATGTTAATAAGAAGAATGGGAATGGAGGAGTTGCTTTTATAACAACTTCTAAATATATGAAATACAATACCCCAAAAAGAGTATCTAGATCAAAGACAAAGAAAGTCATTATTCAGTCCGAATCTGGTGACACTAAAAAGTCTGAGAATTAATTAGCTAATCTTTCTCAGAGATTGGACAAGATTATAGCTCAAAAGAACCATCCGAATAGGTACAAGAAGAAATACTATAGAGACAAGAAAGATAAATAAGTTATGTGTTATGAATGTCGAATAACAGGTCAAATCAGACCTGATTTTCCTTCATTCAAAAATAAAGAAAATAAGGAAAGGAATTCAGAAAGGAACAATAAGAAATTCAATCTATCAATGCACATGAAAAGCCTTAAAGATAATGATACTTGGAGTGCTAGTTGTGGAAACTCTTCAAAAAGTGAATCTTCTAAATATGATTCATTAGCACAGAAGAATATGAGATTCATTGCTACTATTTATTTCCCTAATACATGTCTTATGGCCAAGGTACACTCTTCCGAGACTTTAACAAATTTATCTCTTGATAAGTATTACTATTCTGAAAATAGTACTTCTAATAAAGATACTTCATCCTTAGAAAATGAATAAATACCTTTATATAAAGAAGTTTCAAGATTTTCCAAGTTACACGAAGCAAGAAATTGTAATATTTTTATGAAATTAGACAAGGAAAATACTAGGGAAGAAATTCATATAGAGGAGATTTCAGATCATTCTAGAGATCGTAGAGATAAAGATGAGCTTTTAGAAAAACATTATAAATACCTTGAGAAAGCAAATTTTGATAAGGATGAACTTTCTAAAGATATTAAGAATGAAATTTTAGAGATAATCGTTTTTTAGGAAAAATATAACTCCAATGAAATGATTCCTGAGGATAAGAATTTAGTCATCAGACTAAAATATGAAATATTTTCTCTTTAGAAGCTTCTTGCAAAATTTACCTCTGGGAAGGAAAATGTTGACAAGATGTATTATCAAATTAAAACTCAATGAAACACTACTGGAGTAGGTTATACTCACCCAAAACCGGTATTCAAAAACAACTATTTTGTTCTTTATAGATCCCCTTTTTGCACTAAATGTTAATGTGGAGGGCATTAGAAGAAAAATTGCTCCTTGAATAAAATTCATCCTCTTGGGTTTCATATAGCTTATTTTTTAAAAGAAATGTGGATACCCAAAATTTTGTTGTCTAAAAATTATGAATACAAGAATGTTTGGATTCCAAATGTATTACTCTTTTGTTTTTAGGAAAATAGCGAAGGTACCAATAGCAATACATGGTACCTGGATAGTGGATGTTCCAGGAATATGACTGGTAACAAAAATTATTCTGAAAATATTATCAATACAAAATGAGGAAAAGTAACTTTCAGAGATATTATGCAGGGAGAAATTATTGGTATAGGTAACATCTTTCTTCTTGGGAAAACATTGATTTCAAATGTTTTATTTGTTAAGGGTCTTAAGCACAACATCATTAGCATAATTTAGTTATGTGATGAAGCTTACCTTGTGAATTTTAGGAATGATAAGTCCTTAGTACACAATTCCAAAGAAGAATTTATTCTTTCTTCCAATAGGAAAGAATATGTTTACACACTAAACGTAGAAGAGCTTAGGAGCCAAGATCTAACTTGCCTTAGTGCAATGGGAGATCATTCTTGGTTATGGAATAGAAGGTTGGGACAATGTAACCTAATGAACTTATGAAAAATTTCTAAGAAATGACTATTTAAGGATCTACTGAAGTATAGATTTGATTCTTCAAAAGTTTGTGACCCTTGTCAATATGGCAAGCAACACAAATCATGTTTTAAATCATTCGGTGAAGTTTCAACTATTGATGCATTATAATTAGTGCATATGGATCTCCTTGGTCCTACACAAACTAGAAGCATTGGGGGGAAATATTATGTATTTGTTTTGGTTGATGATTACACTAGATTTATGGGGGTCTATTTTCTAGAAAATAAGTCTGAAGCTGTTTCTTATTTCATAAGTTTTAGAGCCCAAGTGAAAAATGAGAAAATATTTCCATTTAAAACTATTCATAGCGATCATGGAAGAGAATTTCAGAGTTCTGATTTTGAAACTTTTTGTAGTAGAAAAGGTATTACTCACAACTACTCATCACCCAGAACACCTCAATAGAACAGTGTTGTTGAATGAAGAAATAGAAGACTTCCAGAGATAACTAGAATTATTTTGAGTGAGTATTCTATAGCCAAAAATTTTTGGGCCAAAGCTGTAAGTACTGCTTGTTATACTATAAATCGTGTTTTGATTAGACCGTTTCTAAATAAAACTCTTTATGAGTTATGGAATAGTAGAAACCCCAGACTTTACTACTTTAAGGTTTTTGGTTTCAAGGTATTCATTCTGAATACTAAAGATAATCATCATAAATTCGCACCAAAATCTGATGAAGGAATTTTCTTAGGCTACTCCACAACTTCTAAGGCATATAGAGTTGTCAAAAAAACACTTGTACTGTTGAATAGACAGTACATGTTAAATTTTATGAAACTGCTTCTTTTTGATTTTAAACAATCCCAACCTACATCCATATATGAGTTTTCAAAAACTGATTATCAACCTATGATAGATGATCTTTATGATAGGGAAAATGTTCCAGAAGATTCTACTGAAACATTTACACTGGAAAATTTCCTACCCTATGTTGATTAAGAAGTTTTACAAAACCCAAATCTATTGTTTCTAAAGAATCATCCGAGTGATAGTATCATTGGTGATGTGAATCAACCTATAAGGACTAGAAGTTCTGTAAGAAATGAAATGGAACAACTAGAATTTTTTTATCAATTGGAAACAAAAAGCACTGATGATGTATTATGTGAGGATTATTGGATTAAATCCATGCAAGATGAACTAAATGAATTCAAAAGGAATAAAGTATAGACCCTGGTTGAAATACCTAAGGAAACCTCTGTTATTGGAGTAAAATGGGTATTCAGATATAATTGTGATTCAAATGGAATCATTGTTAGAAATAAAGATAAATTAGTTACTAAATTCTATAATCAACAAGAAGGAATAAGCTATGAAGAAACCTATGCTCTAGTAGCTATACTTGAATCTATTCGTATTCTAATTTCCTTTGCAGCATTCTTCAACTATAAACTTTTTCTATTCGATGTAAAATGTTCTTTTCTTAATGGTTATGTTCAAGAGGAAGTTTTTGTAGAACAACCTCCTGGCTTTGAAGATGAAAATCATCCTGATCATGTTTTTAGACTTACCAAAGCTTTGTATGGCCTTAAACAAGCCCCTCAAGCCTGGTATGATAGAATTACATGATTTTTGCTTCAAAATAACTAAGTCATGGGAAATTCAAATCCAATCCTTTTTATAAATAATGATAAGAAAAATGTTTTGATTGTTAAAATTTATTTTGATGAAATTATATTTGGCTCAACTCAGAAATCCTTAACTGATTCTTTTGCGGATATAATGAAATCTGAGTTTGAAATGAGTATGATGGGTGAGTTAACATTTTCCCTTGGTTTTCAAATTTCTCGAAAACCAGAAGGAATATTTATATCTCAACACAAGTATATTAAATATCTTCTTAAAAACTATGGATATCACAACACTAAAAATATAAGTACTCCCATTGGTACCTCAAACACACTTGATCTTGATGAAGATGGAAAACCAGTAGATCAAACAACTTTTAGAGGTATGATAGGAAGTCTACTTTACTTGACAGCTAGTCGTCCAGACTTTATGTTTCCATTATTCTTTTGTGCCCAATACAAAGGAATCTCACTTAAAGGAATTGAAAAAAAAATCTACATAAAGGGAACCATGGATTTATGACTATTTTATACTTCTGGAAATGATTTTGTTCTAAAAATCTTTTCAGATGCTGACTTTGGTGGATGTAGAATGGATAGAAAGAGTACATCCGGAACATGTCATTTATTAGGAGATTCATTAGTTTCTTGGTCTTTCAAGAAGCAACACTCAATATTACTTTCCACTGCTGAAGCTGAATATGTAGCTGCTGGAAGTTGTGGTGCTCAAGTGTTGTGGATGCAACACACACTCACAGATTATGGTATGAGTTTTACCAAAAAACAAATTTTTTGTGATAATACAACTGCCATTGCCCTTAGTAAAAACCTTGTGCATCATTCTCGTGCAAAGCACATAGATATTAGGCATCACTTTCTTAGGGATCACACACAAAAATGAGATATCATTCTTTAGTTTATCGGAATGAAAGATCAACATGCTTAAATTTTCACAAATTCATCACCCTAAGATAGAATTGAATACATTAAAAATAAGTTAGGAATGATAACAAAAAGGTAATCCTCCTCAATAACTTCCTGTTGAACCATTCTCATTGCTGTAATAAACTCCTTTTCATAGAGGGAGTACATTTCATAAGGATGTTTTTTATATTTTTCATAATGAAGTTTTTCCTATTCTTCTTAATGAAGTTTTTCAAGTCTTTTGTGTTGTAGTGTTTCAAGATTTTCCTAAAGAAAATTCTCGTACATAAAATTTTCACAATTTAATTTTTCACACTTAAAATTTTCGTAATGGAAATTTTTGTACTTGAAATTTTTGTAATGGAAATTCTCATACTTGAAATATTGGTAATGAAAATATTCGTACTTGAAATTTTCATAAGGGAAATTTTCATACTTAAAATTTTCGTAATGGAAGTTTTCTTACGTAAAATTTTTGTAGTAAAGTTTTCCTTACTTAAGATTTTCGTAATGATGATTTTAATAGTTGATATTTTCATAATGAAGATCTGTGTACTCAATTTTTTTTCTTCTTCGTCGTTTTCAGGTTTTTTTCCGAAATCTAAGGAGTTTCTAGAAGAATTTTTTTCAATACGAATACTTCTATTTAAAATCCGAAAGGTATTATTATTTCTTATGTTTTTTTAATCACTTTTACTTGCTTGTAGTTTATTTTGATTTTAAAATTTCTCAAATTCAAGTTTCCCTAAATCTGAATTCTTTTTAAAACCTCAAAAATTAGATCCTACCAAATTTTCCTTGCAGATATAATTTCAACTGTCATATTAAATCAGAATAATTCATAGCATTTGGACTGAAATGGGAAGATCAATCGTCAGTCTAACACCTATAAAAAGGGAACCCTGATGGTTGTCCCACATCGTCTTTTAATTCTTGTGCGTATAAAAGCTCTACCTCTCTACAAAATCACATTCCGAACTTTTTAGAAGTGCTCAATTCTGAATGTCTGCAGAAGTTCCCTCTCTAGATATGTATACTGTCAAGCCGATTCCGAAGTGGAAAATTTATTGGGAGAGGTTAGTTCATCCAAACTACTTCAATAAATATGACTCTATTATTTCCAAGAACATCAAGCTCAATGGATGGGAAAGTGTAGCTATTTTAAAGACAGTTGCTCAGGATGTAGTGTATTTGGATTTGATGATATAGTTTTATGAGCCAACTAGTTTCTTTAAAGAAGATGGTAGGGAATAATTCTCCACCGAGA
Source organism: Viscum album (assembly GCA_963277665.1). Lineage (NCBI taxonomy): Eukaryota > Viridiplantae > Streptophyta > Magnoliopsida > Santalales > Viscaceae > Viscum > Viscum album. The sequence goes on along the minus strand of OY728141.1, from coordinate 1,273,270,827 downwards.
GTTATGGAAATACATATAATCTCTCTTACACCAAGGCTGCGAGCATAATGGGGCTCTCATATGAAGGAGAAGCCGAATTTTTCTCCCACAAGATACCAGATGTTCAAGGAAGTTTCATCAAGGTGAAGGCTATGAAATTACTTCATCTTTCTGATGTAAATACAACAATGATTTCCCATCTATCTTCCAACAATCAGATTCTATAGTTATGGGTTGAAGGTCTCATCGTACCGATAAAGGGTGACAAAGACTCTATTAAGAAAAGTGACATGTATATCTTGTACTTTTTAGTAAATCTATGGAAGTTCAACCTCATGAGACACATTCTCAGTAAAATTGAGAATATCAATAATGGTAATCTGAGAGCTCAGATAATTATGTATTCTGCCCTACTCTCCAAACCTATAGTTTGATGCCTAGAATCTTTCAAGATCCCCTACAGTTCCAAGTTAATGAATTGCAAAGTAATGCTTATTAGTGATGATACCCTTAAGATAATGAAGGTTGGTTTCTCTAAAGAGTTTGTTGAGTTCTATGATCTACCTAAGGATGAGTAGAAAGCAGTTCCGAAAAATGTTGAAGAAGCTGGACCTTAAAAAAAGGCCAGAACGAAACGAAATTTGAAGGAAGTGGAAATAGAAGAAAAAACCCCTAAGTCTAAAGAAGCTCAATCTGCACATCCAAATCCCCAAAAGAAGGAATCTTTCCCTGAAGAAGTTGTAGAAAAATGAAGGGAGGATAAGAAGAATATAAAAGTAGGGGAGCCACAGTTCGGTTTGGATCCTGCTGAGGCTAAAGCCTTGAAATAATCAATTATTGAAGAGCTTGAGAAGCAATCCAAGGAAAAGAAGATGAAGAAGATGATGTCAGAGGCTGAAATTTTTTAATCCCTTCTGATGATAATGAAATTTCATATGAGAATATCCCTGTTCTGATGTCCTTCTTGGTGGAAACCTTACCTGAGACTCAGGGTAAGAGGTTTATGACTCCGAAAAAACCACAAGAGAATATTGTGAAAGAGAAGAAAGATGCAGAAGAAGTACATGAAGCTGAGAATAGTGGTGGCTCTGATGATGTGATTAATAAAGTTAAATATTATCAAGAAAAGGAAAGTGCTTCCAAAAAGTTTTCAATCCAGACTTCTCAATCCGGATCCTAAAATATTGCTACTCCTGGAGCTGATGACAAGGGTGAAGAAGAGGAAGTGAATAAGTTTTCAGAGGAATAGAGTCATAATCATGACTTCATTCTTCCAGAATATATTGAGGAAAGAGCTGAAAAAGGGAAAATTGATGAATGTAAGATTGTACAGTTATCCGGAATTAAGCATGAATCTCTTGATGAAGAAGCTATTCTGAGAATCAACAAAGGGAAACAAGTGGTTGATGATACCCCCAATGAAAGAGATTTTGAGGAAGAAAGAAGTTGGAGGATCCTCTAAGAGAAAGATGGTAGAGTTAGAGGAAGAACCATCCCCAAGTAAAATTTCTGATTCAGAGTCATCATCCTTAGGACATGATTTTTTTGTTCAATCTCTGAATAAGTTGGTGGATAGCATTCCGATTTTCCAAAAATTGATTCCAGATGCCAGATTCTCCAGCATAGCATGAATCAGAAAACATACTCCGAATCCATGGTTATGGATAAGTGTGTTATGATTGAGGCCGAATACAAGAATTTCATTATCAATTATGAAGCCCATATAAAATATTGCAATAAGATGACCAGATGGTCTAAGAAAATCGTTGATGATTTGGAAGATCTTGATCAATTCCTTGAAGATTTCAAGGAAGATTTTGATACAAAAGACACCATAATCAATAATCTTACAAAGTGCTTCTAGGAAAAGTTAAATCTTGAACAAAATTATCAGATTCAAGATGTTAAAGATCTGAATGGGAACCTGAGTTTGTTTTCCAAAGATGGAAAACAGTGAAGGATCTTCGGAGTGATATGGAAGAAAAGCTTGTGAAGCAAGATGACTTGCTAAAGGATCAGGTAGAGGCCCTAGAGTCTCAAGAGGATAGGATCACAACCTTAGAAAATCAAGCAGAGGAGGATCACAAAGAGCTGAAAATGCTGAAGACAATCATGGGGAAGCTGATGCCAAAGGAAAAAGAAACAAAATAGACCCAAATCTGATCTTTTGTTTTATTTTTTCCTTGTACTGATTATTTTAATTGTAATGAAATTATGGTTGCTTGTTTTGTTTCGATGTCTATATTAATATTTTAGGTTCCATATTTTTTTTCCATTCCCTCAAAATCTTTTTGAAAATCACAATGGGGGAGAAAGAATAATAATTCTAAAGGGGAGAAGGAAAAATAATTCAATGTATAAGAAGATATATCCCTAAGTAAGGGGGGGTTTATTAAAGGGGGAGTTCTCATTACACCTATTTTCACATTAAAATGAACTTTCTCATTTCAGAAAACTAGAATATGATCCTTAGTGTTCCAAAGCCTAAGGGGGAGTTAGTCTTATTCACCATTTTTCATATGTAAAGGGAGATAAGTTTTATTTTCAATGTCTTGAAAACTTTTTATAAGACCTTATATTTCTTTTCATAAGGATGTTTGGGATTTCCAAAAAGGGGGATATTGTTGGTTCAATAAGGTTTTCCTTATAACTTTTCCACTCCTTCATATTTGGGGGAGATTGAAAAGTCAATAAGGTATCCTTATGAATTTACTATACATTCTTGTTTTGAAAATCACAAAAACCTCATTTTTAGGAAAAACTCTTTTTATCCAATGTTTTACTTATATAAGGAAAAATTTCCTTCCCCAAAGAAATTTATCCTTACCTTATTTTACTTAGTTCTTTATCTTGTCTAAGTATAAAATTCAGTGTCATAACTAAATCCTCTGAATCATATAATACTTAGATATGAAGCATTATGTTTAAAACATTGAATTATGGTTAGGAACTCTCGTGAAGTTCAACTCCGAATTCTTGATACGAACTCTCATAAAGTTCAATTCTTAATTCTGGATATTAACTCTCATGAAGATCAATTCCAAATTATGGATACGAATGGTATGAAGTTCAAGTCCGAATTCTGGATACAAACATTCATGAAGTTCGACTCTGAATTCTGATTACAAATTTATGCAAAGTTGAACTACAATTCTGATTACGAATTCTGTATATGAACTCTTCTGAGTTCTGACTCCAAATTCTGAATACGAATTCAGGTTACGAACTTGTCTATGTTCCGACCCCTTGTTCCCGGAATTCAGACTCTGATCTCTTAAGAGTTCTGACTCCGAATTCTAATGAACTCTGACTCCGAACTTTTTAATTTCAAGTTCCGAATTCCTATGAATCCGGATTCCGAATTTCCTTAAAATTCATACCCCGGAATTCTATAGAATTCAGGTTCTAAATTCCTAAAAAACAGAATTTGAATATCCTTGTATTATAGACTCCAAATTCATTTTTGGGTTAGACTCCGAACATTCATTTCCATACATTCTGAATATCAGATTCTAGTTATGATTACACTTACTTTTTTATAAAACGATGTCGTACTTTCTATTATCAACTAACAGTTGTTTGAGTGACATGTGTACAGATCTCTCCAAAATTCATGAAAAAATTTGATCGTTGGAGGAGGGAGATGACCGTTGGAACCATTCCTATAAATAGGAGCTCATTTGAAAAAGCTCAAAACCTTTCAAGAATTTTCAAGACTTTTGAATAAGTACTGGTGAAGTGATTTTCAGAGAGAGAAGCTCTTATAAAATCTCAGGCTTCATGCAGAATGTTTTGAACTTCTTATTCAAACTTTGTTTCGTGCAGATTTTCTTAGTGCATAGGTTCGATTTCCTTGAAATCAGAGACTTCGGGTTGTGAAGTCTGAGGTGCTGATTTCTCTTCCAATCAATGTCTTATAGGGATATCAAGATAGATACCGATATTTGGATTGAGTGCTTACGTGGGTTTGGGTAAGATAGACTTTCTTGAAAGTATAAATAAAGGGACCTTTTAACCAGGGTTGTTGGATACCATCCTCTTTGGTTTAAACAAGTTACTACTTGTTACTTGTAGTATTTTGTTTTCCGCTGTGTATTTTAGTTGTTGAGGAGAGTATAACTTTCATATAATTCCTTTAACATGTACTATGATTTTATAGGATTCTATACGCTTTAAGATATAATCTTAGTTGATGTAAACTTTTATTATGTTTCATTTCAAGAATCACTTTTCTGGAATCAAGCAAGATAATAGAACATAGAGGTGTTGTGAATTTTGGATACGCAAAATTTACTTTGAGATTTTTTAAAATTACAATTCACCCCCTTCTTTTATTTGAGAATCTCATTACATATTCGATCCTATATTTTGTATTATAGAGTATATCATACCCACATAGCATCTCATAGTTCATTCTAATCATACTTCCTCCACTATGTCTAATTGACTTTATCATCTTATTCCAATATGGATTACTCAGTTGAGTGTGATGGAACGTCATCATCTCGATAAATGAATCTATTATAAGGTTTTCAACATCCTTTAAATTTACTTATTTTTTTAACTCCTTATACTAACTTGTTCTGGAATCATGAATTCCAAATGATACATTATAAAACCCTAATGAACAAAAAAGAATCATTATATTTGACCTATACTTTTTACAACATTCTATATTTCATAACTCATAAATTTTGGTACATTATTATTTTCAAAAAACTCATTGAATTACCACCATGAATGTTTTAAACATCCTTTGAGTCTTCTTTCATTAGATTTTAAAATTTATTCTTTAACAAAAATATCATTGTTCAATAAATAGAAAAAATTATAAAAACAAAAACAATATAAATGATCTTCAATATCCCTTTTTGGATTTTTTGAAAACTATCAGTAACATCTTTTTCAACTTGCTGTTTTTATACAGTCATATTTTTTTCCATAACATATATTTTTTAACTACTGATTTTTTATGCTTAACCAAAAAAAATCATTTCTCAAGATAGATATTTTTAAAACCACACTTCTAGATAAGGTAATTTCTTTGATGGAATTCCATCCATTTATGAGTAGATAAATTTTCTCCATGTAATGACAAAATTACCCCCACATTTTTATTTTCCAATAATATTTCTTTTTCTTTCCCCCATTTTATGATAACCAAAACATTAGATTTCTTAATGTATGAAAAGTACATATCATTCCATTGGTGGATAATGTGGTGAATATTATACACCTTTTGAATCTAATCCAAAGTATGATGGGGGAATTCTTTAAGAGGTTTAAAAATTATTTGATAGATGATTAACATGAAGTAATATAATCAAATCCAAAAATCATTCTAATCACATTTATTTTGTAAATATATTAGCAATTTTATATTTCATTGAAAAATATTCTGGCACAACATCTCCAATAACAACAATTTCTTCTATAAATTAAAATGTCATATCAATATGCATTGGTATATAATATTGCATAGAATTTTTAGAAAGATTAAATTCAATCTAATTGTCAAAATATTATGTTCAAGGGCTTGAAAACATCTACCTTCAAATCTTCAACCATAGACTCATGTAAAACATTTTAATATAATATTTACTAACAACAACATATTCTATTTCCCCTATGTTGAGAGTTACTAAAATCATTTTCATACTCTCCCAACTCACACAATATTCTCCTAATAAATATGTTTCACCTAAAGCTGATTATCTATCATTTCCATCCTTATCCCAAACATCATCAATATTAACATGAATGTTCCTTTCAAACTGTATTTTTTATAAAAACCACAACGAATTTGATCCTTTAACCTAACATAGAAATATATTTCTTTAAAATATAAGAGACCCTTTTTGAGGACCCTAACATATTGGTGACAAATTTAATTAATAAACAATATTATTCCTCAAAATGATTAGAAAAATAAAAATTGCAATCAATTTCTAAGAATCATTCTAATTCATATTATTCATAAATTCAACATTACTCATCGTCATTAAATCCAAAATAGAATTTGTTTTTTGATTTTTAATATAAAACTTCTTTCAAAATTATATAGATTAATTTTCTTGAGATTGGATAATTTATTTTTACATTATTTGAACATGTAAACCAAAGATCAAATTTAATTCTACCAGAATTTAAATTAAATAATTATTCATCGTTTCCTCATAATATTAAGTACATAATTTTTATTCATCCTTTATAAATTTTATAAAATCCTAAAAAATAATTACAATAATGGCTTCAATGTATAAATCTTTCACATATAATTTTTAATCAATTATTCCCTTGGAAAAATTCAATATTATCATAATATTATCAGGTACTTTATACCAATCCTATTGGGATTTTTTTAACCCATTCAATGATTTTTTTCAATTTAAAATCTTTTCATTCATCATTATAATGTAAAAACAATAATGGTTTCTTAATCTAAACATCACATTCAATTACACCATATTAAAGATATGTCTTTACTTCCATCTGATAAAAATTATAATATCTACTTGTGATCAGTTATTTAAAACATTTTAATATTTTCTAATATTTAAATGGGGGAAATGATTCATCATAATCCACACCTTAAAAATATGCATAGCTTTTACAAACACGTTTTCATTGTTTTTTGAAACTTTTCCAATTTCATTTAACATAATTCTATACAATCATTTTTTAATGATTTTTTTATTTTCTCGCCTTGAATCCTATTCCTAGATATATAATTTGTCAATATAATAAATCTCTAAATTCATTACACAAATACATTAATTTTGTTCTACTTCTTCAGAAATTGATTCTAATTTAATTTATCTTGCTGTTTCACTTTCCTAGCACAAAATTTGTTAGAATATTTATAAGAATGTTTTGACTCGTGTTTACTTTTTATGTAAATATTTTATTTTTTTCCTTCAATTTACCAACTTATTTTTTAATGAATTTTATTTTTCAATAATAATCACATAATTTGAATTAACTAAAATTTTCACATGTTTGTTCCAACATTTTAAAACTATTTTTTGTGTGAATATCCCATTAAAATTTCTTCTTTGTCTTTCTCATCAAATTTCACATGATTTTAATTTTTTATCTTTACTAAACAAGGACATACAAATACCTTTATGTATTTAAATGAAGGGTTTTTATATAACATTTAATATAAATGTTTTTTGATTCTAACCTAAAAAATAATAATTTTTACATTTATAGTAATACTAATAGATTCTCTCCAATAAAACATAGAATACTTATATTCCTATAACATTCTTCTTACCATTTCCACCAAATTACTACTTTTTTCAAATCCATTTTTTTGTATGGTGAGTATTAAGAAACATACACATGATTAATTCCTTGATTTTATAGATAATACGTAAATCCATTAACTATTATTTTTTACATTCCTTGTTTTCTTATTTTTTATATAAAACCCCAATTCCCTCTCAACATCACTTAAAAATACTATGAAAATTTATACGGACTCTATCTTACTCTTCCTAAAAATTATGTCGGTCATTAGATTGGATTCATCAATGAATGTGGTAATGTAAATATACACTTATTATTTATTTTTCATCATCCCATGAAAAATAATTTAATTTGTAACTTAAAGAGGGTTGAAAGATTGAATCTCATACTTATTATGACTTTTATTATTCATTTTACATTTCACATAAGTTATTAAAACATCTTATCCAATTCTTTTCAATTTCTAATAATTTAATATAGCATAAAAAATAAAATGTTTTTTCATGTTTTTCTACACATGGTGGAAAATTATTTAGTACCATGACATATTCTAATCTCTAACACATATATTACATGAGTTGTTATGTTCTAAAAAATGAATAATATTTTCTCTAGTTATTTTTACTTTTAAAAAAAAATTCTATACTCAATATATCTAATGATACAAGAATATTTTAGAAAAACAAAATCATTCCCATCATCACAATTTTGACTAATATGGAGTAAGTATAGTTTGAGCTCATCAACAAATAAAACTATTTTTATGAATGTTTTTAGGTTCCATATTAGTAGTTCCTCTTTATATTAATTTCTAGGAACTATCAATTACAAAAGTAAGTTCGACACTATCCTAAATTTTCAAAAAATATAAGGATTTTTCTATCACTTTTAATCTGTCATGAAAAACCAGTATAAATTATCCGTTATATTTTCATCTTTACTTTCCTTAAAATTCATCTCACTATTAAAATATCTTTCCTTAAATTATTTCTTTCTTGCTTACTTTTATTTTCTAGTAAAAGAAAACTTTTTCGGATGGAGAGTCATACATTTATCAGGTTGACGAAAATTATAGTAACATAATGCACATACTTCTTATAGACATTAAAATTTGTTTTTAATTGGACATTTTCTAACATAATGAGTTTTTACTCTTCCAGTTACTTTTGTGTTTCAAAATTTAATCATTAATCTTACACCATTGCTTCCACTCAGTTTAAAACTTCTTATAGGAAGTGAAATGTTATTCCAACAATTATGTTTCTAATTCACAAATCTTCCACATCACCAGTACAAATCCGAAAATCTTATTATTCTTTATATGTATTATTTTCTTATAAGGAATATTTTTTGACAATGTTTACCTTTTGAATATCTAATATACTCTGACAATGGACGATGTTTCTTATTGAGGGAGTATTCATGTTTTAAAGATTGGATAGATGTTTGACACCCCTTCTCAACCCATACTTTCCCAGTACTTTTCTTACCACTTGAAATGTTATAATTATCTCGTGAAAAACTAATATTAGTGGTTTAGGATATGAGATGATTCATTATTTTATATTTCTAGTCCACTTTATAAGTCTCAACATTCACTTCTGAAGCTTTTTTTATGTTTTTGTTCTTATTTATTAAGGTAATTTTATCCTCAAGTAGTTTTTATAGTGACTTATTAATATGTTCTTCATTAGTCACCAAATTCTTACTGAAATCATAAAACATCATACCGTGTTCCACAATTCTATGTATTTAACTTAAGATCATTAGGGTGTATTCTTTATTATTCTTGAAAACTTATTTTTCACCTTCCAAATCATTTCCACAATCTTTTATTACTATCAATATTTTTTTCATTAGATTTAAATTATTATAAATACACATAACATGTTAAAATTTGATTTGATACCCTCTTTATTATTATTTACCTCCATCTACATCATCACAATCTGTAGAGCCATTTGTTTTCTCATCTTTCTCAAAAAATGTTCGATTTTTTTATCTTTTATCATCTGAAGAATTGTCTTCAGTTGAGACTAATTCATTTTTATTACTCATAATAATTCATTTTATCCATTGAAATTATTTTTATAATTCTTGGATCACTTTTCTTATTGATAAAATCTATTATAATTCTTCCAATTTGGTTTATAAGTATAAACTACATGATATTCTCTACATTTCTTCTTGAAAAAATTCATAGAAAATTTATTGATCCCCCAAATCTAAAAATTTTTAGAGGACATTTTCCACTATAAATTCTACTTCCTCTACAATATATCACGTATATAAGATAAATAATTTAAAAATTAGACTCATAATACACATTATTATAATAATAAAAAAGTTTATCATCATCAAAATCTTGAGTTTTCTTTTTTCTCATAGCTTCAAAAAAAATCGATATATTTATTTCTTTTAGAGAATTTCTGCTATTACTATTTCATAAGAAACAAGAATGTTAAGAAACTCATGAAGAGGAAAATAATATTTATCTTATATGGAATAAATTTTAGAATTTAACTTTTCCAATAAGATTATCATGATTTTTTCACAGTTGTAAAATTTTCTTGAAAACCTCTAAAACCTTGAATGTTTCAAATAATTTCAATTACTCTTGTGGTGTATTGATACATTGTTTCTTCGTCTATGAATCTAATGTCTTAAAAAATACTTTTTTTGATATATAAAATATATTCATTTAATGTAATATTCCCATTATAAATACTTTACATCATTCCCCACATACTTTTTGATGTTTTTGAAACCCATCATCATCATATAAGGACTTTATGATCGATACATAAGGATATAATATCTATCCATTACATCAACATAAATATTTCCCTTGTCATCAAACATCATAAGAGAATATTTCTCAATATGTGGAAATCCAATTTTAGAGGCATCGATAAAATCTATTCCATGAGATAAGAGATATGGAATCATCATGTTTTTTCAATAATAATAATTGTCTATAAAATTTGAGAATTTTGATACTATTAATAGAATTTAGATTTTTGATGACATTGATTCCACAGTGTAACCTTATATAAGACACTAATAGATTTTCTAAATGATTTAATAACAACTGAAAATGTCCTTTGAATGGGTTTTTATGTTTTTCTAATTTTAAAACATTTATAAAATTAATTAATGAAACCTATTAAATTTCATTAATATTTCATATTTTAGGAAAAAATAATTCATGAGAAATTAGTAAAGAAATTAATAAAAACAATATTTACAGTGATTGGCTAGAGTGTGAGATCCTATATTGTTTCAAACTCCACTCATGTGGGTCCATGAAAATTCACTATAATGATGAAGCGAATAAAAATTGTACCAACCCCCATTATACATCCTCTATATCTTATTTGGAATGATTATACCAACTTCTATTAGTTTACTTATTATTTTAACTACAGAGAGAAATAAAATAGAACAAATAATTTTTTCAATGTTCCCCTCAAATTTCACCAACTCTAATGACTATGATTCTAATTGACCTTGATCCAATTATCCTAGTTTGGTTCAACTCTACTAAACTTTCTCATAAACAAAAGTTTTGTTTTATCCAAAAAAAACCTATGACATACATGCTTTACTCCCTTATTCAAATTAATCATCTTTTTTATGTTCTACTATATTCAGGAGATCTGAACTAAATATAGTCAGATATTATGATCAAAAATTATACAGAAAACACGTTTGATATGAAATCACTATATATTACACCTTTTTCACACATGTGAAAATTTAAAATTTATATATGTACTATGCATGTATTTATTAGCATCCCAAAATAAGAAAGGATGGAATCTAAATTATTTTCTTGGACACTCAAATATTCATATATTTGGATTTCACTTAGATTTGAACATCATATTTTACTATTTTAAATATTCTCAACTCTTTCAGTGTCCCTTCAAATCATCTCTAATATTCACAACTCTTATTGAACTATCTACAATGGATCATATACAATTTTTTGGAAATCATAGTCTATTAGAACATCCTTAGCTCAGTCTGGTTGACTTCCTCACCACATTCTACTATGAAAATCTTCTTCAGCACATTCCGATTTTACATTCATTCCTTAATATAATCTGACATCCTCAAATTAGTCTGATTAACATCCTCTACTCAGTCTGAATTGAAATATTCCGGAAAATTCGATGGTTCTTTTTCATCTCAAAAACTGAATCCAATATATAGGTTTTTATATCCTTCTGATTCACCAGTTTTTTGGACTCTTTAAACTAACATTTTCTTATAAAGTTAATTCTTAATGATATTTTAAAGACCCGAATGAATATAAAAGTGTCATTAGAATTGTTGTGGAATTTTTTACTACCAATGATTCCTAACCCTAGAACCTTTCAGTATTAATATTTTCCACAAGTATAAGAACATATCAACAAGTAAGTACTAAACATCATAACAAAAATCTCTCTCTTGATTTTCAAAAATAATCTTTTTATAAAATAATATTTCTCCACAAATATAAATATTGAAAAAAAGGAATAAAAATTATCATCAGAAAAATAATGTATAAATTCATTGTTCAATCTATTCCATAAAATACATTAGGATAGATGACCCTCAGTATGATAACACACATTTTAATAAACCCTACCTGATAGACTCATTCTGATAGAATGTATTTTATTCAACTTTTCCCAATCTACACATAAATTAACATTATATTCTAAAAAAACATGTTCCGTAAAAACTATACTCAACTACTAATTCAAGGAATCTTCCATCCTATCTTCCTTAGTATTTAAATTTAAAATAACCTTAGTCGGATCTTCTAACAAGATCTCTATATAAAAGATACTGCAAACATGCACTCTGTAGCACTTCAATCATTTTTTCACATGTGAAATATGGAAATGTACCTATGTAAAATGAATCTATTTATTGGAAAACCATAATTTGGATGGTGGAAAATTGATATTTTTTTCACACTTATTCAAATTATCATATCTATGCATTTCAATAAAATTTGAACATCATTTTTGAATATTTAAACTAGTCCCAACTCTTCTTGTTTCTTCGATAAGCATATTTAATCTTCAAAAATCCTCTTAAACTCTCAAAAGCATTTCAAAAATATTTGTCTAAAAAACATGGTCAGTTAAAACTTCCTAAAATCAATCCAATTAACATTCTTAGCTCAGTATAGTCAGGATATATTCATTATCTCGATATGATCTGAATTTAATAGCTCAATCATATCTTACTTCAACATATAAGACTGATTGAAATCATTATATCATTCAAATCTAACATCCAGATATCAATATAATAGAAAATACCAATCTCAGAAACTGAATCTGATGTATCGATTTCACAATCATTATGATGTATGGATTTTGGAAACTTGTTCTACTAACTTCTTAAGGTATCTTTAATTATTCATGTTATTTGATAAAGTTGAAAGAATAGAAAATCAATATCATAATTTTTTTGGAATTTTTACATCTTACAATCATTCATAACTCTTTAAATTTAAAACATTATTCTTCTTCAATAGCTCATCATCTTCTAATAAAAATAGTTTATAATTTTCATACACTGATTTGTCCCATCTATTAACCAACTTCATTGAAATTTATACATTCACATTCCTGATAGCTTTTTCATCCAATGATCCTTTTTCTAGTTTCTTGTGTGTGATGAATCATCGAAACAAACAACATTATAAAAAGGAGTTTCTATTTTGGGATTCTTAGTAACTTCTCACCAAGTATGTTACAAACATCATGCTAATCTTTTCTCACCTTATTTTAAAAAAAATTATTTTTAAAAAATATTATTTTTAAGCAAATAAAAAATATTGTGAAAAACATTTCAATGGGATCCCCAATCACCCCTTTAGATTTTTGACAACTCTCACTAACAAATTTATAAACTCAACATTTTTTCTAAAAGGCCATATTTTTTTTATGAATCTTATTTATAAAAGATATTTTTTTATAACATATACTAAAACACATAATTTAATAAAAAGATAGTGTCCTAACACTAGACTAAATGAAAAAGTAATTTTTTAAGGAATTACCTCCCTCTGTGATATAAAAATATTGTATCTATTAAATGATAAAGGTGTTCTTAATTTTATTTTCCCCACTGAATTTTCTTTTTCTCATCCCCAATTTCGGATTACCATAGCTTAAAATTATTTTAAGTAGGAAAATGAAATATCATTTAATTAAAGGATAATTGTATAAATATTTTAACCCTTTTCAACATGATCCAAAGCACAATGGGAGACATCATTAAAAAATTTATAATGTAATTGGTGTTGGTTGAACATGAAGTTGAAACCTCAAATCTAAGAAACACATATTCAAGAATATATTTTTTGAAGATAACAACAACATGGTTTATATTTGGATCATATTCTATAAAAAAATCTCCAATAACAACATTTTATTCTATAAATTGAAACTTGATATCTGTATTTATTCATCTTCAATGATGGAAATGATTCTAAGAAAGAAAAATTGCACACTAATTATCAAAATGTGTCTTCAATGGTTTACTAACCTCAACATTCAAATATTCCAACTAAAATATAATGAAAAATCATTTGATAATAGTATTAGGTTTCTGTAACATAATATAATTACTTTTTTCCAATGATACTAAACTCAAAATCTTTTTGTGCTAAATCATAAAACATTCTCCCAAGAATTTTTTTTCCTGATGATGATTTTCTATCATTTCAATAATCATACCAATCAATAGTAGTGTAACCATGAATATTAATTTCACATCATATTTTATATTAAGTACCATATGAATGTATTCCTTTAAAATCATAGAATTATCATTTATTATTATAGATTACAAAATTTATGATCATTCTGAATTCTATATCACAATGTTATAACATAAACAATTTTAGGTCTCAAAATAGTTATATAAACAATTCAGTAAATCAATTTTAAAAAAAAAATCGGATTCTCACTTTTCCTTTATTCTTCATTTCTCATCATTATATCAAAAAAAATTAGAATAAACTTGTTTGTATTATGTCATATGAAACTATTGTAAAAATTTCCTACATACTTTTATTGAGAAAAGAAAATTTATAATTCACTTTTCTAATCATGTAAATGAATGATGATAGTTAATTCTCCCAAATATTGACATTTTAAAATTCATTAACATTTCCACATTAAATTATTTTAATAAAATTATTCAACCATATCAATAATTAAATCATTTATATGAACATTTATAATTATGAATCATGACTTCACAACATTCTCATATAACATTTCATCCAAATTTCCTTTTGATGTATTGATCATTATAAAACAATTTTCATGTTTTTAATAGTAACCACATGGGGCTTGTTTGATGCCATAAAAAATATTTATATAGTTTTAAAACATTCATTTCATATATATAAAATAAAGACCCACAATGTTGCTCAGTGGAAATTTATTCTTCAAAATTACCATTTAGAAAAAGATTACATTACATCCATTTGATAAACAATACAATTTTGATGTACATCAACTGCTATAAATATTCTAATAGTTTCTAATCTTTCTATGAGTGTAAAAGGTTTCACCAAAACCCACACCTTCCTCTAGGGTTTATCCTTTATCAATAATTCTTCATTTGTTTCAATATTCATATGTATTCTCATTTAAATTTATTCTATACACCCAATCAATTTCAACGAAATTTTTTTTCCAATCAGAAAAAAGTAAACATGCATTGTTCTTTTAAAATCTGATCCATCTCTTTATTTGTCTTATCAATAAATTATTAGGGTTCCAATACTTCTATATTAAATGGTTTTTCAATTTCTTAAATGAGTGATATATTATTTTCTAAATCATCCTTTTTCTGGTTTAAACTGGAGCTCTATAATTCCTACGGATATTTTTGGTCTCAACGTGATTTTTTAATATAATAAATTTAAAAATTAATCTTATAATTTCCCCTTCCTCATCACATGACCCCTTTTAATCTTGATAAGTATGTTTTAAATCAATTTCATTTTTATTGGAAATATTCGGTTTGTATTAAACAATATTCCCAAAAAACATTCTTATATTATTTGTATTTTCAATAAATTTCACATAATATGAATATAATAATTTTTGTAAATATGTTTTTAAACATTTGTAACTTCTTATTTTAGTTGAATATCCAATGAAAATTCCTTCTTCATCTTTCTCTACAAATTTCCAAGGATTCTAATTTTTAATTTTTAGTAAATAGGGACATCCAAAAACAAGTAAGTATTTAAATTATGTTTTTTTGGTTATACCACATTTCATATGTAGTCATGTTAGGTTCTGCGTCAACATGAATTATTAATTTACAAGTACATTAGAACTAACAGACCCTCTCTAAGAGACCTTTTTTTTCTAACCTGTTTCTTCCCATTTTCATCAAACATCTATTTTTACTTTCTTACACCCTATTTTTTATTATTTTTATGAAGAATAATACAGATGTTTAATTACATGATTTCTCAATAGATGTTCTAAGTCAATGAATGTGTATTCCATTTCATTTTCTATTCTCAACAACTTTATATAAACCTCTATTTATCTTTAAACTTCTCTTTTGAAAACAATAAACATTTTTACTTCCTCTGACTTGTCCATAATTAATTTGAATTTAGTCATCCATGTGAAATTAAAGATGAATATGTTAAAGTGTAATTCCATTTTTTTATTTGTATCTAGTCAAGACACTAAATCTAAATGGATAATCATAAAAGGACTTGTAGACTGAATCTCAAATTTCTTATGAATTGTATTAGTCATTTCCATTTTCTTAATAGTCACCAAAACATGTTCTTATCATCTTTTAAATTCAGAAAAATTGTATACAACAAAAAATATGGAATGTTTATTCCACTTTTTCAACCCATGTTTTCCATGTCTTTAGTAGCACGACTTATTCTCATCTACACCACATAGATAACATAATTGGATAAGTTCTTCGATCTAAAAAATATTTCAAGTTGTACATTTTATTTTCATATCTTTTCCTTCACTAATATATCAGAAGATACAAGTATCCTTTCAGAAAACACTTTATTTTTCATCATCACAAATGTGATCCATATGGATTAATTTGGTTTTGAACTATAAAAACATGTTTTTATCAAAGTTTTTTTGGTTTTATCTCATCAGTTCTTATTCCTGTGATTTTCCTGGAAATGTCTATTAAAAAGGATACTACTCCTATACCATAATGTTCGTTATGTGTCATGCTTTTATATCACATTTCATGAGTGAATAAAAACCATTTTCAAAAATCCAATTTTTTTCATTATACTTGCTTTCAAACCATAAATGAAAAATATATTTCATAAAATTTCTTCTTTCCATCTTCATTTTCATTTCTACTATTTTTTTTCCCAGAGGAATTGAATATATTTTATATCATGATGAATACCCTTTTATCATTTTTGACATAATTATTAAATAAATTTAATTTTTTCCATTGAATTTTTTAACATCTCGTGTTCTTACTTTTCCAACTTCATAAGTGTTATAAAAATTACTTATTATTAATTAAATATTTCTTCCACTATTTTTAAACCTTCATCGAGAAAGTGACATATTATGAAAAAAATATATTCTCTATTCCTAGAGATTCCAAATCACCATACAAAACCATTAAATCTCAATATTCATTCAAATTATAATTATTATCATTAGATTCATTTTTGATTCTGATAACATATTTTTTCTCTTACAAACTATAGTTGTGCATCATAATTCATACTATGAGAGTTTTAAAATTTATATATGCGATAGGTATCTCACATCCCTTATCAACCTATTATTTTTCAACACTTCTCTTTCAAAATAAAATTATAGATAAATTATATGGAAAATTATTTTTCATGGGTGGGGATTTCATCATATTCTCCGTTAAACCATTCTCAAAAACATTTTAAGAGTAAATATTTACTTAAAATGTTTTTAATGTATTAATTATTATTAATTAAATTTATTTAATCCTAAAAAAGGTTTGAAAAAATTTATGTTCTTATTCTATATATTTTAACTTCATACTGAGATCTCCTACCATCTTTCCCTATACAACAATTCTATTTTGTAACCTAAGATATCTTGGATGTAATCTTATTCATACATGAAATCAAAATTCTCACCTTCAATTCAATATCTACTATATTTATTTTTCAATGTAATTTCATTCATGAGAGTTATATTTTTAATAAGTCTTATAAAAATATCTGATCTGAGATGATACACTTTTTATGATTTTTCACCTCTTTATTCTTCTTCACTACTAGAGAAATCTAATTTTTTCATAACATTTCTAAGGAATGTTCTGAACTTTTCAAATAATCAATCTTCTGAATAATTTTATCATGTTGAGTCTAATTCTAATTTCTTAATCAATATACATATTTTGTTTCCACTGAACTCAATCTTATATTTTTTGGATGATTTTTCTTATTCTCTACATTTGTTCAACGTCTTCAATCGAGTATTTTCATCATAATCATCTATGTATTCTCCAAAATTCTTCTTGAAGAAATTAAACGGAAATTTACCAGTTCCCCAACACTCAAAGCATTTGAGAGGAATTTTTACTCTATACGTTTCACTTCCACATTGATAGTTCAATGATATAGGGGTCATGATTTTCTAAATCAAATCATCATTCTCTTTATCATTATAATCACATGGATCAACATCTTTAAAATCATTAATTTTCATTTTTATAATAGATTAAAATTTAATTTAATATTTAATAATATTTTAATCATCGACTCTTTTCTCATTACAAAATGACATGAATTTAATGAAATTCATTATGTGAAAAATCATCACCATCTTTTAAATTAGAAATTTTAGAATCAAGCATGTCTAAAATGTTACTCATGAGTTTATTCACATTTATAGAATCATTTAAGACATCCCTATATCCATTGATGTTGAAAAAAAATATTTACTCTTTTCATGTATTCAACAATATTTTTTCAATCTCGTATTCATAAATAATTGAACATAATACAACATATTTGTACCTTTTTATCCTTTAGTATTCCAATCAAAAATAAAATCCATAATGTCTAACATATTGTTTGATGTTTTTTACACCCATCATCCTCCTATAAACATTTCATGATTGATACATAAGGTTTTATTTCTAACCTTTCCATCAACCTATATTTATCTGGTCATAAAAAGTCAAAGGGGCATCATTATTAATAAGGGAAAGGTAATTATTTCAGCATAATAAATTCATGGACAATAGATAAAAAATATTAAATAATCCAATTATTAAAACCATAATATTTTTTCCATTATATTTTAAAATTCCCCCACAGTTGACAGAATTGAGATTTTCCATGAGGAGGATTCAAGAAGAGAATCGGCCCTCAAGTACAAATTGATTTTCTAAAGAATTGAATAACTAACTTAGAAGGGGGGTTTGAATTTTTTTTCTCTTTATATGTTTCAAAATTTTTGATACATAACCCCTAAAACCTATTATAATTCATTACATTATCTTCTTTTAGTAAAAAATCAAACATGTAAAACAGTAAATCAAGTGAAGCACATGATTTTTAAATGGTTCTTCCAGAGTGTGAGGACCTACATTCTTTACATACCCTATCCCTAGGTGTTTGTAAATTTACTATAAAATGGAAGTGAATAATACTTATTCCAAAACCAGTTAGACACCTTCTATCTCCCAATAGAAATTATTAAACTCTATTATTAGTTATCAATTTTTTTCCTACAAAACCGAGCCACAACATATGTATAATGAGGTTGATAAATCTATTGATAAAATTTAATTGGTTCAATGACCTTGAATTTGATTTCCCTCATTCAGATAAACCCATCCTGATAGAGCCAATCTTATGAGAGCTCAATCTAAAAAACAATTTTGAGATGAATTCTAATGTACTTATTTTTCAAACACATGAAAATGTTTAATATACATATTTAATAGGAATAGATTTATTGGAGACCATGAATAACAAATGAAGGAAGCTTTATTGTTTTCACCAATCACTTAGATTTTATTATCTATGAATTTCAATCACATTTGATATTCATATTTGAATATTTCAGATAATATTAAATATTTTGGAACATTCTCTTAACTTCTTGAATCTTTGTAACTCTTCTTGAACTCTAAACAATAGACCAAAAAATATATTCTAGAAAACCCTATCTGTCAGAAAATCCATAACTTTATATTTTTCAATTCCTCAGATTGGTATGATCTAAAATTCTTCCCCAACATAATCTGATATGACTTTAATTGCTCAATGTAATCCAAATTTCTCATCTCAATCCAATGGGCTTACTCAACTCAGTATTATCTAGCTTCTCCTCTTGGCCTCATGTAACCTCATCATCTCATTAACTTAATATGACGTTTTTGTGTCAACAACCTTCCAATATAATAGTTTCTACAACTCATTCTAATAAAATGTTCTTACATCATGAATTCCACATGATATTTCATATAAATGAATGGAAATAAAATCATCATCATATTTTGTTTCGCAATCTTACAAATTCTCATATTTTGTATCTCAAAAACATTAAAATATTATTCTTTTAAAAAACTTCAGAAAATTTTGTGAAAACTATCATCTAATTTTTTTACTATGATTTAGTCAATCCAATCAGTAACTTCATAGAACTCTGTACTTTTATCTCCATGATCCCTTCAAAATCTAATATTTCTCGGTCTGATAAACTACATCTAATTAATCTCCTAATCCAATAACCATTAAAACAAGTTTTATATTTTTATTCATAGAAACATCACACCAAAAATGTACTATACATCCTACGGAACATCCTTCACCCAATTTCCAAAAAACATTTTTTTACAAAAGTATTATTTTTAGATAAATACAAAACATTTTAAAAGTAAAATCATCACAAAGGATCTTCAATAAGGGAAAAAACCTTATTTATCATTTATTGTCAGGAATCAATCTCCTCCTCACCTATATTCATAATTTTTCTGTATAAATGTATTTTTATATACATCAATGATTTATTCAGGAAAAACTCTTTTAAATTTCAAAATCTTTTCACCGTTTTATATATAATATTTTATCATTTCTTGCATGCCAATTTTAACATTATTTAAAAAGATAGATTATGTGGGTCACATAATATTTACTGCATGCCAACATCTTCCTAGAATTTTGACCAATATTTACTATTAGGAATCCATTCCATGATACTTTTTTTTTTCAAAAAATATATATTCCCACTATTTTTTTGATTTTTTAATTTTTAATAATTACCAATTCAGAAGTCAATTTCTTCATTTTTCAAAGAGAATTTCTGATGCAATTATAATGGAAATTTTCATATATTTTAACATCATTTCAAGTTAAATATGATATAATGGTGATAAAATCTATTGATATTATCCAAAATCATTCAGTAAACGTCCAAACATCATGCTTTTAAATTTCATGATAAGGGAAAATATTAAAATTATATATCTTAGTTTTCTAATGCATAGGGATATTTATTGCAATGGATTTTTTATTATGTATTTTATTGAAATTGTTTAGTGGAAAGTGGGTTCTAGATTTATATAGCTCCTAGATGAATTAGTAGGACTCATGAGACTATGTATATAGTGTATTTGGTTTATACATTTACTATTTACATATTTTGCCTAGGTATGAGGTCATGATGAAAGAATTTAGGTATTATGATTTCCAAATCTATGAAACCCATCTTTTTTTCTTTGTGTATATTTATATTGGTATGCAATCTATATATATACTCCTCTTTCATGGTATTTGTTATACATCATATTTTATTATTATTTATCTCTGATATATTATTCATTCCTCGTTTATTCTATGATTGATTATTTTTTATGCATTACCTTATTAAACATATTGGATCACCCATTTATTTTTTATATTATCCCCATGTTAAACACATTTTCTTTAATTATTGAAATATTTTCATTCTAACAAAATAATAGTATAATTCACATAATATTATTCAAGAATGTGATTAAAACATAAATACCCAAATTATATAAATTTAATTTCAATTAATTAATTTCACTATTGAATTTATCATGTTAAAATCATCTTAGGATTTTTTTTTTTTTTTTACAATAACATTTTATTTTAAACAGAGTAGTGAAAAAAATTAATTTTACTAAACTGAACAATTTTTGACATTATAATGGTATAAAAATAACATGAAAGATCTTGGAACATTATTTTTATATATCAAATATATATTTAAGAGGTAATATAACTCATAAGAAAGTATAATTATCCACATAAAAATATATTTTATTTATATTTTATAAATCCATGTAACGTTTTTTTTTTCAAATAAAACAATTTTAAATTATTTTTCCTGAATCAAGTATTTTCATGGTTCTGTTCAGTTTGGGTTTGGTTTTAAACATAAATAATTCACATTTTAATTAATATAATCCAATTACTTCAATTAGGGTAAAAATTATACAATATTTCTATTTAAAACCATTCTTATACATAAAAAATATTTCTCTAAAAACAAAATTCATTTGGTTTTTCAAGATTTTATTAAAATTATCTTCTTCCACATATAAAAAACAAAACATTAGAAATGAAATATTTATTTGTAATCAGCGTTCCTTGTAAAATTAAATGATTTCAACATAATATTTTCATAATGAATAGTCAAAATAGTAGTGTATTTTTTATAATGGTTATGGTTAAAATGGGTTTATATGGAGGTTAGAAAAATATGTAAGGGATAAAATGCCACAGAAACTTTTAAAAAGAACGCTAGTTGGTTGGACTTATACCTTAATGTTATCATATTCAAATATTTAAAAAAGTTGATCCACACACACCAACTAAAGGATTTTGACAATATTTAATGTATTTCCATTTCAATAATCTACATTAATTATAATTGGTAAACACTACTACAACCTTTTTCACACCTCTTAAGTTACACGAATTAACTAAACATTCATCAACCAACCAAGGTAACATAGTAAATATTTATCTAAATTATTCATGATATGGCCCTAGGGGTGTTCCTGATTCGTAGAGTATGTATATTAGTACATATGAAACAAGAAACATTTTAAAGGGAACTACATTCCCACAAGAATAGACAAAAAATATAATACCAAATAAGAGTCCATAGAAAATTAGTATGATAATATATTTATCAATGGGAGAAAAAACAAAATATAGACAAGTAAAAATCCCAATATTAACAAACCAATAAAAAAATCACATAAATAATGGATTATATTATTAATACCTCTTCATATTAGCCAGATCACAAATACTATCTTCCACTTCAAACTCTTAAAGTCCCACTATCAAGAACCCCCACTTCCTCAATATGGTTCTTTTCATTTTATGAGACATACAATAAAAATGTCTATAAATGACTAAGAATGAATGGTGTGATCAGTAGATTCAGTATAATATCCTCCATGATATTTCATAAGTTGAAAATATCAAATAAACCCAATATGACAATTTTTATGTAAAAACTAGCCTCAAAATAATTTCACAAATAAAAATAATTCATACTTTTCACATTATTTTAGTGGAATGAAAAAATTGATGTAATCCATTATTGTTGGAATAGAAATACCAATTAATCATGGATGATAAATAATATAATTAATACATGTATGAATAAATCTTTTTCAATCATAGAACTATGAAAATAATATCTAGGGATAGTTTTATCAATGATTAAGGATCCTCATACAACTTAGTGAAATATAGATCCTTGTGTGCACACTTCCCTAAAACATAGGTCAATGAGAAATATGAATCCACCCTAATTATTTAACACATTTTCCATGTGAAATTTCAGTTTCTATTACCATCATTAATATTTTTCATGGTAGAGATAATAATTTTTTTGAATTGTTATCCTAGAATGAACACCTAACTACCCAATATCCCATGTGTTTCAAGTAAATCTATTATGGGGGAAATCATTCATTCATATTAGTTTCACCAATAATCATTCATGAATCCCCACATCATATTTTTCAAACATGTCATTTAATCTAAAAAACATACATCCAAGGGTTTTCATAAAATTCAAAACCATCAAACAATTTGAAGACATACATTAATTTGAATAATCGTCATATCATTACTTACATAATTCATTTCAATTCGCAATAATTTTCGGGTAATCAACACTTTATTTGATATTCCATTGCCAAATCAGTTTAGAACACCCCATGCCATTTCAAAATGTTTATCAAGAATATAAAATCGTGAATTTTCTATCAATTAGAAATTAATTTGGAATCAAATATGAAAAAAATGATCTCTATCAATAATAATCGCATTAAGAATCCACCTTCCTAAATCATTGTATTTTCAACACATAATAAGTGATCCTTAATCAGATTGTAAAAGTGTAGAATCAACCAAAAGAGAGAATTCATATAACCACAATCTAAATATCCAGATCTGCATCCATCAACAACATAATTAACCCCCACACTTGAATGAAGAATAAAACGAGAAAAGAAGAGCTTAAAAACTATTTAAGATGAAACATACTAAAATATATTCAATTCATAAATCAATAATATAATAAGTGATGATTCAAGGATATATTACTCAAATGAAACTCTAGGTAGCATCCATGGTCATTAGGTATAAAATGAATTTTAAGTAGGTGATTTTCTTTAAAAACGTTCTTAGGGAAAACAATTATAATATTTCAAATCATTTACCATCCTATTTCATTATCAATGACTAATCGATGGATTACAATAACAAACGGGTGTTACCAACCCGAATAACTTCACACCTTGATAACTCTATAGATAGAGATAGGTTCTTTAAAATATATTTAGTGGGATTCTTATAGGAATTCCATCTTCCAAAATTCCAGGATTTTATTAGTGGGCATCACTAGTTAGCTGGTAAACACCTTATATCTTTTCAATCTACAAGCATAATTCCACCTATATTCCCAACTCTTTGACACCACCCAATATCATAAAAAATAATTGAACCCACAATTATGGACCATAAAATTGAACAAATAACAATGTAAACCTTTTATAAATACATGAATCAAGAGGGTAAAATAAACAATGATTATACTGAAATGTGGGAGTCAGGATGTTACAATTATCACAACCTTAAAAGCTTCCAACCCTAGGACTCACAAATAAATTAGCCTGTCCTACTAATAGATAATCACATTCATCTCTAATAATCACCACATAATCCCACATTTTATGGGAACGATAATCATTATACCATAATAATTGAACAAAAGTGCTAATAATTCCAATGGATAACCTTCAATTGAAAATCATTATCCAAACTGGTCGCTCAATTACTTTCATATAAGGATTTACAAAAATTTACTCCCAATTAAAATCAAGATATTTATCTAAATGATATTTTTTATTTTTAAAATGTGAAATATATCATTGATTTAAGAAATATGAGGTTGAAAGGTAAAATGATAATACACATTTCCAATCGACAAAATAACCTCAAACAGTTCACAATAACGTAGGGTGAACACCCCCTTTGTTCAAGTCTGTGGTGACCACGAAATGTATAGACTCTCACTTACACTCAGGAAACAGATAGAAAATAAAATTTTCATCGATGACAATCACCATAATAATTTTTTATAGATATGAATTTTCTATGTATGATCATCTAGATCATCACAATTATTTCCTTCATGAATCTAGGTCCCACTATGGATGTTTCACCAATCATTGAGCTAAAGTGTGTATATTTATTATTTCCATCATATTAGGACAAAAATGGTTCCATTTTAGTGGATGAATTATAGTTATTTTAATAGGATAACTTGGCCAGTTGAAAATATCAATACCATTTCCCTTCAAATTTGATAACACGAGAAAACATATTTTGTCCAAGCATTTATATATCATTTTCTCTCTGACCAAACATATGAGTATGGTACATTGTTCTTAATGTATCATGGGATACCATCTCATCCTATATAACTATCTAAACATAATACATGATCTAATTATCCATAGCCAAAACATTTATAGATAGAACTCCCTGAAATTTGGTAATTTCCTAAATATATATATTTCTCATGTCCATAACATTACTTTTATAAACAATATGAATCAAGTTAGATCATGTTTTCAATTGGTCAATAATAACCCAAATTAAATTCATTCCATGAGAATTAGATGAAAAAAACCAATAAATCTATCAATATCACATCCCACTTCTATGTTAGCACAAAAAGGGGCTCGATCAGACCATAATTCTTTTGATGCTCATCCAAGATCTATTAACAAGTATAGTGATTGTAAAAAATCAAAAATGTATTATTTCTTTCTTTCCACCAGAATCAACATGTCATATTATAAAACATATTAGTCATTAATAAGAGTACAACAAAATAGGAATGATAAAAAAAATTAACCAAAACTTTATTGCATGTAATGGTGTGACAAAACATCTCTTACAGAAAAGGATTACCAATATAGATTGAGGCCATACGTCACCGGTCCTCCACTATATAAAAATATGATAACTCCTCAAAAATCATAAATATATTTATGTTACAATATATTAATTTCATGAAGATTTGATTTTAACTCTTCATGAAATTACAAAAAACTATTTTCTAATCCACTCAGACTCACAAATGGATGAGAGTAATGAGATCCATGAGATTCCACTCCACTAATGACCCCTTCATGTCTTAGGATAGTAAATTTTTTGTTATTGAATTGGACACATCATTTCATTTTCTATGGTTATTTAAATTTTCAATTTAAATAGATTTTAGGTACTCCACCCATTACATCTTCCTCAGATAATAATATTTTAATGAATGGATATAACTGAATATCCTGTATTCATATTAAATGGTACACCAGTATTTGAAAAAAATTATTATATCCAAATCTTATGAGTGTGAATAATAGGTGCGAGTTCAGGATCTGGTGTAAGAAAGTTTATCACATGTGGATGAAGATGATGATATCCATAAGACGCCATATGAAATTCATATATGATAACACATCTCAAAACAAATCCTAATGCATCACAAAAGAACATGTAGTCGTATCCTGCCTTTGGAAGCTTCATCAATGAAGATTAATTTAAAAGGTGATTTATCTCATTAATGAAAGGATAAAAAATCAAATCCCAATAAAAATCACTCCATTTTGGGTGAGGGTAGTTAATTGTGAATGAAACATTGAGAAATATTTCATGGGCATGGGGTAATAACATTTTAGGATAAAAATCTATGAATCTCAATTGAAATATTTTTTTCTTACAAAGATGAAAAATCCATCCATATCTAAGGATAAAATGAGATACCTTGTTCTGAGACCATGCTCCCCAAAAATATTACCTCCCAAATACATGTATTGTAGTTATATTTCTATTCCTTAATTTGGTGGTTCCACAAGATATATAAAACTGCTCCCAAATAGAGAACATGATGTTCTTATTTTATTGAATAAACCATGATGTCATTCATAAATACCATTAAATGTTCCTATATGTTGATGGAAATCAATGTTCATTTGAACCATAAATAATATTGGTACTTTTGTTTAACCCATTTGGAATAACCAACAAATCATAGTAGATATACAATCTCTTTAATGTTCTCTTTAGGATATTAGTCTCTATGATCCAATAAATATGTTAACCAGATAGAAGATCCATCTCATAGAACCACTTAATGGATTCTATTTAAATAAATAAATCCTCCTTTGAGGGTAACATATCCTTTTTCTTGATCATAACTTGATTATGAATGTTTTATTCTACACACAAGTGACCTTCTTATTTGGTCTTCTTTGAACTATACATAGTGACACATCGTTTTGAATGAGGCCTTTTATACAAAAATTCATCCAACTATTTCTTTAGTTCCATTAATTCATCTTATTCCATATGGTATGAAGGTATTGATATAGGATGTGTGATAATATCTAATTTGATCAATAACTATACATCCCACTTTAGAGGTAGACTATAATATTTTGATGGAAAATTTTCTTGGAAAACAACAGCTATTGGAAGAAGTTCACCACTGTAGACTTCCAACACCATTTCAATATCATTGATTAATATCATCCAACCCATACATGAAATAAGAATATTATATTGACTAAAACATAGGTCTAATTCTATATAAACTACTTAGAACACTCTATTTGGGGAAATAAAGGACACTATATGATGATAAAAGTTAATATTGGATTTCTGAGAAATCGACCTGTCTACTATATAGATTACAATAAGAGGATTCATATTAGGAGCTAAAAAGTCATATATGATATTGATATAGAGAAATAGTAATAGGGGAATCATAAACCATATTCTCTCTTCATCCTAAGAGGCATTGTAAAAATTGACATATAAGTCATGAGATCCACAGTGAGGTTAAACAAGAACATTTTATGGGTAGATATCAATGACCAAGAAGTACTAGTATCAAGTAAAAAATTTAACAATGATTAATCAATGTAAATTTTAGATTTAAATATAATCGTACAAACTTTATTTCCCAATTTAGACTTATCAAATTCATGAATTTTATTCATTCTAGAATCTTGTGGACGGAACCTCAATGTTCTTGAAACACATGACTACATCGCTGATACTATCATTACAGAAGATCACTTCACACTATGGGGAGAAATAAAAATTTATATGAAACATTGAATGTTGATAGAAAATCTTGAAGGGCTTCAAATATTTTGGGACTCTGTACATGTATTCTTAAAGTTCCCAACCCTTCAACAATCAAATCCAATTAGAGGATCATTACAGAACACTACAATTGATCATGAGGAATTCTTTTATCAATGATCACAATCATTTTTTTCAACCGTAAAAATCATTTATTTTTCTATTACCTTTAATGAAACCAGTAAAGAAACCATTGGTAATAAGAGGAATTCATTTTTACCCAACACACCAACAAATTAAATTTCTACAATTATATGTCTATCTATAACATTCTAATAAGAGGTAAGATTCGACATAAATACGTAATGTATAATATCAAATTTAGGAGACATCAAGATCATTTATCCCTTTATCATCTCATCTAAAACAATATTAGGTTGAAAATTAGAAATTATAGCATAATGATCGACATATTGATTCATTAAACAATCACCATAGTGAATGTTGAAATGTTCTATTTGCATAGTCAGTAACATTTATTTGAGTTATAATTTATCTATAAAATATTATTTATGTATTTTTACTTCAATCCATCATTTTTATTATCTAGAAATATAAAATACAACAATATCCTACTAGGCCTCTCAATTTTGAAAGTGTAAAAATTCACCTTAAATAAATTTGATATCTCCAAGAACATGGGTGTCTTTTAATATTTCCCTACCAATACTCTCCCATCAAGTTATTTTTGGTTCTATGGAATATAAGTGGGTTATGATGAATAATATTTTGGGAATGATCTCTACCATCATCACTCTGAAGTTACTCCTATAGTTCCAAAATTGGAATAAGGGGGACTCATTACCCATGATCTTGGACTACCAACACCAATCTTGCTAAAA
Source organism: Viscum album (assembly GCA_963277665.1). Lineage (NCBI taxonomy): Eukaryota > Viridiplantae > Streptophyta > Magnoliopsida > Santalales > Viscaceae > Viscum > Viscum album. The sequence goes on along the minus strand of OY728141.1, from coordinate 1,273,241,997 downwards.
TATTCTACTCAAATAGAGGGTTCACTAGTTCGGATTCATCAATAGTTTCTCATCAAGACTCAGTAGAAGTATTTTTGGGAGTATGCAACTATAAAACATCCATATACATCAAAAAACCATCGGTCAAAGAATATATGAACATCAACGATGTCATCCATAACATATCTTAGGAATACAATTCCCATACCATTGACTAGTAAAATGTGGGAATTAGATAAAATAACTCTTCAAAGAAACTTTTCCCAACCACCCATGTCTACATAAGGCACCTTATTATGAGTTGTACTAAGGAAATAGTACTTAATATTCCCCAAAAGTCCCAACAATCGTACCTCAAATCTATAACGAGATAAAAACTATATACCAGCATCCCAGAAGAAATTCAACCATATATGATACCAATTTTTCATTTACCATCCATGGTATCCCACTAAATTGGATGTCAAATTAATGTGAACAAGGAATGAAGGGTGTTCTTAATCTTCATGGGCTAGTGACTAGTTCCTATGAATTGTGAAAGGATCAAAGGGAATCATTTATCCACAATAATTACCAAAAAAATATAATATATGATAATAATCTTTAAATAGTTGGAAATCTAATAAAATCATCAAGGGACAAACAGCACAAGATAGAGAAGTAAAATATTCAAAATAGAAAAATAAATTAAAACCCAATTAACTAAAGGATTAATTTTACAGAGCCCCCTCATAAATATGTATTTTATTTTAATAAGGAAAGTAAAAAAATTTATAAAAAATGAATGGTTAATCATTTCATAAACATTGGAATGTATAAATGATTTTCATCTATATAACCATCATAAAATTCCATAGGGATAGTTCGTTCAAGGTTCAAATATCCTCAAACATATCAACGAAATAAAGATCTATTTGTGTATACATCACTATGTCATAGGACTATGGTAATTGGAATCCACCATAATGAATGAACCACCTACCCTCATAAAAGATTAGTTACCATTTTCAATGTCAATATGTTCATAGGTGGAGGTTAGACATAACTATCATGGTTTTCCTAGACTACCAACCTAACTACTCGGGGTTCAATGTGCTTAATTTATATCAGTATAGGGGAAAATAACTCATTCAATTGAATTTAATCAGCCATCATTTATTAAACCAAAAATAATTTTTTCAAACATGCTATTTCATTTCAATAACGATAATCAAGTGTTTTCCCTAAAAACATTAGGCATTCAAAAAATTTATTTCAACAAAAAATTAAAAATATTTTATGACTTCTTATATCAATAATTATTATGAATCAATCCTCAAATCAATTATTTTATTTCAGAATAATTTTTTGAAAATGAAATCGTTATTTGAAAATTCATATCTAATTTATGTCAAAACACACAATTGCATTCTCTGAAAAAAATTATAAATAATCTCATATCATTCAATAGAAATAATTGAAAAAAAATCAAATCAAATATGAAGAAACACGTTCAATTTGAAAAAATATTCTAATAAAATAACATGCCACAATCATGGAATCAACAATATCAAAAATGTGATACTAAATCATAGAGTTGATGAAAATAGTCAACCATGACAGATAACTGCAAGTATCGAAATCTATAAACCCAGATATGTATCCATCAATGAAAAAAAGGATTCAATGCACATGAAGAAGTAGAGAAACATTGAAAAGGAATTAAAAAATGGATCCTGGATAAACATACCAAAAGATATCGAACACATAAATCATCACATTTATTCATGATTATTCAAGGGTTTTACGAATAAAATAACCTCAATAAAGCCTCTAATTCAATAGGGGTCAAATATAAATCATGTGGATAATAATTAGTTTTAAAATATAGGACTCAAGAATAACAAATATTATTTTTCCTTTCATTAACCATACCTTGTTGAAATCACTATATAGTTGATGTTTCCCACCATCTAGCTAGTTGTCCCTGGAAAAATTTTATAATGAATATATTCCAATTAACCTAAAATGTTGGTCACTATCGGCTAGAAATTGGCAATCATGTTGGAATTCCCACTACTAATATGCCGCCATTGACATGAATTCTCTCTTCAATGAGCTGGGGGGACTCCTTTTATATTTAATAAAAACAACTCCATTTATAATCTTAATAAAATTTATTCGAAATATCCCATAAAATTGAAAAAAGAGCAAATAAACACTCACCTCTACTCAAAAGGGGCAAACAATTAAAGAAAATGAATAACATCACATGAATCAAGGTAAGGGAAAAAAACATACGTAAGTTTGGGTGTCTATTTATAAAAATTCCCTTTCCAAATAAATTCAAAACCTTCATAAAAAAGACATAGAGGATTTTGTCTCATTAGTTGACCATATTATAAGGATTGAGGAGTTAACAACTCTGTGTTTTCCAATGAACTGGTATAACATTTATCAATTTGTTTTCATTTTATTTCCACTTATACCTCATTAAATATTATAAAACAATAATCATATAATAAAATCAATATCATTAATAAATTTAAATACTATTATACTTATAGATAATCACATATTCATATCATTTAGATCATGTTGAAATATAAAACATCACTCAAGAAAATGCATGGCTTACATTTTCCATGTAGCATTGTAATTCATTCTACATCACCACTATACATGGATGGTTTAATTGTTAGAAAAAATGAATATATATGATATTTATAATAAAAAATATGGGTCTTATAATATATGATATCATTTTATTTCTTAACCTTATTCTCATTAAATTGTAATAATGTCTCTCATGAATATGTGTGGGCTCCACCTCCACGATGCGATGTCATTCAGGTTTCTTGTACTCCATTTATTTATGATTATATATATATATATAATTTGAGCAAATCATTTTTAAATCATTATTATAATTATATTGATAAGAGAATGATGATAAATATTCATGGAATGAAACTAATAAATTGAAATATACTTGAAAAATGAAATAGCTAACACCTAGAAACTAAGAATTTATTATTGAATTATTGATAAAAATGTATTGAAATGTTGAAACTGGATCATATATGATATTGAATGTATGTATATGGAATAGGTTTTAAATTATAATAAATTTAATTTTGTTATATATGTGGGGAAAATAACTTATAATGCATGTGGGGCTAGAGGCAAGGGTTTATTTCATAATCCCATCGTTATTTCAGATTGTTTATCTTTTTTATTCTATTAGTGAAATTATATTTTATTTATATCATAATACCAATATATTTTAATTATTCAGTAGTAATATTTATAATACATGTTTTCCTTTATATTTTTCTCTCATTATTTATCAAGAGATGGAAATAATTATTTTAATGAAAACTGACATGGATTTATATTCAGTTAGGAATAATTTTATTCTAAGTCAATATTGTCATTAAAAAAATTCAATAATTGTTTCACTATACTACAATGATTTATTTAAGAAATTTTTAACAATTTTTTATTTCAACAAAAAAATAATATGATTCTAATATTTATTTTTCAAATATATTACTTCTCACCAATGATGTGAATGTAATATTTCTTATGTAGAAAATATAATGGAATTTTCACTCGATAACGACTACTATTTAAATTGATGTTTCCATTATCAGTTTACATATAATTTTACAAATGAATTATTATTCTTAATATTTTGTAAAAAATAAAGTTTAAATATGTAATTACAAAATTATAAGGCCATTTTCTACATGATTTTTTTGTGATCTTATTAACGTACATTCATATATATAAACATCCTTTGATTAATAGTATTATTTGTTGAAGATATACTTTAATTATTTAATCTACCATATTTATCAAGATATTCTATAGTCCTTTTTATCGAAAAATGTATTGAAATTCTTTATGTTAATTACTCAAATATTTTTTAAAATTTATTATGGAGGCATGTTGATTAAGGTTTTTTTTTGTTTTCCCATTTGATGAATGAATTTAAAATATTATTTAATGGGTTGGGCCTATATTTATATAGCCCCAAGTCTAATTAGTTGGTCTCTTGATAAAAATAATGTGGTGTATCTTGCATACTCCTTAGCAAGTTGTTTATGATTTATTGGTATGACATCTTGATGGTAACACTAATATAGTCTGTATTTGTCAATCCATGTTTATGAAATAAGTTGTTGATGTCCATACGATTATTATAATTGTTATTACATCAATGGATATATTTAATAATCATGTGATTATTTATATATAATTATTTTATCATAATTTATTTCTTCCAAATTATTCCTTCTTTAATAATTTAATAATATAATATAATATATTAATTCCTTTTCTCATCATCTGAGGTCATTAATTTAGTTTTTTTCCATTTCCCTAGGATTCCATGAAGGATAATTTGAATATTTTAAAGTGATATGGGACAAGGAATAATAATTTTCTCAGAGGAAAATCTATTTTCATGTTATTTATTACAATGTATTTTGAGATTCACGATTTTATATGGTTTAAATGACTAATAATCTATTTGGTTACACATGATACAACCATTTGTATCTGGTGAAAATATACTTTATAAAACTTCTAACACTAGGATACTAGCATCAAGGTTGTTGTAGTTGGAATCATAGAAAACATAGTATAAACCAAAGGAACTAGATTTAGAAAGACATATATTAGGGAATGAAAATATGATAGACTCTTGGTATATGACTATGTATAAGATAATGTGATAATGTTTTATTAAAGAATATATTGTGGAATTATCCTATAAGAAACATCCCAGACAGGATATTATCAGGTATATTTTGTTATGAAATAGAATCACCTTCTTGTAGAAAATATAAATGGGGTGGATAAGGTATTAAATATATTTTCATTGATGCTTGATGAATGGGTCTAATATTTAAAACCTAGCTATAAACTCTTCTATGATATGATTTATTTATTTAAATGTCTTTTACAAACCATTAAAATGTTTTGAAATATTTTTTTTATGATTTGATTATTTCCCAATGAGGCTAATTGATATTAAAAATTAATTAATATTCAATTTATGTTATATATTTCAGCAGTTTTAGAATTATAAATTATGATTTAAAATTTAATGATCTAACCTAGTGTATTCCATTTTTTAAAAATGGCACAAACCGGAAGGAATGAAAATTGTATAACACTAGAAAATATATGGAGGTATTTCCCTCCTAGTCAAGAAAATAAATCTATAGTTGAATATGAATAAAATATTTCTATATTAGGGAATCTAGATTTTGTTATGACAATTAATCTTTCCCATATAGATCACACATCTAAAACAAATTTTGTTCTAAACATTATAGTCTATTACATGTGACAATATGATCCATCATTCAAAAGATCCAAAAATCAATTAGTTTTAGAGAAAAGGATTTTTTTACATTTAAATTTTATTTTTTTTCTTTATTATGTTATAAATTTGAGATGTTTGTCCTAAACATATATCATCTCATTTGGTTTTCTATTCAGTGGTGGCGTCACGATCCGTCCATCGGGGACTGTGATGTGACTAGCCCAATCTTGTCTTCCATAGGACAGGGGTTGGTGACTAGCACCAAAAATACATATCCTTACAATGGGAAGGAATTTCATTTAAACCAATAAACACAAAGACCGGTTACATAAAAAGAGAAAACCATGTAGTATAACCGCTAAATGTAAAATATGTGAACTGATGTAGAATGGGCCAGTATAAAAACCCAACTAAAATAAAGTACAGTAATAAGGAAAAAAAATCTCATGAGATCGCCCGTTAATGAACATACCTGAAGGGATGGTACAGCTCATCATTGCAGCTCTACATGTCAAATGGCCACCTCAGTACACCGTCTAGTCAGAGCTCTTAAATCTATGTCAAAGGTATTCGTCATCTACACAAGACACAACAACGTATAGGTGGATCCCATGTAGTGGTGATAATAACAATACCAAGTAGGGACCGTAATACCGTAGAATATCTCCCATAATGACAGAAAAGAAAAACCAAAAAACATGATCTCAATCACAAAGCACAAAGTAAAAGACTCATCAAAAACATTGTATATAAAATAAATTATAGGAATAATAATGATTAGTTATAACACTAAATCATATTATTCAATTGAGAAGTTCTAATACTAGATCATGAGACATCGTTCTTTTTTTATCCATAGATTCCTATGTCATCTAGCCACATAGAGTTCTAAATCGTCAATCCATATAGGGTCGTAACTCATCGATCAACATAGGGTCGTACGTTCCTGATCCTCGGTGGGCCTCTCTAAGGTTGGTCCTCGTAGTTTCATGATATTACTGATCCAAAAAAGATCATATGTAATTGATCAACATAGGGTCATTGGGATGCCATTACACAAAGGGGTAAGACTTCATTTGACAGCCATCCACATTATTCTCACATTCGGTGCGCTCGGGTCCTTTAGATTGTTCTCCTCAATCCAAAGGTCATACCTCAGCTTCCATGAAGTACCATGGAGACATAACATGAAGAACTGTCATGTCATAAGGGTTCAACCGCAACATAGGTCATGTCAATTTGTCATTTGGTTTGTATATAATTGATATTTTAGTACCGAGGGCCTAGTTGGATTCATGTTCAATCCAAATCAGCCACACTCCAACTATCTCCAAAATCAGTGTGGAGTTTCTCAAACATACTACATCATTCTAAGGGTTTCATCACCGTATACTATTCATCAAACGAGCATCTAGTTTTGGAGTTACACATGTTTTAGTGAAACAGGACTGGTCGGGTCCGGTAGGGGTCCGACCAGGATCGCAGGTCCAACCTAGTCGGCGGTCTGTCTAGCCTAGAAACCCATCCTATGGTACATGCCGATTCTCCCCGCTGGTAGCGCCAGGGGGGAAACACCCTCCCTTCTGAAATGGTTGGATCATCTGGGTGTTTGGTGTCCACCTGCGTGGCCCGAGCGGACGTCTCATCTCTCCACGTGGCATTGGAACCCTGGGTCTTCCACTCGCTGCTACTCAGCTAGCTGCAGATCTCTCTATTGTGGTGCCTGTTTGTTCTTCCATTCAAACACATTTGGCTTGGCCGGTCGTAGCCTCACTGGTGGAGCCTCTCAAGTGAGAGATTTCACAGGCCACCAAACATGCTTTGGTGTTCCTTTTTCCTTCCCATCTACGCCTAATGGCTCCTGAGTCACCTCCATCACAAAAAAAGCCTATAAAAACACCATGTTGCCTCTTTTCCAAATAGCACACCAAGAATGCACAATACTCAAGAATGGTGCAGAGCTCTGGAATTGTTTGTTGGACCACCCCCTCCGTGTTTGTGTTTTTAACATTGGTAATGCACTGATCAATATTTGGAAAAAATAAAATTCATGAATCAAACCCTACATTGACCACCCACAAGAATGAATGAATCGAAGATCAATCTGTTTGTTGGTTGATCCATGTTTATCGTATTAATCAAGAACAGATATAGGAAGTCATTTAAATGCATAAACGATTTAAACCCCCTAACAAGAACAAGTAGTATTTGCCGATGATGATGGTGGAGAATCCATTGTACAAATATTTTTGTCGGTGTTCATCGAACTCTAGATCGAATCCTCAGTGGCATCATTCGTTAAATTATTTTTTTGAGATGTTTTTCCACTGGTGCTTCATCAAGTGTTCTCCCATGGGGTCTCAATTCCCTTGCCAAAGGTTTTTTAATTAAACAAAAATTCCCCCCACATTGTGTTTATTTAATGTCATTCATTAATGAATATCGATCAATTAACCTATTAAACTCACAGTGTTGTGGTTACAAGCCAGTGTAACAGGTCATTTAATGACCTTCACATAATGTCATGCAGTCTCACCACTGTCATTCAACGGTTTCAAAAAGAATAAAATAACTTATTTAGTTATTTTATTACTTTTTTTATTGTCTGATAAATTAAAATTTCCATTTGACTTTTTCCGAACAATGTTAATCTTTGACTAAGAAAATCCTGGTGCTTTGAATTCAATGGATCCCTTATGTTTTCAATCCATGAAACAATTTAAAAGATATTAATCCAACTCGCTTGTTTATGGAATTTACCTTAAAAAATGTTTAGAAATATGTTTCGAGCTATCCATGCCACACAATCATGTGTCGTCATTTTTTGCAGTATTGCAATAATTCCATATAATTAAAACAAATATTTAATTTTCTGGTCTTTACATTCTCCTCACCATATGGCATTACATCACCATAATCCACAATAAAGTCTAGGAAATTAAATGTGGGTATTGAGCAAGAATATGAGCCTCCAGATCCCATGTGCTCTCCTAGAGGTTCTAATACTACCACCAAACTCGCACTATAGAAATCAAAAACCCATCTAGGACCCTCTTTTATTGATCCTCTATCTCCACTAGGAACTCTGCGAATGCCGCCACATCGTCAATTTCAATTTCTTCCCAATCGATGACGTGTGATGGATCAAGTACGTATCTCCTCAACTATGAAACATTGAAAAAATTATGTACCCTGTGCATCTATGGGGGAAGAGATAGGCGGTACGCCACCTCACCAACTCTGATGAGAATCTGAAAAGGTACGATGACCTTCAGAGATTGCTTTTCGACCTAAAAAAATCTCCACAATCCTCTTCGAGGTCATACCTGATAGAAAACATGAATGACCTCCTCAAACTCCAAGGGTCTTTGTCTTCAATTGGCATGAGAAGTATTTCTGCTCTATGTAGTATTCAACCACTCCTAGATTATTTTCACCTTCTATGTGGTAACTCGTACAAATTCTGGACCCGTAAGTGCTGACTTCCCAAGGTGTTTCCAACATAGAATTGATCTGCATGGTCATATGTACAAGGCCTCAAACAGTGCCATGCCTATGGTGGAGTGGTAACTGTTATTGAATGCAAACTCCAACAAGGGAAAGCGATCCACCCAAATACTACAAAATTCAAGGACATAAGCACAAATAATTTCCTAAAGCATCTATGTGGTCCGCTCCATGATACCATCTGTTGAAGAATGAAAGGCAGTGCTTAAACATAGCTGAGTCCCAAACGCCTCCTGCAATTCCTTCCACAACTAGGATGTAAAATAAGTTTCATAATATGAGAGTATCATCGATGTAACCCTGTGATTATTTACAATCTTCTGGACATAGAGGTGTCCCATGCTCTCTAATAATCCCAACTTCCAGATGGGTAATAAGTGAATTGACTTGGTGAGTCCATTAATGATCACCCACATGTAATCGTTGCCTCTAGACGTACATGGTAGACCTTTTAGGAAGTGTATTGAGATCCCATCCCACTACCATTCTAGCACCACAAGTGGCTATTATAGGCATACAAGAACCTCATTTTCGGCCTTCACTTACTGAAAAGTGAGGAATCGTGAAACAAACTCTACCACTACTTTCATTATCCCAACTCACTAGTACTGACATTAGAGGTCCTGATACATTTTCACCACAACAGGATGTAGCGCCAAAGTGGATTTGTGGAACTCCCTTAACACCTCCTCATGTAGCATCCTTGGTACCATGGTGAATCCTCTAAAAATGATGACATCCTCCCAACCATTAGAAAATCATTCAAGATTTTGTCCTCAGGATATATGAGCACATCTGGTCTTGAAGGAAGTGTACCTGTAGAGACCCGAAGCCTGACGTACATGGACTTTACATTACTTTTGCGGAATACTTAGTACATTACAAAAACACACACACAAGGACCGTAATAGTTTAGTGTCTTTGGAAACTCGGACTATAATCTTCTAATCGTGGTGAAAGATCTTCAACATCTCCCATAAAGATCTTCCTTTTTTTTTACCTAAAACCTTTCTTTATATCCTGGGGAAAAGAAAACATAAAAGGGTGAGCTCAAATGCTCAGTAAGGGTAAACAAAAGAAATATCAATCACATCATATTCATAGGAACATAACATTTTGGAAATCATAACCTGCAAAAGAGAGCATAATTTCATAACATGGGATAAATCATGGCAGTGAAATGTAATCACAATAATCATAACATAAAACATGGAACTTTGTGGCATACACACATAATCATAGAGAATCATTTCTTGTTAGTCAAGACTCATTGCCAAGACTATCTTAGTGGACAAAGTCCCTTTCTGAATCGAGTAATCCTCGTTTCAGTCCTGTTTCACTGAACCGGTATAACCTACCATTCCAGCCATGTTTATCTCATGAGATATAAAATCTTTACCCAATGCATTGGAGGGAGATATAGGTCCCACCCATCTCTTAATGAATCCTTTCTTATGTGTGCCACAAAATCATAAATCATACATCATCGCATAACCCATGTAATAAAAATGGGATTCTTGAAACATCATAAATCAATTCATATAAGATAAAGGAATTCATAAAAATAATTCCATCTCAACATAGTCAAATCAATGTAAAAATATGGATATAAACAGAACCATTTATTATCTTAGATGGAAAATAATTTTGATAAAACACTTGAATTGAATTCTTGAGGAAAATATCCTTTCTTCTTCAAAATCAATTTCTTTTCACAAAACATCATGCAATTTTAAAATAAAGAGATTTTATTGAAAATAGTCATGAAATCTTTTAGAGGAAGCTTCATGAAAATAAGGCTTTATAAAACAGTAGAAATCCGTTCGTGCCGTATAAGTTAAAAAAAACATTCTTTGTACTTTTGTCGAAAAAGTCAAAATGTACCTCGTACGATAAACGACAAAAGATTCCTTTCATATCTTTTACTAAAAACTAACCAAAGGGTAAAATTGGATTTAAAACATTGTAGTTGGATGGAAATAATATTACATATTGAGGAAACATGGATGTAGATGATAAAATAAACCCCAGTAAATACTTACGAATAAACAATCTCGGATAAAAATGAGATTGTGATATTTCCCTTACCTTAGGTCCGACTTGCTTTGTAAGTGTCCGAACCTCCTGTATAATGATTTAAATCACGTTATTGACTTATTACAGAATCATATTCATTGTAATGATATCATATATGGTTCACTTATGACATTATATTACCCGTTCTTTTGTAAACTCCATGTTAAAGAAGCGTTTTGGGTAAAATCGTTTCATTTATCGTAGGTGTTTTGACTTGTTGTTCTTGACATCATTATTACTTATATCATGATTTACTTACTTCCAGAATATAAAATATGATTTATATATCATATATATTCAGTATATATATATAATAGATAGATAAATAAAATGAAAAACACCGTTCATGGAGACGGTAGTCCGTACGTACGCATGAACGCTGTTTTTCTTTCCTTATTGTCTTGAAATGGAAGTAAGTAGATGACATACATATGTATATATATACATAAATCCAGTATCTTTATAATGTCATATATTTCATTATTATTTCTTATATATACATTATAATCATTCTTAAATGGTTAACATGGAGAATGAATCTCATCGCGTCGTGGAGACGGTAGTCCGTACGTACGCACGAGCAATGATATCATTTCTATAAATATTGAATTGAATTGGAGTGGATTATACAATATATCAGAATCAATATTATGTTGTAATAACTATGTATAGTTATTCTTTACACCATTATACCCATCCATGTAAGGTGGTGGTGGAAAATAGATTACACCACGGCGTGGAGACGGTATTCCGTACGTACGCACGCGCGGTGATTTCTTTTTCCATAGGATGGATAGATGGTGAAATAGGGTTGTTTCATACTTATAATAACATATCAGTATATGAGTGATACTGATGTTATTACTTCATAATGAAACAACCTAAGAAGAAGAAGTGGAAGGAGAAATAAAGATGAAAGAATTGGTAACGGTAATTACCTCTTCTTTGAAGTGCCTCTTTGAGACCTCCGCTTAGGGAACTAAAATTGGTCTTTGAGGAAGACCAGAACCTCTAGGATGTTTCTAGGGAAGTGGAGAGGAGAAAATGGCAGGGGTTGGCCGAGCTTGAGTGCTCAAATTGGTGTGAGGAGGAGGGGGAGGAGGTGCCCTTTTATAAGGGAGGAGAGGGTCACCTTAGGAATATCTCAAAATATTATTTTATATTAAAGTCAAAATCGGTTTATAATGGTTCCAAAGGGTCTTATTTCAAAGATAAAGTGGGGATGGGTCGAAATCCTATCAACCAATAGGATTTAGACAAGTTTAGGGTATTATTTTAACCTTATCAATTAGATTTAACTCTAAGTTAATTAATTTAACTTTTACCGTGTCTTTTTGTTTTCTTTCACTATATGGTTAATATACTTACTATAACATGCCAAACGAACCCCAAATTATTTATTATTAATATATAATCCTTATCTAAGTCATTTGGCCGAACCTTAGATTTTTAGGAATACAATACCAATTAATAATATAATATTTGATTTAAAAACTATTTTGTGTCAATTTTGACACTATTTGATATATGATTTTTGTGAAAGTCATAACAGAATTATATGTTCGAACCAAGTTGATTAAATCCACATTAATATATCATAGTAACCTAGAAAATTAGTGGAATTCATAAAAAGTCTTAAATTACATTTATTTTGGTATTTATATTATCAATTATGTCAATATTTCATTAATTAGATAATTACTGCATCATTTTTGTGTCATAAATATATTATATTATTTGATGTCTAAAAATTACAAATAAAATACCATAATGTAGGAAATCTTTTTAGATTTCTAATGAATGTTTATTGTCGAATTTATCTTATGTATAACCCCATATTAAAAATGATTTACTTATTAAACTTTGATTTTAACTATTTTAACCCTTCTTTAAATAAATTAATAATAAATGTCCTAATCTAATCCAAGTGGGCCTAAATGGTCATATTTTATTCCTAAGTTTGTTTTTGGTCGAATTACACTTGTCCAATAGAATTAGGACATGTGTTAGGGTAATATTAATATCATATTTACCCTTAGTTACCTTATTTACTATTAACCGTGGTAAAAAAAGTAAAAAGTTACTATTCACCAAAAAAATTATTTTCATCTCATTGAACCACATTTTAGTCCTTGATATTAACCGTGTCTCTCGGATTTTCGAAATTCCATTCACAGAAGCGGTAAAATTAAGTTTTATGCAAAATTCAGTTTTTAACCTACCACTTAGTAGTTTCACTATTCATCAAAAATTGATGTTTTTCAGAACAATGCCAAAATTTCATCCCAAGCTATATTTCATATTCCGAATTCAAAAATGAAGTCTATTTTACCAAATTCATAACATAAAATTTGCATTAATTAATTTTATAATTAAATCCCGCTGTTAAAACAAATAGCGTGTTTTTAAGAAACAATATCTATCAAAAGATTGACACTTGTTTATGTCTAGTTTAAATGTGAAACTACATCCAATAACCAACATTGTATTAAATTGTAAAAATATATTCTAAATATAATTTAAAACCACTCAAATTAATGATTTATCACTATTAATTATTTCGATTAAAAAAGTTGTTTTTAATTATAATTTAGTAATTTTCACTATTCATCAGAATATGAAAGTTATCCGAAAAGTACCAAAATTTCACCTTAGGCTAAATTCGATACTCCGAATCCAAAAATGAAGTCCATTTTGAGAGTTAAAATTTCTAAAATTTAAAAAGTGGTTATTACTATTCATAACGGCTAGTTTTAATAATATTTTAATAGCATATCATTGTTTCGTGAAACTCAGGATTACGTACCACACACGCTATCGAGGAAGGTTGCGATTGCGTGTAATGCAAGGCAAGTCAAGGATGCGTGTTGTGCAAGCTCCTTTTGGTGTAGCGTATAACACAAGACATTAGTAAAATAAGAAAGAATATTTTTCATAAAATCTCGGGCTGTTACATTCTACCCCCCTTAAAATGAATTTCGCCCTCGAAATTCGTCGGGGTTATAAATGGTTTACTATTCGAAAGTTTCTTTAATAGAAACCCACATCGTAAAAGGGAATACCAAAACTTGGCTTTAAAAACTAAAGTATGAAATGTAACGATTACCCAAATAAACTAATCACTGGGTTTCCACATAGGTGAAAATATGGATATGGAAGAGAAATCTAACCATCATGTTCTGATGGAGAGTGGTAGAGAACATGGCTATGGAAAAGCCAGTAATCACAAATCCATAGATTTGTGATGATATAAGGTACCATCTGATTCATCAGGTATAAGATCACTAGGACAACATTTTTGGTTTTCAAGATCATTTCCCTAAAGTTGAAAATTTGCTTAAAATAAATACTTACTTTATTTTGGTACAATCTCACTTTTGTTCATGCCTTGAACAATTTCTACTTCATCTCTTAAATAAATGAAGTTGAATTTGTTATTTGTGAAGTGTTAGCATATTATGTGATAGAATGATGGGTCATTCCATCTGTCTCAAACAAAAGGTTAGCAAAAAAAGATTATATACATAAGTCGATCTATAGTGAGATTAATCATATATGGTTCCTAAAATGGACTTATACATTATATGTCATATAGCTTAATATAATAAAACTAGTTTCTACTAAACAGGGACTTCCTGTAGGCCAGTGGTAGGTGATAAAGGTCAGTCGCACTTCGGTTGTGGGTTCGATTCCCACAGCCTTGTCCGAAGCGATGGGCGGTCGCCCGTCCTGCAGGTTGTCCTTTTTCCAAAACTATATAACATCCCATCAATAATATCGAAAAAACAAACAATACTAACTTATGTCCAACATAATCCATTCCAATCTTTTAGGCTTATCCATAATACTGCAGTCGACTCTCATAATATAGTGAAAACGATTACCAGAGATTTAATACCATCGTTGATCCCCATATATCATAAGATATGTTTTGTTGGTCACATTCCAAACATTCAAAGTCCTTAATCTTGTACTCTCTTGAATACCCATTGAACCTTAGTGAAAACTTGAATGCAGTTAAAAGTTAACACTTTTCACATACCGAAATCCTCAAAATTCTATATACTCAAACCATAATATCACTTAGTCCTTATATCAATCATGAGCTCATGAATAAAATCAAACACCTCATTATCTTATTATTCCTTCATTATGCTCATATCATCTGTTTACCAAAAAATATCTCAATCACTTTGAATACCACATCAATAAATATTGCAATACTCAATGATACAACATTATTTTGGAATCCCATTACATAAACACTTAATCATTCCACCACATCGTTGTCATATTCAACATTGCCAATAGTGATCGCATGTGATTTTCCTTTGTCCTTTTCCTTCAGTGGTTGCTCATGTTGATCATCACTAACCCTTGGATTAGGGCAATTATTAGCATAATGCCCCATTTCCTTGCACTTGAAGCATTGAAGTGTTGGCGGTGCGTTCTCTACAGTGTTTGCTTTATTCACATCATTAGAAACCCTTTTTCCATTACTTCGACACTCAGCTGCTCGATGACCTTCTTTTCCACACTTAAAACATTTTCTAGTCCCTTTTAGACAATCTCCACCATGCTTCTTTCCACACTTTGTGCATAAGGAAACATTCATCTTCTTTTCACCATTATTATGAGATTTCTCCTTGAACTCCATCTTTCGTTTCTTGTCAAAACCATGAGATGGATATGTAACACCAACTTCCATTTCTACCTTGATAGCACAACGCACAATTTCTTCATAGCTACTGAAATCTCTTATAGCTAATGCCCTTCGAAGACTTGGTTTTAAGCCACTGAAAAATTGATCAACTTTACTTTCAGGTTGGATGATAATTCCAGAAGCATACCTTGCAAGTCTTGTAAAATTTGCTTCATAGGTACCAACAGATTCATCGTCCCTTTGCTTCAGTTCAAGAAACTCTTTCTCCATCTTTGTTCGAAGAATACGAGGGATGTACTTACTGAAAAACAAGTTCTTGAACTCGTCCCATTCCATGGACTCAATTTCATCTCTTGGCCTCGTATTCTTGATAAGATTCCACCATTGATCAACTTCACCTTCCAAACGATATACTGCTAAGATGACTTTATCATGTTCAGAACATTGAAGAACTGAAAATATCTTTTCAGTAGTACTGATCCATTGTTCAGCCACAAGTGGATCAGAAGACCCACTGAAAGAAGGTGGACGTTGCCTCATGAAGGACTCAATAGAATATTGTTCCCTTCTCTGCTCATTTGGAAGTCCAGAATGATTCATAGCTTGTGTAAGTATAGCAATAAGATTTTGCACTCCATCTCCCATAACATTTGTTTGTTCAGGAGGGCAATCATTGCATTGTCCATTGCATTGATCAACACGGTTCCTTCGGGTTCCAGCCATCGTCTAAAACCCATAAAGAATAGTGTGAGAGGCAAAAATCATGCTAGGGAAAACAACATAATAAAGCGGGAGTACCTTCAATATCCAACATCTTAGGTTTAATTCTATGATCGTTAGCGTAATTCTATTACTATAACCTATACGTATACTTAACCTTAGAGACATCCCTAGACATACCTTAGAAATATCTCTAGGGATCTCACTAACGTTTTCGTATCCTAGTTTCCAAAGGTTGACTAAACCTCCCTCTGATACCAACTGTAGAGACCCGAAGCCTGACGTACATGGACTTTACATTACTTTTGCGGAATACTTAGTACATTACAAAAACACACACACAAGGACCATAATAGTTTAGTGTCTTTGGAAACTCGGACTATAATCTTCTAATCGTGGTGAAAGATCTTCAACATCTCCCATAAAGATCTTCCTTTTTTTTTACCTAAAACCTTTCTTTATATCCTGGGGAAAAGAAAACATAAAAGGGTGAGCTCAAATGCTCAGTAAGGGTAAACAAAAGAAATACCAATCACATCATATTCATAAGAACATAACATTTTGGAAATCATAACCTGCAAAAGAGAGCATAATTTCATAACATGGGATAAATCATGGCAGTGAAATGTAATCACAATAATCATAACATAAAACATGGAACTTTGTGGCATACACACATAATCATAGAGAATCATTTCTTGTTAGTCAAGACTCATTGCCAAGACTATCTTAGTGGACAAAGTCCCTTTCTGAATCGAGTAATCCTCGTTTCAGTCCTGTTTCACTGAACCGGTATAACCTACCATTCCAGCCATGTCTATCTCATGAGATATAAAATCTTTACCCAATGCATTGGAGGGAGATATAGGTCCCACCCATCTCTTAATGAATCCTTTCTTATGTGTGCCACAAAATCATAAATCATACATCATCGCATAACCCATGTAATAAAAATGGGATTCTTGAAACATCATAAATCAATTAATATAAGATAAAGGAATTCATAAACATAATTCCATCTCAACATAGTCAAATCAATGTAAAAATATGGATATAAACAGAACCCTTTATTATCTTAGATGGAAAATAATTTTGATAAAACACTTGAATTGAATTCTTGAGGAAAATATCCTTTCTTCTTCAAAATCAATTTCTTTTCACAAAACATCATGCAATTTTAAAAGAAAGAGATTTTATTGAAAATAGTCATGAAATCTTTTAGAGGAAGCTTCATGAAAATAAGGCTTTATAAAACAGTAGAAATCTGTTCGTGCCGTATAAGTTAAAAAAAACATTCTTTGTACTTTTCTCGAAAAAGTCAAAATGTACCTCGTACGATAAACGACAAAAGATTCCTTTCATATCTTTTACTAAAAACTAACCAAAGGGTAAAATTGGATTTAAACCATTGTAGTTGGATGGAAATAATATTACATATTGAGGAAACATGGATGTGGATGATAAAATAAACCCCAGTAAATACTTACGAATAAACAATCTCGGATAAAAATGAGATTGTGATATTTCCCTTACCTTAGGTCCGACTTGCTTTGTAAGTGTCCGAACCTCCTGTATAATGATTTAAATCACGTTATTGACTTATTACAGAATCATATTCATTGTTATGATATCATATATGGTTCACTTATGACATTATATTACCCGTTCTTTTGTAAACTCCATGTTAAAGAAGCGTTTTGGGTAAAATCGTTTCATTTATCGTAGGTGTTTTGACTTGTTGTTCTTGACATCATTATTACTTATATCATGATTTACTTACTTCCAGAATATAAAATATGATTTATATATCATATATATTCAGTATATATATATATAATAGATAGATAAATAAAATGAAAAACACCGTTCATGGAGACGGTAGTCCGTACGTACGCATGAACGCTGTTTTTCTTTCCTTATTGTCTTGAAATGGAAGTAAGTAGATGACATACATATGTATATATATACATAAATCCAGTAGCTTTATAATGTCATATATTTCATTATTATTTCTTATATATACATTATAATCATTCTTAAATGGTTAACATGGAGAATGAATCTCATCGCGTCGTGGAGACGGTAGTCCGTACGTACGCACGAGCAATGATATCATTTCTATAAATATTGAATTGAATTGGAGTGGATTATACAATATATCAGAATCAATATTATGTTGTAATAACTATGTATAGTTATTCTTTACACCATTATACCCATCCATGTAAGGTGGTGGTGGAAAATAGATTACACCACGGCGTGGAGACGGTATTCCGTACGTACGCACGCGCGGTGATTTCTTTTTCCATAGGATGGATAGATGGTGAAATAGGGTTGTTTCATACTTATAATAACATATCAGTATATTAGTGATACTGATGTTATTACTTCCTAATGAAACAACCTAAGAAGAAGAAGTGGAAGGAGAAATAAAGATGAAAGAATTGGTAACGGTAATTACCTCTTCTTTGAAGTGCCTCTTTGAGACCTCCGCTTAGGGAACTAAAATTGGTCTTTGAGGAAGACCAGAACCTCTAGGATGTTTCTAGGGAAGTGAAGAGGAGAAAATGGCAGGGGTTGGCCGAGCTTGAGTGCTCAAATTGGTGTGAGGAGGAGGGGGAGGAGGTGCCCTTTTATAAGGGAGGAGAGGGTCACCTTAGGAATATCTCAAAATATTATTTTATATTAAAGTCAAAATCGGTTTATAATGGTTCCAAATGGTCTTATTTCAAAGATAAAGTGGGGATGGGTCGAAATCCTATCAACCAATAGGATTTAGACAAGTTTAGGGTATTATTTTAACCTTATCAATTAGATTTAACTCTAAGTTAATTAATTTAACTTTTACCGTGTCTTTTTGTTTTCTTTCACTATATGGTTAATATACTTACTATAACATGCCAAACGAACCCCAAATTATTTATTATTAATATATATATCCTTATCTAAGTCATTTGGCCGAACCTTAGATTTTTAGGAATACAATACCAATTAATAATATAATATTTGATTTAAAAACTATTTTGTGTCAATTTTGACACTATTTGATATATGATTTTTGTGAAAGTCATAACAGAATTATATGTTCGAACCAAGTTGATTAAATCAACATTAATATATCATAGTAACCTAGAAAATTAGTGGAATTCATAAAAAGTCTTAAATTACATTTATTTTGGTATTTATATTATCAATTATGTCAATATTTCATTAATAAGATAATTACTGCATCATTTTTGTGTCATAAATAAATTATATTATTTGATGTCTAAAAATTACAAATAAAATACCATCATGTAGGAAATCTTTTTAGATTTCTAATGAATGTTTATAGTCGAATTTATCTTATGTATAACCCCATATTAAAAATGATTTACTTATTAAACTTTGATTTTAACTATTTTAACCCTTCTTTAAATAAATTAATAATAAATGTCCTAATCTAATCCAAGTGGGCCTAAATGGTCATATTTTATTCCTAAGTTTGTTTTTGGTCGAATTACACTTGTCCAATAGAATTAGGACATGTGTTAGGGTAATATTAATATCATATTTACCCTTAGTTACCTTATTTACTATTAACCGTGGTAAAAAAAGTAAAAAGTTACTATTCACCAAAAAATTATTTTCATCTCATTGAACCACATTTTAGTCCTTGATATTAACCGTGTCTCTCGGATTTTCGAAATTCCATTCACAGAAGCGGTAAAATTAAGTTTTATGCAAAATTCAGTTTTTAACCTACCACTTAGTAGTTTCACTATTCATCAAAAATTGATGTTTTTCAGAACAATGCCAAAATTTCATCCCAAGCTATATTTCATATTCCGAATTCAAAAATGAAGTCTATTTTACCAAATTCATAACATAAAATTTGCATTAATTAATTTTATAATTAAATCCCGCTGTTAAAACAAATAGCGTGTTTTTAAGAAACAATATCTATCAAAAGATTGACACTTGTTTATGTCTAGTTTAAATGTGAAACTACATCCAATAACCAACATTGTATTAAATTGTAAAAATATATTCTAAATATACTTTAAAACCACTCAAATTAATGATTTATCACTATTAATTATTTCGATTAAAAAAGTTGTTTTTAATTATAATTTAGTAATTTTCACTATTCATCAGAATATGAAAGTTATCCGAAAAGTACCAAAATTTCACCTTAGGCTAAATTCGATACTCCGAATCCAAAAATGAAGTCCATTTTGAGAGTTAAAATTTCTAAAATTTAAAAAGTGGTTATTACTATTCATAACGGCTAGTTTTAATAATATTTTAATAGCATATCATTGTTTCGTGAAACTCAGGATTACGTACCACACACGCTATCGAGGAAGGTTGCGATTGCGTGTAATGCAAGGCAAATCAAGGATGCGTGTTGTGAAAGCTCCTTTTGGTGTAGCGTATAACACAAGACATTAGTAAAATAAGAAAGAATATTTTTCATAAAATCTCGGGCTGTTACAGTACCAATGTTGATCCTCCCAGTCTTTCTGATGGAGTGTGGGAGTAAATGTCATAGACTAGAGGTAAGCTGCTCTATCACTATACATGAACGATAACTACAATGAAACTAGCTTCTCTTTTTCTACACTCAACAACGGTAAACACGACCATCTCTTGAGCGTGTCTTCCACCACATTACCCTTCCCTAGAGTGTATATTATCTCATAGTCAACTCATATAGATTCTCCATCCATCACTGAAATCTTAGGTTCAGGTCCTTTTGTGAAAAGATATACCTGAGACTCTTGTAATCAGAGTAGATAGAAAATTGTTCTCCCATCAAATAGTACTGCCACATAATCATGGAAAAGACCACTACAACAAACTCTAGGTCATGGGTAGCATCATTTTTATCATGTTTTCTCAAATTTCAGGAGCTGTAGGTGATCACCACTCTCTCCAGCATTAGGACAGATCCTAGTCTGGTCCCTAATGCATCACAATAGACTACATACCATACTCCCTCTTCTGGAAGCCTCAAGATGGGAGCACTCTTCAATCTGCATCTCAGCTCCTAGAAACTCTACTGGCATCACTCTATCCACAAGAATGGTTGTCTATTCATTTTCAGAGCTGATAATGGTGTTGCTACTCTGAAAATGTCATGTATGAATCTTTGATAGTACCCAAGGAACCCTTGGAAACTCTACACATCTGTCACACTATAGGGTGGATCCTAAGAAAGCACATCTTGTTACATCTGTAGATCCATTGAAACTATAGAAACCGAGATAATGTGACCTCTAAAGTGGACCTCCCGTATCAAGAACTGTCACATCGAGAGCATACCATAAAGCTGGTAACTAATAGTATATCCAGAACTATCTCTAAATGAGTGGTGTTCTCCTCCTCTGCTGCTGAGTAGACCAAGATGTCGTCAATTAAGTCCACAAAAAAACAATTTAGATAAGGCTGGAAGATCCTGTTCATGAGTCCCTTTAACACTACTGGGGTGTTGGTCATGCCGAAGGCATCAACAGGAACTCATAGTGGCCATACCATCATCTGAATGTCGTCTTCAGAATATCCTCATCTCGTACCCTGAGTTGATTACAGCCTGATCTCAGGTCTATCTTCAAATCCCACAGATCTCCTTTAAACTGATCGGAGAGATCATTAATCCTCAAAAAAAGATATTTTTTCTTTTTGGTCACCCGGTTCGCCCACCGATTGTCCATGGAAAGCCTCAAATGTTATTCTTCCTTCTTTATGTAAAATACCGGGGCAGCCTTGGAGAAACACTATAACTTATGAACCCCTTCCCCAGTAAGTCCTCTATCTATACCCTCAACTCACGAAGGTTCATGTGAGCCATTCAATATGCTGGTGTAGATATCAGTTTCATCCCTAGGTATAGATCATTGTAGAAGTATACCTATCTACGAGTTGGATGTCCCGAAACATCCTCAAGAAAGGCATCATCATACTAGTCCACCACTATAGGATAGCTCAGACTCCTCTCGTCAACTGCGTCGAGGGTATGGTGGGACAACTAATGAGTTATCAACTACCTCCTCCTCCAAGAAAGATTATCCTAAGTTTTAAAGGCCCCCTTCTCACCAGTGAAGGAAAACCTGGTCCCATCCTCACAAACACACTGTACTTTGTGCCTAAAATAGTCGACCTGAGCACGAAATGTGGATATCCAATCCGTACCCATGATTACATCTTAAGGCCTTGACTCTTTTACAAGGAGAACCCAGCCAAAGAACTCACCTCCTAGAGTAATCTCACACAACTGACACTAGTATTTAATCATATATTCCTCTCCCGTAGGAGAATTCAGTCATAAGGATAGAGCCAATAGATCCCTTGAAATCTTCATGCTTCAAATGAGATCTGTGGCAATAAAAAAGTGAATATAACATTTGTATATAAGAAATTTATCTAGGGTATATTAGAAAAATATCATACGTAGAATTATATCTAGAGTGTCTTACTCGAGGCCTCAGCTACATGAAGCTGAGATCGTCCTTATCTACCTGCTCTTTGAGGTCAGGGTGGACAACCTGGAGGTGGTGGCGGTAGAACCTCAAATATCCACACACCGCTTGTGTCTTGGACCCCTCATCTACCACATTTTCCGCCTTATGGAACTCCCCACTCAAATCTCTAACTCTACCTTGGAAGTCTCTCGACCTTCAGGTGATCATCGGTGCAGTGGGTCAGGCTGTTACGAGCAGGTTACCTTGTCCGCCACATGAGTAGAACAATCATCTCATATGTTGAACTCCTCTATCCCGTGATCTCTGCACCTCCAACCCTACAACATTGGGTCATCCATCAGATTATTGGACACCCATGGGCCTCAATGTCATCCACCTAATTCCTGATGCAGATGACTCATTTATTTTTCATCCAGTGGTGGCACTCATTATTGGTTCCTGCTCGGCTAGGAATCTCTACACCAGAAGTGATCACACTAGCACTCTATCCTGTGTTGGTATGTTGAGAAATATCATTGAAAATCAAATCTCCCATCAGAGACCCTACTCAAAGGTCCAAGCCCAAATGAAAAGGCTAGGTACCATGTCGGTGGAGTAGCGGGAGAGTTCAGTGAATCTCATTGAGTACTAGGATATTTTTAGGCTGTCCGGATGTAAGTGACGTAGCTCCTAAATATGGACAGATCCTAGTTTCACTAGTATGTAATATTCCTAGAATAGGATCTTAAAGAACAATAAGGGAGGTTACTCTCATTGTGAAACTGGAGAATCAGGTTCCACCATCGCCCTATTGATCCCTGAAAGAGGCTAGCAGCTAGGATCACCATCTGGTCTGCTGGTGTCCCAACATGGTGGAAAACTATAGCCACAGACTCCAGCTAGTCACCAGCCACCTTCGAATCTGTCTCACCTCAAAACCTCAAAGGCCTCTACCATTGGATCTTGTGAAGTGCGCCATATCTGCGTGTGTTGTTTGCTGGTGGGGCTGGTGGCAACTGCTACCCTACGAGTAGTGGTGTTGTTGGTGCACCACCCAAAAGTACCATCATTGTAAGTGGGCCATGAACTGAATCCCCACTACTCGGTGTTCTTTCATCATTATTTCTCACTATAATCTTAGTTGGTTGTCTACATAGAGGCATCCTATAAAGAAACAATTGTGACACTATCAATAATTTATACATCATGATATGACTAAAAAGTGATCAAATGAAAAAAAACATTTCAAACACACAGACAATCAGCATTTTTGGGTACCTAGAAAGAAATCAGACTTCATGGTCATGGTGAATGGATACATCATCCTTCGCACCAACACTGGACTCACCAAACTAAAAACCTTACTTAAAACACTTAACATTATTTCCACATTGAAAATATTAGAGTCTTAGTTTTTTCGTAGAAACAACTCCTTTGATATCACTTTATCATGACCCGTCCCCTGGGGCCTATGTCATGGCTACCCCAAGACGACCTCACATAGGTTAATGGATGGTGACTAGAACCTGAAAGGCATATCCCTAAAATGGGAAGGCATTGACATTAAACCTGCAAACACACAGACAAGGTGAACAACAACAGAAAACCATGAAGTATGACCATCGAAATTAAAATGTGTGTACTAAAGAAGAATGTGCCAGTATAAAAACGCAACTAAAAGAATGTACGAAAAAAAGGGAAAAATAGATCCTGTGGTTTTCCGTCAAATATCATACCTTAAGGGTATGTACAACTCGTCACTATGGATATCTACGTCAAATGGCCACCTTTGTTCCCCGTCTAGTCCAGGATTCCAAATCTTGGACAACGTTGTCCGTCATCTGAACCAGACAGAGCAAGGTGCAGTTGAATCTGATGTAGGGGTGAGTATGAAAACACCCAATAGGGACCCCGAGACCCCTAAAGATCTTTTAGAATTCCACAATGGAAAAACCACAAAGCAGGATTTCAATCACAAAGAACAAAGTAAAAGACTCATCTCACAGAATGTATATAACATAACCAACATGAATAATGATGATTATTCGTAAATCTAAATCATATTATTATATTTAGAAGTTCCATATCTAAACCATGAAGAAGTCGTTCTATTGGTGATCCACACAAGGTCGTAAGTCATTGATCTACACTTGGTCGTATTCTGTCATTCCACACAGGTTCATAAGTCGTCGATCCACAGAGGGTCATATGTCACCGATCCATGACAGGCCACTGTATGCCTATTACTCATCTAGTCACACTACTATGGTCCCATACAGGGTCGTAAGTCTTCGAACCTCACAGGGTCACTCTAATGTCATTCCACAAATGGGTCTCTCTTCACTTCACAGCCGTCCACAAGATTCAAACACTCGGTGCGCTCGGGTCCCATAGATTCTGCTTCTCAAGAAATCAGTTATACTTAAACTTCCACGAAGTCCCATGACGAAGTAAACCAATGAACTATCCTATTATAAGGGTTCCAACACAATAGACGACACGTCAATCGGACATCTGGTCTATATATTATAGGAATTTTAGTAATGTTGTCCCGATAGGATTTGAGTTCAATCTATCCCGACTGTACTCCAACTCTCTTTAAAACCCAAGTGATGTATCTCAATAGTTTCTCCTCTCCCTTAGGGTTCCAGTGTCGCATAAATTTTGGAAAACGGGCACCCGTTTTAACAGTTACAAAAGTTTTAGTTAAACTGGAGAGGTCGGGTATAGTAGGGGTCGAGCCCAATTCACTGGTTTGGCCCGACTGGTGGGCCCGTCCAGCATGGAAAACCCTACCCGTGGTGCTGGCTAGTTCCCCCAGCTGGAGGAGCTAGTAGGGTGCCACCCTCCCTTCTGAAAAGGTCGGCTCAACCGGCCATTTGGTGTCCTTCCAAGCGCCCTGAGTGGGACACTCATCGCCCCACATAGCACTGGTGTGCCTCATCTTCCACCTGACATGGCCTTGATATCTACAGTGCCTATGGGAACCACCATTCCAATGCAGCTGACTCATCCTGCCACTTCCACGCCAACAAGAGCTCCCACTGGCCATTGCATATGCTCTGTTGGTTCATTTTTTATCCCATTTACACCTACATGCCTTTTAAGTTTCTTCGTTCAATGTGAAGCCTAATAAAACTCTTTCCCACCTCATTGACTAGTCACACACAATGAACACATAAAACTTATGAAATGAAGAGGTTTCAGCCCTTGTTTTTTCCCACCCCCTCCGCGTTAGTGTTTATAACATGGGTAATTCATTGATCATTATTTAAAAGATGTAAATTCTCCAATCAAATCCCACATCAACCAACCACAAGAACAAATGAATCACAGATCAACCCATTTTTTGGTTGATCCGCGTTCTTCGTATTAATGAATAATAGAATGAGGAAATCATTTAAATGCATAAACAATATTAACCTCCTACCATGATCACGTTTGATTTTCTATTGATGAAGGAAAAGAATCTTTTGTTCAAAGATGTTTTTTAGCATTTTTCGACCTATAGATCGAATACTCAACATCATTTTTCATTACTTGTTCTTCGTTGGATTGGTTTTCCCACTAGCGCTTCATCAAGAGTTCTCTCGTGGGGCATCAATTTCCTTTCTAACGTTTTGTTTAATAAAATAAAAATACCATTATGTTGTTTTTAATTAATATGGTTTATTAATGAATCTGAATTATTGATCCTATTAAACTCCCAGCATTGTGGTTACACAACCAGCGTAACTGGTCATTTAATGACCTTCACTTAATGTGTTGCGGTCCCACCACCATCGCTCAACAGTTGAAAAAATAATAAAATAACTTCATTAATTGTTCTATTATTTTTTCGAAATTCTGAAAACATAAATTTTCAATCTGACTTTTTTTAACAATGTTATGCTTCACCAAAGTGAATCCCAACACTACGAATTCAACAATTCCCTCAGATTTTTAATTTGTGCACCGGTTCAAAACAAAAATATCCTTGCTCCAACGTTTACTAAAGGTACCTAAAAAAATTCAAAATTCCATTTCAGGATCTTCTGGCCTCAGAATCACATGCCCTCAATATTTACAGTCTTTTAATAATTCCATATAATTAAAAAAATTATATAGAATTTTTGGGTATTTAAAGGTGGTCATTAATTTAAAAAACTAAGGATGTTGAGTAAACATGATCATTGATTTGAAATATTTTAAGTAACCTTTCTTGAGAAAATATTTTCCTCTTAAATAATGAAGATATATTCAGAGAAAATTTATGTATCTATGATTAGAGGGAGAATAAAATGTTTTTAAATATGAATATGACACTACAAGGTTTATAAGGAATGCTACTGACTACATTTATACTCTAATGATAATGGTTAAACATTTATTAAGGGGGATAAATACAATTCATATAAGGTAACACTTATCGATATTATTATCATCATATGCGTATAAAACACTATGTTCTATAAAGAAATTAAAATTATTCTCTCCATAATATGACTTCAAAGGAATGAATAAGAAGAATATAACAAATGAAATCCACAAGAAGAAAATAATGTATAAAAGAAAGAAATAGAGATGGAGTTACCAAAATGTGATAATTTTGGTACGAGTCAATGGGTAAATGTTTTAAAGGAACAATACATTTATTTCTGTATAATGATAAATCAAATAATTATCAATAATTCAAGGTTGTGGTAGAATTCATCAAAATGTACTCTTTTAAATATAAAGATATGGGGAACTATTTCAAATGACTTCCTATCCATCAATTGATCATTATATAGAAGAGTTGAAGGGGATAATTCCATGTTTATGTAATTACTATGAATTAGGTTAAAGTTCCTATTGATTTTTTGGTAGTTACATTGATAGTAACATCAATTTTATATAATACAGTTTTTAATTTTGGACCCTCGTATTATTTTGTATCATTCAATGCTTGCTAAAAAAATTAAATACTTCACTAGCACTTTATTAATGGAGTTATCAATCAATAAACCATGAAAATTTATTATTTCAAAATGTATAAGACATTCAACCCCCATTATGATGCATTGATATAACCTTTTCACAAATGTTATTTGTCAAAAATATTGTATAATTTTATATAATCTGTATTATGGATTGTCATTCAATGTATAATTTAAGAATTAATTTCATATAGAAGTTGATCATGATTTCCAATAATGTTATGCAATTCATTATCTATAAAATAGCTACTTTATCATCAAAATAATTCATTCATCCACCAGTATTATATCTCCTTAAAAATTATGGGTGAAGACGATTAGATAAAACATAATGATGGAAAAGGAAACCATAAGAGAGATGATGTTCTTATTTGGAAGGAATAAATTAACAAGTTTCCAAAAGAATAACCATACATATATGTAAATGTGAACAATATTTTTATTCTGAACTAATCCCTAACATGAAACATATATCTAGGAATCCCTATCGATGGGCCACAATTATGCTAGAAGAAATATAATATCAATTGATTTTTTTGTATAAGGGATTCATATTCCCCATTGCTTTTCCATTGGCAAATATTATTCTATTTTGGATGAAATGGGATTGGGAAATGATTTTTTGTGATTGTAAGGAAATAATGGCCATTACTATAATTTAAATGTATCCTCTATGTCATATTTTTGAATTATTTGACCAAAATCATGGAGATCAAAATTTTTCAATGATTTTTATTCATTCATGGAATCATCAATTGTGTGTTTGGAAGGATGATATTAAAATTATTGCATTTCAGATGAGTTATAGACATTATTAGTAAAATTTAATTCTCTTTTTATGGATTAATTCACATTATCCTTTTATGGTTATAATGAACATAGTTTCTAGGAAAAATATTGTTAATTTAATTATGGTACTTATTGACGATATATTTGAATAATACATAAGATATGAATAAAATAAGAATAATATATTAATATTTCTTGAGAATCATAGTGAAAATGACTTATATGAGATATATATCATGTTTTATTAATGGATTTGTAATGCTACATTAATTGTCAATATTTTCACTATGGATAGAATATGGGTTGATCCACTAAATACAATAGTAGTCAACGAATGGAATATAGTAAAGAAAATAATTGTGGTACATAATTTATTTATATTACCATGTCAATATATGTGTGTTTTCAACAAAATTTCCCAATTAGAAAACTTATTAACCAGTTGACACATAAAGTTTCTTGGTTCTTATGGAAAGAATAATGTAAATGTAGTTTTGAAGAATTAATATGGATGTTAATTAGTGAATCTATTTTGAAATTACCATAAAAATGTGATTTATTTTAGATATATATTGAAAAAATAAAGAAAACACATCGATGTGTCCTTATATAGAATGAAAATATAATTTCCTATGAACAGAAGTAGTTAAAGATCAATGAATAGAACAATCCATCCCCTAATCTTGGGTTCAAATCTGTAGTAATTTCCATGAATATTTAGAGGAATGATATATATTTCAACACCCTGAGATTTTATTATATATACTCTATTAAATTTCATTGATTTTTTGCGTTGTACACTACAAAAATATTAGTTTTCACTATATGAAACACTGTAATATCTTGCAGTGTACAAAACTCTATACTTGGACTATGTTATGCATAATAGCAACCATTTTCGATAGCTTTCTTTGTATGGAAAACCATGTTTCACTAAACAATGATATATTACTAAAACATTCCTATTTAATGGGATATAAACTTTCTGTTATGAATATTATTAACCCCAATATGATTTTAATATAACATTAACATCAATCTTATGTATTTACTAGACATGATATAACAACAAATTCCATTTTTTTGGAAAAAATAAGTAATACTAAAAAATTGTAGTTTTGTCGCCTTTTGATGGAACAACCATTTTAAATCTATTTTTTGAAAAAAAATATACTCAATTTGAGAAAATAGTCTTCTTATTTTAGTTTGGAATATAAAATTTTACATTGTTTTAATTTTGGGTATTTTTCTGAGATGTTTCATTTTTTAATAAATAGTTAAAATACTGGGTTTCATTATTTTAAATCCATTAAATAGTAAAATTATGTTGTGTATTAGTTTTAAATTTTATGTAGTTAATAATTATACATTTATTTATTTTCCAAAATTATTTTAAAGAATAATTCATTAAAAATCGTTTTACATTTTAAAAGGGGCATTTTTTAGAACCCTTTTTTCATGACATTTTAATAGTTTTATTTTAAATTTAATTCTTCAACATCTATGTATTTAATATTAAAAAATTGGATGTCAAATTTGAATTTAAGAGGTCCAATTTTGGTTATTAGGACACTTTTATTTTTTTTACCAATATTAATAGTAAACATGGTAAATTTTATTACCACAGTAAATGGTAATTTTTTTAATTTAGGAAAAAAAATTAAATTATAATAACTATTAAAATTCCATTTAAAATGAAAAAATATTATTTGAGGGTTGTAATTCGATCCTTAATACATAGGTATCGAAATTATGTCATTTAATGGACACTTTCCCATGAAAATTACTTAAATAATATTTAAATCAAAGAAATACACAATGTGTCATTTTTTGTCTTTAATATTTATTATGTATCCACATATGGAAATATTCGTGGTATCGAAAAATATAAATTGTAATGTTTAACTTTATAAACATATTTCCCATATATAAATTTATTGTTTTCGTTTTTGGGGCCATTTGGGAGAGAAAATGGTATTTATAATATTTTATTTATTTTAAATTTAAAGCTATCACATTATTGTTTGAGATAATATATCATTTTTAAAATAAGATTACAAAGAAGAAAAATTATACTATTAAATCTTAATTTAATTATAAAATATTATCATTATCACCGAAATTTAATAATATTTATTAGTATATAAATAATTACCATTAAATTTTATATATAGATGATGTAGAAATTATTTAATTGATGAAAAAATAAGTTTTATTAAAATGATATTATCAATTGACGGGCCAAAACACATTACCAATGTTTAGGTTTCGAGTATATATTGACCATAAGCACCCAATGGTCTAGTTATGGACCATTTAGATCTATATGAGAAATTAACACAATTATAATATTATATTTAAAGTAATGTTAAATTTTTCACATTCATAATTTAATAAGTATAAAAATTTTAATGTTGGATTTTCAAGAAGATAAATTTGAATACATATATTATTAGAAAATATTTTAAATTTATCTTAATAATATTATTTTATTTTTAATTTTTCTTCATCATATATTTATATTAATTAGTTACACTATATTGATGTAGTGATTATTTTATTAAGGGAAATATCAAATAAATGTTATCAATAATTTTAAAATAAATATAATTTTGGCTTATTAATTTCTCAAATTTATTTTATTGATTCACTCAACCCCTTAGAGAAGTTATAAGTTATCTTTTTTGAGGATAATATCTAATGTTTATATTTTTAAAAATCCATGAAATGAATAATGTCAAAATTGACACAATTAATTTTTTTTTCAAAAAAATGATTTATTAAATAATTTAAAAATCATAAAACATTTTAAAAAATAATGAATATTATGATATGGTATTAAATGTTCTAAATTATTTATTTATTATCTAATTGAAATCAAATATGTAAATACATTACCCTTATAATATTGAGATATTTGTTATCCAAGTATAAATGAAATAGAATAACTAAGTGTTAAAATGAAATGATAAGGTTTGTATGGACATAAAAACTTGTATAAAATGTATTTTTTTGAGGTTATTACAATATTATGATATATTATTATCAAATATACCTCATTTTTGTGATACTTGGACTGATTTTTAAATTATTATATATTTATAGTTTCATAAATTCCAAAAATGTACCTAACACCAATTATAAAAGGAAACCTCCTCCCTCATTTATCAAAAACTAATTAAGAATTAAAGTTCCTCAATCCCCTTCACATATTTCTTATGAATCTCCATAGTTTCACCTGAGAGGATCTGGTCTTCACATTATACAAACTCTAGTTCCATTAACAAGAGATATAAATAGAGCACATCAAAGAAGAGGTAATCTCCTCTTCTGATTCATTCATATTTCATTATACTTATACTTATAATTCATTAGTTTTTTTTATCATAGAATAATAAATCCATTAGTATTTATGTATTTATATTTTATTATACTTATTAATTAACTAAATAAAATTTTTTATTATCCAAAGAAAGATGAAATCACCACGCGTGCGTACGTTCGGCTTACCATCACCACGTCGTGGAGTAATTTGACTTCCACCACCACCGTACTTGGATGGGTATAAAAATATATTTAATAACAATATATGATTATAATGGAGTGATATTTATTCTGAAATATATTACACAATTAAAATGATCCCCATTTAACAATTTTAGAAATGATATCTTTGCTCGTACATATGTACAACCTACCATCTCCACGATGGTATGTGATTTTTTATTCATTAAAAACACTAAATAATGAGTATATAAATGTACTGAATGAATAAATATATAATTTATTTTGTTAGTATCATTTTATAATGATATAAAAATAACCTAATAATGATAACAATAACTTATATAACCAAACATGCTTATGATCTTAAAGAATTTAAAACTAGAATAACGAGTAAAAATGAATTCTTAAAAATAAATAAAAAAGAATATGACCATATATGATTACCATGATTCTGGAATAAGTTAATAACACTATCTAAATCATTATACAAGTGTTTAGGACACATATAGAATAAATTGAACCTAAGGTCAGGGAGAATTTTGAAAATAACATTGTTATCTAAGATTTTTTATAGGTAAGTATTTACAGGGGATATTTTTCTCATCTATGTTCATGTTTTCTAAAAATGTTTTCATAAATTTTTTACTATTATCCTATATATTTTAAAGGTAATTTTTACCCATTCTTGATTTCCCCAACCTAGAACTAAAGGAATCTCCCTTTTATTTATCATACAAGGAACTTTTCGACTTTTCTGGAAAATTTAGGAGGAGAATTATTTTTAAACTTATATGGAATGAATGGATTTTGATGGTTTCATGACACCTTATTTACATGAAGATTAGTCTACACTATTTAAATATTATATTTAATTAAATTATTCTCTAATAAAATTCATTGAAATTTTGAGAAAAAAAGAAATCATTTTTGAAAAAGAAACGACACATTCCTCCGGAATTACGTACAATTGTTTTAACAAATTTGTTTTCCATTTAATATTAAATAGCGTTATGTTTCTATATCTATTATTACATTTATTTTATTGTGTTTGTGATGGAATTATTTTTATGAAATATATTAATTTTAAATGGATTATGATGGAATGGTGTTTAAGAAACCCATTTTATGTCATGGGTTATGCTATGATGATTGATTCCATTATGAGATAGGTGAAACCTATATCTACCTCCACAACAATGGGTAAATATTTATATCTCTTGAGATAAACATGGATTGAATGAAATATAAATATGGTTCAGTAATATTGGGCTGGAATGACAAGTAAATCCAGTTCAGTAATACTTGGCTGGAATAGCTTGCAAACCAAGTTCAGTAAAGGGTTTTATCCACTACAATGGTCTTCAAAGAAATGACTTGTCTACTGTAGAAATAATATTATGTATTTATTTTTCTTCCAAAATTCCATGTTTTATTCCAATTATATTTTATCTTTGTTAATGTTTATTTATGATATATTCCTTACGTATTGTAATTATTTATTTCATGACTCAGGAATTTGATATTTAAAAATCACGTTTATGTGTTTACATTATTATGTTTATGGTTTGTTTTATTTTCTCAATGTTTACCCTTAATAGGAATTAGATATCATCCTTTTATGGTTTTTCCCCAGCTTATGAAGAAATGTTTATGTGGGAAATGGGGATGATCATTATATAAGATCTTGAAGATGTTTAACGACGATATAAGATTAAGATCAATGTTTCCAAATAAACTATTCTAATAGGGTCTTTGGGTGACTGTTTTTGTCAGGTATTAAGTATTCCTCAAAATTAATGTAATTTCCAAGTATGTAAAGCTTGGGTCATTATAGTTGGTATCAATGTGTTGGTTTATTCAGCCTTTGTAAACTAGGATTTGAAAACTTTAGTGATATCCCTAGATATATTACAAAGTATATGTCCTGGTATATCCCAAGGATAAGTCATGTATAGGTTACTCTCCTGGATTTTTTGTGATAATCATGAATAACATAGTATTAAACCTAAGATATCATAGATTGAAATATTATAAGTAATTTACCCCACTTTTGTTTTTTCAATATCTGATATGTATTTATCACAATATTCATTCTGGTCATAGTCAATAGCCCGAACTACATAGAAAATGATTAACCATTGAATTTTTCAAATTTTTAAATTATAGGAATAATGATGATCAATTTCCTAAGTGAATATATCATGAAGATAATCATGAATATGGTACGCATATTGGTCATATTGTTGAGGATGAAGAGATTTTTAATGATATGTGAAAGGTAAGTGATGTTCTTACAGTATTGTTTACATTAAATCTAATAATCATGAGTTTCAGAAACCATAAGACATGATTCATAGTTTAGTAAAGATGAAAATGATGGATCCTAAGTAATGGTTTAAGAATAATGTTGGTTGATGGAGGGGTATATGTTTTAGAATTCAATGATTATGTTTTCAGTATATGTTTTTCAATAAGGATGGGAAAGGATATATTGAATTTTTCTATAGAGTCAAATATGTGATTTAAGGGTAAGTTGGTATACTTGGAGAACACACGATTAAGGGAAAGATAACATTTAATATATTCCATTTGTTATGAAAAGGATGTTTGGATAAAGATATGTTTTATTTGAGTATGTAATTTTTATGATTCTAATTTCATTATAACTAATTATGTATTTTTTTGAGAAGACGGTTATTCTATCATGGGTGAAGTATATAACTTTTCATAACATACAGAATATATAAAATAAGATTTAAAATAAGGACGCATGCATGTTTTCAATATGAATATATGGTAATTTAGTTTATTATCATAACTCAAGAGAATGCATGATGAAGTCATTCTAATGTTTTTAATATGACCAATAAAATATATCTTATGATATATGGGGTATAAATGATGGTATTTACAATCTTGTTAAATGATCTTTCATGTAATTGTTTTTTTTGTACTGTGAGTTTAGACAGATGTATTTTGGACAAGCCTAAATGTTGGAATGTATTATGTTTAAAATTAGATAGTATATTTTAAGGATTATTTTTTTATATTATTTATGAAATTTTATAATAATATAGTTTTATAAAAAGGACAACCTACAGGATGGGCAACAACCCATCGCGTCGGACAAGGCTGTAGGAATCGAACCCAAAACTAAATTGCGATATGCCTTTATCGCCTACCATTGGAATAAGAAAATTCCGTGGATAATATATATTATTTTTATTTTACATAAAATATATAATAGATGAAGTATAATTCCATTTTTTGAACCCTATATTATTAATATTATCATATATTTACTTATGTATATATGATAACAATTGCTAATCATATTTTGATAAAGACATAGGGAATGGACAATCATTCAATTTATGGATCACATGATCTTATAAAAATTTAGGCATGATAAATTAATCATCATTTCATTGAATAATAGATGAATTGTAATTTTTATGAGGCACTAGAAATTATTGGATTATATTGAAATCAAGTAAGTATTTGTTCTCCCATTTTTTCACTATAAGAAATGGATCTTGAAACCCTAAAATTTAATCATTGTACATTTTAATCCAATTATTCAGATGGTCCATTAAGTTATTGTAGATATATGGATTTTATGTAGTTAACTTTCCCCAAACCTTATTCTCTATCTCTATCCATCAGAACATGATGGTAATATTTCTCTTCTATATCAATATTTTCACTTCCCACCTATGTTTTCTTATGTTGAAACCCCGTGATGAGTTACTTTTGGTTCCATTATGTTTTTAAATTTCATTTTTTGAAATTATGTCTAAGTATACATTTATTACATTGTTGGATTCCATGAAATAAAAATTCAAGTAGAAAACCTTTTATAACATCGTCGAATTTTGAGGAAAAATTTATATTTTGGGGGGTAGAATGTAACAACCTGAGAATTTATGATATATATTATTTTTAGTTTCATTAATGTATTGTATTGTATGATACAACAAGATTTTTTTGTCTTATAAGCATCATAATATTATCATGCAATATATGAAACAATATACATGGATTCTGTTACACACAGAAGCGACCTTTTTTGATATCTTTGGTTGTACGCAATACCATGTTTCACTAAACAACGATATATTATTGAAATATTATTATTTAATGGAATAAAAACTAGACATTATGAATATTATTAACCACATTTTTACATTAATATAACATTAAGATTAATCTTATTTATTTTCTAGACAAGATATATCTAGAAATTTAATTTTTCGGATAAAAGAAGTATTTTTGAAAAATGCAGTTCTTCCACCATTTGTTGGAGCACCCATTTTAAATCTAGTTTTTGAAAACTTTTTTACATTCAATATGAAAATATGAAAATTTTCGTTTCTTTTGGACTATAAAAATTTACTTTGGTCAAATATATGGTATTTTTCAATTAAGGTTCAATTTTATCAATAGTGAAAATACTGATTTTTTTTCTAATTCCATTAAAAATTTAAAAAAAAAATTGGATTGGTTTTAAATTATAGTTATTAAATTTTATTCTAATTTATGTTTTTCAAAATTATTTTATACATGAATTCATTATAAAAACATTTTCAAATTTAAAATGGGCATTTTTTTAAAAACAGTTCTTCATGACATTTTAATAGATTTAATTTGAATTTAACCCTTCATATTGTTTCAATTTAATTTTGATAAATGGATTTTAATTTGGGATTATGAAGATCCACATTTGGTATGTATGTCTATTTTAGTTTTTGAACAATTTTAACAGCAACCATGGTAAATTTTATTACCATGGTAAAGGGTAAATTAGGTAATTTAGGTCAAAAGTAAAATATTAATTACTATAATATGATCAAAAAATTGGAAAACAATTATTTGATGATTTTAATTCTACCCTTAACACATAAGGATCTAAATTATGTCATTTAATGGACATGTTTCCGTTAATATGACTTAAAAAATATTTAAATTATTGAAATAATCAATGTGTCTTTATCTGTTTCGTAATATCTATTATGTATCTACATATGGATAAATGGGTGGTATCGACAAATATAAATTGTAATTTTAAACATAATAAACATATTTCCATAAATTAAATTTATTTTTGATGTTTTGGGTCCATTTGGAAGAAATTATGGTATTTATAATATTTTATTTAATGAAACTTTAATGATATCACATTCATGTTTTAAAAATATATATAATTTTAAAAATAAGGTAATATAGAAGATTAATTATAATATAATTATATATTTGGAATATGAAATGCTTTTATTTATGATGGTAATTTATTTTTAATTTTTAGGAAAGAAATAATTACCTTAAATTTATATATATGGAAGATGTAGAAATTATTTAATTGATGAAAAATTAAAACAAATAATTTTTTTAAAATTGATAATGACAATTAAAGTGCCAAAACACTTTAAAAAATTATATTTTTCAAGTATATATCGACCATAATAATCCATGGGTTGAGTTATAGACCATTTGGAGCATAAGAAACTGATTAAGACAATTATATTATTTTATTTAAAGAAAATTTGAAATTGTCACATTCATACTTTAATAAGTATAAAATTTTTAATGTTGGATTTTCAAGTAGAAAAATTAGACTACATATATTAATAAAAAATAGTAAATTTAACGTCATAATATAACTTTATTATTAATTATTCTACATCAAATATGTATATTAAATAATTAAAAAATACTCATGTTGTAATTATTTTATTAGGGAAATTATCAAAAATTTGTTATTAAATATATGAAAATAAATATATTTTTTGATAATTAATTTTTCGATGATTTTTATATATTTCCTAGACCACATAGAGATATAATTAAATATTTTTTTAAAGTATACCATCTTATCATGATTTTTTTAAATTCCATGATATGAATAGTATAAAAACTGTTAAAATTAATTTTCTTTCAAAATAATGATTAATTAAATTATTTAAAAATAATAAAACATTTTTAAAAATAAATAATAATTATAAAAAGCTTATAAATTTTCTAAATGATTTATGTATGATCTAATTGGCATCAAATAATTAAACACTCTATCATTTTAATGTTGAAATATTTGTTACACTAGTTAAAATGAAATAGAATAACTAAGAGTTATATGGAAAATATTAGGATTGAATGGACATATAAACTTGTAATAAATTTATTGGATTATTATATTACAATATTATAATTTTTTTTTTCAGATATATCACATTTTGGGGGTATTTGGATTGATTTTCAAATTATTATTAATTATTGTTTCATAAATTATAAAAGTGTCCCTCACCACAATTATAAAAGGACACATTTTCCCTCATTTCTTCACAGCTCATTTTGACTTCATCGTCATCCATCACTTGATTATTTTTCATATAAACATCCCTAGTAATATTCTATATATTCTAGTATTCTCAAATGACAAGCACTAGTTCCATTATGAAGAGATCAAAAAGAGAAAGTCAAATAAAAGGTACTCTTCTCTACCAATTCTTTCAAATTTCATTTAATATATAATTCTAATTCATGATTTTTTTTCATTATATATTAATAAAAACATTATAACTTAAATAATTTAAATTTATTATAATTATGAAATAACTATATTAAACTTTCTATTCATCCTAAGAAAGACAAAATCACTATGTGTGCCTACGTACGGCTTACCATCTCCATGTAGTGTTGTAATATATTTTCCCCCACCACATTCAATTGATTGGTATTGAAATGGATTTAATAACTATATATGATTGTAATAAAATTTTATTTATTCTTTAATAAATTAAATAATGGAAATCAGTACAATTAAAAAATTATGGAAACGATATCATTGTTCATCCGTACGTATGGACTATTGTCCCCATGATGTGATATGATTTGTTCTACATGATAACCACACAAACATGATTATATAATTGTAAATAATGTATAAATATGGTATTAATTATGTTAATAACATTTTTTTATGACATAAATATGAATAAATGAAGAGAACAAGAAATTTTTAGACAAAACATGCTAGTGATCATAAAGCAGTTAAAACCTGAATAACGAGTAACAATGAATTGTTACAAAAAAAGGAGAATATGACTATATATGATGTCCATGATTCTAGAATATGTTAATAAATATATATAAATAATTATATTGTAGTTTTTGACACATATTTAAGAAATCAAAACTTATTTAAGGGATAATTTTTCAAATCTCATTTTTATCTTAGATTGCTTATATGTAATAATTTAGTGGGGATATATTTATAATCTCTGTAAATGTTTTCTAAAACATTTTTCTTAAATTTTGTACTGTTATTATTTTTAATTATAAAGTAATTTTTACCCATTATTAACTTTTAAAACATGGGATGGAAGGATTATTTCATTTGTTTACCACACGAGGTACTTTTGGACTTTTCTGAAAAAAGTACGACGAGAATGTTTTTTAACTTATACGAAATGAATGTATTATTATAGCTTCATGACACCTCATTTCCACAAATCTTCCTCTACACAATTTCAATATTTTTTTCAACTAAATTATTTTATTTTAAAATTGAGATTCATTATGAGAAAATAAACAATTTTTGAAAAAAATTATATTTCCCTCAGGAATTAAGTTCAAGTGTTTTATAAAAATTAGTTTTTTTATAAGATGAAAATTGGTAATGATTATATATATATTATTAAATTAATTTTGTTTTGTTTTTTAAGGAATTATTTTTATGAAATCTATTTATTTTATATAGATTATGATGGAATGATTTTTAAGAAACTTATTTTATTTCATGGGTTATGGTTTGATGAATGATTTTTGTTTTTGTGGAACATGTAAAAAAGATTTCAATATGAGATGGGTGGGACCTGTATAACTCACCAATGAATTGGGTAATAATTTATATCTCTTGAGATAAACATGGTTAGAATGGAAAGTGAATTTGGATCTGTAAAACAAGGATAGAAGGACATGTAAATTCGATTTAGTAATATATGGCTATAAGAGCAAGTAAACTCGGTTGAGTAATGTACCTTATCCACTACGATGGTATTAGTAGAAATGTATTTTCCACAATGTAAATTATATTATGTGCTTATTTGTTTTCCTGAATTCCATGTTTTATGAAAATTCTATTTTTTCATCGTTAATGATCCATTATGTTCTATGCCTTACGTACTACAAAGATTTATTTTCATGACTCATGACTATGATATTTAAACATTATGTTCATGTTTTTACCTTTTTATGTATATGGTTTGTTTTATGTTATCAGTGTTTATCCATACAGAGCATTTTACCTCGCAATTTTTATGATTTCTATTCTCTAGGATAGGAAGTGATGTTTTAGGAAGAAAAACAAAAGGGGGTGATCTTTATGGGATATTTTTAAGATCAATAACCAAGATAGAATATTATGTTCCATGTTTGAAAATACACTACCGTAATACGGTCTTTGGGCATTGGTTTTGTATCATGTATTATGTATTAAATAGATGTAATGTCATGTCATTGTATATTAAAATTGGATCGTTAGATTCATTGTAAATTTTTTTGATATGTATAAGGATAACTAGAACATAAAACAAGTATTCCCCTAGAAATATTTACACTTTTGTCAAAGGATACTTTTATAAATACTCATGGATTAAAAGTTCTCAACACACTACCACTCTGGGACGGCTAATAAGGTAGATAATGTGTTATGTTGAAAATACCATGGTCTTCTGTTGTATATAAAGACTAATAAGGTTTTATTATTCATTTAGTAAGTAGTGAAATATATGAATGTTATTAGGGAAGGAAAGAAATCACTTTTTTTCAAATGAATTCAAATCAATCCTTAGAGGAAATGATAAAGAGTTCCAAGCACAATTAAAAGTGTTTAATAATGAAAATAAATATATTTAATGATGTTAAATTGGAGTATTTGTTATTAATATATGATTTTGAAATATATAAAGTGGTTATTAGTTCCATAAATACCTAAGATAAAGAGAATATTATCATTTAAAGATCATAGCGTGAAATTCTTTAGACACTCTAAAACAAATAAAATTTGTAGGGGTTTGAAGGAACATTTTTTGTGTGATAATATGAAATGGTAAATTATAGACTATTTATTAGGATAACTGGTTTTAAAGAGTTAATTATTGAGACATATAACCCAAAGGATTCATTTTTCCTCTTTATTTTCATGTGTGAAAATGGGATGATATTAGTAGAGAATTTGTAACTAAAATTCAAAAGACTACTAGAAAGAATGACACAATATATGATATTATTGACCACCTTAACAAGTATTCATATTTTATACCAATGAGGATATATATACTTATTAATTAGGTTAAAAATATCTATTTTTCCACACCTAAGGTTTTTATGAATTTTTAAAATTAATTAATTTTCTTCAACACCTTTTGTTACTTGAAGCACAGAGTGTTGGTGAACTGCAATATAAAGTCAATATTATTTTTAAACAACAATGATATATCCTAGCCCTAAAAAAATTCATGGATAAGATTATTTTTAAATTAATTATAATAGTTCAATATAGTAAAAAAAATTGACAAATATGAACGTAATTTTTTGGGAAAGACTTTATATGATTAAAAAATAGAATTTTTATGAAGATTATTTTTATTGATTTATTTGAACAAATAGTAAGTTATTTTTTTCACATTTATAGTGTTTATGTTAATAAATTATCATCATATTTAAAATCAAAATTTAATAATTATCATAGGGTGACTTTTTGGTATTTTTTAAATATGTTGTTTTTTAAATGACTGGTAAAAATTATGGTTTTTATTGAAATCTTACTTTTCCTTTCAATCAGGTACTGTGTAATATTTTGAAATAATATTTTTAAAATAAATCTAGATAAATTAATTTATAATTAATCCAATTAAGGTAATTATAATCAATTTAATATTTTTATTTTAAATTACAATATTCTATACTTATGAAAGTTGTCTCTTTTGGAAGATATATTTTTAATCACATTGTGGGTTCTTTTAATTAAATTGTTATAATTATATTAATTAAATTTGGTATAATGTATTAAATATTTTAAATGATTATAATTAACAATAATAATTATATTAACTTATTTTTTGATACAATTAATTGAAAAATGGTGAAAATTAATCATCTTGGTTTTGGTTAAAACTTGGTTTCTTGTGTTAAATGTCACTCTGATAAAATTATCATTCCAAGAATTCTGGATTATTATTTGTTGAATTGGACCTAATAATTTTAATATGTTTTAAAATACTATCTCTTAAGGATCATTTTTATTCTTAATGGATTAATCACCTCAGAAAATAAATAAAAAACTAGTTATCATGGTGAACATAAAATCATAAAAGTATGTAAACATAAAATCAATGTAATAAAAATGTTAAAAAATTGTTCTATTAATTGGATGTTATGTAATAAAAATATATTCCCTATACTCATTTATTTTTCAATTTTTTATTCACCATTGGTGGGAGTGACTTCACATTGTTATATTTTTTGTGTAATTATAAAAAATACACTATTACAAAATTATAAATGGTGGCCTATTACCATAACATATTCATACCATATATGATATTTTTATATATAAAAAACTTACCAAAATATATTACCAACATTATTATAATTGTTTTATAGCTACTTTTATTCCCAAAAAATGAATTTTAGGGTCATTAATAGGATATCTAAATGAGGATTCTCAAAGTGAAAATAATTGTATTTAATAAAATCATTCTCCTTCTATTCTTTTCTTACATCATTTATTTATGACATAATAATTCCAATATAACAAAAACATTATCTAAAATATAAATATATTTTATTATTTTTGTGGAATAACCTATATTCATATCCCCTTCCATAAAATGTGATACGAAAATGTTGATTGTGTGTGTGGTGCACTACCGCCTCGCAAACCGATGTAATTCATCTTTAATCACTGACTCTCAATGATAGATATAATGATATATTTGAAGTTTATATTTGATTATTATGAAATTATTTTACATTTGGAACAATAATAACAAGTATTACTTAATACTTTTCATTATTTGGGGATATGAAAATATCTCACCAGTGTACATCGGACTACCACCCCAAAAAGTGATGAGATACATTTTTTACATGCTATTTAGATGGAAGGTAAAAAATTTAAATTAAATTAACATATTTGATATATATATATAATTTTTATTATTATTTACCTAGTCATCATTCCATAATTTCAAAATGTATAATAGAGTGTCTACATACATACGGTCTACCATATCTATTAACTATTTTATCAATTTTAGATATCTACCTTTTATGGGTCAATATGAAAAAATATATATGGAATATAGATTATATCTATATAATTTTTAATATCATTTATTTGATGGATCCATGATCAGTACAAAAATGTTGAAAATACCATATAAAAACATACATGAAAAACGAAGTAGATATTACAAAAAAAGTCATTTTAACAAGTAATTGTTAACAAGAATGAAATAAAACATCATAAAATATCATATACATTATTGTAATGGCCCGGACCTCTCCGGCCTATTCTTTTGTATGAAAGAAGGTCATGAAGTGTTCTGGAGGGTAAAATGGAATTTTCCCACACTTTTCAGAATTTTGAAACTACATGCCATGTAGTGTGAGTACACGTCGTGTACCCTTCGCCGGGTATACCCAGTGTTGGACCCGTGTCCTTATCGTGTGAAATAAATGGGTACACGCCATGTATCCAATACTACATGCCGTGTAGTCCCTCCACACG
Organism: Viscum album; assembly: GCA_963277665.1. Classification (NCBI taxonomy): domain Eukaryota; kingdom Viridiplantae; phylum Streptophyta; class Magnoliopsida; order Santalales; family Viscaceae; genus Viscum; species Viscum album. The sequence goes on along the minus strand of OY728141.1, from coordinate 1,273,198,247 downwards.
TACACATTACCGTGTGTTGACCAGTCAACGACCATGTGCTGTGTTGGAGCCGTGTCCTTTCCATGTGAAATAAATGGGTACACGCCATGTAGTCCCTCACCGCGTACGTGTTACCGTGTGTTGACTAGTCAACGGCAGTGTGCCATGTTGGAGCCATGTCCTTGCCGTGTGAAATAAATGGGTAGACGCCGTGTATCAAATACTACATGTCGTGTAGTCCCTCCCTGCATATGTGTTACCTTCAAGTCGTGTGTTGACCAGTCAACAGCCACGTTCTGCGTTCAAAGCCGTGTTGGAAGTCGCGTGGTGACCGTGTCAAATGGCCGAGTACACTCCATATACCATAAAGTACACGCAGTGTAATTTTTCTTTTCTCTCCTATAAAAGGAGGGGTCCCCTCCTCCTTTTCAACTCACCCCTCTCCTCCATATTCCTCTGAGAAGAGCTCTCCCAAGAGACTCGAAGGCTCCATTTCTTCCATAACTTCTTCGTCCGAGCTCCGATTTAAGATCCGTCAGTGGACACGGGATCGTAACGACGAGGAGGAACTCCCAATAATAGATTCATTGTCTTTCTTTATGCCTTTCCTTTCCAACATCCACTTTAGGAGGTTTTTCTGAGACTCGAAAGAGGTGACGGACGCCGACAGACGTCTTCTAAGGCTGATCCAGGGGAGCGTTGTGATCAGAACCTGTTGTGGTAGGGATCATACCTTATTCTCTCTAAATTGTGAATCATGCAGGGTGGGTATCCTCTTGTTTTCATGAGAAATGGTTGAACCAATAAACGAAGATAATAACTGGTTAAAGAACAGGGATGGGGAAGTTGTTATGTTTATCTTTATATCCTATGATATTATGTTGTAAATTAAATGAGCTTCTGCCTAGTGAAAATCACGGTCGTTGGGCGCCTTTGCTTGGGCAATTAAATGTTTCCCTAGCTTCTAGACCATTTTTGTGAAAGGAACATTGTGGAATGTGGAATTTGGTTAATCACGTAAAGTTGGATGATTTAAATCTGGAACCCTTGTTCGATCACCCCAGTTGAACAAAATGGAATAATGAACATGTGGGTGTTGTATTGGATACGTGGCATGTGATGGGGGTGTTTTGTGGGTTGTTGTGGACAGGGTGAGTAGCGGGTTGTGGTTGTCTTGTTTGTGGATTGGTGTAAATGTTATGTTGGTGACGAGCAATGGGGCTGTGATAAATGATATTAAAGGGATAATGATGTATGGTATTCATTGTGATTCTGGTTATGGTGGTTGATAGTGGGGCTGCAGGGATGGGTTTGAATGTGAACGGACTATGGGTTGTGAATAATAAAAAAAAGTGGGGGAGTTAATGAATGGTGGGTTATTGTAATGGAACAGGATTTATAATCAATGGGTTGGTTGATAAGAAGATTTTGTTGTGCTGCATGTGTTTTCCTAACTTGATTTGTGGATGGAAGGGATATGTTTTATGAACGATCGATGTGGTTGGTTGTGGATAGTTTCCCAGTAGTTAAGGAAATAATAAAAAAATTCTGCTGAAACGTGAAATCCAAAATGGGGTTGGGGTTGTTTATTGTATGCATACTTCACAGTAGCAGTGTCGAGGCACATGCTCAGTTTCTCTGTTTTGAAGACATAGGCTGGGCTGTGTGTTTGGTATATATATATATCTGTATCTTTTGTGTTTTATCGCACCCCAACCATGTTGAGCACTCAGTTCTGAAAACTACCATTTCAGGGGAGAGGGTGGTTTCCCCTTAGTTACTAGCTCCTTCCAGCTCCTTCTTCCCTAAGCTGTGATGGATTAAGGGGACCTTACACCTAAGACTCTTAGGGTAGGTTTTGATTGGGGGGTTTTAGCCCAAGACTCTTTGGGCAGGTTCTACTATTTCCCAAGAATCATCGGGATGAGGCCCAGGTGTGTGCGGGCAGGATGCGTGGTGGTGAGGACCAGGTGTCTGCGGGTGGGATGTGTGGTTGTGAGGCCCAGGTGTGTGCGGGTGGGATCTGTGGTTGTGAGGCCCAGGTGTGTGCGGGCGAGGAGAGTGTGGCAGCGTCAGGATGTTCACCGTTAGGAAGAGAAGCTAACTAATGCGAAATGGTGTGGGTTACCCAATACTCTTGCTTCTTATATACTACTAATATTGTGATTTTGTTTTGGTGAGCATGGCTGGTGAGTTTGGGTAGATATATTTCCCTGCTAGCTTTCTTCTGTTGTTCTAACGGGGACATTAGGATTTCTCCCCACATGTGCATGATAGATTTAGGTTTCCCTACTGAGTATACTTGTATTCTCACCCTATGTTTACTTTTAGGTTTCCATGAGGACTACCAGGGCCATGTGAGGCACTACTACTCGGACAGTTGGAGTTGTTGCAGTTTTTATACACTTTTTTTCTTTTTTATAGTACTTTGAGATTTCATGTACTTGCACCTTGTTAAAAAATTGTTTAAACATTCATGTGGGATTGGTTTGGGTTTATTTCTATACACTTGTTCTTTTCCTTTTTGGTGGTTGACTTGTCCTATTTCCCAATCTTAAATAATAAAAATGGTAATGCCTCCCATATTTGTGAAAACTCATAACCTTGGTGATAGTCGCCACCCCGGGGCCTACTGGAGGCGGGACTCGGGGGTCATTATATCCCTTTCACCATTGCCCTCTCAAGAGGAGCATCTCTTGGGGGAGGGGGTCGTGACAGAATGGTATCAGAGGGAGGTTGAGAGATAGGATGGACTCTAGAGTTAGGCACAGTAAAGATTGCATGGGATGGTAGGGAAATAGTGTTAGTTAATCTTTGTGTGTGACATAGGCCACGGAACACCGGCTATGACACGAGATTTTAGGGCCCCTCGTGATCGGATGCAGGGACTCTGAGCCTACCGAATGACCAAGTGAGACTACATTGATTGCAGAGTAGAGACCCTAGGAAAGGAACATGCATCATCATGATTGTGTTTTACTTGATTTGGGTGTTCTGGGAATGAAATTGAAATAAAAATGATAAAATAAAACCTTGATAAATTTCCTTAGTACTTTGTCTTATGCGATCGTTGTTTATCGTACAGCTATGGCACCTGGACGTCGTCCCCAGGTGGCTCAGATGGCCGAGACCTAGAAAATTTAGGCGGTCGATCAGTTCAGGATTGACCGAGAGGAGGAAGATAGCCATTGGAAGAAGACTCTATATTCTTTCCAGTGGAAGACCCTTAGGAAGTATGAGGGTAGTACTTCGGATACAAAGACAGAGGGGTGGCTTGAGGAGCTAGGGATCACTTTTACCTTGATTCATGCCCCGAGGGAGTACTGGGTTCCCCTAGCAGTCAGTCAGCTGAGAGGTGTGGCACGATAGTGGTGGATGCTCTACCTCGGAGAGAGGATGGAGGAAGAGGTTCCATGGGCTTACTTTGAGAAGGAATTCTGTGAGGAATCCCTTTCTTCCATGGTCAAGGTGGAGAAGTATCAGGAGTTACTTTCCCTTCAGTAGTGGAGTATGTCAGTACGAGAGTTGGAAATCAAGTTCAAGGATCTCCTGCGCTTTGCTCCGGATCTCTTTCCAGATTAGGAGTCTCTAGCAAGACATTTGGAGGAGGCTCTTCGTTTTCTCTCCAGTATGTTGGCACCCCCATCACCCTTCTGAGTACTTGGTAGTACAGAAGAAGGCATAGGTTGTAGATATGATGAACTCACAGGGAGGTGCACCACGTGAGGGGATCCAGCCAGGCTCGTCGAAGGGGAAGGCAGTTAGCAGCAGGTCTCCTGCAACGGGACCTTCCAGGTTCAGGCCAGTGGAGAGAAGGCCCCAGCTGTTCCAGTTCAGATCTTCAGGTCCTCATCCCTTTTTCACGAGCCCAGGACCGAAGTGTTTTTCTTCTGGAGGTTTCAGTCACATTCAGTGTCGGTGACTGACCCGACCATAGTACGGTGGAGGTGGGCAGGTTCAACACCCACCTCAGCAGCACCATTTCCCAGCGAGGCCCTTCCAACAGTAGCAGGACCATGCTCCTCCGAGGGTAGACTTTGCGAGAGGAGGCCGACCTCAGGGTTATCCTTAGGGACCTCGACCAGGGCGTGGTCAGGGAGGTGGATGACATCATAGAGGCAGAGGAGCTGGGCATAGATAGTTGCATGCAGCAGAGTTGATAGCTCCGATAGGACCAGAGGTGGTGTGAGGTACAATTTTTTTGTTCAGAACTCTTGTTTCTTCTTTGTTCAATTCGGGAGCTTCACACTCCTTTGTTGCACCTAGTCTAGCCCATGAATTGGGACTAGTCGTAGAGAGGCTTTCTGTACCACTAGTGCTGAGTACACTAGTTGGAGGCCAGACCAGCATATCTTGTGTTTTTCGGGGATGTGGGATGACGTTGGGACCACATAGATCTAGTGGGGACATTCTTCTGTTACAGATGCAGCCATACGATGTCATCCTAGGCATCGAATGGTTTATATCTGTTAGTTTCATTGTCGACTTCTTCCGGAGAAGGGTCGTGTTCTCTGACGTGGACGGGCAGCGTGTAGCTTTTGTTGGCGAGATGAGCTATTAGGTGGGAAGCCGGCGTCTAGAGCCTCTCCTTTCCTTTTTAGGAGGGTTATCGGTGGTTCCAGCTGATACATAGATGATGGATGTCCCAGAGTTTGTTTGGGAGTTTCGCCATGTTTTTATCGAGGAGGTTGTGACTCTACCCCCCCCCCCCCCCCGACCAGACGTTGAGTTCGGGATAGACTTACAGCCTGGTGCCCGTTCGATTTCTATGTCCCCTTATCGGATGGCACATTTAGAGTTGTGGGAGTTGCAGATTCAGATTGAAAATTTGATGGAGAAGGGTTTTGTTCGACCCAGCTTATTGCCATGGGGTGCTCCAATTTTGTTCATGAAGAAGGAAGATGGTGGTCTCAGCCTATGCAAAGATTACTGAAGGTAGAACCAGGTAACAGTCAAGAACCATTTCCCCCTTCCAAGGATAGGTGATCTTTTCAACCAACTGAGGGGATCAAGTTGGTTTTCTAAGATTGATCTACAATTTGGATATGATCAGCTAAGGGTAAAGGATAGTGAAATATCGAAGACGAATTTCAGGTGCAGGTATGGGTACTTCGAGTTTGTAGTGATGTCATTTGGAGTTACCAATGATCCAACCGTGTTCATGGGACTCATGAAATTTATCTTCCGAGAGTTTCTGGACCCGTTCGTCGTTGTTTTTATCGATGACATCCTGATCTACTCATGATCAGAGCAGGAGCACGTTGAGAATCTCAGGGAAGTCTTGTAAGTCCTTCGACACCACCAGCTTTATGGGAAATTGTCGAAGAGTACGTTCTTGAAAAAATAAGTACACTTCCTTGGGCACATAGTGTCTCAGCATGGAGTTTCAGTGGACCCGTCGAAGGTGTATGTAGATGTTTCTTGGGTAGCATCCAAGAGCGTGGAAGAAGATCGTAGTTTCCTGGGGTTAGCAGGTTACTATCGGAGGTTTGTTTCGGACTTTTCTCGAGTTGCTTCTCCATTGAAAGCTTTGACTAGGAAAAACTAGGTCTTCCTATGGAGTGAGAAGTTCCATAAAGATTTCGAATACCTAAAGGAGAAGTTGGTTAGTGCTCTCGTACTTAGGTTTCCAGAGGAAGGGTTGTTGTATGAGGTGTTTTGTGATGCTTATGGCCTTGGTCTAGGGTGCGTATTGATGCAGAAGAAGGAAGTGATCTGTTATGGGTCTAGGCTGTTACACCCTCACGAGCGTAACTATGCCACCCATGACCTAGAACTTGTAGCAGTAGTGTTTGAACTGATGTTGTGGCGACATTACCTCTGTGGGAAGCACTTTGTGGTCTTCTTAGATCACAAGGGCCTGTGTTATATCTTCTCCCAACATGACCTGAACCTGTGGCAGCGGAGATGGGTCTATTTTCTCCAAGTCTATGACTTTGAGATCTCTTACACTAAAGGTAAGGGAAAAGTTGTGTCTGATGCCCTGAGCAGGAAGTTGCATCAGGAAGTGGTTCGGGAATCCGCTGATGCTTGGCAGGCAATGAGAGAATTGGATGCCTTGCACTAGGATGCAAGGGTAGAAGGTGATAAAGGCTGTTTGTTTCAGATGACGGTGAAGTCCTCTTTTTTACAGTAGGTGGAAGAGTCTTAGTGGGGGGACTCTGAGGCAGAAGTAATGCGGGATCGTGTAGATTAGGTAAATGCTCTAGAAGGATGGTCATAGGACAACCGACATCGGATGCTTTTCCATGGAAGGTTGTTTTTCCCAGAGATAATGCATGAGGGAGTTCTCCATGACTTCTATAGCTTAGCCTTGGCGGTACATCTAGGAGTTTCAAAAATGTATCGAGGCCTAAGGGAACAGTTTTGGTGGCCCGGGGTGAAATGGGTAGTGGCATAGTTTGTGGCTAAATTCCTAGTGTGTCAGCAAGTGAAGGTTGAACACCGTGTTCCCAGTGGTTTTTTGCATCCTTTAGATTTCCCCGAGTGGAAGTGGGATGACATCTCAATGGACTTCATCATTGGACTACCCAGAGCTCAAGGTGGTTATGATGCTATCTTGGTAGTGGTGGATCGACTAACGAAATCAGCTCACTTCTTAGAAATTAAGGTGTCAGGCCTGGTGAGTACCTTAACATAGAGGTACATAGAAGAGGTTGTGCGGTTGCATGGAGTTCTAAAGACTATCATCTCAGATTGGGTTACTCGGTTTACCTCACGAGTCTGGAGGGGGTTAAAACATGCTTTTGGAACCCATCTACGCCTTAGCATGGCTTTCCACCCCTATAATGATGGACAGACAGAGCGGACTATCCAAACGTTGGAGGATATGCTGCGAGCATGCATTCTGGATTTCGAAGGATCATGGGTGTGACACTTACCTTTAGTCAAGTTTTCCTACAAAAACTGCTTCCACACTTGTGTTGGCATGGCACCGTTTGAGGCTTTGTATGGAAGACCATTTCATTCACCCATTTGCTAGGCAGAGGTTGGTGAGACAGGTTCTCTTGGGCCAGAGGTAGTGCAGAGCACCACAGAGAAAGTCAAGCTTGTACGCGAGAGAATGAAAGTGGCTCAGGACTGAAAGAAGTCTTATGCTGATCATCAGAGGAGGCCCTTGGAGTTCGAGGTGGGAGATCATGTGTTCTTGAAGGTTTCCTCTCGACGAGGGAAGCGGAGGTTTGGGAAAGAGAGAAAGCTCTCACCTAGGTTCATCAGACCTTCTAAGGTGCTGAGGCGAGTCAGTGCGAGAGCATATCAGCTGGCCCAGCCACCTCAGTTGGAGAAGGTTCATGACGTCTTCCATGTCTCCCAGCTACGTCGACACTTACACGACGACTCTCACATTATCGACTGGGGAGAGTTAGATATGGGAGATGATGCGACCTTCAAGGAACGACCAGTCAGAATCGAGGTTCATAAAGAGAAGGTGCTCCATGGACAAACCATTCCTTTGGTTCATGTGTTGTGGAGGCATGGAGACCATGAGGAGAGCACTTGGGAGTTGGAGGCCCAGATGCACGCTCAGTACCCAGAGTTGTTTTGACTTTTGTTTTCCCTTGTTCTTCTGAGATTTGTGTTGATGTTGTACTATGTACCTTTGATATATGGAGTTCCTCGCTTGTCGGTTGTGAGATGTTTTGTTTCCTTTTTCCCTGGAAGTGTGTAACATGTCCGGATGTGTGGGGAAAGGGAAAAACCTGACCCATTATCAAGACGCATTAATGCGGATGCAATTGAACCCATGCGGGCGAGTCAGTTCCGCCTAAAGAAGATAATATATTGACATAGGAGAAAGATTTTCCCCAAAACACATGTTCGGGCAGTGTGTTGGCTGTGTGTTGTTGGGGGTAGTGCGAGTTGAAAAATCCTAATGTATGGTAGTGGGAAGACCCAATTATTAATCGAGATGCATTAATGAGGAAGCAGTTAAACCCGTTCAGGTGAGTCAATTCCGCCTAAAGCGGATAATATCTTGACATAGGAGAAGGAATTCCTAAAAAATATGATTAGGGTTGTTGGTTGGGTTCCTGTTATAACGAGAACCCTAAGAGGTATCTTTTTGGGTTTCTTTGGGTTGGTTTTTGAATTCTCAGGGACGAGAATATTTTAAGAGGTATCTGATGTAATGGCTCGGACCTCTCCGGCCCATTCCATTGTCAAAAAGAAGGTCATGAAGTGTTTTGGAGGGTAAAATGGACTTTTCCCACACTTTTCAGAATTTTGAAACTACACGTCGTGTAGTGTGATTACAAGCCATATACCCCCTCGCCGGGTATACCCCGTGTTGGAGCTGTGTCCTTGTCATGTGAAATAAATGGGTACATGCCATGTATCCAATACTACACCCCATGTAGTCCCTCCCCGTCTACGCATTACCGTGTGTTGACCAGTGAATGGTTGTGTTCCGTGTTGGAGTCATGTCCTTGTGATGTGAAATAAATGGGTAAAGGCCGTGTTCCCAATATTACATGTTGTATAGTCCCTCCCCTTGTACGCGTTACCATGTGTTGACTAGTCAACGACCATGTGCCGTGTTGGAGCTGTGTCCTTACCATATGAAATAAATGGGTACACGCAGTGTTTCCAATACTACACACCTTGTAGTCCATCCCCGCGTATGCGTTACCTTCAAGCCATGTGTTGACCAGTCAACGACCGTGTTCTGCGTTTAAGGCCGTGTTGGAAGCCGCGTGGTGACCGTGTCAAATGGTCGAGTACACGCCATGCACCATAAATTACACTCAGTGTACTTTTTCTTTTCTCGCCTATAAAAGGAGTATTCCCCTCATCCTTTTCAACTCACCCCTCTCCTCCCCATTCCTCAGAGCAGAGCTCTCCCAAGAGACTCAAAGGATCCTTTTCTTCCATAACTTCTTCGTCCGAGCCCCGATTTACGATCCGTCAGCGGCCACGGGACCGTAACGATGAGGCGGAACTCTCGAGATTGAATCTATTGTCTTTCCTTCAGAATTTACTTTCCAACTTCCACCCTAGGAGGTTTTTCCAGGATTCTACAGAGGTGACAAATGCCGACGGACGTCTTCTATGGTTGATCCGGGGGAGCATTGTGATCAAAACCAGTTGTGGTAGGGATCTTACCTTCATCTCTCTAAATTGTGCATCATGCGGGGTGGGTATCCTCTTGTTTTCACGAGAAATGGTTGAAACAATAAATGAAAATAATAACTTGTTAAATAACGGGGATGGGGATGTTGTTATGTTTATCTTTATATCCTGTGATATTATGTTGTGAATTGAATGAGCTTCTGCCTACTGAAAATCACAGTCGTTGGAGGCATTTTCTTGCACAATCAAATGTTTCCCTATCTTCTAGAACGTTTTTGTGAAAGGAACATTATGGAATGTGGAATTTGGTTAATCACATAAATTTGGATGATTAAAATATGGAACCCTTGTGTGATCACCCCGGTTGAACAAAATTGAATAATGAACATGTGGGTGTTGGCTTAGATACGTGGAATGTGATGGGGGTGTTTTGTGGGTTGTTGTGGATATGGTGAGCAGTGGGGCTGCAGTTGGCTTGGTTGTTGGTTTGTGTAAATGTTATGTTGGTGACGGGCAACAGGGCTGTGATAAATGGTATTAAAGGGATAATGATGTACAAGTTTCGGTGTGATTGTGGTTATGGTGGTTGGCAGCGGGGCTGTAGGGATAGGTTAGAATGTTAACGGACTATGGGTTGTGAATAATAAATAAAAGTGGGGGAGTTAATGAATGGCGGGTCATGGTAATGTAATAGGATTAATAATCAATGGTTTGGTTGATAAAAAGGTTTTTCTGTGCTACATGTGTTTTCCTAACTTGATTTTTGGATGGCAGGGATATGTTTTACGAACGATCGATGTGGTTGGTTGTGGATAATTGCCCAGTAGTTAAGGAACTAATAAACTAATTCTGCTGAAACGTGAAAACCTAAATGGGGTTGGGGTTGTTTATTGTATGCATGCTTCGTAGTAGCACTGCTGAGGCACACTCTTAGTTTCTCTGTTTAGAAGCCATCGGTTGGGATGTGTGTTTGGTATACATATATATATCTGTATCTTTTGTGTTTTATCGCACCCCACCCACGTTGAGCACTTAGTGTCGAAAACTCCCATTTCATGGGAGAGGGTGGTTTCCCCTTAGTTACTAGTTCCTTCTTGCTCCTTCTTCCCTATGCAGTGATGGCTTGAGGCGACCTTACACCTATGACTCTTCGGGTAGGTTTTGATTGGGGTGGTTTTAGCCCAAGACTCTTTGGGCAGGTTCTACTATTTCCCATGAATCTTCGGTATGAGGCCCAGGCGTGTGTAGGCGGGATGCGTGGTTGTGAGGCCCAGGTTTGTGCGAGCGGGATGTGTGGTTGTGAGGCCCAGGTGTGTGCGGGAAGGATCTGTGGTTGTGAGTCCCAGGTGTGTGTGTACGGGGAGAGTGTGGCAGCTTCACGACGTTCACCGTTAGGAAGAGCAGCTAACTAATGGGAAATGGTGTTGGGTACCCAATACTCTTGCTTCTTATATACTACTACTATTTTTATTGTGTTTTGGTGAGCGTGGCTGGTGAGTTTGGGTGGATAGATTTCCCTGCTAGGTTTCTTCTGTTGTTCTCACGGGACATTAGGATGTCTCCCCACTTGTGCACGAGAGCATTAGGTTCCCCTACTAATTATACTTGTATGCTCACCATAAGATTACTTTCAGGTTTCCAGGAGGACTACCAGGGCCATGCAAGACCCTACTAGTCAGACAGTTGGATTTCTTGCAGTTGTTGTACTCTTGTTTTCTTTTGGTATTCTACATTGAGCATTCTGGTACTTCTACATTGTTATACAAAAGTTTAAACATGCATGTGGGCTTGGTTTGGGTTTATTTGTATACAGTTGTTCTTTTCCTTTTTGGTGGTTGGCTTGTCCTATTTCTCTATCTTAAATAATAAAAAGGGTAATGCCTCCCATATTTGTGAAAAATCATACCCTTGGTGCTAGTCACCACCCCGGGGCCTACTGGAGGAGGGACTCGGGGGTCATTATCTCCCTTTCACCATTTATAGCTCAGGAGGTGCATCTCTGGTGGTAGGGGTCGTGACAGTTATGATATATTTGATTATGTATATTTAATTGATTTATAATAATCCTATTTTAATTATACATGCAGTTGTAACATGTGAAATGAAATTTTACATTTGTTGTAATGGGTTTTTCTCACAAATTGCCTTCTCCAGTACATATGTTGTGTTATACACTTATCATATTTGATGAGTTTTATATTATCATGTAGTATACATAATTTATTTATCATCATGTTATTTATAGTTTCATTTAAATTTATTATTTCATGGGGATTTAGATTTAAGAATTTTCCAATGTGGTAAAGGTTATATATTATAATACCATTTTGTATTGGGATACTTTATTATTATGCTTCACATGATAAAATATTATTATCTATCACTCAATAAACTCATGAATATTATCTTGTTATGGCTATTTCTGTAGAATACATTTTATCATTTAATTTTCCTCCCTTTAATAACTAAATAGACCAATATAATGTTTCTATAAAAAATACATCATTTCTATCATCTATCGAACATCTTTTGTCACCATGTACATTTTTTCTAAGAATGTTTTACCAAAAGTTTATAATAATATAAAATTAGTTCTTGACGTATTTTTAACCATGTTTAAATTTTAAAATAAATTTTTTTAATGAATACTATATCATTTTATGGACAATGAACTATTTAATTTTTACTGAAAATTTAAAAAGAATCATCTATTTCTGTAAATAGAATTAATATAATTTCCCAAAATAATGGACACTAAATTATTTATATATTCTTTTAAATATTAAAAAATTTATTTGAAATAAAATTTTCCCTATTTTTTATTAAATTTAATGTTTGTAGAGAATATTTTCAAATAGAAATGAGATTTGCTTCTAGAAATGTTCCAACTAATATTTCAAAATAATTTCTCATCCAATGTTAAATTATTTTATATTATATAATATTTACTAGGGATATGATACAATTTTTGTAACACCCCAAGCTTCTACGGTACACTTCTCTTTTAATAATGCAATAGCGTGTGTTGTACGCAACATCGAGTTCTGACACACACCACAACCGATCAAACTAGCCGTTGTGAATAGTAATACCTACTTTTTAAAATTTTAGAAATTTTATCTCTCAAAATGGACTTAATTTTTGGATTTGGAGTATCAAATTTAGCATAAGGTGAAATTTTGGTACTTTTCGGATAACTTTAATATTTTGATGAATAGTGGAAATTATTAAATTTTAATTAAAAACCACTTTTTAAATCAAAACAATTACTAGTGATAAATTATTAATTTCAGTGGTTTTGAAGTATATTTAGAATATATTTTTACCATTTAATACAATTTTGGTCATTGGACATAATTTTACAATTAAACCGGACATAAACAAGTATCAATCTTTTGATAGTTATTATATCTTAAAAACATGCTTTTTCTTTTAACAACGGGAATTAATTTTAAATTAATTTCTGCCACTTCTGTGTTTTGAATTTTGGAAAATGGATTCAATATTTGGAATCAGGATGTCCAAATTGTGTAAATAAGTAACTTTTATTTTTAGACATTTTGAATAATTACTTCGGTAAATATTTTATTTACCATGGATAAAGGGTAAATCCGGTAAATAATTGTTAAAAAATAATATTATAATAATACTAAATTACCCTAAAACCTGTCCTACCCTTATTGGTTGATAAATTTCCAACCATGGTCTTCTTTGGGTCGATTTTAGGACCCCATGGAGCCACTTTTAGGTGATAGGGACACATTATTTTCATTAAGTTAAAATAAAAACAAAAATGACATAACTATATATCTTTTAGAAAAACAATTTTTACATAAGGTTATATATGTTTTCATTTCGACTATAAATATTAATTAGAAATATAAAAATATTTCCAACATAATTATATTTTATTTATAATTTTTAGACATTAGATAATTTAGTTTATTTATGACACAATGATGATGGTGTAATTACCATAATAGTGAAAAATTAAAATAATTGATATTATAAATACCGGAATAAATATAATTTTTGACTTTTTATGCATTAAACTAATTTTATATGTTAATATGACATGTTAGTAATTATTTAATTAACTTTTTTTGATGTAATACTTCTGTTCTTATTTTTACAAAAATCAACTATTGAATAGAGTCATAATTGACATAAAAGAGTTTCTAAAACAAATATTATATTATTAATTGATATTAAATTCCTAAAAATCTAACGTTTGGCCAAAAGACTTATATCATGATAGGTGTATCATTAATGGACCACTTGGTGGTCTCTTGGATGTATATAGTATGTTTATTAACCATATAATATAATAATACAAAGAGACATTGTAAAAGTGAAACTAATTACCTAAGAGTTAATACTTAAAGATAAGTCTAATATAGTAACACAAACCTGTATAAATCCTATTGGTTTAGTTTTTTCGACCTATACCCACCATAAACTCTAAATAATCCACTTTGGATCCATTCAAAACCGAATATGAATTTATTATAAAATAATATTTCTAGCTTTTCCAAAGGTCCCCCTCACCCCTCTTATAAAAGGGCACTCTTCATTCTCATTAATTCACAGCTTCAAAGCCTTTTGGTTCTTCCAAAACCTGCCCAAATACTCTCTCAACATCCCTCACTTAATCCTAGAGGACTTCCTTTAGTCATAAATTCATCCTATGAATCCCTTTTGATCAAATAAAAATGAAGAACCCGAGGAGGAGGTAATGATTTCACCACCCTTTTTGAAGTTTATTTCTTCTTCCACTTATTCTTTATTTGTTATTCGCATTCTAAAATAATTAATCCAGTATCTCCTATATAATTTAATATTATTATAAATATGGTTCAACCATATTCCATATTCTATCCATCCTTTTAATGACATGTCACTATACGTGCGTACGTACGGCTTACCGTCACCACGTCGTGGTGTAATTGTTATTCAATATATTATTATTTGGATGGGTATAATAATGATTTGTAATTCATGAAAATAATAAGTATTACATGATAATTATTCTTTATATATGATATACCATCCAATTAAATATTATTTTAATATAAAAAAAATGATATTGTTGCTCGTCCGTACGTATGGACTACTGTCTCCACGAACACGATGAGATTCATTCTTCATCATATCCATTCAAGTATAATTATCACATGATGATTTAAAAATAATGTTTAAGGACTTGATATCATTTGGGATATGAATAAGATACAACCTATCCATGACAAATATGGATTACGTAACAAAACATATAAAAGAAAACGAGTAAGTTAACACCCAAAACGACGATAATACTAAGATATTATTAACAACGAAATGTTAAAATATCATATATGATAACATAATAATATATATGATTATTTTATAATTTAATAACAATTATTGCCCCATTATACAGGAGTTTAACCTACCACAACCAAGGAAAAGTACAAGGTAAGGGTTTATTTCGCAATCTCTTCATTATCTGAGGTTGTTTATATGTAATAATCTACTATGATCTCTTTATCATCCACATATATGTTCCTTAAAAATGTATTTCATAACATTTTTAATATTTACAAGAATATAGGTTAAAGTCATTTATACCCTTTTTTGACTTTTTATAACAGTTTTTTAAACGAATCTTTCCGTCATCTTCCAAACAAGGTTCTTTTTAACCTTTTCTACAGAATTAAGGTAAGAATGTTTTTTTAAACTTATATGGCGGGTGCGGCTATTTTCTGACGTTATAAAATCGTCGAAGCTTCCCCTAAATCATATAAGAATATTTTCAAAGAAAATGTTTTATTTTATAAATATAGGACTCTTAAATGATTTCAAAATAGAAAGAGATATTTCTCTAAAAAGAGTTTTGATTTCATCTAGGTCAATATCCATTGATGGATTTTACGCTTATTTGAAGTTGATTTATTATGATACAAACATTCATATTTTATTGATGGTTTTGTGATATGTTTGACTGTGTTTGTGCTATTTTTATACCAATCATGGTTTATGAAGAAAGTATTGACATTTCGTATGCTAGTTTTAATATGAATGTTTATGTTATGTTTAAACCTGTTCATATGAGGAATGTATTGGACTTAATAGGTGATGGGTGGAGGCCACTATATCTCCTTGATGCATCGGTTGGTCTCTTGAGACAAACTAGTGTCTTGGCATAAGTCCTCGACAATATCTTATTTGTAGTCTTGGCCGAGGCCTTGGCTATGTGGTTATGATAGTCTGGAATTATGCATGCCATCATTATGAAAGTTGTTTTTGACATTGCATGTGATTATTAGATTAGTAGAATATCCATGTGAATAAGTAAATGGAATTATTTAATTTTATTTTTTCCATAATATGTTGAATTTTATGTTTAAAAGGCTTTTGTTTTCATTATACATTTCCTTAAATTCTTATTATTATTTATGAATGTTTCCGCTATATTGTTATCCTTACTGGGCATTTAAGCTCACCCCTTTTCAATGTTTTATTTTTCCCAGGATGTGAAGAAGTAAATTTTGAATGACCTGCAGGGATATTATGAGGGGATAATAGTGTGGAATATGGAGACAATATGTTGTTATTGTAGTTTTTCACATTATGATGTAATCTAAACTTCATGAATGTATCTAGTTATTCCAAGGATACTAAACTAATCGGTCTTTCGAGACTTCATCTTTCTTGTGATCATGCTAAAAGTATGTAATAACGCACCAACTCTGGGTAACTGGGGTCGGGGCGTTACAGTTGGTATCAGTGGAAGTTTAGTAAAAACCTTGGAAGCTATATTTAGATAAAAACTGATTAGAGTACATATATTTAATATGGACTTTGAATATTAGTATAGAAGAACTTCCTAGAAATTTGGTATTGTAGAGATTTTTTGAGTTTTCCAAGAAATACATCCCTGTCTGGATACGAGCAGGTAGAGGCAGCTCTGGCACAGATGTACCAAGGTGTAAAACCCAAAAACACCGCTTTGAGCTAGACTCAAACGGGAACAGGTGCACGTCAACGAGTCCTGCTGAACTCTTGGTTATGACACTCCCAGGGGATATGCTTAGGATAACACTCATTTTCATTACAAATCATTATGATGGGTTTATGAGTATATACTTTCTGAAAGAAAACATTTTTATGATTGTGGATTATATCCATAAATAGTTCATTTTATGTTAAATGTTTTATAAGTATGAAATTGTGTATTTTGATTCATAAACTGATGTAGGTTATGCCATTGTTTAGAAATGGCGCCTAGTAGAAAAATGGAAACCGTATCAATGCACACACTCCATATTGGGATTTCCCTCCTACTCAAGATAATTATAGTGGAGCTGGTGATGCAACTGGTGCCGATCAGCTAATCACCATACTGGGACAACTCACTCAGGTTATGAATAATAACCTTACCCGTATGGAGCACCCTAATCCGCAGCATGGAGGATTAATGTTAGATCGCTTCATGAGGAAACAACCACCAACGTTCAATGGGAGTACAAATCCATTGGTAGCTGAGAAATGGATAAGTTCCCTAGAGAAAATATTTCAGGCTTTAGGATGTAGTGAAAGGGAAAAATTTATAATGGCAGTTTACCGCCTCACTGGAGATACTGATCAATGGTGGCTATTGATTCAAAACATTATGGAAGATGATGAAGTATCAAATATGAAATGGAGGGAGTTCAAATATCTATTTTTAGAAAAATAATTTCCTCGTCACCATCAAGCAGATATGGAAAGGCAATTTCTGAGTCTGAGACCAAAGGAGGATGAGAATGTTACAAAGTATGAGGCTAACATTACAAGGTTAGAAAGGTATGCTAGAGATTATATACGTAAAGCAATAAGTAAGATTGATCATTTATTTGATGGGTTAAAACCATTTAACTGTTGAGCATTAGTCTCACAATCCTACTCATCGTACGAAGACGTTGTCTCATGTGCTATCAATAAAGAAAAGGAATTATCTAAGTCTTATGACTTTAAAGCAAAGAAAGAGAAGAATAGATCTACTGATAAATCTGGGAATGGAAATAAGGGGAAGAAGGGAAAGGTTGAATATTCATCCTATGGTAAATGTGGGAAGAAACACCCCGATACTTTCTTGAAGGGAATGGGTGTCTATTAAAAGTGTGGTGAAAAAGGCCACCAAGATCATGATTTCAATGGGAAGAAGGAAGCTACCAATTTTTAGTGCTACAATTTTAGGGATATGGGACATTATGCAAATGAATTTCCTAAGCATTAGGGGAACTAACCTCTAAAAATGCCATGGGATCAAGGCCAAGCTTATGATATCACTACTGCTGAGGTAGAAGCTCTGAAAGACGTGGTTCTAGGTAATTTAATAATTTCCTCAAGTTTAGAACTTGCATTATTTGATTATGGATCATCTTATTGTTTCATATCTTCCCCTTTTTCTAGGAAAATTAGATATTTCCAATTAGATTTAACAAGGGAGTTGTTAGTTAAAACTCCTAAGGGACGTATCATTGCAACAATGTTTTGTGAATCACTCCCCGTTATAGCACATAAATGTTCTTTATCTGTTGATCTCATCGTCATACCTATGATTGAGTTTGATATAATCCTCTGTATCGATTGGATTTCGGACCATGATGCGAAGATTTATTGTAAGAAGAAGGAGGTTACGATTTTTGATGATGATGATAAGGAACACCTTATCTTTAGAGCAGAATCGTCACCACCTAATTCTTATCTAGATCCACCCCCAGTAGCTCAACTAAATTCAATTATTGGGGAGGAAGATGATGAAATTATAGTGGGTGATGAAATGAATGTTCAAATAGAGGATGTACCTATTGTGAAAGAATATGTAGATGTGTTTCTGGAATATTTACCTGGACATCCTCCATAACGAGAAGTTGAATTTCCATTGATTTAATTCCTATATCAAGGCCTATATCGAAGACCCCTTCTATAATGGACACTGTAGAATTAGTTGAACTAAAGAAACAACAAGAGGAATTGAGTAATAAGGGATTTATTCACCCTAGTGTTTCTTCATGGGGAGCCCCTGTTCTTTTTGTTAAAAAGAATGATGGATCTATGAGGTTTTGTATCGACTACAGGGAAATCAAAGCTATAACAATAAAGAACAAGTATCCCCTACCTCGTATTGATGATTTATTTGAACAACTGAATGAAGCTCAATACTTTTCAAATATTGACCTTCGATCTGGATACCATTAGTTGTGTGTGAAGAAGGATGACATTCTGAAGGCAGCATTTCGAACTAGGTACGGGCATTACGAGTTTACAATAATGCCTTTTGGGCTAACTAATCCACCCTCTGTATTCATGGATCTGATGAATAGAGTTTTCAAGGAATATCTTGATGAATTTTTGGTGGTATTTATTGATGATATCTTGGTATACTCCAAAATCTACGAGGATCATGAAAATCACTTGCGCATTATCCTGAAGACTCTGAGAATACATGAATTGTATTGGAAGTTTAGCAAATGTGAATTCTGGCTTCAAGAGATTTCTTTTCTTGGCCATATTGTCTTTAAAGATGGAATCTTTGTTGATCCTTCTAAGACCAAGGCAATCCAAAAATGGCCAGAATCGACGAGTATAACTGAGGTACGCAGTTTTATTGGTTTGGCAGGTTATTATCGACATTTGGTCCAGAATTTTGCCCGATTGGCTAACCAATTAACGAAGCTCAAACGTAAAGGGGTTAATTTTTTCTGGACAAAAGAGAGTGAATAATGTTTCAAAGAACTGAAGAGGAGATTAGTCAATGATCCTATATTTAATCTACCATCTTGTAATGATGGGTTCATTATTTATAGTGATGCATCGAAGAAAGGACTTGGTTGTGTCCTTATGCAGAATGATAGGGTTATTGCCTATGCATCACGACAGTTGAAAATTTATAAAAAAAAATATCCTACTCATGATCTCTAGTTAGCAGCAGTGATCTTTGCTTTAATGATATGGAGGCACTACCTCTATGGTGAAAAATGTGAGATTTATAATGATCACAAGAGTTTGAAGTATATTTTCTCACAAAAAGAACTCGACATGAGGCAAAGGAGATGGCTTGAATTACTCAAGGATTATGATTGCACGATACACTACCACCCGGGGTAGGAAAACAAGGTGGAAGGTGCTTTGAGTAGAAAAGATCATGGAGTTTTGAACAATATGAGAATTGAAAGGGATCCAATTTTCATGGATCTAGTGATGATGGACATGGGAATAACCGGAGAATGTGAAACATCAATTCTTTTTTAAATGGTTTCCAAACCATCTTTACTCGAAAGGATTAAGAGTTATCAGACCGATGATGAATAATTTCAAAATAAGATTAAAGCTGTGAATGATGGTAGATTGAGAGACTTTCTGTATGAATATTGAATTTTGAAATTTGGGTAGAGACTTTGTGTTCCCGATATACCTGATCTAAAAAGGGAATTGCTGGATGATGCTCATAGTTCCAATTTCTCTATAAACCTTGGGAGCACCAAAATGTATAGAGATTTGAAGGAACATTTTTGGTGGGACAACATGAAGAGATAGATTGCTGATTTTGTGTCAAGATGTATGGCTTGTCAACAAGTGAAAGCTGGAAGGAAACAACCTGGTGGAGTATTGAAACCTATTACCATACCTGAGTGGAAATATGATAATATCACGATGGACTTTGTCATGGGACTACCAAAGACTCCTAGAAGGAATGATGCAATATGGTTTATTGTTGATCGTCTTACCAAGTCATCACATTTTCTTGCTATAAGAGAAGATCTACCACTGGAACGTCTAGCAAGACTATATATTGATGATGTTGTGAGACTTCATGGAGTACCACTATCGATTGTTTCTGATCGTGATCCCTGTTTTACTTCAGGATTCTGGAAAAGTCTTCATAAAGCTTTGGATATTGAACTTCATTTGAGCACTGCCTACCTCCCTCAAACCGATGGACAATCAGAATGAACTATTCTAACCTTAGAAGACATGTTAAGATCCTTTTCACTTGACTTTCAGGGTATGTGGGATCAATATTTACCTCTGGTAGAATTTTCCTATAACAATAGCCTCCATTCAAGTATTCATATGGAACCATATGAAGCATTACACGGAAAGAGATGTCGCACACCAACCTATTGATATGACATTGGTGAAAGAAAACTTGTAGGCCCAAAACTGGTGGAGGAAACAATGGAAAAGGAGAAGGTAATCCAAAACCATATTAAAGCATCTTAAAGTAGGCAGAAGAGCTATGTAGATAACCGAAGGAAGGACTTGGAATTTCAAGTCAGTGATCATGTTTTCCGGAAGGTATCTCCATGGAAGGGAGTCATACGTTTTGGTAGGAAAGGTAAATTGAGTCCCAGGTACATCGGACCTTTCGAAATTCTAGAACTAATTAGGGTTGTAGCTTACCGATTGAAATGCCGCCAAGTCTCTCCAAAGTTCACGATGTGTTCCACGTATCACTATTGAGAAAATACATGCCTGACCCAACGCATGTACTCACCTATGAGGAATTAGAACTAGAATCTGATCTATCTTATTGCAAAGATCCCGTCAGGATTCTTGATACGAGAGAACAAGTACTGAGAAACCAGACGACTCATCTGGTAAAAGTCTTGTGGAGAAACCATAAGATGGAAGAGGCAACGTGGGAACCCGAGGAACTTATGATGATGAACCACCTGAGTCTTTTCATGAGGTAGTATTCTAGAAATTTTGAGGACAAAATTATTTAAAGTAGGGGAGAATGTAACACCCCAAGCTTCTACGGTACACTTCTCTTTGAATAATGCAATAGCGTGTGTTGTACGCAACATCGAGTTCGAACACACACCACAACCGATCAAACTAGCCGTTATGAATAGTAATACCAACTTTTTAAAATTTTAGGAATTTTGTCTCTCAAAATAGACTTCATTTTTGGATTTGGAGTATCGAATTTAGCCTAAGGTGATATTTTTGTACTTTTCAGATAACATTAATATTTTGATAAATAGTGAAAATTAATTAATTTTAATTACAAACAACTTTTTTAATCAAAATAATTAATAGTGATAAATTATAAATTTCAGTGGTTTTAAAGTATATTTAGAATATATTTTACCATTTAATACAATGTTGTTCATTTTACATAATTTCACAATTAAACAAGACATAAACAATTATCAATCTTTTGATAGTTATTATATCTTAAAAACACGCTTTTTGTTTTGACAACGGGAATTAATTTTAAATTAATTTCTGCCACTTAGATGTTTCGAATTTGGAAAAATTGATTCCATATATGGAATCAGGATGACCAAATTGTATAAATAGGTAACTTTTATTTTTAGACATTTTGAATAATTACTTCGGTAAATATTTTATTTACCATGGTTAAAGGTTAAATCTGATAAATAAGGGTTAAAAATAATATTATAATAATAATAATTACCCTAAAACGTGTCCTACCATTATTGGTTGATACATGTCCGACCATGGGCATCTTTAGGTCGATTTTGGGACCCAATGAAGCTACTTGTAGGTGATAGGGACACATTATTTTAATAAAGTTAAAATAAATACAAAAATAACATAACTATATATCTTTTAGAAAAAACACTTTTTACATAGGGTTATATAAGTTGGGATTTAATCAATAAATATTCATTAAAAAGATAAATAGATTTCATACATAATTATATTTTATTTATAATTTTCAGACATTAAATAATCTAATTTATTTCTGACACAATGATGATGCAGTAATTACCATAATGGTGAACAATTAAAATAAATAATATTATAAATACCTAAATAAATAAAATTTGAGACTTTTTATAAATTAAACTAATTTTATTGGTTAATATGACATTTTATTAAATATTTAATTAACATTGTTCTAAGTAATAATTCTGTTATGATTATTAAAAAAATCAACTATTTAATAGTGTCAAAATTGACATAAAAGAGTTTTTAAAACAAATATTATATTATTAATTGATATTAAATTTCTAAATATCTAAGGATTGGACAAGAGAATTATATCAGGATAGGTGTATCATTAATGGACCACTTGGGGGTAGCTTGGATGTATATAGTATGTTTATTAACCATATAATAGAAAAATACAAAGAAACATTATAAAAGTGAAACCAATTAACTGAGTGTTAATACTTAAAGATAAGGTTAATATAGTAACCCAAACCTGTCTAAATCCTATTGGTTGAGTGGTTTTCAACCTATTACCACCTTAATCTTTAAATAATCCACTTTGGAGCCATTATAAACTAAATATGAATTTATTATAAAATAATATTTCTAGTTTTTCCAAAGGTGCCCCTCACCCCTCTTATAAAAGGGCACTCATCCTTCTCATTAATTCACACCATAAAAGCCTTTTGGTTCGGCCAAAACCTGCCCAAATACTCTATAAACTTTCCTCACTTCATCCTAGAGGCCGTCCTTTATTCATAAAGCCAACCCAAAGAGCCCTTTTGATCAAATCAAAAGGAAGAACCTGAAGAAGAGGCAATGATTTCACCACCCTTTATCATGTTTCTTTCTTCTTCCAATTCTTCTTTCTTTGTTATTACCATTATTAAATAATGAATCCAGTATCTATAATTTAATTTTATTATAAATATTGTACAACCATATTCAGTATTCTATCCATTCTTTGAATGACATGTCACCATACGTGCGTACGTACTGCTTACCGTCTCCACGTCATGGTGTAATTGTTATTCAATATATTATTATTTGGATGGGTATAATAATGATTTGTAATTTATTTAATAATAAATATAACATGATAATGATTATTTATATATGATATAACATCCAATTATATATTATTTTAATATGAAAAGAATTATATTGTAGCTCGTGCGTACGTACGGACTATCGTCTCCACGAACGCGATGAGATTCATTCTCCATCGTATCCATTCAAGTATAATTATCACTTGATGATTTAAAAATAATGTTTAACGAATTAATATCATTTTGGTTATGAATAAGATACACCCTATCCATGAAAAACATGTCTTACGTAACAAAACATATAAAATAAAATGAGTAAGTTAACACCTGAAACGACGATAATACTAAGATATTATTAACAAAGAAATGTTAAAAGATCATATTTGATAACATAATAATATATATAAATCTTGTATAATTTAATAACAATTATTTCACCATTATACAAGAGGTTAACCTATCCCAACCAAGGAAAATTACAAGGTAAGGGTTTATTTCACAATCTCTTCATTATCCGAGGTTGTTTATACATAATAATCTATTGGGATCTCTTTATCATCCACTCCATGTTTCTTAAAAATGTATTTCAAAACATTTTTACTATTTACAAGAATATGGGTTAAATTCATTTATACCCTTTTTTGAATTTTTATAATAAGTTTATAAATGAATATTTCTGTCGTTTTCCAAACAAGGTGCTTTTTAACCTTTTCGACAGGATTAAGGTAAGAATGTTTTTTTAACTTATACGGCAGGTGCGGCTATTTTCCGTCGTTATAAAATCGTCGAAGCTTACCTTACAACCTTATAAGAATATTTTCAAAGAAAAAGTTTTATTTTATAAATATATGACTCTTATATGATTTCAAAATATAAAGAGATATTTTTCTAAAAAGAGTTTTTATTTCATCTATGTCAACATCCTTTGATGGATTTTAAGCTTATTTGAAGTTGATTTATTATGATACAAAACTTTCATATATTATTGATGGTTTTGTGATATGTTAGACTGTGGATGTGCTATTTTTATACCATTTATTGTTTATGAAGAAAGTATTGACATTTCGTTTGCTAGTTTTAAAAAGATTGTTAATGTTATGTTTAAACCTGTTCCTATGAGGAATGCATTAGACTTAATATGTGAAGGGTGGCGCCCATTATATCTCCTCAATGCATTGGTAGGTCTCATGAGACAAAATACTGTCTTGGCACAAGGCCTTGACAAAATCTTATTTTTAGTCTTGGCACGAGGCCTTGGCTATGTTGTTATGATATTCTGGCATTATGCATTTTCATCATTATGAAAGTGGTTATTGATATTTCATGTGATTATTCGATTAATAGAATAACCATGTGAATAAGTAAATGGAATTATTTCATTTTATTTTTTCCATACTATGTTGAAGTTCAAGTTTAAAAGGCTTTTGTTTTCCTTATACATTGACTTAGATGCTTATTCTTATTTATGAATGTTTCCGCTATATTGTTATCCTTACTGGGAATTTGAGCACCCCCCCTTTTCTATGTTTTATTTTTCGCAGGATGTGAAGAAGTAAATTATGAATGACCTTCAGGGATATTATGAGGGGATAATAGTGTGGAATATAAAGACAATATGATGTTGTAGTAGTTTTTCACTTTATGATGTAATGTAATATTCATGAATGTATCTAGTTATTCTAAGGCTACTAAACTAATCGGTCTTTCGAGACTTGATATATTTTGTGATCATGACAATGTTATGTAATAATGCACCGACTCTGGGTAATTGGGGTCAGGGCGTTACAATTTTACCATTCATGTTATTTCTCTTTTTGGATTATGTCTAAAATGAAAATAATTTTATGATACTCATTCCTTTGAAATTGATTATGCTATTTTGAAATTATGAAATTATTATGAAAACCTTTTACATTATATTGGTTACTATATGATGAATTTTTTATGATATTATTGAATTTATCTAAAGTATTATAATTAAAAGATCATTTATTCCTTTATCTCCCTCAAATTATTTGGAAAAACATGATATCTTAAGAGATAAAAAAGACTTAAATTGGGAATGAACCTGGTCTGATAATGGAATATTTCTGCTATTATAGTCATAGTAGTGAACTATGACTAATTAAAATGTTTAGGGAATGAACTAAATAAACTTTCACTATCTTGGTAATAATAATTTACAACTATGATTTTGTATAGATTAAACCCAATTCAGGAAGATTGTTCTAGATGTATATCCTTGAGTAATAAAGATATGATTTTATAATATTATGTGTATTCCAAAAATATATGTTTAATGTGGATGTTATGTTCTCATGGATCATGTTATTTTAATCCATTATGATCCAAGTCTTATGAACTACCTAGAATTATGAAATGAATTAATATTATAATATTTGTTATATAAGGTATTCTTTTCAAACGTTAAGCTTATATTATCACACCCTTATTATCATGTTATTATTATGTGATCTTTTATATCTCTCTATATTTCCCTTACTAGGATTCTGATCTCACTATTTCTTATGTTTATTTTATTATTGTTTTGAATTTTTTTTTATATATGTTTTGTCTAATAAGGGTTCATGTTTTGAATAACATAGAAGGTTGTGATAGAGATCACTTTTAAACTATCTTGTTATGCATCCATGTTGTAAAATAAATTAATCCTGTATAGTACTCATCTGTGTTTTTCTAAGATGAAATAAAAAGTATTCTTTTAAAATTTAACATCTATGTATGAGAAATTTGAGTCTTTACATTTTTTTATTAGATAGGGTTATATTACCTTTGAAAATAGGATGGGAAATATTTAGTGGGATCTCAAATGATATGTTTATGGATATGTATTAGAATGTGAAAATATCCTAGAATAAGGATTAATGATATAGTGATTTTTTTCCAATAAATTATATACTTTCCTATATTCTACAAGAAGAAGTGGATATAGAATAATTGTACCAATGATTAATTACTCTGAAAATTTTTCCATTTTATTTGACTTTATTTTCACTTGGTATATGATAACAGGCCTTGATTCACATCTTTTGTGACTCTATCAAGAGTTATGTTTTGAAAATTCAATTATACTTTGGAATCCATCATGAAATATTTGAATAGATGATGACCATGAATGTCCTAGGAAAATAATTGTTTTTTATAGATTGAACATAATGTGTCATGTTGTAGATATAAAATAAATAATTTCTTCTTGAATATGTGGATTTATACTATGATTGTTGTTGTTCATGCTATTCTTCTTTATTTTTATCTTTGGATGTGTCTCAAGTAAACCATTTTAATGAAACATTATATTATAAATTAAATGATCTTACAATAGAGAAACAGAATTTTATGGGACCCTAAATGAATAATTATATTTCTATACTCATAGAATGTTTCCATGAATTGAATCAGGTTTAATTTCTAAATGGGAAATGGAGGTAGCAACAACCTATGGAGTCTTTCATGATACAACAACCACTATATTATAGTGGGTTCACTAATCAACTAGTTACTGGTAAATGTATTAGTACCAAAGGAATGATATTTTTCAGTCTATAGTGTTTGGACCATTGAATTTTTTTGGGTTATGTATCATTTTGAAATTGAAGATTATTAGGGGTGTAATTCTATCAAGAATACAATGAAGCCAGAATAAATTGACTCCATAGTGTAGGATTTTTTATGAGATAATATTTCATTAAGTACTTCCCTCATATTCTTCATATGATAATGGATAATGTGTAACACCCCGAGATTTTATGAGATATATTCCTTTTAATTTCTTTGATTGTACACTACACCAAGATTATCTTGTACTATATGCCACACCGTATTAGCTTGCAGTATATGCAACACTATTCTTGGATCTTGTTACACACAATTTCAAGTTCGCAACATTGAGTGTATATATATATGTATATATATATATTCAATGTATAAATGAAATATGGTTGGATTATGTTATAAAAAAAACAAAAGAGTCTTGTACTACACGCAACCCTGACTTGGCTTGCATTACACACAATCACGACCTTCCTCGTTAGCGTGTGTTGTACGCAATATCGGGTTTCACTAAACAATGATATATTGTTATTATATTATTATGGACTAGCCGTTATTAATAGTATCTACTACATTTTTAATTTTATGACACTATTATTCATCTTACACATTTTCTATAACATGTTAAGAGAACAAAATAAATTTTTCAGGTAAAATAAGTATTTTTCAAAAAATGCAGTTTTTCCGCCTTTTCATGGCGCACCCACAATAAATCTAGTTTTTGAAATGTTTATAAGTTCAATTTGACAAAATAATATTCTTTATTTGAATTAAGATATAAAAATTTTCTCTGGATAAATTTTTGATACTTTTCTGATAACTTTCAGGTTTTGTTGAATAATAAAAATACGCTAATTTTTAATTAAAAACAACTTTTTTCATTGAGATAATTTATATGGTTAAATTATAATATTGAATGGTTTTAAAATATAAATATAATATATTTTTATCATTTAATATAATGTATGTCATTAGAATTGATTTTACATTTAATTCGTAGGTTAAATCAATTCAATCTTTTGCAATGTTTTAAACAAAAACCCGTTTTCTTTCAACAACGTGATTACTTTT
This sequence comes from Viscum album, assembly GCA_963277665.1. Lineage (NCBI taxonomy): Eukaryota > Viridiplantae > Streptophyta > Magnoliopsida > Santalales > Viscaceae > Viscum > Viscum album. The sequence goes on along the minus strand of OY728141.1, from coordinate 1,273,170,798 downwards.
AATTTAATTTCTGAAACTTTTGTGAATTTAATTTGGAAAAATGGATTCCATATTTGAAATTAGTGGGTCCAAATTATGTTAATATGCTATCTTATATTTTTGGTCATTATGAATAGTGACTACGGTAAATTTTATTTACCATTGTTAAAGGTAAATCGGGTAATTAAGGTTAATATAAGATTATAAAATTACCCTAACACCTGCCAAAATTATATTTGATGACTAAAAGTCGACCCATATCACCTAAGGGTCGTAATATATTCAATTTATGGACTTTTTTCCTTGAAAATACTATAATTATTATTAAAACCAAAGAAAGTGACAACATGTCACTCTCTTAAATCATATAAGTATATTAATTTTAATTTAGTGATAAACTTAATGAAACTTAGAACATGAATATTATACAGAAATATAATAAAACTATCTACATTATATAAATTTATTTATAATTTTTAGGAATTAAATATTTATCATTAATTGTGACAGAATAGTGATGAAGAAATTGTTTATCTAGTGAAAAATCAAGAATATAGTTTTTATTAAACAAATAGTGACCATAAAAGGCACAAAACCATGAACAATACTTATTGGTAATGTAAATCTGAACCATAATCATTCAATGGTCGAATATTTGACCATTTGGAGCCTTATAAAAGCGATTATGACACTTATATTATTTTATTTTAAATGATTCTAAAGTTTTCACCTTCATAATTTAATAAATATAACAATTTAAATATTTTGATTTTAAGATGATAGATTCAAGTAAAAGATTTATTTTGAAAGGTAATAGATTTTTCTTCATCATAGGATTTTAGTTTTAATTTTTATGCAACAAATAAGTATATTAAATAATTATAAAAAAATGTTGTAGTAATTATTTTATTAAGAGATAAACCAAATAAATGGTTTGAAAAATAATAAAATAAATATTATATGAACTATATAATGTTCTCCAATAATTTTATAGATACATATGACCTTTTATGAATCTATTAATACTTTTATTTTGAACATATCTTCTGTATATATTTTATTTAAATTAATATAAATTAATAGTTTTAAAATTGAAACTATTGTTATTTTATAAAAATAACATATTATAAAATTGTTTAAAAATCACAAAAATAATTAAAAATTAAAAATTAAAATTTATATGTTCTAAAATTTCATAAAGTGTCAAATTATAGAATATTCACAGCACACAAGTAATTATTTATAATAATTTAAAATTTAGAATATTATTATCACAAATAAATTTAAATTTATAGATAAGGATAAATAAAGTTGATAATATTGGATGATGATATTACAACCCTATATCATATAAGCTTCGTATATGAGTCATTTTGGAAGTTTTTATGTGGGGTTGGGATTTAAAATAAACTAATATTTCTTATATTTCCAAAGGTCCCCTCTCCTCCCTTATAATAGGGCATCTCCTCCCTCTCTTCCTCACACCACTTTGAGCCTTTAAGCTCGGCCATCCCATGCCAATTTCTCTTCTACACTTACATAGAAAAATTCTATAGGTTCTGTTCTTTTTAAAAGACCATCTTTAGTGACCTAAGGGAAGGTTATGAAGAGGCGCTTCAAAGAAGAGGTAATGTATGTTACCGATTCTTTCAACTTTATTTCTTCTTATACTTCATATTATTTAGTTTCATCATTATTATGTAATAACATAAGTGTAACTCATATACTGATATGTTATTATAATTATGAAACAACCCTATTTCAACATCTATCCATCCTATGGAAAACGAAATCACCACGCATGCGTATGTACAGAATACTGTCTCCACGCCGTGGTGTAATCTGTTTTCGACCACTACCTTACTTGGATGGGTATAATGGTGTAAATAGAAAACTATAAATGATTATTGTAAATTTATATTGATTCTGAAATATTATTCACATACTTATATACAATTCCACGATCATGGGAATGATATCATCGCTCGTGCATACGTATGGACTCGCGTCTCCACGACGCGATGAGATTCATTCTCCAAGTTAAACATTCATTAATGATTATAAAGTATATAAAATAAGTAATAATGAAATATATGACATAATAATTATATTTTATTTATGTATATATATATGTATGTCATCTACTTAATTCCATTCAATTCAATAAGGAAACGAAAACAGCGTTAATGCGTACGTACGGCCTGCCATCTCCATGAATGGTGTATTTCATTCCATTTATCGATATATCATATATATATATATATGTATATGCTGAATATATATTACATATAAATCATGTTTTACATTCTGTAATTAATTAAATCAGGTTATAAGTAATAATATCAAGAACAACAAGTCCAAACATGTACGATAAATAAAACAATTTTACCCAAAACGCTTTTTAACATGGAATTTACAAAAGAACGGGTAATATAAAGTCATAAGTGAACCATATATGATATCATATAAATGGATATGATTCTTTAATAAGTCAATGAAATTATTAAAGTCATTATACCGGAGGTTCTGATACGTACGAAGCATATCGGACCTAAGGTAAGGGACAATTTTCCAAATCTCATTTTATCTGAGATTGCTTATACGTAAGTATTCACTAGGGTTATATTTATCATCCATGTCCATATTTTATAAAAATGGTATCATGTATGTTTAAAGTCCTTTTTACCCATTTTTGACTTTTACTACATGTTATGAATGAAATCATTCTTTTACGAGGTACTTTTTGACTTTTCCAGAAAAATTACAAGAAGAATGTTTTTTTAACTTATACGGAACAAACAGATTTTTACGCTTTTATAAAGCCTTATTTTAATGAAGATTCCTCCAAAATATTTCCTGAATATTTTCAAAAAAATAATTTTCTTATAAAATATCATGATGTTTTGTGAAAATAAAATGATTTTGAAGAAGAAAGGATATTTTCTTCACAAATTAATTTCAAGTGTTTTATCAAAACTATTTTCCATCTAAGATGACATTATTTCATATGTGTATGTTTCAAGTGTAATGTCCCTATTATTCACACGGTATGATTGTTATTATGATTAAATGATATACATTTGCTTTATATGGATTATGTTATGATGGCATGATGTTTAAGAATCCCAATTTATTATATGGGTTATGCTAGGATGTATGATTTATGATTTTGTGGCACAAGTAATAATGATTTAATTATGAGTTGGGTGGGACAAATATCTCCCTCCAATGCATAGGGTAAAGATTTATATCTCATGAGATATACATGGTTGGAACAAAAAGTTAAATCGGTTCAGTAATACAGGACTGGAACGAGGAGTGAACTCGATTCAGAAAGGGACTCTGTCCACTAAGATGGTCTTGGAAGTAATGCCTTGGCTACTATGGAAATCATATCAGGTGCTTAATGGTTTTCCCCAATTACATGTTTTATTCCCAAACTAATTTATCATGATTAGTGTTTCTTCATGTTATATGCCTTACGTACTACCATGTTTTATGTCATTACTCAGGATTTTGATGTTTATATTTTATGCTCATGTTTTCAATATTTAAATGTGTAAGGATTGTTTTATGTTCTATATGCTTACCCTTAATTAGCATTTGAGCTCACCCTTTATATGTTTTCTCTTCCCCAGGATTAAAAGAAAGTTTTTAGTTAAGAAAACAAAGGGGAAGATCATTAATGGATATGTTGAAGATCTTTCACCACGTTTAGAAGATAATATTCCGAGTTTCCAAAGACACTAATCTATTACGATCCTTGTGTGTCTGTTTTTATTATGTATTAAGTATTCTGCAAATGTAAGTTAATGTCCATGTACGCCAAGCTTCGGGTCTCTACAATTGGTATCAGAGGAAAGGTTTAGTCAACCTTTGGAAACTAGTATGAAAAAATGTTATTGAGATCCTTAGAGATATTTCTAAGGTATGTCTAGGGATGTCCCTAAGGATAAGTATACATATAGGATATAGTCCTAGAACTACTGTAACGATCATTGAATTTAACCTAAGATGTTAGATATCGATGTTACTCCCCCTTTACAATGTTGTTTTCCCTAGAATGATTTCTTCCTCTCACACTATTCTTTTTGGTTTTTAGAAAATGGCTGGAAAAAGGAAAATTCCCGATAGTGGAGGATATGACAGACAATGGAATTATATTCTTCCTGAGCAACCAAATGAAACAGGATTTGGAAGTCCAATAATTGTTATTATGCCTAATCAGAAATCTCATAATATGATCAATAATCTCAACTTTGGTAAGTTTCCCGACTCAAATAATAAGAGAAAGATGGAGTTTCATGATGATCATAGAGAAAGGAATGTTCAACTTCCCTTATGTAAATCATGTGGGAAGAGGCATTGGGGAGATTGTTTCAAAGGAACTGGAAGATTCTTTGGGTGTGGAAAAGAAGGACACAAATCCAGTAAGTGCAAAGGAAAAGGTTCAGTTAACACCATGGACAAGGATAAAGGTGTTTCTACGACATCAACAATGATTAGATGTTTTAAATGTGGAATGTATGGGCATTATGCAAACCAATTCCCTAAAGGAAAATCTCATGAAGAGAATAAGCATGGTCATATGAGTAGTATTTATGTAGATGATGATGAAGAGACTACAAATGAAATATGAGATGAATGAAATGATGAAGCTCAGTCAGTGGTTTAAGATGTTAGTGGAATTATTGTATGTTTATAAAGAATAATGTATCGTACTATGGAAAAAAGAATCATCTATGGATTGTTACACTACTGTTTTTTCAAAAGTATTTAAAAGTATATGTTGAATGGTACCGGTAACCATGGAATGTTATTTATATATTTTTAGAATGTAGATGATATGCGCATAATGAAAGGATAAGAAGATAATGTGATGTTTGATTGTATTCATGATCTCATGACTATTATAAGGACTAAGTGATATTATGGTCTGATTATATAGACTTTTTGGGATTTTGGTATGTGGAAAGAGTTACCTTTTGACAGTATTCATGTTTTCACTAAGGTTCTATGTTAATTTATGTTTCAAGAGAATATATGACTAAGGTATTCATGTGTTTGGAATGCAACCAACAAGATATATCTTATGATACATGTGAGATAAATTCTTGTATTCATATTCTTGGTAGATAACCTTTCTAGTAATTGTTTTCATTTTACTTTGAGCTTGGACCGATGTATTTTAGATAAGCTTAAAGATTGTAATGGATTATGTTGGACATAAGTTAGTATTGTTTAAGGATAGAACGTTTTTTGATATTATTGATGGGATGTTGTAGTAATGTAGTTTTAGAAAAAGGACAACCTACAGGATGAGCGACAGCCCATCACATCAGAAAAGGCTGTGGGAATCGAACCCACAACCAAAGTGAGATAGGCCTCTATCCCATACCACTATCATATAGGAAGTCCCTAGTTAGTATAAACTAGTTTTATTTTATTAAGCAGTATGATATATGAAGTATAAGTTCATTTTTGGAATCCTATATGATTAACCTCACCATAGATGGACTTATGTATATTTGATAACTTTTGCTATCGTTTTGTTTGAAATAGATGGAATGACCCATAATTTTATCACATGATCTATTAACACTTCCCAATTAACAAATTCAACTTCATTTCTTTAAGAGATGAAGTGGAAATTGTTCAAAGCATGAACAACAGTGAGATTGTACCAAAATCAAGAAAGTATTTCTTCTAATTCGAAATTTTCATCTTTAGGGAAATGATATTGAAAACCAAAAAATGTTGTCATAGTGCCCTTATATCCGATGAATCAGATGGTACCTTATATCATCAAAAATCTATGGCTTCGTGATTTTTGGATTTTTCATAGCCATGATCTCTACCACTCTCCATGAGAAAAAGATCGTTAGATTTTTCCTCCATATCCATATTTTCACCTATACTCTCCAATGTGGAAACCCAATGTTGTGTTACCTTGGGTGACCATTACATTTCTAACTTTCATTTTTAAAGTTAAGCTTTAGTATTCTTTTTTACGATGTGGGTTTTTATGAATAGTAAATGGTTTATAAAACCAAAAAATTTCGACGACGAAATTCATTTTAAGGGTGGTAGAATGTAACACCCCGAGATTTTATAAGATATATTCCTTTTAATTCTTTTTATTGTACACTACACCAACATTAGCTTTTACTATACGCAACACCGTATTAGCTTGCAGTATTTCAACACTATTCTTGGATCTTGTTACACACAATTTCAAGTTCGCAACATTGAGTGTATATATATATATTCAATGTATAAATGAAATATGGTTGGATTTTTTTATACAAAACAACAAAGTAGTATTTCACTACACGCAACCCTGACTTGTCTTGCATTACACGCAATCACGACCTTCCTCGATAGATTGTGTTGTATGCAATACCGGGTTTCACTAAACAATGATATATTGTTATTATATTATTATGGACTATCCGTTATGAATATTATTAACTAAATTTTGAATTATATAACATTATTATTCATCTTACATATTTTCTAGAACATGTTAAGAGACCAAAATAAATTTTTCTGGTAAAATAACTATTTTTCAAAAAATGCAGTATTGCCGCCTTTTTATGGCTCTTCCACAATAAATCTAGTTTTTGACATTTTTATAAGTTAAATTTGAAAAAATAAAATTCTCCTTTTGAATTAGGATATAAAAATTTACTTTGGATAAATTTTTGATACTTTTCTCATAACTTTCATGTTTTGATGAATAGTAAAAATACGCTAATTTTTAATTACAAACATCTTTTTTCATTGAGATAATTTATATGGTTAAATTATAATATTTAATTTTTTTAAAATATAAATATAATATATTTTTACCATTTAATATAATTTATGTCATTATCATTTATTTTACATTGAATTCGTAGGTTAAATCAATTCAATCTTTTGCAATGTTTCAAACAAAAACCTGTTTTCTTTCAACAACGAGATTAATTTTAATTTAATTTCTGAAACTTTTGTGCACTGAATTTGGAAAAATGGATTCCATATTAGGAATTAGTGGGTCCAAATTATGTTAATAAGATACTTTTTATTTTTGCGCATTATGAATAGTAACTACGGTATATTTTATTTACCATAGTTAAAGGTAAATCAGGTAATTATGGGTAAATATAAGATTATAAAATTACCCTAACACCTTCCAAAATTATATTTTATGACTATAAGTAGACCCATATCACCTAAGGGTCAGAAAAGATTCATTTTATGGACTTGTTTACTTGAAAATAATTTAACTATTATTAAAACCAAAGAAAGTGACAACATGTCACTCTCTTAAATCTTGTAAGTATATTAATTTTAATTTAGTGAAAAAATTAATGAAACATTGAACATGAATAGTATATATAAAGATAATAAAATTATATATAACATATGAATTTATTTATAATTTTTAGGGAATAAATAATTATCATTAATTGTGACACAATAGTGATGCAAAAATTGTTTATCTAGTAAAAAATGAAGAATATAGTTTTTATTAAACTAATACTGGCCATAAAAGGCACAAAACCCTGACCAAAACTTATTGGTAATGTAGAGGTAAACCATAATCATCCAATGGTTGAATAAATGACCATTTGGAGCCTTATAAAAGTGATTATGACACTTATATTATTTTATTTTAAATGGTTCCAAAGTTGTCACCTTCATAATTTAATAAATATAAAAATTTAAAAATTTTAATTTTAAGATGATAAGTTCTAGTAAAAGAATTATAGTTAAAGGTAATATATTTATCTTCATCATATGATTTTATTTTTAATTTTTATGCAACAAATAAGTATATTAAATAATTATACAAAAATGTTGTAGTAATTATTTTATTAGGAGATAAACCAAATAAATGGTTTTAAAAATAATAAAATAAATATTATATGAACTATATAATGTGATACAATAATTTTATAGAAACATATGACCTATTATGAATCTATTAAAGCATTTAGTTTTAATATATCTTCTGTAAATATTTTATTTAAATTCAAATAATTAATAGTGTCAAAATTGACACTATTTTTATTTTATAAAAATAACATATTATAAAATTGGTTAAAAATCACCAAAATATTTAAAATTTATAAATTAAAATTTATATGGTCTAAAATTTAATAAAGTGTAAAATTATAGAAAATTAACAACACATAAGTAATTATTTATAATATTTTAAAATTTATAATATTATTATCACAAATAAAATTAAATTGATAAATAAGGATAAATCAAGTTGATAATGTTTAAAATAAATTCCTAACATTTATAAATTTTATTTTTTGATTATATTACAACCCTATATCATCTAATATTAGTATATGAGTCATTTTTAATGTATTTATGTGGTGTTGGGATTTAATATAAACTAATATTTCTTATATTTCCAAAGGTGCCCCTCTCCTCCCTTATAAAAGGGCATCTCATCCATCTCTTCCTCACACCACTTTGAGCATTAAATCTCGGAAAACCCTAGAAAATTTCTCTTCTCAACTTCCATAGAAACATCCTATAGGTTATGGTCTTCTTTAAATACAATCTTTGATGCCCTAATAGAAGGTTAAGAAGAGGCGCTTCAAAGAAGAGGTAATGTATGTTACCAATTATTTCAGCTTTATTTCTTATTCTAATTATTCTTATTTAGTTGTTTCATTATTAAGTAATAAAATAATTTTGACTCATATAATTATATGTTATTATAAGTATGAAACAGCCCTATTTCACCATCTTTCCATCCTACGGAAAATGAAATCACCGTGTCTGTGTACGTACGTAATACCGTCTCCACGTCGTGGTGTAATCTGTTTTCGACCACCACCTTACTTGGATGGGTATAATGGTGTAAAAAGATAACTATATATGATTATTGTAATGTGATATTGATTCTGAAATATTATAAATACACTTCTATTCAATTCCACGGTCATGGGAATGATATCATCACTCATACGTACGTACGGACTACCGTCTCCACGACGCGATGACATTCATTCTCCAAGTTAACCATTAATTAATGATTATAAAGTATATATAATAAGTAATCATAAAATATATGACATAATAATGATACTGGATTAATGTATATATATATTTATTTCATCTACATAATTCCATTCAATTCAACAAGGAAACGAAAACAGTGTTCATGCGTACGTACGGCCTACCGTCTCCATGAACGGTGTATTTCATTCCATTTGTTGATCTATCATATATACATGTATATGACGAATATGTATTACAACTAAATCATGTTTTAAATTCTGGAATTATTTAAATCAGGATATAAGTAATAATATCAAGAACAACAAGTCCAAACATGTACGATAAATAAAACGATTTTACCCAAAACGGTCTTTAACATGGAATTTACAAAAGAACGGTTAATATAAAGTCATAAGTGAACCTTATATGATATCATAACAATGAATATGATTCTGTAATAAGTCAATGACAATATTTAAATCATTATACAAGAGGTTCAAATATGTACGAAGCATATCAGACCTAAGGTATGGGATAATTTTGCAAATCTCATTTTTATCCGAGATTGCTTATACGTAAGTATTCACTGGGGTTATATTTATCATCCATGTACCTATTTTCTAAAAATGGTTTCATGAATGTTTAAAGTCCTTTTTACCCATTTTTTACTTTTACTACATGGTATGTATGGAATCGTTCTTTTACGAGGTACTTTTTGAATTTTCCGGAAAAAGTACAAGAAGAATGTTTTTTAACTTATACGGCACGAAGATATTTTTACGGTTTTATAAAGACATATTTTCATGAAGATTCTTCCAAAATATTTCATGACTATTTTTTACAAAATCCTTTTCTTTTTAAATATCATGATGTTTTGTGAAAATAAAATGATTTTGAAGAAGAAAGGATATTTTCCTCAAGAATTCATTTCAAGTGTTTTATCAAAACTATTTTCCATCTAAGATGACATTATTTCATATGTGTATGTTTCAAGTGTAATGTCTCTATTATTTACATGGTATGATTCTTCTTATTATTAAATTATATCCATTTGTTTTATATGGATTATGTTATGATGGCATGAAGCTTAAGAATCCCAATTTATTATATGGGTTACGCTATGATGTATGATTTATGATTTTGTGGCACAAGTGTGAATGATTTCATTATGAGATGGGTGGTACGTATATCTCCCTCCAATGCATTGGGTAAATATTTATATCTCATGAGATAGACATTTCTAGAACGGAAAGTTAAATTGGTTCAGTAATACAGGACTAGAAAGAGGAGTGAACTCGATTCAAAAAGGGACATTGTCCACTAAGATGGTCTTGGCAGTTATTATATGGCTACTATGGAAATCATATCATGTTCTTAATGGTTTTTCCACAATTACATGTTTTATTCCCATGCTAATTTATCCTGATTAATGTTTCTTAATGATCTATGCCTTACGTACTACCATGTTTTATGTCATTTCTCATGATTTTGATGTTAAGATTTTATGCTCATGTTTTTTACATTTAAATGTCTAATGATTGTTTTATGTTCTCTATGCTTACCATTACTGAGAATTAGAGCTCACCCTTTATATGTTTTCTTTTCCCCAGTATTTAAAGAATGTTTTTAGGTAAGAAAACTAAGGGGAAGATCATTAATGGAGATGTTGAAGATTTTTCACCATGATTAGAAGATAATATTCCGAGTTTCCAAAGACACTAAACTATTACGATCCGTGTGTGTCTATTTTTGTTATTTATCAAGTATTCTGAAAATGTAATGTAATGTCCATGTATGTCAGGCTTTGGGTCTCTACAGAATGAATCTCATATACTGGAGTATATGGATAGTGAATTTTTTGGTAACCAAGAGGTAAATTTAATAAGGCTTTCAAGGTACACCTTTAGTGTTATCATCCATCATTTGATTAAATCTGATTTATTCTTCATTGGCATAAAATCATGTCTCTGAAGGAAGTTATCCAAAATGGGCATTAGTAGATATGATGAATTTTTTTATGCGAAATCAATTTCAAACAGAGGTAGAAGATACCCATAAATATCATGGTTTTGAAGAGATTTTAATGATGGAATTCAAATAAAACTATAAAAACCATATAGAAAAGAATAGATATTTCTATCATGATCACTACATAGAAGGAATAATTGATGAAATTGTCTTAATTGAATTGATAATTGTTTTAATTATTTAAATGAATGTCATCAAGAAATAGAATGTCATTGTGATGGATTGAACATAGATAATTATGTGAATGTAGAGACATATCAACAGAATTCCATTCAAACACTTTGGGATATAAATACATAGAGATTAGTAAATATCAGAATCAATGTGCTAATGAATGTGCTTATAAGGATAATAATCCATAATAACTTTGGGACAAAAAATTTATGGAAAATTTATACATTTACAGTAGATTTTGTGATTTATGAAAATTGGGGAACACTTATACAACACACTAAAATTAAAAATTTCATATTTTATTTTTTATAGATGAGCTCCAGGAAAGTGATTGTTCTCATCCATTAGTAAATTTGGTGTGGTTCAATGCATTTATTATATCCCTCTACATATAATCTGTAAAAATTATATCCCAATTTAAATTCTATCAGTTTAAATAGGAACCTAATATTCTAATTGAAATGTTTTTGTTTTTTATAGGAGATTATTTAAGGATTATAGGGATAATTTCTATTTGGAGAAATATATGTCTCCTTATGTGATTAACTAATGAGTTGTGAATACTATTTTGGGTACATGACTGTATGGTTGATGATAATTTCAAATTTGTTGATACAACTGTTGTGGTATTATGTTATGGGAATTTATCGATATTAAAGATATTTTATGATAGGTAAATTAAAAAAACAAGGATTTGTGTTTCATGTATGTTTTAGGGAAAAAATTAATTTTATAAATAATTTTTATATATTTTTGGGACATAAAATTTGCAACCCCCCACAATCTGGTACTCTCTCATGTAGTCAAAATGGATGGTTAAGAGACCCCAATCACTCCTTCACATATGCTAGTGGATGAAGAATAATGGTGGGGGTGTGAAGTATACTGTGGGTAGAATATACCCCCTTGTATAAGGTGTCATAGTAGTTGAAAATATACCAAATAAAATAATGGAAAGACTATATAGACAAAGAAGAAACCAAAAATCATATCCAATTGAATAATAAAAAAAATTATAACTTAATTATGCAATGAAGTGATAAAAAACATATAAATTTTATCCTATAAATAGTAAAAGTAAAATAATATCATACTCAAGAAAATTCACAAAAGTCCCTGGTCCCAAACCCCATGACATTTCCACCACTAAAATCTAGATCGTTTAGAAACCACGAAATCAAGTGCAAAGTCCATTTTGCCTATTCCAAACCAGCATCAACATAATCTGCAAAGGTACCAAACAATGACAAGAATATGGTGTGAGTATAAATCTGAATATTAGCACCATCATGTATAAACTAACCATTATGAAAATTATGTTATGTCATAACGTGATAAACATGTGTATTAATAAATTTTCCATTTAACAAAATACCACAATAACCTTATTCAACTTAATGCCGGAAGATCTATAATAATGTCTACTGACTATGTCCACCATAAACATATAAAATGGTTAAATAACCATTACTCGTTAGATTACATAATATCTCGAAGAATCTCTTGAACCCACTCCATACACAACTATATAACCATTTTATAGTCACCACAATTCTGGTTTATGACCTATATGTGTTGAAAAATCCATCTCAAATCCTTATAAGCAATATTGCATGAGACTGAGAACAGTCCAATATCTATAAGAATTACAACATGGGATTGGGTCAAGTCCGTTCAATATCATCATTACAACGTATATATGTGTATGTTAATGGGTCAGGCCCATATTGTAATAATTGCTACATGGAACACATGTCTTGTCATACCTCATGGATATCACAATATCAAATCATAAATATCAATGGTTAATGATGTGATTTACCATTTATCAATGATATACCACTTTAAATTAAATCTCAATTGATTTCCAGTTATATCAATAAGTAATAGGAAAAAACTCTGGGATTTTATATCAACTAATCACAAATGGTCTCATGTCATGATAAAAGCACATTAAACAATTTTCCAATTAAATTATATTCATGGATCTCTCACCAAACAAGAATCCATAAGCATGGTCATAATCCATTTGAAATAAATGGACTCCAAGGGATATAAATTATCATTATTTGACCAATTTGGGTGAATATTACATCATCACAATCCAAATATTTTATAAACTCATCAATTATCAAAACATATGGCTAATATTTCGACATACTACCTTAAATATAGAAAATTTGAATTTGTTTTATGGAAATTCCCATAAAGGAGGAGATGTACATTATTTAAAATTGGTTCCTAAATTAAAACAAATCAATATCAAAACCAACAACACACCCAAACCAAGGATTTCCCAACAATAGTTGAAATAAGAAGGGAGATAATGGATAAACCTAATAGAAAATAGTTACTAGGAATTTTTCACATATAATGGATGTCCAAGAGAGATGTAGGCACTCCAAATTAATCTAAAATATGACCCTAGCACGATTAGATAATGATGTAGTAGAATAGAATAAAATTCTACTGTATATCATACTTTAAAACAACATGTTAGAGAATTATGTGGTGTGTAATGTAGTTGTGTGTCGAGTAATTCTTTTTAATGGGTTATGCTAAAAAAACATTTTCTCTAATTACTTTTATTAATCACTCTAACATTAAATGTTGTTTTATCAATTTACACTATGTTTAAATGTTTTTCCAATGGTTTTTTAAACCCATTTTCTCATTAAATAACATGAACCCCCTTTTAACGAATCTTAAAATAAATGTATAACATTAAACACATAACAAATTTATACCCATACCCCATTAATTCCAATAAGAATAAATACATCAACATTATGTGATTTAACCACAAAATTATATCTAGGCATATCCTCTCTAGTTTTTAACAAATTTTACTCATAACCCAAGATTTGGATTATTTTAATGATAGAAAACCCTGATTAAAATGAAACTGAATGAAATGTTAACAAAATACTCTAATAGATAAATTCCTAAAAAAATATTTTATCTTACAACCTCTCCACCATATAACATATCATCCTTTAGCTTCTCTAATCATCATTTTTAGGTCTTAATGAACTATTATGTCTACTGTGTTTTCATATCAGACTCCCTCCCCCATTTCTCCTCTTAAACATACCCATGAATACACTGCACTCGACCAATTTTATTGGCCTCCTTGAAGATATTTTCCACTATGACCCAAAACCCATATTAGATACCCTTCATAGGATTCATCATCACAAACATTGGCATCTATTACATCTACCACATGGTAAGTGATTGGATCATATCTCTATAGCTACGATATGTGTAACACATTGTGCATGGCACTATAAAACTATGAAATGGGAAATTAGTATGCCATTGAACCCACCCTTTCCTTGAAGAACTCGAGATCTAGATTTTTTCTGTTTCCTAATACGATGTTTCCCCATCCTATGAAACAGCTAATGGAAAACATGATTACCAACCTCAAATTCCATAGGTCATATCCAACTGTTAGTATATGATTTTTTCCTTCTATATGTGGTAACCTAGCATTTTTTAATCAAATAAACCTACTATGATGTATCCTATATGAGACTAGGCCCAACAAGTTATAACTCACATACCTCTATCCAAAAAATAGGCAAAAAACATGGTCTTCCAAAAAAATTCAATTTGGAAAGATTCCTATATGTTATTATTTTTTGAAGACTCTACAAGTTTCATATTTCTCTCCCATGAACTTCCCAAATCCTAAATACATTCTCATTACATATACTCCATAACATGAATAGTCTACTCGAATTGACCATCAGTCAGTGCATGATTGAATAATCTACGAATAACTTGTGATCCTTGGTCTTTTTGGAGACCCTCATAGAAATGTAATGTTAAATGAGGATCTTTATCTGAAATAATAATCCTTAGAACATTGTGAAACTAAACCACTTTCCACAAGTAATACATCCTAGATCATCATATGTGAAGGTTTCCCTGATATTAAATATGTTTGATAATTTATTCAGTCGACCAATAATAACATATAAAAAATCATTTATATGGGTTGTCTGGGGTAATCATATAAAAAAAATCCATGGTGAAATCATCTCATTTCCACTCAAGAATGGGAAAAGGCTATAAAATACCAGCTGACATTTAATTCTTTTCTTGCACTTATAGAAAAATGAAGCCTCTATTCGTGAGGTTTCCCCCCTCTATATTCATTCCTGACCAACAATACTATCTATAGATACCATTATACATCTTTGTTAAATCAGGAATCAGAACCCATTTAAATCACGGACCACCCTTGTCATCCCCTCATCATATCCCATAGTAACCAAAACTCAGACTCATAAAAATAGTTAATTTCAATTATAGAGAGACCATCTAGACAGTGTGTCCCCACCCTATTATTTTCCTCTCAGAATTTTTCCCTCCAAATCAGACATCTTCGAGATCTTAATAGGGTCCCAAAGTATGGGTATAAAATTTTCAATATTAGAGTTACCTTTATTTAAAACTATTGAGCATCTAGATGCAAGCTTGTAAAAATAGTCATTTTCCACCACTCAAATTAAGACTTGTGTACTACCTCTGCATGTCGCATTCAGCATAAGGTGTCAGCAATAATGTTACCCTTGTTTGGAGTGTAATCAAATTCAAAGGTGAAATAATATTGACAATCAAACCACCTCTACTAAAAAAGTTTCATATCTCATAGAAAATAGTTGTAATACTCTATGATTTTTTTAATATTTTTTTTTCAAATTAATTTAATCTTTTCAATATTGATAATATCACAGAAATTTCAATATAGCTTATGTTATAGGAAATAACCAAGTTATTATTTCTTTTTAAAAAACATTATATTGTGATTTCACTACAATCAAAAATGAGATTATCTTGCAATACCAACAACATAATGTTTAAATTGTGTTGCACACAATACCATGTCTCATTGATAAATTTTATTACAGGAAGACCATGTTATAATGAACATAAACTTACTATTAATATCATTGTTAAAATACTATTATATGATTTATATAGGAATTAGAATGGATGTTTTGAATAAGTTTTACAAAAATGTGAAAATATTATTTACAATTGAGTATAAAATGAATCATTTGGTTATCAATTTTCTATAAATGAATGTATAAACAATTTGAAATCAAATAAATCCCTTTTCTAATAAAATTATTTTTTTATGTACAAAAACCTATTCGTCCTAATAAATTAAAAAACAAAAATTGATGAATTTTGACAATTTGATTAATATAGTTCATATTCAATAATTCTTTTGAAACTTATACTATATTTTCTCTAGGAATAGGATTTGAAGATATCAAATTTAGTAAATAAAAATATGTATTTTTTAAGGTAAAATTTTAAATCCATTGAATAGAGTAACCATTCTAAAAATAATTTTTTACCTTTTTATAAATATAATTTGAAATAACATATTTCAATTTTGAAATATTGTTATAAAAATTTAAATTGGGTTCAATTTTGGTATTTTTCTGAGATGTTTAATGTTTTGATAAATAGTGAAAAATAATAAATTTTAATTGAAAAATTATTTTTCACCAAACATATTTATGTAGTTAAATTAAATTATAATTTACTTTTAAACTATATTTATATCAATTATAAATCAAATAATAAAAATTAGGTAATTAGAACCAACATCAAATTTAAACTGGATATAAATACATTTTAATCTTTTAGACTTCTTCACATTAGTAACCCATTATCTCATCCCATCTGTTGGATTATTTTTAATTTAATTTCTACCTATTATGTGATTAATATTTTAAAAATGGGTTCCATATTTAGAATAAAAATAATTTTTAATAATTTCATCTTTATTTTTTACCAAAAATAGAAGTTAAGGTAATTGAAATTAAATATGGTGATTAAGGAAAAACAAGATTAATTAATGACTACACGTAAAAATGATGGTGTCAAAAAGACTATACACTTATCTGAAAACTATTTTATGTCTATAGTTATACCATTAATCCTATATGTATATTTAATTTTCATTTTTAAACCCTTATGTGAAAATAAAAATGTGGGGAGCACACAAATCATTTCAATAATAACTAATTTCCCCATTCCCCAATTATAAAAGGTTTTATCTTCTCCTCTATCTCAGAACCTATCATGAACTTTTAGAATGGAAAATAACATTTAAAATATCCCCTAAACATCCCACAATTTATCCAATAATCCTCCCTTTGGGCATAAATCCAACAATGGATGCCCATTTATGAAAACCATATAGATTTATTGAAAGGATGTGTAATCATCCAACCATGGATGGACATTGATAAAAAATGACATTATTATATGATTAAATAGTAAAAAATGTTTTGTAAATTTACATATACGTTTTTAAGTTAATTTTTATAACTACACTCACACACAATTAGTTATAAAGCTATAAAAAATAATCGTTTGTGTGTGAGGCAGACAACCACTTCAAAAACTGATGTCGTTCATCCTTCCATTTCCACCATTCATGGTTTGTAATAATGATTAAATTTATATGTTAATATGATATTTATGATATTTATGATGTAATTATGATTATTTAATTATTATATAAAGTATAAATTCAATCTTAATATCTTTTTATATATGATAACTTCTTGTGTGGACAGGTGGACTACCGCCTCCTTAATATGATGCGATTCATTCACATATTACATGGATTAAATTAATGATGGGTTTAGTACATGTATATGATATATAATAAATAATATTTATAATACACTGATAATATATATATATATATACATTTATTTCATTGTTTTCTTTCATTATGACAAGAAAATTAAAACAATATTATTTCGTAGGTATGGAATACCCTCTCTAGGAACAGTTTATTCAATTTAATATTTAGATAATTTTTATGTTGTTATAAATATTTATATAATGAATATATAGGTTATTTAAATAATTTTTTACAATATCTAAATAACTACCTCCTAGTCTACGTAATTAAATCAATAATAAGAAGTCAACTATATATAATAAAACAAAGAGATATCTACCTATAATGTAACATTAATTAGATGTTGTTAATAAATAGGTAAAAAAATTAAATTATTAAATATAATATGGTTCGATATATATGAATATGGTTTTTTGATAGATTTATAACGAAATTATATTTATTATACATAGGATTGAACATGCATGAATAAATACAAGACTTAAGGTTAGAGTTTTCTCGCCTCACCTATAATTCTGTGAGACTTATGCCTCATTCACCACTCTGTTATTTTAGTTAGTGAATTTAATACACAAGAATGTATTACATTATTATTATAATTAAATATTCTAGATTTTTACATATCAATTTTATGATATTTCTATTTTGGGGTTTATTGTTCCGATGTTATCAAATATGTAACATAATTTTCCCTCAGTTTTTCTTGTTGAGATACCTGCAATTTTATACACCTATATATTTCAATGAGGTGTATATACTACCATTTGATATTTCATATAATGAATCTTATTATTTTAGAGATATTATATGTTTCATGCATTGTTACTCTATCAGGGTAATTATGATTTAATGTTACCAAAGTTATAATATATTATTTTCTACATTATCACCATTTATCAAGATTGTTTTTGATTATACTTCTATTGAAAAATACAACAATCCATATCTTAATATAAATATTGATTTTTCTAATCCTTTGATTATTCATGTTATATCCCTGTAATGGTACAATTTATTCCTATATATTGTACTTAATATAATTAAGAATATATTTATATAAAATTTCACCATTATTTCTCCTTTCGGTCAGAAATCTTTGTTTTATAAAAACCATGTTTTCTAAAATTGTTTTCAAAAATGACTTACTGTTATCCTATAATTTTAAGTACATTTGAACCCATTTTTTACCATTTTATAAAATGGTTTTAAATGGAATATTGTTTCCATTTTCTGATCAAGGCACATTTCTAATCTTTTGATGGTGAAAAAAGTAATGTTAAGCATGTACGGACTTACCCTTCACCATGACCATCATTTACATAATGATTTCCTTTTATTATTATAGGCTATTTTTAATAAATAAAAATTGTTTCCTAATATTTTATAATTTCCATTTGGTTTTCAAAGAAATGTTTATTTCAAGTATGTTTTATGATTAAAATGTGTTCCAGAATATTTTCAATTATTCCTTTATATGTTTTCAAAAGGATACATAAAAATAGGATTTCAATGATTTAAATATATATGTTTCCTTTTTCAATAACATATTATAGAAATAGGTTTTCAAAATGACATCAATTCTACATTTAAAATGTTTGACATATTTCTGAAGAAAATGTTTTTCATTGAATTTCATGATTCTGGTATAATATTATAATGGTATTTTAGATGAAAAAGATTTCAAAATGAAATGTGTTTTAAAAATATATTTTAAAAAATGAAAAAAAAAATTCCTTAAGAAATTTTGAAAATGAACTTCTAATGATTTAATTTAATTAATAAAAATTTGAATGGTTCTATAAAATTAATTTTCAAATATGGTATTCTTTCCTAAAGAAATCATCCATTTGATATTTAAAAATTATTCTCTATATAAGATGACACAAATTGTTATAGTTTATGATATAATAGGGATATGATCCCAAAATACCATTCAAATTAGCTCTTGAACAGTTTTGGTTTTGACATTATTATCGATAAGAAGCTTATTTCTCTTTAATGACTTATATGTCTATGAATCTAATTTCTCATTCAATGTTTATATGAAATTGATATCCACTTATCGTTGTTAGTTACTCTTTGATGAAATTATTATGAATCCTATATAGTTTCATGATGTTATGATGGGACAACATGTTTATGTTACCCATTTCATTTCAGGGGTTTTGATAAGATGTGTAGAAAACCCGTCTGTTTTTATTGTTCAGGATATGATGATTTTTTTGATCTTGTGGCACACAAATATATATGATTTTATCATGTGAAAGATGAGATGTATATCTCCCTAAAATTTATTGGTTAAAGATATATATCTCATGAGAAAATGATATGAATAATGTATATGTTCTTCATTCACATGGGAAATATAGGGAAACTCGATCCACTATGAGAAGATGGGGAAACCCAATCCACTATGGGAAGATGGGGAAACCTGATAGACTATGTGATGATCGGGAAACCAGATCCACAATTGGATTTTGTGAAAACCCAATCCACTATGGGAATTTGGAGAAACCAGGTCCACTATGGGAAAATGGGGAATCCTTATCAATTATTGTAAGATGGGGAAAACAGATCCCTTATAAGTAAAGGATTGTGACTAGGGATGTTGAGGTGTCTTACATAGTATGTGTATTCCCCATTCAGTTCCCTACTATGTATCAGAAATGATCCTTGAATTATAGATATTTTTTTATGAGTGAACCTAATTACATGTTTATAATGTTATGTGTGAACCTTATTGCATGTAAATAATTTTATGAGGGAGCATAATTATGTGTCTTTAACTAAATGAGTCTAATTGTTTCTATTTACACATGTTTATATTGTTATATGTTTATGTGTATACCATAATTCAATGTTTTATTCCTATATTATGCTCTTTTGACTAATTTTATATATTCATTTATGGATTATCACTACCAAAAATAGGATATTTATAGCACTAGGGATTTAATATAACTAGCTAAAAGCATTATTAATTTCTCCCTTTGTTAGTTCTATAATAAGAACTAATAAAGGACCTCCTTTAATGGCACTTTGTTTTCTATGTTAAAGAGGGTGTTAAAGAGTACAAAATAAATCACTGATAAAGAACCCATATATCATTTTTTACACTGGCACTGATATATGGTTTATTTTAAATAAAAAATATTAAGAAAATATTAATATCTAAATATATATTTTTAGATAAAAATATAATATATATTGATAAAATATGTTTAAATAAGGTATGTTGAAATGTACACTACATATAAAAGTTATTTAGGGAAATGAATTATAATATAATTAGAAAACTATTTTTAATAAATAATATACTAACTATTATTGAATAATAGTAATTTTATATCAATTGGGAAATAATAAATCAAAAAATTATTAAATGATCTAATATAATTTGAAAACATAACTCGGACTTCAAATGACAATAACTTTTCATCTGGGCATCTATTTGGGCTCCACCACATTTCAAATCAAATCCTGAGGAGCACTCTATGCCACTAGTGACATAAGATAACCTATTACACCTTTTTTCAAGGCCCAAAAGTTCTATAAGGCCACTAAAACTAAATTTTTGTTGGGGTACACCAAATTTTTGACATTCATTGGAATTTCATCCACATTTAAGGGGTTGTTTTTCCCTTTTTCAATGTGGAATAATTTTATTTCTAGGGATTACATTCATATTGTTATTATCGTTTTGAATATGTTATATTTTCTATAATTTAGTTTTGTTTACAACTAAATATCTGTATATTTTTTAATATTCACTTATAAGAAATCACTCGAAGAAATAAACAATTTACATATTTATGTAGAAATTTATTTGAAAATAACAAAAATAGTTTTTTATTTTTTGAAAAAAATTATCTAGAGGTAATTTGATTAAATCAAGAGAATGTTACACGAGATGATGTGATGGAATTTTACATTTGTCTCAAGTTAGTAGAGCGAGCATGTCATCAGTCATATTAAATAAATAGATACGTCCCTTTTGAGTGACCCCTTTATTATCAAGACTATACATAATATATTTATCTTCTTGAAAAGTGTGACAAAAAGGGTAGCTTAAAAAATAAATCCCATCAAGCCATTAGATATATTTACCCGTTAGCTTCCATGAAAGATAAATTTGTCTCGTCCTTAAGGCCTGAAAAATTTTAGTGGAATCAAACTCAATCCAAATGTTATTTTCATTCCATTTAAATATAGTATGAACTTATCTAATCATCCTCATCATTTATACTTTTTGTGATTGACATGAACACACATGCTATGAATTCATTCCACCACATCCTTGTTCTGATCATTGAAAATAGCACCAAATTCATATGAGAATGTATTACATCTTGAGGCCCCATGCATGTCACATTTCAGCCATAAATTCAAATGGGTATTCTAAAAGACATAAATGGATCCTTTTATATTCTAAAATTTACTTATAATTTTTAAAAATTTTAGCACCATGATATCCCTGACCAAATTGATGCAAGTCATTGTGAGCATGTTATTGGAATTTGTTTCAACCACATGAATATTTTTAATTTTTGTGAACCCATTGAAATTACCCTAGTGGTTAATTGATTTTTTTACTCTCAAAATGTTTTTTAGAAACTCATCATGATCTACCCTAAGAAGGGTAGTGAGCTTCATTGATTTATGAAATCCATATAGAGTTTCTAGAAAATTCAGAACTGAATCTTATTGCGGAGAATGGATGTTAAAAATTTTGATAATAGATTTCCATAATAGAGAGGATATTTTCATGCTCAAAAATAGGTGATCTAAATCATCATGGTGTTGATGACATAAAATTCACTTATATCATAGGGATATTACCACTTGCTGAAGATTATCATCCACTGGTATTTTGTCAAGAGAGATTATCTAATGTATGGATAATCTAGTTGGGAGCAACCTGTTTTTTTAATTCACAAATATATTTGTAATCACCATATATCAAATGATTATAGAAACATTTATAATCAATAATAACATTTAGAGACAGTTCCCAAATGATTATTTCCTCTTTTTTGATAAAATAAATTCCTTCAACTATGGTAGAGATATCACCTTCAAGTACATCAATATGTTCTAGATGATCATTGATTGTGACATTAATGTCAATAGCATGATCCTTATCTCTTTCTCTATCTATAATTGGGGATCTAGTCTAGTTAGAATTCCAGGAATGATGTAAGGATCTTCTACCCACCAGATAGTGAGAATTCTTGATAATAATTTGGAAACAGTTCGCAGACTGACACAAATTGATGATTCAAGGTACCCAGTTTTTCTACAATTAACCATGTATGTAATCTTTATCTGAGTAACTCTAAGAGGAAGAATTATTATTTATAATACACTAGATTAATTTTCCCTAAAAAGCATGATTGAATAATTTCATATTCCTAATGCCCAATCCTACACATAGGGGAGACATGAAACATTGTTTCCACTTAGCTATTGTGATTTTATTCTCAATCAAAATGCCACACCATACCATGTTTTTAAGAATAGAGTTTATTTTATTAATGATCTAGACAGAACACTGTTAAACCATGATATAATGGAAAAGATTTGATGTAAACACGTTCTTGATAATGAAAATACATCTTGTCAATGATAGAGGCTTTCTTTTCAAAGAGGTAGTGTTTTCCTGATATGTGTCATGGAATTTAAGAAATGTGAGATATGAGTAATTCTCTAGAACATTGATAATCCATGGTAACTAAAAGTAAGAGAGCCCTCCCTTATTGCATGTCCATTGATTTGGGGAGCCTTTATTGAGGCCAACATATTCTTAAAAAAGATGAATATATGCTCATATTAATTTCCTAGTCTGACACACTTTCGTAATAAATGTGTGAATTCATGAATTTATTAGTGTTCCTCCTACCTCCATAGGTAAATATAAAAAAGTCATCATCAAAAAATAAATGGGATGGAGAAGCGTTTACTCCTGCCACTTTGATTGTGGATAGTTCACCTTTTTCCACCATATTGGTAAAATTATAACTAAATAGTTCTCTAAAATGGAAAAAAATAGTTGATGGGGGATTAACCTATCTCACCCTTGGATATGTTAAAATATCCTTCTAGTGACCCATTATTAAAAATAGAGATGTGAGCTGACTCAAATAGGTTTTTGATCCATTGAATGAATCTCACAATGAATCCAAACTTATGAAGAACCTTGCCTATGAAACCCCGGTCCATTTTGTCATATGATTTTTTAATGTCAAGAATAATAGCTACATTTCTTCCATGAGTAGTTATCTTGAGAATATAAAAACAATATGAGTAAGTAAGAATGAAATATTGAATGTACTTTCATTTCACAAAACAAAATTGGTTCCATGATATAATCTTCTCAGAAACTCAAGCAAGTCAATTGGATATGATTTTTTCAATGACAATATGGATTGTATTAACAAGGGAAAATAACATGAATTTGATTATCACACTTTATTTTTGCACATTGTGGTGAGGGAAATGAACTGAGCATTGAATCATGTATTAAATATTACACCACTAAAAAAATTATAAGCTTTTATACCTCAAATCGGTATAATATCCTTATATCTTTGGTACATGTGACCATTTAACCCATCCGGTCTAGGAGATCAATTTATTTTGAGGCCAAATACTACCTACATAATTTCAAAGTCTATTAGAATATATTTAATTGATTAATTTTCCATATCAATAATCAATTTGAGGATAATGTTGCCTCTTTCCATTTCAGTACTCGGTGGCCCATTAAAAAGTTTCACATAAAAAAGAGTCAATATGATTAGAATGATCTTGTCCTTCCTCTATAATTTTATATTCGTCCTTCATAAGGGAAAGGGGTCTAATAACACTTCTTAACCTTGGAAGGGAATTGATGAACATTTTTATTTAATCCCCGTCATTGAGCCACCAGATCTTGTTGATTCTTTTCTTGATGTTATCCATGTGTTTGATAAGATTCTTTAACTTGGATGAAATTTCAGCCTCCTGGTTCATATCTCAAGGAAAGTGGTATCTTTTATATGATTCCCAAATATCATGATGAAATAATTAAATACCCTCAATTTCAGCATCCAGAGAGCTAAATTTTTCCTTGCTCCATTAATCTTGTTTTATCTTGAGAATTTTGATCTTGGAAACACATATCGAATGATTTACATTGAATGTAGATGAACCCTAGGTGTCTTGTACAGTCACAGAACAATCCAAGAGAGAGGCCCATGTGTTTTTGAATTTGAATGGGATTGGAGGTCTATTTTCACTATATATATTTCTTACCAGGATAGGGTGATGGTCAATGTTATGCATAGAAAGAGTGACACATGAGATCTATTTCCAAGAACCCAGCATGACATAATTTACAAAATCTCTAGAAATTCTAATATCCCTCATTCCATTTAAAGGCCTCCTGTACCATGTGAATTTAGCACCAATTAGTTTTATTTCATAAAATATCACATCTTCAACGCAGTCCCTAGAATCTTTTGTGGAGATTGTGTTCATCACTAGACCAATCTTCTCAACCAAAAGGAGGATTGAGTTAATGTCACTTATGATAATCCATGATTCTTTGATGGAAATAGCTAGTTGATGTATTTTTTCCCTAATAACCTCCTGTCCACATAACTATTGTGTTCATACACAATAGATTGGAATATTTTCCTACTAGACTCTATGAAACTACAATTGATAATATCGTTGTCCTCCCCAAACAAATTTGGAGAGTCAACATTTCTATGAGTCAGGATCCAAATCCAATCAGGTCAGGAAGAAATTCAATTATAGACCAACATGGAGTACATTATACTATTGAAAAAATTACCCAGATTTGTAGAATTAATCATGGGATCATAAATTCTCATATTCATTGGTTTATAGCTTCCAGTAAGGATCTAAAAGGAACCTTATGTGTCAGGGTTGGGTATGCACAGACAGTTCCATAAAATTTTCCTCATAATAATTTTAGTATGGGGGGTCTGAACCCATTTTTTTCAATGTGCCTTTTGATCTTCAAGTTGTTCATGCAAGTAAGGGAACAATTGGAGGATTTGGTTTTTTTAGTTTCATCAGAATGCATTTTTTTTTTAAATTCATGGGTTCCTCCTTCACATATTCCCATACAGTTCTATCCCCAGTTTTGGAACAATTTTGGATTTGGGTATTCCTTTCTTCATTCCCCTTATCAATTACTCAAATATTCTAATATTACCCTAATTTAGGCTGAGATAGCTCATGTTGAGCACTTACGTCAGATAATATGGAATCAAATAAAAACTCTTTTGTTTTTAGGATAATGGAAGAAGTGATAGCATCTGAAGAGAAATCGAAAAAATTTCCATCATTCTCCAACGAAGGGTTACTCTAGTCATCACCAACAATTGGAACATCTATTTCATCATAACTGAGATTTTTATTTTCTTCTTCCTCTACCTATTTTTCCCATGAGTGACCTGCTCTACTATTTTTCTTGAAGTTCACTGCCCTCATAGAGTCGTGGACCTTCCCTTTCAACATATCCACCATATCATTATTGCCCATATTAGTTTAGTAGGGCTATTAAAATACACCATTTAATAGTGCTAACAAAATCTCTTTTAAAGGAACACATTAACATCCTTAAAAGAGCCATTGTTAAAGGAACCCTTTAATAGTGCTGGTAAAGGGTGCCTTTAACAATGCTTATTTTAGAGATTTTGAAGGGTGTAATTAGTAGTTATTTTTTATAACTATTAAAGACCCACATCCTAACATATCTCACAAAATATGTTCTTTTTATGTGATGATTAAAACTTATACTAGTGTTTTCATATTCCCAATGTTTAGTGGTTTCTGTCTAATGAACAAAAAAATTTTATTCCATGATTCATGTTATATTAAATTAATATGAAGGTTATGATCTTGAAATTTTATACTGATGATATCATTCCATTATGTCCTTGTTATTCTTATTTATCTCTTTAATTTACCCTTATTGATCACTTGATCTCACCCATTTATTATGTTGACTTTCCCAAGGTTATGAAGAACAGTTTTAAGTAAGACTACAAAAGGGGAAGATCTTTGATAGAGATATTTATTATCATTTACCAAATTAGAAGAAAGTGTTTCCATCTTAAAAAGACACTAATCTATTATGGTCCTTGATCACGTAGTTTTTTAATGTGAATAATATTCATCTAAAATGATATAACATATAAGTTTTATATTCATAAATCATTATAGTTAGTGACAAATGGATAGTTTAGTCATCCTTTGGAGACTTGAATGAGAAAACATTAATGAGAACCCTAAAGAATATTTCATAAAATATGTATAGGGATTCTCTATGGATAATCGAATGGTTCCATTGATTTAAATGAAGGGGCCATAATTTATACATAATCTATGTTATTTTTCATGATTATGTAGTTTTCCTCTGTGATAAGTATTTCCTACACTATACATTTGGGATTTATTCAATGGAAAGACCAAGAAGGAACTAGTTTGTCCTTGAAAGTAAAATAAAATTTGCTGGTGGGACGTTAAATGGGGTGATCATTAGAGTGATGTATTTTCAAATCATGCCTAATATATTTTCATGGAACATGATTAAAAATTTGTACCATAAGCAACTTTAAAACTCACCAAATATGAGAAGGAAATTGTTCCCTGAGAGTTTAGGTAATAGATAACATTGAGGAAAACATATTCATTTTACTTTATGTCAAGAATGTGTATTTAAGTGAACTATTTAATGTCTTAGATGAAAATAATTATGTTTTCATTATTGTAAAATAAACACAAAAAGAATGTAACTACAAATGGAAAATAAGAAGTTAAGTTAATGCAATGGATAAGAATACTTTCCTCCCAAAGGTATTATCAATTGATGAATAATATTAATTTGTAATTTTGGGACATTATGAAAATTGATGTCTTATTTGGGAGACATATGAACAGAATTGGTAAGGTGATACAAGTAATGAATTTAATGATGAAGATGTGGAGAAAAAAAATGAAAAATGAAATGTATGTTCTGTTATAATAGTACTATTTATAAGAAATATTAAATTATGATTGATAAATGTTAAGACATGATTCATAATTAATATTTGAGAATATATGTATTAAAAAATAAGAAAATAATGTATATGATATTTTTTGATAAGTTAGTGGGTTGACTGAAGGATTTATGTTTTGGAATAAAAGAGATTATGTTACTTGAATCAGGAAATATATAAGTATTTTCATTATAATATATTCATTAGGGGTTTTAAATGTCTTTTTAGATTATGATAATTGAGTAGAAAAGTTATTGCATGGAAATGAGATATTTTTATTATGAGAAGGTATCCCGTAATTTGTTCAGGGTGATGAAAAAATCATGTATTTCTTGGATAATGTGATGATGGATTTGGATAAACTAAATTCAATCTTATTGATGACCGTATAATGGATAAGTGAATTATTGATGAAGTGGTTTATGTTATCATGGATTAAGAATAATACTTTTTTTTGAATTAAGGAATAATAAAATAATATTTAAAATAAGGAAAATTTTATTTTTTAACAATTAGGTATTATGGTTATTCATGTTATCTCATGCTGGTTGCTAGGTTTTGTCCTCATCGACCCTCGTTTCACGAATTTTACTGATTGATCTTTGCTTCGAGGGAGCTACATGAGCGTGTAGTGGTTGGCTTGCATGATCAGTGTCACATTTGGATCCGATTTGGATCGGGGGATGATCTAGTTGATGCCTGGTCCAAGGCCCCACAAAGATGCAACGAGGCCTCCTTCTATCTGTTTCGATGGTGTTTTGACAATCTCATGCGAAGAAACCCGTCTATAATCACGACATGGGTTAGTCTTCCCGGTCTTCCACTATCCTTTCAAAATAATTCAATTTTGTATGTTATTGGAAATAATATTTGAATATACCTCTATTCTGATCAAGGAACAGAGGTCCTGCATCATCCCACTTGTCAATGAATATGTGTCGAGTTTGATGTTGCATATCCACCCATGAATTGGGTATGTATCACATATGGGAAGGAGTTTCAGTGGAAGCAGGAGGTCATATTTGAGTCATGGATGTGATATTGTGTTAATTGTCATCGTTTTGGTCATTTTTAGTCAGTATGTCAAAGAAGGAATGTGATTGGGAGTTCATATGTGGTGAAAATGGGTTGCACTGGTGGCTCTGTTGTCAATGGATATGAGGAGACGCTAGTATAGGTCCAGCCTGGGGCCTCTCTACTAAGATACCTTCCGAAATCCACCAAGAGGCCACATGGAAGGATGGGATGGTGATTTTTGATCAAGGGTGAGAGTGGATGAATTACCCTTGGGTTGATCAGTGGTGGAAGAGGAGACTCATCCAACAACGGAGTGTGACGTATTATAGAAATTTCATGGAGGGTAGCTTCTGCATGCAGTTGTTGTGAAAGAAGTGTGACCTTCTCTAAATCTGCCGGTGAAGCAAGTAATTGATCATCTAAATCAGGATCTTGGGATTTGGTAGTGGCCTTTTTCAGAAGATACTAGAATTGTCCATTTGTGGTCGGTTAATGTTCCATCTTGTAGTAGTTCGAGGGACTGGGGATTTAGAATATTTCCCCTATGGAGGAAGGTGTGCAAGGTAATGAGCCTAATAATTTGAAGCTTGAATCCTATTCTCAGCATGTAGTGACTGAGGATGAATTGGTAAGGATACCCATGATGGTCTTGGAAATTAGTGCCACATTAAAGTCTCTCTCCCAATTGATACTAACAAGAAATCTATGCCGATGAGTGGAGGAAGTCTGTCTGTGCTATAAGGTAATTTGATTGGAGGAATTGATGGTTTCCAAATGATTCACTCAGTGCACATCAATGGAAAATTGGAAAATGTCTCTGATAGTGACAAATAAAATGGTAATGATGTCACTATACTATCTTACCTTTATATTGTTCACGGTGAAAAAAAACATGTGGTCTGCAAGTGACGGTGGTATGACTGCTCCACCAAGGAGAAGACCAAAGAAAGATTACTGTTTTCTGCTGAATCTGGTGTCTACTAGATAATCCTCTAAGAGGGAGAGATTTTATGGGGTTGTCTTTGGTTTTTAAAAGGGAATTCAATCTTCTAAGGATTTTTTTCTTTTGAGATGTTAAATCTAAGGGAGAAGTATGACATGACTCTGAAGCACTCTGAAAGCCCATAGTGGGAATCAGCTACTGCCGATGAAGAAATCAGTCATGGATATGGTGTCATGTATGATTTTTTTTGTTTTACATGGATGCTTCACTTTTCTTTTCTTTTATTAAATGGCCATAGGTCTTCCTATGGCTGAGATTTCTTGGTTAATGGCCTCTTTCAAGCTTCTTCAGTTTTGGTTTTCAAACTATAAATATTCTCTAGATCACCCACTTTATTGTGATTAGTGATCATTATCAGTCTATATGGTTATTTATAGTTTTATTCCATGTCTATATTTTTACATTCCACCTATCCTCTACTATGTGGAAACGTAGTTTTGTGTCACCTTAGGTAACAGCTATGTTTCTAACATTCCCTTTCTAACAGAATATTTCATATTAAATTTTTTTATTTTGGATTATATGAAAGGAAATTGAATTATTAATCCATTCATAAACAAGATGAATTTAATGGTTGAAAATATTTTAACAGTTTTATAATATTGCATCATGAGATTTTTTGTAAAATATTTTTTATTTAATTAAATCATTTCAATAATTTTCATTTCACAGAATAATTAATATAGAACGTGTTACATGTAAGTGACAAGTTATTCTTAGTTCTTGCATAACACTATATCAATATTTTAATATACATAACACATATTTTAACTTTTGTTACATGAAAAACTATGTTTGTCTTGTGTTACAAACAATTTAGATTCTATTTGATAACATGTGTTACACACATGATCGAGTTTTACTGAACTAATGTGTAATAATTATTATCAATTTTAAAATATTCTTATAGTTATCACATGGAAATTATAATGGATTTTATGAGTAAGATTAGCTAAATTTTAAAAATAGGATTTAACTATTTTTATAAATTTAATCCTCTGATTATCAATTATCTTAAAATGAATGTAAGAACACTTTTAAAATAACGAAATTCATTTTCAATGAAAACTCGTACAACTACCTCCAGCAAATCCTCGGCTGCCTGAGGGTCCGTCTCCCCGCAGAACCTGGGTGGTTACTGGTGCTGAAACTCGTGCAGTGTACTAAGGCGACGTGTATTGTCAGCGGCTGGGGTTGGTAGAATCGGTGTCTCGGTGGGGAGAGGTACCTCTGGTGCCTATGCTGTCAAAGGGCCTTGTACCGAGGCCTCGTCGCTCGGTAGGCTGTCGTCACACACAACTCTCGGATCCCTAGCTGGCTGCCGTCGTGGGTCCATCCTGAAAGGAAACAGGTGTGCCATGGTCAAAACAGTATACATGGTGATCTGACACAAAGTAATCACATGAAAACTTGAAACACAATGCAATCAATGTTTTTGTGCATTAAGATAGAAATCAGAAGTCAGGGTCCTGGTGTACGGATACGTCGGCCGCTGCACCAACACTGGCCTCCATGGACTAATAACCACACACAATACTCTTAACACTATTGCTTCACATAGAAAATGATCAGAGTCCTGAGTTTTTCGGTAGATCCAAACTCCTCTGATACCAATTTGTCACGAACCGTCCTCGAGGCCCGTGTCGTGACTACCCCAAGCCCACCTTCCATAGGCCAGGGGCTGGCGACTAACAACAAGGTGTAATTCCCGGTAAAAAGGGAAGGAATTGCCTTTGTAAAGTAAAAAACACCACAGAATAAGAAAGCAGAAGTAAACACTAAGTAAAAACTGGGTACAACAGTAAGTGAGGAAAAGTAAGTGGGTCAGAATACAAAACCAAACTGAAAGTAAAGTACAACTGAAAAAGGGGAGTACATCAACTGAAAAGTAAAGCCGCAGTGTCGAGCCATCCACTGGAAGTCCCACCTGAAGGGTGGGTACAGATAGCCTCCATAGCTCCTCGGGTCCAGCCGTCTACTCCGAGTACGTCCCGCCCAGTGGTCCACCTCCAGGTACTGACCTACTCCTCGTGCCTCAACCATGATCAGTGTTGTCCGTTGTCTGCATCCAACACAACGTAGTGCGGACATAGGCCATGCAGGGGTGAGTCTAAGCTACTCAGTAGGGACCCCGAGACCACCGAAGGTCTCCCAGAATCCACAAAGGATAATCCACAAAGGAAAGATAAAATCATGAAGTAACATCCGACACTACTTAGGTATATGCCCATACATATACATAAGTCTTCAATTCCAGTTCGCTCCAACATCTGATCCCTAGTTCGATCACATCCACATAGGATAGCACAATAGAATCCACATAGGAAAGCAAGTCAAGATTTAGCTCACACAGGTATACTTCTTCGTATGACGATAGAGATGATCAGATATAGTCACTGATTCATCTAAGTCATCGGACCCAAACATGATCGATATGTACTAACCCCGGCAATGACCCACAAATGATCAATAGGTAACTAACCCCCGAAATGACCCGCACAGGATCAGAGCCACATAGGATCTGTAGGAGTTGGCCCAAACAGGACTGTTGAGCGCTGACCCCCACAGGATCTGACCCACACAGGATCGGTAGCACTGATCCACGTAGGATCGCTGAGTGCTGTAGTCGTCGCCGTCGAATCCACGGAGTATTTCTGTATAGTCGTCATCATCGTCGCAGTCACAGCCGGCTCTAGGGTACCCACACACAACAAGCTCGTTCGGGGGGGGGGGGGGGTCCGCTCCACTAGCCGAGGGGCTGATACATCAACTAACACATAGTCTGGAGTTGATGTATCCAAAAGTTCCGTATCTTCAACAGGAACTCAACGTGACAGACGGCGCGTCAATCAGACGCCCGGTTTGAGAGTTATTGGCTTTTTCGTCCTAGGGGCCCGATAGGTTTTTAAGTCAAAACCAACCCGACCGTACTCCAACAGCGTCCAAAACACGAGTGGAGTAAGCCAAAAGGTCCGTCTCACATAGTGGAATCCATCAAAGTCGACGGCATGTCAATCGGACATCCTGAGCTCATGTTATAAGTGTTTCCGCTCCGAGGGCCCAGTTGGTTTCGTGATCGAACCAACCTGGTTGAACCCAAGGTAATCTGAAACCTCGACTGTAATATATAGAAACGACTATCTCGTTCCAAGGATCACATCGCCGCTAACGGTGCGTCGATCGGAGGTCTGTAACCCATGTTATGGGAAAAAGACCGAAAGAGGTCCGAAAGTGGGGGTTTTGGGCCCGGACCGACCTGGGTCCGGCCCGCTATTGAGCGGTCCAGCCCAGATGGTGCGGCCCGGCCCTACCTGGGCGCGGCCTAGCTCGGCCTGGGCACGGCCCAGCCCGACCTGGGTGGCTCGGCCCGGCGCGCTGGCACGGCCAGCGGCCCGGTGGCTCGGCCGAAACAGCGGAGAGGTCGAGGGGTGCGGGGGGGGGGGGGGGGGGGGGGGCTACCCCTCGTTGTCTCAATTAACGCGGCCCCCACATGGGGGGGGGGCACTGCTGTCTGGCCAGCCAGGGGTTACGACCCCCGGCTCCTCCCCTGTCCGGACGGCCCACTCCGGCCGGCCGGCTGCTGCCACCACGAGACCGGCAAGGGTCGGTCCCTCTATTCCAGCGCCGGCGGCCCGGAACCGGATGCTGGTCCCCCTGCACCACCGCAGCCCGGAACAGGCCGCGACCTTGGTCATTCCGGTGCGGCGCGATGGCGCCGCGCCCCACCACCGCAGCCCCGCTTCGGCTGTGGTGCTTTGTGGTTCTCTGGCACGGTGCAACGACACCGTGTATTTGGTTCATCTTCAATGGTGATGCGCGACAGCGCTGTGCTTCTCCCCCTTTCCTTAATAATTCCCGCGTGGTGCTTCGGCACCACGTTGCCTTGCTCGTTCTGCAACAATATCAAAGAACCAAAAGGGGAGGAGAGTCGGCCATGTTCGTTTGGTGCGACCTCCTCCCGTTATTGCGATAACAGGTGGCCCCAAATAGACGATAATCCAATGATGATGTAATTAGGAACAAACGAAATAATAATTCCCCTACCTCGAGCGTATTTGAACGGAGGTTCCTCACAGAATTTCACATCGCAGAAGGAGTGGGTCGTTGATGTTGCGGTACACGGCGTCACGTAGTCGACCTCTGAGGATTCAGCGTTCTTCGTCGGAGATCGGTGCATTCTTCATGTTCGTCACGTTCTTCAACAAAGAAGATGAAGATCTTCCAGACCTCTATCTTTCTCCCAATGTCTCAACAAAACAAAACCCCATCAATAATAAAATAAGCTACCACTTATATTATTACAGAAGTCTTATGTTTGAAATTCAAATTAATATAACCTAAGTCATATTAATGGAGGGTTATGGAAGGTTAGGGAAGATGAAAGGGTGGGGTTCGTGTGGGCCCCAACACTCTCATAACCTCCCAGAGAAAGTTGGGTGATTACCCCAACTTCCACTCAATGCATAAACGACTTAAAAGAAATAAAAATTGTAACTCAATTTTTATTTTAACTTCCACAAATTTTAACAACTTCTCTCGTGAAAACGTAACTCCAGAAAAGGTGTTCCTATGAAATTACCGGCGCTGCGAATCCATCGGTGCCCTCAGAATTCAATTCCGAGCACCGATTAAAATGTTAGAAAAACCCCCTCATTCATTCACTGAATGTACCCGAGCTAAACTTTGAATTGAAATTACGGGCACACCGGGCCTTGGAATCAAGTGCCATCAGAAACCGTGTTCTTTTAAAATCCTAAAGAAAATTAAGAAAAAAAATTAATTGAATTTTACGGGTCTTTACATCACTCCCACCACAGGGCTTTACATCCCCATAAAGATACATAAAAAACTAGGGAAAAAAAGTTGGTACTGAGCACGCATCTGAGCCTCCCGCTCCCAAGTGCTCTCCTGGAGGTTCTCATGATGCCATCTGATGCGTACTAGAGGAATCGACCATCCATATAGGACCCGCTCCTGTCAATCCTTGATCTCCACTGAGACCTCCACAAATGTCTCCCCATTATCAATGTCCAGCTCCCCATGGTCAATGATATGCGTCGGGTCATGCACGTATCTCCTCAGCTAATATACGTGGAAGACGTCGTGCACTCGGTGAAACTGAGGTGGTAGAGCAAGGCGATAATAGACCTCTTCAATCCTGCTGAGGACCTGGAATGGTCCGATGAAGCATCGAGACAATTTTCCACCTCGGCCAAATCTCCGAATACCATGTCGAGGTGAGACCCGTAAGAAGACATGGTCACCGTCCTCGAAATCCAGTGGCCTCCGCCTCCTGTAAGCATAAGACTTCTTCTGGCTCTGAGCTGTCCTCATCCACTCCTGGATGATCTGGACCTTCTATGTCGTGGCCTGGACCATCTCCAGCTTGACAAGTGCTGACTCCCCAGGGTCTGTCCAGCATAGTGGTGACCTGCAAGGTCGTCCGTACAACGCCTCGTATAGTGCCATCCCAATGGTGGAGTGGTAGTTGTTGTTGTACGTGAACTCCACCAAGGGTAGGTGGTCCTCCTAGCTGAAACCGAAGTCGAGGACTCATGCGCGGAGCATGTCCTTGTGACTCTTTATGGTGCTCTCCATCTGAGCATCTGTCTGAGGGTGAAAGGCGGTGCTCAGACGTAGCTGCGTCCCGAATGCCTCCTACTACCCCTCCCAAAGCTGGGAAGTAAAGCGTGCATCTCAATCGGAGACGATGGGTGATGGAACACCATGAAGCCATACAATCTCTTGAATGTAGAGGCGTCCCAAGATCTCCACTGATCCCTGCTCTCTGATGGGTAAGAAGTGAGCCGACTTGGTGAGTCGGTCGACAATCACCCAAATGGAGTCGTGACCTCTGGAAGTGCGTGGAAGTCCAGTCACGAAGTCCATAGATATTCCATCCCACTTCCACTCCGGGACCTCCAAGGGATCTACCAAGCCTGCTGGTACCTGGTGCTCTTCCTTCACCTATTGGCAGGTGAGGCATCAAGAAACGAACTCTGCCACACCCTTCTTCTTGCCTGGCCACCAGTGCTGTCGTCTGAGATCCTGGAACATCTTTGCCACTCCAGGATATACCGCCAAAGGGGAAGTGTAAAACTCCCTCATCACCTCATCCCATAAAGAAACTGGTACGAAGGTATGTCTTCTGAAAAGGACATTGTGCTCTTGTCCAAAAGATAATCCATCAGGTGCCTGTCCTGAGGATATCTGCGCAAGCCGCGTCTCACAGTCACCGTCCCCACGTTGTGCCTCTCTAACCCACTATAGCAGTGGAGTAGTGACTGTGAGTGACTGAAGAAAGGCTGCTCCACCTCTATCCACGAAATATATCTGCAAATCGGCTAGCTACTCTGTCGCCTCCCCAAGTAGCTGAATGCCCGTTCTCCTTCTGAGAGCATCGACTACTACATTCTCCTTCCCAGGAGTATAGACTATCTCAAAGTCATAGTCCGGGTGGAACTCGAGCCATCGACAATGTCTCAGGTTCAGGTCCTTCTAAGAGATGATGTACCTGAGACTCTGATGGTCAGAATAGAATGTAAAGCGCTCCCCCATCAGATAGTTTCGCCACATCATCAGTGCAAAGACCACTGCTGCTAACTCCAGGTCATGGGTAGCATAGTTCTTCTCATGCTACCTCAATTTTCGTGATCCATAGGCGATCACAGCCCGCTCCTGCATCAGGACACATCCGAGTCTGGTCCCTGATGTATCGAAGTAAACTAAGTACCCAACTCCCTCCTCCGGTAGCCTCAAGATAGGTGCACTGGTCAATCTCTATCTCAGCTCCTGGAAGCTCTGCTGACAACTGTCTGACCACACAAAGGGTTTATCCTTCTTTGTCAATGATGAGAGTGGTGACGCAACTCTGGAAATGTCTGGCACAAATCTTCGATAGTACCCAGCTAGTCCCAAGAAACTATGCACCTCTGTCACTCTCCTGGGTGGCTCCCAAGCTAGCACTGCCTCGATATTCACAGGATCCACCACAACTCCCACCTCAGAGATGACGTGTCCCAAGATGTGGACCTCACATATCCAGAACTGACACTTTGAGAGATGTCCATAAAGATGGTTCTCTCATAGTTTGTCTAGTACAACCCGCAAGTGGAAGGCATGCTCCTCCTCAGTGGTCGAGTATATCAAAATGTCGTCTATGAGGACCACGACAAATCGATCGAGGTATGGCTGAAAGATCTTGTTCATGAGGGACATGAACACTGCTGGAGCATTGGTTATGCCGAATGGCATAACCAAGAACTCATAGTGGCCATACCGACATCTGAAGTTCGTCTTCCGCACGTCGTCGTCCCGAACTCTGAGCTGGTGATAGCCTGGCCTGAGGTCTATCTTTGAGAACCACCGTGCTCCCTTTAGCTGAACGAAGAGGTCATAAATCCTCAGTAGCAGATACTTGTTCCTCAATGTCACCTATTTCAGGCGACAATAGTCGACATAAAGTTGCAAGCTCTCGTCCGCCTTCTTGGAGAACAATATCGGCGAAGCCCAGGGTGAAACACTGGTTCGGATGAATCCCTTGCCCTGCAAGTCCTCCAACTGTACCCGTAGCTCTCGAAGCTCAGCGGGGGTCATCCGATATGCTGGAGTGGATATCGGGGCTGTCCCGGGGTACAGGTCAAAAAAAAATTATACCTCTTTGCGAAGAGGTAGTCCTAGAACGTCATTGGGAAAAACGTCCGCATACTGATCCACCACTGCAGGAAAACTAGGACTTCACACGTCAACTACTCCTAGGATGAGGTTAGCCAACTGATGAGTGATGGGCTGTCCTCTCCTCTACTTGAGTCCATCCTGTGATGCGAAGGATCCCTTCTCGCCGGTGAAGGTGAACCTGCTCCCACCGGTGTGTACACATCGCACTATGCGCCTAATACAATCGATGTGAGCATGGACTATAGATAACCAATCCATTCCCAAGATGAAGTCGTAAGGCCTCGACGCCGCTTCAAGAAGATCCCAGCCGAAGCTCTCACCTCCTAGAGTAAGCTCAAAATGTCGGCACTAGTGCATAATCGTCGAGTCTTCTCTCATATGAGTCTCTATCCGTAAGGATTGAGACAACAGATCTTTTGGAATCTCTGAGCTCCGAACAAGGGCAGCGACTATGAAAGAACGACTCGCTCTTATGTCTATAAGAACTGCAATAAGGGTGGAATAGACACAGATAGTACCTCGAATCATCTCGGGCGCACCGTGGTCATAGGCCTCCGCTGCCTGAAGCTGTGCCTGTCTCTGCCCGCTAGCTCCCTGTGGTCATGGTGGACCTCCTGGTGGTGGTGGTGGTATAGCCTCAAAGCGTCGCCCACCACCTGCTGCTCGGCTAGCTCCTATGCCTCGTCCGCCTACTCCCTGCGGACCACCAAAGTCGACCCTCTGCCTCTACCTGGGTGGTCCCTCAACCATCTGCTGCTCCAATGCACAGCTGGTCGGGCAGTCACGAGCCATGTGGCCCTGCCCGCCGCATGCATAGCACTGTCTGCCTCTCTAAACACTGGCTCCGCGCAGTGTGCCCCGCATCATTGAGCCGGTGTCCTGAGGTCGTCTTCCTGAGGGTTTGGTCTGCCTGGACCCATGAGTCATCCGTCGACTGCCTGCCGGAGAAGACTCTACTCTATGCCGCCCTACGGTAGGTCTTGCTGCTGATGTTGGCTCAGTTTAGAAGCTCTGGATCAAAAGGGCTCACTCTAGACCCCTGCCTATGTTAGAATGCTGAGGGAGATCAGTGACGTCCTGATCTCATGCCTCAATCCCTTCTCAAAGGTCCGACCCTGGAGGAATGGGTCTCGTACCATGTCCGTCGAATAGCGTGAGAGATCATTCAATCTAATCGAGTACTGGGTGACTGTCAAGCTGCCCTACCGCAGCTGAAGAAGCTCCTGGATGCGCACCGCACGGAGGGTGGCTGGGATGAAATTCGAGCGAAACAAGCTCTCAAAGTCCTCCTAGAGGAGAGATTCCTCATCATGCACCTGTAGCAACAAGCTCCACCATCTGCCTGCTGCTACGTGCAGGAGGCTCGCTGCGAGGATCGCCATTAGGTATGCTGGTGTCCTCACTAACTTGAAAACTCGTACAACTTCCTCCAGCAAATCCTTGGCTGCCTGAGGGTCCGTCTCCCCGTGGAACCTGGGTGGTTGCTGGCGTTGAAACTCGTGTAGTGCACTAAGGCGACGTGCATCGTTAGCGGCTGGGCTGGTAGCATTGGTGGCCCGGCGGGGAGAGGTACCACCGGTGCCTCTGCTGTCAAAGGGCCCTGTACCGAGGCCTCGTCGCTCGGTAGGCTGTCGTCACGTACAACTCTCGGAACCCTAGCTGGCTGCCGTTGTGGAGCCATCCAGAAAAGAAATAGTTGTTCCATGGTCAATCCAGTATACATGGTGAGCTGACACAAAGTAATCACATGAAAACTTGAAACACACATGCAACCAATGTTTTCGTGCATTATGTCGGAAATCAGAAGTCAGGGTCCTGTTGTACGGATACGTCGGCCGCTACACCAACACTGGTCTATATGGACTGATAACCACACTCAATACTCTTAACACTATTGCTTCACATAGAAAAAGATCAGATTCCTGAGTTCTGCAGTAGAACCGATCTCCTCGGATACCAATTTGTCACGACCCGTCCTCGGGGCCCGTGTCGTGACTACCCCAAGAACGCCTTCCATAGTCCAGGGGCTGGCGACTAACACCAAGGCGTAATTCCCGGTAAAAAGGTAAGGCATTGACTTTGTAATGTAAACAAACACCACATAGGAAGCAAGCATAAGTAAACACTACGTAAAAACTGGGTATAACAGTAAGTGCGGAAAATTAAGTGGGTTAGAATACAAACCCAAACTGAAAGTAATGTACAACTGAAAAAGGGGAGTATAGCAACTGAAAAGTAAAGCCACAACATCGAGCCATCCACTGGAAGTGCCACCTGAAAGGTGGGTATAGATAGCCTCCACAGCTCCTCGGGTCCAGCTGTCCGCTCCGAGCACGTCCCGCCCAGTGGTCCGCCTCAGGGTACCGACCTGCTCCTCGTGCCTCAACCATGATCAGCAATGTCCGTCTTCTGCAACCAATACAACATATTACGGGCATAGCCCGTGCAGGGGTGAGTATAAGCTACTCAGTAGGGACCCCGAGACCCCCGAAGGTCTCCCAGAATCCACAAAGTATAATCCATAAAGGAAAGATACAACCAGGAAGTAACATCCGACACTACTTAGGTATATTCCCATACATATACCTAAGTCTTCAATTCCAGTTCGCTCCAATATCCGACCCCATGTTCGATCACAGCCACACAGGATTGCACAAAAGAATCAACATAGGAAAGCAAGTCAAGATTCAGCTCACACAGGTATACTTCTTCGTATAACGATAGAGATGATCAGATATAGACACTAATTCATCTAAGCCGTCGGACCCACACATGACTGATAGGTTCTAACCCACGCAATGACCCACAAATGATCGATAGGTAACTAACCCCTGTAATGACCCACACAGGATCGGACCCACACAGGTTCTATAGGCGCTGGCCCATATAGGACAGCTGAGCACTGACCCACACAGGAACTGACCCACACAGGATTGGTAAATCTGATCCACGTAGGATCTCTGAGTTATGTAGTCATCGCTGTCGAATCCACGGAGGTTTTCTATACAATTGTCATCGTCATCGCAATCGCAGCCAACTCTAGGGTTTCTGCACACATCAAGCTCATTCGGGAGGGTCCGCTCCACGAGCCGAGGGGATGATACATCAACTGACACATATTCCGGAGTTGATGTATGCAAAAGTTCCGTATCATCAATAGGAACTCAACGTGACAGACGACGCGTCAATCGGACGCCTGGTCTGAGAGTTATTGGCTTTTTCGTCCCAGGAGCCAGGTTGGTTTTTAAGTCAAAACCAACCCGAACGTACTCCAACTGCATCTAAACCTTGATCGTAGTAAGCCAAAAGGTCTTCCTCGCTTATAGGAATCCTTCAAAGTCGACAGCACGTCAATCAGACGTTCGAAGCTCAAGTTATAAGAGTTTCCGTTCCGAGGGCCAGATTGGTTTTGTGCTCGAACCAACCTGGTCGAACCCAAGGTACTCCGAAACCTTGAGTGTAATATATCGAAACGAACGTCTTGTTCCAAGGATCACATCTCCACTGACGGTGTGTGGATCGGAGGTCCGCAGCCCATGTTATGGGAAAAAGACTGAAAGAGGTCTGAAAGTGGGGGTTTCGGGCCCGGACCGACCCGGCCCGAGACCCCCTGGGTCAGCACGAAACGGGTCGACCCGAACTGGGTCTGGGTCCGGCCTGCTTCGGTGCGGCCCAGCCCGGCCTAGGCGTGACCTGGCGTGCTGGTGCGGCCAGCGGCCAGGTGGCTCGGCCGAAACGGCTGAGCAGTCGAGGGGTGCGGGGGGGGGGGGGGGGGGGGGGTGGCGCGTTGCCCCCCGCTGCTCAAATAACACGACCCCCATGTGGGGGGGGGGGGGGGCGCTGATATC
Source organism: Viscum album (assembly GCA_963277665.1). NCBI lineage: Eukaryota > Viridiplantae > Streptophyta > Magnoliopsida > Santalales > Viscaceae > Viscum > Viscum album. The sequence continues at coordinate 1,273,129,323 of OY728141.1, read as the reverse complement.
CGGCTAAATGGGGGCTATGACCCCCGGCTCCTCCCCTGTCCGGTCGGCCCGCTCCGGCCGGCCGTCTGCTGCCACCACGAGACCGGAAAGGGTCGGTCCCTCTGTTCTGACATCGGCAGCCCGAAACCGACCGCCGGTCCCCCTACTCCTCTACGGCCCAGAACAGGCCGCGACCTTGGTCCGTCCGGCGCGGTGCGGCCCCGCTCTGGCCGCGGTGCTTTGTGGTTCTCCGGCGCGACGCGATGGGCCGCGTCTTTGGTTCGTCTTCAACGGCGCTGCGCTTCTCCCCATTTCCTTAATAATTCACGCGCGATGCTTTGGCACCGCGTTGCCTTGCTTGTGCCGCAACAATATCAAACAACCAAAAGGGGAGGAGAGTCGGCCGTGTTCGTGTGGTCCGACCTCATCCCGTTATTGCGATAACAGGCGGCCCCAAAGAGACGATAAGCTAATGATGAAGTAATAAAAAAAACGAAATAATAATTCCCCTACCTCGAGCGTATTTTAATGGAGGTTCGTCGTGGAATTACACGCCGCAGAAGGAGAGGGTCCTTGACGTCATGGTACACAGCATCGCATAGTCGACCTCAGAGGATTCGACGTTATTCATCAGAGATCGGTGCATTCTTCATGTTCATTGCGTTCTTCGACGAAGAAGATGAAGATCTTCCAGACCTCTCTCTTTCTCCCAAAGTCTCAACACAACAAAACCCCAACAATAATAAAATAAGCTACCACTTATTTTATTACACATGTCTTATGTTTGAAATTCAAATTAATATAACCTATGTCAAATTAATGGAGGGTTATGTAAGGTTAGGGAAGATGAAGGGGTGGGGTTCGTGTGGGCCCCTCCACTCTCATAACCTCCCATGGGAAGTTGGGTGGTTACCCCAACTTCCACTCAATGGATGAACCACTTAAAAGAAATAAAAATTGTAACTCAATTTTTATTTTAACTTCCAAAATTTTTAACAACTTCTCTTGTGAAAACACAACTCTAGAAAAGATGTTCCAAAGCAATTACAGATGCTGCGAATCCATCGGTGCCCTCGGAATTCAATTCCGAACATCGGTTCAAAAGTTAGAAAAACCTGCTCGTTCGTTCACTGAACGTACCCGAGCGAATCTTCGGATAGAAATTCCGGGCACACCGGGCCTCAGAATCTAGTGCCGTCAGAAACCGCGTTCTTGTAAAATCCCAAAGAAAAATAAGAAAAAAAATTCCCTTGAATATTATGGTACTTTACATGATACACATTAAATAAGTTTTTTTACACACATCCAATATATTTTATTGGAATAATATAATAAAAAATCCAATTTTATGAATAAAAAGATGTATTTTTCAAAAGGGTAACTTTACCTCATTTTATGGGAGAACCCATTTTGAAACATTTATAATTTTAAAAATATAAAATAAAATTAATATTTCATGTAATATAATCAAAATTTACTTTTCATGATTTTTTGGTGTTTTTCAAATAAGTTACAAGATTTGATGAATAGTGTGAGATATTGATTTTTAATTGAAAATTGCATTTTCATCTATTTTATTCATATAGATAAATGAAATTTTATTTTGGTTTTAATATATTATTAGATCAATTATACATAAACTAATCCAATTTAGTCTAATAGAAAAAATTTCACATTGATATTGAATATAGAAACTTTTCATACATTTGGACTTTTTCACTTCAAAAACTCATTCTCTCATCCCATATGTGGTATTGATTTAAATATTGGATCACCTAGTTATAGGATTAGAATATAAAAAAATGTATTTTATATTTAGAATAACAATAATTTCTAATTTATAATAATTTCATCTTTTTTCATACCAAAATTTTTAGTGAAGGTGATTAAAATTAACCACAATGATTAAGATAAAATGAACTTAATTAATGAAAAATCATAGAAAATAATGTGTTAAAATGATTCTATGCTTGTCTATAAATTATTTTATGGTCATAGATCGACCATTAAATTTCTAATTGTCTTAAATAATATATTTTTAAACCTATGGGGATAAGTGAATAGTGAGGATCACTAAAATCAGTTCATAAATACCCAATATGTCCTTATCTCGACTAATAAAAGGCTTACATTCCTCCCCCTCTGATTAGATCCTTGTAATGTGAAAGAACCTCCTCATCCATCACATTACCAAATTTTGGTGTTTGGGGAGTCCTAGGGACCATCGGTGACTCATTAAATAGTTTTTCAAATTTTAGCATTAAACGAATGGTGGAACCGATGGGAATCGTTGGCACTGATTGTCATCGGTGTCCCCAAAGAGCTTTAGTGGCACTGATGAGCATCAGTGGAACATATGGTTTTCGGTGGCACCGATTGGTCATCCTTATCACCAATCGATATCGGTGCTACAGTGATGGTGCTTGGGGGATGGTGACTCACCTAACGTTAAGTCCTTCCCTGTTTTTTCAAGACCTTCCATATTTTCTATAGTAACATATCTTTTGACATAAATGTGTTTTAATACAACATTAAATTCCATTTAAAGCAATGAAAAAATGTTTTAATCCCCCAATATTTTTGTAACCCTCGAGTTACCAAAACATGTGACACTTTTTCTCGGTTTCTAACCTTTATCGTGTTTTATGGTTTCTCCCCTGTTATATGTTTCTCTCAGTTTAAAGTAAATCTATTAACAAAAAATTGTTATCTCCTCCATCTCTGAGGAGAATTATTAAATCTCAAATAAAACCAATCTATGAACCCATCTAACTATGTGGTCGGTCGATGATCTAACTCTTTATTATGCCAAATTTGTGTCTCTATTTTTTGTATTGTTCCTTTTCATAGGTTGCGAACCTCTCTTAAAAATTCTTCTCTATTCTCTAAAGTGCACCCTAGAGACTCACCTCGAAGAAGAATCTTGCTCCTATGCTGGAGCCCTTCCTAATCATTCCTAAAGCCCTCTATTTTCCTTTCCTTAATGTCATGCACCCCCATGTTCTTGACTCGAGGATAAAAACATTGATCTTTGATCATCCATGTAGGGTTTTCCTTCGCCTCTCTTTACTATGTATCATGCGGGGCGATTATTATAATGACTCCCTGAGGATGTGGATGAAACAAAACCATAATGAAGATAATAAACAGACTCTAAAGAATTATCATGTGTGTTTAATGATCATATTGTTGTATTTATTTTATCTACGTTTTTAAATTGTGAATTGTATTGGCTTATGCCGCTGAAAATAGTGGTTGTTGGTGGTCCATTTATGTCCACTAAGGAACCTCTTTTTTCCTCGATAAACATGGGATTGAATCACAATATCATGGAAATTAGTTAATCACTTAAACTCAGTTGATTAAATGGATAACAAATGATTAGTAATCCTTATGCGATCACCCTATTCAAAAAGGAAGAAATAAGTAACTTAATAAATGGTGTGGTTAAAACAAAAAACATCCTTGTTCTATTCTAAGATACGTGTGGTTGTTCTTCTTGATGCTTGTGGGTGACATGGATGGGGATGGTATCTCCGGTTGTTCAGTATTTGGTCATGGATTTGAGATCGTGTGGGGTCGTATGTTGGGGCTTGGTTTGGTTCCTGAACATCGAGGGATCTCACTAGTCCCTTTTTTTGTTGTGACTTTACGAGAGAACCATGATTAAATTACTTATTGATGGTGTTCTTTAAGTTATTGTTTTGGCTTGTGGTCATGCCTCTTGGTTTCCCTGTAGTGAAGAAAATTTTAAGAAGGAATACCTTGGAAATGATAATTGGAATGGGTACACTGGGAGATTTTTTTTTCCTGATATGGGTTGTGTTCAGGTTATAGCTATAGTGTGTCGTGTATGAATAGTAATGAGGCTGTTTGTGCTTTGGTTGTGTATGGGCTGGTTGATTATTTCAGTACCCTTAGGTTGGGATGAATGTTTGATTAATTATATGTGTAATTTATTTTCGTGAGTTTCTTATTCGCTCCCCACCCATGTTGAGCACCGTGTGCCAAACACCCCCATTTCATGGGTAAGGGTGTTTTTCTCAACATTATTATGAGTGCCTAGTTATTAGCACCATTATACTCCTTCTCCCAGTAGCCCAAGTCACTTTATAAAGGATGTGATGTTCTAGGGTATATTATGTCTGAAGACTCATTGGGTAGTGTTGGTTGTGGTGCTTGGCCCAGGTGTGTGTAGGCTAGTATCATTCTGAAGTGTCTTTGGAATGAGGACCAGGTGTCTTCGGGCATGATAGTGGTCGTTTTCGCCCAGTTTCCTTCAGTCGTGGTAGTGGTTGTGGTGGCCTAGATGTTTTCGGGTGGGGACATGTGTGGTTATGGTGGCTTAGGTTTGTGTGGGCGGGATGAGTGGTGATGGCCAATAAGGTTTTAGTTGGGGCGGTGTGGGATTGTAGTGAGACATATGGAGGATGTCTGATACATAGTATGTTCTAAATAACTAGTGGATAAGAGGTGTGGGGTACCGAAACATCGATGTTCTATTACTATTACATTACCTAAAATGCATTATTTGGGTAGGGTTCCTTGGTGAGGTTTGGTGTATAGTTTCATTTCTAGCTTTTTTGTTTATCTCCATTTCCAACGGGGAATTAGAATGTATCCACCCTTGTGCACGAGAGTTTTTGGTATTCCCTACTGAGTATACCTGTCTACTCACCCTATATACATAAATCTACATTTAGGTTGCCAGGGGGACTTTGAGGATAGTGTCAGACCTTACTAGGTAGGGCTTCAAGACTTTTCTTTTATTATTCTATTTATTTTGGTACATACAATTTTATTTTTCATGTACTATTTATCTATTTATTTTGAACAAGCATATAGAAAAGGATTTTGGTTTTACCTTTACATTCTATATTTGGAATTGTTGTTATTTACCATATTATCTTTCTATAATAATCTATAAAAAAGGTATGTCCTTCCATATTGCATGTGATTATATACCCCTAGTGCTAGTCTCTATATTGGGGCCTATTAAAGGTGTGACTCGGGGGACATTATCTCTCCATCAACTAGAATAAGGAAGGGTCTGGCAGTTTTGTGTCCCTTCCCTCATCTTGGTGAAGGCCGATCATGATAGAATGGTATTAAAGTTGATGGTTTATAGATAAAATGGAGTTCAGAGTTAGGAATAGTGAGGATTGAATGGGATAGTAGGTAAATGGTGTTAAGAAATCAGGGATCGTGAAATTGTCTTGGGAAGACCAGGTGGGAAATGAAATTTTATCCCCCCCTATAATCCAATGTAGGGACTCTAGACCTATCAAATGACCAAGTGAGACTACAATTATTATAGTGTAGAGACCCTATGAAAGTTACATGAATCATAATGACTTGTTTTCTTCTATATTATGTGTGTTTGGGAATTTAAATTGAATAACCTGTTGAAGAAAAATTTAAAAGGAATCTTCTACCCTTCGCAGGCTTAGGCATTCCTTATTTACCCTGAAGCTATGGCACCCAAACAACGTCCACGAGTTTTGTGGTAAATCGATGCCTAAGAGGCTGATTTGGCTGATCAAATGAGGGCTAATAGGGTGGAGGAGGATGACCAGTGGTAGAAGATGCTTTGTGCTTTTTAGTGAAAGACCATTGGGTAGTATGAGGGCAGCGTCTCAAACATAGAGACAAAGAGCTGGCTCTAGGAGATAGTGATAGATTTTATATTGATCCTAGCCATGTATTTGTACTATGATCTTATGGATATAAGAAAAATGTGGTGAGAAACACATCAGTGGTGGATTTTCTATCTCAAGGAGAAAAAGGAGGCTAATGTTTCCAGGATTGACTTGGAGAGGGAGTTCTAGGAAGAATTCGTTTCTTCTATGATGAAGTCTAAGAAGGGGACTGAGATACTCTCCCTTAAGTAAAATAGTATGTTAGTAATGTAGTTGGGGATCATGTTCAGAGATCTCCTTTGTTTCTCTCCAAACCTTTTCCTAGATGAAGAATTGCAGGAAATGTGCTGAGAGGAGGCACTCCGACCTTCCTGGGAGTACATTGATACTCCCTTCACTCTACCGACGTACATTGAGGTTCAGAAGAAGGATGAAGAGGTGGAGAGGATGCAGCCATTGGTAGGTGTTCCATGTGAGGGGAACCATTTGAGTTCGTCGAAGGGGAAGGCCACTAGCAGCATGCATCCATCATCAAGGACATCCAGGTTTCGACCATCTTGGAGCAGGCCCCAGCAGTACCAGTTTCAATCTGGTGGCCCTCACCCAATCTCTGTGTGTCTAGGACTGAGGTTCTTTATCTATGGAAGAGATGGTAATATTCTATATCAGTTCCTAGGCTGAGTGCAATAAAGTGAAGTTGGGCAGGTTCAATGCCCACCTCAGCAGTAGAAGTTTCCACCCAGACCCTTTCACTAGCAACTGTAGGGACAACGAGCTCCCACTCATCTAAGAGGAGACATTGCAGGAGGAGTCCAAAATCAGGACGCCCCTCAGGGACCTCAACCAGAGAATGGTTGGAGAAGCGGCCCAAAGATGAGGGTAAAGGATTTGGGCGTACATAGTTGCATGTGGTAGAGGCAGTAGTTTCAACTAGCCCATATGTCTTTCGAGGTACGATCAGCTTGTTTAGTTCTATTGCTTGTACCTTTTTTATTTTGGGGCTTCACAGTCCTTCTTTACGCCTAGTCTATCCCATGCTCTGGGTATATGCAAAGAGAGACTTCCTGCGGTCTATGGTATTGACTATGCCAGTAAGAGTTTAGACCAACTTGTCTCACTTTTTTCAAGGATACAGACTGATGTTGGGGCCAAATCAGTCCACTGGGGACCATCTTTTTTAACAGATTCATCTTTATGATGTCATTTTAGGCAGAAAAATGGTTGTTATCTAGGTGTGTCGTTATTTACTAATTCTAGTTAAGGGTTGTGTTCTTAGATATGTGCAACCATTTTTTAGCATCCATCGACGATCAGGGTTCCTGGGTGGGAATTCGATGTGTGGATCCCCTTATTTACATGGAAGTCTAGCTGTGAGTGGAACCAAAATTATCAAAGTTGGAGGATGTCCTAGGGATCGTCATTGAGTACTTAGATGTATTCTTTGAAGATTTTGTAAACCTACCCCCTTGACGTGATGTTGAGTTCGGGATAGACTTACAAACTGGTGCTTGTTCAATTTGTTGGATACCTATCTGATGGCGCCTTCTGAGTTGTGGGAGTCGCGAATCTAGGATAATGACATGATGAATAATGGGTTTTATCTGACCAAGTCCATCAACATGGGTTTCTTCATCTTTGTTCTAGAAGAGGGAAGATGGTGGTCTCAGGCTCTGTATAGGCTTAGAAATGATGAATTAGGTTACGGTAAATAACTGTTATACCTCCTTAGGATTGAAAACCTTTTTGACTAGTTGGATGGAGAAGGTTCGTTTTCTAAGATCAACCTGTGGTTTGGATATCAACTGTTTAGTTTGAAGGAGGGTGACAACTCAATGACTACTTTGATATGTATATATGGGCTATTTTATTTTTTGGTCATGTCATTTGGCATTAAAAATACACCATCCATGTTTATTGGGATCATGAACTCCATTTTCGACTAATATTTTTGACCGATTCGTATTTCTATTTATCGATGACATCCAATTCTACTCAAGATCATAGGGGGATCAAACCAAGAATTTTAGGACGGTTTTATAGGTCCTAAGACACCACCAGCTCTTCGGGAAGCTTTCCAAGTGTATGTTCTAGTCATGAGAGGTGCACTTCCTTTGATATGTTTTGTCACATTAGGGAATAGTAGTAGACCCATTGTAGGTCAAATAGGTTTTTTTCATGGGAATCTCCCAAGAATGTGGAATACATTAGTAGTTTTCTATGTCTATTAGGTTACTACTGGAGGTTCATTCATGACATCTATCGAGTTGCAGCACCTTTGAGAGCATTGACGAAGAAAGACCAGGCCTTTTCTTGGAGTGAGAAGTTCCAGGAATCATTTAGTTATCTAAAGGGGATGCTGGTCAGTTCCCTAGTGTTGAGGTTACAAAAGAACGGGGTAATGTTTGATGTGTTATGGGATGATTCAAGTCTATGATATGTGTGTGTGCTGATATAGTATTAGGGATTGATCTCTTATGGGTCTAGGATGTTACGTCCTCACAAATGTAACTATTCCACCCATGATCTAGAGATTACATTAGAAGTGTTTGCGCCGAATTTGTGGTGGAATTACCTCATCGGGGAAGGCTTGGTGGTCATCATAGATCACAAAATATTGATGTATGACTTATCCTAGCGAGACATGAACTTGCTGCATAAGAGATTCATAGAGTTTCTTCAAGGCTATGACTTTGATATCTCCTACACCTCAAGAAATGGGAATGTAGTGGCTGATGATTTGAGTAGGAAGTCATAAAAGGATGTGGTTAGGGAGTGAAAAAATTATTGGAAAGCAATGGCGGAGTTGGTTTCATTACGCCAAGATGCAAGGGTGGAGGATAGCAGGGGCAGTATGTTTCAGATAACAGTGAAGTATTCATTGGTACGATAGGTGGAGGAGTCACATTGGGGAAACATAAAGGATGAAGTGATGCACAATCATGTTATCAAGGGAAATGCACCAGAATTATGGTAGGAAGATGGTTAGAAGAGGATGGTCTTTTGTGGGATGTTGTTTATCCCAGTATAAATACACAATAGATTTCTTGGTGAATTCCATAACTCACCCCTGGCGGTACACCCAAGAGTTTCCAAGAAGTACCAGGGATTTAGGACTTAGTTTTGATGGCCTGGGGTGAATCGGGGAATGGTGGAGTCTATAGAAATGTGCCTCATGTATCAATAAGTGAAGTCCAAACACCGTATTCCTAGCATACTGTTTAATCCCTTAGACATTCCCAAGTGAATGTCTGATGAAATTTTGATAGATTTCATCACATGACAACCTAGATATGAGGTAGTCTATGATTTCATCTGGGTAGTGGTGGATCAATTGGTGAAATCATCTTACATCTTTGCTTTGAAGGAGTTGATAATATCGAGGGCCTTAACACAAAAGTATGTTGGTGATGTTTTGAGACTGGATAGTGTTCCCAAAAATATCATCTTGGATCGAGATAAACATATTACATACCATGTTTCGAGGGTATTTCATATGGATTTTCGCACTTATCTATGACATAACACTAATTTCCACCTTCATACAGATGGGTAGATAGAGAGGACCATCCCGATGTTGGAGGATATTTGGTGGGCATGCTTTTGGGACTCAGAAGGATCATGCATAGGAAACATTCCATTTTTAGAGTTTTAATACAACAATACCTATCACTGTACCATTTTCATTGCTCTGTTAGTAGCCTTTTATGGAAGTTCATGTCGTTCACCCATGTGCTGGACCGAGATTAGGGAAGTAGGTGTTCTTGGCCCAGAGGTAGTGGAAGGCATGACAAAGACAGTTTAGCCTGTGAGTGAGAGGATGAAGGTAGGATATGACTACCTTAAGTCATATTCTGGTCATATTAGGATACCATTAATGTTCAAGGTTGGGAACCACGTGTTCTTAATGGTATCCCCTTGGGGTGAAAAACAGAGGTTCGATTGGTGGATTAATCTTTATCCCAGGTCTTTCGGGCCCTTCGAGGTGTTGTGGCGGGTAGAAAAAGTGGTTAATCAGCTGGCACTGCCATCACCACTAAAAATGGTCCACAACGTCATCTATTAGTCTCACCTCTGTTGGTATCTACATGATGACTTGCATGTCCTTGAAATGGGAGATCTAGATATCAAGGATGACACAAAAATCAAGGAGTGACCAGTGGGGATCTGTGACCATGAGGAGAAGGCGCTATGCGGACAAACCATTCCCTCAGTTTGAGTGTTTTTGATGCATGATGGCCTCGAGAAGAGTACATGGGAATGTGAGGCATAAATTCATTCCTAGTACCCATAGCTATTTTGAGTTTTTTTTGTTTTGTATTGACATTTATATATTTATTGACCTTTTTTTTACTATAATATGGGTTTTTTCCTTTCACATAATATCTATAAAAGTCCTCACTATGGGGAAGTGAGGGTCTGATCCCTAATCAAGATTCATTAAGTTGGATACGATTAAACCTGTGCAGAAAAGTGTGTACCACCCAAAGAGGATAGTATCCTGACATGGATGAAGGGACTCCTTAACCCATATTTCTGGACGTTGTGACATTTATATGTGTGTGCGATTCTTTCAGGGGATAAGAACAGTAATATATCAATAGTGGTTTAGGATATAGGTTAGGGGAGGTGTTATTAGATATCAATGTTTTTTCCGGATTTCAAACAACTTTAGGGTGGTTTTTCAATGATAGGTATCTTATGAGGTGCTTTTTTGGATCACTATCTTTTCATTGGGTTTACTCTTGAAATATCGAGGGTGAAAATTTTTTGATATTTATTTGACATAATGTACCAGACCCTTTTGGTCCATTACATGGCCAAATTTTGGTGTGTTGGGTGTCTTGGGGACCATCAGTGACTCGTTAAGGTGTTTTCCAAATTTTAGGGTAGAACGAATGATGGAACAAATGGTAGTCGGTGGCACCGATCGACATCGGTGGAACAAATGAGTGTCATTCGAACCAATTGGCATCGGTGTAAGGGATACAGTGCTATTGTGACCGTTATAGGAAAATAGTTCCAGGGTGATAATCCATGGGTGACAGTGACTCACCTAATGGTGAGTCCTTCCCCATTTTCTAAGACCCTTTTGTTTTTCCCCAGAAGCGTATCTTTTGACATAAAAGTGTTTTAATACCCCTTTAAAATCCATTAATAAATAGTAATAGATGTTTTAAACCCCAAATAGTTTGGAGAACCTTGAGTTACCAAAATGTGTGGCTGTTTTATCAGTGTCAATGCTTTGTTGTGTTTTACAGTATTCCCCGGTTATGATTTTTTCACAGTTTAAAGGGATTATATTAACTCACAGTCATTATCTCCAAGATCTTAGAGAAGAATTATTAATTCACAGTTAATCCCAACGTGTGAAACCACCCGACCATGTTTTTGAACCCCGATCCGACATTTATGTATATAGAAATCATCACCCTGATTTTAAGATTTGGCCTTTTCATTTGAAGAGATACTCTCTTCATAATTCATATCCATTTTGTAATGTATGCTATAGAGGCTTCCCACAGAGATGAATCTTCTGCCCATGCTAGAGCCCTTCTTTCTCAGCCTTAAAGCCCTCAAGTTTCCCTTTACTAAAATCCATGATCCCCTAGTTCTTGATGCGAGGATAAAAGCATCTATCCTTGATCATCCATGTAGGGGTTTTCTACATCTCTATTTAATGTGTATCATGCGGGGCGGGTATGATAATGGTTCCCTCAGGATGTGTACGAAACCAAACCTTAATGAAAATAATAAACAGAATCTAATAAATGAAGGGTTGTGTTTGATGATGATGTTGGTGTATTTAGTTATATATATATATATATTGAATTGTATGGGTTAATGCCACTGAAAATAGTGGTTGTTGGTGGTCCTTTATTTCACACTGATGAACCTCTATTTTTCTAGATAATCATGGGATTGAATGGCTATAACATATAAATGGGTTAATCATATAAACTCGGTTGAATAAATGGATTGAAAATGAATAAGAATCATTATGTGATCACCCTGTTTTACCAGAAAAAAAGAAATATCTTAATAAATGGTGTGGTTAAAATGGAAAACATCTTTTTTCTATTCACAGATATTTGTGGTTGTTATGCTTGACGCTTGTGGGGTGACGAAGATGAGGATGGGATACCCTATTGTACAATTTTTGGTCGTGGATTTGAGGTTGTATGGGGTTTTATTTCTGGGATAGGGTTGGTTATAGTACTTATAGGGATCTCACTAGTCTCATTTGTGGTTCTATATTTAAGAGAGAACTGGATGTGAATGCTTAAATTGTTGGTTAATGATATTCCATGAGTTTCTGCAATGGCCTGTGGCTTTGACTATTAGTTTCCTAGTGGTGAAGGAATATTTAAAAATGAATCTCTTGAACATGATAACATGAATAGGTACTCTGGGTGATTGTTTTCAAGAAATGGTATGTGTTCTAGTTGTGGCTTTTGTGTGTCGTCCATGAATAGTTATGAGTGTGGTTGTGCATTAGTTGTGTATGGGTAGGTTGTCTATTTCAGAACCCATAGGATAGGATGATTTTTTGTTTAATTATATGTATAATTTCAATTCTTGTGTTCCTAGTCTCACCCCACCAATATTGATCACTCTATGCAGAACACCACTATTTCATGAGGGAGGGTGTTTTCCCGACATTCTTACGAGTGGCTGGTTATTAGATATTTTCTGCTCCCTCTACATGGTACCCCAAGACTCTTAGGACAGGTTGTGATGGACTAAGGAATATTATTGTTTAATACTCTATGGTAAGGGTGTGTTGTAGTTGTTGATAGAGGTGTGTGAGAGAAGGTTTTTTTCCCAAGTGTCTTCGGGATGAGGTCGTGGTGTCTTCGGGCATGAGAGTTGATGTTCTGGCCCAGGTGTCTTCTGTTCTGGTCGTGGTTGTTGTGGCCCTGGTGTTTGTGGGGGGGGGGGAATGTGGTTTCGGCAGCCCAGGTGTGTGCGGGTGGGATGCATGGTGATGGCCAATAAGGTAGTTAGTGGGGAAATAGTGGGACAGCAGTGATAATTATGGAAGAGGTCTAACACATAGGATGTCCAAAATAACCAATGGGAAAGCGGTGTAGGGTACCCAAATATAAATGTGCTATTACTATTACATTACCTGACTTTCATTATTTGGGGTGTGTTCCATGGTGAGTATGGGTGGATAGTTTCCTTCCAAGGTGTCTCTGTTATCTCTATTTCTCACTGGGCATTAAAATGACTCCCTACTTGTGTACAAGAGCTTTCTGTTTTTCCCTAATGAGTATACCTATATACTCACCCTATGTATATAAATCAGCATTTAGGTTTCCATAAGTACATTGAGGACCGTTCCAGATTTTACTAGCTCGGGCTTCTAGAGTTGCCTTTTTTACTTTTCTTTCTTTTGGTACTCCCCATTGGAGTTTTCTTGTACTATGTATCGAATTATTTTCGTCATGCATATAGAAATGGATGTTGGATTTACCTTTAATTTCAGTATTTGGAGTTATTGGGATTTTCCATATTATCTCCAAATCCTTTTCTATAAAAAGGGTAATACATTCCATATTATGTGTGATACTATAACCTTGGTTCTAGTAGCCACTTTGGTGCCTACTGAAGGCGGGAATCAGTGGTCATTTTCTCTCCTTCAACTTGAAGAAGGAATGGTTTGGTAGTTTTTTGTCCCTTTCCTCATCTTGGTGAAGGTGGGTTTTGAAAATCTCTCAAACCACTTTAGATAGGCTTGAACCAACCAAAATATCTTTATAGACTCCCTCCATTCATCTTATATCACTACCTTTTTTCATAACTCCATCCAAGGGTGATGTTTCATGAAAACCTAATGGAATAACCCAAAGAAGAGGTAACATCCTCCCACAAGCTCTTTTGGGATATTTCCCCTCTACACCCCCTAAACACCACTTATTACATACATACACAATAACCTCAGTATCCTTAATATAATAATATCATGTTATATTATATTTTTTACCTTCACTCACACAAACCTCAATCAAAAAAAAATATAGTCATCGTTCATTTGTTTGATGGTCTACAGTTTTGCGAAATGATGTCACTTGTTCTTCCATATCCATATTCTAAGTTTGATAAGAATAAAGAAATTTATATTTTTAAAATAGATATAATATAAATGTATTATTTATGATTTTTTATAATTATATCCCTCTTAAATTATTGATTTTTTATTTTATTCTAAATATGATAACATCATTTCCAGACCTCTGGACTACCACCTCTTCAAACCTATACGAATTTTTCATATTTTATATGAAATGTATTAAGGATGGGTTTAGTAAATTTATATGATATATATGAAATAATAGTTAAAATTTTAGGATAATATATAAATACGTATATTTTATTTACATACATTCATTCAATACGATAAAAAATACAGAAAGTGTCCATGCGTACGAATGACCTACTGTCACCCAGAACGGTGTATTAAATTTAAAATTTATATAGGATGTTAATTATTATTAATATTTATATACTAAATACATTAAATTTAAATTTTTTTAAATTATTTAAATTATTTTATCATTATCAAATTATGGGGATCAAGAACAATAGGTCAAAACGTGTACAAAAAACATAGTGATTAGTACCTAAAAGGTAACATTAATAATAAATTTTAAATAAATAGGTTATATAAAGTCATAATAAAATAATATATTGAATTATATAATAATATTTTCAGTTGGTATGTTTATGGTGTTATTTTATTTATTATATAGGAATTTTAAATGTGTACAATGAAACAGAAGACATAAGATATGGGTCTTCTCATCTCACTTATATTTCTGGGATAGTAGTGCATTATTCACCCCACAATTATTTTGGGTAGTTTATTCAAATCCCAAGAATGTATTATATGATTATTATAAATACATTTTATGTGTATTTTCATATCCATTTGGTGATATTTCTTTCATGAGGTTTATGGTTCAAAGGATAAAAATTGTTCACGTAATTTTGACTCAATTTTCCTTCTTTTAGAAACAATCCACTTTATGCACCAATATATTCCTATAAGGTATATGCACTACCCTTTGACATGTTATATCAGGAATGAAACTTTTTAATTTTATTATAATTTTCATTTAATGTTACTCCCTCATGGGGATTATGATTTAATGATACCAATGTGGTAAGATTTTATTTCTATAATCTCACTGTTTATCAGGATTGTCTGCAATTATGCTTCCATTGTTGAAATATTATAATCCATATATTATGAAATCTGATGATTTTTGATGTCCTATGGTTATTCATGTTATATAAAAGTAAAATTTTTTTATCACTTTTGTACTTTATATAATTAAGAAAATTATTTTATGAAAAAATGAATTTATTTCTCATTTTGGTTAGAAATCGTCGTTCTTTCAAAACTGTAATTTCTATAAAACTTTGAAAAAATGTATTAATATTATCATATACTATTTATAGGTCATTTTTAACCATGTTTTATAACTTTTATAATGTATTCTAAATGTAATATTCATGTCTTTTTATGATTAGCACACTTTTCTAACAAATTAATAGTACAAAAAAGAATTTTTTATATATAAAGTATTACCCTCCATCATTACCACGTATTAAATGTAGTTTCATTTGTATTATTACTAGGTTATTTTTTTAAAGAATTTTTTCCTAAAATTATATAAATTTAATGTTGTTTTCAATGAAATTGTTTTTTCAAAAATGATTTATGTTTAAAAACTATTTTACATGATTATAAAATATTCCTATATATGTTTTGAAAAGGTTATATTCAATGAAAATGATTTCAATGATTTCAAAATTTATTTAAATGTTTTCAGATTTTTTTTTGGAAAAACGTATTGAAAATGATATCAAGACATCTTTTAATGTTTTCAATGTTCCTTAAATAAATTTTTTCAGAAATATTTTCAACCATCTTGAATATGATTAAATTTTTTTTAAAATATATTGGTTTTCAAAATGATTTATGTTTTGAAAAGTGTTTTTTAAAGAGATAAGTATATTTTCGTCAGAAATGTTTTAAATAAAATTATAAAGCATTCCTTATATGAATTGAGTCTTTGAAATGGTTTTTATGAATGTTATTTTAAGTGGAATTATATATTTCAATACGAAATGTTCCATGTGATTATTGAGATCCTTCTTCATCAATAAAGGAATGACATCTTATAGTTTATACATTACTAGGGATATGATTCAAGAATTCCATTCATTTTCATTCTTGAATAGTTTATGTTTTGATGGAAATACGGTTATGAAACTTGTTTCCCTCTACGGGGTTATATATTTGTGGAACTCATTTCTCATTAATGAGTTATATGATTTTGAAACCTTCTTCTTATAACAGGTTATGATTTGATAAAATTATTATAAAAATTGTATCTTTTCTGAATTTTATGATGTCATGGAATATATATGATACCAATTTTATTTCAATGGTTATGATATGATTTTAATGAAACCCATCTATTTTTATGTTTCAGGATATAATGATTGATTATGATATTGTGGAACATGTATATATGATATTATTTAATATATGGGTGGGACATATATCTCTTTCCAATAAATTGGGTTAATATTTATATCTCAATATGTAATGATAGGAATAATGTCGATAGGAATGGTCCACTATTGGATAATATAGAAATCCAATCCAGTATGGGATAATGGGTAAACCCAATCCATAATAGGATAATTGGGAATCATGAACTTCTATGGGATGGTGTGGATTCCCAATCCACAATGGATAAATTTGGAAACCCGATCCACTATAAAAATATAAGAAAACTGATCCACTATGGGATGATGGAGAATCAAAACCCTTTATAAGAAATGTAATGAAATTGGGGATGGTGGTGGGTCTCGCCCATTAGGTGTAGTCCCCATGAAGTTCACTAATAAGTTTTAGAAATGTGTCATGACATCAAGGGAATTTTTTTTATGAATTAACTTAATCAAATTTTAATAGTGTTATGTGTGGACCTGAGTTTGAGTCTATTAGATTTTGTGAGAGGTTGATTCCATGTCCCTAAAATAATGTGTGAACATACATTTGTTTACACATGTTCACAATGTAATAAGACAATGTGTATGCCACAAGTATGTGTTTTATTCCTATGTTATTATCTGATTTATGATTTTATTGATTCCATTATAACAAATGTCTTATAAAATTACAATATTTATTATATGTATAACACCCCAAGATTTTATAGGCTGTTATTTCTTCAAAATATTTCAATAACTTGCACTACACACAACACCGAGTTCAAGCGCACCATGACTTACCAAACTAGCCGTTCAAAAGAGGTTATGAATAGTATTAACTAAATTTTAAACTTTATATAATCCTTATAATTTTAGAATCCATATTATGAGTTTCTTAGACATAATGAAAGAATAAATTCATTTTCAGTATTGCAATTTTACCAACATTTAATAGTGAAACCTTTTTAAATACAATATTTTAAACTTTTTGACTAAATGGGGACATCAAAATTTAAAATGAAACACCCCAAGCTTCCACGGTATGCTTTCTTTTGAATAATACAGTAGCGTGTGTTGTACGCAACTTCGACTTTTAACACACACCCCAACCAATCAAACTAGCCGTTATGTATAGTAATACCTACTTTTTGAAATTATATATATTTTATATTTTAAAATGGACTTCATTGTTGGGTTCAGAATATCAAAATGATCCTAGGATAAAATTTTGGTACTTTTCGGATAACTTTCATATTTTGATGAATAGTGAAAATTACTAAATTTTAATTAAAAACAACTTTTTTAATGAAAATAATTAATATTGATAAATTATGAATTTGAATGGTTTTAAAGTATATTTATAATATATTTTTACCATTTAATATAATTTTGGTCATTGGACATAATTTTACAATTAAACCAAACATAAACAAGAGTCAATCTTTTGATAGATATTATCTCTTAAAAACACGCTTTTTGTTTTGACAGCGGGAATAAATTTTAAATTAATTTCTGACACTTCTGTGTTTTGAATTTAGAAAAAAGTATTCCATATTTAAAATCAGGATGTTCAAATTGTGTAAATAGGTAACTTTTATTTTTAGACATTTTGAATAATTACTGTGGTAAATATTTTATTTACCATGGTTAAGGTGAAATCCGGTAAATAAGGGCTAAAAAATAATATTATAATAATACTAAATTACCCTAAAACGTGTCCAAACCTTATTGGTTGATACATGTTAGACCATAGGCATCTTTGGGTCGATTTGGGGACCCCATGGAGCCACTTGTAGGTGATAGGGACACTTTATATTAATTAAGTTAAAATGAGTACAAAAAGGACATAAGCATATATCTTTTAGAAAAACAACTTTTAAATATGGTTATATATGTTGGAGTTTCGACTATAAATATTCATTAGAAAGATAAAAATATTTCCTACATAATTATATTTTATTTATAATTTTTATACATTAAATAAGTTAATTTATTTATTACACAATGATGATGCAGTAATTAATATAATAGTGAAAAATCAAAATAATGGATATTATAAATACCCAAATAAATATAATATGAAACTTTTAATTAATTAAACTAATTTTCTAGGATAATATGATATATTAGGATTGATTTAATTTACTTTGTTCGAAGTAATCAATCTGTTATGAGTTTCACAAAAATCAACTATTGAATAGTGTCAAAATAGACAAAAAAGAGTTCTTAAAACAAATATTATATTATTAATTGATATTAAATTCCTAAAAATCTAAGGTTCGGCCAAGAGACTTATATCATGATAGGTTCATAATTAATGGACCACATGGGGGTCTCTTGGATGTATATAGTATGTTTATTAACCATATTTTATAAAATACAAAGAGACGTTGTAAAAGTGAAACTAATTAACTTAGAGTTAATACTTAAAGATAAGGTTAATATAATTATCCAAACCTGTCTAAATTCTATTGGTTGAGTTGTTTTCGACCCATACCTACCTTAAAATTTAAATAATCAACTTTGGAGCCATTAGAAACCGAATATGAATTTATTATAAACTAATATTTCTAGCTTTTCCAAAGGTACCCCTCACCCCTCTTATAAAAGGGCACTCCTACTTCTCATTTCTTCACACCTTCAAAACCTTTTGGTTCATCAAAACTCTGCCCAAATACTCTCCCAACTTACCTCACTACAACCTAGAGGCCTTAGTTTGATCAGAAAGCGTACCTAAGGAGCCCTTTTGATCAAATCAAAAGGAAGAACCCGAAGAGGAGGAGGTTAACCTACCCCAACCAAGGAAAAGTACAAGGTAAGGGGTTTTCATCTCACTCCTCATTTCCATGAGATTCATTCCATATTGACACCATCACCTTTTGTGTGGTGTATGTACTGGCCATAATTATATTCTTTGTGTAATACACTCTAATTTATGTGTATTTATATATTCATTGTATGATACCTATTTCATGGGTTGCATGTTTCATAAGTTATCAAATTGGTAAGGGTTATTTCACAATCTCTTCATTATCTGAGGTTGTTTATACGTAATAATCTACTAGGATCTCTTTATCATCCACATCCATGTTTCTTAAAAATGAATTCCAAAACATTTTTACTATTTACTAGAATATGGGTTAAAGTCATTTATACCCTTGTTTGACTTTTTATAAGAGGCTTATAAAGGAATCTTTCCGTTGTTTTCCAAACAAGGTGCTTTTTAACCTTTTCGACAAAATTAAGGTAAGAATATTTTTTTAATTTATACGGCGGGTGTGGCTATTTTCCACCGTTATAAAATCGTCAAATCTTCCCTTATAGTCTTATAAGAATATTTTCAAATTGAATGTATTATTTTATAATTATGTTACTTTTAAAATGATTTATAAAAAGAGATATTTCTCTAAATTAGTTTTGATTTCATCTATGTCAACATCCTTTGATGGATTTTAAGCTTATTTGAAGTTGAGTTATTATACAAAACATCCATATTTTATTGAAGGTTTTATGATATTTTTGACTGTGGATAATTTATTCTTATGTCACTCATGGTTTTTGTTTAAAGTATTGACATTTCATAAGTTATTTTTAATCCGAATTTTTATGTTATATTTCAACCTTTCCTTCAGATGAATGTGTTAGAAAAGTATGTTCTGGGTTGGGGACCGGAAAAATTAAGCCCTCTAGTTTGGTCTCTGGTTATTAGAGGTACTCCGGTTTGGACTCTGGTTATTAGTGGCACTCCAGGTTGGTGTCCGGTTATTAGAGGCACTCCGGGTTGGTGTCTGGTTATTAGAGGAACTCTGGGTTTGTGTCCGGTTATTAGAGGCACTCCGGGTTGGGTTCCGATTACAGTTATCCCCTAGGTCTTGGGACGAGGCCTTGACAAAGAAATTAATGTTCAGCATTATGCATTCCATCATTATGAAAGAGGTTATTGATATTGCATGTGATTATTCGATTTGTAGAATATCCATGTGAATACGTAAATGACATTGTTTCATTTTACCTTTTCCATACTATGTTGAAGTTCAAGTTTAAAAGGATTTTGTTTTAGTAATGCATTGCCTTAAATGTTTATGCTTATTTTTGAATGTTCCACTATATTGTTATCTTTACTGGACATTTGAGCTCAACCCTTTTCTATGTTTTATTTTTCCCAGGATGTGATGAAGTAAGTTATGAATGACCAGTAGGGATATTATGAGGGGATAATAGTGTGGACTATGGAGACATTATGTTCTCGTAGTAGTTTTTCACTTTATGATGTAATGTAAAAATTATGAATATATCTAGTGTTTCCAATGCTACTAAACCAATCGGTCTTTCGAGATTTGATCTTTCTTGTGATCATGCCAATGTTATGTAATAATGCACCAACTCTGGGTAACTAGGGTCGGGGCGTTACAGTTTGTATCAGAGGAAGTTTAGTACAAACCTTAGAAGCTAGATTTAGATAAACTCTGATTAGAGGACATAGATTTAAGATGAATTTTGAGGATTAGTATAGATGAAATTACTAGAATTTTGGTATTGTAGAGATTTTGTGAGTTTTCCGAGCAATACATCCTTGTCTGGATACGAGCAGGTAGAGGCGGCTCGGGCACAGATGTACCTAGGGGTAAAACCCAAAAACACCGCTTTGAGATAGACTCAAAAGGGAAATGGTGCACGACAACGGGCCTTGCTGCACTCTTGGTTACGACACTCCCGGGGGATATGCTTAGGATAACTCTCATTTTATTTACAAATCATTATGAAGGGTTTATGAGTATATACTTCCTCAAAGGAGACATTTTTATGATAATGGATTATATCCATAAACTATTTAATTTATGTTATGTGTTTTACAAGTTTGGGATTAGGTATTGTTATTCATAAAATAATCTAATGTATTCCATTGTTTAGAAATGGCGCCCAGTAGAAGGAATGAGAACTCTACCAATGCACATGACACAAAGAGAAAGAAGGATCATATATTTTATAGTCTTAAGCCAGAATTTACAAGAGAAATAGTGTCGCATGTATTATCATCATATGAAGAAATAATATCATGTGTTGATAAGATAAGTAAAGAGTTTACTGAGTCCTATGGCTTTGAAGGGAAGAAAGAGAATAAAAGGATAGAAGAGAGAAAGATAGATAAAGGGAAGAGGGAAAAGAAAAATTTTACCACATGTGATAACTGTGGAAAGAAACACCCTGAAACTTGCCTGAAAGGAATGGGAGTTTGTTATAAGTGTGGAGGAAAAGGGAACAAAGTACGTGACTGCAAGGGTATGAAAATGGTTTCAAATGTACAATGCTTCATTTGCAAGGAGTTTGGACACTACGCGAACCTATGTCCCAGTCATCAGACTATACCGCAAATGATGCTATTGGATAATAATCAAGTTATGATACTACCACAGATGAAGAGGAATGATTAGAGTTATTATATTTATTATGTCAATTGAGTGTTGTATCAATAATGTACTTGTTATAATAATTATGGAGTATATAAGGATTGTACTGCAGTACTATTTCATTAAGGACTTGAGATTGTGTGGAATAAAGAAAAGTGACTCAATAGCAGGATAAATTTTTGGAAAATATATGGTTGAGAGAATGATAAACCATAATATTGTTCTGATACCGAGCTAGTGATTTTAAAATAATACATGATTGATTTGGATAAATCATATTGGATATTCTTGAATACCTTGAAGCTGATTAATTATTTGTATATTCCATCATTATTGGGGTTTAAAACATTTTTGGATTGATGAAGTATATCCAGCATTCTATATGGAATAAGGGAGCATGAATGTAATCAATAAGTATTATGGTAATTCAGGATGTTTCAGTGTTTTAAAATAATATATGATGAAGGTATTCATATTCTATTACAGGGTAAAAAGTATCTACATTAAGTTTACCTTCCTTATAAATATTGGACTGTGAGTTTGGACAGATTTTTTTTGGATAAATTCTACTTTGAGATTAATTTTTGATTTCCATAAAAGGACAACCCAGAGGTCGGGCGGCAACCCGTCGCGACTGGCAAGGCCGCGAGACTTGAACCCGCAACCGAAGGGTGACAAGGGTGTATCACCTACCACTGACCCACATGATTTCCGAGATTAAATAATTTAGTTTTTTTAAATGATCTGGTTGATGAATTATAAATTCGTTTTTTTAACCCTATACGAAATAGGATAAATAGAATATTTTTTTTACAGTGAAAGATGAGTTTGTGGTAGAATTTAGTTAATGTATGGAACTCTACTTGTCAAGAATATATTTTTCTTCTTCTCTTATTCTATGAATAAATTAATTATTATACTTTATTTACGGAATCCAAAAACCAAAAATGTGTTATCCTAACAACCTATGTTTTGTTGAACCGATGGTATTTCAAATCATCATAGATTGATGAATTTAAGGACCTCAATTTTACACTTGTTTGTGATTGATGACCTCAATCACTACCTATAAATATTTACATTTTCCCTCCAATTATATGTCTCTAATTTCCACCAATGTTCTCCTAATCGATATCATAATTTGGTGGTGACCCTTTCATTTCTCTTTTCCTCATATTAATACTAAATTTTAGTAACCCAATTTCCGATATGGGTTTTCCCACAAAGATATTTTCTATTTTCAACCTTGTATTTTCGAATTTTTTTTTCAAATTTCGAGGACGCAATTTATTGAGGGAGGGGAGAATGTAACACCCCAAGATTTTATAGGGTGTTATTTCTTCAAAATAATTCAATAACTTGCACTACACGCAACACCGAGTTCAAGCGCACCATGACTTACCAAACTAGCCGTTCAAAAGAGGTTATGAATAGTATTAACTAAATTTTAAACTTTATATAATCCTTATTATTTTAGAATCCATATTATGAGTTTCTTAGACATAATGAAAGAATAAATTCACTTTCAGTATTGAAATTTTACCAACATTTAATAGTAAACCCTTTTTAAATACAATATTTTAATCTTTTTGACTAAATGTGGACATCAAAATTTAAAATGAAACACCCCAAGCTTCCACGGTACACTTTCCTTTGAATAATACAATAGCGTGTGTTGTACGCAACTTCGAGTTTTAACACACACCACAACCAATCAAACTAGCCGTTATGAATAGTAATACCTACTTTTTGAAATTATATATATTTTATATTTAAAAATGGACTTCATTTTTGGGTTCGGAATATCAAAATTATCCTAGGGTGAAATTTTGGTACTTTTCGGATAACTTTCATATTTTGATGAATAGTGAAAATTACTAAATTTTAATTAAAAACAACTTTTTTAATCAAAACAATTAATATTGATAAATTATGAATTTGAGTGGTTTTAAAGTATATTTAGAATATATTTTTACCATTTAATATAATTTTGGTCATTGGACATAATTTTAAAATTAAACCGGACATAAACAAGAGTCAATCTTTTGATAGTTATTCTCTTAAAAACACGCTTTTTGTTTTGACAACGGGAATTAAGTTTAAATTAATTTCTGCCACTTCTGTGTTTTGAATTTAGAAAAATGGATTCCATATTTGGAATCAGGATGTTCAAATTGTGTAAATAGGTAACTTTTATTTTTAGACATTGTGAATAATTACTGTGGTAAATATTTTATTTACCAAGGTTAAGGGTAAATCCGGTAAATAAGGGTTAAAAAATAATATTATAATAATACTAAATTACCCTAAAACGTGTCCTAACCTTATTGTTTGATACATGTTAGACCATAGGCATCTTTGGGTCGATTTGGGGACCCCATGGAGCCACTTGTAGTTGATAGGGACACTTTATTTCAAATAAGTTAAAATGAGTACAAAAATGACATAAGCATATATCTTTTAGAAAAAAAATTTTTAAATAGGGATATATATGTTTGACTTTCTACTATAAATATTCATTATAAAGATAAAAATATTTCCTACATAATTAAAGTTTATTTATAATTTTTAGACATTGTATAATTTAATTTATTTATGACACAATGATGATGCAGTAATTACTATAATAGTGAAAAATCAAAATAATTGATATTATAAATACCCAAATAAATATAATATGAAACTTTTAATGAATTAAACAAATTTTCTAGGATACTATGATATATTAGGATTGATTTAATCGACTTTTTTTGAAGTTATCAATATGTTATGAGTTTCACAAAAATCAACTATTGAATAGTGTCAAAATTGACATAAAAGAGTTCTTAAAACAAATATTATATTATTAATTGATATTAAATTCCTAAAAATCTAAGGTTCGGCCAAGAGACTTATATCATGATAGGTTCATCATTAATGGACCACTTTGGGGTCTCTTGGATGTATATAGTATGTTTATTAACAATATTTTATAAAATACAAAGAGACATTGTAAAAGTGAAACTAATTAACTTAGAGTTAATACTTAAAGATAAGGTTAATATAAGTACCCAAACCTGTCTAAATTCTATTGGTTGAGTTGTTTTAGACCCATCCCCACCTTAAAATTTAAATAATCAACTTTGGAGCCATTAGAAACCGAATATGAATTTATTATAAACTAATATTTCTAGCTTTTCCAAAGGTAACCCTCACCCCTCTTATAAAAGGGAACTCCTCCTTCTCATTTCTTCACACCTTCAAAACCTTTTGGTTCGGAAAAACTCTGCCCAAATACTCTCCCAACTTCCCTCACTACAACCTAGAGGCCTTAGTTTGATCAGAAATCCAACCTAAGGAGCCCTTTTGATCAAATCAAAAGGAAGAACCCGAAGAAGAGGAGGTTAACCTACCCCAACCAAGGAAAAGTACAAGGTAAGGGGTTTTCATCTCACTCCTTATTTCCGTGAGATTCATGCCAT
Organism: Viscum album; assembly: GCA_963277665.1. Lineage (NCBI taxonomy): Eukaryota > Viridiplantae > Streptophyta > Magnoliopsida > Santalales > Viscaceae > Viscum > Viscum album. The sequence goes on along the minus strand of OY728141.1, from coordinate 1,273,104,324 downwards.
ATTGACACCATCACCTTTTGTGTGGTGTATGTACTGCCCATAATTATATTCTTTGTGTAATACACTCTAATTTATGTGTATTTACATAATCATTGTATGATACCTATTTCATGGGTTGCATGTTTCATAAGTTACCAAATTGGTAAGGGTTATTTCACAATATCTTCATTATCCGAGGTTGTTTATATGTAATAATCTACTGGGATCTTTTTATCATCCACATCCATGTTGCTTAAAAATGAATTCCAAAACAGTTTTACTATTTACTAGAATATGGGTTAAAGTCATTTATACCCTTGTTTGACTTTTTAAAAGAGGTTTATAAAGGAATCATTCCGTCGTTTTCCAAACAAGGTGATTTTTAACCTTTTCGACAAAATTATGGTAAGAATAGTTTTTTTAACTTATACGGCGGGTGTGGTTATTTTCTGCCGTTATAAAATCGCCGAATCTTCCATTACAATCTTATATGAATATTTTCAAATTGAATGTATTATTTTATAATTATGTTACTTTTAAAATGATTTTAAAAAAAGAGATATTTCTCTAAAATAGTTTTGATTTCATCTATGTCAACATCCTTTGATGGATTTTAAGCTTATTTGAAGTTGAGTTATTATACAAAACATCCATATTTTATTAAAGGTTTTATGATATTTTTGACTGTGGATAATTTATTCTTATGTCACTCATGGTTTTTGTTTAAAGTATTGACATTTCATAAGTTATTTTTAATCCGAATGTTTATGTTATATTTCAACCTTTCATTCAGATGAATGTGTTAGAAAAGTATGTTCCGGGTTGGGGACCAGTAAAAGTAAGCCCTCCGGTTTGGTCTCTGGTTATTAGAGGTACTCCGGTTTGGTCTCTGGTTATTAGAGGCACTCCGGGTTGGTGTCCGGTTATTAGAGGCACTCCGGGTTGGTGTCCGGTTATTAGAGGCACTACGGGTTGGTGTCCGGTTATTAGAGGCACTCCGGGTTGGGCTCCGCTTATAGTTAGCCCCTATGTCTTAGGACGAGGCCTTGACAAAGAAATTAAAGTTCAGCATTATGCATTCTATCATTACGAAAGTGGTTATTGATATTTCATGTGATTGTTCGATTAGTAGAATATCCATGTGAATAATTAAATGGCATTGTTTCATTTTACTTTTTCCATACTATGTTGAAGTTAAAGTTTAAAAGGCTTTTGTTTTAGTAATGAATTTCCTTAAATTTTTATGCTTATTTTTGAATGTTCCGCTATATTGTTATCCTTACTGCGCATTTGAGCTCACCCCTCTTCTATGTTTTATTTTTCCCAGGATATGAAGAAGTAAGTTATGAATGACCTGCAGGGATATTATGAGGGGATAATAGTGTGGACTATGGATACATTATGTTGTCGTAGTAGTTTTTCACTTTATGATGTAATGTAATCATTATGAATATATCTAGTGTTTCCAAGGCTACTAAACCAATCGGTCTTTCGAGATTTGATCTTTCTTGTGATCATGCCAATGTTATGTAATAATGCACCGACTCTGGGTAACTAGGGTCGGGGCATTACAATATGATTCATGTTTATGTTTTATGATATTCAAGGTCTGATCATAAAATATTTTTGTCATGTTATCATACCATTATCATCAGTTTATTCTTAAATATTATATTTATTTACCCTTATTAAAAATTTGAGGTCACCATATTCTCATGTTTCCTTTCCCTAGGCTATGATGAATGGTTTTAAGTAGGATTACTAAAGGGTGTGAAATTTAAGGGAGATGTTGAAGATCCCTCTCCAAATTTGAATAATTTATAGCCAGTTTCTGAAGACACTAAACTATTAGGGTCCTCAAGAATGTATTTTTTCAATGTGATGAATATTCCTCTAAAATGATGTAATATTAATGTATGTTAATCATGAGTCATTATAAAATATGTACTTGGTGATCTTATGGTCTGTTTATCCCCAAAACATCTATAGTTAGAGATTTTGTCTCCAAAATGTTAGGGCAAGTACAACTACTTCTATCTATAGACTGTGAGTAGTTTAATTCCTTTCATGAAATATTATCTGATAGTATCCATTAGCAACAACTTGATCCTCCTTCATTAGAACTTCTCTGAGTTTATGTATGGATGCGTCATAGTACATGGGGTATGATTCACCCATAACATGTATGTTGATTAAAGGTGTGGAGGTTATCCTAATTTTTAACTCTTGAGATTCTCACTAAAAATCATCAGACCAAACAAACATCACACCTTTATTGTTCATCCCTAACTTTTGTACTTCCAGTCCAGAGAATTTTTGGATAAAGGGATGATAATAACCTCATAATACTAGAAAACCATGAATCAGTTATTTTTTTGGGTTGTTCTAAAGATACCGTGGATGTGATTTTTTCTAGGTACACTACAACTCATACCATAGAGATGAAAAGGAACTAGATGTGTACCTTATTAACCAGGAAACAACATTTATTTAGCTTGACATAAATGTGATGAATTTTTAATTTACTTAGGTTGATGTCATAATGTTTGTTCTGATCATATGATGATTGGATGAAAACTATGTTATCGTCATAAAAAACACCATAAAATTGGGTATAAAATGATGAAATATCATATTCAATATGTCCATGAATATCGCCGGTCCATTATTCAACCCAGTCATCATAAAAAATATTATACAATCCATATCATCTCTTAAAAGCATTCTGAGGTTTTTTTTAATGGTATCACCATTAGCAACTGGTGATCAGGTCTAAATTAAATCTTAGATAATATATGAGAACCTATCCACAAATTGAAAATATCATCAAATCATGGAATAAGATACCCTTTCTTGACCATCATATAGTTTAACCAATAATAATCCACACATTAACGCAATATCCCATCACTCCTCTTTGGGGATAAAACTATAGTTCACAAAAAAGATATACTAGTTCGTATGAAGCCTTTAGATTCTATATCTTCTGAAACATATTTAAGCTCACGGACCTCTACGGGGAACATTATATAAGGAGCGATAGAAACATGCTCTTCCCTAGATAGTAACTCAATTTTGAACTCGATCTCTCTCTTAATTGGTAAGCCATATAAATCATCAGAAAATAAATCTTAATAATGTTCTACTTTTTTAAGAAAGTAATCTTGGGGAATTACACCATTATTTACATAAATACATGATATTTGAGCCTTGTGACAGTCTAATCTGCAATGAACAGGTCATGCATGACCAACATGAATATCCCACTAAACATGGTGAAAATAACTACCTCTTTATTAAGATAGAAAGGTAACTCTCATTGAGTAATAGACTATATAAGCCTGGTATAGAATAAAATAATACGTAACATGAATAAATTTGAGTCATATCACTTCAAACATTAATGGTTTTCAAATTAAATAGTAACCACCAATATTTACATAACTTTCCTTACAATGTTTTATATTCTTTGACCAAAATCTATATGGTTTGTCAACGCTCGATGAAAAATCCACAATTTCCACATCTAATCCCAAAATATTTTTAAAATGAGTAGATATAAAATAATGTAATTATCCTATAAAAACAAATAAAAAACTAAGGTATATGTAATAAAGATTATACCTATTATGATAGATGGTTCTATGTTAATGATAGATAGTATATATTGTATAATTTGAATCATACTTGTATCTATTACATATGTGCCAAAATTACTACACAAATCTATTTAACCTACCCTGAATTGTTTCTCATGCACTGGGGTACCACATCCTAGGCCTCAGACTAAACAACCAGTAGAACTCCAAATTCCAACCTATTTAGGGAATGATGATTATGTTCCAGAATCATGTTCTTGTCTTGATCCCCATCCACCAATCTTCTATGAAAATTTCATATAGAACCTCTGAATATTTCCTAGTCTTCCATAGATGGGACACATGACTGCATGGTAAGGAAACTATGGGAGATTTTGGATAAACATGCCAAACTAATTTCCCTAAATCTTAACAGAGTCTGTAGAGAGTGGTTCACTACCCAGACTACTCATCCCACTACTAGCATGGTAGAAACTATCATAGTGGTACTTATTGACACTCAAAAAAAGACCTTCCAGATCGCCCTTATGAGATATTTAGATTCTATTTGTAACCTATCCTAGATTCCCTTCATTGAAGAGTTTCTAATTCATAATTACAATAAGGATGCTCAAACAAAAGTAATTTATCAGTGACCAAATCTCCTAGAGATAACCATCCTGAAAACAGATCACCCTTGAGATCACATCATTTACCAAAGATATCAAAAAACAATACAGTTTGGTGAAACATCCATCATAGTCTAGAATTGTCATTCCCTCCTTTTTCAAATGCATGAACTCACAAGAATATATATCCCTCACAATCGTAGGATATAAATTTATTTTGATCCTCATCTATGAGTCAATCCCTGATAACTCATCTTGTTTCCCTTCTTCCTCTAGAATATCCCAGCAACTCTTAGAGGGTCCATAAATCATATGTGCCGCGATATTCACCCACATAATAATTGGTGTCATATGATGATTAATGAGGTATGTATAGAATCTATCCATAACATGGATACCCAAGTTCCTCCATCCCTAGTAATCATTAGTGTGTGTTGTAGTTGAAAATATCTTACCAGGTTAGACATCCAAGGAATGGTGCGAACAATATCCATTTCCATGGTTCATAAGACCCTCAAGAAGCTATTGTGAAGATGAGAATCCATATGATTATCATGAACTATATAAAGCTCTAGTTTGGAATAATTATGAGGCTACTAATTTCCACTCTCCTAATACTCATGTAGAAGAAAAAGAGGTGTCATTTTCTCTACAAGTCAAATGCATACCTTATATAACTAGCTATAAATAAGGTCAACCACAACATGTGACTACAATAGAGAACCACTAACTAATGGTCTCTCTAAAAATTAATTAAAAGTTTTTTGAATGACATGTCAAACAATTTAATTTATCTAAGAAAAAATATATATCATATCACAGTTGACCTGGTAGGTATATTTGACCTGAAAAAATAGATATATAGATATCTTGAATAATGAATATCATATATATACCTCTGTTTTTATTATGATTCATGTATTCTCATCTCACGTTATACCAAGACACAAATAAAAATCTAAAGAGATAGTAACATCATAAATCAATAACCACACACAACATGTGAATCAACCATGGTGAAATAGCATCAACTATAAAAAGAATAAAACACAAACATCAATCTCATCCTTAGGAACATGGATTTCCCTCACACATGGGATAGCTACTACCATAAAAAAAGTCATTATGAAGTACAAACGCATCCTAGTTTCTTTTCTACTATTCCCAATGATTAAATAAGAATAATAGAAATCATTAACCATTATAATCACATTTTAATATACCCCAATCAGGAACACTCTCACATCGCCAAAAAGGGTTAGTTGTGAGACCTCAAGGGTGAATCCATTTACACTAGAGGCTTCCAACTAGTAGTGGTGGTGTGAAATTTATAGTGTGGGAAACTATAAATCCATTTATGATGATTCAAAGCAGTAAAAAATATACGATATAAATGGAAGAGGATAGAGAAGAAAAAACAATAAGATCCAACTAAATAATCCTCTAAATTAAAAAGGAGTAATGTATTGATGTTTCAGAAAATAACTAACTATCATGCAAGAAAAAATATGATTTAATTACTAGTTGACTCAAATAAATACTCAAATGTCCCTATTCCCTAGACCCACATCAGACCCACCTCCAAACCCCATCCCATACTTCACGAATAATGATAACTAAGAGGTCATTTTCCCTTGTCTTAACATGCATCCACATAATCTTATTAGGTACCAAATGGTGACCTGAATATGATGTTAGTATAAAATAGAAGGTAAAAACCACTATTTTTTAACTAAACTATCTAATAAAAAGTGTATGAAATAAAGTTATAAACAAGGGTATTAATTGATTCTACAATTAAAAAAACAAATAAAAACATGATTCATATTCGTTCGAGAATATATCTGAGCATGTATTAAGACCCTGACAACCATAACCATAAATCCAAGGTAAAATATCATGATTCATCCCCATGATATAATATCAATGGAGCATGTCTTATAACCATCCCAACCACCACTATATAAATGTGGTATAAACATGAAAATCCATTTAAAATTTCTATAAGCATCACATTATCTAGTTCAAATCCCTATAATCATTACAACATTGGACTGGGTTGATCCCTTTCTCTATAAGACATACAACATGGGATTTGGAAGATCCCGCTCAAAATTAGTATTACAACATATAATTATTCATGTTCCAGGGCTGAACCCGATATATAATCATTTCAGCATGGAACTGTGGTCTGGTCATACAACATGTATATCAAAATATCATATAATATATCTTATTGGTTAAAATGAGAATTACCATTTGTCATTCACATACCTATTTTAGTTAAATCACAGTTAATTTACAGAGATAAAAATATTGGATAAGACACAAAAATGAGATTCTATATCCAGAAATCTTCTAAGGTCTAATTTCATTCTAGACACACAATAAACCGTTATCTAATTTAATTATATTCATCATTCACTCATCTAATGGGTATCCGTAAGCACGATCAGAGTCTAATTGAAACCAAAGGACTGAAAGAAATAATCTCACTCATTATATAATTGAATTGGCTACACCTTATATTTGGGCAATAAAAATATTTCATAAACATGGAAATTATCCAACCGTATGATTAGGATTTACACCCCTACCTTAATTAGTGAAAAATGGAACACTTCTAATGGTAAATACCCATGAGAAAGGTGTAAGTGATCACAAAGAGGTTCCTAGATCAAAACTGAAAATGCACACAATTAATGGACTTCCTAGAAATGGACCAAAGAATAATGTTGGGAAGGGAAAAAACTAGCTAAATAGAATTACCATTGATTGATCACTTAAATGAGACATCCGGAATGGGTGTTTGGCACTATAAATTATTTAGGAAGATTATATATGGTCAAGAGGGGAAGGATACAATACAATATTAAAAAAATTTACTTTATAACATATTTTTAAATATAAGGTTAAGGAATTACACTGAATAAAATTTAGTTACATGTAGAGTAATTATTTTTAATGGGATGTGATGGAAAACACATTGTCTTAGATTATTTTTATTAAAAAAACATGAATGGTACGTGAATTATAATCAGTTTACACGATGCGTAAGTGTTTTTGTGATGGTTTTCACTATTTATTCGTTTAAAAAAACCAAAACCCCTTTGAAATCATTTCAACTAACCAATAACCAGTGAAACACTTAACTTATTTATAACCACACTCCATTATATGAAACTATAATTCAACCCTAAACATTAAGTCATTTCCCAAAAAAATAGATCTCCCGATAGATCCTCTTCTGTTTTCTGAATGTTTCCTTACAACCCAAGATTTTGTTTTTGTAAATGATAGTCAACCATGATGAATATAAAACCTAATGTAATGTTAACGGAAACCCAAAGTGATACCTTCCTAGAAAAAAGAAAGGATCTTAAACAATTAATGGTACTATTAATCTTTAGGTTTTATCATATCCTTTATAGTGGGGATGTAATGGGGTTTATGAAATTCAAGAATCAAATAGAAATTATAATAATATTGTTTTGGAAACATTATAACATGTATGTTGGGAAACAACACATCACATTTGATAAGGCAACTTGGATTAATCCCACCACAGAAGGGTGACAAGGGTGTAGCACCTACCAGTAACCTTTGTGAGAGATTATTTATGGTGGGAGAACATGAAGATAGATATTCATGATTTTGTATCTATATTATTAATATATCATAATTTAAATAAAAAGAGAAAAAATCTTAAGGGGATGTTACAACCATTACCCATTGCAAAATAATATTTGGAAAACCATACTAATGATTTTATCATCACACTCCCCAAAACATCTAAAGGGTATTATGTTATATGGGTTGTAGTCGACCGACATGTGAATTAAGAATAATTAATTTCCATTATTTAATAGTTATCTCATGATCATATTCTTTGAATATAACACAAGGACTTTAAAAAGTATCATGGTCTACCATATTCGATTATATCTAATTAGGATCCAATTTTTACCATGATGTTTTAATTATGTCTTCAGTAGAATCTGGTTGTGGAGTTTAGTTTTAGAATGTAATTTCATCCTCAGTTATAACACCCCATGACATTAAATTATTTTCATTTTTTATTATGTTTGAATTTTTTTCTATATTTATTTATATTCAACATCATGTTAAGTGTACACTACACAATGTAATTAGTTAGATTTCATTATATAAAAGGATTAGTTTTACCAAACAATAATATATTATTAAAATATTATCTTTTTCATATAAAAAGATAAAACCTGGCCATTTAGTAGGTGGTTATGAATAGTATTATCTATGTTATTAAAATATATGGTTTAATTAATTTGGTAAAATGTATTTATAAATGTATATAATAAAAATTTGAATATAAAGGGAGTGTCTTTATAAAAAAACTAGTTTCCTCTCACCGAGTTGTTTTATTCTAATAAATTATATTAATTAAAATTTTTAATGTATGATAATGTAATATATATATTATGCATTCAAAATATATTTCTTTCATCCATCTAATAGATTTTATAAGAATAATATAACAACAACCCCAATATTAAGCATAAAAATCAATATTTTTAAAAATGTACTTTTACCACATCTTAGTGGTGAACCTACTTTAAATCCAAAATTTTTATAGTTTTATATTTTTTATTTTAAAACATAAACCTCTTATTTTAAACCCAAATATAATAATTTACTTTTTCTATTTTTTTTTATTTTTATTGGATGTTTCTATTTTTGATGAATAGTGACCAATGTTGCATTTTTTTCATAACATCATTTTCATCTAATTTATTTATATAACTAAATTATGTTTATATTTGTTAATGTATAATTAGATGACATATAATTTATTTAATCTCATTTAGGGAATTGGAATCAATTCCATATTAAATTTAGATACTAGAACATAGCATACTGTTGGACATATATACTTTGAAAACTTATTATGTTGTCCCATGTGTGGGATTAACATTAAACATAATTTTTCCACTTTTGTGTATTCTATTTTGAGAAAAAAAAATGATTTCTTTGTAATAATTATGATATTTTCATCCTATTATGATTAAATTAGTTATTTATCAAAAATATTAGAAAACTTAGTTAAATCAAATTACATCAATTAAGGTTAAATCAGGTAATTAAGTGTAAAAATAATATTCTAAACGTTATGAAATTATCCTAACACTTTAACTATTAATATTAGATGATTTATTGATGATAAAACCCACATTTTGGACGATTAAGAGGGCTCTTGTATCCACTTTAATGACATTCTAGATTTTATAGAATTTTATTCAATAGAAAGTCCAATATATCGTACTCATAGTTCTAATAAGTATTAAATTTTATATATAAGGTAAATATGAAGATATTTTACAATATAAATAGTAATTAGGACTATAAAATTACTATACTCATCAATATAATTTATTTTTAATTTTTCAGGAAGAAATAATTAAATTAATGTCTAGCATAATAGAGATGCAGTAATTGTTTAATTAATGGACATATCAAATAAATGTTATTAAATATATTATTATAAATAAAATTTTATATAATTTATTACCTAAAAAAATTATATGGATTACCTAGAGAAAATGTTGGTGTATTAATGTATTTTTATAAGAGTTATATTGTGTATTGTTATTTTTTTAAATGTTAAGAAATGAGTAGTTTTAAAATTAAAGTTAATTATATTTTAAAATAAATAATATATTATTATATGATATAAATTTCAAAAAAATTTAATACATCATAAAATTATTTGGATTAAGCATAAAATATCATGCATGACTCATTTATGGTTCCTTGTCATATTATAGTAACTATATTACCTTTTAAAGAGTAAAAAAGCCATATTATCATGGTAAGAGTTAAGGGGTTTAACTAATGATTAATGACAAAATATAAGGGTTATAGTGAGACATAAAATATTATAAAAAAATATTGGTTGAGGGGACTTAGAGATATCCTCATCTTACACTATAAATAAGTCACTTTGGTTCCATTTGTAATATAAAGTTAATTTATTTTAATATAATAGTTTGAGTGTTTCCAAAAGTACCCACCACCTCAATTATAATGTGCACCTCATCCATTACATTATCACACAAATTTTAGAATTATATATCAAAAAAATACTTAACATATAATCCTAAAATTTACCTCACCTCAGCCTAGAAAAATGACTTTTGGACAAAATAAAACCAAGGAATTATTTGGGTATAAACCAAAAGGAGTTACCCAAATAAGATGTATCATTCTTCAACGATCACATTAGTTTTATTACATTCCCTGTTCCTTCACAGAATATTATAAAATGGATATATAATAACATAATTATCCTAAATATAATAATATTTACTTATGTTAATGGTTCAACTTACACATACACGAAATTCTATCTAATGGGTAAAGAAATTACGATTCTTGTATACGGTGAACTACCAACCCATGAAATGTAGTTGTTTGTTTCTCTTTTACCACCATTCACGGTTTATAATTATGATGGAAATGATGATTATATATGATATATATGATTATTATTAAAACATTATTCTTCTTAAATTTTTTCACAACACATACCTTTATATTTTCCATTTTTTGGAAAAATGATAACATCGTCTGTGGAATTGTAGACTATCGCCTCCTCAAGGCGATGTGATTAATTCACACCTTTCATGGAACATATAAAGTATGGTTTTAATTAAAAATATTTAGAAAATGACATATATATTATGTTAATTAAATAATTACCATTCTGAAAACAAAATATATCATTTTATGTATTGCCCTTTTTACAAAAAAAATGATAATGTCAGTCATGGATTAGTGGACTACTACCTTCCTGATGCGATGTGGTTCCAATTACTTTAGAAGAATTTTATATATAAGTATATATGATTAAATAAAGTTGTATATATGATATGATTTTCATTTTATAAATATATAATTTTACTTACCTTCTTTCCATAATGATTATTGAAAAATGGGAACATTACTCACGAGTATGTACGACTGAGCATCATTATGATTATAATGTGTTTTATTTTTCATTATGATATTTCCATATTTATTTTAAAATTATATATTATGTATAAATATGTTAATTATTTCATGATTATTATTCAATTTACATCCATATGATGACCCATTTGATCAAATTTGACCTACCAAATTGATTTTAACACATAAACTAAATTTGGTCAAAACACAAGACTTAAACATAATTGTTTATTAATAATTTAAAAAATTCTAATTAGTGAAATAATGTTAATGATAAAGATGAAAAAGGTAATTAAAAATGTATATAATTCCCATAAGTTTTTTATTTTTGAATATAAAGAGACATATGACCTGTCAAACTCATGGTAAGGGATTTCTTCTCAATTTACAGCCCATTGACACTTATTTGTTATTATGAACCAATTCAACTTCATATGGTGAATATAATACCTTATGAAATTTTATATCATGTAGCTTCTTATTCTCAAGATATTAATTGTTTAATTTAATTAAATTTTTCTAGGGGATTGTGAATCTATTATTTCAAGGTTTTACGGGACACTTTCAAATGATTAATGATTATTTTCCCTCAGAATGTTTTAATGATATTAAAATTGTATTTTCATTCATCAAAATTATCAACCCTTATTATTAAATATCCGCCACTAGGGAATTATTTATAATTTTTTATTCAATATAGATATTTTATATAAAGCACATTTTTATTAATTAAATCACTTATTCTACTTATGAGGAATGCATTGAATTATTTATGCGACATGTGATGCCTAGTATAGACCCTTGATGAATTGGTAGATTTCATGGAAAAAATTAGATATTGTTTTGTTCAAGGCCTTACCCATTTATTATATTCTAGGCATAATGTCTTGAAAGTATTATATTATAGGCATTAAACCTTGAATGCATTACATTCATTGCATGAATCCTAAACGATATGTTTTAGATATCCTTCACTATTCATTTCATTATTAATAAATTAGTTATAACTATAAAATGTGTTTATTCAATTAATATAATACCCATGTTTATTTTTATTTATCATATTATTCATTAAATGGAATGTGTTATCAGTTATTTACCTAACCATGTTAATTAATTATCATTGATTCATTTTTACATCCAGGTTATATACACATATTAAGAATTGAAGTCACCATTATTATGTTTAATTTCACCAGTTTAAAAAGAATAATTCATTGATTGTTAATTGAAGTAGGTTTTTCATTTCATTTTATTATGTATCATGTTTTATTCCTTATTTTTCAATGTCAAATGGGTATCATGTTTGTAATTTGGCTCTCTAAAACTGCTAATATAATTGTTCCTTTGAAATTTCAATCCTTGTAATCATTTCTATGTAATAAAATAATGCACTAATTCCTGGATTCTCAGGTCTGGGTATCATATTTGGTATCAAATTAATTTTTGTATAACCATTGAAGCTACATTTAGATAACATAGATTTGGTAACATAACCATATGATTGACCATGAGGATATTTATTGAATAACATACTAGATATTTCGTATGGTATAGGTTATATGGGTCTTCCTAGAAATACATCTCTATCGGGATACTAGTAGTGGATGTGGTTTTGGTACATATTTACCTTGGGGTAATAACCCCGACAAGGTGAGTTAAACCCAAATCAATTTAAACTGGAACAAAATCAAAGTCTTTACTATGCATATAGTTTTACAATCATGGGGGATACAGTTAGTAAAATTATCATTTTCCTTACAAACCATTTTAGGGATATAAAATTTAATATCTCTTGAATGAAACAAAATATTAAGATACTATGATTTATAATTCATAAACATTTAATTCATGTAGGGTGATATACAATGATTTTAATTTTACAATATGATTCACAATTTTATGAGCTAATCTAGTATATTATATTATATAGAAATGGTTCTTCTATGGATGAATGGTATCCATAATCCTAGAATATGTAGAGATTTATCTACTGAGGAATCCAATATAGATGGTTTGGGAATTTAGAATATTATGGATATACTAGGGAATCATAACTAGGTTGCAAATAATAACATTTCCAATAGGTAGAAACATGTTCCTTAGTGAAAATATCCAAATATGGATAACTTTGTATGAAATAGATGACATGATAATTTAGTTGGACTACTCATCTTGTTATTGTTGAGAAATGGATTAAGTGTCTGGATAAGATTTTTATGGGCATGAGACGTAGTAAAATGGAAATGGTTTCACTTTTAATGTATTTCCTCAAGGATTATGCCGATCAATGGTGGTCATAGATCCATAATAATAGAGAGGACTAATAAATAGAACAAATGGAATGAAGAACTTTTAAAGATAAATTTTTCAATAAATAATGAATTCATTATCAACAAACTAAGTTGAATTTAATGTTACATAGTTTAATCATAAAGTAGGAATAATATTATTAGAATTATGAAACTAACTTTACCAGGTTATCAAGGTATATTATAGATTTCATATGGAACATAGAATGTAATATTGATTAGTTATTTGAAGGACTTATATAAAGTCTCTAAAGGAAATTGGTGTCTCAAATATTGTTCTCATAAGATGAAATAGTTTTATATTCCCTCCAACATGAGAAATAATTAAATAATTCTTATGTCATTAAAGAGATGAAAGAGAAGAATATGAAAGTAAATAAAAATGTTGACAAAGAAAAAACAGGAAAGTAGGATTTTCCAATATGTAATACATATGGAAGGAAACACCGTGGATGTATTGGCGTGAACCTTCTATATAGTTACTATATCAAAAAATATTATAGTCGATGATGTCTGGAAGGGAAATTTTGGGGTATTTTTTTGATAAGTGAGTCATTCCAACAATAATAAATTGCAAAACTTTTTCAAAATTCTAGTTTTCCAATGGTGACTCATTATGGTGGTGACGCATTATGGCAGTGACTCACTCTGGTGGTGACTCATTTCTGGTGCTGACTCATTATTGCAGTGACTCACTTTAGTGGCGACTCATTTTTTTAGGTAACTTATTCTAGTGGTGACTCATCATGGTGATGACTCATTCTGACAATTTTCTATTTTTCATGAATTAACCATTTTTTCAAAAAAAATCTATACTTTGACATCACATATAAATAAAAAATTAGATTTAAAACTTAGTTAATGATTTTAAACACTATATTCAAATGGATAAATCATATAATTATTTATAAAAATTTTGTATTCCTTAAAAACATTTAAAATGAATGGATTTAATGGGATTCTCCATTAATGGTCAACTAAACTTTTTCAAATCCCATTTTTTGAATCTAATCCATATAATGGGGATATATTACCTAAATTCATTCCTTCTTCTTTCTATGGATATGGTATCATCAAAATCTATCATCCTTGGAGTTTTGGAATGTGCTACTCAGGTTGTTTAGAGTTTCCATTATAAAATAGGGTTTCCTCCTGTATGCACCCCACCTGTTTTTGTGTAGCATGTTAGTGAAAGGATTCATCTATCTTGGTAGAATTTTTTTCCTAGTTTCTTTTTTATCATGTAATATGGGATTATAATTTTTATCCTAGTATAAGTTCTTGAATATATACTAAGAAAGATAAAAAAATTAAATTAATTTTAATGGGGTAGAGGAATTTGATGTATGGTCTTACGGATTTCATAATATTTAGGGATGTCATGAATTTTATTTTGATAATTACCAACTAAAAATCATGGAAATTGGTGTCCCATTTATGTTATTATATATTTTAAAAAACAGAAATCATATTGTGTGGTTTTCTAACTACTTTAAATATGTAATTTGGTAAATATGTATAGTCAATTAATGAATTAAATGCACCTGGATCAAATATTTTTTAGATAAAATGATAATTTAATGAAGTAAAATTGAATAAGAGATCCTTTGTTGAATCAAAAATTATGTTGTGTTGTGGTATGTGAAATAATGTGTGTGTGGGTAGTGGGCACGATATGGTTGAGTAGTGGGTTACGATGAAAGGTGGTGGTGGATGTGGTTATTGGGCCATTTAAATTTACTACTTTACTATGTGTGGATTTTTTAGTTTCACAATTAGTATGGATAGTGAAAATAATGATATTGGAATATAACTTGATGTACATGTTCTTAATTATTTGGTTGGTAATGGAGAATCTCCCAAATACTATATTATTAACTAAATAATGACGAAAAACTGTGGATTGATTTCGTCTTGTGTGGGGTTGTAAATTTATTCTTGGAAATTGATGTGGGGCACCCTGTATGTTGGTTGGTGATATACTTATAAATCATTAGGTGTGGATTCTGTGGATCTATATATATATATGTATACATTTTATTTTCCTTTTGATTTCAATACGAACACCACCCACGTTGGTCCCTATGTTTCAAAACACACATAATAATGTTGGGGTGTCATTCCCAACACCCTGATGAGAGGATAGATGGATGGACATCAGCTCTTCCCTATTTCCTATTCTAAGAAAGAGCGTATAAGGTTTCATTGAGTGAGTTTTGATGTGTGGTATACAGATAATTTAATATGTGATGTGTTGTATGGCCCAAGTGTGTGTAGTAAAGATGGTCTGTAAGGTGTGGAACAAGTTTGTACCGGTGGGATGTGATGTGATATATTTGGAAGATGTGGGAGGAACATTATGTTTTCCATTAGTGTTAGGGTTTCTCTACCTGTTAGGTGTTGTTTGGTTCTGTTTTTTCTTACAGGTGCATTGGTATGCTCATTTCACTTCTGAAAGAGAGAATTTGGTTTTTCTACTATATAAACATATATGATCAACATATTTATATAAAAATGATCTCATATTTCCAGGAGGATTGCGTGGATTGTGCTGGTGATTAGTAGCTCGGACCTTCTGATAGCTATGGTTTTACTGCATAACTTTTTGGGTTTTTACTCTTGGGAACATTTATCTGTAATAATTTTATTTATTCATTAATTATGGTGTGGTTTATTCATATATATTTATATATTGGAGTTCATTGTGGTTAATTCATCCTATCTTCCGATCTTTTTGTATAGAGGAAGATGCCTTCAATATTGTTATATCTTTAAACCCTTAGTGATGGTTTCCAACCCAAGGCCTACTGGAAGTGGGAATCGAGGGTTATTATATATCTCTCCCTTAATTGATGCATATTTTGGGAGATGTGTTCATGAAATAGTGGTATCAGAGGCTTATGGTTGTGTGATAGGGTGGAGTTCAGAGTTAGGCACAATGAGGAATTCATGGGTCGGTATGGAAACATTGTTAATTAACATGGGTGTATCACATATTGGAGGGAGAATTTAAGGACATTTGAATTTAGTTCCCCCATAATCATATGCATAGACTCTGATATTTTTTAATTACTAATTGATATGGGACTACATATAGGATAGAGTAAGAGGAGAGGTACATGCATCATGATTACTGGTGTTTTTTTAATTAGGATTTTTGGGGAAAGTAAAAATGGATTAAATAAATTAAAAGGATTATCGTTAGTTAAATATATCATAGTAAAAATATATACTATCGAGATTAAGAAATCCTTATTTCACTTATATCTATGGAACATGGTCATCATTCGTGAGTGGATCAGTTAGTTGAAGTTCATGAGGATGACGTAGTTGATTGACATAGAGTTGATCTGTATGAGTTAGATAACTAGTGGTAGAGGATGTTTTATGATTTTAAACAATAGTCTTTGTAAAATTATAAGGGGATTATTTCTAAAAAGAAAATAGAGAGTTGGATAGAGAATCTAGAGATCACCTTTGGTCTGATCTGATCCCCAATGGAGTTTGAGTTCCCTTTTGTGGTTAGTCAGATGTGAGGAATTACGCGTTTGTAGTGGACATTATAACTTTGTGTGTATACAGAGGTAGATGTTTCATGTTTAGACTTCCAAAAGGTGTTTTGGGAAGAGTCTCGCACATTGACCATGATGTTTGAAACAAGGTAGGATATAATCTACCTTCAACAAGAGAGTATGTATGTGCATGATCATGGGATTAAGTTCAAGGACATTTTGTGATTCTACCCAGATAATTTATGAATGAGGATTCCTAAGCGAAGCATCTTGAGGAGGCACTCTATCCACTGATATAGTAGGTAGATACACCAATACAATTACCAACAAACATTGATATTCAGAAGAAGGTACAATTGATCAAACTAATGCACTCATATGGAGGATTTCCATGGGAGCAGAACCAATAGGGTTACATATGTGACAATGTTATTGGTGGTAGGTCTCAATTTTTAGGACCTTCAAGATTTTGATGAGAATTTATCTGACCTTGGAAACAACCACTTTGACCTTATTGGTTTTCTGTCATTCATTTGGGAATGGGTATTATGTGTTTCAACTATTGTATTCTAGGACATCTTCAAGACTAATGCCTAATGGTTGCTTGAGGTTTGTTTTGGCCAAGGTAAACATGATCAGGGTCAGCCTCAGTAGCAGTTACTAGAAATGAAATTCTAATCGCAAGGGTGGTAGGATTATGATATTTAAAGTTAATATAAAAAGTTGGCATCTAACCTCATGATTTTCCTTGAATGAAGGGGCCTCAAACCGAATGTGGTAATGGAGGCGGTCGTATGTAGAGTGGTATGGGAGTTGGGAGAGGCAATATTCATGCAGTGGAGGAAGAAACACCTATTGGTCTAGATATCGTAAGTGGTGTGATAAGTTAATAATATTCTATTGTCTATTATTTGTTTAATTATAGATCATAACACACCTTTTGCACCATACTCTACTATGATCAATGGGTCTAGATATAGAAAGTATTCCTCTACCCTTAATTTTAACTACATTAGTTGGTGGCTACACTGAATTTGATAATGATTTTATGGATGTTCACTAATGATGGGGTAACATCAGTCATGTGTGGACCTTATATTGATTGAGATGTATCCATATCATTTCATACATAGAATCAAATAGTTCTATTCAGTGCACTCTACTACTGACTTCTTTTGGAGGAGGATCATGTTCTGAGACATGGATGGATCACTGCCTATTATCATTGGTGAGTATAACTATCAGTTGGGAATATGACATATGGTGAACCTTCTTGCTTTTATGGATGATATTTCTACGGATCTAGTAGGAGATAGGGAAGAAAATTCACCCATATACCTCAAAGAGTTCCTAGATGTTTTCCCCAATGAGGTTCTAGAACTACCCCCTTGACATGACATTGATTTTTTGATAGACTTGAAGCCTGGTGCTTCACCAATTTTGATAGATCCATAATAAATGGAACACTTTGAGTTACAGGATTGAATGATTTATATTGATGATCTGATGTTAAAAAGAACAATCTAGACTAGTGTTCCACCATTAGGGGCTCTAACATTATTCACCAAGAAGGTGGATGTTATTATGAGGTTTTGTATAGTCTATTAAAGTTTTAATAATGTGAAAATAATTAATTGATTTCCATTTATAAGGATCTATGTTCATTTTTAACAATTGGTATGGGAATGTTGGTTTTATAAGATAGACATGTGGTCTGGATATCACTAGTTAAGGGTGAAGGATTGTGATATCCTAATGACAGCCTTCAGATGTAGGTATGGACACTTCGATTTTGTAGTCATGTCATTTGGTGTTATGAATTCACTAATTGTGTTAATCAGGCTCATGAACTCCATGGTTTGTGTTCTTGTACTTTTTCATCATTGTATTCAATGATGATATCTTGATATACTCAATCTTAGAAAATGAGTATATAGAGCATCACAGAGCTATCTTATATGTTCATCAGCACAACCACCTATACAAAATTTTGTTTGAGTGTATTTTTGGGACACATGAGATAATTTCCTCAGATATGTGGTGTCTCAATATGGAGTATCATTTCACCCAAAATTGTCGAGGTATTTTTTTCTTATGTAGAAACAACGTATGAGGCAAAGGTTCATAGCTTTCTTGGTCTCATAGACTATTATTAGATGTTTGATCACGATTTCTCTCAATTTATAGTCCCATTGATATCATTGACCAAGAAGAGACATGTTTTTTTGTGGTCGATCAGTTTCATGAATCATTTAATCACCGAAAGGGGAAGTTAGTAAGATCTCAAGTTCTTCTGCTACTTGATGTGTGTGTGTTATTTGAGGGTTTCTATGATTCATCATGTCTAGTATATGGGTGTGTCCAAATGCAGTATATGGAAGTGATATCCTATGGGTCTAGTCATTTACGCCCTCATGAATGTATCTATTCCACCCATGATCCATATCTAGTGGATGTATTGTTTGAACTAAATTTGTGGTGATATTACCATAGTACAGAGTGCTTTGTAGTCCCCACAGATCACAAGAGTTTGAGGTATGTATTTTTTCTTCATGTACTGAATCAATTTAGTGATGGTGCCTAAATATTCTATGTGACTATGAATTTAAGATCTCCTACACCTACGGAAAATGGAATGTTGTGGCCGATGATTTTAGTAGGATGTCTTGAAAATATGTTTTTCAGGAGTCCACAGATGCTGGGAGAGAAATGGATGATTTAGAATCATTGAAATTGAATGTAAGGGTGGTCGATGGATTAGGTTTCATGATCTATATGATGGTGTAGTATTCTCTGATTTGGAAGTAGAAAAGTATCAGTGTGTAAACATAGAGTTAGAGGTGATGCATGATGAATTTGGGCATAGTGATTATTTATAGGGATGATCATAAGATAGTTAGAACCATAAGTTGCTTCGCGTAAAGATGTTTGTTCTAGTTGAAATGTGCAAGGGAGTTCTTTGTGAGTTCCATACCTCATATTTTTTGATACTCCCAGGAATTTACAAGATGTATCACAGTATTAGGTTGCAGTTTTGGTGGGACAGAATGAATTGGGATGTCATGGAGTTTTTTTCATGCTACATAGTTTTCTAGCAGGTGAAGGCTGAACATCAGGTTTTGGATGGTTTTTTTTAAATTCATGAATGGAAATGGGGTGAATTATCTATGAAATTCATCAAGGGGTTACCCCTAGATGTAGAATTGTTTCATCTTATATGGGATATTGTGGATTAGTTGATGAAATCGATCCACTTTCTAGTAATCATGGAGTCAGTTGTGGTGGATGTTTAGGAAAAGAGGTATGTGGATTAATTTTTTCCTATTCATGGAGTTACATGGTCTATTGACTCATATTGGTAAACATTTTGTTATTCACTTATTTTAAGGGAATTATATCATTCTTTTGGTACTCATTTATGACAAATCATTACATTCCACACTCAGGTAGATGAGCAGATAGAGCGAGTTATCCATATGTTGGATGATATGTAGTAGTCTTGTGTCATGGAATTTGGAGTATCATTACCAAAACAACTAATCCCAGTCAAGTTCTTTAATAACAACATCTATCAATCATCCCTTTTTATGAAACTATTTTAGGGTTCGTACATATGACAATGTCATTATCCGTTGTGCTAGAATGAGGTTGGGGAGACAGTTTTTCTGGGTCTTTAGGTGGTGCAGAGCATGACAGATATGGATCAGTTGGTTTGAGAGAATATTAAATTAGTAGAATTCACAAAGTAGACTTATGTAGATCGCATGAGGATTCCCCTTGAGTTCAGGTTTGGATACATTGTGTTCTTGAAGGATTCCAATGAATGTCGGTAGTGGAGATTTGTGAAAGGTATTAAGATCTATCAATGATTTTTTGTACCTTTTGAGCTATTGGGGTGAGTTTATGAGATGGAATATAGGATGGAATTTCTATCATATATGGGAAGTATCAATGATGTCTTCCATATCTCTCATCTCTATCGATATCTTCAAGATTTATCACACATTATTGAATGTGGATAATTAGATATTTAGGATGATGTGATGTACGTTGAGAAGCTAGTAGTGATCCACGATTACTAATAGAAGGTTCTGTGAGGATTGATCATTCCAATGGTTCTTTGGATAGGGTTCAATGGTGTCCTAGAGGAGAGTATTTGAGAGCACAAGATACATATATGTGCAGAGTGCCCTATGTTTTGTTGAGTTTTACCTTCTCTGTTTTCTCGATAATGTGATATTTAGTCCTTGGTGTTTTTTTGATATATATTGTTTTCGAAAAGTTTGTATGTGTCTGATGTGATATTTTAAGATGGTCTAACATGAGAAAATGGGAAGCCAAAATTCGTAATGAAGACATATTTTACTTTGATGCGATTAAACATTGTGGGAGGGTCAGTGTCGTCTGGAGTGGATAATATCTTTACAGGGAGGATGTAATCCCATTTTTCCATTGTTTAGGGATGTATGTTTTCTTCCGTTATTATGGTTTTTAGATATAGATGGTTTGGTAGACGTAGTGTTTCAGGTGTAATGGGATCCTTGTTAGTAATCTCGAGAGATGGTGTTTTGGACTTTTTCACTCCTTCCTACCAAGTTGGTTTTGAATTCTGGTGGGAGAGAGTAGTTTGATAGATATCGGGTGTAATGGCCCAAACCTTTTGGATTGTTACATTACCAGGATTATGATATATAATGTGTCTTGGGGATGTACGAGGTGTCGGTGGGACATGCGAGTCATTTCAATAGAGATACATTCGAACAATTTTCTATATTTATAATTTTCCAATGGTGACTTGTTATAGCAGTGACTCATTATGGCAGTGACTCACTCTCGCAATGAATCATTTATGGATGTGGCTCATTTATAGAAGTTACTCAATATGGAAGTGAATCCCTCTGAATGTAACTCATTTTTTGTGGTGACTCGTTTTGTAAGTGACTCATTCGTGTAGTGACTAATCATGGTTGTGACTCATTTTGATTTTTTTCTATTTTTCAGTTATATTATTACTCTTCAAAAAATATATAGAATATTAATTTAGACAACTTTTTATGAATAAAAAATGAGAATAATAACATAATTAAATATATTTAAATCCATTTAAAAATGAATCAATCATATCCTTAGTTTATGAAAATTCAAAATATTTTAAAACATTTAAAACCCGTGAAATTAATGGGATCTAACATTAATTTTAATCTAAACCTTTGGAAATCCAAGTTTCGTCATATCTAATCATTATGAGGTGGTGACCTTTCCTATGTTGTTCCTTCATCTTTTTCATTATGATCGAGGTTCCATGTATTTTTTCCATGGATCCCTAGAATGGAATGTTGCAGTTGGTTGGAGTTTCTAGTATCAAATATGGTTTTCCCCTATACATGAACCCCTTGTTTTTTTGCATCAGCTTGGTGAAAGGATTCCTCCTTCAAGGTATATTTTTATTTGTTTTTTCATTTATGTAATACGGGATGGGTTTATAATTGTTAACCTCATAAATATGGTTGAATACTGACTAATAAAGATAAATAAATCGGTTAAAATTAAATATAAAGGGGTAGGGGATTGTTATGTGTGGTCTTACAGCTTCATTGATATTTAATGTTTCTTATGAATTTGTGTGGGATAATTACCAACTAAAATTCATGGTCATTGGTGTTCAATTATTATGTTTCTATCATAATAACAATTGAATTCATTTTGTGTGGTTTCTAAAAAAAATTGTAATATATAATAGAATAAATATGCATAGTTGGTTAATGAATTGAATTCCCCAGGATCTAATGGCTTCTGTGATGACACCCAAAATTAAAAGAGTGAAATTTAATTAGATATGATTTTCTAAATATAAAACTATGTTTCATTGTGGTATGAAATATAATGTGTTCGGGGGATTGTTCATGTTATAGTTGAGTTTTTGTGTTATGATGAAAGGTGGTGGTGGATGTGGTTGTTGGGATATTTAAATTTGTTTCTTAATGTGTGTTGATTTATTAGTTGACCAGTTTGTATGGATGGTTATAATAATGATCTTTTCATATAAACCAATGTATTTTTTTAATGGAATGTGTTTGTAATAGAGAAATTGGAAAATGGTCTATTGTAAACTAATGATATAAAAAAAATGTGGCTTACTTTTTTCTTGCGTGGGGTTCTGCATTTAGTTTTGGAAATGGACATCAGGCGCATTGGAAGTTGGTTGGTGATATTTTTGTAAACCTATTAGAGGGATTATATATATATATATGTATACATTTTACAGTCCACGTGGCTTCTATATGAAGCCCGCCTATATTGAGCATTATGTTCCAATACCAAATAGTCAAGTGGGGGTGGGTGTCTTCCCCAAAATCCCAATGGTATGATGGATGGTTGGCCACATGATCGTCCCTACTTCCACTTATGGGATATAAGGTATTTGCTGCCTTCTGATGAGTTCTAATGTGAGGTCATAGGTTTCTTTAGGATGCGATGTGATGTGTGCCTTATGTGTGTGCAGGTGGGAGGAGACGTGACATGATGTGATGTGTCACCCAGGTGTTTGTGAGCGACATGTTCAACGAGGTGCATCTTTGGTGTATGTGGTATGTGATTGATATGATTTATATTATATTATATTATTTGGATTTCTATTTTGTGAGAAACCCTTAGTTAGTTTGGGGTTAAGGTCATTCTACCTTTTAGATGTTGTTTGCTTCAATTGTTTTCTCACAGGTTCATTCATATGCTCCGTCCACCTGGGCGTGAGAGGCATTGGTTAACCAACTGAGTATACATGTATGCTCTCAATATGTATATAAATAAAATTTTATGGTTTCCTGGAGGATTAAAAGGACGATTCTATGCACTACCAGCTTGGACATTGGGATAGATGTTGTTTCACAGCTTTGTTTTATTTTGGGTATTTCCTCTTGTGAACTATTATATGTAGAAGATTCATTTGTTGATGCTTTGTGGAATGATTTTTGATTTTCATATATATATTTCATGTAGTTTATTATGGTTGATTCATCATTCCTCCCAATCCTCTTTTTTTATAGATGTAAATTCCCCCAATATTGTGATATTTTTATACGCTCGGTGCTAGTCTCTATCCCGGGGCCTACATGTGGTGGGACATGGTCGTTGTTATCTCTATCACATAATTATGGAATAAATATTTGTATGGGAAATGTCATTTGTACATACATAAATGGGAATATAGTTTTTTCATGTGTGGAGGAAAATGACACAATATTCTTGATTTCATGAAAAATAAAAAATTTTCTAATGTTAAATTCATCAACTGTAAGGATATGGTGCTGTACATAAATGAATGTCCTATGTTTCAAGGGATAATAATATAGAAAGGAGATAAGGTATAAAGGTGAATATTATTTCATTGACATATCTGAAGTGGATTTGAATAATATTCTCTTGTGTCTAGATACTCAATTGTTGTTGTAAAATAATTTTGTTGATGATATCCTAGTTATAAGTATTATAGAATGCATTAGTAAGGTCTTATAGTAATTTTCATTAAATATTTAAGATCTTCAATATATTTTTATAGATAACCATGAAAATTGATTTAGTAACATGTTGATATTTTCGAAAAACACAAGGTTAATGGAAAGAAAGCCACAATATGTTCCATAGGATAAGATAATGATGGTGGATACACTTTCTATTGACATGGATAAAATAAATTGGATACTACTGACTACTTTGAAACCAATTATAATGTTTTGGTTCATAATACATTGAATTATAATAAGGATAAAAATTTATGAAAATGTTTAGATTGAAAATTGGAAGTGGTTTTGGATATTATTTTATTAGTTCACCATGTGAGGAACAATGTGCTCTGAAATGAAGTATAAATTATTCAAGGAAGAAGGATATGATTTTTCTTATAAAAATGTATGAAGTATGTATGTAATGCCCCGACCCTAGTTAACTAGAGCTAGTGAATTATTTTAATACATTGGCATGATTACAAGGAATCAAGTCCCGAAGGACCGATCAATTTAGCAGTTTTGGAAAATAAATTACATACATTAACTTTACATTACAATTTGAAAGATAAAACACATCATATATAGTTATTTGAGAATTCCATTTATCCATTTATATTAACCCTACATATCAATCACAATACACTTCTTAGAATCTTGGGAAAAATATAACATAGAAAGGGGTGAGCTCAAACACTCAGCAAGGGTAAGAAATACAGCGGAATGTTTCAAAAATAAGCATAAACATTTAAGGAAATTTATAAAACTAAAACAAAAGCCTTTTCATCGTAAAATTCATCATAATATGCAATATATAAATCAAAATAATGTCATTTACTTACTCACATGGATATTCTACTAGTCGAATAATCACATGCAATATCAATAGCCACTTTCATAGCACCAGAATGCATAATTCCAGACCATCGTAACCACATAGTCAAGGCCTTGTGCCAATACTAAAAATAAGATTTTGTCAAGGCCTTGTGCCAAGACTCTTGTTTGTCTCATTAGACCTACTGATGCATCGAGGAGCTATAATAGGCTCCACCCATCACTTACAATGTAAAATTAATTCCTCATATGAAATGGTCTAAACATAACATAAACATTCATATTAAAACTAGCATATGAAATGTCAATACATTACACATAAACCATGAATGGTATAAAAATAACAAATCTACAATCAAACATATCGCAAAACCTTCAACACAATATGGAAGATTTGTATCATGATAAATTAACTTCAAAACAAGTTTAAAATCCATTTAATGATTTTGACATAGATGAAAATAATTTATAAAACTCTTTGAGAGAATTACAACTTTTTCATGAAAACATTTAAAATTCAAACAATTTAGAAAAGAATTCATATGAAGACATTTTTGAATCAAAGTGTCCCATACCACTTTGAAACTTTTGAAAGTAATTAACCTTTTAACAACATTCATGTCCATATAAAAATATCCTTAAAAACCATTTTGAATATATGGACATTAATGAAAAAGATTTAGAAGAATAAATATTTAAAACATTTGAAATGATGTTTTA
This sequence comes from Viscum album, assembly GCA_963277665.1. Lineage (NCBI taxonomy): Eukaryota > Viridiplantae > Streptophyta > Magnoliopsida > Santalales > Viscaceae > Viscum > Viscum album. Next base: position 1,273,078,277 of record OY728141.1, on the reverse strand, counting down.
GTAAAAAAATTACCTTAAAAGTATCCCTTTGACAACTCATTCATGATACATGGTAATTGATAATAAATAATTCCCAGTAGATACTTAAGTAAAAAGAACCTCGGATAATAAAGAGATTGTGAAATTATCACTTACCTTGCACTTTCTTTTGATCGAGGGTACGTTTAACCTCATTTATGAAGATCGTAGTATGTTATTAAATTATACCAGAAACATATTAATATTTATGATATCATACATGATTCATTTATAAAATTATACTACCCATTTATTAATAATTATTTCATGTTAAATTAATATTTCGGGTAATAATCGCTTTGTTTATCGTACGTGTTTTAAATTGTTACCCTTGATTGTATCACATAGACCATGATTTAAATACTTCCAGAATATAAAACATTATTAATATATCATATATATTTAGAATATAAATATGTATAATAGAGATATATATGAAATGAAAAACACCGTTTCTGGAGACCGTAGTCCGTACGTACGCATAAACGATGTTTCCGTTTTCTTATCGTGTTGAACAGAACTATGTGAATAAGATATATGTAAGTAAATATATATATATATATATATATATATATATATATCTCCAGTATCATAATTATTTCATATATTACATACTTATTAGTAAAATATGTATTTTTATAATTTTCGATGAACGGTGAACGTGGAAATGAATCTCATCTCGTCGTGGAGATGGTAATCCGTATGTACGCACGAGAAAAAAAATAAATTCCTTAAAGGTTTGGAATTGGATGGTATATTAATTTTACAGAGACATTAGCATGTTATTTTAAATATTTATATACATATTACTCATCATTATATCCGTCTAAATGACGTCGTGTTGAATAAAAAATTACACCACGGTGTGGAGATGGTAAGACATACGTACGCCCGCATGGTGACATTTTCATTTATAAGATGGATAGAATAATGAATATAGTTGTTCAGTATTTATAATAACATCACAATATATATAATATACTGGAGTTATAATTTTATAATGGAAACAACAAAGAACAATTAAGTGGAAGAATAAGAGAACTTGAAAGAGGGTGGTGAAATCATTACCTCTTCTTCAAGTTATTACTTTTGATTTGATCAAAATAGATCCTTATGTTGTAATTATGAAAAAAAATAAGGCCTCTAGGTTTAATGGAGGATAGTTTAGAGGGTATTTGGGTAGGGCTTGGCCGATCAAAATATCTTATAATGTGTTAATTAGAGTGAAGAGGGAGTGCCCTTTTATAACAGCGGTGAGGGGCAACGTAGGAAGAACTTAAAATATTATTTTATAATAAATTAATATTCAGTTCATAATGGATCCAAATTGATTTATTTTTTTGGATAAGGTGGTAATGGGTTCAAATCCGCTCAACCAATAGGTTTTAAACAGGTTTGGGTCACTTTATTAGCCTTAACTTTTATTTTTAACTCTTAGTTAATTAGTTTGATATTTACCATGTCTCTTTGTATTTTTATATTATATAGTAAATAAACATACTATAAACTTGAAATATACCCCCAAGTGGTCCATTAATGATACACCTATCATGATATAAATCCTTTGGCTGAACTTTAGAATTTAGGAAAATAATATCAATTAATAATATAATATTTTTTTTAAAAACTCTTTTATTTCAATTTTGACACAATAGGGTATTTTGTTTTTGATAAATTCATACAAGAATTATTACTTTGAAATAAATTCATATAACCAATTATAATATGACATATTATCCTATAAAATTAATTTAATTCATAAAAAGTCTCAAATTAAATTTATTTATGTATTTTTTATTTTAATTATCTTAATATTTCATTAATATGGTAATTACTGCATCATCATTTTGTCAAATAAAATTAAATTATTTAATGTCTAAAAATTATAAATAAAATAACATATGTAGAAAATATTTTTATCATTCTAATGAATCTTTATAATCTAATTTACATTATGTATAACCCAATATTAAAAATGTTTTAGTTATTAAACTTTGATTCTATCTCTTTGAACTCTTCTTTGAATTAAATAATAATAAATGTCCAAATCTAATCCATGTGGACCTAAATGATAATATTTTATTCTTGAGGTTGTTTTTGGTCGAGGTACACTTGTCCAATAGAATTATCACTTGTGTTTGGGTAATATTAATATCATTTTTACCCTTAATTACCCTATTTACTTTTAACTGTGGTAAATAAAAGTAAAAAGTTAATATTCAGAAAAAATTATTTCTATCTTATTGAACCACATTTTACTTTTTAATGTTAACCGTGTCTCTCGGATTTTCTAAATTCAACTTACAGATGTGGTAAAATTAAGTTTTATGTAAAATTTCAAATGCTCCTAGGAGGTGGGTAAAAGATGGTGAAAAGTTCAATAAAGTTTTTATATATCTAAAATTATTCTAAAATAACTCCAATTAATTAAATTGAACTTAAATAATTATTATGTATATATTGTGACCTTAATTAAATTTAAATATAACAAATAATTATTTAAATAAAAATAAGGGTTTAAACTATAACTCAGTGTTTTATTCACTATTCATCAAAAATTGAATGTTTTCAGAAAAACACCAAAAACTCACCCTATGATAATTTCGATATTCCAAATCCAAAAATGGAGTCCATTTTACCATATTAAAAACATAGAAGTTGAATTTATTAATTTAATATTAATTCCCATTGTCAAAACCAACAGGCGTATTTTTAATAAACCATATCTATCAAAAGATTGACACTTGTTTATGTCTAATCTCAAAGTGAAATTACATAAAATGACTAGCACTATATTAATTGGTAAAAATATAATATAATTATACTTCCAAACCATTACAATGTATAATTTAACACTACAAATTATTTTGATTAAAAAGGCTGTTTTCAGTTTAAATATAGTATTTTTCACTATTCAACCAAATATAAAAGTTATCAGGAAAACACCAAAAATTTATTGAAACTAAATTATTCTGTCCTGATTCTAAAAAAGAAGTCTATTTTTTAAAATTTAATATATAAAAGTTTAAAATATTTGATTTAAAAAGGGTTCTGCATTAAAAGATGGTAAAATTGCATTTATGAAAAATAATTCTTTTATCTGAAAAAATGTATTTGTTCATAAATTATGTCTAAGAAACTCATAATATGGATTCTAAAATTATAAGGATTATATAATGTAAAAAATTTAGTTAATACTATTCATAATTGCTTTTGAATGCCTAGTTTGGTAAGTTGTCGTGCACTTGAACTCAGTGTTGTATGTAGTACAAGTTATTGAATTACTTTGAAGAAATAACATATTTTAAAATCTTGGGGTGTTACATTTTTACCTCCTTCAATAAATTGCATCCTCGCAATTTGAAATTATTCTTCTAAAATAAAAGGTTGAAAATAGAAATTAGCTTTGTGGGAAAACCCTCATAGGAAATTGAGTTAATAAAATTTAGTCTTAATAATAGGAAAAGGGGAATGAAAAAGTCACCACCAAATTATGATTTTGATTAGGAGAACATTGGTGAAAATTAGAGACACATAATTGGAGGAAAAACATAAATATTTATAGGAAGTGATTGAGGTCCTCAATCACAGAAAATTGTAGAATTGTGTGCCACAAAGCCACCAATCAATGATGATTTAAAATACCACCAGTTCAACAAAACTTAAGGTATTAGGATAACACATTTTGGTTTTAAGATGCCTTATCGAAAGTTTAAGAATTTATTTCTTAATAGAATAAGTGAGGAAAAAATGTATACTTGTCAAGTAGATTTACATCCTTTAACTATTTCTACCACAAAACTCATCATTTACTCTAAAAGATAATCGAACATAAAAAAATATTCAATTTATCATATTCGTATGGGGTTCCAAAAAAATGAATTTATAATTCACCTATCATAACTTTTAAAGAAAAACTACATTATAAAATACAGGACATCACGTGGGTCAGTGATAGGTGATACACCCTTTCCTCCCTTCAGTTGCGGGTTCAAGTCTCGCGGCCTTACCAGATGTGACGGGTTGCCACTCGACCTCCAGGTTGTCCTCTTTATGGAAATCCAAAAATAAACATAACAATAGTATCCAATTTCAAACTTAGTCCATTCCAACCTTTATAATTATCCAAAATATTTATATCCGAACTCTCAGTCCAAAGTTATTAAGGATGTTAAAAAAATGAGGATCTTTTTTTAGGTAATAAAATGTGAACGCCTTCATCGTGTATTCTTTTACAACACTCAAAAATCCTGAATTACGAAAATCAACCATCTGTTATTCAAAAATTACTACCTTAGTATCAGGACCATATAATCTCAAATTCCCAATGAAATAGTACTGCAGTAAAATCCTTATTTGTCTCCATAATTCATGTAACCATTATAATGTTGATACAACACTCAAATGGAATAATTATATAATAACAACATAAGAACACTACTCATTTTTCTTCATCTGAGGTAGTATCATTACTTGATTATTATCCAGTAACATCATTTGTGGTATACTCTTATGAATGGGACATTGATTCGCGTAGTGTCTCAACACCTTGCAGATGATGCATTTTACATTTGAAAACATTTTCTTACCCTTGAAATCACATACTTGGTGTCCTTTTTCTCCACACATATAACAAACTCTCATTCCCTTCAAGAATTTAACAGGGTGATTCATTCAACATTTATCACTTATTGGAAAATCCTTCTTTCTCTTTATCCATATTTCTTTCTACCATCCTTTTCTTCTCTAGATTTCCTTCAAATCCATATGATTCATAGAAATAGTTACTTATCTTACTAACATAAGATACTATTTCTTAATATGTTGAGAATACATGGGAGACTAATTCCCTTTAAAATGTTGGCTTATTACCGTGAAAGATGTGATCCTTCTTACTCTTTGGATCATATGTATTGTTGGAGTTGGAGTTCCTTCTACTGGGCACCATTTCTAAACAATGGCATATACTAGGCTAGTTTATGGATTACAATTCATAATTCCAAACATGTAAAATACCAAATTTAAATTTAACAGTTTATGGATATAATCTATAATCACAAAAATGTTTTTTTTGAGGAGGTATATACTCAGAAACCCTTCATAGTGGTTGGTAAAGAAGATGAGATTTATCTTAATCATATCCCCTGGGATTTTCGTAACCAAGAGTGTAGCAAGGCCCGTTGTCGTGTACCAGTTCCAGTTCGAGTCAAGCTCAACGTGGTGTTTTCGGGTTTTACCCCAATGTACATTTGTGCCAGAGCCACCTCTACCTACTCATATCCAGATAGGGATGTAATTTCTTGGAAAACTCACAAAACATTTACATTACCAAAATTCTAGGAAGTTCTTCTATACTAATCTTCAAAGTATATCTTACGGTAATGTGATCTAATCAGAGTTTATCTAAATCTAGTTTTCAAGGTAATTGATAAACTTCCTCTGATACCAACTGTAACGTCACGACCCCATTTACCCAGAGCCGGTGCATTATTTTAATACATTGGCACGATTACAAGGAATCAAGTCCCGAAGGACCGATCGGTTTAGCAATCATGGAAAATAGATTAAATACATTAACATTACATTAGAATTTGAAACATAAAACACAGCATAGATAGTTGAGAATTACATTTTTTCCTTTAGCTTAACCCTGCATATAAATCACAATACAGAACTTGGAATCCTGGGGAAAATAAAACATAGAAAGGGGTGAGCTCAAATGCTCAGTAAGGGTAAGCAATACAACGGAAACTTTCAAAAATATGCATAAACACTTAAGGAAATGTATCAAACTAAAACATAATCCTTTTCATCATAAAATTCATCATAATATGGAAAATATAAATCAAAATAATTGCATTTACTTACTCACATGGATATTCTACTAGTCTAAAAATCACATGCAAAATCAATAGCCACTTTCATAACGATGGAATGCATAATCCCAAACTGTCATAACCACATAGTCAAGGCCTTGTGCCAAGACTAAAAATAAGATTTTGTAAAGGACTTATTCCAAGACCCTAGTTTGTCTCATGAGACCTACCGATTCATCGAGGAGCTATAGCGGGATCCACCCATCACGAATTATGTCCAATCCATTCGTCATATGAAATGGACTAAACATAACATAAACATTCGTATTAAAACTAGCATACGAAATGTCAATACATTGTAAATAAACCATGACTGGTATAAAAATAACACATCCACAGTCAAACATATCACAAAACCTTCAAAACATTATGGAATATTTGTATCATGATAAATAAACTTCATAACATATTTTAAATCCATTAAAGGATTTTGACATCGATGAAAATTATTTGTAAAACTCTTCGAGAGAAATACCAATTTTTCATGAAAAAATGTAAAATTCACACAATTTAGAAAAGAAGTCATTTAAATACATTTTTGAATCAAATTTTACCATAAAAAATTGATTATTTTGAATGAAATTATCATTTTAAAGTCATTCATGTCCATATAAATAAATCCTTAAAAAAATTTAAAGACATGAACATTAATGAAAAAGATTTAGAATAATAAAAATTTACAAAATTTAAAATGACATTTTAGTAAAAAATTACCTTTAAATAATCCCTTTGAAAAGTCATTCACGATACATGTACATGGACAATAAATATTTCCCAGTAGATACTTACGTAAAAACATCCTCGGATAATAAAGAGATTGTGAAATTAACCCTTACCTTGCACATTCCTTTGGTCGAGGGTATGTTTAACCTCATGTATGAAGATAATAGTATGTTATTAAATTATACCATAACCATATTAATATTTATTATATCATACATGATTCATTTATGACTTTATACTACCCAATTAATAATAATTTCCATGTTAAATTAACATTTCGGGTAATAATTGCTTTGTTTATCGTACGTGTTTTAACTTGTTATTCTTGATTGTATCACATTGAAAAATATTTAAATACTTCCAGAATATAAAACATGAATTATATATCATATCTATTTAGAATATAAATATGTATAATAGACATATATATTAAATAAAAAACACCGTTTATGGAGACGGTAGTCCGTACGTACGCATACACGAAGTTTCCATTTTCATATCGTGTTGAACGGAACTAAGTGAATAAGATATATGTAAGTACACACACACACACATATATATATATATATATATCTCCATTAGCATAATTATTTTATATATTAAATACTTATATGTAATATACATATTTTTATAATTGTCGATGAATGGTGAATGTGGAAATGAATCTCATCACGTTGTGGATACGGTAATTCGTACGTACGCACGAGCGACAATATAATTTCCTTAAAGGTGTGGAATTTGATGGTATATTAATTTTATATAGACATTATCATGTTATTTTCGTTATTTATATACATATTACTCATCATTATATACATTCAAATAACATAGTGTTGAATAACAATTTACACCACGATGTGGAGACGATAAGTCGTACGTACACACTCATGGTGAAATTATCATTCATAAGATTGATAGAATAATGAATATAGTTGTTAAATATTTATAATAAAATCACAGTATATATAAGATACTGGAGTTATTATTTTATAATGGAAATAACAAAGAATGAGTTAGTGGAAGAATAAGAGAACATGAAAGAGGGTGGTGGAATCATTACCTCTTCTTTGGGTTCTTCCATTTTATTTGGTCAAAAGGGATCATTAGGTTGCCTTTCTGATCATACTAAGGCCTCTAGGTTGAATGGAGGATAGTTGACAGGGTAGTTGGTCAGGTTTTGGCCGAGAAAAATGGCTTAGAAGGTGTGAATTAGAGTGAAGGGGGAGTTCTATTTTATAAGAGGGGTGAGGGGAAACTTAGGAAAAACTTAAAATGTTATTTGATAGTAAATTCATATTCGGTTTATAATGGCTTAAAATTGATTTATTTTGAGGCTAAGTTGGGTATGGGTCTAAATCCACTCATCCAAAAAGTTTTATACAGGTTTGGGTAACTTTATTAACCTTATCTTTTTAGTTTTAACTCTTAGTTCATTAGTTTGACATTTACAATGTCTCTTTGTATTTTTATATTATATGGTTAATAAACATACTATAAACTTCCAATAGACCCCCAAGTTGTCCATTAATGATAAAAATATCATAATATAAGTCCTTTGTCCGACCCTTAGATTTTTATGTATAGAATATCAATTAACAATATAATGTTTTTCTTAAAGAATCTTTTATGTCAATTTTCACACTATTGGGTATTTTGTTTTTGATAAATTCATAAAAGCATTATTACTTAGAAAAAAATTTATATAACCAATATTAATATGTCATATTAACCTAGAAAATTGATGGAATTCATAGAAAGCCTCAAATTAAATTTATTTTTGTATATATAATATCAATTATCTTAATCATTCATTAATACGGTAATTGCTGCATCATCACTGTGTCGCAAATAAAATAAATATTATTTAATGTCTAAAAATTATAAATAAAACACCATTATGTAGAATTTTTTTTATATTTCTAATGAATATTTACAATCGAATTTATATTATGTATAACCCTATATTAAAAATGTTTTAGTTATTAAACATTGATTTTAACTCTTTAAACTCTTATTTGAATTAAATAATAATAAATGTTCTAATCTAATACAAGTGGACCTAAATGATAATATTTTATTCCTATGGTTGTTTTTGGACAATATACATTTTCCCAATAGAATTAGGAGATTTTTTAGGGTAATATTAATATCATTTTTACCCTTAATTATTCTATTTACTTTTAACCGTGGTAAATAAAAGTAAAAGTTACTATTCACCAAAAATTATTTTTACCTTATTGAACCAAATTTTACTACTTGATATTAACTGTGTCTCTCTGATTTTCAAAATTCAACTCACAGAAGCGGTAAAATTATGTATGATGTAAATTTTCAAATGCTCCATGGAGGTCGTAAAAGACTGTGAAAAGTTTAATAAATGTTTTATATATCTAAAATTATTCTAAACTAACTCCAATGAATTACATTGAAATTATATAGGTATTATGTATCTATTTTGACCTTAATTAAATTTAAATAAAATAAATATTTGTTTAAATAAAAAAATCGGTTTTAAACTATAACATAGTGTTTTTTCACTATTCATCAAAAATAGAAAGTTTTCAGAAAAAATACCAATAATTCACCCTAAGATAATTTCGATATTCCAAATCCAAAAATGAAGTCCATTTTACCAAATTAAAAACATATAAGTTTCATTTATTAATTTAAAATTAATTCCCGTTGTGAAAACCAAAAGGCATATTTTTCATAAATAATATTTATCAAAAGATTGACACTTGTTTAGGTCCAATCTCAAAGTAAAATTATTAAAATTACCAGTATTTGATTAATTGGTAAAAATATAATATATTTATTCTTCCAAACCATTAAAATTTATAATTGAACTCTATAAAGTATTTTGATTAAAAAGTTATTTTCAGTGAAAATATAGTAATTTTCATTATTCAACCAAATATGAAAGTTATTAGAAAAACAACAAAAATTTATTGAAACTAAATTCTTATGTCCAGATTCTAAAGAAGATGTTTATTTTGTCAAATTTAATATATAAAAGGTTATTATATTTAATTTAAAAAGGGTTCTCCATTAAAATGTGGTAAAATTGCATTTTTTTAAAAATAATTCTTTTATCTGAAAAAATGTATTAGTTCTAACATTATGTCTATAAAACTCATAATATGGATTCTAAAATTATAAGGATTATATAAAATTCAAAACTCAGTTAATAAATTTCATAAATTCTTTTGAACGGATATTTTGGTATGTTGTGGTGCGCTTGAACTCGGTGTTGCGTGTAGTGCAAGTTATTGAAATACATTGAATAAATAACATATTTTTAAATATTGGGGTGTTACAATGTATATTTACATATATCCACAGAATGTGAATTAATTTCTAAAATCTATGAAAAGGGTCTTAAATTTTTTTTCCTATTAAAATATCTTTTTATGATATCAACAAACATTATTTCACACCTGTGGTTTTGGGTGCTATTTTCATCAAGTTTCTCATTACGATGTTGTCTATCACACTCCATCAGAACAAAGAATCTTAGAATTTAATTTCACATCCATGATTTCAGTAATGTTATCCTATTAAAAACCCGAGTTTTTCAGTGACCAGAACTTTTAATTTCCATATTATTAATAATATGTTTTGTTAACCATATTTTCTTATGTTGGGTTTTCAATATTTTTTTGTTTTTTTCAATATAAAAAACTAGACTACTCAGAAAATGTTATAATTCTGAAAATAGAATTTAATTAAGGTAAGGATAATTTAACACTCTAAGACATAAAAATATTTTAATTTTTAAATAAATTTAATTTCATTAGTATATTACATTATACACAACACCATGTTAATATTACACTACACTCAATAAAGATTTGGCTTGCATTACAGGGAAGGCTATTTTTTATGGAACAACAATATATTGTTAAACTATTATTATTTAATATAATAAGATAAAACCTGGAAATTAAGTTGGAAGTTATGAATAGTATTAACTAAACCATGAACATATATATTTGAATTCCATGGTAAAAAACGATTTAGAAACAAATATACGAATAAATTGAATATAAAGGGTGTGTTTTTATAAAAAATTATTCTTATGCTAACATAGTAATTTTATCCAAATAAATTATATTTATTATAATTAGTGACTGACATTAATTTAATATAAATATATTATATATTAAATTAAATATTTTTGACTTCCATTCAATATATTTGATAAGCATTATATAAGAACAAATCAAATATTAAACATAAAAACTTGTATTCTTATAAAGAAACGTTTACTATCTTTTAATAGGGAACCTATTTTAAATCAAATTTTTTATAATTTAATATATTATATTTTAAAAAGTAAACATATTCTATAAAATTATAATATAAAATTTTACATTGGATTGATTTTGTATATTTTTTTGAGAATATTAATTTTTTGATGAATAATGATAAAACTCCATTTTAGTTCAAAACTGTATTTTCATATAATGTTTTTATATAGTTAAATTTTGTTTTCATTTGGTTATAAAGTATTAGTAGAAAAATTTTATATAATTTAATCCAATTTAGGTAGTTTATTGAAATTTAACATTAAATTTAGAATCATAATAATAGAATACTTTTGTATGCTTATACCATAAAAACCTACTTTGTCGTCCGAGCTACATGACTAGCATTAAAAATAATTTTTGTAATTATGTGAATTGAATTTATAAAAATAGACATAGAATTTTTTTTAATTAGTTTTATATTAATATTCTAACAATATCAACTTAGTTTTTTGAACATAAATACTAGTAAATGTAATTAAAATTAATTTCAACAGTTATAGAAAAATCATGAAATTATTGGTAACAATAACATTATAAAAATTATAAAATTACATTAAAACATTTTTTTATTTTATTGGTTTTTTTGTAAAAAAAATCATTGGACTAACTTTTTGAGCTATTGGAGTCATTTGGATGACTTTAAGGATTTTTTAATATTGTATTCTAGGAAAAGTCCAATATGTATTACCCTTCTTTCTAATAAGTATTAATTTTTTTATATATGGTAATTAAGAATATATCATCAAACATAAATATTAATTATAAAAATAAAATTTTTATATTTATATTATTAATTTATTTTTAAATTTTAACAAATATATATTTATATTAATGTCTGATAGAATGAAGATTCATAAATTGTTTAATTAATTGAAATATCAAATAAGTATTATTAACAACATTAAAATAAATAAAAATTTATATAATAAATTTCATCCTAGAATATTGTAGTTGATGTATACATATTAGGGGTTTATTAATGTTTTTGGATTGATGTTTTCTTGTGTATTTATATTTTTTAAAATGACAAGAGATTAATAGTGTCCTAATTTATATCAATGATTTTTTAAAATAAATAATATTTTATTAAATGATATAAAATTAATAATAATATAAAAAACATGAAAATTATGGTAATAAAATTTAAAATGTAATCCATGAAACAATTCTGGTTCTTTAGGAATTTTATTGAAACAATATTAACCATTATAGTGTAAAAAATAAATGTTTCAATGGTAAGAGTAAAAGGGATTAACTAAGATTTAATGGAAGATGATAATAGTAATAATTAGACCTAAGCTTCTCTAATATTTATGAGATGAATGTATTTCCAACCATACATATCTTATCATTGATATAAATCACATTTCAGTCATTTTTAATAGGTTGTTAGTTAATATTAATTAAATTTATTGAGTGTTTCCAAAAAGTACCCCTCACCTAAATTATAAAAGGGAACAACATCCCGTGCTTCCTCATTACAAATTGATCCTTCTAGACCAAAACAAAATTGAAAAATATAAGCTTGAAAAGATACTCCACTCATCCAATAAACCTCAATTTTGGATGAATTCAAACCAAGGTAGGATTTTGATTAAATAAAAAGGTTTTACCAAAATAAGAGGTAACATTCCTCAATAATGATATAAGATTTATTCCGTTCCAAACATCTTAATTTATTATTATTACATTATTATATAATGAAATTTTTATCCTCAATATACTGAGATTTTATTGTGTTTAGTGTTTGTCCTCCACTTACCCACACCTTCTACTAATTCCTAAAAACATTAACATTCCTGTGTATGGTCAACTACTGCCTCACGAATTGATGTTGCTCATTTTTCAACTACATCCTTTCACAGTTTGGAATTAGGATGGAATAAATATTTTTTAATGATATATATGATTCTTATAATGTAGTTATTCTTATTTAATTCTTTTATAACATGCAACTTTATATATTCCATTTTTGTAAATATGATAACACTGTTTGTGGAACTGTGGATAACCGTCTCCTCAAATCCATATGAATCGTACAAAGTATACATGGAACATATAAAATATGGATTTAATTAAAAATAGGTAACATTAATGAAATATATATGATATTAATTAAATAATTACACTTTTGGTAACAAAATATATCATTTTACTTATTATCATTTCCCCATACTAAAAAGTTATAACGTCGGTCATGGACGTGTGGACTACTGCCTCCCCAACACAATGCGATTCATTTTACATACTAAGAATTAAATATATTAGTATATATGATTGAAAAATTAAAATTATTATATAATTAAAATTATTTAAATATATAATGTTGCGTACCTTCGTTCAGTAATGATCATTGGAAAACGGGAACATTACTCATGCAAATTTACAACTTGCCATTCTAGGATAGTAGCATTGGATCAATTTTCATAAACATAATTAATGATTGGTTTTTAAAGTATAATTATTTTATAAGTATGGTAATTATTTCATTTTAGTTATTATATAAATGTTTATACAATTACCCATTTGACCATACCCGAATTACCAATGCCATTTTAACATGTGAACCGATGTTGTCAAAACACCTAATTTAAAAATAATTGTTTATGTTGTTGTTTAAAAAAATTTCACAAGTGAAAAATTGTAATGATAGAAATGAAAAAATTATGAAGAAATTAAATAGTTATCATATTTTTATTATTAATGAATATAACAACAAATCTGAAAAGTCAGACTATAGGTAATGGGTTTCATCTCAATATATTTTACATTAAGACTTATTTTTTATGCACAAATTCTTTTTTATATGGTGTATATACACCCCTTTGATGTTTTATGTCATGGATATCCAATTTCTAATGATATTATATACATCATTTAATGTCATTACTTCATCGGTATTATGATTCCCATGTTTTAAAGTGGTATCAGACACTTTGGAATGTTTAATGATTATTTGAATAAAAAATGTTCTAATGGTATTTAAATGGTATTTCAATTAATAAAAATCAACAAACCATATTTTTACTTATCCTACATTAAGTAATTATTGATAAAACATTACTATTTTTTCAAATATGATATTTGATGATAAGAATTTTTTTATTAATTAAATATATTAATCTACATATGAATAATGCATTGGATTTCATATTTTATGGGTGGGCCTGTTATAGCCCCTCGATAAAAGGGTAGGTCTCATAAGACAAACTGGATATGGTTTTGGCTAATTAATTACACATTTATTAGTTATTTTGAATGAATATGTGATAGTATTAGATTCTTTTCATGAACCCTGTAAAGTATTACATTCTTACCATGATGCATCAATGAGATGTTTTAGATATCCATAATTATGCATTAACTCGTTATGAGATTAATTATTTTCCATGTTATTAATAAATTAATTATAATATACATGATTTTGTTTCATTTAACATATTATATATTGAATGAAATATTTTATTAGTTATTTACCTTTTTATGTTGATTTATTCTCATTTATTCATTATTGCCTCCACTATACATACACTTACAAATAATTTGAGAAAACCCTAATTATGTTTAATTTCACCATGTCATAAAGAATAATTATTTGATTAATATTTTACAGAGGTTGATCATTTAATTTTATAATGAATCCAATTTTATTCTATATTTTCCAATGTAATTTTATATAATATGTAATCTAGCTTTCCAAAGAATATAAAATAATTGGTCCTTCAGGAATTGATTCCATGTAAAAATTCCAATGTAATAAAATAATTTATTGGAACTAGGCTTCTAGGGTCAGGAAGTTAAATCAGTTATATAGATATTATTATTGAACAACTCAAACCCCAATGTATAGGCTAAGATATTGTTCTATGAATTTAAAATGTGATTCGGTTCAACACCTTCCTCTAGTTATGTCTTCTTACACTAATATATTTTTGTTGGGAATTTAAATGTATCAAGATGAAACCTCTATTAATAGTTGTTTATAATTACAAAATTCTAATTTGAACATTGAGAAATAAATATATTGGTACATAATCCACATTAATAAATTAAGGAGAATATTAGTTACACTCTACAACATATAAGGGAAGAAAATATTTGATAGAAAACTTATATTGATAATCATTTAGATATGTTGGAGTTTGGAGTAAGAAAGAAAATATCTCTATGTGTTTCTACATGGAATTAGTTTATGAGATTCAGAATAAAAGGAATTTTGATCATTAGGTATATTTTCTATATTTATATTATTAATTGAGTTGTGAAGGTCTCTTATCGCTCTGTCCTTTAACCAACCCTATCAGAAGTTCACAATGTGTTTTATGTAAATATCCTAAATAAGTACATTATTAAGACTTCACATGTGAAGAAAATTAAGGTTATACCATTGGAGAGTGATATTTGATTTGAAGAACAACTTGTAGTGATTCTGGATCATAGAGATAATTTAATATGAATCAAGACCACACTCATGTTCACTATATTACAGTAAAATGTCTATCTTGGAGAAGCTATATAGGAACTTGGGGATATCATGAGGTAGAACTATGATTATTTGATTGTATTAGTGTGATATAATTTCAAGGTATAAATTCTTTTTAAGGTAGTTGAATGAGACATCATTATATTTTATTTATTTTTTTTAAATAATTCTAATTTACTCAATAGCTTGTGTTACACAGAACGCTTTGTTTTAGTGTAATAAAATATATTATTTAATTTATTATTTAGACATGACCAGTATAACCAAGTCGTTAATCTAATAGGTATTAATATAAAAAACAACATTTTTAATATTATATAAAGCATTTTTAGATAAGTAAAATATGTTGAAAAAAGAGCTTAGTTTTATGTAAAGTCATTATATGCTCAAAAATACATTCCCCCCCCCCCCAAAAAAAATTATTTATTTTCCGGAAAAAATAATAAATTTTCACTTTTCACCTTTATAAATTTCATTTCTAATTATATCTTCATTTTTTTAATCATCATTTCAAAATTATCTTAGGGTGAATATTTGGGATTTTTCTGAAATGTTTATATTTTAATGATTAGTGAAAATTAATTATTTTATTGAAAAGTTAATTTTCCTATAAATCATGTATAAAGTTCTATATTATTATCAAATGTTTTAAAGTAAAATTAAATATATTATTTTATAAGTATTCTATATTATTCATTACAATATATATATTTTTTATTTTTTATCTTAAAAATGTTTATAATAATGAATATTTTCACATTGGAAGAAAACCAATTTCTAATAAAATCCATGGGTTTGTATTTATATTAAATTCTACATCATTCAATTGAAATTTTAAAAATGGATTCAATATTTTTTATTATAATAATTAATATTATATAATATTTTAGACACAATTGTTTTGTATAATGAATAGTAAAAAATGATAAAATTTAATGGTCTTGTTATGGCTTTAATAGTGTTTGTGGCATTACAAACACCAGTGTAAAATTTAATTTTCTTTCGAATATAATTCTAATTAGTAAAATTACGCATAATTTATAGAAATATATTTTAAATATTATCTAATAGGGATAATATTATTTTTAGTCTTAATAGATCACTACTATAAAAAGGATTTATACCAAAGGGTCTGAACCATTGGTGTATGTTGGAGAAACATTGGTATAACCTATACAAACTGTTCTCCAATCCATTAGTTATATAGTCAAGGCTATTTATAGATTCTAACATTCTAATTAACCCAATGGTATACGTGAAATGTATTTACACAATCAAAATGGTTTTATAGAAGTAATGGTATATATCTATACAAATGGTTTTGCAAAAAATTCATATAGAATTCCTTTACATTGGAAAAAAAATTCCCCCACCATTCCATAAATCAAAAAACACCAAAAAACATACTCCTACAATCATTAAAACACTTTCACCCTAACTAATTCTGTCTAATATACAAAATTCAAGATACTAATCATTACATCAGACCTATGAAAACAAACATTTCAAACATGGCATATATACACTCAAGACCAATATAAAACATCATTTGTCATTAATTTCAGTCAAAATGTAATGAATTAATCTCCCTCCCTCATCACAACTTATATCATCACCATATTTATCGTCAATACCCTTATCATCACCATCACCATCACCATCACCATCACCATCACCATCACCATCACCATCACCATTTCCAAGAAAGTCAACATCCTGGACACCACAGGGACCATCACCCCCATAGTTCAATACATCATTTAAGGAAAACATAATTGGAATTCCTGTATCAAAAAATAGTAGAATTATGTTGTGGAAATAATGGAATAAGGCTTCTATAAAAATAATTATTGTCTTGTTATCCTTTTGAGTTAATTAACACTCTTTCCTGGCTATATTTCTTCCCCTCTACTTCCTCTGCATGAGATTATACTACCTATACAAAATATTTTTCCCAAACATTGATATAACAACTGGAATGTAAAGTGTTCTAATATCTAATGAAGTAAATACTCTTAGTTTTTATATAGCATGTAATCTCATGGTTTATTGTAATAATTCATAGTCCAAATTTTCATATAAACCATGTTTATCAACTTCCTACTCATCAAGGGACTCTATAAAACATTGTTGAAACTATAAGTAATGTACTTAGTTACAAAATAGAAATTAAAATTTTAAATCTACAATGAAAAATATAAAATTTGTTTTTTTCATCTTCCTTTAAATAACATCATTGTTTCTTCTTTCTTCTTGAGAAATAAAATTAAGATTGAGGCATACATATTTTAGTATCAAATATTTCACCTAAAATGAAATGTAATGTTGAAATAATTTAATTTCTAATTCTATATTTAAAAAAAATTATGTAATCATATAAAATAATTAATTGAAAAATTATATCAAAAAAATTTATTATAATTCAATTGAAATTTATTATATTATTATAAACTATTCGAAATCTACAATAAAACAAAATTAAAAGTTGTGAGAGTAGAGGGAAAAACATATAACACTAATAAGTTCTCTCTGAATGGGAAAGGAAATTAATCGAAATATATGTGGGAAAAGAGAATTTAATATTATATAGAAATGATGACTTAGTAGAATTCACCAAAAATCTGTACATTTCTTCTAATAAAAGAGCTTTAAAAGTGGCAATGTTTTTTATATTAATATTATAAAAAATGAAGGGTTAATATTTTAGCATGGATATAATTTATTATATTTTACGACACAATTTTTAGATTTATTTTAAAGGTAATGTAAGATTATATAATAAGAACTAGTGAATTAACAGGGGAAGATGATGGTTACAAGGCACATCAGATCCACCTAGATTATTCATGTTATATAAAAATGATGAATTTGAATTTTTCTAGATGTCATGTAGTATCAGAAGAACTATTATTCATATTTGTTATGATGATTAGATAGATTTTTAGATGTAGATTCTTGTTGTGTAAGTGAATTAATTTTATGAAGATTAAGGTTTTTGATGTTTTCATAGAAGAGGATATACTGGTTTTCTGGAAGTAAACTGTATTTCCATACACTATGGAATAATATGAGGTATGTATTGATATGGATTTTAATATGTGGACACTAAATTTGTATGATTTATAATATAATATTCCTTATAAATTTTTTATAGTGAATATTATGAATAACTGAGATGTATTAAATATTTCATGAAATAATATGAGAAGGATGAGAAAAATTTGTGTGGTTTTTTGGAGATGGGATTTAAATTAATGAATCTTGTTGTGAGTGATCTAAATAGAATTTTCACAACCGAATAAATATCAATGTCTATATAACGGTGATCAATTTAATACATAAGTACTACCCTACTTTTCAACATATTTCAATAATAATACCAAAGAAATGATATTCCCTCCATGTATATATATATAAAATTATGTTCTAGAAGTGGAAGTGAATATTAAAATTAATTTTGAAATACACTCAGAGGAATTCCATGTACTACTAATTTTCATCAAAATAAATAATTTCATATAGTCTTTTATGTAAAATCTTGTATAACTAAATATAAAAAACCAATTATTGTTGAGAATATTTCAAAACATTTACACTATCCCACTCATTATGGAAACATATAATGCACAATTAATGTATTATTTCAACATGATATCTCGAAAATATTAGAAAATTCTATCTTATAATTAAAATATATAGGTTCATTGTTAAGATTTATATTGAGAAGATATATTATAATTTATAAACCTCTAAAAAGGTCATAGTTACACATTTTGAGAATATAGACTAACATGATCTTATGTTGAAATTATATTTTACTATTTTTATGTTATATATTATTAATTTTATAATGTCTTTCAGTATATAATAACCCATGATTAATCATCGATAATTATAAATGAGAATTACTAATTATTTATATAACAATAAACAAGAAAGTACATATCAAAACGTGGTCATTGAATGTTATATGCATTCTATAAAATAAATAAATATTATAATTAATGAACTAAATATTAATCCAAATTCCAAAGTCATTCCCTAAAAATATTAGGATTTACTAGATTTAATTTTTGTGAAAAAAACTAGAAAGATTTCATGGAAATTCTAAATAAAAGGCATGATTGTACTTATCTTTTCTGACTACATGGTCCCCAATCTCACTAATAATAACTTCTTTATAATTAGTATTTCGTAATATCAAATATTTTACATGTAAATAAATATAGGTATTATTAAAAATATTTTATGAATCTATATAATTTATAATTGAAAAATAATATTTCTATATTTTATTCAAAAGGAAAGTTTTATGAATGAGGAATCATACATCACAATTATTAAAAAAATTCTACAATAAAAATTTGATTAGGTATTAATAAATTATAAAAATATGATTCAATTGTATCTTATTGTCACAAACTCTAAAACCAATAAAATAAAACAATTTCAATTCATGTATACAACCTTTAAACCTTGAATCTAAAATGATTTCTATCATAGAGGAGTTATCCCGATTATATATGATTTTTTCATTTAGAGATATCATATACTAAATGAATCACATTAAAGTGTTTCTTGATCCATTTGAAACATTATTAAATTACCTTGATTTAAGTCAATATGACCAAAATATGAATCTATTGATTAGAGAGTCTAAAAATTCACCAAAGTTTATAATGAAATTAAATAAATATTTCATTGAATTTATAACAAATACCACACTATTTTCTATGAAAAATATATGCTTTCTATAATGTTCTAGAATCATATTCTTCACCAATGTTTGTAGGAATTTCATAGAATCCTTTATTTTATATTTCCTTGTACCGCTCCCTAAAAAGAATTTTCAATAATGAAAGAAGACTTTTAATTTAAATATCGTTAATTTCTTTTCAAAACCATAAATTTTGAATAATAACTTAAAACAGTACTATTAAAATGAGAAAACATTTCGACATAAGGTGTTTATAGACACCCATTAGTGATAGTTATGGCCTCTAAATCCATTCAATATACTATAACCCAGCCATTATACAACACTTTCTATTACGTTCTTCATGTCTCACCTAATTTCATGAGTCATGTATTCTACATAAACAAACCATTTAGAGAACATTTTTACACATTAAACTAAAATATGAATTTTTATAAATAAAATAATAATATAACTTTAAATATAAAAACATTTCTTACCCATATTTTCACCCAAGTATTAATCATTACTTCAATTTTAATGTTTCTCTAGGAGAGTGTCGAGACAATAATGATGTCAGAGTATTTGGAAATCATCACAATAAAACTAATGTATTGTCACATTATTTTATAAAAAATTACATTATTACCATTTTACACACTGAGTTTCTATGTTATTCAGTTTAATAATTTTCGAATGGGTATACACCCACGCCGCCTAGTCGCAAATCCAACAATGAATGAAGAAAAAAATATAATTATGTAGATATATCTTAGAATTAAAATTAATTATGATAAATAATTAATAGGGTTTTATACATATAGCTAATATTGGATTATTAGTTGTTATTACATGATCCTAAGGATCTAATGGATCGTCGACTTGTACAATAGCAATGGGGTCCAATTTATTCTTTTAAGACATATAATGAGTCCGAGTATAAGTTGATGGATTTTTAATGTAGGAGTGCACAAGGAATGAATCATATGGAAAAAAAATTGGAATATAAATACGTGGACTAGTAGTGGGATCCATCATCACATAAATAATAAAATACGAGGAGGATCGTATGTAAATAGTGGTGAGAGTATCGGTAGGAAGAATATCTCATGTTCCTCTTACATAGCTATGGGATCAGAAAGTGCAGTATATATTATATCTTATCAAGTGAAAGGGTGTGATCTAAATTGAAGTGTAGTGTGAGTAGTGTGAGTAGCTAAATAACCCAGACACCCCCACCCACACCCCACCCACATAAAAAATATGTGCACTGCTACCATTAACTTGGTGGTAGAATAATTATCTCATTTTTGGAATATCCTGATTAATAATTAAAAACAAAATTAGTTAATTGAAATTATATTTTCATGATATATATATATATTAAATATAATACAAATAAATTCATAATAGGAGTAATTCATATCTCTCTCATGCGGTGATTATTTTTAGAAATCCTCTTTGTTTTTACCTCATAAATGATTTTCGTTTCCCATATTTGAAAAATAAATATGAATTTAATTATAAATTCATACCGAATGTGTAAAAAAATGTTATAGAATATGTGACATGACATAATTAAGGGGTACAAATTTTTAATACAAATAGATGTTACATAGTAACATATTATAATATACAGACCTGACCATAAAAATTACAAAATATAGTAATTTTTTGGAATTCCCTTTCTTACATTCCCAAATATATTTTCAGTTCACAATTTTAGAAAATTAGATAAAAATCATTGATATCAAACCTCAATCATACACAATAGG
Organism: Viscum album; assembly: GCA_963277665.1. Taxonomy (NCBI): domain Eukaryota; kingdom Viridiplantae; phylum Streptophyta; class Magnoliopsida; order Santalales; family Viscaceae; genus Viscum; species Viscum album. The sequence continues at coordinate 1,273,056,396 of OY728141.1, read as the reverse complement.
TACTACAATAAAAATATACATTTATTTTATAATATGAAATTTTATAATAAAAAAATGAAATCATATCATGAAAAGTGTTCCCAATATTCATGTTGACTTCTTCTTTTCTCTTATCCATCCTTAAACCTTGTGAAAAAAATTCAAATAGGCAATGTGCACAAAAATATGAGTATTGTACATAAAAATTATGAGGTAAACCATTATTACATGAATAATTATAAACATAAGAACTCATCTTTACAAAGACACACTTCTCACCAAATTTTAATAATATAGTTTCTTTGGGAAAACCTGATATTTCCATAAAAGATAAAAAATGAAAATAAAAACATAAATCTATCTTGTTTAAATAATTACCAACTATTGTAACCCTCATATCCACTATATGATTTTTATCTCTCATGGATACCTTACAGTGTAACCCTTAAGGCATCCTTACAATGTTACCATAATGAGTACCTTATGATGTAACCATCGTAGTTATACTTGGAGTTACCAGACATTAAACTTCCAACAGAAAAATATCCAATTAATTGAATGAAGATATATGTCCTACCCTTCATCATAAACAATTTACATTAATAAGAAAATAAAAAAATTATTATTTTCCTCATAAAAATCATTCTTTCGAATTTCGTAAAAAATAAATTTTACAATAGTATTTTTAAAGAAAAATACTTTAAAAATATCATATAATTGAATAGAGAATCACTAAAATTAATGGAATAAGTTTATTCAATCGAAATAAAAATAATGAAACAATATAAAATCAGGATTCACTTCATAAAAAATCTTTGAATAACAAAATAAATAAAGTAAAATGTTATCACAAAGTATGGAAATTGGGTTAAAATTTCCCTTACCTCGAGTTCATCTTACATAAAACATGTTAAAAAATATTTTTATAATGGTTTAATGAGTTATATTAATATATTAAATATCTATATTGATATTTATAATTACTAATATGACATTATTATAATAACATTCCACCCATTAATTTATAATATTTTGTTATTTTCACTCTTTCAAGTGCATTTATTTCACGGTTTCCATGGTTGGATCATTATGGATTTTCATGTTGAGTGGAAGAAAAACCCAATATATGGAATGAAATTATGTTAATATGTTTCCATAATTTTAAATAATACAATTTACAATTTTTTCCTAGTACGAGGATAAATCATTTGATAATACATTAATGAAAATTTATTTATTTATTTTTGTAGTTCTTTATCCTCACAATCATATATAATTTTATTCAATATCATGTTTATATTTTTTTTATATAACATTAAATAAGTTTTAAGATGTATAATAAAATATTATTTAAACATTATAATTGTTTTATGACCAATTGTGAAGGCATAAATGAAAAATTAATGTGTATCTTCTAGGATGGTGGTAAATTGACCCATCACATATGATGTTCTCATTTTTAGAAGGGGGGGGGGAGAAGATTGATGATAATTTTTTTAATAAAAAATAAAATATTTTGTATATATAAGATATAGGGTTTTTCTTTACCCTTATGTATGGATATGTGAATTGATTATTAGAAAAGAAAAATAATTTGAAATGAAAATGAAAAAAATGAAAGAGAATTTTACATTATGAATTCTCTACCTATTGAACCTCTTTAAGGGACTTGGTTTTGGAAAATTGGTGACACCAGAAGGACATGGATGTGGGGAAGAGGCTTGGGATTATAATTGGGTTCAAATTATAAATGATTAAATGATTTTATGTGTGAGGAAAAAATGTGGTGAGTGGTGGTATTTATAATGCATGAGAGAGGTGTTTTCTCATTATTATATTCTCTGGATCATTATCATTCATTAAGAATATGAATATTTTGATAATTATAACTGAATATATTAAAATACTGGAGTGATGTTCGAGATTATGGTTCCCACATAATTCATTGATCATCAGTAGACTTCATTTCTACACTCTCAGCAGCTCATACAAGTTTATCATAATTTTTTTAATTATGGGAGTCCAATTACCTTCGATATTTCAGCTTCAATCCTGAGTAAAAATGATTCATTTTTCTATCAAGAATTTTTTCTAATATTTGGATCTTACCTTTCCAATCAAGTTATGTTTTATTCATAAAAATCCACTAAATCATCTTTCGTCGGTTTAAATTAAAGGAATTTATTTTCAATACAATGTCAAAAAACCATAAGAAAATAATTTTCAATGGAAATACTTTTAAATTCATCCAATTCATGGGCATAAATCTCTCCACTAAACTTGATATTCATTACCATTGACCACCACTAATAATCTTCTCCTTCAAAATAATAAATGGACATACTAAACATATAAACATATAAAAACCCCATATCATCGAATATATTTTCAAGGGAATCAGTCCATCATTCATCTTACACTATGTTTGATGATCCATTGAAATCAAGAGGGTGTTGGCACATAAAATGTTCCAATACATTCATGTTTTGTTGTGGTAGTAGTATTTTTTCTCTTACATGGATTCCACCACCTTTTATAGAAATCGTAAATTGATCCATTAATATAATAGACTAAATTGTTCCAATTCTCAACATTCCAAGTTACAGATTAAAAAATTTATCATCCACTTGGTTCCTGTCTACATCAGCTTCCCTGTTTCTTTTATGGAAAACCATTCTGAACATAATTATCTCGGATAAATAGACATAGTAATGTTAAATTTATAGAACATTTCAACATAAAGTGAAGGTAAAATAATTTATCATATTCTATTAAAATAATCCAAACCCCGGAGTTTATCTAAACCATGATCTAATACCCACTATAATTATCAAACAGTATGCATTACATAATATAAAAAATTCATTTAGAATTCAGAATATTACATTATCAAAGATATTTTTTGTTTATAGTTTTATAAAATTAGGAGACAATTCATACATATCAACCCACATGAATACAAAAGTTGTTACTACTAAAACAGTATACATTTCACCAATAATATAAAATATTTTAATAAAAATGTTAAATCTTTTCATTAAATGTCTTCACGACCTTCATTATGGATTCTACTTTTCTATTAACCATCAGTAAACCCTTTAAAAAAATTTAAAAAGATCATATGAGCATAAAAATATCAGAAATGGATATTAAAAGAATGATAAATACTATTAGTACATGAATACTTAAAAACATAAGAAATAATTTTCATAGAGACATATTTCTCGGCTAATAATTATCATATATTTAGTTTGTGAAGACATGAGATTTCTATAAAACAAAGAAAGCGTATATAAAATCATAAAGGTAACTTGGGGAATTGCTTACTTAAGGTAAATAAACTCATGTATACCATATTACTTGTTACCCACATGGATACATTACATTGTAGCACCCACAACATCCTTACAATGTAACCCTCATAACAACCTTATTGTGTAACCATTGAAGATACACTTGGAGTAACTATATGATCAAACTCCAATTGAAAAATAAAAAATTAATTGGATGGAGATATAGGTTCTAAAATTCGTCATAAACAATTACCAATAACCATAACATAATCATCAATAAATAATACTTCCATTAAAAAAAACATTCTTATGAATTTTGTAAATATAGAAATTTTAAAAGGGATTTTAAAAGAAAATTCCCTTACAAATATCTTATCATTGAAGATAAAATCATTCAAATGAAATGAATTTTTATATTCAATGTATTTCAACATAATAAAACACAAAATAATAAGTATTCACATCAAAAATAATATTATCAAAAAATGACGTCAAAGTATATCCCAATGAAATGGAAATTGGATTAAGAAATCCATTACATTAATTTAATATTACTTAAAATGTGTTAAAACCACATGTATAATGGTTTAAATAGTTTTATTAATATATTAATGACCTATATTAATATATAAATTAAATTATACTTGGTTATTATGACATCTTTTAATACATTTATCAATAATATTTTGTTATTTTGAATTGTTTCATGTGTATTTATTTCGAGGATTCTTAAGTTGGTTTATTATGAATTCTCATGTTGAGTAGAAGAAAAACTCCAGAAGTGGAATGAAGTTGTATTAATATGTTTCAAAAAATTTATATGATACCATATATAATTTTATCTTTGGATTTTATGATTAATCACTAGATAAATCATTAATGAAAATGACTTAATTTATTTGAGAGGTTTTTAAGATCATCATGAACTTATATCATTTTATTTAATAGCATGTTTATATATTTTTTCAAGAATATTAAATAACTTATTATATGTATAATAAGATATTATTTGACCATAATTATGGTTTTTGACCATCCATGAATTCTCTAATGTAAAATGAGCGTGTATCGTCCATGAAGGTGGTAAATCAACACATCAAAGACGATGTTCTCATTTTTAGAATAATACAGGTAGGATAATAAGTTTGATGGTATATTTTCACACAATCCTGAAAAAATTACAGTATATATAAGATATTGGTGTTTTTATGACACTTGTATTATGTTAGGTAAATGTATTATAAGAGAAAAAAAGAATAGAAATGAAAATGAAAGAGTATTTTATCTCTCGAATTATTCACTGTGAGAACATCCTTAAGGCCCATAGTTTTGGACTTTTCGTGAGGCAATATGGTATTCTATGTGAGGAAGAGTCTTGGTTAGGTAGGTGGGATGAAATTATTCAAGACACATGGAATTTAGGTGTGACAATAAGAGGTGGTGTGGGGTGGTATTTATAGTGGAGGAGATGGATGTTTTATTATTATTATATTCATTAGTTTATTATTTTGGCTCATGACTACAAATAGTTTCAGAATTATCAATAACTATATTAGAATAATGAAGTTCTATTCTAGATTATGTTTATTACATCATTCAGGATTCATGGAATATTTTATTTATCTTATTATGTATATATATCATAAATTATCATATTGTACTATTCACCAAAAATTCAGCTACATCAAAAAATTCCCAAAAAGTAACCATAACTTTTTTTGATGTATAGAATTAAAAATGGTCTAAAATTTGGAAAATTAATTTTCTAAATATGGTAAATTTAATTTTCAATTAAAACCATGATTTATTATAAAAATACCAAATTTGAAACTATAACTAATTTTATAAAACATTAAAAAATTATTTAAAATCTCATAATATTGTATAAAAATCAAAAGACAAAAAAATATTTAGTTATTAATATTTTTATGAAAATATTATTTTAATTATAAAATTATAGTTAAATATTTGTAGCAAAAAAATATTCCAACACAAAGTTTACCATTTCAAAAAAATTATTTCTTTATTCCATGATAAATAATATAACACGATTACACATATAAGATAAATAAATTTTATTTATACTATTAAAGTTAATGTTAATATTATATTAGAAATATTTCTATTTTTATGTTCATGTTGCTATTCTATCAGTATAAATTTCATAATTTCTATAAATACCAATTGTTTCATTATACGATTATAATGAACATAAAATTTTAATTCCATAATGAAAAAACAATTTTATAAGTTTTGGGGTTGTTACACATATTCATATAATATATAGTGGATAGAATATAAAATCATACAAGTAATTTCATATAAAAATCAACAGATTTTATTAGCATGTTTAGCATGTGTATGGTATAGTTTTCTTCTTTTAATTTCAATTCAAAATAATTTGGATTTATGGATTTTGTTTATTTTTTTCCAATTTTTTTGTATGATTACCATTTTTTTGTTATATCATCGGTTTATTTATTGGACGATGTCATTTATATATTTATTTAGTATTTCATTAATTTCATTGGTTTCCATATTCATTCTAATTAGATTGATATGATTTTTTCTATCTATATTTTTTCTATTTGGATATTTTCTATTTTTTTGGTTTATTAGGTTATAATATAGTACAATTAAATACTATAAAATAATAATTAATAAAAATTCGAAAAAATATTTTATTGAAACCACACATGTAGTTAGAGATAGATACACAATATATTTGACCATCCTTGTATCAATTTTAATAGTACCGACGCGAACCATCCAAGATGAGCTAAACCAAGATAATTAGGAACTCATGTGGATGATTCTATATAATAACCACCACAACATTAGGTTCAAAACCAATTATAATGATTGAAATATTGGAGTCATCATAATTCATAAATTGATTATGTCCAATGGGGTAGTTAATAGATAAATTACCATCCCCACTATCATCAGAAATATTTCATGGGATTCCATTAATAATTACACAAATTTCAGGTCATTGTTAAAGTATCACAAAAGAAACAGGTTTTAAAAATAATTCTAATATATATGGATCACCAGAATAAATAATTCTAGTCTTGGTAATAACATGAAATACATAGTAATAAATAAATATTTCATCTCTCATCAACGAATCAAACAACTTACAATTCATCATTGTGACCTGACCATGGGAGTAATAATAAGTCACCTTGAAATTAATATTTATTCAAAAAATCTATTTTCAAGGGGGTCTAAATTGATTAATCTCTTGAAAATCACTAATAAAAATTATGTTACAATGATTTGTGAGAGAGACAATATCAATGAAAATAATATGACAATTATTAGTGCCTGATGTACATGTTAGGTTGGCTATAGTGAATTCCCACTCCCTCCAAGTGTGAAAAATCAACATGTCACTCCATATTAGGGGCATGGACATATGAATTCCATACACCACATAACATTGTACGTTATCATTTCCATATAAGAAACTAAAAAGAATTTTGTATTCATTTTAGATAGAGGAATTCGAATGTTGTACAACATACAAAGAGAGAGACCACTGGGCATGGATTTAACTTACTATTCAAGGGAATTAGTTGGCCCAAAATAAGATCTAAATATAAGTAAAACTAAAACCATTTCATCTTTAACCAACCATCAATAACTCATGAAACCCTAGAAAAAGGATCCATCAAAATTCAACTTAAACCTATCCTGTGGGAACTCCACATGACCCATCTGCCTTGAGTCTCAAAGTAAATACTTTTAGAAAGAATTGCTAATACGAAAAGTAGTCGGGTTCTATTAATAGAATCTTATCACCAGGCATGAGGTTCCTCAACTCCTCAACCAAAAATATAATTCAATCTTTAAGAAAAAAATAAATAGTGCATTATTTTTTGGCATATTATCTACATCCCTTAACACCCATCACACAGAATCAAATATTGTACCCTGAGTCTCGAGTTTAGGATGTCCATATTCTGTCCCACAAAACCAAAAAGACAAAAAAGTGCTCAAGTCATCATCTTAGACATTTATTCCTTACATTAATATGATAAGATTCCATGAAAAGATAGCACATTCACTTTTAAAAAATAAATTCCTCATCGTTTCGATGTTAGCCCTCTCAGAATACATGTAGGTATAATCCAATGTCACTCCTTTCCCTTAATATTGGATTCTGTGGGGACTGATTTCTTATGAATTCTTTAAACCCAAAAATTCATTTTTACCAGGATTTCCCAATACCAATTTTTAGAATCCTATTCACCATTCTCCCCTTTTCTATCCTCGTGTAAGCTATAATCCAGAATGAAGAAGTTAATATAATACGCAAAAGTGTATGAAAATATCTCATACTCATCTATAACTATTATCTATCCAAACAAGATTTTATTATCTTCGTCCAATGTTGTTGAGACAGATATCAAATGTAAACTGTGCTAATGGAAAGTAATTTCAAAAACTGGACATCCAAAAAAATCAATAGGATTTCATAACCAGTAATTTTTCCAGTAGTTGATTTCACCTCTCAAAACCATACATAATCACTATACTTAAAATATTCAAAATGGTCATCCATGAATAATCATATGCTCGAAATTTTATTAGGACGATCACCCCAAATTCTATTTTCTACTATGTAACTATTCTTCCTGAATATCTCCTACGAAGTTCTTCCTTCAACTATATAAAATTTCATTTTAACTTTCATTCCATTAATTTTCATTTCCACACTTCATAGGTGCACACCAACCAATCTATGGGCTCCCACCATTATTTTCCATGATGCCCAATGACTTCTCCCCTATTTTCTATTCAAGAAAAATGATTTCATAATTTTTTGCAGTCCCACAATTGTTCATTTTGTAGCTTTATTAATAGAGGTAATACATATAATAATATAAGGAATAATTCTACTTCCTATCGTAATCATACCTAAAATAAAAATAATCAAATTTTTTCAATAAAAAATGATACCATCCCCATGATTTTTAAAATCATCAAAAATCACCTTTTTAATAATTCAATCTCAAGTTGGGGCTCCAAGGAAATCCACTGACAAATCACTTCTTTTAATTTTGATATTCTCTTGAGGGTACCATGAATGACTATTTATACAATATATCAAGATACATAGGTTAATCTTGTAATGATATATTTTTTTCTAGTTCAAAAAACATGAATTTTCATAATATTGTTATATACTTCAACAGATTTCTTCCAAACATTGTAAAAAATGTGTGTCCTCAACAAAAATATGATGCGAAATGATGCATGTTCTACACCTATTCTAGAATTTAATTCTCTCTGTTCTAGATATCCCCTCGTTATAGTTAATTGTTATTTCCTTCTTGTCCAAAATAAAGTTGATGGGTGAAATTGATACTCACTGATGTAGTCCCTAAAAATTATTTAAGAAACCAAAATATCAGGAAATAAGGGAAATTGAAATCCACAACAAAGCATAACACCTCAACAAAGGGTAACATTCCAAACCTACAAAACAAAATATTCTCATAACAATCAATTTGATACCCCACTACATTTTTTCATTGGCCTTGTCTATATCTACCTTGATCATGATATTAGGTCCAACTTGTTTCTTATTAATATCATCCTCCATCTCTTTCATAATAGCCATTGAACCATGTATTTTCATTCTATTAGTGAACCCATATTGTTATTCTGATATAATTTGGTTCAACAACATACCGATAATCTTATTTGAGACACTAGTGAGAATTTTTTATGATAAATTACAAAGGAAAAACAACAAATATTAATTAACATAAATTCGATAAATCTAATTTGGGATAAGAACTTGTTTTAAAGAATAAATGGCTCTTAGAAGGTGACACCATCTGAAAACAGCTGGGACAAATTCCTTCACTAAATAAAATATGATACCCCATGAAGAAACATATAAAGGCCTTGAAAATCAATCCATGCTAAGTGAACTCATAGTGTCCAGAGAAATTATAACTTGTCTAATTTATTTCGCATCTATAATATCCTCTACCAGAATGTTTTCCAAATCCTCAACCAATATCAGAATTCATTATAGAAAACTATCCTCAAATTGGTCCAAGGAAATGGATCTATCAGCAGATATACATGTCCCCACAATAATATTCCCAAAATTATTCTTTAACACCTTATCATCCACCTCCAAATTAGCTGTATATGTTCCATCATCAATAAAAAGACTGATCCTCAAAGAATCCACCCTCTCCTACAATGAGTGTAAGAAAATATACTATGTTTTTTTCCAAATTCCCATAACTATTAGACAATTTATTTCTACTATAAAATTCCCTGTATTTCCATAAGATTCCCTACAAGTATATGTTATTTCTTCTTCATCAATAAAAACAATTCATCATCTAAACACACTTATAGATTCTCATCCATCATTCAAAAATACTAGTTTATATCATATACAGAGAAGTTATTTCTTAGATTATTAGAGATCTAATCATGCATGTTACCTCTTAGAATCATCATTCAATTGAAATGTACATTCAATGAACATCCACTCATTAGTATGTCACATAAGATTTCCACATTATATACAAATACCTCCTCCTGAACCCAACTACCTTAGAGGAAAGCATTAGAAAACCTTATATCCTCCCTCTTAAAAGGAAAACGGTGTTGAGTATGATCAAAATGTGCACACAACTAATTTATAACTGACACCTAAATAAAGGATTAAAAAAAAGGGTAGATATGAAAAAATCAAACCAACACTTGATTCTTTATCTTAATTTTTATTATCATCACACCATGTAAATGGATATCCCATGAAACCCACATCCATGAGAACATCTGAGAAAAAAATCATTCAAATAATGCATTACATTGAAATATTACTCCACACATCCATTATTTTTTGACATATAACTGATAGTGTTAAAGTCCACACCCAAATACTAAGAAAGGATACCTATTTGAATGGTGGAAAAATGTTTCCAAGAATATTTTATAACTATCATATGATAGATTTCATAATAATGAAGATGAATAATGATATTATTGTCACAGATATCCTATTTATAATGAGTTGTGGGGAAACATCCACTTTATCAACTGTGACATTGGTTATCCAGAAAATCCGAAGATGGGTTTTTTCATGGAATCCCATGCATATAGTGTCAAAAATAATGCATCCTTCAAAAAACTTTTAAGTAATCCTCCTTTTTAATTGGTCTCAAAATGGATAAGATGGAATCTATATGAGTCCATACCTCATTAAAAATGATGGTGCTTTTGGTTTTAGACACCATTCCTGTAGAATTATACATAAAAATGGAAGTCATTATACAAATGATATTGTCACAAACCAGGACGGTTTGCAAACTAAAACAGTGCCCAACCCAGTCTGCGACATGACCGGAGGGGCATTACCGATCCCCATGGGCTGGAACAAGTACTCAGGGATCAAAAAAATACATGGGAACAATTTACCTGAAATAGTAAACACAAACAACTAACAAGATAGATAATCTAAAATTGGAAACTAACAACCAAAAACACACTTAAACTAAAATAAAATTTAAAGTTTTACATATTAAACCAATATAAAAAAAGAAAGTAAAATAAAAATGAAACTAAAACACTATCTCAAACCTAGAAGGAATAAGAGAGGTGCAACATTAATATGCTACAAACACCAACCAATATGATAGACCATCAGCAACCAGAATCCCTATCTCATAGCATGATTCCTCAACATGGAATACACAATGAACAAGGTCTACATACACCCAAGGGTGGATATAGGGTGTGATCCAAGATCCCATTAGACTACCACCCAAAAAAAGGTTCCATGCCACAACATCAAAAGGATAAATTAAAAAGGTTATTTAAAACCATACATTTAAAACTCTTTTAAAGAAAAACATTAAGATATGAAAGTAAAAAAGGAACGAGAACTAGAAGAAAACCATTTTACAAATACTACTTTAAAATAGAAGATAAAATTCAGAAAGAACATGCACATCCTCAAGTGGCCCTTCGTATGCTGACGAAAGGCACCACGTCATGAATAGTAGATCTCTATGGGTAAATCCCCTAATATAGCTAAATGTTTGGGATGATAGAGACATACTACCTCTAGGTAAATGTGCAATAAAATACACAATAATCAACACTATCATGCACAATCCACTAGTAGAGAAACACATCCATAACATAGTGGTCTTCAATCATCACAAATGTTTAGTTAGTGTTGTAACGTCAATCCATCTAGATGAAACCAGAACAAACAACTTATATTCCATCTAGTGTACTGGTCCTAATCTTCCCACCTAGGTACCCAAGGATTTCCTTTGTCCTCAATCATGTTCACATTCATATATTATATTGCTTTCACAAATCAAAAATCATAAAAGACATTACATCGAATATCCACTGCATTCAAACCCAAACACCATTTTAAAAACACGCGCACACCAAAACCATTTCACACTATAATTCCCATCACTTGAATGACTTGATAAATTATTTAAACAATTTAAAGATCATTTTTATATATAAAAACAAGGGTTTTCAAATGAAAAATGCATAGTTTCACATATTAGAGTCCCTTTGAAAACCTAACACTCATGTAATCCTATCAAATACAACTCCTGCACTCCACATATAATTTAAAAAAACTAGTTAAAAATTTATATAACACTTAAAATTAGTAAGAAAAGGTTTACATAATAAATACACAACCAATTTCATATAAGAATGTCACTTTAAAATCAAAAGTACAACATATTCATATCAAAACATTCATTCTATTGTTCAAAAAAAATTATTCCATTTTAAAAGATTCCCAATTTGGAAAACACACCCAATGTGATTCATTTTCCATTAAAAATTTTCATTTATTAAACACTCACATAAAAGACCCATAGAATGAATTTCACACCAACCAGACGACCCCAAATTCCTTTCCAACCATGTTGCACATCCCAAATACCACATAAATAAACAATTTCATAGTTAATAAAATATATCACATGCATAAACTAAGGCCTCACTTCAAAACACTCAATTTTTTATTACTTGAAAAAATCATTTTAAAATCAATTTTACAACTCAACCCTTATGAATCCTCATTCGCACCCCATAAAAAATTGATTAAAGGATTTTAGAATTTTCCTAAAAAGGTCAAAATTAAAAACATGAACTTTTCTAATGAAAGTGAAATTTTCATCATGCATGCATGTCAAATAATTTATGAATCGAATTTCTCACAACCTATAATGCACTAATATAAATTTATACAACAACACACATATAAATAAGAAGAATACATTATTCTCGAAATCCAATTCCATCAAATGAGAATTAAAAAAAATCTAAACCTAATTTAAACCATGAAATTAAATCATAGACCATATTATAATTTACTAAACAAACAAATTAAATTATATAAATGATGAAAAGTCATGGATCCACCTACCTCGGTGTCAATTACATACAAAATTTAGCGCGGAACTCGAATTGCACCCAATTCACATCGCTACTAACTCAATTTAAATCTTAAAATAAAGATGTCTAACTGAATAAAATCATGATCGAACCCTAAAACATATACAACACACCCATTTGGAAACAAATAACTCAATAAAAAAAGATTCAACTGAAGGGGACGGGCGTTGGCACGAGCGACTGGTTTCTGGGGGAGACGGTGAGAGTGGCGTCGGGGAGCCGGAGGGAGGCGGGCTCATGTGAGGATGTCGACAGGGCCAGTGTCGGCTGGTGAGGGGGTGCAGAGGGTAGAGGATAGTTGTGGTTGCAGAGGTCTTGATGGGAGGGCGGGTCGTCGTGATGCGATGCAGTGGGTCTTCGCAAGAGGTAGTGGAGAGACCGACGGGCTGGAGATTAGGCCGGCGTAGAGAAGTTGCCGAATGGGAGGAGATGGAGCAGGGCGGCGCAATTTTGGGTATCTAAGGAGGGGGTGTCCACCTCAACCAATTGGAAAAAAGGAGGAGATTTATCATGATGCAGCAAGAGAGAGTTGTAAGAATAAGGGAGAAAAAAGGAAATAGAAAATAGTAGGGTTAAAATGAAATAATTACCCTACAAATTAATCTACATATATATATTAATAATAATTATTAATAATAATAATGTAAACAATAATTTTTCTAATAATAATAATAATTAACATATTAATAATAATAATATCATTATTATTATCATTATTAATTACCAGTATTATTAACATTAAAATAATTCATTAAACAACATTTTAGTATTATTATTTTAATGTGTTGGGTGCCACATGGTTACCACACAAAACCCATAAAAATTTTAACAGGTTGATGGTTACAATAATGAACACTATAAAATTATCATCCTTAACAACTCATTTAATTTCAATCTATTATTTATCATTTCACTTAATTAATTAATTAATTAGTCGTTCATCTTGGAGGTGGTGCGGTGAAATGGGCGAGGTTGTACTGTGACCCAGGTGAGGCCACATGACTTCAATTGTGCTGCACTAGAGGCAGGCAATGCTAATACATGCATTTTAAATAAGAGCTCAGAATTTCAATTCATGATTCAACATGGAGTACCCGATGACCATAATAATTAATAAAATAAATAATGAAAAAGAGATGGGTGTGACAAATACACTACCTGTCCATCCCTTCAAATGGATTTATGGAAAAAATGATATTATGGTGGCCACTCTAGACTTGAGGTGTGTGAGTCAGCAATCAAATTCAAAGGAATTATAAACTATAGAGTAGTATTTATCAATCCCTATATGAGAAACCCCATGAAAATAATCACCTACATTTGACAATACTTAAAATCAGTATGGAGATCACAGTAACTTGTTTGAACTATGTATCACCTTCCCACCTAAGAACTATGAAATGTTATCAACAATATCACCCAAAAATTCCATAACATAATTATAAGGAAAAAACTCAACGCTAAGATTCACTAGAAAGAAACCAGCCTCATCAACAATTGAGACACATGAAACAAAATAACCCTTTGAAAACTCTCCTCAACTGGAATGGAAAAGAGAGAATTAACCCCCCCCCCCCAACGGGAAGATATGAAGACCAGGACCTAGGAAATCTATTTCTTTAGAAGGGATCTCATTTGAGTCATCTACTAAAAGATGAGAGGGACCTTTCACCACATTGTCTTATGCATGAAAAGATTAAATAAATTATTCCACCGAATCATTAGATGAAAAAGAACAAAATCACCATTCGGATTCTTAGATTATACACCCTCACTAGCAAGCACATCTATAGAAAACATGAGGGACCCTCACACAGAATACATGAAGTTAGAACAAAAACCGAAAGTCCAATATAATATATACCATCTTTATCACTCAAGGAATTAGATAACATAGAGACACTCATAATAATATATTCATCAACTAGTGTATCTCCATTTAGAAGATACATCCCATTTTACTTTTCTCTATTCCTAAAAAATTAACTTGCATGACCCTAGAAATGGAATACTTACTAATACCTATGGGGATTGAATTAAAATGGACCTCCGCCAAGAGAATTCATTTCATGGAGGAATGAAGATGATGACTGGTAGAGATTATATGGGGAGAAATTCCATAGAAATTTTAGGTGTTGAGGACAACTAAATAATTCAGGTTTCAACATCACCACATAAAAAACCCCTAATGAATCACACACACATTGATGAATTGAAAGACAATAAGAATCTAGATCACTCCATGAGTTAATGGGATCATAATTGGAGAAACCATGTCAGAAGCAGCTGACAAGGCCTCCTTCAAGGTGTGTGTACCGAGGCCATGTGCCAACTATATGGGAGATGATGATTCAAGAATCACTATTTTGGGAACATAAAATAAATAATCTATATACACATGAATAAAATCTATACTCATCATGGGAAAAAATCTTGTTCAACTAAAATAAATATTGAAAAAATCTCAAGAATGTGAGGCACATTATTTACAGTATGAAAAGTCACAATCTCTAGAGCAATAATACAATACTAATATTTTTTCAAAAACCCCATAATAAGATACATTATTATATCTAGGTTTACAAGATGATACAGTGGAATAACAATTTATTATGTCAGTTCCTATAACACTATCATGTTCTGTTCTCATGCTCTTTTCTAAATCATTGATAATGATTTTTTACACTTTGATCAAAATTTACTTTCATTAAAGAACCATAGAATAATTATCAAAATTGAAAAATATTATTTCAATAGGGAGAGAGATTCATTAGGTAAACCCTATAACTATAATAAAAGTGAATATTTAAATTAATTTAATATAAATTACATTTTATTTTAATAAAATAAACATTCTACCGTAAATTTCTACCGAGCATAAAAAAACTATTCTATGAAAAGTGTGTCATTTTATCATAGATAAAGAATAATGATTTCTATTTATATTATTTATATTTTTCCCAGATAAAATGATTAAAATATATAAATTTTTATTTATAGGTAAATTTTATGAGATAACATAAAAATGTATAATATATTTACTTGATTTAATCTTCCAAAAAACCCAATTACACAAAACTTTATGATGTTCTATGTTTTGGATTCAAATGATTAATGTATTAAATATAAATGATCCATGAATTACACATGTTTTGAGAATTCATGATAAAATGGGTTCCATTTCCTCATACTACACCTTTTAATTTCTCAATGTTTGTTTCCATCATGCGCTCACATATGAAAAATAAAATGCAAAAAAGTCAATACATTCTTGGTACAAGTAACCATTCACAGTGGACTATTCATGGTGATTCTTATTTAGGATATAATACATCAATGTGTACATATTTATTTCATTTAGGTACATCCAACAAAAAGAAACGGTCCTCCAAGAAGTATTTCAGTGGGAAGAATGATATGGGGTGCAACATGAATGTGAAAAAATTATGGAGGAAACAAGTTAAACCCCTAACATGATATTCATTTGTTTTTATTTATTTCCAGATGTTGGGTATTTTGGTTGAGGATCATCTTGAGTTTCTAACAAAATTCATTATTTTCTTTGTTTTAATTTTCTTCTAATTTTATTCATGTATTTCATGAGTGTTATTGAGAGAAAATGGAATGGTGGAGAGTTTGGGATATCCACGAAGTTACTATATTGTGTTTAAATCATTGAATGATAATTGGGTGCATCTTCCCTAGTGTTTGGTGTCTCATATGAGGGTTTTTGACTATTTTTTGGGTTATGTGGATTGAGCACAGTTTTACAAAACCGTAAATCTTAAACTTGTACTGTTGCATATTTTTTCCGTAGCCCTTGCATGGTTTATGTAAGGTTTACAAAACCATGTATCCCATTACCTTCATAATAAATTTTAACTCAAAAATAATTTCTGAGTGATTATACGTTCCATTTGAATTCATATGTGTTGGCCTCAACCAAAGGGATCCCCCCTCATTCTTATTTAATTTTGGACACTTCTAGAGTGGTTTCTAAGGAATTCTTAGTAATTCTTCATGCTTTATTCATAAAATATTCCACATTCTTCTTATACACTTCTCCACCACTCATCATAGTTCTCTTTTGTCTTGGAACCCTTTTGGTCGCACCCTCGGGTTAGGTTTGGCTGATTTTTGTCAATTTACTTGATGTTATGGTATGTGGATTATCGTTAGGGATTACATCTTCCTTCCCTTGAAGAATCATATCATCCACACACCACTGATGTTGGTGTTTACATTCTTTTCCTTTTCAACTAATTCAATTATTTATTGAATATTTTTAAATAATATGAAAACGTTTTTTTCATGCATGTGGTTTGTTTTCCTTTCTTGGTATGCTGTTTTCATGTTGGAAAAAATTATAAGATGTGGTCTTTCAAGGGGTTTCTCAAAATAAACCACTTTTTAGGCACACTAAGTGATTTTTAAAATATCTACAATCTTTTAAATTAAAAATTTTCATTTTCAATAGTTTAAAAAACTTATTATATTATTATATCATTTTTGGATTCTGTATTTTTAATTGCATGTATGAAATTGGTGATTATTATTGGATGAACCATGTGTAGGGTTTATTGTGTTTGTTTGGAAACATGTGGTGATTAAATAAAATTGATTTTTGTGTTACTACATAGATGATTGCGGTGAAAATTTGGATGTGGGGCCATCCAAGGGTGCTTGGAATTCACACATGGATGGTAGCACAATTGATAATGTTTGAGATTGAAATTTACTCAATTGAATGACCCTGATGTCAAACCACTTATCCCTTTATCGATCTCTTCTATTCAAACTCTCAGTTTTTTACAAATGTAATATGTCACGACCCATCCCCCAGGGTCCATATCGTGACTACCCCAAGCCCGCCTTCTATAGGACAGGGTTGGCGACTAGCACTAAAGGTGTAATCCCCAAAAATTGGGAAGGCATTGCCTTTATAAAATGTAAACTCACACCACCATAGTACAATCGGAAGAAAATACTAAGTAAAAACTGTATTTCAAGTGTACTGAAAGTAAAGGGGGTCCAGAATACAAGCCCAACAGGAAAGTACAACAGAAAAGGAAGTACAACTAAAAAAAGGGACAAATAGCAGAAAGGAAGAAGTAGCTCCAGGATCGTCGTCTGAGATTCCTACCTAAAGGTTACGTACAGATGTCCACCTCAGTACTCCATGTCTATCGCTCTTCTCCGTGTACCATCTCACCGAGTGGTCCACTTCCGAGTATCGTCCAGTCCTCGCTCGCTCTAGGCCTCCGTCAACATTGTCCGTCATCTCCATCCAACACAATGTGGTGCGGGCATAGCCTGTGCAGGGGTGAGTATAACGATACTCAGTTGGGACCCTGAGACCCTCAAAGTCTCCCAAAATCCATCAAGGATAAACCGCAAAGTATGAAATCAATGGATGACCATCACTCAAGTATATACCAATACATGTACCTAAGTTATTAAATAACTCATCTCAATCATGAGGAAAACACAAAGGTAATTGAATCAACTCAAACCAGGATTTTGATTCATGATGTCGAAACCACGACTGCTGGAGAACTCCTCCTCTGTCGAGTACAGTGGGGCTGCCACTAAAACCAAGTGCATACCACTAACCTTGGACTACTGAAGTACTCCACCTGTCAAGGACTGTGGGCCTGCTGCTATAACCAAGCGCTTCCCACCATGGGTCTGCCGCTACAACGAAGCGCTCCCACTCATAGCCTATAGAGGTACTCCTTCTATCGAGTATCACAGGTTTTACACTACAACCAAGTGCTCCTCCACCATAGGAATGATGCTACAACCAAGAGCTCCCCACTGGTCCATCCGAATCACTCCGAGTCGATCGATCAATAGTTGTCAAGTCTCACCTAGCTACTAGGTCTCTGCAATCTGCTCGCTCGTCACCGGGAGGGTCCGCTCCACGTGCCACAAGTCGTTACTCCAAGTGTCACGAAAACTCACGTATAAGTATCAAAATTAACTGAATGTCATAGGGGACTCAATGCAATAGACAGCGTGTCAATCAGACGCCTGGTCTGTGAATTAATAGCTTTTTAGTCCCGAGGGCCTGGTTAGTTTTGTGTAGGAACCAACCCGACCGTATCTCAACTATTCCCCAAACTCCCATTATGTATTTTTAAAGGGGACCCTTTTTCAATGATATTACCAGTGTCGGTGACGGTTCATCAAAAAGATGTTCGGTGGCAATGATATGTCCAAAGGAAGAAATGGGTCATCAGTGTGCTTGGGTCCGGTCCGACCCGGTCGGACTGACTCGGCCCAACCCAGTCTGGGTGGACTCGGTCTGGGTGTACCCAGTCAGACTTGTGGGTCTGACTCAACCGATTGGGATGGTCAGCCCGCTATGTTTCGACCCGGTCCGCTAGGCCCGACCCAGCGGAGTGCGAGGGCAGTTCGGCCGAATGGCGCCATGCATGCATCAACCGAAAAGCCGGGGCTGGTTCGGCCAGCGCCGCGAAGGGTAATGCTCAAGAGGTCGGCTGTCGGGAGACCAACGTGTAGGTTGAAGGGATGCCGGGCAAGCCGTGGGGGCACCGTGCAGTGTGTCGGGGTGTCGTCTAGTGCGCCGGGGCAGCGCCCGAGGGCGTGGGAAGCACGCTCGGGCACTGGTAGCGCAACTGGGCACCGGGCAGACCGCAACAGGGGGTCGCGGGGGTTCTGTCAGGGGCCGGGCATGCCACTGGCTAGGCGGGGGTGTTCCAGGTAGCACGCCAGGGTGTTGGGTAGGCCGCCGGAAGGGGTCGGGTTGGCTGCCGGCTGGGCACGGGTGCGCCTGGGAGCCTGCCGGTGTGCCGGGCAGGCTGCCGAAAGGGCGCAGGGGCGCTGGGCAGGGCACCTGCCGGGTGTTGGGCAAGGTGTCAGTGGGGTGGGGGGGGGGGGGGGGGGGGGGCGCCAGCATGCCGGAAGGATGCGAGGGCACTGGGCAGCATGCAGGCGAGGCGTGGGGAGCACTCCGGGAACGCCGCGGGTAGTTGGGTCAGGTGCCGCTTGGCCGGTAATGTTTGGCTGGGGGCATCGGTGAAACATGGGGGTGGCATTATTCACGGAGGCCACAGGTAGCGCGGTCGTCATCATTGATGCCTTTGTCGTCGTCGCCTCAATGCCTTGCCTTAGAATGCCACAAGAGAGAAGAAATCGAAGGATGATTTCGGGATGTGTTAGGTCGGCCCTCATCCTTCGAGTTTAAAGTGATAACAATTATCTCGACAAGAAGAGAAAACAAGTTATTCAATTGTTTTTAAAAACGTGCATCAAATCATTTTCAATATGAAGAAGAGAAAAATAACATGATATTATTCAAGAACAAAACCCCTACCTCGCTTGTCGTTCGTCGCTGACGAAGTTACGGAAAGCAGGCATCATCCCGTTGACGTCAGAAAAGAAGAAGCCGAGGATGACATCGGCGTTCTTCATGGATGACAGTTACCTTTTCTTATTCCGGGAGAAGACGGAAGAAAACATCCGAGGAAGAAGTTGAAGAAGAAATCTAGAGTTCTTCGCATTCTTCGTTGAGTGAATTTTAATCCTCCCAAGCTCTCAGGTTCCACCGAAGGAGAATGCCAACAAAATAAAAATAGGGTGTCTTTTTATTTTATTGTTGGAACACAAATTAAAAAAGGTGAAAGAAACTCTCCTTAATAAATTTACATGCGTCTGCAAAATTAATTGGTATGCGCGTGGGACAATCAATTGGCACACGCGTTGGCACAATTAATTGGCACACGTGTTGGCACACACATTGGCACAATTAATTGTAACGAGCCTTGGAAGAATTTATTGGCACGCGCGTTGGCACAAATAATTGTGCGGAGGAATGCAACGGATCTCCCTCATTAATGAGGGAGAGTGGAGTGGTTTCATCCTCCACCATTAATAGGGGCCGTGTGGTTCCCACCCCTATCATTTAATTGAGTGGTTATGCTCAGGTGGTCCCCATGTCGTAACCTCTTGCAGGAGGTTAGGGTGTGGTGGTCCCACCACCAACATCCAATGGGAGGTTCCAACTAACCGCACACACAACACATGTCATCTTAAAAATAAAATAAATTGTTGTATATTATTTTATTATTATTTTATTTAATAAAAATCCAAAATCTATCTTCCAAACTCGTTAGAATGAAACTACGGTGAAATTATCATTAAGAAATTATCGACGCTGCGAGTTCAACAGTGCCCTCAGATTTCAATTCCGAGCACTATTTCAAATGTTATAAAATCTTGAACCTATGTTTACTGAACTTACCCGAAAAAAAAGTTCGAAAATTTATTATTAGTCACCCTCGACTCGCGCTGGTCGAGGTTAGGCTCGGCCTAGGTGAAACACTCCCCAATGAACCCATCGGTACTCTCAGATTTTTAATCTGTGTCACCATTCAGAAGTTATGAATTTTACTATAAAATAATTGTCACTTAATTATTTTATTTGTGGCCAAAAACTAATTTTTTTTGTTGGCCTGTGATGGAAAAAGTTAGTATCTTCTTAAATAAATCATGCCCTCATGAGTTCAGTGGTGGCCTCAGATTTTTAATCCAAATTACCATTTGTGAGTTATAAGCATTTTAAAAATAAAATAATTTATTTAATTATTTTATTTATGCTTATGCCATTTTTGGGATTTTTCATAGGACGCCCGCACCGACTAAAATTAAGTCGCGCCTAACATAAACCCCTCATCTTGAGCACAACGGTGCCCTCAGATTTCTGATCTGAGTAACCATCTCATATTTATTCAACTTTTTCAGGAAAACTTCTTACAGATGTTAATTTAAGCTTAAAAAAACTTCAAAAATTGATTTCGGACACACCGGGCCTCGGAATCAAGCATCATATGAAACTGCGGAATCATAAAATTCCCATGAATTTATGAAAAAAATCCATTGAATTTTGGGGTCTTTACATTCTCCCCACCTCAGTGCTTTACATCCCCATAAGCTACAACTCACAATAAGGGAACAAATGGGGGTACTGAGCACACATCTTAGCCTCCTGCTCCCACGTGCTCTCCTAGAGGTTCCCATGCTGCCAAAAAACGCGCACTAGAGGTATCGACCATCCACGTAGGAGCCTCTCCTGTCAATCCTCAATCTCCATTAGAACCTCCGTGAATGTCACCCCATCATCGATGTCCAGCTCTCCATGGTTGATGATGTGTGAAGGGTCATGCAAGTATCTCCTTAGCTAAGATACGTGAAAGACATCATGCACACGATGCAACTAAGATGGAATAGCTAAGCGATATGCCACCTCGCCTACTCTGCTGGTATCTCATGTCCCGCCTTCACTTGCTGACAAGTGAGGCTTCAAGAGTCAAATTCCACTACTACCTTCCTCAAACCTGGCCAAAATTGCTATTGTCTGAGGTCTCGATACATATTCACCAAGATTGGATGTACCGCTAAAGGAGATGTGTGGAAGTCCCTCAACACCTCCTCCTAAAGTGCAGCTGGTACCATGGTATGTCCTCTGAAGAGGATGACGCGCTCCCCACCTTCAAGAAATCCATCAGGTTACTGCACTATGGATATCTGAGCATGTCGTGTCTCAGATTCAGCGTCCCCATGTTGTGCCTCCCTGACTCGCTGATGAAGAGGGGGAGTGACTATAAGAGACTATATATAGGATGCTCCATCTCTATCCACAAAAGATATCTTTAAGGCAGCAAACTGTTTCGTCGCCTCCCCTAGCAGCTGAATACCAGATCTCCTGTTGAGCACATCTTCTACTACGTTCCCCTTCCTAGGAGTACAGACTATCTCGAGGTCATGGTCCATAAGGAACTCATGTCATCACCGCTGTCTCATGTTCATGCCATTCTGATAGAAGATATACCTAAGACTCTTGTGATCAGAGTACTCGGTAAAACGTTCTCCCAACGAACTATGGATGAGACTAGCCAATTGAAGAACTTGACTTCACCCTTATTTGCCTACATTCTACAAGTGCTGCTAAGATTTCTCCTTTACTGAAAAGAAAAATCAGGTTTCATCCCCAAGATGATCCACATCCTTCTCCTAATACATTCAATCCTGACATGAACTATACTAATTCATGTCATGGAAGACGTCGTAAGGCCTTGACGCTACTACCAGGAGATCCAACCGTTACTCTCGCATCCAAGGGTTGAGTCACACTATCGGCATTAGTGTTTGGTCACTGGGTATCCTCTAGTAGGATTGTCAAATGTGAGGGTCAGGTCAACTATTTTAACCTGAACCTCTAAGTATTAACCACACAAAAGGTAGTAAAGCAAACATCATAAGAAAAATTGTCTTTTATTACTGTAGTTCAGAGTAAAAAGACACAAATAAACCACAAAAACGACATTAACGAAGTTAGAAACATCATGAACAATGGACACTATGCCTGGAACTACTCCTGCTTATGTCCACCAGATTCTAGAGCTTCATGGTCATATGCTTCAGCAGCCTGAAGCTATGCTATCCCCTGTCCACCTGTTTCCTGTGGTCGGGGTGGACCGCCAGGTGGTGGTGGTGGAAACACATTGAAACGTCGTCCACCACTAGCGGCACGACCAACTAATTTGCCACGGTCACCTACTCATTGCGGTCTCCCTTGATCAAACCTCTGCCTCTGTCTGAGAGGTCCCTCAACTGACTGCTGATCGTCTGTACAGCGGGTCAGACAGACACGTTACATGTGACCCTGTCCGCCGCATGAGTAACACAGCCTGCTTTTGGTAGGTCTCTATCCACCCCGGTTGTCTTTCACATACGATCCTGAGTCATGCGGTCGACCACATGTGGGTCTGGTCCTCTTGGACCTCTGCATCATCTGTCTACTGCAAGCTGTAGAAGACTCCACTGCATATCGACTAGTAGTGGGTCTCGTTGGTGGTGACTGCTCAGCAAGGAAACTCTCCACTATGATGGCTTACTCCAACACCTCCGTCTGCGTCGGTATGCTGTGGGAGATAAATGAATCTCTGATCTCTCACTTGAGCCCCTGCTCGATGGTTTGGGCCCTACAGAATGGGTACTGCACCATATCTGTATAGTAGCGTGAGAGGTCTGTGAACCTCGATGAGTACTACACTACACTCATACTGCCCCTCTGTAGATGAAGTATCTCCCGTATCTACAGCACTCGAATGGAGGCAAAGAAAAACTCTACCCAGAAGAGGCTCTCAAAGTCTTCCAAGAGTAGCGTCGCCTGGTCATGCATCTGGAGCATCAGGCTCCACCATCTGTCTGCTGCTGATTGAAGGTGGCTGGCAGAAAGGATCACCATGAAGTTTGATGGTCTTCCAATGAACTAGAAGACTCTTGACACAGCCTCCAGCCAATCCTTAGCCACATGTGGGACCGTCTCTCCTCAGAACCTAGGTGTACTCTAGCGGTGGAACTCGTGCAGTGCGCTCAAGCGGCGTGCTTCGTTTGCTTTTGGGGCTAGTGGCATCGGTGGCCCAATGGGAAGTGGTACAATTGGTACCTCTGCTGGTTCCTCCATTGGAAGAGGGCCCTGTACTGAGGTCTCGTCACTCGGTGGGCTATCAGTACATACAACTATAGAGGCTGTAGCTGGTCGTCTACAGGGAGGCATTCTCAACGAAACATATGTGACACGGTCAAAAGACAATACCTGGTGAGCTGACCTCATTTGAGCTTACTTAAAGAAAACTTTTGAATACACATATGCAATCAGTGATTTCATGCACTGAGTCGGAAATCAGGACTTGGGGTCCTAGTGTATGGATACGTCGGTCGCCCGCACCAAAACTGGACTCCTTGAACTGAAAACCACAATTTCTAACCTTAACACTATTGCTACATAGAAAGGAAATATCAGAGTCCTAAGATTAGTGGTAGAAAAGAAACCTTTTGATACCAATTTTCATGACCCGTCCCCCAGGTCCCACATCGTGACTACCCCAAGCCCATCATCTATAAGCCAGGTGCTGGTAACTAGCACCAAAGGCGTAATCGCCTAAAACTGGGAAGGCATTGCCTTTATAAAATGTAAACTCACACAACCAGAGTACAAGCAGAAGAAAACACTAAGTAAAAACTATATAACAAGTGTAATGAAAGCAAAGGAGTTCCATAATACAATACCAATAGGAAAGCACCACTAAAAAGTAAGCATAACCAAAAAGTAACAAATAGATGAAAGGTATAAGCAGTTCCAGGATTGTCATCCGGGATTCCAACTAGACGGGTAGGTATAGATGTCCACCTCAGCACTCCATGTCTATCGGTCGGCTCCATGTACCTTCTCGCTGAGTGATCCACCTCCGGGTACCGTCCAGTCCTGGCTCACTCTCGGCCTCCGTCAACGCTATCCGTCGTCTGCAACCAACACACTGTGGTGCGAGCATATCCTATGTAGGGGTGAGTATAACGATACTCAGTAGGGACCCAGAGACCCTCAAGGTCTCACAAAATCTAACAAGGATAAACCACAATGTCTGAAATCAAAGGATGACCATTACATAATTATATTCCCATATATAAAACTAAGTTATTATGTAACCCATCTAAATAATGAGGAAAACACAAAGGTCATTGACTCATCTCAAACAAGGATTTTTATTCACAATGTCGAAACCATAACTTCTGGATAAATTCTCCTCTATAAATTATAGTGGGCATGCCACTACAACCAAGCACTTTCCACTAACATTAGACTATTGAAGTACTCCACCTGACGAGTACTGTGGGCCTGCTGCTACAACCAAATGCTTCCCACCATGGGTCTGCCGCTACAACCAAGCGCTCCCCCTCATATCCTATAGAGGATGTTCTTCTGTTGAGTACCATGAGTCTTCCTCTACAACAAAGCGCTCCCCATTGGGCCATCCGAATCACTTCGAGTCGATCAATCATCAGTCGTCAAGTCTCAGCCAGCTAGTAGGTCTATTCAATCTGTTCGCTCGTCACTGGGAGGGTCTACTCCATGTGCCACAATCCAGCCCTACAAGTCTCACGAAAACTCACTTATACATATCACAAGGACCACCACATCATAGGGGTATCAATGCTATAGATGGAACGCCAATAGGACGGTCGGTCTGAGAGTTATTAGCCTTTTAGTATCGGGGGCCCGATTGGTAATGTGTACGAACCAACCCAACCATATCTCAACTATACCATGAACTCCCATGGGGTATTTTTAAAGGGGAATGTTTCGCAATGAGATTACCCGTGTCACTGACATTTTGTCAAACGGACGTCCGATGCAAAAGATATGTCCAAAGTAAGCAATGGGTTCAACAGTGGGACCGGGTCCAGTACGAACCGGTCGGATCAAATCATCTCGACCCATTCTGGGTCTACCCAGTCTGAGTGGACCATGTCAGACTTGTTGGGTCTGACTAAGCCCGTTGGGTGGGTCAGCCCACTATGTTTCGACTCGGTCCGCTGGGCCCGACCCTGGGACTGCTAGGGCAGTTCAGCCAGATGCCGCCATGCAGGCGGTATTGGCCAGAAAGTCGAGGCCGGTTCGGCCAGCACTCTGAAGGGCGCCGCTCGACAGGTCAGAGGTCGGGAGATCAGCGGGCAGGCCGCCTGGGGTGCGGGAAGGTCGACAGGACTCTGAGCAGGCTGCGGGTGCACCGGGTAGGGTGTTGGGGTGCTAGCCAACGTGTCGGGGTAGCACGCTAGGGCGCCGGGAAGACTGCGGGAGGGGGGCACGAGGGCATAGTGGTGCCGGGCAGGCCGTCGGTAGGGGCCAAGAAGGCCGCCAGCGGGGTGTGGGAGCGCCTGGGAGCACACTGAGGTGTTGGGAAGGTCACTGACGAGTCTCGGGGGTGCCAGGCAGTGCGCCGGCATGACGCGGGGGTGCCGGGCAGCGCGCTGGCAGGGCGCATGTAGCACACCGGGGATGCTATGGGTAACCGGGTCATTCCCCACATGGTCGTCGATGTTTGGCCGGGATCATCGGCGGGCCATAGGTGGCGGAGTGATTCGTGGAGTCTAGGGGTAGTGCGACCGTTGTCGTTGTCTCATTCTTTATCATCACCTCAACGCCTTGCCGTAGAACACCATAAGAGAGAAGAAATTGACAGAGGATGTTGGTCCGTGTTAGGTCGACCTGAATCCCCCATGTTTAATGTGATAAAAATTATCTCAACAAGAAGGGTGGATATGTTCTTCAATTGTTTTTAAACCCGTGCATCAAATCTTTTTCTATCCGAAGAAGAGAAAAAGAACAGGATATTATGATAGAACAAAACCCCTACCTCGCTTGTCATTCGACGTCAATGATGTCACCGAAAGCGGGTGTCGTCCCATTGACGTCATAAAAAAATAATCTGATGATGACATCGACGTTCTTCGTGGATGACGCTTCCCTTTCCTTTTTCTGGTAGAAGAAGGAACATGACATCCGAGGAAGAAGTCGAAGAAGAAATCCGGCGTTCATTGTATTCTTCATTGGGATAATTTTAATCCTCACAAGCTCTCAAGTTCCACCGAAGGATAATTACAAATAAATAATAATAGGGTGTATTATTATTTTATTGTTGGCATGAAAATTCAAAAAGGGGAAAGAAACTCTCCTTAATAAATTAACACTCGTTGGAGAAATTATTTTTAACATGCATGGGCACAGTTAATTGGCACGCACCTTGTCACAATTAATTGGAACGCGCATTGGAACAATTAATTGGAACGCATGTTGGCACAATTAATTGGAACGTGCATTGGCAGAATAAATTGGCACACGCTTTGGCATAATTAATTGGCACACGCGTTGGCACAATTAATTGGCATGTGCGTTGGAACAATTAATTGTGCGGAGGAGGTCAACGGCTCTCCCTCATTAATGAGGGAGAGTGGAGAGGTTTCATCCTCCACCATTAATAGGGGTTGGGTGGTCCGCACCCCTATCATTTAATTGAGAGATTATGCTCGGGTGGTCCCCATGTCGTAACCTCTCACAGGAGGTTAGGGTGTGGCGGTCCCACCCCCAACTTCCAATGGAAGGTTCCAACTAACCGCACACACAACACTTGACAGCTTAAAAATAAAATAAAATGCCCTACTTTATTTTATTATTATTTTCATTAATAAAAATCCAAAAACTAACTTCCAAACTCGTTAGAACGTGACTGTAGTGAAAGTCTCACTAAGGAATTACCGATGTTGAGATTTCAACAGTGCCCTCAGATTTCATTTCAGAGCACCCGTTCAAATGACATAAAATCCCGAATGTACATTTACTGGACGTACCTAAAAAAAGTTTGGAAAATTTTTATCAGTCACCCTCGAATTGTGCCAGTCGAGGTTAGGCTCTACCTAGGTGAAACACGCCCCAAATAACCCATCGGTACTCTTGGAGTTTTAATCCAACTCACTGTTTAGAAGTTCTGAATTTTAAAATAAAATGATTGTCACTAATTATTTTATTTGCGGTCAAAAACTAACTTTTTCTACTGTCCCGCGCCTGCCATAGTTAGTATCTACTTAAATAAATCATGCCCTCGTGAGTTTAGCGGTTGTCTCAGATTTTTAATCTAAGCAATTGTTTTTGAGTTATAAGCATTTAAAAAATAAAATTATTTATTTTATTATTTTATTAACTATTATTCCATTTTATGGGATTTTTCACAGGAGGCCCATGATGACTAAACTTATGTCGTGACTAGTGTAAAATCGCCATCTTGGGCACAACAGTGCCCTCAGATTTATGATCTGAGTAACTGTTTATGAGTTATTCCACTTTTTCAAGAAAACTGCTCACGCGTGTTAATTTAAGATTAACAAAACTTCAGAAATTGATTTCTGCGAACACTGGGCCTCGAAATCAAGCGTTGTATGAAACTATAGACTCGTAAAATTCCCATGAATTTAAGAAAAAAAATTTCACATAATTTCTAGGTCTTTACAGCATATTAATTTTTCTAATGATATGAAAGTGGATCCAAATTATGTTTGAATGTATGAACCATTAGGAATTCTGGAACATGGTTGGCTTCTAAATGGTGTAAATTCCCTATTGGAATTTTACACTTGAATCTGCTTTTAGAAATGATTTGTAAATGTTTTTGTAAATGGATTTGGGTGTGTAAAAATAAATGTGGATTTTCATGTAATTTTAGTTTCTTGTTTTTTATGAAATGTGGAAAGGGTGGTTTAGAAAATTCATTGGTAAGTTTTGTTATTAATGGGGTTTTATGTGATTTGTAAAGGATTTAGTGTGTGTATGTTTTCAAGAATGGATTTGTGATGTACAAGTGGTGGTTTATGATATGTGAGGCTTGGTTTGGTTTTTAAATTGTTTCGTGGGTGTTAAGTGACTTTTGAAACATGATTGATAAAAAAGGGTTACTCAGGTATCTAGGTGGGTGGACATGGACTAGTATTCCAGTGATCTGGTAGTGGCCTAGTCCCTATTTCACTTTTCATGATTGATGATGACAACATTAACTAAATTATAATGATGATTGGGGATGAATAGGACAATGGGGTCTCCCCTCCTCATGGATCTGGCATGAGAAGGTTATCGGTTATAGTTACTTTTACCCTGAGTAATGATTTATGTTCGACCACAAAACTAGCTAGTGCTTTATGATCCTGAATAATTGTTTCAGTTATGTTTTACTTTTTCTGGAGTTTTTGTGAAAAAATAAGGTTTCTGGAAATTCTTGATGTACACGCCGTTTACTTTCTGAGTACATGATGTGTACTGTTTTCCCACTCTAAACCGTGTGTTGGCCATGTTTGGACCACACACATGGTGTGTAGGGGTCTCATAGAGGCTGATTTTGGTGGAGTAGGGAAAAACCCACTACACGCCGTGTACTTTAAAAATACACGACCTGTACTCTTCTTTTTTTTCACTAAACGGACCGGGGTCGCACCTCGTGGTCATAAACGTCTTCTTCTTGGTCTGGTTCGACCAAGAGATTCTGTACGGCCGCGAAACATCTCTCGATTATCAAGCGTCGATCCGTTCTCCGATTCGAGCTCTGTCAATTGTGTTGGAAGCAGAATGGTGAGTTCTCCCTTCTACTTGAGCCTTGTTTTCCAATTATTCTTCCTTCTCAAGTTATCTAAGGTTGAATGTTTTGTGATTTTTCTCATATATTCAATGTTCTAAAGAGAATCAGTAGTCGTGGATCAGGTATATCGATCTCCTAGGATCGAGGTATGTGGTATGTGCCTTACCATCCAAAGCCTTTAAGTTTATGTGAGAATTTCCACCGATACCTGTGAACGGGGTATTGCGTGTTACCCTTTTTTTCCATAGTTGTTTTCCTACATTGCTTGTATTCTTGTGTAGAGGTAATTTTACAATGTTGGAGGATAATTTGTTGTGTTTGGGTGTTTTTCCCCTTTCTTTGTTCTATTTAGGATCTTTGGGTCTCGTTTTCCTTTGGCTGCTAAACATGTTTCCATGCCTCACGGTTATATGTTGAGGTGAAACTCATGACATGCTTGTTTCCCTATAGAATGTTTAGATAAGTAGCTTTATAGGTGTAATTTGGTTAGCCAAGTAGCTTTATCGGTGTACTTTGGCCTTACAGTATTATTATGCACTGACTGGGATGGGGCTGAGAGAACCTGGTGCTATAGACTATAAGGTATAGACCGAGTGAGCTTCCTATAGAGTCTTAGATATTACAGACTACAGAGGGGATAGACCGAGTGAGCTCTCAGAGAGTCGTGAATTTTATAGACTACAGGAGGGTAGACCGAGTGAGCTTCCTCAGAGAGTCTTACCTTGTTTGAATCTCTTTAATAACCTTCCTGGGCTAGAAGATGAATTGACCGAGTGAGCTTCCTCAGAGAGTCTGTGGTATACCTGAGGCTATAAGAGGATTCACCGAGATAGCTTTTTTAGAGAGTCTCTAGACCTTGGGGCTCAAAGAGTTAGACTGTGTGATCCTCCTCAAGAGAGTCCCTGACTACCCTAGACTATAAGGGGAATTGACTGAGTGAGATTCCCCAGAGAGTCTCATAAATTCGTATGACCAAGCCAGAGGGGTTTGGCTGAGTGCACTGCCCATAGGGATGTGGTAATTCTTGGATAGGACCAGAGGGGATGGCTGTGAGTACATCATAGAGGGTTTTCGGCTTGTTAACTATTTGTCTCACTGTTATTAATTTGTTATGGATTGATTTCTACTATGTGTCATCCTATTTTACTGCTTATTATTTACTGCCTACTGCTTGCTCTTGCTGTTTACTGCTTATTGTACTTTTACCTGCCATATACTCCCCAACCGTTAGGAACAGATCTTCGGGTGAATGCCTACTGGGATTTTATCTCACACCCTGTTTGGGCCATGTTTTTTGGCCCAAGAAAACTATGTTGTTGCAGTAATAGACAAGGGCAAGCGCCCTTCGACTTCTGAAACTTGATTTCTTGTAGAAGGAGAGAATGGGACCAAGCTTTGTCTTGCGATGATGAGGAGTTGTTTACATTTCTTTTTTACTTGTATTGGTACTGTAGTGTTTTCCATCATTGTGACTTGTTTGGATGCTTTCCTAGTTATGTATCATGCATCATTTCATACATACATATTTTCTCCAGCTGTTGATTTAGTCTTCCGCTGGTATATTATTGGTTATTACTTCTTCCACTATTGCATGTTTATTTTTCTTCCACTGTGTACTCTGCCAATGAGGCCATAGTTTCCCCACTATCACACCAATGGCCCTCGCTGCTAGTCAGCAACCTCTGGAATTTGGGGAAATGTGCTTGAGGTCCTGTGACCAACCGGATACGGGGCGCCTCTGGGTGGCTTCCAGAACCAGGTCTTTAAAAAGTGGAATTAGAGGAATTCTTTTCTCTTGAATTACTATTTGGAAACTTAGCCAGAGATAAGAAGGATTCGGTACTTGGTAATAAGTTGTGCCTGGGAGTAGCTAACCCGTTTAAAGGGAAAATCCATACTACCTCGTTTATTGCAGTTTTCTGTTCTTGAGATGTTACGGTTGATACGATTTCCCGTAGAGTGATTCATATGCTTTGTACTGTTATTGTTTTGATATTACAGTTCTATTTATGTCACAACCCAATGATATTAGGGTATTCCATCTCATTCATTATATAAGAACTTGTATAAATCACATGCAATGCATTCCTGCCTTGCCATTTAGGGTGCATTAGTGATTGCATGTTGTTGTGACAGACGGTGTGTAGATTATGCATGATGATGTGATAGATGCTTGATAGAATCTGTGTTTCCTTGTTAGAGGATTTTTTTATTGTACTTTGTTTAAATGAACACCATGGTTTGATTCTTGAGTTCTTATGGGCCCTCTGGAATCGGAAATTGGTGCATCATGATCCTGTTTTCTATTGTACATGACTATAGGGGATGCCAAGCTTTGATTCGCGGGGAGTATGTGCCCTCACAGACCATAAATTGGCACCTATTGTCTTTGTTTTTTGTGTTTCTGGGCTTCTGTGCAGTTTCTGAGCTACTTCCCAGAAAATTCTAGAATACACGGCGTGTACTTCCTGGTTACACGCCGTGTAGTTTTTAAGCCGTGTTACTGACTGTGTGTGCAGGAACACGGTGTTGTGAAAATAACATCAGGAACACTCCGTGTACGGTATGTACACACCGTGTAGTGTAGATCCTTGTACCTATCCGTGTCACTAACAACACGGGTCGGGGAATCTCGAGTAGAACACACCCTATTGTAAATGATGACGTCGTATAGTGTAGAGACTTGTACCCGGTCGTGTCACTAACAACACAGGTCGGGGAAGCTCGAGTAGAACATGTCGTGTTGTAAAGGGACACGTCATGTAGTCTTATCCAGGTACTTGGCCGTGTCACGAACAACACGGGTCGAAATTACCTTCTCTTAGACACACTGTGTTGCTTTCAGAACACGCCGTGTAGTCTTTCCCAGGTACCCAGCTGTGTCACGATCAACATGGGATGGTGTCACCTTCTTATATACACGCCGTGTTTGTTCAGAACACGTCGTGTAAGGGCCAGCCATGTAGACGGCCATGTAACTAACAACACGGGTTGCCGAGACCTTGTCTAGTACACATTGTGTCCCTTGATAACCCGCCATGTAGTCTGGGGCATGTTTGGAAAGTGTGAGTTAGTCGTGTAAGGATACTCGGGTAGGGGTTTAGAGTCCAAGTACACGCAATGTATGGGGACAACACTCCGTGTAGTTTTGGGTGTTACACGACCCGTAGGGCAGGAATACACGCCCATGTTAATGGCTTAAGAAGACACGCCGTCTAATTTATATACACGCCGTGTAGTCGTGTTTTGTAAAACATGATAGTTTCTCCCCCCTGTTCCCATTTTTTACTCCTGTGTTTTCAGTCCTTGTTAATCCTGATCTAAGGTGCGCTTTTTTATCTTTCCAAGATATGCCTCTGAGACATCCTCCGGTTGTACGTTAGTTTCCAGACGGTGATCAGACACCGGATATAGCTGATCAAGGACCTTCTACAGATCCTCCTGTTGTTCCAGCATTGGCACCAACAACTATACCTGTTGCAGGCGCCGATGCGCAGTTCAGGTAGGACTTTCTGAGGATGATGTAGACCTTTCAGGGAGGGTCACCTCCTACCCAATCAATGGCTGTGTTGATGTGGGTTTTCCAGCAGTAACATCCACCTACTTTTTCAGGGGATGGAGGACCCCAGGTTGTAGAGTCGTGGATAGAGTCCACACTAACCATCCATGAGAACCTAGTGATCCCTCCAGAGAAAAGGGTAAAGCTGGCTACTTATATGCTCAGGTAAACTGCTAGGAGGTGGTGGGAGGTTATCTCATGTTCAGGGCGCCAACAGGATATGTCTTGGGATGAGTTTCGACGCACCTTCTATGACTAATTCTATCCGTAGACCCTGAGGGCCGATCGAGATCGAGAGTTTATGAGCATGCAGTAGGGTACTCTTTCTTTTATGGAGTACTCGTCTCATTTCACTGAGCTGCAACATTTCACACCGATCCCAACTGGTGATGAGTTGTTCCTTTCTAGGATGTTTTAGGATGCACTCAGGTAAGAGATTCATTCCTAGGTTAATATCTTCCAGTTGGCTTCTATATCCTCCATCATCAACCAGGCACTGATCACTGAGCGAAATATGAGGGATTCTGGTGCAGTGAGCCAGGGTGGTTTGATATACATGGCTGGTGTTCCACCTACGGACAAAAAGAATCTTCTCATAGAGTCTTCTCGAGGAGATCAGGGTTCACGGGATGTGTCTCTTGGCAGCCAGTTTGTATGCTACAAGTGCGGTAGGAGTGGGTATACTAGGCCTCAGTGCTAGAGGGATTAGATGGAGTTCCGGTCTTGCAGCATGATGGGACATCTTCAATCTTTATTTCAAATCTTCTCACCTTCAGCTGGTGGTAGGGGTTTCTCTATTACACCGTGTTCTGGAGGTGGTTCACCGGTTTCCCACCAGTATGGGAACTTGAGTTCTTCCGGCTGTTCGAGCTGAGGTGGAGGTCGTGGCCATGGTGGTCAGTCACTAGGTCATCATTAACAGTAGGGTGGATCAGCTCAGAGCAGTCAGCTAGGGGCACAGGGCCATGGTGCATGCCAATCATTCGTCATGGAGCAGACCTATCATGAGCAGGATCTCGACCCTTCCACAGATCGAGGTACGGTATTAGTAGCCTAAGTTTTATCTTTAATTCTTTTTGATACCGGTGATTCTGATAGCTTTATCTCTGTTTCTATCATGGAGAGCCTTGTTCTCTGTATCTTTTCATCTGTCGACTTGTTGACTCTGGACAAGTCTTTGGTAACGAGGACATCTAGCATACGTCAGTGCAGAGAGTGTCCTCTTGAAGTTGCGGGGTGTATTTTCTTATGATACCTCTATGTCCTCAATATGACGGGCTATGACACCATTCATGATGTGGAATGCTTGGTTCCCTTCCAAGAATTCGTCGATTTCTATCGCTACAGGGTGAGTTTCGTATCACCAGAGGGAAGATCCTTCTTTCATAGAGGTGATTGGGATGTCCAGGCGGGTAGAGCTGGACCAGAGCATCATGGGTTAGTGGATGTTATAACCCAGATTGCCAGTCTTTATCTGGATGACTAGGGGACTTCACAGTTAGACTTTCCTTCAGTGGTGGATTGTTTTGGTGATGTCCTTCGAGAGGAAATTTCAGGTTTACCTCTGGAGCATGATGTAAACTTCTCGATTGAGCTCGTGCCAGGAGCGACACCGGTGTCCATTCATCCTTATCGGATGGCTACACCCGAGTTGCAGGAGCTCAAGAAGAAGTTGGAGGAGTTACAAGTAATGGGTTTTATCCAACCCAGTACCTATCCTTGGGGTTCGCCTGTCCTATTTGCGAAGAAGGCAGATGGTACCCTTCGGATTTTTGTAGATTATTGGAAGATGAACCTGTTGACAGTCAGGAACCGATATCCCTTTTCGAGGATCGATGACCTCTTTTATCAGTTTATAGGGGCGCGGTTGTTCTCGAAGATCGACTTGAGGTCTGGTTATCATCATTTGCGCATTAGACCATCAGATATACCTCTTACATAATTCAAGAGTAGGTATGGTCTTTTCGAGTATAGAGTCATGTCGTTCGGTCTCACGAACGCGCCTGCAGTTTTCATGGCACTGATGAACTGAGTGTTCCATCCGTACTTGGACTCATTTTTCATGGTCTTCATGGATGATATCTTGTGTACTCTCATACTCGATACGACCATGACAAACATCTTGAGATCGTTCTTAGTACACTGAGAGAGAATCACCTGTATGATAAATTCTATAAGTTCCACTTTTGGATGGATCAAATTCACTTTCTGGGTCATGTTATCTCGGAGACGGGAGTGTCAGTGGACCCTGAGAAAGTTAGAGATGTAGTTTCCTAGGAGCATCCGAAAAACATCTTTGAGGTGCGGAGTTTCCTAGGGCGGGCTGGATAATATAGACGCTTCATTCAGGACATATTGCGCCTAGCATCAACGTTGACAGGTCTGACCAAGAAGGGGGAAATGTTTTTATGGTCAGATTCTTATGAGTCTGCCTTTCAGGCGTTGAAAGGGAAGTTGAAATCAGATCCGATACTAGTATTTCCGGAGCTGGGAAAGGGCTATACTATCTACTGTGATGCTTCTGGTATCTGGTTGGGAGATGTGCTAATGCAGGGAGATGGAGTCGTTGCATATGGGTCTCGACAGTTGAGGACACACAAGAGGAACTACTTCACGCATGATATAGAGTTGGCATCAGTTGTTCATGAATTGAGCTATTTGAGACACTATCTTATGGGAGAGCACTTTGTGGTTTTCACCAATCACAAAAGTCTCAAGTATATCTTCACTCAGCACGATCTTAATCTGAGACAGCACAGGTGGGTCGAGTATTTCCATTCTTTCGACATCGAGCTCGCCTATATGCCGGGAAAGGGAAACACAGTGGCTGATGCGTCGAGCAGGAGAACTCATATTCAGCCAGTTCAGGAGGCCAGTATTGAGTGGCAGCTTATGGCTCTGTTCTCTGAGATGCACTTGGAGGTGCACGATAGGTAGGTACATAACTTCCTCTCATCTGTGGCTGTTACCTCTACACTTCTTGATCGGGTACGAATGAGACAGCTATCAGACTCAGAGACCTTGGTCTTGCGGGAGAGTGTGTCAAGAGGGGACCCTTTTCCTAGATGGACAGTGGGAGAGGATGAGATCTTGCATTTCCAGAGACGCTTATGGGTGCCAGGAAACATATGCGAGGAGCTGATGAAGGATTTTAATTCCTCACTTTGTGCAGTTCATCCTGGCATCACCAAGATGTATCAGGATCTTCATCATCAGTACTGGTGGCCAGGTATGAAGAGAGATGATGTTGGTTTTGTCATGAGATGTTCTACATGTCAGGAGGTAAAAGTAGGGAATAAGTGACCAGTAGGTCTTTTACAGCAGTTACCCATTCCGAAGTGGAAGTGGAACAATGTCGTGATGGATTTTGTGACTGGGTTACCGAGGTCACCTCTGGGAAGTGATGTTGTTTGGGTCATCATCGACGGGCCTACTAAAAAAGAACACATCTTGCTGATCAAGAAGACATTCAGTGTTGATGATATGGGATGACTATACATCCGAAAGATTATACGTCTACATGGAGTTCCACACTCTATTATTTCAGACAGGGATGCGCGCTTTACCTCTCTGTTCTGGAAAGGACTTCAGAAGGCCTTGGGTACACATGTACTTTTGAGTACAACATACCATCCCCAGACTGATGGCCAGTCTGAGAGCATGATCCAGGTGCTTGAGGATATGCTCCTATATTGCATTCTAGACTTCGACAGTTCCTGTAAGAAGCATATACCTCTGGTGGAGTTCTCCTACAACAACAGTTTTCAGGAGACTTTTCAGATGGAACCATACGAGGCTCTATACAGTAGACCATGTCGATCACCCTTATGCTGGATGGAGGTAGGAGAGGAATATTTGCTGGGAACTTGTCTTCTTTAAGAGACTTTAGAGTAGATAGAGCTGATTCAGAAGCAGATGGCTACAGTACAGTCTCGGTAGAAGTCTTATGCTGATCAGCGGAGACAAACTCCAGAGTTCGAGGTTGGAGATCAGGTTTTCCAGCGTGTCGCACTGAGGTTGGGAGATAAGAGGATTCTGAGACAGGGTAACCATTCACCACGATACGTTGGGATGTTTAAGGTTTTGGAAAGATTTGGTCCGATTGCTTATCGGTTGCAACTACCTCAGAGGTATCAGGCTATGCACAACGTCTTCCACGTCTCTTAGCTCCGACATTACTTTTTCAGACCCGTCTCATGTATTTCAGCCCGAGGAGGTTGAGCTAGAAGCAGATTCATCATTTGAGGAGAATCCTATATGGATTTTCAATAGCATTATAAAGGTTCTCCGAGGCTGGTATGTTCCTCTGGTATGAGTGCTATGGCAGCACGAGCGAGTACAGGAAGAGGCTTGGGAGAGGGAGGCCGAGGTTCGATCGCAGTGGCCAGAGCTGTTCGAGGTTTCTTCTTCTATGCCCCTCTAGGGAAATTTAGGGATGAATTTCTTTAAGGGGGGAAGTTTGTATGAATCCAGATCTTCATTTCAGGTATGTTTTCCTTTCTCTAGAGTTTTTGGGAAAAAATAAGGTTAATAGAAAATTCTAAAGTACACGTCGTGTAATTTCCGAGTACACACCGTGTAATATTTTCCTGCTAGAAACCATGTGTTGGTTGTGTCCCTACCACACACATGGTGTGTAGGGGTGACGTTGAGGCCGATATTGGTGGAGTATTGAAAAACCCACTACACGCTGTGTACTTTAAAAATACATGCCGTGTACATTTCTTTTTTTTTCAATAAATGGACCGGAGTCGCACCTCGTGGTCATAAACGTCTTCTTCTAGGTCTGGTTCGACAGAGAGACGCCGTATGATTGTGAAACTTCTCCGGATCTCAAGCCTCCATTCGTTCTCCGATTCGAGCTCTTCTGATTGCGTTGGAAGCGCAACGATGAGTTCACCCATTTTCTTGAGCCTTGTTTTCTAATTCTTCCTCCTTCGCAAGTTATCTAAGGTTGAACGTTTCGTGAGTTTTCTCAGATCTGTGATGTTTTAAAGAGAATTAGTCATCTTGGTTCAAGTATATAAATCTCCTAGGATCAAGGTAGGTGGTTTTTGCCTTACCATCTAAAGTCACTGAGTTTATGTGAGAATTTCCACCGATACCCGTGAACGGGGTATTGCGTGTTACCCCTTTTTTCCTTCGTTGTTTTCATGCATTACTTTTATTCTTGTGTATATGTAACTTGACCATGTTAGAGGATAATTTGTTGTGCTTGGTTGTTTTTACCCTTGATTTTCTCTGTTTAGGACCTTTGGGTCTCGTTTTCCTTTGGCTTCTTAATTGTTTCCATGCCTCATGGTTATAGGTTGAGGTGAAACTCATGACTTGCTTGTTTCCCACTAGACTTTTTTGCTATGTATCTCTATAGGTGTACTTTTGTTGGCCAAGTAGCTCTATCGGTGTACTTTGGCCTTATAGCCTTATTATGCACTGACTGGCATGGGGCTGAGAGAACCTGTTGCTATAGACTATCAGGGATAGACTGAGTGAGAATCCCATAGAGTCTTAGATATTAAGGAATACAGAGGGGATTGACTGAGTGAGCTCCCATAGAGTCTTGGATTTTATAGACCACATAAGGGTGGACCGAGTGACCTTCCTCCGAGAGCCTTACCTTTTTTGAATCTCTTTATGAACCTTCCTAGGCTAGAGGAGGAATTGACCGAGTGAGCTTTCTCAGAGAGTCTGTGGTATACCTGAGGGTATAGGAGGAATTGACTGAGATAGCTTCCTCAGAGAGTCTCTAGACATTGGGGATAAGAGGGTTTGATCACATGATCTTATTCAAGAGAGTCCCTGACTACCATATACTATAATGGGAATTGACCAAGTGAGCTTCCCCAGAGAGTCTCATAAATTCGTATGACCATGCCAGAGGGGTTAGGCTGAGTGCACTGCCCAGAGGGTTGTGGTACTTCTTAGATAGGACCAGAGGGGATGGCTATGAGTACTTCCCAGAGGGTTTCTGGATTCATAGCTGTTTGTTTCACTGTTGTTGACTTGTTATGGATTGATTGATGCTATGTATCATACTGTTTTACTGCTTACTATTTACTGCCAACTGCTTTTTGTTGTTGATTACTTCTTATTGTACTTTTACCTGCAATATACTAACAGACTGTTAGGCACCGATCATTGGGTGAATTACTACTGGTATTTTATCTCACACCCTATTTGGGCTGTGTTTTTGGGCCCAGGAAGACTATGTTGTTGTAGGTATAGACAAGGGAAAGCGCCCATCGACTTCTGGAACTTGATTGCTAGGATCAGGAGGGCATGGGACCAAGCTTTGGCTTGCGATGCCGATGAGTTGTTTACTTTTCTGTTGGACTTGTTTTGGTAATGTAGTGTTTTCTTGCATTGTGACTTGTTTAGATGCTTTCCTAGTTATGTATCATGCATCATTTCATACATACGTATATGCTCCAGTTGTTGATTTAGTCTTCTGCTATTATATTGTTGGTCATTACTGATTCCCCTATTGCATGTTTATTTTTCTTCCATTGTGGACTCTGCCAATGAGGGAATAGTATCCCCACTATCACTTCCAAGGCCCTCGCTGCTAGTTTCCAGCCTCTGGCATTTGGGGAAATGCGCTTGAGGCCATGTGACCAACCGGGTATGGGGCGCATTTGGGTGGCTTCCAGAACTGGGATGTTACAAGTTCCAAGGGGTGTTCCCAAGCCGATTTCTGTGTGGTTATATTACACTTACCGTCAACATATGTTATATTTAGTTGGTAATTTATAAAATTAGTTCATTTCCATTAAATTTGATTTTCATTAGAATTTTTTCCATCTAACGTTGTTTCCCTTAAAAATTAACACAAGTATTATTTGTTTTGTGTTTTTTGCTATAAAATGGTAGTCTTCTAGGAAAATTTATTGTGGAATGTGTTGGCCTTGAACATGGGAATGTTATGTATTTTTAATAAAAAGTGAACAATATGTTTTTATAATTATATATCAAATTAGTGTTAATAGAATGTTCTGGGAAGGGAATCACTTGGACTCTATAGTGATTGCCTTCTGAAATGCCATCTTACACCAAACCTATACCACTTAGTGTCAGTAGAGCCAAGCGGTTTTGCTAGTTCAACATTTTTTAGGTATCTAGGCTTAGGTTCTCATGGTTGGAGCCGGTTTGGTCTTGTAGAATGAGGATACCAAGAGGTCATATGGAAAAAGTAGTAGATTTACTAGTTTTTGTTTTTTCTCAGCTTCATTATTCTGGTTTATTTTTTAGTTTGTTTAGTTTTATATTGTATTAGGATCACTTGTTTATTTATTAATGTTTAGTTTTTGATTATTGCAATGTTCTCAGTTGGATTAGTTTATTTATTTTATCACCATTTGTTTAGGATCTGATTGAGTGTCCAAAAAAAGTCATTGTGTTTTCTTGGCTTCAGTTTTATTTTAATTATATTTATGTTTATCATGACTATTATATGGTGAAAATGGACTGATGAATATTTTTTGAAACCCACGGTGTAACAATATTGTTTTAGAATCGTTGAAGGATCGTGTGTTGGTCATCCCTAGCATTTGGGGTGTCGCTTAAGGTTTTCATCCAAATTGTTTGGGTTCCATGGTTTGATCATGGGTTTTCCACACTATGCATCTTAAACATAGAATGTTGCATATTTTTTTAGTAGTCTTCACATAGTTTGTGCAATGTTTATAAAAATATGTTGCAAAACCGTGCATCCCATTATGGGCTTAAAAATATTTAACCTAAAGAATTTTTTTGTTGATTCCACCTCCCATTTGAATTCATATGTGTTTCCTATCGTCCCTCCCCCTTTTGTTACTCTTTATTGTGGGCCACTTTTGGGGTGATTTCCCAAAAAATACTGGATATTCTTAATTATTTCTTCAACAAATCTCCCCCATTACTCTTCTCCCCTTCCCCTTCTCTCACCACATAGTTATTTTTTGGATTGGAAGCATTTTGGTTGAACCATAGGGTTAGGTTTGGCTGATTTATGTCGATTTCCATGTTGTTAAGGTGTGTGGTTGGTCCATGGGGATAAGTTCTTCCTTTTATTGATATTTTATCGCATCAACACACCATTGATACAGGTGTCTTCATTTATTTCATTCCCAACTAATTCCATTGAAATTATTAGATTTTTATGAAATTTGAATACATTTTTTTCAATATTTCTTTATATTTTCCTTGCTTGTAATGATGTTTTTATGTTTAAAAAAATAGGTGGAAGTGGTTTTTAATGTGGGTAATTAAATTTTAACACATGGTATAAACACTATATGTTTGTTAAAATATGTATTGTATCTTTAAAATTAAAATTTTAATTTTTTTTGGAGGAATTAATTTATTATATTAGGATAGCATTTTTGGATTGTGTATTTTGTGTCGTATGTGTGAAATTGGTGATTTTTATAGAATGGAACGTGTGTGGGGTTTGATGCGTTGGGTTGAAAACATGTGGTGTTTTTTTAAAAGTGATTTATGGGTAACTTACTTGTGGAATTTTGTGATCCATTGGATGTAGGATCATCCATGTATTTTTGGAATGCACACATGGAAGGGAACACATATGATAATGGCTTTGTATAAAATTGACTCAATTTAAAGACCCAGATTTCAAAATACTTATCCCTCACTCTATGTATTCTATTCAGACTATAAATGTTTTAAAAATGGCCTCTTGGATTTATAATGATATGAAAATGGTTTCAAATAATGTTTGCAAATTTGAACCATTGGGAATTTTTGAATAGTGTTGGTTTTTGGAAGGCTTAAAGGCCCAGTTGGCATTATACACCATAATATGGTTTTAGAAATGATTTGGAAATGTTTTGGTAAATTTATTTAGGTGTGTAACATAAAATCCAGTTTGGCATGTTTTTGGAGTTGTGTGTTTTCATAAAATGTGGAAAGGTTGGTTTAGAAATTCGTTTTTTAATTGGTGTTCCTCATGTTTTTTGATGTGATATGTAAAGGATTCCATGTGAGTATGTTTTTGGGAATGGGGTTGTGGTGTGAAGGTGGTGTTTTATGATATGTGATGCTTGGTTTGGTTGTTAAATTTTGTATGTAGTGTTATGTGATCTGTGAAACATGAATAATCACAATAGGGAAACTCAGGTATCTTAGCGGGTGGACTAGGACTAGTATTCTAGTCATTTGGTAGTCGCCTCATCCATGTTTCACATAGATGGATTGATGATGACAACACTAACTTAATTATGATGATGTTTTTGGACCATTAGGCCATTGGGGTTTCACCTCCTTGTGGTTCATTCGTGAGAATGGTATTGTACATGAGTACTTTTACACTGAGATATGATGTACATTGGGACCCACAACAAGATAGTCTTTATAGGTGTTCTCATTAGTAGTGTTTATTGGTTGTATTGAACATGTTGTCGGAATATAATATGTTTGGTTGGTAATTTTAAAATAAAGTGCATTTCCATAAAGTTTTTTTTCATTAGAATTGATTTCCATTTAATATTGTTCCATTGAAAGATATCACTAGTATTATATAGTTTGGGTATTTATATAAAATGGTAGTTAACATAAAAAATGGATTGTGGAATTTTTTGGAATTTTACCTGAGAAAGTTGTGTTTCTTTAATAAAATGTGAAAAAAATTATTTTTATAATTGTATTTCAAACTAGGGTTAATAAACTATTTTGGGAAAAGAAACATTTGGACTCCAGGGTGATTGCCTACTAAGTTGTTCAATAAGACCCTACTAATACCACTCAGGTTTGGTATACTAAAGCTGGTTTGTAGGTTCATCATTTGTTCAGGTATCCTGGCTTTAGTGCTTGTGGTTGAAGAGGGTTTGTTCTTGTTGTTGGAGGTCACCAAG
This sequence comes from Viscum album, assembly GCA_963277665.1. Taxonomy (NCBI): domain Eukaryota; kingdom Viridiplantae; phylum Streptophyta; class Magnoliopsida; order Santalales; family Viscaceae; genus Viscum; species Viscum album. Next base: position 1,273,013,255 of record OY728141.1, on the reverse strand, counting down.
AGGTTATATAGAGTAAGCATTAGCTTTGTCTAGTTTTAGTTTCTTATCAGTTTAAATTTTCTGGTTTTATTTTTTCATTCTATTTAGTTGTATATTGTTTTTGGAATAGTTATTTATATATTGATGTTTAGTTAGGGGTTATTTCTTTGTTCTCAGTCTGATTAGTATATTTATTATGTCTTAGTTATTGGGATGAAATTTTTCCCATTTTATTTATATCTGATGCCCAATAATAGTTCTGAGCATATGGGGATCGGGAATGCCCTTCTGGACATACTGCGGATCAGATTAGGTGACCGGTATATGGCTGAACCCAGTTGGATCGTGACAATAAATTTTTAAACATTGGAAGAAAATTAATGGTGCATCTTCCTTAAATTTCAACAAAAAACCATTCAATTTTTTTTTAAAACAGTGACCTATAAAAATTGGAATAATTTAATAACTAAAACCATACTATTATTTTAAAGTATATCGATTATATTTATTGGAATTAACTCATGAATAATTTTGTGATAATCATGTGACATTGAATATTTCATCTTTTACTCATTTGGTGAACTATTTTGATATTTTTCATAAATATCTATCAGCACTGTTGATAGTCTCTGGTACTTCCAATGATTGATTTTTTATGCTAGATTAATCACATAATAAGTGAACATAACATTCCAAAAATTTTCATTAATACACATAAGATCATTTCTGGTTAGATATCCCAATCAAACAAGTCATTCTATGAAATTAAATTATATTTTTTCTTCCACCTATATTTTAGAATAATTGAATGATCCTTTTAAAACCTACTTATTTAGATATTTATTAAAACATAACATTTATGTAACAAATTGGTTGGGAAATTATGATACATATATTCTTCCAATTGATTTTGGATTCTATGAAAAAATTATTCATACTTAAACTTTTTGTATGTACTATTAAAAATTAATTACTAAGATATTTAAATTAAATGCCCACATAAATTATAGACATATACTAAAGATCTTATTGATTCACTATGGAATTTAATAACCTTCAATGATTATTCATATTGATGATCCCTTTTCAAGAACCATATACATCCCATTAATACAACATTATGGTTATATTTATATCTTCAAGATTGTGTTTTATTCATAATAACAAGATAGTTCTATTTTACCTTCATGCTCCAACCAGATAACAATTTATATGAAAGAAATATTTTATCATCAAGATAAGTGTAAATCTCTTTTGAAATATGCCTTTCGAATATTCTTTATATGTGAAAACACCTATCATCAAAAGATACCTCAAATATTTTGTTAAATATTTCATGTATAAATATATATCATTTATAGGATCAAAAGGTCCAGAAAAGAATATACTCATGAAATTGAATGTTTATATCATACACATACATGGAGGATAATTATAAATGAGTATGGAATCCATAGATTTGTTATGAAATGTAAGAATCGAATTGAACAGATTAAATCCATCATGTGATAGGCCCAACCTCACTTTATGCAAGTTACGTAAAAAATAAATACATAAAGAACCAAACCTATTCCAGGATAATATATATTCACGATTAATGAAATCATAATAACACATCTTTCTCTTAATAACATTTAATCAATATTTATTTATATTTCTGTATTCATGAAAATATTCATGATTATGGGAATCAATTAAAATTTCAACATTAATTTATGTGGAACATGATATTGTGTTCCATAATCATTTGTATTCAATATAGATGTTCCAAATATTGTATAATATTTTTGGGTTTTCTATTTTATTAAATAATAAGTTCAAATCCTTTAGGCAATCATGAATTTTATTTTTCAAAAATCAATTTTCCAAAAACTGTCATATGATTTATATGATGTTTTGTGGGAATATCTGAAACATCAATAATTATTTCCTTCAAAAGATAAGAATATAATTAATGGTGGCATTAAAAATTCAACAAATAATTTTCACAAGAAATAGTTGTATTAAAAATTCTTTGTTTTTTATTATATCATGTTGCTAACATTATGTATTTTGTGTTGTATCATTTAATTTTAATTCCCTATCAACATCATTATTTTCATTACAAGTACCATGTGTACTCATATAATTATATTCTGGTACAGAAATAATTTCATTATCATGATGATGAATAGATATAAATGGTTTGTGTAATAAATTAAGTAACCCAGTCCTCTAAATTCAGACTATAAGCATTTCATGATTTCCATTAACACGCATTGTGAAACTTGACGTAGTTATTTATATTAAGACCAAAAATATTTATATTTTATCTAAATTAATCAATAATTTAACAAGTTCTTGAAATTCATTTATAACATGTGTACTGTATATGACCTCTACCTAATGCATTGTTAAATGGAAAATCTAAAAAACTCTCAAACATGTCTTGAAACTCAATTGGGATATGATCTTCTTCTAAAATCCTACTTATATTAATTATATTATTAGAAATATTATATGTTCAATAAAAAAAATAAATGAAATAATATTTAGGTCAAATCCCAATTATATTTAAGAAAACATGAATTTATTCGTTATATCAATCAGTTTGAAAAACATTGAATTAATATTGAAATATATACCATTTTAAATCACTATCCATAATTGGGAATAAATACTGAATTTAACATACTTTATTTATACATTATAAATATAAATTTTTATCATGAAAATAGATGTTTATTAATGTTAAATGATATTTGTAAATAATTCATACAATATATTTATCACATGTTTCCTTAATTGAGTAACTAGAACCTAAAAGATATGCAAATACTATATATGTATATCCATAATATTCAATTCAATTATATCAATTAATAATAACTATACATAATACTAAAAAATGAATTATATTTATATAATAATTCAAAAACTAGTTCATATAATAATTATAATATAAAATTAAACAATGTATATCATACGTGATCCGTGGTACATATTGTGGTATAAATATTACCGGTTATAAACATAACATGGATGTAGTAGATGTTGGTCAATAACTAAAAAAAAGTATAAATATAAGTGTTTAGTTTGTAATGGGTTTTAACAAAATATTAATCATAAAAACTCACACAAACCATATGTCATAATAAAAACATCTATTTTGATATATTAAAAGAAAATAAATACTAATTTATATAAATATATTTCCCAACAAAATAAACTAATTTAATAATGATATTAATGTGATACAAAAAATTCAATACTTATTCAATTTTTTTTGAAATAATACCCTTCTATATTTTGGAACCATATAAATAATTTTGAATCCAAATATATTTACTACCTGAAATGAATAATTTCAATTATTAAAATATAAAAATAAAAATAAAAATTTCATAACCACATAAAATATCCAAATAAAATACATGGTACTACAGTATATAATTATAGATTTACATCATATATATATATCACAAAATAAGGGGTCTGATTACATTTATATACAAGTAATGTGAAAATGAATTAAATAAAACATCACATATTATAAGATTTACTATGAAATACAATAACAAATATAATCAAAGCTAACCCCCAGTCAATGATTATGGATGAATTTAAAAAAAACATAGGTTAGCATTTTATGTGTAGAAAAAAATAAAAATTATTTATGATTAAAGAGAATAAGGATTTGGAAGTCACTGATTTATGTTTCAAGATTGAATGAATTAAAACATGAACTCAGGGGAGATTTCCATGTGTGGGGAAGAAAACTGTCGGTCACATGTAAGTAGGGTTGATGGATGATATGAATGAGATAGTAGGATGGGAGATCCTGAATTGGGTAAATATGGGAAGGATGTACCAATGGTTTTTCTTAACTGTCAGAATATACATAGCCTATACCAATGGATTTTTATAAATATTTGTATAGAAAACTCTATAATTACTGTTTTCCAAAAATATTGGTATAACATTCAAATAAACATGACATACAAAAAATTATTGAGAACCGTTATTATAGGGGGGGTATATTCCATTTTTTTGAAACAAATTGTTATATTTTCATTGGTATATAGGTTCCAATATTACTATTATATAAATCACCCAGGTAAATGAATAGAAAAATATTTATAATAGTGAAAAATATAATTGAATAAGTATGTAAACATAAAGGATAATGAAAAAATAATTTTTGAACATGATTTTTTTAGTGGTTTGTGTTGAATATATCATTTATCCACCATTTTATAAATTTTTTAGAAACATCAAATGATATTCACATCCAATTATTTAATATTTTTGGTTATTTAAAAAAAATCACTCCTCAATTTTAAAAGGGAACTCATCCCATCACAACATTAAATATCTTATAATCCTTGGATCAAAAAATCCCTTCCATATTTTATCCTCAACCTCGTTATCAACATTTTAGATATATTTTTCATTTCATGATTCCTATGATAGGTTCCTTAAAAATTTATCCAAATGATGTTTCTTTCTGAAATGTTAATTACCTTTAGTTATCCTTCTATTTTTAGTTTGTATCACCATTACTCATGACCTGAAAATACCATTATAATAAACTAGTATGTAATAGAAAAAATTTGATTTTATTATGCTGAATGAATATCCTATATCCATATCCTCTTCCATCAAATTGAAAATGAAACCATAGATTGTCTGTGCATCAGACTGCCACCAGGAGAACCAATATAGTTTTTTTTCCATCACCACATCCAACTGCTGGATATAATGATATATTAATGTATATATAATATATTTATGAAATTACTATACTTTTTGAATTATAATATAACATATTTCCTTATAAATTCTATTATATGGGAATACAATATCTTCGCTCTTGTGTTTGGTGGACTACCGACTCATGAAGCAATGTGATTTGTTTTTAGTCTTGTTTATATGGATGGTAATAAAGATAAATTTAAGGAATATATGTGATATAAATTATATCAAAAGTTTCATTATTATTTACCTTTTCATTGTTATGTCTATCGAAAAATGAGAACATCGTTCATGAAAACATACGACCTACCATCCCCATGATTAGTGGAATTCACTTTCTATCTATTGCATTAAAGGATAAATCTAAATACATATATAATAAATAAATAATATATTAACAATATGATTAATGTTATGGATATTAAGGTACAATAAAAAGTGTAAAATGACTAAAAATATCAAATGAAAACATACATGAAATACCACACAGTAATTACATGAAATCCGATTTTAATAGGGAATTAGAAATGAACGGATAATAAAAGGTCACAACTAAATCCTATATTTTATAATATATATTAGTATGGTTTTTAAAAAAGATTTATAATCAACCTATATTTATTATACTATTGGATTGAACATGTACGAAGAGAACTAACACTTGAGGTATGTAATGTTTTATATCAAATGGCCTTCTTCGGGACATATGTTTAGTTATGAACCTATATTTTTTATGATGATTATATACATACACATAGACATGTTAAATAATTAATTTATTTATTCCAATTATATTTTATGTTTCATTTAATTTTATTATTTCATATAGATTATGATTCAAATTTACCAATGTGGTTAATGTTTTACTTTAAAGCCCCATTATTAATCATCATTGTTCATGATTATTCTTCTTCTAATGAAATATTATGATCGATCTATAAAGAAACTCAAGAATTTTAATTTAACAGTTTTATTTATAGTTGATATGTTTCTTCCATTCATTTTACTATCTCTAAAACTAAAGAGGAATAAATAACGTTTTTAAGGAAGAATGACTTCATTTTCTATTTAGTTTAAAATCCATTATATTCCATGTAAAAAATTTCTAAAAGTGTTTTAAATAATTTTTTTACTATTCCATAATTTTTAATGTCATTTTATTCATTTTTTACTTTTTTAATTATGATTTGAAGAAAATATGTAACACCTTGATATTTAAAAAAAATAAAATTATGTTTGATAGTGTATATACCACAAAAAAAATATAATTATATGATAATTTAAAACCAAAAGAAATTGTTATTTTTTTAATAAATTCAATATCCTTTATAGCTCATGTATAACAAAACATTCGGTTTAAACAAAACACAATAATCTTTTAAAATGATATTATTAAAATGTGACTATTATAACCAATACACAATGTTGGAGGGTATCAATATAACTAACTAAATTTTTAATAAATATGTTTTACACATGTTCATTGGTTTACTATTTAATATATATAAAAATAAAAAAATAAAAACAATGTTTTTTAAAAAATGTACTATTATAAAATTTGTTTTTATTTTATTTTTCAGAAAATAGTTATAATTAATTTTAACACTCATAAAAAAATTATTTCCTAAAATAGTCATATGTACATATATTATAATATCAAAACTTTATTCGGGTTATTTTTTGTGATTTTTTTGAAAATTATAATTTTTTGATGAATACTGAAAAATACTAATTTTTTTCCAAAGTGTCTTTTTGATTAAATCATTTTGAAGTCCCATTTTTTTAAAAATGATTTAAAATAAATCTTATTTCATTTATAGTATAATTATATCAATTTAGGTAAATTTAATAACTTAAATGATAAATTTTAATATAAAAATTGTTTAATCATTTGAATGTTTTTACGATTGAAATATATTTCTTTTTATGTGATAATAGAATTAAAATTAAATTTAATTATACCATTTATGTAAATTAAATTTATAAAAATGTTATAAATATTATAAAAATTTTTATTATATTATTCTAATAATTTTAATTTAATTTTTTACCTTAATTAATAGTGAATACATTAAAAATTTATTAGCACAATTAAGGTAAAATGGGTTTAACAATGGTCAAAATAAGAATATAATTGTTAAAAATTGACTAAAAATTAACCAAAACCCATTTTTGGCACATATATAGACCATATAACCCTTAAATATTTATAATGGATCATTGTTTCAGACTTTGCTTCTGTGAATATTACGGGTACACTTTATTCTTTTCCAAATTCTATGTGTGTCCTCTCCCCCACTTATAAAAGTCTACTCCATCACTTCATGTATTCACATATCTCAAGACCATTGAATCAACCAAACCATAAAAAATCATTTCCTAAGATCATTATTCACATTGTTAGGATATTATTCTTAAGAAAATTCCAGCACTAGGGTCTTTAAGAGGAGATTTTTAGGTGGTTTCTCTAATAGAAGGCAATTACTTAAATAAAGATCTTTCAATTTTATTCTTCAATTTCTAAATTAGACTATGTATTAAATTTTTTAATATAATAACAACCTTATATCACATATTTTTAGATGTTATTATTTTTATGTAATAATATTTATCCCTATACTCCACTATTAGACTGGAAACAAAATCATCGATCCTGTATATGGAAAACAACCTCTACGCAAACTGATGGTAATTTTATTCCACAAAAAACATCTCATGCGTATAAATAATGATTTTTATAATGTATATATATAATATTTTTGATAGTTTTATATTTTTTGAATTGTAATATCACATATGTCTTCTTACTGTCCATTATGTTTATATTGTGATAATGTACATCTTGTGTACGAAAAACAACTGCTTCATGGGGCAATGTGATGCATTTTTTGCATAGGATTTACATAGAAAATAATTAGGATAAACTCAATGATTATATTAGATATATATGAGTTTATAACTATCCAAAAAAATTAATATACTGTACAATTCCTTACCCTTCCACTTGTTGACTGAATGATATCATTCATCATGCATACATTAGGACTATCGTCTCCACGAAGTGAGGTGATTTATTTTCCATATCCAATATTCACAATTGATTCTAAAATCGAATATAATTAAGAAATAATACATTAATAAAATTATAATAATTATGGATATAATTTATCTAAAACCCATGAAATATTTATTGAACAATCATGATAAGAAACGCAAGATAAAATAAAAAAATTAACACCGAAAACAATGAATATAATGATATATTATTAAAAACAGGTCGTAAAATGGTATAAAATGGTCATATGTGATATTATAAATATGAATATAATTTTTTATATTAATTACATTATTAAACCCATTATAGATATTATATGTTAATGTTCAATGAAAATAAATAGTGAGGTGAGATAATTCATGTCAATTTCCATTTCATTGAGAAATATTTGTTATAATGTACATATTAACATTTATGTTATTTATATAATACCATTTAGATTAATTAAATATGAATAATTATTTATTCAGGATTTAATTTTAAAAATAAATTTTCCCAATCCATCAATAGTCACCTCTCATTTCTTGTTGGATTTTGAGACTATTAAATTTCTATTGAGATAATGAGATTCCTGTTAGGAATTTTAGTTAGAATTTATATTTTTATAAAATATCCATATTCATTATGTCATGGATATTATTATTTCATAAAAAATATTACTTTTCATCATATAATATTTATATTTAATATTACTTAAATATCTAGGAAAATTTTGAATTATATGTATTCTTTGCTCACAATTGACATTTGATGATAAATAATATTATTCATGAATTAAATCGATTATTTGATATATGGTAAATGATTTGGAAATATATTTATGGATGGGGAACAATATTATGTATCCCCTCATTGTATTGGAAGTCTCATTAGGCTAATATGTAAGCTAGAATTAAATTTATTTACCCATAGTTTTAAAATTTGTTTTGAAAGGTCCAAAATGGAAAGGTATCATGATTTCTGAAGTCATGAAATCTAATTATTTTCAATTTCCACCCAAGTTAATTTAATTAATATTATTATCCATAATCTATTAGTACTGATATTATCTATATACTCATTTCATTCTCATTTTATTGTTTAAATTGAATTCTTATTTAGTTATAGACATTCCCATATTGATTAATCCAAATCTATTCAAGATATTAATGATATTTAAATGGAATGTGTGGTTATTTTTTTACCTTACCATGTAAATTATGATTATTGAATTATGATATATCTTGTGTCACATAAATCTTACATATAATTTGTGCTCATTCTTAATTTATGTCCTTTCCCAGTAATCGAAGAAGTTTACTAAGAATGATAAAAAAGAATATTCTTGTTGGAATAATGATATTCTCAAAAAATAATTTATTTTAATTTGTGTTCCTAAATGTAATATAAAAATAATATATGAATTCTTTTTAATAATAATATAAAAATATTTCTTCCTTAGGGATTTGATCACTTGTATTTTGTTCAAAAGAAATAATGTAAACAAAGACTCCATGATATTGTAGTCGGTGTTATTACATTTGGTTTCATAGGATGATAATGAATGACCTTGTTTAAACTAATATTATGTTAAAATGAAAATAAGGTGTAATTATTTATAAATTACATTAGTTATTCTTCATTATAATGTGGTTTCCCATAGTTATTATTACTCACACTGTGAATTTTGGTTTTAATCAATGGTTGAAACCTAATGGAAACATGTTATGATTGAATATGTAGCACAGTGTGGTGGCTATGAGAAACGGAATATGATGATTACTGGAGTGAATGATATTGTGATAATGCCTAATCAGAGTTCCATAATTATTATTAACAAACTATACCTTAAACAATTATCAGACTCACCGAAGAAGTCAATAATGTAATTTTCTAATATCGTGAGTGGTGGAGACTATTGACCAAATAAGGATTGATTTCCATCATGTAAAATATGTGAAAAGTGAAACCTAGGTTGGGGAATCAATGGAATAAGAAAATGTTTTATGTGTGGAAATAAAGAAGATAACATAATTTATTATCGTCAAAAGGTGAACTATGCGATAGAATGAAATAGATTTCTTCATAGTGATCAATTTATAGTTTGTTTTCTTAATTGTGGGGAACATTTTCATTATCCATTTCATTTACCCCTTAAAAGGTTATCCCCTCATCTATGGAAAGAACTATGTGGTGATGAAAAGGTTGAAGTATTTATATAGTAGGATTCAAGAATTAAATTGTAGAAAAATTCATACAACTAATAATTTGGTAACACGACTCATTGATAATTGGTGGATTTTGTTAAATTTTAGAAGAAAATATGTCTTCCATAACATAATAGTTGTGGATGACCCTATTAAATTATGAGTTTAATATTTATCATAATTTAAATGTTATAAAAAACCCTTTAATGATTTTTTAGTACGAATATAATATGATTATGGAAGTTTTTTTTAAAATATTTATGGGAATATAAAAAATTGGTATAGTATATGAAAGATTTATTTTACAAATAATTCCATTACATTTTTTAGACAATTATTAAAGTTATTTAAAACCTTAAAGGTATATATGGTCATTAATACTATAGAAATTTTAGATCAACATAATTTTGGAATGTTATGGGAATTAGATAAATATAGTTTTGGAAAAAGGACAAATAACATGATGGGTGACAACCCAATGCATATGGAAGAGGTCGTCAGGAATGAACCCATAACTGAAGTACAAAAATGTTTTCTATTCTACCACTAGCCTTCACGATGGAATAATTAATATATTATAGTTTTTTACTTAGATGATTTAACATATTAGTATTAATGCTGATCCTGTGGTGTTAGTGTTGGGGATTCGATAAAAATGAGTTATATTGGATAAAATAAACTAACCATATCTCTTTTGGAAAATATGTTGTGATAGGCAGAATGAAAAGTTAATCTTTTATTGTTTTCTTGACCTAATAAGTTTTAATGATAGTGTTTTAGGAATAAAAATTCCATTTTTTTATTCATTTCTTTGACTAAGTGATGAAGTATAAATTTATCAAATCAAAAAACAGAGGATGAAATTCTTATTATGAAATAAAAAGATATCATGTAAGTATATATTTTTATTTTCGTAGTCATGTTGGTAAAATAAATCATCATTATTATTTAAACGGATTGTGAATTTGTTTATCTTATTACCTTCATATTTTATGAATAATTTATAATTTTAGATTTTTGTAGGTTTATGTTTTTGATTTCCTTGAATTTTAATTGATCATTCACATTCATCCGATTAGTAACCTCTATCACCCTATAAACTTATTAAAATTTTCACTCCATCTTCATATCTTAACATTCCACCAATGTTCCCATATTAAGAAACATACTGTTTATTATTCTTGATGACATTTTCACATCCATTTCTCTTTTATTAAGAGGATTTTTTATTAACCCTATTAAAAATTTGTTTTTACAACAAATTTATTTCATATTTAGAAACATTTATTACCATGATCAATATTAAACATTAAGGATTCAGTTTATTTAAACGGAGTAGAATGTATGTCCTCAAATTTTTAAAAGAAAAATTTCAGTTTGGTTGGATATTTGACACACATGACTGAGAATAGAAAATAATGTTACACCCTGTGAAATTATGATATATTTCCTTTTAAATAAATTTAATCCCTTAAATAGCTTTTGATGCAGAAAACTATATATTTAAATGTGAAAAAAACACTCTAGTACCATTTTATTGCATAAAATGTGATCATTGAAACCTATCCATTCTGTTTAAGGGTTTTACTTGGGAAAAAAATTTAAGAAATTATGCGATTCACATATGTTCAATAGTTCTCAATTGATTATAAATAAAAAGAAAAAATATTTTACTGAAAAAGAAATTTTTTTTAAAAAAACATGATTTTTTTAAAAAAAAGAGGTTATATCACATTATGTGCATGGAATTTAAAAATAATTTTACAATGAATATAAAAAAAATTTCAAAAATTAAAATCATTTCTATAATATTTATTAAAAAAATTATTTGTTTCCATTATTTGTATTTTTTTAAAAAAGTTTTATTTTTTAGTATTACTGAAAAATACAAGTTTCTTTAAAAATAATATTTAAAAATTATGAATTCACAAGTAAAATTTTAAAAAGAAATTAAAAAAAATATCAGTTCAATTATACAATAATTTTTTCCATTTAGGTTATTTTACCATTTATATGGTCAATTGTAATATAAACACTCTTAACAAACTTGAATTTTTTTCTTTGGAAATCCTTTTTTAAGAAGAGTCTATGAGTTTAGTTTTAAATTGAATTCTAACACATCTAGGATTTAAATATTGAAAAAATGGATTCCATATTTGGAGTCAGAATAATTTATATTATCTATAAATTTAAACATAATTAATTACCATCATTAAAAGTGAAAAGGGTAATGATTAATTATTTTGGTTATGGTGAAAATAGGTTTACCCAAGGTTAATCTAATAAGATAAGGGTTTAATGGTAAAAAAAATATCCAAAAACCATTTTATGGACATTTTAAGACCTTATTACATCTTATGATTTATAGTGGGCCATTTTGTATCCTTGTCTAATGTGAAAACCATGGGTGCACAAAATTATTTTAAAAAATTCCATATGTGTCATCTCCTACAATTATAAATGGCCACACACTCCTGTCAATTTTCTGACCTCTCCAGCCATATGGATCATAACAGAAACTATCGTAATCTCTCCCAATAATGGTTATCTATAATCTAGAGTTGATTTTATTCCAAAAAAATAAACCATAATATCTTGATGAGTATATCCAATGAAAATTTCTATAAGATAATGTAATGACTTTAACGTATCTCTTTCATTTTATTTTCTATTTTTCAACATTAAATTAAGTCTCAAAATTTTAAATATAATAAAAACATTATCTAGAATATATTTATATTTTATTATGGTGATTTTTTAATATCTATCCATCCCCTTTTCCTTCAAATGGGGCATGAAATGTTCAATCATGTGTACGATGGACAACCACCTCCGGAAATGATAAAACTTGTTTTCCATAAACACATATAACAGTTGTATATAATGGAGGATTTAATGTGTATATATATATATATATATTATGTAATTATAATTCATCAATTACAGTATCACATATAACTTCTTGACATATATTCAATTTAAAAATTGATAATGTCACTCATGTGTACAGTGAATTCCCACTTCCATAAGAGATGTGATTATTTTTTCACCTCTACATTACATGGATGTTAATTAATATATGTAATATATAATACTCTGTATTTATTGTTTAATATTAATCCAACATCAACTTTATTACCCTTTAACTCATTAATGGAATGATATCACCAATAATTCATATGTATGGACCATAATCTGTACAATGCAATGTGATTCACATTCCATGTACCCCAATCACGTATTATTCTAAAAATGTATCAAATTTTCAAATATGATATTAATAGATTTATTATCAAACTTTATATAATGTATCTATATCTAAGTAATAATAATTGGGAAATTGAAAAAAAATGCATGAGAGTACAAGGAAATTAACACCCAATAAAATTAATATAATGAAATATTATTAACAATAAAGTAGTAAAATGTTATAAGAGGAAATAATATTATGTTATAAATTTTGTTATGGTTCATTGATTAATTAATCAAAATTTTAAAACCATATACTGGTGGTTAAAAAATTCTCAACCAGAAGGAAGTGTATGTTAAGGGACTTCGTCTCAATTCCCATTTCATGGAGACATAATTGTTAATACACTCCTATTCACTTTTATGTGATTTATATAATACTGTTTGAATTTATTTAACATTATTGCATATTTATTTCTAAATTAATTTTAAAAAAATATTCATGATGGATATATAGTCACCACTCATTTCATATCTAATTTTTTTATTTTTAACATTAACTTCAGAAAATATCTTTCTTGTGATAATTTTTCATTTGACATTACATTTTACACAAATATATACATTCCTTATATCATGGGACTGATTATTTCCCTGACTGTATAACATTTTTTAATATGTTTTTTACATTTAAATTTATTTTATTATCTTGTTAAATATTGATAAATATATAATGTTTATTAAAAATATATATTTTATAATAAGGCACAATATTCATGAATTATATCATTTATTCAATAAATGAGGAATTCTTTTGAAATGAAGTGATGTGAGGGAACTGATATTTTAGGCATCCCCTTAAAACATTTCAAATCTCATGAGTCTAATTAGTAATCTATACTTATTATTTTTTTCAATAGTTTTAATGTGTCTTTGTAAAGGTCTTGTAAATAAATGTATCATGATTAATAATATCATGATATTATACAATTAATAATTTTTGGAAATTGTATTTCAGATTTTTATTATTATATTTCAGTTATTTGCATTGATATTTTCTATATATGCATTTAATTCTTAGTTAATTCATTAAATGAAGAAATATTTTTAATTTATTTACATTTTCATATTGATTAAGCCTTATCTATTCATATTTGTCACCTTATTTAAATGGAATGTTTGTTTACTTATTTACCATTCCATTTTGATTATGCTTATTAACCCAAGATATATTCTAATCCATTTAACACTTACTTGGAATTTTATTTCACCATTATTTTTTACCTTCCAATGAATGAATTATATATACAAGGAATTATACTAAAGGATAAAATTTAGGCAATAATGATATTCTTAAAAAATGTTGTAATATGTGTTTCCAAATAAAATATGATAATAATGAATTTATCTTTTTTATCAACACTACTAAACTGTTAATTTTATCTGGTTGTCATCACGTGTATCTAGTTCCAATGTAATATTGTACACATAAACTCTATCCTACTAGGGATGGTTTTATTAGAGAATCATATTGTCATTTTCCGAACATGTCACTTATGAATTATAACTAAAAATATAAAAGAAATTTTCATTCAATATACATTACATGAATGGAAATTTCTGCTTTCACTTCAGCTAAATTATTTAAATTATCATTTACAATTTTACAATTTCATATTAAAAGAAAAAAGTACTTATTATTTTGGAATTTTATCTTTTATGTATGTCTTCTTAAAATTGAAATGATATTTCCCTTAAATAATATTCCATGTTATCTTTCAAAATATTTTTCCCTCTAAGATGAAACCATTTAATGATACTTAATATTTTATAGGGATATGATCCAATGATTCCATATTTATTATATCTATCTATGTTTTATCTTTATGATAAAAATATATTTTTAAAATGCATTCCATCTTTATTGTGATATAATTTGACAAAATGATTATTTTTTATGAATTTTATTAGATTTTTATGTGTTGGAATATAATTAATGTTTTATGATCTTGTTTTAATCATCCATATTATTTTCATAATGTTATGGGTGGGGTTTCTAAGACCCTAAAATTCATTAGGTAATAATTAATATCATATGAAATACAAATGAATAGAATGGAGAGTAAACATAGTTTAGTAAGGGACTCTATATACTATGATAGTAGTGGGAGTAAACCATGACTATTATGATTGTTTAGGGAGTGAACCCAATCTACTATGATAGTCTTGTTATTTATCCATGACTACTATAACAGTTCAGTGAGTGTATAAAATACACCATGATAGTAATGGAAATGAATCCTTGACTAGTAGGGAAATTATTTACTATACTTATGTGTATTTCCCAAATATGTATCTTATTCCAATTTTATTTAATCTTTTATTATTATTATTGATAAAATTATGATTCTTGTCTTATAAACACCCATGATTTATTCCATTAATTAATACTATTAACTTTGATATGCAGGTAGTGGTTTCCAAAAATGTTAATCTCATGTTGTCATATCCAAATACTCTTATTATGATTATGTGATCCTTAATATCTCTCTTCATTACCCTTGATTGGAATATGACTCCACCATTTGTTATGTTTCCTTTCCCCAGGTCATGAATAATTGTTTTATATATGAAATGTCTAATAAGGATTATATTTTTGATTAACTTAGACGAAGATGAATTAGTTCACTTATGAACCAAATTTTTATGAATAAATGATTCCAAATGAAAATAACCATGATGATACTAATGAAATTTTTTTCAATGAAATTAATATTCATATATTATGATATAATTTCAATGTAAGATATATTTGGGTCTCTACAATGTTAATGAATTTTTTATAATTCCTTGTATGCCGCATTCAATTGTATCTTACCATGATCTATGCATTACATAAAAATTATTTAGGATCCTTAAGAAGAATTTTGACTTTGAGCTACATCTGATAATGACCTGTCACCCTAAAACTAATTGGTATTATTAATCATCTATTCAAAAATTATAATAAAAGTTGAGTTCATCCGAGACTAACTTTAATAGAATATGAGATCAAGATAATCATTTGGAATAATTTTAATATAAAAATTTCTTCAATTAAAGCATTAAAATGACATCAACTAAATCATTATACATAAAGATGTTCCATACACTAATTTTTTTAGAAAAATTGTGAAAGGAAGCTTATAGTCCTAGATATCATAGAAGAGAAAATAATGATAGTGAATACTATTAAAAAATATATAATGGAAGCTCAAAGAAGGAAAGTGATATGTGCATATAACCAAAAGAATGATCTATAATTTTAGGGTTCATGTCAAATTGAAGGTTTCACTAAAAAAATATGTTATATGGTTTAGAAATAAATGGAAAATAATTCTTTGATACATCAATACTTTATAAAATCTCCAACTAATATGATATGTAGCTCACCATATGGAAAATTATCCTTTATAATCTAATGTTCATGATGTGTTCCATATCAATTTATTGAGGAATGACATGATAAACCCAATGTATGTACTCACCTCTATGGAAATTAAATTTGAACCATTTTTATATTTCTATTATGTTCCCATCTAGATTCATGATGATATAGAATTAGTGTTGTAAAATCTGATGACTTTGCTCGTAAATATTCATTGGTGAAATAATAAGATAAAAGATTCAATGGGGAAACATAAAGAAGATATGAAATAGAATAAACCACTTATATTCACAAGGTAATATTCTTGAAATTTCAAGGTTGAAATTTTTAAAGGACGTAAGAATGTAGAAGTAGACATTAAAATATATTAATCTTTTCTTTTAAAAGAAACAATAGTCTAATGCGTGTATCTTTTTTCAAAAAATGTGAGTAGAAATTAAATTATAAAATTTTATGAATATATCCTATAAATATAATATCATTTTTTAATTCATAATTTCAAAACATGTTTCAGATAATTTTTTTGGATATTTACTAATATACTATTTTTATATTAATTATAGAAATTACCAATTTTATAAATATATCACATTAATGAAATTATAATAATATAAAAATAAATTGAATGATCATGAATGATTTTTTATTGAATAAATATATACATACATTGTAATATAATACATATAAAAATAAAATGTTCATTTTATAAATATATTATTATCATATTTGAAATCTAAGTAATGTTTTGTCCAAAAAAAGATTTTTTATTCAATAATATTATACGTGTATCTACTGAGCCCCCTTTAACTTTATTTATCTTTTAATGAAAAAAATTAAATAGTTTTATAGTAATCCAATATATTCTATTTAGATAATCATTATATATTATTTTTCATTACAATCGTTTGTATATACATAACTAAAATTTTTATAAAATTATTTTCCATTATGTTTTATGAATTTATATAAAAATTAATATATCAGATGTGTAAAAATTGAGTATTTTAAAATTTCATCAATATATTAAATTTCAGTAAATAATATTTTGAAATAATTTAATCTTATTTTATAATCTTAATGAATAGTAGAAATATTAAAATATTGGTTACCATGGTTATGGTTAAAACGAGTTTACCCAAGGGTTAAACAAAGAGATAAGGGTATAAATTCTAATAAATATATTTTTAACCAAATTGGTCAGTTTCATTTAGTAATTTTCATTTTTATATAATAATATGTCATAATGTTTAGTCAATTTCACAATAAAATTATAGTATATTATTAACAAACTTTTAAGAAATTCTAAGTGTGTTGTTTACATCACTTATAAAATAGAACCACATCTCTTATATTATTCACACATATGGAACAACTTATTTCAACTAAGACATGCCCAAATAACTTCTTAACCTTCCTTCCCATTACCTAGAGTCTTTTTGTACATTAAAATAAAAATCTATAGGGATTTATGAGTAATCCAAATGATGTTTCTTAAAGAAGAGGTATAACTTTTAGAATAGTGCTTTCATTTTATTCCCTATTAGACATCCTTTAAATATTTAATTACCAAACATATATTACATATATAAATATATAAAATATAATTAAATTTCATTAATCATTCATAATAACCCATATTAATTTTCTTTTTATCCTTCAAATATAACAAATATAACTCATATGTATGAATTATGATCTCTGTATAGTAGTGTAATTAGCTTTTCGTCATCACATTATATGGATGGTTATAAGGATGGAACTATAGAATATGCATGACCTTTATGAAATTAATATGAATCTAAAATAAAATATATCATTTACTTTCTTACTCTTATAATCTATATAAAATTATAAGGCTTCTCATACATACATGCAGACTTCCACAACCACAAAGTCATGTGATTCATTTTTTATGATCTACATTAAAGGATGATTATAAATATGTATATATATAATTTATATATAATTTAAATAGATATTTATATTCATTAGATAATTTAACCAATATAAATATTCAATTATGAAAACTAAATACCAAAACATAAATTACAAATGAAATAATTAACACTAAATGAAATTATTTTAATAAATAATTACTAATGAATACGTGTTCAGTAGTTATAAGTTGATCATATATGATATTATAAGTACTTGTATCATTTTTTATTATTATAATAAATTTATATTCATTTTATATAATTATATAAGAACTTATAAATCCATTCCGTCTAAAATTAATTTTTTATTTCAGTATCTCTTCTCGATTTGTGATTGTGTGTGTTTAATTATAAATTTGGTGAATTACATAATATTTCTATTCTAGAAACCAAATATTATTATTATCATATGATTATATCAAGTGATTAGATTTTTTAATTTCATTTTATTCTCTTTAAGTACTCAAAACATTGAGATTATGTCTTTAAGGAAAACTTACTTTGTTCTATTTGGTAGAGAATCCTTTTCTTTCATGTAAAAAATTTATTTATATTGTTTTCGAGAATTTTTTCCTTCTTATGAAATTATATATAAATAATTTTTTAAGAATTTAATATATCTTTAAAATCATATTATATGAATCTTTTTAAAATTTCATGAACAAAATACTTTTTACCAAAGGTGGGAACAAATTCATTATTTTAATTTATATGGAATGATCATATTTTTCTTCTATATAAATTAAAATTTCAATTGATGATTAAATTATTATTTTACATTTAATTTTCTAAAAAAATGTGTTTCATAATATTTATTTAAATTTTTAGATTTTTAATATGTAATTTGAAAATGAAATTTTTATTTTTTTCTAATAAATATAACATTAATATTTTAAAATATTTTTACCTATATCAATATAAAATGATGAATCATAATCATTACTAAGTATATATTATAATTATAATATCTAAAATATTTCTATTAATTTCTTATGATTATTATGATAAGGTAATGTATTGATATTCCATATAATATTTCTTCTTATATAGACAGTTCATTATTATTTAAGACTATACTGATTAATTTGTATTATTTATTTGTATGATGGATTAATTATGCATATAAATTATTGAATGGGGACCATATTTACATCACCATCGATGAATCGATAGTTCTCATGGTAAAAAAAGGCTATAAATTTTCCAGGTTCTTTACCCACATTGGTATGACATTTTATAATGACACCTCGATGGATTGTTAATTATTTCAGGTTTTATGAATTATATAAATATAAACCAATTATTTATTTCCAAGTGTTTATTTTAATAGTTATCATATTCCTAGATAATTTAATGTTAATTTGATTATTTATATGGTATTATTTGATAATTATGTTTTCCTACCTTATTATTTTTGCCTTATTTATTCGATGATAGCTTCGTGCATTCACATGACCTTACTATAAATCATGCTCTCCCTTTTATTTTGATTTTCCACAAGGATTATATGAAGTTTATAATGATTTATTTGAAGGTTACTCTAGAGGGAATACTAATGTAATCAATTAATATTCAACATTTTATTTTTTTATCAAATGTAATGCGAGATTCATTTTTGTATCTAGTTTCATAATTCTATAAAAAGAATTTCATCCCATGGTATGTGATTGATTTTATATATTGGTAGTGGAATAGTGTAACATATATTGTTGCGATACTAGTGACAGTGTTGTTAAACCATGCTACCAAGAAGTTAAATTCAATGATTTGAATACCATATGAAATAATAATTTTCACCTTGATATTTGAAATTTTATGATATGGGTTGAAATATATTTTGAGAATCATGTATGTGTAAACTATCTTAAGAATATTATATTGTTGTATATTGTGGGATGTAATCATTTATACCCATTAATAAGTTAATAATGTAACAACAAGATCATAGACACTAGTGTTGGGTTGTTTAAGTTTGTATTACAAAATGTAAATTAAAAAACATGGGAACTAGATCTAGAGTAACTTAGTAAGATAAAAAAAACATTTTGATAAAACCTTATGACATTTTTGAAAGTATCCTAGAATAATTTACATACATTGTAATTATATTCTATGATTCAATATTCATAATGATATGAGAAATAATAGTGGATAAATTTTTTTAAAAAATGGATCGTTGTGGATCGAATGGAAACAATATCCACAATAATATCCTATATAAATATTTAGCTTTGTGGAAATTCAATGGTGATAATAAAGTCAATATGATAGATGAGCTGATTATTAATATATTATTGAAATTGAATAATGTTATGATGAATAACCTTAAACATATTGATAATCCTAGGTATCCAGAACATCAAGAAACAATATTGGACCACTTAATATGAAATAAACCTCTATAATTATGTTTGACACTAATCTATTTTTAGTTGAATAGTTGTTCATGTTCTATTAGGAGATACGTCTCACTTTGGGATATAATGAAGTATATAAATTTATAGTGGTGGATTAATATCTTGGGGGAGATGTTAATCAATTTGGGTGACTGATTCAGAACACTAATGAGGTAGAGAAGATGAAAATAATGGAAGGTAATAATTTTAATGTATTATTCTGGGAAAAATACATTCCTTGAAATTAATGAGCTGATAATGTTTGAAAACTACTAAACATTGGAAAAAATTAATATGATTTTTTTTCAAAAATGAAGATAACAATAAATATCTTGAAAATTATTCCATGGATTTTATATATAATATAGGAAGTATGATTTGACAATTATATGATGGAATGAAACCTAGACTTTAAAGAGAATTTTTAAGATCCCAGTTTTTCACTTTGGTATGGATCCTATAAATTTGGTCCTAATTATTAATTTTGGACTTAATATGGATGAATTTTGAGTTGGAGAAGGTCTTAATGGTTTTCGGGGCTTTTTCTAGCCCTGGAATCCAACTATTTGGGAAAATAACTATGTCACCTAGCTAATGTAAAATGTGAGGGAAGGGCACACAATTATCCCTAACCATGCGTATGATCTGCATTTCTTGGATAGATCCACCTCACACAGTCGGTGTGTGGTTTCACTAACCATTTCTCCTAAAACTATGGTATATAACTTTCAATAGGTACCCCTATTCGTGGTTTTTTCACAGTTTGGAAAACTATGCGGGTAAAGCATGAACAAGGTTAATTTTTGGGTAATTTTACCATGTTTCACATAATGATCTAATTCAGCCCCTCTTTCTTCCCTATTATGATTTCCACTAAGATTAACCTTTATTTCAATAAGTTTAGAGATTTTTAATGTCCTAATATAGGGATCAACAGATCTAATTAATTCGAGATCCATTTGAGCATCTTTTCATCACGTTGGATATTCAATAGTAAGTACCTGAGTCCGTTTGAGATGTCCATTATCTCTCTTTCTCTCAACATTATTATCGAGTTGTGAGTGTTTTACCTTTTTCTAAAATCTACTCTAATATAAGCCAAATCGGTGGCCAATAATGGAAAATGAGAGTCATACAAGCCTAAGGGGGTTGGTCTATAAGTCATCCCTGATGGTAATTTGTTTTGGAACTGTTCTGTGGGGACTGTTGATCTCATCGGGTGTCGTTTATTAAATTTATTTTCCAATCTAATAATAAATAGAAAAATATAGTTATTATATTTAAAAATAAGTAATTAATTATTCAGGGTTATTCCCACAAATAAGTGATTAATTGTTCATAGTTTCATGCTAAATTATCCATCTCACAGTAATGAAATGTGCTAGGATGAACCTTATAAATTATATGAGACTTCATTATTAAAATAAGAGTTTCCTGACTTTATGTAACCTTGGATTCCATATATAATTCCTTCATTACTTAGGATGTAACACCCCAAGCTTCCATGGTACATTTTCCTTTGAATAATGTAATAGCTTGCATTGTATGCAACTTCGATATTCTAACACGCCGCGACTAATCAAACTAGCCGGTATGAATAGTAATACCCACTTTATTAAATTTTATAAATTTTATCTTTCAAAATGGACTTCATTATTGGATTTAGAGTATCAAAATTAGCTTAGGGTGGAATTTTGGTATTTTTTTGAAAACATTCAATTTTTTATGAATAGTGAAAAACACTGAGTTATTATTAAAAACTAACTTTTTATTTAAAGAATTATATATTTTACTTCAATTTATTTCAGGTAAAAATAGATACATAATACCAATATAAGATCAATGTATATCATTGGAGTTAGTTTATATTAATTTTAGATATATAAAAATTTTATTGAACTTTTAACCATCTATTACCCACCTCCTAGGAGCATTCACAAATTTGAAAAAAACATAATTTTACTACATCTGAGATTTTAATTTAAAAAATCCAAGAGACATGTTTGATATCTGTAAGTAAAATGTGTTTCAATATGATGAAAATAATTTTTGATGAGTAGTTACTTTTTACATTTATTTACCACGGATAAAAGTTAATAGGGTAATTAAGGGTAAAATGATATTATTATTACCCTAACACATTTCCTAATTCTATTGGAAAAGTATAATTTGGCCAAAAAAAATTGGAATAAAATATGAACCTATTTGGTCCATGGGGATTATATTAGGAAATTTATTATTATTTAGTTCAATGAAGAGTTAAAAGAGTTAAAATCAATGATTATTAACAAAAAAATTTAATATAGGGGTATAAATCATATAAATTTTACTATAAATATTCATTAGAAATATAAAATGATATCCTATATAATGGTATTTTATTTATGTTTTTTATAAATTAAATAATTAAATTTATTTATGACACAATGATTATGCAGTAATTAACAAATTAATGAAATATTAAAATAATTGATATTATAAATATTCAAATAAATGTAATTTGAGAATTTATATAAATTCAAAAAAAATTCAATATTAATATTACATGTTAGGGTTGGTTAGATGAATTTTTATCAAAGTAATAATGCTATTATGAATTTATAATAAACAAAATACCAAATGGTGTCAAAACTGACATAATAGAGTTTTTAAAAAAATATTTTATTATTAATTGATATTATATTCCTAAAAATATAAGGTTCATCCAAAAGACTTTTATAATGATATTTGTGTCATTACTGAATTACATAGGGTTCTATTAGAAGTATATAGTAAATTTATTAACCATATAATATAAAAATCCAATGAGACATGGTAAATGTAAAACTATTTAACTACAAGTTAAATCTAAAACATAAGGTTAATATAGTTACCCAAAAATGTCTAAAACCTATTGGATGAGTGTTTTTCGACCCATACACACCTTATAATTTAAATAATCTATTTTTTATCCCTTAGAAACTGAAAATTATTTTATTATAAAATAATATTTCTAGCTTTTCCTAAGGTGCCCCTCACCCCTCTTAGAAAAAGGGAACTCCCCCTTCTATCTAATTCACACCTTCAAATCAATTTGGCTCGGCCAACCCCTGCCCAAATACCCTCTCAACTATCATACATTCATCCTAGAGGCCTTACTTTAGTCAAAAAGCCAGCCTATGGATCCATTTTGATCAATCCAAAGGAAGAACACAGAGAAGTGGTAAATATTTCATCACCTCTTTCGAGTTTCTTTCGTCTTCCACTTCCACTTTGTTTGTTTTTTCCATTATAAAATAATAACTCCAGTATATTATATATATTTTTATGTTATTATAAATATGTTACAACAATATTTATTATTCTATCCATCCTTTGAATGACATGTCACCATATGTGTGTATTTACGGCTTACCGTCTCCACGTCATGGTGTAATTATTATTCAATATATTATTATTTGGACGGGTATAATAATGTTGTGTAATTGATGTAAATAATAAATATAACTTGATAAATATTATTTATATATGATATAACATCCAATTTTATATTATTTTAATATATTGTTGCTCGTTCGTACGTACGGATTACCGTCTCCACGAACGTGATGAAATTCATTCCCCATCGTATTCATTCCGGACTAATTTTCATTTGATGATTAATAATATTGTTTAGAGACTTGATATAATTCCGTATATTATTATGATACATCCCATCCATAACAAATATGACTCACATAACAAAGAATATAATGAAAAACGAATATGTTAACAATCGAAACGACGATAATAGTAAGATATTATTAACAAAGCAATGTAAAAATATCATATATGATATCATATTAATGTATATGATTATTTTATAATTTAATAACAATTATTTCACTATTATACATGGGGTTAACCTACCATTGACCAAGGAAAATTACAATGTAAGGGTTTTATTATCTCACTTTTAATTCCATGAGATTTCCATTATTCACCACTTATTTATTACATGTGGTGTATTGTGTACTTACAATTGATATATATTATCATGATTCTATTTATATTCACGGTATTATAAGATTAATTTGGTGGTTATTAAGTATTTTTTATAAGACTTGATTGATTACAATGAAGTGTGGGTTTTCCATCTCACTTTTATTTCCGGGAGATTCATGTTATATTGGCCAATATTTCGTTTTGTGTGGAGTATGTACTACACCTGATTGTATTCCTTTTGTAATATTCTTTAATGTATGGGTACCTACATCATCATTGTATGATACTTATTTCATGGGTTTTATGTTTCATATGTAATCAAATTGGTAAGGGAGTTTCAAATTTCAATTTCAACTCATTCGGTTTTACGTAAAGTTAATTGATTACTTTACTCCAAGATTATGTGTGAAATCACTATTTATTTACTTATGTAGTAATTTCGACTCCCTTTTATGTCGATATACTTTTTAGAAACATAATAACACCATTTATAAATCCTCAAGTCATTGATATTAACTTGATACGAGTAATTTTAACTCAATCTTCAATCATTGAGTTAAATATCCAATTCATTGGTGTTGTTTTTAAAAGAATATGTGTGAATGTCCTCTGATTGATTAACACATAATATTCAATAATATTGAGTGTATTTATATTTTTACCCATAATTGTGTCATTCATTTATCCATAACCTAAGTATATAGTCTTTATAAGGGATTTCATCTCAAGTTACATTCCATTGAGTATTCTTTGTTGTTATGCACCTACTCACTTTTTTTGGTGTATATATACTGTACTTTTACATAGTATATCATGAATCCCTTTATTCTCATGATATTATAATGTTTTGGTTACCTCAATTATTTTTATTCATGTGACTCTCTTTTGGTCAGGAACTCTAACTAAAATATCATTTTAAACATTTTAATTATTTTTTATTCTAAATCTTCCTCATAAATGTACATGTTTTAAAAATGGTTTTAAGGATTTATTTTTATGGACATTAAATTTTTAAAATTAAAATCAATTTTAAAATTTTCAATCTGGAATTGGAAACTTTGATTCAAAAATATATTTTTAAAAAGCTTCTTGACAAATAGTGTGACTTTTAAATGTTTTCATGAAAAATAGGAATATTTCTCTCAAATAGTTTAGAAGTTTATTTTCATCTATGCCAAAATCCTTTATTATTTTCGATTGAGGTTAATCTGTTACAATAAAATATTCCATATTGTATTTAATGAGTTATGTTTGACTTTGGATGTGGTATTTTTTATACCATTCATGGTTTGTGGATAATGTATTGAAATTTTCATATGATAGTTTTAATATGAATTTTTATGTTGTGTTTCAAAATTTTCATATGAGAAATGCATTGGACTTAGTAAGTGATGGGTGGAGCCCGCTATAGATTCTCGATGCATCAGTATGTCTCATGAGACAAACTAGGGTCTTGGCACAAGGACTTGACAAAATCTTATTTGTAGTCTTGGCATAAGGCCTTGACTATGTGGTTATGAAAGTCTAGCATTGTGCATTCCATCATAATGAATGTGGCTATTGATATTGCATGTTATTATTCGACTAATTGTATTTCCATGTAAATAATTTGATGAAATTATTTTATTTTATCTTCGCTATATTATGTTAAAGTTCAAGTTTAAAAGGCTTTTGTTTTATTCTTATACATTGCCTTAAATGTTTATGCTTATTTATGAATGCTTCCACTATATTGTTATCCTTACTAAGCATCTAAGCTCACCCCTTTCTATGTTTTATTGTTCCCAGGATGTGAAGAAGTATATTATGACTGACCTACAATGATATTCTATGGGATCTTAGTACTGTCTATGGAAACAATATAGTAGTAGATTTCCATTTTATGATTAAATTTAAAACATATGAATGTATCTATTACTTCCAAGCCTACTAAACTAATCAGTGTTTCTAGAAATGATCTTTTGTGATCATGAAAATGATAGGTAACAATGCACCGAGTCTTGGCTTCTGGGGTCGGGGCGTTATAGTTGGTATTAGAGTAAATTTAGTACAAACCATGGAAACTAGATTTAGATAAACTCTAATTAGAGCACATTTCCCTAAGATAGACTTTGAGGATTAGTATAGAAGAACTTCCAAAAAATTTGGTATTGTAGAGATTTAGTGAGTTTTCCAAAAAAATACAACCCTGTATGGATACGAGTAGTTAGAGGCAGCTTTGGAATAGATGTACCTAGGGGTAAAAACCGAAAACACTACTTTGAGATGGACTTGAATTGGAACTGGTGCATGACAACGGGTATTGCTGCACTCATGGTTACGACACTCACAAGAGATATGCTTAGGATAATTACATTTTCTTTACAAACCGATTTGAAGGATTTTAATATATGATGAGAATAAATGACCTTTTTTAATCCTAAGGTGTTTCAAAATGAAAATATGGTGTCATGATATTCTATAAATGATTTTATTACTACTGTTACTCACACAATGCTTTCTGGTTTTAGTCAATGGCTGGTTTTCAAGGAAGCCATATTAGCTTTGGGCATGATGTACAAGGTGGGAATGGTGGTGGAAATGAGAATCAAATGGAATGTTGATAGGTGTAAAATATATCATGTTCATGAAAAATCAGTTTTACAAAAATATGGTCAACAATATATATATATTAACTAGCTCCCGGACTCAATAAAGAATAAAAAGGTGATGAATCATAAGAGCTCCAGCATTGGAGACCATGGAGAAAGGAATCCTAAATTTCCATCCTGCAGGAAATAAAGAAGGAGACACTAGGGAATGTGTCTCAATGGATCAAAGAAATGATTTATGTGTTGGAAAGAAGGACATAAAGTATATAATTGTATAGGAAAAATTAAGAGTTATATAGAAGAAAACAAAAATAGTCCCAAGAATCCATTTATAGTCATTTTCTATAAATATAGGGGACCTGGCCAATACCTGAGTGAATAACCTACTATATAGGATATTTTCTTGGTCAATGAAGATACTATGTGGAAATAAATGGTTGGATAAATGTTTAAAAGTATTAGTGCTCCTTTTTGATGGGATTACTTTGGAATAATTTTCTCTTGTATTTGTAACCCTGCAGTTTGTCATGTGAAAATGATATTTGAGGAAGAATTATCTTTTCCCTTGTGGACATAGTTATAAAAAATTTATTTGGTTTTATATGATCCTTGGGTTTGAGGCAATTACAAGTAATTATATTTTGGAATGAAAATGCAAGGTATGAGAAAACATTTGTGTTTAAATTATGATATGGTTACTTTGAGTAATTTATATCATTTTGGTAATGTTATAAAATATAATTTTTGAAAAAGGACAACACGCAGACTGTGTGACAACCCGTCGTGTCAGATAAAGCTATGGGAATCGTACCCACACCCAGAGTGTGATTGGGATTTATTGCCTACCACAAGATTACGTGAAGTCCCTGGTTAGTGTGACTGATTATTTTTAGTTAAATTATTTTATTGATAAATGATATGTTGTTTTGGGAACTTATGTCTTAACAAATGAACACCCTATGTATAGAAAAATGATTTTGTGATTAATTGATAAATGTTATTTTGGAAGACATTTGCTCTGTTGGGGACACTTTATGCCTAAGGAAAATAGAATACTATGAGATTTCATTTGAGGAGTAATGGTGGATTTTTATCTATGTTTTTATTGTGGATTTATATTGATTTGGGTTATTTATGGAAATGGTTAACCTATAATTGAGAATATGTGATTAGGTTAATTACTTTTAAGGATGTGAAATTAAGAGTAGTCAATGTCATTTGGAGATACAATTTAATGTGGAATACTACATAACCAAATTCTTCTATGTTTTGGGTTTCAATATTAGTTTTGATTATATTGAATCATTTTACAGACAATTGTTTATTTAATGTTATTTATTTAACTTTGGGGTATTGTTGGTTTAATTTTAGAAATTAAGATTAGTGGTTATTTCTCTAAATGAATATCCTTTTGGGGGATCATCTGATCTTGTACAAACCATTTTGGTTTTGATTAATCTCTATATACGAGGTAAATATATAGTTTATCCTTTGTGGATCATGTGATTCTTTAGAAGTTGATTGTAGCTCTTCTGGTGTGACCAAGTCATCTTGAATACTCATCGTTTAAAAAAAATTGAGTTAGTGGTATAAATTTATTATGGAATAATACTCTACTTAAAAATTAATTAAATCTCTTTATGTTCTATTTCAATCTCATAAATAAATTCCTCATCTTTATGAACTGTAAATTAAAAAAAACATTGTCTGTTTACTTTACCTACTAGGAAACTAATGACAGTTTTTCCATCACAAGTTTGTGTTTTTCTTGTTAAATTTCTCCTAATCATGTTTTATATCCCTCTCCATCAGAACTTGACATAGATTTTTTCTTCCATATCCATATTTTCCTACATGGAATCCTAGTATGAGTTATCTCAGGTGACCTTTGTACTTATCTTTATTTCTTTTAAAATAATAGTTTTATTGACTCTTTCCGATGTGGGGCTTTCAATTATGTTCCCAGGACCAATTTTGAAAATATCATGGACGCAATTTCCAAAAAGGGGGAAGAATGTAACACCCCAAGCTTCCACGGAATGTTTCTTTTTGAATAATGTAATAGCTTGCATTATACTGAACTTTGAGATTCTGACACACCACGACCAATCAAACTATCCATTATGAATAGTAATATACACTTTTTAAAATTTTATAAATTTTATCTTTCAAAATGGACTTCATATTTGGATTCATAGTATCTAAATTATCTTAGGATGAATTTTTGGTATTTTTCTGAAAACCTTCAATTTTTGATGAATAGTGAAGAACACTGGGTTATTTTTTAAAATCGACTTTTTATTTAAATAATTACTTATTTTATTTAAAATTATTCTAGTTAAAAATAGATACATAATACCTATATAATTTAAATTTAATTCATTTGATTCAGTTTATAATATTTTTAAATATATAAAAATTTAATTAAACTTTTAACCGTCTTTTACCAAACTCCTAGAAGCATTCACAAATTTGAATAAAACATAATTTTACAACTTCTGTGAGTTGAATTTCAAAACTCCAAAATATATGGTTGATATCATTATGTAAAATTTGGTTCAATAAGATGAAAATAATTTTGGGTGAATTGTAACTTTTTACTTTTATTTACCACATTTAAATGTAAATAGGGTAATTAAGGGTAAAAATGATATTATTATTACCCTAACACACGTCTTAATTCTATTGTATAAGTATAATTCGACCAAAAACAATCTTTGGAATAAAATATGAACCTTTTTGGTCAACATGGATTTGATTAGGACATTTATTATTATTTAATTCAAAGAAGAGTTAAAAGAGTTAAAATAAATGTTTAATAACTAAAACATTTTTAATATAGGGGTACACATAAAATAAATTCAACTAAAAATATTCATTGGAAATATTAAAAGATTTCCTAAGAAATCGTATTTTATTTATATTTTTAGACATTAAATAATATAATATATTTATGACACAATGATGATAAAGTAATTAAATAATAAATAAAATATTAAAATTATTGATATTATAAATATCAAAATAAATGTAACATGAGACTTTTTATGACTTGCACTAATTTTCAATGTAATTATGACATGTCAGGGTTGGTTAGATAAATTTTTTTCGATGTTAAAAAGCAGTTATGAATTTAGAAAAAACAAAATACAAAATAGTGTCAATGTTGACATAAAAGAGTTTTTAAATCAAATATTATATTATTAATTTATTTTATATTTCAAAAAATATGATGTTAGGCCAAAAGACTTATATATTTATTTTTGTATCATTTATTAACCACTTAGGGTTTTATTGAAATTTATAGTATGTTTATAAACCATATAATATAAAAATACAAAGAGACATAGTAAATGTCAAACTATTTAACTAAGAGTTAAATCTATATGATAATGTTAATATATTGACCCAAACCTATCTAAAACCTATTTGTTTAGTGGTTTTAGACCCATCCCAACATTATCCTTTAAATAATATATTATGGAGCTATTAGAAAGCAAAACTGAGTTTATTATAAAATAATATTTCTAGCTTTTCCTAAGGTTGCCCTCACCCCTCTTATAAAAGGGCACTCACCATTCTCCCTAATTAACACCTTCAAAACCATTTTGATTGAAAAAACCCTAACCAAATACCCTCTAAACTATCCTCTATTCATCCTAGAGGCCTTCCTTTAGTCAGAAATAAAACCTAAGGATCCATTTTGATCAAATCAAAAGGAAGAACTCGAAGAAGAGATACATATTTCATCACCTCTTTCAAGTTCCTTTCTTCTTCCACTTCCTCTTTCTTTGTTGTTTCCATTCTAAAATAATAATTCCATAATATTATATA
This sequence comes from Viscum album, assembly GCA_963277665.1. NCBI lineage: Eukaryota > Viridiplantae > Streptophyta > Magnoliopsida > Santalales > Viscaceae > Viscum > Viscum album. Next base: position 1,272,981,964 of record OY728141.1, on the reverse strand, counting down.
TACGGTGATGTTATTATAAATATGGTACAACCATATTCATTATTCCATCCATCCCTTGAATGACATGTCACCTTACGTGCATACGTACGGCTTACCGTCTCCACGTCGTCGTGTAATTGTTATTCAATACATTATTATTTGGATGGGTATAATAATGTTGTGTAATTGATGAAAATAAAAAATATAACATGATAATGATTCTATATATTTGATATACTATCCAATTATATATTATTTTAATATCAAAAGAATGTTATTGTCGCTCGTGCGTACATACGGATTACCGTCTCCACGAACGCAATGAGATTCATTCCCCATCATATCCATTCAAAACTAATTTTCATTTGATTATTAAAAATAATGTTTAGAGACTTCATATAATTCTATATATTAATATGATACATCCCATACATAACAAATATGACTCACATAACAAAGAATATAATGTAAAATCAATCCATTAACACCTGAAACAACGATAATACTAAGATATTATTAACAAAGAAATGTTAAAAGATAATATATGATATCATATTAATTTATATGAATCTTGTATAATTTAATACAATTATTACACCATTATACTTAATTTTAACTTTCCCTTGACCCAGGAAATTTACAATTTAAGGGGTGTCTTATCTCACTTTTAATTCCGGGAGATTTCCATTATTCGCCACTTATTTATAGAAGGTTGTGTATTGTGTACATACAATTGATATATATTTTCATTATTCTCTTCATATTCATGGTATTTTGAGATTAATTTGGTGGTTAGTAACTTTTTTTCATATGACTCGATTGATTACAATGAAGTAAGGGTTTTTCATATCAATTTTATTCCCATGAGATTCATGGTATATTGGCCAATATTTCCTTTTGTGTGGAGTATGTACTACCCCTAATTGTATTCCTTTTGTAATATACTTTATTGTATGGGTATTGAAATTTTCATTGTATGATACTTCTTTCATGGGGTTTATGTTTCGTATATTACCAAATCGGTAAAGGAATTTCAAATTTCAATTTCAACTCATTCGGTTTTACGAAAACTTCATTGATTACTTTACTACATAATTTTGTGGGAAATCACTATTTATTTACTTATCTAGTAATTTCGACTACCCTTTCTATGGATATAATTTTTAGACACATAATCACTCCGTTGATAAATCCTCATGTCCTCGATAATAATTTGATAAGAGTAATTTTAAGTCAATCTCCAATCATTGAGTTAAACATCCAATTCACTGGTGTTGTTTTTACAAGAATACGTGTTAATGTCCTTTGATTGATTTACCCTGAATATCCAATCATATTGAGTGTATTTATATTTTTCACCCATAATTATGTAATTGATTTATCCTTATCCTAAGGATATGGTCTTTATAATGTATTTCATGTGAACTTATATTCCATTGAGTCTTCATTGTGGTTATGTGCCAACTCACTTTTGTTTGGTGTATCTATACTATACATTGACATAGTATATCATGAATCCCTTTATTTTCATGATATTATATTGTTTTTATTACCTCAATTATTTGTATTCAAGTGTCCCTCTTTTGTTTAGGACCTCTAACTAAAATATAATTTTAAATGTTTTAATGATTTATTATTCTAAATCATCCCCATTAATGTCCATGTTTTCAAAATGGGTTTTTGTATTTAGTTATATGGAAATTAAAGCTTCAGAATTTAAATTCCGTTTAAATGTCTCAAAGTGGCATGATACACTTTGATTCAAAAATCTATTTTTAAATATCTTCATGTCAAATAGTGTTACTTTTAAATGTTTTCAAGAAAAAGGGGGATATTTCTATCAAATAGTTTTGTTGATTACTTTCATCTATGTCAACATCCTTCATTATTTTCGATTGAGGTTAATCTGTTTCAATACAATCTTCCATATTGTATTGAATGAGTTAAGTATGACTATGGATGTGCTATTTTTTTATACCACTGTTAGTTTTTGGATAAAGTATTGACATTTCATATGATAGTTTTAATACGAATGTTTATGTTATGTTTCAAACTTTTCATATGAGGAATGAATTGGACATAGTAAGTGATGGGTGGAGCCCGCTATAGCTTCTCCACGCATTGCTAGGTCTCATGAGACAAACTAGTGTCTTCGCACAAGGCCTTATAAAATCTTATTTGTAGTATTGGCATAAGGCCTTGCCTATGTGGTTATGAAAGTCTGGCATTATGGATCCCATGATTAGGAAAGTGGATATTGATATTGCATGTGATTATTTGACTAGTAGAATATCCATGTGAATAAGTAGATGGAATTATTTGATTTTATCTTCCCCATATTACGCTAAAGTTCATGTTTACAAGAATTTTTTTAGTATTATACATATCCTTAAATTATTAGGCTTATTTATGAAAGTTTCCATTATATTGTTATCCTTACTAAGAATCTTAGCTCACCCCTTTTTATGTTTTATTTTCCCCAAGATGCGATGAGGTATATTATGACTTACCTGCAAGGATATTATATGGGATCTCAGTATTGTCTACGGAAAAAATTTTATAGTAGTTTTCCATTTTATGATGTAATGTAAAACATATGAAGGTATCTAGTACATCCAAGTCTACTAAACTAATCGGTATTTCAAGATTTTATCTTTTGTGATCATGCCAATGAAACATAATAATGCACTGACTCTAGGCTTCTGGGGTCGGGGAGTTACACAGGAACCCTATTCTGATTCAAGGATGCATCTTTCATTGGATAAGACCTGCCTATATCTCGTTCCTTATCATTTCTTGGATGCCTGGTATAATTTTAATGGATCCATAATTTATTATTACAGGATTCCTTGGATACACTCCATGGATCTAGTTTTGACATGTAGGTTCCATTGTTAAAGCCCATCGAGACTAATCAATTCTTAATCTTTTTTTTTTAACTTTGGTGAACTCCTTGGACTCGGTAGGCATCTTATTATGGAATTCCATGGACTATACTCCTTGGATTACATTCTAACCCCTATCTAGTATATTATAATTATAGATTTGGTGATCCTTGTGGTCTATGTTTCCTTGATTAATGACCTGGAACTTCATCACTAAATATCATTATAGATTTCCTTGTTACATCTCAAAACCATCTCAATGTATTTCATCTAACATATTAGTAAACGGTTAATAGTCAATTAATTAGATGGTTACCTAATCAAACACCATCCATGGTTTAAATAAGGTATATAGGTATTTAGTTACATTTTACTACTTTGCATTTATATATTCTTGATTTTAAACTATTACATTTATATTACACGAGTCGATTGTTTTAGACACCATTGGTGGTGGCCCAATTAAATTTATATCACACCCACTCCAGGAACCATTTGGTACCTTATGGAAGTTATATGAATGATGTTGTTTACAATGGTATGCATAAAAATTCTAACAATTTATTTCTTTCTATTTAGGATGGAGCTTAATAGAGGATGACTAAGATGAATCACGAGATTCTTGGGATAGTATTTTTTTTTCATGTATACTATTTTGGAACATGTTATGCATGTAGTCTTGTATCCATTTTTCAATTTTTTCAAGTGACATGAAATATCATCATTGGTTATTTTTATTATTTTAGTAATTGTTATCCTTGAATAATTATCACTCTTTTATGCGCCCGCAATTTACTTATATTGCTACCACTATTTATGTCTTTTTATATTTATCCACTATGATACCCTCTAGTAATGAGGTTATAGTCTCCCCACATACACACCATGGGCCCTCACTACTTGTCACGAACCACTTTTATTTAGGGAGATGTGATTGTGGCAATGGATCCCACCATGCTCAGTGAACCTATTAAGTGGCATCAGGGTCCAGGACATCACAATGTGGTATCAAAGGGTGTTTTATATTAAATTACTATTAAGAGACAATAGTTAGTATATTTGGAATGCTTGGTCCTTGTTATTATGTTTTGTTTTGGCTTTTCAAACCCAGTTTCAGGCAAAATCCAAGATAAAAAATAAAACTGTTGTTTAGTTTTTCCTATTATATTTGATATTATTTTACCATTGGGTAATGTATATATTGTGTGGTATTATTGATATTTCATATAATTTATATTCTATTTTATCTTTGTCCTAATGATATGAGGTAAGTAAGAATTGTTACATGCATCATTACAGGCATGTAGAATTCACATGTCATGATTTTTTTTGTTCCAAATAAGTTCATTTCACTACATTTAATCCCATGATATGCATGTGATTGTTAATTGGTGTTTTGATACTTTACTTACTATTGTATTGCCTTGATTTTTGATTGATTAATTTACTAACTCAATTCATCAGGTGTATGTGTAGTCATGGGTTGGGATGAGTTGTTTAAGTAGTTTAACCATTATGATATAAATAAATGGGTGTCATTTTCAGTCACAATGTGTACGGAAATTGATTCAACGAGAATGGATATTACTTATAAACTAAAAACTCATATAAATAAAGAAATGGTTTTACATCCTTATCATTCCTTTATATGTTTATCAAAGGTAGGGGAGTTAACTAGGAGATTAAATTTAAAAAATAAATGAAAAATATACTTGAGAACATACCAGTACTTAGTTGTCAAAGTGAGTAGTTGAAGTAGTATTCTTTGGGTAGTGAATCATTACTTGTTATAAATTATATGTGTTTCTATCTATCTAATCAATTATTGTTCCATGGTGTTTGATTTAAAATTTTAGACCAATGTAGCCATGATGTCCTCATATCATATTCTATGAATGTGGTGATAACCTTGATATTGATGTGTTGGGCCCTAAGTCATCAGTCGTACCCTCAGGTGTTCCACATGAGGCAGTGACTATTATACCTAATATTGGAACATTATCCCATGTTCGTGATAGTTTCCTACATCATATGTAGACCATGAATGGTGCTCCATGAGTTGCTATAATGGATGATCTTACTCACAAGTTCTAGCAGTTGTATCTTCTTACTTTCTTAGGGGATGGTGGTCCACAAGATATGAAGTCTTTCCTAAAGGACACACTTCCTATCTTGGAGAATCGATAAATGCATTCAGACTGTTGGTAAAAGCATTCCACATACATGTTGTGTTATTTATCCAGGAGTTGGTGGGATGTGATTACCTAGGTGGGTTGTCATCGAGGCATGTTATGTGTTGATTTCCAAAATGCCTTATATGATCATTTATTTCTTCAAACATTGAGAGATGATAGATCCAAAGAGTTATAACATCTCAATTAGGTTTCAATGTCAATTTTTTAGTACTTATCTTGTTTCACATAGTTACAATTCTTTTCACCTCTTCTAGATGGCGAGGAACTTTCGTGTGCTAGATTCCATGAGGACGGGCATGTGTATTCCATCCTTACCCAAGTGAATGTATTTTTCCTAAAGACATTTTTTGAAATAGTCAATCAGGCTCTTATTGATTAGTTCAACCTAATGGAAGACAATACTACTGGACTTAGAGGATCAGTTTTGTGTTAGGCTAGTATTACATCTGGTGGCATGATGTGTTCCCTGAAGGTTTCTCATTAAGGAAGTGACAATAGGAGTACCGTTTTTGATAATTCTAGGGTGTGTCATCAATGTGGATGATAGGAAAACCTAAAGCCCCATTGTGATGGAGATCCAATGAATTGTCGTGCTTGCAGTTGTATGAGTCCAATTTTGAGGTTTTGTAGTATCTTCCCACCAGATTTTTGTTGAAAAGGATCCACAATATCTCCACTTTCAAGAGGGGATTCTTTTGTGTCGAATCAGCCAAGGAGTTGGAATTTCACCCATAGTACTGTCCATGGAGGACTTTGTGGTTGTAGTAGTAAGCCCCTTATCACCAGTTGTTCCAACAGAGCAGTTATGATAGTGGTAGTCCAGCTGTTACACTATGTCGTGGATTAGTACACTTTAATGCACTGTAGATGATACCCGATGATAATGTTGTGTGCCCATCCAGAGAACTAGGTACTTTTATAGTTTCATCTAACATAGCATTAGATTTATTTGATACAGGTACTTAAAACTCTAAAATATCATTATCTATTAGGGAATGTCTCTATCTAGAGATATTGTATTACTATTGTGTAATGACCCTAGATACATTTTTTTGAGTACGGTTAGTGGACATACACTAATGTATAGACTATACCCATGAGTTATGTAGTTAACCTTTCATATGGAACCTCTTCATTCTTGAGATGATATCATTTTATTTCATTCTTTGGATGGATTGGTTGGTTTAATATTATGCTTTTGTAGACATCTATTACTAATATGTATCTTTTACATCACCATAGAGAAGCAGTTATCTACATAAGGGTGAGTGGGATTTCTATGAACATAGAGTGGGACTAGAGATTCATGGGCTACATGGAGTGACCACCCATTTTTCAAATATCTTCATCTAGGTTCACATTTTACATCAATCTAATTTCCCTCCAATAGTGGATCATTTTAGAGATGTTGTCCAGAACTAGCCCAAGTCCACTCTGAACCGGTCTCCCAAGCTGATATACGAAAAGGTGTGAGAGGAATTCACAATCCTCATGGGTTGGAGACATGTTCCAAGGACATCCCAAATAAAAGAATAGGAATTAAATAGTAGAATGTTTCACGTGCAGTTCAAAATAAAAATGAAACTGAACTGAATATCTTTTATACCCAAGGGAAATAACCGTACAGCAATTATACAAAAGAAACTAAAACTAACCTGAAAACCACACTAGCTCCATGTGACATCACATGTCACTCTTCAACATAATTATTAACTATCAATCAAGATGAAATTAACCCAAGATGAATCATGTACACGATCTAAAAATAGGAGACAACAATATCTGTGGGTATAAATATCAATAGGCTATCCCGATAATCTATCCTCAATTCCCTCCACTTAAAAATTAAACAATCATCAATTTCAAGATTGAAATTAAAATTTTAAAATTATGATTTTCTATAAATAATACTTAAAAAAATTAATACATATTTCCCTTTTTTATTTCCAAAACCAAGATCCTACCATTATTAAGAGATAATCATTTTATAGTGGATAATGGTGTCTATATTTTCAATCCTCAAAAAATTGGATTAAACAATTTTCATGAAAACAATTGTTTATAAGAATTATTAACTTCAACACACCACATTCAAATAAAAACATTGCACAAAAGGTACCACAACAATCCTACAGTATGGGAAGACGAAATAATTATGAAGGTATCTCAACATCACTATTGTTGACTAAAGAAAACTAACATACGTGAACCTAAGAGATAGATAATTATCCAAAATACACTAAGACATTTGACCCCATCCCCAGTAGCATGACACACACAATGAAATCAAAATACTCAGTACGCTCAGCCCCCTTAACTTATGATAGACTGAGGAAAAATCCCATAGCAATAAAGCCAAATACATATCCACCTACTATGGTCATTTGGTCTGTATTTGAACAATTTGTACTACTATAATTCCTAGATAATTCTCTCACTATGTCAGATTTTAATGTATCATATAAAATGCGGATGAGTCAAATGATACCATCTGAGAAACCAATCACATATATATATATAATAAATAAACAACATCATGCATCACCTCGAGCCATCCCTAGAATAGACTCACTTGCCATAGAATGGATATAATTCAAGGACTACATGATGAAGACTTCCAATAAAAGTTCATGAGGATTCCAAATAGAGGAAATCCCACCCAATAATCCGAAAAATCCATGAGAGTCAATCCATATATTTTTTTATAACATAACAATTCCCCCATTTTCACAATCACAAAACAGGCCATTGAAGTTTTCACAAACAAAAATTTATCAAAACACAAAAATGAATTTTCATAATGAGGTATTAACATACCATTTAGCACATAAAAAATAGATAAACTATTTTAAAATACCCATATTAAACACTCATGGAAAGGCCATTTTATGAAAATTAAAAACATTCCTTTTTTATCAGCAACACATTCCAAAAACCTTAAAAACAAATAATCATTTCTTTATGAAATCAAAAACCTCGGGGAAACCATATAAATAACACAAAAAATTCACTGTCATGCTTGAAATATAATTATATGTTCCAAAAAATTATTTAATATCATTTTTGACACATAAAAGAAAACCAGGAAATTTATCTCACAATCGGCATGAAATATGTATAAAAACCATTTTAACCAACATCCAAAAAAGAATAAAACACCCATTTCATGCCATTAATTTATAAATCGAACTTAAAAATATTTAAAATATATAAAAATAATCGTGGAATTCCATGGAAAATTTATAAAAGTACTTGGTGTGCACATTTTATCCCAAATAACATTATTCATCAAGAAACAAGGTATAAACACAACTTTTCAAAACTATTAATTAAACCAAGGGTCATGAAACAACATTTAGCAAATATAAAATCTCTTTAAAGAATTAAATATAACAATCCTATATTAATTAGGCTTGGGAAATTGAGGAACCAACCTCAAAACAATAGATATATGAAAAATCCATGCATGTGACCACTCAATACAGGTTCTAAAACCATAAAACTACCATGATAAACCTTAAAAATAAAAAACCAAATTTATTAAAGGAAAAACATATAAGAATGAAAAGGGGTATACCATAGGGGGAAATCGTGTTTGAAGGAGGTGGTGTGCTGGTAGGGGGTCACACTGGTATGGGCGACATTCGAGAGGAGGTTTGTATTAGTTGTATGAGATGCTGGATAGAGTTATGCGCACAGAGAAGGAGGGGGACATTGTTGGAAGAGGGGTCGAAGGTCTATGTGTAAGGAGCATTAGTGGGGGTCGTGAGCTTAGGAGGGATAGACAAGCTAGAGGGCGCTGAAAATAGACGTGTGTAGGGGGAGGGCTGACTATTGATGGGGTAAAAGGGATTAGGGCGACATGACTAATAGAGGGACCAATAATAGGGTATCAATGCAAAGATGGAGGGAAAAGGGGGTAAGAGAAAGAGAGAAGACAAAAGAAAAACCTAACCTAAAAAATTACATAAAAATATTAATAATAATAATAGACTTTATAATTATAATATTTATAATAACCCTAATAATAATATTTATAATGAAAATATTTATATTATTATTATAACCAAGTATTATTTTATTTTATTTTCCATTGATTTATTTTATTTATTTATTTTATTTATAGGGAAACGGCATGGTCACCCCACATGGATCACGCGGCCAGGCGTGAACTATGTGGTAGCTTCAAACTCTCTAGAAGCAGTTGCACAGGTTCCTGGGCTGACCGCACAGTTCCCGCTAATTGCATCGTGCCTTTTCACTAGCCTAAAATCCATAAAAACACAATAATAATAAATATAAAAATAATATTTATATTCTGTATTATTATTATTATTATTATTATAACATTATGAAAACATATTAATATAATAATAATAATAAAATAATTTCACTAATTTCATTCTTAATAATATTGGTAGTAATAATAATATTCATTAATAATATTATCATTATTATCAGTATTAAATCAAAACATTTGATTTTATATTACTTTTTCTTGTATTATTTTTACAGCCATTTATATACTAATTTAATTTTTATTTAAATTTTTTTGATGAGAAATTTACGCAGTTTCCTAGGGGGAGCTTCACGGTTTCCAAACTGTGCTCTGCTTGTGCATTAGATGCCGCCAGACCTGAAACACATATTTTAAAATAAACAAGAGAAAATTTAAACTAAGAATCAACCCAAACAACAAAATATTATTAAAATCCATGAAAATAATAAAATAAAATAATTAAAATGTTTGAGGTGCGAATATTATCCCAACCATAAACATTTCTACCCCCAAAATCCCACTTCACATTCTAGCTGATTGATCAACGCCTATGGATTTCAAATCAACATAACCCAATATCTAAACCCAAGGACATCACACCAACTATCATTGGAACTTAACCACATTTCCTAAAATCGATCTCTAGTAGAGTGGAGGGCTAAACTGACTCCCCACCATTAGAATTTAACTAGTATATGAAAATGTCTTAAGATAAAACTCAATGAGACCCGAGGTGGGTCTCACCAACATTATGAAACAACTAAAGCCACCAAATGAGAATTAAAATGATCATAAAACTAGGCACTTTCCACATAGTTCTATCAACCAATTAATAGAGGAAAGAAACAAGAACATTTAGGGTACCCACTCTCACATGGAGGTGACAATAACATACCCAAAACCTCACGCATGGACCAAAAATCCCCACCACAAGGGGAGGAGGGAAGGGAACCATGTTTGGGAAAACTGCTACTAAAAACCCACCACTACTCCTTACATAAGAATAAATAAAATCCAAGACTACACCTAATTCTCATGGTAATCCCACAAGAGGATATTAATAAGAACTACTCAGTTATAATGGTGGAGGCACATGTTTAAAATATCCTATGAAAATCCTAGGATTCCTGACTACACGCAAAACTCACACTGAGACCAATGTCTAGAGATCTAATGGATGAATTATCTCCAACCTCGTAGTCATGTTTTTATAATCCCAATAAGAAACATACATCAGTTGATTTGACAAAACAATGGAAAAAATATTTAAATGAAAACCACCTTGGCATTGAAAACATGAGTTCATCAAAAGACCCATGACATTCCATACATTTCAAACCTGAAAACACCATCAGTACAAACACCATGAAAAAATATCTATTACACTATAAGGAAATAGACCAAACATACTTTAAATGAAATCCCAACAACACATTACTTCTAATAATTTTCCCCATGATGCTTTCTAGCGAAGCCCAGACAGAATCGCTATATTTGACCCAAGTTTCCACAAGAATGACAGGGCCTAAGAGCATCTGATCATGACAATTTCATTAGACCCGCCTTTCCACATTGATGAAACACAAAGAGATTATACCCTTGAGAGGTTGATGAAATATTTCATGGCCTTTTGATTCCTCATTGTGATCTATCTACATTCAACTGCTTTCTCATATCTTTTCTAGAATTTCCCCCCACAATTTCCAAGATCTGAATGAGGGTGGAATACCTTTTTTGAACCCACCATTATGGCTTTAACATGGATGGCTTTCTTCAAAATGTTGGAAAAATATGTGAGATTTAACTTTGAAACCCTCAACTCCAAATTAGAAAGAATCATGACCTCGAAACATCAAGCCTTGACGGAAGCATTTGAAATATAATCCATAAGGTAAGGAACTAGATCCACAAAGTGAAGAAGATAATCATTCATTGAACCATCACCAGATTAAAAAAAATTATTCCCCATCATTTACATTTCATTCTTAGAGAAATACTAATGAATGAATGGTGCCTTGGAGAACACACATGTATGATCATCATGGTGTTTTTTCCAAGACATCGACTTATGCCACTCCCATAGTGATACATCAATCATGAATTTTGATAACTATTCCCTCCAAAAATCAGGAATATCAATGAATTTAGTGTTCCATTCAATCTTATTCATCCGCTCCTCCACCTCAATAAGATCTTCTTTTCCATAAAAGAGAGGTGGATCTAGCATTTGAATCTCATGAATGAAATCCATTGGTTGATCAACTGCACTATAGTTACTCATATAAATCCATAGGTACAATCAATAGACAAGGAAAAGGAAAGCAAAAAATCCATGACAACTCAAAAAATTCCACATTAATGAATATTTTATAATAGACATTCTTTAAATATAAAAAAACTAACCATTGTTAACAACAAACATTCCCTTCTGAAATTTTTTTTGACTCAAAGAACAAACAGGAAGATTTTCACCCTCACCAATAGTGTTTCATTGAGCCTCACTCACATACATATTTTCATCTCCCCCGGGTTTTTGACTCATGTCCCATACCGAGAACCCATCCACACATCCACATACCACCCTACATGCGAGCACCCCTGTACACAACCAAGGATAAAACAAAGCAACATAAATTACCATAAAAAAATTATCCCCAGATTAAAAATCATGTATGTTGTAAATGCACACTAACCATCATGTCAAAAATAAATTTGGTTAAAAAATAATCCCATTTAATTTGAATCAATCCCCAAATCAAACATGCCATTTCAAACGGCCATTTTCCAAAACCAATTTTTCGGATTCAAACTCTTTTCAGAAATCAAAGGATTCCCAAAACAAATCAAAAAATGGAACTACTATTGGTGTTGACTTTAAAATATAGGTTGAGACCATATTCCAAGCACACCACCGATTCAGAGATCATTCTAGGTCCATGCCCCTATATCTATATGACTAGCCAGTCGATACGAGCTCATGGAGGACATTGGCATAACTCCCCATATCGAATCCCAATTACTAAAGAATCAATAAAGACCATAAAGACTAAAAAAACAGGACATCCAATGGAAATCCATGGATCATAATGATAAAGGGTTCATAAAAATCTTCCCACACCCACCCCTCGAGTCCTGAAAATCATACTCCTTCTACCGTGAAATCCCCAACTAAAAACTGGAACTCATAAATGAATGGTCTTTTATAAGGAGACCTATTATGATACCATTTTTTACGAACTAACCTAGGTTGACCCTGAACGGGTCACCCAAGCTGATCCGCAATAATGCTTGAGATGTGATCTCGATCCTCTCGAGTTGTAGACAGCCGCGAAGGGAATAAATAGAAAAAACAGGGGAATGATTTCTCCCAAATAATAAAACATACATTTTACCGTAGTAAGATGGACATGCTATTAAAAATAAAAATAAAACTGAATTGAATATATTTTATACAAATGGGAAAAGAGTAAAACATATATACAAATGAAACTAAAACTAGTCATATGACCACACTTGTTCTATTTGGCCTCATGGGTCACTCTCTAGCACAACAATCAACCATCACTCAAGGATAACGAAACCCAATATGTAAGCTACAAAATAACTAATAACAGATGATAACAATAGGCAGGAGTATAAAACATAGTAGGATTTCCTGATAATATATCACCAATTCCCTTACTTTAAAAATTCAAGAAACATCAATTTCATATTTGAAATATATTTTATAAAAGTATTCTTTTCGACCCATTTTACTTAAAAGAATTATGGCACATGGCCCATTTTAATTTCCATAACCAAGATCCTCCCCTTAGGGGGACATTATCAATTTCAAGGGGAGAGTGGTGTCTATATTTTAAATTTTCCCAAAAATGAAAAAAGTCTTTTCTTGAATCCAATTTTCCAAAATTGTTATTAAAATCAACACACCACTTTCCAGTAAAAACACTACACAAGAAGGTACTATATTAATCATAAAACAAGGGAAAAATAAATAATTATACATGTATCTCAACATCACGTCAGGTGACTAAAGAAAATAGACATAGGTGAACCAAAGAGATCATGAATAATCCATAAGACACTAACAAATTACACCATATCCTTAGTAGAATTCCACACATGATTAAAAACATTTCTCAATATGCTCGATCACCCTAACTTAGGATATTCCATGGAAAATCCCATAACAATAAACCAAAATTCACATCCACCAACTATGGGCCACTGGTCAGTAGGTCAACTAATAGTGTAGAAATCATTCATTGAAAATTATCCCACTCTTCTGGGTTCCCATGTATCATATAAAATGGGGTTTGTACAACTTATTCTAGACAATCATCGAATTAGAAATATATATATAATAAATAAACTAAAACATTCATCACCCCAATCCATCACAGGAATCGACTCACATTCCATAAAATGAAGAGAACATAAGAAGTCTGTGTTGAGGAACTCCAATAATGGATAACAAGGATTACACAGTGATGAAATATCTCTCATTAAACATGACTAGGCATAAGAGTCACTCCATGGAGTTTTTCATAATAAAACATTTTCACCATTTTCACTACTGCCAAATGAGCCTTTAAACATATCATAAACCAAAATTTGTCAACAAACAAAAAGAAAATTTCATTAATAGGTGTATAAAACCATTTATCACATCAAAAACTAGATAATACCCAAAAAAATACTTATATTACACACTCAAGTCATGACCATTTTATAAGAATTCAAGACATTACTTTTCAACGGCAACACATACCATAACACCTTAAAAACCTGTACTCATTTCATTCAGAAATCAAAATAAACTCAGAAACCATATAAAGAACCCACAAAAATACTTCTCCTAATGTCAATATGTTTATAAGTTCAAAAAATCATTTTATTTCTTGTTTAACACATAAAATCCAATTGAGAAATTTATCTCACAATCGACATGAAATATTAAAAAAATCAACCAAAATCGAAAATGGCATAAAACACCCATTATATGCCATAAATTTTTCCAAGATTCTATAACTTGTTTAAAATATCACAAACTATATTACCAATTCCACATTACTTTTTAAAATGTGTATGGTTTGAAGATTTTAACCAAAAAAACACTATTCATCAAGAAACAAAGCATATACACCACTTTTCACGCTAATTAATTAAAAAAAGGTCACACAAAAACATTTAGAATATATAGAAGGTTTAAAAGATATGGAATAGATGAATCTAAAATTAATATGGAAATATAAATAGGGAATATACCTCAATACCATGTTGGATAGAAAAACGCATGCCCATCATCACTCTGTGGGTTCTAAATCCAAAACCTACGAAGATAAACCCTGAAAAATCAAAAACCCCAAACTAATTGAAGTGAAAATGATGAAGAATTAATATGGTGGTGGGGAAATAATTATGTAAGGATGTGGTGCACCATAATAGTAGGCCCAATAGAAGAGGTGCGTGTCAGGATGAGGAGATACTAGTTGGGGCTCTGTGGGCCGAGCAGGAGGGGTGGATGCGGCTGGAGGAGGGTTGGTCTGGCTGTGTGTATCGATCAGAAGGGGGACTGCTACCGGTGGATGGTTGGTTAGTTTGGGGGCACTAGAAATGGAGGTTCGTAAGGGGAGGTTCGACTGGTGACAGTGAATCGAGGAGGGCGGCGTGACTCATAGAAGGAGAAAGAGGAGGGGCGTGATGCAAAGAGGGAGAGAAATGGGGTGG